>OY728146.1:969986287-972730195 GCA_963277665.1 Viscum album
AAAAAATAAAAATAAAATTGTGTTTATGTTCATGTACACATTTTTAATAAATCAACCTTAGAAAATATTTTTTATTACCTCTTCTAATTAAAACCAAAAAATCTTCTACATCTATTATGTTATTTTTAATGGTACTTCTTTCTATCATTATTTACATAATGTCAATTGAATATTCATTCCTTAATCATTTTCAACACCAAAACATTAATGAGTCTTTATAATTATCGTTGTTTGTGTGTTTATAAACTATTATTATTTCATTAAATTAATCATAATTATTGATAGAATATTTTATTAGTCTTATGGTTTTAGTACAATTATATATAAAATTCAGTTTCATGTATGGATAACATCAACATAGTAAACTATATTAACTATTAACATGGATACTTACACATCAACATTTTCTAAACCAATAATGTGTTAACCATTAGTAATGAATAATTATCTATATTGTTTAATAATTATAAGATAAATATAAGACATGTTCTTCCTTATTTGTTTCACTATTTCAATCATTGGATTGTCATCCAGCTCAACATATATCACTAAAACATAAATATTGTATTATACATATCATGAATTATTATATATATTATAAAAATTAATTAAAAATATATATTCATTATAATTTTTTAAAAAGGGATAATTATTAACCAATTCTTGTCATCCATGAGTTTCAATCAATGTGTACAACTATGGCCCATTATTATATACCACGTAAATATGTATATATATATATAATTCCAAGCATTATATCTTTAGGGTTATTTTCACTAGATGAATATAATATTCAAAAATAAATTAAATTATATTATCTATAATGGTATTTTTTCCAGGGAAACAAAAAAACTGACACATGACAAAAATTTAGGATGTTATCATATATGTTGACCTATCCTATTAATTTATACATAGGTTAATCAAAATATTTCACATATCCCACTCAATAATGTGTTAAACAATCCAAAAAAAGTTGTTCATTTGTAGCTTTTTAATTATCAAAATCATATGTTACAAATAGGTAAATTATCATCAATTAACAAATATAACTGTTGGTTATTTTAGATGTTCTCTGATACCAAATATAAAATCCCATATTTGTGATTAACTCAATTCCATAACGTAAAAATTCATTACAATACATTACTAAAGAATATTATTCAACATATTTTAGATATATATGAAAAAATGATCAAAATAAAAAATCATATATTTTTTTACAAAAGGTGATATTTCCCAAAATATAAGTATATTATTAATGAATAAACATTATTCAATACCTCAAACAATTTATTAAAAAAATATAATATTTGAGGACACCACATACGTATTAAATATCTTAAAACATAGGATAATTGGAACATTTGAATGTTTTTGAGATCTTATACTCTCAAAATAAAAACATAATCAGTAACAATCAATGATTATAAAAGAGCATAATATTAGTATTTTAATATAAGCATGATAAATAAACAAATTATTCCCAAAAAAAATATATTATAAAAAGTGGAATAAGTCATGGCATAAAATAATATATTAATAAAAATATTGTAGAAATACTCGTCAAAAAACATGGAAAATCGGAGAATAACTCGATAAAAATAATAAAAATATGACTCTGGAATTTTAAAGATCCAATTGATAAATCTTATCTATAGGACATATAGTTACACCCATTTGTGTGAGACACTATAATTGTACCCATTTAAACTCCACCATTATGAGAGACACACATTCATACAAACTAGTGAGAATGTATAATTATTCCCATGTATATGTGTCTCCTGAAATATAATGTCTTATCTAATGCAATGGAGAAAAATTTAACACCCCATACAACTTTTGATGATATATATATGTGTGTGTTTGTGTGTGTGTGTGTGTGTGTGCTTGTTGAAATAAATCAATTTTTCCTGTAGAAAAGTACCTAGAAAAGGAAAATGTGGTTCATACATCACATCATATTGAAAACATGTGGTTTTGTTCTAAGAGTCTTGGCATGCATGGGTTCCATAATTGGACTAATAACATTTTTTTCTATTCCTTCAGCTCGGTATGCATATCAAAAATGATTATGGGTAGATATTTTGGGGTTTTCAAGGATTTTTGAGGTCTCATGAAAGTAGATCCTTTCCCCCCACTCTTATGATTCTCTCTGAGAACACTTTCAGATTCTATTTAGATCGGTTCCTCAACATGAGTAAAAACCTTCCTTATCATAAAATGAATTCCAAAAGGGGTTTCAGACACATAATGCTCATGGATAACCCAATTATATTTATCAATGGAAGTATTTGGTAAGTGAAGTGGATGAATGCAATCCTATAAGAAAACTACAAGTGGAGTGGGCAAGTGGTTAACAAAGAGAAAAGACTTTTCATTACAAACATGAAGATCTTGGATATAAGGGATAGATATTTGGAGGACAGAATGAGTATGCGTAGTGGATACATTCCCATGTAGTATCTTAGGGAAATTTTTAGTCCTTCCTCCATTAGGGTAAATAATTTTTACATGTTTATTAGAAAAATCATGGGGCACATCTACATATGGAAAAATATATTCCGATCCTTTGAAGGTCGCATAATTCTTGTTTACAGATTTCTAGTTTCCATTACCATGCACATTATTTCAACCCTGACTGTCCCGAAGAGTGTGATTTCCAACCTGTATATGATTATGGTGTCCTTCGTATAGGATGAGAAGATGGAAGGAAGACACCACTGGGCATCGGGGAAAAAGCTTTCATGGAATCTCTCTAAATGGTTATTTTACATTTAGAGTATATCCTTACCCATGAAAGGGAATCATGATATTTATATTTGGGATACTGTGAACGGAAGGTATCTTTGGGGCAGAACAATGCATGATACTTAAAGACTAAATGTGAGTGATCATAGAACCCGTCCTTCCAAGATATGTAACCAAACACTCCCATAACTATAGACCCTAAATCATCACTCTCAATGGATCATGGGAAGAAGAAACAAATATTTTTGGTATCCAGAATGGCTATTGGGAGGGTTATTGTTCCCTAGTGCCCCATTCGAAATATTTCTTTTAGTGAGGCATGTTTTCATCCCCGGTTTCTCATGCCCGCTGTTAATGATATTCCACTTGATATTTTCAGCAACATAGTTACTAGTGATTACCATGATTGACTTATTTTCATCCCTGGTTTCGCAATCCCACTGAGGATAGGACTTTGCACAAGGGTTTAAATGACCCTGTGATTTCCCCTGACTACGAACCTGCTTCTCTCTGAGACCTATGGCTGGAGCTCAAATGATTGAAGCATCGTCGGCCTCGTAGTTAGGCTTTGGAAACCCCCTGAATGAGAAATATTCTTTCGTTGCAAACAACAACTACACCGCAATCCCCGATAAGTTTTTCCAAGACATAACACATTCCAAACTCACTTTACCCTAACTCGATATTTCACTAAAACAAGGGCTTAGAATATGTACACACATCTCACCTTGTTTGTTCGGGAGAGAAACAATATATGTAAATAACACTTATACTCACCTTCCTCTAAAATGGAATATTTTTATTTTTTTCCAAGGGAGACATTCTCCCAACATAATAGAGACTCTCATATGATTGCCCAGCTTTCACCTTTACGATCAATCGAGCACATGACATCACAAGGTGTCACCAAAAATGACCATTGCGACTGATATAAACAATTAATAGAGAGGGAACTTGTACAACATCCCCAAACAACACACAATTCTAGAAAGTGGGCACAATATCCTCTCATGACCAGATATCCCACACTGGTAGTCTAACATGAAATCCTTATTTGAAAAGACTATGAAGGACCGAGAGTTCTTCTTAGACACTATCCAAATACTCATCCATGCTAACAACCCCATAACACTTCCACCTTCCAAAAATTAGGAAACTTAAGAGGCTAAGGTCACTTTCAACCATCCATGATCAATCTCCCACTACAAGAGGACACACACACCCATTAAAGGAAAGGGTGTATACTCAATCTAAAAATCTCAAGAAAAAGATTCCTTATATTGATCAACTGGAGGATTTTCTAATGGAGAAACAATCTAGGTTGCACTTCAATTATGCCTTAACCTTTAATGGGGGCGTACATTATCCAATGAGAGAACCCAAGGACCCAAACAATCTGGTCCATTGGTCAAAACAAGACATAAACCAGCTCGAAAGACATGAAGGGAACCACCATAAATGCATCGCAAAAAAAATTTCAAAAGTGACCACTGACCATCCCAACAACATAGCTTACTGACCAAACACAAACCCAAAACACAGTTCAAACAGAAGGGGTTCTTGGAATCAAAACATCCCACATGATCAACATTTTCAAAAACCCATAATACAAACCATTCAAAACTATTCATCAAGACATCATGTTTTTCTTTAAAACCAATTCTTTGAAAACAAACCGTTTAGCAGTATGTGTATCCACAAACGGTACCCCATGGGCCTCACACATGCATGTTTTTGTGCCACATTGGGCACCATCCTCATATCCATCCCGGAACTCATCCAGTCATTCCATAAACCATCCATCATCCCATATAACCCCATGCATGTGGTCACTCACGGAAATACCAAAGGTTAAAACAAAGATTCTTTCCACTTTTCAAAACCCAAAACGGTCAACCAACACAACCATTTTCTCAAAACTGCTAACCAAGAGATCCAAATCCAAATTCAAATATTACTAAAATTTTCATAAAGACACAACAATTTATAAAAGTACTAAATTTCATTATATTCACATCAATTTTATACTATCACATCCCAACAAAACACCCTATGATAGTTTAGAAAACTCTATCGGAAACACTTTTTCAAAACCAACTTCAGTATAGTTTTTTCTTTCATAAGAGGTGTAAGCACACCATTTTCCATTTAAAAATAATTATGAATATTCAGTTCCAATATTTCATAAATATAACCATTCAATATATATTTGAAAATCATTTCACAAAAACATTACACTTCTTAAAACCAAGTCACTTTAAAACCAAAGTTCCAAGATTTCGAAACTAAAAAACACAAGACAATGAGAGAGGAAACTAGTTTCAGTGGGTGACATGAACATATAGTTGGTGGCCATATTCCAATCACTTCACTATCACAGAGACTGTTCTTGGGAATATCCGCATCTCCACATGTCTTTCCAGGCCCTTACGAGCTTACTAAGACCATAAACCCAACTCGCTTTTCATTTCCCCTAATTATTATTAAACCAAGAAAACCAAAGGACTCTGAAAGGTCCCGACTTCCCCTGGAGACGTGAATCCCGTCCTGAGGTGTGGTGATCAGCCACCCTAATTATAACTGAAATTCAAAGTCCCAAAAATCCTAACTCCAGATTATCTTGATTGTTCCCCAAATAACATGACCCAAAGAGAGTGAACCACACACTGATACCATTCTGTCACGAACCGAATCTGGTCGCCATCAAATCGGCACCAAACCCAGCTCGTGCCAAGGCCCGAAGGGTGTTCCTGATCCCCACGGGCTGGAAAAAGTGCCCGGGTATCATATCATGATAATTAGGAATGATTTACCCGATTTTGTAAAAATTAAACAACAAACAATCTCAATAAAACAAATCTGGATTTTTCAACTAAAACCGTCTTTTAAAAAATTTCATAACTGAAATACATAAGTTAAAACTATGTTTAAAGACCATTACACTTGTACAAAACCAAATAAGGATATCCCAAGAACCTCCACATGGAAAGAGGCACCACCCTCAAGCCATCTCTATGACACTACATCCCAATGGACAACAAAAAACCTAAACTAGTGGCATAAATCATGTACCCAAACCTGTGACATAAAATAAGCAAGTTTACTTACACCCAAAGGTGTAAGTAGGGTGTGAGCGAAATCCCAGTAGGATACCACCTCTATGAGATTCCATGTGATAAATATTTCATGACAAAAAGCATTGAATGTTTTGTAAATAAGAAATGCTAGTTACAATTTTCTAAAGGATGCAATAATAAATGAAAATAGTTTTCATGTGGGATAATTTTAAAGGACCAAAAATTTTAAAATAAATAACAAAGATACTGAATTTTATAGCCAACAATACCGAATGTCGATGGTAAGTACAAAGGATCTAATGAGCACAAGTAATAAGAAATAACCCCTAGGCACTTGCTAGCTGTGGGTCCCAGGTACCTCGTATCTCGGTGAGAGTAACCACACAAAATATCTGTTTTCATGCACAATACACTAGTAGGGATCATACCCATAACCTAGTGGTCCCCTATCATCATCATATAGTTTAATTAGAGTTGTAAGCGTCAATCTTTCTAAGTTAAACTGAGGCCAAACCTCACGGATTCACTAGCATACTAGTACACGTGCAACCACCTAGATACCCGGGTATTCCCGTTTGTGCTCAAACAAGTTCAACAATCCAAGAAGTATATTTTTCACATGAAAATATCAATTCCACATAAGACATTAACCAAACATCCCCATGTACATCACACAAGTCAAAAATTCCACTTTTCATTCAAATGCATTTTGAAATCAAACTCACACCAAAATTGCCTACAACACTTTTCCCATTTCTTTAACACATCCAAAAATCCTTTAAACGATTTCATAAAACCATTACAAGATATTCAACTCAGATAACACCCCACACAAATCTCACATAATACCCTTCTCACCTTCACAATTTATTTTATCAATAAACTCACACGAAACATCCCACACCTGTGTTTCTCACACAAAACACATTTTAGTATAACATTTCGGCAATTTATAAAACATTATAAAAATGTTTGACATCTCAAATCACCACTTAACCATTAAAAAACCCACATTAGCTGAACACACTCACCCAAATAGTACATATACACCCTTTCCCAACTTTTGTTTAACCAAATAAAAGATTTGAAATTTTTATAAAACAAACCCAAGAGGTATAACCATTGGTTGCACACTAAACCCATTTCAAACCCCTCATTCAAAACCAAAATCATACCAATAAAAATACAAAACAGAATTTTCAGCCCTAAAACAATTATTAAAGAACCCCCAAGGGTTATAAAAATAAATCAAATAATACCACAAAGATACACATGAAAAACACACGTTTTCATAAATCACCTTCATGAAGTACAACACAGTTTTACACCATAAACTCAATCAAAAATCTCTTTTAAAGGCCTACATGATAATAAGGAATTACCAAACCAGAATTGGAATCCCCTTTCATGACTAATAAATCAATTTAATATCTTATAAACTAAACCCAAACATTACCTCAAGAGTCACACATGAAAAGTACCCAATTTCAAGCTAAAATACAACTAAAAATTAAATGTTTAACCAAATTCATCATAAAATAGTCTTCACACCACAAAAAGAAGATTATAAATATAATAAATTAATAATCCAAGCAAGATAACTCATCATAAAATGGTTACACATGGAATCACCTACCTCTTGAGTCGAAACCCTCAAAACATGGTGCGAGACATTAAGTGCACCACCGCCGCACCACAAGGAATATAAATCCAGACCTAGACCACCAAAAATTGACCCAGAAGATACCAAGTCAGACCTTAGGATCTAATCATAACTTCTGGAAATTTTAGAACATAATGAAAGAGTGAGGAAACCGTAAGGAGAATGAAAAATTGAAGAGAGAAACACTTACTCAAAACAATCTTGAATAAAACGACCCAAAATCCACAAGAATCTGAATTTGACAACATCCAACCATTCAAGGGATGTTAGAATAAGGCTTATGAGATCATATAGGAACTGTAATGAGGAAAAAAGTGTAAGAATTGAGAGAGTTATGATGGAAATAACTTACCTCCTCAAATCTGCCCAATTTTAGAAACCATAAGCATTTCAGCACTCAATCGCGATTCAAACGAGCTCCAAAAGGGGGGAAATGAATGGGAGGATGCCTGGGATTCGTAGGGTCGAGGGGGAGGTGAACTCACCGAAAAATTCATTATAATGGATACGATATTAAAAACTTAAAGAAACGATTTAAAACAAGAAAATGGGCTTTCGGGTTGGCCCAATTCTCAAATAAAAACCCAAATCCACCCTGATTAAGGATTTATAAAGGCTCCAAATTTAAATGTGGTGTTAATATATCATAGGAGACCATTTAGGAATTATAATGGATGAAAAATATTAAAAAATGAAAAAGTTATAAAAGAAACAAAATTTATATTTAAATCTGGAATTGGGCTCACGGTTTGGCCCAATTCATAAAAACTCATCTATTCCTCCATAAAACCTTTGAAAACCCTCCAAAACAAAGAATGAATGGAAAATAAATGTAATTTACTTCAAAATAAGTCATGTATATGACAAGCCATCGTCTATAACCCAAAAATAATAGAATGAGAGGCTAAAATCATGCTTGGAAAAACAACATAATAAAGGGGGAGTACTTTCAATATATAACATCATAGTGTTAATTCTAATATTTTTACTATAATTCTAGGACTATAACCTAAACATATACTTAACCTTGGATACATCCCTAGACATACCTTAGAAATATCCTTAGGGATCTCACTAAATATTTTTTATCTTAGTTTCCAAAGTTTAACTAAACCGTTCCTCTAATACCAACTATAGAGACCCAAAGCTTCACGTACATGGAAATTAAATTACTTTTGCGGAATACTTAATACATAACAAAAATAGACACATAATGATCATAATAGTTTAGTGTCTTTGGAAACCTGAACATAATTATCTAATTTTGGTGAAAGCTCTTGAACATCTCCCATAAATATCTTCCATTTTTCATTACTAAAACCCTTCTTTATATCCTAGGGAAAATAAAACATATAAAGGGTGATCTCAAATGCTCAGTAAGGTTATGTATGGAAAAAATAAAACAAACCGTATACATTTGAACATTAAAACATGAACATAATATTTAAACCCCAAATTCTTGAACAATGACATAAAACATGGCAGTACATAAAGCATAGATCATAATGGAACATAAATCATGATAAAATAGCTTGGAAATAAAACTTGTAACTATGGAAAAACAATAAGAACATGATATTATTTCCATAGTAGCCAAGGAATTTCTGCTAAGACCATCTTAGTGGACAAATTCCCTTTCTGAATCGTGTTCCCTCCTCGTTCTAGTACTGTATCACTAAACCGGATTAATATACCATTCTAGCCATGTCTATCTCATGAGATATAAATCATTACCCAATAAATTTGAGGCAGATATTGGCCCCACCCATCTCATAATGAAATCATTCTTACGTGTTCTATAACATGAACATAAATCATTCATCATTATCGAATGTGTAAAATGAGTTTCACAAACATCATCCCATCATAACATAATCCATAAAAAAATGGATATCATTACATCATAATAAAAGTGAAACCATGTAATTAATAGTTAAATTATACTTGAAACATAAACATATGAAATAATTCCATCTTATATGGAAATTGGTTTTGATGAACCACTTGAAATGAATTCATGAGGAAAATATTCTTTCTTCTTCAAAATAATTTTCTTTTCACAAAATTCCCTGCAATTTTAAAAGAAAATTATTTTTTTGAAAATATTCATTACATATTCTAGAGTAAGCTTCATGAAAATAAGGTGTTGTGAAACCATAAAAATATGTTCATGTCGTATATGTTATAAAACATTCTTCTCGGACTTTTTCCAGAAAAGTCAAAAATTACCTCATATGGTAAACAAAAGAAAGATTCCTTCCATATGATGTGGTAAAATTAAATAAAGGCAAAATTGACTTTATACATACATGGAATATAATTAAAAAATTTCTGAAAACATTTTGAGAACATATAGATATGGATAATAAACATAACCCCAGTAAATACTTATGAATAAAAAATCTCGGATAAGAATGAGATTGGAATAATTATCCCTTTCATTAGGTTCGATAAGATTTATATGTATCCAAACATCCGATATAATGATTTAGATAATGTCATTGAATTTTTATAGAATCATATTCATTGTTGTTTTATCACACATGGTTCACTTATGACTTTATAGTACCCACTCTTTTGTAAATTCATGTTAAAGTAGCGTTTTGGGTAAGATCATTTCATTTTTCATCCGTGTTTTGAGTTGTAATTATTAATATGATTAATTAGATCATGATTACTTATTTCCAGAATATTAAAAATGATTTATATATAATATATATTCAGAATATACATATATATAATAGATCGATAAATGGAAAGAAAGACATCATTCATTGAGATGGTAGGTTGTACGTACGCATGAACGCTGTTTTCATTTCCTTATTGAATTGATTGGAATTAAGTAGATGACATACATATATATATATAAATAAATTAAGTAGCATTATTATGTCATATATTTAATTATTACTTATTATATATACTTTATAATAATTCTTGAATAGTTAACATGGAAAATGAATCTCATCGCATCGTGGTGATAGTAATCCTTACGTATGCAAGAGCGATGATATTGTTCACATATTTATTGAATGGAATTTGAGTGAATGATATAATATCGTAGATTTAGTATAATGTTATAATAATCATATGTAGTTATTCTTTACACCATTATACCCATCCATGTAAGGTGGTGGTGGAAAAACAGATTACACCACATTGTGGTGACGATATTCTGTAAGTACGCACGCGCGGTGATTTTTGTTCCTTAGCACGGATAGAAGGTGAAATAGGGTTGTTTCATGTTTATAATAACATATCGGTATATGAGTGTTATTGATGTTATTAATTCATAATGAAACAACTAAATAATAATAATTGGAAGAAGAAATAAATTTCGAAGAATCGGTAACTGATATTACCTTTTCTTCGAAACACCTCTTTGAAACCTCCTCTAATGGAACTAAAATTGTTCTTTGAAGAAGACCAAGACCTCTAGTATGTTGATAAGTATGTTGATAACGGAAATGGTCATGGGTTACCCGATCTTGAAATCTCAAAAAGGTGTGAGGAGGAGAGGGAAGATGTGCCCTTTTATAAGGGAGGAGATGGGCACCTTTGGAATAATAAAAAATATTAATTTATAAAAACGTCCAAACCCACTTAAAAACCTACAAAATGACTCATATCCAAAGATTAGATGAGATAGGGTTGTAATTTAATCAACAAATAAAATTTAGGCAATTTGGGAATTTATTTTAAACAATATCAACTTGATTTATCCTTACATAATCTATTTAAATTAATTTGTGGTAATAATATTCTAAATGTGAAATCATTATAAATAATTACTTATATGTTGTGAATTTTCCATAATTGTATGATTTATTTCCTTTTAGACCATATAAATTTTAATTTATAAGTTTTAAATATTTTTTTATTTTTATAAAATTTTATAATATGTAATATTTATACAATTACAATATTGTCAATTTTTACACTATTCATTTATTTGAATTTAAATAAAATAAATATAGAAGACATGTTCGAAATAAAAGCTTTAATTGATTAAAAACATTTCATATTTATCTAGAAATTTAGTGGAGCACATTAAATAGTTCATATAATATTTATTTTAATACTTTTAAAATCATTTATATGGTATTTCAATCAATTAAATAATTTCAACATCACTATTGTGTCATAATTAATGATAATTATTGAATCACTAAAAGTTATAAATAAATTCATATGATGTAGATAATTTTATTATATTTCTAGGGACAATTTATATCTTATGTTTTATGATGTTTATCACTAAATAAAATTATTACACTTATAAGATTTAAGAGAGTGACATATTGTCACATTCTTTGGGTTTAATAATAATTATATTATTTCATGGTCACAAGTCCCTTAAATTAATCTAGTCTGACCCTTAGGAGATATGGGTTGACTTATATTAATCCAATAGGTTTTTGGAAAGTGTTAGGGTAATTTTACAATCTTATTTTTACCCTTAATTACCAGATTTACCTTTAACTGTAGTAAATAAAAATTATAATAGTTACTATTCATAATATCAAAAAAAATTAAAGTATCCTATTAAAATAATTTGGACCCACTGAATTCAAATGTGGAATCCATTTTCAAAATTCAAAACATAGAATTTTCATTAATGAAATTAAAATTAATCCTGTTGTTAAGAAAATAGGTTTTATAAGTGAAAACATTACAAAATATTGAAATGGTTTTACCTATAAATTCAATGTAAAATAAATGAAAATGACCTAAATTATATTAAATGGTAAAAATTTATTATATTTATACTGTCAAACCATTCAATATTATAATTTTACCATATAAATTTTTATGATGAAAAAAGTGGTTTTTAATTAAAATATAGCGTGTTTTTACTATTCATTTAAATAAGAAAGTTATCAGAATAATATGAAAAATTTATCCAAAGTAAATTTAAATATCCTGATTACAAAAAAGAATTTTATTTTTTAAAATTGAACATATAAGCATGTTAAAAACTTGATTAAAAGAGGGTGTGCCATCAAAAGGTGGCAAAACTGCATTTTTTTTAAAATACTTATTTTACCCGAAAAAATTATTTTGTTCACATACCATGTTCTAGAAAATGAGTTAGATTAAATAATAATGCTATTATATTCAAAATGTAGTCAATAATATTCATAAATTCTATTTCATATTTATATTATAACCATATATCGTTTTTTAGTGAAACCAGATATTACGTACTTCACATGCTATTGAGGAAGGTCGAGATTGCATTTATTACAGGCCAAGTGAGGGTTGCGTGTAGTGAATGTCCCCTTTTTTGTTGTGTATAACAAAATCCAACCATATTTCATTTATACATTGAATATATATGTATATATGCACTCAATGTTGTGTTGAATAATTAAAATCAAACAAACATGAAATTGTGTTTAACACGATCCACGATTAGTGTTGCGTATACTGCAAGCTAATACGGTGTTGCGTATAGTGCAAGATAATATTGGCGTAGAGTACATTAGAAGATATGAAAGAAATTAAAAATAATATATCTTATAAAATATCGGGGTGTTACAAATTGGGTCTCACCTATCTGTAAAATTTTCAGTATCTCGAGTAATTCCAGTTTCACTACACTAACGTTTTATTTTACATAAACTGTGTTTAATGACTTATTTGGTATTTTATAAGGTAATTTAAAAATATTTTTATTATATATTTAAATTTCATTACCATATATGAATTTTATATACTCAAAATTTGTGATATTGAAGGTGATCACACATTTAGGACCATTGGACCAGTTTCCTTCCATTGATATAGGATCTCGCATTATTCAAAACCAATTTTTTTCATTTATTTTCTCTTGTTGTTCCTAGATCCATACTCTCTAAAAAAGTCATACCCATGTGCTAGATCCCATTACTGGTTAGTTTAGTTTTCGTTTCCTACTACTCATTTGATCCTCTATTTTGGTGAAAATTTTAATTTTGGTTTCCATTTATTTTTGGTAGGGATTATTCTATCACATGTCATTTTTTAATCATGTGTGTTGGTATAGTAATGTTTCTTGAGGAGGTATGGATATCTATTCCGTAACTATTATTAAATAAGCGGTGGGGAAGATGATAATAAAAATATAACAAGTTATTTTATGATTATGTCCAGGGGATTGAATATGAATGATGGTTGAACACTATTTAATTTTTTCCTCCATGTTTTCATATTATGATTTGTCTTGGTTATATGGACTTTTAAAAATTGAGGCCATTTCTCATCCTTATTTGTGAACTGGTGATGCTCATTATTTTTTTGATTAACTATATTAAATGATATTAAGATGAAAACCTTCTTAAATAATTTTTAATTGGTTAAATAAATAGACTCCCCTTGATTAAACCAATTCTGTGATCATCACAATTATTTAATGTGGAATTAAATAACCACTCTTCATAAATATGAATATGTTTGCATTAAGGGTGTTGTTTCAATATGTGTTTTATTGAGGTCAGGTTTAGTGTGTGTTGTGGGATCCAATGGTGGACAGAGGGGTTGGTCTTGTGAATATGGAATTGTATGTTTTTGTAGGAGGGTTGCAATTTGGTGGTTTTTTGATGTGGCATTTGTGTATGGGGTGGTACAAGAGGTGTGATGGAATCCTTGGTTAAATATTTGATAGAATTTTTAAGGGAAAAACTTATACTATGTGGGACTACATTGGGTTTATTTGGAGAATATAGAACTTGTAATGCAGTGGGACTGCATCAATAAATTGTTTAGGCAGTGGGGCTACATGAAAGTGTAGTGTTAGCAATTAATATTTACATATGTGTCGATTGTGGGTTTTTTGTGCAGAAGACTACTCGTATTTGTTGCGATGGCATGATTTAGTGTAATAAAAATGATGAGTTATAGTTGGTAGTGGATAAATGGGTTTCTAGGTGGAATGAGGGAGTTCAATGGGCATGTAGGTTAGTTTTTCACTGTTATTTGTATGAATGGTTGTTAAAATGGAAATTATTTACCATGGTCCCTCTTCCCATGTTCAATGTTGGTAGCACTAAAGAATGAAGTGGGATGGTTATTGTGCGATTTGTTAATCATGCTCTTAACCTTCTGAAAATTGTTGCATAGTTTGTGCTTTGTAGTTTCCCTAGGTAGTGCTAGAATATATTAATGGTAACATCATAATTAATGAATGAAATGTTGTTAATTAAAATTGATTATGCTTCAGTTTTATTGTCATTTTCATGTGCTTTTTCATATAGGGGAAGCATCATGTTTGGTTATGTGTGGACTGGTTGTTTTTTTTGAACCCTGTAGGTTCGGTTAAATTTTATGTTACATATATGTATAAATTTTAATTCATTGTGATTTCTATATTCACCCCACCCTTGTATAGAACCTTGTTCTAAACACCCAAGATTCATGTGGGTGGTTGTCTCTCATAACATAAAGGTGGGCGGATGGATGGTTATTTATAACCTTTCTTCCTCCTACCCTCTTCTGGGTTCCTATAACTTGAGCGTATCCGGGAAGGGTCTAATGGAGTGATCAGTACTATATCCCAAGAACATTCTAGCATATTGTGGTGTGGGGGAGAGGGCTATGTGGTAATGGGCCATGATTGTATTTTCAGGTGCTTTGGGATGGGTCCTAGGTTTTTTTGCATGAGAGGCATGGTTGTTGTGGACCATGTGTCTTCGGGAAGGATGTGTGTTGTGTTTGTGGATCAGGAGTCTACAGGTTGGATATGTGGATGGTTTGAGGCCCTAGTGTGCTTAGGTAGGTTGTGGTAGTGGTATGAAATTTTTTAAGATTGGTAGCATCAATATGATATCCATTATGATTGATCATTTAACAATTTAGGAAATGGTGTGGGGTACCCATATTTCGATAATCTTACACTACATCATTAAATGACTTCTATTATTTTTTGAATGTTCTTTTGTGAGGTAGTGATGGATAGTAGACATTGGTAGGTGGTTTTTGGTACTATTATTCCCTCACATGGCCATTTGTATGTTCCCCCACTTGTGCATAGGATCATATAGTTTTCTTAAAGGGTATACTTGTAAACTCAACATATGTTTGTAAAACAATTGTTATGCTTCTAAGCAGACATTGTGGACCATTATAGACAATAATAGCTAGAAATTGGGATATATTATTTTCTTCTACATAGTATCTTTCTTTTGGTACATTCTTTGGTGCTTTGATTTCTGTTTAGTCTCATTTTACATTTAAATCAGTGATGGGTAGGATTTTGATTTCAGATCAATAAACGTATGGTGATGTTTTGGATGTTACCATTTTGTAAACTGATATTGTTTTCATTAAAATAGCTAATTCCTTCTATTTTGGGAGAGATTATATACCAATGGATTCAGTATCCTCTCTGGGACATATTGAAGTGTGGACTTGCATTCATTGTTCTGCTTTTATCTCAAAAAATGAAGTGTGTGGAACTTTTCTATCCCTTACCAAATCCCGATGATAGACGGTAAGGAAAGATGTTGAATCCATCATTGCGTTGTTTTGGTAGTCACAAAATGAATGATTATTTAAAGAATAGTCACCCACTAAGCATACTAGTATAGTGTCCATACATATAGATGCACAAGATGCTAAAATGGTGATAATGGTTGAAATTAATAAATGAATAATGTATCTAATAATTCTAAAACTTCTCGGGGAATCATGCATTATGAAGAAGCATATATTTTACATATTAGTGTTTCAGATTCCAATTAATAGTATATGGATAAAGTACATTGTTTATGGTCTATCCTATAGAGTTCTACAAACATCAGGTTGAAGTGTAAATTTTCAAAAATAACATACCTAACTCAAATATTTCAACACCATTACATTGTTATTGGATGTGAATATGAATTTTTTCTATGGATAATTATCTATTCCATAAAACCTGTGGTTAATCAAAATATTAATTCCATATTTATTGAATCATACTAAAAAACACTTGTCATATACCTTAATGTAAGAACTGAGAATCTACAATTGGGACTTCTTTCCCTATGGATTGACTAAATTGATCATTTTACTCTTCTCAACATAATTGTATACCATTTACCTATAAAATAAAATAAGGTGGAACATTATTTTTTAATGAATGAAACTATGGAGACCATTATGATGTGGGAATTCAAAACTCTTGAATAATTCACAACATCGGTGAATTTTGACATACAAGGGATGTTAACTCACTTTTTTTTAAACTCCCTTTCAATGACTAACGTTGCGTATTTTACTTTTTTAAATTATATTTTAGTAGTTGAATTTTATAGATATTGGATGTTGTAAAATGATTAACCAATTGAAGTGAAACAAGAACAATAATTATGTATTATATAAAATCAAAATTCATCTAGAGTAATGAATATTACCAAATGAAGAATATGTAACAATAATGTTTTTTGATGTTGTTGAATCTAAAATTAATTAAAAATGTAATAATAAAATTTTATATAAAATATTTTTTTCAATGGGAAACTCTTTTTTGAAAACATAAAATTAAAATAATATTTTAAAAATAAAATTAATTTATGATTTTGATGGAATCATGTAATAAAAATATCAATTAAAATTATGGTCATGATGGATAAAAAAATCCATACAATTCATTTTAAAATAAACAACTTTAAGAACATTTTTTTAAAAAGGGAGTAAAAAGTGACTTTCATTGACAATTGTAACAAATTTCCTTTCCAAATAATTAAATCATTTTAAATTATCGATTAAATTTTCACAAATACATATTTTATTTTTATATAAGATTATTTCTAAAAAAAATTCGATAAAATGGATATATAATAGAAATACAACCAGTCTAAATAAAAATAAAATAAAATATTAGTATCACATAAAAATAAATTTCAAGATTTTAATTAAATCAGTGGGGAATGAAATTGAATTTATAAATGTTATCCACATTCATAACTAGTTAAGTTTAAAATTATTTCGTTCATGAAAATAAGGGAAATTAATCTCTTCAAAAAACCCTTGAACATAAGAAATCCCGAAAGATATGATATTATAACATAAACAATTTTCCATTGTAGTTAACATTTCAATTAAAAGAATCATTATTTAATAAAATAAAATAAAATGGTAAATATAAAAATATGTAAAAAAGGGGTAGTTAATATAATTTATAAAAAAATAATGTAATTTTATATTATTCCCAAATAAATGGAAATTTAGTCTATTCCCATTATGAAATTGGAAATTTATTTATAAAAACCCCATTAAAAGGAATGAACTCGTATATATATATATATGTATGTATGAGTAAATACAAATAATTTTCATGAAAATATCCATAAACTGAATATATTTTACTTATAAACACAACACAATAAAAATAGGTAGTGAATGCGGCCTATGTCTCACAAAAATAAAAGTGACATGTGAAAACCCTAACCCAAATACCATACACTCATTGTACATACATTAGTATATGAATGAAAAGATAAAAAAAGTGTATGATATCATAATAACCATTTATTGTATTAATAACGTTTAATTTAATCATTTCTATTATTTTTTTTATAATTACATCTTTTATTACATAAACACATAAGTCCATTTAAGCTATTTGAAGTATTTATGATTTTTTGCATCAAAATTTATTCATTCTAATTACCATAATCAAAGTGGTCATTATTCAAAACATTAATAATAATAATAATTACAGAATTATTATAATTATTAAAATGTTACACTTTTAAACCAATCATGATAATTTTTTCTGAAAATTGTCAACATTATGATCATGTGGATTGTAGGTCAAACTTATGTATAAGTAATGTTTCCGTATTTCATTGATCATTATGTAAATAAGGAATATAAAATTTGATCATTATAATAATATATTAATATATAAAACAAAAATTTATTAATATAACTATATAAATATATATTATTATATTGATGTGGTGATGAAAAAAGAATCACATCTCTTCAATGAGTCTATATTCTAGACATACATGAATGATTCTATAAATTTTTAGTTCTAGAAAAAATATTATATGTTATTATTTCCAAATAATAAATAATTCATCATCAAAAAAATATATTTCTTATTTAACTTATATTTGTAACATTATCTTCATTACTTTTCATGTAGTGAGTCAATGAAAACAACATTTACATCACTTCAGGATGTCTTATTCAATAGTACACATGAAAGATTTATCTTATCCCTCATGGTACGGAATGTAAAAAAGTAATTTTGTGATATCAAACAACTATAAGTATAAATATGTTAAAAATATAATATATATACTTTAAATCAATCAATATAGTTATAATTTTGAGGTGAATATGGAAAAAGAATTACATCGATCCACGAGGCTGTATTTCTCAAATCACATGAGTGATTATTACAGAAACCCTTTGACGAAAGGGGATATATATTTATGTAACACCATTAATATAATAAAATTTATTCTATATATTTTTTTATAATTATAATAATATTATCATGCTTTTAGATGAATTTAATTTGTTGTAGGATGAAATAAATAAAATATTCTTAATTATGAATTTATCCTCTTATTATACCACCTATTTATTGTTAATTATAATGCATTCCGAAAATGCCATTATGATAAAACTATGACATATATTTTTATATTATGTATGATTTTATGTGAGTTTGTAATTTATTGGATTATAATAATTTTTTTATTTATGAATAACATAGTAGAGGTTGTTGCCTTTTATATATGAGGTGACTGACAGCAATGTAATTTTTTAAATGAAAAATGTTTACCCAAATTTTTATAAGATAAATTGGTTAAAATGAATTATTTTCGATAAATAGAAATATTAATGTAACATTACACCCATAATATTATTTTTTAGCATTTTTTATGTAATTTTTACCTTCATCCTTTGAGTTTATTTTTCAATAAACCCATTTTCACCATAAATGCAATATTATAATTTAAAATTTTCACAATGGTTAAAAAATAATTTAAAAATAGTAGAGAATATTATTTATTATTATTAAAAAAATTTAATAAATGTTTTATAATTTAATTAATATAATTAGAAAACTGAAATTTTAAATTAAACTAGAAAACATGATAAAAAAAGATTTTCAAAAAGATGATATTTCTAGGGAAACAATTTTATGATAACACTAACAATAAAAATAAATATGGATTTAATATAAATTAAAATTTATTTATGTATAATTAGTTTATTTAATTTATATCATTCCTAATTTTGGGTTTTTTATATATTATAATTTTATAAACATTATGTTGTTTAATATTTTTTTTAAAAAAAATCATGCTTTGGTTGAATGAAAAAATTATAATGAAATATATTATAAAGTTGATATCAATGAAAATTAGTTTATTAAAAAATAGAAATAATTAATTATTTAAATTTATATTATATTCAAAATTAAATTAATATATTTATATTTCATAATTTATTGAAATGAAATGACATTAATACAAAAATAAGTATATTCATTTCTATCTGAAAAAGCTGTATTGTTCGGTATTCACAAAAATATATCCTAAATTATATTTTAATATTCTTTTTTAAAAAAATAATTTAATTTATCAAATAAATTTAATATTATTTTGAATAGTTTATTATAATATTTTTTCATTGAAATATATAAAAATCATATTTGATTAAAATATAATTTCAAAAAATAAATTTACTCACCAATACATTAATAAATTAATTAAATTATATATAAATTTGATATATTGAGTGGTTGATATATATATATATATATCACAATGTAGTAAATAATAATTATACATATCAATTTACTGTTAATTTATGATGTTTATTTATTCCATGAGTAATTTATTCTTAGTGTTTCATGTCACATATGCTTCCAATCCAATTTTTTTTGTATAATGTTGGGGTGTAACATCATCCACACATTAATAAATATAATTTTGAAAATTTAATATACATAATTATTTTCATTTGTTGGAAATTTTAAAAAAAATTAATTTGAAATCACACATCATAAATGTAGTTAATAAAATATCATCTTGATAGGAGATACAATGACATATAAAGATTATTTAGAATAAAACATTCCTATTTTCCAAACAAAAGATAATATGTTTAAAGGGATCAATTATAAAGTATCTAATGAGTAAATGAAAAAAAATTATAGGGTTATATATATCATTGATCACAAAAATGTTAATGATGGAGATAAATATAATAATAATAATTACATAGTATAAAGAGGTGTGGAATAGTTCATTAATTTCATCATAAATAATAGAATACCCCCAACCTATTGTTTCATGAATCATTTCAAATTGTTTTTGAAATCGTTTATATCTAAAACATGATAATAAGTATATAAACATACTTTTTACTATAATTCAATCCTTCATCAGTTTCATCAATTATCATATATTTTTCTCCATAATTTATGTATTCATTATGAAAATTTATTTCATAAAGCACTAAAAAACATTTAAAACCACATAAAAATAAAATGGATAAAAATATAATTCTCATATATTTATATATTAACAAAAAAATGACAATTATCACTTGGCTAGATAATTTTCAAATTGAATAATTTCTCATATGATACATTATTCATAAAATTTTGATAGTAATACCCATGGTTGAAACAATATAATTCTTTTAATGTATAACCATATATCAAAAATAACAAAAATAACTTCATAATAGAATATTTTATATCATAAATTTTTACCTCATGTATTTTTTACTGTATGAATAATATATGGTGATCTATATTTGAAATAATCGTAATACATTTTTTAATATTTTTTTTCAATCCCATGGTTATTTATATGATAAAACATATATCATAAAAATTACAAAAATGTATAAGATAATATTAAAAGTAATGGATAAAAATATATTAAAAAAATATATGTAAAATTTAATGTAAAACACCAAATTAATATAAATCATTAGGATAATTCATCCCATTAAAAAATCTCTTAAATTATTATTAATTGCATTTAGATATCATCACATAAAATCTCAACGTTGTTTCTAAGACATTGGAAATATGATCTTCTTAAATATTATAGACCTGATATTTAATCCATATCTATTAAGATCATATCTAATTAAATTATCCTAATCTCTAATGTCATCTATGCCTTTCCTATAACACATATTGTAATTGCTGATAACCATCTCTCTTAGATCTGGGGGTGAAATCATTTTTTTACATTATTGGATTTTATACTAATGAATACGACTTATTATTCACTATAAAAATAACACATAAATTTATAAATATTATAAAACATTAATTTTCAAATACCTTTTACATGTAGTGTTTTACCAAATTAAGATAAATCATACAAAAATAAATCCATAGATTTGAAGAGAGTATATTCAACACTATATAAACTATATTATATTTCATATAAAATCATCAGAATCATCAATTTGAAAATAATATATACATAATTCTATAAAATCAACTCTAGATAACCTGGGAAAATGAAAACATAAGAAGGTGTTGCATACATGCTTAGTAAGGGTATGATATGCATTATGTATTGAATTTTCTCAATTTTTATAATGGTAGAATAAGGGTATGAGGTAATATTCGAATTGTATGAGAATATAATAATAATATTCATACCTATAACATTCATTCCCTCTTAATTGGATTGAGTATAGGTGGAATTTATGCATGTACTAAGGAGACATCCCTAAGACACCAATGGTTATCAATAAATGTTAACAACATCAACAATATAAGAAGAAATGTTTCTATTTTAAATAAAAACCCACAAAAAAGATAACCCTAACCAGAAACCACTTTTTGATGCACGATAATAATTTAATTCAAAAATATAGAAATAAAAAATTATATAATAAACATGTTTAGAGTACAATTTAGAAACAAAAAAAACAAAAGTACAAAGAGGAAAATAAATCCAACAAATCTCACATACTCCAATGACATTAATTCCCTATATTCCAAAATTAACCAATATTCAAACAAACAATCCATGTTGAATTTATTTCAATTCCTTAAAAGATAAATAAGATCATTTTCCTTTAACTTTTCTAGAAAAACATCATTTGTAAAATAACCAATATTCCATAGTAGGGGGTTAGTAATTAAACATGGTGGGTTACTAAAAAGGAAATCCATTCTTAATCAAATATTATATAACATGTTAGTACATTTATAAATAAATATTTATATAAAAAATTAATTAATTTTAGTAGTTTATAACTAATAGAATAATTTTCTCAACAAAATGGTTTCTATTAAAAATACAAATAAATTCCATCGAACCATTTCATAAATCCATATGAAATACCCTTTTGATTTTACCCTCAATTACACACAACCAAAGTTTCATTACAAGTTGATTTTTCTATACTCATGAGCATCCACAAATTGATCTCCCATGTCATTTGAGGGTAACCATATGATTGTTCCAAAATGGAATATATCCCTCTCAAAGGGTAACATCAATGAAAATGAACACATTTCTACCAATTATTACAAAAAAACTCTAAAAAATATACATAAAACAATTTTCTAAAACATTTACACCAATATTTTTTCTATAAATAAATTGAAACAATTCAAATAAAATCATTCAATGTATCACATTAAATAAAAATATAAAAAATTCTCCACTCAACAAATAACCATTTCAGAGGATTTATACCATGATTCACACAAAAATTTCACATTAAATTATATTCAATTAATATATTTGAAACCTATAAATAATTCTCTAATAATAGGAAATGCGAGTGAAGCCACATACTTAAGTAAAAACAATGAAAAACATGATTTCTTCAACAAAACTAGGCCGAATCACCCAAAAACCTACCTATAATTTTATTACCTATCATCAAAATAAACACAACTAATAATGATTAGAATAAAATATATTATAATAATATATAATTAATTATTTATATGTTTATAAGAGAAGGAATATAAATATATCTAATGAAACACACACTTAATTTAGGCATTTCAAGAAATCTTACCAGCAATGCACTATGTTTTTCTAAAAAATCATTCTTGAATCGAAGGGAAGAGTACAAAATAACATTTGGGATGAGTTAAAAACATGTTACTGTTATAATATTGTAAAATTGAGTAGTTTAGGAAAAAATTTATTTGATAACTAATTTTATGATCTAATTTTAAACCATGCTTGGTTAGTCTCATGGTTAGACAAGCTGTGAGAAATTTGTGAGCTAGATTCTACCTCAAATCAATCGTTGTACAATTGGCTCAAAATGTTATAAAAACCATGAATCATAATTTTTTACCAATTCCAATTTTCACTATTATTCCTCATTGGTCACTTAGTTAAGAAAATCTTTGCACCTAACCATTGGACTATAATAACATTGATGGATTCTAGTCAAAGTTTCATGTTTTCTACTATTAATGCTCCGTCATTGTACCACATGAAAAGCCCCCAAATTATTTCATATGTCCTCTAAACACTCCCAAATATTACCAATGCACATTAAATACATAATATATATATATATAAGGAAAGAGTTATTAAATTGAAATTTTTGGTCCTATATTCTACCAAAAATTTCCTTTTATGTCCCCTGATGGTGGAAAATTAAAAGTATCTTATGATAGTTTGGGGGATTTCTCGACTATTTCCTTCCCATATTCCCAATATTCTTCTTGAATATAACCTTGTTTCCATAGAACTATCATGATACTGATGCATTTCCCATTAAAGACTCTCTCTCTATCCAATCCACAATCTAGAATGGCATATTCACTAAGAAGAATCTGTCATTAGTTCAATGTCATCACATATAATCACACGGTTATGATATGGCTAGTACTTATTCAATTGTAACCTATGAAAAAATTCAGCAATTCAATAATGTGTGGATGTAAATCTAACTAGTAATCCAATTCACTAGGTTTTCCAATTATGTAAATTATTTTTTCATTGAGTAGTTAACTTTCCATGATACACAATAAGATGATGACCAACCCATGTATAGATTCTGATGAACAAATCATCGCATGCCTCAAATAAAAATTGTTTTAAAAAATGATCCTCCGAAATTTTTTATCAAATCTCTATCAAATCCAACATTTTCCTAGTTAAATGATTATTATTTATTGTATCATGGGCAATGGTCAGACCAAACAGTGATTTCTGACCCATTTCACACCAAAAACGTGTTGAATGATAATGAATCCAATACAATTCTTCAAAAATATACACATATATTGATTCAGTATAATGGTTTTTATACGGTATGTCCTCTAATAGTATGATATCCTACAATGAAACACTAATATCGATTAAACATGACCATACCATTTCATCGAATTTTTATTTAAACTTTTTGATTTCTTTATCCCTCTAAGGTTGATACATCATACTCATTATCATCTGTTTCCTAAGGACTTCTATAAGGACTTCAAGATACTAGACATAAACATTAGCACTAAGTCTCATACTATTAAATAGGTACACCAAGCATATTTTACACTCATCAAAAATAGATTTTTGATATGTCATCCACTATATGAGATTCAATAATAAAGAAGAAATGGGATGAGTTTCTATTCAGATTTGTTATCACGCATATGAAACTATGTTACTAAGCCATTATCAGGAGACCTATTACAGTATCCATAGATATATGATCCCACTTTCAAATAGTAATAGGAAAAATACTTCAACATACCTACAGGTTACTGATTCTCTTCTTTAATGTCACGACCCATCCCCTGGGGCCCCTGTTGTGACTACACCAAACCCACCATCCATAGGCTAGGGGTTGGTGACTAGAAGCAGAAATGTATTACCCTAAAAATGGTAAAGAATTATCTCCAAACATGTACACACACAGACAAGGAACACTATGCACATGTAATTCACAACAGAAGAAGAAAGGTAAAAAAACTAAAACCACCACTGAGTGTAATAGTATGTACTGAAATTAAAAGTGTCCATAATACAAGTCCAATTGAAAAGGAAAAAACAAAAAATGGTAATCTTCTGCCATGGTCATCTGCCAATGATCCATCCAGAAAGGTAGGTACATTGCGTCATTACAACTCTCCACATCATCTGGTCCCCTCCGTAGGTTTTCTGCTAATCCACTCCATGCACCGCCAATCCCGTAATCCTCCAAACTCATTCATGATGACTTTTGTATGCACAAGACCCAACATGGTGTGGGAAATGACTGTATATGGGTGAGTATAACAATACCGAGTAGGGACCCCAAGACCCATGATGGTCTCTCATAATTCCTAAAAGGGAAAACCACAAATCATGATCTTATTCAAAAAGCAGAATTAAAAAAGAATGTTACACCAGGTATAACATAAGTAAATAAGTACAGATGATTACATGTAATCTAGATCATATAATTCATTTAAGAAGGTCTTCTACAATATAACACAAGATATGACCCACATAGGATCAGTTGGTACTAACACCTAGAAGTATCACACAGGATCAGTTGGTACTAAGACCCACAAGACCCTCACATGATCGGTATGCGCAGACCCACACCAGATCTGAAAGACACACGATCAATGCAGTCCCACATTGGACAGCTTTGTGCTGACCCACACATGATCTCTAGGTGATGACACAGAATAGATCACTAGGTATTGACCCACATATGATCTCTAGGTAATTACCCACAGAGGATCTCTTAGTGCTAACCAACACAGGATCGCTAGGTACTCCCCCCCTGCATGATCTTCCTCCAATCACTATCTCACATCTACCAACTATATTCCCTCACAAAGCATGCATTATTCTATGAGGATCCTCCTATCAAGTCATCGATCGTATATCAACTAACACGACATCCCATGGAAAATTAATCTGATGATCCACCATGTTATTAGGGTTTTAACATATTTGATGACGTGTCAATTGAACGCTGGGAATGTGATTTATATGCATTCTCTTACCGATGGCCAGGTTGGATTTGAGGTATATCTAATCCAGTTGTTCTCAAAATTTAAAAATCCAAATGTGAAGTATCACTAAAGGTGTGCCTCATCATATGGGTTCAATGTCCATAGAAGAGTCATCAAACAGATGCTCAGTTTAGTAGATACATCAATTTAGGCATTATTGGGCCAAAAATGGTCTAGGCCGTGTCATACCCGGTTGGAATGACCCGACCCTGACTGATTTTCCTGGGCTTGGTCCAACCCAGTGGTCCGGGAGCTCGGCACTCTGGGCCATAGGTTTATTCTGTCCCACCTGGTTGGACGTGTCCTGCCAGTTAGACAGAACCTTAAGGCCTTCTGGTAGGCACGGGGGTCTTCTCTACTCCCGAATGACCAAAGTTGTTCAGGTCATCAATGCAGAAACACTGGATGGTGCCACACCACATGGATGGTCTACATGGACCACCCATAACGGACCTGTGGGTGCAGATATGTCGTCCGCTGCGGGCACAGGTTCACCCTCTACCACGGGCGCCGGTCCCCCCTCTGCCGCAGCTCAAATCTGTGACCCTCCTCCATGGCATGCTGCACTGCTTCAATGCAACTAGGGATGGTCAACCACCCCTTGTCTTCTATGGAGCCTTTGGTCACCGACGTATCATCAAAGTTGTGGGACCAGGCCAACACCTCACTTGGTCGTCGGTTCCACCACACCGATGAAGATTTCATGGTCTATTAGTGAAGCTCTAATGGTCTGTTTTTATTCATGTTCTTGCCAATGAGCCACTCAGGATAGTTCATACACCGTGTATCCCATGGTTTCACCTTGTTTCCACATATTTTGGTTTCCAATGTTGAACAAAACCAACACCGATAATGGTGGATGGTTCGTGCCTTGTTCATTTGACCGACACCCCCTTTATTAGTATTATAACATGGAATGTGTTCATCATCATCAATAGAGGTGGAAAAATTATACAATTAAAACAAAACCCCTACCTCGAGCATGTTGGAAGTCGTTGCGGACGAGGAAGGAGTGTCCACGTTTGAATATGTTGTTGGCGAAGGAGAAGGTTTGTGTCCTATAGTGTTCATCAACAAATCCTCCATCCGTCACCAAAGAATAATTCTAGTTTGGTGGAAGACGCCACGAAACATCCTTAGAGGTTCCTCTCTTAAGTGCCAAAAACCCATTCTTATGCATCGTTTAAATAGATGAAATAGAGGATCAATGCACCACACAATTAATGATGTTAATTAATGAATAGAATTAATGAACCTATTAATTAACCCAACAGTTCGGTTACACAACCAAGTGTAACCAGACAATTAATGGTCTGACAACCCAGTGGTCCTACAACCGCCACTCAACAGTTACATGAAATAAATAAATTAACAAATTCACTTATTTAATTTTATTTTTTAAAAGTTGGAGGATTAAATTTTTCATTTAACACTTGCCTATTGATGTTATGATTTTTTAGGCATAACCCAGTGCTATGAATTTAACGGTGAGGTCAGATTTTTAATTCGATAACCAGTTCAAAATTTAGAATTTTCCACCATCACGCTTACAAAACATATCATAAAAAGTACATAAAATTATAAATAGTAACCTTCGACCCACTTCGATTACGTTTTGACTCAACCTAAGGAGAACAATCCCTCACGAGATCAATTATACTATCTGATTTTCAATCCAAGATAACACTTATGAATTAAATAATTGAACAATAAAAGAATAGCTACTTATTTATCTTCATTATGGAAAAAATCAAACTTCAACTGTTGGTCCAAGTCGTCCATGTTTTGGATCCCCCTAAAGAAAAAATACCCTCCAATGTTCAATGGTGGTCTCATATTCTCAACCAGATTCACTTATTGTATGTTATAAGAGTTTAAAAATAAAATAATTTTGTTAAATTATTTTATTTACGGTTATGCTATTTTTGTGATTTCTCAGTAGTGGTAAGTTCTAACTAAACATAAGTCACACCTAGGGTAATCCACCCATCATGAATGAAACTGTGCCCTATAATTTTAATGTAGAAATAGTGTTATGTTCCTTGAGTTTGGATTTCAGTACTGGGAGACCAGTGTTGGTGTAGAGGCCAACATATCCATACACCATGACCCGGAATTCTGTTTTCTGAATCGGTAAACAAAAAAACTTATTGCGTGTGTATTTTAATTTTATTCCTTTTGATCTATTTTGTGTCTACTCAATAGGTATAACTTATTGAGAGTGGTTCATCATGATTATCATTCATGATGCCCCTGCATAGACATCCATTCATGACTCAATGTGTGACCATAAAGATGTTTCACATTGCGATGATGCTTCAGTACAAGAATGGTTTCCCAAGATGTTACCTTCGGGCAGTTTCCCAGTGACACCCATGATTCTTTTTCAATAGTTTCAACCGTTTTTACTGGTATAGGACACATATAAGTTTAGTTCCTTTCTGATGTTTTAGTGATAGATACCTCCGGGTTCCGAGGCGAGCCCGAATAAGAAGTGGATAAGGACATGCATGAGTTGGTATTGAGTATCCATCTAGGTGGGGCACCATTATATTAGATGGTGGTCAGTGTTGTGAGCATTCTATGCGGTTCAGTAGGGTGATTGTAGGATTTAGATTACACCTATCTAACATAGAGGTGATTTTTTACATGGACCGAACTTGAGAAAATTCCTCAGATAAGGGGTTATCCTACAATAAAAATCTAAAGGGGTTTATTTTCCGAGTAGCTTTTATATTTTTTATAGGAATACATGTCATTAATTTATTAATCATCGAGGTGTACCGACAATCCCAAGTACTCGATAAATATGATATGACCCGTGCTTTCGGGCTCAGGCATCTGAGTGATATGTGTTTAGGTACATCTGATCCAATAATATTACACTTTGTATTTATATTAATTATAGTGTTTTAGATAGAATATTTATTGTTGAAAAATTATTTGCCAAGTAGATGGAGCTGATGAATGTCAGCTGTTGGAAGTTAAGAAACAGACATCAGTGTCAGAGAATAGATTTGTAAAATGAATATAGAAGAGGAAGTGATAGGGAAAAACAAATCTGTAGGGCAGAAGACATGAAAGAGGAACTACGGTAGTAGATGGAGGTGGAGTACATTTTGATATGTTATTAATACCACCCAAATGTGGTCTCTACTAGGAATAGGGAGATAAAAACAGGGGAAGGGAGTAGCTTCATGTAGTGTAGTGTGACCCAATGGCTCCACGAATGATTTGATGTATGATCTGTGTCATCTACTTGCTATCGTAATTAATAGACATAGGTACTAATAATTCATTCTTGTCAGAAATCATGTTACAGACCTAGAGTTTCTAGTTAAACTGTTTAGTTGACCCTTATATCTAGAGATTCCTATGAAAAGAGATGCAATAACCACAAATATTTTAACATTGTGATATGTCCCTTGATGCCAGTGTTTTGGATGGAACTTCTTAGTGGAAACTTCGGGGACATATGATGTTAGTTTGGGTATGGAATGGTCATCAACAATTCATTCTCAGATTGACTACTTTAGGAAAAAAGTATTTTGAAGAACATTATAATTGGAATGTGGTTTTCGTTAGTTAGTGGAAAAGGAAACCCAGGTAGAATGGGATAAACTAATGTATAGGATGGTGCAGTCGATCACTCATGAGTCAGCAAGGCTTACCCTCGTGGTTGCAAGAGTTTCAAGTTTTTAGTTCCCAAAAGTAGTGGTAGAGTGTGAGAACATATTTTCTAATGATTATTCTGGGATTACCTCCCCATAGGGAGAGGGAAAATTTCATTGGATTTTACCTAGGGATGGTACTGATATCTAAAAATTCTTATCAGATGAATCCCATAGAGATCTGAGATAAGAGACTATATTTGGGAGACATTTTGAGGATGTGATTAGTATGATATAGTGTTTGAGGTTATGTATTTATTACTGGAATGTTGAACACATCGACATGGGTAATGAGTACCCACTACCAGAGGTTCAAAGGCACACTAATCAGTTAGAAGGGGTATCATTTGAAGTGGATGGAATGGTGCCCATAGGATTATCATCAGTTCAGACAATGACGATGGTTGGTGTTCCACCAGGACTATGCCTTTTGGATAGTTTATAATCCTATTAAGGGGGACGTGGTGGATGACGCACTCAACAGGAGGTCTGGTCTGCAGTTGCTATGTGGGATGGAAGAGTAACTAGCCGCATTGCAGATATCCATTTTGGATAGTGATGGATCATCTTACCACCAGTATATGACTGTCACAACACCACTCCTTCAGTTATTTTGGGTGGCACAAAATGGGGACATAGACTGTGAGACCTGATGTGATCAGATATCTTCACGAAAGTCTCCTTATGGATTTTCTAAATGTGGGGAGAATGTCATCCTTTTCAAAGGATTCACCATGGTACCAATGAAACAATAAGAATAGGTGATTGAGGTATTTCTACACAACCCCTTTAGCGGTAAATCCATGTTTATGAAAGTTGTATCGGGTCCTCCAGTGTCAGTACCGGTGACCCGGGATAATAAATGTGGTGGCATATTTTTTGTCATGATGCCTCAAATATCTGAAAGTGAAAGCTAAGCATCAGGTTCCATCATGCTTGACCGTTGATTTTTATCCCAAAACTGAAGGATAAATGGATCAGACTATATAGACCTTGGAAGAAATGATTCATTCTTATGTACTAGATTTTTGTCACAGTTGGGAGGATCACATATCACGGGTGGAGTTTGCATAAAATAATACTTATCACTCCACCATAGGCAAGACAACATTTTAGGCCTTGTACATGTGAACATGAAGATGAACTCTATAATTTAATGATCCAAGGGAGTCAGTACATATGGGTCAAGAGTTGGTATAGGTACCACTAAGAAGGTGCAGATCATCCAAAATAGGATGAAAACTACCAAGATCAATATGAAGTCTTTTGTAAATATAAAATAGATACCCTTAGAGTTCGAGTTGGGGGACCATGAATTTTTACGGGTCTTACCCCGACAAGGATTTCAGATATTTGGCTCGGGTGGAAAGCTATCTACGATGTTCATTGAACCATTCTAGATTTTCAGTAGAGTTTTTGAGGTGGGGTACCAACTAGATATTCCCCCACAAATTCACTTGGGGATAATGATTTATATGTGTCATCGACGAGGAGATGTGTTCATGATCTATCATATGATAGCGACTAGGCGAGTTGGACATTGACGATGGGGGTGACTTTTACGTAGTTTGTGGTGTAGATAGAGGATCAATTGGATCGAGCTCTTCATGGATGGTCGATACATCTTGTTTTAGTTTGATGACAGGAGAAAAAACTATATGAGAGCACATTGGAGTGGGAGGCTCAGATTTATGCTTAGAACCCTCATTTTGTGGATTTTCCATAGTTTTTTCTTTCGGGGACATAAAGACTGATGTTGGGGAGAATTTAATTTCCCGTAATATCTGTATAATTTTTTTAATTATATAAGATTATGAAGATACTATAAAAATTGATAGCTTTTGATTCTCAGTCCTAGAGTTCCTATAAAGATCCGTTGAAAAAATGTTAAACATTAAATAGTGTGCTTGTCTAGTTTTTCTGAAAATATTGACTATCTTCTAAACGGGTTCCTAGATCAGAAATCAGAGGGTAGTGATGCGTTCAGGATTGCAGGATTACCATAGGTGCATCTTATGTTTAGTCAGCTCATGCCTCCTATAGGAAAACCCAAAATGGAAACACCATAAATAAAATTATACAAAAATTCAGGGACATTACAATTATTAATTTAAATATGATGTTTATTCCAAAAAATATAAATGTATGGCCATTCATACTATGAACCATTAATCTGAACACCAATCTAACTTTTATCCCTTAATTTTTTCTCAGAAAAAATGTTTTGACATAATTTCAAAAAATTATTAATTGGATGTTTTTTCCACATTAACAACATAAAAAATTCTAAACTAAAAATTTCATAATGAAAAAGAAAACATTTGAACAGTCTTTAAAATCCAATTGCATGTATGTTATCATGACATGAACTACTACTGCTTTGAATCCTCTTTTTCAAACTATGAATATTAATTTCACATTAATGGATCTACCACCGAGTTTCTTTTACCTAGTGTATTCTTCAATTAATATTCCATCATTTGGATATTCTCCATACATAATATCTTTCTTAGATTTAAATTCTTATAGGAGAATATATGTTTCAATATATTCTGATTTATAAACATAATAAATATATCAAAAAAATCATGATCCCATTTCATCAAAGAATTCACTATGACAACAGAGTCCAAATAATTTGATGGTAGTGATAATTATAAAAACGTAAATATTTTGAGAATTATTAAACAACACAATCATCCTACATGAGAACTATTGCCAACCCAGATGAGGAATAATTTTAATTCACCACATACCCATGTCCAAATTATGGAAAAGTAGGGATTGTGGTTGATAAAATGAGAAATTATGTTATTTAAATTAGAAATTTTATTCCTTATTCCATTTGTATGGGACATTTTTTTCTTATTAATGATGTCATGGGTGAATCAATTCCTCAAAATATAAGAATAAAATGTACATAGTAATGAGAAATATCAATAAAACTTATTATCTAAAATGTCTTGTTGGGATTAGTCTAATAGAACCCCACAACTATTTATTATTGATTTATAGGAAAACATATTTTAGCGATGAAATTCAAAATTTATTTTACTTTATATATATAACTTCACAATTTGATAATTTTTTTACAATAGATAATCCCACACAATTCCATGCACCATCAGAATGTGTTTCTTATACCCATCCCGTGATTGTGAATACACCAATTTTTCATCAATAAACAAAGCCACAAAAGTATCTAGATATCATTGAAATATCCAATTCATCAATGAAATATGTATTTCTAGAGACCTCCTAAGACCAAAAGTCATATCCTGATAGTAATAATGGAAATATATACATTTAATTACCGTTTTTTTAATATCTTCATTCAAATTCAACATTTGGTGATATCATAGTTGCAATTAAATTTTATAGAACTACTAGGATACCAAAAATTGGTCAAACATATCGTAAATAAATTTAAGTGGATATTGTTTCTTTATCTTAACATGGTAAATGTTATGACAATCCAAAACGTTGAATATTTCTATCTGAATTTTTCATAAAGATGATGGGTGCTTCACATAGAGACATTAAGTGCTCAATGATCATTTTTCTTTCAATCTCAGTAAACTATAAATTCAACTTCCTTATGTAATGGACTAGACCCCATTATCCTAGATCAAACGCCCTACCATATTATATTAAAATATATATAATACATGAATTCCATATGATTAAAATATTTAAAATTTTTGGAAGCCATATTATATAAATAAACAATACATTACATTTGAAACAATAAAATACATTATAGTCTATCATTTGAGATAATCAATATTCGATGAGAATATCCTTTCATATCATTTGTAACATATATCATGGAATCCAAGTACAAATAAAACATGTGAAATGGGTGATATCAGATGCTCAAAAAGTGTAAGAATACAATAGAAATAATTATGATAAATAATCATAAACATTATGGAATTTAATAAAACTGTAATACATGAAAATTAAAATAATTCATGATCAAAATATAGAAGGAATAAATGAAAAAAATTATGTCCATGCAAATAATCACATTGATATTTTATGATTTGAATATTCAAAAAATATCAATAACAAATTTCATATTGGGGAAATAAATAATATTAAACATCATAAACATGCCATTAAGGCTTTTACCATACACAATAAATAATTAAATAATGCCTCACCTGATACCGAAACTAGTTTTTCTCATGAGACCTACCAATTCTTGAAGTGGATATAGCAGGACCCACAAGACATTTATTAAATCTAACACATCCATCATACGAGTACATAAACAACATAGAAGTTTGATTTGAAAAACTACCATAATAAATGTTAATAATTTATAAAAAACCCATTAATAGTATCAAAAAATTCAATTCGACAGTCAAACTAATCATACAATTTTATGAAATTTGGGTAGAGGGTATAATAAGTGATCAAAATCAATTATTCATATCATAAAACAATTGACATTGAAATAAACTTTTTTCAGGAAATTTGGGGGGGGGGTTGAGGTATTATAGAATGTTTTGATATATTTATAAATTTTCATGGCTGGTCAACTATTTTTGGAAACTATGAAACTCCTACAGGAAACCATATATATTGAAACCGGGTCATCTAGGTAGGTGCACAGTTTTTTCAATCCATACATCCACCAAGGATAAATCATTCAATGTATAAAATAGGTCACTTTTAAGGTTGGATAATGTTTATTAAATGCGTAGTCTAACCATTCCAGGTGCTCCATGAGGAAGAAGATGGATCATGCTTAGCGTACATTTTTCTTATGTATTGATGGTCTAATAATTATAACCTAAAAAATTTTATATTGGTCAATATTTTCTCTAAACACCTCATTTTTTTATTTTCCATCCCAAGATTGATATTTCTTCCACCAAAATGAAATTAGAACTTTTCCAATCAATCTGAAAGTGATCCTTTGGATTTTCTTAAAATATTAAGGCCTAATTCCCCCGTTATGTCTTTAATCATGGTAGTTTCTCATTGTTTTTATTTGATATACTCTCACAACTGTCTAATATACTTATATCTGTCAATATGATGATATATCTAATGTTTTTATTTTAAATACTTTTGGGATGTTGAATTTCCATGTTATGGAATGTGATCTATGTGTGTTTCTTTATATTCAACCTGTTTTTATGGAAATTTTAGTGATGTTCTTCATTTAATCTATAATTCTAAAAGTAGGTATATTCACTCTTGAATCCACATATTAAAAGGTGAAATATTTTTCTCAAACATAATTTTTTATTTTAATTTTTTTAATAATTTGTAATTTTATTTATGGAAACCATCATATGTTATGGATTACAGAATTGTGAAAATTTAGTGATTATTTTAAAATATATATTTATACATCATTTTTAAATAATGATTTTTAATTGGATGTTTTTTTATGCATGAAAATATTGTTCAATAATTTTATATTTTTATTTAAATTGTTTTCACAAATATGTATTATAAGGTGGTAGGATTAAATGTTTAATTATTAGTTGAATTGGATTTATAATGGCCATGATGTACCTTCATCAAAGGGGCATGTTATGGACATGAATTTACACCTTCAAAGGTAAACACCAATCATGTGTGGTTCTGTGTGTTGGGTTGTATGTTAAATAGAATGGATTATTCCATAATTATATTTGTTCATTTATTAATAAACTAATTTAGTTGATTTCCTATGAACATATTGTTGTTTTGAGATAACTCTAATAATATGGACTATATTAATTATATGGATATAAATAGTTTTAGAATTTATTTATAAAAACTAATATATATAAATGTTAAATAATTTACTATCCTAGTTATGTGAGTAGCGATATCATTTAGATAAAATCGACAGGGTTTCATTACTCACCCCTTATTTGAAACACTAGTTCATTTCTATATATTATTCACAATGAAATTGAAAATGATAATTTTTCACACATCATTAGTGGTGAATCTAGATATGAGTTATGTGTTGTGGAGTTAGGTCTTTCATCATGTTGGGAGTTATGTAATTACGACTTGGAGGCTTTTAGTATTTTGGTTTTATCTTCCTCTGTATACATTGATGTTTTGTAGACATCCACCATCATACTCTATGATTGTTTTTATTGAAATCAATGGTTTTACATTGAGTAGTTCTACATTCTCATCATGGATTATATACTAAATAATTTATGGAATATATAGATGGTTTATTTTATTTATAAAAGTAAAACTCGTCCTGAAATTATATTGATTCCCTAGGATTTTATTACCATCCTCTAGTGGCAACTGGATATCTATTAAGGATATGTAGAAATTACACCTCGAATAAATCCAAAAAAGAGGAGATGGATTTTATAAGTTGTATCATGTTTCCAAGATCTTTAATTTCACATTGTCTTTATCTTGATGGGTCTTTGATATAGTAATAAAATTTCTACCTCTTGGTGTTGAAATTAATTATATTATATTCCTTAATTCAAGGTGATAAAATGGTGCATGGTTTTCAGGAATAGAATTTTAGTGCTTAACAATACATAGTTAAATTAATTATGATTAACATAACGATACAATTTAGTTTTGAAAATAAAAATTGGGGAGATACTTATAGGATTATACATATAATTATAATGGGATTAGCCAATGAGATGAATATGACATTCATTTTATGTATGATATCCCTCTAAGAGTACATATTTCAATTCAGGAAACTATTTTTTTTGTGTGAAAAAATGATGATTTTATAAAATTATAGAAATTTTCATTCAAAATGAGTTATTTTAAAAATATAATTAATCTGGATTCGTGAAAATCGGTTGATTTTCAAAATCAGGGTGGATATTTAAAATTTTGTTTAAAATTGATTTATTTTTATTTCATAAATTAATGGTGTTAAATGTGTGATGTGATATCATTTGAAATTGATAATAATTCACTTTCTATAAAGTGAGACATTAATTTTATATTATTTTTATAGAAAATAGAACCTTGTAGATTTTGTAGAATCGAACTTGTAGCAGATGGTGAGAATGTGGATGATCATTTTCCATATGTGAAGTAACCACTAGTAGAGAGTATAGTCCAGGATTTTCTGGCTATAGATAAAGGGTACATCAGCAATAAACCATATAAGGTGGACAATTTAATACAATTATAAAAGAAGAATCCACCCATTTTTATGGTGATTAAAAACCTGATAAAGATGTTTTATGGCATAATAAGACGAATTGTATCTTGGATTTCTATAGAATACTATAAAAGATTAATGTCATTATATAGAATTATATGCTGGATGATTTTTCATTCCAATGGTGGTATATAGAAGTCTGTGAACAATTAATCTAAGGGCTTTCATGGGTGTATTTTTTATTATAGTTTAAAAAAATTCTATACACAAACGTTTTAGATGCCATGAACAACAATATTTTTTATCTTGATATATGAGAGCCTCACAGTGAAGGATTACACTAAAAAATAATCATTTTAGTCTAAATTTATCTCAATGTTGATCCTATCGAGTCCTTAATGGAACATATCATTGAATGAAGGATGATATAGGAGATTCTCTTGATAATTTTCATGCATTGTATAACAGGTAATACAAAAATGTTTGATAAAGTGACAGTTTAATAAAGGAACCTCATTGGGGAAATGGGTTGATAGATCCTTTTGGATACAAATGCTAAATAGTCAAAACACTAATGTTTAGTGAATTTCGATGATGGACACTTACATCTTATATAGTGGAATGGATTGGAATTATACTTCTAGTTTTGTTAATCATCCTCCTACACCAATGAGACTGATATGAGGATTCCAATGTTTCCTTTTAGATCATTTTAAGGGACATTTTATGCCACAACCTAGAGCATGCTATAACGATTACCATATGGGGAATCTTTAGTCCTATTATCTAAATTCTTCGAGGTCTACTTTTTGGGAAACAGTTCATCATTAAAAAAAATATTACTCTTCTATGGGATGAGGGAATATGAATGACTACCACCAAAAGAACATAGAATTCCATGGTTATTTAAGAGTTCCCAAACTCCTCAAATAGTTAAATCATAATAAGTCATTTATGAATAATGATCCACAAGACACCACTTATATGGAGCTGATAATGTAATTGTGGATGATCATTGAAGACCTATGAATGTGATATGAAACAATATTTTGATTTATACCATCATTACTAGTTAGATTTAAAATCCTACAAAAACATAGTTTATTACTTGTCATGTTTTGTGATTGTATGGGTTTAAAAGATGAGATGATTCCATTTATATTAAATCTTAAAATACCTCTTGGTCAAACAGATTAGTAAGCATATATGTCAACAGTTTGGTAAATAACATTTTATAAGGCATAATTGTTATGGTAATTTTCATTTTATAATATCTATTTCTATGAAATAATCAATGTCATTGATTTGCTGACAGTTTTCAATTATCACGTCAATTGGTATACCTGATGATTATATTTTCAAGGTGATTATTCCATTGATCTACTCTTTAATGGAAAAAATGAATATAATGTCAGACAAAATATGAATTTGGGAACCAATAGTTGGTATGAAATAATACCATATTATATATATGACCATTACATCTATCAAATAGATGCAGAATACTGGTTTTCCAGTGAAATTTCTCTTATAGATGATCTCAAAAATATTTCACAAGGATTTAACCGACTATATAAATGGATTTTATGATTAATATCCTTCATGGGACCATTACTATTTCCCTAAAATCGAAATTTTTTAGAACTATCATAATAATGTGAGATGAATGTGTTGTTATTACAGCTATAATTAAATAGTTTCTTTAAGTTGAGCATGTCTATGTTGGAAGCGCCATTCATGTTTGTAAAAAATATAGATATAACTCATTTACATTGTTTCAATAATTTTAAGCATAAAAATTTTATTACAAATAATAGGTATCTCCATATATTAATTTATGATTAGTTTTATAAATAATTGGATTCCCATTGGTAATCTAAAAAAGGGTTTCATTAGGATATCACAAATTATATGATCGGAAGGCAGATATTCAGAAGATATTTTTCAATAGTAGATATGAACATAATGATTATGTAGAAGTGCCTTTTCATATTAATTAACAAGTGGTATTTATGAAATCTATTATTTTCATATTTTAGAGTTATCTATTTTTTTTTGTGGTGTTTACAGGTTAAATATTGGGGTATTCAATGAAAAGGGTTGTGTATGAGAAACACATGGTTATAGTGTTAGGAATCTTGAGGGATCACAAAATTTATGAAAAAATATCAAAGTGTCTTTTGTATATAATTGGTAATTTATAGTGGTCATGTAATCTCTAAAAATGATGTTCAGTTGATCTAAAAAAGATAGTGTCTATTACATCTTAGAAACCTCCAAAAATTTATTTGAGATATGTAGTTTCATTGTATTGGTAATTTTTAAATGACACAATTTCCATGAATTTCTAGGACTATATTCACATGTGAAACCATTGAAAATTAATAATGTTTTATTCATACGGATTGACTAATTCTAAAAGTATTTCAAATACCATAAATTTTACCTTTCATTAGTACCAATCTTGATTTTTCTATAATGAGGACAAGGTATGTTGTATATTATGATTCTTTTATATTTTGGTTTTGTTGTGTCCTCATGTAATGAGATCATTTTGTTATTTATGGAACAAGGAAATTATGCATTCATGAGATGAAATACCAACCATATTATCTGGATTTAAGCTACTATCATCCATGATGTGATGACTTGGTATCAATAACTATTTGGTGAGAAATTTATCGTGTTTACGAATCATAATATCCTAGAAAATATTTTTATCACAAAGGGATGTGAATCTGAGACAAAGAAGAAGGATAAAATACCATAAAATTATTCAGTATGACATTATGTATAAACTTGGTTAATGAAAAATTATGTAATATTTTTTATGAATAAATTAATAAGCTCATCTAGAAAAAGATGCATCAGATCAATGCATGTTAATGTTAGTAATAAGAAACATACAATTTTAATTTAATGACTGAGGTGATGTTTTAGTTTTAATTATTAATTCATTCATTCCTTATTTGGTTGAGACAACTAACTCAGCCTTGGAATATAATATAGAATGTGTTCTGATATGGAAAAATGTCAATTGTGGGGAGACTATTTAGGGAAAGATAATTAATGGATGTTCAATGTTGGTATTAAAATGTTAGATGGTTGTTCATTAGTATTGATCGGGAGAAATTCTTCATTCATTAGACCATTATAAATTGGTTATTTAACCATGAATATATAAGGATTATAATGTTTTGAATAAATAGTTTTGGGGTCAGTATGAAAAGGAAGGTGGTTGATATTGCTTCATGCTTTTTAGCTTGTTAGTTGGTAAAGATAGTTTACTAGTGATAGAAATGTATATTACGGTCCTTATCTAGTAGATGTTTTAAATAGTAAATATATCTAATTATTTTATAAGATATGTCCTCATAATGGTTCACATACATGATTCCATATGTATGATAGTGGATCGACTCAAAAATCCATTCCATCTCATCCATATTCATTATGTTGATATAGTTGGGGCTTGTAAAAGATATATATATGAGAAGTGTTAAGAGGAATGAAGTATTAGTATCTATAGTGATAGATAGAGATCTTATTATTCTATACCATTTTAGGAAATCCTGATATAAATACATTTAAAATAAAATGAATAAGATTATAGTGTATCATCCTTATATAGATGGGTAAGCTTAAATGATGATACAAATGTTGGAAAACATTTTTTGGACTCTTGTAATTGATTTTGGTAGCTATTGAGAATATAACATACTGTTAATGAATTATTGTATAACAGTAAATAACTGGACAAAATACACATGGATCTATTTGTTGCATTTTGTTTATGTCCTTTTCATTCTTTAAATTTTTTGGGTGGAATCCTGTGAGAAATTATTGGTCAAGCTGATCTTTTTACATGAAACAACAACGAAGAATCATTTGATTATGAAACAGATGATGATATATTAGAGATGTAAAAATATCAATTTATATCATTATTGATGATTTTTTTTCCATTTTTGGTGTGTGATCATGTTTCTTAAGGTCCTATAAATGTATTGAACGTCATATTTTTGGGAAACATTTCATGTTATCTCTTTAATAAATTGTCCCTTTTGATAAAAATTAATTGGTTAGTGAGGTGGCATATTAGTAGGAATTTTCACAATGGTAAATTACACTGAATTTTTTTTCATTGAATTAGTTGAGAAACTATCATCTTATATAGAACCACTAGATTAAATGGGATGATGTTGACCTGAAACTATATTGTTCAATGATGCATATCTCGATAAAATTTTTGGAAATACAATAGAACATTTTTTTTCTATAAGAATTTCCCTAGTGCGGGTTTTGTGGAATCACGTCTAATTCATGAAAAGACATTGAAACATGAGAATAAAATGGTTGAACAATGTTTTGAACACTTTTAGAGTAGTTGTAGTTTTCATTTTTCATGGATGGAAATGCCAATGGTGTATAGAATGTGGCACCCCAAAATTTATGTAAGTTTCACATTCTATATTATTTTAAATTATATAATTTTCATAGATGTAATTTTTTAGGTTTTTGATTTAATTTATATTGTTTTTGGGAAATTAATTAAGGTTTATATTTTGTGGACACTATAAAACTCCAACATGAAAATTTTCTTGGTGAGGAAGGGGATTTTTGGTAGGTTCAGTACTTTGTATAATTTCTGTCCAAACCATGTGTCCACCTATGAAAATCCATGGAAATTGTGATAGAGTAAATTTTAATTTTTGTAAAATGTTTTTTCTAATTATGTATGGTAATAATGTGAGGTTCTCTTTGAGGAAGAGTCTAGCGTATGGTTGGATGAAAATTATCATAACAATGTGAACAACTGTGAACGTTTTAAAAATTATTTCCTAAGAATGTTGATCAATATCTAGATTCTCTATAAACACCTCATCATTCTTCCATTTCATTCCTAAGATGATATTTATCATCCAACTTCATTTTTAATCCTTTCCCAGTGATATGAAAGAGATCTAAATGATTTTTATAGTCCATTAGAACCTGATTCCCCTACTAATTCATCATTTGTGGTATATTTTCATAATTTTAGAAATATATACTCCCATACCGCTCTTTTATTCCTATATCTATTCTTATTTGGATATATATTGGATTTTTAATTCCAATAATGATGATATATGATTCTGTTGAATCTAGTGAATGATATATATGGTGGGTTTTTAAAGATTCAATCCAATTTTTTGGTGTTTTACTGTGGTTCATCATTTTATGCATTACTATAGTTGTAGGTGGATATAATATAAACTCTTATCATTATCACATGAATTACTAGTTTAAATTTTTTTTATAGAAATATATTTATTTACACCTTTATAAGTGATTGTTTATGGAATTTTTCCAATTGGAATTTTGGTAATAAGTTAATTTGGTAACATGAATATTAACAGATAATTTTAAAATGGTTTTTTGATTTTAATAAAATGAAAAGTATTTTAAATAAAATGATTATTTTTTTGAAATATTTTGGTAATTATGGATTAGTATTGTGAGACATTAATTTTTAATAATTACTTGAATGGTATGTGTAACGGTGGTGAAGTGCCACCTTCAATGGGTCGTGTTATGGACATGGTGATTCACCTTAAAATGTGAAAAACATGATTGTGAGGATGAGTGTCTTTCTTTCTGTGTGTGTGGGTGGGGGTGTAAAATCGAACGGTTTATTCAAAAAGTGATATTTGGAAAATGGTTAAATGACGTGTTAAGTACCTTACATTTGGACATGGTTTTATTTCTTGAAACATGTCTTACTATGGATGTGGTTTTATATTATGATATAAATTTTTTTATAATTTTTCTATATAATTTTTTTTATATAAATTATCTAGAATGATTTCTAGTTACATAATGATTATTAATTCCATTTGGTGTAGATCCTATTATGTTACATTTGACACCCATTCGTTGGCACTTGGGTGCATTTGTAGATATTCCTCATCCTGACAGAAAAAAATATAATTTTTCATACTTATTTAGGTGTTAATAAATATTAAGTGGATATATTTTGGATTAGGGTAAAAGAACATGTTGGTAGATGATGAATTATTTATTGGTGTCTTTTTGTTTTGTTTTTCCCTTATATTGTGTATTGTGATGTTTTGAAGTCTTCTGATGTGATAATCTATGTAGGCTAGTTTTGATATCAATGGAATTACAATGAGTTACTTTATATCTTTGTAATGAATCATATAGTGGTATTTTTATATTATATTTTTATGGTTTGTTTAATTTATCAAAATAAAAAACATCCTCCAAATTTTTTGAATCCAGTGGCATTTATTTCCACCCTTTGGATCTTTAAGGAACACACATATGTCCATGTAACAATTCAACCTTGACTCTTGCCAATGTGGTGGAGTGTGATTTCACATTCATAGTGGTTTCAAACTTACAATGAAATTATAAAAGTTTCATAATAATGTTTATAATATCACATAATATCCCTATACAATGTTTTACAACCATATTTTAATAATATTATATTCATTTACTGTATCTCATACTAATTTTCATGTTATATCTTATGTGTTTTTTCATGAAATACAAAGATAGTTTTCCTATGATATGTATAAAACATGAAAAATAATTTATATATGTATAGATATCATATTTAATCATTGAATACATTGTATAATCATTCTTTAATGGTTATCATTGAATTTGAATCACATCACGTCTTGGAGATGGTACGTCATACATAAGTATGAGCATCAGAATCATATCATTAATTTTGAAATATTAAAGAATTGGATGGTATAATTATTTTTATATAATCACTATCATGAAATAAGTAAAATATATATAAATTATTCCAATCATTATTCCCATCTAAGTAATGTGGTGATGTAAAAGAGATTACATCACTATTTGGAGTCTCAAGGTCATATGTGCTCACGTTTTGTGTCTTAATAATTCAAAGGATGGGAAATTCATTAAATATTGTTGTCACATAATCATAAAAAATTTAATATATATGATTCTTTGGTAAATTCATTTATATGTAAACGATAAATTATGATGATAAAATGAACATGAATGATTTGGTAAAACAGTCAACATTTCATCAGCAGATTACCTTGAGATCACTTCATAAGAGATCTAGTTTTGGACTATTTAGAATAACAGTTACTCCATAACATGGATAAGAAGTTGGGTAGGGGAAATGGCCATGTGTTGGTCGAGTAATAAGGCTCCAAATGGTCGAAAGATGTGAGGGATGTGGTTCCCTTCTATAAATGTAGTGATAGTCACTTTTGTAAAATCTTAAAATAAAAAATTAATATATATTTATTTCCAATACAAAATTTATAAAAATTGAGTTTCATGTAATATAATATGATATTGGGTAACACTCCATTTGAAAAATAATTTTTAGATAAATTTATGTCTCCTTTTTACCTTTACCTTTTTGTTTTAACCCTTATTTTAACCCTTTAACTCTTACAATGATGTAATTGTTTTACTCTATAATGGTTGATATGGTAAATATAAAATGTAAATAAAAAGAATTAGATATGGTTTAATTTTTCAAATAACACCGAATAATTTGGACAATTATAATTTGTATGAATGTTTTGTCATTTATCAAAATATTAACTATTTTCATTTAAAATTATTTTCAAATTTTATAATATTAATTACATTACTTTTTAAAATATCATAACAACATTATATCTTCTAAAAAATTATTTTAAAATATACATAATATGTCTAGGTCATCTATAAAATTATTGGATGACATTAATAAAATAGAAGTTTATTTATTTTAACATATCGTATATCATTTATTAGATACATAAATAAATAAAATAATTACTGCATCATTATTGTATAAGAATTTAAGGTATTTATTTATTTAATGAAAATTAAAAAAAAGCCATTATTAAGATAAAAATTTCATCATTAGATTTAATATTTATTGTATAATTTATGTTCTTTATATCTATATAATAAAAATGATATAGTTATTAATCAATATTAGTATGAAATTATTAAATTCTGAGTAATAAAAGTATAATTTATGTGGCAATCTCATATAAGTGGCTTATAAAGGTTATAAACTCCAACCAATATAGATTTGGGTTTTAACCAAGATATACAGTGAAATTTAAAATTTTTTAGGGTTATTATCAAATATTTATAAATTTATTATTAACCTGAATTATATATTTAACCACTAACAGTTTTAGTAAAAATATTACAAATGTTATGATTCATTTTCACCCAAAATAAAAAAAAATATTTCATCAATTTGGAAAAAATATTTTCATATATGGAAACTATTTGTTTTAAAGTAAGTACATATAAGTGGCAGTAATAAATACAATGTAATTATTCTTAATGAAAAGAGATCTAATGTTTTTAAAGTGAAGCATTTAAATAATTGAATTTTTTTATATAAAAATTAAATTTGAAATTGATTTTAATGTCAATAATTATATTCAATGATGATAATTTAATAAAATTTTAAATTAAAAAAAAATTTACATTATAAATTATTTTGAAAGAAAAGTGACTTCAATTTGAAATGTAATATTTAATCACACTTCACCATAATAAAATTAAATTATTATAAAAATAGATAATATTAAAGAAATGAAATTTTTTATTTTTCTATTTAGATTAATTTGTTTTTTTTTCCAAAAAAAATATAAAATTTTCAAATATTACTTATATAATATGTTCACCATTAAAAGTCGACAAAACATCTTTTTTTAGAAAAATCCTTCTATTATATGTAAAATTGGTCTTGGTCATATGACATCTATAAAAAATAAGATGAATTATAAATATAATATTGATTTATAAATATAAATTTCCTTAATATAGTCCAATAATATTGAATGTTTCATTTATTATTATCAAAAAATGATGTTAATATTTTAATTGATTTTAAAAAAATATTTATTTTCAAAAAAAATAATGGTATATAAATTTATATTTAATTATTCAAAAAATTATATAGAAATTTGTAAAATATATTTCCCAAATTTTGATAATACTAATCATAACCATCATATTAATAGATTGTTTTAACATAATAATACATAGTTGTATATTGTTGTTCTTTCAAGCTTGGTGTTGCATGAAATGTATGAAATCAAAGATGTTGAATTTTAAAAATATACATACAATAAATTTTTGAGTGTTATATTTTTCCCTATTATAACATAGAGTATCCTAAATGTTTAAGTTTTTCTTAAAAAAATATATGGTTGATATTTGATAATTTTTTTGCAAATCCCACATTGGAAAAATAATAAATAAAACATCCCACAAACTTGTGGGATTGTAAAATGAGAAGGTTGCCTCCAATTAAGGCATTTGATTTGGAAAAAATAGTGGAAAGTGAAAACTGCAAAATGTTATATAAATATAACCATCAATTTCTGAGTGATAGTGTTAGAGAACATAATTATTAGAATATCTACCCTCAGAAAAAATAAATCTCTTATGAGATATCGAGGCCACTAATTTATCAGTAAGAAAAGTAAACAGAATACCTTTTTATTCCATATTATATTCCTTTATTTTTTATATTATTATAATATCTTGATATGAACATGATAATGTAATATTACATAATTAATTTCAGGTTATTTGTTTTGTCACATACTTAGCTTATGCATTGTTGTATTTTCACTTCATCACTAACACATGGAAATAGATATTCAAGTTAATGTTTTCATAGTAGAATAATTATAATAAATCAAAAGTACAACCATCCATTCATTCGACTCTAAAATATCTTTTGTATCCAAAATTGTTAGAAATAAGTATCCAATAAATCATATGTTGACATTAAATAACAATAATAATGTTTCAACTAATCCATTCCATCCTTATGACTCATCCAAAATAATTCTATCCAAATTCATAGTCAAAGAATATCTCAAAATATCCAACATAAATAAAAATATTATATTCCCCAATAATGAAATATATTTTACATTATTAAAAAAATTAATATCAAAAGATTAAAATTAGTACTCATCATTTAACAAAAAAAATTCATTAACAAAAAATCATTCTCAAAAATATTCTCAACTATGATTCAGACCAAAAAAAATTATTTGATCATATAATCATCCAAATAACATAAAATATTATAAATGACTTATATAAAATAGTTAAATGGAAAAATCACATAATATCTGAAAATTTTAAAAAAATAAACATAATTTCTATAATTCCCAAATTAATTCATATTTTACTCCAAAAAATAATTCAACATTTTTCCTATAAATATTTTATTTTCCTAATTCTTAAAGGATTCAAAAACAATTATTGCCTTCTAAAATTTCAATAAACACTAAATCACCAAATTATTTTCAATACCAAAGTTATATATTTAAAAAAAGTTTCAATAAATAAAAACAAACAATTATACATTAGATATTTCAACTAACAATGAAATGATATCTTTAAATTCATATCGTCTTGTTGTTCGCACTAAACCCTTATATCCCATCTGTTTTGAGATCAAATTTCATCACCATGCCAAATTTGGTAGGTTTTCACCATGACTATAGGTTTTATTTTTTATAAACACGTATTAAAATAACAACATAAATAAATATTTGTAAATTTTGAAATAAGGTAAGTCACTAAATATCCTTTTTAAAATGTTTTCTAATAAAACCTTTATACATTAATATAACATCCATTTATTTCAACACAAGCACATCCATGGTCTAAATTTTTTCTTATAGAAGATGGAATTAAAATATTTAAATTTTGAGGTTTCCCACATTTATGTCATTAGTATATCAATTCCATACTAGGATATATTTTCCCAACAATTATTTTGGTAATGTTCACCATTCCAAGACACAAATTAGTCCCTTATTCAGTTGATGCACTTTACTCAGTTTCCCATTCCACATTTCATTTATGATGGAAATATAGTATTATTATCTCCATGTTTTACACCACTATATCATTTAGTAAACTCCATATTTGTCTTCTTTGGTGAGTTTGGGGCCGGTTTAAGGTAAATGTTTTTAATAATATTTTGGGAAAACTCATTCAACATGAAGAATTTATCTCTAACTCTTATACACATATCATTTTGTTTCTCATATTCATCATCCTTCTATCATGTTCAATGTTATCATTACTACTTCATGATTTAGTCATTGACTAAAATTAGAATTCATAATCTGTGTACCATTGTTCATAGTGATATACAAATTATAATAAATTATAGAATACCAGGACAAAAATTTACAATCTAAAACACCATAGGTCTGACCAAGGTTATTCATTTTCATTATATTTTAAAATACATCATAATAAATTGTAATGAAATGGTAATTATTCTGATAATATCTTTAAGAATTTTCAAATTAGGTGCACAATATGTCCTTTTTTCGTTCAACAACTTATGCTCATGTCAGGACAAAAAACCCATTGTAGAGATGTTAACCCTAGGTACATCTATGAAAGAACCACATCCACATGTTTAATAATGATAAATACTTAATTTATGGAATAACCACATATTCTATATCTTACATGTATTCTAGAATTCTCTTCTATACTTGTCCAAAAATTATATCTTATGGTTAATTCTAGGAATAACCCTAATAATAATATGGGTTTACTATGTGATGTTTAAATATATAAAATAGTGATTTTAATATCAAAATGTTATTTTATATAATGTATGGAATTTATTTGTACAATTGATCATTTATAATTTCTTTATATTTAAAAAAATTCATCATAGTTATAGTGGAGAGGAAATTTATTTTGTTTGTAGAGCTATAGTAGGTACGAATATCAATAGATGGGTAAACCATTTAATTTTAAATTCTATTATTTGACATTTAATAATTTATATGAAATTATTTGTTAATGGATTTGTTATTTTTAAATGGAATTTGTATTCTGTATTGGTATCAGAATATTTTTTATATTTTGAAACCCACTAAAAACATATTAAAAAAAATTAACTCTATAAGTTTAGACATCAAATCCATAACAACGTATATATATAATAATTGTATAATAATTTGGATGTATGTTTTTTATGGATCTTAAGTATGTGGAATAATTTATCATCAACTACATTACTTTATATCTTCCAAAATAGAAAAAAATAAAAATATTTTTCACTATGTGTGATCGAGATAGTCATGTGTACCATTCATATGGGTATGAGGCAAAGATGTGTCACTCTAGTGGTATGATGGATAATCAACTAAAATATAATAATTTCTATAAGTAATCATAACCCTGGGAGGATTATGGTACTATTCATCTGTGGTATGCATAATTAAATTTGATTGTTATTATAAATTTTTCCCAAATCATCTTTCTCTAATTATTTACATATGTCGGATAGGATGTTTTAATTGAAATTTTATTATTATTTGGGAAATAATTCTCATTAGAATATATTGTGAAATAATATTATGAAGTGATCCCCTTATGGTATAGCAGATAACATATGTTAGTATAGGTATATATTATTATTGGAGAATCCAATGTGGTGTGTGACCTACTTTCCTATAGTGGTTGATTACCATGCCAATGGTTGTTCAATGATATAATGGATATAGATACGGTGGGAATAATTATAAAGTGTAAATAATTGTTTTTTTATAGTAGGAGGTTAGGTGAACCAAAACTGGTTTTGTGGAAATAAATTAATTGTGTTTAATCATTGATGGTCGTAATAGTCAATGATTTTTTAAACTAATGGGGAGAGTGTTCTTAGAATTTAGATGAATAGATAAAATAGGGTTATATTTATATAATTATTTTCATGTTTTGTTCTTTTTTTCTTGATAGGATATATAGGTTGGCCAACATCGATTTAGATAGATTTGGTTTAGTATAATTGATTCATTTGGAAATATTTGGTGAATAGTTACTATCAAAAATATATTTTTAGTCAAAATTAATTTTGTAAATATAATTATTTCATGCATTTTATCATTAATTAAGAATTTATTAAGATAATTTATTTTAATATATAATAAAATAATGAATCAGTTATTGTTCAATACTCTATGAACTATATTATTGTTGATAAACTCTATAGAAATTTGTTTATAATTATCATTATCTTTATGTGATTATACATTCTGGAAGAATATGAATTTTATTCCACGTTTTAGGGTTATTTATAGAGTTTTTTATTGAAATTGAATGATAAGGGTTGAAAAATATACAAGTATACTTTTACATGTAATTATGGATTTTATTCTTGTCTTTTGAAGAACATTGAATATTCATGAGGATTTCGACATAGAATAAGTCTAAAATTCTATTATTGATGGAACTCTATATCATAACAGGAATGTATCATAACAAATAATTTTGTATTAAAAAGGAAAATTCATGGAGATGTTTGATGTGTCACATCTCAATATATGTATTTCACAATGTGGTTTAGTCAGACAGAGTGGGAATTATAATATGATATAACTGATCATTCCAAATTGCATGGACATTATTTTTATGTATATCACTGTGGTTTTTTGTTAAACCATAAAATTTATATTAACAATATAATAAATCCTCTTATATAAATCAACCTTTTAATCTACATGGTCAAATTTCGATAATCATATAAATGATAAAAAATTGAAAATTTAATTATTATTTTAACGATCCTCCAACCATATCATCAATCCACTAGAGCACACCCCCCAGACAAACTCTCTTGTGATATCCCCTCTCCCTATCATCTATTTAACCACTATGATTAATATCTCTTATTGGATAGATGAACCAAATAAATACAAGAACTCTTAATAATAGATAACTCGTGAACTTTTATCACACAATTTCATTCATGTGTTCCACTATTTTTTTTAGGTAAACACAATTTTATGTCACATTATTTGTTAAATTTATAAATTTTAAAAAGATGGCGTGGGGTTGATAATTGATATCAATTGGTCCAAATAATAAATGAAAGAGGTTTATAATTCTATTCATATGTCACCCTAAACCATGTTTTTTTATTAGGAAGACGTATATGACTATGGATTAATTATTAAGAAATCTCGTATGGGGAATAGATCCTTTTAAATAATGTGAAGGGTAAGGGTAAATCCTATTTAGAGTGAGTTAGGGATGGGAATCATTGTTTACTTATATAATAGTATCTTATATAATGATTCGTTGAAGTGAATTCCCACTAATTGTTATAAACATAAATTGTAGTGGTCTCATAATATGAACTAAATAAAAAATTACATCATTTGATCATGTATATGAATGTTTCAATTATCTCATGTGTCAAAGGACTTGGTTAGTGATTTTTATGATTAAATTGATTATGTAAAATTCATGAGAGGTGTCTCAAAAAAAATTTATATTTTTAATACATCATAATAGTTATAGACTTGTTGTGTAATAGATTATACAGGTTGATACATATCGTCTGTTAGATGAATTGGATACCCTATGTTTTTGGACATAATTGGTTATCTTGAATTCTTGAATTTGGCAATATAATGTCTAGTGCAGGTAATTTATTGTCCAACATGTTTATTGAGGTGTGGTTCATGCATGTGAATACATTTATACTATGAATAACATATTTATAAAAAATATCACAGATGAAATTAATGAAGAGAAAAATATTCACATGTAGTGGTGAAAATAACCATTTAATTAATAATGGATTCTGTGCATATAATGACTTCAAAAAATTTCAAAATACATAGGCACATCTTGTAGTATAAATATAGGTGTACATGATGTAAGAGTTATAAAATTATATATATTTATTACTATTTCATGGATTAATTCATTTATATATCAAAATCATATTAATGAGCTAGATTCTTTGTGGATTATATATAATGGGGTTTTAAATCACCATAAGGTATTTTTTTATTAACATGGTGTTCTAGAGAAGTTTAATTTATAAATAATATTAATGGATGGATGTGTATGAGCATTCAATATTTTATCATAAACCATAATATATTGAGTGTTTAAATTTTTTGATAATATGTAGGTTGGATCGTTTCATTGATAATATTTTATTATATCATGATCATAATTCAAAATTTATCTTGAGGATGAGGCCAAAAAAAATTATCGTGGATAGGGAGATACACATCCTATGTATTACAATTCCATATTATTTGTATGATCATATTATATTAAAACTGTGGTTATTTTCTTTATTATTAATTTCATGATATGTTTTTCCTTTCCAATTATATAGTTCGAGGATAAAGATGTAATAAATAAAGTTATGGGGATGCCAAATTTTATTTTAATTTGAATATTTTTGGTGGATATGGGATATCAATCTAATTTCAATATGTCAATAAGAATAAATTTGGATTATTCTATTTATAATTTATGTTATAAAATGATTTCCACATAAATATTAAATACAACATGAGGAATTTATGACACACATAATGAATGAATATTAATGGTTTTATAGAAATTATAATTGATATGTTTGAGTATTTAACGATGATATTATATCAAATATCAATTATATATGAGTTTTTATGTTAATGTATGTGTGATTATTGAACATGTTTAAGATTTACTTATAAGGGAATAATATTTACCAACATGTACCATGGTTTGTTGATATTTCAGAATTAAACATCAATATTGTGTACTTTTGATCATTGTAGTTTTATTATTCATGGAAATAATGAAATGTGTACGTTGGTGATGGTACAATGATATATAATATTTTTAATGTGTTTTTTTTCATAATATTTTATTGAGTTGATTTGCAGTAATTTCGTGATGATTTAAATATATTTTTGAGTGTTAAATTAAATTCTAATATCACCATTAATATTGTATTAATTTAGAAGGATTTTTTTACATCAATACCAATATTTTTTATGACAGTAAATTGTTATATGATTTTATAATGATTATTGAATTTCATTACAATGAAAATCATACGACATATAATCTCTTTTAATATCAAGAGTGATTAATAATATAACATTAAAAATAAAATAATAATAATTTTATATTAATCCATACAATGATGTATATCTTTAACACATTATATTTTTATGGTGAATATTTATGATTAGAATAAATTATTTCGTCATTAAATTTCCAAAGAATTAAATTAATTTAGATTATACCTATTATGTATTTAACTCATAAAACATAAAAATAATGTTAATTGATTTTTACTGAAGATAAGATTATATTTCCAACATCCCATATTGATTAACACGAAGTAATTTAATGTATAATTGGAGTTTAGTAACTAGAAATGGTAAGATAAATATTTCCATGCCATGATGTATTGTTATGTGTAACATTGAAATAAGGAACTACCAATCACTAGACCATGGGGGTGAATAGTTCACTAGTGTTTACAGTCAATGAGATTTAAAATTAAAACATATTGATCATATATATATATTATCTTATTTTACAACATAATTTATATTTTTAAACATTTATCAAATGGATGAATGAATGGTGTGTTTAAAATTTCAAAAAAAAAATTGACAATGACATTGTATATGGGAACATATAATGAGATTGTTTTCTATGTGTTATTTTTACAGTAATTTAAATCATTGAATTTTCATTGATGTAATTTTGAAGAATGAATAATTATATGTATATTATGTCATATGGTTTATTAACCTGTGATAATTGGCTACACACGACAACAAAATAATATCATAAAAGGGGATTGACAACTAAAAATGTGTTTGTCGAACTATGTGGATTCCAACCAACAATCTTATAATGATAACATTTCAAAATAGGATTACAATTTGTGTATATTAAAATCATATTGAAAATTATTTCAGTTCAAATAAATTATATTACCAATATCTTTTGGATTGGAAAGATTTTGATTTTATCTATATTTTCTAATATAAGACAACAACATATTCAGTGATTTAAAAGTATGATATTTTATTAACATATATGTTTATGATTATTGAATTTGCATACAGTCTATTTATTATAAGATATGAATGTTGAATTATACAATTATGGAGAAGTAATAAGGGATATATATATACAATTTATTTCCTCAACTATTTTATTAATGTCAATGTAGAAAAATATTGTGATTACCTATTGTAATATTATTTTTATTTGAATAGAATTATGGAAATATATATAGAAGTAAATTGATGAAAATAAATAATGTTTGTTGATAGATAAAAATATATGATACTAGTGGTGTAATTATAGTATACATTTCATGATAATTGATAATAAGATGCGATATGATTTGTAAATTGATTGGAGTTATGCTTATGATGTTTATATTTATCATAAAAAGACGAGAGAGTCAAGAATAAGTAGTTATTATATATATATATTATTATCTTGAGACAACCCTCGTTTTTATTGTATTTAAGTAATAAGATGAAAAATACTATCTATAAGGGAATCATAAGATTAATTATTGATGTAACACCCCAAATATATGAATAATATCATACTCTAATTATAGTTTAGAAGAACAAGACCCTATTTTCATAATATATTTTTGGTTCCAAGATAGTATATTCATGGTCATAACCATTAATTTTTCTCATTATTCCTGTAAGATTATTTTCATAGGATAACAACCTAGATACCCTATGGACAAAAACATCCATATTGAGGAGAAACTAATACTAAATTATTTTTTCCAGAGTACATATTTCATATTACATATTTTTATTCTGAATAAAAGAATGAGTTATATATAGAAACATTCATCCATTCAATATCAATTTATTGATATAACAAAATGAAGAATGTAAAACTAGAAAATATAGTGTAGTGATACTTAATCTCCCCTCTAATATACAAATATCCCTATATATTACTATAATTTTGTATTAGATATAAACATTACTATATTGAATTCAAATATTGTAGTTCTTTTTATAATTTTCATTCGCTTATAAAATGATATATGATGTATAAGTTTAAAGAAACCCATGAATTTACCATTTATTCAACCATATCAAAAATATAATCTATGATATTGTGGATGACTATTAAAAGGGATTACAATAGTTTAATAAATAAATCATCATGGAAATATAAGTCACCATTACTTAATGGAAAAATATGTTGATGTATTTGTCAAAAATTTATATATATATATAAAATATTTAAAAGAATGATGTCTGTAAAGAGATGTTAGGCCTCACATGTTAGGAGAATGTAAAATAAGTTGTCCAAGGAAATGATACAATTAAATATTGTTCATGAATGGAAAATGAAGATATTTATGTGGACTAAAATACCAAATTGGTTAATAAATATTCTAAGGGAGATTTATTATCACTTATGTCACTTATATAGATTGACTTCTTTATCATTTTATCATCTACCCCTCTCGATGAGTGTTTGGTCTTCGGGTCACCTCATCCTATAAGAATTAAATAGAATAGAAATTAATCAATTATATAATGTTCTTTGGGAGGGAATGGTCATGTTTGTAACAAAATTGGATCATTGGTGATAACCTTCATAATTGTGTTTGGGATTGTGGATTCTTTACAGAATAATTCCTATTTAATGGTTGTTGGAATCACTTTGTAGAACAAAGCTTATAATAGGTTGGAATGGTGGATATGGAATCACATTTCATATTTAATTTATTTCATTAATACTTCCCAACCCCTTATAAATATCATATCATATTAATATATGCAATTAAATCACTCGAGTTGATTTAATATTCTACATACATAATGACAAGTGAATGTGGAGGATATCTACCATGCTTCAAAAGCCCAAATTCCTGATACCATCTCATTCAACTCTAATGATCGAAACTTTTATAAATAAAAATTTCTCTTGATATAATTAAATATTTTATTTTGTGAAATTGTTATTTAATATATGAACTTCCTTGTATTTATGTTTTTGGAATTTAAAATACCATTATGATTTTTTACATTTTCTAATATATCCATTGAAATAGTGATCAACTGATTAGTATAAACACATGGCTGTAAAAAAATAAATTTAATAAAACAAAGGATGTGATAGCCTCATCCCATATAATTTAACCCTATGAAGAACATTGTTCAGAACATATAAATAAGTGGCGTCATTGGGCTTCACTTGTGACCAACCCCGAGATCAGGTTAAACTCGTTTAGCTTGAACAAAAACACCTATGGGAGAAGTGGAAGTTGATAGAGAGTACCATTCAAAAGATGCTATCTAAGCCACCCCAAGTGTCTTTCACCATCTCACACCTTACACATATGTATTATAAAGGTGTTATAAGGTGTTATTTAACAATTCCCTAGAATAATGATTATGTTCATTATTTTTTATATAATGAAGATTATACATTCATTTAATTATTGTTACATTATAAATTGTTTTTATAAAACATATATTTTTTTTGTTAATATTGAATTTTGAAATAAATTTTGATTTATTTATGGATTTTTAATTAAAAAATATTTTATTAAAATATTAATAAAAAATTACATATTATATAAATAATCGTATACTTTTTATGAATACAATGGTAAATTTTATTATGTTTTGAAAGTTATTTCGGTCCATAACCATAACATTTCAATAAATGTCAATTTGTTTTAAATTAAATACAAAATATATATATATAATTATTTAGATAAAATGAATATTATTTTGGGAATCAAGACATCAATATTATCCCATGATGAATATTTAATAATTTGTTGAGACATCTGAATTTTTGGGTAAAAATTAAAAACCATTTAGTTATATAATGTGTTCTGTGACATAAAAATGACCCAATAGTGATAAAAAAAATTACTATAAATGAAATTATTTTCTATTATTTGTTTTATCTTTAAAAGAATGTGATTTTAGATTTGGTTTGTTAATTTTTTCGTACCATAGTTGACCCTCCAAGACATATAAAAATTTTAAATTTTTAAATTGATTTCCTTGATAGGGTGACTCACCTCCACATGAAAAGGCCTAATATTTTAAAAATTTATGCCATATTCCTTATACAATAATTTTTAAACTCCCATTTTTCAAATAAAATGCGCAATAACTATGGTATGTTTTTTGGTTTTATTTAGTTTAAATTGTAGTCTCTAATGTCTATATAATAAATAATTTCATGTCATTTTCTATATAAAACCACCCAAGATCCCACTTCATCTTCAATAGAAACCTTTGGAGCTCAAAAAACCTTTTACCTCATCTATCTATGATCCTCCCAAGGTACCTCATCTCCCAATAATACTCTCTCAAGCCCCTTCAAAGAATTTGGGATCACATTACAATGTAAGTGATTTCTTCCTTTCTCATTTTTGACTAAATTTTATTATGTTTTTATAAAATTTTGCATGAAATTAAAAATTTTGGGTTATTATCCATCACCTCCCAAACAAATCCCTATGTATGTTTGAATGATTATATACCTCTCTCTCTATCATTAATGCCTCCCATGTACACCCCTTACTCTGCCGAAATTCCGTATGGAATTTCTCTCATCTCATTTGCATTCATGCCCTTATTTTTAATTATGAATCTAAATACCATTAAATATGTTGGTATGTGTATCTACATGAACCCTTTATTTTAAATTACATTAAAATATGATGATACATCACTTTCTCTCTCATCAACTATTTTTCTAAATTTGTATGACACGTTGTTATGCTGCCTAAATTGCAAAATGATTTTCCAAGCCCAAGTCACTGTGCAGTGAATACCATTCCCATTTATCAGTCAAGGGTTCCCATATTTATCTACATTTAATTATTTATTATATAGTATTTATGTATGAATTCCAGATTCATTTATCATGGAATAAATGATGATGTTTAAGGAAATCATGTTATATGATCCATGTGACACACTAATGCATGAACTAAAATTATTAAGAAGTGTGCGCCCCGATAGAGATCCAAGGCATTGGGTAATGATTATTATTATTATAGTTCAGGTGAAATTAGGGTTTACTCGTGAAAATCCATGTTCAATGAGGGTTTAGTCATGCTCTATGTGTAATTATAATTGGAACATGATAATATCATGTAAAATGTTCATGCCACATTTCCATGTTATGATAATCATGTTATATCTTGCCATTAGGATCACATGTCTCTTATTCTATATTGATATGAATATTTATTAACATGTACTGTATTATTCATGTTATTTATTTTTTACTCATTTACTGGTCTTTATAGATCACCCTTTTCTTATTCATTTCCTCAGGTTATCCAATGCAATGCTATGTACAAGAAAATGTGTGTGGTCATGTAAACAACATTTCAATAAAAATGTCTATTTCAGGTTGGAAGTTGTTTTGTAATGTTCCCAAGAAACAAAGAAACTATACCTCTTATATTAAATGTTTTATCAAGTGAATAGTGTGTGTATTAAATTATGTTTATGTGTGAAATAAAGAGAACGGTTGTTATAGTTGGTATCAGATGATATGTTTAGTTATTTTTGGGATTATAATTAGAAATACATATTGAAATCATTATGGAGAAGACTTATTATAATAAAAACATCCCTATATTTTACCACATGTATTTTAATAATATTATATTCATTTTACTGTATCTCGTATTAATTTTCATGTTATATCTTATATGTTTTTTCATGAAATACAAAGATATTTTTCCTATGATATATATAAAACATGTCAAATAATTTAAATATGTTATAGATATCATATTTAATGATTGAATACATTATATAATCATTCTTTAATGGTTATCATTGAATTTTAATCACATCACATCTTAAAGATAGTGGGTCATACGTAAGTATGAGAATCGGTATCATTTATTTAATTTTGAAATAGTAAAGTATTGCATGGTATAATTGTTTTTATATAATCACTATCATGAAATAATTAAAATATATATCAATTATTCCCATCCAAGTAATGTGGTTATGTAAAAGATATTACATCACTATATGGAGACTCTAGGTCATATGTGCTCACGTGTGGTGTCTTCATTTTTCAAATTATGGGAAAATCATGGAATATAGATGTAACATAATCATAAAAAATTAATATATATAATGATTTGGTAAATTCATTAATATTTAAATGATACATTATGATGATAAAATGAACATGATTGATTTGGTAAAACAATCAACATTTCATCCATAGATTACCTTGAGATCACTTCATAAGAGATCAAGTTTTAATATTTTTAGAATACCAACTCCTCCATAACATGGATAAAAAGTTGGTTAAGGGAAATGGTCCTTAGTTGGTTGAGTTATAAGGCTCCAAATGGTCAAAAGATGTGATGGATGTGGTTCCCTTCTATAAGTGATGTGATAGTCAATTTGGTAAAATATTAAAATAATAAATTAATATATATTTATTTCTTAAATAAAATGGATAAAAATTGAGTTCATATAATATTATATGAGATTGGGTAACACTCCGTTCAACCAATATTTTTTTAGATAATTTTATATCTCATTTTTACCTTTATCATTTGGTTTTAACCCTTATATAAACCCTTTAACCCTTATAATGATAGCATTGCTTTACTCCATAATGGTTGATATATTAAATATAAGATGTTATATGAAAATAAATTAGAGATGAATTAAATTTTTAAATAAAAGCCAATACTTTAGAAAATTATCATTTGTACGAATATTTTGTCATTTATCAAAATATTAATTATTTTTATTTAAAATTAATATCAAATTTGATAATATTAATTACATTACATGTTAAAAATATCATAACAACATTATATCTTCTGAAAAATTATTGTAAAAGATACATAATATGTCTAGGTCATCTATATAATTATTTTATTACATTAATAAAATAAAAGTGTTGTTATTTTAATATATCGTATATCATTTATTAGATATTTAAATTAATTAAATAATTAATGCATCATTATTGTATATGCATTTAAGGTGTCTATTTATTTCTTGGAAATTAAAAATAAAATATCATGATTAAGATAAAAATCTCATCAATAGATTATCTATTTCTTGCATAATTTATGTTCTTTATAACTATATAATAAAAAAGATATTGTTATTAATCAATATGAGTATGTAATAATTAAATTGTAAGTAATAAAATTATAATTAATGTGACAATATCATATAAGTGGCTTCTAAAGGTTATAATCTTCAACAAATATAGATTTGGGTTTTAACCAACATTTACAATTAAATTTAAAAAATTTTAGGATTATTATCTATTATTTATAAAATTATTATTACCCTAAATTATATATTTAACCATTAACAGTTTTAGTAAAAATATATAAAATGATATGATTCATTTTCACCCATTATAAAAAAAAACTTTTTCATCAATTTGGAAACAATATTTTCATATATGGAATCTATTTTTTTTAAAGTAAGTACATATAAGTGGTAGTAATAAATAAAATGTAATTCCTCTTAATGAAAAGAGACCTAATGTTTTTAATGTGAAGCGTTTAAATAATTGAAATTTTAATATACAAATTAAATTTCAAATTGATTCTAATGGCAATAATTATATTCAATGATAATAATTTATTAAAATTTTAAATTAATAAGAAATAAAATATAAAATTTTACATTTTAGATTATTTTGAAAAAAAAAGTTTATTTCAATTCCAAATGTAATATTTAATCACACTTCACCATAATAAAAAATCGTATTATAAAAAAAAATATTCAAAAAAAGAAAATTTTTATTTTTTTTATTTAGTGTAATTTGTTTATTTTTCCAAAAAATATATAAAATTTTAAAAAATTACTTTTAAAATATGTTCATCATTAAAAGCCAACAAAACATCTTTTTTAAAAAAAACCTTCTTTTATGTGTAAATTTGGTTTTGGTCCTATGAAATCTATAAAAAAATAAGATGAATTTTAAATATAATATTGATTTTTAAATATAAATTTCATTAATATTGTCCAATGATATTGAATTTTTTATTTATTATTATCAAAAATTGATGCTTATATTTTAATTGATTATCAAAAAAACATTAATTTATTTAAAAATTGTTGTATATTAATTTATAATTAATTCTTCAAATAATTATATAAAAATGTGTTAAATATATTTCCAAAATTTTGATAATACTAGTCACAACCTTCATATTAATAGATAGCTTGTACATACTAATATATAATAGTATATTTTTTGTTGTTTCACGCTTGGTGTTGCATGCAATGTATGAAATCAAATATAATGAATTTTAAAAAAATACATACAATAAAATTGTTGGGTGTTATATTTCCCCCTATTATAATATAGTTTGTCCTAAAAATTTAATTCTTTCTTAAAAAATATATGGTTGATATTTGATATTTGTTTTATACAAATCCAACATTAATGATATGATAAATAAAACATCCTCATAATTAGTGGGAATTTAAAATGAGAAGCTCACATCAAATTTAGGCATTTTATTTGGAAAAATTAGTGGAATGTGAAAACAACAAAATGTTATATAAATATAACACTAAATTTTTGAGTGAGAGTATTAGAGAAAATAACTATTAGAATATCTACCATCAGAAAACAATAATCCTCTTATGAGTTTTCGAGGCCATTGATTTATCAGTAAGAAAGTAAACAGATCACATTTTTATTTCAAATTATATTCCCTTATTTTCCGTATAATTATAATATTTTGATATGAACATGATAATTTAATATTACATTATTTAATTTTAGGTTATTTGTTTTATCATATACATAGGTTATTGTTGTTTGTATTTTCACTTCATCACAAACACTTGGAAATGGATATTCAAGTTAATGTTTTCATACTGGATTTATTATAAAAAATTATAATAACAACCATCCATTCCCTCAATAATTAAATATGTTTTGTAACCAAAATTTTTAGCAATAAGTATCCAATAAATCATACGTTGATATTAAATAACAATAAATTTTTTTAAACTAAACTATTCTATCCTTATGACTCATCAAAAATAATTATGTCCAAATTCATAGTCAAATAATATCTTAAAATAACCATCATAAATAAAAATATTATATTCCCCAATAATGAATTGTACTGTAAGTTATTAAAAAAAATTAATATAGAAAGATTAAAATTAGTACTCATCATTTAAAAAATATTATTCATTAAAAAATATTCATTCTCAAAAATATTCTCATCTATGATTCAGACCAAAAAATAAAACATTATTTGATCATATAATCTTCCAAATAACAAAAATTATTATAAATGACTTATATAAAATAGTTAAATGAAAAAATCACATAATATCCTAAAATTTTCAAAAAATAAACATAATTTCTATAATTCCAAAATAAATCCATATTTTACTCAAAAATTTTATTCAACATTTTTCCTATAAATATTTTATTTTCCTAATTATTAAAGGATTAAAAAACAATGAATTCCATCTAAAATAAGAATAAACACTAAATCACCAAAATATTTTCAATACCAATGTTATATATTTAATAAAAACTGTTTCAATAAATAAAAAAAGACAATTATCCATTAAATATTTCATCTAAAAATGAAACGATATCTTTATATACATATATTATTGTGGTTCACACTAAACCCTTGTATCCTATCAGTTTTAGGATCAAACCATATCACCATTCCAAATTTGGTAGGTTTTCACCATGACTATAGGTTTTATTTTTTACAAACAGATATTAATATAACAAAACAAATAAATATTTTTACATTTTTAAATAAGGTAAGTCACTAAATATCCTTTTTTCAATGTTTTCCAAAAAAACCCTATACATTAATATAACTTCTATTTATTTCCACATGATAACTTTCATGGTCTATATTTTTTCTTATAGAAGATATAATTAAAATAGTTAAATTATGATTTTTCCCACATTTCTGTCATGGATATATCAATTCCATATTAGGATATATTTTTCCAACAATTCTTTTGCTAATGTTAACCATTACCAAACATAAATTAGTACTCTATTCAGTTGATGCACTTTACTCAGTTTCCCATTCCACATTTCGTGTGTGATGGAAATATAGAATTATTTTCTACATGGTTTGCACCACTATATCTTTTACTAAACTCCATCTTTGTCTTCTTTGGTGAGTTTGGAACTTGTTTAAGTTAATTTTTTTAATCATATTTTGGGAAAACTCATTCCGCATGATGAGTTTTTCTATAACTCTTATACACATATCATTTTTTTCTCATATTTACCACCCTTATAACATTTTAAATGTTATCATGACTCCTTCAAGATCTAGTAATTGACTAAAATTAAAATTCATAATGCGTGTACCAGTGTTCATAGTGACAAAAAATTATAATAAATTATAGAATATCAGTACATATATTTTAAAATCTAAAACACCATAGGTTTGACCAATGTTATTCATTTTCATTATATTTTAAAATAAATCGTAATGGATTGTAATGGAATGATAATTATTCTTATAATATCTCTAAGTATTTTCAAATTAGGTGTGAAATATGTCCTTTTGTCGTTTAACAACTTATGCTCATGTCAGGAAAGACAACCCATTGTAGATATGTTAACCCTAGGTACATCTACGTTAGAAACACATCCACATGTTTAATCATGATAAATAATTAATTTAATGAATAACCACATATTCTATATCTTACATGTAATCTAGGATTCTCTTCTATAATTTTCCTTAAATTATATCTTATGGTTAAGTCTTGGAATAACCCTAATATTAATGTGGGTCTACTTTGTGATGTTTAAATAAATAAAATAGTGATTTTAATTTCAAAATGTTATTTTATATAATTTAAGGAATTTTTTTATACAATTGATCATTTATAATTTCTTTATGTTTAACAAAATTCATGATAGTTACAGTGTAGTGGAATTTTTTTTGTAGAGCTATAGCAGGTAAGAATATCAATTTATTGGTAAACCATTTAATTGTAAATTCTATTAGTTGTCATTTAATCATTTATGTAAAATTCATTCTTAATAGATTTGTGATTTTAAAAGGGAATTTATATTTTTTATTGGTATCAGTATATTTTTTATATTTGGAAACCCACTCAAAACATATTAAAACATAAATTAACTCTATAAGTTTAGACATCAAATCTATAACAGGATATATAGATAAGAATTGTATAATAATTTGGATGTATGTTTTTTATGGATCCTAAGTATGCAGAATAGTGTATCATCAACTACCTTACTTTATATCCTCCAGAATAGAAAAAAAATTAAAATATTTTTTACTCTGTTTGATCGAGATAGTCATGTGTACCGTTCATATGGGTATGAGGCAAAGATGTGTCACTCTAGTGGTATGATGGATAATATACTAAAATATAATAATTTCTATAAGTAATCCTAACCATGAGAGGATTATGGTACTATTCATCTAATGTATACATAATTAAATTTGATTGTTTTGACAAAATTTTCACCATTCATCTTTCTCTAATTGTTTACATATGTCGGATAGGATGTTTTAATTGAAAATTTATTGTTATTTCTGTAATACTTCTAATTATAATATATTGTGAAATACTTATATTTAGTTATCCCATATTGTTATAGAATATCACATATGTTAGTATATGTAAATACCCAGAAATAGAAAAACAAAATTAAATACTTTGGAATTTTACAAGTCGATGGCTTCTGACAGCACTTGATTCTAAAGACCAGTGTGCCCGAAATCAATTTCTGATGTTTATCTCAGGTACTATCAGTGAACGAACGAGTGGGTTTTTTTAACTTTTGAACTCGTGCGTGGAATTAAAATCTGACGACACTGATGAACTCGCAGCGCTGGTAATTGATTAAGGGGACACTTACCATAGTTGCATTAGCAAAGGAGGAGAAGATGTTTTGGGGGGTTTATTTAAGAAGTAGAAAAAAAAATTTTCGGAACAATTTTTATTTTATGAGGTGGTTTTTCCCTCCCATGTGTAGTTAAGGGTGGGGCCCATAGACACTTAACTACCCATGTGTGGATGTTAGAGAGGTGGGGCCCACACGACCCCCACAATATAATTTCCACCAAACTCTTTAACAACACCAAATTTAACTGGGAACCCACCCCCCCAAATTAATTTCCAACGCATCAAGTTAAAGGGGGACCTTCCCTCTCCATTCCTTAATTAATTGTCAACACGTTTTATTAATGGTGGTGATTAATTCTGGGAGTTTCTTTGTGTGTGCAATTAAATAATAGGAGGACTTATTATTTAATTTGGGGAAGAGTGTTCATTGTGTGTGAGAGATCGGGAGAGCTTGGAGCTTTTGGAGGAATGTCGGTCTCCGATGAAGAATGACGAAGAACACCGTCCTCCGACGAAGAATGATGAAGAACATAGATTCCTCGAAGATCGACGATGTGCAACCCTTCTATTCTCCACGACAAGAGAGGAGATGCTACTTCCTCCTCGGTGCGCTCCGAAGACACCTACAATCCACTTCCCTATGATGTCGATGTCCGACATCAACTGTTGAGGTAGGGTTTTTTATATAAATTTCATCATATGATTTTATACCCTTGACATGGCGTTCAAATTGTTTGGTGATGTTTAGAACCACTAACGTGGTGGGTGCGGACTAACGGACAAGTCTAAACCCATCGCTTCATTGTTCTTGATGTGAGGAATAATTGGTGATGATGAAGAGGGACTGAAATGGTGATTGGGGGCCCTCACAGTGATGTACGGGTCCCGAGGAGACCTTAGGCGCAGACGAGAGAAAAATCAGAAAACCAGAATGACTATGGTGGCCCGCAGAAGTCTTCGACGGTGGCGCTCCGCCAGAAGGATCCCGCCGCGGCTTCATCCGCAGTGGTGAGTGATTGGTTCCCATAGCCGCGCGGGATCCAGTGGAGAGGCAGCATCAGGCATCACGTCCGTGGAACATAAAGGGTGGACCGTGTCCCCCCCCCCCCCCGGCTCGGCTCGCTGGTCGAGCCAGTGCACCCCCCGGCTGGGTCGGGGTGGGTCGTGCAGACCAGGTCGAGCCGCACCCAGCCGGGGTGGACTCGGACCCGGGGCGGGTCGCCCGGTTCGGGCCGACCCATGGGGGGTTGGTCCAGGTCGGATTGGGCCCAGACCCCCCAATTCAGACCGTTTTTTGTCTTTTGCGCATAACTTGAACTACAGACGTCCGATAGACGCATCATCATTTCTGTAGGAATCCTTGGATCGAGACGGTCGTTTCGGTATATTACACTTGTGGTTTTGGAAAATTTTGGGTATGACTGGGTTGGTTCAAACCCGAAACCAACTGGGCCCTTGGAGCAGAAATGTATATAACATAAGGATCAGGCGTCTATTTGATGTGTTGTGAACTATGTTGATTTCCCCTTGTTGATACAGTCCTTTTGGTTTACTCCGCTGGAGGTTTGGATGCAGCTGGAGTATGGTCAGGTTGGTTTTTGTTTAAAAACCAACGGGGCCCCTGGGACGAAAAAGACAATAAATCTCAGACCGAGCATCTGATTGACGCACCATCTGTCACATTGGGTTTCGTTTGATGAGACAAAACTTCGGGATACATCAACTCTAATCTTCGTGACAGTTGATGTATCGACCCTTTGGATCGAGGAGAGGACCCTCCTAGAATCGAGCGTGCTGTGTGCGGGAACCCTAGAGCTGGTTACGAATACATCGACTACTGCACTATAATCCTCCATGGATTAGACAACGACGACTACCGTACTGGGGTCCTCCGTGGTTTCGACGACAAAGACTACTGTTCTTGAATCCTCTGTGGATGCAGCAGTATTTACCTTTGTACTTGTATCCTGTGTGGGTCCGGTAGAGTAGTAGGTCTTGTATCCCGTGTGGATCTGACAGCTTAGCTGGACTTTTATCATGTGCGGGTCTGACAACTTAGATGAATTATTGGCTACATCTGATCATCTCTATCATATTATGAAAAATGTATACCTGTGTAAGCTGATTCTTTACTTCAATCATTATCATCGATGTGATTGACTTCCTTTCCTATGTAGAATTGTTTGTGTTTTTTCTTGGGTAGACTGAGTTGTGTTATCCTTTGTGGACAGGGTTTTGCATTCCGTTGTGGACTGGATGGTGCTTGGGCTTGTGAGTTGGAGATGAACTGTAACTGATGACTTGTGTATATTTATGGGAATATACCTAAGTAGTGTTGTTGATACTTCGTGATTGTATCTTTCCTTTGTGATTTATCCTTCTAGGATTCTAAGAGACCTTCATGGGTATTGGGGTCGCTACTAAGTATTGTATACTCACCCCTGCACGGGCTATGCCTGCACTACATTGTGTTGGATGTAGATGATGGACATCACTGATCGAGGTGTATGATTGTGGAGTTAGACAGTACCCGGAGGTGGTCCACTTGGCGGGGTGTACACGGAGCGAACGTCCAGACCCGAGGAGCTGATGAGAGTATCTATACCAACCCTTCAGGTGGGATTTATTGAGGACGACTCAGTGTTTCTGTTTTACTTAATGCAGTTTTAAAATTTCCTTTAAGTTGTACTGTACATTTAGTTGAGTTTTTATACTGTCCCATTTACTTTCAGCACTAACATTAGACCCAGTTTTACATAGTGTTTACTTCGCATGCGTACTCTATTGTGTTTTTTTACTTTATAAAGGAAATGCCTTCACTTTTTCTGAGATTTAGGCCTTTGGTGCTAGTTACCAGCCCCTAGCCTATGGATGGCAGGCTTGGGGTGGTCACGACATGGGACCCGAAAACGGATCGTGACAAATTTGTACCAGAGGAGTCGGTTCTACCAAAGAACTCAGGACTCTGATCTTTCCTTTCTATGAAGTAATAGTGTTAAGAGTATTGAGTGTGGTTTTCAGTCCAGGGAGTCCAATGTTGGTGCGGCGGCTGACGTATCCATACACCAGGACCCTGACCTCGGATTTCCGACTCAGTGAACAAAAACACTGAATGTGTGTGTGTTTCCTTTCAAAAAATTTCTTTGTGATTACGTTGTGTCAGCTCAACAGGTATACTGTTTGACCATGGCGCACCTGTTCTTTTCAGGATGGCCCCACGAAGGCTGCTCTCCAGGGTTCCTAGTTATGTTTTGGATGGAAGCCCACCGAGCGACGAGGCCTCGGTACAGGGCCCCATTACGGCGGAGGCTTCAGTGGTACCACTACCCGCTGAGCCACCAATCCTACCATCCCCAGAGGCGGAGAGTGCACACCTCCTGAGCGTGTTTCACAAGTTTCAGAGGGAGAGGCCACCCAGGTTCAGCAGAGAGATGGATCCTCAGGCAGCTATGGATTGGATGGAGGCTATCGTCAGAGTCTTCAGATTGGTAGGGACACCAGCAAACCTGATGGGGATCCTTGTCGCAAGTCTCTTTCATGCGGCACCAGGTTGATGGTGGAACCTGTTGCTCTAAGTGCACGACAATGCATCTCTACATTGGACGGACTTCGAGAGCCTCTTCTGCTTAGATTACATTCCATCCACCCTCCGTGTAGTGCACATCCATGAGTTACTATAGTTGATGCAGGGTGGCATGTTAGTAGCCTATTACTCGGTGAGATTTACCGACCTCTCACGCTACTCCCCAGACAAGGTACATGACCCATTATTTAGGGGTCAGACCTTTGAGTAGGGTCTGAGGCACGAGATCAGAGCTACGAATATTCCCCTCAGCATCCCGACACAGGTGGGGGTGCTAGATACAGCCATGTTAGTGGAGAGATTTCTCGCCGAGCAGCCATCAATAGTGAGACCCACTGTAGGACGGAAAGGAGCGGAGTCTTCTGCAGCCAGAAGTCGATAGATGACGCAAGGGTCCAAGTGGACCGGGGTCACAGGTGGGCGACCCTAGGATACAGGTTTGACTGTGAAGGGAACACCACACAGAGCCAGCCTTAGGAGGAGCAGGCAGTGCAACGAATACAGTGGGCAGGGACACATGGCTCATGACTGCTTGACCCACCATGCAGAAAAGCAGCAAAAAGTGGAGGGACCTCCTAGGAAGAGGCATATGTTTGACCATGGTGGTCCGTAGGGAGCTGGAAGACGAGGCATAGGAGATGGCCGAGCGGCGGGTGGTGGAGGACGCTTCGAGGCCCTACCACCACCACCCACAAGAGGTCCACTCCGACCACATGGAGCTGGCAGGCAAGGGCAGGCTCAGCTCCAGGTAGCCGAGGCTTATGACCACAGTGCACCTGAGATGATTTGAGTTACTATCTGTGTCTACTCTTCCCTTTCTGCAGTTCTTATAGACACAGGTGCGAGCCATTCTTTTATTACTGCTGCCCTTATTCGGAGCTAGGAGATTCCGACGGAGTCATTGGATCAATCCTTGTGGCTAGATACTCATATGGGAGTATACTCAACGATTACGCACTGGTGCCAGCAGTGTGAGCTTACTCTATAAGGCGATAGCTTCGGCTGGGATCTTCCTGTAGTGGAATCGAGGCCTTACGACGTCATCTTGGGTATGGACTGGTAATATATAGTTCATGCTCAGATCGACTGTATTAGGCGCAAGGTGCGGTGTGTCTGCACGAATTAGACCAGGTTCACCTTCACCGGTAAGAAGGGAACCTTCGCAGCATAGGATGGTCTCACGTAGCGGAGAGGGCAGCCGATCACACATCAGTTGGCTAGTCTCATCCTCAGAGAAGTTTACGTGCAGAGTCCGAGTTTTCCTATAGTGGTGGATCAGTATGTAGAAGTTTTTTGCGACGATGTTCCAGGACTATCTCCTCACTGGGAGGTGGATTTCAATATAGACCTGTACCTCGGGACATCACCGATATCCACTCCAGCATATCGGATGGATCCTGCCGAGCATCGTGAGATGCGGGTAAAACTGGAGGACATACATGGGAAAGGTTTCACCCGACCTAGTGTTTCACCCTGGGATTCTCCTGTTCTATTTTCCAAGAAGGCGGATGGGGGCTTGTGACTATGTGTTGACTATCGTCACCTGAACCAGGTGACCGTGTGGAACATGTATCTGCTTCCAAGGATTTATGACTTATTTGATCAGCTAAAGGAAGCACGTTAGTTCTCGAAGATATACCTCATGTTAGGCTATCATCAGCTCCAAGTTTGGGATGGGGATATACCGAAGACGACCTTCAGTTGTCGGTATGGCCACAATGAGTTCTTGGTCATGCCCTTCAGTGTGACTAACGCTCTAGCAGTGTTCATGAGTCTCATGAACTGGATCTTCTAGACCTAATTTGATTGGTTTGTCGTAGTCTTCATTGACGACATACTGATCTACTAGATGACTGAGGAGAAGCATAACTAACACTTACGGGTTGTATTGGACACACTCTGAGAGCACCATAATTATGGTATGCTCTCGAAGTGACAGTTCTGGCTTCGAGTGGTTCACTTCACGGGGCACGTCATCTTAGAGGCGGGAGTTGCAGTGGATCCCGCGAAAGTCGAGGAAGTATGTTCTTGGGAGAAACCCAAGAGCGTGATGGAGGTGCAGAGTCTCTGAGTTCTGGATGGGTATTATCAGAGATTTGTGAAAGAATTCTCCAAAGTTGCCACACTACCTACATCTTTGACATAGAAGGGAAAAACCTTCGTGTGGTCAGAAGATGTCAGTAGAGCTTCCAGGATATGAGTCGGATATTGACCAGTGCAACCATCATGAGGCTACTGGAGGAGGTCATATGGTATGTATTTTACAATGACACATCAGGGAATGGACTCGGGTGTGTCCTGCTGCAGGAGCGAGCAGTGATAGCATACGGTTCATGGCAGTTGATGCAGAACGAGAAGAACTACGCTACCCATGATTTGGAGTTAGCAGCAATGGTCTTCTCCCTGAAGAATTGGTGGAACTATCTCATAGGGAAGCACTTTACAGTTTACTCGGACCACCAGTTCCTTAGGAACATTTTCTCACAGAAGGACTAGAACATGAGACAGTGGCGATGGCTCGAGTTCCACCAGGATTATGACATTGAGATTGTCTATACTCCTGGGAAGAGGATCTTTGTGGATGGTGCTCTCAGTAGTAGATCAGGAAATCAGGTACTTGGAGAGGCAATAGAGCGCTTTTCTTCTTTTCATATATCCATCATGGATAGAAATGGGGCAGCTTATCTACAGTCCCTCACAGTCACTCCTTCACTTCTTCAGCAGGTCAGATAGTCACATCGTGGAGACGTTGACTGTGAGGCGCGACGTGCTCAGATAACCCCAGGGCTAGCACCTGATGGATTTTCTGAAGGCGGGGAGCAGGTCATCCTCTTCAGGGGATGTACCATGGTACCATTTTAACTACAGGAGGAGGTACTGAGTGAGATCCGCACTTCCCCTATAGCAGTTCATCCTGGGGTAGAGAAGATGTACCAGTACCTCAGACGGCAGTACTGGTGGCCGGTATAAAGAAGGATGTGGTAGAGTTTATCTCTCGATGCCTCACTTGATTTCAAGTGATGGCAGAGCACCAGGTACCTGCAGGCTTGGTACAGCCCTTAGAGGACTCGGAGTGGAAGTGGGATGGAATATTCATGGATTTCATGATAGGGATTCCAAGTAATTCCAGAGGACACGACACCATCTAGGTGATCATAGACCGACTCACCAATTTGTCCCACTTCCTACCGATCAGAGAGCGGGGCTCAGTAGTGATCTTGGGACGCCTCTACATTCAGGAGATCCTACGGCTTCATGGTGTTCCATCATCTATCATCTCTGATCGAGTCCCCCTCTTAAATTCTCGGATTTGGAAGGGGTTACAAGTGGCTTTTGGGACGCAGTTATTCCTGAGTACTGCCTTTCACCCAAAGATGGATAGCTAGACATAGAGGGCTATTCGAACACTCGAGGACATGCTCTGTGCATGTTTCCTTGACATTGTTCATAGCTTGGAGGATCACCTACCCTTGGTGGAGTTTGTGTACAACAACAGCTACCACTCCACTTTCGGGATGGCACCTTATGAGGCACTATACGACCGGCCATGCAGATCACCTCTGTGCTGGACTGACCATGGGGAGTCAGCACTCGTAGGACCAGAGATGGTTCGGGCTATGATGGAGAAGGTGCAGGTCATCCATGAGAGGATGCAGACTGCACAGAGAAGATAGATGTCCAATGCTGATTGGAGGTGGAGACCACTAAATTTTGAGGATGGTGACCACGTTTTCCTACGGTTCTCACCTCGACATGTATTCCAGAGATTTGGCTGGGGCGGCAAGTAATCTACATGCTTCATAGGATCTTTTTAGGTCCTCATCAGAGTAGGCAAGGTGGCATACTACCTGGCCCTTCCACCTCAATTGCACTAGGTGCACGACGTCGTCGACATTTCTCCACTGAAAAGATACGTGCAAGACCAGAAACATATCATCAACCACGGGGAGCTAGACATCGATGACGGGGTGACATTTGTGGAGCTCCTAGAGGAGATCGAGGATCGACAGAAGCGGGTCCTACGTGGGCGGTAGATTCCTCTTGTGCGCATTCGTTGGCAGTATAGGAACCTCCCGGAGAGCACATGGGAGCAGGAGGCTCAGATGCAGGTTCAGTACCCTCATTTGTTTTCCATGTTTATGTTGTTTCTTTACAGGGATGTAAATCCCTGATGTGGGAGTGATGCAAAGACCTGAAAATTTGATGGAAATTATTTTTAAATACTTTGAAATTTTACGAGTCTGTGGCTTCTAATGGCACTTGATTCTGAGGCCCAGTGTTCCTGGAATCTATTTCCGATGTTTAGCTCGATTATGTTCAGTGAACGAACGAGCGGGTTTTTCTAACTTTTAAACTGGTACTCAGAATTAAAACTTGAGGGAACCGATGAACTCACAACCCCGTAATTTCTTAAGGAGACACTTACTGTAGTTGCGTTCGTAATGGAAGAGAAGATGTTTTGGGGGTTTATTTAAGAAGTAGATAAATAATTGTCAGAACAATTTTTATTTCATGAGGTTGTTTTTCCCTCCCATGGGTAGTTAAGGGTGGGGCCCCAGCCACTTAACTACCCAAGTGTGGATTTTAGAAAGGTGGGGCCCACATGACCCCCACCATTTAATTTCCACCAAACTCTTTAACAACCCCTAATTTAATTGGCAACCCCCCCCCCTCCCCATTTAATTTCCAATGCATCACGATAATTGGGGACCTTCCCTCTCCCATCCTTAATTAATTTTCAACACATTTTATTAAAGTGGTGATTGATTCTAGGAGTTACTTTTCATGTGCAATCCAATAATAAGAGGGACTATTATTTAATTTGGGGAAGAACATTCGTTGTGTGGGAGAGATTGGGAGAGCATGGAGCTTTTGCAGGAATGTTGGTCAACAAAGAAGAATGACGAAGAATGACATCCTCTGACGAAGAACGATGAAGAACGTCGGTTCCTCGAAGATCGACGACACGCCACCATTGTCTTCTCCGTGAAAAGAGAGGAGACGCAACTTCCTCCTCGGCGTGCTCCGATGATGCCTACGATCCCCTTCCCCATGACATCGACATCCGACATCATCTGTTGAGGATTGGGTTTTTTTATAAATTTCATTATGTGATTGTATACCCTCGACATGGCGTGCAAATTGTTTGGTGATGTTTAGAACCACTAACGCGGTGGGTGCGGACTAACGAACAAGTCTGAACCCACCGCCGCTTTGTTCTTAATGTGAGGAATAATTGGAGATGATGAAGCATGGCCTAAATGGTGATTGGAGGCTTTCGCAATGATGTACAAGTCCCGAGGGGACCGTAGGTGCAGATAGAAGCCAAATCGGACCACCAGAATGACTCTGCTGGCCCGCGGAAGTCTCCGGCTGCATGGGTCGCCGGTGGCCAGCACTGGCTGCCCGCCCTAAGGCATTGGCATCCCGGCGCGCCGCCGGTAGGATCCCACCGCGGCTAAATCCATAGCGGCGAGGGATTAAATCTCGTGGCCGCGTGGGTACCATGGGAGACACGGCGTCGGACGTCGCGTCTGCGGAACACAAAGGGGTGACCGTGTCCCCCCCTGCTCGGTTCGCTGGTCGAGGCTGCGCACCCCCCGGTCGGGCCGAGGAGGGTCGCTTGGACCGGGCTGGGCCACGCCCCGCCGGGCCAGACTGGGACACGGTTCGGGTTGACTCGGTTCGGCCCGACCTAGGTGGTTGGGCCGGGTCGGAAGGGGCCCAGACCCCCCCACTTCGGACCGTTTTCGTTCTTTTGTCCATAACATGAACTATGGACCTCTAATCGATGCACCATCAGTTGCATAGGAATCCCTGGATCGAGACAGACGTTTAGGTATATTACAATCGATGTTTTGGAAATGTTTTGGTATGGACAGGTTTGTTCGAACACGAAACCAACCGGGCCCTTAGAGTGGAAACACTTATAACTTAAGGACCGGATGTCCATTTGACGTGTCGTTAACTGAATTTATTTCCTTTTGATGAGATGGTCCTTTTGGATTACTCCTCTTGAGGTTTTGATGCAGCTGGAGTATGTTCGGGTTGATTTTAGCTTAAAAACCAACCAGGCCCCTGGGACGGAAAAGCTAATAACTCTCAGTCCCAGTGTCTAATTGACGCACCGTATGTTGCGTTGGGTTTATTTTGACGAGATGGAACTTTGGGATACATCGAATCTGGACGTCATGACAGTTGATTTATCGACCCATTTGCTCGAGAAGAAGACCCTCCCGAAATCGAGCGTGTTGTGTGCGGGAACCCTAGAGCTGGCTGCAACTGCATCGACTACTGTACTGGAATCCTCCATTGGTTCGACAACGATGACTACCGTACTGGGATCCTCCATGGGTTTGACGATGATGAGTACTGTTCTAGTATCCTATGTGGGTCCGGATGTATTGACCCTTGTACATGTATCCTATGTGGGTCTGGCAGAGTATCTTCTCTTGTATCCTGTGTGGGTTCGACAGCTTAGCTGAACTTGTATCATGTGTGGGTCCGACAGCTTAGATGAATGAGTGGCTAAATTTGATCAACACTATCACCTTACAATATATGTATACCTATGTGAGCTGAGTCTTGACTTCAATCATTATCCTCGATGTGATTGACTTGCTTTCCCGTGTGGACTAGGTTGTGTTTTTCCTATGTGGACTGAGTTGTGCTAACCATTGGAGATAGGGTTGTGCTTTTCGTTGTGGACTGGATGGGGCTTGGGCTCGAGTGTTAGAGATGAACTATAACTGATGACTTAGGTAGAAGTTTGGTCATATACCTAAGTATTATTGTTGATACTTCGTGATTGTATCTTTCCTTTGTGGTTTATCCTTCGTGGATTCTGAGAGACATTCAGGGGTCTCGGGGTCCCTACTGAGTATCGTATATTCACTCCTACAAGGGCTATGCCTGCACTACGTTTTGTTGGATGTAGATGACAGACATCACTGATTGAGGTGGAGTCTTGTGGAGCTAGATGGTACGCGGAGGTGGACCACTTGGCAGGGCATACACAGAGCGGTCGGCCGGACCCGAGGAGACGAGGAGACTATTTGTACCCACCATTCAGGTGGGATTTCTGGAGGACGACTCAGTGTTTCTGTTTTACTTACTGGTGTTGTACTTTCCTTTTATTTGTACGGTACATTCAGTTGGGTTTGTATACTGGCCCATTTACATTCAGTACATACTTTGTACCCAACTTTACTTACTGTTTACTTCACTTGCATACTCTTTTGTGTTTGTTTACTTTATAAAGGTAATGCCTTCCCTTTTTATGGGATTTACGGCTTTGGTGCTAGTCGCTAGCCCCTAGCCTAACAGTCATTGATTTTTGGAACTAATAGGGCGAGTGTTTTTAGAATTGTGATGAATATATACAATAGGATTATACTTATATTATTATTTTCAAGTGTTGTTCTTTTTTTCCTTGATAGGATATATAGGTTGGCCAGCGTCGATTTGGATAGATTTGGTTTAGTATAATTGATTCATTTGGAAATCATTTGCGAATATTAACTATCAAAAATATATTTTTAGTTAAAATGAATTTTTGATATATAATGACTTCATGCATTTGATCCTTAATTAATAATTCATTAAGAACATGTATTTTAATATATAATAAACTAATGAATCAAGTATTTATCAATACACTATAAACTCTATTATTGTTGATAAACCCCATTTAATTATATTTATAATTATCAATATCTTTATGTGATAATATATTCTGGAAGGATATGAATTTCATTCCACATTTTGGGGTTATTTATTGAGTTTTTTTTTGAAATTGAATGATAAGGGTTGAAAAATATACAATCCTACTTTTACATGTTATTATGGATTTTATTCTTATCTTTTGAAGAACTAGGAATATTCATGAGTATTTCGACTTAGAATAAGTCTACAATTCTATTATTGATGAAACTCTATATCGTAACATGAATGTATCATAATAAGGAATTTTTTATAAAAATGGATAATTTCTGGAGATGTTTGATGTGTCACACCTCAATATATGTATTTCACAATGTGGTTCAGTCAGACAGAGGGGGAATTATAATATTAAATAACTGATCATTCCACATTGCATGGACATTATTTATACGCATATCTAAATTTATTTTTGTTAAACCATAGAATTTATATTAACACTATAGTAAATACTCTTATATAAATTATCCTTTTAATCAACATGGTCGAATTGGGATAAACATATAAATGATAAAAAAATTAATTATTCTTTAATGATCCTATAACCATCTCATTAATCCTCTAGAGCACACCCCCCCATACAAACACTCTTGTGATATCCCCTCTCCATCTCATCTATTTAACCACTACGATTACTATCTCTTAGTGGATAGATGCATCAAATAAATATAGGCACTCTTAATTATGGATAACTCTTGAACTTTTATCACACAATTTCATTCATGTGTTCCACTATTATCATGAGTAAACAAAGTTTTATGTCACATTATTTTTTAAATTTATAAATTTTAAAATAATGGTGTGGGGTTGATAATAGATATCAATAGGTCAAAATAATATATGAAAAAGGATTCTAATTCTATTCGTATGTCACCATAATCCATGTATTTTTATTAAGAAGACATATATGACTATGGATTAATGATTAAGAATTCATGAAAGGGAAATGGATCCTTTCAAATAATGTGAAGGGTAAGGGTAAATCCTATTTGGAGTGAGTTAGGAATGGGAAACATTGTTTACTTATATAAAAGTATTATATATAATGATTTTTCGAGGTGAATGACCACTAATTGTTGTCAACAAAAACTGTAGTGATATCATAATATTAAATTAATAAAAAATTACATCTTTTGATCATGTATATGAATGTTTCAATTATCTCATGTGGTGAAGGATTGGTTAGGGTTTTTTATGATTGAATAGATTATATAAAATTCATGAGAGGTGTCTCAATATAAATTTATATTTTTTATATATTATAATAGTTGTAGAGTTGTATTGTAATAGCTCATGTAGGATGATACATATCGTCTGTCAGATGAATTGGATACCCTATGTTTTTGGACATAATTGGTTATCTTTTATTTTTGAATTTGGGTATATAATGGCTAGTGCAGGTAATTTATTGTCCAACATGTTTATTTATGTGTGGTTCATGCATGTGAATCATTTTATACTATAAATAAAAATTTTATAAAAAATATCATAGATAAAATTAATTAAGAGAAACATATTCACATGAAGTGGTGAAAATAACCATTTAATTACTAATGTATTTATTTCATATAATGACATCAAATAATTTCAGAAGACATAGGGACATCTTGTAGTATACATATTAGTGTACATGTTGTAAGAGTTATACAATTATATATATTTATTACTATCACATGGAGTATTTCATTTATATATTAGAATCATATTAACAAGCTGGATTATTTGTGAATTATATATAATGGGGTTTTAGATCATTAAAAGGCATTTTTTAGAAATATGGTGTGCTATAGAAGTTTCATTTAGTAATACTTTTGATGGATTGATGTGTATGACCATTCAAAAGTTTATCATATACCATATCATATACAATGATTTAATTTAATGATAATATGTAGGTTGGATCATTTCATTGATAATATTTTATTATATCATGGTCATAATTCAAAATATATCATTAGGATGAGGCCAAAAAAAATTATTGATCATGGATAGGTAGATACACAACCTAGGTATTAGAAATCCATAGTATTTGTAATATCACATTATAGTAAAACTATTGTTAGTTTCTTTATTACTAATTTCATGATATGTTTTCCCTTCCAATTATGTAGTTAGAAGATGAATATGCAATTAAAAGGGGTTATGTGGACCTCACATTTTAGTTTAATTTAAATTTTTTTAGTGGATATGGGATATCAATTTAATTTAAATATGTCAATAAGAATGAATTTGGAATATTATATTTATAATTTATGTTATAATATTATTTCCATATAAATATTAAATACACCATGAGGACTTTATGACACACTTAATGAATGATTATTAAAGGTTTTATAGTTATTATTATTTATATGTTTTAGGATTTCATGATGAGATTATTTCGAATATCAATTATATATGAGTTTTTATGAAAATTGAAGTGTGATCACTGAACATGTTTTAGATGTATTTATAAGGGAATAATATTTACAAACATGTACTACGGTTTGTTGATATTTAGGAATTAAACATCAATATTGTGTACTTTTGATCATCATTGCTTTATTATTCAAGGAAATCAAGAAATGTGTACGTTGATGATGATATAATGATATATAATATTTTTAATGTGTTCCTTATTTCATAAGATTTTATTGAGTTGAGTTGTAGTAATTTCATGATGATTTAAATATATTTTTAGTGTTAAATTATATTCTTATATCACCATTAAGATTGTATTAATTTAGAAGGAATTTTTTACATCAATACCAATATTTTTTATGATAATAAATTGTTATACGATTTTATAATGATTATTGAATTCCTTTATAATGAAAATCATGAGTCATATAATCTCTTTTAATATCAAGAGAGATTAATTTAATAACATTAAAAATAAAATAAAATTTATTTTAGATTAATCCATACAATGACATATGACTTTAACACTTTAGATTTTTATGGTGAATATTTATGATTAAAATAAATTTTTTCTTGATTAAATTTACAAAGAAGTAAATCAATTTAGATTATAACTATTATGTTTTTAACTGATAAAACATAAAAATAATGTTAATCGATTTTAATTAAATATAAGATTATATTTCCAACATCCCATATAGATTAACAAGAAGTAATTTAATATAGAATGGGAGTATAGAAACTAGAAATGGTATGATTAATATTTCAATTCCATCATGGATTGTTATGTATAACATTGAAACAAGGAACTACATATCACAATACCATGGAGGAAAATAGTTCAATTGAGTTTAAAGTCAATGAGATTTAAAATTAAAAGATATTGAACATATATTTTAATTTTCTATTTTTTTATCTTAATTTACAGCATAATGTTTTTACTCATTTATGTAATGGATGAATCAATGGTTTCTTGAATATTTCACTAATTCTATAACAATGACATTGTTAGTGGGAACATGTAATGATATTTCTTTCTATGTATTATTTTTATAGAAATTGAAATCATAGAATTTTCATCGACGTAATTTAGAATAATTAATAATTATATGTATATTATGTCATATGGTAGATTAAACTATGATAATTGGCTACACACAATAACAAGATAGTCTCATAAAAAAGTATTGACAACTAAAAATGTGGTTGTCACACTATGTGGATTACAATAAACAATAATATAATAATAATGTTCCAATATAGGATTATATTTTGTGTTGAATGAAATCATATTGAAAAATAATTCAGTTCGAATAAATTATTTTACCTATATCTTGTGGATTGGAAATAGTTTTATTTTATCTATATTTTCGAATATATTATGACAAAATATTAAGCGCATTAAATGGATAATATTTTATGAACATATATATTGATTATTATGGAATTTGGATACAGTCTATTTATTATTAGATATTAATATTCAATTCTGTAGTGATAGTGAAGTAATAAAGGATATATATATATAGTTTATTTCCTTGACTATTTTATTAATGTCAATGTAGAAAAATCTTGTGATTTCCTAAGGAAATATTTTTTTATTTGAATATATTTATGTATATATATATATAGATGAACATTGATGAAAATAATTAATGTATTTTGGTAAAAATATATGACACTAGTGGTGTTATTATAGTATACATTTCATGATAATTGATAATAATATGAGGTATGATTTGTAAAATTATTGGATTTGGGCTTCTTATGGTTATATTTATCATAAAAAGACGAGAGAGTCAAGAATAAATAGTTATTATATTTATATTTATATTATCTGGAGACAATCCTCATTTTTATTGTATTTAAGGAATAAGATGAAAAATAATATATATAAGAGAAACATAAGAATCATTAATGATATAACAGCCCAAATATATGAATGATACCATACTTGAATAATAGTGTATAAGAACACGACTGTATTTAGATAATATATTTTTAGGTCTATGATAGTAGATTCATGGTAATAACTTTTAATTTTCTCATTTTTCCAATAAGATTATTTTCATAGGAGAATAACCTAGATACACTATGGACAAAAATATCCATATTAAGGAGAAATTAATAAAAAAATATTGTTTTCCAGAATACATATTTCTTATTACATATGTATATTCCAAATAAAATAATGAGATATATAGATAAACATTCATCCATTCAATATCAATTTGATGATATAACAAAATGATGAATGTAAAACTAGAAATATAGTGTACTGATACCTAATCCCCCCTCTATTATAGAAATATCCTTATCTATTACTATAAATATTTTATATATATAAAAATTACTATATTGAATCCAAATATTGTAGTTTTTTTTATAATTTTTTTTCACTTATAAAATGATATATGATGTACAAGTTTAAAGAAACCCGTGAATTTACCATTTATTCAACCATATCAAAAATATAATCTATGATATTGTGGATGACTATTAAAAGTTATTACAATAGGTTAATAAATAAATCATCATGGAAATATAAGTCACTATTACTTAATTGGAAAAAATGTTGATGTATTTCTCAAATATATATAAATATATATATATATATTTATTTAAAATATTTAAAATAATGATGTCTGTGAGGAGATGTGAGGCCTCATATTTTAGGAGAATGAAAAATAAGTTTTCCAAGGAAATGATACAATTAAATATTGTTCATGAATGAAAAATGAAGATATTTATATTCACTAAAATACCAAATAGGTTAATATATATTCTTAGGGAGATAGTTTATCACTTAGGTCACTTCTAACGATAGTCTTTTTTATCCTTGTATCCCTTACCCCTCTCGATGTGTGTTTGGTATTCGGGTCTCCTCATCCTATAAGAATTAAATATAATACTAATTGATCAATTATATAATGTTATTTGTGAGGGAATGATCACATTTGTAACAAAATGCGATCATTGGTGATAACATTCATAATTGTGTTTGGGATTGTGGACTCTTTACAGAACAAGGCCTATGTAATGGTTGTTGGAATCTCTTTTTAGAACAAGGATTATAACAGGTTGGAAGGGTAGAGATGGAATCACATGTCATATTTAATTTATTTCTTTGATACTTTCCAACCCCTTATCAATCTCATATCATATTAATATGTGAAATGAACTCACTCAAGTAGGTTCTAATATTATAAATAGATAATGAGAAGTTAATGTGGATGTAATCTACCTTTCTTCAAAATCCCCAATTCATTATAGAATCTCATTCACCTATAATGATCAAAAGTTTTATAAATTAAAATTTATCTGGATCTAATTAAATCTCTTATTTTTTTAAAATTGTTATATAATATATGAACATCATTGTATTTATGTTTTTGGACATTAAAATAAAGTTATGAATTGTTCAGTTTTCTAATATATCCATTGAACATTTATCAACAGATTTGTATAAACATATGGCTTTAAAAAATCAGTTTAATCAAACAATGTATGTGATAGCCTCATACCATAGAATTTCTCCCTATGAAGCCCATTTATCAGAACACGTAAAGGAATTTGCGTCACTGGGCTACACTTGTGACTAACCCCTAGCTCTGGTTCAACTCATTTAGCTTGTATAGAAACACATATGGGAGAAGTTGATGTTTATTGAGATTACCACCCGAGCTATTGTAACACCCCAAGCTTCCTCGGTATGTTTCCTTTCGAATAATGCAATGGCGTGCATTGTACGCAACTTCGAGATTTTAACACACCATAACCAATCAAACTAGCCATTATGAATAGTAATACCTTTTTTTGAAATTTTATAAATTTTATCTCTCAAAATGGACTTCATTTTTGGATTCGGAATATCTAAATTAGCCTATGGTGAAATTTTGGTACTTTTCGGATAACTTTCATATTTTGATGAATAGTGAAAATTACTAAATTTTAATTAAAAACAACTTTTTTAATAAAAATAATTAATAGTGATAAATTATGAATTTGAGTGGTTTTAAAGTATATTTAGAATATATCTTTACCATGTAATACAATGCGGGTCATTGAACATAATTTCACATTTAAACCAGACATAAACAAGTGACAATCTTTTGATAGTTATTATCTCTAAAAAACACGCTTTTTGTATTAACAACGGGAATTAATTTTAAATTAATTTTTGCCACTTCTGTGTTTTGAATTTGGAAAAATGGATTCCATATTTTGAATAAGGATGTTAAAATTGTGTAAATAGGTAACTTTTATTTTTAAACATTTTGGATAATTACTTCGGTAAATATTTTATTTATCATGGTTAAAGGGTAAATCCGGTAAACAAGGGTTAAAAAATAATATTATAATAATACTAAATTACCCTAAAACGTGTCTTAACCCTATTTTTTGATACATGGTCGACAATGGGCATATTTGGGTCGATTTTGGGACCCCATGGATCCACTTGTAAGTGATAATGACACTTTATTTTAATTAAGTTAAAATAAATACAAAAATGACACAAGTGTATATCTTTTAGCAAAACAATTTTTACATAGGGTTATATATCTTAGATATTAGATTATAAATATTCATTAGAAATATAAAATAATTTACTACATAATTATATTTTATTTATAATTTTTAGACATTAAATAATTTAATTTATTTATGACACAATGATGATAAAGTAATTACTATAATAGTGAAAAATTAAAATAATTGATATTATAAATACCCAAATAAATATAATATGAAACTTTTAATGAATTAAACTAATTTTATAGGATAATATGATATATTAGGATTGATTTAATTGACTTTTTTCGAAGTAATCAATCTGTTATGAGTTTCAAAAAAATCTACTATTGAATAGTGTCAAAATTGACATAAAAGAGTTCTTAAAACAAATATTATATTATTAATTGATATTAAATTCCTAAAAATATAAGGATCGGCCAAGAGACTTATATCATGATAGGTTCAGAATTAATGGACCACTTGGGGGTCGCTTGTATGTATATAGTAAGTTTATTAACCATATAATATAAAAATACAAAGAGACATTTTAAAAGTGAATCTAATTAACTAAAAGTTAATACTTAAAGATAAGGTTAATATAATGACCCAAACCAGTCTAAATTCTATTGGTTGATTTTTTTTCGACCCATACCCACCTTAAAATTTAAATAATAATATTTGGAGCCATTATAAACCGAATATTAATTTATTATAAATTAATATGTTTAGCTTTTCCAAAGGTTCCCCTCACCCCTCTTATAAAAGGGTACTCCTCCTTCCCATTTCTTCACACCTTCAAAGCCCTTTGTTCCAGCCAAACCCTCCCTAAATACTATCTCAACTCCCCTCACTACGAACTAGAGGCGTTAGTTTGATCAGAAATCCAACCTATGGAGACATTTTGTTCAAATCAAAACAAAGAACCCGAAGAAGAGGTAATGTTTTCACCACCCCTTTTCAAGTTCCATTCTTCTTCCACTTCCTCTTTCTTTGTTGTTACCATTATAAAATAATAACTCCTGTATCATATATATAATGTGATGTTTTTATAAAGATGGTACACAGATATTCAGTATTTTGTCCATCCTTCGAATAACATGTCACCATACGTGCGTACGTACGACTTACCGTCTCCACGTCGTGGTGTAATTGTTATTCAATATATTATTATTTGTATGGGTATAATAATGATGTGTAACTCATTTAAATAATAAATATAACATGATAATGATTTTTTATATATGATATAACATCCAATTATATATTATTTTAATATCAAAAGAATGATATTGTCTCTCGTGCGTATGTACGGACTACCGTCTCCACGAACGCGATGAGATTCATTCTCCATCATATCCATTCAAGTATAATTATAATTTGATGATTTAAAAGTAGTATCTAAGGACTTGATATCATTCTGGATATGAATAATATACATCCCATTAATAACGAATATGGCTCACATAACAAAAAATATAAAGTAAAATGAACCCGTTAACACCCGAAATGACAATAATTCTATGATATTATTAACAAATCAATGTTAAAAGATCATATATGATATCATATTAAAGTAAATTATTATATTATAATTCAATAACAATTATTTAACCATTATACAGGAGGTAAACCTACCGTCGACCAAGGAAAAAGTACAAAGTAAGGGATTTTCTTATCTCACTTTCAATTCCGTGAGATTTCCATTGTTCGCCACTAAATTATTGAAAGAGGTGTATTGTGTAATTCCATTTGATATATATTATCATGAATCTCTTTATATTAATTTTATTCTGTAAATCATTTGGTGGTTATTAACTTTTGGCCATACGACTCAGTTGATTAACGTGGTAAGGAGTTTCTTATCTCACTCTTAATTTCGTGAGAATTCCATTATTCACCACTTATTTATTGCATGTGGTGTGTGTGCTGCCCATGTTTGTATTCATTGTGTAATATACTTTAATTCATGTATATTTACATCATCATTGTGTTATCCTTCTTTCATGGGTTCATGTTTCATAAGTTTCCAAATCGATAAGGGAATTTGAAATTCCAATTTCCATTTATGCGGCTTTACGCAAACTCCATTGATTATTTTACTCCGAGATTATGTGTGGAATCACTATTCATTTTCATATGTCAAAAATTACACTCCCATTTTGTGTGGATATACTTTTGATACACATAATCACTCCATTGATAATTTCTCAAGTCATCGATATGAATTTGATAAAAGTAATTTTAACTCATTCTCCATTTGTTGAGTTAAACATCCAATTCATTGGTGTTGTTTTTACAAGATTATGTGTGAATGTCCTTTGATTGTTTTACAATGAATATCCAATAATATTTAGTGTATTTATATTTTTCACACATAACTATGTCATTGATTTATCCTTATCCTAAGGGTACGGCCTTTATGAGAGATTTCATCTCAATTTACATTCCATTGAGACTTCTTTGTTGATATAAACCAAATCGCTTTTATGTGGTGTATATAATGTACTTTGACATATTATATCATGAATACCTTTATTCTCATGATATTACAATGTTTTTATTACCTCAATTATTTGTATTCAAGTGTCTCTCTTTTGGTTAGAAACTCTAACTAAATTACCATTTTTAAATGTTTTAAATACTTATTCTTCTAAATCTTGCTCATTAATGTCCTTGTTTTAAAAAATGGTTTTAAGGATTTATTTATATGGACATTAAAGTTTTTAAATTAAAACTCCTTTTAAAAAGTTTCAAAGTGGTATGGGACACTTTGATTCAAAAATCTATTTTTAAATGGATTCTTGACAAATAGTGTGACTTTTAAATGATTTCAAGAAAAAGGGGGATATTTCTCTCAAATAGTTTTGATGATTATTTTCATCTATGACAACATCCTTCATTATTCTTGATTGAGGTTAATGTGATACAATACAATCTTCCATATTGTATCGAATGAGTTATGTTTGACTGTGGATGTGCTATTTTTATACCATTCATGGTTTGTGGTTAACGTATTGACATTTCGTATGCTAGTTTTAATACGAATATTTATGTTATGTTTAAACCTGTTCATATGAGGAATGCATTGGACATAATAAGTGACGGGTGGAGCCTGCTATATCTCCTCGATGCATCGGTAGGTCTCATGAGACAAACTAGTGTCTTGGCACAAGGCCTTGGAAAAAATCTTATTTGTAGTCTTGGCACGAGGCCTTGGCTATGTGGTTATGATAGTCTAGCATTATGCATTCCATCATTATGAAAGTTGTTATTGATAATGCATGGGATTTTTCGACTAGTATAATATCCATGTGAGTAAGTAAATAGAATTATTTTATTTTATCTTTTCCATTTTATGCTGAAGTTAAAGTTTAAAAGGCTTTTGTTTTAGATATAAACTGCCTTAAGTGTTTATGCTTATCTATGAAAGCTTCTGATATAATGTTATCCTTACTGAGCATCTGAGCTCACCCCTTTCAATGTTTTATTTTTCCCAGGATTATGAAGAAGTAATTTATGAATGACCTGCATGGATAGTATGAGGGGATGTGAAGACACGATTTTTTTTATGATGTAATGTAAAAATTTATGGATGTATCTAGTTATTCCAAGGCTACTAAACCAATCGGTATTTCGAGACTTGATCTTTCTTGTGATCATGCCAATGTTATGTAATAATGCACCGACTCTAGGTAACTGGTTCCGGAGCATTACAGTTGGTATCAGAGGCAAAGGAGGTAGGAATGTATCCGATCCTTGGGAACTCTCGCATGTGAGCGTTGGACGAAGCATGGCTCTCCGCCCAAGGGCTTCATGAGGAAATGGATGACACTGGGGATGGTGGTGTGTCCCGCCCAGTGTGTGTATCCTCCCATGGAGTTCCCTGATAGGTATCAATTATAGTCCACTGGAAGTAATTCCAGACCGCTACAGTTGGTATCAGAGGAAGATTAGTACAAACCTTAGATGCTAGATTTAGATAAACTCTGATAAGAGCACGTAGACCTAAGATGAACTTTGAGGATTAGTATAAAAGAACTTCCTAGAATTTTGGTATTGTAGAGATTTTGTGAGTTTTCCGAGCGATACATCCCTGTCTGGATACGAGCAGGTAGAGGCGGCTCTGGCATAGATTTACCTAGGGGTAAAACCTGAAAACACCGCTTTGAGCTAGACTCAAACGGGAACTGGTGCACGACAACGGGCCTTGTTGTACTCTTGGTTACGACACTCCCGGGGGATATGATTTGGATAATTTGCATTTTCTTTACAAACCGATTTAAGTAATATATATATAAGATGAGAGTAAATGACCCTGGTTAATCCTAATATGTTTCAAATTGAGAATATGGTGACATTTTAATCTCTAAATGATTTTACGACTACTGTTACTCACACAATGATTTATGGTTTTAGTCAATGTCTGGATTCCAAGGAAGTCATAGTGACTTTGAGAATGATGTACAAGGTGGGAACGGTGGTGGCAATGAGCAACAAAATGGAATGTTGATAAGCGTAAAAGATATCGTCTTTATGCCAAATCAGTTTTCCAAAAATATGATCAACAACATATATATTAACCAACTCCCAGACTCAACAAGGAAGAGAAATGTGATAACTGATAAGAGCTCTAGAAATGGAGACCATGGAGAAAAGAACCCTCAATTTTCATCATGCAGGAAATGTGGAAGGAGACACCCAGGAAAGTGTCTCAATGGGACAACGAAATGTTTTACGTACGGGAAGGAAGGAAATAAAGTGAAGAATTGCCGAAGAAAAATGATGAGTACTATGGAAGAAGATAAAAATGGTCCCAAGAGTCAATTTACAGTCATTTACCGTAAATGTAGGGGACCTGGCCATTACCCGAGTGAATGTCCTATTCTATAGGATATTTTCTTGGTCAAAGAAGAAGCTATGTGGAAATAAATGGTTGGAGAAAAATTTAAAAAGTATTAGCACTCCTTGTTGATGGGTTTACTTTGGAATATTTTTCTCTTGTATTTGTAACCCCGCAGTATGCCATGTGAGAATGATATTTGAGGAAAAATTGTCTCTTCTCTTGTGGATATAGGTATAAATAACCATTTGGTTTTATATGATCATTGGGGTTTGAGAAAATTATAAGTTATTATAATTTGGGATGAAAATTCAAGGTATGATATAACATTTGTGGGTAAATTATGTTATTTTGAGGAATTTATCTCATTTTGGTAATATTATAAAATATAGTTTTTGAAAAAAGACAACACGTAGACCGTGTGACAACCCGTCGTGTCGGACAAAGCTGTGGGAATCGAACCCACAACAAAAGTACGATTGGGATTTATAGCCTACCACTGGACTACGTGAAGTCCCTAGTTAGTGTGACTATTTTTTTAGTTAAATGATTTTATTGATCAATAATAAGTTGACTTGGGTTCTTATGTCTTATCAAATGAATACCCTTGTTATAGGAAAATGATTTGGCGATTCAGTGATAAATGTTATTTTGGAAGATGTTCTCTTTGTTGGGAACACTATATGCCCAAGGAAAATAGAATACAATGGGGTTTCATTTGTAGAGTAATGGTAGATTTTTATCTACATTTTTATTGAGGATTTATAGTGATTTGGGTTATTTATGGAAATGATTAACCTATAACAGAGAATATGTAATGATGTTAATTTCTTTTAAGTATGTGACTTTAAGATTATTTGATGTTATTTGGAGATACAATTTAACATCGGAGACTACATAATCAAATTATTCTATGTTTTGGGTTTCAATATTAGTTTCGATTACATTGAAGTATTTTAAGGACAATTGATTATTGAATGGTATTTATTTAACTTTGGGGTATTGTTGGTTTAATTTTAGAAATTATGATTAGTGCATATTTATCTCAAGGAATATCCTTTTGGGGTATCATTAGATCATTCACTAACCATTTTGGTTTTGATTAATCTTCAAAGACAATGTAAATATATTGTTTATCCTGCATGGATCATGTGATTCTATAGAAGTTTATTCTAGCTCTTCGAGTGTGACCAAGTCTTCTTGAATACTCATCGTTTAAAAAAATTTTACTTAGTGGTGGAAATTTATTAAAGAATGAAACTCTACTTAAAAAGTAAGTCTATCTCTTAATCTTCTTAGTCAATATCATAAATGAATTCCTCGTCCTTATGTAATGTAACTTAAAACAAAAAAAATGTTGTCCGTTTACTTTCCTACTAGGAGACTAATGGTCGTTTATCCCAAAACAAGTTTGTGGTTTTCTTATTGTTAACTTTCTCCTGATCATGATTTCTATCCCTCTCCATCAGAACTTGACACTTATTTTATCATCCATATCCATGTTTTCCTTCATGGAATCCGAGTATGAGTTATCTTGGATGACCCTTATACCTCTCTTTCTTTCTTTTAAAGTGATAGTTTTATTGACACTTTTTCCGATGTGGGACTTTCCATTATATTCCCAAGCACAATTTTAAAAATTGCGAGGACACAATTTATTGAAGGAGGGGAGAATGTAAGACCCCAAGCGTCCTCGGTATGTTTCCATTCGAATAATGTAATGGAGTGCATTGTACGCAACATCGAGATTTTAACACACCATAACCAATCAAACTAGCCATTATGAATAGTAATACCTACTTTTTGAAATATTATAAATTCTATCTCTCAAAATGGACTTCATTTTTGGATTTGAAATATCGAAATTAGCCTAGGGTAAAATTTTGGTACTTTTCGGATAACTTTCATATTTTGATGAATAGTGAAAATTACTAAATTTTAATTAAAAACAACTTTTTTAATCAAAATAATTAATAGGGATAAATTATGAATTTGAGTGGTTTTAAAGTATATTTAGAATATATTTTTACCATGTAATACAATGTGGGTCATTGAACATAATTTCACATTTAAACCAGACATAAACAAGTGACAATCTTTTGATAGTTATTATCTCTAAAAAACACGCTTTTTTGTTTTAACAACGGGAATTAATTTTAAATTAATTTCTGCCACTTCTGTGTTTTGAATTTGGAAAAATGGATTCCATATTTGGAATCAGAATGTTAAAATTGTGTAAATAGGTAACTTTTATTTTTAAACATTTTGGATAATTACTTCGGTAAATATTTTATTTACCATGGTTAAAGGGTAAATCCGGTAATCAAAGGATAAAAAATAATATTATAATAATACTAAATTACCCTAAAACGTGTCTTAACCCTATTGGTTGATACATGGTCGACCATGCGCATATTTGGGTCGATTTTGGGACCCAATGGATCCACTTGTAAGTGATAATGACACTTTATTTTAATTAAGTTAAAATAAATACAAAAATGACACAAGCATATATCTTTTAGAAAAACAATTTTTACATAGGGTTATATATCTTGGATTTTAGATTATAAATATTTATTAGAAATATAAAAAATTTTACTACATAATGACATTTTATTTATAATTTTTAGACATTAACTAATTTAATTTATTTATGACACAATGATGATAAAGTAATTACTATAATAGTGAAAAATTAAAATAATTGATATTATAAATACCCAAATAAATACAATATGAAACTTTTAATTAATTAAACTAATTTTATACGATAATATGATATATTAGTATTTATTTAATTGACTTTTTTAGAAGTAATCAATCTGTTATGTGTTTCAAAAAAATAAACTATTTAATAGTGTCAAAATTGACATAAAAGAGTTCTTAAAACAAATATTATATTATTAATTGATATTAAATTCCTAAAAATATAAGGTTCGGCCAAGAGACTTATATCATGATAGGTTCATCATTAATGGCCTACTTGGGGGTATCTTGGATGTATATAGTAAGTTTATTAATCATATAATATAAAAATACAAAGAGACATTGTAAAAATGAAACTAATTAACTAAGAGTTAATACTTAAAGAGAAGGTTAATATAATGACCCAAACCTATCTAAATTCTATTGGTTGAGTTTTTTGCGACCCATAACCACCTTAAAATTTAAATAATAAGCTTTGGAGCCATTATAAACCGAATATGAATTTATTATAAATAAATATTTCAAGCTTTTCCAAAGGTGCCCCTCACCCCTCTTATAAAAGGGCACTACTCCTTCTCATTTCTTCACACCATCAAAGCCCTTTGGTTCGGCCAACCCCTGCCCAAATACTATCTCAACTTCCCTCACTACATCCTAGAGGCCTTAGTTTGATCAGAAATCCAACCTATGGAGCCATTTTGATCAAATCAAAAGGAAGAACCCGAAGAAGAGGTAATGTTTTCACCACCCCTTTTCAAGTTATTTTCTTCTTCCACTTCCTCTTTCTTTGTTATTACCATTATAAAATAATAACTCCAGTATCATATATATACTGTGATGTTATTATAAATATGGTACAACCATATTCAGTATTCTATCCATCATTCGAATAACATTTCACCATACGTGCGTACGTACGGCTTACCGTCTCCACGTCGTGGTGTAATTGTTATTCAATATATTATTATTTGTATGGGTATAATAATGATGTGTAACTCATTTAAATAATAAATATAACATGATAATGATTTTGTATATATGATATAACATCCAATTATATATTATTTTAATATCAAATGATTGATATTTTCGCTGGTGCGTATGTACGGACTACCGTCTCCACGAACGTGATGAGATTCATTCTCCATCATATCCATTCAAGTATAATTATAATTTGATGATTTAAAAATAGTATCTAAGGACTTGATATCATTCTGGATATGAATAATATACATCCCATTAATAACAAATATGGCTCACATAACAAAGAATATAAAGTAAAATGTACCCGTTAACACCCGAAATGACGATAATTCTAAGATATTATTAACAAATCAATGTTAAAAGATCATATATGATATCATATTAAAGTAAATTATTATTTTATAATTCAATAAAAATTATTTCACCATTATACAGGAGGTAAACCTACCGTCGACCAAGAAAAAAGTACAAAGTAAGGGATTTTCTTATCTCACTTTCAATTCCGTGAGATTTCCATTGTTCGCCACTAAATTATTGAAAGAGGTGTATTGTGTAATGCCATTTGATATATATTATCATGATTATATTTATATTCATTTTATTCTGTAAATCATTTGGTGGTTATTAACTTTTGGCCATACGACTCAGTTGATTAACGTGGTAAGGACTTTCTTATCTCACTCTTAATTTCGTGAGAATTCCATTATTCACCACTTATTTATTGCATGTGGTGTGTATGCTGCACATGTTTGTATTCATTGTGTAATATACTTTAATTCATGTATATTTTCATCATAATTGTGTTATCCTTCTTTAATGGGTTCATGTTTCATAAGTTACCAAATAGATAACGGAATTTGAAATTCCAATTTCCATTTATTCGGCTTTACGCAAACTCCATTGATTATTTTACTCCGAGATTATGTGTGGAATCACTATTCATTTTCTTATGTCATAATTTCCACTCCCATTTTTTGTGGATATACTTTTGATACACATAATCACTCCATTGATAATTTCTCAAGTCATCGATATGAATTTGATAAGAGTAATTTTAACTCATTCTCCATTTGTTGAGTTAAACATCCAATTCATTGGTGTTGTTTTTACAAGATTATGTGTGAATGTCCTTTGATTGTTTTACACTGAATATCCAATCATATTTAGTGTATTTATATTTTTCACACATAACTATGTCGTTGATTTATCCTTATCCTAAGGGTACGGCCTTTATGAGATATTTCATCTCAATTTACATTCCATTGAGACTTCTTTGTTGATATACACCAAATCACTTTTATGTGGTGTATATAATATACTTTGACATAGTATATCATGAATCCCTTTATTCTCATGATATTACAATGTTTTGATTACCTCAATTATTTGTATTCAAGTGTCTCTCTTTTGGTTAGAAACTCTAACTAAAATACCATTTTTAAATGTTGTAAAGACTTATTCTTCTAAATCTTGCTCATTAATGTCCATGTTTTAAAAAATGGTTTTAAGGATTTATTTATATGGACATTAAAGTTTTAAAAATAAAACTTCTTTTAAAAAGTTTCAAAGTGTTATGGGACACTTTGATTCAAAAATCTATTTTTAAATGGATTCTTGACAAATAGTGTGACTTTTAAATGATTTCAAGAAAAAGGGGGATATTTCCCTCAAATAGTTTTGATGATTATTTTCATCTATGTCAACATCCGTCATTATTCTTGATTGAGGTTAATGTGATACAATACAATCTTACATATTTTATCGAATGAGTTATGTTTGAATGTGGATGTGCTATTTTTATACCATTCATGGTTTGTTGTTAATGTATTGACATTTCATATGCTAGTTTTAATACGAATGTCTATGTTATGTTTAAACCTGTTCATATGAAGAATGCATTGGACTTAATAAGTGACGGGTGGAGCCCGATATAGCTCCTCGATTCATCAGTAGGTCTCATGAGACAAACTAGTGTCTTGGCACAAGGCCTTGGAAAAAATCTTATTTGTAGTCTTGGCACGAGGCCTTGGCTATGTGGTTATGATAGTCTGGCATTATGCATTCCATCATTAAGAAAGTGGTTATTGATAATGCATGGGATTGTTTGACTAGTAGAATATCCATGTGAGTAAGTAAATGGAATTATTTTATTTTATCTTTTCCATTTTATGCTGAAGTTCAAGTTTAAAAGGCTTTTGTTTTTGTTATAAACTACCTTAAGTGTTTATGCTTATCTATGAAAGCTTCTACTATAATGTTATCCTTACTGAGCATCTGACCTCACCCCTTTCAATGTTTTATTTTTCCCAGGATTATGAAGAAGTAATTTATGAATGACCTGCAGGGATAGTATGAGGGGATATGAAGAGAAGATGTTTTTTATGATGTAATGTAAAAATTTATGGATGTATCCAGTTATTCCAAGGCTACTAAACCAATCAGTCTTTCGAGACTTGATCTTTCTTGTGATCATGCCAATGTTATGTAATAATGCACCAACTCTAGGTAACTGGGGCCGGGGCATTACAGCGATGCTATCTTAGCCACCCCAAGTGTCTTTCACCATCTCACACCTTACCCATACGTCTTATACAGGTTTTATATGTTGTTATTTAAAAATTCCTTAGAATAATGATTATGTTCATTATTTTTTATATAATAAATAATATACATTCTTTTTTTGTTACTTTATTAATTGTTTTTATAACACAAATATCATTTTTATTTAATATTGAATTATGAAATAAATTTTGATGTATTTGTGGATTTTTGAATAAAATAATATTTTATGAAAATATTAATAATAAATTTCATTTTATATAAATAATTGTATAATTTTTATGAATACACTTGTAAATTTTATTATGGTTTGAAACCTATTTCGGTCCAAAACCATAGCATATCAATAAATGTCAATTTATATTTTAAAATAAATTCATCAAAAATATATAAAATTATTTTCATAAAATGAATATTTTTTTTGGAATCATGACATCAATATTATCCCATGATGAATATTTAATAATTTTTCGAGACAGTTGAATTTTTGGGTAAAAATCAAATACCATTTAGGTATATAATGTATTTTATGCCATAATAATTACCCTATTGTGATAACATATATTACTATAAATGAAATTTTTGTCCATTATATGATTTGTCTTTAATGTAATGTGATTTTAGATATGTTTTGTTAAATATTTCGTGCCTTAGAGGACCCTCCATGACATAAAAAACATTTTAAAATTTTAAATTGATTTCCTTGATAGGGCGTCTCACCGCCACATGAAAAATCCTAATATTTTATTAATTTATGTCTTTTTTCATATGAAATAATGTTTAAACTCCAATTTTTCGAATAAAATTGGCAACATTCATGGTATGTTTTTTCATTTTGATTAGTTTAAATTGTAGTGTCCAAAGCCTATATAATAAAGAATTTCATGTCTTTTTCTATATAAAACCACCCAAGTTCCCTCTTCATCTTCAATAAAAACATTATGAGCTCAAATATTTTTACAACATCTATATATGATCCTCCCTAGGTGCCTTATCTCCCAATAATACTCTCCCAATCCCCATCTAAGCTTTTGGGATCACATTACAATGTAAGGGATTACTTCCTTTCTCATTTTTGTCCAAATTTTATTATGTTGTTATAACAATTTTTTTAAAACATAATTTTTTAGGTTATTATTCTTGACCTCCAAAATATATCCCTACATATGTTTTAATGATAATATAACTCTTTCTCTATCATTTGTGCCTCCCATGTACAACCCTTACTCTACCAAAATTTCGTATGGAATTTCTCTCCTCTCATTTAAATTCATTCCCTTATTTTTTTTATGAATCTAAATACCATTAAATATGTTGAGAAGTGTATCTATATGACCCCATTATTTAAAATTACATTTAAATATGATGATACATCCCTTTCTCTCTCATCAACCGTTTTTCTGAATTTGTATGACACGTTGTTATGCTGCCTAAATTGAAAAATGATTTTCCAAGTCCAAGTCATTGTGCAGCAAATAATAAATGATGATGTTTAATGAAATCTTATTATATGATCCATGTGGAACAATAATGCATGAACTAAAATGATTAAGAATTGTTTTCATTGATAGACCTCCAAGTAGTTGGGTAAATTTTAGTATAATTATAGTTCAAGTGAAATTAAGGTTCACTCATGAAAATTCATGTTCAATGAGGGTTTAATCACTCTCTATGTGAAATGATAATTTGAACATGCTAATATCATGTAAAATTTTCATGCCACATTTCTATGTTATGATAATCATGTTATATCTTTCCTTTAGGGTCACATGTCTCTTAATCTATATTGTTATGTATATTTATTAACATGTGATGTATTATTCATGTTATTACTTTTTTACTCATTTACTGGTCTTTATAGATCACTCTTTTATTATGCATTTCCATAGGTTATCCAATACAATGCTATGTACTAGAGAATATGTGTGGTCATGTAAACAGCATTTCAATAAAAATGTTTGTTTCATTTTGAAAGTTGTCATGTAATGTTCCTAAGCACCAAAGAATCTAGACCTCACTATATTCAATGTTTTATCAATTGAATAGTTTGTGTATTAAATTATGTTTATGTGTTAAATAAAGAGAACGGTTGTTATAGTTGGTATCAGATGATATGTTTACTAATTTTTGGGATTCTGATTAGAAAACCATAGTGAAATTATTAAGGAGAAGACTTCTTATAATAAAAAAATCCCCATATTTTTCTATGTATGGATTAAGTGGTGTATCCAGAAAACAAATCCATGTCTGGATACGAGCTGGTAGAGGTAGCTCTGGAACATATGTATTTATGGGTAAAACCTAAAAACACTACATTGATCTAGACACGAACGAGAACCGGTGCATGATAATGTCTCGTGCTACACTCTTGGTTATGTCCCTCTTGAGGGATATTCATTTGTAAATTCATAATTTTAGTATGAAACATTATTAATTGAATTAAAAAAATTCCTCTAAGAATTTATATTGGTAAGTAGATCATGGATAACATATATTGAAGCCTATAAATTCATATGAAAAATGAAATAAAAGAAATAGATAAGTAATCCATTTTTGTATTTGAATTCCCCTTTATGTGTTACACCTAAATTTCCTTTTATTCTATAGAATGGCCAGTAGTAGGAGGAATCTTGCTAAGAACAGATGTACTGATCATTGTGATGAATGCTCTAATGGGATGCCCAATCCAGTGAGAGTGGGAATCACAAACAATGTCATGATACTCTCTTAGTCAACTCATTTTTATAATTGAAACACCATTCAAGATGAATGTTCAACCACCCCGTAATAAAGAACAATTCACAATCGATATCTTCATGAGATAGAGGCCTCCTTCTATTAATGGATCATATAATCCCTAAATTGTTGAACAATGGATAAACTACATTGAAAAGATCGTTTCCATCATTCAATGTTCTGAACATGAGATGGTTCTTCTGGTTGTCTATCGTATGGAGGGTGAAGCTGATCATTGGTGGAAATTGAACAAAAATATGAAGCCTTAGTGGGATATAGAGGAATTATAATAGAAGGATTTCCAGGAAATGGTTGTTGATAAATATTTTCCTCACACCCCATGACATAATATTGAAAGGAACTTACTTTACCCCCCAATAAAAATGATGATGATTCCATATGAGCTGCCACAACCCGTCCTCGGGGCCCGTGTCATGACTACCCCAAGCCTTCCATCCATAGGCTAGGGGTAGGCGACTCGCACCAAAGGTGTAAATCCCTATCTGGGGAAGACATTGCTTTTATAGTAGTAACAGACACACAAAAAGAGTAAGCTAGAAGAAAAGTACCAAGTGAAAACTGTTTACAGAAAGTAGTGCTGAATGTATAGGGGCCGGAAATACAAGCCCAACAGTAAATTATATGTACAATGTAAAGAAAGTACAACTAAAAAAGGGAAAACAGCAAAAAAGGGCAGCTCCTGGAACGTTTGTTGAGGATCCTACAAGAAGGGTAGGTACGGAAGTCCACCTCAGCACTCCACGTCTATCGGTCCACTCCATGTACCGTCTCGCCATGTGGTCCACCTTCGGGTACCGTCCGGTCCTGGCTCTCTCTCGGCCTCCATCAATGATGTCTATTTTCTGCATCCAACACAAAGTAGTGCGGGCATAGCCCGTGCAGGGGTGAGTATAACGATACTCAGTCATGACCCCAATACACCCAAAGGTCTCCTAAAATCAACGAAGTATAAACCACTGAAAGAAAGATACGATCACGAAGTATCAACCATCCCTTATTTGGTATATGCCCATGCATATACATAAGTTATCAATCTTAGATCGCATCCAACTCTTGAGGCCAAGAACACGCTAGTCCTTATAGGAAATTAAAGTCAATCACATCGATGATAGTGATTGCAAGTCAAGTATTAGCTCACATAGGAATACATCTTTCGTAAAGCAATAGAGATGATCAGATGTAGTCACTGAATTATATAAGCTATTGGACCCAAACAGGATACAGACCAGCTAAGTTGTCGTACCCACACAGGATACAAGATAAGCTAGTCTGTCGGACCCACACAGGATACAAGTACAAAGGTCAAACTGCCGGACCCACAGAGGATACAAGAAAAGTAGTCATCACTATAAACTGCCAGACCCACATAGGATACAAGAATAGTAGTCATCGCTGTTGAACCCATGGAGGATTCCAGTACATTAGTAGTCATCGTTGAACCCATAGAGGATTCCAGTATCGTAGACGTCGTAGTCGCAGTCAGCTCTATGGATCCCTCACACAACATGCTCGATTCTGGGAGGGTCTGCTCCTCGAGCAAAGGGGGTCGATACATCATCTGTAACTAATTCCAGAGTGGATGTATCCCGAAGTTCCTTCTCATAAAAATGAACCCAATTCAATAGAAAATGCATCAATCAGACACAGGGCCTGAGAGTTATTGGCTTTTCCGTTCTAGGGGCCCAGTTTGAATTACGCTCTTTCCAAACTCTTCTGTTTTTCAATGTTTTCCAAAACTCTTTTGGATAATAAAAAAAGGAGGCCTCATTATAAGGGTCCTAGTACATCAGACGGAACGTCGATCAGACTGACGTTTAAAGAAGTTATTCAAAATTATGCAAAACGGGCCCGACCCGTGAAGCCAGGTGGGGTGGCGGGTCGGCCCGTCCTGGCTCGATTGGTCCCACCCGGCTACGGGGTCAGCCCATCCAATGGGGCTCTGCCTGACGAGGTGGGGCATGACCCGACCTAGTCAGGCGTGGCCCGGCGGGGTGCAGCCCGGCTCGGAGGGGCGCGGCCCGGACTACAGCAGGCCATGGCTCAGCCAGCTGACCGAGCGGTGCGGGGGGGGGGGGGGGTATGGGTGCACAGACCCCTGGTTTTAGAAATGGTGGCACCGAGTGGCACCACCCCACATGCTCGGCAGGTTGAAGATGGACGGTCTTCTCCGACGTGAGTGACCCACACAGGCGGGCCGCTGTTCTACCATGCGGCACATTCATTTACTACGGCCTTCTTCCACACAGTCGGCCGCCAACCAGCCGGCCGGTTAGCCCGCTGAAGTGGCCCGCGGATCTCCACAGCACGGGGCCTTCAGGTGTCGTGGTTCCTTGAGCCCCACCATCATTAGCCTGCTGGTTCTTCTTCATCCAAGCGGCCCAGTTGCGGGCTATGGTCCTCTAACGGGCCGGCGCATGGCTGCCGCCGCCTCGGTTGTCTCCACCTCTTCTATCTCGGCCTCCATCGTGAATAAGAACAAGGATCATCGGAGGGTTTTTAGGCTATGTTTTTTCAGCCCACACCCTCCACGTTAGGCAATAGTAGATGGCTGAAGACAATCCAATAAATTCAACAATGACCGGGGTACAAGTTATTCACTTAAAATTATACAAAACCCTACGTCGATTTCAAGAACGTTGCCCATCAACAAGACACGTAAGACAACCATCACGGAGCTAAGGCATCGTGGAATATAGATGTCGATTTCGTTGATGGAGTGGTGCATCTGAAGAGGAAGCGTCGTCGGAGAAGTTATTCACATTCTTCGCTGGAGATGTTCTTCATTGAAGAACGATGTTCTTCATCGAGAGAAGAACACTATTCTTCTAATTCTTTAGATATTTCCCAACACATTATGTTCCAATCAAATAATATCTTAGGCTATTATTTTATTCTCAGCTAATTTAAAAGATTAAAACACTTAAATTAATTAAATAATTGTGGAGTTTAATTAATTAATTAATGGTGTTGTCATATTAATGACAACAAGTGGGAGGTGGAGAGTTCTATAGTAAAAGAGGGGAGTTGTCAAAATTAATTAATGTGGAGTTAATAGAAGTTTAAGGGGGAGTTGAGGGGTTAGGATCGTGTAGGCCCCACACACTTTATCCACCCATGGGAGGTTATATAGATTGTGGGCCCCACCATCAACTCCTCTTTGGAGGAAAAACCACCCTTAACAACAAAATTGTATACACAACAATTTTATTTAATTTAGAAAGAATCCAAAAAAATTAACATATCCTCCCACACAAATGCAATTGTTGTAATGGTCTGTTTAAGTGAATATTGGCACTGTGATTTCATTGGTATCCTTGGATTTCAATTCCGAGCATTGGTTTAAAAGAAAGAAAAACCCACACCTACGTTTACTGAATGTACCTGAACAAAACTTCATAAATTGATTCCTGGCACACTATGCCTTGGAATCAGTTGTCGTCAGAAATTGCGGACTCGTTAAATTCCAAATAATTTATGAAAAAATTGTCCTTGAAATTTTCGGGTTTTTAAATTACCTCCACATCAGGGCCTTACATCCTCGTGAAGCTACGACATGCACTAGGGAAATAAATAGGGCTACTGAGCATGCATTTGAGCCTCCCGCTCCCTTGTGCTCTCTGGGAGTTTCCAGTGCTGCCAGCGAATGAGCACCATAGGAATCGACCATCCACATAGGACCCGCTCCTTTCGATCCTCAATCTCTAGTAGGACCTCTGTGAATGTAGCCCCATCATCAAATTCCATCTCCCTAAGGTCGATGATGTGTGATGGGTTGTGCACGTATCTCCTCAGCTAAGATATGTGGAAGACGATATGAATCCGGTGCAACTGAGGTGGAAGGGCCCGGCGGTAAGCCACCCATCCTACTCTACTGAGGACCTGGAACATCCTGATGAAACGCTCAGATAAATTTCCACCCCATCCAAATCTCCATAGACCTCGTCGAGTTGAGACAAATTCAATGATGTGGTCGCCATCCTCAAACACTAGTGGTCTCCATCTCCTATCAACATAGGACATCAGTCTGCTCTGTAGAATCTTCATCCACTCCTAAATGATCTGCACCTTCTCTATCGTAGCCTAACCCATCTCAAGTCCTACAAGTGCTAACTCCCATGGGTCAGTCTAGCACTGAGGTGATCTACAAGGTTGGACATATAGTGCCTCGTATGGTGCCATTCCGATGGTGGAGTGGTAGCCGTTATTGTATGAAAACACCACAAATGGTATTTGATCCTCCTAGTAGTGACCAATGTCGAGGACACATGCACAGAGCATGTCCTCGAGTGTTTGAATGATCCTCTCAGTCTGACTATCTGTCTGAGGATGGAAGGTGGTGCTCAAATGAAGTTGCATCCCAAAATCTTCTTATAACACCTTATCTAACCGGGAAGTGAAACAAGCATCTTGATCGGAGATGATAGAGGATGGAAAACCATGAATTCATATGATCTCATGAATGTAGAGGTGTCCCATTCTCTCTACTGAGCCCTGATCTCTGATCGGTAGGAAGTGGACTGACTTGGTTCGTTTTTATACGATCAACCAGATAGAGTTGTTTCCTCTAGTTGTATGTGGTTTCCCCATCACAAAATCCATGGATATCCTATCCCACTTCCAACCTGGGACCTCTAAGGGCTATAACAAGCCTGCTGGTGCCTAGTGCTCCACCTTCACTTGCTGAAAAGTGAGGCATCGTGAAACGAACTCTACTACAATCTTCTTCACACCCAGCCACCAATGTTGTCGTATGTGGTCCTAATTCATCTTCACCACTCCTCGATGTACCTCTAGAGGGGAAGTGTGAAACTCCCTCAACACTTCCTCTTGTAGTGAAACTGGTACCGTGGTGCATCCTATGAAGAGGATGGTGATCTCCCCACCTTCAGTGAATCCATCAGGTGCCTGCCCTGAGGATATCTGAGCACGTCGCATCAAATATTCAACGTCCCCATGTTGTGCCTCTCTGACTCGCTGAAGGAGTGGAGGAGTGATTGTGAGAGACTGTATAATGGTTTTTTATATCTATCCAAAAGGATATCTGCAATGTGGCGAGCTACTCGGTTACCTCTCCTAGCAGCTGAATTACCGATCTCTTACTGAGAGCATCTGCTACAACGTTCCCCTTACCAGGAGTATAGACTATCTCAAATTCATTGTCCTGGATGAACTCGAGCCAATGTCACTATCTCAGGTTTAGTTCCTTCTGCGAGAAGATGTACTTAAGACTCTGGTGGTCATAATAGACTCTAAAGCGCTCGCCCATCAGATTGTGCCACCACTTCTTCATGGCAAAGACCACTGCTACTAACTCCAGTTCATGGGTAGTGTAGTTATGTTCTTGCTGTCTCAACTGTCATGAAGCATATGTGAGCACTGCTCTCTCCTACATCAGGACACACCAGAGTTCGGCCCCTGATGCGTCGCAATAAACAACGTATCCTACGCCCTCCTCGATAGCCTCTGGATGGGCAAACTGGTAAACCTCTAACTCAGCTCCTGAAATATCTATTGGCATCTATATGACCACACGAAGGGTTTCCCGTTCTTTTTCAATGCATAAAGCGGTGCTAAAACTCTAGAGAAGTCAGGAACAAATCCCCAATAGTACCCATCCAGACCTTGGAAACTTCGAACCTCCTTCACACTCTTAGGTGGATCCAAGTGAGTACTGCCTCAATTTTAGCAGGATCCATGGCTACCTCAGCCTCCGATATGATGTGCCCCAAGAAGTGAGCCTCTCAAATCCAGAACTAGCACTCTGAGAGATTACCATAAAGCTGGTGCGCTCGGAGTGTGTCCAGTACTACCCGCAAGTGGTTGGCATGCTCCTCCTCAATAGTCGAGTAAATCAGTATGTCATCGATGAATACTATGAAAAATAAACTGAGTTAAGGGTAGAATATCATGTTCATGAGACTCATGGTCACTGCTGGAGTGTTGGTTACACTGAACGGAATAACCCAGAACTCATAGTGGCCAAACCGACATCTGAAGTCCATCTTCTGTACATCCTCATCTCGAACTCGAAGCTACTGTTAACCTGAACTGAGGACTATCTTTGAGAAATATCATGTTCTCTTGAGCTAGTCAAAGAGTTCATCAATCCTCGGAAGTGGGTACATGTTCTTCACGGTCACCTGATTCAGGCGATGGTTGTTGAAACGTAGTCACGGGCTCCCATCTTCTTTCTTGGAGAAAAATATCAGAGATTCCCAGTGTGAAAAACTGGGTTAGATAAATCCCTTTCCCTGCAATTCCTCCAGTTTTACTCGCAGCTGACGAAGCTCGGAGGGGGACATATGATATGCTGGTGTAGATATCGGTGTTCTCCAGGGGTACAGGTCTATGTAGAAGTCTACCTCTCTGCAATGAGGTAGTCCAGGAACATCGTCCGGAAAATCATTTGCATACTGATCTACCACAACCAAGAGGTCCACCCCAACCACAGGGAGCTAGCGGACATAAGTGAGATCAGCACTAGGCAGTCGAGGCCTATGACCGGGGTGCACCTCAGATGATTGGAGGGGGTCCCTACTGAGTATCGTTATACTCATCCATGCATAGGATATTCTCGTACTTTGTTGTGTTGGATGCAGATGACAAACAGTGTTGATGAAGGCCGAGAGCGAGCTAGGACTGGACGTTACCCAGAGGGGGACCACACGACAAGATGGTACACAGAGAGAACCAATAGACATGGAGTGATGAGGTGGACTTCTGTACCAACCTTTTATGTAGGATACTTGGCGGATGTTCCACGAGCTTCCCTTTTTAGTTGTTGTACCTTTTTTAGTTGTACTAGCTTTCTATCGTACCTGTACTTTACTGTTGGGCTTCTATTTTTGACCCCTTTACTTTCAGTAATACTTTTTATATACAGTTTTTACATAGTTCTTAGCTTCAATATTACTTTTTGTGTGTGTGTGTTACTAATATAAAGGAAATGCATTCCCATCTTAGGGAATTACTCCTTTGGTGCTAGTCGCCAACCCCTGGCCTATGGAAGGTGGGCTTGGGTTAGTCACGGCATGGGCCCCAAGGAAGGGTTGTCAGAAATTGCTATCAGAGGGAGGTTAATGGGGAGTTTAAGGGGGTGTTGAGGGGTTAGAATAATGTGGGCCCCAAACACATTATCCTCCCATGGGAGGTTATGTGGGGGTGTGAGCCCCATCTCTAACTCCTCTTTGGAGGAAAAACAACCCTTAACAATAAAATTGTGTACACGTCAATTTTATTTAATTTAGAAAGAATCCTAAAAATTTAACTTATCCTCCCACACAAATGCAACTGCGGTAATGGTCCCCTTATGAAAATATTGGCACTGCTATTACATCGGTGTCCTCTGATTTCAATTCTGAGCACCGATTTAAAATATAGAAAAAACCGCACGTAGGTTTACTAAACATACATGAACAAAACCTTGGAAATTGATTCTAGGCACACTAGGCCTCAGAATTAGGTTCTGTCAAAAACTGCGGACTCTTATAATTCCAATGAATTTTAGAAAAAAAATTCCATGAAAAATTCGGGTCTTCACATGAACGTAAAATGAAAACAACACAATGGATGCATGATATGCCTATTGCTGTTTCATTTCCCTTGAATTCAGGGTTGACCGCATCATTGGTGGGCTAAAACATAGTCTACAGAAAGACATAGTGATCTGTTACTTCATGATATATGAGGAAATTTTCTACAGTGAACCCAAAGTTGAGATGGATATCAGTTAATCTTGTTGGTACATAGGGATAATAAGCATAAGGTGGACTTTAGTTTTGACAATCTTATGGATAAATCCAATGGCGCTATGAATATCCATAACCCCACTCTCCAAAGGTGCATAATGAAGCATCGTCAAAATTACCTGAATGGGAAGACACAATGCTTTATGTGTGGAAGATAAGGGTACATCACCATTAACTACTGAGAAGAAAAACGTGTGGTTTTTATAGAGGACCGGAAAACTCTATTATACCCTCAACGCGTTGTTCATTACTTCATGTACAAGTAATTGGGTCACTTTTCCAACTAGTACCCTAATACAAGGGTTTTCAGAGGCATCCAACAACCCCCATGGAAGCAAGGGTGAGCTTTTTTCCACCACTACCTCTAATGTTAACCCCGAAAATGTAGTGGTGACCACTACACTAGTTATTAATTTATGAATATAGAATGTAATTTTTTATTCGGGTTCATCTCATTCATTTATATCTAAATGATTAGTTGAACAATACCAACACCACAACAAATAATGGATGTAAAGATATCAGTTAGAATGAAAAATGAGGTAATAATTGAAAATGATGAATATAACTCCTCCCATATCATAATTTTTGGTTTGAACTTCTTGGAGATCCTCTCCATACTACCTATGGTGGGATTTGATGCAATTATTGTTCTGTATTTGGTTTCCTAATATAGATCCAACATAAATTTTCATGGGAGGGAAATCACTATCCATTTGGTTAATCGACCCCCGATAATTTACCTGCGAAAGGTGGTGGACAAATCTTCTTTAGTAACATCATCTCAAATGGGGATGTTATTTCACTATGAGTACTTGTATCTTTCTTTGTTGTTTGAGTCTAAGGAAGAAATCATATGTTAATGCATGCCTATTGTGAGGTAAGTCCCTAATGCGTTTCTCGGGGTATTTATTTATCTTCTACCAAGATGAGATGTTTAATTCTCAATTGATTTTAAACCTAGAAAATTTCCAATATCCTAAAATCTAGATATAATTGATATTGTTGAGCTTGAGTAGATAATGAAACAGCTTCCAAAGAATCGGGATAAAGGGTATCTACGCCTAAGTGCATCACTATGGGTGCCCTTATCCCCTTAATTATGTATAATGGTTGGTCAATTCACCTTTTCAATGGTTATCGTGAGCACAAAAAAAACATGATAATGAAAAACTATCATCTTACATGAATTGTTGACTTTTTCGATTAGCTATATTGGGCACAATTCTTCTCCAATCTGGATTTGAGGTTGAGATATTACCATGTATGTGTGAATAAGGATGATATCTCAAAACCTGATTTTTGTACATGATATAGCCACTACGAATTCATAGTATTTCGTTTTGGATTTACTAATGCTCCAACAATATTCATGGAGATGAAGAATAGAGTCATTAGATTTTACCTCGAAAAATTTGTGTCTTCCTTTCTAGACGATATTCTAATATACTCTAAAACCACGAAGGAGAATGGGGATCATCTAAGATCTGTACAACATACATTACGAAATGAGAAGCTCAAGGAAAAGAATAGTAAGTGTGAGTTCCTGTAAAATTAGGTCTCATTATTAGGACATATAATCACAAGAAATGTGATATATTTGCATCCCACTAAAGAATCTACATTTTAGGGATGGACAAGGCCAACATCAGTAATAGATATCCCTAGCATACTAGGGTTTTCTGGATATTATCGATGATTTGTGAGAAATTTATCATTATTTTCAAACCCCCAAACCTTCTAACTAGGAAGGGAGTAATGTTTTATTTGAGAGATTGATGAGAATAACTAATAAAGGTGTTTAAAATGATTCTTATAGTTTCACTTCTTCTCACACTACCCACATGTGGAGAAACTTTTACGGTATTTAGTGATGCTTCTAGGAGTGGCCTAGGTTTTGTGTTGATGAAAAATGGAAATTTCATTGCGTACAAATCAAGGATATTGAATGCCCATGATCATAACTATCCAACAAATGATATAGACTTGGCTGCAGAAATCTTTTCTTTTAATCTTTGACAACCTTACCACTTTTAGTTGTGTGAAATATACATTGATCAAAAAATCCACAAGAATATATTTACACATAAATAGTGTAATATGCATCAACAATGATGGCTAGAGCTGATCGATGACTATAAATACTCAATCCATTACCGCCATGATAAAATGAAAAAGGTGGAAGATTCTCTATGTAGAAAAGATATAGAGATTATATCATTGATGAAAATTTTAAAGGAACCAATTATATAAGATTTGATAAATATAGACATGAGAATCATATTTAAGGGAACATAATTAATCCTTTGGAAAATGATTTCTCAAATATATCTTTTGGAATGGTTAATGAATGATCAAATGGATGATGTAAGAATTTTTAAGAACATGGAAACTATCAAAAAAGGGAAATCCATGGTGTTCAATGTTAATGAAAAAGTAATTGTGATATTAGAGTCAAAACTATGTGTTCCATAAAATTAATATTTAAAGAAAGAAGTATTGGATGATGCACACAGTTACAATTTCCACATTCACCTAGGAAACACAAAGATGCATCGAGATATCAGAGAGATTTATTTGTGGGATAACATGAAGAATGAGATCGTTCAGTATACATCATTGTTCAAGGAATGTCATCATGTTAAGGCTGAGAGAATAAATCTAAGGGGATGATGAAACCATTACCCATTCGAACATTGAAATGGGAGAACATCACCATGGAAATTATCACCTAACATCCTAAGACAACCAAACTAAACAATGATATCTGGGTTGTGGTCGATCATCTTATAATGATTGCACACTTCATTATAATTTGAAATGATTTAACACTGGATCAACTGGAATGGATATATATTAGAGAAGTGGTATGGCTTCATGGTGTACCACTAACTATTTTATCTGATTGATATTCAATATTTTCATCTATGTTTTTGAACAATCTTCATCATGCTCTAAATTATGACATGAACATCATTACAACTTATCATCCTCAAAATGATGGCAAATATAACTGGACTATCAAAACAAATGAGTAAATGTTGAGGAAATTCTCAATGGACTTAAAGGGAATATAGGATAAACATCTTCCCTTGATTTTTTATCATACAATAACAGTCTACTCTCATGAATCCAAATTCCCCTTTATTAATCAGTTTATGGGAAGTGGGGCATAACACTGGGCTATTTGGATGAATATTGGGAGAGAAAACTCCTAGGTCTAGAAATGGTCAATGTAGTGGTGAAGAAGGTTAAGACCATCTAGAAGCACATTAATACTCCCTATAGTTGACACAAGATATGTAGATATAATCATCGATGAGACCTAGAGTCAGATGTTGGAGACATGGTATTTATCCACGTATCTTGGTGGAATAGAGTTATGAGATTTAGTAATAATGTATTGCTTAGTCCAATGTACATTGGCCATTTTGAGATCCTAGATTACATTTGGGTAGTTTTTTATGGACTATCACTCCTAGAGAACCTATCTCAAGTACACGATGTAGTTAAATTATCACTCTTGAGGAAGTACATACCTGACCCAACAAATGTACTCAATCTAGAGGTGTTACCATTGGAAAATGACACCCCTAAAAAGAGAAGCCTTTGAATATATTTGATAAAAAAAATTATATAAAATAAGAAAATTTCCCTCTTTAGGGTGTTGTGGTGAAATGAAGAGTTTTAAGATGAATATGGGAATCAGAAGAAGTGATGGATCTGAGTTACCTGTAATTGATTCACTGTTGGAAAAGAAAATTTTGAGGGAAATGTTTCTTTAGGGGGGAAGATTGTAACAAGACAAAAATTTATTTTTGAAAATTTCCCTTGATGTAATTAAATGTCTTATTATATATAATTTTGATATAAAATATGAACATACTTGGATTTATGTTTTTGGATTTTAAATTAGTGTAAATAATTGTTATCATTGATAATATAGACATTGAACATTGATCACAATATTTGTATAATGATAGGGCTTTTTCAAATTCAATTTACTCAGAAAAAGGAAGTGATGGTCTCATCCAGTAGAATTTCTCCATACAAAGTCCATTTAATAGGGCCAAAAAGAGGTGGTGTTAATGGGTTTCATTCTTGACCAACCCAAGATGAGCTTCAACATGTTATGATTAAACAGACATACCTATGGGATAAGTGGATGTTGATAGTGATTATCACCCGAGCAATGTTATCCGAGCCCCCCCATGAGTCTGTCAACATCACAAACCATACCCTTAGGTCTTATGAGGGTGTTATAAGGGGTTCTATAACAAGACCCTAGAACTATGATTATATATATATATATATTTTATATAATAATGAATATACATTCATTTTATTTTTGTTAGATGTAAGTTGTTTTTATATATAAAATTGTTTTTCAGTTAATATTCAATTAGAAAAAATATTTTAATGCATTAATGGATATTTTAATTAAATATTATTATAATTAAAAATTAAAAATTAATTAATTTTTATATAAATGATCCCATTATTTTTATGAATTCAATGGTAATTTTTTTTGGTTTGAAAGACGGTTTTATCAAACCCAATGACTTTTTTATAAATGTCAGTTTTTAATTTTAAAATTAAAAATAATCATATTTAAAAAATTATTTAGATAAAATGAGTATTATTTCTTGAATTAGTGCTTCAAAATTATTTAATGGTGATTTTTTCATAATTTTCTAAATCAGTTGAAAGTTTAGGTAAAAATTAAAAACCGTTTGAATATATAACGCATTTTATGACATCATAATGACCAAATAGTGCTGTAATAAAATATAACCAATGATTTTTTTCAGAAAATAAATTTTTTATATTTATATTAATTTTATTTTATATTAGTTTTATTAATTTTATGGTGCCTTAGTGAACCCTCCAAGACTTATAAATCATTTTAACTTTTTAAATCAATTTCAATGAGAGTGTGACTCACATCCACATACGCAATCCAAATATTTTAATATGTTCAGATATTTTACTTATAAAATAAATTTTTACACTATATATTGGAAATAACCATGGGAAAAACCATGGGATTGTTTTTTGTTTTTATTAGTTTTATATGTAGTCTGAAAACACTAAATAATAACGATTTCCCTCTCATTCTCTTTAAAACCCAACACATGTGCCCATTTTTTATTCACTCAAAACATTTTGAGCACGATCAACTCATCCCTCCTCTACTTAAAACCATTCCATGGTACCCCAAGATACCAAGGAGCCTCTCTCAAGCCTCTCCCAAGGATTTGAGATCACAATTCGTTGTCAGGTTTTCTTCCATTCTCAAATTTTTTAAATATCACTATTTTGTTATACAATTTTGTTTTCAATTGAAAATGTTGAGGTATGATATAAAAACTCCACCAAACTGCCATACTTCTTTTTTAATGATTAGAGACATCATTATCTCTTATTAAATCCCCATATTTAGACCTTTTTCGATTATGAAATTCCATAATGAATTTGTGTCCTCTCATATACATTCAATCAATTCTTATAATTATGAATCTAAATTCTATTACATATGTTGTGAAATGTATCTATATGACCCCATTACTGTGAATTTCATTTACATATTATTAATAACCAATTTTTAGCTTATCAAAAAAATTTATGAATTAATATGGAAAGATGTTATGCTACTGAAATTTGGCCGTGAATTTCCAGTCCAAAGTCATTTTGGAGTGAATAATATTCTCATTTAACTATCAATGGTATTGAACATTATGAAAATTTAATTATTGATTATAGAGTTATAAAGTATGGATTAGACATTACATTATCATTTAATAGATTATTGTTTTTAATGAATTCGTGTTATATAATCTATACGGAAAACTTATGCATGAAATGAAATCATTACAAAAGGTGCGCCCAGATAGCACTCTAATACATTTGGAAATTATTTGAATCATGGTACATATAGTGAAATGATGGATTACTCATTCTAATTCATGTTCAAGGAGGGTTTACTCGGGATCAATGGGCAATGTGCCTTTTCACATTCTAATTTCATGTTAAATGGTGATGCCACATTTCCATGTTAAGATAATCATGCTATATCATGCATTTACATTAATGTTTCTCTTATTCTCCAATGGTAATCCAATTGATTAACATATAATATATTCTTCATGTTATTCCATGATTATTACCATATTAGGATTTAAAGGTCACACATTTCTTATGATTTTCCTCAGTTTTTCCCTTACAATGCTAAGTATGATGGAATGTGTGTGGTCCTGTAAAAGAATTTTTCAATGAATAAGTGTATTTCATGTCTTAAGTTGTTATGTAATTTTTAAAAGCCCCAAAGACACTATACCTCTCAATAATCATTATTGTATAAAGTTAATATTTTATGTAATAAATTATGTTTAGTTGTGACATAAAGAACAGGGATGTTATATCTATTATATCATGGGGTCTGTTACCCCAGAGATAGTTAAATTTTTAATCAATTATTCTATTGGATTTCATTATTTTAGGCCCCCGTTATTCTACAAACCTCCATATAGTTATGGGTTGAGGGACTAGAATTCCTAATAAATATTTATTAAATTATGTAGTGGATCTGGATGAATAAATATTATTTTACATGTATAATTTCATGTTAACAATAAAAAGGTCTAATCGAAATGTTTTTTCAATATGATCATCTAAATGAACGATGTGATAATGGTAAAGATCATGATTATGAGAATTTATAAGTAATTTGATCCATTTTACTAAAAAACTAGTATTATTGGACTAATTAAAAGGTATAATATATTTGTTATTTTATCATTATGTAAGAGGATATCCCCCAAACAAAATATGAAAATGAACACTTGCTTATTTAGTAAATTGAAATGATATAGTCATAAATTGTGCATTGTGAATAAATATGAGACAAAATTTCAATATAATTATATCATGGAGAAATATACATCATCATTGAAAATGAATAGATCCATATAATTCATGAAACATAAGAATACATGAAAATTAAAAATGAATGGATCTATAAATATTAATTGACAACTGCATTTAAATAGGGTCAAGGATTTGTTAAATAAATGTGGAATAATGATCAAGAAAATTTGGTGCAATATAAGGCATGGATATTTAGATATATAAATGGTATTGTCATGTGAAAATATTGAATTTAATGTCAGATGACAGACAATTATTCAACATGAAAAAATTAGAGCATGGAAATAAGATGATTAATTTGGTAACTAGACATATGGAATCTTTATAGTAGTACTTGAGGAGTAATGTTACTATAAAAACTACTAATAATTATTCATATACTGAACAAAAAATATATAGTGGAAATATATCATAAGTAAATCAGCTAATGAAATTATTGAAACAAAATATAGAGATTTTCCAAGAAACGCTAATTTTTTTATTTTTTTATTAATCTAATCCATCATTTTGAAGGTTCATTACTATAAAACATGCTCATATGTAGAAAACAAATAGGGAGGATCTCACCAACACATATTGGTGGTTTTATCCATGATTAAATTTTTTTTCTAAAAATGAGTTAATATATTTATAATGAATATAAATAATATCCAACATTTTGATAAGGATTGATTATGGATCTAAAGAAAAAGACATGGTTTATGAGTTTATTTTTGGTATATAAATGGTTTTGGGATATGGACAGAAACTATTTTATCATTTTATCATTATATAGGTAGAATATATATCTACATAAAGTGGTATAAATGTTTTATTGGAAATAATATCTTCAAATGATGAAAAAATATATTCAGTTGATGTAGATTTAAAATCAATGATTATGTTATGAAGATTTAATTACTGGCAGCTAGAAGTGTGTCACATACCTTTCAAAAGAGACAATTAATGATAAAAAATAAATAATAAAACTGACCTTTAGTATTATATTTTAAATTTTATGAAATGTACTAGTAAAATTAATATTGTTTCAAATTTTAATTCTCTATAATCAGATACTCGTAAATGATTAAATGTTTGACTTGGATTATTAATAATAGAAATGATCCACCAAAACTAAGACCAATATATCAATGGGGGACACCATATCATGTATATCTAGTTTCATATAATATAAACATAGTTTATATATTAATTAAATTTAAATATAATATAAAAAATTATTATAGTAGTTGATATACGATTGGTTAAAATAAAAACATATTCCAACCCATATATAAAAGGATTTTCATATGTAGTTACTCTGATGATAGGCTATCTAGAGGGAAATAAAAATTATTTAAACACACCAAATGAATTATTAATTATTTGAAAACCTGATTTGGTGAAAAAAAAAATTATGAAGTTGTGTAATAGAAAACCTTGAAATTAAATTAATAATTTACCTATAATTTTTTTCAATTTTAATTCGGTGGATGTGAAAAATGATGAACATAATAAATAATAAGTTTTTTTTACAGGTACATGATAATTGTCATATAAATAACATATTACATAAATATTACCCAACATAATGAATGTGACATGAAAAATATATTTACTTCATGAGGCGATTCATGTTCATTAATTTTGAAACCTCAAAATTTTAGGTTGTATTTTTTTATATAAATGTTTAATAGCCTATGATGCACCCAACACTATGTTCACAAGGAACGTGGTATATTAAATAATTTAATTTTATCACATAAATATTAAAATGGTTTAAATTAAAATAGATAACGACATTACATTTACGTTTATTTATAATTCTTCCAAAAAAATTTATAGGAATAAGATAGGATTGGATTCAATTTTTCTCATGGATAGGCTGTAGTTTTATAGGGGTTGATTTATCACCTTTTGATAGAGTCATTTTTTAAAACTATTTAATAAAATTATTATAAAATTTATTTCAAAAAATAAACATCATATTTGAATTTGGAATATATATTTTTTCGGGTTTATTTTGTAGTTATTTTTAGGATAATTTTAATGTTTCGATGAATTGTTATATTATAATTAATTTTAATGGGAATCTAATTTTACTGAAATAATCTATACTGTTAAATTATATTTTATTTTTGAAAAATTATATGTAGATAAATTTTTAGTCATCTAATCCAATATATGTTATTAGAGTAAATATAACATTAAATTTTTATATAAAAACATTTTTATCTATTGAATTTTTTCACTTAAAAACAGGCTTTATCATTCCATTAATGAAATTAATTTCAAATTAATTTTATAAAATATTTAGTTTATAATTTTAAATAATTTATTCTATATTTGGAATCATAGGTTCCAAATTTAGTAAATAGGTCCCTTTTATTTTTGAAAAAAAGAATCATCACTTTAGAAATTTCATTACCACAATTTAGGGTAAATCAAATAATTAAGATGTGGGTACAATATTATAAATACTTATAAATTCCAATAATAGTAATCCCAATATTTTTGTATGTGTTATTGTTATGTTAAATTACTCTTTTGGGGATTTTACAGACTTATATATCCATTTGGATGATTTTAACCCTTTTTTTGTTTTTTATTTTAGGAAATCCAAATATGTGATACACCGATTTTTAATTATTAAATTTTTATATGTGGATAATTAGAACTTATCTTTTTCTATTAATAGTAAATTGAAAATTTCATTAATAAAATTTATCATTATATTTTAATTTTAATTATTAACATCTAAATTAATAACATAAAGGCATAAACAATGAAGATGCAATAATTATTTAGTTAATGAGAATATCAAATATGTTATAATAAAAAAACCAAAATAAATTTAATATTAAATTAATAATGACATAAACTGACTTTGTATATGTATTTGACATGTTAGTGATAATATATATTGGTTGGTTTGGAGATGTCTAGTTTTATTGATTTTTATAAATGTCAATGGACTGAATATTATCAAAATTATGATTAATTATATATTAAAATAAACAAGATATTAATATATGATATAAAATACATATAGAGAAATTTTTTTTCAAATATATTTTTATAATGTTAAAAATGTCATCAATGAACAGTTTATTGTTATTTTTTAATTTTATAAAAACTATTGTAACATTATGTAGTAAAAACAAATATCTTCACAATAAGAGTTAAAAGCATTAATTAAGGGTTACATCCAAAAGAAAAGGATAAGAGTGAGATATAAAAATGTAAAAAAAAATTGGTTTAGATTATTCTGACTGATACTCTTATTTCATTCAGAAAAAAAACATTGTATCCATTTTTAAAATAAAATAATTTTATATTAATTTATTATATTTAGAGTTTCCAAAAGCAACCCTCACCTCAATCACAAAAGGGATACTCATCCCTTACATCCTCATAGCATATTTATCTAACCAATAAATTAAAATTTCTATTAAAAACAACCATAAACATGATCTATATGTCATGGTCTTCCAAAAAGGTCAACTCCAGAACCATTAAGTAAATATCTAATTATAGTCTATATTAGAATAAGTAATTATTATAACAACTCACTCAAGATCATTTTATCTTCTATATCCAATAAAATTTATTTTAACATAATAAAGTAATAAATATATTATCATATATAGTATGATATGTCATTATTATTATATAAAAACCATATTCCTCCTTTTATCCATCATTATAAAAATAATACCACCGTGCGTTCAAATATATGGCTAGTTTCCACCAAGAGGTGATGCATTTTTTTCATCACCAATTTATATGTGATGATATAATGATGAATATAAAGGATATTAATATTAAATATAAAATTATATTGATTCTTTATAATTAATAATCCATCAAATTCCCTACCCTTCCACTACTAAGGAAATGTAATCTTTGCTCATGTGTACATGTTACCTAATATGTCTATAAAACGATGTGATTCATCATCAATTCTAACCATTCAATAATTATTATAAAAATGTATATAATATGAAAATATAATATCTAGGAACATAATATCATTAAAAATGTGAATTAAATATATCAAATACCTATGAAATAGGAACGTAAAGAGACAAAATGCATAAGATAATGATGTCCTTAACACAGAAAACATGTGTTATAATTAAATATTATTTTAAAAAAAATATAATGACATAATATATGATATAATTAATAAGTATACAGTTTCTTTATAAATTAATAACATTTGTTATAACATTATATGGGAGGATAAATAAAATATATCTAAATTAAAAAACATTGTAAGAGTTATTTCACATTCTCCTTATTCACGATTATTTATAAATTTCTATCTACTAGGGATCATTTTCAATCAATGTAAACTATAAATAAAAATTTTCTACAAAAAGTTATTAATAATATCCTTAAAATGATTAATTCTTTTCACCAATATTCAAAGGATTATATAATTTTTTGTAATGAATGGTTTTTTTGTTTTCTAAATAAGTCACTATATTAATTCTTAGATAATAATACAATAGTAATATTTTTTATCTTATGTGGCATGAGGGTATTTTTCTATCTTAGTAAAATAATAATGTTATGAAAATTAATTTAGAAGTTTATAAGGTTCTGTTAACAGAATTTATTTTATAGATTCATTGATTTAATATAAATTAATTCAAATTAAATATCATTTTTATCTAAAGAAATTATCAATTATTTTACTAGATTATTTTCATCTATATAAAGAAATATATTATTAGATCTTATACATGATTGAGTTTTATCTCTTATTAAATGGTCTATAATACAAAAATAATTGGTTTGTGATCTTTTTGAATGTATGCGTGATATTTTGATACCATTTCTGGTTTATGGTAAATGTATTCAAATTTAATGTGCTCTTTTTTCGATACCGTTATTTATATTGTAACATATTTTCACATGTGGAATGTATTAGAAATTGTATGTTATTAGAGGGGACCGCAATATCCCCTAGATGTGTTTTTTAGTTTAAGGATAAATAATTGTACGGGTATTGGTTGATCACTTACTCATTTATGCACCATGGATTAACTGAATCCTTGAAAATATGATTGCAATGTTGGTAAATAAGAATTCCCCCATTATAAGATTAAGTATTGGTATTCCTTGTGATATATCATCTTCTAGAATATCTATTTCATTATTTATTTGTCATTTTATTATTTTCCATTATTACTTCAATATTATGATCATGATTATGTTTATCAAGATTCTTTTTTTATTTATAAACATTGACATAATGTTTATTCATATATATTCATAATAAATTCCCATATACAATAACCGTTATAAATAATATTCTCCAACAATTTTACTATGTTTTATTTTTCCTCAAATATCATGATTAATATTATGACCCATTTTCTTTTTTATTCAGGTATAATGATGGAATTATCAAAGGATTCAGTATATTTTATTTTATATTGATAATTTTAATGTAATATTCATGTTTGTAATCTCGATTAGAAAAATTGTAAATTGATCAGCCTTTTAGGATTCAAGTATTATATTTATGCCAACATAATACTGTGAGGAAACATCTTCAGGATATTGGGGGTAGGGTCATTATAGTTGTTATAATATGAAGTGTATTATAATCCTTTGAAACTAGTTTTAAAAATTATAGAATCATGTAATGTAACCATATATGATAACTTTAGAATATTCCAAATGTAATCAAATTATGATTTTTAAATTAATAATAAATATGATTTCAATTTATGTTAGATTTTATACTAATTTGTTATAAATGATTATTAGTAATTATATATTCTTCTGTATTTCATTGTTTTGAAGTGTAATTTAATTGAAAAATTGAAATTGTATCATTTCACATAACCAATGAATGTATTTACTTTCGATAAAAGATAATGATGTTGGAGATAGAGCTGCAACTATTGATGAAAACCTTATTAGTATACTGGGACATATGAATAGTGTTATAAATAATAACAATACCCATATAGATCATCTAAATACACAAAATGTGGAGGAAAAATGTTTGAATAAATCAAAATAAAAGAGAACCATCATTAAATGGAATTAAAAATCCATTTATAGGTAAGGTTTAGATAACTTATACATGAAATATATTTATTGGATTTGTTATTATCAAAATAGTGAATGTTTTAATGAAAACAAATCACCTCTCAACAGTTTAGAATCATTAGGGGTGATTTAATTCAAACAAATAGGAGGATCATTATATAAAAATCATGGAATGTAAGGAATTTAACAACATTTTCATGGAAAAATAATATTCTCATGAGTAGTGAGATGATATGGGGAGGAAATTTTTTTTCTAATTAAAAATTAGGTTGATAATGTTCTTTAATATGAAACCAATATTACATGTTTAAAAAGGAATGATGTAGATTAAAAATGAAATCCAAAGAACAAGATTGATTAAATTTTTGATTCATTTAAACTATTATTATGAAAGAAACTTCTATACGTAACATTTTAATATTATAAATATATAGTATTGTGTGAAATTAATATATTGAAATAATTTCATCTGTCTTGTAAGATTATGTAAAAAGTTGAAAAAATTATGTTTTTTAACAGTCTAGAAAATTCAATAAGGAAGAACCAGATATGGGAAGTGTTGAAATTCTATTTTAGAATAAATATTAAATGAAACATCATCAACCATAACTATTAGATACTATAGTTAGATATAAGTGATGATGAAAAGGGAAATAAGACCATGACTTCAAGGGAAATACAGAAGTCAGTAATGTGTTTTTTATCTATAAGGATATAGGAAATTATGAAAATTATTTACCTATGTTACATGGAATCAATACCTAAAAATGACATGGGAAAAGGTCATGTTTATGTGATAGAAACTACAGATGTTGGTGTTTATAATGTTATGTTAGATGTTTATTTAATCATCACCTCATACATTGTCAGTTTTTCACATTATTATAGATCATGGAAATTTTTTATATATTCAATATTTTACATGGAAATTAGACATTTCCCTTTTTTTTCAATAATAGATTTATTAGTTACAACTCTGAATGAATGTCTCATTACAACAATTATGCATTAATGAATTCAATTGGTGACTCTAAAATGATATTTACTTTCTTTTATATTCATCATACATATGGTTTACATTGAAAAAATCCATTGTTTTAATATATTTAAAAATATGATATGAAAAAATAGTGTAAGAAGAAGGTAACAATGATTTTTGAGGAAGAATAACAATTTAATATATTTAAATACTAACCATCATCATCTGATTATTATCTAGATCAACCCCTAGTTGCATTACTTAATGAAATTCATCACATGTAAGGGAAAATGACATCTAGGGACGTGGAAGGTAATACTCAAATTGGGTACATATGTAATTTGAAGGAATTTGTTGATTTATATACTATGAAATTACTTGGACACCCACAATGATTGATTTTTGGTTTTATATTGATTAATAACATTATTCATGATTAATATTTAGGACTCTCTATGGAATCAACAAAGCCTATTTGTGGAGATACATAAACCATTAAAGATGGGTAAAATGAGATTTATTTTCCCTAGTATCTCCTTATGGGGATCACATGTTATATTTGTTAAAAAAGGATTACTCAATGTGGTTGTGTATAGATTATAAAGAAATCAATGATAATGTAATAAAAAAAGTGCCATCTTCCTCACATTCATTATTTATGTGATCAACTTCATGGATATCAATTGTATTCGATGATTGATGGTTTTTATAAATATCGTCACCTTTTGGTAAATAATTATGACCACTCAAAGATATATTTTTAGATGATATATGTAATTTATGATATTATAGTAATTCTATTTTTATTGACTAATTCACTCTTGGTTATTATGTATGTAATTGTAAGAATATTCGAGGGGAATTCTGATGATTTTGTTTTTGTATTCATTGATCACATTATGGTGAATTCTAAAACATATGAAGACCATGAGAATCAATTTAATATCATTCTGGCACAATCAGAATAAAATAGATATACTGAAAATTTACAAAGTGTTATATTTTTCTTTTTGAAGTTTCTCATATTGGCCATATTGACACCAATGAGGAAACAATGAAGGATCATGTAAATAAAATGTATCTCCAAGACTATCCACCTCAAACGAGCATAAATGTGGTACATAGTTTCATTGGTTTAATGAGGTAACATCTATGATTTGTTCAATAAATTTCCCAATTGTATAAATAATAGACACATATCACAGATAATGTGGTTATTTTCTCATGGAAAATATAATGTGAAAAATGTTTTAATGAATTAATGATAAGATTATTCAGTTCTCTGATCATTACTTTGCCAAATATAAATGGTGTATTTATGATTTATAGTGATGTATCAAGGAAAATACTTTGTTTTTTTCCTTTTAAATAGTGATTTAATTATATCATATGCATCAATGTAGTTGAAATTCATCAATAGAACAATCCAAGTCATGATATTGAGTTAGTTGCAGTATTTTTTTCTCTAATGATTTTGAAAAACTATCTCTATGAGGACAATCTGGTATATACAAAAATCATATGAATTTTAAATATATAATCTCACGAAAATAACTAAATTTAAGGAAAAGAAGATGGCTAGAGCAACTTAATGATTATTATTTCTAAATACAGTAAAACCTAGAGAAGTAAAATAAGTGTAACACCCTGAAATTTTACGAGATGTATTATTTTTTATTTCATTGATATCGTCTATTATACAGTACACCAAGATTATCTTGTACTATATGCTATATTGTATTAGCTTGCAATATACAAAAGACTATTCTTGGCTCATGTTACACAAAATTTCAAGTTCGTTTTGTGGAAATTATTCTACGCAACAGTATGTATAGATTTTGTTTAATATATAAATGAAATAAGTTTTTATTATGTTATGCGCAACCCCAAAGGAGATTTCACTACACCCAACCCTGACTTAGCTTGCATTACATGCAATCAAGACCTTCCTCGATAGCATGTGTAATACGGAATACCGAGTTTCACTAAACGAGATATCATTATAATTTTATTATGAACTAGCCGTTATATATAGTAATAAAAACTTTTTGAAATTTTGAAAATTTTAAATTTCAAAATGGGAATCATTTTTGGATTCGGAATATCGAAATTAGCCTAGGGTGAATTTTTGGTATTTTTCTGAAAACTTTAAATTTTTGATGAATAGTGAAAACCCTAGGTTACTATTAAAAAACTGACTTTTTATTTAAATAATTATTTTTTATTTAAACTTATTTTATGTCAAAATTGATACATTATACCTATATAAATTAATTATAATTCATTAGAGTCATTTTATAATAATTTTAGATATATAAAACTTTTATTGAACTTTTCACCGTCTATTACCCAGCTCTTAAAAGCATTTATAATTGTACATAAAACAAAATTTTACCTCTTTTGTGAGTTGAATTTCAAAAATCCGAGAGACACAGTTAATATCAAGTAGTAAAATGTGGTTTAATAAAATAAATATAATTTTTGATGAATAGTAACTATTTTACTTTAATTTACCACAGTTAAAAGTAAATAGGGTAATTAATGGTAAAATTGATTTTATTATTACCCTTACACATGTCCTAATTCTATTGGATAAGTGTAATTCGACCAAAATCAATCTTAGGAATAAAATATTACCCTTTAGGTCCACTTGGATTAGATTATGACACTTATTATTATTTTATTTAAATAATAGTTAAAAGAGTTAAAATCAAAGTTCAATTACTAAAAAATTTTAATACAGGGTTATACATAAGATAAATTTAACTATAAATATCCATTAGAAAGATAAAAATATTTCTTACATAATGGAATTTTATTTAAAATATTTTGAGACTATATAATGAAATTTATTAATGACACAATGATGATGTAGTAATTACCTTATTAATGAAATATTAACATAATTGATGTTATAAATACCCAAATAAATGTAATTTGAAACTTTTTATAAATTACAATAAATTTTTAGGTAAATATGACATGTTAGTATTGATTAAATTTACTTATTTTGATCTAATCATGTTGTTATTATCTTCAAAAAAAATCAATTACCATATAGTATTAAAATTTAAATAAAATATTTTTTAAAACAAATATTATATTATTAATTGTTATTCTTTTCATAAAAATATATGGTTCGGCCAAATGAAATAAATAAGGTTATATGTATTAATAATAAACAACTTGGGGTTATTTTGTCTTTCTATTGTATGTTTATTAATAATATTGTTTAAGAAAATATGAAGGCACGGTAAAAGTTAAATTATTTAACTTAGAGTTAAATCTAAATGATAAGGTTAAAATAGTACCCTAAACCTACTAAAACCTATTGGATGAGAGATTTTAGACCCATACCCACTTTATCTTCTAAATTAGTCACTTTGTATCCATTATAAACTGAATATAACTTTATTATCTAATAATATTTTAGGTTTTTCATAAGGTGCCCAGCTCCTCCCTTATAAAAAGGGCACCACATCCCTTTTCTCTTCACACCCTTTTTGCCTTGATGCTTGGGAAAACCCTGCCAGTTCCTCTTCTCAACCTCTATAGTTATATCATAGATATTATGTTCTTCTCAAAATACCAACTCTAGTGCCCAATGAAGAATTTTAAAGGAGGTGCGTCAAAAAAGATGTAATCTCTTCTACGGACTCTTTCAAGTTTCTTTCTTCTTCTACTTCCTCTACTTTAGTTTTTTCATTATAAATTAATAACATCAGTATTAATTATATACTGAATTTTTATTATAAATAAGAAACAATCCTATTTCATTTTCTTTCCATCCTATGGAAAACGAAATCACCGCGCATGCGTACTTACGAAATATCGTCTCCACATTGTGGTGTAATCAGTTTTTCCGCCACAACCATACTTGGATGGGTATAATGGTGTAAAAATTAACTATATATGATTATTATAACATTATATTGATTCTAATATATTATATCATACACTACAATTCCATTTAATAAATATGGGAATGATATCATCGCTCGTGCGTACGTACGGATTACTATCTCCACGACGCGATGAGATTCATTTTCCATGATAACAATTCAAGAATTATTATAAAGTGTTTATAATAACTAATAATGAAATATATGACATAATAATTCTACTGGACTTATGTATATATATGTGTATTTCATCTACATAATTCCATTCAATTCAATAAGGAAACGATAACTGGTTCATTAGTACGTACGGCCTACCGTCTCCATGAACGACGTATTTATATTCATTTATTGATCTATTTTATATATGTATATTCTGAATATATATTATATATAAATCATCTTTTATATTATAGAATTAATTAATCATGATCTAAGTAATAATATTAATAATTACAAGTCAAAACACAAACAATAAATGAAACGATTTTACCCAAAACACTGCTTTAACGTGTAATTTACAAATGAATAGATAATATAATGTCGTAAGTGAATCATATATGATATCATAAATAGTATTATGGTTCTTTTAAATGTTTATAATATGTTTAAACCCACAATATAAGAGTCTCGGACACATACGGATGAAATTGTACATAAGGTAAGGGATAACTTCTACAATCTCATTTTTATCTGAAATTGTTTAATTGTAAGTATTTAATGGGGTCATATTTTTCATCCATGTCCATAAAACTTCTTTTCAGAAAGGGCTAAATATTTTTTTCAATGTATGTTTGACGTCATTTTTACCCCTAATTTACTTTTACATTGTGTTATGGAAGGAATATTTCTTTTGTTTACCATACGAGGAACTTTTTTACTTTTCCGTTAAAAGTACGATGAGAATGTTTTTTTTAACTTATACGGCATGAATGTATTTTTACATTTTTATAACGCTTTATTTTGATGAATATTTCTCTAAAAGATTCATTCTCTATTTTCAAAAAAAAATTCTTTTAAAATATCATGGCATTTTGTGAAAAGAAAATGATTTTGAATAAGAAAGGATATTATCCTCAAGAATTCATTTCAACTGTTTTATTAAAAACATTTTCCATTTAAGATAAATTTATTTTATATGTGTATGTTTCAAGTATAATGTATCTATGATTTACATGGTTTCACTTTTCTTATGATGAAATTATATCCATCTTTTTATATGGATTATGTTATGATGGGATGATGTTTATGAAACCCATTTTATTATTTGGGTTATGTTTAATGATTTATGTTTATGTTGTGGAACATGTAAGAATGATTTCATTATGAGATGGGTGGGACCTATATCTCCCTCCAATGCATTGTTTAAAGATTTTTATCTCATGATATAGACATGGTTGGATCATTAAGTTAATCTGGTTCAGTGATATAGGACTGGAACGTGGTGTGAACTCGATTTAGAAAGGGGCATTGCCAACTAAGACGGTCTTGGCAGCAATGCCTTGGCTACTATGGAAATCATATCATGTGCTTAATGTTTTGCAACAATTACAAGTTTTATTTCCAATCTATTTTATCATGATTGATGTTCCATTATGATTTATGCCTTACGTACTACAATGTTTTATGTCATTGCTCAAGATATTGATGTTTAAATATTATGTTCATTTTTTGATGTTCAAATGTATATGGTTTGTTTTTTTCTCTATGATTACCCTTACTGAGCATTTCAGCTCACCCTTTATATTTTTTATTTTCCCCAAGATATAAATAAATGTTTGAGGTAAGAAAAATAAGGATGATATTTATGAACGATGTTGAAGACCTTTCACCATGATTAGAAGATTATATTCCGAGTTTCCAAAGACAATAAACTATTACGGTCCTTTCGTGTCTATTTTTGTTATGTATTAGATATTTCGAAAAATTAATGTATTTTTATGTACGTCAGGCTTTGGATCTCTACAGTTGGTGTCAGAGGAAATGTTTATTCAACCTTTGGAAAATAGGATGTGAAAACATTAGTGAGATCCCTAGAAATATTTCGAAGGTATGTCTAGGGATGTCCCTAATGTTAAGTATAAGTATAGGTTATAGTCCTAGAATTACGGTAACAATATTAGAATTAACCCTAAGATGTTATATATTGAAAGTACCCCTCTTTTATTATGTTGTTTTCCCTAGCATGATTTTTTCCGCTCACACTATTATTTTTGGGTTTTAGACGATGGCTGAAACCCAAAAGAACCGTGTTGATCAATGTAATGTACAATTCAATGATTGTCCTCATGAACAAACCAAGTTTATTAGAGGTGGAGTTCAGAATCTTATTTTTATACTTACACAAGATATGAATCATTCTGGACATCTAAATGAGAAGATAAGGGAACAATATTATATTGAGTCCTTTAGGAGGCAACCCCTACCTTCGTTCAATGGGTCTTATGATCGACTTGTTTCTGAAAAATGGATCAGTACAATTGAAAAGATATTTTCCAGAATTCGCTATTCAGAACATGAAAAAAGTGATTCTGGCTATTTACCATTTATATGGTGAAGCAGATCAATGGTGGAATCTAATTAATAATATGAGGCCCCGAGGTGAAATTGAATCTATGGAATGGGATGAGTTCAAGAACTTATTTTTCAATATGTACTTACCTCATATTTTTCGAAGAAAATAGAAAAGAATTTCCGTGAGCTTAAGAAAAAGGATGATGATTCTGTTGGTATATATGAAGAAAATTTTACAGGGATTGCAAGGTATTCATTTCGATTTATCATCCAACCTAAAAGTAAAGTTGATCGATTCTTTAGTGGGTAAAAAAGATAGTCTTCGAAGGGCATTAGATATAAGAGACATCAGTATCAATTAAGAACTTGTGTGTAGTGCTATCAAAGTAGAAATAGATGTTGGTGTTACATATCCATCTCATTGTTTTGACAAGAAACGAAAGATGGAGTTGAAGGAGAAATCTCAGAAAAACGGTGAAAAGAAGACGAATGCTTTATTATGCTCAATGTGTAGAAAGAAGCATGGTGGAGATTGTCTTAAAGGGACATGAAATTGTTTTAAGTGTGGAAAAGAAGGTCATCGAGCAGCTAAGTGTCGATGTAATAGAAAAAGGGTTTATAATTATTTGAATAATGAAATTAATATAGATAACGCACCACCAACACTTTAATGTTTCACGTGCAAGGAAATGGGGCATTATGTTAATCAATTCCCTAATCCAAGTGTTAATGATGATCGACATGAGAAACCTCTTAAGGAAAATGATAAAGGGAAGTCACATGAGATCACTATTTGTGATATTTTGTATGAAAATGATGTTTTGTAATGATTAAGTGTTTATGTAATGGGATTTCATAATAGTATCATGGAATCTCATTTATGGTATTGTGGAATTTTGGAATATCTATGTATTGGTTTTCGATAATTATATGGTTCCGGTTACCATGAAAAGTGATTGAAATATTTTTGGAAAGAAGATTATATGCACATAATGAAGGGATAATGAAAAAGTGAAATGATCTCATGACTGATATACGGACAAAGTTATATCATGGTTTGAGTATATATAAATTTTGGGATTTCAGTATGTGGAAAGTGTTAAATTTTGACAGGATTCATGTTTTCACTAACGTTCAATAGCTATTTATTTTTCAATAGAATACATGATTAAGGTTTTTACATGTTTTTAATTTGACAAAAAAGATATATCATATGATATATGGGGGATAAATGATGGTATTCACATGCTCGACAGATGACATTTATAGTATTGTTTTCTTTATACTATGATCTTCGAAAGAAGTATTTTGGATAATCTTAAATATTGGAATGGATTATTTTGGAAATAAGTTAGTATTTTTTAAGGATATAACTTTTATTGATATTATTTATTGAATTTTATAATAATGTAGGTTTAGAAAAAGGAAAATATTCAGGATAGGCGACAACTCGTCACGTCGGACAAGGCTATGTGAATTGAACCCATAACCGAAGTGTGACAGGACATTATCGCCTACCACTGGCCTACATGAAGTCCCTGGTTAGTATAAACTAGATGTTTTATATTAAGAAGTATGATATAAGAAGTATAAGTCCATTTTAGGAACCCTAAATGATTAATCTCACTATATATGAACTTATGTATATTTGATAACTTTTTCTAAACTTTTGTTTGAGACAAATGGAATGACCCATCATTCTATCACATGATCTGCTAAGACTTCATGAATGACAAATTAAACTTCATTTCATTAAGATTTGAAGTGGAAATTTTCGAAGGAACGACTAACGGTGTGATTGTACCAAAATCAAGAAAGAATTTTTTCTAATTCCAATATCTTCAACTTTATAGAAATGATCTTGAAAACCAAAAAGGATGTCCTAGTGCACTTATATCTGATGAATTATAAGGCACCTTAGATCATCACATATTTAAGTATTTTTGATAGTTGGATTTTTCATAGCCATGTCCTCTAACACTCTTCATTAGAAGTTGGTGGTTATATTTCTCGTACATATCCATTTTCCACCTATGTTCTCCTATGTGGAAACCTAGTGATGATTTAATCGGGGTAATAGTTACATTTCTAACATTACTTTTTAAAATTATGATTCAGTATTCCTTTTACGATGTGTGTTTTAATGAACGAAACATTGATGTAGTAAACGATTTATAACCCCGACGAATTTGAAGGGAGAAATTCATTTTAAGGGGGGTAGAATGTAACACCCGAAATTTTATGAGATATATAATTTTTAATTTCATTGATGTCTTCTATTATACACTACACTAAGATTAGAATGTACTATACACAACACCGTATTATCTTGCAGTATACGCAACAATATTCTTGGATCGCGTTACACACAATTTCATGTTTGTTATGTGGAAATTATTCTACGCAATATTAAATATAGATTCTGTTTAATGTATAAATGAAATAAGTTTTGATTATGTTATACGCAACACCAAACAAAGATTTCTCTACCCACATCCCTGACTTGGATTTCATTACACACAATCATGAATTTCTTCGATAGGGTGTGTAGTACGCAATACCGAGTTTCAATAAATGATATATTGTTATAATATTATTATGAACTAGCTGTTATGAATAGTAATTCCCACTTTATGAAATTTTATAAATTTTATCATTCAAAATGGTCTTCATTTTTGGATTCTGAATATCTAAATTATCCTAGGGTGAATTTTTGGTATTTTTTTTGAAAACCTTCAATTTTTGATGAATAGTGAAAACACTGGGTTACTATTTAAAAACTGACATTTTATTTAAATTATAATTTATTTTATTTATATATATTTTATGTAAAAATTGATACATAATACCTATATAAGTTCAATTTAATTCATTGGAGTCATTTTATAATAATTTTATATATATAAAAAGTTTATTGAACTTTTCACTTTTTTTTACCAACCTCCTAAGAGCATTTACAATTGTACATAAAACATAATTTTACTGCTTCTCTTAGTTGAATTTAAAAATTATGAGCGACACGATTAATATCAAGTAGTAAAATGTGGTTCCAAAAGAAAAAAGTACTTTTGGTGAATAGTAACTTTTTACTTTTATTTACAACGGTTAAAAGTAAATAAGGTAATTATGGGTAAAGGTGATATTATTATTACCCTAAAACATATCTTAATTCTATTGGATAAGTTTAATTCGACCAAAAACAATCATAGGAAAAAAATATTACCCTTCAGGTCCACATGGATTAGATTATGACACTTATTATTATTTTATTTAAAGAAGAGTTAATAGAGTTAAAATAAAAGTTTAATAACTAAAACATTTTTAATATATGGTAATACAAAAGATAAATTCAACTATAAATATTCATTAGAAATAAAAAAAAATTCCTATATAATGTAATTTTATTTATAATTTTTAGACATTAAATAACTTAATTTATTTATGACACAATGATGATGCAGGAATTACCATATTAACAAAATATTTACACAATTGATGTTATAAATACCCAAATAAATGTAATTTGAGACTTTTTATATGTTACACTAATTTCTTAGGTTAATGTGACATGTTATTATTAATTAAATTATCTTTTTTTGAACTAATCATGTTGTTATGATTTTCACAAAAATCAATTACCAAATAGTGTCAAAATATACATAAAATTGTTTTTAACACAAATATTATAATTTTAATTGTTATTCTATTCCTAAAAATATAAGGTTCTTCCAAATGACTTAGATAAGTTTATATATATTAATAATAAATCACTTGGGGTTCTTTTTTCATGTTATAGTAGGTTTAATAACCATATAGTGTATGAAAACAAGAAGACATGGTAAAAGTTAAATTGTATAACGTAGAGTTAAATCTAAATGATAATGTTAAAATAGTAACCTAAAAATGTATAAAACCTATTTTTTGAGAGTATTCTGACTAATACCCATATTAGATTCTAAATAAGTCACATTGGAGCCATTATATACCTAATATGACTTTATTATAAAAAATATTTTAGGTTTTTCCTAAGGTGCCCCTCTCCTCCCTTATAAAAAGGGCACCCCTTCCCTCTTCTCTTCACACCCTTTTTAGCCATGAAGCTCATCCAAACCCTGACAATTCCTCTTCTCAATCTCTATAGTTATATCATAGAGGTTTTTTCCTTCTCAAAATACCAACTCTATTGCCCTAAGAAGAAGTTTGAAGGAGATTTGTCGAGGAAGAGGTAATATCTTCTACCGACTCTTTCAAGTTTCTTTCTTCATCTACTTCTTATTATATAGTTGTTTCATTATAAAGTAATAACATAATTATTAACTATATACTGATATGTTATTATAAATACGAAAATACCTATTTCACCTTCTATCCATCAGATGGAAAATGAAATCACCGCGCGTGCGTACATAAGGAATACCATCTCGACGCTGTGGTGTAATGCGTTTTTCCACCACCACCTTACTTGGATTGGTATAATGGTGTAAAAAATAACTATATATGCTTATTATTACATCATAATGATTCTAAGATATTATATCATCCACAAAAATTAAATACAATAAATATGGGAATGATATCATCGCTCGTACGTACGTACGGATTACTGTCTCCACGACACGATGAGAATCATTTTCCATGTTAACAATTCAAGAATGATTATAAAGTAAATATAATGAGTAATAATTAAATATATGACATAATAATGATACTATAATTATGTATATATATTTTTATGTCATCTAATTAATTCCAATCAATTCAATAAGGAAACGAAAACTGCGTTCTTGCGTACGTACAACCTACCGTCATCATGAAGGGTGTATTTCATTCCATTTATCAATCTATTATATATATTTATATTCTCAATATATATGATATATAAATCATGTTTTATATTCTATAATTTACTAATAATGATCTAACTAATCATATTAATAATTACAAGTCAAAACACGAAAGATAAATGAAATGATTTTACCCAAAATGCTACTTTAACATGGAATTGAATAATGACTGAATAATATAAAGTCATAAGTGAATAATATATGATATCATAAATACTATTACTGTTCTGTTAAAAGTTTATAATATGTTTAAACCCACTATATATGAGTCTCGGACACATATGGAAGATATTGGACATAAGGTAAGGGATAAATTTTCCAATCTCGTTTTTATCCAAGTTTTTTTAATGGTAAGTATTTACTGGGGTTATATTTTTTATCGATGTCCATAAAAATGTTTTTCATAATGTGTTTAATATTTTATTCCATGTATATTTACTGTCATGTTTAACCCTATTTGACTTTTACATTGTTTTATGGAAGGAATCTTTCTTTTTTTACCATACGAGGAACTTTTTGACTTTTCTGTTAAAAGTACGAGGAGAACGTTTTTTAACATATACAGCAAGAATGTATTTTTATGGTTTTATAACGCCATATTTTCATGAAGCTTTATGTACAAGATTTTTTGACTATTTTCATCAAAATACTTTTCATTTAAAATTTCAAGGAATTTTGTGAAAAGAAAATGATTTTGAAGATAAAATGATATTTTCCTCAAGAATTCATTTCAAGTGTTTTATCAAAACCATTTTCCATCAAAGATAACATTATTTCATATGTGTATGTTTCAATTAAAATATCTCTATTATTTACATGGTTTCACTATTCTTATGATGAAATGATATCCATTTGTTTTCTATGGATTATGTTATGATGGGATTATGTTTATGAAACCCATTTTATACTTTGGGTTATGATGAATGATTTATGTTTATGTTGTGGAACAAGTAAGAATGATTTCATTATGAGATGGGTGAGACTTAAATATCCCTCAAATTCATTATTTAATGATTTATATCTCATGAGATACACATGTCTTGAATGGTAAGTTAATCTGGTTCTGTGATACATGATTGGAATGAGGAGTGAACTCGATTTAAAAAGAGACATTGTCCACTAAGACAGCCTCGGCAGTAATGCCTTGGCTACTTTGGAAATATTACCATGTGCGTAATGTTTTTACACAATTACAATTTTTATTTCCAAGCTATATTATCCTGATTGATGTTCTATAATGATCAATTCCTTACGTACTACCATGTTTTATGTCATTGCTCAAGATTTTGATGATTAAATATTATGTTCATGTTTTGAAGTTCAAATTTATATGCTTTGTTTTTCTTTCTCCATGCATACCATTAATGAGCATTTGATCTCACCCATTATATTTCGTATTCTCCTGAGGATATAAGGAACGGTTTTAGGTAAGAAGAAAACGGAATATATTTATGGGAGATGTCAAAGATCTTTCACCAAGATTAGGAGATTATATTATGTGTTCCCAAAGAAACTAAACTATTACGGTCTGTTGGTGTCAGTTTTTGTTATGTATAAGATATTCCGAAAAAGTAATGTAATTTCTATGTACGTCATGCTTTGGGTCTCTACAATAAGGATATAGTTGTGATGGGAAAGAAGGATCATGGAAAACTAAACAAAATGCGGATTGAAAAGGTTCTTGTGTTCATGGATCATGAAAATAAGGATATGGTAATTTTTAATGAAGTGGAAACATATTTCCTATATTAATTTTTTCTAATCATTATTTATTATAAAAGATTAAATGTTTTCAGTCTATTGATGATAATTAAAAAAAATTAATGTCTTGTATGATGGAAAATTGGATGACTTTTTATATGAAGAGAGAATTTTGAAATTTTGGAAAAAGGCATTGTGTTACCTATATACCTGGAATGAAAATGTAATTATTGGATAATTATCACTGTATGAATTTATCAATTATCCATGGAAGCACGAAGATTTTTATTGATGTAATGGAAATTATTAGTGTGACAATATGTAGTGGAAAATTATTGATTATGTGTTAAAATGATTGGTTTTTCAATAAGTAAAGGCCAAAAGAAAACATCATAGAGGGTCCATGAATCCTATACCAATACCTACAAGGAAATGGTATTTAATTATAGTATAAAATGTCACTATAATTCAAATAATCCCAAGAAAAAATTAAGATATAATGATAATTGTTGACCACCATACAAAATATTCACATTTTCTTGCTATATGGGATGATTTTTCAATGAACCTTTTTAGAAGACTCTATAAGAATGACATTGCAGGTCTTCATTGTAAATAGATTAAAAATTTATTGATTGTGATCTCAAATTTACATCATTATTTATTAAATTTCTTTAGAATTAGAAAGATACTAAACGTCATTTAATCACTTCTTATCACCGTCAAATGGAAGGACACTAAGAAATGAATATCCAAGAGTTACAATGCATGTGGAGGTCCTCCACTACTGAAATTCAATGCATGTTGAAATGTATTTGACATTGATACAATTTTATAAAAAAAATTATTCCATTTCTGTATTCAATGTGAAATATATGAAGCACTAACTAGAAATATATGACATACACTAACATCTTGGGATTAAGTTAGTGATATGATGCTTGTAATGGCCCATCCATTCTCATTTTCTTGATAGTACAACTTGTGCTTACATAGCCATACATGACATACCCAAGATGCCAAGGCTGGGAATGAAAAACTATGGGTTTCACATCCATGTGGGGGATGATTTACCATTTAATAAATAAACCATAAATCCAACAAACCATAACCAAACCACTCACTAAATTATACTTGACTAAAGGAAAGTTCACTCAATAAGTTCATGTATCTAAAAACTACAGAAATGTTTAATACCCAATAATACTAATCTAGTAACAATGTAAATAATGGATAAACAACTCAAGACTCTCAAGAGTATAAAATACACCAATTTCGTTATGCTCCAAGCTCTACCATCACCGACCAGCCCAAATATTAAGAGGTAGTGCTAAAAACATGAAGTAAAATACCTTTCCCCTTTTCTGGAAGATATCATATGAAAAAACATAAAATATCCCAAATATTGGGTGAGTATAAAACATAGAAGTTTTTCCCCAAATCAATTACATACTCACTCCACTATTATAGAAACTTTATCCACATTCATATAAAGCTGTGTATATAAAACTATTTCCGGTAACAATTTATATTAAAATAAAATCTAATGCATTAGAAAATAGTTTTCTAAGGAATGAAAAAAAAACAATAATTTATGTAATTTAAAATATTATTTTGTAAAAACATCCACATATCCAAATAATTGACCATGTATGAAACCTGCTAGATAGGGAATGTCCTACACTTTATCCATCCTAATAATGATGGCAGAGACTTATTACCTTTATCTGACACAAATGCACATGAATGTTTGAAGGGGGAGAGCCCTAACCCTTAACTGTCGGAACATTTATAGAAGAGACTGTTGACCCTTATCCTTACCATATTTAATAAGAATGATTGACGTAGGAGATCCATAACCCTTATCCATCCCAATAATAATGGGGGAGACTCCTGACCCAGATACGTCCTGAATGCCATGTGAACACACATTTCCATTATGCCATTACAAAAAAGGAAAAACAAACATTTTATCTATATCAATAAAAACATTATTTTAGTAGAAACATCAGAATCAAACCATATACCATTATTATATAATATTACCAATTAAATTTTTAATTTAAAACTGCGAATAAATGCAATTTAATCAAACCCCCAATTTTTTCTGAATTTCACCCTTTAACAAACTATCACTATATAATATTTCTGTCAATAGTTCAATAGAAAATTAACAATAATTTTCACAAAAATAAATCAATTTTAAATAATTTCAACCAGTTCAGTAATGTGGAGTCAAGAATGAAGCAACTTACCTCAATGTTTCTGACGCAACATGACAAAAAATGAGTAGGGCTTATGAAAACCGAGTTAGATCTCAAAGAACCTTCCCTAGATCTATTTTTTAGAATGATTTAAAAAATAATATCTTCATATTTGGAATCCAAAAATCTAGATCTACCAATAAAAGATGTATATTTGTGAATGAATTAGATCTAAATATTTAGATCTAAGGATATCTAAGAAACTGATCAAGAATGAAGAAGAATGATCACATACTTTAAGAATCTTTCTTCAATTCAACATGGGAAGCCTTTGGATTGACTAAAAAACCATCTAAGATGTTATACTACATTCAATGTAGTGTAATATCAAATTAATCCCATTTAGGGGAAAATGAGGGAGTAATGTGAATAATCATTGAGATTCTATTTTTAACGATATAATCTAGAATTTGCGCACAGTTAGACTACATGGTTTGGCAAATCATGTGATAACCATGCAGTAGACACTTCCTGAATGGTCTCTCATTGAAAGTTCTCCCAAACCATGCTCCAACTGTGATGGAGCTATTACCTAAAATGGAATATGACACATAGTTTGGACTCTTGTTTAGGAAACTCTTGTGTCGCCCCGTGCAACTTCCTTTTTATCCCAAAAACCCATTCAAATTTCTCCCAACTCTCACAACCTCCAACCATAAATTTTATTACCAAAAAATTAATAATGTTATATTTAAATTCAAAAAACTAGGTGTTATACATTCTCATAATCATTCGTTTTTTTGTCATGATAAATTAGAAAACTTTGGTGCTTTGAAAGAGTTTTGGAAATTTATATTTCATTTCCTTCTTGTGTTCCCATATCTCTTCATAAATCTTCCATGCTGCCATAAAACCCATACTAGACAAATTATTTTTTCCAAACAAGGAATTTTCGTTCATATCCACAATCTATACCGGGATATTTAACAATAAAGCATCTGGCTCTTGGTCAACATGATCCCATCTGATCACATGGTCAGAATCTGGATCATACAATTTCAATAATGATATGTGGAACACATTTTGCACAAAACTGAACCATGTTGGTATTTTAAAAATATATTCCACCTCCCCAACTTGTTTTGGAATCTATAATAGGCCTATTTTTTGAGGGTATAACTGTAAAATCCCATGTATGTAATGAATACTATATATTTTTATATATGTCTATTAATGAATTATATAGTGTTTTAGATGTTTAAAATGAAAATAAATCCAATCTTAAGCATGAAATACACTAATATTTTTAAAAGATTATTTTACTGCCTTTTGATGGAAAACCATTTTTGAATCTATCTTTTGACAATTTTATAAGCTATGTTTTTCAAAATAAACTTATTCTTTATGATTGGGACATCAAAATTTACTTTGTGTGAATTTTTGGTATTTTTCTGACAATGTTCATTTTTTAATGAATAGTGAAAAATACTGCATTTTACATCAAAACTGCTACTTAATCTAATTTATTTATATGATTAGATTATCTTTTGAATTAGTATTAATGTGTAATCGGATTATATTTTTACCATTTAATCCAATGGTGGTCATTGGAATCAATTTCACTTTGAAATTAGACTTAAATTGATGTCAATCTTTTGATACTAATTGTTTTATAAAAACACGCTATTTGCTCTGAAAGCGGGAATTACTTATTAAATTAATTAATGTGACATATATGTTTTGAATTTTGTAAAATAGACTTCATTTTTGAATTCAGAATATCAAATATAGCTTAGGGTAAATTTTTGGTAATTTTCTGAAAAACATCAATTTTTGATGAATAGTGAAACCACTAAGTGGTAATTATAAAAACTGATTTTTCCGTTTAAATGAAATTTTGCCATCATTGTGTTTTGAATTTCAAAAAACCGACATACATGGTTGTCATTAAGAATTAAAATGTGGTTCAATGAGATTAAAATAATTTTTTGGTGAATAGTAACTTATTACGTTTTTAATCGCGATTACTGGTAATTAGTGTAGTTTAAGGTAGAAATAATGCTTTAATAAAATTAGATGAGCTTGACACATGTCATACCCTCATTGGTTGTGTCATGGCCGACCAAGAAAAGACATGGGTCAACTTTGGGACCCCATGGATCCACTTTTTTTGGGAAATGACATAAATAACTTTTTATTTAATGTAAAAGTAAAAATGACACAAACATAATATGTTTTACGAAAACAATTTTTACATGGGGTTATAAAGATCATATTTTTGATTATAAGTAGTAATTGGAAAGATAAAAAGATTTCCTACATCATAGTATTTGTTTTATAATTTTTAGACTTTAAATAAATTAAATTATTTATGACATCATGATGATGCAGCGATGACCTCATTATTTAACGATTTAAATAAAATGGAAAGATAATGTAAAATCTAAAACCTTCACATGGCCAAAACCAATTGGATGAGTGTATTTCGAAGACTTATCACCTTATCCTTTAATTATATCAATGTGGGACCTTTTGAATCCGAAAAGCATTTTAAAATAAAGTAACTTATCTTTACTTTCCAAGAGTGCCCCTCCTCTCCTCTTATAAAAGGCCCCCACCTCTACCTCCTTACCCACAATCCCAAAGCCTTTGGCTCGGCCAACCCCTGACCATTTTGTCTCTCCACATCCCTATCCTAATCCTAGAGGAATCCCTTTGGGCATAATCCTTTCAAAGTAAGCCTTTAGGCTCAAATCAAAAGGAGTTACACTTTTAAAGGTAATTCATTCTCTCATGTTCATTTGTTTTATTTTGCTTTTCCAACCCCCTGAACTCTTTTTATTTACTTCTTTTGTAACAACACCAGTATAATCAATATACTAGGATGTTTTTATAAGATTTATTATAGCTATACTCTCACACAACTATATCAAATGGATAAAGAACAAACGGTTTCCGTGGATGGCGAAATTCTGCCTCCCGAAACGATGATTGTTCAATACTCATTTGACACCTTCAAAGGTGTCCATTATGATGTCACTATTTTTATATATGATATATAATATGTTTATTATTTCCTTAAGCTTCTGTATTTTTCATTTATGGCATAACATTATTGTTTCCATTATGGGTAAACACGATATCTTAATTTTAGGAAGTGCCGACTACCGCCCCCTAAAAGAGATTTGATTCGTTAATACCATATGTGGGATGTGTAAAGGATAAAGATAATGATATTATCTATGTTATTATACTGTAATTATAATATACTCTTATATCATTATTATTCCATTCCAGAAAATGTGAAATAGAAATGGAAGTAGCGTTCATGCGTACGTACGGCTTACCGTCTCCATGAACGGTGCATTTCATTTCTTACCTCTAAATGTGATGTAATATTTTAAATACATGTATATGCTTAATATATATGATGTATATGTTATCCAAATAATTAATATCATTCTAGATATAATGAACCTTTGACCAAATTAACAATATGTAAGTGTAAGAAGTCTATTTTTGACTTAAGAACCAAATACCGACAAAATGAACATTATTAACTTAAATGATTACATGATTTTCATAACATGGTATAAAAGGAATAATGAACTTGAAAAAGTTTCTTATGCAAGTATAGATTAACTCAAGTTTATTATTCAGGAGATTAAATAACGACCGAGTCAAGTCGGACCCGAGGTATGGGACTTCGTCTCAATCTCCTTTCATTGAGGCATATTTTATTTTATACACAACCTTCTTTTATACGGTGTATAAACCCCTTTGACATTTACATTTATTCAAAAGGAATATTTTATATACGAAGTGTTTACTAAATGACAAAAGGGAATGTTTTTGTCGTACGTATGCGGCGACAACGACTTCTCCACCGTCGTGACCGTTATTTGAGTTTCAACTTCCTCTACAAGCCATACCTTCTTTTTAAAAGAAAAATAAATAACATGTTTTACATTTCTTTTATTTTGGTATCGAAAATGGTTTTCATAATGTTTTTATATCAATGTGTTGTATTGATATCTTGTGATTGAAAGGTGGGAATGTTATGTTTCCTTTATGCATGTTTTATGTGATACATTTATGTTGAGGTTCTTGGGCATTATTATGAAGACGGGTGGTTCTGTGATAAACTAAGGGCGGGTGAGCCCGATAGAGCTCTCCAATGCATTGGGTAACGCAAAGGAGTGAAACATTAAGGTTTCTCCAAAGAGATTTAGGGAATATACTGTGATGGGTATTCCAAACGTAACCAAGAGGGTTAGTCCCTACGTAAGAATGTTATGAATGCCTCATGTTACCATTATGTCTTATGATTTCTATGATTTATTCATGATTTGATGAGGTATGTTAAAGTGCATATATTTTATGGGTAAAGTATGATTTCATTCATATGTATATATGTACCCATGTTTCCTTTCCATATTTGTTATATCCCTTACTGAGCTTTTTATGCTCATCCCACGTTTTTTTGAAATGTTTTTCACAGGTCAAGGGAAAGGTACATGATATGATGATAGTGTTAAGGAAGTGTCAAGAAATAATCCATGTTTTATTTTAAATGTGTTTCCATTGATGGGAATGAAGAATACTATCTTTATGTAACCATTTTGTTTATATGTGGAATGTAATGCATGTTTTATGATCTAATTCTCTAAAACTCTAATCCCAAAAAGATCCTCAATGTGTAATCTTGTAATAACTCAAGATTATGTAAGGTTTAAGGCAGGGGCGTTATAGTTGGTATCAAAGGTCGGTTTAGATAACTTTAGGAGTTAGAATTCTATTAAATGATTATCCAAAAATATTTTTTTATGGTCAAATTGAAATGATATAGCATTTGAAGATTACCATGTTGCTTCATCTAAGACGTGTTTGTTCAGAATGGTTTTCCGTAGAGGAAACAGGGAAGCAGTGCTAGGATGTCATACAGAAGCAAATAACCTTCCGAATCAGCATCCTGAGATGGTCGGAATAGGAACTGAACAGTTTTTTGCAGTAATGGCGCAGTTGACTCAGGCTATAAATGGCGGTGGTATCCAAGCACAAGATCAGTCAGATCAACCATAAAAGAACATGTCAGTGGTGGAACATTTAATGAGGCAACATCCCCCATCATTCAGAGGATCATATGACCATGTGCTAGATGAAGGGTGGATTAAAGCACTGGAGAAAATTTTTGATGTCATGGGGTGTTCAGAACATCAAAAGGTTAGTCTTTCTGTTTACTGTTTTGAAGGTGAAGTTGATCAGTGGTGGTCTATGGTAAAAAATATCAGGGATAGTGATGAGATTGGTGATATTTTGGTGTTTTCTAAAAGTATATAAGAGCATGAAAGTCATTTAAGGGTTATCTTTCAAACCTTAAAAGAAAATAAACTGTATGGGAAATTCAACAAGTGTGAGTTTTGGTTGCAAAAAATTTCTTTCCTTGGTAACATTGTTTCTAAAGATGGGATAACTGTTGATCCTGCAAAAACAAAAGTTGTGGAAGACTGGACAAGGCCCACAAATGTAACGGAGATTCGTAGTTTCCTTGGTTTGGCAGGCTATTACCGAAGGTTTGTTAGAAATTTTTCACGGTTATCTGGTCCAATGACTAAGCTAAATCGAAAGGGTGTTAAGTTTATCTGGAAAAAAGAATGTGATGATTGTTTTCAGGAATTAAAAATAAGATTGGTGAATGCTCCAGTTTTGGCACTACCTTACAGGAATGGTGAGTTTGTTATCTACAGTGATGCTTCATTTAAAGGACTTGGTTGCATCCTAATTCAGAATGATCAGGTAATTGCTTATCATTCACGACAGTTGAAAACTCATGAGGTAAATTACCCTACACATGATTTGGAATTAGATGCTGTTGTTTTTTCTTTAAAAATTTGGAGGCATCATTTGTATGGAGTAAAGTGTGAAATATATACCGATCACAGAAGTTTAAAGTATATATTCACTCAGAAAGAATTGAACATGAGACAAAGGAGATGGCTATAATTAATCAATGATTATGATTGTACAATTCATTACAATCCGGGAAAAGCAGATAAAGTGGTTGATGCTTTGAGTCGAAAAAGTAATGCTTTATTAGAAAAGTTGTGTTTGGAACGTGATCCTTTGGTTAAGGATTTGATGAACTTTGGCATAGATGTTGTTGGTGCAGGAAGTTCTTCTGTTTTGTTTTAGGTATCAGTGAGATCATCTCTATCAGATAGGATCAAGCAAGCATAGAAGCAAGACAGTGAGTTTCAGAAAAAGGTAGAGCTTGTTCAGAAAGGTAAGTTGCCTGAATTCAACATTGATAATGATTGTGTTTTGAGATTTGGGAAGAGTTTGTGTGTCCCTTGTGATTCACAGTTGAAGAGAGAGTTGTTATGTGAAGCTCATAGTTCTCCGTTTTCAGTTCATCCAGGCAGTACTAAGATGTATAGAGATCCGCGGGAGTATTACTGGTGGGATGGAATGAAAAGACATATTGCTGACTTTACTATGAAGTGTTTGACTTGTCAACAGGTTAAAGCAGAGCGGCAGTTACCGAAAGGGATGCTTCATCCATTACCAGTGCCAGAGTGGAAATGGGAGAATATATCCATGGAATTTGTTGTGGGATTACTGAAGACATCTCGAGGTAATAATGCAATCTGGGTTATTGTTGATCGCTTGACTAAATCTGCTCATTTCTTTGCTATACGAGATACTTTTTCCCTAGATCAACTTTCCGGTTTGTATCTTATGGAGATAGTCAGGTTGCATGGAGTTCCCCTCTCCATTGTGTCTGATCGTGATCCCAGGTTCACTTATAACTTTTGGAAAAACCATTAGAAGTCGTTGGGTACTGAATTAAATTTTAGTACAGCTTTTCATCCTCAATCAGATGGGCAGTCAGAACAAACAATTCAGACATTGGAGGATATGCTACGAGCTTGTTCTATGGATTATCAGGGAAGTTGGGACCAACATCTTTCTTTGGTTGAATTTTCATATAATAATAGTTTTCATTCCAGTATACAGATGGCACCATTTCAGGCATTATATGGGAGGCGGTGTCGAAATCGAGATTTCTGGGATGAAGTGGGTGAAAGGAAGTATATGGGACCAGAATTGGTAGAAGATATGGCTGAAAAAGTTCATCTGATTCAGAAACACATGAGAACAGCTCAGAGCAGGCAGAAGAGTTATGCGGGCAATAGGAGGAAGGATATATCTTTCGAGGTAGGTGATCATGTTTTTCTCAAGGTTTCTCCTTGGAAAAGTGTGATGAGATTTGGTAAGAAAAGAAAGCTGAGTACAAGGTTTATTGGACCATATGAAATTCTGGAGAGAGTTGGATCAGTTGCATATCGGGTGTCTTTACCTCCGAGTTTATCTCAGGTACACAATTTTTTTCACGTTTCGATGTAGAGGAAGTATATGCCAGATCCATCTCATGTTTTGAGTCCAGAGGTAGTTCAGCTGGAAGAGAACCTATCTTATCAGGAACAACCGGTCCAGATTCGTGACCACAGGGAGCAAGTGTTGCGGAATAAGGTGATTCATCAGGTAAAGGTTTTAAGGAAAAACCATATGGTTGAAAAGGCAACATGGGAATCGGAAAATGCTATGAGGGATAAGTACCCCCATTTATTCGATAAGTAAATAAATTGTGAGGACACAATTTTCTAAAGGGGGGAAGGATGTAACATCCCAAGTATGTAATGAATAATAGATATTTTTATATATGTCTATTAATGAATTAGATAGTGTTTTAGAGGCTTAAAATGAAAATAAATCCAATCTTAAGCATGGAATACACTAATATTTTTAAAAGATTGTTTTACTACCTTTTGATGGAAAACCATTTTTGAATCTATCTTTTGACAATTTTATAAGATATGTTTGTCAAAACAAACTTATTCTTTATGATTGGGACATAAAAATTTACTTTGTGTGAATTTTTGGTATTTTTCTGACAATGTTCATTTTTTAATGAATAGTGAAAAATACGGCATTTTACATCAAAACTGCTTCTTAATCTAATTTATTTATATGATTAGACTATCTTTTAAATTGGTCTTAATGTGTAATCTGAAAATATTTTTACGATTTAATCCAATGGTGGTCATTGGAATCAATTTCACTTTGAAAATAGACTTAAACTAGTGTCAATCTTTTGGTACTAATTGTTTTATAAAAACACGCTATTTGCTCTGACAACGGGAATTAATTATTAAATTAATTAATGTGACTTATATGTTTTGAATTTTGTAAAATAGACTTCATTTTTGAATTCAGAATATCAAATATATCTTATGGTGAATTTTTGGTAATTTTATGAAAAACATCAATTTTTGATGAATAGTGAAACCACTAAGTGGTACTTATAAAAACTGATTTTTCCGTTTAAATGAAAATTTGCCATCATTGTGTTTTAAATTTCAAAAATCCGATATACATGGTTGTCATTAAGAAGTAAAATGTGGTTCAATGAGATTAAAATAATTTTTTGGTGAATTGTAACATATTAAGTTTTTAATCGTGATTAGTGGTAATTAGTGTAGTTTAAGGTAAAAATAATGCTTTAATAAAAATAGATGAGCTTGACACATGTACTACCCTCATTGGTTGTGTCATGGCCGACCAATACAATCTATGGTTCATCTTGGGGACCCCATGGATCCACTATGGTTGGGAAATGACATAAATAACTTTTTATTTAATGTAAAAGTAAAAATGACACAAACATAATATGTTTTACAAAAACAATTTTAAATGGGGTTATAAAGATCAGATTTTTGATTATAAGTAGTCATTGGAAAGATAAAAAGATTTCCAACATCATAGTATTTGTTTTATAATTTTTAGACGTTAAATAAATTAAATTATTTATGACATCATGATGATGCAGCGATGACCTCATTATTTAACGATTTAAATAAAATGGAATGATAATGTAAAATCTAAACCCTACACATGGCCAAAACAAATTGGATGAGTGTATTTAGAAGCCTTATCACCTTATCCTCGAATTATATCAATTTGGGACCTTTTGAATCCGAAAATCATTTAAAAATAATGTAACTTATCTTTACTTTCCAAGAGTGCCCCTCCTCTCCTCTTACAAAAGGCCCCCACCTCTACCTCCTTACCCACAATCTCAAAGCCTTTGGCTCGGCCAAACCCTGACCATTTTGTCTCTCCACATCCCTCTCCACATCCTAGAGGATTCCCTTTGGGCATAAGCCTTTCAAAGGAAGCCTTTAGGCTCAAATCAAAAGGAGTTACACTTTTAAAGGTAATTCATTCTCTCATGTTCATTTGTTTTATTTTGCTTATCCAACCCCCTAAACTCTTTTTATTTACTTATTTTGTAACAAAACCATTATATTCAATATACTAGGATGTTGTTATAAGATTTATTCGAGCTACACTCTCACAAAACTACATCAAATGGTTAAAGAACATACGGTTTCCGTGGATGGCGAAATTCTGCCTCCCGAAACGATGATTGTTCAATACTCATTTAACACTTCCAAAGGTGGCCATTATGATGTCACTATTTTTATAAATGATATATAATATGTTTATTCTTTCCTTAAGCTTCTGTATTTTTCATTTATGGCATACCATTATTGTTTCTATTATGGGTAAACACGATATCTTCATTTTAGGAAGTGCGGACTACCGCCCCCTGAAAGTGATTTGATTTGTTAATACCATATGTGGGATGTGTAAAGGATAAATTTAATGATATTATATATGTCATTATACTGGAATAATAATATACTCTTATATCATTATGATTCCATTACAGAAAATACGAAATAGAAATGGAAGTAGCGTTCATGCGTACGTACGGTTTACCGTCTTCATGAATGGTGCATTTCATTTCTTACCTCTAAATGTGATGTAATATTATAAATACATGTATATAATGAATATATATGATGTATATGTTATCCAAATCATTAATATCATTCTGGATATAATGAACCTTTGACCAAATTAACAACTTGTAAGTGTAAGAAGTATATTTTTGACTTAAGAACCAAATACCTACAAAATGAACATTATTAACTTAAATGATTACATGATGTTCAAAACATGGTTTAAAAGGAATAATGAACATGAAAAGGGTTTTTAAGCAAGTAGATATTAATTCATTTTTATTATTCAGGTGATTAAAGAACGACCGAGTCAAGTCGGACCCGAGGTATGGGACTTCGTCTCAATCTACTTTCATTGAGGCATATTTTATTTTATACACAACCTTCTTTTATACGGTGTATAAAACCCTTAGACTTTTACGTTTATTCAAAAGGAATGTTTTTTATACGAAGCGTTTACTAAACGACAAAAGGGAATGTTTATGTCATACGTATGCAGCGACAACGACTTATCCGCCGTCATGACCGTTATTTGAGTTTCGGCTTCCTCTACAACCCATACCTTCTTTTTAAAAGAAAAATAAATACGTTGTTTTACTTTTCTTTTATTTTGGTATCGAAAATGGTTTTCACAATGAATTTATATCAATGTGTTGTATTGATATCTTGTGACTGAAAGGTGGGAATGTTAGGTTTCCTTTATTCATGTTTTACGTGATACGATTATGTTGAGGTTCTTGGGCATTATTATGAAGACGGGTGGTTTCGTGATAAAATAAGGGTGGGTAAGCCCGATATAGCTCTCTAATGCATTGGGTAACGCGGAGGAGTGAAACATTAAGGTTTCTCCAAAGAGGTTTAGGGAATATACTATGATGGGTATTCCAAACGTAACCATGAGGGTTACTCCCTACGTAAGAATGTTATGAATGCCTCAAGTTACATTTATGTCTTATGATTTGTAACACCCCGAGCTTCCACGATACGCTTCTCATTCAATAATGCAATAGCTTGCATTGTACGCAACATCGAGTTCTAAAACACCGCAACTAATCAAAGTAGCCGTTATGAATAGTAATAACCACTTTTTGAAATTATAGAAATTTTATATTTCAAATTGGACTTCATTTTTGGATTTGGATTATTGAAATTAGCCTATGTTGAATTTTTGGTATTTTTCTGAGAACTTCTAATTTTTTATGAATAGTGAAAAATACTTTAAAACAACTTTTTTAATCAAAATAATTTATTGTGATAAATTATACTATTTTGTGGTTTTAAGGTATAATTAGAATATATTTTTACCATTTTATCCAATGGTGGTCATTAGAATTAATTTAACATTGAAATTGGACATAAACAATTGCCAATCTTTTGATATAAATTGTTTCTTAAAAACACGCTATTTGTCGTAACAGCGGGAATTAATTATAAAATTAATTAATGCAACTTATATGTTTGGAATTTTGTAAAATAGACATCATTTTTGAATTCGGAATATCAATTATATCTTAGGGTGAAATTTTGGCCTTGTTCTGAAAAAATTCAATTTTTGATGAATAGTGAAACCACTAAGTGGTAGTTAAATAACTGATTTTTCGTTTAAATGAAATATTACCACTTCTGTGATTTGATTTTCAAAAATCCGACATACATGGTTGTCATTAAGAAGTAAAATGTGGTTCAATGAGATTAAAATAATTTTTTGGTGAATAGTAACTTTTAAGTTCTTAATCGCGATTAGAGGTAATTAGTGTAGTTTAAGGTACAAATAATGTTTTAATAATATGAGATGAGCATGAAACTTGTCCTACTCCTATTATATGAGTCATGGCCGACCAAGACAACCCATTTGTCAACTTGGGGACCCCATGGAGCCACTTTAGTTGGAAAATGAAATTAATATATATTTATTTAATGTTAAAATTAAATTGACACAAACATGAGTTATTTTACTAAAACAGTTTTTAAGTGGGGTTACAAGAGTCCAAATTTTGACTATAAATATTCATTAGAAAGATAAAAAGATTTCCTACATCATTGTATTTTTTTTTTTAATTTTTAGACATTAAATAAATTAAATTATTTATGACATCATTATGATGCAGCGATGACCTCATTATTTAACGATTTAAATAAAATGAGAAGATAATGCAAACTCCAAGGCTTACACTTGTCCAAAGCCTATTGGATGAGGAGATTTCAAAACCTAATCACCTTAGCCTCGAATTATATAAGTTAGGGACATTTAGAATCCGAAAAGCATTGTGAAATAATGTAACATTTCAATCTATCCAAAAGTGCCCCTCCTCTCCACTTATAAAAGGCCCCCACCTCTCCCACCTCATTTACACATTCAAGCCATTTGGCTTGGCCAACCTCTGCCCAAATACTCTCCCAACTTCCCACTCTTACTCCTAGAAGCCTTACTTTGGGAATAACTCTTCCCAAGGAAGCCTTTGTCTCAAATCAAAAAGAGTTACCCGATTTCGAGGTAATGTCTTTTCTAATGTTGTTTTGTTTTATTTTTCTTCTCCAACCCCCTAAACTCTTTTTATTCATTTCATTTGTAACAACACCAGTATCCTCAATTTACTAGGATGTTGTTATATGAAGGATTCGAGCTACACATACACACACATACATCTAATGGTTAAAGAACATACAGTTTCTGTGGATGGCGAATTTTTGCCTCACGAAATGATGATTGTTCAACACTCATATAACACCTTCAAAGGTGGCCATTAAGATGTCACTATTTTTATATATGATATATAATATGTTTAGGTTTTACTTATGCTTCTGTATTTCTCATTTATGGCATAGTTTATGATTTCCATTATGGGTAAAACGCGATAATTTCATTTTAGGAAGTGCGGACTACCGCCCCCTCAAAGTGATTTGAATCATTAATGTCGTATGTGGGATGTATAAAGGTTAGAGTAAATGGTATTATACACTATATTATACTGGAATTATATTATACATTTATATCATTATGATTTAGTTCCATTAAATATGAAATTGAAATGAAAGTAGCGTTCATGCGTACGTACGGCTTACCGTCTCCATGAACGGTGCATTTCATTTCTTACCTCTAAATGTTACGTAATATTATAAATGAATGTATATACTGGATATATAAGATATATATGACATCTAAATCATGAATATAATTCTGGAGATAACGGATATTCTACCACATAAACAACTTGTAATTATAAGAAGTTTATTGTTGACTCAAGTACCAAAGATCGACAAAACGACCGTTATTAACTTAAATAATTACATAATGTTCATATCATTGTAATAAGTGATATAAAAAGGATAATGAAATTGAAAATGGTTCTTAATAAGGTAGATATTAACTCTAGTTTATTATTCAGGAGGTTAAAGAACGGTTGAGTCAAGTCAGACACAGGGTAAGGGAATTTCTTAACCCAACTTCCATTCTTTGGGTTAATCTCCTACTTTCAAACTATGTCATGATATTATTACGTATTATCTTGTATTTGTACTTTATTTATGTGTACATATATTGAATACACATAAAAGAACTATTTTATTTAAAAAAATGACCTTTGTAATGGAATTTCATAACCCAAGTTCCATTCTTTGGGTTAATCTCCTACATTCAAATTATGTCATGATATTATTATGTCATATTTTGTATATTTACTTTCTATATTTGTAAATATAGTGAATAAACATAATAGATCTCTTTTATTTTAAAAATGATCTTTCTATGGACTTCGTCTCAATCTCCTTTCGTTGAGGCATATTTGGTTTTATACACAACTTTCTTTTATACGGTGTATAAACCCCTTTGACATTTATGTTTATTCAAAAGGAATTTTTTTATACGAAGCGTTTTACTAAATGACAAAAAGGGAATGTTTTTATTTCCATACATATGTGGCGACAACGACTTCTCCGCCGCCATGACCATTATTTGAGTTTCGGCTTCCTCTACAAGCCATAACTTTTTTTTAATGAAAAATAAATACAAAGTTTTCACTTTCTTTTATTTTGGTATTGAAAATGGTTTTGAAAGCGTTTTTATTATATCAATGTATTGTATTGATATCTTTTGATTGAAATGTGGAAATGTTATGTTTCCTTTATGAATGTTTTATGTGATACGATTATGTTATGGTTTATGATATTTTTAAACCTATTCATATGAGGAATGTATTGGACTTAATATGTGACGGGTGGAGCCCGCTATAGCTCCTCGATGCATCGGTAGGTCTCATGAGACAACTAGACGTGGAATTGGCCGAGGCCCTTTCCCAATTTGATTTATGGTTTTGGTCGAGGCCTTAATCATTTTAGACGTCTTGGCCGAGGCCTTGACAAAATGTTTCAGAATGTCTGGCATTATACATTCCCTCATTATGAAAGTGGTTATTGATATTTCATGTGATTATTCGACCAGTAGAATATCCATGTAAAGAAGTGAATGGAATTATCTCATTTTACCTTTTCCATGTTATGTTGATGTTCAAGTTTAAAAGGCTTTTGTTTTACTTATACATTACCTTAAATTTTTATGTTTATTTATGAAAGCTTCCGCAATATTGTTATCCTTACTGAGCATCTGAGCTCACCCCTTTCAATGTTTTAATATTTTCCAGGATGTGAAGAAGTATTTTATGAATGACCTGCAGGGATTGTGAGAAGAGGATATGAGTGTGGACTATGGAGACTTTGTTATTGTAGTTTTTCACTTTATGATGTAATGTAACGTTTAAGAATGTATCTAGTGTTTCCAAGGCTACTAAACTAATCGGTCTTTCGAGACTTGATCTTTTGTGATCATGCCAATGTTACGAAGTAATGCACCGACTCTGGGTAGCTGGGGTCGGGGCGTTACAGTTGGTATCAGAGGCAGTTTAGTACTAACCTTGGAAGCTAGATTTAGATAAACTCTGATTAGAGCACATAGCCCAAAGATAGACTTTGAGGATTAGTATAGAAGAACATCCTAGAATTTTGGTATTATAGAGATGTTATGAGTTTTCCGAGCAATACATCCCTGTCTGGATACGAGCAGATAGAGGTGGCTCTGGCACAGATGTACCTAGGGGTAAAACCCGAAAACACCGCTTTGAGCTAGACTCGAACGGGAACTGGTGCACGACAACGGTCCTTGCTGCACTCTTGGTTACGACACTCCCGGGGGATATGCTTAGGATAATTCTCATTTTATTTACAACCCACTATGAATGGTTATGAGTACATACTTCCTCAAAGAAAACATTTCTTTTTATGATTATGGATTATATCCATAAATAGTTCAATTTGTGTAAAGTGTTTAACAAGTATGGAATTATGTATTTTGATTCATAAACTAATCTATTTTATGCCATTGTTTAGAAATAGAGCCTAGTTGAAGGAATGGAAACCGTATCAATGCACGAACTCCGTGTAGGGATTGCCCTCCTGCTCAAGATAATTATTGTGGATCTGGAGATACAACTGGTGCTGATCAGCTTCTCACCGTACTGGGACAACTCACGCAGGTTATGAATAATAACCTTACTCGTATGGAGCACCCTGATCCGCAACGTGGAGGATCAATGCTAGACCGTTTCATGAGGTAACAACCACCAACCTTCAATGGGAGTACAAATCCTACAGTAGCTGAGCAATGGATAAATTCCTTAGAGAAAATATTCCATGCCTTTGGGAGTAGTGAAAGGGAGAAGGTTGTCATGGCAGTTTACCGCCTCACTGGAGATGTCGATCAGTGGTGGTCGCTGATTCAAAACACAAAGGAAGATGATGACGTATCGAATATGGAATGGAGGGAGTTCAAAGAGCTTTTCTTAGAAAAATATTTTCCTCATGACCATCGAGCAGATATGGAAAGGTAATTTCTGAGTTTGAGGCAGAAGGAGGATGAGAATGTGGCAAAGTATGGGGCTAACTTTACAAGGTTAGCGAGGCATGCTGCTGATTATATACGTAACCCAAGGACTAAGATTTATCGTTTCTTTGATGGGTTAAAACCATTTCTTCGTAGAGCTTTAGTATCACAATCCTTCTCATCATACGAAGATATTGTCTCGTGTGCTATCAAGATAGAAAAGGAATTCTCTAAGTCTTATGACAACAAAGTAAAGCAAGAGAAGAAGAGAACGGTGGAACAAGAGACAGATAAAGGGAAAAAGGGAAAGAAGGATTTTCCATTATGTGATAATTGTGGGAAGAATCACCCTGGTACTTGCCTAAAAGGAATGGGAGTTTGTTATAAATGTGGAGAAAAGGGTCACCAGGCTCGTGATTGCAAGGGAAAGAAAGAGGCTGTCAAAGTTGAATGCTACAATTGTAGGGAAACAGGGCATTATGCAAATGAATTTCCTAAGCATCAAGGATACTTACCTCAGAAAAGGACAAGGGATCAGGGCTAATTTTATGTTGTGACTACAGTTGAAGCGGAATAATTAATGTATTGGTGCTTTTGGAATCAAGGATTATATTCTGGTTATAAGAATAATGTGATATATATATATGGATTGTACTGCAGTACCTGTTGATTTCAGTAAGGTTTTAATATGATTAAGGTAATCATATTTTTAGTATGTGACAATAAGAGAAACATTTATTTGTTTGGGGAATCTGATGTTACAATTGATTTTGGAATTTAGAGACCTTTTAGAGAAAGTCTGGACGGAGGTATTTTGGATAACTATTAAGGGTGGAATGGATTAAGTTGAACCATGGATAGTATTGTTTAAAATTAAATAATTTCTGAAGATTATTTTTGGAATATTATAATACTATAGTTTTAGGAAAAGGACAACCTGCAGGGTGGGGAATAACCCGTCTCGTCGGACAAAGCTGCAGGAATCGAACCCACAACCATAGTACGACAAGCCTTTATTTCCTACCACTAGCCTACAGGAAGTCCCTGGTTATTACAAAATAGTTTTACTAATCTAAATGGTATGTGTTAACATTTTGAACCATATACAATTAGGATAAATAGAATATTTTTGAGTTTCGTTACCATTTGGAGTAAAAGTTGGGTTTGTGGTAAAAATTTATTAACGAATGAAAGTATACAGAACAAGTATGTATATTCTCTTACATTCTTAGTAAATCTCCTAAATAAATTCCTCAACAAAATAAAAGGTAACTTAAAACAAAAATGTTGTCGGTTAACTTTTCCAACTGGGGATTCAATGACCGCTTAACCAATCACAAGTTTGTGATTTTTTGTGGTTAAACTTTCTCCTAATCCTGTTTTCTATAACTCTCCATCAGACCTTGATGGTTTGTTTCTCCTCCATATCCATATTTTCATATAATCCTAGAATGGGCTATATCGGGTGACCTTTGTACTTATCCTGCTTTCTTTTAATGTTATATATTTATTAACCTTATTTCCGATGTGGGTTTTCCTCAATGGTATTGTCTCTTTTCAACCTTTTATTTTCAAAGAAAAATTTCAAATTGCGAGGACGCAATTTATTGAAGGAGGGGAGAATGTAACACCCCGAGCTTCCACGATACGCTTCTCATTCAATAATGCAATAGCTTGCATTGTACGCAACTTCGAGTTCTAAAACACCGCGACTAATCAAAGTAGCCGTTATGAATAGTAATAACCACTTTTTAAAATTATATAAATTTTATATTTCAAATTGGACTTCATTTTTGGATTCGGAATATCGAAATTAGCCTATGTTGAATTTTTGGTATTTTTTTGAGAAATTCTAATTTTTTATGAATACTGAAAAATACTTTAAAAAAACTTTTTTAATCAAAATAATTTATTGTGATAAATTATAATATTTAGTGGTTTTAAGGTATAATTAGAATATGTTTTTACCATTTTATCCAATGGTGGTCATTAGAATTAATTTAACATTGAAATTGGACATAAACAATTGCCAATCTTTTGATATAAATTGTTTCTTAAAAACACGCTATTTGTCGTAACAGCGGGAATTAATTATAAAATTAATTAATGCAACTTATATGTTTGGAATTTTTTAAAATATACATCATTTTTGAATTCAGAATATCAATTATAGATTAGGGTGAAATTTTGGCCTTGTTCTGAAAAACTTCAATTTTTGATGAATAGTGAAACCACTAAGTGGTAGTTAAATAACTGATTTTTCGTTTAAATGAAATATTACCACTTCTGTGATTTGATTTTCAAAAATCCGACATACATGGTTGTCATTATGAAGTAAAATGTGGTTCAATGAGATTAAAATAATTTATTGGTGAATAGTATTTTTTAAGTTCTTAATCGCGATTAGAGGTAACTAGTGTAGTTTAAGGTACAAATAATGTTTTAATAATATGAGATGATCATGAAACTTGTCCTACTGCTATTGGATGAGTCATGGCAGACCAATACAACACATGGGTCAACTTGGGGACCCCATGGAGCCACTTTAGTTGGAAAATGACATTAATATATATTTATTTAATGTTAAAATTAAATTGACACAAACGTGAGTTATTTTACTAAAACAGTTTTTAAGTGAGGTTACACTAGTCCACATTTTGACTATAAATATTAATTAGAAAGATAAAAATATTTCCTACATCATAGTATTTTTTTTATAATTTTTAGACATTAAATAAATTAAATTATTTATGACATCATTATGATGCAGCGATGACCTCATTATTTAAAGATTTAAATAAAATGAGAAGATAATGCAAATTCCAAGGCGTACACTTGTCCAAAGCCTATTGGATGAGGAGATTTCGAAACCTTATCACCTTAGCCTATAATTATATAAGTTTGGGACCTTTAAAATCGCAAAAGCATTGTGAAATAATGTAACATTTCAATCTTTCCAGAAGTGCCCCTCCTCTCCACTTATAAAAGGCCCCCACCTCTCCCACCTCATTTACACTTTCAAGCCATTTGGCTCGGCCAAACTCTGCCCAAATACTCTCCCAACTTTCCCCTCTTACTCCTAGAAGCCTTACTTTGGGCAGAACTCTTCCCAAGGAAGCCTTTGGCTCAAATCAAAAAGAGTTACCCGATTTTGAGGTAATGTCTTTTCTAATGTTGTTTTGTTTTATTTTTCTTCTCCAACCCCTAAACTCTTTTTATTCATTTCTTTTGTAACAAAACCAGTATCCTCAATATACTAGGATGTTTTTATAAGAAGGATTAGAGCTACACTTACACACACCTACTTCTAATGGTTAAAGAACATACGGTTTCTGTGGATGGCGAATTTCTGCCTCACGAAACGATGATTGTTCAACACTCATATAACACCTTCAAAGGTGGCCATTAAGATGTCACTATTTTTATATATGATATATAATATGTTTATGTTTTAATTATGCTTCTGTATTTCTCATTTATGGCATACTTTGTGATTTCCATTATGGGTAAAATGTGATAATTTCATTTTAGGAAGTGCGGACTACCGCCCCCTCAAAGTGATTTGAATCGTTAATGCCATATGTGGGATGTATAAAGGATGGAGTAAATGGTATTATACACTATATTATACTGGAATTATATTATACATTTATATCATTATTATTTAGTTCCATTAAATATGAAATTGAAATGAAAGTAGTGTTCATGCGTACGTACGGCTTACCGTCTCCATGAACGGTGCATTTCATTTCTTACCTCTAAATGTTACGTAATATTATAAATGAATGTATATACAGGATATATAACATATATATGACATATAAATCATTAATATAATTCTGGAGATAACGGATATTCTACCACATAAACAACTTGTAATTATAAGAAGTTTATTGTTGACTCAAGTACCAAAGATAGACAAAACGACCGTTATTAACTTAAATAATTACATAATGTTCATATCATTGTAATAAGTGATATAAAAAGGATAATGAAATTGAAAATGGTTCTTAATAAGGTAGATATTAACTCTAGTTTATTATTCAGGAGGTTAAAGAACGGTTGAGTCAAGTCAGACACAAGGTAAGGGAATTTCTTAACCCAACTTCCATTCTTTGGGTTAATCTCTTAATTTCAAATTATGTCATGATATTATTAAGTATTATCTTGAATTTGTACTTTATTTATGTGTACTTATATTGAATACACATAAAAGATCTATTTTATTTAAAAAATGACCTTTGTAAGGGAATTTCATAACCCAAGTTCCATTCTTTGGGTTAATCTCCTACATTCAAATTATGTCATGATATTATTATGTCCTATTTTGTATATTTACTTTCTATATGTGTAACTATAGTGAATACACATAATAGATCTATTTTATTTTAAAAATGATCTTTTTAAGGACTTCGTCTCAATCTCCTTTCATTGAGGCATATTTGGTTTTATACACAACTTTCTTTTATACGGTGTATAAACCCCTTTGACATTTATATTTATTCAAAAGGAATTTTTTTTATACGAAGCGTTTTACTAAACGAAAAAAAGGGAATGTTTTTCTTTCCATACATATGTGGCAACACCGACTTCTCCACCGCCGTGACCATTATTTGAGTTTCGGATTCCTCTACAAGCCATAACTTTTTTTTAATGAAAAATAAATACAAAGTTTTCACTTTCTTTTATTTTGGTATTGAAAATGGTTTTGAAAGAGTTTTTATTATATCAATGTATTGTATTGATATCTTTTGATTGAAATGTGGAAATGTTATGTTTCCTTTATGCATGTTTTATGTGATACGATTATGATATGGTTTATGATATGTTTAAACCTATTCATATGAGGAATTTATTGGACTTAATAAGTGACGGGTGGAGCCCGCTATAGCTCCTCGATGCATCGGTAGGTCTCATGAGACAACTAGACGTGGAATTGGCCGAGGCCCTTTCCCAATTTGATTTATGGTTTTGGCCGAGGCCTTAATCATTTTAGACGTCTTGGTCGAGGCCTTGAAAAAATGTTTCAGAATGTCTGGCATTATACATTCCCTCATTATGAAAGTGGTTATTGATATTTCATGTGATTATTCGACCAGTAGAATATCCATGTGAAGAAGTGAATGACATTATCTCATTTTACTTTTTCCATATTATGTTGATGTTCAAGTTTAAAAGGATTTTGTTTTACTTATACATTGCCTTAAATTTTTATGTTTATTTATGAAAGCTTCCGCAATATTGTTATCCTTACTGAGCATCTGAGCTCACCCCTTTCAATGTTTTAATATTTTCAAGGATGTGAAGAAGTATTTTATGAATGACCTGCAGGGATTGTGAGAAGAGGATATGATTGTGGACTATGGAGACTTTGTTATTTTAGTTTTTCACTTTATGATGTAATTTAACATTTAAGAATGTATCTAGTGTTTACAAGGCTACTAAACTAATCGGTCTTTCGAGACTTGATCTTTTGTGATCATGCCAATGTTACGAAGTAATGCACCGACTCTGGGTAGCTGGGGTCGGGGCGTTACATGATTTCTATTATTTATTCGTGATTTTATGAGGTATGTTGAAGTGAATATGTTTTATGGGTAAAGTATGATTTCATTCTTATGTATATATGTACCCATGTTTCCTTTCCATATTTGTTATATCCCTTACTTAGCTTTTTATGCTCATCCCAAGTTTTTTTGAAATGTTTTTCATAGGTCAAGGGAAAGGTACATGATATGGTGATAGTGTCAAGGAAGTGTCAAGAAATAATCCATGTTTTATTTTAAATGTCTTTCCATTGATGGGAATGAAGAATACTATCTTTATGTAACCACTTTGTTTATATGTGGAATGTAATGCAAGTTTTATGATCTAATTCTCTAAAACTCTAAACCCAAAAAGATCCTCAATGTGTAATCTTCTAATAACTCAAGATTAAGTAAGGTTTATGGGAGGGGCCTTATAATAACATTCTTGATTCCCAGAATGATGATTACCAAGAATTAGAGATATCCTTACGAATACGTGATCACTTATTACAAAGGACAATTGTCTTTGAAGATGATCCACATATTATTTATGGTGAGTCTGAACCATCTCGATCATCTTTATGATCAACTAGATATTATCTTTCTTTATCTGATATGTCTATTCCCATCGTGTGAAGTCTCATCACTTTCTACCCAGTATAGTGGAGAATGACAAGGATGCCCATACAAGACTTCAAACAGAGCCTTATGTATCAAGGCCAAATAGTTTTTTTATATAAGATATAATATAATTAGAATTTATACTTACTTGATCCAACAATATCAATTACAAAAGAATAAAACATGTCTTCCCATGATTTTTCCATCCACTTAGACTGTGTAGCAGTCTGAGAAAGATATGTTGTTCTAATAGTAAACTGAGTCCTAAGGGGCATCATTAGAGATTTCATGAAACGAGATGCAAACCATGGAGATATATATATGATTATTAATATTGGTACACTGTGCCTCTTTACCACATATCGAATATAGTTTTTTGAAACATCCTCTACCTTATTAGTGTCACGTAATGGAGTGAAATTGCAAGACTTATTATGATGATCCACAATCACCAACATGGAATCGTGTTTTCGAACCTTTATCAGATTACCTATAAAAAAGATCATCATTATATTCTACTATTTTCACATTATGATAGGTAAATACTATAACATACATGTTAGTCTCTAATTACCTCTCATAACTTTCTTGACTAGTTATGCAATTAGAAACAAATCATGCCACTCTACTTTTCATGCCCCTCCACCAAAACATTGCCTTTAATGCCTTATACATATTTAGTGTACTTAGATGTACAACCCATCTCAAATTGTTGTAATAATGAAGCATTTGTTCCTAAAACCCCATTGCTACATCCATGTGATCTCTCAAGATCAAAAATTAACTTCTATCATGTTTCCATCCCTCAATTTTCTCCACACCATTGAATTTTGACTCATAACTAGACATTCTAAATCAGATAATTGTAACTCATTGACCTTATTTACCATATAAAAAACATGAGTAGGTGAAAATAAAACCAGAACATCACCTCTTTATTCACATTATACAAGCCTATAGGCTTGGACTGGTGTCAACACCCATTCATCAGATTCTTCATTCGCTAACTAAGCATATGACTTTCAACTCAAAGCATCTACCACCAAATTCTCTTTTCCTTGGTGTATACATCATGTCGGATTCAATCATCTAGAGATACTACATCCATCTCCATTTCCTCAGATTCAAATATTTCTAGGTAAAAATGTGTTTCAAGCTTTTTTGGTCTATAAAGACAGTAAATTTCCCACCAAAGAGACAATGTCTCCACATTTTAAGTTAATGGACATCTACAACTCACTCCAATTCGTGTGTTGGGTGATTAATCCTATGCACCCCAAACTGACTTCAACCATAAAAAACCACATGGTTTACATGAATGTGAACACAAACTAACCCTAATCCCAAAGAATCACAGGAAACCACATAGCTCTGTCTTGATTCTGGAATAATCATGATTGGTGCCATTTTAAGATGAACTTATTGTTCCTAGAATGAAATATGGAATTTCATTCTGCATTGGATTGTAGTTTTCTTCATTATCCGAGCTTTCAATAGCGAATAAACTCAATAAAAATAATGTTCAAAGTGTCGATAGAAACCAGGTTGACTAGGAAAACATCATATCTCAAAGACATTCTTCAGTGGTTTCTATGAGATAACAGCATATATATTTCCATGATACATGGAAACACCTTTTCTTTAGAAATGGAATGGCCAAAAAACGTACGTCTTATATCCAATGATCACACTTTGATAATTATTCATTAAAATGGTGATGTATCGAGATTTGTAACATTATTTCCAGGTGTTCATCATGGTCAGCCCTTGTAATTGAATACTCTAGGATTCTATCCACAAAATCCACCATAATAGAATGCAGATATCACTGAAATATACTATTAATCAACTCCATGAATACTTTGTGTGAATTCATTAAACCTAAAAGCTTGACTACATATTTTTATTGGATATATCTATGTTTTAAAGTTCTATTTGAAATATCTTATTTTTAATTTTTAATTGGTGATATCCTTATTGAATTCCGATTTTAGAGGACTATTTATCTCCTCTTAATTGATCTAATTGATCATAAATGATTAGATGTAGATATCTGTTCATTGTTGACACTTGGTTTAGCTTATGATAATCAATGTACAATCGAGGAGTTTGATATTCATTCTTCACAAACAAGACTGATGATTCCCATGAATACGTACTTGTCTGAATGAAACCCTTTCATTATAGCACCTCCAAAATCACTTTTAATTCCCATAACACTGTTGGTACCATCGTATAAGACATAAGGGTAATAGGACTTGTGGCTGAATGGAGGTAAATCGTACCCTCCACTTCCCTTTGAGGTGGTATCCTTGATATATTTTTGGAAATACAATAAAAATTAAACCACAACTATGGAAAAACTAATTTATTCAATCTCTTCCATTAATTCCAAATTCAATGCCTCCAACTGATAAGAGATAGTTCCTACAGTTAGTTCCAACAACCTATTTTCACCTTTCTTAACCATCCTCTCTCTTATAAATATATTTTCTACATCTTCCTTAGTAATGGAACTAATTATTCTCCTATAATAGTCAATGTGACCTCTAAACATTGTCAATGAATCCATACCTAGGATTTCATCATAGACATCCATGTCTAAAATCAATAATTCTCACTTTATCTCAGCTCAATCAACAGTTATACAACATAATCGACACAAAAGGGATTGACATTTTCTTTCCCTGTGAAGCAATTTTATTTTTAAAATAGAAGGCATCATTTCCAACATTAATCATAGAAAATAAAATTCATGAGAATCAATTAATGAATGTGATGCACCAGTATAAAAGAGATCTTGTAAAAGGGTATAATTCAAAATAATCACACCTCTCACTATATATGGGCTAGCTTGATCATCTACCACCATTTTCTAATTTCCATTCAATTGATAAGTTTCTTCATTATAATCCTTGCTTTCCTAATGAGAATGTTGTTCTTTAAATGTTTATATTGTTTGCGACACCTTAGAGGTGTATCAAGAAGCTACCCTCAAAGAAAGGTGAAAGAAGCACTTAATATTCCCATCTTATGGAAATTATGTCTTGATTTTGATGGGTTTTCCTACTCCCTATTGATGTGACTCAGTGAACCACACTAAAAACATCCAAGTATGAACTAGTGTCATGGAAGAAGGTTAATAATTCTTGTAGTCCATTTTTTATATGTTACACCCTCTTGAAAAACGGTGTCCCATATCCTCGTCATATAATTGTTAGAGGTTTCATATCTTCTCGTGAAGACAACCGTACACACCCTAATTGGATTTTCAATAGTGACAGATATCATATATATGGTATCTAGTCACAGGCCCAAATCAATGGTTTGAAATGTTTGATTCTTTCTTTGGACTAATTTTTTATTAACATGTGGATCACCTGCAACCACATTCTTAGTGTAATCATTTGACTAATTTCTACAATTCCTATTGGGTTCCAATTTCTAAATATACAACAACATTGGAAATTCACAATCCCTATAAACTAATGTCTTAGCATTTCAAATTCTATCATAATAACTATGACAATGTTGTTCTTCAAAACATCAATTTTCCATGTTCAATAATTTTTGTAATCATTCAACATTATTTTTGAAAATTAATCCATATTAAAAATACCATAATGAATTCCATTTTTAGAATCCTTCATTAGAAAAAAAAAATTCATAGGTTTTTAGAAATCTATAATTTTTCACAACATAAATCAATACCAGATATGATTTATGGAGTTATAGTTGGAAGCCATCTCTCTAACATTCATTTCATGATTGAATCACTAGATATACCCATGACAATAATATTTTTAAATCATGAATGTGTCTCCAAACACTTATGTACTCAACTCCCTTATAACAATTATTTCAGTATAAAAGGGTTATCTTTTTCCGTTTTTTCAAATCATTTATAGTTATGAAAATCGTACTCTTTTCTATGATTCCAACAAAAGGATTAGATAAGAATGAATGTCAACTCCAAGACCAATAACACTAATGAATAGTTTTTAGGAAATAAATGAACAAGCTAATACCATATGTACCACAGAGGATGGACAAAACTGATATAATTTTAATTACTCGCTAATTCTCATTTGATTGGGAGTACAATGGTTCATTTCATGGGCTTAAGAGACATCCCCATGATTCCAAGAGTTATAAATATATGATGAAGGGTTTCACAGAAAAATGGTTTAAGATTTCCCCTTTAAAAAAACATTAAACCATGAAACAATAACCAAACCATTCACTAAATGATGCTTGAAAAAAATTATGAGTACAAAACAACTTTATATATCTCAAAACCTCATCCCGGTGTGAAATAATGGAAGACTAATGTAGTATCAAAGTAAACAGTGTGGAAACATATTAATACTATCAATAAACTACATTACTCTATTATACATAATCTACATGCTCCACCATCACCAAATTTCCCAAATGACAGGAGGTAGTGCTAAAACTATGGGAAACCGTACATTTTCCTTTGTCCCGTAAGATATCCTCTGCATAAGAACAAAATTTCCAATGAAAGGGTGAATATAAAACATAGTATGGTTTACTCAATTAATTCCCTACTCACCCCACTAGGATAAAAAAGTTACCCACATATATATTAAAACATTCATATAAATAGATTATACCAAAATATATTCTAATCCCATGAAAATATTTTTCCAAGGAAATAATATAATAAATAATTTACATTATTTAACATTATATTTAGTGGAACTGTAACATCCCAAGTAATTAAATAATAGGAAAATTTTCATAATTATTAATATTTTTTAATTAAAAATTAATTTTTCTTTAAATTGGTTTCTATGTTTGATAGCATACTCGATACGCAACAACATGTTTCTTTGAAATCGTACGTTGCAAACTAATAATATAATATTATTATTTTAAATGGTCGTTAAATCCAAGCCATTTTATTGGCAGGAATGAATGAAACTAACTAAAATATGATTATATATGTTTGTCAAATTTATTTACTTTTATTAAATAAATGTTAGAGGCTTATAATGTGAATGAATCTAATTTTAAGCATAATTTACATTAAAAGGACGATTTATCGCATTTTAATGGTGAACCATCTTTAAATCTAGTTTTGGAAATTTTTATATTTTCTATATGTCCAAATAATATTCTTCTTTAGAATGGGGACATAAATTTTTTTACTTCGGGTATTTTTTTGGTATTTTTCCGATAAAGTTCATTTATTATGAATAGTAAAAAATATTGCATTTTAATTCAAAAGTTCCTTTTAATCTAATTTCATGATATGGTTATATTATATTTTTAGTTGGATTTAATGTGAAATTAAAGTATATTTTTACCATTTAATCCAATTTTGGTCATTGGATGCAATTTCACATTAAAAGTATACTTAATCAACAATCCATCTTTTGATAGTTATTAATTCATAAAAATAGCATTTTTGTTTTGACTGCTGGAATTAATTTTAAATTAATTTCTGCCACTTCTATGTTTTGAATTTGGGAAAATGCATTCCATATTTGAAATCAGGAGTTCCAAATTTTTCAAATTGGTAACTTTTATTTTTAGGCATTTTAAATATTTACATTAGTAAATATTTTATTTACTGTAGTTAGAGGGTAAATCTGGTAAATAAGGGTAATGAATAATATTATAATAATATAAATTTACCCTTAAACATGTAATAATCTTATTGGATGAGCCATTAACGACCATGGGTATCTTTTGGTCGATTTTGGGACCCCTCTGATCCACTTGGAAGTGATAATGACAATTTGGATTTATTAATTTAATGTAAAGTCAAAATTGACAATAACAAAAATCTTTTAGTAATTAATTTTTATATGGTGTTATTTAAGTCATATTTTCTACTATAAATATTCATTGGAAATCTAAAAATATTTCCTACATGATAGTATTTTTTATATATTTTATATATCGAAAAAATTAAATTATTTATGACACAATAATGATGCAGTATTTACATCATTAATAAATGATTTAAATAAATAAGAATATAATTTTCAAAATATAATCCAAAACATGTCCAATTATGATTGGATGATTTTATTTCGACCATGAGTCATATTATCTTTTTCTTTAATGTTTTTTTCCTTTTGAAACCGAATATATGTTTATAATAATATAATATTTTCACAAATTCCAATAGTGCCCCTCCTCCCCCTTATAAAAGGAGACCACTTCTAACTAATTCTTCACACCTCAAAAGCCACTTGGATCATCCAAAATCTGCCCAATTATGCTCCCTAAATCCTTATACTCCCCCTAGAAGCCTTAACTTATGCATAAGGCACTTCAAGAAGTCATTTTGGTTCAAACCTAAGGAAATTACCCAAATTAAAGGTAACAGTTTCTCTTAATTTGTTTTCTTTTATTTTACCTCTCCAACCCCTATAATCCTTTATTCATTTCTTTCATAACAACACCAGTATCCTCAATATACTATGATGTTTTTATGATAATGATTCTAACTACACATACACACACCTCCATCTAATGTATGAATACCATAAGGTTTCTGTGGATGGAAAACTAAAGCCTCACGAAACGATGATTGTTTAATTACATCTTACCGCCATTCATGGTGGAAATTATGATGGAAATGTATTTATATATGATATATATTATGTTTATGATTTCCTTATTTTTATGTACTTCCCGGTTATATTAAGCCTTTATGGTTTCCATAGTGGGTAATACGATAATCTCAATTGAGGAAGTGCGGACTACCGCCCCCTCAAAGTGATGTGACTCATTAATTTATTATGTGGGATGTATAAAGGACGAATTTAATGATATTATATATGATATTATACTGAAATTATAATATACCTATGTATCATTATGTTTTATTTCAATTACAATAATAAATATAAATGAAAGTAGCGTTCATGCGTACGTACGACTTACCGTCTCCATCAATGATGTATTTCATTTCTTACCTCCAAAGGATATGTACTATTATAAATAAATTTATATACTGGATATATATGATATATTTTATATCTAAATAATGAATATCATTTTGGATATAATGAACCTTTGACCACATGAAAAACCTGTAATTATAAGATATCCATTTTTGACTAAAGTACCAAATATCGAAAAAACGAAAATTATTAACTTAAATGATTGTATAATGTTTATAACATGGTAATAAGTGATATAAAAATAATAATAAACTTAAAAAATGTTCTTAAGAAAGTAGAAATTAACTTTAGTTTATTATTCAAGAGAATAAATAACGATCATGTCAGGTTGGACACGAGGTAAGGGACTTCGTCTCAATCTCCTTTCATTGAGGCATATTGTATTTTAATACACAATTTTCTTTCATACGCTGTATAAACACATTTGAATTTTCATTTCATTCAATGGGAATCTTTTTATATAATGCTTTTTACTAAATGAAAAAAAAACTTTTTTACGTAAGTGGTGACAACGACCTTTCCTCTGCCGCGAGTATTATTTGATCATTGTCTTCCTTAACAAGCTGGAATGTTTTTAAAAGGAAAAATAAATACCATATACTCTTTTTCGGTATTTTGGAATTGAAACTGATTTTGAGAATGGATTTATTATTTCAATATCTTGAAATGATATTTTATTATTGCAATGTTATATTCCTTTATGGATATTTTATGTGTTATGATCATGTTGTGGTTCTTGGGCATTATTTACGTATACGGGTGGTTTCGTGATAAACCTAGGGCTGGTGAGCCCAAGATAGCTCTCCAATGGATTGGATAATGTGAAGGAGGAAAACATGAATGTTTCTACTAAGAGATTTAGGGAATATATTGTGATGGGTATTCCAAATTCACTCCATATGTAGCTGTGATAGTTATAATGTAAGTATGATATGGATGCCCCAAGTTACCTTTATGAATAATTATTTCTATGTGTCTTTCATAAGGCATATGATTTCATGAGGTAACTAAATGATTTCATGTTTTTTATGTATTTATGAACAAATTTTTTCATTCTTGGTTTTATAACCCTTATTGTGACTTTTATTCCCATCCCAAGTTTTGAAATGTTTTCACAAGACTTAAAGATGAATAAGGTCAAGGATGAGATCAAGGAAAATTCATGTTGTCTAAAACATGGAACTACACATGGATCTTTTTTTTCAAGAGTTTATCTTTTATGAAAAAAATTGAATCTGTGTAGAAGTGTCTACCTAGTATTCTTTTGAGATGTAATACTTATGTCCTAATTCTATAAAAATCTAAACTTGAAAAGATCCACAATGTGAAATATTTGTTTAATTAAATATTAAGTACATGTTTAAGGCCAGGTCCTTATAGTTGGTATCATAGGTCGGGTTAGACAACTTTAGGAGTTAGGGAATTGATAAATTGATATCCATAATGTAATTTATGATAATATTGAAATCATATATCATTTACAGATTACCATGTTGCTTCGCCTAATATATTTCTGTGTTCAGAATGGTTTTCCATAGAGGAATCATGGAAGCTATGTTGGGATGACATCAGGAGGAAGAAAACCTTCCAAATCAGCAACCTGAGATGGTTGGAATCAGAACTGAATAGTTTGGTGTAGTGATGACACAATTGGCTCAGGCTATAAATGGGGGTGGTATCCATGCACGAGATCAGCCAGATCAACCACCGAGGAACATGACAGTAGTGGAGAATTTCATGAAGAAACATCCCTCATCATTCAATGGATCATCTGACCTTGTGCTAGTTGAAGGGTGGATTAATGTACTGAAGATTATTTTCGAAGACATGGGTCATTCAGAAAATCAAAAGGATAGTCTCATTGTTTACCATTTTGAAGGTGAAGATGATCAGTGGTAGTCGATGGTGAAAAATATCAGAGACAGTGAGGAGATTTATGCTCTTGAATGGATTGAATTCAAAAGTATGTTTCATGAAAATTATTTTCCTAAGGTGGTTCATCTTAGGATGGAAAACAAATTCCTGGAATTGAGGCAGGAGGATGAATCAGTGGCTGCTTATGAAGAAAAAATCACTTCACTGGCAAGGTATGCTCCAAATTTCATACGAGATCTTGATAGTAAAATCAACAGAATTTACTCAGGATTAAAGCAAATGTATTGAAGGTATTTAGCTTCCCATGAGTTCAAAAGTTATGAATTTTTTTTTATTTTTTTTAGAAGGTGGGAATGGAGTTTACCGATGACTAGGTATTCTTTGACAAACAACAAAATAAGAGGTCGAGGTGGTAGGCGAAAGGGAAGAACTCTTCAAAAAAGTCAAATTGTAAGAAACTGAAGTTTACTATTTCTGAAAATTGTTTTAAAATCAAGTTGGGGAATGTTGTTTGAATTTTGGTAACTTCTACTGATGTGGTAAAATGGGACATAAGGCTCGTAATTGCACTGAAAAAGATCAGGGTAATAGTAAGAAAAAATCTGATTTACAGCCAGTAAAATGTTTTAAGTGCGTTGAAATGGGTCATTATTCAAATTAGTGTCCAACAAAGAACTCAACCGAAGGAAAGCTGGTAGACTACAAGTAGAAAGTGGTGGTGAAATCATTTGTAACTACTTCATAAGATGTTGGGCCACCAAATGAAGTGGTTTCAGGTACAATGTTTGTTTGTTCAGATTATGCCAATGTGCTGTTTGATTCAGGGTCTACACACTCTTTCATTTCTGAGAAGTTTTCTATTAAATTGGGAATTCCATCTCATGATATGAATACTGTTCATACGGTAAAAACACATGGAGGAAAAGTTTAGACAAAAAGAAAACATAAGAAAATTCATGTCCTTGTGTGCGGAATGAATCTACCTGCAAACCTTATTGTTTTTCCTCTTGTAGAGTTTGATGTTATATTGGGCATGGATTGGATTTCTGTTTATCATACTAAGATTTATTGTAGAGATAAAGTGGTTTATTTTCATAATTATTATCAGTTTGTATACAAAAATGAACCCTTTCTATTGATAACATATCATGAAGTTGAGAAACTGGAAAAAGACAGAAATGAATGTTACCTTGCACATATTGTTGAAAACAATGTAACTGTCTAGATTAATTATGTTCCAGTGGTAAATGAGTACCATGATTTTTTTCTTGATGAGTTTCCTGGTATTATACCTGATCAGGAAGTTGAATTTACTTTTGACTTAGTTCTTAACGCAAATCCAATTTCAAAAACCCCTTATTGAATAGATCAAATTGAACTTTAAGAGTTAAATAATCAATTGAAAAAGTAATTATATGAAGGTTTCTTTGACCTAGCACATCACTATGGGGTGATCCTATATAGTTTGTTAAAAAAATGATGGTTCAATGAAACTTTTCATTGATTATAGAGAATTTAATATCATTACAATTAAGAACAAGTATCCTTTGACTCATATCGATGATTTGTTTGATCTACTCCAGGGAGCCCAGTATTTTTCAAAGATTGAAATGAGGTCGGGGTACCATCAGTTGAAAGTAAAATAAGTAGACGTTCTGAAGAATGTGTTTTGTACTAGATATGGCCATTATGAATTTGTATTTATGCCTTTCGGTTTAACCAATGCACCTTCTATGTTCATGGAACTTATGAATATAATTTTCCATGAGTTCATGGATAATTTTGTGGCTGTGTTCATTGATGATATTTTGGTTTATTCAAAAAATAAGGAGGAACATGAAAGTCATTTAAGGGTTTTCTTCCAAACCATAAAATAAAAGAAACTATTTTGGAAATTTAGTAATTGTGAGTTTTGTTTACAAAAAAATTCATTCCTTGGTCACATTGTTTCAAAAAATGGCATAACTGTTGATCCTGCTAAAACAAAATTTGTTGAAGAATGGACAAGTCCCACAAATATAACCGTGATTCCTAGTTATCTTGGTTTGGCAGGTTATTACTAGAGGATAGTTGAAAATTTTTTAGGGTTATCTAGTCCAATGACTATGTTAACTCAAAATAGTGTTATGTTTTTCTAGACAAAAGAATGTGATGATTGTTTTCATGAATTGAAAAGAAGTTTGGTTAATGATCCAGTTTTGGAACTACCTTCCAGAAATAGTGAGTTTTTTATCTACAGTGATGCTTCATTGAATGGACATGGATGCATCCTTATGTCGAATGATCCGGTAATTGCTTATACTTTCGTCTGTTGAATCCTCATGAGTTAAATTACCCTACACATGATCTGGAAATAAATGATTTTGTTTTTTCTTTAAAATATTGGTGGCATCATTTGTATGGAGTAAAATGTGATATATATACTGATCACAAAAGCTTGAAGTATATATTCACTCAAAAATATTTGAACATGAGACAGAGGAGATGGTTGAAAATTAATCAAGGATTATGATTGCACAATCCATTACCATCTGAGAAAAGAAAATAAAGTGGTTGATGATTTGATTCAAAAAAGTAATGCATCATTAATCATGTTACATTTGGAATGATATCCTTTAGTTTTTGACTTGATTAACATTGGCATAGAAGTTGTTGTTGTAGGAAATATTTCTGTTTTTTATCAGGTGTTAGTGAGATCATCTCTATCAGACAGAATAAAGTAATCACAGAAAGATGACAGTGAGTTGAAGAAAAAGGTAGATTTGGTTCATAAGGGTATGTTTCCTGATTTTAACATTGATATTGATTGTGTATTGATGTTTGGGAATAGATTATGTGTACCTTGTGATTCACAATTGAAGAATGTGTTGTTATGTGAAGTTCATATTTCTCCGTTTTTAGTTAATCCTGGAAGTACTAAGATGTTCATAGATCTCCAGAAGTATTACCAGTGGGATGGGATGAAAAGATATATTTCTGATTTTTCTATGAAGTGTTAGACTTGTTCACAATTTAAAGTAGAGCGATATTCACTGAAAGGGATGCTTCAGCATTTACCGGTGCTAGAGTGGAAATGAGAAAATATATCTGTTGACTTAGTTGTGGGATTACCAAAGACATCTCGAGGTAATAATGCAATATGGGTTATAGTTGATCGACTGACTAAATCTGCTTATTTCCTTCCTATTCGTGATACGTTTTCTCTAGATCAAATTGCTCGGTTTTATGATAAAGAGATAGTCAGGTTGCATGGTGTTCCTATCTTCATTGTATCTAATTCTGATCCCAGGTTTACTTCTATCTTTGGGAGGGGCCTTAAAAAGTCGTTGGGTATTGAGTTAAATTTTAGTACAGTTGATCATCCTCAATCTGATAGGAATTCAGAATGATCAATTCAAACCTTTGAGGATATGCTACGTGCTTGTTCACTGGATTATCATGGAAGTTGGGACCAACATCATTCTATGGTTGAATTTTATTATAATAACATTTTTAATTCCAGTACACATATGGATCCGTTTGTGGAATTATATGGAAATAATTTTCGAACACCATCATTCTGGGATGAATTAGGTTAAAGGAAGCTGATGGGATCTGAATTGGTAGAAGAGATGTCAGAGAAAGTTCAGTTGATTCAAAAGCACATGAGAACATCCCTAGAAGACTGAAAAGTTATGCATGAAACCGGAGTAAGGATCGTTCCTTTAATGTAGGTGATCATGTCTTTCTCAATGTTTCTCCATGGAAAAGTGTGACGTGTTTTGGTAAGAAGAGAAAGTTGATTATGAGGATCATTGGACCTTATAAAATTCTGGATAATGTTGGATCAGTTGCATATAGAGTGGAATTACATCCATGTTTATCTGAGGTACAAAATGTTTTTCATGTTTTGATGTTGAGAAAGTATATGTCATATCCATATCATGTTTTGAGCCTAGCGGTAGTTCAGTTGGAAGAGATTCTCTCTTATGAAGAACAAAAGGCCCAGATTGTTGACCGTAGAGAGCATGTTTGTGAAATAAGGTAATTAACTAGGTAAAGGTTTTTTGGAAAAACCATATGGTTGAAGAGGCAACCTGGGAATCTGAAAATGCTACGAGGGATAAATACCCCCACTTATTATGATAAGTGAATAAAAATTCTGGGGACGCAATATCCAAAAGGGGGGAAGGATGTAACATCCCAAGTAAATAAAGAATAATACATATTTCATATTTATTAATATTTTTTAACTAAAAATTAATTTCTCCTTAAAGGGTTTTCTATGTTTGATAGCGTACCTGATACGCAAAAACGAGTTTCTTTGAAATCGTACGTTGGACACTAATAATATAATATTATTATTTTAAATGGTAGGTATCTCTTAGTCATTGTATTAGCGAGAATGAATGAAACTAACTACAATATGATTATACATGTTTGCTAAATGTATTTACTTTTATTCAATAAAAGTTCGAGGCTTAAAATATGAAAGAATCTTATTTTAAGCATAATTTACATTAAAAGGCCGATTTATCGCCTTTTAATGGTGAACCCTATTTAAATCTAGTTTTGATGATTTTTATATATTATATTTGACCAAATAAAATTGTTATTTAGAATAATGACATTAAATTATACTTTGGTAATTTTTTGGTATTTTTCTGATAAAGTTCATTTTAATGAATAGTGAAAAATAATGCATTTTAATTCAAAAGTGCCTTCTAGTCTAATTTAATTATATGGATATATTATCTTTTTAGTTGGTTTTAAATTGAAATTAAAATATATTTTTACAATTTAATCCAATTTTGGTCATTATAATCTATTTCACATTTAAATTGTACTTAATCAACAGATCATCTTTTGATAGTTATTAATTCTTAAAAACACGTTTTTTGTTTTGACATTGGAAATTATTTTAAAAATAATTTCTGCCACTCCTATGTTTTGAATTTGGAAGAATGGATTCCATATTTAGAATCTGGAGGTCTATGTTGTTTAAATAGGTAAATTTTATTTTTAGACATTTTGAATATTTACTTCAGTAAATATTTTATTTACCGTAGTTAAAGGGTAAATTAGGTAAATAAGGGTAAAAAATATTATTATTATTATATAAATTTACCTTCAACTGTGTCCTAATACTATTTTTTGAGTCCTCTACGACCATGGTCATCAATGGGTCGATTTCGGGACCCCTTTGATCAATATGGAAGTGAAAATGACAATTTGGATTAAATAATTTAATGTAAAGACAAAATTGACATTAAAAAAAATATTTCAGTAATTAATTTTTATATGGTTTTATATAAGTCCAATTTTATACTATAAATATTCATTGGAAATCTAAAAATATTCCCTACAAGATTGAATTTTTTTATAAATTTTAGATATATAATAAATTAAATTATTTATGACACAATAAAGATGCAGTATTTACCTCATTAGTAAATGATATAAATAAATAAGAATATAATTATTAAAATATTATCCAAAACATGTCCAATTAGGATTGGATGATTTTATTTGGACCATTAGTCATCTTATCTTCATATTTAATGATTTTTGGACCTTTTGAAACTGATGATAAGTTTATAATAAAATAATATTTTCACACTTTCCAAAAGAGCCCCTCCTCCCCCTTATAAAAGGATAACACTTCTAACCAATTCCTCACACCTATAAAGCCACTTGTCTCATCCAACCTCTGACCAATTAAGCTCCCTACATCCCTCGCCTCCCCCTTGAAGCATTACCTTAGGCGGAATGCATTTCATGAAATTTTTTTGGTTCAAAACAAAGGAAGTTACCCAAATTAAAGTTAACTGTTTCTCTTAATTTGTTTTCTTTTATTATAATTATCCAAACCCTAAAAACTTTTTATTCCTTTATTTTGAAACAACACTAGTATCCTCAATTAACTAGTATGTTTTTATGAGAATGATTCAAACTACAGTTACACACACCGCCATCTATTGGATGAAGAACATAATGTTTCTGTGGATGGAAAACTAACGCCTCACGGAATGATGATTCTTCAATTACACCTTACCGACCCTCATGGTGGAAATTATGATGGAACTATATTTATATATGATATATATTATCTTCATAATTTTCTTATTCTTATGTACTTTCAATTTATATCAATCTTTTATTGTTTCCATAGTGTGTAAATACGGTAATCTCATTTGAGGAAGTGTGGACTACCGCCCCCTCAAAGTGATCTGACTCGTTAATGCCTTTTGTTGGATGTATAAAGGATGGAGTTAATTATATTATATATGATATTAAACTGGAATTATAATATAACTATGTATAATTATGTTTTATTTCAATTAAAACATGAAATAGAAATGAAATTAGCGTTCATGTGTACATACGGGTTACCGTCTCCGTGAATGGTGTATTTCATTTCATACCTCCAAATGTTATGTACTATTATAAATACATGTATATATGGGATATATATGATATAGATGATATCTAAATAATGAATATAATTCGGTATATAATGAACCTTTGACAACATGAACAACATGTAATTATAAGAAGTCCATTTTTGACTCATGTACTAAATATCGACAAAACAAACATTATTAACTAAAATGATTGTATAATGTTTATCACATTGTAATATGTGATATAAAAGGAATAATAAACTTGAAAACGTTTCTTAAGAATGTATTAATTAACATTAGTTTATTATTCAGGAGATTAATGAACGATCGAGTAATGACGGAAATGAGGTAAGGGACTTCGTCTCAATCTACTTTCATTGATGCATATTGTATTTTAATACAAGGTTTTCTTTTACATGCTGTATAAATAAATTTTACTTTTCTTTTCATTCAAATGGATTCTTTTTATATGAATCATTTTACTAAATATCAAAAAATATTGTTCTATTTTAGGTAAGCTGTGAAAATGGCCTTTTCGCCGCCACGAGTATTAGTTAATCTTTGGCTTCCTTAACAAGCCGTAATGTTTTTAAAAGGAAAAATAAATACCATATACTCTTTCTATATATTTTTGTATTGAAAATTGTTTTTATAATGGATTTATTATTTCAATATCTTGAATTTATATTTTATTATTGCAGTGTTATCTTTCCTTTATGCTTATGTTATGTGTTATAAGCAGGTTGTGGTTCTTGGGCATTATTTAAGTATAAGGGACGTTCCATGATAAACCTAGGATGGGTGAGACAAAGATATCTCAACAATGCATTGGGTAACATGACATTGGTAAAAGTTAATGTTTCTAATAAGAGATTTAGGGAATATACTATGATGATTATTCCAAAGTAACTCCCTTTGTAGCTCTGATAGCTACAATGTAAGTATGATATGGATGCCAGAAGTTGCCTGTATGATTAATGATTTCTATGTGTATTTCGTAAATCTTATGATTTCATGAGGTAAGTAAATAATTTCATGTTTTTTACATATTTATGAACAAATTTTTTCATTATTTTTTTATAACCCATTCTGAGCCTTTTATGCTCATCCCAAGTTTTGAAATGTTTTCACAGGATTTAATGATGAATATGGTCAAGGATGCGATCAAGGAAAAGTCATGTTGTCTAAAAATGGAACTTTAAATGAATTTTTTCTTCAAGGGTTTATATCTTATGAAAAAATGGAAGCTATGTAGAAGTTCCTACCTTGTATTCTTTTAGATATAATAATTATGTCTTAAATCTCTAAAACTCTAAACATGAAAAGATCCTCAATGTGAGTTATTCATTTAATTAAATATTATGTAAATGTTTAAGGTCGGTCCTTACAACAACCATTCCATATATCAACAAAACATAGAAATAATGAAACAAATAATAGGTGGAAATCCAAAGCCCTTATAAATCCCAATCATGATAGGCATACTTCTTAACCTTATCCGACCCAAATGCACATAAATGTTTTATTGGGGAGAGACCTAACCCATATCCATCTCAAAAATGATAAGGGAGACACATGAAAATTATCTTTCTCAAATTTAATTTTCATATTTTTTAGAGAGATCCCTAACCCAAATTCATCATAACAATTATGGGGGATACTCCTAACCCAGATCCATCCCAAATGTCATATGAACACAGACAACCCTTATGCCATTACACCAACGACAAAACCAACATGTCGTCCATTTGAATATAACCATTATATTATTGGAAACATAATAATCAAACCAAAATCTATTATTCCCTAAAATTACCATTTCAATTCAACATTTAAAACTATGAATAAAATCATTTTAATGAAACATCCATTTTTCTTAATTTCCTCTTTTACGAATCCATCACAAAATAATCATTCCTACAATAGTTCAACAGAAAAATCATAATAAATTTCACACAAATAAATGAAATTTAAATAGTTTTAGATAGTTGTATAAATTTGAGTTGATAATGAAAAAACCTATATCAAAGCTTTTTATGAAACTAGACAACTAACGAAGAACACCTAAGAAAACCTAGTTAGATCTTTAAAAACCCACCTTAGATCTATTATCCTAGAATCATCAAGACCAAATAATATCATATATAAAATCCAACAACGTATATCAACCCATTACAGATGTATATCTTAGAAAACAAGAGAATAAAATAATTAGATCTATTTAAAACTTAGAAACCTATTAAGAACTATGAAAAACAATCACATACCTTAAGAATTTGGCATTGATTCAGCAAGGGGATCCATCAAATCGACTCTAAAATTTGTGGGAGACGTTCTCCTTCATCATATAGAGAATAATATTTAATGAATGCCATTTAGGGTATGAAACATGGTAGTTGTGAAAAAAAATGAATGAGATCCTATTTTTAATGATCTTATTTCTACTATGTGCATGTTTTGATAGCACAGTTAAGAAAAACATTGGATAACCATGAGATAGACACTTTCCACACAATATCCCCTAACTCAGTCATCCAAACCATTCTCCAACTGTTCTTGAGCTAATACCTCCATAGGACTACAACGAATGGTTAGGCCCTACAGTTACGAAAACCATGTGTTGCCCGTGCGACTACCCCTTTATCTCTCAAAACACATATAAAATTCACCAAACTCTCCCAACCTCCACCCATACACTTTATAACCAAAAAAATCATCAAGTAAATGTTATATACCAGAATCCAAGGGTACTAAAATTTTTGTAGGCCTAGAACACATGGAGGAAACAGTGGAAAACAAAATTTCTAACCAAAACCATATCTAAGAAGCTAAAATTAGGTAATGTTGTTATACTGATAAATAATGTAATAATTATTTAATTCTAGTCAGTGATTATGTTTTTATGATGAAATATATAGGGGAAGGTATTATATGACTCGATATGAATGGGAATCTATGCCCAAGGTATTTCATTCCTTTTTAAATTATAGAATGAATTCAAACTGTGGCTTATCTTTTGGAAATTACTCATATAGGTTCTAAAGTAGATGACGTGTTTTATATATCTTTACATTGTAATTAGATTCTAGACCCAAAACATGCTATGAGGTATTAAGAAATATAATTGGAACCTTATATATTTTAGTATGATAAACCTGTCAAAATTATTGACACTAGAGAGTATGTGTTGACAAATCGAACAACTTGCATGGTAAAGGTATTGTGGAAAAAAGTATTAAATAGAACATGTGACCTGGGATACTGAGGATATTATAATGATGTTCAAAAAAATTTTCATAGGACATGACAATATATAAATAATGAGGGATATTATTTTTCAATCATTAGTGAATGTAACACCACATAATTTATAAATATGTTTTCCTTATAATAAATTTTAATATTCTGTATTGCACAAAAAACAAAGTTCAAACCGGATGTGATCTATTAAATTAAATAATGTTATAAGATAAATATTATAATTTCATGAATTAATTGTTTTAACAAAATTATAAATGATGTTCTTGTAATATTGATCTAATATATTTTATAGGCATAAGATAAGAATGAATTCAGTGTTACATATTAAAAAGATATATTTTTTGAAGGCAATTTTATCGATATTTATTGTTTTTATTATTTGAAATATTATTCTAAAACTTTTATTAATTTAATTTGAAAAAAAATTACCTTCTTTGAAATTGAAATTTGAATAATTACATTGGATTAATTTTATGTTTTTTAGGTAAGTATCATGGATTGAGGAATATTGATAATATATAGCATTTTAATTGAAAATAATATTTCATATAAATACTTTACATTGTTAATTTTTTTTTGAAATTTTATTTGTATAAGCTGATCAATTTTTTATTATATAATCCAATTTAGGTTATTTAAATGAATATCACATTTAATTTTGATCTCAAAACATTTTATTTATTTGAATGTTTTCACTATAAAAACATATTTTCTCATTCCGAAAATGAGCGTAATTTTAAATTATTGTTAAAATATTTGTTATTTATAATTTTAAATTTTTATTTTCTGTTTTAAATTATGATGTTGATATTTATTAAATCTGTACCATTTTATTTGAAAAATTAAATACAAACTTTTGAAATTTTTATTAACACGGTTGAATGTTAATTTGATGAATAAGACAAAAAACTAAGAGTATAAATATAATTAAATTATCCTAAATCTTGTAAAAATATTATTGAATGAGTTTTTTTCAGGGTAATCATCCAAAGAATGGTTTTATGGTCTCATTGAGCTACATAGATTACATTAGATATTTTATTGAATTTTATTTTATGAAAAGCTAAGTATGTCATACTCATGTATTTAATAATTATTGAACTTATAATATTTGGTTATTCAAAACATATTGTTTTATAAAAAATTATTTATAATGATAAAATTATTATCTCTTTCATGATATTTTATTTTTTATTTTTATGATGCATTTTAACAAAATATCATTTTTCAGAATGATGATGCATTAATTATTTAATTAATGATTATTTAAAATGAATGATAAGAAAAATATTAAATTAAATATATATATAAATAATTATGGTCATATACTAATTAAATATATAAATTTAATTTTATAGATATCTATTAGAAGTTTTGGTCATAATTTGTCTAACTTTATTGATTTATAAAATTTGAATGTAATGAATAATATCATAATTGTCATTAATTTTATATTACAATAAAAAATAATTTATTTAATTATATAAAGATAAAAAAAATTATACTTAGGATAAATTATTTTGTTAAGATAAATATTGAAAAAATGATTCATTTAGGTTATGTTTTATATTTCACATTAATTGTATTAACGCTGAAGACGTAAAAAACACATGTAATAATAGAATGACATAAAGGGATTAATTAATAAATAAATTCAAATGATTAGTGTATCAATGTGATATTAATATTGAAAAAATAATGTTTATATTATTTATACCCTTAATTAACTTATAGTTGAAATAAATCTCTTTTGATCCAATTGGAAATGAAAATTAATTTATACTATTTTAGTAGTTTGATTGTTTCCAAAAGTACACATCATCCCAATTATAAAAGGTCACATCTTCCACCAACTATTCACACGACATTTAACCTTATAGATCAACCAATAAATACTCAATTACCCTCAAAATATAATTATAAATTTTTTATAGGAAATGTTATTTTAAAACGATCGATTTTGGACAACATAAGAAGAGATCTTAACAATACCCATCAAAGAAGGGATAATTGATTTTCCAACTCATCTATATTCAATTGTTATTATACATAATATTCATGTGTTGATTACATATTAAATTATTAAATATAGAATAATTTATAAAATTAAAAGTACTTATGAATATGGGATAACCATATTTAACCTTTTAACCATACAATGAATAAACAAAGCATCGTGTGTGCGAATGTATGACTTTCTATCTTCAAATTAGGGTGTAATATTTTTTCATAACCACTATATTTAGAATTTTTTAACGATGTATAAATGGAATAAAAATATTAAAAAGTAAATTAAATTTATTCTTTAAAATTATTTTTCCATCCAATTCCTTACTCTTTTACTAATAAGTTAATGATAAAATCGATTATGCATAGGTACAACCTACCATATCTATTAGGCAATGTGATTGATTTCCTATATCGACCACGAATGAATGATTATAAAAATTTATATAATGAGGAAATATAATATCTATGAAAATAATATTATATTTTATATATGATAAATATATCATGTGCATAAAAAGAAGTACATACATGACAGAACATGCGTTGGAAAATGTAATTAACAACATATGTAAGGGTAATAAATAAAATTATTATAAAAATGATATGTGAATATCATATATTATATAATATATATGGATATTCTTATATAATAAATTAATATTTTATTTAAACTATTATACAAGATGTTAAATGACATTCACCTAATGGAATGTACAAGGTATGTATTTTTCACAATCTCATTATTAAATGGGATTGATTATGTTTATATCCGTAGTTGGTAAAATATTTCTACATATTCTATTATTTCTAAAAATATCATTGAAATGGTTTTTTAAAATTACCCTTCAGATTGTTACAATATTTTTACACATGTTGTAAATTTTAAAATATAGTTTTTATGGAATTTATTTATTTTTATCTATAAAATTCAATTTATGAATTTTCAATAAAAATACAAATGTTATTATATTCATATTCTCCATAAATAACTTTTACCACCATCATAAAAATGTAATGTATTGAATATTAATTTATACTTTTAATGTATTTTTTACTAAAAAATTACATTTTATATTCCTAGATTTTATATAAATGATTTCAATATTTAGTTGGTATTTCACTAAAGATGTTTTTATTGATTTTATTATAGTATATTAAAATAAATAAAACTACTTTTTTAGATATTATTATTGATTGTGTTTGATCATTTATGATACCATCTTAAACATTTTATTTATTGTTTAATGATAAAGTTGATAATTTGGGTTCTATTTTGATACCAGTAATTGATTGTGGTTAATGTATTCACATTTCATATGATAGTTTTTCAATATGAGTGTTTATTTTATTATTATTTTTTGAGGATGAATGAATTGGACTTAGTATGTGGTTGTTGTAAACTATTATATAACCTCAATTCATCAATAGGACTCATGATACTATCAATTTTGTGAATTCAATGATTCATTATCCATTCCTTCTTTTTATTATTTTTAAGTGATATTCCATGTGATTATTATTTTATTATAGTATCAGTGTGGTTATTTATGTAGAATAATTTTATTTTTCATTTCATTATTCCATATTTTGACAAAAAATAAGTTACAATGACTTTTAATTTAGATATACACCTGGAAATAATGATTATGCTTATTTATTCAAAATTTAATCCATTGAATTCTGACCCAAACTCAGCTTATGAGATTACCCATTTCATAAGTTTTATTTTTATTAGAATTCCATGATGTGTATTATGACTAATATGCAGGTTTAAACAAATATAATAATTGATTTCACAATGTATTCTCCATGTTGTATTATAAATAAAAAATTTCATTTTTATGATTACTGAATATAATTTATTTTGAAATTCCATGATATATTAGTCCTTTGAAATTCAAGTGTAGTATATATGTAAATGTTATAATGTGATTCATTGACTCTGGCCATTGATGTCAGGTTCATTACATTAACAGAACATTCTTTAAATATTATATTAGATAGATAACAGAGAAAAGAATAACTATGGTCAAAGACTTATATGAAATACCTACTAGTTATAATAACAGACAGAGTTTAAAATGGCATTGTTTTATTTTATGTAGTATATTTTGTTTTATTCATAATATAGTAAGAATATTTTTTCCCATCACATTCATGTAATTTTTTTGTTTTTGACTACTAGTCATATAGGCAGTTTAAGGTGACAATATTTACCTAGAGTGTAACTATTGAAAAAACTATGCAATATAAAACTATAAACTATATTAAATTAACAAAATATTTAATAAATATTCTATATTTGACAATGTAACTTTATTTTCATGACTTTTTATAATTTATTCGAATGAAAAATAAAATAAAACCTCAAACTTTATATTGTAAATGGGTATGGAATCCCTAGAAAGGGTGTATTTTTTTAGAAGTTCCCATATTTGAAAATTAAGGAAAATATAAATTACTGAATGTCCTTGAAAAATAGCCATTGAATAAGTGTTCATGAATGATATTTCATTTATATTTTACAATAATTAAATTTGAAATTAAATGTAAGATATTTTATTCAATAATGAATCTTGAAGAATGAATTTTATGGTACTTTCTATCACTATTCAGCGATTTTAAAAAATACTATGATTTGTTTATTGGATGAGATAATTCCATTTCAAGATGATAAAAGGTATTTTATGATATAATTATTAAATATTTTTAAATATATCAATTGGCATAAAATTGTTATAATATAAAAATTTTAGAAATTTCTTATTGAAAGAATATTGATATTATTATTTTGTTATAGATTATGTTTTCATTAGTTAGAAAACAACTTTTTCTATAAAAGGAATGGATCACGTAATATTTTACTGATATTATTAATATAAATCAAATTTTTAAATAAATAATATAAACAAATCCCATGTAATATTTGAATATCATATCAACAAGATTGAGAGAAGAAAATAAATTCATGGAATAACATGAAAATGATAAGAAAATATGAGGAAAAATAAGAATATGGGAATATATTTACATACCACATTATAGAATAAAATTTAAAAGTAAATATAATGTGGGATATTGTGGATAACACATTTTATTTGTATATTATTTCAATGGATATTGGATGTAAACAAGTTGTCAATAAATTATTAAAAAGTCCAAGTAGGCTTTCCTAGGAACACAATAATATTATAAATGTATTTTCAAAGAAATGGTTACTACCATATGAGTTTTAGCTGAAACACATTAAACATGAAATTAATAATTAATTATCATAGTTGTTATTAATAGAATGAATAAATGAAATTCTATTTTTATATATTTTTTTCATAGACATGATAATAGAAATATGTTATTCTTTTGATCATGTTATATCCTCATTCATGTGGAATTGATATTAAGAATAAACCTCGATGAAGATGTGATATTAATGAATTAATTATCCTAATGATGTACTTGGGAAAATTTTTTGTTGTTCTTCCTAGAGATCATGGAATGTTTAGTAGAATAATGGAAAACTAATATATGAAATGTTGTATGCTTTAAAGTAACTAGGATATTTCATGTATAATATTATACGTCATTATACGATTATTTTATTAATTTTGTTAATTTCATTTTGGTGAAAATAATCTCTCTTTCCAAATGTCACCCAATATATTATATAACATCAGAAAGAGTATTATTTTTATTCATTTATAATTATTATAAAAATATATATCATAACATTTCATACATTTTTTATGACTTAGTTAATTTAAATTTATATACTCTAATGTCTCATTAAATTAAGCTTTTTTACATATATAAATTATGAATTAATATAAAATAAATATCATAAAGATTCATGTTAAACCACAAAACTTCAATACAGAAGATGTATCAAGCATGCTATTTTTAAAAACAATCATGGCTTGAAAATGTAAATATGATGAAAGGAATCAATGTGAATGATCTCTGTAGTTTGTTATAACAATAAAAAATTAAAATAATGTGAATATATTCTGTTCAATGATGACTTATATTCTCAAAAAACCATGTACTTTAGGGTATCAAAATGATAATTGGAATGATTTTATGGAAAATTGAAATTGGGAGATATGGATGGTCTTGTTTTCATGATATTTTTGTTATATGAGATAAATGATAGCTAATTTTCGTTAATGTGTTGTTGTGAATAATTTAGGATTGTTTCTTATTGATGAATCAAAAAATGAGAATATGTTCATAACTAAAAATTAGTAGTAATCATTCAGATACACGTAAATTCATATGATAAAGCATTACCATTTTATTTTCCATGGGTTATCACCATGTCAAAAAAAAGATCTAAAAAGTTTATACACCATGATATGCAATAATTTCATGTAAAATGCCTATTTTAGTGTTATTTATAGACACATTGATATATGAGAATCTATAAAATAACTGCTTTTGGTATAGAAACACAAGGAGGATTGAAAATATACAATGGGTGAGTGAATAATTTAATTTTTATAAATTCATTTTCATGGGTTCAGCCTCTTGAAAATATTAAGGATCTTGATCCATTCATAATCATCAAAATGTATTGTGAAATGTTAATAAATTATAATATATATCATGATACATAATATTTATATGAGTTGTAAAAAAATACTCTATGAAAATATGGTTATGACCCCACCCCCATATTGAATATCTATTATAATATTAACATCAATTTCAATTTCTAATATATTTAGAACATGTAATCTATCTACTAATTATAAAAATGTGTATATTTATATCACTTAAAAATATGTTACCATAAACTACATAGGCCTTCACAAACATTATTTAGGAAAGTTGGTATTTATAAATAATCGCGTAGTGTTACAAAATTCAATAATAGACATCTCAATCTTTAGTCTGACAATATGATATTTATGCTTATTTAAATATATTTATATTTATTCATTTCATAATCCCCAATATTATTATCTCTATAACCATATTCATTCTTCTGTAAAAAAATATATATTGAATTTCCTTTATTAGAATTCTTGATCTCACATCTTCATGTATTCAAATTCACATAAATTTATATATTTTTAGTGTTTCACATTTATATTTTATTACATTTGTATTATCGTTATTCATATAGTAATTATGCTCAAGAATATATTCATCTTTATTTATGTTGTTGTCCCAACAACATTATTATTTTATAAGATTATTCACAAAATTTATATTATTTTATCTTATTAAAATAAGAATAACTCACATTATCATTCTAACTTCATGTTGAATCCTATAAATAACATCACCAAGAACAAATCATGCAATAAAAATAATATAAATAATGTGGTGAAAAAATATTAAACATAATTATTACTTTTATACTTTTATTTTCAGTATTTATTATATTTAATATCTCCCTTCCACATGCATTGTAATAAATATGGTGCGGTATCTAAAACAACAGAAATGGGTTTCACGATATTCTTTGTGGACACAAAAACTATCTAACTACCAATATCATTATACATCTTATCTACCTCGCACAAATGTTTAACACCATTTCTTTCATATATATTTAGGATCAAATGACATTTTAATTAATTAAAATGATGAGTATGTAATAATTTGAAGAGTATTGTTTTGAAAAAACATTTCAAAATCTTCATAATATTTCTGGAATCTTCATACTATGTCATAGAGAAATAACATTTGCATGAGGTTCAACTTAATTTAAAAACTATAGAGCTTTAGAACATGTCCTTTATTTGAAACAAGAGTTTTACAATTGATCGTGATATCATTGGACTCCCAACATTCGGCCATGTTCTCATCCAAGGGTCATCCATCAGTGTAGTCCCTATTCTTATCCATCGACCTACCACAACAACTGCCACCACATCCCACCAGCATTACCCATAGCTACATCATCTAATCTAGTATATCCAGCCATCATGCTATTCTCTTTATATGTAGCTGATAGTGGGTGAGATCACTGGGCATCCTTTTACTCGATGGTGTGCGGGGGTGCATGACCCTCTTGGTTTAGTGAAACCATTTCTCCATATTGGGATCCCAATCAAACTATCATGTTTCATCCAATACCAGAACACCCCTAAAGAAGTCTTCATATCCCATAACACCCCCAGATATATCTTCCTAATATTTAATACTCAGGGACATGGTTGACCTGACCTGCGAAGGACATGTTTTTTATTTTGGTATATTGAATGTTTTAAAATATCCATTATATAAAGTTAAATTCTTTTTAATTAAAAAATATAATTATATTTAATAATTATCATATTAACCTATATAATGAATTTATTAAATCAAGGAATAGAAATAATTAATATTATTTATAATCAAATATTTAATTTAATTTAATTAATTTCACTTGACATGGATTTATCATAGTTTATTTTTATCACTAATTTTTTATCATATTCCCAGACATAAGCATTGACCAAACCTATTTGGATTTGAATATTTTGGATAATTAATTATTATAATAACATGTGATGCTAAAAAATATATTAATTTTTATTGTATGTATATAATTATAAGGTCCTAGAATTAAACATAAATAATCTTGTAAATTGCATTTGAATTCACTTATTTGTATTCCCAATTATCATTTGTGTTTAGATTTTTACAACGTTTTCAGAAAATTTCTACAAATCAACTCATAACAATACAATGTAGATACTACTAAAAAATTTCAATTTTTTTCAGAAAAATAATTACAATAAAAAACATGAAATCTATTCTTGAAAAGTATTCACAACATCCAGCCTGTCCTCTCCATTTATCTTACCCATCATTAAACCATGTAGAAAACATTATAATATTTGGGATGATCACAAAAATATTATTAAGTGATATAAAAATATGTTAGGAAACCATTAGTACATTTATATTTATAAACATAAGAAATAATATTCCTAATGCTATATATCTTCCCAAATATGTCTTATATAGTTATAGTGTGAAAAAATGAGATTACTATAAAACATAAAAAACATAAATAATACAACAAATGTTACATGAATAATTATATACAAAATATTTTAACTATAATGGATACCATAAGATTAATAACCCTCAAGACTACCTTAAACTTTTACCCTTATGTGAATTTTACAGTGTAACCCTCAAGACTACCTTATGGTGTAACCATCGTAGTTAATCTTGGAGTAACCATACATTCTATCTCTAACACAAACACACACTATTCATTAGAGGGTAATATAGTTCAAAAAACAAATCAAAAAAAATACCACAATAAATGAGAATAATCATGAAATAATAATATTTTCATGAATACATTCCTTTTTTATTTTGTAAATATATATATATTTTAATGAGGGTTTTAAAGAAAATTCCCATAAAAATATCATTTATTTTTAATGAGAAGTAACATCATGAAAGGAATATGTCTATACACTATAAATAAACTTTAAAATACCTTATATAAATGATTTTGTTCAAAAATAATATAAGATCCACGTAATTAATGAAGATGATGGTTAACCCAATGAATAAAAAATGGGTTATGAATTCTCTTACAGCCGGTTCATCTTAATTCAAATGTGTTCAAACATCTTATATAATTGTTTGAAGAGTGTATTTCATATAATAATGAAAAATAATAATATTTATTATTAATTATATGATATTCACATATTATCATTCCACCCATTTATAAATAATATTTTATTATTTTCAATGTTTAGGGTACATTTATTTCATGGTTTCTATGGTTGGGTTATTATGGATTTGTTTTTCATAATGGAGAAGAACTCCAAAACAAAAATTTATTCTTAATAGTGAATATATATACTATTAAATTATATTATATTCCATTTTTTATATGGTATTAGCATCAATAGTATGACAAAATAACATAGATGATAATTTGTTTTTTTGTGGGAATTTATCAGTAGGATCCAATTTTTATTTATAAATTAATATTATTCACAAAAACTAGTTCCAAAAAATATAATAAAATAAATCTGTCAAATAAAATATTATTTGGCCATATTAGTGGGTTTATGTCCATCCTTGAAGGAAGTGATGGAAATTGAAAATGTATCATCCTCGATGTTAGTAAATCGATGCATCACAAATTATGTTTTAATTAATATAACAAATTGGATAGTAGAAGTAGTATGATGACGTATTGTTTCCTAAACATAATAACACTAATATATATTTATATATTATGCTAATTTTCATGCCTCTTCGATTAGGGGAGGTGAATATAGTATATGGATAGTAAAATAAATGAATGAAAATTAAAATAAAATGAAAGAGGATTTGACCTCATGAATTTTATACCTTTAGAACCATCCTACCAACATTGGTTTTGGACTTTTGTTGTGAAAACAAGATCATGGAAGTGTGAAAGAGGCTTCAGAAGGGATTTGGGCATAACATAAAAATGCTAAAATACTTTGAGTTTTGAGCAGATTAGGTGGATAGTGTAGGAATTTATTTTGGAGGAGAGAGGTTTTTTCGAATTATAATAGTTCTTAGTTTGTTAATTATATTCAAGAATATAATTAAATTGAGAATAACTATCAAATATTATTAAATAATGATAATAATTTCTAGATTTTTGAATTACATGAAACAAACATCATATTTTACACTATAAATCATGCATTTAGCATATATCATAAATCACAATATTTCAATACTCATGTTTTTTAAAAAAGTCAAAACAATTAACCCTAACCATTTTTTTTACATGTAGAATTAAAAAATTCGCACTATATTTTTATTTTTTTCTAAATATGTGAAATTTAAATTTAATTTCGAATTATAATTTATTCAAAAAATTATACTTTTAAAACTATATAAAAATTTTATATCACACTGAAAAAATAATTAATGTCTTATAAAATTTTATTATAATAATAATAATAACAAAAATAATAACTTATGTATCTATTTAATGAAAATATATTTTCTTTTAAATAATTATATTAATTATAAAATTGTAATTAAATTTTTATTACATAGAAAATTACCAACGTGTTATTATTTATTTCTAATACAATTATTTACATATTTTATGATATAAATATTCAATGATTACAATTATAAGATACGTAAGTTATATATATACTATCATAGGTGGTGTACCAATTCCATTTGATATATTACTATTACCAACGGTCATGTAACTGTTTCTAAGGTCATGTTATTATTTCAAAAGTGTCAATTCGATAATTTAATGAATTTAAACTTATTTTATTATACATTAATAATGAATTAGTATATTTAATTCCAAACTATAAGAAATTATTTTATAAGTACCTCAATTATTACATTCTCCCAACTATGGGGAAATTGTAGCCACATTATTTTCATTTTACTAATTAAACATGCCTGGTTACCTTTACCATATATCATTTCCATATTCCAATTTTTCTTCTTCAACCATATGGTTTCTCCAAAATAATCATTACCTTATGAATTAACTTATACTGTAAAACATTAAATCTACAATCAAAAATCCGAAAATGATTTTTGAGATAAGAAAGATTCACCTCTAACTGAACTACTTATGGAATCAAAATACGAGTAGAATTTGGGAAATTTATTTTGAACATCAAAAAATGAAAAAAATGTACCTGACATAAAATCAGAGGAAAAGATACTTTTTAAGAGATTGGTCTAATATTCTCTTTTATTTCATCTGGTCCATTGATCCATAGAAATAACATTCCACTCTTAAAATATCACATAACACATTTCCATGGTGAGATTCATTGAAAAACAAAAAAAATTATTTCAAAAGAAAAGTATTATGTATTTCTATTTGTATAACATTTCTACTTACCTTGATCTATCCTTGTCTTTTTATGAATCATCATCACTTTCTCATCCACTTCCTCTACTTATTCCAGTCCCATCAACTTCATTTCACCGACTACATTACGAAATGATGATATTCGACACCACATTCCATATAATTCCTCCAAAGTTTTTATCAGTTTGCTATAATGAAAATTATTATTATCAGATTTCTCAACTAATAAACGACGATGACATCATGTTACAAAATATTACATTGAATGAATTCTATACAAATCATCCATGTTTATAACTGTTCTCTTAGTCTCTCCACAAAATTGATGATAAAATTTAGTGATAAAATTTATTTTAGTTCCCAATGAGTAATGAGGGTATTTCAAAAAATTAGAAGTAAATCGAGAATCATGGAAAAATATAATGGAAATATGAACACTATTTGACCTGACAATCACATTGGGGTAAAATCATGAATACCGAACGTATGACATAGTATCTTGACAAAAAATTAGTAGATTATTTTTATCTGATCAACAAAAACCAAAATCGCATTTTTATGGAGATAATATTTTGTAGTCTCACAACAATGACCATGGATATATTTTCCCACATCCACTCGTGCACTAGAAAGTATAGGAGAATCCCCTATGTTAGTTTTCATTCATTATTAACTTGTTTACATGTCAAACATTTTTTAGTAAAATCATCAATATCACATTTCCTTCCATCCCACCAGTAATACTACTGGAGATCCATGTACCTAATAGTACATCTAGGATGAACATGAAATGGTGTAATATGGGATTCCCACAACAATTAATACTATTGATTGCAATAAAAAGTTACACATAATCTATTTCAAAATCATAAAGGATAATCATTAATAGTTATAAATTTTGGAAACAATCTCATTTTATTAAATTCTATATTTCCATGTAACTCAGGGACTTCCTTATGTGATTTAATAATTTTGTATAAAAGATTTGAATTCACTATAACATGAAACAAAATAGAATAATTTCCCACACCAAAAAATTCCATGAAAAAACTCATCAAATCATTCATCATGTGGTATTTTTTCAAATTTAAAATGGTTAATAATGAATTATGTTTTTGATTAAAGGTTTCATATAATTATTTTACATTTACAATGTGGTAATTGATCCGTAAATCATAGTCCCATATCAGTTTAATCCATATTATCTTCCTCATGTTTAATTCCTTCTGAGTGAATATATAATTCCATATTTTTGGGTTGATATATATTTCACATTGAAAGTTTGATAAATTGTCCCACTAAATTTACAATATGAAACTCATATCTATTAATTTTAAAATCAGGTGTGGGATATTGTGAATCCTAATGTTTTAGTATCCTTGAAGAAAAAGAAAATACATGATCATCATGTAATAGAATACAACTAATTACCATCAATGATTCATCATTGTAGTTTTCAAATTTTTCATTTATCGAAGGAAGTTGCGAAACATGAGCATTGACAAATATATTATTGACTTATTGAAAAAAATGGATTCAACTATCAAAATTAAATTTAACACTTTTAATGTTAACTATGTTAGTGGGATATATATTTATTCAATTTTGGTAACAAACCTCATATAATATCGTATTAATTCATGAAAACTATAAATCTCTGTAAACATTAGGTCATTCCCAATCATAAACCATTTTTTAGAGGGATCAACTATTATGCAATCCTTATATACAATGTTCTATGAAAAGAATTTTTTACCACACAAAACAATATTGACCTAATTATATGTATAACTTATTTTCATTGAAAAATAAAATGAAAATCCTAAAAAATTATTCATGATCCTTATAATTTTTTTTTAAAATAAAAAAATATCATCAATAGAGATAACAAATTTCAAATATAAATATTTACAGAATTAATATTCATAATATACATGCTTACATATGGGTTATTTGAGAATCTAAAGGTCATAACAACACACTCATAATGAAAATAAATTGTATAAAAAGATATTTTTAGGATGTCATCCAACTTCATATTCAGCTTATGGTACACAGATCTCATATCAATGTTGACAAAATAATTTACTCCATATAGATTAAAACAATTCATCAATATAAGGAAAAGGATACTTATTTTTATTAGTAATTGTATTCAATGATATATACATAATAAAAAACTTCATAGAAACATCATTATTTTTAATTAAAAAAGATCACCACCTAGTAATGTGCTAGGATGAATGAATATTTTATCGTGAAACTCTTGTAACAAATTTTTCTATTTAAAATGTTCTACATAAGACATTTGATAATGGGTTTTTAAAAATCTCATATAATGAGGAACCAATTATATAGTAAATTTAACTTCTAGATCATGTATAACAATTTTTAAATCATCAGTATAAACTGATTGGTATTTATTTTCCAATGAAACACGAATAATATTTATTGTTCCCATGAATTAATCAATACGAGAAAGGTAACATTAATTTCTATATTTTAATATTAAATTAGATTTCAATAATTTTTCAATTATATAGTATCTAACTTTTATAAAAAAGGTATCTCTTTCTGAAAAAATATTTAATATCTCTACAATCAATCCGAGAGAGATAAATAGAATGCTAATACATAAAGATAATTAAATAAAACTCTTATAAGTGAAAAAAAGATGTATTGAAGGTAATGTATTCACATAGACAATAAAATAATGACTCATATAATTATTTTTAGATATAATTTTATCCCTTAGTGTTTTAACAATAATATTTTTTCGTATCTTTTGTGGGGAAATATTCCTGTTAAAATGAAATTTCATAGAAATATAAAAAATTATTGATATCATATCAGACAAGACGTTGTCAAATTACGAGTAAAAAAACAAATTGTCTAATAACACACTATTGGACGGCCAAACATCTACTAAAGTAGTAGAAATGGATCTGACAAAACCTTTATAATTATAATTTGGATTCATTCCATCATTTGGATCTTTCTTTGGAATGGTATTTTTATAAATAACCCCCTAACCAAGTTTAAAACACTCTATAGTTTTCTAATTAGGATTTATATTATTATCATTTTCATTATAATGTTGGGAGAGATGTACAATCATAAAACAGTGAAAACACTTCCCAGTTTTTTTATGGATTTCCTGAGGGTGCATTTACCACACTTTTAAGAATCTTGGAACTGGACTTTCTTGCCATCAGATTCAATGGTTAATTCTTACGCATCGATTTCCATATAGACATCTTCTTCTCCTTCTTCTTATTGAAAATTTACACTTAATAATAAAAAATATTTATTTCTATCTTTTACAAAATCTGATAAGTTAATCATGGATTTTTAATTAATGGGTATCCAATTCCATTTGATATCATTTAATTAATTCTGATTAATAATTATATATTAACTATGCAGATCGAAAATAAGATTTGGAACATACCATTCCAATATGGTTATGTTTTATTCATAAAATGACACTAAAAAATTTTCATTTTATTTTCCATAATATGTCAAACTACATTATGAAAATATATTTTGAAAAATGATTTTTAAATAATCCGCATTTCATGGAATCAATATCTTCTCTATACCTGATATTCTATACCATTGGATGCTAATGGTTAGCATCACATTCAAAATGATAAATGGAATGAATAACATAGTCATTATTCGGAACACACATAACATCAAATATCATTCGACACATTTTAATTCATCCTTTAGCTGCCACATATATTAAATACAAAATAAAATTAGGAGGGTGTTTCCTCATAAATTAGTCCACTATTTGGTTCCAATTCCCACCATTTTATTTTGTGGATTTAGAGTGATAGCAACCCCTCGTTGGTTTCCTACATCATATTCCATTTTTATTAACCTAAAACCATTATATACATTCATATATTAGATGGAAAAACAGAAATCATTAAATTATATATAATTTGAAAATAAAAAAATCTAAATATAATTTATTGTATTAACATAATCCTAAAAACTAAATTTATTTATACCATGAAATGATACATACTATAAGGACCCATCCATAAACATTATATAAGATAGAAAATTTCTTTAGAATTATTTTCATTAAATACCAAAATATCTTTTTGGTTTAGGGTTTTAATATTTTATAATGTGATTCTTTAATTTCATTTAGTATGAATAAAAATTGGATACTAAAAAACAATATCCATTTTTTGATTATACAAATTTCATTAATAACAAACATGAAATCTATTCCTGATTTATCTTCCCAATATTCATATTTGATTCTTATTTTCTCTTACACATCCCTAAACACAGTGAAATGTTTTTAATACATTTGATAAAATAACATATAAGTAAGGGATATAAAAAATGAAGATTACCTATTATTAAATGATTACTTATAAACATATGAAATCAATTTCACAAGGGTAGACTTACGACCAAATATGTATCATACAATTATTTTTTAAAACATGATTTTTCTATAAAAAATATAAAATATAAATAAAATAATAAAAGTAACTTGGTGACTTAATCACTTAATATTTTAGTCAATAGTTCTATCATATAATTTGTAACCGTCATGGATGCCTTATAATGTAACCCTCGCTGCTACCTTACAATGTAACCCTCTCAGCAAACATTTGTTGTAACCATTGTTGTTACACTCTAAGTAACCATACTCTCAACCTCCAACATAAACATACCCAATTCATTATAGGGAAGTGTTGGTACCACCCTTGGCCATAAATAATATCCAAAAACTACAAAATAAAAATAAAATAAGAATACTTGAATGAAAAAATTCCTTTTCAATCCCTTATAAATTGAAATTATAGATGATTTTTAATGACAATTCCAATTCAAATATCATATAAATGAAGTGATAATTTGTTTAATTAAAGGAGTATTTCTATATAATATAAATAATTATAAAAACATAATATAAAAAAATTATTATACAAATAATATTAGTACCACATAACTGATGATGTATAAGGATTACCCAAGGAATTGAAATTGTGTTAATAATTCCAATACATTGTTTTTGTCTTACATCATAAATTTTAATCCCAAATGTATAGTGGATTGAAGAGTTTTTGTAATAAATTGGAAAAACATATTAATATTTATAAATATTTTTATTATTCTATTATAAATTATTTCCCCCCATATAGTAGTAATGTATTTTAAATCTCATTTTATGTGGTGCATTTATTTCATGATTTCAATGTTTGGGTTATTGTGGATTTTTATTTCGGATGGGTGATAATGTGTGAAATTCCAATTATATATTAGTAGTTAATATCCATGATTTTTAATGTTATTATATAAAAATTAGGATATATGGTTTTGTATGTATAATTATATAAGATTTTATTGATGAACATTAGTTTATTAGGGTGAATTTTGATCATTACAGGCAAGTTTTATTTTGTTAATATAATTATTTTTAAAAAGTAATTATAAATTTTAATATATTATATTATATGGAAAAAAATATATTATTTAACCTTATAAATTTCTTTATGACCATCCTTGAATAAGGTAATGTAAATTGAAAACACATCATCTATGATGTCAGTGAATCGACACATCACATATGATGTTTTCCTTATTTTAATAAAAAGAATAGGGGAAGATAAGGATGATTTTTTATATAAACCTGAAAAAATTCTTGTATATGTAAGACAATGGAGATATATTGTCTCATTGAAAATGGGTGGTGGAGAGAGTATAAGAATATCAAAATATTTCAATTAAAATAAATGAAAAATATATTGAATTTGAACCTCTAGAATTATATACATTGAGAATCTCTTTATAGACCTTGGTTTTTTCCACTTCATGAGACCTGAAGGTCTTAGACATGGGGAAGATGCTTGGTACAATTGTTTTTATAAATTAAGAAAGATACATGGAATCGAGGTGTTATAGGATGAGGTAGTGAGGGGATGAATTTATAATTGAAAATATGGTTGTTTTTTAATTATTATATTCATCATTTTATTAATATGGTTCATGAATAATAATATTTTGAGAATTATCATAGAATATTTAAAAAAAAATTAATTAGAGTTTTATATTTTTCATTACATAATACTTAAATTATATATGAAAATATTAATCTTTTATTTAATTTACATCATAAATTACCGTATTTCATTATTCCCAAAAAATTCAATTATTTCATAAAATTCCAAAAATTGACCCCAATCATAATTTCACGTATAGAATTCCAAAATATAAGCAATTTTTTGACATTAAATTTATATATATGATAAATTTAATATTTCAATAAAATCATAATTTATTCAAAATATACCATTTCTAAAAAAATTAAAAAAAATAATTACACTTTGAAAAATTAATTACACTCTCGTAAAATTTACTTATAATAATAATACAACATAAATAATATTTCACACTTTCTTTTTATGAATATATATTTTATTTTAAATAATTTTATTATTTATAAAATTTTAATTAGATAATTATGACATAAAAATAACAATAATTAAATTTTCATTTCAATAAAAATTATTTACTTATTTAATGATATAAATATATCACGATTACCCTTAAAACCTATTTAATTTTATTTATACAATGAAAGGTGAGGAAACTACACTATCGGTCATATTACTATTCTTAATGGTCATGTTATTATTCCTATGGTAAATTTATTATTCTATCAGTATAAAGTCCTAAATTTAAATAACTACCACTTATTTCATTACAAAATTATTTAGAATATTAGTATTTAATATTAAAATGAACTGAATTTATTTTATAAGTAAATCAGTCTCTCCAACCATCCTCGTCTCTTGATAATAATATTAGAAATCACACACTTAGGTACATGTCTCTATTTATTTTCCATGTCTTGGGATCCCATATTCGATATATGAGTATCATTTTATTGATATAATAAAATTTTATTATATATACCTCACTAAGATGACGTGGTATGAAAAATGAGATTTAGAAATATTTGACCAGGGGGTGAGAAATGATCTTATAAAATTCCCAAATACATTATTTTCCCTCTAGGTAATGTTTAATATAGTTTAAATTATGTATATACTATTATATTCTCATAAAAATACATGTAGTTTATTTTATTTAATCAATGTTTATTATTTTTTAATACACTTTTTTTAAAGAGAATAAATATTAAATAAATTAATCATTCACATGTGATGAATTAATTCAATTAACCTGTATATAATTGTGATAATTAATACATGTTATCAAAAAATAATATATAAAATTTATTACGTTCATTGATAAAATAACTAAATGAAATATAACTTCATTATGCCTTTAATAATTCTCATTTGCGCAATATTGATTGTGTGAGGTTCTTGTTATCCCACGATTTGATTGACTCCAACTACTGAGAATTTATTTTGATAGTGATGGTCTTACATAGATATATATGTTATAAAATATCTATATATGTCTATCATGTTCCATTTTTAAAAGAAATAACTTGTGAAAATAATTTTTTGGTATTTTTAAAGCTAGGACATCATTCAACATTTCATGGAAATGGATGTAATGTTTTTCCTTTTGAAATGAAAACCTCAAAACAATCCGCTTGGTAATTTATCTATATCATGGAATATGGAAATTAATTTCATGGATCATTTCTACAAATATACTCTTGACACTGATTAATATAAATATATTTTTGTGGGTTCCAATGGTTTGATAATATAGGGGGATTTATTTAATTATACAATTAATCTTTAATGTCTAATATGCAATATATATTAATTTAGATATAGTTTAGTGTTTATTTTTGTATACAATGATATGGAATTCCACATATGCACTCTGAATATTAAAAGACAATTTAATTTTTCTATCTGAAATTAATTTTCAATAGTTTTTAATGTGTTGGAAAATATAATATGATATTAAATATTCCAAGTAATAGTTTATTTCATTATCATTTGTCCCATCTCATGAATCTAGTGTGTGACATGTTCTTATATTAGAATAATATATTGAATATGTTTTTTAAAATAATAATTTTATAATAAATTTATGATGATATTTTAGGATATAACATCAGGAAATAAATGATATCACTTTTTGTCTCATCTTCGTGATGTTTGTGAGGAGAAATTGAAGCGATATATAAATTAAGGTGTTATAAAAATGGATATATGTCAATATAATGATAGATAATGATCATTTAATAAAACCCATATTTATACTATTTTATAATACCTAATCATTATTCATTTATGATTAAAATTTAATAAAATATAGAATGATTTTCAGTATAATTTTTTATGGTTCAATAGGTGAATAAGAATGTAATGAAATATTAGTCGTTAATTACTCTAGTTAATAACATTGATGTCATGGAAAAATAAACATAGAATGAGTGAAACCAAAGTAACTTTCAAAAAATCCATTAATGTATTAGGGAAATGAATAAAATAGGGATATATTTTCTACGACTATGATTTCGTATTTCTAAATTCATTGATCATACATGTTGAAATTAGAAATATCTTCTTATTTAGGTTTTTTAATCATATATATGTGATGTTTTTGTCATATTCATTTGGTAATAAATAAATTATGACCATCATATACATGTATTAAAATTCATTATCCTTTTAAATATAAATAATTTAGGTTGAAGGTGGATTTTTCCATGCCACTGAAAAAATGGTAATTCATATGTCAATGGTAAGAGGTACAAAAAATATAAAATTAATGATTAATGGATCATCATGAAATTTTTATATTTATAAACTATATGATTTTTATTGTTTTCAATTATACACAATAATAAATTATTCTTTGTTGTAGGATTGATTTTTGTGGTGTCACATAATCAAATAATATTTTAGCAGTACTTGAAACAAAGGAAATACATGAGAAACATAAAAATTATGACCTTTTTTAACAATGTTTTTGATTTTTTTATAAAACATAACATAATTTTTGAGGATATATAGCTTATTTTCTCAAACTCTTAATAATAATTAACCTTAGGTATTATCAACATATCGAGTATCTTAGTTTTGATCAAATAAACCATTAAAATTAAATGTCAACCACAATCCGTTCTAAACATTTTTATCTAGATAATGTGAACAAAGACCAGTCGAATATAAATGTAAATTATTAATATTTATACATTCCATTATGGTTTTTATATAATATAAAGGTGAAGTACAGTATATTAATTGTTGGATTATATCAGTCATGTTGAGACAATATGACGATAAACATCATGACATGATATTCGACAATCAATATAATGTTCGGTAGAGTAATTCCTAAACACTGATTATTTTCAATAAGCCTCATTTATACAATTTAAAGGTTGGATAAATGGGGATTATAACATGGAAAAATTGATTATTATTTGTAATTTAGAGTAATTCTTAAACACACATTTCTCTATACAGATTATATTCATGAAGAATTCAAATATAGATTCAATGCATAGCCTCATATAAATTTTAGAAACATCCTTTATTTTTCATGAAATGATTAAAAAATAGTGATGTAATTTTTTAACTATAGGAAATCTAAAATAAATGGATACCTTATGAGTTATAAAATGTTGTAAATCCACCATATCATATATTTATTTTATGATTTAAACTATTTATTATGTATATAGGAAATATGAATTAATAGAAACTTAATGTGAATCTAATATTTTTATAATAATGGTTTCTATAGATATTGAAATACATATAGGGATATAAAATTAATAATAATGGGTTTGGATATATTTCTATGAAATGATTCACATATCTATTCAAAATAGTCAGAGAGATATTTACTATGATCTTGTCAATAATGCCAATACGCATGTACATTCTATATGAATAATTTTTACATATTATTATGGAAAGGGTTTTTTATATAGGAACATTATATATATGAAGGATAGAAAATTTGTAATTGTTTGTAATTAACAATGTCTGGTGATTCATTATTCACATAGAATAATAAATCATATATATATGAAGTAAAGTGGTACAAGATAATATGAATATTTCTATTCAATTTCAATAATGGATTAAATATATTAATGTAAAGTGGAATACTACTGAAAAAACTATAGTGGATATCATAATGAGACTATACAATGGTTGTAAAGTCATTCAAGCAATAATTCTTGATTATAATTTAAAATTAATTATGGAAAGAACCATTAAGATTTTATACATATTACAGCGAATTTATACAATATTTTTTTGTGATTTTGATATCATGACCAAAAATTCAGGATAATAATTTATATTACTCTAAATAAATGTTTTGGAGACAACAATTAATGATAAAAAAGTGTTTATGTTATTTATTTATAGTTTCTTATTAATGTAAGAAGCATGATCACATAATATTCAAAGGTAATGATTTTTTACACACATATATGTATAACAAGTTAGTGGAGATTCACTATATTCAAGAAAAAAAATTCCTAATGAAATACAGAATAAAACATATAGACTTTATATTAGATTATGACAGTATAAATGTATCTCCCGGAGGAATCAAAAAAAAAGTATAAAAATATATTTTAAAAAATGATATTAATTGAGGTATATATATTGAATTTATTATACCAGTCAAAAATTATATATACAAATAAGGTTTTTAATTGATAAAAATTGAGAATATTTGATATAGAATTATTACTAATGTAACATGGTATAAATAAATACAATAAGAAATTTATGAGGAATAAAAAAAGATTATAATGGTCAGCAGATAACTATATGATTATAAGAAGGATCAATCATACGATTTATTCAACTTAAAAAATAGGATATATTCACCAAACATATTAAGGTAGATATATATATATTTCATTGAGAACTTCTTAGAAATATTGATGAACTATATAATTTTAAATAATAGAGTAGATGAGGTATATTCCTAGTACACGAAGATGATGAGATACTAGTGTTGATGTCATCCATGATAGTATTCATTTTAACAATATAATTTAATATTATATTTAGTTTATGTTAATGTGTAAGATATAATCATTCATGATTGTGGTTTTCATAGATTTGAATGCCGAGTGCATTTTAGATTCTAATGTAATTAAAAATGAAAAGTAAAATATGAATTGTTTTTTCATATTCATGGTATCACACTTAGTATATATATATATGTGTCATAATATAAATTATGATAATTCTATTACCTATTAATTGAATAAATCCATGTTTTGGAAGTGTAAAAATTAAATATACTTAAGGTTATCAAATATTAAGCATTCTTACTCAAGGAAGTCATGTCACGAGTAGATTAATGACCACCAATTAGGGATGTGGTGAGACCAATGGCCAATACCATAATTTATTTGGAATCATTCTCTTATGATGTGTGATCTAATAAGGATATTTAATAAGATATATCCTGTGAGGGTGGGAGTGTTGTAGTAGTGGTTTCCCTAGACCCATGTTAAATTGATCATATCGATTATCATATCATGTATACATTGAGTTTTTGATGAAGAAAAGATCCCATAATATTATTGTTTTTTATGTTTCCAAATGTTTTATATTAATTTCAATATATTACATGTAATATCTAAAGGTTATAAATTTTCCTAGACAATAATAAAAAACCAATAGATACCGTGATAATATTCTTAAATGTATTTCATATGATTTTGAGAAATCATACTTTGTATACACAGATGATGTTTGACTAACATGTGGCATGGGATCATATCCATTAAATCTTATTATCATGATGTTCATATATAGTTTTCTAAAGTAAATGGGATCATGTCTAATGTACCATTAATTGGAACAAAATATGTTTTAGGTTTCATTTTTAGTTATTATATGTGAAAAATTTTGATGGTCTCCATACATTATATTTTTAACGTTTTGTATCATATGAAAATATAATTTTATGTTAGGATGAAACAATATAATTATGTTGTAGTGAGGTATCTTGGGCTGGTAGTGTTTTCATTGGTATATAAATGATTGAAAAAATATATAATTTCACTCTTCTGATGGTAGGTGATATAGCTGGTATTATTGATATCTATACCTTTAATTTTTAATATTTATATCCATGGTAGAATAATTTAATTATGGAAAGTTTAATAAAAAAAATAATAATGAATGAATGGATGATTACATAATGTTTGTATCTTACTTATGAGATATCATGAGAAAATAAAAGTATTTTAACAATCATGTGTTCATATGTATTTTTATCCTTTTCAAGACTATTAATTATCTTTTTAGGGGAATGATATGTTTCTAGATAATAATCATAATATATAAATAGTATTCACTATATTAATGATAAGTGATTAAAGGTTCACTCAAAACTGTGTATTTAATACACTGCATATTCTGATGAATATGAATATTGAAAATAGTGGTTTCCACCCTGTTTTTGATATATTACTATGAATAAAAATTTTTCAAATAGTGAATGAGTTTATTAATATTCATGTATTGAATAATTTTTTTTATTTTTTATGAAATTATTCTTGATGTATTTACTGAATATTTAAAAAATATTATTTGAATAAGTATTTTTTCATTTTTCATGTTTCATTCAAATTTATAGATAATTATAAGTTTATTTGATGAAATTTATTATCCCATAGAATATGAAATATAAATTATGTGTATTTTATAATATTATAAATTATTTTATAACACATTTATTAGTATATATATTTTTATTTGTTGATTTTAATTACCAATATTTCAAAGAGGTCCAATAAATCATATTTTTGTTTTATTTTTAATATATATATAAAATTGAGATCATTTATGAGGGATTATAATTATATCGATTTTGAAAGATCCTCCCTCCCATTACCATGTACTAGAATGATTATGTGTCATTCTATTCATCCAATTTGGAATCATTATCTTGGATCCAGGAAACAAGATCATGTTGTTCATCAGTATTTTGAAGGATTCATTGGAACATTGATCCTGAACAAAAAATCTAGCAATTTTATTTTCCAAATTATATGGATTTGTCTGTGGAAAATATAGAGGTTTTTGGAATCAGATCTATTGAGAATCTCTCAATAGAGGGAAGATATAGTTTAACACAACATCGATTCAGATGAGGTAATTAAATATTTAATTATTTTATTATTTAAATTCACTTGAGATACCATAGACATTAGAAAAGAATGAACCCCTACACAAACAAAAGTTAATTTGACCTTCTTATAAGAATATCCAACCCCTTCCCAATATCCTCTATAGTGTTCTCCAGTACAAATATTAATTTGACATTTCTCTTTTTCCTAAAAGGGTCAATGAAATTATTTTTAATTATAGAATATATATCATAGTCGATTACATTATAATTTTTACACACATTAAATAATGATAAAATTAAAATGGTAGAGGGGGTTTAAATTTGTTTAAGGTGGATATAATGTTACACCCAATGAGTATATACTATATTTATCCTCAAATAATTTTTTTTTGATATTTAATCACATTAAAAAAATTATTAAGAATCGTGGTATATTATAACTTACCCATTAAATTTATTAGTAAAAAGCATATCAACCATGTTATGAAATATTTATTGAAAACTCTTCATCAAATAATTATCAAATATTAATAACAAATATTTATGTAATAAAATTTAGTAATTTCAATTTATGCTCCAAAAAATAGAATTTCATGAAAAAATGATTTATATTTCATTTTTTTGAACTCAAATTAATAATAATTTTTAATTTCATAAAAAAGTAGTTCATGATGTGAATATAATTATTTTAAATATCATGTAAATATTATCTTAAAATGAATTTTTTTTCTAAACTAATTATTTTCATGAGTCTAGGAAAAAATTACTAATAATTTTATAAATGAATATTATTATCAATAAATATACTAATTTATAATGATATTTATTATTTAAATTAGATACTTTTGGACCATATACATCTTTTAAAAATAAATATTTAAAAATATTCCACTTATTATGTATTATTATTTTATATTGAAATTTATTTATTCCACTTAAAAAATATATATAATTAGAACTATATTCCTTATTTTGAATTAGTATTTTTATGTTTGATACATAGTTATTTATTATTTTCGAGCATTATAAATACAAACAATAGTAAATATTTATCATCTTAGTAATGATAAAAAGAATAAAACGATGTACAATAATGGGTTAAGGCATAAATATCAATGAAAAATATACATTTATTTCATTTTATAGGTTTCACAATACCATAAGAGTCATATATTTGATAGTATTTCATTTTTTTTCAAAACACATTTTGATAATGAATGTAATATATTGTCTATTTAATGAATAAATACAAAATGTCACTCATTTGGTTTTGATATCTTTTATATTTTGTAAAAGGGATTAAAAATTGATTATATATTGATAAAAAAAATTATTTAAAGTATGAATAATTTTATTTATAGAGGTATAATACATATAATCTATAGTTAGGTAAAAATTATCATTATTTATTTAGTTGATAATGAGAAATTTATTGGTAAAGTTCTAAAAAACTCAAATGAATAATTTGAATAATAATAAAAGTAATCCTTATGAATGATTTGAAATTTGAAAATAAAATTATAGAAAAATAATATAATATATTGTTTTTTAAATAAGTATCAATTGTTTTTACCGGTATACTTTTTCCTTTTCAAAATGCATCATGTTTGTGTTTTACATTTGGGAGTTTGTTTTGTGAAATTAGTTAATTTTTGAAGGAGTTGATGTAGTGAACGGCTGGTGCAATGGTTTCCCAAAACTTTGTGGCCAACAAAAAAATTTATGTTAACCAATAAAAGGGGGATTTACATGGCCAAGACACAATGTTATAAACAACACACCCGTTTACGAGTAACTGTCTGCCCCCCCCCCCAAAGAGGAACACATGTAAAGATAATTTACATGAAAACAATACACCCCTCGCTTGGAAACCATTCATGTAATATTTAATAATTTATAAATTCGTTTTTAATATATTACACCCCTCATAATTAACCATATTTCGACCATACACGTCCCTAAAAAATTTCCCTACATTTTGGAGGCTCTATGATGAATTCGAAGACCTTTTGGTAATAGTTTATGGAGAATAGAAATAGAAATTAATGATCTTCTTCTACATGTTAGATATTGTTACACTAAATGGTTTACTCCCACTCTCTCTCCCTTTACTCATCATTTGATAGAACATTTTTCTACTTTATATATATATATATAGATCCAGGTGTGTGAGATCTTGGTTTGTATGATTTCTGATCCAGGTTTCAAATATTGTTTCCATTCTTATCAATCATCTCAATGCATCCTCTAAATTTGTCTATTTCCATTGACAAGCGATATTTATCATAATTGAAGTATGTTCCATAATTTAAAATCTCATAGTCATGAATTTAAAATGCGTTATTATTTTTTGAAATTCAACTACAACATTCAACAAATGAATCTATATTTATATATATTACTTAACTAATTAATTTATCAAAATGAAAAATTGTATTAATTAGTTGGTTAAATAATTAATTGTAAATTAGGATTTTGGAATTGGATTAACTGATTGGTAAATTAATTAATGGGATTTGGATTTTGTGTAGTCAGATTAATTAATTAGTGACCAGATTTATGGGAATATTAGATTATTTTAATTTGTAAAATAATGTGATATTAATTTGTTAATAACAAGGGACTTTGATAAGGGTGGAATAACAGTAATGGGTTAATGGGTCACATGGGTTAGATTATTAATTATGGGTTAAAAGTGTGTTTTTCATATTTTCGATCGCCATAAATTTAAGAAACATGTTATTTTTATATATATTTATTGTATTATGAAGTCAAATATTTGTAAATGTATAATTTTTTATTCTTCATTGTTTATGAAATCTATATTAATTGTGTGATTGATTGGTATATGTCTGTGGGACATAGACTACACCATAAAAAGTACAGTGATAAAAACTGATATATGTGTTTTGTACAAGGACTTCTTCTTCAAAATACCGAATTTATAAATGTTTGTGGGACATATTATGTTGATTTTAATCCCATGTGTATGTATGTTTGATTAATGAGTTTGGGAAGATAACATCTAAATCAAAATCCCTATTGTGTGATTATTTAATAAATGAGTGTTGGACAATAATTTCTACATCCAAATAATAAATTGAATTATTTTTATAAATGAGTTTTGTTTCATGAACTGAAACGTTAAAAACCCACAGTTTCCTAGACATGGAAATCTAGGCCCAAAATTTGGATAATATATTATGGTTCCAGTTTGTCGTAATACAAAATTTAATGTAATAAAAATTTATTTCCATTTTATTATAATATTTTACATGCCTTGTGGATAGGTTGGGCTCCCACATTGGTTGAGGAAGGTATTTTGTTCATTTTCCATTAGAACCTGAAGTTGTATATCATTAAATAATGAATAATTTAATATATGTTAATTTTATACCTTATTTATTTTTTTTATTCAATATTCAAATTCGTATAGTGTTATTAAAGAGATAATTTTATAGATTATGTTGGTGGTGGATTACATAGTTGTACTCACACACTACTCGAGTTCTATAATATGTAGATTAATGGACATCATGTTTTTTGGAAAAGTTCAAAGAAATAGTATAATGATATATGGCTATTTTTAGATCAAATATGGATGAGGGAACTAGATGTGATTTGAAATGATCTAAGATGTTTTAAGAATATTTATTTATGATGGGGGTTTCAACTGAATATGGACAAATATTTTGAATGAAATATTTTCTCTTTACTTTTTGGATATTTTATATCCTAATTTGGACATCATGTAAAACAGGTTTTGTTTGGTTATTGTTTATACTAATTGGTTATTATTGTTTAAAAATTCTTTTTTTGAACTTTTATAAAGTGGGCATTCTCTCCTCATGACCATTAATTGACCCTCATAGCTAGTGGGAAAATTCTATTGTTTGGAAAGGCATCCTGAGGTCATGTTACCGACCATCTTGAGGCATCAATGTGTAGAACCAGGGTTAGAACATAATAAAGTATTTTCATAAGACTTTTTTCATTTCTTTTACATTCATATGTATTATTATTGTGTATGGTTATAAAATATAAAAAGAAGATTTGATACATATACATGATGTTAATCATTAGTTTATATATCCCATGTATGGGGTAAACCAAAAGTATCCATCATTGGATAACAATTGTTTATGAATTTTGTTATAAATAAATGTAATTTCACCTCGAGTGACTCAATCATTTTGCGATATGACTATAGTTTTAGGGTATTTTTTTTATAATTGTGGCCCTTAATGGAATGAATGTTGAGTATTCAATCATATTTCTGGGAACTCTATATTATTTTTTTCAATGCATCATTTTTGGCATGAACAGGAAAATAGGTTATGTTTAAGTTATTGAAATTGATATTATTTTCCATTCAAATGTAATTGAAATGAAAAACCTGACTAATATAAATTTAATTAATTAAAATGTTTCAATATGTTATATAATTATTTTCTATGGAGAAACATGAATAATGAGAATGTGTTCAACCTTTTAAAACATAACATGGATATATGATACATAAATTTAGTGATATCACATAAATTATTACCGTGTGGTTTGTTTTGTAGAAATGAACTGCTATGGATATATGTGAATCCCTGTAATGGTGTTGTAATTTATGTGTGGGTCATAAGATTAGTGTTTTGAAATGTAGAGATATGGATCAATGATGAATCTTGATTTCAAAATGAAATGAGGTTATGGATTTAAATGATCCTCAGAAAGTGGAAGAGAAGCTATCAATAATTTTAGGTGATTATGAAGGATATAATCTTCCTAAGGACATTCATAACATCATGAAGATTATGGAAGATGTCCCATGAAAGGATGTGAAAAATATGTTTGGTTTGATATGAGACTTTTAGTTGCAGCTCCCTCAGATATTCACTGGAGATTGTGGACATGAGGTAGCTATGTTATATATGGAGTCTATCAATATGATACTCGAGTTTGAGAATAATCCTAAAGAGAAGAGAGACAAATTTTATGTTTATATGTTATTTGGTCTGGTAATGTATTGGTTTGACATCTTAACTTGGGATGGATAGCTGGATAACATGGAGTGGAAATAATATTAGAAGAAATATTTAAGTTACTTATTCCTTGACACGCACATGACAGAGGGAGAATATGATATTACGAGGTTGAATCAGAGAAGTTCGTATGTTATGGAATATTATTATTTCTTTTCATGTTTTTAGTTCATGGTTCCAGGGTTGGAGGCGGATGAATTTAACATGGAAAAGAAGATTCATGTAGGAATTAATTGTGAAATTATGTCCCAGTGGTATATTTTTACACAACATAACTTTTCATAAGTGGTGTATTAGGCTATCATTTCAGAGGGGAACCAGAATGAATCATTTTTTAGTGGGAAAGTGGATTCTGTTGTTGAAAATATGGTATAAATTTCTATAGAATAAAGTTTCAATATGTTAATATTTTCTAGAGTAGTAGAGAGATGAGTGGAAATGAGTAATGTTTAGTCACTAATTTTATTACTCTAGTGACCAATCACAAGTCTTGGAGGTTGGGTCACATTCATATAAATTTCCCCCAAAAACATAAGTAGAGTTTCAATAATGGAAAAAAGAATTATTCTTATAATATGGTTCCATAAGAATTCATTTTAGACTATTAATGATGATGAAAGATGGATAAATTAATGTCTGTAATGGTGATACTCTACAAAGTATCTATCTTGAAGATAATGTTTTACTAGATATGAATGTAGATGCAATAGAAATGGTGCTTCAAGCATCAACACATGAATCAATTGATTTTTGCATCCTATGGTACTTAGACAACATCACAGATAAAAATTGGGATTATAGATTAATTTATTTTATCCTACACTAGTTGATAGTGTGTTCAGACCATCCATAATTTGACAGATCGTTCTTTTAGTTATTACACATTCTAGTTCCTCACGTGATTCAATTGACTCTAATACATTTATATCAACCAATAATGTGAATGGTTTTAGCCTAGTGATAGAGTTTTCGAGTGGGGATATCAATGTATATACACTATTAGGAGTACGATTGAGAGACATCTATTTTTGAAAAGGGTGTTCTCCTGAGGATTGGGAGTATCATTATAGTTATGATCTCTACATTCATGACATGTTAGATGTTAACCTAATTATTTTCATGGAAATTTTATTCCCACATCAAGACCATAAAGATTTTCACCATAGGCAATTGAGTTTTATGTATCCTTAGGATGAAAAATATATTCACTATGGAGAGTGGGATAACAATTCAGGTAAGGCAGGACATATATATTGGAAACTAGTGGAGTTCACCACTATGGATTCCAATATCTTACTAAATGATGATGGTGTGATTTTTGATATATTTCCCCTAGTACTATACAAATTTAAGAGTTTTCTTCTTGAAAACATATTAAGGATTAAATCTAAGAGAGACATGAAATTAGTTACTAGGATCCTTCTATTGGATGATCCTATTTCTATTCCACCAAATAGAATATATCCAATAGAGAATAAATAAATTAATCAGCTGAAAGAGATGATGGATATGATTTTTTACATCATACTATTTCCCATTATAGATATCTATTTTTCATCTCATAATTCTTATAAGACTCTCCCCTTATGTGTTGATTATCAGAAAATGAACCAAATTACTATGAAGGACCGATATCAGCTACTTCTTGTCAACAATATATTTTACATGTTTAGGGGAGATTGTGTTTTCTCTAAGATAAACAATATATTGGGGTATCATTAGTTGTGTTTTCCACATTTTGATATAACTAATAGTAATTCTACCCATAGTCATGGCCTTTATAAGTAAATTTTTATGCTATTAGGGGTGAAAAATTCATCATCAGGGATTATGGACTTCATGAAGAGATTTATCAACCCATACATATATTAGTTTTGTATAGTTTTTTTGATGACATCTTGTTGTACATAATGTCTCATGAATAACATTCCAAATATATTGGAATCATCACAAGGTTCAATAAGAATGTATCAGCTATATACCATGCTATATAATTAGCAACTTTTTGTTGAGTACTTAACCTTCTTGGCGAACATCGTCATAGGGTATGGGATATCAGTGGTGCAATAGAATTCTTACGTAGTAGTTATTTATGAGAAGTCCATGAATGTTTTCAATATCTTATGTTTTCTTGGTTGAGGGGAAATTATTAGAGGTTTATTCGGAATAGTTCCCATTTCACATATCATCTTTCTATCTTCAGAGAAAATATTTTATGATTAAATAGTCTATATAATGTGACAATTATTTATAGGATTTGATGAAGATCACGTAAATGAAATCAATAATGTTCCTACAAGATACACGTGGGGTGTATTTGTGATATTGTGGCTCTTATAGGATTGTTCTGGGAGTAATGTTGACTTAGAGAGATTTATTTGTGGTATATGGGTTAAGAAATTTGAGGCCACATGAATGAAACTACAATATGCATGACCTATAGTTATGTACAATAGTCTATTACTAGATGGGTTGGATGATATATCTATTAAGAGATATGTATACAATATAGACCAAAAATAATATGTTAATGTTAATATATTAAAAATTATATTTGAAACTTTGGTAGATTATCTAGGTTGTTTATATATAGTAATTTGACATTGAGATAACCTATAAAACTCAGAATGAATATAGTGTTTCAAATTCTTCAAGTATGAAAACACCGAATCATGCGGTTCATGAGTCTATTATTGAGTGGAAGATTATAAAATTTCAGGATAAGAATCATGTTATTGTTCATGTGGATTAGTATAAGATTACTGTCATATCAGATTCTTAGAATATACACTTTTATGCTTGATTATAGATGGAATTTATGAGGATCTAGAAATATTTTACATGTGGGTAATAATTTAACGTGAGGAGTGACCTTTAAAATTCACTATATATGAGGTCAAGATCATCGATTTTAGGAATAATTATTTTGTGCCTATAAGAAATCAAGAGGAAATGTTGCATGAATTTCATTCCTCAAATTGAAATGTTCATCATTGTGTGAAAAAAATTTATAGTGAATGGGTTGAAAAATTACACTTTAATGTTACTATTTGGGGTTCAAGATGAAATTACAGAGAATATGATGTTGGAATATTATACCTCAGCATGATAATTTATCCTAGTGTCACAATGATGTATGAAGAAATACATAGAATGTATCAGTGGCCTTTATTGAAAGATCATATTGCTGAAGTTATCCTTTAGTCATCCACATAGAGGTACGTAAAGGTAGAATATCAGTGAATGATAAAGATTTTATATAAATAGTATATTTATGAGTGGAAATGGGATGATTATTGCATGAATTTCAAGAATATTATACCTGAATAACCTTTTAAAAATGATACGGTGGGGGTTTTCATTGATCAATTGGGGATGGATTCACACTTCTTACATATATGAGAGACCATCTCAATCGAGGTGTTATAGATGATATACATTAGGGTGGTTTTACATATTTATAGATATCCTAAATATATAATTTATAGTAGAGGTTCTTGGTTCACTTATTTTTTTCTTTAGTTGTTGTAGATGTCCTTGGGTACATATGATCTTCAGAGCATATGTTATAACCCATAGAAAAATATAAATATATAGTGCATAGTTTAGGTGTAGATGACATTCCCCATGATTTTGTTCAAGTCATCGTTGTTTATAGGAGAATCACATAACCATTTTACATTTTCATAAAATAAAATATTTTTGGCTCGAATTCTTAGGGATCCTTATAAATCCCATTTTGGTAGGCCTTTCTGTTCACCTCTGTGATGTCTACATGCAGGAGATGAACATTTTATTGGACCAAGTCTTATTCATGAGAATAAATTTTAGGTCTAATTTAAAAGAATGATAATGATTATATATTAATATAGATAGTAGTCCTATTCCATATACCATTGATAACATCTAGAGATTAATTTTAAAGAATGGGTTTTTCATGTTAGTTTCACCTATATTGGTCCATAGATGAATTTATATGCAGGTTAAGCCATGTAAATTATTCATTGGACCCATACTAGATTTTAAATGATTTTGACTATTGTATTACCATATAGTACATCCTTTGATATCAGAGCCTATACATGATTTCATTCACATATCTCATATTCCATGTTATTTTCCAAACACTAATCATATCTTTATTCTTGATGAGGCTGAGTTATAAAAGGTCCATTTCTTTGATAAGAATCCAGTGTGTATAGTTGATTATATAATGATAATACTCTACTCATATTTGGATCCACTTGTACAAATTCTAAGTTTGAATGATTAATTTTATGATGATACTTGGTAGCATGAGTGTGAAATGTGATCTTAGTGACCAGAACACTTTCCTAATGATACATCTTTACCCTTAAAAGACTAAATTGTGGATGATTTACTTGTAGGAGGGACTAATTCATTGACATGTATATTCTCCATGGTATATCTTAATGTTTTTCAATATTATTTTTTTATGAATCATGGTAAAGATGTATTACAAACTAAGGAATGTTTAAGGAGAGTATGTGGCTTTTTTTTTACACTATTGTTCTAGATTATGGGTAAAATTGTTAGATAACATTGTTACCACAAAGTTTTCAGTAGCCATGTGTGGTAAACAATTATGGTACACATGATTAGTAGATAAGAAACACAATTTTTTCAGAAAATATCTGACCAATGTTCATTCTAGTGGATGCCACCTTTAGTTTCTAATACATGCATTTTTCACTATTTTCGCATTGTTAGGGAAACTGTGAACATTAACCTTGTGGGGTATCTATTATTTATGTTTCATTTATTTGGTTTTTTCATGGTTTGACAAAACTCCGGGACAACCCATGTGACTGCATACGTTGAGGGTGAAATTAATTTTTTTAAAAATTTCACTCAATATACTTTTATTCTATCATTGTCCCATTTACATCGAACTCATGTTGTTTCTCCATGTAACCTCCCAATATGACTAACTTCTAAGATAGTCAACATATAGGAGGGTCACATTAACTCAAACACACCTAACCATATTCCATAGGCTACTAACTAGCAATGAGGGTTTTAGAAGCTATTAGTGGGGATATTATATGATCATATTAGAGTAGCATGATGGTCTATTATGTAAAAATTACCATAAAACTATAGAATTTGTAGTAAATTAAATGAAGAGAACTTGTGTTATTATAATAATCCACTGAAAAATGCCTAATACCAATGTATAACAATGAATTCAAGTCTAGCTGATGATACATAACTAATAAAATATACATACAACAAGAAATTTATACACTATATAATAATAATAAGTAAACAACATATAAAAATGGGATGCCCAATTAGAGATCTCTATGAGAATACCATGTTCTAGCTCGACCAAATTCACATGACTCTATTGTACAATATATAAACCCCAGAAATCGCTTATGGTACAACAAACATAAGGTCAACCTGAGTTCCCCAATGCAATAGAGGTCCAAACATAATGTCAGATATAAATATATGTAGGATACTGTTCATGGTGCATATAATAGAATATGGTCCATGAAAAATAATTAATTTTGTCAGTATGAAATATGAATATTTGAAAAAATAAAATAAACCAACAACTGCTCACTTAGGTTCCTGAACAATACACATGTTTTTACCTTCTTTGGACCACGGTTAGATACAGAAGTATAAAATAATTATTCTATAATGGTAAAGTAAGGGGGTATAGAGGAAGAAGATAGATTCTCCCAAATTGTAGAATCATAAAGGGAAATTTGTATACCACCTAACATATGATTATCACACATTATTTATCAAATAAAAATTTTATATTTCATGTAATATGGATAAAATTGACAAAATTTTCAATTTTAAATAAAATAGGTGAAATCACCTTACACCACGATAACTCAGTCAAGCAGAAACATTGAAAATAACAAAAAAAGAGAATCAATATCTTATTGAATTGGATATATATATAATGATGGTACTCATATGGAATAAAATATTGAGGAGATATCACCAAACATTTTTATCCCATAAACAGTGATTCTGAAAATTTAAATCATTGGATGAACTATATTTTACACTTTGATTTTTTTATTTATGATAAATCATAAAAAATCACATTAGGATAACATTTTTGAATTCATAAATGATGTGAACAATTAAAATTGAAATAATGATAATTATCTAATTTTCTTTTAAATTAATATAAAATTTAAATAAATAAGAATTGTAGTTATATAAATTTGATAAATTAAACAATGTATTGATTTTCAACATATTTTTACTGAATTTTATAAAAAAAGTTATTTTATATACTAGAGTTTTTATTATTCATAAAAAGTAAAATAATAAATACATTGAATACTTTTTTTCATTAGGATAAGTGTATTTAATGAAATATTATGTTGAAATAAAATAACAACCAATATATGATATTTTTACAATCTATAAAATCCATGAAGGATACTAGATTTATTTTGATGATATACATCACAAAAGTTGGATAAATCATTTATTCTATTGCGACTACAGATCAAGAAGTTGTTTCATATATTATACTTTATTTCTTCATGGATAATATGTCTATGGTTATACCATACCACATGATTCTTTTGTTAATAATATATAACAACTGTTTATCTAATAATAAACATGATACAATAATAATGCATTCATAAATATGGGAGGATATAATTTTATTTTTTTTTCCTATTATAATACTTTTTAATCATAATTTTTATGAAAAAAATATAACTTGAGAGAAATATAGAGAGGGTTATATTTTAAATGAACATGTAATGAATTAGTAAATTAGAAAATATAAATTTGGAATAAAATTATTCTTAAAAGGATTCACCACCCCTCTCCTAGTTGATAACATCCATATGTGAACATTATATTCTATTTTGAAGGAGTATTATTAGGCTACACATGAGATTATAATGTAGATAATACATCATCATAGTGGTCATCATTACTATATATTAGAAAGATAAACATGATTGGTCCCCAGTTAAATATGTTCATACATGATTATTTATGTACCCAAATTCTTAATATATAATTATTAATTCCAGTTAGTGTGACAGATTTTATTATTAAAATTGGTTATATGATGTGGGGTTTGGTACAGTACTGAACGATTATCGCATGATAACAAATAAAATGTTAAATTATATTTCTTGTATGTTTCCCCAATGCATACACACATAACATATGGTGTCTTATTTGAGTAAGCCTATTCATGGTTCTTAATTGATATATATGTATTATAATATTCACGAAACCATTTCAATCATTGTAGAATTGTATTTTTGTTTTCTATAAATAAAACATATAGAATATAATAACAGAGTTGTTGTATAGTTAGGATCACTATACATAAATTCTCATGTTCGATGCTAAAAGAAGATTAATTTATAAATTAAATTTGATGAAAAGTGATGTAACCCATGAATAACTTGAATAAATATCAAATTAGTATTACATTTTATAGTAATACCTTATAGTTTAGATAACCTTTTGGTTTAGTTTAATTTAATAGAAGTTACATAGGATATTTAATATAATAAAATTATGAACAATTCCAAATTTTAAATCTATAATATACTCGTTTAAAAATAAATTATAGTTTACACTCATCTTCACAACCTGGGGAATTGGAAACACATAAAGGTTGTATTTCAACCACCATGTTTTGGTAAAAAAAGTGATTCAAATCAGAAACCCTATGTGAACATATGATGAATGTATGGTAATAACTAATATACATAAAAATTATAACAACAAAATAATAGATCATAAAACATGATACATAGAATATGTCATCAAACAATATAAGGAATGAATCAATATAATGTGGACACATGAGATATAAGAGAATAACATATTCATATGAATAAACGTGAAACAATGGCCCCCACATAATAATTGAAAATCTCTGTGAACACATCCATGTATTTAAAGCCATTATGTTCTTTAAAAATACATGAAATTGAAAACATGTTATTTTAAAAAAAATAATGTATGTCTGCGCATAATTATCAAATGATATGAATATTTGTTACAAATTCATTATAAGAAAATGTAGGACTCCCCCAGAGTCATTCATATATATAAATTCCAATGGAAATCAAGAATTTCATTTATCATAGAAAACTCAATATATCATATGTTTTCATTAATATAATTATAGAGAAGGCACTGAATAAAAATGGTGATTACCTTAATTTTGAATTGATACTCATAATGAAATAATTTATTATTCCCAAGTTATTATAAAAAGATAAAAACATGGGAAATAAATGGGTATTAAATTTTTTCCTGAAATATTCTAGGAATATACCCTCAATAAATATAATAAATAATATAGAATGTAGACAACATGTATTAATGATATACAGTTTTTTAAATAATTTTCACACTAAGACTATTTATTTAATCTATGTGAACTACCTCTAATCAATAGAATATGAAATTATGAATTAACAGAGAAATGATATTGGAGGGAAAATTATGGTTATAAACTTATGATTATTTATCATGAAAAATGCACTGATGTACTATTTCGTTGATATAAAAGAGTATTAGATAATTCATCCAAAGATATATATATGATGGTATAATTTACCGAATATCATTATTAAATCATACTATAGGTTTATAGACAATTACTTCAATAAAAAATACTTTAGGATTTTAATAAAAATACCATTAGAAGGAAGAAATATATATCACATATTTTAATAAATTTAAAAGTATTATTTTATAAAATTATGAGAAATTAATTTATTTCACAAACTAGGATAGAATAGAGATAATTGTTAATATAAAATGACAAATGTGGTAGAAATAGACATGCATTCATGAATGCTATAAGAGTTTTCTATTGGTAAAAATTAACCATAAAAATACAATAAACTCATTTACTTTTAATATTACTAATAAAAAATAAAATATACTAAAATTGAATTTTCATATTTTTATTAAAAAAATATCGATTTCCATAAAATTTAATGAATAAGTTATAATATGAATAGAAAATATTTTATTTTTTTTATATTAAAAATAACTTTGTTGAATATGACATTGCACTAAATTATTATATAAAATCCATTTTAAAAAATATAATGAGTAAAATAATTTCACTCTGCAAAATAAGTGTGAAATTACATCATTTTTAATTTGAAATGAAAGACTATAAAAATTTCCTGAAGGTCTAATATCATATGAGATATCTTGATTTAAAAAGAAGGTTGGGAAATGAAACCTTTTGACTTGTGTGACATTAAAATAAATAATCATGAAAAAATATAAATAAATTGAACATCATATGCAATTAATGAATGAAATTGTATGATATTATACTCAAAGAGTCTATAAACATTAAATATTAATATAAAGTTGGGCATAAGAAGAAATGTTTCTCATGAAAAAGGACATTGTACTATTAACAACATTCAATTATTATATTCATTGGGGTAAGAATCAAGTTGATACAATGGTATAATGAATAATTTTCAAAAAAATAGAAAAATGACATCTTGAAATAAATTAGATTTAATAGATTCATCAAATCACCATGGAACTACATATTTCAATAAAAATGAATGTGACATATTGAATAAAAAATAAGTTAACTCAAACACTTTTCATGGTAGAATCATGCTAATGAAAATCACGTAATGGATATAATTCAAATGACATGTTCAGTACCTTGATTAATGAGATGATAATGATACAGAATATTAATGGTGATGTATATAAACCATTCCATGTAATATTTGGTGTAAAATAAATATTTTGTCTCATGGGATATAAAGTAGAGATGATAATACCTAATAATTTTTCTAATTTACTCCACACATCAACCTATTATCATGAATAACCCAATTATGTTTATTATGTTCCTTTTTATGACACATTTTCAATTATATTTCATTTACCACCATCTAATTATAATAATATTATTTTTATCTATTATATTTTTTGTTACGATTGTTATTTTTAGTGGTAATTGTGTGGAATCCCAAGTAATTAAAGAGTAATATATTTTCATATCTATGTATATTTATGAATTAGATAGTGTTTTAGAGGATTTAAATGAGAATAAATCCAATCTCAAGCATAAAATACACTAATATTTTTAAATGATTGTTTTACTGCATTTTGATGGAAAACCAATTCTAAATATAACTATTGAAAATTTTATAAGATCTATTTTTCAAAATAAACTTATTATTTATAATTGGGACATTTATATTTAACTTGGATAAATTTTTGGTATTTTTCTGATAATGTTCATTTTTTAACAAATGGTGAAAAATGTTGTATTTTAATTCAAAACACCATTTTATTCTAATTTATATATATATTTATATTATCTTTTTAATTAGTTTTAAAGTGAAATTATAATATGTTTTTTACCATTTAATCCAATGGTGGACATTATAATCAATTTAACTCTAAAATTGGACATAAACAATTGTAGATCTTATGATAGGTATTATTTCATAGAAACAAATTATTTGTTTTGATAGCTGGAATTAATTATAAAATTAATTAATACAACTTCTATGTTTTTAATTTTGTAAAATTAACATCATTTTTGAATTTGGAATATCAAATATTTCTTAGGGTAAATTTTTGATATTGTTCTGAAAATCTTCAATTTTTTAGGAATCGTGAAACCACAAAGTTGTAGTTAAAAAAACTGATTTTTTGTTTAAATGAAAATTTTACCACTTCTGTAAATTTAATTTCAAAAATCTAACAAACATAGTTGTCATTTGGGAGTTAAATTTGGTTCAATTGGATGAAAATAAGTTTTGGTGAATAATATCTTTTGAGTATTATTAATAGTGATTAGAGGTAATTAGGGTAATTTAAGGTAAAAATAATGTTATAATAATATGAAATTACCCTGACACATGTCTTACTCTTATTGGATGAGTCCTGTAAGACCATTAAAATCCATGGGTCAATTTGTGTGACCCCATGGAGCCACTATTGTAAGATAATGACATTAATACCTTTTATTTATTTTAAAAGTAAAAATATCACAAACAAGTTTCGTTTTACTAAATAAATTTTAAAAGTTATATTTTTGAATATAAATATTCATTGTAAATCTAAAAATATTTCATACAATAAGGTAATTTTAATATAATTTTTAGATATCAATTAAATAACATTATTTATGACACAATGATGATGTAGAGTTTAAGTCATTAATGAATGATTTAAATAAATAATAAGATATTGTTTAAATTAATATCCTAAACATTTCCAATTATTATTGGATGATTTTATTTCGAACATGGGCCACCTTATCTTAGACGTAAATGATTTTGGGACCGTCAGAAACCGAAAAACAATATATTATAAAATAATAGTTTAATGCCTTCCAAAAGAGCCCCTGCTCTCCCTTATAAAAAGACCTCACTTCCTACCAATATCTCACAATTCTCAATCCCTTTTACTCATCTATACTCTACTCAAATAAGATCCCAAATCCCTCTATTCATTTTAGAAGCCTTAACTTGGGAATAAAGTTCATCAAGAAACCCTTTTCGTTCAAACAAAGGGGATTTACCCGATTTAAAGGTAATGTATTCTCTTATGTTATTTTGTTTTAAATTGCATCCCAAACCACCAAACCTATTTTTATTCCTTTATTTTATAAAACAAAAATATCTTCAATATACTAGTATTTTGTTATGTGAATGATTCTATATAGACTTACACACACCTCCATTTAATGGTAAACAAACATACTATTTCTGTGGGTGGTGAATTACTGCCTCACGAAATGAAGATTGTTCAATATTATTTTAACACCTTTCATGGTGTCCATTAACATGTAACTGTATAAATATATGATATATATTATGTTTATGTTTTCCGTATTCTTCTGTATTTTTCATTAATGCCATACCTTTAAGGGTTCCATAATAGATAAACACAATAATTTCATTTTAGGAGGTGCGGACTACCGCCCCCTCAAAGTGATTTGAAACGTTAATGCCATATACGAGACATATTATAAGGCCCCAACCTTAAACCTTACTTAATCTTTAGTTATTACAAGATTGCACATTGAGGATCTTTTCGGGTTTAGAGTTTTAGAGAATTAGATCATAAAACTTGCATTACATTCCACATATAAACAATGTGGTTACATAAAGATATTATTCTTCATTCCCATCAATGGAAACATATTTAAAATAAAGCATGGATTATTTCTTGACACTTCCTTGACACTATCATCATATCATGTACCTTTCCCTTGACCTGTGAAAAACATTTCAAAAAACTTGGGATGAGCATAAAAAGCTCAGTAAGGGATATAGAAATATGGAAAGGAAACATGGGTACATATATACATAAGAATGAGATCATACTTTACCAATAAAACATAATAACTTTAACATACCTCATAAAATCATGAATAAATTATAGAAATCATAAGACATAAAGGTATCATGAGGCATTCATAACATCCTTACGTAGGGTGTAACCCTCTTGGTTACGTTTGGAATACCCATCACAGTATATTCCCTAAATCTTTTCGGAGAAACCTTAAAGTTTTACTCCTTCGCATTACCCAATGCATTGGAGAGCTATATCGGGCTCACCCACCCTTAGTTTATCACGGAACCACCCGTCATCATAATAATTCCCAAGAACCTCAACATTATCATATCACATAAAACATGCATAAAGGAAACATAACATTTCCACCTTTCAATCACAAGATATCAATACAACACACTGATATAAAAACATTATGAAAACCATTTTCAATACCAAAATAAAAGAAAAGTAAAACATGGTATTTATTTTTCTTTTAAAAAAATGTATGGCTTGTACAGGAAGTCGAAACTCAAATAATGGTCACGGCGGCGGAGAAGTCGTTGTCACCGCATACGTACAACAAAAACATTCCCTTTTGTCGTTTTGTAAAACGATTCGTATAAAAAAGATTCCTTTTGGATAAACGTAAATGTCGAAGGGGTTTATACACCGTATAAAAGAAAGTTGTGTAAAAAATAAAATATGCCTCAATGAAAGGAGATTGAGACGAAGTCACATACCTCGGGTCCGACTTGACTCGGTCGTTCTCTAATCTCCTGAATAATAAACTTGAGTAAATTTCTACTTGTTTAAGAACCATTTTCAAGTTCATTATTCCTTTTATATCACTTATTTCAATGTCATGAACACTATGTAATTATTTAAGTTAATAACGGTCGTTTTAACGATCATTGGTACTTGAGTAAAAAATAAGCCCTTTATAATTACAAGTTGTTCATTTATCTATTATATCCAGAATTGTATTCATGATTTAGATATCATATATGTCATATATATCCATCACATGCATGAATTTATAATATTACATAATCATTTAGAGGTAAGAAATGAAATGCACCGTTCCTGGAGACGGTAAGCCGTACGTACGCATGAACGCTACTTTCATTTCTATTTCGTATTTTATAGAATGGAATCATAATGATATAATGGTATATTATAATTCCAGAATAATATCATATATAATATCATAGTTCCATCCTTTATACGTCCCACATATGGTATTTAACGAATCAACTCACTTTGAGGGGGCGGTAGTCTGCACTTCCTTAAATGAAGATATCGAGTTTACCCATAATTGAAACCATAAAGGTATACCCAAAATGAAAAATACAGAAGCTTAAGGAAAACATAAACATATTATATAACATATATAAATACAGTAACATCTTAATGTCCACCTTTTAAGGTGTTAAAAGAATGTTGAACAATCATCGTTTCGGGAGGCATAAATTCGCCATCCACGGAAACAGTATGTTCGTTAACCATTAGATGTAGGTGTGTGTACGTGTAGCTCTAATCCTTATTATAAAAACATCCTAGTATATTTAGGATACTATAGTTGTTACAAATGAAAAGAATAAAAAGAGTTTAGGGGGTTGGAGAAGCAAAATAAAACAAAAGGACTCAAAAAAAGACATTACCTTAAAATCGGGTAACTCCATTTGGTTTGAGCTCAAAGGCTTCCTTGGGAATACTTCTTCCCAAAGTGAGGCTTCAATGAGTAAGATAGGGAAGTGGAGAGAAAAAATGGACAGGGTTTGGCCGAGCCAAAGGCTTTGGGAGTGTGGGTAAGAAGGTAGAGGTGGGGGCCTTTTATAAGAGGAGAGGAGGGGCACTCTTGGAATGTAAAGATAAGTTACTTTATTTTAAAATGAGTTTCGGATTCAAATGGTACCACATTGATATAATTAGATTATAAGGTTATAAGGGTTCTAAATCCACTCATCCAATTGGTTTTGGCCATGTGTAGGTTTTAGATTTTACATTAACTTTCTATTTTATTTAAATTGTTAAATAATGAGGTCATCGTTGCATCATCATGATGTCATAAATAATTTAATTTATTTAATGTCTAAAAATTATAAAAAAATACCATGATGTAGGAAATGTTTTTAGATTTATAATGAATTATTATAGTCAAACATATGACTTGTATAACTCCATATAAAAATTGTTTTAGTAACATAACTCATGTTCGTGTCATTTTTACTTTAACATTAAATAAAAAGTTTTTTATGTCATTTCCCAACCAAAGTGGCTCCATGGGATCCCCAAGTTGACCAATGGCTTTTCTGGGTCGGCCATTAAACATCCAATGAGGGTAGGACATGTGTAAAGCTCATCTCATACTATTAAAACAATATTTTTACCTTAAACTACACTAATTACCACTAATCGCGATTAAGAACTTAATAAGTTACTATTCACCAAAAAAAATTATTTTAATCCCATTGAACCACATTTTACTTCTTAATGACAACCATGTATGTCGGATTTTTGAAATTAAAAACACAATGATGATAAAATTTTATTTAAACGGAAAAATCAGTTTTTATAAGTATCACTTAGTGGCTTCACTATTCATCAAAAATTGAAGTTTTTCAGAAAATCACCAAAAAATTACCCTAAGCTATATTTGATACTCCGAATTCAAAAATGAAGTCTATTTTACAAAATTCAAAACATATAAGTCACATTAATTAATTTAATAATTAATTCCCGTTGTCATGACAAATAACTGGTTTTTTTGAAACTATATCTATGAAAAGATTGAAACTAGTTTAAGTCCAATTTCAAAGTGAAATTGATTCCAACGACCACCATTGTATTAAATGGTAAAAATATATTGTAATTTCACTTTAAAACCAATTAAAAATATAATCTATTCATATAAATAAATTATATTAAAAAGAGTTTTTTTAATTAAAATACAACATTTTAAAATATTCATTAAAAATGAACATTGTCAGAAAATTACCAAAAATTCACAGAAAGTAAATTTTGATGTCCCAATCATAAAGAATAAGATTATTTTGACAAACATAGATTTTAAAATTGTCAAAAGCTATATTTAAAAATGGTTTTCCATCAAAAGGCAGTAAAACAATCCTTTTAAAAATATTAGTATATTCCATGCTTAAGATTTGGTTTATTTTTATTTTAAGAATCTAAAACACTATATAATTCATTAATAGACATAGATAAAAATATATATTATTCATTACTTACTTGGGATGTTACATCCTTCCCCCCTTTAGAAAATTTCATCCTCGCAATTTATTTATTTATCAAATAAATGGGGGTACTTATCCCTCATTGCATATTCAGATTTCCATGTCGCTTCTTCCATCATATGGTTTTTCCACAAAACCTTTACCTACTTAATCACCTTATTCTCTAACACTTTCTCCCTATGGTCAAGAATCTGGACCGGTTGTTCCTCATAAGATAAGTTCTCTTCCAGCTAAACTACCTCTGGACTCAAAACATGAGATGGATATCGCATATACATTATCAACATCGAAACGTGAAAAACATTTTGTACCTGAGAAAAACCTGGAGGTAAAGCCACCTGGTATGAAACTGATCCAACTCTCTCCAGAATTTCATATGGTCCAATAAACCATGGACTCATCTTTCCTTTCTTACCAAATCGCATCACACTTTTCCATGGTGATACTTTGAGAAAAACATGATCACCAACCTCAAAAGAGAGATCCTTCCTCCTGTTGTCCGCATAACTCTTCTGCCTACTCTGAGTTGTTCTCATGTGTTTCTGTATCAGTTGAACTTTTTCTGCCAACTCTTCTACAAATTCTGGTCCCATCAACTTCCTTTCACCCACATCATCCCAGAAAGCTGGAGTTCGACACCGCTTCCCATATAATGCCTGAAATGGTTCCATCTGTATACTGGAATGAAAACTGTTATTATATAAAAATTCAACCAAAGAACGATGTTGGTCCCAACTTCCCTGATAATCCATAGAGCAAGAATGTAGCATATCCTCCAATGTCTGAATTTTTTGTTCTGACTGCCCATCTGATTGAGGATGAAAAGATGTACTAAAATTTAATTCAGTACCCAACGACTTCTGAAGGCCTTTCCAAAAGTTAGAAGTAAACCTGGGATCACGATCAGATACAATGGAGAGAGGAACTCCATGTAACCTGACTATCTATTTATGATACAAACGGGAAAGTTGATCTAGGAAAAAAGTATCTCGTATAGCAAGGAAATGAGCAGATTTAGTCAAGCGATCAACAATAACCCAGATTGCATTATTACCTCGATATGTCTTCGGTAATCCCATAACAAAGTCCATGGATATGTTCTACCATTTCCACTCTGGCACTAGTAAAGGCTGATGCATCCCTTTTGGTAACTGCCGCTCTGCTTTAACTTGCTGACAAGTCAAACACTTCACAGTAAAATCAGCAATACCTATTTTCATTCCATCCCACCAGTAATACTCCCGCAGATCTCTATACATCTTAGTACTGCCAGGATGAACTGAAAACGGAGAACTATGAGCCTCACATAACAACTCTCTCTTCAACTGTGAATCACAAGGCACACACAATCTCTTCACAAATCTCAAAACGCAATCATTATCAATGTTGAATTCAGGCAACTTACCTTTCTGAACCAGCTCTACCTTTTTCTGCAACTCACTGTCTTGCTTCTGTGCTTCCTTGATTCTATCTGATAGAGATGATCTCACTGATACCTGAAATAAAACAGAAGAACTACATGCACCCAAAACTTCTATTCCAAAGTAAATCAAATCCTTATCCAAAGGATCACGTTTCAAACGCAACATTTCTAATGAAGCATTACTTTTTTGACTCAAAGCATCATCCACTTTATTTGCTTTTCCCGGATGGTAATGAATTGTACAATCATAATCCTTGATTAATTCTAGCCATCTCCTTTTTCTCATGTTCAATTCTTTCTGAGTGAATATATACATTAAACTTTTGTGATCAGTATATATTTCACACTTTACACCATACAAATGATGCCTCCAAATTTTGAAAGCAAAAACAATAGCAATTAATTCCAAATCATGTGTAGGGTAATTTACCTCATGAGTTTTCAACTGTTGTGAAGCATAAGCAATTACCTGATCATTATGCATTAGGACGCAACCAAGTCCTTTCAATGAAGCATCACTGTATATAAAAAACTCACCATTCCAGGAAGTTAGTGCCAAAACTGGATCATTCACCAATCTTCTTTTCAATTCTTGAAAACAATCATCACATTCTTTTGTCCAAATAAACTTAACACCCTTCCGATTTTGCATAGTCATTGGACTAGATAACCGTGAAAAATTTCTAACAAACCTTCGGTAATAGCCTGCCAAACCAAGGATGCTACGAATCTCAGTTACATTTGTGGGTCTTGGCCAGTCTTCCACAAATTTTGTTTTTGCAGGATCAACAGTTATCCCATCTTTAGAAACAATGTGACCAAGGAAAGAAATTTGTTGCAACCAAAACTCACACTTGCTGAATTTCCCATAAAATTTATTTTCTTTTATGGTTTGCAAGATAACCCTTAAATGTCTTTCATGCTCTTCTTTACTTTTATAAAACACCAAAATATCATCAATAAAAACCACCACAAACTTATCCAAGAACTCATGGAAAATTCTATTCATTAAGTCCATGAATACAGCAGGTGCATTGGTTAGCCCAAAAGGCATTACTACAAATTCATTGTGACCATATCTTGTACGGAATGTGGTCTTCGGAACATCTTCATCCTTTACCTTCATCTGATGGTACCACGATCTCAAGTAAATCTTTGAAAAATACTGACCTCCCTGGAGTTGATCAAAAAAATCATCGATATGAGGCAAAGGATATTTGTTCTTAACAGTGATATTATTCAAGGCTCTATAATCAATGAAAAGTCTCATTGAACCATCTTTCTTTTTAACAAACAAGACAGGAGCACCCCATGGTGATGTGCTAGGTCGAATGAAACCTTTCTCTAATAAATCTCGCAATTGATCCTTCAACTCTAAAAGTTCAATTTGAGCCATTCGAAAAGGGGGTTTTGAAATTGGATTGGCATTAGGAACTAAGTCAACAGTAAACTCAACTTCCCGATCTGGTATTATTCCAGGAAACTCATCCGGAAAAACATCAGGACACTCATTTACCACTGGCACATCATTAATCTGAACAGTTCCGTTATTTTCAACAATGTGTGCAAGGTAACATTCATTTCCATCTTTTACAGGTTTGTTGGCCTCTTGATAAGTTATCAACAGTAAGGGTTCATTCTTGTACACAAACTGAAAGTCTTTCTGAAAATAAACTTCTTTATCTCTATAGTCAATCTTAGAATGGTAAATAGAGAGCCAATCCATACCCAGGATAACATCAAACTCTACTAGATGTAGAACAATAAGGTTTGCAAGTAGGTTCTTTCCATATATAAGGATAGGAAGATTCTTATAAATTCTTTTTGCCTCAACATTTCCCCCAGGTGTTTTTTCCAAAAGTTCAGGAGTGATTTCTTGAGATGGTATTCCCATTTTACTAGAAAAGGTTTCAGAGATAAAAGAATGTGTAGACCCCGAATCAAACAACACACTAGCATAATCAGAAAAAACAAACAATGTACCTGATACAACTTCATTTAATGGCCCGACATCTGCTGAAGTAGTTGCAAAGGATTTCACCACCCCTTTCTGATTGTAGTCTAACTGCTTCCCATCACTCAAGCTCTATGTTGGAAACTCGTTTGCATAGTGACCCATCTCATTGCACTTATAACATTTCACTAACTGTAAATCAAATTTGGTCTTACCTTCACCTTGATCCTTTTCAGTGCAATCATGAGCCTTATGCCCCATCTTACCACATCGGTAGCACTTTCCAGAATTCATAAGACATTCCCCAGCATGCTTTTTTCCACATTTATCACAAACTGGAAACTTAGTTTTCTTACCATCAGACTTTTTTGAAGAATTCTTACCTTTCTCCTGCCACCTCGGTCTCTTCTTCTGTTGGTTGTTATAGAACACTTGATCATCGGCAAACTCTATTTCAACCTTCTCAACACATCGAACAAGCTTTTCATAACATTTAAACTCATAAGAAGCTAATGCCCTTTGATATTTTGGCTTTAATCCTGAGTAAAAACGATTGATTTTTCTATCAAGGTATCGGATAAAATTTGGACCATTCCTTGCCAATCGAGTGAACCATTCCTCATAGGCAGCCACTGAGTCTTCCACATGCCTCAATTCCATGAATTGCATTTCCATCCTAAGTCGAACAGCCTTAGGAAAATACTTCTCAAGAAACATACCTTTGAATTCATCCCAGTCGATAGCATCAACCTCATCGGCGTCCCTGATATTTTTAACCATAGACCACCACTGATCGGCCTCACCCTCCAAATGGTAAATAGCAAGACTAACCTTTTAATGTCTGAACACCCCATGACATCAAAAATCTTCTCCAGTGATTTAATCCACCCTTCAGCAAGCACAGGGTCAGATGATCCTCTGAATGATGGGGGATGTTGCCCCATGAAATGTTCCACCACTGACATGTTCCTCTGTTGTTGATCTGTTTGATCTAGTGTATGGATACCACCACCATTTATTGCTTGAGTCAACTGCGCCATTACTGTAACAAACTATTCAGCTCCAATTCTGACCATCTCAGGATGCTGATTCGGAAGGTTATTTCCTTATGTATGCCTTCCAAGCACTGCTTCCCTGTTTTCTCTATGGAAAACCATTCTGAACAAACATGTCTTAGATGAAGCAACATGGTAATCTTCAAATGCTATATCATTTCAAAAAAATAATATTTTTGGATAATCATCTAATGGAATTCTAACTCCTAATGTTATCTAAACCGACCTGTGATACCAACTATAAGGCCCCAGCCTTAAACCTTACTTAATCATAAGTTATTACAAGATTACACATTGAGGATCTTTTCGGGTTTAGAGTTTTAGAGAATTAGATCATAAAACTTGCATTACATTCCACATATAAACAAAGTGGTTACATAAAGATATTATTCTTCATTCCCATCAATGGAAACATATTTAAAATAAAACATGGATTATTTCTTGACACTTCCATGACACTATCATCATATCATGTACCTTTCCCTTGACCTATGAGAAACATTTCAAAAAACTCGAGATGAGCATAAAAAGCTCATTAAGGGATATAAAAATATGGAAAGGAAACATGGGTACATATATACATAATAATGAGACAATACTTTACCCATAAAACATAAGAACTTTAACATACCTCATCAAATCATGAATAAATCATAGAAATCATAAGACATAAAGGTAACTTGAGGAATTCATAACATCCTAACGTAGGGAGTAACCCTCTTGGTTACGTTTGGAATACCCATCACAGTATATTCCCTAAATCTCTTCGGAGAAACCTTAACGTTTCACTCCTTCGCGTTACCCAATGCATTGTAGAGCTATATCGGGCTCACATGCCCTTAGTTTATCATGTAACCACCCGTCATCATAATAATTCCCAAGAACCTCAACATAATCATATCACATAAAACATGCATAAAGGAAACATAACATTTCCACCTTTCAATCACAAGATATCAATACAAAACATTGATATAAAAACATTATGAAAACCATTTTCAATACCAAAATAAAAGAAAAGTAAAACATGGAATTTATTTTTCTTTAAAAAAAAGGTATGGCTTGTAGAGGAAGCTGAAACTCAAATAATGGTCACGGCGGCGGAGAAGTCGTTGTCGCCGCATACGTAGAACAAAACCTTACCTTTTTCCATTTTGTAAAACGCTTCGTATAAAAAAGATTCCTTTTGGATAAACGTAAAAGTCAAATGGGTTTATACACCATATAAATGAAAGTTGTGTATAAAATAAAATATGCCTCAATGGAAGGAGATTGAGACGAAGTCCCATACCTCGGGACCGACTTGACTCCGTAGTATTCTAATCTCCTGAATAATAAACTTGAGTTAATTTCTACTTGTTTAAGAACCATTTTCAAGTTCATTATTCCTTTTATATCACTTATTTCCATGTCATGAACAGTATGTAATTATTTAAGTTAATAACGGTCATTTTAACGATCATTGGTACTTGAGTCAAAAATAATCCATTTATAATTACAAGTTGTTCATGTATCCATTATATCCAGAATGGTATTCATGATTTAGATATCATATATGTCATATATATCCAGTACATTCATGCATTTATAATATTACATAATCATTTAGAGGGAAGAAATGAAATGCACCGTTCATGGAGACGGTAAGCCGTACGTACGCATGAACGCTACTTTCATTTATATTTCATATTTTATAGAATGGAATCATAATGATACAATTGTATATTATAATTCTAGTATAATATAATTTATAATATCATAGTTCCATCCTTTATATGTCCCACATATGGTATTTAACGAATCAACTCACTTTGAGGGGGCGGTAGTCCGCACTTCCTTAAATGAAGATATCGCGTTTACCCATAATGGAAACCATAAAGGTATACCCAAAATGAAAAATACAGAAGCTTAAGGAAAACATAAACATATTATATATCATATATAAAGATAGTGACATCTTAATGGCCACCTTTGAAGGTGTTAAAAAAATGTTGAACAATCATCGTTTCGGGAGGCATAAATTCACCATCCACGGAAACAGTATGTTCGTTAACCATTAGATGTAGGTGTGTGTAAGTGTAGCTCAAATACTTATTATAACATCATCCTAGTATATTGATGATACTGGAGTTGTTACAAAAATAATAATAAAATGATTTTAGGTGGTTGGAGAAGCAAAATAAAACAAAAGGACACAAAAGAAGACATTGCCTTAAAATCGGGTAACTCCCTTTGGTTTGAGCTCAAAGGCTTCTTTGGGAAGACTTCTGCCCAATGTGAGACTTCAAGGAGTAGGAGAGGGAAGTGGAGAGACAAAATGGTCAGGGGTTGGCCGAGAAAAAGGCTTTGGGAGTGTGGGTAAGGAGGTAGAGGTGGGGGCCTTTTATAAGAGGAGAGGAGGGGCACTCTTGGAAAGTAAAGATAAGTTACGTTATTTTAAAATTTGTTTCGGATTAAAATGGTCCCACATTGATATAATTAGATGATAATGTGATAAGGGTTCGAAATACACTCATCCAATTGGTTTTGGCCACGTGTAGGTTTTATATTTTACATTAACTTTCTATTTTATTTAAATCGTTAAATAATGAGGTCATCGCTGCATCATCATGATGTCAAAAATAATTTAATTTATTTAATGTCTAAAATTTATAAAAAAAATTCTATGATGTATGAAATATTTTTATATTTCTAATTAATATATATAGTCAAAAATCTGACTTGTATAACTCCATATAAAAATTTTCTTATTAACATAACTCATGTTTGTGTCATTTTTACTTTAACATTAAATAAAAAGTTATTTATGTCATTTCCCAACCAAAGTGGCTCCATGGGGTCCCCAAGTTGACCCATGGCTTGTGTTGGTCGGACATGACACATAAAATGAGGGTAGGACATGTGTCAAGCTCATCTCATACTATTAAAACATTATTTTTACCTTAAACTAAACTAATTACCTCTAATCGCGATTAAGAACTTAATAAGTTACTATTCACCAAAAAATTATTTTAATCCCATTGAACCACATTTTACTTCTTAATGACAACCATGTATGTTGGATTTTTGAAATTCAAAACACAATGATGGAAAAATTTCATTTAAACGGAAAAATCAGTTTTTATAAGTACCACTTAGTGGTTTCACTATTCATCATTAATTGAAGTTTTTCAGAAAATTACCAAAAATTCTCTCTAAGCTATATTTGATACTCCGAATTCAAAAATGAAGTCTATTTTAAAAAATTCATAACATATAAGTCACATTAATTAATTTAATAATTAATTCCCGTTGTCATGACAAATAGCGGGTTTTTTTGAAACAATATCTATGAAAAGATTGACACTAGTATAAGTCCAATTTCAAAGTGAAATTGGTTCCAATGACCACCATTGGATTAAATGGTAAAAATATATTGTAATTTAACTTTAAAACCAATTCAAAAGATAATCTAATCATATAAATAAATTATATTAAAAAGATTTTTTGAATTAATATACAACATTTTACAATATTCATTAAAAAATGAACATTGTCAGAAAAATACCAAAAATTCACACAAAGTAAATTTTGATGTCCCAATCATAAAGAATAAGTTTATTTTGACAAACATAGCTTATAAAATTGTCAAAAGATATATTTAAAAATGGTTTGCCATCATAAGGAAGTAAAACAATCCTTTAAAAAATATTAGTGTATTCCATGCTTAAGATTGGATTTATTTTCATTTTAATCCTCTAAAACACTATATAATTCATTAATAGACATAGATAAAAATATCTATTATTCATTACTTACTTGGGATGTTACACATATAAAGTATGGAGTTAATTATAATATATATGATATTATAGAGGAATTATAATATACCTGTATATCATTATGATTTCATTCCATTAAATTATGAAAGAGAAATGAAAGTATCATTCATGCGTACGTACGGTTTACTGTCTCCATGAACTGTGAATTTCATTTCTTACCTATAAATGTTATTTAATATTATAAAAAATGTATATACTTGATATACATGATATAAATGATATCTACATCATGAATATAATTCTAGAGATAAGGGATATTTAACCACATGAACAACTTGTGATTATAAGAATTTTATTTTTGACCCAAGTACCAAAGACTGATAAAACTACCATTATTAACTTAAATGATTACATAATGTTCATAACATGGTAATAAGTGTTATAAAAGGAATAATTAACTTGAAAACGGTTCTTATGAAATTAGAAATTAACTCTAGTTTGTTATTCAGGAGATTAAATAATGATCGAGTCAATTCAGACACAAGGTAAGGGACTTCGTCCCAATCCCCTTTCATTGAGGAATAATTCAATTTATATACGACATTAATTTATTAGTTGTATAATACACCTTTTTGAATTTTATTTCAAAAGGAATACTTTTACATGAATTTTATTATTAAAATATAAAATGGAATGTTTTTGTCTTACGTATGCGGCGACAATGACATCTCTGCCACTGTGACCATTATTTGAGTTTCGACTTCCTCTACAAGCCATAACATTTTTTTGAATATGAAAAATAAATACCAGGTTTTACATTCCTTTTATTTTGGTATTGAAAATGGATTTGATAATTTTTTGATTATATCAATGTGTTGTATTGATATCTTGTGATTGAAATGTGCAAATATTATGTTTCCTTTATGCATGTTTTATGTGATACAATTATGTTATGGTTCTTGGGCATTATTTATGAAGTCGGGTAGTTCCATGATAAACTAAGTGAGGGTGAGGCCAAGATATCTCTCCAATGCATTGGGTAATGCGAAGGGGTTTAACTCTAAGGTTTCTATGCTTGATTTAGGGTATATACTATAATGAGTATTCCAAATGTAACCATAAGGGTTAATCCCTACGTAAGAATGTTATGAATGCCTCAAGTTACCTTTATGTCTTATTATTTATATGTGTTATTCATAAATCTTATGATTTCATGAGGTATGTTAAAGTGCTTATATTTTTTGAATAAAGTATGATTTCATTGATTCTTATGTATACATGGACTAATGATTACTTTCTGTACATTTATATCCCTTATTGAGCTTTTTATGCTCATCCCAGGTTTTTGAAAAGTTTTTCACTGGTCAAGGGAAATGTACATGATGTGATTATAGTGTCGAGGAAGTTCCATGAAATAATCCATGTATTATTTTAAATATGTTTACATTGATGGAATGAAATGAATAATTTCTTAGATGTAACCACCTTGTTTAATTGTGGAATATAATGCATGATTTTTTTAACTAATTATCTAAAACTATAAATTTGAAAAGATCCTCAATGTGTATTCTTGAAATAACTCATGATTATGTAATGATTAAGAGTGGGGCCTTATAGTTGGTATCAGAGTTCGGTTTAGATAACTTTAGGTGTTGAAATTCTATTAAATGATTACACAAAAATATTTTTTTTATGGTCAAATTGAAAATGATATAGCATTTGAAGATTACTATGTTGCTTCATCTGAGACATGTTTGTTCAGAACAGTTTTCCAACGAGGAAATAGGGAAGCAGTGCTAGGAATTCATACAGAAGGAAATGAACTTTCATATCAACATCTTGATATGGTCGGAATTGTAACTGAACAGTTTTTCATTACATTGACACAATTGACTCAAGAGATAAACATTGTTGGTATCCATGCACGCGATCAGCCAGATCAACCACATAGGAACATGAAAGTGATGGAACATTTCATGAGCCAACATCCCCCATCATTCAAAGGATCATCTGACCATGTGCTAGCTGAAGGGTGGACTAAAGCACTCGAGAAATTTTTTTATGTTATGGGGTGTTCAGAAAATCAAAAGGGTAGCCTTCCTGTTTACCGTTTGGAGGGTGAAGCAGATCCGTGGTGGTCAAAGGATTAAAATATCAGGGACGCTGATGAGATTGATACACTTAATAGGGATGAATTCAAAGGTATGTTTCTTGAGAAATATTTTCCTAAGGTTGTTAGACTTAGGATGGAAAAAAATTATTGATATTGAGGAAAGAGGGTGACTCAGTGGATGCTTCTGAAGAATGGTTCACTCGATTGGCAAGGTATGCTCCAAATTTTATCTGAGACCTTGATAGTAAATCAATCATTTTTACTCAGGATTAAAGCCAACATATCTAAGGGAATTATCTTCTCATGAGTTCAAAAGTAATGAAAAGCATGTTCGATGTGCTAAATAAGGTGGAAATGGATTTAGCCGATGATCAGGTGTTCCATGACAACCAACAACAGAAGAGACTGAGGTGGCAGGAGAAAGGGAAGAATCCTTCATAATGGTTTGAGGGTAAGAAGACTAAGTTTGCAATTTGTGATAAATGTGGTAAAAAGCATGCTGGGGAATGTCTTTTGAATTATAGAAAGTGCTTCTGATTTGGTATGATGGGACATAAAGCTCGTGATTGCACTAGAAAATATCAGGGTGATGGTAAAACCAAATTTTATTTATAGTTAGTGAAAATTTTCAAGTGCAATGAGATGGGTCATAATGAAAACGAGTGTCCAAAAAAAGAGCTCGAATGATGGGAAGCAGTTAGACTACAAGCAGAAGGATGTGGTGAAATCCTTTACAATTACCTCAGCAGATGTTTGTCCATCAAATGAAGTGGTATCAGGTACATTGTTTGTTTTTTGAGATTTTTCCAATGAGTTGTTTAATTTAGGGTCTACACATTATTTCACCTCTGAAAAATTTTCTTTTAAATTGGGAATACAATCTCAAGAAACGACTATTGAACTTGTGGTAAAAACACCTGGGGGAAATTTTTTGGAAAAAAAGAATTCATAAGAATATTCCTATCCTTATCCGTGGAAATAACCTACTTGAAAACCTTATTTTTTTACCTCTGGTAGAGTTTTATGTTATCCTGGGTATGGATTGGCTCTCTCTTTACCATGCTAAGATTGTTTGTAAAGATAATGAAGTTTCTTTTCATAAATACTTTCAGTTTGTGTACAATAATGAACCGTTACTATTGATAACATATCAAGAGTCTGAGAACCTTGTAAAATATGGAAATGAATGTTACCTTGAACATATTGTGGAAAATAAAGGAACCATTCAGATTAATGATGTGCCCATGGTAAATGAGTTTCTTGATGTTTTTCCAAACGAGTTTCCTGGAATAATACCAGATAGGGAGGTTGAATTTACTATTAACTTAGTTCCTGATGATAAGACAATTTCAAAACCCCCTTATTGAATGGATCAAATTGAACATTTAGAGTTGAAGGAGCAATTGAATGATTTATTAGAGAAATGTTTCATTCTACCTAGAACATCCCCATGGGGTGCTCCTGTATTATTTGTTAAAAGGAAATATGTTTCAATGAGACTATGCATTGATTATAAAGCTTTGAATAAAATCATTGTTAAGAACTAATATCTTTTGCCTCATATCGATGATTTGTTTGATCAGCTCCAGGGAGCTTAGTATTTTTCAAAGATTAATCTGGGATCGGGGTACCAATAGTTGAAGGTAAAGTAAGTAGATATTCCAAAGACTGCATTTCATAAAAGATATGGCCATTATGAATTTTTAGTTATGCCTTTTGGGTTAACAAATTCACCTGCTATACTCATGGACCTTATGAAAAGAATTTTCCATGAGTTCTTGGATAAGTTTGTAATTGTTTTCATTGATGATATTTTTTTTGTTTTCTAAAAGTAAATAAGAGAATGAATGTTATTTAAGTTTTATTTTTCAAACCATAAAAAAAGAAATTGTAGGGGAAATTCAGCAAGTGTGAATTTTGGTTGCAAGAAATTTCATTCCTCGTCCACTTTGTTTCTAAAGATGGATTAACTTTTGATCCTGCAAAAACAAAGGTCGTTGAAGAATGGAAAAGACGCACAAATGTAACCAAGATTAATAGTTCTCTTGGTTTGGCAAGCTATTACCAATGGTTTGTTAAACATTTCCACCCGGTTGTCTAGCGCATTGACTAAGATAACTATGAAGGGTGTTAAGTTTAACTGGACAAATAATGAGATGATTGTTTTCAGGAATTGGAATGAATATTGGTGAATGCTCCAGTTTTGGCACTACCTTCTATAAATGGTGAGTTTTTTATCTACAGTGAAGTTTCATGGAATGTAATTGTTTGAGTCCTTATGCATAATGTTAAGGTAATTGCTTATTCATCACGTCATTTGAAAACTCATGAGTTAAATTACCCTACACGTGATTTAGAATTAGATGTTGTTGTTTTTTCTTTAAAAAATTGGAGGCATCATTTTTATAGTGTAAAGTGTGAAATATATACTGCTCGGAAATGTTTAATGTATATATTCACTCAGAAAGAATTGAACATGAGATAGAGGAGATGGATGGAATTAAAAAGGGATTATGATTGTACAATTCATTACCATCCGGGAAATTCAAATAAAGTGGGTGATGCTTTGAGTCGAAAAAGAAATGCTTCATTAACCATGTTACATTTGGAACGTGATCCTTTAGATATGTATTTGATGAAATTTTTCATCGATGTTGATGGTGTAGGATGTTATTCTATTTTGTTTCAGGTATCAGTGAAATATTCTCTAATAGAAAGAATTAAGAAAGCTCAGAAGCAAGATAGTGAGTTTCAAAAAAAAGGTAGAGCTGGATTAAAAGGGTATGTTACCTGAATTAAATATTGATAATTATTGTGTTTTGATATTTGGGAAGAGATTTTATGTGCCTTTTTATTCACAGTTGAAGAGAGAGTTGTTATATGAAGCATATATTTCTCCATTTTTGGTTCATCCTGAATATACTAAGATGTATAGAGATCTTCAGGAGTATTACTGTTGGGATGGAATGAAAAGAGATATTGCTGATTTTAATGTGAAGTGTTTGACTTGTGAACAGGTTAATGAAAAGAAGAAATTACCAAAAGGTATTCTTTAGCCTATACCAGTTCCAAAATGTAAATGGTAGAATATATCCATGGACTTCGTTATGGGATTTCCAAAGACACGAGGTAATAATGCAATCTGGGTTATTGATGATCGCTTGACTAAATCTGCTCAGTTATTTTCGATACGAGATAATTTTTCCCAAGATCTACTTTCTCATTTTTATCTTACTGAGATATTCAGGTCATATGGAGTTCCCCTCTCCATTGTATCTGATCGTGATCTGAGGTTTACTTCTAACATTCGGAAAAGCCTTCAGAAGTCGTTGGGTACTGAATTAAATTTTAGTACATCTTTTCATACTCAATAAGATGGGAAGTCCGAACGAACAATTCTGACATTGGAAGATATGCTACGTTCTTGTTCGATGGATTATCAGGGATTTTGGGACCAACATATTTCTTTGTTTGAGTTTTCTTATAATAACTGTTTTCATTCTAGTATAGAGATGTCACCATTTGAGGCATTATATGGGAAGCGGTGTCGAACTCCAGCTTTTTGGGATGAATTGGGTGAAAGGAATTTGATGGGACCAGAATTGGTAGAAGAGTTGGCAGAAAAATATTAGCTAATACAAAATCTCATGAGAACAGCTCAGAGCAGGCAGAAAAGCTATGCGGACAATAGGAGGAAGGATCTCTCTTCTCAGGTAGGTGATCATGTATTCCTCAAAAATTCACCATGGAAAAGTGTGATGCAATTTGGTAAGAAATGAAATCTAAGTCCAAGGTTCGTTGGACCATATGAAATACTAGAGAAATTTGGATTAGTTTCATACAGAGTGGCTTTAGCTATGAATTTATCTCAGGTACACAATGATTTTCATGTTTCAATATTAAGGAAGTACATTCCATATCCATATCATGTTCTGAGTCTAGAGGTTGTTCAGTTGGAAGAAAATTTATCTTATAAGGAAAAACCGGTCCAGATTCGTAACAACAGGGAGCAAGTGTTGCAGAATAAGTTGATTTATCTATTAAAGGTTTTGTGGAAAAATCCACATGATTGAAGAGACAACATAGAAATTTGAAAATACAATGAGGGATAAATACCTACACTTATACGATAAGTAAATAATTTACAGGGATGCATTTTTCTAAAGGGGGGAAGGATGTAACATCCCAAGTACGTAAATAGTAATATATTTTCATATCTATGTCTATTTATGAATTAGATAGTGTTTTAAAGGATTAAAATGAAAACAAATCCAATTGTAAGCATAGAATAAACTAATATTTTTTAAAAGATTGTTTTACTGACTTTTGATGGAAAACTATTTTTAAATCTATCTATTGACAAATTTATAAGCACTATTTTTCAAAATAAACTTAATGATTAGAATTGGGACAATGAAATTTACTTTTGATAAATTTTTGGTATTTTTTTTATATTGTTCATTTTTTAACGAATAGTGAAAAATGTTGTATTTTAATTCAAAACATAATTTTAATATTATTTATTTATAATATTAGATTATATTTTTAATTCATTTTAATGTGAAATTAGAATATGTTTTTACCATTTAATCCAATGGTGGACATTATAATTAATTTAACTTTGAAATTGGACTTAAACAATTGTCGATCTTTTGAAAGGTATTGTTTCCTAAAAACACGTTATTTGTTTTGACAGCGGAAATTAATAATAAAATTAATTAATGAAACTTATATGTTTTGAATTTGGTAAAATTAACATCATTTTTGAATTTTCAATATCAAATATATCTTAGGGTAAATATTTGGTATTGTTCTGAAAAACCTCAATTTTTGAAGAATAGTGAAACCCCTAAGTGGTAGTTAAAAAAACTGATTTTTCATTTAAATGATATTTTACAGCTTCTATGAATTTAATTTAAAAAATAAGATATTCATGGTTTTCATTATGATTTAATATGTGGTTCAATGTGTTGAAAATATTTTTTTCTGAATAGTAACTTTTGAGATTTATTAACCACGATTAGAGGTAATTAGGGTAATTTAAGGTAAAAATAATGTTATAATAATATGAAATTAACTTTATACATGTAATACTCTTTTTTTATGAGTCATGTATGACTAAGAAAATCCATGGTTCAATTTTTGGGACCCCATCGATCCACTTGGGTAATATAATGACATTAATACCTTTTATTTAAAATAAAAATAATAGTATCACAAACATGTTTTGTTTTAATAAAACAGTTTTTATAGGGGTTATACAAGTTATCATTTCAACTAATAAATATTCATTAGAAAGATAAAAATATTTCCTACAAAATTATAATTTTAATATAATTTTTAGACATCAAATAAATAAAATTTTAACGACACAATGATGGTGAAGTGTTTACGTCATTAATGAATGATTTAAATAAATATGAAGACAATGTTTAAAAAATTATCCAACACTTGTCCAATTCTTATTGGATGATTCTATTTCATACATGGGCCACCGTATAGATGAATTTAATAATATTTGGATCTTTAAAACCTGAAAAGCATTATATAATAAAATAATAGTTTCATTCTTTCCAAAAGAGCCCCTCCTCTCCCTTATAAATAGACCTCACATCCTACCCGTATCTCACACTTCTCAAGACCTTTGGCTCATCCAAACATTACACAAATAATCTCCCAAGATCCATCCCTCCAACCTAGAAGCCTTACCTTAGGCATAATGCTCTTCATGAAACCCTTTTGGTTCAAACCAAGGAGATTTACCCGATTTAAAGGTAATGTATTCTCTTATGTTCTTTTCTTTTATTTTGCTTCTCCAACCACTTAACCAATTTTTATTCCTTTATTTTTCAACATAAGCCATATATTATATATACTAGGTTGTTTTTATGAGAATTATTCGAGCTAAACTTACGCACACCACCATGTAATTGTTAAAGAACATACTATTTTTGTGGGTGGTGAATTACTGTCTCACGAAACAATGATTGTTCCATATTCTTTTAACACCTTTCATGATCGCCATTAAGATTTCACTGTATTTATATATGATATATATTATGTTTATTTTTTCTTTATGCTTCTATATTTTTTATTTATGGCATACCTTTATGGCTTCCATAATAGATAAACGCGAGATATTCATTTTAGAAGGTGCGGACTACCGCCCCCTCAAGGTGACTTTAATCGTTAATGCCATATGTGGGACATATAAAGCATAGAGTTAATGATATTATATATGATATTTTACTGGAATTATAATACACTTTTATATCATTATGATTTCATTCCATTAAACACGAAATAGAAATTAAAGTAGCGTTCATGCGTACGTACTGCTTACCGTCTCCATGAACGTTGCATTTCATTTATTACCTCTAAATGTTATGTAATATTATAAATGCATGTATATACTGAATATACATGATATATATGATATCTACATCGTGAATATAGTTCTGGATATAAGGTATATTTTACCACATGAACAACTTGTGATTATAAGAAGTTTATTTTTTACTCAAGTTCCAAAGACCGACAAAACCACCGTTATTAACAATAATGATTACATAATGTTCATAACATGGTAATAAGTGATATAAAAGGAATAATGAACATGAAAAAGTTTCTTAAGAAAGTAGAAACTAACACTAGTTTATTATTCAATAGATTGAAGAATGATCGAGTCAAGTCAGACACGAGTTAAGGGACTTCATCTCAATCTCCTTTTATTGAGGCATACTTCAATTTATATACGACCTTATTTTATTAGTTGAATAATAAACCCTTTTTAATTTTAATTCAAAATTAATCGTTTTACATGAAGCGTTTTACTAAATGTCAAAATGGAATGTTTGTTACTTACATATGTGGTGACAACGACTTCTCCTCCACAGTGACCATTATTTGAGTTTCGGCTTCCTCTACAATCCATGCCTTTTTTTAAATGAAAAATAAATACCATGTTTTAATTTTCTTTTATTTTGGTATTTAAATTGGTTTTGATAATTTTTTGATTATATCAATGTGTTGTATTTATATCTTGTGATTTAAATGTATAAAAATTATGTTTTCTTTATGCATGTTTTATGTGATACAATTATGTTTTGGTTCATGGGAATTGTGTATGAAGTTGGGTAGTTCCATGATAATATAAGGGAGGGTGAGCCCAAGATCGATCTCCAATGCATTGAGTAACGTGAAGGGGTTAAATGCTATGTTTTATCCAAAGAGATTTAGGGAATATACTATAATGGGTATTCCAAACGTAACCATGAGTGTTACTCCCTACTTAATAATTTTATGAATTCCTCTAGTTACCTTTATGTCTTATGTTTTCTATGAGTTATTCATAAATCTTATTGTCTCATGAGGTATGTTAATGTGCTTATATTTTATGAATAATGTATGATTTCATTTATTATTATGTATACATGGACTAATGTTTACATTCTGTACATTTATATCCCTTACTGATATTTTTATTCTCATCCCAATTTTTTGAAATGTTTTTCACAGGCCATGGGAAAGGTACATGATGTGATGATAGTGTCGAGGAAGTGTCAAGAAGGAATCCTTGTTTTAATTTAAATTTGATTCTTTTGGTGGAAAAAATGAATATTGTCTTTGATATATCTACCTTGTTTAAATGTGGAATGTAATGGATGATTTTTTATCCATTTCTCTAAAAATCTAAACCAGAAAAGATCCTCAATGTGTATTCTTGAAATACCTCAAGATTAAGTAATGTTTAAGGCTAAGGCCTTATAAATTGAATCATAATATGATTCTTTAGATAATTTTACTGATCAAATATTGTTTTAAAAAATTAAATAAATATTTAAATAATAAATTTTAGAACCCTAAATCAATATTTATTTTCATAGTAATGTACAATAAAAATTTTATTTATATTTTTTGATTAATCTTTATTAGGGTTTCATATCTATGTTAATGATTGATATAGACCACAAATAATCATGAAAAATTCAAAACATGACTATTACAAATTGATAAGTTTGTTCATAATATAATTATAATATAATAATAATGATATTATTATTATATGTTTTAAATTTTTTTAATTATTTTTCATTGGTTTATATAATTTATTATAATCATGATAATAATTGAAATTTTTTAATTCCGAAAGGAGGTAGTTCACACAATATAGAGTTATCTTTTTCATTTTCCAACGAATGCGAGTGAATGAAGGTGAATTTAAATTTTACAAAAAAAAATCACCATAATATTATATATGATGAAAATATTTTTCAATTCCATCCATATAACAAGTGAAAAAAGGTGGTTGTGAAAAAAATAATTCACATCATATAGGTATTTTTCTGCACAACAGATGTTCGGTATTTTTTTTTACCTAAGTAGATATAAATGAATAAATAATTGTTTTTAAATTATTATATTATATATTTATTATAATAATTATATAAATTTATTTATATTATTATGGTTATGATATTTATAGTTAATAACAAATTAAATGAAATGGAAAGAAGTAAGTAACACATATGTCAGGACATCAAACATATTCTTTTTAAAATACATAAAATATACAAGCATTTGGTATCTTTTTTTACAATGATGTTTATGAAATTTAAGGTTCTTCAAAGAGAGTTAATATATGATGTTTTTTTAAATATTTCCAAGTTAAATTAGAAAATGGATTAGTAGATGTTATCCCTTATTTTGAGTGAAGAAATCAATATTTTTAAAATATCCATCACTATTAAATAATATTATTATACTAATGTAGTTTCTATTACTCTAATATATAAATATAATTGATTTTATGGTTTTATTTTCTTAATAAATGCACAACCATTTATTGAAACATAATTATAAATGGTGATTATTTCAATTTAAGCTATTATCCTTTACATATAAATTTTGAGTTTTAATTAGTAATTGTTTTTACCAATGTAAAACATATTTTTCCTATAATAACCTAGTTCAAATCACGTAGTCTGATCCATAGTTACCGATTGAATCATGTATTCCTCCCTATATGAAAGAGGTTTCAAACTAGCATTAAGGGTACAAATAATATTAGTGGAATGATTATACCATCAATAGAAAAAAATAGATAACAAATAATAAATTGAAAATTACACAAGATAATAAAAAATAAAATCTATATCATTTTTCAAAAAAATTCTCAATATATACAAATTAAATATAAATAGACCACCATTATTGAAGGTAAAAACAATATTATGATAATTATTTGTTTGTAAAAAATATACGGTGGAATTCATATGTAGTTTTTTCATGGGATGGTCACGGAACACAATTCCCTATATCAATGATCCATGATGTAAGGCCTTATACCTTCTCTGAAACCCTAATAATTAGGTATTTGTGTTCATCAAGATGTATAATATTTGTGTTAGTATAAAACTAAAATGAAACCACCAATTTTGTCATAATATATTTTTATAATAAATATGTAGCCGATTTATTACATGAAATGATGTAATTTGACAATAAACTATACATATGAACATGCACTATGTCATTGTGAACTATCGTATATCATGTGATCCCTAACCCCACCATTTTTTAACATTAATTGTTTTGATGTCAATATTAGTTGATATGGTTCCCATGATGTTTTAAATGTCCCAATGTTAGTTGGAACACTACATATTCCACTCATGTATATATTTTTTTTTCATGGAACACCACACCACAAACCATGATTGTGTCCATTAAAAGGTTCACTATAAATCCTACCATTTTGGTGGCTATCATACATGTATTATAGTATGTCACACCTAAAATATATCTTATATATTCATTTTCACTTAAACCCTATATGGGAAACTCACATATCATCACATAACAAATAGATTCTCAGGACCGCTTTAGGGTACATACCAATGTTAGATGACATTTCCATGATCTGAATCATACTAGTAAATTATACATAGTATGTATCCATTTTAATAACATCACACTCTCCCTCCAATAGTTAGTTTTATAATAACTTGGAAACCAATTTATCTTGATACCTAAATCATAGTTCATCATTCTAAAAAATTCAAACAATAAAAAGTATCATGCATCATGAAAAAAGGAAACTGAATAATTTTTCTCAATATGATATACACAATTCATAATTATATCTTTCAAGGATATATCCCAAGTATACTGAAACAGATTACTACATTATATATATAGCGTTTTCTCATATATTAATAATAAGATATTGAAATCTCATATATAGAAACCAATGTGGTAATGATGTTCCCACATCCTGATCATGAGCGAAAACATCAAGGTTTTAAATAATGGTTGTAAAAAAAATTGTCAATAACACAAGCAATAATAATAATCACCACGGTAAAATGATTTTTCCATTTAATAGTTTCTCTAGATTAAAATGAAGGACATAATACATCATAATTACTAATGAAGTATCTAATAAAACATATTGAGATTGTTTAAAATTTAAAATATCCCAATTAAATAGTGTTAATTAAATATATATGAAAACACCTAACAATATTTCCCAATAGTCTATAATATAATCTATAAAATCCTCATTCACAAAAAATTAATGTAATATAATATAATAATCTAGAATAAATAACATTTAGTGGGTTTCTCCACCGAATCACCCTAAATAAGAAGAACCATTATATAAAGCCTTATATTGACTAATAGAATTGTTAAATTGCTAAATAAATGGGAAAAATTACCGATTCGACGATAGTTTCATTAGTTACAGACATAGGATTTCCATGAATTTAGAAAATAATTCAAAAAATGAGGAATAAACAAATGGAAAGGTCTGATTTGGATAATATGGTAAATAATTATTTAAAAATTTATTTAGGACACATCATCAAGGATTGACATGTTTCCCCCTTGAAATTTGTAAGACTCAATAATAATTACAATGATTTTAATCTTTTCAAGGATAAAATACCCTCCTCCACACACTCAAACATGGATTGGTCAATGTCGTGATGTTCATGACCAAGCAAAAAATCACAGTCTGATATATAAAATGTCCCCAAATAAGAGTCATGTTTCCATCACCAAAACCCACACCATAGACATTATGATAACATCCAATTCATGGATCATTGGGTAATTCTACATGTAACATGCAATGTAAAATCCCATTGTTTTTTTAATTTTATGGTCAAGACCATTATTTTAAAAATGGATTTATATATATTGTGGTATTATCCATATGAAAAAAAATTCAAACCCAATTTTAAAATTCCCAAATCCTCGAAAATATTCCCAAACCCTTTTTTTACATCATAATGATAAAAAAATTTATAAATTTATATATTAATCATTAAAATACCTACTAAAATCGAGGTATATAAAAATGTCCCCCAATAATGAATTATTTTACCTATGAAGAATATCTGGAAGTGAAAATCAATATATATGTGCATTTCACATGAACAAGAGACACCAACAATTATATGCCCCATTAGTACCATTTGTGCATCTATATTGTTTATAAAAGTTAAAATTTCTTCCGCAGTAAAATATCCCCAAAAAAGTAAACTATTTTGTTTAGAAATTATTCATATGATGTATATATACCTTACTCAATTTCCTCACATTCTAGGATTTTAAATGGATTTGTCATGTATATTTGAATCCAAAACAGACAAATCACATATTGATTTCCATAGGAATCCAAAACAATTCCCAAGAATTATAAAATATTCCCTATATGATTGATGATCTTGAAAAGTCAAAAAAATTCACTACTCGCATCACGTTCATCAAAATATGTTTATTAAAAACCAATGATTCACTAACATGAAAAATTATATTGAGATAATATACACAGATGGTATCCTCTTAGACCCACAAATGATATTTATCTTATCTAAATGGTGACCAATTAATTATTTATGAATACACTCTATCTGATGTTTCTTACAGGAGTTTAAGTATTGTAATAACTTCTATGCTCTCCTGATTCAAGATTAATGTACAAAGTCACGATTAACCATGGAGAGTCTCATAGGGTTACTTGTTGATCAAATCCTTAAAATATTTATTATATACAACCTAAAACGCATGTGTAGGAACATTCCAAGATCCTATAATGACTTTAATAGATGAAAAAAGTATATACATTGGAATGAAGTTCCACATTTAGAATTACCCATCATTATATAGGTGATATGTCATGATCAATCCTAGCTATGTCCCTAGATCATTTTCCATCCTTTCCAAAAACATGATGCAAACCACTTTCCTCTGTCTAATAAAATTCTCAAGGGATATCCTTTTATTGTATATCCTAAAATACATACATCATTATAAAATCATCTATAAATTGTATCTTTTGTACGAGTATGTAATGAGACACCATCATTAGTTGATCCACCGCCATAATAAAGAATCATTGTTGTTTTAGATCCTAAATAATGATTTCATGAAATCCAATGTTTCATCATTCCATTTCAACATATGTGTTGGAAGTGTCAATATTAAATTTCCAAGATATTAATTCTATTTCCCTAGTATCTCCCATGTATGACAACATGAAATAAATCTTCATATATAGATTTTCATTCCATCACTAAAATTAAAATATGATGTTATGGTAAACCATGGATTATTGGTGATGCATTTTCCACCCCACGAAATGAGAGTATCTTGTTTTATCTTCCATGATATAGGTGGGTACTATAAACCTATCAAGGGATATAAACAACACCATCATTTTCAATGTATTATCATGGTGATTTATTATCATCCACTAATTGATCTCACATATGTATGATCTCTAAATAAGACTACCACATGGCCTTTAACAAGTCCTATAATGATGATGTGATAACTAAGGGTACACATGGCACTCCTTCTATCTTTCTAGCCACATCCATAAACTAATCATCCATCAAAATCATAAAATTCCACGCTTTTCATATAGGCTAAACTCTATGATATTTGAAATCCAATGTCTTATTATTGAGATAATTAGTAAAAATGAAACAATTTCCAAGTGTATAAGCCATCCTGAAGTCAAAAGTTTTATGATACTCCACCCATAAATACTACATACAAATCATTCCACATTTTTTATATGATATATATATGACTCTTGTGTAATTTTTTCATACTAAACCTATATTAAAAAAAATACTTTCGCTAATATTTAAGAAAATTGAACCATTCTATCAAAATCAGGTCATGAATTTGATAATTCAACTCATATTGTCATAGTTGGAGAGACCCATAAGCTACCAACTGATCAATATTAAATTAAATAACTCTTAAAATAAGTCTTGATGCACTAAAAAAGACATTATATCCCATCAAAGGATCTAGGTATAGAGAACCATATCAAGCATAAACCTCACCTTTTCCTCATAGAATCCTTCAATAATTTAATATAAGGACTCCAAAATCAAACAGTCCAGGTTTTAGCTATCAGGGTGGTAGGAAAATTTGTGAAATCGTTAATTAAATACTAATAGGGAAACGATAATTGAATGAAACTTATTGTCTTCAATACATTCTGAGGATGAGCCGAAAAATATACAACCTCTACAACTACATGGTCTATTGAAATTTTATCCTCTAATTATAAGATGATAAATATTAACTTTTTAAAAACAATGATCTCTTCATAAATAATCAAAGAAACTATTGGATAAATAATGATTGGATAAATCTCATCAACTATTTGGGATCAAGCGAAAAATTCAGTCATATCAACTCATTCAATGTCATATGATTTACTGAAATTGACATATTATACACCATTTTAATGATTTATATTTCAAAGATAGTCCATGTAATTGGAGATAACCCCAAAATGAATTATGGAAAAAAAATCCAAAAAATGATTTATAATTGGATGGAACAATTACGGTACTATATTTGGTACCATCAAAATTTCATTATCCTGCAACAATATCTATTATAGCTCTATCTATCTTATTTCTAGGACAACAATACCATATAGCTCTACCCACTCTTTTCAAATTACAAACATTTCTCCCATGTTGGAGGTAATGGTTACCCATCCGCAATATAATTTAATATGTGTAAAATAGTGGGAAAGCCAGTACCTCTAAAATAGAACATTGATTTTGTTCATCTATTAAATAATATAATCTATTAAATAATCCCTTATAATGATATCTATATTTAATTATAGATACATCATTATAAATTCCACTTTAGTCACTAAATTAGTGTCATTAGAATGTTTATCTGTGGATATTATATATTATGATTATAATCAACCAACCATTAGAGATGAGTTTTATAATAAAAATGCACAAGAATAAATAAAAATTTGTATAGAACATCTACGTGATCAATAACATACCTTTATATAATGAAAATTTCCAACCATTATCTGTTATAGCCTAATTTAGTGTAATAAATCAAAAGTTCTTAAATCTATAGTCATCCCCATAATTATATGAAATATGATGAGTCTTTATCATATTATATGGTCCCATAACACAACCATTCCTAGATCTACATTAAGTCTTACATGCATGACTTTAAAAAATGAACCAATTATGGTAGGATATTCTAGAATAGTTTCCCTACCCAAATGGATTCTTGAAATCATTATATATATTCCTTCATTACATAAAATAGAAACTATGAGTAGAATCACATGGTATTGAAAATAGTGATGAATTAAATCTGAGACCCTTAGTTATACTACAATTCTCCACCATATCAGCCTTTAACATTTTAGTACCAGATGTTTTTCCAATTTAACTTACATGAATCATATTTACAAGTCCTCTTGGGAATACAAAAAACACTTCCATCATATCCATATAAAATAAAATATCAATGGTAAATTTTTTACATGTCATAATGGATATGATGTCATATCAATTATTCAAATAGTCCAAATAATTTTATGAAGGAATCGAATTTCAAAAAATCATTCACTATAGGATTTTATTAAATTTTAATGTGTAGTGAAATGTAGTAGATAGGGGAAATTAAAATATTGTATTAATTAATAAATTGATCACTATTGTAACTCCATGATCTTTTTGGAATTTTCCATCATCATCATGCAAAGAAAATATATCTCATGGACCAACTCCTTGAACATAACACTTGAAATTCTCTATAATTTACTGCCCTTGCTCAATGTTGTCCACTATCTTTTAGAAAATACATAGAAAACAATGGTCGTCTACATCTCCCATATATATTTAAAAGTATATAACTCCTCCTGAATAATATTGAAAATTTAGTTCCAATCCTGTACAGGGTAATTTTTTCAATACCCTAAAGGGATAATGTATGCTAGAGTTTGATTTCCTGATCATATTAGATTAGGTAATTTCAAATATTCCATGTTGATTTGGAAAAATCTGAAAAAATGTTATCTAAACTAGCATAGAATCATGGATAATTGTTTCTAGTAAAGAACATTATTTTGAAATAACCTCTAGTTCTACTTTTCCGCGTACATGTACACCCACCCTAACTCTATATTCACTAGATATTGGTGTTATTATTTATATTAGAAATTTGAATTGAGACATTTCCAAAATTTGAATGGAAGTTGAAAATTTATCAAATCATTTGTTGAATTTACGTTCTAACCAGTCTATGGGATCATTCAGACGTTCTCATTAAACCATACACTTTACCCAATATATAACTCTCATATATATACACATTACATAACCATGATTCACCATACCTCTAGGTTAGAGACATTTCTATAATAATAAATATATAAATATAACTATACCATAATATTCTCATTAATAATGCCAACAGATTTATAAAAACAATAGGGAAGAATTATATATCACTTAATTATTACTAAATATAAAGTTATTTAATTAATGATCTATTTTGAATTAAAAATATAATTATACATAAAATATTATCCTAGGTTCCCAATTATGTAGAAATAATACACTAAAATCCCAAATACATGAATAATAATATAGTTCATTAAAAGAGAATCAAATTTTAATAGATAAATATATTTCAACTATCCCATTAGAGATAATTCCATTGTTCACTATACATTTGATTTCCATGAGAAAATTAAAAATAATATACTCAAGTCACTCACAACCAAATATCTATAATAATGTATCCTTAAAACATATTTAATTAAAAACTAATGAATATATTTTCCATAGGGACCACATTAATTCAAAATGGTAAATCATTATGAGACATCCTAATCAAATGACCATAACTATGGTCCCATCAATCATAATAAAATTTAATATAATCCAAATTTCCCTACGGGACCTTATCAAGATGTTTGCTAAATATAAAACATGGATTTCTCAGTAACAAGGTGATATGTTTTAATATAATTCAATTTATCATTTTGAATATTGGTTCTAAGACAATCCATTTCATAGTTGTTTAATTTCATATAACTTTTCCATTTTAGTTATAATCCACATCATGCCTAAACATTAATTAATAACTAGGAGGCCTCATTAATCACGCTTTCCATTAAAAAAATCATTATTAACATCAGTAATCAATTATTTATGTAGTTATAAGTCAACACACTTAAATCTGAGGTTTTCTTATAAAATAATACAGTATAATAAACTCATTTTTTAATCTATTTTTCTCATTTATAATACAACAAAACATATCACCCTAATGCATTTTCTATATAGGCAATTCTTTTATATCAATGTATATAAATATGACACACTCTTTAGGTTTCTCAACATGAGGTAAAAAAATTGACCATCAGTGGAAGAAGTGACAAAATCACCATAACTAGGTCATTCATGAAAATATTATTACTTGTAACCATGGTATAGTGTCAATGGTTATCAACATGAGGTCTACCCACATAATTGATAGCATTTAAAAATTTAGAAGTGACACTAGAATGGTTTACAATGTGGCATTTTAATGATATTTTATTAATAAAACACAATTAGGATAAAATAAACCATACCTCCTACATTATTCTTTATATGGTCCACAGATCTGATATCAATCTTCAATTTTGGGTAGAATTGATAGGAAAAGGACGATTCATCAATAGACTTGGAAATAGGGAAAAATCATTCACCTAGATTTAGAAATCCAGGTGTAGGGTTAATGGAAGAAGAGAAACATAATGAGTTGCGAGCTTATTATGTGGTTCCAATGAACATAAAGAAGAGTGAAATAGAGTTTGTGTATGAACATGGCTTCAATCATGGATAATGAGAATGGGGGAGCTCATGCAGATTCCCCAGTGAAAATGAAGGAAATAGAAACTTGGGGAATGAAATAATTATGATGGAAGGAAAAATAGTCATTTCAATGATTATTAATGAATGATAATATTTTTCCAAAAGGTTTAGCTAATCGTGTAAATCCTTGTGGACTTCACAACCCAATTCCATAAAATGTATTGTTAGGTCTACTAATTTGATAACATGTATAACTACACCATGAAAAGAAACTAGTTATGTGGATCTAACCATTTTAGATATGAGAAAAGTTTGGGAAAATAATTATCATTTTATCCCTCACCTATTTAGTAAATTAGTGACCCATCACACGACCATGTTCTCAAATATTACTCTTTAAATAAAAATATGTAACAAATACTACTCTACTAGACCATGCCACATATATTTATCTATTGGAATCATGGATTCATAAAAACCATGCACCGTAATCACCTGTTACTTGGAATGGGTCTCTTGGTACTAGTGCTCCAAAATCTCAATGGGACCCCTATGGCACCACTCTAGTCCATAAATATGACTAAAAACATTACAATTGAATTATAAATCTCCTATAAATATTATATGAGTCACTTTTTATATTCCCACATATTTACCATATAGACTGTTAAAAATAGTTTGAATTTCTACCTTGTCTAGAAAGCGTATGATTTTACATTTTCTCTCCATTACGAATTCTCATCTCTAATAATACCAATGGAAATGATAAAAATATTACATTAACTATTCAAGTCATTGTATATTGATGAAGTAGTTCAATTTCGTCTCAAAAATACTAAATACCCTCAATGACTAATTTGAATCGTTGAGTTCATGAACAACTAAAATTCAATCTAATTCTCGTAAAGGGTGTTGATGCATGATGAAATTGATTATCCAAGGACTTATAACCTAAGACAAGAAAATGTTGTCGTCTCTTGTATTATATAGCCTAAGGTGTTACCTGCATTAATCCCTATCCATTGAAAGGATAATTTTTATTAATAAGATAAAAAACTATAAGAATTTATAACCAAATTTTGTATGTAGAATTCAAAAAATTCATACAGAATGCTACTTGAATTGATACCCCCTTATTACAAGTGAGGAAATAGGTTTTGGAACTCATTTTGATGTCAACGGTCAATACAAATTGATCATAATGAAACTAGTCATATTGGATTCTAGACAACCCTATCCAGCACACCCTATTGAACCAACAATATTCCCAAAAAATGGATCAATGAATGAAATATATCTTCCTTGGAAATAATAGTATTTAGACTACCTCTGACTGAAATTTCTCACAAATTCTACATCAAGAATGTTTAGCAAAGACTACAACTAAATTCTAGTGGGTTATACAAATCTAACCACTCATGGTTCATCATAACAAATTGAGTATGAATTCAAATAAGTCCTTCAAACTATCAGTCCCACATTTTCATAAATCATCTAACTATATGTAAATAACCAACCACATATGGTGGAATCCACACAATAAGTAATCATTTATACCACTCCTCAATCACACATCCAATAAGTCAATCCATGAAGAATGAAAAGAAATTGAATATTTTTAGATAAGTTTATACCCATAGGTATCTCAATATACATTGCATGCATTCAATATATATGGTCATGATTGTCACTAAATAGTGAATACAACAATACTTCAATGAATGATTTTATTTCTCCCCCTAATCCATGATCACAATTAAATAGGTTTTGGTGACCTTATCCAACACCAATGACCACATCCCCTGAGCAGGAAAATCAATTTCAAAAAATGTGTTAACCATCCATAGTTGGGAATGTCGAATCTATGATAGACCTTATAAGGACACTACCATTAAATGATACCATGCACAACTAGTGTGTACCAAGCCTAACATACATAATGGTTTCACCCATCTATAAAACATTTTTTAGACCCAACACATATAACCATTAATATTTCATCACCATGGACTTATTGACCATGCTACATGGAACATAATTTTAATTAAGGTTGGAAGTCCCATTGAACCGAACATGGTAACATTTATCACCAAATTCAATTAATTATCTATTTAATTCCATACCAATGACATCATTTAATTATTTTATATTTTTATCCAACTTAATATTTTATAAATCTTACTGTTAATTTTCAAATATCCCTTTATGATCAAATTACTTTCACCAATAATGAACCACTTTATAAGACTGATGTGAGTTTCCCCACGTTAGTATAGACCTATTTGTCATATTATAGTGTTTATAATGCATATGAAAACACATGTTCTATCCCCACAAAATATGGTTCCTTTAGAAATACCCAAGAATCTTTTTTTAATTCTACCCCATTATGAGAGGAATATATTAATATCATATGTGCACTAGTTATTATTTAACTTCTCACATAAATTTGAATCACTTCTGAATCATGTACACATTCACTATCAATATCATGTAAATAATACACAACTAATCTTAATCAAATGGGACATGGAACATAATACTCAATATAATGTCACCCCAAATAACATGGACAAAAAAACTCCTAATACCGATCTCAAAGATACAACGATCAAAATGGGGTCACAGTTTTCAAGAAATTCTACTCTATATAGGAAATATATATTTGATTCATTAGTTTCCACATATTGCATGGTAACAATTAATGTGAATATAAAATTTAATAAAGAAAATAGTATATTTTGTTTTATATATAATTATAAATAAGGGTCATTTTGTAATAAAAATTTCCAAAAAAGTTTAAAAAAAATAACATATTAATTAAGGGAGTTGTTCATGTTAGATTCAACCATAAGTTTATATATAACACTATATGTGTATCATCAAAATCATTAAAATACAATTACACTAATATATATATAGTTTTATGTGGTAAAGTTTCATGGAAATATAAAAATATGGTATGGCTGACCTATAAGGGTAATTTTACATCATTTAAGATTTTAGAAAAACCCATACTGGGGTTTTTATATTAGAATATCATCTTAATAGTGGCCTACTCGGGTCATGTACAATTATCTCATAAAATTATGTCCCACATAACATATTTGGATATAAATTTCCCTATCAATAATTTTAACCATATATTTCATCATTCCTAGAATTTAGAGGTGTAATAATTTGTAAATTTAAATTAATCAAATTTTCAACTATCTTTAAAAAAATATATTTAATTTTTTTTTATAAAAATTAACTACTTTTATATTTAATGTCTTCATAAAGATTAAATAAATAAAAATTTATTTATAACACAAGATTCAAAATTTCTTATTCCACGTAGTGATCTAGTTAATAAATTCAATACTCCCAAATTATAGTTATACATTCATTTATAATTTTTACTTGTCATTAATGTTACTATAATTATGTTTTTATGGTTGGTTTAAGATAAAACACTTTCCATATATAGTGGCTTGATTACAAAAGTCACCATTCTATAATTTATAATAGTCCACAAACCGTACATATTGGACCATTGGATCCAATTTAATTATAACCAGATCAAAGAAGATGATATTAATATATTGATGATATTTGTAATATGGTGTGATTATATCAGTCCCAATTCGCGATTTTATAAATATCCAACACACCATATAAATTCCACATATGGAAACCTTATACTATATTCTATAAATCTTTCAACTCATGAATTGAATGAACATGGATCATACATAACGATGGTCATTGGTCATATAGGACACCACCAACATCCTAGGTTGGAACAAACCATTTATGTTAATTTATACATTTTATTTACCCGACCATATATAATATTACATAATACTGTATGGTAATAATCATTCTAGTATTGTAGTTATCATTTAAATATATTATGTAAATAAAAAACACCCAATAATTGCATAAAGCACATGACATAAAAAACTATATACCTAAATCAGGGAATAAAACCAATCATTATAAAATAAATACCTAAATTTTTATATATTAAATCATATTTATATATGTCACAAAACATATATTTTCACTCTTAATAAATATATAATTTATAACATGAAATCAATACATAAAACTTACATGGAATAGAATATACATGGAATGTAAATCTCTACGATAATAAAATGATTCATGTTACATAAATCCTTTTCACACTGATCCTTTGGTAGAATCCATCAAATCCATGAAACAATAACAAATGGAATTGTAAAAGTTACCGAATGAGAAATAATAATCTACTGTAAAATAATGCAACAATCCCATCCCCTAGCCACTTGATCCTTCCCTCATTCATGGGTTAGCTGGAACCATAGAAAATCAATAAAATTGATTAGATATGTTTCATGTCTCTATTATTATATTCCATACTTCATGATAAAATTAAATGGAGTCTTTGATAGAATTTTTAGCATCATGATGAATATTCTACCCAAATAGTGCATTATTTAGTTGGCCAATGGTCCTCAAGAATGCCTCTAAGTATTCTTGGGGATTTTTATTAGTATCAAGGGTTTAATGGTTGTATTGTGGGGAGTACATAAGCTCTAGTTCCGTAATAATAATTGTGTATGAAATAAACATACTTTATAACAAATATACCATGTGAAAATTTGTTGTCAATAAAAGAATTATTCATTCATGAACATGCCAAAAAATACATTTGGACTCGTGAATGATATACCTCACATACAAATATTAGAAATTAAAATATAAATAAATAAAAGACAAAACACCAATATCTAAAATAATTGTGAGAACATGATAAATCATAATCTCTCATATTTCATCATAGACAAAATGTATTACAACAATAAAACTAAATCTACGTACACGATCGTACAACCATGAGATCTATTTAGGATGCCCACTGAAAAGGTGGCCTGAACAGGTTGTCTGATATAGTCATTTGGAAACCACCAATAGTTTTTAATTCACAATCATTTCATTGTATATTAAATATAAAATGAAAGGAATATCAAATGTAAATTATTTTTGTAATAAAAAATCAGTCTTAGGTTACTCATGGTCACCTACCCATCTATACCAGCTTCATACTAAGCCTAGATATCTATGAATATGTCACTACATATAATATATATATATACCTATTTATATATTGGTATATTATAAATACGGCCATATATAGACATCTATATAAATAAAACATACTAGTCAGAATATATGGAATAACTCAGATGTATTTTTAAAATAATAAAACATCCATACTATGTAAGGGACTTCATGTGAGTAATATATTAATGAATGAATAAGGAAGTAATTTTCAATAGTATAAAAGGGTAAATTTATAATGAATAAACATGTTCATAAAAAACATCACTAACCAATTTTTCAGAAATAGGATTTAGAAACCACATATATCATCTTGCTCATTGATGTGACTGCCATTGTGAACATCATAATTGAGGGGGATTGAGATCCCTTACCCATCATCCCATGTTATGTGAGATGCCATTCCCACCTTCCACGTTCTTTGGTTATGAGATTTTATGCTCAATAACCCTAAACATGTTCACGCTAGTCATTATAAAATAAAGGATAACCCTAAATTCCCAATGATCCTTTGCTCAACATCCATTAATGTGGAAACCAACAACCAACATAGAGAATATTTCCCTTTTTAATATAATTCTATTTAATATTTTTAATATAGATCATAAAATCATTCATTCCATAATTAATTACATTTATATAAATAAGGAATTTTATTTATAATTAACATGTTCTCATTACGTTTACCAATAACTATGAATCTTTGGGAAGAACCCTTACCATCAATACAAATAATTATTCATATCATTAATAAATTTAATTTTCATTTATAATACAGAGAACCTCAATAATGATTTTATTAGAAAACATAAATTTTAAACAAACAATTAATTTCCTTCAACTACACTATATCATTTATTAATCAATATAGAATCTCAAACAAAATGATGATTTAAGAAATTCATACATTTCAAAAAACATTAGTAAATAACACACAAAAAGTGTGTCGTTTGAGATGTGGAATGCAATTAAACATCAAAGAAAACAGTGATAAAATCACTCTGAAAGGTTGATTCAGATTTATATCACATATTCCCATGAAATAGTGACAAAGGTAATGATGACTAGCTTGAAACATTTAATTTGAATAATTTCAAAATTTATGAGTGACAGTTGGAATGTTTTTCATATGTCACAAACATGAATATTTATAAGAAATGCTAAATTAGGAGAAAATAAATCATAACATGTACCATATTCATAATTCTATCAAAATATATGGAATCACTCATTGATTTTAGATATACATAATTATAATGGAAGAAAAATTAAATTTCCTAAAATATGCATTACTTTTTTATAGATATATCATTTTCTATGTTGAGAAAATTAAATATAGAAATACTAAGCCGTTATGATCTTGTTGAACCTATTCCAATGTAGTTGATAGTAATTAAAATAGATTCTATATGGGATGATGTGTTGATATCCAATATTAGGAGGAAGGGGATCTCAAACGGCTTACTCTTGTGTGCACAATAGAGAATGAAAAGATGGGGAGGAATGAAAAGGGTTGGAAGGGAAAAATAGTAACATCAAAACTCGTTAATGGGAAGGATAGTATATCATGGCATGAATAAACATGAAATAACAATGTGGGATTTACAAGAAAAATACACACCGACATGGTTATATCGAATGTTATAAAAATTGTCTAACTAAACCACACATATGTATTGGTTAAGTGCCACTATCAATGTGTGTTTGGCACTTGGTTTTGACAAAATGTGCACAGCTCGACCTCCACCTAAAAAGTAAATTGATGAATCCTCATATGACTATGAGACATACATAATATTGTTAAATAAAATTGTATTACCACTCATGAATTACATGCCAATGATTCATAGTTTCTTCTATGATCTACATGGTTTAATACAAACAGTGTTCCCTAATTTTCTCCTCGTGAGCATGATTATCCATGACCCAATGCTCATGAATCTCAATGTGAAATACATGGTATATCATGAGACCCACTAAAATATAAATAAATAAAATTTATTTGATAATAATCATAGAAATATATTTTTAATATCTTTTTAATATCTTGGCATTCCAACAAAAAAAATGTTTTAAGTCTCATAAAAATTCAGCATTGTCCAAATACCTATGACATTGTCATTCCCTCCTATGTAGTCATGTTATGTCCAAAATAATCCTAATATTAAATTATCATTACCCGAGAACCATTCCATTGGTATTAATTATGCCATTTTCTTGTTTTACATTAAAGAACATCATGTATATCAATTATTACACAAAGATGTGGGTTTGATGTAGTGTCCAAAACCCATATAAACCTTCTTGTGAACATCAAGAATCCTCTTAGACATCCAAAACCCATTTTTTAATGTAATAATTTGTTATAATCCTCTATTAATAGGAGACAGAAATTACATCAACAAACTCTGTAATGGCATGTATGCTCCTGGTCGAGTACTTTTCCAAAGCACGATTCCCTCAAATTGTTCCACCAAAATGGTGGTACCGGTAATGGTCTCACACCAAAATAATGAATACATGATGGTGACACAATATTGGTGCCACTGTGATGGTGACACCAAGATGATGGCACCATGACGGTGGCACCGTGTTTTCACCTAGGTCATTATTTTCGATTTCCCGGCTTTTTTCACTCCCGCAACATATCATTTGACATAAAAATGATTCAATTCCCTTTTACAATACCATTAAAGCCCATAAATAATATTTAAAATTTCCCAAGATCCAGATGACCCTTAACTTACCAAATGTGTGGTTTTTCCTCAATGTCACACCCTTTCCTTGTACCTTCCAGTTCCTCCCCTACTGCATGTTTTTCCTCTGATTAGGGAAAACAATTAATGCACACCCATTATGGCCACCACTCCTATGGGAATTGTTAAATGACATTTAATTCCTTCATGTGTAATAGCCCAACTGCATGGAAAACCACAATCTAACTTCAAAGATGTTCAAAATTCCATATCCCATAACAATGGGATCTCATCTTTATATAACGCTGGAATTTCTTCCTTCTCCTTCTTGGATGGTCTTTTTTTTACTTACTTTAATGTTTGGAGTCCACCCCTTTCCCAAGGAAAGAGGTGCCCTGGTTCTTGAACTTCCCTACTCATCCTTGGAGTCCCCGGAGTTCCTCTCCTATAAGTCACACGTCCCTAGTTCTTGGCACGCAATGTTAAAACATCGATACTTGATCAAACCATGTAGGGTTTCCTTTGTGTCTTTTTACTGTGTATCATACAGGGTGGGTATGCTTCTGTTTTCGTAGGGATGGATGAAAACAAACATAATGAAGATAATAAATATACCATTAAAGAAATATGGGGGGTTAATACCTGATGTTTCTTATATACTCTTATCCATGATTATGTGTTGTGAATTGCACGGGCTTGTGCCCATTAAAAATCATGGCCTTTGGTGGTCTTTTGTTGTGCACTAATGAACCTCTACTTCTTGCTGAATAAATTATTTTAAAAAATGGTCTAATATGAAAATTGGTTAATCACGTAAACTTGGCCTATTAAATGGATGCCCAGTGAATAACGATCCTTGTTTGATCACCCTATTTAACAGAACAGTAAGGGGGAAAACTAAATGAATGATGTTCTAGAAAGTAGAAACCTCCTTGCTCTATCTTGGTGGTTTGTGTGTTTGTTCTATACTTATAGGGTGATATGGAAGGGGATGGAATCCTCTGTTGTTGTAGTTGTTGGTGGACCTGAGGTCATGTGGGGCTATACCATGAGGCATAGTTTTGTTCTAGTACTTGTAGGGATATCAAGGATCCCTTTTGTTGATGTGACCTTACAAGAGAACTGGGTGTGAATGCATAAATGTGATGATTAGCTGGTTTCCTTTCCAATGACTGTGGTTATTCCTATTAGTTTCCCATTTGAGTAGTATTTACTTAAATGGAATCAGTTGAACATGAAACCAAGAATGGGTTCAATGGGTAATTGGTTCTGGGAATGAGTTGTGATTCGTTTGTGAGTGGTGTGCCTTTTTATGAAGGAATAGTAACGGGGGTGTTTATTCTTAGGTTGGATTTGGAACCCCTAGGTTGGGATGAGTTCTTGTTACCTATAAATATAATTTTAGTTCTAATGATTCTTATTCACGCCCCACCCATGTTGAACACATTGTGCCAAACACCCCCATTTCATGGGGGAGGGTGTTTTTTCCAACACCCTTATGAGTGGTTGGTTAGTAGCTCTTTCTCTTCTGCCTTTCCCAAATATCAAAAGTCTAATCGGGCCTGCTGTGATGGCTTGAGGACCGTTATATCCCAATATTCATTCGGCAGGGTAGTTGTGGAGGTTGGCACTGGTGTGTGCAGGCAGTTTGTTTCCCAAGTGTCGTTGGGATGTTGCCCAGGTGTCTTCGGGTATAGAGGCAGTTTTCACGGCCCATGTGTATGTGGGCGTGGATGAAATTGGTTGTAGTGGACCAAGAGTTTTTGGGCGGGATGTGTGGTTGTGATGGACCTGGTGTGTGCGGGTGGGGTGTGGCAATGGGACTACAGTGAGAATTGAGGGAGAGTTTCAATGCGTATGATTTCATCAATAACCGGTCGGAAAGTCGCGCGGTGTACCGAAACGTCGATGTGTTATTACTATTACATTACTTGAATTGCGTTATTTGGGGAGTGTTTTTTGGGGAGGCTTGGGTGGGTAGATTTCCTTGCTGGGTGTTTTGGTTATCTCTTTTCTCACGGGGAATTAGAATGCCTCTCCACTTGTGTACGAATGTTTTTGGATTTCCCTACCATGTATACTTGTTTTCTCACCCTACGTATATAAAATTGTTTTCAGGTTTTCCGGAGGACTTCAGGGATCATACAGGATCGTACTAGTTCATCTGCTGAAAAAATTGTTTTTGATGTTTTTTTCCTTTTCTTCAGTACTTTCATTTTGGTGTTTTCTTATACCTTTTCGAATTTACTTTTGGAACATGCATAAGGGAATGTTTCGTTTTGTCTTTACATGTACTTACAGTTTTGGTGTTTTTGGGAATTACTATCTTATCTCCTGATCCTATTAAATAAAAAGCATAATGCCTTCCACTTTGTGTGTGATTTTATACACTTGGTGTTAGTCGCTACCCCATGACCTATTCAAGGCGGGTCTTGGGGGTCATTATCTCTCCTTCAACTTGAAGAAGGAATGGTCTGGAAACTAGTTATCCCTTCTCTTAGTTTGGTTATTGCGGGTCATGATAGAATGGTATCAGAGGCATGAGGTTGAGAGATAGGATGGAGTTTGGAGTTTGGAATAGTGAGGATTTCATGGAATGGTAGGGAAACAGTGTTGGACAATCTTGGTGTGTGAAATATGCTAGGGAATACTGGATAGGACACAAGATTTTAGGACCCCCCATGATCCAATGCAAAGACACCGAGCCTATCGAATGAGCAATTGAAGCTACACTTATTGCTGGGTATAGTCCCTAGGAATGGTGCATGCATCATAATGACTTGTGTTTTTTTGGGTATTTGTGGATTTAAAATGAATAAGAATTACAAGAAGATTTAAAAAGAAATATTGTACACTACTCTGTCTTAGGAATTACTTGTTTACCATGCAACTATGTCACTTGGACGTCGACTAAGGGAAGTGCAGGCAATCGAGGCCCATGAGGTTGATTTGGATGATCGATAGTGAGCTGACCGAGAGGATGAGGATGATCAATGCCAGAGGATGCTTTTTTTCATTCAGTGGGAGACCCCTGGGATGTATGAGGGAGGCATCTCTAACGTGGAGACAGAGAGATGTCTAGAAGAGCTGGTGATAGATTTCAGCCTAATTCGGGCTCCGACTTAGTATTGGGTTCTTCTGGTTCTAAGACAGTTGTGTGGAGAAACGCGTTAGTGGTGGACACTTTATCTCGAGGAGAAAAGGGCAGTTGAGGTGACATGGACTAACATCGAGAGGGAGTTCTAGGATGAATTCTTCTATTCCATGATGAAGGCTGAGAAGAGTCAAGAACTAATGTCCCTCCAGTAGGGGTATGTCAGTGAGGGAGTTGGGGATCATGTTCAAGGATCTCCTTCGCTTTTCTCCGGACCTCTTTCTTGATGAGTAGTCTTGGTTGAGACATTTAGAGGAGGCACGGTGACCTTCCCTTTAGTATGCGGTTACCCCCTTCACCCTATCGATGTACATGGATTTCTAGAAGAAGGCAATAGTGGGGGAAATGATGCACATGATGGGAGGTGTATCACGAAAGGGAATCCAGATGGTCTTGTCGAAGGGGATGGTCGTCAGTAGCAGGCTTCCAGCAACAGGGCCCTCTAGGTTTCGACCAGTACAGAGTAGGCATGAGCAGTTCCAGTTCTGATCTCCCAGTCCTCAATGTTTCCATTCGGGCTCAGGACCGAGATTCTTCATCTGTGGCAGCAATGGGAACCTTTAGAATCAGTGTCCGGACCGAGTACAGTATATTGGGGTTGATCCAGTGCAGCACCCGCCTCAGCCGTAGCAGTTTCAAGCCTGGCCTTTCAGCAGTAGTAGCAGCGATATCATGCTCCTTCTCCTTCAAGGGAAGACATTGCAGGAGGTGGACGACCTTAGGTATCTCCTCCGGGACCTTGACCAGGGCGCGATCGGGGGGGGGGGGTGGCTGATAGCCGAGGGAAAGAAGAGATGGGTGTGGGAAGTTACACACTACAAAGGTTGTAGTTCCAGTAGGGCAGGAAGTTGTTTGAGGTACGATTAGTTAGTTTAATACTCTTTTCTACACCTTGTTCGGTATAAGAGCTTCACACTACTTTTTTAAAACCAGTATGGCACGTGCTATGGGTTTAGATGTTGAGAGACTTTTAGTTCCCCTGGTGTTGACTACACCAGTCAAAGGTTATACTAACTTGTCTTATGTTTGCCGAGGGTGTAGACTAATGATATAGCAACATTAGTCAAGTATGGATCTTCTACTGTTGCAGATACATCCATACGATTTCATCCTTGGCATTGACTGGATGTTCTCTGTATGTTCCATTATTGACGACTTCCATGGATGGATCATGTTTTTGGATATGAGTGGTTGATGTTTGACTTTCATTGACGAGCAGGGTTACCAGGATGGTAACCGATGAGTGGAGTCACTCCTTCCTTGTTAGCTAACCTGCCAGGCAGATACAGAGATGGTGGAAGTCCCAGAGATCTTCAATGAGTTCATGGATGTCTTCCCTAAAGATGTGGTGAATCTACACTCTCGACGTGTTGATTAATTCGGTATAGACTTACAACCTGGTGCTCATCTGATTGTGATGACCCGTACCAGATGGTGCCTTCAGTGTTGCGGGAGTTGCATATTTAGATTGATGATATGATGAAGAAGGGTTTTTTTCGACAAAGTTCACCATCATGGGGTTATATAGTCTTATTTTCATAGAAGGAAGATGGTGGTCTCAGACTATGCATAGACTACAAGCGACTGAACCAAGTAACGGTCAAGAATTGTTAACCTCTCTAGAGAATATGTGACCTTTTTGACCAGTTAAAAGGGGTAGGGTGGTTCTCTAATATCGACCTACGGTTGGGATATCACCAGTTGAGGGTGGAAGAGGATGACATCTCTAATACTTCCTTTAGGTGCATATATGGGAAAATTGAGATTGTAGTCATGTCATTCGGCATTACGAACATACCATCTCTGTTTATTGGCTCATGAACACCATTTTTCGGGAATACCTAGACCCATTTGTAGTCATGTTTATTGAAGACATCCTGATCTACTCAAGATCAGAGGTGGATCATGCTGAACACCTAAGAACGGGTTTACAGGTCCTCTGATTGCACCATCTCTATGGGAAATTGTCCAAGTGCAATTTCTGGATGTGAGAAGTGCACTTCCTTGGACACGTGGTGTCTGAGTAGGGGATAATTGTGGACTCATCAAAGCTCAAGGTAGTTTTTTCTTGGGAATAACCCAAGAATGTGGCAGAAGTTCGTAGATTCCTATGTTTGGAAGGTAACTACTAGATGTTCGTGCCCAACTTCTCCCGATTTGCAGCACCATTGACATCTTTTACCAAGAAGGATCAGGCTTTCGTGTGGAATGGGAATTGCAAGGCATCCTTCATCTATCTGTAGGGGAAGCTGTTTACTGTCCCAGTGTTGAGATTTCTAGAAGAAGGGCTAGCATATTAGGTGTTTTGTGATGCTTCAATGAATGGCTTGTTGTGTTTGCTAATGAGTCGTCAAGGGGAGAACTCTTATGGGTCTAGGCAGTTAAGTTCCCATGAGTGTAACTATGCCACCCACCATCTGAAGCATGAAACTGTTATATTCACACTAAAGATGTGGCAATATTACCTCATAGGGGAGTGCTTCTTCGTATTCACATATCATAAGAGCATGATCTTTATCTTCCCCCAGTGGGACCTGAACATGCGATAGTGAAGGTGGATGGAGTTCTTTTAGGACTATGACTTTAAAATCTCATAAACCTTGGGAAAGGGGAACATGGGGGCTGATGACCTAAGAAGAAAGTTGTAGAAGGATGTGGTTCGAGAATCAACAAATTCCTAGAAGGTGATGGAAGAGTTGGCTTCCCTAAACCTGGATGAAAGAATGGACGGTGGTAGAGGTTTTCTATTTTAGATGACAATGCATTCCTCTCTATTGTGGCAGGTAGAGGAGTATCAATGGGAAAAATCAGAGACTGAAGTAATGCATGATCGCATTAGCCAAGGAAATTCTCCAGAAGCAAGGTTGGAGGATGGTTAGAATTGAATTCTATTTCACGGAAGGAAGTTTTTTCCCAAGACGAAGCACGAGAGAGTTCTTTGTGATTTCCAAAAATCACCCCTAGTGTTGCACATGGGATTTTCCTAGATGTACCGAGGTTTGAAGAGTCAGTTTCGGTGACCTGGAGTGATGCGGGAATTGGAATAGTTCGTATAAAACTGCCTTATGTGTCAGCAGGTGAAGGCTGAACACCATATCCTAGGAGGTCTATTAAATCCTTTAAATGTCCCCGAGTGGATGTGAGACTACATCTCGATAGATTTAGTCATGGGACTACCCAGATTTCAAGGGGTTTGCAATATTATCTGGGTACTGGTGTTCCGACTGACGAAATCATCTCACTTCATGGCGATGAAGGAGTTGGGTACGATGGACTCCATATCGAAGAGGTATGTGGATGAGGTGGTGTAGTTGCACGAGGTTATGTGGTACATAGAATCCGATCAAGATATCCAATGAACCTCGCGGGTCTGTAAAGGAATACAACTTGTTTTTGGCACCCAGTTATGCCTCAGCACTGCTTTCCACCCCCAGAAAGATGGACAGATAAAATGCACCATCCAGACGATGGAGGATATGCTACAGGCATTCGTGTTGAACTTTGAGGGATAATGGGTATGACACATTCCTCTAGAGGAGTTTTCCTACAACAACAACCATCACTCTACCATTGGCATGGATCCATTAAAAGATTTTTACAGAAGGTCGTGTTGCTCACCCGTGTGCTAGAAAGAGGTTGGGGAGGTAGGTATTCTTGGCCCAGAGGTGGTGTAGAGAATGACAGTTAATGTTAAGCTTATACGGGAGAGGATGAAGGTGGACCAGGACTGGAAAAAGTCATATGCCGATAATAGGAGGAGACCCTTGGAGGTCAAGGTCAGGGACCACATGTTCTTGAAGGTCTCCCCTCGGTGAGGGAAACAGAGGTTTTGTAGGGGAAGTAAGCTTTCTCCCAGATTTTTCAGATCGTTCAAAGTGCTACGACAGGTAGGTGATGTGGCATAAAATCTAGCACTACCACCGCTGCTACTGAGACTGCACGACATCTTCCATGTGTCTCAGCTCCAATGGTATCTACCTAGTGATTCACACATCCTCGACTGGGGAAATAAGGATATCGAGGATGGATTAATGTTTGTAGAAATACTGGTGAGGATTGTGGATCGCCAGTAGAAGGTGCTACGTGGACGAACCATACCTTTGGTTCATGTGTTGTTGAGGCATAATGGGCTCAAGAAGAGTACCTTGGAACGGGAGGCACAGATGCCTGCCCAGCACCCAGAGCTTTTTTTTGTTTTATTCTATTTTGATTGTACTTGTTGGTGATGAAGCGTTTTACCTTTCTAAATATTAAATGGATTGTTCCCTTGTTCTCTGGATGTGTGCATGAAGAGTCCTGACTGTGGGGAATGGAGGACCGGATTCCAAACCAAGACGCATTAAGGTGGACGTAATTAACAAAATGCGGGTGAGTCAGTGCCGCCCAAAGTGAATAGTATCTTGATATAGAGGAAGGAACTCCCTAATCCATATGAATGGACATTTTGACCCTTGAATGTTGGTGTGATTACATGGGGGGAGAGGAGAATTAGTGTATCCATAGTCGTTCAAAAGATGGGTGAGGTTTACTCTTGAGAGGTATCTTTGAGGTGGAAGTTTAGACGCCTCTCTTTTCTTCTGGTCTAGTTTTGATTCTCAGGGGTGAGAATAGTTTGAGAGGTATCTGATTTCATGGCCTAGACCCCCTGGTCAAGTACTTTTGCAAAACACGGTTCCATCAAACGATTCCAGAAAAACGGTGGCACCGGTCACTGTATCACACCGAAACGGTGGAACTGTGAGGGTGCAACTGGGACGGTGGCACCGTGTGGGTGCCACCGTGGAGGTGGCACCATGAAGGTGGCACCATAAGGGTGGCACCATGACGGTGGCACTGAGTCCTCACTAAGGTCATTCTTTTATAGTTACTGACTTTTTCCGCTCCCGCAACATAACTTTTGACGTAAAAGATATTTTATTCCCTCTTTCAAATCCAAATGAAGCCCATAAATAATATCTAAATTCTCCAATGATCTGGGTGACCCTTAACTTACCAAAAATTTGGTTTTTCCTCAGTGTAACACCCTTTCCCTGTAACTTCCAGTTCCTCCCCTTTTGCGTGTTTTTCATATGATTAGAGAAAACTATTTAGCACATTGCCGTTATGGTCACCACTATGATGGGAATTATTAAATGACAACTAATTCCATCGTGCGTTACTGCCCAACAACATGGAAACCCACAATCCGAATTTTAATTAGTTTTAAATTCCATATACCTTAACCACGAGAACTCATCTTTATATCGTTCTAGAATTTATTACTTCTCCTTCTTGGCTGGTCTTTGTTTTCATTTTTTGTACATTTGGAGTCCACCCCCTTCCCGTGGAAAGTGGTGTGCATGTGCTGGATCATCCATACTCATCCATGGAGTCCCCATTGTTTTCCCCTAAAAGTCGCACATCCCTAGTTCATTTGGCGCAGAGTTAAAACATCGATCCTTGATCAATCCTCGTAGGGTTATCCTTCATCTCCCTATACTGTGTATCATGCAGGGTGGGTATGCTATGGTTTCTGCAGGGTTGTATGAGACCAAACATAATAAAGATAATAAACGTACCATTAAATAACAAAAGGGGGGGTATATCTGATGTTTTTTCTATAATCTTATCCTTGATTATGTGTTGTGAATTGTACGAGGATTTTCCTCCTAAAAAACATGGTTGTTGGTGGTCTTTTTTTGTGCACTAATGAACCTCTATTTCATGGTGGATGAATTATTTGAATAAATGGTGTAACATGGAAATTGAATAATCATGTAAACTGATCTGATTAAATGGATGCTCAGTGTACAAATACACTTGTGTGATATCCCCTTCTAACCAAGTAGTAAGGGAAAAAACTAAATGGATGATGTGCTTGAATCTAGAAACCTCATTGCTCTGCCTTTGCGGTATGCGTGTTTGTTCTATACTTTTGGGGTGATATAGATGGGGGTGGTATCCTTTGTTGTTGCGGTTTTTGGTGGACCTAAAGACATGTGGGGGTATACCTTGAAGCTAATTTTGCTTCCAGTACATTGAGGGATCTCAAAGATCCCTTTTGTAGATGTGACCTTACAAGAGAAATGGGTGTGAATGCTTAAAAGTTATGATTGGAAATTTTCCTTTCCACAACATGTGGTTATTCTTGTTAGTTTTCCATTAGTGCAGAATTTACTTAAATATAATCACTTGATCCTGAAACCATGAATGGGTTCAATGGGGAATTGGTTCTGGTAATGAGTTGTGACTCGGTTGTGAGTGGTGTCCCTTTTTATGAATGAATAGTCCCAAGTTTTTTTTATTCTTAGGTTGGTTTTGGAACCCCTAGGATGGGATGAGTGATTGTTACCAATACATATAATTGTAGTTCTTATGTTTCTTATTCATGCCCCACCCATGTTGAGCACTTTGTGCTGAACACCAACATTTCATGGGGGATGTTGTTTTTTACAAAACACTTATGAGTGGCTGCTTACTAGGTCTTTTTCTTCTCCCTTTTCTGAATAGCCCAACACTCTTCAGGAAGGCGGTGATGGCCTAAGGTCCATTATAGCCCAATATTTATTGGGCAGGGGTATTTGTGGTGGTTGGCACAGGTGTGTGCGGGCAGGTTGTTTTCCAAGTGTCTTAGGGATGAGGCCTAAGTGTCTTCGGCTGTGGCAGTAGTTGTCCTAGACATAGTTTTTGCCAGAATGGATATGTGAGGTTGTAGTGTCCCAAGTGTTTGTGGGTGGGATGTGTGGTAGTGATGACCCAGGTGTGTGCGGGTGGGGTTCGGTAATGGGACTGCAGTGAGATTGGCGGGAGAGGATTGATGCGTAGGATGTCTTCAATAACAAGTAGAAAGTGGAGCGGGGTACCAAAACGTCGATGTGTTATTACTATTACATTACATGACTTGTGTTATTTGGGGAGTGTTCCTTGGTGAGGCTTGGGTGGGTAGTTTTCCTTGTTGGGGGTTTTGTTTATCTCTTTTCTCACGGGGCATTAGAATTATGACCTAGTTGTGCATTAGAGTCTTTGGCTTTCCCTACAGAGTATACATGTATTCTCACCCTACGTATATAAAACTATTTTTAGGTTTCTAGGAGGACATCAGGGATCGTGCTGGATCGTACATGTTCGAACATTGGGACTGTTACTATTGCTATTATTTTTCCTTTTCTTTGGTACTTTCATTTTGGGGTTTTATTCTACCTTATAGAATTTACTTTTAGAACATGCATATGAGAATGGTTTGTTTTGGATTTACATGTAATTCCACTTTTGGTGTTTTTAAGAAATTACTATCTTATCTCCCAATACATTAAAAAAAGGGTAATACCTTCCACCATGTGTGTGATTCTATACCCTTAGTTTTAGTCGCATTCTAGGACCTATTGAAGGCGTGTCTTAAGGGGTCATTATTTGTCCTTCAACTTGAAGAAGGAAGGGTCTGGCAACCTGCTGTCCATTCTCTCACCATTGTGAAGGCGGGTCCGGACATACCCCCAAAAAATGAAGGTTTCACATCACATATGAAATTAAATAACCCTACCCACCAAATTCTAGAGTGATTAGTCCAAACACAATATACATTTAATTAAATTAAAATTATTAATAATACATAAATGGCTTTTTTTGTTATATATATATTATCATTATATTTTTCGAATTTGGAGTTACTTATCATATTTAATGTTGATATTAATTATATTTAATTAATATAATTATATATGTATATTTAAATGATATTATTTTAATTATATATCAAATTAAAATTGTATTTATAGGATATATATCACATAAATATAATAAAAATATCATTGGAAATACATTTCAATTTAAATTTTTCATATTAATCGCAGTTTATGCTCAAAAATGAAATTAAGTAAATCGAATAATATGAAAATTTTACATCAAATATGAAATACATAATGTTTTATTTAATTTTAAAATTTGAAAATATATTTTTTAATGAAATTTTAATAAAATAATTTTATTGTGAAATATTATTCGAGTTCCAAATATGTTGAACTTGTGTTTCAAAAATACAACATTGTATATTTAAATTATGTATCACCCTATTTGAATATAATTATTTTATAGAATAATTCATTCTTAAATTTAATGCCATTGCTAGGTTTAAATAATATCCTTAATGTATATGTTCTTTAAAAAATCCATTTTCACTATTAACAGAAAAATAAATTGTTTTAGAAAAATTATAACATACAATATATGATATTGAGAGATGATAAATAAATAAAAATCATTTTTAATAAATTAAAATAATTTTTCTATATTTTATCAAATTAATGGAAATAAAATATTAATTGAAACCCATTATTGTTCAACAATTCTATTAATCAAGACAAATAATCATAAAACTATTTTTACCTATTATAGTCGAATAAAAAATTTATGTGACATATATAAGGACTCTGCCTTAAAACATTACATACTCAGGAATTAAATGAATAATAGACATTGAGGATCTTTTCAGGTTTAGAGTTTTAGATAATTAGGCCACAACAATTACATTACATATCAAGAGGTTCAACGTAGACACTTCTACAGAATATCCATTTATTTCATATAATAAAAACATTTGAAAAAAAGAGTCATGTCTGGTTTCATGTTTTAGACAGTATTACTTTTCCTTGATCCCATCATTGAACCTATTCATCTTTATGTCTTGTGAAAACATTTTAAAACATGGGATGAGCATAAAAAAGCTCAATAAGGGTTATAAAACAAAGAATGAAAACATTAGATCATCATTACATACATAACATAAGCTCTTAACATACATCATGAAATCTTAATATTTTTGAATAACACATATAAAATAATAAATCACTAAGGTATGTTGTTGCATCCCTATCATACTTATATTGTAGCTATCACAGCTACGTAGGGTGTTACATTTGGAAAACCCATCATAGTATATTCCCTTAATCTCATAGGATAAACATTCAAATTTACCTTCGTCACATTACCCAATGAATTTCAGAGCTATCTCGGGCTCACCCGCACTATGTTTGTCATGGAACCACCCTTATATGTAAATAATTCCAAGAACAATAACATATTCATAATGCTTAAAACAAACATAAAGGAAAAGAAAACATTTCCACATTCTAATCACAATATATCATTTATATATATTGAAACAAAAAACATATTATCAAAACAATATTCTATACCAAAATACATAAAAGAGTATATGGTATTTATTTTTTTTAAAACATTTTGGTTTGTTAAGGAAGACAATGATCAAATAATACACGCAGTGGCAGAAAGGTCATTGTCCCCACCTACGTTAAAAAATATATTTTTTCGTTTAGTAAAATACTTCATATAAAAAATATTCCCTTTATTGAAATGAAAATTCAATGGTGTTTAAACATTTTATAAAATAAATTCATGTATTAAAGAAAAATATCCCTCAATAAATGGATATTGAGACGAAGTCCCTTACCTTGTATCCCACTTGACACGTTCGTTCTATAATCTCTTGAATAATAAACTAAAGATAATTTCAACTTTCATAAGAAACTTTTTCAAGTTAATTATTCCTTTTATATTTCTTATTACAATGTTATAAACATTATGTAATTATTTATGATAATAATGATCGTTTTGTCGATATTTGGTAGTTGAGTCAAAAATGGACTTCTTATTATTACAAGATGTACATTGGTCATAAGTTCATTATATCCAAAATCATATTAATTATTTAGATATCATATATATCATATATATCCAGTATATACGTGTATTTATATTAGTACATAACATTTGGAGGTAAGGAATGAAATCCACCATTCATGGATACGGTAAGCCGTATTTATGAATTACCACTACATTCATTTCCATTTCGTATTTTGATAGAATGAAAACATAATGATACATATGTATATTATAATTACTATAAAATATCATATATAATATCATTATCTCTATCCTTTATATAACACACAAAAGTCATTAACGAGTCATATTACTTTGAGGGGGGGTAGTCCGCACTTCCTAAAATGAAATTATCGCATTTACCTATTATGGAAACAATATAGTTAAGATCTAAATGGAAAATAAAGAAGAATAGAAATATAGTAACATAATTTATGTCATATATAAATATAATTGTTTCATAATAGCTACGATGAGTGGTGGTAGGAACAATCATCGTTTCGTGAGGCAGTAGTTCGTCGTCCACAGAAATAATATGTTTTTACCCATTTGATGGATGTGTGTGTAAGTGTACTTCCAATCCGTATCATAAAGACATCCATGTATATTGAGGATATTGGTGTTGTTATAAAAGAAGGGAAAATATCTGTTTAGGGGATTTTATAAGTAAAATAAAACAAAAGAACTTAAGAGAAGCTGTTACCATTAAATCAGGTAACTCTTTTGGGATTGAACAAAAAAGGATTCTTAATGAGCTTTCTGTATAAGGTATGGCTTCTAGGATGAAGATAGGGATATTGGAAGATTATTAGTGAATAGTTTAGACATGAAAATGGCTTGAGATGTGTGATTAATGGGTAGGATGTGAGGGATTTTTATAATGGTGAGGAAGGTCTCTTTTGGAATGTTTGAAAATATTATTTTATTATATAATGAATTTCGGTTTCTAAAGGTCCCAAAAATTTAATATCAAAGATAAAGTGGCCCATGGTCGAAATAAAATCAACCAATGAGAATTGGAAATGTTTTGAATCTATTTTTAATTTTTATCTTCTTATTTATATAAATTATTTATTAATGACCTAAATAGTGCGTCATCATTGTGTCATAAATAATTTTATTTATTTGTTGTCTAAAAATTATTAAAAAAATTACCATGATGTAGTAAATCATTATAGATATATAATTAATATTTATAGTGAAATATATCAATTATATAACCCCACTGTAAAATTGTTTTAGTAAAACAATACATGTTTATGACATTTTTATTTTTTCTTCAAATTAAAAGTTATTAATGTCATTATCTTACCCATGTGGCTCTATGGGGTCCCAAAATTGACCCATGGAATGCCTTGGTCGGGCATGACTCAAAAAATATGGTTAATACAAGTGTCAAGGTAATTTTATAATATTATAACATTATTTTATCTTAATTACCCAAATTATATTTAATCGCGGTTAAAAAATGTCAAAAAATTGCTATTCACCAAAAAATATTTTCATCCTAGTGATACACATTTTACATAAAAATGACAAAAATGTATATCTGATTTTTGAAATTCAATTCACAAAAGCGGTAAAATATCATTTAAATGAAAAAAGTCAGTTTTTAACTATTAATTAGTGGCTTCACTGTTCATCAAAAATTGAAGGTTTTCATAAAATTTCCATTAACTAAAATTAAGATAAAATAGATATTATGAATTCAAAAATGATGTTTATTTAAAAAACTTAAAAACATTGAAGGTGAATTCATTAATTTAAAATTAATTCCTACTGTCAAAAATGAATACAGTGTTTTTATGAAACAATTACTATCAAAAGATTGATACTTGTTAATGTCCAATTTGAAAGTGAAATTTCATCCAATGACCAAAATTGGATTAAATGGTTAAAATATAATCTTTTTAGACATTAAAACCAATTAAAAAGATAATCTAACCATATAAATAAATTATATTAGCTGGCAGTTTTGAATTAAAATTCCGCATATTCACTACTCATTAAAAAAATGAACTTTATCGGAAAAAATATCAAAAATATACACAAAGTAAATTTTGATGTCCCGATTCTAAAAAATATATTTTTTCACATAAGAGATATAATAGTGGAAAAAAATAGATTTAAACATGTTTCTCAATCAAAAGGTGGTATATCAACATTTTAAAGAACATTAGAGTATTTATGCATAAAATCATATTCTTTCTTATTTTAAGCCTCTAAAATTTATTTGATAAATGTAAAAACATTTAACAAACATGTATAATCATATTTTAGTTAGTTCTGTTCATTCTATCCAATACAAAAACTATGTGTTAACTACCATTTATAATAATAATTTTATATTGTTAGTGTTCAACGTAATATTTCAATGAAACTCATTGTTGCGTATAGGGTACACTATCGAACGTAGCAACCCATTTAATGTAACATTAATATTTAATTCACAAAATATTTATAAATATAAAATATGTATTATTCATTATTTACATGGGATGTTACATTCTTCCCATATTGGAAAATTGTGTCCTCACAATTTTATTCACATATCAAATAAATAGGGGTATTTATCACTCATAGAATATTCAGATTCCCATGTTTCCTCTTCAACCATATGGTTTTTTCTGAAAACCATTACATGTTGAATTACTTTATTCTGTAACACTTTCTCTCTATGGTCAAGAATTTGGATTGGTTGTTATTCATAAGAGAGATTATCTTCCAACTGAACTACCTCTGGACTTAAAACATGTTATAGATCTGGGATATACATTCTCATCATTGAAACATGAAAAGAAAATTGTACCTAGGATAAACATTGAGGTAAAGCCACTCTGTATAGAACTGATCCACCTTTCTCTATGAATTCATAATGTCCAATAAACCCTGAACTCTTCTCTCCCATCATATCAAAATGCATCATACTTTTTTCCAAGAAGAATCTTTAAGAAATACATGATCACCTACCTCGAATGATAGATAATTATTTCAGTTATCCGCACATCTTTCCTTCCGACTCTGAGATGTTTCATGGTCTTCTGAATCAACTGAACTTTCACTGCCATCTCTTCCACCAATTATGGTCCCATCAGTTTTCTTTCACCTACATCATCCCAAAAAGCAGGGGATAGAAACCACTTTCAATATAATTCATCAAATGGAGCCATCTATATACTGGAATGAAAATAGCTATTAAAAAAATTAACCAAGTAAATATGTTGGTCCCAACATTCCTGACAATCCATCGACCAAGAATGTAACATATCATCAATGGTCTGAATTGTTCATTCTGAATTTCCATCTGATTGAGGTTGAAAAGTAGTACTAAAATTTAATGTAGTACCCAAGGACTTATGAGGGACATTCCAAAATTTAGAAGAAAACCAAGGATCACGATCAGATAAAATAGAGTGGGGAATTCCATGCAACCTTATTATAACATTAGAATAAAACCAAGAAAGTTTATATAGAGGAAAAGTATCCCGAATAGGAAGGAAGTGAGTAGATTTAGTCAACTGATCTATAATAAGTCAGATTTCATTATTACCTTGAGATTTCTTTGATAACTCCACAACAATGTCCACGGATATATTTTCCCATTTCCACTTTAGAAACGGTAATGACTGAAACATCCCTTTCGATAACTAGCGCTCTTCTTTAACCTATTGACAAGTTAAACACATCACAGTAAAGTCAAAAATATGTTGTTTCATTCCATCCCACCATTATTACTCCTGAAGGACTTTGTACATATTAGTACTGTCAGGATAAACTGAAAATAGAGAACTATCAGCTTTACATAACAACTCATTCTTCAACTGTGAATCACAAGGCACACATAGTCTCTTTTAGAACCTCAAAACACAATTATTTTCAATGATAAATTCAAGAAACTTACCATTCAGAACCAAATCTACCTTTTTTCTGCAACTCACATTCTTCCGTTTACACTTGCTTAATTCCATCTGATAGAGATGATCTCACTAACACCTGAAACAAAATAGAAGAACTTCCTACACCAACAACATCTATGGCAATATTCATCAAATCAAAAACCAAAGGATATCATTCCAGACTTGTCATGGTTAATGAAGCATTATTTTTTTGAGTCAAAGCATCATCCAATTTATTTTCTTTTCGCAGATGTTAAAAGATCATTCAATCATAATCCTCGATTAATTCAGCCATCTCCTCTGTCTCTTGTTCAATTCCATCTGAGAAAATATATACTTTAAACTTTTTTTGACAGTATATATTGCACATTTTACTACATGAAGATGATGCATCCATATTTTTAAATCAAAAATAGGAGAAACTAACTCCAAATCATGTGTAGGATAATTTAACTCATGAGGATTCAACTGACGTGAAGCATAATAAATTACTTGATTATTCTGTATAAGGACGTAGCCAATTCCTTTCAATGAAGCATCACGGTATATAAAAAATTCACTATCTTTGGAAGTTAATTCCAAAACTAGATCATTCCCCAATCTAATTTTCAATTCCTGAAAAAAAAATCATCAAATTATTTTGTCCAAATGAACACAACACCTTTTCGAGTTAATTTAGTCATTGGAGTAGATAACCGTGAAAAATTCACAACATACGTCCGGTAATAACCTTCCAAACTAAGAAAACTAAGAATCTCGATTATATTTGTAGGTATTTTTCATTCTTCAACAACCTTTTTTAGCAGGATCAATAGTTATGCAATTTTTTGAAACAATGTGACCAAGGAATGCAATTTTTTGTAACCAAAATTCAGACATACTGAATTCTCCATACAATTTCTTTTCTTTTATGATTTCCATGACAACCTTTAAATGACTTTCATGTTCCTCTTTAAATTTCTGAAAAACCAAGATATAATCAATGAAAACAACTAAAAACTTATCAAATAACTCAAGGAAAATCCTATTCATAAGATGCATGAATACAAAAGGTGCATTGCTTAACCAAAAAGAAATGACTAAAAATTCATAATAGACATATCTAGTAGGAAACACTGTCTTCGAAATGTCTTCTTCTTTTACTGTCATCTGATGGTTCATCGACCTCATGTCAATCTTTCAAAATTTCTGAGCTCCCTGGAGCTGATCAAACAAATCATCGATATGAGGTAAAGGATACTTGTTCTTAACAATGATGTTATTCAATGCTCTATAGTCAATGAAAAGACACATTGACCAACCATTCTTTTTAACAAACAAGACTGTAGCACACTATGGTGATGTGCTAAGTCGAATGAAACCATTAACTAATAACTCCTGCAATTGCTTCTTTAACTCTAAAATGTCAATTTGAGCCATTCGATAAGGGGGTTTTGAAATTGTCTTAGCATCAGGAACAATGTCAACAGTAAATTCAACTTCCTGAATTCATATAATACCTGTAAAATCATCAGAAAAAACATCAAGGTACTCATTTACCACTGGAACATTATTAATATGAATAGTTTCTTTGTTTTCAAAAATATGTGCAAGGTAATACTTATTGACATCTTTTACCAATTTCTGGGTATCCAGATATGTTATCAAAATTAAGTGTTCATTCTTGAACACAAACTGAAAATATTTCTGAAAAGAAACCTCTTTAGCTCTGCAGTCAATATTAGCATGAAAAATAGAAATCAACTCCATACCCAAAATAACCTCAAACTCCACTAGAGGCAAAACAATAAGGGTTTCTTGTTGATTTTTTCCACACACAAGGATAAAAAGGTTCTTATAAATTATTTTTGTCTCAATATTTTCTTCTGGGTGTATTTTCTATAAGTTGATGATTCATATCTTTCGATGGGATTTCAAATTTACTAAAAAATTTCTCATATTTGTAAGAGTGTGTAGACCCTGAATCAAACAATGCATTTACATAATCTAAAAAAATAGTTTACCTGATATTACTTCATTTGATGGACCACATATGATGAAGTATTTGCAATGGATTTCACCACCCCTTTCTGCTTGTATTCTGGCTGCTTTTCCTCATTTGAGATTTTAATCAGACACTATTTTGCATAATGACCAATTTTATTGAACTTAAAACATCTTACTGATTGTAAATTTAATACTGTCTTACCAGTACCCTGATCTTTTTCAGTTTAATTATGAGCCTTATTTAACATTTCACTACATTGGTAGAACTTTCCATAACAAACTCACCATTTCTGGAAAGTAGATAAAAAACTGGAGCATTCACCAACCTTATTTTCAATTCATAAAAAAAATCATCACATTCTTTTTTATAGATGAACATAACACCTTTTAAAGTTAACATAGTCATTCGACTAGATAACCATGAAAAAGTTTCAACTATCCTCCTGTAATAACCTTCCAAAACAAGAAAAATAAGAGTCATGGTTATATTTGTGGGTCTTATCCATTCTTCAAAATCATTCATTTTAGCAGGATCAACAGTTATTCCATTTTTTGAAACAATGTGACCAAGGAAAGAATTTTTTTTGTAACCAAAACTCACACTTTCTGAATTTTTCAAATAGTTTATTTTCATATACGGTTTTCAATAAAACTCTTAATTGACATTAATGTTCCTCTTTATTTTTTGAATAAACCAAAATATCATCAATGAACACAACCACAAGATTATCCAAGAACAAATGGAAAATTCTATTCATAAGATCCACGAACAGAGCAGGTGCATTTGTTGAACCAAAAGGCATAACTACGAATTTATAATGGCCATATCTAGTAAAAAATGAAGTCTTCAGAACATATGCTTCTTTTATGTTCAACTGATGGTACCCCGACCTCAAGTCAATCTTTGAAAAATACTGAGCTCCTTACAGCTGATCAAACAAATCATTAATATGAGGCAAATGATACTTGTTCTTAATAGTGATGTTATTCAATTCTCTGTAGTCAATGAAAAGACTCATTGAGAAAACATTCTTTTTAACCAACAAGAAAGGAGCACACCATGGTGATGTAATAGGTCGAATGAATCCATTATCTAATAACTCCTATAATTTCTTCCTTAACTCTAAAATGTCAACTTGACCCATTCAATAAGGGGGTTTTTAAATTGGCGTAGCGTTAGGAACTAAGTCAACAGTAAAATCAACTTCCCGATCAGGTATAATACCAGGAAACTCATCCGAAAAAACATAATGGTACTCATTTACCACTGGAACTTCATTAATACGAACCGTTCCTTTGTTTTCAAGAATATGTGCATGGTAACATTCATTTCTATCTTTTACTAGTTTCTCAGCTTCAAGATATGTTATCAATAGCAAGGGTTCATTTTTGTATACAAACTAAAAATAATTCTGAAAAGAAACATCTTTATCTCAACAGTAAATCTTGGCATGATAAATAGAAATCCAATCCATGCCCAATATAAAATCAAACACTACTAGAGGAAAAACAATAAGGATTTTAGGTAGATTCATTCCACACACATGGTCAGGAATGTTCTTATGTTTTCTTTTTGTCTCAACATTTCTTCCAGGTGTTTTTACCATAAGATCAGTATACACATCATGAGATGGAATTCGCATTTTATTAGAAAACTTCTTAGAAATGAAAGAGTGTGTAGAACCTAAATCAGACAACACATTGTCATAATCTGAACAGACAAACATTGTACCTAAAACCACTTCATTTGACGGACCAACATATGCTGAAGTAGTTGCAAAGGATTTCACCACCCCTTTCTACTTGTATTATGGCAGCTTTCTTCAGTTGAGTTCTTTATTGGACACTAATTTTCATAATGACCCATTTCAAATCACTTAAAACAGTTTAATGGATGTAAATTTGATTTTGTCTTACCATTACCCTGTTATTGTTTAGTGCAATTATGAGCCTTATGTCCCATTTTACCACATCGGTAACACTTACCAAAAATCAAAAGACATTCCCCAGCATTCTTTTGACAACAATTTTCAAAAACAGTAAACATAAGTTTCTTACCATTTGACTTTTTTGAAGAGTTCATCCCTTTCTCTTGCCACCACAACATCTTATTTTGTTGTTTTTAAAAGAAACCCTGATCATCAGAAAACTCCATTTCAACCTTTTCCACACATCGAAGATGTTTTCGTAACATATGAACTCACAAGAAGCTAAATCCCTTTGATACTTTATCATTAATCAAGAGTAAAATGGTTGATTTTACTAACAAGATCTCGTATGAAATCTGGAGCATACCATGCCAGTCGAGTGAACATTGCTTCATAAGTATCCACAAAGTCATCATATTGCCTCAATTCTAGAAATTGTTTTTCCATATTATGTCTAACCACCTTAGGAAAATATTTCTCAAAGAACAAACCATTTATTTCATCCTAATCAAGTGCATCAATCTCCTCAGTATCCCTAATATTTTTCACCATCGACCACCACTGATCAGCTTCACCTTCAAAATGGTAAACAGAGAGACTATCATTTTGATGTTCTTAACACCCCATGACATAAAATATTCTCTCTAATGCTTTAATCCCCCCTTCAGCTTGAACAGTGTCAGATGATCCTCTAAATAATGGGGGATGATGCCTCATGAAACGCTCTACTACTGACATGTTCCTCTATTGTTGTTCTGGATGATCTCGGGCATGGATACTATGACCATTTATAGACTTAGTAAATTGTTTCAGTACATCAACAAACTAATCAGTTCCGATTTCGACCATATCAGGTTGTTAATTTTGAAGGTTTTCTAGATCATGATGTTTTCCCAACATATCATCCATGTTTCCTCTATAGAAAACCATTATGAACACAAATACCTTAGTTGATGGAACATGGTAATATTTTAATGCTATATCCTTTCAATCATGACAAAAATAAATTTATTGATATTAATTTAACAATACCCTAACTACTAAACTTTTCTAAACTGACCTTTGATATCAACTATAATGACTCGTCCTTAAATCATTACATAATCTTGAATTAAATGAATAATTCACCCTGAGGATATTTGCGGGTTTAGATTTTTACAGAATTAGTCCATAACTATTACATCACATCTATAAAGATACAATGTAGACACTTCTACTCAGTTTCCATTTTTATCATACAATAAAAACTCTTGAAAAAAAGTTTCATGTCTGGTTACATGTTTTATACAGCATGACATTTCCTTGATCCTATCCTTGACCCTTTTTATCTTTAAGTCTTGTGAAAACATTTCAACATGTGTGATGAGCATCAAAAGCTCAGTAAGGGTTATAAAAAAATGAATGAAAAAATTATTTCATAATTATATACATAACATAAAAGCTTAACATACATCATTAAATCATCAGATTTATTAATAACACATAGATAAAATAAATCATAAAGGTAACTTGTGGCATCCATATCATACTTAAATTTTAGCTATCACAACTACATATGGAGTTAGATTTAGAATACTCGTTAGAGTATATTCCATAAATCTCTTAGGAGAAAAATTCAATTTTACCTCCATCACGTTAACCAATGAATTAGAGAGCTATCTCGGGCTCACACACCCTAGATTTATCATGGTACCACCCGTATACGTATACAGTGCCCAAGAACCATAACATATTCATAACACATAAAACAAATATAAAGGAAAAGATAACATTTCCGCATTCCAATCACAATATATCATTTAAATATATTGAAATAACTAATACTTTATCCAAATCATATTCAATACCAAAATACATAAAATAGTATATGGTATTTATTTTCCTTTAAAAAAACATTTCAGTATGTTAAGGAAGCCAGAGATCAAATATTACTCGTGTTGGCGAAAAGGTTGTTGTCACCGCGTACGTTAAAAAAATATTCATTTTTTCATTTAGTAAAATACATCATAGAAAAATATTCCCTTTGAATGGAATGAATAGTAAATGGTGTTTGTACAATGTATAAAATAAATTCATGTATTAAATACAAATATTCCTCAATGAAATGAGATTGAAAAGATGTGCCTTACCTCGTGTCTGACTTGACCCCTTCATTCTTTAATTAACTGAATAATAAATTGATGTTAATTTATACATGATTAAAAACCTTTTTCAAGTTTATTATTCATTTTATATCACTTATTACCATGTTATAAACATTATTTAAACATTTATGTTAATAATTATCATTTTTTTGATATTTGGTACTTGAGTCAAAAAATGGACATCCTATTACAACAAGTTGTACATGTGGTCATAAGTTTACTATTTCCAAAGACATTTTCATTTTTTAGATATCATATATATCATATATATATATATATTATATACATTTATTTATATTAGTACATAATATTTGGATCTATGAAATGAAATACACCGTTCATGGTGACAATAAGTCGTACGAACGCATGAACGGTACTTTCATTTCATTTTTGTATTTTGATGGAATAAAAACATAATGATACATATATATATTATAATTTTAGTATAATATCATATATAATATCATTAAATCCATCTTTATATGTCCCATATAATACATTAACGAGTCATATAATTTTGAGGGTGCGGTAGTCCACACTTCCTTAAGTGAAATTATCGCATTTATCTATTATGGACACCATAAAGGGAAGCTCTAAATGAAAAATACAGAAGCATAAAGAAATAAAAAAAATAATATATATCATATATAAATACAGTTCCATCATAATGACCACCATGATAGGAAGTAGTAAATAATTTAATAATCATCGTTTCGTGAGGTAATAGTTCTTCACCCACAGAAATAGTATGTTCATTACAAATTTGATGGATGTGTGTAAAAGTGTAGTTCGAATCCTCATCATAAACACATTCTAGAATATATAGGATACCTATTTTGTTATAAAATAAATGAATAAGAAGTTATTATGGGGATGGAGAAGTAAAATAAAACAAAAAAACTTACGAGAAGATGTTACCATTAAATTAGGTTACTCCTTTTGTTTTGAACCAACAGGGTTTCTTGAAGTCCTTTATGCCTAAGGTAAGGATTCTAGGATGAATATATGGATATTATAATATTATTAGAGCAGAGTTTGGATGTGTCAATGGCTTGGGATGTGTGATAAATGGGTAGGAAGTGAGGGCTATTTATAAGGGAGAGGAGGGGCTCTTTTGGAATGATTGAAAATATTATTTTATTATATTATGATATTCGGTCTCTAAATGTCTCAAAACATTAACATTGATGAAAAGGTTTCCCATGTTTGAAATTAAATAATCCAATAAGAATTAAACATTTTTTGGATATTTTTTTAATTTTTATCTTCTTATTTATTTACTTCATTTGTTATTGACGTAAACACTACATCATCATTGTGTCATAAATAATTTTACTTATTTGATATCAAATAATTATAAAAAAATTACCCTGATGTAAAACATATTTTTAGATTTCTAATGAATATTTATAGTCAAATATATTAATTATATTACCTGACATTAAAAAAAATTAGTTATACAATACAAGTTTATGATATATTTATTTTTACTTTAAAAATAAAAAGGTATTAATGTCATTATATAACCCAAGTGACTCCATGGGGACGTAAAATTGACCCATGGATTTTCATTGCCGTAAATGACTTAAAATATATGGTTAGGACAAGTTTCAAGGTAATTTTAAATTATTATAATATTATTTTAACCATAAAAACCCTTATTAGCTTTAATAGCAGTTAAAAAATGACAAAAAAAATACTATTCACAAAAAAAATAATTTTCATCCCAGTGAACCAAATTTTACATAATAATGACAACAATGTATGTTGGATTTTTGAAATTAAATTCACAGAACTGGTAAAATTTCATTTAAATTAAAAGTCGGTTTTTTAACTACTACTTAGTGGCTTCACTGTTCATCAAAAATTGAAGGTTTTCAGAAAATTTACAAAAATTATCCCTAAGATAAAATTCATATTATGAATTATAAATGGTGTCTATTTTACTAAATTCAAAACATATAAGGTGAATTAATTAATATAAAATTAATTTCCATTGTCAAAACAAATAACATGTTTTTAAGAAAAAATAACTATCAAGAGATTGTTACTTGTTAATGTCCAATTTCAATGTGAAATTACATCCAATGGCCAAAAAATTTTAAATAGAAAAAATATAATATATTTTCACTTTAAAACAACATAAAAATATAGTCTAGCCATATAAATAAATTATATTAAAAGGCAGTTTTGAATTAAAATACACCATTTTCTATATTCATTAAAAAATGTACTTTATCAGAAAAATACCAATAATTTACACAAAGTAAATTTTGATGTTTCAATTCAAAAAACAATTTTATTTTGTCAAATATAGCATATAAGTGTGAAAAAAGGCAATATTTTAAAATGTTTTTCCATCAAAAGGTGATAAATCATCCTTTTAAAGAACATTAGAGTATTTATGCTTAAAATCATATTCTTTCTTATTTTAACCGTCTAAAATTTATTGGATAAATGTAAAAACATTTTTAAAACATTTATAATCATATTTTAGTGTGTTCTTTTCCCTTCCGCTAATACAAAGGCAAGGTGTTAACTACCATTTAAAATAATAATATGATATTCTTAGTGTGCAATGTAAGATTTCAAAGAAACTCCTTGTTTAGTATCAGGTAATCTATCGAATGTAGAAACCCCTTTAAATTAAAATTAATATTTAATTCTCCAATATTAATAAATATGAAATATGTCTTATTCCTTATTAACCAGGGATGTTACAACATTTTTATTATTATTTTTATTGCCAAATATTTATTCTATTTTTTTCTTGTGTGTGGATTATGGAACAATCTAATAAGATACTATATATATGAAGGAAAAAATATAATAATTCATAAGTTGTATAATTTTACCCTATAAAAAATGTGTAATTTTTTGTATAATTATTATTCCACTATTAAATTAATCGAGGGACTTTCCTGATGTATTTATAATTTGGTATATAATATCGAATATTATATCTATATTTCTATCTTGGGTTACATAATGTTACTTATCATTCCATAGGAAATATTAATTTTCCATATAATCATATAATCATGTCTTTATATACCCGAACAATAAATTATATATTATTTAATTCATTAAAAACTATTTCATTATCCATAAAATATAAAAGCAATAAAATTGATTATTCATCCCAAAAATCATTCTATATTTAACCCTGAAATTAATAATCCACCAGATCATAATGTCACAAACCAATCAATATATATCATAATTCAAAATAAGATAAATCTCCCCTAAAAAATCAGGGGGTTTATCTTCATTAAATTTTATTTCATTTCAATTTATTTTAAAAGATTTCTTACTGAAATTTTTCGAAAATAATATTATATTAATTCTTGTTTTTCATTAATTCCGTATTCATGTATGCTTTAATATTGGTCACCAAATATATCACAATGAAATAAAATCCTTTTCATTATTATTTATTTCATTTAATATTTGTTTCCAAACCATTAATGGATAACTACTAAATTAAATTCCTTAGATAGTTCTCATAATCCCCACAAAATCATGAAAATACAATTTATTATTGAAAAATATAATTAAATAATAAAAATATATAATTATATAATTAAATAATATCTATTATAATATCATACTAACTATGTTATTTATGAATATATATTAAATTTTATGTCATAGAGTACGCATACATATATTCATATCCTTTAATGTATTTGACCATATTCAGTTGTAATATATACTAGTTTCTATATATATACTTTCATAAACATCATATTCATGCTCCATATTCAAAAAAATAATAATAGAACATACATTTAATTGATAATACTTAAAATATGAATATGAATGCATCAGTCCATTGATTGCATCCCCTATTAAAAATTATTTTAACATTTGTTAAATTTGATTCACCTTATGATATTATTTTTCCAATCCTTGGTAATCTATGGTTATTTTTCATTATATGTAATCTAACCTAGGTAGTTCACATATTCATAAAATTCATCATTCTGTATAATTAGTGAATATGTAAATTAACCATACCATATCTCTCATGAGTGTGATTCCTAGTGGTTAGTTATGCCTCTATGTTATACATTTGGGGATTATATAGTTAATAACTATTCTTCACTTTCTATTGTTTTTACCACTGGGTATATCTATTTTATCTCTTATATAATCTTTCAATATCTAGAAAATGATTTTATTTCTTGGAAAATCACAAAATCAAAATATCTAAAAACTTTCATAATGTTTTCCCACATAAATTCATATATGTTCAACTAACCCAAAGGTGTTTTTAGAAATTAATTTTCCCCATATAAAAATAACTAAACTAATCCCCAAAAATAACTATTCCTCACATGAAACTATATAATGGTCCCAAACCTACAATACTAGGTATTGTTCTGAAATATGATTGATATAGAAATTTTCTTTGTAACATGATATTTAATGCAACAAAAACATGGAATGAAATTAAAATTTATATTTACTTCAAAAATAATCTCACCGACATAGATTACCATTTGGTTTTTTATATTTTATGACTATATATGTGTTAAATAATATATAATATTTTTTTAAAATTTTATCCACAATATAAATATTCAATAATTTGATGTATAATTTTCATATGATACACTCAACTTCATAACTTAATGAAATGGACACACATGAATGTGGAAATCTCAAAAACTATGTCTGGATAGAAATAAGTGATAAAAATCAATATTTATAAGTAATCATAATATTACCATATATTTATAGTAAAAATTGAAAAAAATGAATAATTCATGTTTCATAGAACATTAGTAATGAAATAACATTAGGATTGAATCAAGAGATATTAAATCATGTATAAAAAAGATCTATGAGTTCATATCATATTCATAAGAACAATAATAACTATATTGTACAAACATAAACAAATGAAGTATTTGTTATAAAATCCATGTATATACACCCTTTTAATCATGAATATAACCATGTATATCTTCTATGATATTTGTAAAAAAACCATGAATGTCTATGAACCGTTATCTTATAACATATAAATCATTAACCAAATCATTATTATATGATATAGGTCCTCCAAAATCACCATTCATATCTATTAACTCTATTAGACAATAATTATTTTCAAAAATTTAATGATCCTGAGGGAGGAAAATGGTTTTCAATAATCACATCATATAGAACCCATTAAAACTAAATGGATTATAATCATTTTTAAATAGATTAACATAAAGAAATAATTTATAATTCTATAAATAATCATATAAAGATAATCCAATTCAAAATAAATGGATGTAAAATGATATTCATTACCTTTTTATGTAAATACAATACAATCAAGATAACCAATAATATTGTATTCACACAACATATATAACATGTATATAGTTTAGTCAATTATTTTCATAGTCAAATTATATATGGTATATATGTTATACCCATTAAGTAAAAGAATTAAAAATTGTTCATTTACTGAGTATGTGTATTAGAAAAATAAATTGGTTATAAACTAATGTTGATTAATCATTGAACTGGTGGGTATGGATAATTTAATTAATATAATGAATGAAAAAAAATCTATACAGAGAAATAAAATTGAATTTATGATTTTAAGAATAACCTCAATCATGAAAATGATATATCAACGGAAAATACATTCAAATAAAATAGTTTTTGTAGTTATATAAAATCATTTTCAAAAAATAAATAACATTGATCATTTCAAATAATTCAGAAGTAAATATATTGTAAAACTAAAATATTTTTTAGATATAATTGAAAACAACATGAAAAAAAAATATAAAATAATAATTTTAGATAAAATATACATTAAAATTAAACAATTAAATTTATTATTTTTTGTAATAAACCTATTTGTAAAATGGTAAAACTATTTTATTTTTAAAAAAAATCATTACTTTTTTTGGGAATAACATATATCTATTTTTTAAAAAATAATGTTTTTTGGATAAAATTTTCTTTTGATGGTAAAATATGACCTAAAACAATATTTATTATTATATTATTAACAATGCATTTATATAAAACTACCTTAGATAAAAATATTATAGAATATATATTTTAAAATAATTTAATAATGAAACATTTTTCATTAAGGTTATCTAGTGGGGTAAATTATTTTAAGAGTGGAAAAGAAATCTATTCAAAAAATTATATGCATAATCATATTTAATTTATATTCATTTTTTAATGAATTTCGAAATAAAAACACAATGACTTGAGTAAAATTCAAATGAATACCAAAAAATGACGATGAGTTTGAAACATAACATATAATACCATTATTGAATTATATATCATGATATAATATGAAAAATAATTAGTATAATGAATTTATATTACTAAAATAATGCACAAATTGTAATATTCCTAAAGATAATGAAATCGATTACATGAATCCCTCTAATATAAAATAATTAGTTTGGAATGCGTAATTATAAAATTATTTTATGTTAATGATTTTTTAAACAAAAAATATGTAAATTTTTAAATAAAATTTAATTAATAGTTATAATGAAAAACATGTAACCATAGAGGTCAGTATGAATGTTTGTTTCTCAATAGAATAATATTCAGTTATACAAACCATTGTCGTATATGAAAAACATAAATGAAAACCCCTTTAATGATGAATAATAAAATATATTTTTATAAAATTTGTGGAAAATAATATAAAATTCAATGATCTGTATAAACAAAATTCTGAATTATGCTTTATTTATAATATAATTGTGTCTCAATAGATTCAATACTGAGATAAAAATTGCTTACTATGGTTATAATTTCATTAGTACATGCCCATAACAACTAAAATAATTTTATTACATTTAATAAATACCATATTTATAAAAATAATTTATTTTTATTTCATTTAAACTATAAAATTTCTTGATATAATATATTTCTCTGTTGTATTTATATGTTATATGAATTTATATTGTGTGAAACTTGTATTTATGTGGTCTTATATTGGTAATTTTATTGAACATGGATTAAAATTTAATAAGAAGATAAATATTATATTTATATTTATATTTATAATAATAATAATTAATTAACCATTTATATAGTAACATATAATAAAATTAGTATTTTAGGACCCATAGATATCAGTGTAATAGTTTTATATTATCATTATTGTATGTAATTAAACTAACACAAAAACGAACACAACAGAACACAATGGGTGATTTGGATTATAGAAATTTATAATTCAATTATATTATATGAATAATGATATTTTTGTATTTTTATATTTTTTTGAATTCTGTTTTTTTTATTTAGGAAACAATGATAATAAAGATGAAAAAAAGTGTTACTCGGTGGGGGAGATGTCCACACAATAGGGGATTATGGTTTGCGCTCTTCCAAAGAATGATGGGGGATGTAGGTAGATTATAATTTTTATCTTAATAATAATAATTACATTATATATTTAACCATTATTTTTTAATTTCATCATTATATCATGTGAGTATATGATTTCGGTAAAATAGAAGATGTCACCTTTTAAAGGTGGTAGTCCCCACAAATAACAATCGACATTAAATTGTTTGTAAGTGAACATTGATGAAAAAAATAAGGATTGTAACATTATTAAAATAAATATTTAGTTTAAAAAAATTATTATGGTTATTTTATTACTATGGATTGTAATTTTTTATAAGAAATTGAATAAGATGAAAATTACGGTTTTAAAAATTACTTGTGTAGATCCATTGATAATCTTATAGATGTGATCCATAGAATATGAATATATAGGCTATATTTTATTGAATAGTGTAATTTTAAAATTAGATGGAATTATAGGAGAGAAATCATGGAATGGTTTTGAATAATTTTTAGATGAAATTGTGTGAATTGAAAGCATGGAAGTGACTCATTTTGAATGTGATGGAAATTGGACTATTTCTAAAACCCAATAATTTTCAATGATTTCATCACCCTTTTAAAGGGTCGATGAATCCATAATATTAAAATAAAAATTGAGTGTCATATTCTCATTTAATATAGAAATAATCAACAATATATTTCCTTTTTGACATTTACACTTGAATTACTTAACATTTAGCTTTTTATCAAAGAAACCTATTTTAGAAAATAAAACTTATGTTTCAGAAATAATATAAATAAAACTTATTTTATAATTTTGGTGTTTGGGAAGAAATATTTAATATAATTTTAAATAATTTAATTTCTAAATTAAATAAAATTATCACATAAATTAAAAAAAATTTAAAATAAATATTTTTTTTGTAGATAAATTATGTTTTGTTTATTATATGTTCATAATACATTTTATAAATGAATTAAAATCAAATTAGGTTTACAATGAGTATTAATTTTACAAAAAATAATTTTAGTTTAATAATTATTTATATATTAATTTAATAAATTAGATAAACAAAAAACAACATTAATTAAACCAAATAAAATTAATAAAAATTTCATTGTTATCATGGTCATTAAATTTAATCCTAGTAATATAATTTTAATTGAAAGAAAATATATTGTATTTATATGTTTATATAGAGATGATGATGAAACATATTAAATTACATTTATATTTTTAATTTATGAAATTTTTATATAATTTTTTTAATGAATGAGATAAGAAACAATATGTCAAAAATATTAGATGGGTTTCCAAGATGTTAACCATAGGTTATATAAATTATTTATATTATTTATAAATGGTATATATTAATATATGTATATATAATAATTCATAATATTTTAATTCATTCATGTGATGATATAATGTAATTAAAGTGATCATAATTTTGTACATACATTATTTTAAATAATAACCTAAAAATCAATCATTTTAGAAAATGAACAAAAATTAACAATAATAAAATTTTGACATCCTTAATTCAAAATTATGTTTATTAAGGTAAATTAAAATAATAAAATATTTCTATAATTTTTATAGTATTGATTAATATAAATAAAAAAAATGTTTTTATTAAAATCACTCTTTAAAACAATTATGTATTTGTAATAAGATCTTTTATGCTTTTAATTGTTATAACAATTTTTATCTTCAAAATGTTATTATTATTAATATTATTTTATTATCTTTTGTTTTCTGAACTATTTATTCTTTGGGTTGTTTTTAGAAAAATATTTCATCACATTGTATATATAATTGAAATGAATGTTTATAATAATACATTGTTCCCTTACAAATAGTTATTATAAATCAGTATCCATAATATAATGTTTTATATTGATTTAATAATTTTAATATAATTTTAATTTTTCATAATAATAGTATAGTATCTCAAAGATTGTGATATAATCTCATCACTAGTCCATATCCTTTTCAAACAATGTGATAGAAATTTAGAGTTGTGGGTGGCCTCGATATATGGAACTGATCGATTAGTCAACCGAGTGAATTATATTGCAAAAAATAATTTTATAAAAAAATTTCCCCACAATATATATTAATCTATCAAGCCATTATAATTTCTATACGTACATATTTAATAGATTTAAGCCACATTATTTATTAATAGATCTTTTGGACGAAAAATCCCAAACAGAACCACCTATGGAATGTGTATAAATCCCATCGAAATCCATTAAAATGATGCAAGAGTAAATAACTATGTCTATATAGAACCCTTAAACTAATACCTATTTCCATATATCCCACATTAGAATACAAGGCATAAAACCTAACTTCACCTTGGGTTCAAAGACCTAAAATGGGAAAACCCTTTATGAAATAGGTTTTAACTAATGCCATTATGGTGAGACATGTGTATTGTCAACCTTAGGTGTCCCTAAATTTTTTATCCCCCTATATCAAAAATAAACCCACCGAATCACATTATAAAATAAATACTTTTTAAATCCTTTTATGAATTAAAGGATTTTTTCCTGAGAATGTATAATATCCTGACCTCCTAATTATATACTATTACAAAATTGGTATTTTACTTTTAGACATATATTTATGTTTTCATAGTGTGATTTTCCACTAAAATAAAAATAATATGGTTTATTAAATATTATATAATAAATATATTTTTCTTATTTTTCTAATTGACATACCATGAAAGTAAAAAATTTAAAATGGGCTGATAGGTCCCCAAAAGGATCAAATTAAATATTACAAAATAGTTTATATAATATATAATAAAAAGAAAACTTTAAAAAATACCATATAATTATTAATAGTATTGTTTCCCACACTAAGGTTAATATGTCGAAAATATGCATACATTATTGTATGATATATTAAAATAAACCCCATGCACAAACATTTACAGCACATAAAAACCACCCCTCTCGAAATAGACTTCTTTATTATATCTCCAACTAAATTAAATTTTTATTTGTTTCATGATTTCATTATATTTTGTATATAATTTTATTGTATTTAGGATATTTTCATTAGCTTCGAGTTTCTAATAAATATAGAAACATTTCATGATTTTGAACATATTACTTTGAAAACCCATTTTGTCATCCCATCCATGGGATAAACATTATATTAGTTTCAACCGCATAACTGATTGGAATTTCATAAAATGGTTTCTATATTTGTAATAATCAGAATATATAATTTATATTAAGATAAAATTAATTTTTTATAAATATATTAATGAATATGGTTAAAAATAATTATAGAAATTTGGAGAAAATTTTAATTCACAAAGGACTAATCCTCAATGTTAATTGTGAAAATGAAATAGAAAACAAATCACATGACATTTTATTTACATACTTTTACAAAAAAATCACCCTTCAATCTAATTTTATCATTAATGATTCCACATTTCAATTTATAACATTGGTGTAATTCCATTTTAATTCTTTTTATAATGCCAATCCTTCTCCACTATAGAAGAGAACTCGCCACACTAACTTATTATCACCTCTCAAACCAAATTGAAATTATAAAAATATGAAAAATGCCACTTCAAAACAACATAACACATTATAGAATAATCCCATTTGGTTAATAATCTTTAAAAGTAATCCATTTTGTGGAAACGAATAACAGTTATCCCTAGAAGAGGTAACATCATCCTTCGTGATATTTCTCTCTTTTTTCATTTTACACTAATTAAAATCATATTATTTAATGTGTTATAATATCCCTAATATCACCAATATACTCATATGTGTTTATAAAATGGGTTAATCCTATACTTACACACACCTCTATCTAATGGGAAATGAACATATCATTTATGTGTTTGCGGACCAGTTACCTCAAAAAACAATTTCACCTATTTTCACTTCAAGAACTATCGTGGTTAGGAATAATGAAGAAATAAGTTTTAATATATAATATATTTGATATTAATGATTTTTTAGGGATATATAGTTTTTATATTTCACATAACATTTTTATTTCAATTTTTTTAATATGAAAAAATCATTTGTGGATGTGTAGACTACGACCTCTCTAAGTGATGCGATTCATTCAGATTATACATTAACTTTTTAATGATGCATTTAAAAAAAATATGTTACATATGTGAAATAAATATTATAATATAATTTTAAGAGAAAATAAACTTACTTATTATTCATTGAATACAGTAATGTAATGAATGTTGTGTTCATGTGTACATTGAAAATATTATCTCCACAAATGATGAATTTAATTTCCTATCTCTATATGTTATTGATTATTTTAAATAAATTTATTATGGATATATATGATATTAAAATGATGGTTTAAATTTATTTGACTATTAAATTATGATATATGTAATAAGAAAAAAATTTAAACATATGCAAAAAAATTAAATTAACATAGGGAGTAATGTAATCAATGAAATTTTACTATCAAATAAGTAAAAAGATATTATAAAAAGATAGTTTATGAAATAAAAATATTAATATGGTTCAATAATATTTTATGAACGTGTTTAGAAACATTTTAGTAATAATTTAACAGACATTCTCTCAAAGGAAAACACATGGCAATATATTTTCATATGACTTTATAAATTTGTAAGGTAATTGTTGTGTTCACACATACATTTTTTGTTTGGAATATTGAATGCCCATTATAATATATTATGTCAAGAAAAATATTTTCTCAATGTATTTTGAGTTTCAATTTTTATTATTTCTTCTTAGGTGTTTTTATTTAAGCATTACCGAGTGGAAAAAAAATTTCCATACCCCAATTTTTTTGGATTACATTAAATCATCATTACTATTAAAATTAAAATATTATATGTGTTTTCACATTTTACAAACATTTTTTATTTATACTTATATTATGTGTGTTTACATTTGAAACCTGTAATTATTTCTTTCATTTAATCTCACATCAATGATATGGTTTTTAAGGGGTTACATTACAATCACATTTTGGTCAGTATTAGTTAAATATATGTTGAAATTAATGGAAATTATTAGTTAATTAATTGATAAAAGCATTCATTTTATTATAATATGGATATTGAAGTAATTTTACAGGTAATAACACATTTTCCCACTCTTAAGTACACAACATATTTTAGATTATATTTTTAAGAACAGTCGGCAACATTTCTCTCTTCAGTCGGAGAATAAATTTTCTTCACAAAACCCTATCTTCCTAAAATGTTTTTAAAAATGTTTTTATCATTCCAAAAATATATATTAATGCAATTTTTTATGTTTTTTCTTTTATAAAATTTTTCAATATATTTTTATAATCGATTTTGGAGAAATGAATATGTATAAACTTTTAACTTTCATAATGAATTTTAATTATCTTGTACAAAATGTCTGGAATTACATTCTATCATTTCATTGAATTTTAATATGAATGTTTAAAAGTTAATTTTTAATGAAATTTTTTTTAATGGTGATTTTCATGGAAATATATTTTTTTAAAAATAAAAATAAAAGGATAATTTTCTCATGATGTTTTTTAAATGATATTCCTATTAATAATAAATGCCCATTTTTTACACTATATGTGTTATGTTATATTGATGAAATAAATATTTTTTTCTCTAGATAGATAGTTATTGAACTTTTGACATGGATAATATTAATGTTCGCTTCCTTAATTCAATTTTACTCCCGTAAAATTGTAACGTTTTATATGATCATTATAGATTTAATTTCCTCAAATTATCCATATCATTAAACCTATATATTATTTTTAAGCCATATACCATTTCAATATACAATATTTACATCGATAGATGTTTTATTAAATAGTTAAAAATTTAAAAAACCATGTTAATTATTCAATAAAAATATTTTATAAGGAATATTATTTATATTGATTGTTAGATATGCATTATTCATTGGAATGAAAATGAAATGTGGGTAATAAAATTTATATATCCCCTTAGATATATAAACATGTTATCATTAAACAGATAATTTAAAAAAATTAGTGGGGTTTCTACCTGTATCTTTAAACCATCATGTGAATGGTCTTAAATTAATAGTTTTTCATTTTCATGTGACATGATGCCTAATAATTAAGCATTGACATCATTTTTGTTTAGTATATATTATTAATTAGGCTTTAACTATGAAAAATTAAAAGGATTTAATTCATTACCATTTTATTGTGTAAATGGCATATGTTTTTAGTTGTATACCTCCTCGTATTGATTATTCACATTCATCCAAATTTATTGATATTATTCCACATGTTTTCAATTATTAACTTTCCATATAGACTATTCTCATTTATTCATTGTTTTTATATATTACATTCTTATACTAAGAATTTGAGCTCACCATTATTATGTTTCCTTTTCCCATGAATCCCTTAAGAGATCTGAAAAATTTATGCAAGGATTTTATAGATGAATAGAGTTATTATCCATGAATTAAGAAAAATTATTTTTTTATTGGTGTATTCTTTATTAAAAAAAAGACACTTATATGAAATTGGTTTACGAATACTATTAAATAGTCCAGTCCTTTGGGGCATAGTTTTCAAGTAACTTTGGCCAATTTAATGTCAGGATGACAATAGATCATTTCATTTTGGTTTTTGGTCATTAGAGTTGGTATTCATGGAATTTTCAATTTGAATAAAAATTTAAAAAAAATATAGTAAGGAATGTAAATATATAATATAACATGAGTATTATTATAGATTACCTTCATATAATTTTGGTATAGTAGAGAGTATATGGGTCTTCATTTAAATAAATATCTATCTACATAACAAAACTAGGTTTGGTTCTGGTATAAATGTACCTATGGGTAACCACACTAAAAAGGTGAATCAACCCATCCTCGAGCCTAATGTGGTATATAAAAATGGTCCATATTGCACACATTGTTATTCAAACTATTAAGTTATTCATAAGGAAATTCAAAATTTAGTTTAAATAATTATGAATGATTTTAAACAATTATGAAAATGAAGGAAATATATTAAAACATGTTTTCTGTTAGATCAAAAATTATGTGTCATGATTTAGAAATCCTAGAATTAGTGTATAATTTTTCAAATATGTTATTTTCTTTTCACATTATTTGTTTTGTTTTAGTAAATTATATATTATAGAAGATAATTTATACACAAAGGAAATACATATGTGGAAATAAATGGATGATGTATTTATGTAATGTGGTTGTATTGAAAACCTTAGTTAAAAGGTTATTTAATGAATTAATTTCATTTATGTCCAAAATTATAATTTTTAAAATAATATTAATATGGTTTTAGAAAAATTAATCTCTAAAATATAGTAGTTCATGAACCCATTACATATGGATGATAAGGGTCTGATTCCTACCAAAAGATTATGTGATGTCACTGTTATATTTTAATTTTTTTAGTTTAAAATTTTCATGAATAAAATTTAATATTGAACTAAAATTTTCAATATTTAGGTTAATATTTAAATCCTCAAACCATAAAATATTTGAATAATATTTAGAGTCAAATAGAAAGTCATGTCACTATTTTATAGGCCATACAATCTATTTAATGGTCATTTTCTGCATCCGAAAAAATTGTTAATTTTTTAGATATCTATTTCATGATTAAATGAATGAATTAATAATATATTAATGAAATAATTCAGAAAATTGTGTATATATATATATATATATATTATTTATGATTATTTCTATATATTAATTGGAAGTAAACTAATAACCATTTATTTTGAAAAAGATTTAGAAATAAAATTATATCATAATAACTACATTTTTATTGAACCGATAGACATTTGACTCATCAAGGATTTGTGGATATTATTTCCTCATAATCTCGTTGATTATTCATGTGTTTTTGAATTATGAAATCAATCAATCTAATTATATATTTAATAATATTTCCATGTATATATCTCTACATTCCACTAATGTTCTCTAATTTAGAGGCCAAGTTATATTCATATGTCTGTGTGACCTTTACACATCACATTCTTTCTTTTTCTATATGATATTCAAATATATTGGTATTATGATGGGGGAACTTTTCTAGGAAATATTAAACAGTATATTACTAAAGTTTTCTTTATACTGTGACGATATAATTTAATTTAGATGGGTTGAATGTAACTACCACAATCTCTAAAGTAAATACATTGTATTTTATATCATATATGAAATGAAACACAAAGAATATATTGGATCATAATACCCCAAGGATTATAATATAATAACTAATTTAAATTAATTGAATCTATATCATACAATCCACTCATATCTAAGTGATCTAGTATTATAGTAAACAAAGACATTCATTGATATCTCTTATTGCACACAAGAACTAGTTTTACCGAGAAACTATATATTATATAGAAATATATATCTAATTATATAATATATAACATATCAATTAAATTATATATTAGTAATATTATTTAAATTTTTTTTGAATACATATAGGTTATAAAAATATAAAATTAATTCCTCAGTTGCCCATCAATTAGAAATGAATATGAAATACAATTGAATATAAATCATGTGTTTTTATTTACATAAGGGTTTTTAATTCAAAATAATGAAATTAATTTCACATATCATGTTATTATAATTTATTATATATACAAAATATTCAATAATTTGATTTATAATCATCCAATATATTTTATATTCATATTATGTGAAATATTCCAATGTTATGCATAAGAACATATATTTTTATAAGGTAGAGATTTAATACCTTTTATTGGAAAACATATTTTATATCTGAATTTTATATCATTTATAAATTTTATTTGAAAAAATATTCTTCATTTTTTTATGTGAAACATAAAAATAATTATATGTTTATGTTTTGGTATTCCTCTATGAGGTTTAATTTTTTGAGGGCAAATGAAAAATACAAAACATTAATTCAAAAAAAAAATTTCATATAATTTATATATAATGATAAATTATATTTTTTATTAATTTTAAATTATAATTAATGAAATTTTATATTAATTTTCAAAAAAAAATTAATTGTAAAAAATTTCATGGAGAAATTAAATATAAAAGAATAGAATACTTTGGATCATCTAACATAAAATTCCATATGTGTCGTCCCATATTGGTTTATTAAATTTCAATTAATTTTAACCAAATATGTTATTGTTTATTTGAAATATTAATTCAATATATGTAATAAACATTATTTATAATTTTTAAAAATATATTTATAGTTCTTTACAAAAAAAATATTATTGAATTTGGATAAAAATAATTACAGCAATTTGGGAAAAAATTATCATAACAAGGGACCAAACATTATAATTAAGGGAAACATTTTCCTAGACTATTTTTTGAAAAATCCATTGTATTGACCTTTTTTAACTTATAATTCATTTTATTGATTTTATTTCGTTTGTGGTTCCTCTTTTTAGAGGAAAAACGTATGTGGATTCCACTTTTAAAAAATTTACAAGAATAATAGTCATCCTCTATTATAAAAAAACAGTCACCACACCCACTTATGCACTTATCTCAAAACCCTATTGATCAATAAATATCTAAAAAATATATCCATAAAATAATTCCCCTCATCCTATAAGCCTCCCTATCTAGAAGTATTCCTTCGATGGAATCCATCTAGTGAAATCCAAAAGGAGTTACCGATGAAAGAGGTAAAACCTTCCTCAGGATATTGTGTTTTATTTTAAATCTCTACTACATCAAATATTCTTATTCCATGATTATATAATAATATAAGTATCATAAATATACTTTTCTATTCTATGGTTTCTACCTTCAACTATAGACACTTCAATATAATGTGTAATGAACATATTTTTTTGTGTTCAAAGAATAACAACCTCACAAAACAATACCAATAGTTTTTTCCTTTACCGACTACAAAGGTTTATAATTATAATAAATAATAAATATATATTTATTATAGAATATATTTATAATTTATTTATTCTTCATTAATTATTATACAATAAATACAATAATTCTTTTGATTTTTTTTGTAAATATGATAATATTGTTTGTGGAAGTGTGGACTACCACCTTTTCAAAGAGATGTCATTCATAAATGATATAATTAATTTTATTATGGTTCAATAATAACTTATTATCATTTTTAAAACCAGCCATATTCAATATAATGGATTTTTAACAAAGTTAAAACTTAATATAGGGTATTTTCATCTCAGATTTTTCATCAATGATATAAATTTCATATTTAAAACATAATTGTTTAGTGTATATAGTGCCCATTATGATATATTATATCATTAATTAATATTTTTATTTGGTATTGTGAGTTCTTATTTTATTTATATATTTTCTGGGAATATTAAATATGCTTTTTTATGTATAAAAAAATTTCATAATCAAATTTATTTTCAATGGGATATACGATTTCTTCACAATTGATAACATTTTAAGATTATGTTGGTATTTTTGAATTTCAATTCGACACACATAATATTTTAATTGATTGATTATCAAATCAATGTTATAGTCTTTTCAAGGGTTTACTTCACAATATCATTTTATTTGGTATTGATTACCCATTAATTTACATTAGATGAATTTATTGGATCGTTATTTAATAATCCTTTTCCTTTTAGTCTACCTTAACAATAAATAAATGTTTTCATGTAATTGAACCACTTTTAACAGTCATTGTTACTGATTTTTTTCTAATTTTCTTTCTATAAAACCCATTTTATTTTCACCCATTTAGTCAGATAAACCTTTTTCATATAAATATTTTATTTATAAAAAGGTTACAAAAATGTTTTAACCTTACTAAAATGATTTATTATTGACTGTCCTACCCTTTTTTATTTTATTATGTTTTTGAATAAATTTTTTTTATTTCTATTCAAATAGGGAATTTCTCTAACCATTTTATCTTGGAAAATGTGTGTTCTCTTTTACCTTGAAAGAAACATACATTTTGATATATAATCATTTCTGTGAAATCACTATTTCAAGTTTATAAGGATAATTTTCAAATAATATATTTTCAAAATATATTTTCTGAGAAAAGCTTTTTCAAAATTATTTTTAAAACCATAGGATATGTACCTAATAAATTTTTTTAAAATATCACTTTATTAGGGACAGAAACCCCTTTATTTTACTTCCACATAAGATATGATCTACTGATTATATCCATATTTTTCTTCTTAATAATATATGATAGATTTTTCAATAGATATTATTGATGTTCATTTGCTTGATTCATTTGTTAGTCCCCTTGAAATATTTGGTTTTCTGTGTTCATTATATATTGAATTTAATATATTTATTAATATTATTTTTCATAAATAAATTTATCTCAAAAAATGTATACCATTTATAAATATATTATTTACTTTTATATTTATTTGATTCACTGTTAAAATATTGATCAATATATATTATTTATTTAATATATTTATTTGATAAGGTAAATTATTTATTTCAAATCATCTCTATGAAGAATGTTTTGGTCTAGTAATGATGTAAGGGGAACGTATTATATTCATCACCTCAACACATTAAATTTTTGAAATATTGATAATTATATCTGATTCATTATTTCTTTAGTTTTAATTTTTCTTACACATCATTTGATCTCACCGTAATTATATTTCATTTCCACATGATTCCCTAAAGTGTTTAAAAAAAATTCAGAATATAAAATATGGAATATATTTAATATCCTTGAATGAAAATAAATTATGTTCTAATAAGTTTATAAATGTTTAAATGAATAATAATTTATGAATCATAATTATCATGACTAACATACTGTTTGATCCATTGAGACATGAATTACTTGTGTCATATAAGTATATAATGGTAGCATAATAGAAGCTCAATGATTTTTTGGTCTATTTATCTATGACGAGAGTTAATATCACTTGATAAAGGAAATATAACCCTGATAAATGATATTTTTTATGAAAAATATAATTATGTATGAATTTGCATATAATAATTCTTCTATTTTTGTTATATAATATCAAATCTGTGTATATCAATAGGTCTATATATTAATTAATAATTATAGAATTTTCTCATAACAATCATTATTATTGAGATCCACTATTTTATTCTTTTTTTGTGTATATTAATAATGGATTATGGATAATCTCTTAAAAATTCATATTCCACTAACCATGTTATCTTGGAAGGGATACACATTACTAAGGGGAAATTAATGTGATGAAGCATTCAAGGAAATATACTGTATTTTATTCATCACTCCTCGTTATAATTTTACTATAAAATATTAAAGGGTTTTTAATGAATAATGATTTATAAAATAAGGAACTATGATGAAATTACAAACAATTTTATATGGTTATAGATGACACCTCATGAAAATTGATAGTTCATTATAAAAAAATATTCATGTAATAAATTTGAGTTAGCTATTATAGTTTTTTTCATTAAAAATATTTTGGAACTATCAATATAGAAATTGGTGTGATATATATAATAATAATACAACACTAAAGTCTATATATAATCTAAATTAATGGAATATAATTAAAATAATATTGTTGGAGTTAATTAATAAATATTATTTCTAACTATTGTTCCACCATGTTATTGAGAACATAGTTGTCTATGCTTTCAGTTAAAATAATCATTATAGAATATCTATTAATCGGATAACCATATATCAAATATTTTTATATATTCACATGATAAATATATAATTTTCTTTAATGGGTGAAATATTATATTCCTCAAATGTGTTTCCATCCATATATCATTTTATAGATTAAAGAGATATAGATAGAAGTTGTAGAGATGTGTAAAAACAAAAATGATTATGTGTTCTACATTAATTATGATAAAATTATTTTGTTCTTAAACCATGAATTTGTATTGTAGATGTTATATTTTTAGAATGTGTTTACAAAAATAAAACCATAATTCAGCTTTCACTATTCCTCATAGATGTAATAATATGTATAGATATCTCAATGATTTTTTTTATGGGATGGAAGAAATATAGATGATGCAAATTTAATTTGTCTATCATTGGTATGTAAGCATTTTAATGGTGATATATAAAAATATAAAGGTTTTTTTGAACCATTTCTCATATCAGTACGAAAATGAAGAAATTTACCATGAATTTTGACTTAGGATGCCCCAAAAAATCTAAAATAAATATTCTTATATGGGTTTTATTGAATCAGGTTCTGATGTGTGGAGATTCAATTTTATAAAATAGTATTTTTGTATTAATAAAATTTACATAATATACATTATTGAATTCATATGTATACATGGAATACCACATACTATTTTATTTGATCGGTATTTGATGTTTACATAAATGTTCTAAACAAGTCATCAACAATCCCTTGAAAAAAATTAGTTTTAGTACTATATGTTATCAATATATAGTTGGATAGTATGATAGAACAATTAAAATGGATTTTGAAGTTCAGATATCATGTTTTATGTATTGTAATGGTTGTTGGGATCAATATATTCCTTAATTTAATTTTTCTAGAAATATAATATTTTACATGAGAATTAAGATGAAATGTTATGATGAACCTAAAATGGTAATATATATATATCCCATATGTTAGAATGGATTTAGATAAATAAAAATATTTGTACACGATCAATATTCCCAAATGGATGGGAATATTAGATCCATTTTAGAAAATATGATTGTATCACAAAATTGACATAAAAGTTATGCTCATAGTTAATGATAAGATGAATAGTTTTATGTTGCAGAAAAAATATTTATATAAATTTTAATATAGAATAATAACCTAAGATTTCTGAACACTTAATATTTTATAAGTATGTATATTGTAACCCGCTAGAATATTGTTCAGGCAGTGACAATAGCTTATCCCATTGCACTTTGAATGAATCTCACGTTGAAGATGTATTCCATGTGTCTCTCTAAAGGAAGTGCATACATGACCCTCCACATGTACTGACCTCAAAGGTAATAGGACATGATAATTCTTTTTCATGTGCAGATTAACCAATGGAGACTCTGGATCATATAGATATTGTGATACAAAACAAGTCCACTTGCATCAATAATATATTGTAGTGAAACAAAAAATCTGAGGAAGATACAAGGGAACCTTATAATTTGATGAGGTAAATACATTTTCAGTTTTCTGTCGTAGTGTTACATAACATTGAAGGTAATGATAAGTTTAGTTGGGGTATTATTAAACTGCCTAGAATATTATGAAATTATTTTCTCAGATGAATTTAATTTCTTTGATAGCCTATGTTACATGCAACATCAATTTTTTAAGATCCATAATATGGTATATCATTATAAAATAGCCCATATATGTGTTTGTATTAATGTTAATAACTGATTTATTGAATTAATATTATTATCACGTGTATAATATAAAAATGTTGGATATTAACATTTTAGAAATGAAAATTAAAATCATTTTAATTTGAAATTTAGTTTTTTTTGTAGAAACTTTTTCCCTGTAATATATTTTAATAAATAAATTTAATCCTTTTTATTTAAATATTTTAAAAAAATTAAATATATTATAAATTCAGTAAAAAATTAATATTTCATTTTCATTTTTTTTGTCATGGGATATGATAATTTAACCATTATTTTTTATAAAAAATATTGTAGTAAAAAATGTTATTGTAATACATTGGATAAAAGCATTAAAAATAATTTATCTATGTGAGGAAAATTTATTTTATAAAATGAAATATAATTTTGGAAGGAAAATTTCAATAGTATATATTATATAATTTTTCAGAATTTCATGAATAGAATAATGTATTCTATGAATGCAGGAAAATTTATGATTTTTATTTAAAATTACGTGTTCTGTAATGTATTTAAAAATATTTTTTAATTATATAATTTTTTTTAAAATTACACATTATTAAATTATATTATTATAAATCCAATTTATATATTTTAATTTATATTTATATTGAAATGTTGATAAAAATGAATTTGTACTTTGGAAATATTTCTATTGGTTGAAAAAACTTTCGTTGTTCTTGCAAGATCAATTATAAATTAAACACTCTTACTGGTTGGAATTGAATATTATCATGTGGATTAAATATTTTAAATCATTAAAACAATTATTAGCTTATATTTTATTTTAATTTTTTAGTCATAATTACTTGTAAAAATGTTAAATAATTAATAATGGTGGATATGATTAAAATAATTTTTTCTCCGTTTCATGCACATGTGATAAAATTAATCTTCCTCATACATAGGATTTTTCTTTCATAAATTATATATATATATATATTCGCCAAATTATCTATAAATTATCATTTTATTTTATTCTTAAAGGATAAATTTAATGATAAAAATATAAACTAGTATCCATTGTAAAATAAAAAATGGTAAAAGTATATAAATATATAGGATAATGTAATAACCTATGTCAAAAACATTTTATTTTATTATGGAAGTGTGAATAGATAATAACATCATTACACTCTATTAATTATAATATTTCAGGGAAGTTGGGTCCATAGTAACTATATTTTATTCAATATTTTTTGGAATATTAAAAAATCCTTTTAATTCATACACATAAAAGAAAAAATCATATTCCATATAATTAATACATACAAATAATATTAGATATTAAATGACCATTAAAATTCTATTGAAATACATTTAATATCATATTATCCAAACATTAATTTTAAAACATTCATATGATGGTTTCTGTGAAAAAATTTATTTTATTTTAAGAAGAGGAATCATTGTTAACTGAGAGTTTTTATTTTATTCATTCATCTACAAACATAAAATCATATTAAAATATGGAAAAACATTATTAAAAACAAATAACATATATGAATATTTTATTTTATTTATGGTATAACATATATCCATGTCCTCCTCCATCAAATGGAAAATGAAATCATCGACTATGTGTTTGGAGGACTACCACCTCATATACTGGTGTAATTATTTTCTATTAGTACCTCTGAAACCTATATATATTTGTGTGTTAAATAAATATATATTATATTTATGAAAATATTAAACTCATATAATAATAATATCTCATATACCTGTTTACGTTCTAATATATTGTAAAATGAGAATGTCACCTATGCCAACATGTGGATTATTGCCTCCATGATGCGATGTTATAAATTGTTCCTTTTAACATGACATGGAATATAATAATGATAGAATTAAGTAATATAAATGGAATATATAGAAAAAAATTATTATGTAATAATGAGAATTGTTTCACCTTTTTTATCCATTCAACGATAAAAATGGAATCAAATTTCATTTGTACATGCTATTATCATCTACTTGAATAATAAACTTTATTTTTTATATCACTGAATTTAGGGATTATAATAAATATTTATACAATTAATAAATATTATATACATATATGTATTAATAATTTTATATGGTTTAACAAGTATCAATGTATATGTTCCAATACTTCTAGATATAAACATTCTTGTTTAAAAATTAGTTTTTTTCCGAAAAGGACATTTTAACACATAATTATAAACATATTTGTGAAAAAGGATTATAAGTAAAAATATATATGGTATTATATATATATTTATTATTATATATTTAATTATAATAAAAATAAATTTATTATACATGATTTTATATGATGTATGGGGAATTTTGAATTGTGAGGTATGTGATTTTTGTTTAAGTTTTACTTCTGTGAGAATGATTCCAAACTCACAAATTTTATTATTTTAATTGCATATATTTCTAAATTTAATTTTTTTATTTTGATGAAAATTAATTTTATACTCATATGCACATATGAATCTCTTTTTAATGAGTTATTCGTTTGTGTTTTACTAATGTGTGCAAGTTTTATGTTATAATCTCATCGTTTATCAAGATTTTTAATATTTATGGTCTAATGATAAAATATTATTATTTATCATTCATTATTATCCTGAAAAATTATTCATTTATAACTATTAATATAAGATACATGGTTCACATTAATTTTCTAATATTTAATATCTCATGATTCAAAAATAATGTTTTTATGGAAAATAAAGATCATTTGTCTCAATGATCAATGTCAATTTTTTAACATGTCCATGATTTTTAAAAATTATTTATAAAACTTTTTTCAATGAAAAAATTTCTTTTTAATTTTCTATTAACCATTTATTTATATTTAAAAATATATTTTATCTACTCTTTTTAAAATTTCCCTAATTAGGTATTTTTTTCATTTTACCAAAAATGTTTATGGAATATTTGTTATAATGTGTTTGGAATGAATGGTATTTTTCATTATCATGACCAATCAATGATTTAGTTATTACATTAAAATAATCCATTATTATTTTAAATAAAAAAATTAATATTTTGTTAAAATATAGATTTTAGAAGATGATTTTAACTATTGAAATGATATTACCCAAGAATTTTTTTAGGATCATTTAATTGGTTTCTATACATTATTAATAAAAACTAATATAATTTATTATGTTTTATTGATGATATAATAAAAGTTCAACTATATTACCCATTAATTGTATTTTTAGGGTCACAATGATGATATATTTGTGTCTCATATGATAATTTTGGGAATCATATAGATGTCCTAATTCAATAATAAAAAAACATTTCGATATCCTTGATCTGTAATGATAAACAAGTCATTCTGGTTGATCCACTATAAGAAATAGGTATCGATGCCATATATTTTATGATTTAATTATATAAGTAGTGAAACCTGAAATATTAAATATTTTATATACTTGTGATGGAATAATATTCATATTTCATGAAAATGTGTTTCATTAGTGGTTTATGATAAATTATCAATCTTGTGGTTCATGTCTATTAAAATGGAAATGTTTTATTCAGGCATCATTATTATGGTCCATGATACATAATGGAATGAAACTTTAATGTTATATTAATTATCTCATGGACTTTTTAATATCTTATTATATCAAATAATATTTGATTTATTTCTCCTATGATTTCCCTTATGAAGAATCTAATCTAATCCTAGGTTATTTTTCATTTCCCTTTGTTAAGAAGAAAATATCTAAGTAGGGTATTTTGATGATTTTTTAATAAATGGTAAGTTATTTATGGTAGATGATTAAGATATATTATTATAAAATATTTTTTTACATTTTCTCTAAAAATAAAAAACAAGTATGACTCTCTATTGAGTATTTTTGGAATTTTGTTTTACATTCATCTAAATATATGTAATATTTATGTTTGAAAATAAATTGTTGTTATAGATGTTCCTATCCATTTTACATAAAAACTATGAATTTTTAATAATTATTTATATATTTAGTTTTCCATTTTTAATTAACTAAATTAATGACTTTTGACCTTCAAAATTTGTTCCATATGTACCTTATTCCAACATGAGCCACCAAATTTTCTAAAACATTAATTCTAGAAATTTATCTTCCATATATCCCCATTATAATAGTTAATAAATTCATAACTGAATAGGATACTATATATAAAATAATATTTTTTCATATTTCCATCTATTTAGACGAGTTTAAGGCATTGTCCTTAAAACATTACATATTATTTAGGTAATTCAAGAATTCGACATTGTGGATATTTTTAGGTTTATTGTTTTAGAGAATTAGGGCATAACTATTACATTATAACTCAAATATTACAAAGTACAAATAAGATACTCTAACCAATTTTATTCAAAAATAAAACCCATTAAATTAAAAAATAATTACGTTGATGATATAAAACATCTTTAATTATTCGTTTATTTTACCCTTTTTTATACCCTGTAAAAATCATTTCCAAAACATGGGATGAGCATAAAGGGATCATTATGGGTCATTAAATAGTGAAAGAAAACATTAGTTCATTAATACATACGATCAATGAAATCTTAATTTTCACTCATAAAACCTAATATCTTAATCATACATCATGGAATCATGCGATTTAAGAATAACACATAGAAAATCATAAACCATAAAGGTAACTTGTATCATCCTTTACATACTTACATTGTATCTTTCACAACTATATATGGAGTTATGATTTGAATACCCTTCAAATTATATTCCATATTTCTCATTGTTGAAACATTAACATTACTCTCCTTTAGGTTACCCAACGAATTTGTTAGCTATCATGGGATCACATTCTCGAGGATTATCATGAAACTGCCAACATACATAAATAATTACCAATAACCATAACATATTCATAACTCCTAAATCATGTATAAATGAAAGATAAAACTTCAACAATTCAATAAAAATATATCATTTTAAGATATTTAAATAATAAATGATTTCTCAAAACCATTTTCTAAACCAAAATATGTAAGAAGAGTATATGGTATTTTTATTCCTTTATAAATATTACAAATTCTAAAGAAAAACAAATACCCATGAATGATCATGACAATGGAAAGGTATTGTCACCACGTACTTTAAAAAGAAACATTCTCTAATTCATTTAGTAAAACTCTACATTGAGAAACAGATTGAATTTAAATTAAATTAAAATTCAATGGGTTTTATAAACTATATAAATGAAAGTAATGTATTAATAAAAATATTCATCAATGAATGGTGATTGAGATGGTGTCCCTTACATTATGGTTGACTTGTATTTTTCATTCTTTACCTCCCTGAATAATAATTATAAGATAATTTATACTTACATCAGAACCATTTCATGTTTATCATTCATTTTATATCAAGTATTACCATTTTATAAACATTACATAATAATTAATGTTATTATAGGTCATTTTTTTATATTTATAATTTGAATCAAAATTAAACTTTTTATAATTACAAATTGTTCCTGATGTAAAAAGACCATTATTTCCAAAATGATATTAATGATATAATTATAAAATATATCTAGTATATATATGTAATTAGAATAGTACATAACATTTTTTGATAACAAATTAAATGCCCCGTTCAGGGATATGATATGTTGTACGTTTGCCTGAACACTACATATATTTATTTTTCATATTTAATAGAATGAAAACTAAATAATATATAGGTATATTATATTCCAGTAAAATATCATATGATTGATATGATACATGTTTTTATTAATTACATAATTTATATGTTCCATGTTTTTCATTAACGATCCATATCCCATTGAGGGGACGGTAGTCTGCACTTCTTAAAATGAAATTAACGTATTCTCACATCATGGAATGAAAAGTGGTATGATTTAATTAAAAAATAGTTGTGTAGAGAAAATATAGATTTAATATATATGTATATATAGTTACACCATAAATTCCACCATGATATATGGTTGGGTAAAATCAAACAATCATAGTTTCGTGAGCTAGTAGTTCACCGTATAGAGAAACAATATGGATGTGTCCATTAGATGGAGGTCTGTGTAAGTGTACATAGAATTATTCTCATAAAAAAAACATAGAATATTTAATAAAGTGTTTTTTATTAAATAAAATAATAATAATAGCATAGGGGGTTTGGAGGGACATTAAAATAAATGATCTTGAGAGACAATGTTACCTCTAAATTAGTTAACTTCTTTTGATTTGAGCCTAAAGACTTTCCTCAATTTTTTTATGCCTAATGTAATGCTTCTTGGAGGAATATAAGGATGATGAGAGTTTATGTGGGTAGAGTTTGTACAGTCCATGGGGCTTGTGAGGTGTGATTAAGGGGTTAGGGTTTATGGCCTTTTATAAGAGTAAGGAGGGGAACATTAGGAATGGTTTGAAATATTAACTTATGATAATTTTTTGGGGTTTCAAATGGTCCCAAATTCATTTATTTGTAATAAAATTTTTTGGTCAAAAATGTCTCACCAAATAGGTTTTGTACATGTTTTTTTCTCAAATATAAAATTATCTTTTAGTTTTAACATTTAGTTAACTAATTTAAATCTTACCATGTATTTTTATTTATTCATACAATATTGTTAATATATTTACTATAAAATGTCAATATAACTAATAGTGGTCCATTAATGAAATTTTAATCATTTTTTTGTAATTTTCATGAATATTAGTATTTAGAACTATTATATAATTTAATATAATATTTTGTGGTTTAAAATCTCATTTATGTCAATTTTTATACTATTCATATCATGAATATTTAAAAATCTATTCCACTAGATAATTTTTTAAAAAGATAATTATTTCAAAGAAAAAAATTCATAGTAATACATAAAATTTGTTGATTGAATAAAATGTTGCAAAATAAATCTATTTTAATATTTAAATCCTTAATTTTTCAATAAATAATTAATAGTTTTATCACTACATCATCATCGTGTCATAAATATATTTATATATTTAATATATAATAATTATAAATAAATTAACATGATGTAAGAAATCGATTTATATTTCAAATGGATATTTATAGTAAAATATATAACTTAAATAATCACATATAAAAAAAATTTAGAAAAAGATACATGTTTAGGTTATATTTTCCTTAATATTAAATTAAAAGTAATTAGTTGTCATTTTAACACACAAGTTATACCATGGGATCCTAATATTGACCCAAAGGATTCCTATATTAAGAAATAGCTCATAAAATAGGGTTAGGATATGTGTTTGGGTAGTTTAATATTATTATAATTCTACTTCAAACCCTTATTTACAAAATTACCCTTTAACCATGGAAAATAAAATATTTACAGTATCTATTATTCATAAGGTCTAAAAATAAAAGGAATATATTAACAAAATATGGACATCCTGATTCCAAATATAGAATCAATTTTTGAAAATTCAAGTAACAGAAATCATAAAAAATGATTTAAAATTAATTCCCATTATCAAAACCCAACAAAACGTGTTTTTAAGTGGTAAAAACTACAAAAAGAATGACATGTGTTTATGTCCAATTTCAAATTGAAAATACTTATAATTATGGAAATTTGATTAAATGATAAACATATAACACAAATTAAACATTAAAAAATATAAATGGAAAATCTAACTATATAAAAAAATTAGAGGAAAAGTTAGTCTTTACGTAAAATGATGTATATTGGACTATTGATTAAAAAATAAACATTATAAAAAAACCAAAAAAATACCCAAAGTATATATTGATGTCCCACTTATATAGAAGAAGATTGTTTTCTAAAATAGAATATATGAATGTAAAAAACTATATTTTAAAATGTCTCTCCATCAAAATTTGGTATAAATGCATTTTAAAAGTGTCAGAGTATTTATGCTTAAAATTGGATTCATTCTCATTTTATGCTGCTAATTATATTTGGATAAATGTAAAATCCATTAACAAACATATTTAATCAAAATATATTTTGTTCTATTTATTCCCTCTAGTACAATGGCTATGCATTAATTACCATATAAAAATAATAATAATATATTTTTTCAGTATGACTCAGCATTCTATGCCACATAAGATTTCGAAAAATCCCATATTTTCATATCGGGTATTCGATAAAACATAGTATCTCCTTTAATGTAATGTTAATATCTAATTCTCAAATATTAATAAATATGTAAATGTTATATTATTAATTTATATATGATGCTACATCCTTCCCCCTTTTCGAAATTGCGTCATCATAATTTTATTCAGTTATCAAATGAGAGGAGGTATTTACCCGTCATAGCATTTTCTGATACACATTGTTCCCCTTATACCATATGGGTTTTCTACCAAACCATTACCTAATTAATTAGCTTATTCTATAACACATTCTCTCTTTAATCACAAATCTGAACTATTTGATCATTGTAAAAATGATTCTCTTCAAAATAAACATCTTATACACTCAAAACAAGAGATGAATTTGACATATACCTTAACAAAAATGAATCATGAAAAAACAATTTGTACCTTGGATAAACATGGAGGTAGATCCAGTATCTAGAAAAATGATCCAACATTTTCTTGGAGTTTCATTGGGTAGAATGGAACTCGGACACAGCTTTCCCTTTTTACGAAATCACATGACAGTTTTCCATGGAAAAAATTTGAGAAAGGCATGATCACCTAACCCGAAAGAAATATACTTCTTCTGGTAATCCGTAAATATTTTCTACCCACTCAGATCTATTCTCATGTGCTTCTGAATCAACTGATATTTTTCTACCATCTCTTCTACCAAATCTGATCCCATCAACTTCCATTAACCTAATTAATCCAAAAAAATCATGAGTTCAACAATAGTTTCCAGATAATGCATCAAATGGTGAAATATTTATACTATAATGAAAACTATTATTATAAATAAAACTCTACCAAGTAATTATGTTGGCCCCCACATCCATTTAAAAGGAATGTGTATCGCGAAGATATTCCTCATGGATTGGATTCTGTGAAGACCAGAAAATTGATGGTGGTGATTCTTCATGATTACCTCAAGCTTCATGAATGGAAGAGTTGATGAGCATTGCTGCGGTGATGGTCTTTTCGAGGGAGCTTCACGATGATGGAATGATGTAATTGACCTGATTCTCTGCAATTATTATGAGCTCTACGATTGGAAAATTCCAGTGGTGCTTTGCGATTTTAAGAAAATTTCGACAAGAACTTCTGTGCTTTCGGATTTCAGATTACATGGCGTTGACATTGCGCGGAAGGATCGAGGGTTGTTGGAATCGCCTATAAATAGGATTTGACGCCCTTAGGATAAGTAGAGAGAATTTTTAGAGAAAATATTTTTCTCTCAGTTCGCGTAGGTATTTCACGAAGGAAGTGTGCTTCGCAAAAGGAAGGAGCTTCACGGTGGCTATTATAGCTCCGTGAAAGTTGCGATATCCGCATTGTCTCAGTAAGCTACGTGAGGGAAGTCTCTCTATGACGACTTGAGATTTGAGAGAGTGCTTCGCAAAATGGTAGGAGCATTGTGAAGGCCTATTTGAGATTTGTGAAATTGGTAGCCAAGCGATGTAGGGTTCTTTGTGAAGGTATTTCAAAATGTAATTTCCTAGTGTTCGGAGGCAAAGGGGTATGCATTATTGGATGAATGTTGGACTTTAATGGGGAATCTATCAATAGTTGAGGATGCATGTATTCATGAAAATGAAGAGACCTACAGGTCTATAAACTGTGAGTGGATCCCTTCCTAGTAGAGTGAGAAAAGGAAGAGGAAGAAGGTTATTCTTTCTACCGGCAGTGAGCCAGAGAGAGAAATAGGGAGTGACCCTTGGGAAAGTAGTCTGCATACCCTAAACATTGTAAAGGCAGTGAGCTTGGGCATATAAGTGATATATCCCGAAAATTATTGGCAGTGAGCTTTAGTTGATTTGGTACAGTGGCACATCGCCATTGTAAGCTTCTTGGATGTATCCTAGTGAGGGTGAACCAAGTAAAAATATTGGTTTCTTCTTGGTCGCTTCCTGGCATTGAAATTAAATAATAATCATCAGATATATATAAAAACATGTGGTCTACATAAATACACAAGTGAAAACAATGTGACCCTTGTATTATAGATGTCTAGATCTAGTGGGGCAAGAAGAATTTTGAAATAGAATACCCATACCCTGATTCCACCCCCTCTCTGGGTATCTAGGCCCCTTTTGGCCATAAAAATTGGTATCAGAGGGATAAGATACTTTTATCTGACATGTTTTATCTTACTTGGGTTAGTCGATTTGTGTGGTTAGTGTGGTTAGAGATTCAATCTATTCATATCTTAGTGCGCCATGAAAATGGTAGGAACATTAAAGAAGAAGCATAAGTCTTTTGCAATTCCCCAGTGCAGAACTGTCACTAGAAAGAGTGTGATTCTGTTTAAAGAATCGTGTAGTGAACAGAATAATGGTGATGAAGAATCATATAGTGAAAATACTTACTCATTTAATGATTCTAATGGAATGAGTTATGAACCAGACATGCCATGTGATTTTGGGACTACAGATGATGAAACAACTCCCAGAAGTCGAAAAGTAGAAGTTGTCCCCAAAGAGAAAGAATTGGATTGAAAATTCACTGATGAAATTAAATATAAAGATATTCGGATCCAATCACTGGAAACTGAGATCGAAAAGCTAAGAGGTTTGAATCAAAGGCTTATTGATGTAGCCACTGATCTGAATGAAAATAATGGTTCTCAAGATGAAGAACTTCAAAAGAGATCTGAAAAGGTATAAAAATAAATAGACGATATCAATGGAATGAATCTGAACTTAGATGAGATTCAAAATTTGAAATCCAGAAATGATGATCTTGCTACATAGATATTTGAACTAGTTCAGATTAATCAAAGGCTACAACAATAGAATGCATGTTATTCTGATTCTACTGATGAAGAAAAATTGAAAGTGAAGGAGAAAAGTGACATGGTAGAAAAGCTCACACGAGAACTGGAATATGAGATGAGTAGTGTAAATAATCATATAAGAGAACTCAATGATCAAAATGAATCATGATATAAGAAGATTCAAAAATTGGAGGAAGAGATATAATTATCCATGAAATAAATGGATATATCAAAAGACAAAGGAAACCTACGTTCATGGATTGCACTGCTTTTACTATTCGATAGTCCTTCGGTATGTGATGATAAAATGAAAAGAAAGTATGAGATTTATGAGGAGAAAACACAACATATTTTCTCAACTTAAAGACCATACTGTTTAGGAAAAACTATTATTGGAGTTGATGAATTCCCACTCGTGCATGATAGAAAGAGAGCCGGGAATAGTTCCATAAGTGGAGAAAATCTTGTAGCTTTTGTAGACAGGACTAAGAGGTCAATTACAAGAAGTAGTGAAGAAATATGCTATTTGTGCGGGTTTCATGGCCACACATCAAGATTCAGTTCAGTGTCCTAGAAATACATTCTAGGTTGTGAAAATAGATACTTTTCTAAATTTGAGAATAAGAAGAAGTGTTGTGAGAAATCAAAAAGAAGGGTCTCTTATAATAAAGAATTTATTAGATACTATTACTTTGGAAGAATGTGACACATCATGAGTATGTGTCAGGAAGCTCATGAGCTCAATGTCAGAGGATGAACTCAAGATGCATCAACATCTCAACATAAAAATGATGAAATGAGGTATTCCTTTGATGGAAAATGTTTCATGTGTTCTCATTATGGGCATTTGGCAAGACATTGCAGTAATAACAAATCAGTAAAGGAAAAGGTACTCGAAAAGAGATTCTCGTCTCTAGTGATGCATAATGAATAATTATACACTAGGAGACAAAGTGTTAAGTTGATGAATAGGCTTATACCCTCTGGGGAATCACATGGAAGCCAAACAAAAGGTGTATTAGTCATCTCTTATGTAACACTCACAACCTCTCTCTAGGAATGAATATGAAAAAATCTGGAGGATTAAGGGGAGATCTGATCCAGCAATGAGAAAGAAGAATGCATGTTCAATGATGGTCTCACCACTAGCACAAAATAGTGTGGTGACTCAAATATCTGATAAATGAAAAATTAACAAGGAATTTACTAAAAAATTTACATGTCGTGTGCCATGAAGTGAAGTGGAGGAAAGAGGAAGATCCATGCAATTGTAGAAAAAGAAAGGGAAGATGACAAACAAAGTGATTCCTACCTAGAGAAGTAATCAACGGAAATCTAATTTTGGTGGAACATCCAAGAAGAAATTTTGTACTATTGGGTTTAAACCTCAAATGATGAGAAAGTAAAGGCTTGAAGAATATACATATCAGAGAAAAACACATCATGTGGGTAATGAATTCTTAGTCATATGGCCAGAGTAGTTAAAGATGGCTAGGAAGCTAGAAGAAGCAAGGAAAGCGTGTGATTCTCTGCATGAAAGAGTCAATTGGTTGAACCATCAGGATCAACCAAAAGACCTATATTGAGGATTCAAGAAGATAACCCCTTCTCCCTATGTATATGAATTTTGTTAATGAATTATTCAAATGTTTCATGTTTTATGGAGATACAAACCAAGGGGAAGTTGCATCTAAAGATTCAATGTGGAGATGTGATATGTTTCAGATTTTTTATTGACTCATATCAGGTTCCAGAGTTGATGAATAAAGGGATAAAAAGAGCACAATAGGAAGTGATTGTGTTATTAACTTTACCTCTTGTTTCCTACACTAAGTTTCATCTTAGGAGGCTCAGAGGTTTTAGCTAATGACTCAATGCTGTGTGGATGATGAGAATAAATAATGTAGTAGAAGAAGAATGTTTATGAATCTAAGTAGTGGGCCTAACCATAGTGTGTGTTACACGACATAAGGGGATACTTAAATATCATAATCATATAAAATTTCCATAGAAGTAATAACTGTATGACCTAGCTCAAATGTTGTCTATCGAGAGAACACATATTGCAAGATAAGCAGCAATTATCATGCATCTCATGATCATTTATTTTTCTCTCAGCTAGCTGTTTTCAAGATACCAATATGCTGCAAGAAGTAGTTGAAAGGAATAATTACACTGAACAATGAAACAACGAGAAATATCATGATGAATGTGATGAAGAGGAATGAAACAAAGGCAGATCACAAGTGACTAATTCCGATTCAGAAAAGAATCAGACATGGGAGATTGATTCAAGGCCAATAGATTATTCTAAGGCCAGCAGATAAATAATGACATCGGGACTAAATGGGTCTATTGCAACAAGATTAATGAATATGGAACAGATATCTGAAACAAATCATGAGTAGTATGCAAAGGATACTCCCAGATAGAGGAAATATATGTCGATGAGACATTTTCACCGGTTGCAAGGCCGGAGACAATCATATTATTCCTAGACATTGCAGTGCAACAGAAGTTCAAAGTGTTTCTGATGGATGTCAAATCTACATTCTTGAATGGGATTCTGGAGGAAGAAGTGTATATCGATAATCAAGATGGTTTTCTATTTTATGAGGATGAGAAAAAGGTTTTTCAGCTGAAGAAGGTGTTATATGGGCTAAAACAAGCACTAAGAGCATGGTACTCAAGGCTTGATCAGTACTTGAAGAAGCTTGGTTTTCAACATGGGCAACACAAGGAAGGAATGGAACATTCATTTCAAAATCCAAATATTCCAAGGAGGTTTTGAGAAGTTTTGGCATGTAATATTCCTAGGATATGAATACTCTAGTTTCTACCCAGATAAAACTATTCAAAGATGAGGATGACAGGGGAGTTAATATCACAAAGTACAGGAAAATCATTGGAAGTCTTTTGTACCTAACTACGACATGTCCTGACATTGTTCATGGAACATGCCAAGCAGCGAGATATCAGAGTAATCACAAGGAAAGCCACATTCTTTCAGTGAAAATAATAAATTAGTATATCAAGGGCATAGTGGATTTCAGGTTGATTTATAATGGCAAATCTCAAACAGAGTTATTGCGATATAATGATGCAAATTGGTCTTGTTCAACGGATGATAGGAAATCAAAATCAGGAGGTGCATTCTATCTTGGAAGATTTTGTATTTCTTTGATAAGAAAGAAACATTATTGCATTATTTGAGAACCTCAAAGGCTCAGTATATTGCGACCATTCAAGTATGCACACAGTTATTTTGGATGAAGCTACAACTTGGAGATATGGGAGTTGAAGTAAAGACTTCGATCAGAATCTAGTGCAATAACTCAAGTGCTACGAATCTCAGCAAAAATCTCGTCAATAACTCAAGGACAAAGAACATTTAGATAAAGTATTATTTTATAAAGAAGAAGGTTGATCAAGGAATTGGGAAGTGGGATTATGTTCCTAAAGAACTTCATGTTATAGACATTCTGACAAAGGACATACCCAAGGAAGCATTTGAAAGCCATCTACTGGCTCTGGGAGTTCAGTTAACTCCCCACACTTAAAAGAGTGTGGATGTAGAATCCCCTCTCCCTGAGGTATTGTGTGCTTTTCTCTAATGTTCAAATCTGTGTTATTTCCAATGTTGCATACCGCAAAAGGATTGTCCTTTGGCTTTGTTGATATTGGGGGAGAAATAGTTACTCTCAAAGGGGGATGAACTATGGCTATGGAAGGGAGATAATGTCTTAGTAAAAGACATGGGGAGAAGCTAACAGGTGGAGCAAAGAGATAGGGGGAGAGAAATGAGATTGGGGGAGAATTTTAAATCTGACGATGCTATAAGTGATCGATCAAAGGATAGATATCATGATAGTTAAGGATCGTGATAAAAGCAGAAGAGTGATGATCGAATGGTGTGAGAAGGGTTCCAGGGATCAACAATTGCAAACACATTGATAATTGGAATCTGATTGGTATCAACAATTGTTATTAGTTTTGATATTGGTATCAGTTGAGTGTCAACAGTTGGAGGTATAAATGAACTGATTCATTGATGATCTTTTCATTTACTCCTATTTCTCACGACGAGCATTTATCATGTGGGATTAGAGTATGTGGTGAGTGAATCTATTACCGCTACCTAAATCTCAAGAGACCAATGTTGGTAGATGATGGATGGAGACTCAGTGAGGTATCAACATGCATAAAATCCTACTAACAAGAGATTTGAAGAGTTGTCAACTAACCCAAAGGGGGATATTGTTGGGAAAAATCGTTCAAGGTAACATTGCAGCATTTTTGGGTTGATTGTGTTTGTTGACAAAGAATGTTTCTATGGTTAATTGTCATGTTCCATCATTGTCCTTGACAATCCATGATGAAAAATAACCATTACAAATGAATGGATGATCTGGAGGTGGTACAAAAAGAGCATTACAAGGTGGCGTTATTTTCCAGTGTTTTCCAAATTTTTTGTTTCCAAAATTTGGAGATTGTTGAGCATCGTGAAAGGTGGATATCTTTGAATTTATTATTTAAATATGGAAAATTCCTGATTTTCGTGATGATAAGCCTCGTGGATTGGATTCCGAGAAGACCAAAAAAATGATGGTGGTGATTCTTCACGATTACGTCAAGCTTCACAAGTGGAATAGTTGGAGAGAATTACGGCGGTGAAGGACTTTGCGAGGTATCTTAGTGGTGAAGGTGTGAAGGAATTGATGCTATGTATGCAATTACAACGAGCTCCGTGATTGGAAAATTATCGTGGTGATTCACGATTTTCAGCAAATTTTGGAGGGAAATTCTGAGCTTCTTTATTTAAGATGACGTGGAATTGACTTCGCGTAAAAGGTTCGAGGGTTAGTGGAATCTAATATAAATAGGACTTGACCCCCTCAGGAGAAGTGGAGAGAAATTTCAGAGAAAATATTTGGCTCTTAGTTTGTGAAGGTAGTTTGTGAAGGCAGTGTACTTTGCGAATGGAAGGAGCTTTGCGGTGGCTATTGTAGCTCTGCAAAAGTTGCAAGCACTGTGTTGGCTCAGTGATTTAGGCAAGGGAAGTCGCTCTGTGACAACTTGAGCTTCCCGAGAGTGCTTCGAAAAAAGGCAGGATCTTCGCGAAGGCTTGTTTGAGCTTTACGAAATTTGGAGCCACGCGAAGTATGGTTATTTGTGAAGGTATTTCCAAAAGGAATTTCCTATTGTTCATAGGCAAAGGGGTATTCGTCAGTAGATGAAAGATTGTCTTTAACGGGGAATCGATCAACAGGTGAGGATGCATGTATTCATGCAAATGAAAAGACCTAAAAGTCTATAAACATTGAGTGGATCCCTTTCAAGTGTAGTGAGCAAAGGAAGAGGAATAAAGTGTTTCTTTCTACTAGAAGTGAGCCAGAGAGAGAGAAATAGGGAGTGACCCTTGGGAAAGCAACGTGTTGACCATAAAAATTTTAAATGTAGTGAGCCTGGGCATAGAAGTGATCTTGCCCGAATATTATTGGCTGTGAGCTTTAGTGGATTTGGTAAAGTGGCACATCGTTGTTGTATTCTCCTTGGACATAATTCAGTGAGGTTGAACCAAGTAATAATGTCTCTGTCTGCCTGGTCGATTCCCTGCATTGCATTTAAAGTATCATCATCAGATAAAGAAAAAAATAATTTATCAACATAAACACACAAGTTAAAATAAATTGACCCTTGTAATATAGAGTTCATGATCCAGTGTGGCAAGAAGAATTTTGATATAGAATATCCAGTCCCTGATTCACCTCCCCCCCCTTCAGGGTATCTATGCCCCTTTTGGTCCTAACATGAATTATATCTCAAATAAGATAAAATTAAGTAGATTTAGTCAATCAATAAAAAATAACCTAGATTTCATTGTTACCATGATAATTCTTTAATAATCCGACTGTGAACTCAATGGAGACATTTTCTCTTTTACACTCTGGCATTGGGAAATGTGGAAGCATCCCATTTGGTCACAGTCGTTCTAATTTATCCTATTGACAAGTCCAACAATTTAGAGTATAGTCAGCAATATCTTTTTTCACTCCATCAAGAAAGTAATACTCTCAGTGATCTATGTACATTGTAGTATTCCAATGATAAATAAAAATGGAGAACTATGAGCATCACCGAACAACACATTAATCAACAATTAACCTCAAGGGACACATAACCACTTTCAAAACCATAAAAAATCTTTATCAGTGTCAAATTCATGTAACATACCCTTCTAAACCAATTCGACATTTTTTTTTGCAACACACTGTCTCCTTTATGGACAGTCTTTATTCTGTCTTCTAGAGATGATTTCATGTCCACCTGAAACACAACAAAAGAATTCACAACACCAACAATATTCAATGAAAAATTCATCAAATCAAAAACCAAAGTATTTAATTCCAAATTTATTATGGTTAATGTTTCATTACTTTTTTGGCTCAAAGAATATGCCACATTATTTGCCTTTCCCAGATGGTAATGGATTGTGAAATCCTAATCATTTATTAATTATAGACATCTCTATGTCTCCTTTTTTTATTCTGAGTGAATATATACTTTAAAATAATTTGATTCGTATATATTTTAGACATTATTCAAAATATATGATGCCTCCAAATTATTAAAGGAAAAACTCCCTCAATAAATTCCAAATCATGTTGAGGGTAATTTTACTCATTTGTTTTAATCTGATGTTAAAAATAAGAATTACCTGATCATTATTCATTAGTACAAAACCAAGAACATTCAATGGAGCATCACTGTCGATAACAAACTCTCCATTTATTGAAGGTAATTCCATTACTGAACTATTAACCAATATTCATTTCAATTTTTGAAAACAATCACCGCATTATTTTTTTCCATGTACATTTAACACCATTTTGTGTTATTTTAGTTATTGGGAGATATAAAAAAGAAATTTTTTTAAAAAACCTTTGATTATAGATTTATAAACCAAGAAAACCTCAAATAACTATGATTTTTATTAGACTTGGCCACTCTTTAACAATTTTTTTAAGAGGGTTCAATAGTTATTCCATCTTTAGAAACAATATGACCATGGAATGAAACTTTCTGTAACAAAAACACACAAAACCTAAATTTTCCATACATTTTATTTTCCGTTATGGTTTGTAAGATAACTCTCGAATGACCTTCTTGTTCCTATTTACTTTTGGAATATAAAAAAATTTCAACAATAAAAAAACCACAAACTTATCCCTGAACTCATAGAAAATTCAATTCACATGATCCATGAATATAGTAGGTTCATTGGTGAACCCAAAAGGTATAACTAAAAATACTTAATGGTCATATATAGTATGAAATACGGTGTCCGAAATGTCTTCTTCATTTATATTAAACTAGTGGTACCCCGACCTCAATACAATCTTCGTAAAATACAGAGCTCCCTGAAGATGATAAAAAAATTATCAATATGAGGAAAATGGTACTTTTTATTATTAATTATGTTATTCAAGGATCAATAATCAATGAAAAGTCTCATTGAATAGTAATTTGTTTATCAAATTGGATAGGATCATCCCCTAGTGATTTTGTTGTTCAAATGAATCATTTATCTAATAACTCTGGTAATTGATCATTTACCTGTAAATGTTCAATTTGATCTATTCGATATGGGGGTTTTGATGTTGTAATAGCATAAGAATCTATGTCAACTATAAATTCAACTTCCTTGATAATTATTATACCATGAGACTCATCTTGAAAAACATCAAGATACTCATTTACAACTGGCACATAATTAATCAAAGTTGTTCTATTTTTTCATAATTGTGTGCATGGTGACATTTATTTCCATATTTTACAAGTTTATCGGCATCTTGATATATTATCAAAAATTAGTGTTCGTTTTTTTACACATGCTAAAATTATTTCTGAAATAAAACTTCTTTAGCTCTACAGTAACCCTTATAATGATAAACAAAATCTATTCCATAACGAAAATAACATGAAATATACTAGAGGGAAAAATTAAGGTGTTCCTGTAGATTATTTCTATACACAAGGACATGAAGGTTCTTATAATATATTTTTCACTAAATATTTCCACTATTTGTTTTTACCAAAAGTTCAAGATGTATATATTGAGATGGAATTCAAAATTTATCTAAAAATTTTGCTAAAATGAAATAATGTGTAGATCCTGAATCAAGAAACACTTTGGAATAATCTTAATAAAAAAACAATGTACTTATACTACTTCATTTGATTACCCATCATATAAAAAAGTATTAGAAATGATTTTCACCAACCATTTTTCCTTTTAGTCTAGTTTAATTACATCATTTGAGTTCTTAGTTGGACACTCATTTGCATAATGACCCATTTTATTGCACTTAAATCTTTTTACAAACTGTAATTCAGATGTTTTCATACCAATACTCAGATATTTTAAAGTGAAATTATGATACATATTCCCCATTTTACCACATCGGTAACACATACTACAAATCAAAAGGCATTCCTCAGTGATATTTTTACCCCAATTTTAACAAACTGTAAACTTATGTTTCATACCATCATAATTTTTTAAACAATTCTTACCTTTCATCTACCACCTCAACCTCTTATTATGTTGTTTTTCAAATAACACCTGATCATCCAGAAACATCATTTCCTCATTCCTCACATATCAAACAGGTTTTTATTATATTTAAAACTCACATGAAGTTAATTTACTTAGGTACTTTAGGTTTAACCCTGAGTAAAAATGATTTACTTTACTATCAATATATTGTATGAAATGTGGAGGATACTCTTTCATTCGAGTTAATTTTTGTTCATAAGCTGACATTGAGTAATCCTCCTACCTCAATTCCAATAATTTTTTCTCCATTCCAAGTCGAACATCATTTGTTAAATATTTCTCAATAAACATACCATTGAATTTATCCCAATAAATATCACCAATATATTCACTATGCTTTATATTTTTTACCATTGACAACCACTGACTAGCTTGAAATTCAAACCGGTAAATAGAATGACTAAAAAGTTTATGTTATAAACACCACATGACATCGAAAATCATTTCCAGTGCTTTAATCCATCATTCAGCTAGAACGGGGTGAGATTATTCTCTAAATAATATTGATGTTTCATCAAGAGATGATCCACTAATAACATGTTCCTTATGGATGATCTGGATGATCTCGTGCATGGATACCACCACCATTAATATCAAAATTTAATTGTTCTATTACTACAACAAATTGTTCATTTCCATGTCTGACCATCTTAGGTTGGTGATTTGAAATGTTGTTTTTATATTTATGTCGTCCCATCTTATTTTCCATATTTACTCCACCGAAAAACATTATGATCTTATAAATATCTTAGGCGAAAAAATAAGGTAAACTTCAAATGTTATAGCATTTCAATATTACCATAATATAAAAAATAATTTATGGATATTAATTTATCAATATGATAACTCTTAAAGTTGTCTAAACTCACCGCGGATACCAAATATAGGGCCCCATCCTTAATACATTACATAATATTGAGTTATATCAAGAATTTGACTTTGAGGGTCCTTTACGGATGTGATTTTAAGAGAATTATGACATAACTATTACGTTAGATCTCAAATATTAAAAAGTGGACACACTCTACTCTAACCATTTTTTTCGCAAAAAGAAAACTCATTTCCAAATATCAGATTCTATTTCATGGTATAAATATTCTTGAATTCTTATTTTCACAAACACTTCCTTATATTCTATGAAAAACATTTAGAAAACATGGGATGAGTATAATAAGCTCAGTAAGGGTAATAATATTAATAAAGATAACATTATTAAATCAGTACATAAAATCAATGAAATCATAATTTACACCTAGAAAACATAATCACATATTCATAGATCATGAAATCATATGATTTACGAATAACACCTAGAAATCATAAATCACAAAGGTAACTTATGGCATTAATAACATACATGCATTTTAGGTTTCACAGTTACAAAGGGAGTTATGTTTGGAATACCAATCATTTAATATTCCCTAAATCTCTTAGGGAAACCGAAACGATTACCTCTTTCATGTTACCTAATGAATTGTACAGCTATCTTGGGCTCACCAGTCCTAGTTTTATCATAGAACCACCCTTATATTTAAACAATTACCATGAACCATTACATATTCATAACACATAAAATAAGCATAAAGTAAAGATAACTTCTCCACATTTAAATAAAAATATATCATTTCTAAATATTGAAATAATAAATGATTTATCAAAAACATTTTCAATATATTAATATATTAAAACGGTATGTGTTATTTTTTTTCTTTTTTAAAAAATTATAGCTTGTAATGGTTTCCATATACCAAATAATGCTTGTGGTAGTGGAAAGATCATTGTCATCGCATAAATTAAAAATTAACATTACTTTATCGTGTAGTAAAATTCTATGTAGGAAAAAAACAAATTGAATGAAATTAAAATACAATTGGGGTATACACCTTATAAAATCATGTAGTGTATAAAACAAAATATTCCTCAATGAATGGAGATTGAGAGGATGTCCCTAACCTTGTGTCTGACTTGTATTTTTCGTTATTTATCTCACTGAATAATAAACATATTTTAATTTCTCTTTACATAGTAACATTATTCAGGTTTATTATTCATTTTATATCAATTATTACCACATTATAAAAATCACATAACTAATTCTGTTAATATAAGTCATTTTGTCGATATTTGGATCATGAGAAAAAAATTACCTGGTTATAATTACAAATTGTATTTGTGGTCAAAATTACATTATCTCCATAATGATATTAATTATTTAAATATAATATAAATCTAGTATATATATATTTATTTATAATACTACATAACATTTTGAGATAATAAATTAAATTCACCGTTCATAGGGTCTATAGGTCGTATAGATGCATGAATTCTACTTTAATTTCATTTTCATATTTTTAGAAGTGAAAACTAAATGATACATATTAATATTATAAATCTAGTATAATATAATATAATATATAAATTTTATATCCTAATCAATACAATATATTATACATTCCATGTATGGCATTAACGATTCATATCACATTGAGGGGGCGGTAGTCCGCACTTCCTCAAACAAAATTACTATATTTGCACATTATAGAAAGAATGATGTATTCATTTAAAAAAATAATCATGCAGACAATATAATTATAATATATGTCATATTTAAATATCATTACATCATAATGGCCACCATGAGAGGTGGTACATGAAAATCGATCAATTATCATTTTGTGAGGCAGTAGTTTGTCGTAAATAGAAATAATTTGTTCAAATCCATTATATGGAGGTGTGTGTAATTGTAGTTCGAATACATGTCATAACAACATCCAAGTATATTTACAATACTAATTTTATTATGAAATAAATGAATAAAAAATAATAAGGTGTTTAGATGGAAAATAAATTAAAATAACATGAGAGAGGACGTTAGCTATAAATTAGGTAAATTATTTTGATTTGAGTCTAAATGCTTTCATGAATTTCCTCACTACTAAGTAAAGTATTATAAGAGGATGAGAGTGTTTTTGGAAGCTTATTTGGGATGAGTTTGTATTATCAAATGTGGTTCAGAGTTGTTAGTAAGGGGATTGGTGTGATGCACTTTTATACGAGAAAGGAGGGGCACTTTATGAATGTTTTGAGATATTATTTTATTATAAATTTACATTCAGTTTAAAATGGTCCAAGTGTCATTTTTTTCATACTTAATATTATTTTTGGTTGAAATACTCTCAAGCGATATGTTTTAGTAATTTTTTGGTGTAAAATTTATCCTTGTCATTTAACTTTAACCCTTATCTAACTAATATAACTCATACCATGTCTTCTTGTGTAATCTTCCTATATGGTTAATATAGTATCTATATAATTCCAATAAAACATAAAATTTTACATTAATGAAATGTTAAACATTATTTAAATCATTTAGAATTGAATTATTTTTTTATGACTATTATATATTATAATAATTTCTTAAAAAAACTTATTTATGTCAATTTTTATACTTTATATATGATGAATTTCTAAATATCCATAAGAACATGATTATTTATAAAAACATCAGTAATTAAAATATTACAAGTCATAATAATATATAAAAGTAATGTATAGAATAAAAAGTTTCAAAATAAATATATTTTTTAATATATAATAAATTTATTAAATCATTCATTAATAAGGTAATCACTACATCATCATTGTGTCATATCTAAATATTAATATTATATATATAAAAATTATAAATAAACTACCATGATATATGAAATATTATTATATTTATAATTAATGTTTTTAGTCCAAGGTATCACTTATATAATCCCAAAAATTTCATTTAATAAAAGATACATATTTAGGATATATTTTCCTGAAATTAAATTAAAATTATGTTTATGTCATTTTCACAGACATATGGCTTTACAGGGTCCTAAAATCGACTCAAGGATGCACATGGCTGGACATATCTCATATAATATGGTTAGGATATGAATTAAGGTATTATAATATTATTATAATATATTTTTTACCATTATTTAAAATATTTACCTTTTAACCATGAAAAAAATAAAATATTTACTAAAGTCACAATTCATAATGTTTAAAAATTAAAGATTCATATTTACATAATATGGAACTCCTGATTCCAAAGATGAAATACATTTTTACAAATTCAATGCATAGAAATTTCAGAAATTTATATAAAATATATTCTTGTTGTCAAAAAAATCTTGTTTTTAATAAGTAATAACTACTAAAATATTGACATGTGTTTTTTTTCAATTTCAAAGTGAAATTACATCCAATGAAAATAATTGGATTAAATTATAAAATTTTAGTACAATTAAATTTTATATCCAATATAAAATACAATATATCAATATAATTAATTTAGATGAAAAGAAAGTTTTGACATAACAAGAAATTTCATTCACTTTTCAATAATAAATTAACATTATCATAAAATTACAAAAAAAATCCCCAATAATTTGTCATGTCCCTCTTCTATAAAATACGTTTATTTTGAAAATTTTATCATATAAAACTAAATAAAATTATATTTAAAATGGGTTCCCCATCAAAAGAAGGTAAAACTACCATTTAAAATTATTAGAGTATTTTTTCTTGAAAATGAATTCATTCCCATTTTTAGCATCTATATTTTATTGGCTAAATGTAACCAGATTTAACATAAATATTTAAGCCTAATATAGTATGTTCTGATCATTCCGCCCATTACCATTATTAGGCATTAACTACCATTTAATCTAATAATATTATATTATTAATTTTTTTTCAGTATGACACACCATTGTATGCAACATAATATTTTAGAGAAACCCATTTTAGTATATTGGGTATGCCATCCAATATAGAATACATTTTAATGTGAACTTAATAATTAATTAAGAAATATTGATAAATTTGAAAATGAAAAATTCTTTATTTACTAGGGATGTTACAATTAGCATTACGAAATTTTCAATTTGATATGATTATAAATAACTACAAAAGTAACTTCAAATTTTTATTTCTATTAATGACACATATAAGTACATGAATTTCCTCTATAATATCACTTTCTTTTATTGAAGAATCATAAAATTGTTTCATTTTAATTAATAATAATATCAACACACTTTTTCTATTCAATATAGTATTTATCTTCATAAAACATTGAATCTATCTTATATTTGATTTATATACTTTTTCCACATAGATTTTGTATTTGTGAAGTGCCGAAATCAGTAATATTTTGTTCGATAAGGATCCAAAAAATTATTTAATTCGTATTTAATCATAAATAATGTCAATAGTATATAAATTATAAAATTTGTTCTTATCCATATTTGTTGAAATTACACAAATATAATCTAAAAACATTTATTCCTAGTGATTAAGTAAACTATATCATTTTATTTATACATAGATAAGTCTTGAATCACTCAATGATCAGAATAAATTTGTGATTAACTACTACAATTTAATCCAAAAGTGGATAAATAAATTAACAAGAACCACTAGATCTGATAGAATTTTTTTTCACAGTATATAATATAGACTAAGGGATATATGTGTGTAAAACATTTTTAAACAAATTGAAACACCAAGATAAATATCTAAAAATTTATTTAATTTAATTTATATCATTGGTTTCAGAAATTGAAAATACCAAGACTTCCCATTCAATTATATTATATCAGATTTGATGAATATTCAATACAAAATAGATTTATCCAATCCAGTCTATATATGTCTAGTTGATTTTGAAAAAGTGACAATAAAAAACATTCCCAAAATCATGTTATGCATTCTCTAACAATGTTCATCATATCTTTCACCCCTTATAGATGTATCATACAAAAAAATCATTATAATCAAAACATTTTTGTTCCATGAGATCATAAAATAGTAATTTTATCATAATAAATATAATAAAAATCGGATTCATTATAATTTCATCATTAAATATCCCATAAAATTGAAATGGGTTTTATACAAATTTCATCATATAGTAATTCATAGAATGGAAATTGTTTTTAGAGTCATTTAATCAAATAATCATATCTGAAGTCATTGAAATGGAACCATTTTTTCAAAATATATATTTGAAATAATCATAAGTAATTTAATAAAGGAATATGTATTGTTTAATTATATTATATACCTAGAAATACCTAATCAACATAATTTTTTTTCTTCATGACTATAATTTCCCTAAAAAGGACATTAAAAATCTTGTTGAAAATATCATTAATATTTTGAATAATATTATTTCAAATAGAAAATCTCAAATAATGAAAATATTGTTTTTAAATAATACTGATTATTTTAAAGGAACCTTCAAATTATTGAGTGTTCATGACATCTAAAAATATTGATAATAACATACATGATAAAATGAATAATTCATTAATGTTTTCACTTCAACGATAATACATTATTGTTGGGAAAATTAAAAAAAGATACATTTGAATTTTTTTTAAATATAAACATTGGAAAATATATATATTTAGAAAATAAATAATGAATAATGAAAAAAATAATTATTTAAAAACATGAACACTGAATGAATATTTTTGACCAAAGAAATAAATAATTTGGGTATTCTTTAAAAAAAAGGGACCCTTTAGTACATAATCATTCAAAATATTAAGTGATAACATGAATTTTAATGAACTAACAATTGAATAATAAAATTCATAGATTTATATATAGATAGATCATTTTATTTCATCCTTATAAAAGTAATCTTATAAAATCATTATATGAAATGATATTTTGATATAAAAAAGTTAATTCATGGATATATTAATAAAACATAAGTACTACAAAATAAATAAAGTTATATGTATTTGTATATCCCATTATTTCATTATTATATTCAAAAAAATTAATTCAGTTTTGTTTATATACCATATAAAATAAACATGTCATGTATAAGGTGTGTGTCTCAACGAAATAAAATGGAGATTAAAATTCCTTACCGATTGTTAACATTTCAATTTTATATTCCAATAATAAAATATCACTATATAAAACATTATATATTTACTTGAAATATATAAAATCACATTATATCATTTCAAATGGGTTTAATAATCACCTCATTAAATTAGATCGATGTATAACATAGTAAATTCCTTCAATAATACAAATTGAGAATAAAATTCCATACCTTACAGGTCATGATATTTCATCCATGTATCAAGATATATTTGAATAAATATTAGTTTATTATAAATAATATAATTGTCTATAATAATTTTATTATTCTATATTTAATTTAATTATGTCATTCCTATTAAACATTTATTAACAAATCATTGTTAAAATCACATTGTGTGTAAGGACTTATTTATATTTAATGTTTGTTTTGTGGTGGTATTCATTTTCATTTTGAATATTATTTTTTCCATTATTTATATAATATTAACCATGATATAATTGTAATATATATTACTTATATATTTATATAGAGTAATACCTAAAATTAAGAGATGGAATTTGAATAACACACCCATATGTATTCATGTACAATGTTTCCATTTTCACAAATAATTGAATAAAATTTTAATAAAAAAATATAATAATTATAAGTTCATTATTATTTCCTATATGTCACAAAAATTCATTAAATTTATTTAATTTATATTTAATGTAAATCATAATTGGGAACTGCATCGCATCACTTTGTGAGGTGGTAGTTCTCCATACACATACCAGGTATTATCAGGTTCCCACATTATAATAGTTAAAATTTATATGTTTTATAATAGTTTGATAATTATAATTATTTCTAAAATAAAATAAAATTTTGTTAAATTGATCATTATAACCATCCGTGAATGCGGTATTAAAACTAAATTACATGAATTCGTGAGGCTGTAATCCATTTTACATATAATTGATAGTTTTATTTTACATTTAATATAATATGAGATATATATATATATATGTTATTCAATTGAATAACCAATATCTCAATATATTATAGACACCGATTTAATTGTATTTTAATTATCATGTACTAAATATTAGTGGAAAGTGAATATATGGAAATAAATAACATAAGAGGACCATAAGATTCATTTATAAAAAAACAAAAATAGATATATTATTTATGAGGCTCGTGATGGTATTATGTAATGTTCAAAATCCCTAAAATGTATATAATGGTATTGAGAACAGATTTTGTAAATTTAATTATATATATTCATTGAGTATACAGATTAATCAAGGGGAGGATGTGTCCTTTTATAATTGGGATGGAGTTTTATATTTAAAAATAACTAAAACTATTAAATAATGGGGAATCTAAATCATCCCAAATGCCTCTAAAAATGATAAATAATAGAGTTAAGAGGTGAATTTATCAATCCACACCTCTAAAACACACACAAACATAAGTTCAAAACACATTTTCCATTGAATTATATGATTTCGTTATTTTTCCATATTAGTTTTCACTACATTTACTAATATTTTTTATCAAGATATTTTATAATATGTCATCAGAAATAATATAAAACAAAATAGAAATTTATTCACACTATTTATAAATATTCATCAAAATGTAATAAATTTAAAATAATATATGTGTGGTAATAAATTATCATCATGAAAAAAACATGTTTAGAACATATATTATCTAAAATAAATTGATTCCATAATTCTCTGTATCACCACAAATATATAACATTTGCGTTTCTTGTGAATTTAAAGTAATTATCTAATTTATAAAAAAAATTATCATCATGAAATTAATTACATTAATTTCAAAATCACGAAATGTATTCATTAAAATATAAATTTTTCTTATAAGAGGACATCATTTAATTTAAATACAACATGGTGACATTTTTTCCTCTTCATTACCCAAATTAGTATATTGATCAAATTTATATATAAGTGTCATAAAAGAAAATAAAGACTTATTCCATTATAATAAGGGAAAAAATATATCCCAAAAATATAATTTATACTTGTATTTTTGTCATTTTGTCCCTTTTCATTTTTGATTAACCATTGAGAAACCCATTATGACGATAATTGTGGTAATTAATTTAAATTAATATTTCTATTCATGTTAACAAATAATTAATTTGAACTAATTATATTATATTAATTATTCCAATTCAATAAACAGAATCTGTCCTTCCAAAATCCCTTGATTTTACTTGAAAATATTAAAATAACCATTATCACATAAATGATTCCTGAAATAGTATTCCAAATAAGAAAATTGCCTCAGTACAAAAAATTTTATATCTAGATTCACTCTAAATATGATTATAATGAATTATATTGGATTAATTACTATATAATGGAACTAATTATATTTTTTAACCATATTAATATTAATGGAGTTGGTATATTTATTTAAACAATTATTTTTTTTATGATAAATCAATATTCTTGACTATTCATAATGAAATTATTCTATTTAAAAAATTAAAAAATAGAAATAAAAGCTAATTTTGACATGTAAAATAAGAAACATATGGGAAAATTAAAAAATATTTTTCAAAATGATCAAAAATAAAATTTTGTTTTTTCAAAATATTCATACATATATTTTTGTTAAAATTGAATTTTCCAGACATAAAATAATTTTACTGAAAATTAATTAAATTTTTATCAATATGTTTTTTAAATAAACAAATTAAATATAGTATTTAACAGTTATTTATTAAAATTATTACCATAATTTTTAGCATTTATGAAATAATTGTGATGACTAAATAATAATATTTGGATTATATCAATGTTCACTTGAACTCAATGTTTCTTGTAATGTTAGCTATTAGTTAAATGAAATTCATTAAAAACCCTAAATTCATAGGTTGTTATGTTATAATACCCATAAAAAGAATATCTTTGTCAAAATTCATCATTTTATATAATCAAATGATGGAACTTATTCCACATCATATCTCTAACATCCCACATAGTCTCCTAAAATTAATACTTTCAACAAAAAAACATTAGATATGTAAGTGGATGTGCTTTATAAAAGTTAATTTTTATGATCTAGAATCGTTTTGGATTATTAAATTCAATCTAAATCGGTATGTACTATATATTTATTTTATGTAAATGATTATTTATGTACATACAATATATAGATACATAAAACACATCATGAGATTTTTAGTGGATGTTCTATATGAGAAGCTATTATCCTGATACAATAAATACATTCAAACATACCAATATATCTTGTGATCAACAACCCAATATATCATAAGAAATATTTTATCTTTTTATAATTCATCGATGAATTTCACCCTCATCCATGAAATTAATATTTATGATTAATTTTTCATTCCTAGAGCACCAAAATAATTATATTACCCTTAATTCTTCCCTTCAGCAACTAAATATTTACCAAAAAACAACTAGTTAACACAACTTATATAATATCTTCTAAATATCAACTCAATCCTTAACGTGAAATGTTTACCTTATGTTTTATCCAATTATGAGCGAAATATATATCCCAACTGAATTTTATTATGGTCAGTAAATATCCATAAATGTACTTTTTATTAATAGATTCATAAAATAACATATCACACAATTCCACATAATATATATGTGAATAAATTGAAAATATATTCTCCTGGAACATGGTCATATCTTTAATTACAATAATTCATTTTATTAAAAAAAATCTTTAAAAAATATACACATTCCTCTATCCTTATCTAAAATTAATGATTATCTAAAATATTCAATAAATTAAAAAATTTGGTAACCACCATAAATATCTGACAAATTGTCATAAATTATTTTTTTGTAGCAATGTAATCAATAATGTTGGTCAAAGTAGAGCACTAATGAGGGGGTGAATTGAGTATCTATAAAAATTTCTATTTGAAATTTTTTTCGTAAGGTTCCCTAATAATAATAAATACATTCTAGTTAATTAAAGTAATATGGTTATGAAATTTTTATTGTTTAGATACTTTCTTCTTAGAAGATTTATTGATTCTCAGTAATCTTAGTATAAGTTATTAAGAATACTTTTGAAGTTATTATAATAAATCAATACAATTATAACATCTTTCCATGATAAACAATCAATGTAAATTTAGTGATTTCGGAATTATACATTAAAACAGAGAAAAATAAATTATTCAACACAGCAGATATAAAACAACTGGTTAAGTCTCAAGCCTAGACCTAATCCACACCATTTGGTGAACACATGCAACCAAGAATTTTATATTAATAAATTATATCCAAACCTAGATATGGGTAAACAAAAGTTCAAAGGACTGTCCAAGTCAGAATACCTATTCCACAATTATTCATGGTAATAAACCAACATGTCACACAGGGACCTCTTCCACAATTATCTGTGGGAGTAAAAAAGTGTAAAAGAATGCAGGAGGAAAGATATCATATATAATCCATTTTAATTCTAAAAAGGGCCTGTATTTTTATACAGACACACAAACATAACTCTAAATCTAAAAAATACACAACAGAGAAATAATGATGAAATAAGGTTAAAAGTTCTTAGAGTGCTAGTCTATTCATCTCTAGACTTATAGGATGAATCATATGTTAGAATCGAGTCCTCTTGCGAGAAACAAAGTATAGAAAGTCTAATTCTCTAGTTTCTAGTAAGATATGGATCATATTCATCATGGAGATGGTAATGAAAATAAGTTCTTGAACTTGATCTATGGTGTCTTAGATTTTTGGATTTGATAATTCTTCATGTATTATTCAGATGTGTTGAGTTGTATGGGTCAGTTATTTTATCAAAAATGCTAGTGCTTCTTTGTTATCACACACTTCTTATTTCTGGGCCACCCTTCACGTTTTATTCTTGGAGTGGTTGTGTTGGAGATGACAACATGCATTTATTCTATACCATGTACCTCGTACTATCATGTCACATTTCTAAATATAAATATTAATTATGTCAGTGCATTTAAAAGACTCTAATAAGACCGTAAAAATTTGAATTGAAAACCGAAAAACATATTACAGAATGGTGTCACGGTTTCAATGAAAAGGTGTGTCCTTGAAACGGTGTCTCCCTAAAACAATGACAATTTCTTTATATTTGAGTGGTATTATAGTTATTATTACAAATTTTCATTGAGATCTGGAACTGGAGTACATATGCATTTCCTGGTCACGGTGTCCGGTTCACATTTTCAGGTAATTGTGTCTGGTTATAGTGTCTGGGTCACAGTGTTTGGGTCACAATGTATGGGTTATTCTATTTTGGTCATAGTGTATGGGTCACGGTTTCTGGGTCATGGTGTTTCGGTCAAGGTGTCTTGTCATAGTTTCTTGTTCACGGTGTTTGGTCACTGTGTCTGGTCACGGTGTCTGGGTCCTTCGTATGAAAATTATAACATGTGGTAGAGTCATGGGTTCTCAGACATTGCCAAATACATTTATAGAGACATAAATAGTGATATCCATAGAATGGATTAGAATTAAACATTGATCAAGGAAATGAATTATAACATATATTAAAAATTGTTTACAATAATCAAACATTTCACTTGAGGTCATGGATAGGTTTATTTAATGAATAAATAAATCACACATTATTACACATGATTTGAGTCATATTAAAAAGAATTAACAATCATTACAAAATTTATCAGATTTGTGATCATTAAAACATGATTACGACATGATGAGTCCAATAATCTCTTTGGTTTTTACGTTCACAAATCAAGTGAGTGAGATATCTATTGTAATTGAATATGTCTCTCCCTTAGTATACAGATATAGTGCATGTCTCTCCCCATTTTGGGATTATGAAAAGGTGTACAAAAGTAAAGAAGGGAATATAGAAAAAGAGTTCACAATTCATTAGATGAAATAATGTCATTAAAAATCATAAGTAAGAAAAATTAAATAATTATCCCTTTTAGAAGATAGTATTCACTTTTCATCATCACCAACCTTCTCTCCATTTCACTTGGATGCAACATCACTAGAATCTGTAGAGCAGAGGTAGAAGTTGAAGGAAGAAGTGAACCAACTAATAAAGAAGGTAGTTGGAGTCCATAAAAACAAAGGGGGACAATTTAGCTATAGTGGATGACTAAGGAAATTGTTGGTCTATGAAAACATGCATGATCTGACTCAGATCCTAAGAGGTAGACATAGAGGTAAAGGTAAGGGTAGAAGATGAGAAGGTTGAAAAAACAGGTCTCAAGGGTGCAGCTATAGGAGCCACAATAGCAGTGCTCTGAACATAAAGATATGTCCTCAAAATATCGATGATGTCCTCAATAATATCATCACCATATTGCAACCCAATATCAAATTTATCCATGTTATCCATGAAATTTTCCAATGAGGGAGTGATTCCACAAACTTGTAAAACTGCATTTTGAAATCTTGAGTCACCGAAAGGATTTTTAGATTCTATAAAATGTAATTGAAATGGTTTTCATATAATTCAAAGATAAAATCATATTGAAGTAGAAGTAAAACTTCCTATTAATTTATTATTATCAATCATTGACAATTATGGAATTAATTTTCACAAAATCCTGAACAATGTCACGGTTATTGACAAGCATAAAAAGAGACTCTTTATCAAAGCTATTGAGAACATACTTAAGTTCATATTTAAAAAATGTTCTGAGAAAATCAATATCCAATTAAGGTTTAGAAAAATATCCAGAGGTGTTAGAATCTATAACAGTTTATGTAAGAGACTTTAGTTGATTGAGAAAATTCTTTAGAAAACCTTTATTCTCATCATTCAACATGTTAAGAACAATAACAAGGTCACAAATATCTTGAACTATTTTTTTATTTTTTTCAGCCACCTTTTCATCTATGGAAGTGAGGTTAGGTTGAATCAAGGAGAATCTTTCCTGTTGAATATGACCACTATCTACTTCAACAGGATGAGTAATAAGTTCTGGTCTTGAGTTTATTACTCTTTGCATTTCACCCACCATAACTCTGAGAGAATTCACTTCATCACTGATCTGTTTGTTCTCAATTATGTCTTCATGAATTTCATAATGCATTTTTGGCAGAATTATCCAAATAATCTTCTCTAACAATAGGGCATAATCTCTTTCACTCAAGTTCGTCACAAGAGTAGGTTAAGTATTCATGATCATTTTAACCCAAGGAAATAGTGTAGCTGTAAATGATTTCAAATCATCCATAATCACCATGGTTGATGTCCCTTGAGACGGTTTAGGGATATGAGATGAGACAAGATCAGGTTCCTTTTCAGCTATAACATCATGAGTAGATACTAGTTTCAATCGTAACAAAGTAGACAAATCTATACATTTAACTCAGGCTACCTAGGAATCATTCACATAAAAATTGTTAGGGAATTTATACCACGTATCCACAGAACTTGGATCAACCAGTTTTGGAATACAAACATTTTCTAGATTCAGGTTCGGCTCACCCTCAATATAGAATCTTTCTCAAGAATAAGAGATTTAGATTCTTGATCTTTTTCCATGATTTCAATCCTAATAGCCTAACCCATTTCCATTCAATCTAACTGAAATGATTTCTCCATTATCTCTTCATATGATGGGATAACCCTAGGAACAAAATGTTTCTCAAGGTGTTCCTTAATAACACCTTCTTTCTCAAGAGACAAATAATCTTCTAAATTTTCTTCATGAATAGCCTTTTCACATTTAACAAAAACATATTCTTCATTAGAGGTAGACTTTTCTTCCATATAAACAATATCTTTAGGAATATGTATTTACTTATAAATTAATACTTGAGTACCAAGTTCATTATCATCCTCATCCATGACAGCAGTTTATCTAGGTTAAATAGAACCTTTTTCTTCTTCCTCATCACAGTAGACAATGTTTTCATATGGTTCCAATCCAAGATTAGAAATTTATTTAGGTCTTGATGAGTGTCCAACTATGTTGAACATTATAAACCCTTTAACTATCTTCCACCCATGATTTCTTCCATGGATTACAAATGATATTCATTCCCTTGACATTAACTTTTGAATTTCAAAAATTCATTTTCCTTTATGACATTTTCATCTAGACTAACTAGCATGTTTTCATGATGTAAATCTGAGATTATCCTTGAGTTGAACATGGGGTTTACTTAGAGGATGTCTTTATCAACTCACACATATGGAGTATTACATACTTGAATAGGTGGACCTTGTAGGAATTCATAATAAGATGTATCAAAAATACATCTTGATACTTGATTGTTACAAAAAAAACTTTTTTGGGGACTAATCAAAATCTAGACAAAAATAAACAAAATTATGGTTTCCCCATCTAGATTAAAATCATTATCTCTTCTCGTTCTTCCATTCCTAGTTATGCTTCTTATTAATCTTCTAACACAATGATCTCACATTGAGGCGTGGGACCACTCTTCTTGTCCTAAAAAATCCCGCATGAGGTATCCTTAGGGTAGAATCCCATAACCTCAAAGAAAAGGTACATATTTTTCCATTGATCTAACTTATCATCACAAAACCATCTAATGATTCAAAAAAATTGAATGAACTAATAAAACTATGAAACTAGCTTCTGATATATCCACCTATAATTATTTTCAAACCAATCCATTCCCCATTTCTCTTTTAGACCATTCAATAATAAAGACTTTCTTAACAATAACCACTTGTGGAAGATTTCCTTTTCATGCTCCATTGTTCTGTTCACCATGTACGGATTGAAAGGACTTTTAAGTGATAACATTGGTTCTCTTTTGATCTTCTTCCTTGATATTCACCTCAAAGGGGTTTATGAGGATAGTCATTTCATTTTGGGAATTCAATGAAGGTTCAAGAGAGAGAATTTTTTAAATATGGGTTATAGTTTGAGAGAGGAGAGCTCGGGTGAAGAATGGAGTGAAAATTATTTAGTTTTTATCATATAAGGTTGTCAAGCATCACAAAATAAATAAGTGAGAGAAAATAAAAGAATAAAATAAATAATTAAAATTTTATAAGTTGTAATATGTAAATAAATCATTAAAGAGTTCTTATGGTGGGACAATAACATATTTTTATGGTGAGATCAGAACTGGATTTCACTATGACACCATAACATTGTAATTTCTAAACTTTTTGACCATATTGTTAGAGACAAAAAGTGCCAGACAGTTACCTAATTATAGTAAATGTGAGACCGTAAACATGAAATAATAACTTTTAAAATAGTAATACTATAGAACTGTTAGTGTTAGCTAGTAATATTATGACAATGACTTGTGAAACCATAAACTGTGAAAAAACAAGACATGAAATAGTACAAACAATACATATGATTTATCATTCCCAATACATGTTTTATGTAATCCATTATTTTAAAATTAAGGGTTTTGATGAATATATTAGAATGTTGATATTCAGTTCTATTGAATTTCAAAGTGATATCATCTTTTTTATATTGATCTCTCAAAAGGTGATGTCTTACATCAAATATGTTTTTTCATAGAGTCTAAAAATGAATATTTGAGAAGTTAGTAGCACTTTTATAGTAAAAATTTATAAGTACATGCTTTAATTTATATCCATAATATAGTAATGTTCATTTCATCCACAAAATTTGTGCAGAAAAACTACCAGCAGCTATGTACTCAGCTTCATCATTACATAATGCAATATAATTTTTTTTCGTACTACACCATGAAACCAGTGACTTTGCTTAAAAGTGGCATGTTGCAGAGGTTCTTATTATATCTCACTTAAAACCACCGAAGTCAGCATAATAATAACAAAATAAATAAAAATATTTTCCTCTGGGATAAAATATTCTTAGATTGGGTGTATGCTTAAGATATTTGAAAATTCTCTTAACAATATTTAAATGATATTCCTTAGGATTTATTGAAAAATAGAATACAAACACACACTAAAAAATCTTTGGTAGGTTAGAAGTTATATATTGTATTCTTCTAATCATTTCTCTGTGATTGGTTTTATGAACAGTTTTTTCTTCTTCATCATGATCCATCTTATATATATTACTCATTGGAGTGTCACTACTTTTAGTTTTATCCAAGAAAAATTGTTTTAGTAGATCACTAGTATATTTGATTTTATTTAAAATAATATGATCATTATTTTTAATTTATTTAAATCGATGATGTAATTTTAGTTTACCCATTAAACTCAATTCAAATTTGTTTTTCATAATTTTAGAATATTTATAACATATTTTTTTGATGATCCTATGATACTTTCATACAATTAAATTTGAACTACTAAAACATCATTAGAAATTAATTTTATAAAAATATTCGGTTCAGTTATTCTTTTTGTAAATCCATTGAAAATATGAAATGTTATAATATTATCATACCATGATCTTGAAGCTTGTTTTAAATAATATATTGATTTGATAATATAAAAATATGATTATGAAAATTAGAATTTGTACAACAAGTGAGTTTCTCAACAAAGACATCCTCAAATATATACCCATTTATGAATGAACATTTAATCTCCATTTGGTATAGTTTCAAATTCATATGTGCAACCTAATAAATAAGAATTCTAATGGCATCAAGTCTAGTTACTAGTGAAAAGGATTCTTCATAGTCAATTACTTCTTCTTAACTATAGCCTTGTGAAACCAATGTAGCATTGTTTTAACTATGTTACCATCTTCATCTACCTTATTTATAAAAACCCACTTTGTGCCTATGGTAAATTTGTCTTTTGGTCTGCCCATAAGTTTCCAAACAATGTTTCTTTCGAACTGGATAATCTCTTCTTGCATATTTGTCACCAAAAACTCATCATTGATAGAATAATTAATATATTTTTGATATTTTTGTGACAAGAAGACTAAATGTTCAACATAATATCTAATAAAATCTCTAGTTTGAGTTCATTTATCTAATTATTCTACAAAATAAACTAAATTATGGTTCTTATGAGTTATAACAGCTCTAGAAAATGATGGACTACTAATTTCAGGTTCTTCAACAGGTTCTGGATCATTATGACTTGAATCTAATAAATTTCAAGAACATGATGTTTTCATATATTTATTTATAGGATATTTAAAGGATTTTAAATTGATGTCCAGATTTGATACATCATCTTCCAGGTTCTCTAGATAGGTATTAGGCTCATGTGGACCTGTATAATCAAATTTGACGTGGAATGATTTTTCCACACATTTAGTTCTTTTATTAAGCAATATATAGTGATTACTAAATATTTAATATCCTAGATATATTCATTCATCAGTCTTGGATTAAAATTTTTCAATATATTCCTTAGTATTAAATATATATAAATTACATCCAAAAACATTGATGTAGTTAACTTTTTTTTCTTTTGTTCCATAACTAATATGGACTTCTTTTATGAACGGGTATAATCAACACTCTATTAATAATTTATCATGTTGTATCTATATCTTCATCCCTAATATAAATAGGTTAGTTATATACACTAGTCATGGTTCATGAAATCTCTTGCAAGGTTCTATTTTATCTATCTAATACACCATTATGTTGATGTGTACTGCAGTCAATGAAATTACGACTATGGCCATTTTGTGAAAAAAAAATGAAACTCTTGATTTTCAAACTCATATCCATGATCACTTCTTAAGGATATATTTCTCAGTCCACTATTATTTTCTACATTTTTGGCATGTTTGGTAAGATAAAAGTGGGATTTGGTTTTGTGAGCCAAAAAGAATTTCCATGAATATATAGAAAAGTAGTCTATAATAACAGAAACATAATGTTTCCCATTTAAACTAGAAACCATAGATGTTCCAAATAAATCCATGTTAAGTAGTTAAAGAGGTTGAGAAGTTGACATATCCTTCATTTGTTTGAAGGTAATTTTTTGTTGATTTCCATTTTGATAATGATTACACACTTTATCATTTGGATACACATTTTTGGGATGGTGTTTGACAAATATTTTTCAAGTTAACTTTATAAGGGAGTGAATATTATAGTGTCCTAGAATCTTCTTCCAAAGACAAGACTCTTTGTGAAATACACAAAAACATGAATAATTTTGAGAGTCTGAAGAATCTATGTTAAAAGAGTATACATTTTCCTTCCTTAATGAAAAAAAAACTTATTCATTTTTAGAATTGAAAACATTGCAAGCATCATTTTCAAATTTAAAATGAAATCCATCATTACATTGTTTTTGAAATACTAAGTATGTTTTATTTTAATCCATCAAAAAAATAAAAAATAAAAAATAAATCAGATTTAGAGTTACTGATTTGGCTAAGTCCAATGATCATTCCTTTGGCATTATCACCAAAGGTGACTTGTCCACCCTGAATTATTATTAAAATACTGAAGCACAAATAATCCCTTTCGTTGATCGTGAACACCCATTGTCCATGTACCATAATCTTTTACAGGATCTCTTTATGCATCATTATTACAAAATTGTCAAATAAAAACATATTTTGGTACCCATTTTTGATTGGGTCCAGTAATATTAGTGACTAGTGCTTTAGGAACCCACGTCTACCTCAGAGGTTTCTTATAAGAATTATGTAAAGTTATTGAAAAATATACCTTATTTGTTCAAGAAAATATTGAAACAGTAGACTGTGTATCATAATTTTAACTAGTTTAATGTTTTACAGAACTAGGAGTAATGTTATATACTAGACATAGAAGGAAAATTAGTTCATCCAAAGTTTCTTTTTCCAGGTTGACAACCAATACTAGTAGTGTATTTAGAAAAATATATTTACCTAGAATTTTACCAATGTAACATTACCATTAGTAAACCGTACAATATCCTTTTAAAATTTCACATTAGATAGCTTTATTTCATTGTTTTCTTTGTGTAATTTATTTTATTTTACCATTATACAGTATTTTCATATTTGAAAGTTTAGGTAAGAGCATGTTGTTTCATTAAATATTGGTATTTAACTTATAATTCATTACATGTCCCTTCAAGAATATTACAGTACACAAACATTTCATCATTATAAATACATTCAAAGTCACTCACATATCTAGAATAATAGGAATTGTTCATGGGAGATTCAATTGTTACCTCATATGTGTATTTCATAAAACACATATTTGCTTTGTTATCTTGTTCATCATGTGAATATTCTGAGTCAGTTTAACTGTACTCATAATCACCACATGTTTCTTTCATTTCCATTTTAATCATTATATCATTTTCATCGTAATTATTTTTGTACTTTATCTTGGTAATGTTATATTTTATATGTCCCATTTTATTACACTCATTGCATAATATCTAATCATAATTTTCACTTAGTTTACTATATTTCTTCTAGATTTTTTATCATATCTTCTCTTGAAGATGGGTTTTCTGAAAATTTTCTTCTTCTTGTAAAATTTGTTAAACCATTAGGCTAATTGAGAAATCTCCTCATCACTTTCATGTGATGATTTTTCACTGCGGGAACTTTCTATAGAATTTTTCAATTTCACATTTTCACTGTTTTTAGTGGTGGTAGTCTTGAATGGAACAGATTTAATTTTAGGTTAATCCTCTTCATCATTGTTGACATTCATATCCTCTTCATACATCATTAGTTTCACATAGGTGTTCTTTTAGAGGTTAATTTCAAATGTATCATGATTATCAAATAGAGATAGTGGTGGCTCTACATTTTTTAGGTAGGAATATATGAATTCTCACAATTTTTTCTTTGGTAGTTACTTCTCTTATAAAATAAATTAGTGTGTTGAAAATTTCTTTGAACCTACTATTCATGTTATAAATTAGTTCATCAGGTTTTTTAATGTTATCATATTTAATAGTATAATAATTAAGTCTAATTTGTTTCATAATTGATGTTCCTTCATGTAAAATAGAAAAGTATCACAAATTTATGGGTAGTTTTACATAAAGAAATTTTGTCAAATTCATCACCTCTTAAAGAGAAAAACAATGACACCATGGATTTGAAAGATTTATTGTAAGAAGTATTCGTTGGGTTATCGCATGTGATTCTATCAGTAGAATGACCCATATACTTATCTATAATTTAAGATAATATTTGAAAACCCATAACTTCTAAATGCATTTTAATTTTGACTTTTCATTGGTAATAATATGGTCTATTAAAGAATGGTGGTCTATTTTTTACAGCACCTTCCAGTCTATTATCAATAATAAAGGAACAATTTGAAATAGATAAACATTTAGAATTAAAAAAAATTACATATCATTAAGGTACAACTAGTATCACAGTTGAATATGGTAAAAAAATAGTCATAAGAAAAATAAAAAACTCCTAGGATACCAAAAATTGGTCAGAGTGTAGTACTCAAGAGGGGGGTGAAATGAGAATCTATTAAAAAAATTTTGTAAAATAATCTAAAAAGGTTCCCCAATAAAAATAAATACATCCAAGTTAATCAAAGTAATATGGCTCTGATAGTTTTACTATTTAAATAACATATTAGTTGATTGATTAATTCACTGTAATCTTGAAATCATTTATTAATATTAGATCAGAAGCTATTCCAATAATAAAAAACAATTATATCTTCTTTCCTTGATTAAATATCAAATTAAATTTTTTGATTTCTAAATTATACAGAAAAATAGAGAAAACTAAATTCATCAACACAGTGTATATAAAACAATTGATCCAGTCTCATGTCGAGACCTGATCCACTGCACTTGGTGATCACCTAACACCAAGTAGTTTTTATTAACAAACTTGATCCACACCCTGAATCGGGGTAAAAATAGTTTATAGGACGGTCCAAGTAACACATCCTCTCCCACATTTCATTATGAAAATAAACTAATAGTTCACACAGGGACCTCTTCCACACATTTTTATGGGAGTGAACATGTATATAGGATGTGAGTGGATGGATATCTTGTATCCTCTAGTTTAATGTAGGCGATTGTGTGGGTTTTTATATACACATAAATAAAATAATTGAAAGATAAATACAATGAACAATATATAAAAAATAATGAGATATGGTTAGATGTGCTATAACTATTACTATATGAACATATAGACTTCTAAGAAGAAGAAGATGTAAAAATCATGTTGTCTTGCAAGAAACAGTGTTTTGGAAGTCTGATGCTCTCGTTTCTAGTTAGATCTAAATTGTGTTCTTCATGGAGTTGGTAATGCGATGTTTTTCTTGATTCCAATATATGGTATCCCAACATTTTTTATTCGATAATTATAATGTGTTCTTTAGATGTATTGACTGGTATGTGTCCGTTATTTTCTAAATAATGCTTAGGCTTCTTCATTATCGTGTGCTTCTTATTTCTGGTCCACACTTATCTTTTTTTTGGACTGCAAGTGCTGGAGTAGACAGCATGCATGTTTTTTATTCCTCATACCTCGTACTATCAGCTGACATGTCTATAATGAATTATTAATTATTTCAGTGAATTTAAAATAATCAAATATTAATGTTAGAAATTAACTTGAATGTGACAGAAAATATTAAATATTAGTGTCACCCTCTATCTAGAAACAGTGTCTCTATGAAATAGTGTCTCCATTAAATGATTTCTCTTTATTTTCCTTTTAGTGGTGGGACAATTATAATGGAATAATTGAATATATATCTGGAACTAGTAGCACAGATGCGATGTCTGGTTACAGTTTCTGGTTCCTAGTGTCTAGTCACGATGTCTTGTTACGTTTTCTAGGTCACAGGGTCTGGGTCATGGTGTCTAGGACATGGTGTCTAGGTCACAGTGTCTGGGTTACGCTGTCTCGGTCACTGTGTTTGGGTTACAATGTCTGGTCACTTGGTCGGGGTCATGGTGTCTTGTCACAATGTCTCCTTCATTTTCAAGAAAATCATAACAGGTGGAAGACTCACGGTTTCTCAGACATAACCAAATATCTCTATACAGACATAAATAATGATATTCATAAAATGTATTATACTTAATACTTTATCAATGAAATCCATTATAACATAAATTAAAAATAGTTTACAATTAACAAACATATATCTTGAGATTTTGGATATGTTTATTTAAAGCATAATACAATTAACCATATATACACATTATTTGAGAATGATTAAACATGATTAACAAGATATAAATAATGTATATGGATTTTGAAAATTAAAAAATTATTAAATCATTAGTATTATTACAAATAATATCTGATTTACGTTATCCATATCATTAATCACTTTATCCCAGCATCATTATGTCAACATCATTAACTTTTCACAGGTTATCTTCCCCTTAACCAATTGCTTTCATGAAAATTTTACCACAACATTAAATAACATTTCTAGTTTAGTATTACCATTTGACATGTTCTTAAAAATACAATGTGAAAAATATATATATATTTAAATACATTTATATTTCATAATTAATGAATTCAAGTACATAATATATTCAATTATTCCATTTCATTAATAATCCATTATCTTGGCTTCAACATAATATTAATTTATACATATTTTTTTCATATTTCTTTTTTAGACATTACATAATCACAAATAAATCATTTATCATGAAATTGTTATGATCCTTTCTATGATAAAGCCCTTCAGTCATCTATTTATATTTTTTCTCATACATTCAATGATTAGAACATTTATCAATTAATTGTAACATATAGAGTTCAATATTCACATCCAATAAATTTACACAAAATTTGATTTTCCCTAAGTAATATAAGACTTTGTGCCCTTATTTTACACATATAAAAATTTTCTCATCCTTAAAAAGAATACCTTGACCTATACTTCCAACTTTATCAACATACTAGAAACTGAATCACCTTCCCTCTAAGGTCTCCACCACTCAAACTATAAAATACTCTATCATTTTCATTTTTTTTATTAGTTATAAATTTAGTTATGGAATATTTTGTTAATAATATATCATTATATTTGATTTATAATAATGAAAATATCATACATTGTCACTAACCAAGAATAGCTGCCACCCAATTCTGATAGAGACTCGATTCGAGACAAGGCCCAAAGGGAATTAGTGATCCCCAATGGATAGAATATAGTGAGGGGAAAATAAATAGTCGTAATGATTAATTCATGAAATGAATCAACAATGGTGAATAAAGAAAATGATCATTTTATACCGCTAATAATAGCTGAACATTAATATATTTGTAGAAAATATGAATTGAGAAACTGATAAACAAAAACGAAATTGAATAAAAAACTAATACCAATATTCAATTGCACGAACAAACTATGACTTATTAGTCACATGCAGCAGAAATTCCAACCAAATCTCATAAAAACCCCACCTAGAAACCTAAACCTACAAAACCAATCAGGTCTACCAATGTCGATTTTCATAAGAAGGGTTTGATCATAAAATCTAATTATCTAATCACCAAAAATTTCATCAACATCCATTCAATATTCATTCAAAAAATATAATATTGAAATATTTTTTAAAAAGGATCATTAATTCTTTTTAAAAAACAAAAAAGGAGATTTTAAAAATTCCCTCTTTTAAAAGAACCCACATAACATTCCCATTTAAAAAATGGTTTCACTTTCCAATAACTATTTCAAAAAAAATATATGGTTACAAATCTATACTAGATATCCAATGTAATATATTTTGATAATAATCAAAAAAATATGTAGTTATAAAAAATTAGGGATTCTACATAGAATGATACAGAAAAAAATAGAACATATAGAGAGATAATCATTGGAATTCCCTAACAATATCTAGAAGAAATCCATGGATATACTCAGTTCAGACTCACCAAATGTAATATGATGTATATACATACTCAAAATCCAAACAGCCACTCAATCATGTGGCACATCCTACATGGAATATAATAAAATCCAAGTGTTACAACCCATCTGATGTTGTTTGACAAGAAACAATCACTCGACCCTATAATTGTTTTTTTAAATCCCATGACAATGGTACTCAATGAAAAAACATATAAAAAAATAAATTGTTTCCCCATTAACGTTCCACTAGTGGAGAATATATCCAAAGTCCCATTGATTTCCAAAAATAAGACATATCAAACAATTTCTCATGAATGAGACACTAGGGGCGTCCAATCCCAAGGTCTAGTTGTTTCTAAACATGAGCCAAGTCATCATGAACACACGTTAATCTTCCATTATTTCTCAACCATGTTTCTCCAACCATTAATGCTCACAATGAAACCACTTTTTCCATATTAGATCTAATTTCAAAAAAATATAAAAAAATATGGCCTCCATACTATGTAATATTTTATTTTTTAAAAACATACTAATATTCCAACAATGATTTCATATAACATCACATAAAATCCATATTTTCAATGATAACATAAGGTTTCAGAAAATAATTTATTTTTCCCGACCAAATAAATTTCTGAATCAATAAATAAACCACTTCCAATGATATTAAAAACACCCATTTCACATTCATGATTAAAAATATTCCTCAGTTTGAAATACAAAGCTCTTTCTGATCTAATGATAAAAAATTAAACAATATAAAAAGATCCATACATGTATTCCATGTTAAATATATATCATGATTGTATTAAAGAAAAAAATTGGCTATTATTCATATTCATCAACATCCATGTCTCAAAATTCCAAATGGGACAATCCTTTGGAAATAAATTTGATTCCAAATTTTTATTCATAAAATTCACCAAAAAAATCCTTCATAAATAATTGAACCATTTGGGGAAAAAGTATTATGGAAGGGAGGAGATGCATTGAATAACAATATTTCAATGAAGAAACAATTTTTTTAGGGTGATAAATGGGCCTCAGGAATCCATTATAGACCCACACATTTCTGAATAAATCAAAAACATAATTCAAAAATCCATTACAATATAAAAATACATTTAAGTAAAATAAATCTAGTATAATGTTACACTATTTGAGTATATATGAAATCACATAAAATCAATTTTTGTTTTGAAGAAACATCAGATGGTTCTAATGCTTTATGATAAACCACACATTATAATCAGATCATAATAATAACAAATTTCCTCATATTCTATCCTATTTAAAATCCAACCATATTACCAAAACATAACCCAGAGTGACCACCACACATAATATAAAAACCTTGGTCTTTAATTACAGAATTAATCATAATTTATTACATAAACATCACTTGATACAACATAGATGATCGAGATGTATAGTGTATTTTGGGATTAGTATCATTAAATCGAAACTTAAAACATTAAATACAACCACTTTATTGAAAAATTCCTTACACGACCACTACATTCCCTCATACATAGCTTTGCATGGGATAACCTAAGGACATGAATAAGAAAATGGTGAACTATAAATCCTAGTAAAATAATAATCATGGAATAACATGAGTAATACAATACATGTTAAAAAATTGGAATATCAATAGAGCACAAGAGAAGCATAAAAAAAATTCATAATAATGCATGATAATCATAGCATGTAAATGTGGCTACAACACTTAACATGGAATTATAATGAGCCAAGGCTCATTGTACATGGAGCATGAGTAAACCCTCATTGCACATGGAGCACAAGTAAACACTTGTTACACGTGAATTAGAATATGTAAACACTCATTGCAAGAGATGTATCATGATACTATACTTTACCAAATGCATTAGAGAGCTATTAGGCCACACCCTTCTTAAACACTTTACTTCATGAATAAGTTTCCCACATGGAGAATAAAACATTGAATCATTCAACATAATAATTTATTCAACGATAAACGAATGTGTAATATATACATTAAAATATTCAAAAAATAAGTAAATGTTCATAAATGTGAATACCCTTAATTGAGAAATGGGCATGGTATTCACTACAAAATGACCATGTCTTGAAAAAGTGCGGTGCAATTTCTGGAGAATAATGGCATGACATAAGAACTCATTAAAATGGTTGATGAGAGAAAAAGGGGTATTATAATGATTTTTACATGACATTGACCTTAAGTGGGTCATATTAATACATTTCCCAACAAATTTAATGGATTTTAGATTCATGATACAAAACAACTTCTTGAATGTAAATGATGAGAGATAAATTCTTTTCGGAATTTCAGCTTAGTAATGTGTGTACATGAGAGGCATTTAATGAGAGGGAAAGGGGTCTCCCATCATTAAAACATAAATAGGGAAATATGGGGAGGTGTGAATCTATACACAAACATTTATAATTTAAATTAAAAGGCCACACCAATTTAACAAATATATGACAAAAATTTGAAAGGAAGAAAACCCCTTACTTGGAAGTGTGCTTCCAAAGGCATGAGAAAGGCTTGAGAGAGGATTCATGTGAGTATAGGCCACCCTAAGTGGATTATAGAGAGTGGAGGACAGAGGTTGGACGATCTCCAAAGGCTTTGTGTGAGGATTAAGTGGGATCTTGGTTGAGTTTATACAGGAATGGAGAGGGAATTATTTATTATTTAAGTTTGGAACACCTCACTTTAATCTAATAAAAAATACAAACCAGCCCATGGTTTTTACCCAATGGTTTTTCAAAATGGGAGTGTAAAATAATAATTTATAATTCCAAAGTCATATCTTCTTAATATAATTGGGTTCTTTATGTGGAGTTGAGTCACACACCAAAGGAAAACATTTTAAAAATACAAAATGTTTAATAAGTCTGGAAGGGTCAACTATGCTTTATAAAATAAATCAAACATTCCGAAAATCACATTATTTTAATGGTAAAACATATATTTCTGAACATAATGTTTATAGTCTCTTGTTAAATCACTATTGGGTGATTATGATGTCATAAAACACATTATATATTTAAACAGTATTTAATTTTTACCCAAAAATTTGACTATCTCAGAAAATTATGAAAATTTCACTATTGGATAATTTAGATGTCCTGATTCTAGAAATAATATTAATTTTATCTAAATAATTCTATAAATGAGTTAATTTTCAATTTTATAATAAAAACCGACATTTATCGATAATTTATGGGTTTTGAAAAAAATGGCCTTCAAACCGTACGAAAAATTACAATTCAATTCATAAAATTATACGAACATTTATATATAAGAAAACCTAATTTAATAATAATAATTATATTTTATTAAAATATAATTTAATTAAAAAATCCATTAATTCATGAAAAGTGATTTATTAGTTGAACATTAACTAAAAATACTATTTGTTCGTTAAAAACAATTTACAATGTAACAAAAATAAAATGAAAGTATATTAATTAATATATAAAAAAATAATATACGTAGACATTGTACTAGGATATTGTTATATAAACCCTTAAAACACCCACATATGACCGAAGGGTGTGGTGTGTGCTAGTGACAGACTTTTGGGGTGGCTCGGATAACATCACTTGGGTGGTAATCTCTATCAACTTCCACTTCTCATGTACGTTGTTCTGCTCAAGCTTAACATGTTCAAGCTCAGATTGAGCTTGGTCAAAAGAGAATCTCAATGACGCCACCTCCTTTCAGAGATCTTACAAATGGGCTTCTTATGGGGAACGTCTACTGGATGATCCCATCGCTTCCTTTTACTGAGTAAATTGGATTTATTAAAGCCTTGTATTTATACTAATCATGTTATCAGTGTTAAAAGACTATATTATAAACAGTCACAATTCCTAACAATAATCCAAAGAAGTTGGAATTTTATATAAACATTTTACAAAAGAGGAATTTAATTAGATAAATAGGTATTTCTATTAATGAGTTTTGGGCCATTACAATAACCCCCCTTATAAAAGTTCACCCTCGAAAATTTATTCTCACACTAAAAAAGATTTTTGTAACTATGATTCATCATTTCCTCTCATTCCTATGTTTCTTCTTAAAACTTGTGGTTTTTCTAGAAAACCATAACAAGGGGAATTGTCTTATTTTGTTGAACATTTTCTATATGATCTATTATCTTCACTGGTTTCTCATCATAAGATAGATCATCTTCTAACTGTACCACCTCTGAAGAGATGTAAAGGGTCTAGTGTGTAATTCCTTTAGAGGGATACATGAAAGACATCATGTACTTTGGCCATGGTATGTGAAAGTGTTATCCGATAGGCCACAAACCCGACATGATAAATTATCTCTAGGGGGCCTATGTACCTTGGACATTACATCCCATTCATTCCAAACATCATGACCTTCTTCCATAGAGATATTCATAGAAATACCATGTCTCCAACTTTAAACTCAAGGTCTCATCGACAGTTATCTTTATAACTCTTCTTTCAACTTTGGGATGTCTTGATATTCTGATTAATGGTTTTAACATTTTCAACCATTTATTTGATCATTTATGGTCCAAGAAGTATATGGTCACTGTCCATATCCCAACACACCAATGTCATGCACCTTTTCCCATAAAGGGCTTCATATGGTTCCATTTTGATGAATGAGTCTAAACTGTTATTTTAAGAGAACTCAACCAGAGGAATATGTTGATCCAATCCTCCTTTAATGTCCATTGATCACCCTCTAAACATGTCCTCATGTGTTTTGATAATAAGGTTGGATTTTTCATCAACTTAAGGATGATACGTCTTACTGAAGTTCAGTTCAGTATTCAGAGCATGTTGAAGACTCTTCCAAAACATATAGGTGAATCTTGGATCCCATTCAGACACAACAGATAGTTGTACACCATGAAGCCTTACAAATTCTATGATACATATTCGTGGTAGTTGAACCAATTAGAAATCCTCCCAAATGGAAATGAAGTGTGAAACCATTGTAAGACGATCCACAATAACTGAGATCACATTGTTGCCTTTGGATGTCTTCGGAAGATCAGTGACAATGTCCATGGTGATGTTCTCCCATTTCAATTCTTGTATGGACAATGGGTGCATCATTCCCTTAGACTTCTTCCTCTTTTCCTTCACTTTGGAACACACTTGGCACTATGATGTATATTCAACATTCTCCTTCGTCACATAATTCAACAAATAATTCTCTCATATATCTAGATAAATCTTTGTGTTTCCTGGGTGAATATAGAAATTTGAACTATGTACACCATCCAAAAGTTCCTTCTTCAGTTCCAGAAATGATGGAACAAATTATCTTTTCCCAAATATGACAATTCCTTCCTAATTAACATTAATCTCTGAGTATTTCCCTTTTCCAATAGCTTCCAATATATCTTGAATTCCCACATCATCTTTTTGAGCAGCCTTTAACCTTTCCCAAAGTGACTGTTGAGAAATAATTTGTTTAAGGATTGAGGATAATCCCTTCGTTATGATTCTCATTTACATCTTCATCTAGTCTAAGAAGATTGAATCATTTTCAATTATCATCAATTATAGAATCGATGGGTCCTTTCTACCTAGGTAATCGGCCACCTTGTTCTCTTTCCCAGGGTGGTAATGGATTGATCAGTCATAGTCTTTGATCAGCTCTAACCATCTTCGTTGGTGCATGTTCAACTCTTTCTATGAGAATATTTACTTGATGATTTTGTGGTTCATATATATTTCACACTTCTCCCCAATGATTTAATGTCGCAAAATTTTCTATGTGATGATTAATGCAGCCAACATGAGGTCATGTGTTGGATAGTTCTATTCACAAACATTCAATTGCCTTGAAGCATAGGCAATGACTTTGTCATTTTGCATCAACACACATCTCAGGTCCATCTTCAATGCAGCACTGAATACCACAAAAAGTTTTCCACCTATCAGTAAAGTGATCACGAGCACAGTGATAAGCCTCATTTTGAACTCCTTGAAGATTTATTCAAATTCATCACTACATGAAAACTTTACTCTCTTCTGAGTTTGCTCAGTAATAGGGTTGGAAAATTGTGAGAAAATTCACAAAAATCATCGATAATTTCCATCTAACCCCAAGAAGCTATGGATATCTATTACCGATGTTTGAATCATCCATCCCTAAATTGCATCTATTTTGGAGGGATCCATAGATATCCCATTGCTTGTGATGACATGGCCCATGGATGAGACCTCCATCAACCATAACTCACAGTTATCTTACATTTCATAGATATTCTCCTTCTACAAGGTCTCTAAAACAATTATTAGATAATCATCATGATCCTCCTTAGTTTTGCAGTATATCAAAATATAATAATTAAGACAACCAAAAATTTGTAGAGGTAATCTCTAGACACTCTATTTGTCATGTCCATGAAGATTTTTATAGCATTAGTGAGTCAGAAAGGCATTACTATGAAATCATAGGGTCTGTATCCTGTATGAAATGCATTCTAGGGGATATCTTCCTTTTTCACCCTTACTTGATAATATCTGGACCACAAATCTACCTTTGAAAAGTATTGTGCTACACATAGATGATTGAACAAGTCATAAATTTGTGGGAGAGGATACTTGTTCATTATTGTGATTTTGTTAAGCTCAAGATAAATTATTCAAAGGTGAATTGACCAATCCCTCTTCTTGATGAGGAGGACTGGTGCACCCCCATGGTAAAGCACGTGGGTGTATAAAACCTTTATCCAGATTCTCCTATAGTTGTTTCATTTACTCCTCAAGCTCTACAATAGCCATTCTATATGGAGTCTTGGATATTGTGCATGCCCCATGTATATGATCAATTGAGAATTCCATATCCCATATAGGAGGAAGACCAGAAAATTTCTCGCGAAACACTTCAATGAATTCCCTCACAATAAGAATGTCATCAAGGATGGTTGTTTCCTTGGACTCAATCAATTAATCCAGATACTTGTGCTCATAGAGAAGTAATATCCACACTAGAGATGATGAAGCTAAAAAAGATTCATCTTCCTCCTTTCACATGAATAGAATTGGGGGTCGATTATCTACATGGAGAGTTATTTCCTTCTCTCAAAAATTTATATTTGATCTATATAAGGAAAGAAAATCCATGACCAGAATCACATAAAATTCCAACATAGGGAGTATGATGAGGATCTCCAGAACATTTAATCCCTAGATTATGACAGGGGAGGAGTTATATTCCTGGGATGCAATGATTTCCCCATTTTCCATACTCAACGACATCTTCACTTCCATGATTTGTGGTGTGGCTAGGATTATTCTTCTAAACATTCGAGATATAAAAGAATTCGTAGATCCTGAATTCAAATGTAAATTCTATATTATTTAATGAATGACTAGCATACCTGTCACCACTTCATTGTCAGGTTTCAATTCGGTAGTAGTGATAAAAAAAATCTCACACATGCTGTCTTAGAGGTTGTTGGATGCCTCTGAAATCCCATTGCTTAGGGAACTGATTTGTAATATTCCCTGGTTCTTTGCAGTTGTATCAATGATAATGGGTAGAGGTTTGATAGAGTGTTCATCTACTCTTTCATATCCATGTGTATTTCGTTCCAATAGTTAATAGCCAGGTTCATTCTCTTCCACACCTAAAGAATTTCCTCATCCCCATTAGGAAATTTTTGGGGTGATTCTTTCTGAACCTTTGGCATATGGGGTGCTGGTTATTCATAGCACCATTTTATTTATCCATCGGACTACTAGCATTGAATTACACCTTATGCTTCTTATCCCCAAGATACCCCTGAGATTATCTTATCTCCATTTCAACCATTAGGCACATCAGACAATTTCCTCATAGTTGTCGAATTCACAGATCGACAGCGCTTTTTGCAGGCTATGATTCATCCCACCAAATAAGCAGTAAACCATGAATTCGGGGGTAATGACAAAGCCGGAAGGATATCGTGCTAGCCTTGAAATGATTGGATCATACACTCCAATAGATTTGTCATTTTTTTATTAAAGGAAATGAAGTCCCTTTCCATCTTAACCTAGAGGGTTCATGGAAAATATTTATTGAAAAACATATTCCAGAAATCCTTCTATTCCAATGCTTCGATCTCCTCCTCAGTATTCATATTTTTTATCAATGTCTATAATGGATTAGCTTCACCCCCCATACAATAAGCAGCTAGGATAACCTTCTATTGTTTAGAATGTTACTGGATGGAGAAGATCATTTCAATGGATTTGATCCATTATTCTGTGGTTGAGGTATCCGAAGATCCATTAAAAGTATGATGCCTTTGTCACACGAATCTCTCGATGCGACTTGTTTTTTCATAGGGGATTTGAATGTTTCTATTGACTGATTTTTGTATTAAAATAATGATTTATCTAAGACAAAATCATGACATAATTTGTGATTCCAACTCCAATTGGATTGGGCATCTCATTAGTAATGTCATCACATTGATATTCATGTTGGTTGTCAGCCCGAGTCCCCCTATTTCCATCCATTGACTAGAATAAAAGGAATGTTAGGGGTAACACATTAAGAGTAATCCATGAACAAAATTAAGGATTATAAATAAAATTTATGTCCTTAACATATGAATCTATTGGCTTCAGTCTATGTTATCCATGATATACATTCTAAAATATAATCATGGGTCATTTTTTTGTCCCTTAATAAAGGTTCATAGTAATCTTGTTAATTTACCAAAGAGTATCCTCCAAGAGTTTCATAACCATTAGTGAAACAAGGCCTGTTGTAATGCACCAATTCCCATTCGAGTCTAGCTGAATTCGGTGTTTTCGAGTTTTACCCCTATGATTCATCTGTGCCTGAGCCACCTCTACATGCTCGTATCCAGACATGGATATATCTTCATGATAAAACACTTACTAAAAACTCACCAAAAAATAGGGATGTTTTTATTATACTTAGTATTTTATTTAAGGCTTTACTGGGGATTCCTAATCCTAATCCAAAAAATAACTAAACCTATCCTCTGATACCATCTATGAAAACACTGGTCTTTTATTACACAATTAAAAATAATTTATTACATAAAATTCACTTGGTTCAACATAGAATATCGAGTGTTCTAGTGTCTTTGCGACTTAGGATCATTACATAAAAACATTAATCATGAAATACAACATCTTTATTGAAAACATCCTTTACAAGACCACTACATTCTATCATACTTAGCATATAATGGGATAACCTGAGGACATGCATAAAAAAGGGTGAAATATAAAGGCCATTAACGGAATAATAATGGCATAACATGAGTAATATAGTAAATTTTAGACAATATTCTTATCAATAGAGAAAAATAGAAGCATAAAACTAAAGGAATGCTAAATCTTGATAATCATAACATGGAAATTGGAAACAACATTTAACATGAAATTAGCACGAGCCAAGACTCATTACACATGGAGCATGAGTGAACCCTCATTTCAAATGGAGCATGAGTAAACCATAGTTTAACATCAATTATCCCGATTAAACTCCCTTTGCACATAATGTACCATGGTACTATATATTACCCAATTAATTAGAGCACTATAAAGGCACACCCTTCTTAAAAATTTCAGTTCATGCATAAGTGTGCCACATGGATCATAAAACATTGAATCATTCAACATAATAATTTATTCCTCAATAAATGAATGTGGAACCCAATAATGATACAATTTAAAAAATAAGTAAATTTTCATAATGGAGAATACCTTTAATAGGGAAATGGGCATGGTGTTCACTACACAATGACTTTGGCTTGGAAAAGCAAAGTGCAATTTCGACAGCACGACGACATGACTTAGGAACTCAAAAAATTGGTTGATGAGAGATAAAGGGGTGTTCCAATCATATTTACATGACATTTACAGTAAGGATGTAATATAGATATATGTCCCACAAAATGTAATGTAATTTTTATTCATGATAAAAAATAATTTCTTTAATGTAAATGAATAGAGAGAAAATACGTTTTGAATTTCGGCATAGTAAGTGGGGTACATGGGAGGAATTTAATGAGGGATATGTGGTTATACCATCATTAAAACATAAAATAGAATGTATGGGGGAGGTGTGAAACCATAACCCAACATTTATAATTGAAATAAAAATGGTATATCAATTTAAATAATATTGGACTAGAATGAGAAAGGATAAAACCCCTTAAATGGAAGTGTGATTACGAAGGGTTGAGAGAGGCATGAGAGAGGATTCATGGGAGCTTGTGGAACCCTTGGAAGATTCTAGAGAGAGGAGGGTAGAATTTGGACGAACTCAAAAGGCATTTAGTGAGGAGGAAGTGGGAGCATGGGTGGGTTTTTATAGGAATGGAGAGGGAGTTGTTTATTATTTAGGTTTGGGGAACCTCATATTAAACTATGAAAAACCACAAACCATCCCATGGTTTTTTCCCACGGTTTTTGAAATAGGGGAGTGTAAAACAATATTTAATGAGCCCAAAGTCCAAACTTCTTAAAATAATGGGGTTGCTTATGTGGAGGAAAGTCACACTCCCAAGGAAAACAATTTAAAAAGGAAAAATGCTTAATAAGTCTTGAATGGTCCACTAAATCTTTGTAAAATAAATCAAACCAACCCAAAATCACATAATTTTAATCATAAAACATATATTGGTAGAACATAAAGTTTATAGTATTTTATTACATCACTATTGGATCATTATGATGTAATAAAACCCATTATATATTAAAACGGTATTTAATTTTCACCCTAGAATTTGACTGTCTCAGAAAATAAAGAAAAATTCTCTGTTGGATAATTTTGACATCCTAATTTGAGAAATAATATTCATTTTATCTTAATAATTTTCTAAATATGTTAATTTTCACTTTTAAAATAAAAACAGACAGTAATCTATAATTCATGGGTTTTGACAAAAAATGGCTTCCAAACCATAATAAAAATTAAAAATGCATTGATAAAATTATGTGATCACTATTAATTAGTAAAAATTAATTTAATAATAATAATATTTTATTAAAATATTATTTAATTAAAAATTCCATTAATTCATCAAAATATATTTTTTAGTTGAACATTAACTAAAAATACTATTTGTTCTTGAATTTACAAGGTAAAAATAGTAAAATGAAAGTATATTCATTATTATATAAAAAAATAATGCACATAAAAATATTACTATGGTCTTGTTAATAACCCCTTAAAACACTCACTTATTACTGAAGGGTGAGGTTTTCGATTGTGAAAGACTCTTGGAGTGGCTCGAATAACATCGCATGGGTGGTAATCTTTATCAACATCCACTTATCCCGTAGGTGGTAACACTCATACATAACGTGTTCAATATAGGATTGAGCATGGTCAAGAGTGAGGCCCAATGACCCCACCTCCATTCTGAGCTCTGAATAATGGGCTTTGTATGGGACATGTTTACTATATGAGGCCATCACTTATTTTGTCTGAGTAAATTGGATTAGTTGAATCCCTATATTTATACTAATCTTGTGATCATTGCTCAACAGTTATATTATCAACTATCACAATTTGTAACATAAAACCAAATAAGTTGACATTCTATATAAACATTTTTCATTAAGAGACATTTAATTAGTTCATGATGGATTTCCATTAATGAAATTTTGGGTCGTTACACATAAACCCATATTTCACCATAAATAATCAATTGAAATTTTTTAAAACCCCTTACATGGATCAAAATATATAAATAATAAATTAAATACCTTGAAACTATTATGCACCCATTTTACATCATGAAATCAAAAAAGAATATTTTTCTAACATATAAAATGAAATGGAATAACATTTAGAAACAATTTATAAATGATCAAACATCAAATAGAATGTGTTCGAAAAGAAATGGATAGAAACACGTACCACAATGACGTTTGAATGAGAAGATACATAAGAAGGAGGGTGAATACACCCCCAAGATACATTAAAAACACCAAGGCATTAATAAAAACAAAAAACAAATCATCACTAACACTTTGGTTTTATCCAAGAGTAAATACACCAACAGTATAAACAAAAATACCCTAAAATAATGAAATTGATAAACGTAAACCATGAAAAACTCAATAGAACATAAAGAGGGATCTTCAATAAGGATACATGAAGGAAGGGAAGACACTGTGGAGGGTCTACTGGAGCACCCAGGTGTGCCTAGGTCAAACAAAGGGGGAGAATATAATGTGGTTAAAAATTGGAGGAGAAAATGAGAATTTAACAAGAATGTTGATATAGACAAATCTCATTGTTTGGTTAAATGTTTTGACAAAAAATATGCCAAACATGCATACCCAACCTGAATAAAGGGGAACCCTCCATGGTTTGTCCTCACAGTTTAAAAAACAAAGGAAAACTAAAAATAATTCCAATGTCCTAACTATAGAACCCTTGGAACACATTCCAAACTCTTTTCATTATTCACATTTAGGTCATTTTTTATGACCTATAACCAAATCTTAAATATTCATGGTCTGCCCCTAACCAAGTACATTTTTTCCATGATATTCTCAAATAGTAGAAGTAAAACTGCATAAGATGAAAAGGAACTAAAGCCATCTTCTTTCATAACTAACTACCATATTAATCCCCAAACAATGCTCAAAAACCATGTACAAAAAGACCTCCCCAAACATTAGAATCACAAAAAATTGATTCAATTAATCATCCTGACCTATAACAAAAATATCGAACTAAAAGAATCAAATAATATAAAACTCATTTTGTGTTTGAATTATTTTAATTTCTATCCACCAAAAAACCATTCTTCCATAAAAAATCACATATCCACATGAAAGACAAAGATCATGGTTAACATAAGATTATTTGAAATGAAAAATAGTATATGGTTTAACCATTTACAACAATAGTCACAAAAATAAATTTCTATAAGAAACCAAAACATGAAGGATAGTTGGATAATATGATAATTTTATCCTATTCATAATAACATGACTAACACCTCCAACAGTAAAAATCCCTACACTATAGTACCAATAAAGGAACAACCTAACTAGATATCATGTTTCTAACACAATATAAACAACACCATCACTAGAATGGGGGATTTCCCACAGAAATTGAACCCCCAACAAAAGTTAAACCCCATATAAGGAACTCAATAAAAAATTCAACCAAAATCATTACTCATAAACTACAAAATACTGAACGATCTCTAAAATGATAATGATCAAGAATCAACTGCATTTGTAAAATAGCAATAATCACACTTAAGACAGAACTAATAATTTTGGAATCAAATTTAAAAAGGAACCACCACTATAATTCCAATATAATAAAACCACCAAGAATTTTTCAATAGAGGTTAACTACAACAGCATCATAAAACCACATTAAAACGTTATCCTTTTATACACTATTACTTGAGATATAAAAAAGTCTATGGTACCCCAAAAACATTTTCCATTATTGCCTACGTACAAATTTTAACTTTGTAGCCTATGTCAATAACATAGGGTTATTGAAGCATATTCTACCTAACAACTAGATGATTACACCCTTTGATCAAGGATTCATCTTCCTAAAACGGTTATTGAAAAATTTTCCTATAAAACTGAAATGTACACATCAACATTAAGGAATTGAAGGATTGTTAATATACAACCCAGAGTGCCCAAACATACCATAGTAATGCACACCAACAAATGATATGATGAATGAAATATTATAACCCATGATTTGGATTTATCAGAAATTTGTTCCATTGGTATAAATTCCTCACTAGATGAGATAATTTCATGAGTTCCAGCCACCGCCAACTACACACCAAAAACTAATGATCCTAATAATACCTCTTCCACCAATATCGTAAACTTGACATTCTTGAATGAAAGATCATGCTACTTGATCTCTGATGTAATTTAACAAATGAATATGCGATCCTTAACTAATCCTCTTACATTATCTCAAGAAGGAAATAAACCAACACTTTCAAATTCTCAACATAAGCATTCACTGTCATTTTGACATACTTAACACACATCATATCATCTATTTTATACACCATCATCTACTACAGTATGATCCTATGGATGAATGTGGAATTAATGATATCCCATGTTATCCCAACATGTTATGATAATGGATAAATATCTCTCCATTGAACCAAACTATGACCATCTTGGAAACAATGAATAGTCATCACTCTCACCCTTCTGGAGTTCCAAATAGACTAAATATACTCTCTCATTTCTCAATTCAATCCACCACCTCTAAAATATATATATCACTATGGATGATTTGGAAAACCAATAAGAACCAGAGACTAGATGAGACCCACTAGATACCATGGGGTCTATTCTTCGAGTAGTACTTTTTTGAAAATTTAAAAAAATTACAAAATTTAAAATCAACACAAACAACACCAAGTAACCATCTCGGGTCAAAAAAAATTGGTCCATAAGCAAAACATCATAGTAGAAAAAAATTATTCATTTCAAAAACCACCACTCCATTTCACATTTCAAAAAATCCTTCTTCAAATCTGACATTAAAAATTCTAGTAATCAATATCCAATACAAAAAAAACATTTTAGTTTTCATTTATAATAATCTCATGCCCCAAAATAATGTTCCCTTTTGAGAAATGATTTTCCAAAACTCATTTAATATAAGAATTAACATTCTCTGAAAAACCATTTCTAAATTAAAAATTAGTATACACCAACAAAAAATAAACCAAATCACAACACACACCAAACATCTATAATTATGAACTACTGGTCATTATTAACATGTCAATTTGGTTAGTTTTCCATTCCCCTATTAGGAATCTAATAATATGAGAACATTGAATTGTAAAATCAAACTACATATGGGTCACTACTCAATATGGGATCACAACTTGACATTAGCTCCCCTCAATTTTAATTCCTGAACAAAACCCCAAAAATAAAAAATAAAAGAATCAAATATTGACGTATAACTAAATAATTGATGATCATAATAACTATGGATTCCCACATCCTTTATTAATGAACCTCTTGAGTCCTAAAAGTCATAATATATTATCTACCAAACACCCAAACTAACATTAAGTAGCTCTGATACATTTTTTTTCAAAAATCAAGAAAAGATTCAATTCAATTCCCACACCAAATTTGTTCCTAGAAAATCCGTAAAGGTTGTTCCCAATCACAAATTGAATGATACTAGTGTCATAAATCCAAAAAATTAATGGGTTATATATATAGAAAAATAGAATCAACTACAATCAATAAAAAAAATCACCATAATTAACAATATATAATATTTTTCATATAGATGAATGATCAATATAAAACAATGGTTGAAGAAAATAGAAAAATAATAAAATCAAAAACGAAACCATCTACATGAACTCTTTTTCACCTATGACCAGAAGACCAAACATATCCATTGTAATTCCTAACAAAAAATGAGATCATGTACAATAGCTCGGGTCTACCAATGATGAGAAAAACAAGTAGGGTGTTACATTAAAATATAATTTGGTAGTCAACACATAAGCCATGAATTAAATTTAAATAAATATTTCTAAAAGTATAGATTGAAATAAATTTAGAAAAATATCTTCTAATAATTTTAATCATCCAATAACACTTTTTCTAGAATTCCTTTTTTTAAAATAACACATGTAGATTTCTCTTTTTTAAAACGGTTTCACTATCCAAAATAATGTTCAAAACTGGAATATTGATATATATCCAAAACAAATCCTCCAAAATGATTTCATATGATTATAATGGAATAATAAAATTAAGAATAAATAATATGATTCAATAAATCGTAATTATTAGAAGAAAATCCAAACATACAGAAAAATATTCAAGGGAATTCCATAATTATAAATTGAGGAAAATCCTAGACATCCTCAATTTAGAATCACCTAACAACATATATTTCATATCTATAGTAAATAAACAATTTTTTTCTATAAACTATCCAATACAGTGGAACATTCCACTTGGCCTCTCAGTAAATCCAAGGGTACAAACTATCTAATCCTGGTTGATAATCAACTGACACTTGACACTCTAGATGACACCATGGAATACCATGATATACGTACTCAGAAAAAACATGGTTTTTTAACCAAAACCCACAGAGTACTCATAAATGTGACACTAGAGGTTAACACATCCCATGTTCTTGTGGTTTATAATCATAAGTAAAACAAATAGTCTTCCCATTCCCGATCCACTATTGGAGATACCATCCCACGGTCTTCTGGTTTCCAAACCTGAGCAATGTCATCACAGACACACATGGAAATACATTTACATGAAATTATAATTCATTAAATAATTAAATCCAGAATTGAAACAACCATTTTCCATTATCAAACCAACTTTCTCAAAAATTAGAAAAATGTGTATCAGAAATGTACACCACTTAATCTCTTAAAACTATTTTTCCAAACATAATAAGATAACAACCAGTATTTCTAATCACATCACATAAAAATATAATTTTAAAGGAAAAAAATATTTTTATAACATAGTATTTAACTTTTACAATCAAAACACATGAATGAGTCAATTTCTACACCATTTACAATAACAATTAATGCTATACATTTATATGAATAATTCCAAATGTTCCATTGTATTTACAATTCAAAACTATTTAAAAGAAAAAGTGAAAAAATTTAACAACATAAAAAATTACAAATGATATTTTTTACTACATAGTTAACATGTATGACTTATGTGGAAATGATGCCTTTATAACAATTATTCACCAAACCATATCTCAAAATGCCAACACGAAAAGTCTTCAGAATAAAATTTAAAATGAATATTAATTTCAAATAATGAACCAATACATCATTTATAAATAAAGGAACAAATTTTTAGTAATAATTATTTAATGGGTGAGAATCCATTTAAAATCCATGGTTAAAGGAAGAACCGATTTTTATCAATGTTCAAAACAGGCTTCACGAAATAATTAAAAACTCACAAATATTATATAGAATCCGAAACATTATTTACAATTATATAAAAAACCTAAATATAAATTTAAGAATAATAAAACCAATATTCGATGACAAAATTCATGTATCCTTGAAATCACAAAAAAAATATTCTTTCCTAAAGATATAAATTTCTTTTAAACCATCACAAAAAACCACACAAAAGAATCTCATTATAAAAATAAAAAATTTAAACATACGACATCCAAATCATTATCGAAATATTTCAAAAACAAAATGTGATCATCACCTAGAAAAACCAATATTAACATAAAAGGTCAATTTTAATTTTATCATAAACCCTAAATGCATCAAAATATAGGCATAATTAAATACTACATTTCAAAATAGTTTCATAATAATTTTCCAACATGAAAACATTGAATTAGTTTATAATATGACATCATAATAAATGGAAATACATTTAGAAACTATTCATGAAATTTCAAGAAAAAAATAGAATTTTCTAGAAAGGAAATTGATAAAAAGGTTCTATTAATAAATTTTCATTTATAACTATAATATTAAAATTTAATCATGTGTAAAAATTTCATTATTAATCATTTGATTATATTTAAAATTTTATTTAAAATATTTTTAAAAACCATGGTTATTTAATGAAAAAGAATTTTCATCAGAAGGGAGAGATATATTTAGTTCTACTTAAAATAAATATTTTAAATTTTGTAATAATAAGTAGATAAAAAATAAAGACAAAAATGAATCTCCCTAAAGACCTGAGGAGAATAAAATTCATTAGTTTAATTAGAGGTTGATCATATTATTTGATCATTGGAAACATTTTGATAAACAATAATAATAAAAAATGAGTTTCAATGATAAAAGTTTCATAGAATTTTTATATTTTGAACCATAATCCCTATGAACGAATTAATATTTAATGAATATCTACATTCAATTTTTTGTAGATTCATTAATTTAATTAATGGGTATTATATAAATAACATTATATAACCATGTGTAGTTCATGTCACATTTCCCATTAAAATAAAAGTGAGTTAAAAATTCATTACATCTTACTATCCATTGAATCTTACACCCCAAGAAGGAAATAATATTTTATGAAACATTAAATAATTGAAGAAAATACAAAAATACATGATATAAAATTTTAATGGTGTGGTATGTAAACATCATAAAATAAGATAAATGCCAAACATATTGTATGTCTCAATGAAGAAACACCCTGAAAAAAATCCCTTACTTTATTTTTTGTATTCCATCCTAAAAAATTTATTATCCTAAGTAATAAATATCAGTTTATTATAAAAATAACAAGAAAATATAATCCTATTTTTTATTCCATGTATTATTTACTTATGAAAATTTATTTCATTTCAATTAACAAATCTTGTAAAAATAATAATTCAATTAATAATTACATATTTCTTGGAATGTTTTTTGTCGGTATTTTTGGAAATTTTAATATGATGATGGATCCATCATATAATTTATATTAACCATGATTTAATTAACATATATATTAAAAAAAATTATTTGGGGTAATACATATATTTTTGTGATAGTAAATGAAATGTATTGTTCATGGATATGGAATTCAATATATATTCAAGAATTATGTTTCCAGTTTCTCGATGGATGAGATTAAAAAAGGTAAATAATATAAAATCCATTAAAATTCATTATTATATAATATATATCAAATATATTAATTATATATATCATTATTTTACTATATTCAAGGGTTATATAAAAATGATTCACATTTCTATGATATGTGGTATCTCGTCGTAAACATGAGCGGAATTATTTTATACCCATTTAATAGAATGTAAAAAACAAGAATGTGATGTAAGAATTAAAAAATTATAATAAATTCATAAATATATATATATATATATTAAAACCTTAAATATAAATATATGTGATACATGTGATAGAATATAAATTATATCATTTTGGGTGGCACATTTCTAGAAGACAAACACTCAACAATATCATTACCATTTCATTGAAGAGGATTTAGATAGAATCTATTATATAGAAATTGTAAAATATTGGTATATTATAGGTACTTGTGTCATTATATTTGGATTATTTATATGTTGATGAGTGTTGTAAAAGAATAATTGAAACATTAGAGGATAATTATAATAATTACATTATTATAGAGAAACATCTATTTGATATTTTATAAAGGAACAATGGATTTGTTTTTTTAGATGTTTATTAGGTATAGAAAATAGAATATGTTGAAAAGTTATTTTGATATGTTTTTTGTTGATAATGATTGCATGATTAGTGTGATAATGTGATGGGAAAAGGTGGTATTTCATAAATGAAGTGGAGCCAAATTTTCGTAAATCCTCAAAACTATTTAGTCATTAGAGTTCATCTCAACCAAAAATCCTATGAAAATTATAAATAATTTTTTTATGTATTATATTGTCTATAAAACCTTACAACCTAGAAAAAAACATTTTTAAACAATTGGTTCTTTTCTTCTATGTTTGTTTATTTGTAATATTCTATTTTTCACTACGGTAAATAATATTTTTCCCTAAGAGACGTATCATTTATAAATAAGAATAAAATGATACCTTAAAGATAACTTTTAGAAATTATTTATAAATATTATATGAAATTTATAAAATTTTCTATATATGTTTAATTTTACTTTTAACACAAACACATAAAACAAGAAATACTTTGTTTTCCATTTAACAAGGTAACACAATTTTTACAACTTAGAGATCTATAGAGTTATTAATAAAATATAATTATACTATAAATAGACAATGATGGTATTTTTAGACATATAAATATAAATTTGACGAGGAAATGATTTTTAGGAATTTAAAATAATTTTATAAAAAGTTATTTGTTAAAAAATAACAATAATGTGATTTTTGACACGATTCATTCATTTTGACTTATCAAATCAGGAAAATGGAATAATTAAAATATATTATTTTGAAACCATTAATTTTTTATATTAGAAAATAATATTTCAGTAGTATAATAATTAAATTTGTTCAGTTTTCATTTATTATTTTTTTATCAATTATTTTATTTATCAATATAATATATAATTTACTATCAGTGTTACGAAGTAATATAATATAATTATATAAATCATTAAATATAAAAGTAAATATATCAAATTAATGTAATTTCATTTTACTAATAAGTTCAATTAATATTATGTCGAATTATTGTTTTTCCCAATGTGAATACATAATTAAAACAAAAAATCAAGTGGGTGAAATTTGGTCTTATTCATTAATTAAATTATTATATTGATTACATTCATATAAAAGTGTCCCAATAGTTAGTAATATTGATTCTATGGTAATACAGGAATAATTATGGAAAAACAATACAATTAAGACACATTCATAGGTAATTTTAATCCATCTCGTATTATATTAACCCTAGGCAAACCCATTTTGTCCATAACCATGGTAATTAATTATAACTATTTATATTAATAATTATTTTAAGAAACATTGACCATGTTATATTATAAAAATTATTCTAATTAAAATTATGGAATTTTTTTTCAAATTCATTTTATATTTGTGGTAGTGTTAAATTAAAAAAACAAATATTGGATAAAATATTTTTTTTCTATAGAGAATAGAATTGTATGTAAAAAAATTAATATCAAAATTCAATATATTATTTATTATAATGATGAAAATTTATTAATAAATATATATATATTATTTATTTTACTATTATAATTATCATTAAATAATATTGATTTTGAACGTTCATTCAATGTAATGGGATTTTTTAATAAAAACTATTAATTCATTTATTATATGTTGAAAATGTATTATTTCCATAAAATTATCAAAAAAGTATGTAAATTTTAATTTTAAAGTGTATATTTCAAAAATAATGATGATTTTGTCAATAGATATTAGAGTAATAATTTATTTTTTTTATTTTCCCACAAGTAAATACTAAATATTTTGAAAAAAATTATATTTCAATAATATATCAATTTACTAGAATTTATTTATTCTTTTATCAATATTTATTCTATATATAATTCTACTATACACAATATTAAAAAAATTATTCATATTCATAATGAAATGTTTAACATCTATGTTATAATAGTCACCATAAAATAATAATACTAATTATATATAATGTTCTCCAATAATTGGTGCATTATGTTACAAAAAAAATTCAATGAAATTAAATTCATTTGAAAATAATTCATACCATATTATGACACTACATGAAACACCAAAATTATAGAAACTACATCATATTATTAAAGTATTTTAATTCATTATGAGATTAGACAACAAGCCATTTTATTAGTGGGTATGAATTATAATATATAAATTATGAAAAATAAATGGTTTAAAAATATATAAATGAAGTTATTAGTGAAAAATTCTCTAGAAATTAATATGAAAAGTTAATTGAATGTAAAATATGTGTTATCTATAAAAATATTTTCTATGTGGGAAATGTGTTTTTATCATAATAAATTATTTTATTCATTATTGGCAAGTAATTTTAATTAAATTAATATATTACATAATATATCAAATGTATTACATAATGCTAATACTTTTTTAAGTACTAGATAAGAATAAATCCATCATTATGCTTAAAAAACATATTTTCTACAAATTCTATTTATCTCATTTTCCAAATTATTTTAAAATGAAATTATTTCACATATATAAATTGGATCTTCAGGAGTTATTTACAAGGATTGAATTAGGATGATTATATTTGGTAAATTAGTATCTTTTATTGTTTGGTCATAATGAAAACTAACAATGATAAATAGTTTTCTACAGGATTAGGTTAAATTGGATTAATCAAACATAAAAAAATAAGATAATATCTCAAAATCAGCTAAAACATTAATTTATTTCAAATTGGGGAATAAATTAAACCACTGACATTCAAAATTAAAATATATATAATTTTGGTTTGTTTTTTCCTTGATAATAAAATTTATATTATTTCTTGAAAGGAAAATTAAACAATGTCTCTCCCTTGAAGTAAAAATGTCTAAAATTGACACATATGGGTAATAAGATGAATCATATTATTATAAATATTTATTTGAAAGAATAATTAAATTTTTCCATTTTAATTTAATTATGTATTTATTGTAATTGAATGATTTATTTATACTCTTGCGCAATAATGCTGCTATAATAATTAAATTGATAGAAAATTTAAAATAATTCATATTAATTAAATTAAAAGTAAGACCATTGTTATTAATTATTGTGTTCCCATAATTCATCAAACTAAAAAAAATTGTGGTTGTGTTATTGGTTTTGGTTTTAATTCTATAACTATCATGACGTCTGTCGTGAAAAATTAATCGAGAAGAGTAAAAAAGGACATGAATGATATTTTATGTAAAAAATTATATTATTACATTGATAAAAAATAATAAAAATGGTTTATGAGAAAAAAATAATAATAAATGGGGAAAAATTCAACCCTCTTTCTATTTGGTTCTTATATTTATCATAAAAAGTATATTAGAACCCTTCATGTCTAAATAAGTCAATACCACATTTATAGTTAAAATCTGTCAATATATGGGTAAAACTAATTGATAACATTTAAAATGGTATTAAATTATTATATAAATTATTTTTTATGATATTAATATCATCTTATACAACTTTACAATGTAAATATTATAATTTTTAATCTTTTTACAAGATAATGAATTAATCATATTTTAATAATTCTAGAATTTCAAAGTGTGTCAGTCCCATCAAAAATAAATTGACAGAAAAACTATCATTTAATTAGACCACATTAATCTATTTAGTTATATATAACCCTAAACAATTATCTTATCAAATTACCAGTCCATAAGTTATGGTATTTGATGTTCTTTTATTACTATTACAATAGACCTTATAAAGAGATCAAAATAAAGACTATTCAAGAAGATGTAATCTTCGTAAACATTGTAGTTCAATTTGTTTCCCCTTATAACTTATCTAAACCTAGATTATTAATCATAAAATAAAAATATTTTGTCTTTAATATACTAAAACATTATTATTATTATTATTATTATTATTACTATTGTTATGAAGTACCATTTCCACCATATTATTTAATAAAAGGAATGTGAAAGTATTCATGATGCTAACATGTGAACATCCTCCCTACATAATGATAAAAATCATTTTTTGTAACAATTTTTCATATTTCTTTTTTCATGATGTGTTTTTTAGATTTTTTGTATATGATGGAAAAAATTAATATTCAAGAATTATAATACCAAATATAAATTCTTTCTTTCTTATTCATTTGAAAATGATAATAAACATGTCTGTCTCTATTGAAGACCACCTCAATGAAAAAAAAGTTATTCAATTTTAATTTTCAACATGGATACATGTATATAATGATATATTTAAACATTAAATGATAAATATATGAAATAATATTTATTATCTAAAGGTGAATTATTATTTTCAATTTTTCAATCCATTGAAAAGTGAAAACAATGTACATGGATATATATACATTATTATCTCCATGAATGTTATAAATAATTGTTATAAATATTTAGTTTTATAATAATATAAATATATATAATTAATATATATGAAATATATAGCTATAAAAACAATTCAAAAATTTAGTGATTTAACCATGGTCAATGTACAGTCGTTGGATCCACTGAACTAATATAATAATGACAAAACAAAATGGTTAACTAACAAGACCAATGATTTTAATAATTATTCTTTGAATAAATTGTAATAAAAATAATATTTGGGTAATAAATAATATTATAAATATGTAAATTCGACTATTTGTTATGTATGATAATATTTAATTTATTATATATGGTTTAATTTTATTTCAATGCTATTATAACTTGATGTAATGGATTTTCATATCACATTTATTTCTCTAGTCCTTATAGAAAATTTTTTATTTTCATTAATTTATAATGTTCCCATGATTTTATATCCTCATTAATATCATTAAAATTACATGGATTTAAATATCCATATATATTTTATTCTTTCATGATGTTTTCATTCGAATGTTAGAAGTTGTTTTTTGTATTTTTTTTCTATGTATTTTTAATCTAGATTTTTATGCATGAAATTCAATTAAAAAAAATAATATTATCATTTTTCCAGAAATCTATTTTACTTTAATCTAATTAATATTTATATAATAGATTTTGCGTTCATTTTACTCACATTATGAACTATTGTGATTGAAATAACATTTTTATGGAAAATCGACATTATTTATATCTTATATCAATGTTATTTTTTCTACCATTTATATGTTTTTTATAAATTGTTTTCCAAATTGTTTGTTCTATTATATACTAAAACTTTAATTTACTTTTTACCCATTTTATAGTTTTTACAAAATTTATGGAAATATATATATATTGTTTAATTAATGGGGTAGTTTTTTACTTTTGTAAAAAATGTGGAATGAATATTTTTATATCATTTTTCACTCGAATAGTATTTCCCAAAATCATAAAAACTCAATACATTGAAGAATATAATACATGTAACCAATGATATTTTCATTGGAAATGATTTCCATAATATTGGGGATTCTATTATTATATTGTATAATTTATAAATAAAAATTTATTTTTATAATGAAATATTCTAGCAATATTTAAAAAAAACATTGATTAAACATTTTAAATTTAATTACATTTTAATGGGGATATAATTCTATGATATCATCTCTATTTAATATTCTGATGGTTTAAGTATATGAGAGAAATATATTTTTGAATTTTTTTCCCACCTGGTATGCTTTATGTATTTTCTCATGATATTATGGAATGAATATGAATAGATATATTATTATGTCATGAGTGGTAATAGAATTATATATCACTCTAATGAATTAATAAATTTTAATATTATATGAGTTGAATGATAACATGGGAGGTTATCCTAATCCTGTATGATAATACACTGATTATTATCCCAAGATAAAAATCGGCTTCATTGTAGGTTATCCTATGTTTTAATAAGGATACATGTGACACTATACACAATCAAAATGACGGTACATTGAGGTTAACCGAGAAAAGATTGAAAGTACATGTGAGGTTTTCCAATGATATAAGCATTTATATGGGACTTTATCCAAGGATTAATATGTTAATAATGTCTTCGTGCGTATACATCATATGACAATTCAAATATTATGATTATGAAACCCATTATGTAAAAATTTTATAACATTATATCATGCTAATTTTATTCTCTGATATCACATATTATTCGATTCCTTAATGATTAACATCTTATGAACTACCAATTGTTATTCCATGACACATATTCCTGTTATATTATTTTTTATTTGTGATTTAAAATGTTTAAACTCAATGGAACATATCATTAATGGTTATGTTAATTTCCATGTTATCATTGATATCTCATTAGTTTATACTTATAGAGAATTTATTATTATAACTTATTTTTCTCATCTATTATGGATATTATGACATTTTTATGTATGATATGTCCTATAAGGGTTCTATTTGTAAGGGATGATGTAGATCCTTTAGGTACAGGTTATTTTGGTATCAATTTATCCAATAAAATTAAACCTATATGATTTTAGAATGGATTGTAATGTTATGTAACAAATATTTAGGAAATGATTTAAAATACTTATGTAAGATAATTACGGGTAATTAATGATGGTATAAGATCAGGTATTAGTTACCATTAGAAACTAGGGTGAAAAATCATTATTGATAAACAATAAGATAATATGATGCTGATAAAAAGTACATAACTCATTATAAATATATAAGTGTACAATTGTAAACAAAAAATCCCCATTTGGAATAATCAAGTGGGCATATATTTTGTAATAGTTTAATATAGTTGTAATAACCATGAATTTCAATGGTTGAGTTTATGTCATCCATCATTCTAATGAATGATTTCGATTCCCTTACTAAAAAACTGATTTGAAACTCCCAAGAGGAATGATCTAGTTAATTCATATTTTACTTATGATCCAACAAAGAGTATTTGAATGAATGGTGATAATGTATTTTATAGGTTAAACCAATGATTTCATATATTTAAATTATTGTGTTTTATTTGATTGGGACTATAAATAATTAGTAATCCTTCTTTAGTTTATCCATGGGTTTATTATTTCTCATAATAGGTTATTTTATTTTAGTTATTGTAATGATATATAAAGAATAAATTTAATGAAGAAATTTAGGGAAAATGTAATTACTAACCTCCTAGGAAAATAAATGATATTGTATATGGAAGGAAAATTGAAATTTCAATATTTAAAAAATATTCATATGTCATTAATAATGGTGAACATCCAAATTAGAAAAAGAGGGGTGAAAATTTTGTTTATGTCCAACATGGTGAATCATCACTCGTTTTTTTGTTCTACATATCCACAAGTTACTAAGAAATGTATTAGTACCATTAGAATTATATTTTCCATCCTCCAATGACCACAGCATGAAAAATTATTATATCTATTTATCAATTGGAATGGGTATACGATTATTTATTGTATCTTTTCATGAACATGATACATCAACAAGAAATTTTCTCTATAGAGTTATAAGTGTTAATAATGTTACTTTGAAATAAGTGATTTACCCATTTTATTAACATTTAAATACTGTTGAACATATGGTGGAAAAGGTATCTATATAATTAACATGTTATTTTTTATCAGGTGACTTTTATAAGACTTGTGAGTTTTGTTTATGGTATTATCATCCAACATAATAGTAAGGGTGATAGATTCCTTAACGGCATATATAAATTCTACTATGTTTGTTATACATTATTATCGTAAATTTTTTTGAAGTATTCAATTAATGTGATACAAAAGTTAAAATAGAAATGTGATTTATGCATCATTATACTAGTTTTAGTATGAATATATATTCGAAATTCGTTTCGAATTTTAATAACTAATATAATTAATGGAAGAATATCAGTGTTTCATTATTCTCTATGGGTTGAAAGAGACATCATGTAAAAATTATTTAGGGGACATATAAATTATTTATGTTTTCAATGTAAGGTCATCTGTAAATAAAATATCAAATTTATGAAAAGAAATTATCTAATTATGGCTAATAATCACTATTGAATGAACCACCCACAATATGATGGTTTATATAAAATAATTATTAGAATAATGACAACAAATTATGAACTATTTAGATTAGGGATTAAAATCAAAACTAGAACCTCATAATACTATTAGAGAAGGTAAAATGACAACTAATATCTCTTTTTGATGATGGGTAAAATATCAACATTCTAATAATTAAACATACAATCACCTCTAAAAATTTTAATTTGTAATTTTTTTATAGGTCTTCCAACCCATTTATATCTAATGAATTTTATATGGGTCTCACAAGACCACCTAAATAATTTTTTGTTGAATTATTTGTTAAAACATATTTTCAATCAATGATCACATATATAGTATTTTATTCTTATATTATTTATGTTTATGAGAATATGAATCTTTAAATCTTTTTATTATTACATTATTTTCATTTAATACACTATTATACATGTATTGGATTTATTTACATAAATAAAATAGTAATTTCTATAGTAAGGAATTAAAAATTGATATTTTGAAAAACCCTATGATTTTATATCAATTTGATTATAAAAATTTACATTTGAAGGAAAATGAACTATTATGTGTGTATTTATACCAGCTTACAATATTTTATTCTCTCATGTGATTGAGGATAAAAGCAAATTTTTGTGAGAAGCCGATTTTATGCGGTATTTTCTTAAATAATTTCACATTCTGACTCATAATATTGAATTTTGTTTTTCAGTGGAACTCATAACTGTTTCTACAAAGAATTAAAATAAAAGTAAAAAAAATAACATCAATTGACTTATTTAAGTTGATGAAAAATAACTATTTGAATCTTTAATATTTATTCATTTTATAATTTATTCCAATATTAAAGGATCCTAATATTTTTTAATAAAAGAATATTTTTCAATATGGTCGTGGACTGATTATCAATAATGTAAGAACATAAAAATCATAAAAATGTATCTTATTTATCACATTAAAAAATATCAGATATTTTACATTGAGATCAAAAAATTTCTAATAGTGATGTATAATTTATATAATATCTGTTAAGGGTGAAAAGTAAATAAATACATATTACACCCTATAATAAGAAATATAGAGAAGATTAATTCTTACGGAGGTCATTCAATCTTTCTATTTTCCTCTTGATATTCATAAATTTGATGAAATTAGTCTTTATTGATTAACATGATCAGTTACAGGATATCATTATATATATTATTATAATATATTCGTAGTGTAAGAAATAACATCAATATCGTATAATAATTTTTCTAAATACCCACATTATAATGAATTAAGATGAAAAATATAAAAAGTGTGAATTTTTGCTAATGAGAATCACTTTTGTTCTATAAAATATCATGGGAGTGTTTATGAGTGAATCCATCGATGAAAAAATGATATATAATTTTCTTCATTATAAAGGACATTGAATTATATCAATCACATTCAAGAAAATAATATGTATTATCGATGATTTACCATGAATTTATCATGACAATCTAATCCATTAATATTGTTAATAACAAAGTGATAAACATTACTCGTGAAATTAATTCTTTTGGAAAATTTTATGGATCATAAGAGATTGTTATTTTGAGAAAAAATGAATTCATTACAGTATAGTAAATAATTGATTTAGATCTCTAATGTTCAATTCATGTAGGTTCTGGGTGGAGTTATCATAGATGATTCTATTGTAATATTCTTCTCCCCTATGAAACTAAAAGATCATGAAAATATTTTCCCAATTAATGTTTTAGAGTAGTTTTGACAGGTATTATGGTTATTATAATTAGTCAATTTATTTATAATGAATTGTGTTTCATGTAAACAAATAAGAAGTGGTTAATTTTTTTATTTTCCCAAAAAAGATGAATATATTCCAAAGTCTATAGGAGGAGTTAAATTATTATTATGATTACTGACTACATTTACACCATATGAATGCGATTACAAATGATGAATTTTTGATTCGGATAGATCATACTATTTTATAAATCAACCTGATCATTAAATATTTAAAATAATTTCCTTTCTTATGTGGTGGTGATTCTCACTCTAAAAGAAATGTTTCTAGAAAACCCAAAATATATTATACGTTTTAGAGGATTAATAATGTATTTAAAAGTTAATTAAAATATACTTAAAATCACATTATTTTATTATGAATACATTTATTTGGTCATATATTCTATTTATTGTAATTGTTACATCACATTTGGGTCCTTATGATATCAAAAATGACAATTTATATTTACATGATATTTAATTTTCACCGAAAAATTGTATTATCTCAAAAAAATTTGAAACATTCATTGATCCATAATTTTAACATTATGATTACAAAAAATAATATTCATTTCTTATAATTATAATTTTTAAATATTTTAGTTTTGTCTTCATAAATAAATTCGACATTTAAATGAAATGTTTGATTTTTTAAATAATAAATGTTTTTTAATACATATAAAAATAACATTTTTAATGATATGAATTATATGATAATTTATATTTGATAAAAAAATATTTAATAAGATTTAAATATTATTTTTTTTAAAAATCGTTTATTTGAAAATTTATTTATTTGAATTTCAATATTAACAAAATAATAATATTTTTTCCTTTTCCTTATCAAAATAAATAAAATTAAAATGTAGTAATAATACATTCCTTATTATATTCGAAGTAATGTATATATTAATATTTCTTGATATGGGATACATATGCATTTGATACACAAGAATATTTCTTAATAGTAAGGTCTGTGATGGTGGGACATTCATGGGGCAGTTCTGTATACATTGGTTGGGTCGTGATCTTGATGATCATGAACATATATTTTAAACTGTTTCACTCATGCATAATTTTATGTATATAGGTCAAATCATAGTTAGGTAAAATTCCCAATGTGGTTATATCCCTCATAAATTTTATTTAGTTTTCCTCTAAGTATATGATCCTATTCATTAAGGCAATAAAATTATTTTTCTCTATCAATTGGATTTATTAAAACCCTATATTAATAAAAATCATTTTATCCCCATTTAATGAAAATATTATCTATGGTAATGATAAATACTTTTTTTTAAAATATAATTTGATATAATAAAATAAAATAAGTTCATGTATTTTCTATCAATATAAAACATAAAAAGATATTTAATTAAAATAAAAAATGGGAATTTTATTTATAAAAGGTTATGTAATTACAATCATGCTCAATTTTAATATTCAACCCTCCAAATTTAATTTCCCAACTAAAAAATATAAGGGTAACTCTACTTCATCACCTCCTTTAGTTCCCACATTACATCATAAAACATTTTGTTCCTCCACAACACATTGAAATGGTAAATTATTTTATTTTTCTAGATCATTTTCTTTGTAATCTAATATAATCATTGGGTGGTCTTAAAATGTATAACCCTGACCCATGTTACCCAGAGTTGGTGCATTATTACATAACATTGACATGATTTGAGGATTTATCTACCGAATGACCAGTTAGTTTAGTATCATTGGAAGTACTATATACATATATAAATCTTATATTACATCATGAAAGAAAAACCAAAACATTGTTTCCCTTTGAAAACAATCATATACATGGACCATCCTTATTGTTTAATCAGAATATACTTCTTCACATCCTAGTAAAAATAAAATATAATAAAGGGGTAAGCTCAGAGGCTCAGTAAGGATAATAATATTGATGCACAATCATAAATAAGAATACAAATTTATGGAAATGTATAAGAATTAAACATATTCATTTTAAAGTTAATCATTATCATAAAATGGTAATGATAAATCATAAAATTATATTTACTTATTCAGATGTATATTCTAATAGTCGATTAAAAAATGTAAAATCAATATCTAATTTCATAATGATGGAATGAAAAATTCCAGACATCATAAACACATAGTCAAGGCCTCGTTTAATGACTACAAATTAGATTTCTTCATGTCCTCGTGTCAAGACTCTAGTATGTCTCATTAGAATTACCGATGCATCGAGGAGCTATAGCGGGCCCCACTATTCACTTACTAAGTCTAATGCATTATTCGTAAGAAAAGGTTGAAACATAACATAAACAATCATATTAAAACTAGCATGAGAAATGTTAATACTTTAACCATAAACCATGAATGGTATAAAAATAATACATCCATAGTGAATCATATCCAAGAAAATTAAATAATATATGGAAGATTGTATCTTAATAAATCAACTTTAAACAAAAGTAAAAGTCCATCAAAAGATGATGATATAGATGAAGTCAAATCTATTTGAGAGGAATAGATCATTATATTTTGAAATCAATTAAAAGTCAATTAAATATAAAACAAAACATTTATTTTGAAAATATTATTATAAGCATGTAATGGATGCTTTGAATGTGTCAAACTAGCAAAAAATAGCCTAACCTGTCATATAAGTTAAGAAAAAAATTCTTACCATAATTTTTTAAAAGGTCATAAATTACCTTACGTAGAAAATGATGAAAATATTCATTTCTAACTATTTTATAATAATAAAAATGCCAGTATAAATGACTATAACAAATAGTTTATAAAATAGTAAAAATTTATTTGAAATAAATCTTTAGGAAACATGGATGTGGATGATAAAGAAATCGTAGTAGATACTTAAATATAAATGACTTTAGATAATAAACAGATTATAAAATTGACCCTAACCTTCTAATTTTCCATAGTCGATGTCAGTATTACCTCTTTTCTAATGATTAAATAATATTTATTAAATTATTAAAGAGACACAAACATAAATATGATATCATATATGATATTTTAATATTGATTTTTTAATGATATTTTAGTAGTATCATCATTTCAGTTGTTCACTGAATCATTTTACATTATATGTTTTGTTACATTAGTCATGTTTCTTATGGATAAGATGTATTTTATTCATATACATAGTAATATTATGTTCTTAAACATAATTTTTTAATCATAAAATGAAATTTTTTTCTGGAATGGTTATGATGGGGAATGAATCTCATCGTGTTCATGGAGACGGTAATCTGTACATATGCACGAGTGACAATACCATTATATTGATGGTGGAATAATATTTGTTTGGATTGTATAAAATATATACAGAATAATTAACATGTTATTTTTATTATTTATATCAATTATACTCTTTATTATACCCATCCAAATATTTATGTGTTGAATAACAAACTACACCATGATGTGGAGATGGTAATTCGTACGTAAGAAAGTATGGTCACATTGTCATTCATATGATGGTTAGAATAATAAATATGTGTGTAGAATATTTAAAATAAAATCCCAGTATGTATGTAACATACCAAGTAAGTAATGAATAATAGATATTTTTATCTATGTCTATTAATGAATTAGATAGTGTTTTAGAGACTTAAAATGAAAATAAATACAATCTTATGCATGGAATACACTAATATTCTTAAAAGATTGTTTTACTACCTTTTGATGGAAAAAAATTTTAAATCTATCTTTTGACAATTTTATAAGCTAGGTTTGTCAAAATAAACTTATTCTTTATGATTATTACATCAAAATTTACTTTCTGTGAATTTTCAGTATTTTTCTGACAATGTTCATTTTTTAATGAATAGTAAAAAATACTGCATTTTACATCAAAACTGCTTTTTAATCTAATTTATTTATATTATTATATTATCTTTTGAGCTGGTTTTAAAGTGAAATCTGAATATAGTTTTACTATTTAATCCAATTTTTGTCATTGGAATCAATTTCACTCTGAAATTGGACTTAAACTAGTGTCAATATTTTCATAGATATTGTTTAAAAAAACCCGCTATTTGTCATGACAGCGGGAATTAATTATTAAATTAATTAATGTGACTTATATGTTTCGAATTTTGTAAAATAGACTTCATTTTTTAATTTGGAGTATCAAATATAGCTTAGGTTGAATTTTTTGTAATTTTCTGAAAAACTTCAATTTTTGATGAATAGTGAAACCACTAAGTGGTACTTATAAAAACTAATTTTTCGTTTAAATGAAATTTTGCCATCTTTTTGTTTTTAATTTCAAAAATCCGACATAAATGGTTGTCATTAAGAAGTAAAATTTGGTTCAATGATATTAAAATAATTTTTTGGTGAATAGTAACTTATTAAGTTCTTAATCGCGATTAGTGGTAATTAGTGTAGTTTAAGGTAAAAATAATGTTTTAATAGTATGAGATGAGATTGACACATGTCCTACCCTCATTGGAGGTGTCATGGCCGACCAAGACAAGCCATGGGTCAACTTGGGGACCCCATGGAGCCACTTTGGTTGGGAAATGACATAAATAACTTTTTATTTAATGTTAAAGTAAAAATGACACAAACATGAGTTATGTTACTAAAACAATTTTCATATGGGGTTATACAAGTCATATTTTGGACTATAAATATTCATTATAAAGCTAAAAAGATTTCCTACATCATAGTATTTTGTTTATAATTTTTAGTCATTAAATAAATTAAATTATTTATGACATCATGATGATGCAGTGATGACCTCATTATTTAACAATTTAAATAAAATGGAAAGTTAATGTAAAATCTAAAACCTACACATGGCCAAAACCAATTGGATGAGTGGTTCTCGAACCCTTATCACCTTAACATCTAATTATATCAATGTTTGACCTTTGTAATCCTAAACCCATTTTAAAATAAAGTAACTTATCTTTACTTTCCAAGAGTGCCCCTCCTCTCCTCTTATAAAAGTCCCCCACCTTTACCTCCTTACCCACACTCCCAAAGCCTTTGGCTCGTCCAACCCCTGCCCATTTTGTCTCTACACTTCCCTATTTTACTCCTTGAAGCCTCACTTTGGGCAGAAGTCTTCCCAAGGAAGCCTTTGATCTCAAACCAAAGGGAGTTACCCGATTTTAAGGTAATGTCTTCTTTTGAGTCCTTTTGTTTTATTTTGCTTCTCCAACCCCCTAAAATCTTTTCATTATTTTCTTTTGTAACAACTCCAGTATCCTCAATATACTAGTATTTTGTTATAATAAGTATTCAAGCTACAATTACACACACCTACTTCTAATGGTTAACGAACATACTGTTTCCGTGGATGGTGAATTTATGCCTCCCGAAACGATGATTGTTCAACATTCTTTTAACACCTTCAAGGGTGGACATTAAGATGTCACTATATTTATATATGATATATAATATGTTTATGTTTTCCTTAATCTTCTTTATTTTCCTTTTTGGGCATACATTTATGGTTTCCATTATGGGTAAACGTGAGATCTTCATTTAAGGAAGTGCAGACTACCGCCCCCTCAAAGTGATTTGATTCGTTAAATACCATATGTGGGATGTATAAAGGATGGAACAATGATATTATATATGATATTATACTGGAATAATAATATACCTTTATATCATTATGATTCCATTCTATAAAATACTAAATAGAAATGAAAGTAGCGTTCATGTGTACGTACGGCTTACCGTCTCCATGAATGGTGCATTTCATTTCATACCTCTAAATGATTATGTAATATTATAAATGCATTAATATACTAGATATATATGACATATATGATATCTACATCATGAATACCATTCGGTATATAATGGATACATGAACAACTTGTAATTATAAAGGGTTTATTTTTTACTCAAGTACCAATGATCGTTAAAATGACCATTATTAACTTAAATAATTACATAGTGTTCCTGACATGGAAATAAGTGATTTAAAAAGAATAATGAACTTTAAAATGGTTCATAAGCAAGTATAAATTAACTCAAGTTTATTATCCAGGACATTAAAGAACGATCGAGTCATGTCGGACCTGAGGTATGGGACTTCGTCTCAATCTCCTTTCATTGAGGCATATTTTGTTTTATACACAACCTTCTTTTATACAGTGTATAAACCCCTTTTGACTTTTAAGTTTATTCAAAAGGAATCTTTTTTTATACGAAGCATTTACTAAATGACAAAAGGGAATGTTTTTGTCGTACGTATCCGGCGACAACGACTTCTCCGCCGCCGTGACCATTATTTGAGTTTCGGTTTCCTCTACAAGCCATATTTTTAAAAAAAATTGAAAAATGAATACCATGTTTTACTTTTCTTTTATTTTGGTATTGAAAACGATTTTCATAATGTTTTTATATCAATGTGTTGTATTGATATCTTATGATTGAAAGGTGGAAATGTTATGTTTCCTTTATTCATGTTTTATGTGAAACGATTATGTTGAGGTTCTTGGGCATTATTATGATGACGGGTGGTTCCGTGATAAACTAAGGGCGGGTGAGCCCGATATAGCTCTCTAATGCATTGGGTAATGCGAAGGAGTGAAATGTTAGGGTTTCTCCGAAGAGATTCAGGGAATATACTGTGATGGGTATTCCAAACGTAACCAAGTGGGTTACTCCCTACGTAACAATGTTATGAACGCCTCAAGTTACCTTTATGTCTTATGATTTCTATGATTTATTCATGATTTGATGAGGTATGTTAAAGTGCTTATGTTTTATGGGTAAAGTATGATTTCATTCTTATGTATATATGTACCCATGTTTCCTTTCCATATTTTTATATCCCCTACTGAGTTTTTATGCTCATCCCAAGTTTTTTTTTGAAATGTTTCTCACATGTCAAGGGAATGGTACATGATATGATGATAGTTTCAAGGAAGTGTCAAGAAAGAATCCGTGTTTTATTTTAAATATGATTCCATTGATGGGAAAGAAGAATATTATCATTATGTAACCACTTTGTTTATATGTAGAATGTAATGCAAGTTTTATGATTTAATTCTCAAAAACTCTAAACCCAAAAAGATCCTCAATGTGTAATCTTGTAATAACTCAATATTAAGTAAGGTTTAAGGTAGGGGCCTTATAGTTGGTATCAAAGGTCGGTTTATATAACTTCAGAAGTTAGAATTCTATTAAATGATTATCCAAAAATATTTTTTTATGGTCAAATTGAAGTGATATAGTATTTGAAGATTACCATGTTGCTTCATCTAAGACATGTTTGTTCAGAATGGTTTTCCGCAGAGGAAACAGGGAAGCAGTGCTAGGAAGGCATACAGAAGGAAATAACCTTCCGAATCAGTATCCTGAGATGGTCGGAATTGGAAGTGAACAGTTTTTTGCAGTAATGGCGCAGTTGACTCAAACGATAAATGGCGGTGGTATCCACACACGAGATCAGCCAGATCAACCGCAGAGGAACATGTCAGTGGTGGAACATTTCCTGAGGCAACATCCCCCATCATTCAGAGGATCATCTGACCATGTGCTAGTTGAAGGGTGGATTAAAGCACTGGAGAAGAATTTTTATGTCATGGGGTGTTTAGACAATCAAAAGGTTAGTCTTGCTATTTATCGTTTGGAGGGTGAAGCAGATCAGTGGTGGTCGATGGTTAAAAATATCATGGATGCTGATGAGATTGATGCTCTCGACTGGGATGAATTCAAAGGAATGTTTCTTGAGAAGTATTTTCCTAAGGCTGTTCGAATTAGGATGGAAAAGCAATTCTTGGAATTGAGGAAAGAGGAAGACTCAGTGGCTACCTATAAAGAAAGGTTCACTCGACTGGAAAGGTATGCTCCAAATTTTATCTAAGACCTTTATAGTAAAATCAATCGTTTTTACTCAGGATTAAATCCAAAATATCGAAGGCCATTAGCTTCTCGTGAGATTATATGTTATGAAAAGCTTGTTCTATGTGCTGAGAAGGTGGAAATAGAGTTTTCCGATGATCAAGTGTTCTATAACAACCAACAGAAGAAGAGATCGAGGTGGCAGGAGAAAGGTAAGAATTCTTCAAAAAAGTCTGATGGTAAGAAAACTAAGTTTCCAGTTTGTGATAAATGTGGAAAAAGGCATGCTGGGGAATGTCTTCTGAATTCTGGAAAGTGCTACCGATGTGGTAAGATGGGACATAAGGATCGTGATTGCACTGAAAAAGATCAAGGTGAAGGTAAGACCAAATTTGATTTACAGTTAGTGAAATGTTTTAAGTGCAATGAGATGGGTCACTATGCAAATGAGTGTCCGAAAAAGAGCTCAAGTGATGGGAAGAAGATAGACTACAAGCAGAAAGGGGTGGTGAAATCCTTTGCAACTACTTTAGCAGATGTCGGGCCGTCAAATGAAGTTGTATCAGGTACATTGTTTGTTTTTTCAGATTATTCCAGTGTGTTTTTTGATTCGGGGTCTACACATTCTTTCATCTCTGAAACCTTTTCTAGTAAAATGGGAATACCATTTCAAGAAATGACTCTTGAACTTTTGGTAAAAACACATGGGGGAAATGTTGAGGCAAAAAGAATTTATAAGAATCTTCCTATCCTTATCTGTGGAAAGAACCTACTTGCAGACCTTATTTTTCTACCTCTAGTAGAGTTTGATGTTATCCAAGGTATGGATTGGATCTCTATTTACCATGCTAAGATTGACTGTAGAGCTAAAGAAGTTTCTTTTCAGAATGACTTTCAATTTGTGTACAAGAATGAACCCTTACTGTTGATAACTTATCAAGAGGCCGAGAAACTTGTAAAATATGGAAATGAATGTTACCTTGCACACAACGTTGAAAATAAAGGAACTGTTCAGATTAATGATGTGCCAGTGGTAAATGAGTATCCTGATGTTTTTCCTGATGAGTTTTCTAGAATAATACCAGATCAGGAAGTTGAGTTTACTGTTGACTTAGATCCTGATGCTAAGCCAATTTCAAAACCCCCTTATCGAATGGCTCAAATTGAACTTTTAGAGTTGAAGGAGCAATTGCAAGATTTAGTAGAGAAAGGTTTCATTTGACCTAGAACATCACCATGTGGTGCTCCTATCTTGTTTGTTAAAAAGAAAGATGGTTCAATGAGACTTTGCATTGATTATAGAGCCTTGAATAACATCATTGTTATGAACAAATATCCTTTGCCTCATATCGATGATTTGTTTGACCAGCTCCAGGGAGCTCAGTATTTTTCAAAGATTGACTTGAGATCGGGTACCATCAGCTGAAGGTTAAGGAAGCAGACGTTCCGACGACCGCGTTCCGTACAAGATATGGCCATTATGAATTTGTAGTAATTCTTTTTGGGCTAACCAATGCACCTTCTGTATTCATGGACATAATGAATAGAATTTTCCATGAGTTCTTGGATATGTTTGTGGTGCTTTTTATTGATGATATTTTGGTGTTTTCTAAAAGTAAAGTAGATCATGAAAGACATTTAAGGGTTATATTGCAAACCGTTAAAGAAAAGAAATTGTATGGGAAATTCAGTGAGTGTGAGTTTTGGTTGCAACAAATTTCTTTCCTTGATCACATTGTTTCTAAAGATGGGATAACTGTTGATCCTGCAAAAACAAAAGTTATGGAAGACTAGCCAAGACCCACAAATGTAACTGAGATTCATAGCTTCCTTGGTTTGGCAGGATATTATCAAAGTTTTGTTAGAAATTTTTCACGGTTATCTAGTCCAATTACTAAGCTAACTCGGAAGGGTGTTAAGTTTATCTGGACAAAAGAATGTGATGATTGTTTTCAGGAATTGAAAAGAATATTGGTGAATGCTCTAGTTTTGGCACTACCTTCCAGGAATAACGAGTTTGTTATCTATAGTGATGCTTTAATGAAAAGACTTGGTTGCATCCTAATGCAGAATGATCAGGTAATTTCTTATGCTTCACGACAGTTGAAAACTCATGAGGTAATTACCCTACACATGATTTGGAATTAGCTGCTGTTTTATTTTCTTTTAAAATTTGGAGGCATAATTTGTATGGAGTAAAGTGTGAAATATATACTGATCACAAAAGTTTAAAGTATATATTCACTCAGAAAGAGTTCAACATGAGACAGAGGAGATGGCTGGAATTAATCAAAGATTATGATTTTACAATTCATTACCATCCGGGAAAATCAAATAATGTGGATGATGCTTTAAGTCGAAAAAGTAATGCTTCATTAGAAATGTTGCGTTTGGAACATGATCCTTTGGTTAAGGATTTGATGAACTTTGGCATAGAAGTTGTTGGTGCAGTAAGTTCATCTATTTTGTTTCAGGTATCAGTGAGATCATCTCTATCAGATAGAATCAAGCAAGCACAGAAGCAAGACAGTGAGTTGCACAAAAAGGTAGAGCTGGTTCAGAAAGGTAAGTTGCCTGAATTCAACATTGATAATGATTGCGTTTTGAGATTTGGGAAGAGATTGTGTGTTCCTTGTGATTCAGAGTTGAAGAGAGAATTGTTATGTAAAGCTCGTAGTTCTCCGTTTTCAGTTCATCCTGGAAGTACTAAGATGTACAGAGATCTTCGGGAGTATTACTGGTGGGATGGAATGAAAAGAGATATTGCTGATTTTACTGTGAAGTGTTTGACATGTCAACAGGTTAAAACAGAGCAGCAGTTACCGAAAGGGATGCTTCAGCCTTTACCGGTGCCAAAGTGGAAATGGGAGAATGTATCCATGGACTTTTTTGTGGGATTACCGAAGACATCTCGGGGTAATAATGCAATCTGGGTTATTGTTGATCGCTTGACTAAATCTGCTCATTTCCTTGCTATACGAGATACTTTTTCCCTAGTTCAAATTTCCCGTTTGTATCTTAAAGAGATAGTCAGGTTACATAGAGTCCCCCTCTCCATTGTATCTGATCGTGATCCCAGGTTCATTTCAAACTTTTGGAAAAGCCTTCAGAAGTCGTTGGGTACTGTGTTAAATTTTAGTACAGCTTTTCATCCTCAATCAGATGCGAAGTCAGAACGAACAATTCAGACCTTGGAGGATATGCTACGTGCTTGTTCGATGGATTATCAGGGAAGTTGGGACCAACATATTTCTTTGGTTGAGTTTTCTTATAATAACAGTTTTCATTCCAGTATACAGATGACACCATTTTAGGCATTATATGGGAATCGCTGTCAAACTCCAGCTTTCTGGGATGAAGTTGGTGAAAGGAAGTTGATGGGACCTGAACTGGTAAAAGAGATGGCAGAAAAAGTTCAGCTGATTCAGAAGAACATGAGAATAGCTCAGAGCAGGCAAAAGAGTTATGCGGATAACCGGAGGAAGGATCTATCTTTTTAGGTAGGTGATCATGTTTTTCTCAAGGTATCTCCTTTGAAAAGTGTGATGTGATTTGGTAAGAATGGAAATCTGAGTCCAAGGATTATTAGACCATATGAAATTCTGGAGAGAGTTGGATCAGTTGCATATCGAGTGGATTTACCTACGAGTTTATCTCAGGTACACAATGTTTTTCATGTTTCGATGTTGATAAAGTATATGCCATATCCATCTCATGTTTTGAGTCCAGAGATAGTTCAGCTGAATGATAACCTATCTTATGAGGAACAAGTGGTCCAGATTCTTGACCACAGGGAGTAAGTGTTACGAAATAAGGTGATTAGTCATGTAAAGGTTTTTTGGAAAAACCACATGATGGAAGAGGCAACATGGGAATCTGAAAATGCAATGAGGGATAAGTACCCTTATTTATTTGATAAGTAAATGAATTGTCGGGAAGCAATTTTCTAAACGGGGAAGGATATAACATCCCAAGTAAGTAATGAATAATATATATTTTTATCTATGTCTATTAATGAATTATATAGTGTTTAGAGGATTAAAATGAAAATAAATACAATCTTATGCATAGAATACACTAATATTCTTAAAAGATTGTTTTACTGCCTTTTGATGGAAAACCAATTTTAAATCTATCTTTTGACAATTTTATAATCTATTTTTTTCAAAATAAACTTATTCTTTATGATTGTTACATCAAAATTTACCTTTTGTGAATTTTTGGTATTTTTCTGACAATGTTCATTTTTTAATGAATAGTGAAAAATACTGCATTTTACATCAAAACTGCATTTTAATCTAATTTATTTATATGATTAGATTATCTTTTGATTTGGTTTTAAAGTTAAATCTGAATATAATTTTACCATTTAATCCAATGGTGGTCATTGGAATCAATTTCACTTTGAAATTGGACTAAAAGTAGTGTCAATCTTTTCATAGATTTTGTTTCAAAAAAACCCGCTATTTGTCCTGACAGCGGGAATTAATTATTAAATTAATTAATGTGACTTACATGTTTTTAATTTTGTAAAATAGACTTCATTTTTGAATTCGAAGTATCAAATATAGCTTATGGTGAATTTTTGGTAATTTTCTGAAAAACATCAATTTTTTATGAATAGTGAAACCACTAAGTGGTACTTATAAAAACTGATTTTTCGTTTAAATGAAATTTTCCATCTTTTTGTTTTGAATTTCAAAAATCTGATATACATGGTTGTCATTAAGATGTAAAATGCGGTTCAATGAGATTAAAATAATTTTTTGGTGAATAGTAACTTATTAGGTTCTTAATCGCGATTAGTGGTAATTAGTGTAGTTTAAGGTAAAAATAATGTTTTAATTGTATGAGATGAGCTTGACACATGTCCTACCCTCATTGGATGTGTCATGGCCGACCAAGACAAGCCATTGGTCAACTTGGGGACCCCATGGGGACACTTTGGTTGGGAAATGACATAAATAACGTTTTATTTAATGTTAAAGCAAAAATGACACAAACATGAGTTATGATACTAAAACAATTTTTATATGGGGGTATACAAGTCATATTTTTTACTATAAATATTTATTATAAAGATAAAAATATTTCCTACATCATAGTATTTTTTTAATAATTTTTATACTTTAAATAAATTAAATTATTTATGACATCATGATGATACAGCGATGACCTCATTATTTAACAATTTAAATAAAATGGAAAGTAAATGTAAAATCTAAACCCTATTCATGGCCAAAACCAATTGGTGAGTGTATTTAGAACCCTTATCACCTTATCATCGAATTATATCAATGTGGGACCTTTGGAATCCGAAACTCGTTTTAAAATAAAGTAACTTATCTTTACTTTCCAAGAGTACCCCTCATCTCCTCTTATAAAAGGCCACCACCTCCAACTCCTTACACACACTCCCAAGGCCTTTGTCTCGGCAAAACCCTGCCAATTTTGTCTCTCCACTTCCCTCTTTTACTCCTTGAAGCCTCACTTTGGGCAGAAATCTTCCCAAGGAAGCCTTTGAGCTCAAACCAAAGGCAGTTACCCGATTTTAAGGTAATGTCTTCTTTTGAGTCCTTTTGTTTTATTTTGCTTCTCCAACCCCCTAAAATATTTTTATTCTTTTCTTTTGTAACAACTCCAGTATCCTCAATATACTAGGATGTTGTTATAAAAATTATTCGAGCTACACTTACACACACCTGCATCTAATGGTTAACGAACATACTGTTTCCGTGGATGGTGAATTTATGCCTCCCAAAACGATGATTGTTCAACATTATTTTAACACCTTCAAGGGTGGACATTAAGATGTCACTATATTTATATATGATATATAAAATTTTTATGTTTTCCTTAAGCTTATGTATTTTTCTTTTTGGGAATACATTTATGGTTTCCATATGGGTAAACGTGATATCTTCATTTAAGGAAGTGCAGACTACCGCCCCCTCAAAGTGATTTGATTCGTTAAATACCATATGTGAGACGTATAAAGGATGGAACTATGATATTATATATGATATTATTCTGGAATTATAATATACCTTTATATAATTATGATTCCATTCTATAAAATGCGAAATAGAAATGAAAGTAGCGTTCATGCGTACGTACGGCTTACCGTCTCAATGAACGGTGCATTTCATTTCTTACCTCTAAATGATTATGTAATATTATAAATGCATGAATTTACTTGATATATATGACATTTATGATATCTACATCATTAATACCATTCTGGATATAATGGATACATGAACAACTTGTAATTATAAAGGGTTTATTCTTGACTCAAGTACCAATGATCGTTAAAATGACCGTTATTAACTTAAATAATTACATAGTGTTCATGACATGGAAATAAGTGATATAAAAGGAATAATGAACTTGAAAAAGGTTCTTATGAAAGTATAAATTAACTCAAGTTTATTATTCAGGGCATTAAAGAACGATCGAGTCAAGTCGGACCCGAGTTATGGGACTTCGTCTCAATCTCCTTTCATTGAGGCATATTTTGTTTTATACACAACATTCTTTTATACGGTGTATAAACCCCTTTCACTTTTACGTTTATTCAAAAGGAATATTTTTTTATATGAAGCGTTTACTAAACGACAAAAGGGAATGTTTTTGTCGTACGTATGCGGCGACAACGACTTCTCCACCGCCGTGACCATTATTTTAGTTTCGGCTTCCTCTGCCAGCCATATTTAAAAAAAAAAGAAAAATAAATACCATATTTAACTTTTCTTTTATTTTGGTATTGAAAATGGTTTTCATAATGTTTTTATATCAATGTGTTGTATTGATATCTTATGATTGAAAGGTGGAAATGTTATGTTTCCTTTAAGCATGTTTTATGTGATACTATTATGTTGAGGTACTTGGGAATTATTATGAAGACGGGTGGTTCCCTGATAAACTAAGGGCGGGTGAGCCCGATATAGCTCTCTAATGCATTGGGTAATGAAAAGGAGTGAAACGTTAGGGTTTCTCCGAAGATATTTAGGGAATATACTGTGATGGGTATTCCAAACGTAACAAAGAGGGTTACTCCCTACGTAAAAATGTTATGAATGCCTCAAGTTACCTTTATGTCTTATGATTTCTATGATTTATTCATGATTTGATGTGGTATGTTAAAGTGCTTATGTTTTATGGGTAAAGTATGATTTCATTATTATGTATATATATACCCATGTTTCCTTTCCATATTTTTATATCCCCTACTGAGCTTTTTATGCTCATCCCAAGTTTTTTTTTTGAAATGGTGTTCACAGGTCAAGGGAATGGTACATGATATGATGATAGTGTCAAGTAAATGTCAAGAAAGAATCCATGTTTTATTTTAAATATGTTTCCATTTATGGGAAATGAGAATATTATCTTTATGTAACCACTTTGTTTATATGTGGAATGTAATTCAAGTTTTATGATCTAATTCTCTAAAACTCTAAACCCGAAAATATCCTCAATGTGTAATCTTGTAATAACTCAATATTAAGTAAGGTTTAAGTATAGGGCCTTATAATGTAGCTAGTACTGAAGTTATTATTTTAGTATAGAAATAACCAAGAAAGAGGACGTGGATGAAGAAATGAATGTTGAATGAGGTGATGAAGTAATTACCTCTTCTTTGGGTGTTTTCAATTGATTTGAACAAAACTGATCCTTATGTTGGCTTTCTGATCAAATTAAGGCCTCTTGGTTGAATTGAGGGTATTTGGGAGGAGATTTGAGTAGGGGTTTCCCATTCCAAATGGCTTTGGATGTGTGTAGTTAAGAGAATGTGACATTCTCTTTTATAAGAGAGGTGAGGGGAACATTAAAAAAAGCATGACATGTTATTTTATTATACAATCATATATGGTTTATAACGTCTCCAAAAAAATTTCATCAAGGATAAGGTGGTTCGGGGTGGAAAACCACTCAACTGATATATTTTGGATAGGATTAAGTCACCATATTAAACTTATCATTTATATTTAACTCTTAGTTAAATATTTTATCTTTTAAAAATTATTCATATATTATTATAATAAATGGTTAATAAAAATAATATAAAAACTAAGAGAACCCCAATAAGTTCGTTGTTTACATATATAGTTTTATACAAGTCATTTTCCTGAACCATAGATTTTTAAGAATATTGTATCAATTAATAATATTGTATTTGTTTTTAAAACTCATTTATGTAAATTTTGAAAATGTTTGGGATTTTCATTTTGTGAAATTCATAACATATTTATCACTGACAAAAAATATTAATTTAATAAACCCTAAAATTTCATATTAACCTATAAAATTATTTTAATTCAACAAAAGATACAATTTACATTTATTTGGGTATTTATAATATCATTTATGTTTATCATTCACTAATAATGTTATTACTTGATCTTCATTGTGTCATAAATAAATTCAATTATTTAATGACTAAAAATATTAAATAAAATTTCTTTATTTGGGATATATTTCTCTATTTCTAATGAATATTTATTGTAGAGTTTACCTTATGTATAACCATATATTATAAAAATTGTTATGAAAAATTGAATTTAACACTTTTATCTTTTGTTACAATAAAATAATAATAAATTTCCTAATCTAGTCCAAGTTGATCAAAGAGGACCATATTTTATACATAATGTTGATTTATGTCAAAAAACACATATCCAATAGAATTAGGGAATGTGTTAGGGTAATTATAATAAAATTTTTACCTATAATTACAAAATATACATTTAGATGTCTTTAATAAAATTCAAAAGTTTCTATTCACCTATAATTATTTTCATCTTATTGAATCACATTTTACACATTGATGTCAAACATGTTTTGTGGATTTTTGTAATTTAATGCACAGATGTGGTAAAATTATGTCTTCTGCAAATTTTCTGATGTTCATAGAAGTTGGGTAAAAGAAAATAAAAAATTCAATAATATTATATAAATATATATTTATTATAAATGACTCCAATAAATTAAATTCAAATAATATAGTTATTATTTATCTATTTTTACTTCAAAAAATTAAATAATAATACTAATTTTTTAAATAAAATTCGGTTTTAAACAATAAAGCATTATTTTTAACTATTCATGAAGAATTGAAAGTTTTCAGACATATACAAAAAATTCTCCGTAAGATAATTATGATATTTTGAATCCAAAACTGAAGACTATTTTGTAAAATAAAATTTTTTAAATTTCAAAAATTGGTTATTACTATTCATAATTTCTAGTTTGATTGGTCATGGTGTGCTAGTACTCGAAGTTTCGAACAATGGAAGCTATTGTAATATTCAACGGAAATGTACTAAGGATGCATGGGGTGTTACATTCTTCCATCCTTCAAATAATTTATTCATTGAAATTTCTATAATAATACTGCATAAAAATATCCAGGTGGTTCTTCATCATATGTTCCTAAGATTACCACATTACCTCTTCCATCAAATGGTTTCATCATTGAACTATTACTAGATGAGTCGTCTAGTTTCTCAACACAAGTTCTCTACTATCAGGAATTCTGATAGGCTCTTCACAATAAGACAAATCATTTTTCAGTTTTATTTCATCATAGGTGAGAACCTGCATTGGGTCAGTCATGTATTTTCTCTACAGTGTTACATGGAACACATCATGAACTTTATAGATACTTGGATGCATTGCAAAATGGTGATCCACAACTCCAATTAGTTCTAGAAATTTCAATGGTCTGATGTACCTGATACTTAATTTACTTTTCTTAACGAAATGTATAACACCCTTCCATGAAGACACCTTCCCACAAACATGATCTCCAACAAGAAATTCCAAATTCTTTTCTTCTATGATCGGTATAACTCATTTTCATACATTGAGGTACATTGATGTGGGTTTGGGTAATCTTCACCTTTTCCACTATTTCCTCAACATGTTCTGGGCCTATGAGTTTTCTTTCACCAACATCATCATAGCATGTTTGTGTGTGACATATATTTCCATATAAAGCATTATATGGTTGCATCTGAATACTTGAATAGAAGATAATGTTATATTAATATTCTTTTTGAGGTCAATATTGATCCCACATACTATGAATGTCATGTGATCATGATCTCAACATATGTTCTAAGTATTGAATATTCCTTTCTGATTGTCAATGAATTTGAGGGTGGTAGGAAGTGAACACACAAATATCAGTATCCAGGGACTTATGAAGAATTTTCCAGAATCATGATCTAGCATGGGGATCGCGATCATAAAATATCTATAGGGGTACACCATAATGTCTTACAACTTCATTAATATATATTCTTGTTAAACATGTGAGAATTACATCTTTTTTTATAGCATGAAAATGTGCTGACATTGTAAAATGATCAATAATGACCCATATTGCATAATTCATTCTACGAGTCTTTAGTAACCCCATGACAAAGTCCATAAAAATATAATAGCATTTACACATAGGTATGGGAAGAGGTTGCATGACTCCTCTAGGATATTGTCTTCCAGATTTCACCTATTGACCAACCATAAATCATGACACATAATTAGAAAACTCCCTCATCATGTTACCCCCCCCCCCCCAAATATTCCTTCAAATATCTATAAATCATATTGCTTCCATGGTGTATAATGAAATTGGATCTATGAGCATCATCAAACTATTACTTTTCTAGATTTGGAATATTGGTAACACATAGAACCATTCTAAATTTCCAAATTCCATATTCATATACGAATTCAATCAATCTCTCGTCATTCACAACTTTAATTTTATTTTGAAACTCCTCTTCATCACATGAAGAACTTTTTATCCTCTCTAGTAAAGATGGTTTGGCAACCATTTGAAAAGGTATTGATGTTTCCACCTCCATGATTATTCCCATATCCATATTTACTAGATCCACGAACCTAGTATCCCTTTCACTCTCACCCTGTTATAAACACCATGATCTTTCTGATCAATGAATATACCAACTTATTTTCCATTCATATGTTGTAGTCTATAGTGAAATCATAGTCCTCCAGTTGTTTGATCCATATCCTTTGCCTCATGTCATGTTATTTTCTGAGAAAATATACATCAAACTCTTGTGATTAGTATATATTTCACATTATTCACCATAGATATAGTATCTCCATATCTTCATAGAAAATATTACAGCTAATAACTCAATATCATGGGTAGGATATTTTTTTCATGAATTTTTAGCTTCCATGATGTATAAGAAATAGCTCTATAATTCTTCATAAGGACACAACCAAGTCCATTTTTTGAAGAATCACTATAAATAACCAAATCATCATTCCATGATGGTAGATTCAAGATAATACCAGAGACTAATATATTCTTCAATTATTTAAAAAATTATTAGGACTCTTTTTCCATGAAAATTTAACACCTTTTTGTGTGAGCTTGGTTAATGGGTCAACCAATCAGGATATATTTTTGACAAAATTCCAATAATAACATGTTAAACCAATATAATTGTGTACCTCAGTTATATTCGTTGGTTCTCTCCATTCATTGATTTCTTTTTTCATTTAACGATCAATAGATATTCCTTACTTGTATAAAATATGGCTTATAAATTAAATCTCATAATGGTAGAAGTCACACTTTTTGAACACCCTGTATAATTCATTTCATCTAGAAGATTTTAGAATATTGCACATGTGATTTTCATGATCTTCGTAGCTTTTGAAACATACCATGATATTATCAATATATACCACTACAAATTCATCATGATATTTCTTTGAAAACACTATTAATTAGATCCATTAAGACAAAGGGTGCATTAGTCAGTCCAAAAGAAATTTCTATAAACTCATAATGCCTATACCTAGTACGAAATGATTTCATTGGAATGTATTCCTTCTTCATGGAAAACTAATAATATCCAGATCTAAGTTCAATCATTTAAAATTATTAATCTCCATGAATATGGTCAAATAAATCATAAATGTGTGGTAGATGATTCTTTTTCTTTATTGTTATGGCATGGATCTCCCTTTAGTAGATGCAAAACCTCATAGATATATCTTTCATTTTAACAGAACGAATAGGGGATCCACATTGAGAAACACTATGGGGAATAAATTCACCAGTACAATATTCCTCAAGTTGTTTCTTTAGTTTCATGAATACCTCAAGGTCCATTAAATATGGGGCTTATAATATGGTCCTTGAACCAGGAATTATGTCATTGGAAAACTCAATTTATTTTTCTGGAGGATGTCCAGGTAAATACTTTGGAAACACATGAACATATTCTTCCACACGAGGTACATCCTCTATTTAAAAATTATTTTCCTCACACAATGTTATTTAATTCTTTTCCTCCCAAATAATTAAATTTAGTAGAGCTAATATGGTTAGATATAAATAATATTAAGATGATGAAATTTTTTCTCTAAAGATAATGTACTTCTTATAATCATCAAAAATTGTAACCTCCTTCTTAATACAATAAATTAACACATCATGGTATGGAAGCCAATCCATACTGAGGATTATATAAAAATCATTCATGGGAATGATGATGTGATCCGTAGTGAAAGTACATTTATATTCCCTAATTGGAACAAATTCAAAAAACATTATTTCAGTGATACTTCGCTTTGGAGTTTATACTGAAAACTCCCTTGTTAAATAAAATTATAAATATCTATTTTTTTTGAAAAACATTGAAGATATAAAACAATGCAGAGATCCTGAATCAAATAAATCATTTTCAAGATTTGATAAAACCATTAAATTACCTTCCACCACATCAATAAAAGCTTCAACCACAATAGTATTAATCACTTATGATTGGCTGTTTTTCTTTGTATTTTTCTCAGGTAAGATTATTGGGGGCATAGGTCATTCATTTGCATAATTCCCCATTTTCCATAGTTTTAGCATTCAATATTGAAAACCTGTTTCTTTCCCTTTCAATCACGAGCTTGATGGCCTTTTTCATCACACTAGTAACATACTCACATTCCCTTTCATGCATGTACTGGGGTGTTTCTACACACATTTACCACATGATAGACATTCATCATTCCCTTCATCCACTTATTTCGATTTCTAGAGTGTTCAGAAGTTCTATTCTTCTCATACTTTTCTTTATAGTATGATGACTTAGATATTTTATATTCAGTCTTGATAGAACATGAGACAATATCTACATATGATGATCAGAATTGTGACACAAATGCTCAATGGTCTAATGGTTTTAACCCATCAATGAATTGATCAATCTAACTTCGTGGGTTACTTATATAATCTGATGAATTCCGTGTCATGACCCGTCCCCTGGGGCCCATGTTCTGACTACCCCTATCCCGCCTTCCATATGCTTGGGGCTGGCGACTAGCACTAAAGGTGTAATAGAATAAAACTAAGAAGTCATTATCTTTATATCATGTAAATATGCACAAAATAAAGCACACAGCTAGAAGAAACACTAAGTAAACTGTATAACAAAATAGTGTTGAAAGAAAAATGGGCCAGAATAAAAGCACAACACTAAAGGTACAAGAAACTCAAAGTACAAGTACAACTACGAAAAATGGAAAAACAGCTAATAGGTCGTCCTATGAGGTTCATACCTACAGGGTAGGTTCAGATCATCTCCTCAGTACTCCATGTCCGTTCATCTCTTCTAGGTACCGACACGCCGTATGTTCCACCTCTGGGTATCATCCAGTCTTGGTACTCTCAGCCTCTATCAGCATTGTTCGTCATTTGCATCCAACACAATGATGTGCGGGCATGGCCCATGTAGGGGTCTGTATAACGATACTCATTAGGGACCCCGAGACCATTAAGGTCTCAAAAAATCCAACAAGGATAAACCACAAACTACGAAATCAATAGATAAACTTACTTAGGTATATTCCCATACATATACCTATGCTATCATGTGATCCATCTTAATCATGAGGAAAACATAGAAAAACTGACTCAGCTCAGCCATGATTTTATTATTGGTGTGGAATCAGGTAATATCCCAAGTCACATTGTCAAATCCTCGGTTGCTCAAGAAATCCTTCTTTATCGAGTACAGTGGGCCTTCCGTGATACAGAGTGCGCTTCTCACTATCCTTGGACTACTGAGGTACTCCTCCTGTCGAGTATTGTGGATCTACTGTATCCCCAAGCGCGCTCCCCAACATGGGTGTCCCACGTCACAAGGCATGCTCCCCCTCATAGCCTACTGAGGTTCTTCTCATATCAAGTACTATGGTTTTTCCGCGACAACAAGGTGCTCCCCACTGTGGGTCTTCCACGACACCAAGGTGCTCCCCACTAGGCTAGTAGAGTCACTCCGAGTCAAAACAGTCTGTAGTTATCAGGTCTCAGCCAGCTATTTGGTCTCCATACTATGCTCACTCATCTCCAGGAGGATCCTCACGACAAGCTATTGGTTGATACTCCAACTATCAAAAAGTCTCTAAAAGAAGTATCACAAAGGTCTTCAATGTCATAGGGGTCTCAACGTAACAGACACCGCGTCAATCAGACACCTGGTCTGTTAGTTAATAGCTTTTTAGTCCCTGGGGCTCGGTTGGATTCATGCTCAACCCATCATGAACGTACCCCATCTCAATCCAAAACTCAGTGGGGGTATCACTCAAAAATAACATCTCACTCCAAGGTTCCAACGCCATTGACCATTCTTTAAACAGACATCCCGTGCCAATTTTATGGCAAAAATAAGTATACGGGTCATACTGCACCCGGGTCCAGCCCGACCCGAACATACCTAGCACGGATCAACCCTCTTCGGGTCGACTTCACCAAACCTACAGGGTTAGGCCTAGCCTTTAATGGGCCTGATCTGTTAGGATGTTCAGCAGGCCACGAGGGGCCGCAGAGCCCGCATGTGCCGCAGGGCAGCTTGGCCACGGTGGTGTCATGAGGTTACAGGGCTGGTTCGACCATGGCGCAGTGAGGGGAAGAAGTAGGCATGGATGGGGTGCTACAAGTGGAGCAGGCCAGTTCGGCAGGAGGCCACGAGGGGCGTGTGTTGGAGCGGTCGGGGCCCCGTGAGGGGCGCGAGCTGATTCGGGAGGCCATCCGACAAAGTGAGTAGAGGTGACTCGGTCGGTGGATGGTGAGGCCGAGGCAGCAGATTCGGTGGGTGGAACTGCCGGTGGGAGGCATAGCCAGGGTGGCTTGGCCAGCGGGCGGCACGGCTGTGGATGTTCGACTAGCGAGAGGCATGGCTGGGGAGGCCGGATCGTCGCGGGGGTGGCACGGGTCGCAGTGGCCGCAGGCGGTGGCGCCATTACATTCGTTGCCGTTCCGCTTTCCTTCATTCTGAAGAACCCCACAAAGAATAATGGCAGAGGGGGGTCAGGTCATATTAGATTATCCTGCACCCTCCGCATTTAGAGTAGTAGCATACTATTCACAAGAACAATGCAACGAACTTCAACCATGACCTTTCACAATTTAATCATTCCCAATCCCAAAAATGTGAATAATGGAATACCTATAATGTGATAGAAATAGTATTAAACCCCAACCTCATGTTGATACATTGATGGAGTCATAAGGAAGAAGACAAATCATTGGGAAAATGACAGAACATCGGTATCTTCGGCGTTTTCCTCAATCGTCAGTTTGTGCGTCGGTTTGTCATTATAAAAGATGTCATGCATCGGAGGAAGTCTCAATGAAGAAGGTCTATGTGGAGGTTGGCATTCTTCGTCGGCGTTATTCATTGGAGGAACGTGTTCTTTATTCAGAGAAATAGTTTTTCATGGGAGAGCTTTTCTCCGAAGGCTCCACCAAAAAGAAAATGCCCAACTAATGTATTTCCCCAAACTTTAATCGTCGGTACAAATTCAAAATATCCAAACTAAAAACATAGGTTGGCACATTTAATTAATGTGGGCATGTGTAATTAATGAGGAGGAAGATAAAGATGCTCATCCACATTAAAGAGGGGGGGGGTTCAGTGGTTTCTTCTCCCCCGATTAATATTGGTCAGGTGGTCCCCACCACTAAATTTAATTTGGGAGGTTATTGAAAACTCGGGTGGTCCCCACCACAATTAAACCTTAAGAGGAGGTTTAGTTCCATAGGACCCAGCCGCTGAACATCCACATGGAGGGTTGCTAAAATATAAATAAAATAAATCGTGTATTTATTTTATTTATTATTTCCTCAAAACCCAAAAACTAACATTCACCCTCGACCATCTACCATCGTGGTGAAATAATTTTTAAGGGAATACTGGTTATACAAGTTCAATGGTTCCCTTGAATATCAATTCTGATCCCCGGTTCAAAAGTTAGAAAAAATCACCCGCACATTCCCTGAATGTACCAGAAATAAAGTTCAGAAATTCATTCCGAGCACTCCAGGCCTCGGAATCATGCGCCGTCAATTTTCACAGACTCGTAAATTTCCATTATAATTAAAAAAAATCATGGAAATTTTAGGTCTTTACATTCTCCCCACATATGGGCTTTACGTCCCCATAAACCAAAAGTCATAACTATGGGAACATGTGGGGGTAATGAGCACACATCTAAGCCTCCCGCTCGCATGTTCTCTCCTGGAAGTTCCCATGCTGCCAGAAAATGCATACCAGAGGTATTGACCATCCACAAAGGACCCACTCATATCGATCCTAGATCTCTACTAGAACATCCATAAAATTCTCCCCATTATCAATGCCCAGCTCGCCATTGTCGATGATGTGAGAAGGGTCATCCACTTATCTACTCAGCTAGGATATGTGGAAGAATTTGTGCACCTGGTGAAACTGAGGTGGAAGAGCTAAGGGGTATGCCACCTTGCAAACTTCGATGAGGACCTGAAAAGGTCTTATGAACCTTAGAGATAACTTTCCGCCTCAGCCAAATCTCTACAAACCTCATCGATGTGAGACCCATAGAAAGGCGAGGACGCCATCCTTGAACTCTAGAGGTCTCTGTCTCCTGTCGGCATATGACTTCTGCCTTCTTTGTGTAGTATTCATCCATTCCTAGATAACATGAACCTTCTCTATGGTAACTCGTACTATATCGGGTCCCACTAGTGATGACTCCCCTGGGTCAGTATAGCACAAGGGTGATCTGGACAGTCGCATGTATAAAGCCTCAAAACGTGCCATCCCAATGGTGGAGTGAGAGTAGTTGTTGTACGCAAACTTCACTAAAGGCCAGGGATCCTCCCAACTGTGACTGATGTTGAGGACCCAAGCATGCAACCTATCCTCGAGGGTCTGAATGATTCGCTCTGTCTGGCCATCCATCTGAGGATGGAAGGTGGTGCTCAAATGAAGCTACATCCCAAAATCCTCTTGCAACCCATTACATAGACGATAAGTAAATCGTGCTCCATGATTGGAGACAATCGTTTAATGTACTCCATGTAGCTTCACAATCTCCAGTACATAGAGGCATCCCAAGCTCTCTACTGAACCCTGCTCTCTGATCAGTAGGAAGTGGGTCGACAAGGTGAGTCAGTTGACGATCACCTAGATAGAGTCATGTCTCGTTGATGTATGTGGATGTCCTATCACGATGTCCAATGATATCCCATCCCACTTCCTCTCTGGGACCTCTAAAGGTTGATCCAAGACTGCTGGTACTTGATGCTCTTCCATTACATGCTGACAATTGTGGCATCGAGAGACCAACTCTGCAACTGCTTTCTTAATTCCCAACCACCAGTTTTCTCTTGAGAGATCCTGGTACATCTTCGCCACTCCAAGATGTATTGCGAGAGGGGATGTTTGGAACTACCACAAAACTTCCTCTTGATGTGAACTTGGTATTATGGTACGTCCTATGAAGAGGATAATGTGCTCCCCACCTTCAGGAAATCCATCGGGTTCCTATCCTATGGATATCTAACCATGTCATGTCTCAGAGCCAGTTTCCCCATGCTGTGCCTCCCTGACTCTCTGAAGATGTGGGGGAGTGACTACAAGAGACAGTAGAAAATATGCTCTATGTCTTTTCCATTAAGGATATCTGAAAAGAGGCTAGTTTCTATGTCGCCTCACCTAGAAGTTTTATACTAGATCTCCTACTAAGTGCATCTGCAAAAACTTTCCCCTTAGCATGAGTATAGAATATCTCGATGTCATAGAACTGGAGGAACTCAAGACAACGTTGTTGTCTCAGGTTATGGTCCTTCTGAGAGAATATATACGTGATACTCTTGTGACCAATGAACATTGTAAAATTCCCACCCATCAGGTAGTGTTAACACATCTTCAAGGCGAAAACCACTACCGCAAATTCCAAGTCATGGGTATCATAATTTTTCACATTTTGTCTCAACTGTCGAGAACCATACGCGATCACTGCTTTCTCCTACATTAGGACACATCTGAGTCGTGTCCCTAATGTGCCGCAGTAGACTACGTACCCTACGCCGTCCTCAGACAGATTTAATATGGGGGAACTAGTCAGCCTCTACCTCAGCTCTCGAAGGCTCTTCTGGCATATCTCTGACCTCACAAAGGGTTTCTAATTCTTCTTCAAGGAAGATAGTGGTGTTGAAACTCTAGAGAAAACTAGACCAAATATCCAGTAGTATTCATCCAAACCCAATAAACTATGTACCTCTGTCACACTCCTGGGTGGCACCTAGGAAAATACTGCCTCGATATTCACTGGATCCACTACAACTATAGCCTCTATGATGACATGTCCAAAAAGTGAACCTCTAGGATCCAGAACTAGAACATCATGAGCTTACCATAAAGTTGGTGCTCTCGGAGTGTGTCCAGGACTACCCACAAATGGTAGGTGTATTCCTCCTCTGTAGTCGAGTAGATCAGAATTTTGTTGATAAAGACTATGACAATGTGATTGTGGTACGGATGAAAGACCGTGTTTAGGAGTCCCATTAACACTTCTAGAGTGTTGGTTATGATAAAAGGAATATCCAATAACTCGTAGTGGTCGTATCAAAATTGTAAATTCGTCTTCTCCACATCCTCATCTCAAAATATGAGATGGTGAAATCCTGATATGAAGTATATATTTGAGAACCACCATGATCCCTTTATCTAATCGAAGAGTTCATCAATCCTCAGTAGTGGGTACTTATTCTTCACTGTCACCTAATTCAGGTGCGGATAGTCAACATAAAGCATCAAAATATCATCCACATTCGTGGAAAATAGAATCGGGGCTGCCCGGGGGGAATCACTGTGCCGAATAAATCCCTTCCCCTACAAGTCCTCCAGCTATACCCACAGATCACGAAGCATAGTGGTATCCATCTAATACGCTGGTGTAGATATCGTTGTTGTCTCGGGGAAAAACTCAATGTAAAAGTACACCTGTCTGTGAGGAGGTAGACCCGGAACAAATTCATGGAAAACATCCTCCTTGTGGTCCACAACAGTAGTATAGCTCGGTCTCTCCACATCAATAGCTCCGGGGGTGATCCTATCAAACTGATGATTAATTGGTAATTCTCTCCTCCGGGTAAGTATATAATGTGCTGTAAAGGCTCCCTTCTCACCGGTGAAGGTAAACCTAGTCCCATATTGGTGGACACTCCACACATTGAGCCTAATACATTCAATCTGAGCATGGACTGTATATAACTATTATATACCCAAGATGATGTCATAAGGCCTCGACGCCACTACTAGAAGATCCCAGCAGAAGCTCTCACATCCTGGAGTAAGATCACACTGCCGACACTAGTGTGTAAAGATCAAGTCTGCTCTCGTAGTAGTATCTAGACATAATGGTCGAGCCAATGGCTCCGTTGGAATCTCTGAACTCCGAACGAGGGATATGGAAATAAAAGAATGACTGGAACCTATGTCTATATGTACTCCAGCTATGGTGGACTAGACATTGAAGGCACATAATATCATATTTGGAGTTCCATGATCGTCGGATTCAATTACCTGGAGTTGATCTCTCCCCTATCCATCTGCTCCATGTGGTTGGAGTGGACCTCCGGGTGGTTGTGACTGTAATATATTGTATCATCACCGACCGCCAGCTGCATTAACAGCTCCGCTGCCACATCCTCTTTCTCCCTACAAACCATCTCAATCGAATATCTATCTCTTCTTATGTGGTATGTTAACCATCTGATAATCATTCTAATGGTGGGTCGGACCGTCACGAGCCATGTGACTCTTCCTGCCGCATGCGTAACATTTCCAGCTCATGGCAGGTCTGTCTCCACCTTGGGTTCTCTGCATAAATAATCCTGATTCATGCGATCATCCACCTGTAGGTCTAGTCCTCATGGACCTATATGATGTCTATCTACTTCCCGCTGTAGAAGACTCTGCTACGTGATGAATGGTAGTCGGTCTCACTGCTAGTGTCTGCTCAGAAAGGAAGCACTCCAAAATGGGGGCTCTCTCTAACACCCCTGCCTATTTCAGGATGCTATGTGATATAATCGAAGCCCTGTTCTTCCACCTATGTCCTTGATCAGTGGTCTGAGCCCTAAATAATGATTCCCAAACCATATATGTGGAGTAGCGTGACAGGTTAATGAATCTCACTGAGGACTAAACTACAGTCATGTTTTTCTACTGCAGATGAAGTATCCCCTCAATGCACACCGTGCGGAGAGTCGCTGGAAGTAACTCTGCAAAAAATGGGCTGTATAATTCTGCCCATAGAAGTGTCACCTCATCACGGACCTAGAGCATCAAGCTCCTCTATCTTCCTACTGCCGCATGTAGAAGGCTGGCAGCAAGATTCACCCTAAGATCGGCTGGTGTCCCTACCTGTCGGAAAACTCTCACTAAAACCTCTAGCCATTCCTCAACTGCCTGTGGGTCTGTCTCTCCCCAGAACCTGGGTGGCCTCTAGGACTGGAACTCATGAAATTAACTAAATATGTATGCAATATATACTACTGGGGATAGATTCATCAGTGGCCCAATGGGTAATATTACTGCTGGTTCCTCCACTGGAAGAGGGCCCTACATTGAGGCCTCATTCCTCGGTGGGCTATCAATGCGTGAAAATCACAGAACTCTAGCTGACTGTCTATGTGGAGGCGTACTAGAAAAAAAGAGTTTGCATGCGGTTAAAAGTTATAACTGGTGAGCTGACTTAATGAAAACTTTTGAAAACACACACACAATTAGTGTTTTCATACAATGAGCCAAAAATCAGATGTTAGGGCCCTGGTGTATAGATAGGTCGGCCGCCACACTAACAATGGACTCACTAAACTGAAAACCACAGTAACAACACATAACACTATTAATTCATAAAAGATATCAGAGTCCTATGTTCTACAATAGAACTGACTCCTCTGATACCAATTTTTCACGACCCATCCCCCAGGGGCCCTTACCGTAACTAACACCAACCCGCCTTCCATAGGCCTACGACTAGCGACTATGACCAAAGGAATAATTCCATAATACATAGATGGAATTTAATTTATATAATTTAACTCAAACATAAGAAACCACACAACTAGACGAGACGCAAAGTAAAATATATTACAAAAGAGTGCTGAAAGAAAAATGGGCTAGAATACAAGCCAACAGTAATGGTACAAGAAAATAAAAGTACAAGTAAAACTGAGGAAAAAGGAAAAGCATCTACTCGGTCGTACACCGAGTTTTTTATTTGCATGGTTGGTAAAAATTACCTTTTCACCACTCCACATCCGTTCATATCCTCTGGGTACCAACATATCATATGGTCCACCTCCAGGTACCATCTAGTCAAGGTATACTCAGCCTCCATCAGTGTTGTATGTCGTCTGTATCCAACACAACAGAGTGCGAGCATAGTCCGTGCAAGGGTGAGTATAACGATATTCAATAGGGACCTCAAGACCCTTATGATCTCCCAAAATCCACCAAGTATAAACCATAATTAATGGAATCAAAAGATATCCTTACTTATGTATATTCCCATTCATATTCCCAAATTATCAAGTGATCCATCTCAATAATGAGAAAAACATAAAAAAACAATCTCAACTCAACCAAGATTTTATTCTTGGGGTAGTATCAACTAACATCCCCAGTCACATTGTCGAAACCTTGGCATCTGGTGAACTCCTCCTCTATTCAGTATGGTGTTCTTGTCGTGACACCAAGTGTGCTTCCCACTACCCTTGGACTGCTGAGGTACTCCTCCTTTCGAGTACCGTGGATCTGCCACATCACCAAGTGCTCTCCCCACCGTGGGTCTACAGCAACACCAAGGCACTCCCCACTGTTGTTGTGCTGCAACACTAAGGAACTTCCCACTTGGCTTGTAGAGTAATCCGAGTCAAAACGGTCAGCAGTCTTCAGGTATCAGCTAGCTACTAGGTCACTGCACTATGCTCGCTCATCTCCAAGAGGATCTTCTCCACAAGATATTGGTAGACACTCCAACTGTCAGGAAGTACCATAAAAAGTATCATAAAAGTCTTCCACGTCATAGGGGTCTCGAAGTAATAGACGGCGCGTCAATAGGATGCCCTGTCTGTTAGTTAATAGCCTTTTAGTCTTGGGGGCCCAGTTGGATTCTTGGTCGACCCAACCTCACCATACCCCCTTCTCAATCCAAAACGTAGTGTGGTATTACTCAAAGGGATCGTCTTGCTCCATGGAACCCAATGCCACTAACTGTTCATCAAAGGTACGTTTGGTGCCCATTTTATGGACAAACAAAGTATACGGGTCGTTGTGGGCCCTGGTCAGGTCTGACCCGATTTGACCGACCAGGCCTGACCTGGCATGGATCAACCTAATTTGGGACGACCAGGCCCATAATGCGGCACGACTTGTTGGGAGATCCAGTAGGCCATGAGGGGTCGTAGAGTCCACGAGGGACGTGGGTCTGCGCAGCAACGGCGGTGTCATGAGGGTGTGGGGCCTGCTGGGCCAGGGCATAGTGAGGGGAACGACCCGGCTTGGCTAAGGCATTGTGAGTGGCATGTGCTGGCTCAACTGGAGCACCACGAGGGGAAAAAACCGATTTAGTCGCGGCACCTCGAGGGGCGCGGGACGGTTCAGCTCGGGCGCTATGAGGGGCGCAGGCCGATGCCGCCGGGGCGCCGCGAGGCATGTGGGCCATTTTGGGCGACTGGTAGGAGGATTGATATAGGGAAGATAAGATGGTGGATGGCGCATATAGGAGTGGTACGACCAGCGGGGGGCGCAGCTGGCGGGAGGTGCGGCGGGGGTGGCTCGTCTAGCGGGCAGCGTGGCCGGTGAGGATCGGCCGGCGGTTGGCGCAGCCGGGGTGGCTGGGAGCCTAGAGCGCCACAAGGAGGTTCTAGTCACGGTGGCTATGTGTGGCGATGGCCTTTCCTTCGTGTTCTTCCTTCTTTCCGAATAACACCACGATGAAGAACGACGGAGGGGGTCGGGCCATGCTAGTTTGGCTCGCACCCTCGGTGTTTAGAGTGGTAGCATACAGTTCACAAGAACTAAGCAAATAACACCAACCATGATCTTCCACAATTTAATCATTCCAAATACCACACAATATAAGTAGGGAGTAGGTGAAAGTGATAAAAAATAGCAATAAACCCCTACCTCGGGTTGATACGTCGACTGTGTCATGTGGAAGAAGATGATTCGTTAGGAAAAAGACCGAACGTCGGTGTCATCAGCGTTTTCCATGTTTGTTGGTTTAGGTGTTGGTTCTTCGTAGTCGAAGACATCCAATGTAAGAAAAAGTCTCAAGGTATAATGTTGAATTTGTGGTTGGCATTTTTTGTTGGAGGAATGTGTTCTTCATTCGGAGAAATTTTTCTTCGTTGGAGAGGTTTTCACACAAGGCACCACCGAAAAGGTAATGGCCAACTGATGTGTTTCCCCCATCTTTATTCATTGGAAAGAATTCAAAATAGCCTAATTAAACACCGAGGTTGGAACATTTTATTAATGTGGGTTAGCGTAATTAATGTGGAGGAAGCTCAAGAGGCTCATCCATATTAAAGAGGGAGGTTGAGTGCTTTCTTCTCACCCCATTAATAGGGGTCGGGTGGTCCCCACCCAAAAAATTAGTTTTGGAGGTTACTGAAAACTTGAGTGGTCCCGACAACAATTAAACATGAAGAAGAGGTTTTGATCCGATGGACCCCACCCTTGAACATCCACATGGAAAGTGGTTACAACAAAAAATAAAATAAATCATGTGTTTATTTTTTTTATCATTTCCACCAAACCCAAAAATAAACATTCACCCTCAACCATATGTTGTCGAGGTGAATGTCTCCATAAGATAATACCAGTGTTTCGATTTCATCGCTACCCTCAGATTTCATCTTCGAGAACTGTTTCAAAAGATAGAAAAACCCACTCGCACATTTACTAAACGTACACAAAATAATTTTCATAAATTCATTCTACTAACTCCGGGCCTAGGAATCACACGCCATAAATTTTCACAAACTAGAATAATTACCATATATTTAAAAAAATACATGGAAATTCAGGGTCTTTACATTCCACGCTAACCTTATAAAGTTAACCTCATACTTTGGGACATTCTCATCCACTTTTTTCCTCAGACTCAAAATTTTTCATTCTATTTTCACACGATGGTCATGAGGAAAGTATTCTTCTATGAAAAACTCTTTTAACACCATATATTCTGTATTTGATACTTTTCATCCTCTTTTGTGTTTTGAATTCAAGGCCACCATTGATCTGCATCTCTAGTGAGGCGATAAAATACCATGACAACTTTTTCCCATTCGCTACTCCCCAAAGAACATAATATTTCCTCTAATGAACATATACATTTCTCAACTACAAATCGATTTGTAGTCACATTGAATGTTGGTGGTAGCTACCTCATGAATCAGCCTAACATTGATCCACCTAGTTGTGGATCTTGGTGCTCCACAAAAGTAAGGTTATTATTCATAACCTGAGTTAGTTATCCTTGTATGGATAAATGTTTTTAAGCACTATTTTCAACATTAGGTCCACTATAATTATCTTGAGTATGAGGGAAATCATACATGGATTATGTGCATTGATTCAGTTTCCATTTATTCCTTTAGGCACAATTTCTAAACAATGTCATACTCTAGATTAGATTATGAATCACAATACATAATTCCAAACTTGTAAAATACCTAACATAAATTGATCAGTTTATACATATAATCCATAATCATAAATAAAATGTTTTCTTGAAGAATTATTTACTCATTAATCTTTCATATTGGTTTATAATTAAAATTTGAATTATCTTAAGCATATCCCTCTTGATTGTCATAACAACTAGTAAAGAGAGGCTTGTTGTCGTGTACCATGATAGCATAGGTCAAGCCCAAAACTCTTTGTTTTACGTTTTCACTCCTAGGTACATCTGTTCCAGAGCTTCCTCTACCAACTCAAATCCAGACAGGGATGTAATGCTTGGAAAACTCACAAAATCTCAACATTACCAAAATTATAGGATGTTTTTCTATATTAATCCACAATGTTCATCTTAGGTTAATGTTATATATTCATTATTGTTTTAAATCTAGTATCCATGGATTTGAAAAAAACATTTTCTGATACCAACAATAATGACCAAAACCCAGTTACCCAAACACATTGCATTATTATATAACATTATAATGATATAAGAAATCATATACTGAATGACTGATCAGTTTATTATCCTTGTATGTAATACATACATACATATGTTTTACATTACATCCTGAAATAAAAATATAGCATTTTGTGTCCTTTGAACAAAATCATATCCTTGGCCTATCCCAACAAGTTAATCAAAAAATACTTCTTTACATCCTTGAAAAAATAAATTATAAGAAAGGGGTGAGCTCAGATGCTGAGTAAGGATAACATAATAGTAGAAACTATCATAAATAAGTATAATCATTTAATCCAATGTAGAATACTAAAAATTCCTTTTAAAATTAAACTTCAGCATAATATGGTAATGATAAACCGAAAGATTCCATTTACATGTTCAAATTGATATTCTACTAGTTGAATAATCACATGTAAAATCAATAGCAAATTTCATAATGATGGAATGCATAATGTCGGACATCCTAACAAAATAGTCAAGGACTCGTTCCAAAACTAAAAATAATATTTTTCTAAGGCCTTGTGCTAAGACACTAGTTTGTATCATGAGACATACTGATGCATCGAGGAGATATAGTGGGATCGACCCATTACATTCAATGTCTAATTCATTCCTCATATTAAAAGGTTTAAACATAACATAATTATTCGTATTAAAAAAAACATATGAAATATTAATACATTACCCATAAACCATTAATGGTATTAAATAAACACATAGACAGAAAAATATACCACAAGAAATCTAGAATATATGGAATATTGTATCATAATAAATCAACATCCAACAAGTGTAAAATCCAATAATGGATGCTGACATAGATGAAATCAAAACAATTTGATAGGAATATCCCTTTCTATTTTTAAATAATTTAAAAGTAACATAATTATAAAATAACAAATTTATTTTGAAAATATTTTTATAATATTGTAAGGTAATATTTTAAGTTGTTATAACCGTAGAAAATATTTTTACCCACCATACAGGTTAAAAAAATCCATAGCAAAATTTGTCGAAAAGGCCATAAAGTACCTTTTTTAGAAAATGATGGGAATATTCATTTCAAAAAAATTCAAAAATTAAAACTAGGGTATATATGAATTTATCTGATAGTTTAGTAAATTTTAAAAATGTTTTGAAATAAATTTTTATGAAACACGGATGTGGATGATAAAGAGGTCCATGTAAATACTTACATATAAACAACATCAAATAATTAAGACATTGTAAAATTATCACTTACCTTGTACTTTTACTTAGTCGAGGGTAGGATAACCTCATGTATAATGGTGAAATCATTGATATTAAAATATAAAATAACCCAATACATAAATATTATATCATATATGATCTTATAATATTTCTTTGTTAATGATATTTTAGTACTATCATTGTTTCAAGTGTTAACTGATTTGTTTTCCTTTATATGTTTCATTACATAAGTAATGTTTGTTATGGATAATAGGTATTTTATTCGAATCTATATTGATATTAAATTAGTAAAAATTATTTTTTAAATAATTAAAATAATATTATTCTTGAATGGTTACGATGGGGATCGAATCTATCGATTTCGTGGAGACGGTAATCCGTATGTAAGCATGAGAGACAATACCATTCTATTGATGGTGGAATCGTATTGAATTGGATGGTATATAATATAAAGATTCATTGAAATGTTATCTTTATTATTATAATCATTATAATAATTATTATACCTATCCAAATAAATAATTTTTGAATAACAAACCACACCACGATGTGGAGACGGTAAGCCATATGTATGCACCTATTGTGAAATTTTCATTAATATATTGTATAGAATAATGATTATGGTTTTACAATATTTATAATAATATATCAGTATGTATATGGTAATGGAGTTATTATTTTTTTTATGTAAGAAACAAAAAAATGAGGATGTGGACGAGGAAATGAACATTTAAAGTGGTGATGAAGTAATTACCTCTTCTTTTGGTGTTTTTATTGGTACAGAAGGTCTTCATTGGTTGGATTTTGATCAAAATAATTCTTCTAGGTTTCTGTAAGGGTAGTTTTTAAGAGATTTGATCTATGGTTGGCTGAGAGAAATGGCATTGGAGGTGTGAAGATAAGAGAAGGGGAAGTTCCATTTTATAAGAGAGTTGTGGGGAACTTTAGGAAAAGATGGAAATATTATTTTATTATAAAATAATATATGATTTTAATGGATCCTAAAGGATTTATTAAAAGGATAAGGTGGTTTTGGGTCAAAAACCCATGAACTAATAGGTTTTATTCCGGTTTAGGTCACTATACTTTCCATATCATTTAGATTTAACTCATAGTTAAATAGTTTAACATTTACCATGTATTCTTGTATTATTAAAATAAATGGTTAATAAAAATACAGTAAAAAGACATGTGAACCCCATTTAGTTCATTATTTACATATCTAACCACATCGAAGTCCTCTAGACTAACGTTATATTTGTATAAATACTATATAATTTAATAATATAGAATTGGTTTTAAAAACTCATTTATGTGAATTTTGACACTATTTGGTATTTTGTTTTTATGAAATTCATAAAAACATTACCACTAAAAAGAAATCATATTTAATCGTTCCTAAAATTTCATAATAACCTAGAAAATTTGTGGAATTTAACCGAAGTACTAATTTTTATTTATTTCGATATTTATAACATTGATTATTTTAATCATTCATTAATAAGGTAATTATTTCATCATCATTGTGACATTAATAAATAAAGTTATTTAATGCCTAAAAGTTATAAATAAAATAAAATTATGTAGAAAAAAATTAGATTTATTATTAACATTTATATTCAAATTTATCTTATGTTTAAACCTATATTAAAAATATTTAGTAATACAAATTTTAATTTAACACTTTTAAGTCTTCATTAAATAAAATAATAATAAATGACCTAATGTTATCCAGGTGGATCAAAGAGGATCATATTTTATTTCTAAGGTTTAATTTTTTTGATAAACACTTATCAAAAAGAATTACTACAAGTGATAAGAAAATTATAATAACATTTTTACCTGTAATTTCCATATATACTTATACATGCGGTAAATAAAATTCAAAAGTTACAATTCACCAAAATTAACTTTCATCTTATTGAACCACATTTTACTTACTAATGTCAACCTTGTCTCTCAGAATTTTTAAATTCAATTCACAGTTGTGTTAAAATTACGTTTTATGAACATTCTCTAACATGCCTAGAAGTTGGGTAAAATAAGTTAAATAATGAAATAATATTTTATACATATAATTTGATTATAAAATGACTCCAATGAATTATGTTGAACTAATATAGATATTATTTATCTATTTTGTCTTTAAAATAAATTTAAATAAATAAAATTATTATCCAAATAAATTTCAGTTTGAAATAATAACGTAGTGTTTTTCACTATTCATAAGAAATTTAGTGATTTCAGAAAAATACATAAAATTCCCCCTAATATAATTTTGATATGTTAAATCAAAAATTGATGCCCATTTTGAATGATAAAATTTATAAAATTAAAAAAATGGGTATTACTATTCATTATGGCTAGTTTGATTGGTCTTTGTGTGCTAGAACTTGAAGTTGCATACAATGCAAGATACTGTATTATTCAAAGGGAGACAAACCATGGAAGCTTGGGGTGTTACATAAAATTAATATTCATTCTTCAATAGTACAAAATATATATTTAGTACATGTGATGGTTCGATTATGTACTTTCTCAAAAGGGATACATTAAATTCGTCGTGTTCTTGAGATAGGTTTTCTACTAGTGCTAGTCGGTTGGTCGGTACTACGATATGATCAATGATCCCAACGGGGAAAATTAACCATGTAATATTATTTCTCTTTATAAAAAAACTCATTATTTTATTTTATAGAGACTTGTTGAGTAATACCATGTCTCAAAAATCAATCTCGATGTTTCATCAACGATTGTCATCATATAACTTTTATGGACTCTGGGTAACAATGATGTGCTGCTGTATGGTCATAACAATTTCGACCAATTTTTTGACCATTGTGTGCCCCAGAATATTTCAATGCCAAACATCATCTCAACTAGCAGGTTATCTTCCAATATATTCCCATAAATTGATTCATAGGGATCCATTGGATGGTTAAGTGAAAAATTTTATTGTATAATGAACTCAAACAACGGAAGATGATGGTACCACCACACTTTGAATTCCATATAACATTCTTAAAACATGTCTTCATGTTTCATAATAGTAATATTTTATTATCCATCATTTTTATGATGATTGAAAATTTTGAACCTGATATCAGTTTTTAGATAATGATGTATACAATTTTAGAACATAGAGATGAGTCTCGAATCATGATCAGAAAAAATCAATAGCATTACTACATGCAATAGTACAACTTAATTGATATATATATTGACATGTTTATTTTCTGAGAAATACACATGAAATTTAAAAATCTGGATTCTTTTTTATGATGATCCAAAACAACCCATACAGAATTCATTTCATATATGGATTTAGAACCCCGATGACAATGTCCATGGTGATGTCCTCCAATTTTCCTCTTGGAGTAGGTATTGGTTGCATCATCCCCTTAGAATAATTTCTTTCATCCTTAACCGTCTATTATATAGGTACTATGATGTATATTCATAAATTCCCTTCTGCATATTCACCCAAAAATTGTTTTCACAGAAATCATGAAACATCATTTTTCTTCTCGAGTAAATGGACAAATTCATATTGTGTGCATCATACAATAATTCATTCATTAAATCAGTGTTAGATGGAACACATATTTTATAACCAATTATCACAATTCATTATTTAAATTACATCGATCTTGTAGGACTTCCATTTTCATTTAATTTTCACTTCCTTCTAAATTCCCAAACCCATTCATTAAGAATAAATTATCATTCTAAAAGTGATAGTTTTAAAATAATTGTATAAATGATTGATGATGTTCCTTAATTTATTACTCTCAATTCTATCCTTTCCAAATCAATGAAGATTAGATCCTCTCAATTATCATTAATGATGGAATTGTTAGATCCTTTCTACATAAAGAATCATCCATACAATTATCATCACTAGTATTGTAATTAATTTAGAATTTATAGTACATGATAAGTTATAGCAATTTCATTTGAACATATTTATCTCTTTATGTGAGAATATATTTTTGAGGATTTTGTGCTGAGTATATATTTCACAAATATCTCTAGGGAGATAATACCTCGATTTAATCGAAAATAAGATCATCGTAACCAGCTAAAGATCAGGCGTTGGGTAAATCTTTTTGGTATCATTCAACTGCCTTGAATCATAGTCTATGATTTTTTTTATTTCCATTAACATGTTGAACAATCCCTTCTTCAATAAATAATGATATACAAAGAATTTTTATACACTTGTGGGTAGTGTTTGTTTATAGTTAGGGATAAGAATTTATTTCATCTCTTATAATCACTCTTCACATTCATCATTCAGGCAAACATGCCTCACTTTTGATTTTGGTTTGTAAAAGGGTTGGAAAATGATAATAAATTTCTCACATATCTGAAATAATAACCAGTTAACCAATAAAAACAATATATATTTGTCAAAGATGTTGGCCCCAACCATCCATAATTTTTTTCTTCTTTTTAGGGTCCACATATATCCCATTACTTCTAATGATCGTTCCTAAGAAATATAATTTCTTAAAATAAAATACACATTTTATGCACATGGCATAAAGCATATCCTTTCATAGGGACATTATGATAGTGTTCATCACCTCGACATGCTCATCCATGATTTTTTAGTATATTAGAATATCTTCAATAAATTCTATCATAATTTTTAGAGATAATATTTAATTATTATATTAAACATGTTCAAGTTTATTAGTGTATCATTGATGAGTTTGAATGGAATAATTATGAAAACATAGTCCCTATAAATTTTATGAAATGTGGGATTCTATATATTTTCTATATTCACATTTACATGATAAAATACTGACAAATGGTCCTCCGTGGAGAAGTATTTTGATACAACCAAATTATTGAATGAGACCCCAATATATATTAGAGGATAGTTTTTCTTTATCATTATATTTCATAGCTGACAATAGTAATAACACAAAGAGGAATTGACCCATCCTTTTTCATGATGAATAGGACATGTGCACTCCATGGTGATAAACATTGGAATATGAAACTTTACCCTATATTATACTATAGTTATTTCATTAGATCATCAATTTCCACAATATCCTTTATATATTGTGTATTGGATAAATTTAATTCCCTTACAATATGGTCGATTAAAATGTTTTTTTCTTATCATGGAGGAAGACCCTTAAATTCCATGGGAAACAATCTGTGTATTCATTCACAAAAGGTTTTTTGTCATAGATGGTTCTTTCATTCAACTAAATAATTATAGAAAGATAAAAATGGTTATATTAAAATAACATCTATTATTGAGATTATTTTTCTAATGAATATTCATCCTCCTCCATTCAATTGTATAAAATCTGAGGTTGATTTGAAATAATGAGAGAGATTTTCTTTCATGGTGATATTTATATTGACTCGATATAGGGAAATCCAATTCAGGCACGTAATTTCATAAAAATACAACAAAGGGAGTTTTATATGGATTACTGGGATTTTTATTCAACAAACACTAATAGGGAAAGATTTATATATTTTATTATAAATAATTACCTCATTTTCCATTTTCAACAACATCTCTTCTTCCATTAGATGTGGTATTAGTTGGATAGTTTTTTAATTTTTCATTATCTAATGGAATTTCTAAAACAAGAATCTACTAATATGTTTGATCATATTTAATGAAAAATGGTATACCAGTCAAAACATTATATTTTTGATCAACATCATTTATAGTGAAGGAAAATGCCACCCTTTCATCATCAGAGCTTGTTTCTTATCTAAGGAAAAAAAATTCATAGAGATTTTTTTTAAAAGTACCATGTATGATGTAGTTGAAATAATAAACAATGTGTTAAGTGTTGACAAGAGCATTATAACCCTCCATCTTCATAATGGGTTTCTCAAATTTTTATGTTTATCTATATTCATTTCTTTCCACCACATTAAAATATTCTAGTCCCCCTTATTCAATTTTGGATGTTATTATTTAATCACATCTGGAATGTGGGATTCAAAATTTTCTTAGAACTAATTGATTTCTTTATCTCATTGTTTTTCAAGGTTCCCTATTTTTTGATAGTTGATGAAATTAAAAATTCGCTAATGGTGGATGGGAGAATTATTTAATCTAAATAATTTGTCTGTTTCTCCTATTATAAATTATTATCTACGTTCCCTTAATTCCCTGACATAATATTTTTCTTCATCCCACTTAGGTAATTCTTGGGGTTCTTTTTTTTTTGTACCTCTGATGTGTGTGATGGTAAAATATCATTTCACTGATAGATTTCACTATCTAGTAGATAGAATTAAACACCAATTTCATATTATTCTTCCCAATATAACATTAATATTCTTGAATCCCAATTTTGAATTTGAGGGAATATCATAAAATTTCACCATAGAAATCAATGTAATGGATTGTAAAGGATTTTCTTAGGATAGGATTTATCCCATCATAGAAGCATTCAACACTTCATTTAGGGGGTAATAAAGTTGTTGGATGAGTATTGTGCATGTCATGTTATTATTTCCTCACACACCTTGATAGATTCATCATATTATTAGTAGAGGGTGAGAAAATACCTTCCCATTTAAAATTAATAGCGTGTGAGTAAAATATTATTTCAAAAAAAACATTCTAGAATTCATTCCAACCATAAAATTGAACTCATCCTTAGGCATTGTGTTTTTATCAATGTCTACAACTAATGAGGTTCTTCCTCTGTATAATTAATACATTGTATAACATTTTAATTTAAAAACTCATTGAATTATTTAAAATGTCTCCTCAATGCAGATGATCCATTATTCAAGGATTTGGGGATCATATTATCTATTAAATGTAGGAGACCATTTTCACGTAAAGATATCAACTGTGAATTTTTATCTCATAGGGTATTTGAGTGCTCCTATTTATCCCTGATTAAATTAAAGTATTTATTATTTTTGAAACATATCTTTATAGGATTCATGATTCCCACAACCATTATGTAAGACATCTCATTAAAGTAGTTATTACACTAGCCATCGAATTGATTACAAACATGATTCCACATATTTCCGACTATTGTCTAGAGTAACATTAAAATATGGATGAGTTTTAATAATATTAAAAAAAATAATTGGGAATCAAATTTTCTTAAGGGATAACATATCAATTACAATTATTTTAGTGTCTTACTTCTACTAATGATATAATCTGCCGTATCAATTATCTCATTTTTACCATGTATTACTCTTGAAATATTTGTCACACAAAATGTGTTCGGAATGAGATCATGAATTTACCAAATCTAATCCCATTGATATTTAAAACCACACGAACAGTATGTCCCATTGGAGTGCACTAGGATACCTTGAGTCAGGAATGGGATACCATTTTAGATATAATTCCTCTTGGTGTATTTGTTCCAAAACCTCGTCCACATGTAGTATCGAAACTGGGATGTATTTTATTGATAAACCACATACTATATACTTAACAAAATTATTGGACATTTTATAAAACATAGTCTTATACCCTTGGATTTCTCTGTAATTTTTATAATCATAATCCCAAAATTGATTAAATTTTTTCTCTCATACCGACTATAATGAAAATTACTTTAATATAACATTAATTCATGATTTATTGCAAATTTTTACACATAATAAAACCAAAAGGATTGATAGTTATACTATATTTTATATTTATGTACATATAAAAACATCTTGAATATAGGATAAAACAACATTATTGAAAACATATTTTACATGATTCTAATATTCCATATAATTTTAAAAATACATGAGATGACATGTAAAATAACATAATAAAGTGTGGAGAAATAAATACCTAAAAGGTAATAAACATGGTATTAGGTGATAAATGTTAGAAAATTATAATATTAATGGTTCATAAAAAGATAAGGATTCATATAAATGAATAATGATGCCTGATATATCCTAATAATCATGAATAAAACATCAAAAATGTGTCCACAATAAAAAACACTACATCCTAAACATATGTCATTGATAAATATAAAGGATTCATGATGGGAAAGTCCATATAAAGGAATTAGGATATGTACTTTTCGCATAAGAAAATATAATCATACTAAACATTAATTAATTCATTGTAGTGTTGTATAATTTCTTGATCACACGTAACATTAATTTAATTCTAATTATTATGTGTTCCAAATATGTAATACAATATAGATTCAATGATGATCATAATTTATTCCATTATATTTTTTTGTTCGATAAATACATATATGTATCTAATATAATATTAAACTTTCATAAATTTTAAAGGCCTATATTGGAAATATATATGCTATTCACTACACAATTATTATGTCATGGAAAATCGTAGTTAAATTTCAGAGCATAATGACAAAATATAAAGGTTCATAAAAATTTGTGGATGAGATAGAATATGGAACCTCATCACATAGACATATATTGTAATTTAATAATGAAAATATAAAATATATCCCTACATAATAAATTGTAAATAGGTGGAAAAATTAAATAAATATAAATGTCTAATGAAAATAATCCAAAAAATATTTTGGAATGGTAACATGTGTACAAAAAGGTCATTGGAGGAATTTTGATAGTTAATGTGTTCTCTAATATTTTATACAAAAATTGAAATTTATGGGAAATATATAAAAACATATCTAAGCATAATAGAATAGTATTTTAGAAACATAACATAAAATATATACTTCAATGGAAAAGAAAGAGAGAAATACCTTAATAAATTTTGGCATAATAACTAGTTAGGTAATGGTAAAATAAGATAAAAAAATTGTAGTCTCATTCAAATATATTATTAGGATAATAATTGAATTTTTATAAATCAATTAATATAAACCCAATTTATATTAAAAATCATAATTTCAAAAAATGTTTGTTGATTGAACTATTGAGAGGAAGGTCCCTTACTTGAGTATGTGACTCCATATGCTTTGGGGGGTCTTCTTGAGAGCACATGCATCTGGTGAGGAATATAGTGAGTTTAACGTTTATTATGGAAGATATATAAGGATTTTTTATGAAGATAAATGTTATCTTGGATGATTTTATATAGGAAATTAACAAGTTTTATTTATTATTTATGTTTTGGACACTACATAATAAAATATCAAAACCACAAACTATCTCTTTTTTCTGATATTTTAATCCAAATTATAGTCAGTTTTTTTAATTTATAAATCCAATGACCAAATCTATTAAAATAATTTCATTAATTTTGTGTATGTGAGTCACTATCATAAAGAGATAATTTTAAAACATTAAAATATATTATATGTTTTGTAGGATTTTTAATGTAATTAAAAATAATAAAAAAAACAAAAATATTGTAAAGAGAAATTTGGAGTAGTTAGTGGATCCCAATTTTAGTAACTAATTCCTCATTATTTTCTTTATTATGACATAAAATCAAAATTTTATATATACGTTATTTAATTTTGACCCTCAAATTCAACTGTAACAGAAAATTATGAATTTTTTTTTGATAATTTAGAAATAATGATTCCAAAATCAAATTAATTATATCAACATAATCACTCCCATTAAGATATTGTAGTACTAGAATTGACAATATTGAGTGTAATATAACAACATGAATACTATTATTGGAAAAAAAATCTGTTTATTCTTAGTAACATATTTCTAAAAAAGTTTTTATACTAGAATATAAGAAAGAAAAAGAGATATAAGTATCCCATTATGTGGATAAATAATTATTTAAATGTTTTAAATATTCACACCATAGTGGACATGGATGTTCTAAACAACATTATAAAATTAATAGTTGAGGCTATAATTTATTTATTGATAAATATCCCTTGACCATCCCCAAAACATGAATATGTGGGTTATATTTTTTAGGAGTCACATATAGTATAATTTATAGATAAAATTTACTAAATCAGTTATATGAACAACTTATCTATTAAGGGTATTCCCATATATAAATAGAAATATCGAACTAATGAATTTTTTCTAAAGAAAAAATATGATTTTATCTTTCTCTAATAATAGGATAAGGTCAAGGCATTAAATTATTAGAATAGAACATAATAATATGATGGTAATAAAATATTGATAATATGATAAAACAGTTATTTTAAAATTGCATTTATATTCAATGAGGGGGTCAGTATTATTTTCTTTTTTCAAATATAGAAGTATCGACAAAATATTATGTGGGGGATTGAAGAGAACAAGTGAATGATAAGAAAATAACTGTGGTATTTTTTTAGATAATCATAATATCAACACACATGGAATATTTAGATGAGGCACTAATTATGTTCCAGTATTTTATTTCATTCCAAATAGGATATCGATTTTACTAAATTGGTAAATTTATATTTTTTATGTTTGAAGAAGTAAGTTTTGGAGGATATTGAAATGAAGAATTTAAATTTAAAAAGTAGAATACATTGTGGAAAAATAAAATGTTAATAATTTCTAACTGATATTGATGACTAATACATGTTCTAGTAGTTCATGGAGTTTAGAAAAAGTTTTTAACAATTTAAGAACTAATAATTTATAATGGTTCCCTTAGATGGGTGATGAATTCTAATGAGGTGATTAATTTTAAATTCCTTTGAAAAAATAATTACATTTTTTATTTAATAATATTTAGAGAGTATTTGTGTTTAATTATATATAGTTAGTTTTACTTTATATATTAATAACAAAATGGAAATATCATATCCAACTAAGGACCTACCCAAACCACACATATCTGACCTAGGTCTACCACATTAGATTTTGGTAAACCTAGATAGCCTCTCATAGTAACTATGTATATGAGGGAATTCATAATGTCTATATGTAATACACAAGTATATTACTATGCACACATTTTGTAACAACCCGAGATTTTATGAGATATATTATTTTTAATTTCTTTTATGTGTTATATTATACACTAAACCAAAATTAGCTTTTACAATACAAAACATTGTATTAGATTGCAGTATACACAACACTATTCTTGGCTCGTGTTACACACATTTTCAAGTTCATTTTTTGGAAATTATTCTACGCAACATTAAGTATAGATTTTATTTATTGTATAAATGAAATAAGTTCTGATTATGTTATACGCAACACCAAACGAAGCTTTCACTACACATATCCCTGACTTGGCTTGCATTACATGCTATCAAGACCTTCTTCGATAACATTTGTAGTACGGAATACCGAGTTTCACTAAATGGTATATTATTTTAATAATATTATGAACTAGCCATTATAAATAGTAATACCCACTATTTGAAATTTTATTAATTTTATCTTTGAAAATGGACTTCATTTTTGGATTCAGAATATCGTAATAAGCCTAAGGTGAATTTTTGGTATTTTTCTTAAAACTTTCTATTTTTGATGAATAGTGAAAACATTGGGTTACTATTTAAAACCCGACATTTTATTTAAATAATTATTTATTTTATTTACATTTATTTTTGGTCAAAATTGATACATAATACCTATATATTTTCAATGTAATTCATTTTAATCATTTTATAACAAATTTAGATATATAAAAATTTTATTGAACTTTTCACCGTCTTTTACCTACCTCCTAGGAGAATTTGAATACTTACAAAAACATAATTTTTCCGCTTCTGTGAGTGGAATTCAGAAAATACAAGGGACACGGTTAATATAAAGGAGTAAAATTTGGTTCAATAAGATAAAAATAATTTTTGGTGAATAGTAACGTTTTACTTTTATTTACCACGGTTAAAAGTAAATAGTGTAATTAAGGGTAAAATGATATTATTATTACCCTAAAACATGTCCTAATTCTATTGGATATGTTTAATTTGACCAAAAACAACCTTAGGAATAAAATATGACCATTTAGGTCCACTTGGATTAGATTATGACAATTAATATATTTTTTATTTAAAAAAGAGTTAAAATAGTTAAAATAAAATTTTAATAACTAAAACATTTTTATAGGTTAATATGACATGTTATTATTGATTAAATTAAATTTTTTTGAACTAATAATGTTTTTATGATTTTAAAAAAATCAAGTACAAAATAATTTCAAAATTGACATAAAATAGTTCTTAAAACAAATATTATATTATTAGTTGTTATTTTACTCCTAAAAATATAATTTTTTGTCAAATGTCTTATATAATGATATATATATTAATAATGAACCACATAGAGTTCGTTTGGCATGTTATAGTATGTTTATTAACCATATAGTGTAAGAAAACAAAAAGACACAGCAAAAGTTAAATTAATTAACTTAAAGTTAAATCTAAACGATAAGGATAAAATAATAACCTAAACATGTAAAAAATCTATTGGTTGAGAATATTTCGACCCATCCCCACCTTATCATTGAAATAAATCAATTTGGAGCTATTAAAAACCGAATATGACTTTATTATAAAATAATTTTTTAAGTTTTCTTAAGGTGCCTCTCTCCTCCCTTATAAAAATGGCACCCCTTCCCTCTTCTTTTCACACCCTAATAAACCTTGAAGCTCGGCCAACCCCTGACCATTTTTCTTCTCCAATTCCCTAGAAACATTCTGGATGTTCTAGTCTTCTCAAAATTACAACTCTACTTCCTTAAGAGGAATATTAAAGGAGGTGCGTCGAAGAAGAGGTAATCTCTTCATCCGATTGTTTCAAGTTTCTTTCTTCTTCTACTTCATCTTATTTAGCTGTCTCATTATAAATTAATAACATCAGTATTACATATATACTGATATGTTATTATAAATATGAAACAACCCTATTTCACCTTCTATCCATCCTACAAAAGAAGAAATCACCGTGCGTGGGTACGTATGGAATATCGTCTCCACACAATGGTGTAATCTGTTTTCGACCACCACCATACTTGGATGGGAATAATAGTGTAAATAAATTACCATATATTATTATTTTAAAGTGATATTTTTTCTGAAATATTATAAATACACTTCAATACAATTCCACGATCGTGGGAATGATATCAATGCTCGTGCGTACGTCCGGACTACCGTATCCCGGACGCGATGAGATTCATTCTCCATTTTAACCATTCAAGAATGATTATAAAGTATATATAATGAATAATAATGAAATATATGACATAATTAATCTACTGGATTTATGTATATATATATATATGTGTGTGTCATCTACTTACTTCAATTCAAATCAATAAGGATGGGAAAATAGCGTTAATACGTACGTACGGCCTACCGTCTCCTTGAACGGTGTGTTTAATTTCATTTATCTATCTATATATATATATATACAAGATATATATGATATATAAATATTGTTTTAAATTCTGGAAGTAATTAAATCATGATATAAGTAAAAATAATATCAAGAACAACAAGTATAAACACGTAGGATAAATGAAACAATTTTACCCAAAATGCTACATTAACATGGAATTGAAAAATGCACGGGTAATATAAATACCTAAGTGAACCATATATGATATAATAACAAGAAATATGATTATTTAATAAGTCAATGAAATTATTTAAATCATTATACAAGAGGTTCAGATACATACGAAGCATATTGGACATAAAGTAAGGGATAACATTTTCCAATCTCGTTTTTATCTGAGATAGTTTATTCATAAGTATTTAATGGGGTTATTGTAAAGACCTGTAAATTTCAAGGAAATTTTTTTCTTAATTTTCTTTGGAATTTTACAAGAGCGCAGATTCTGATGGCACCTGATTCTGAGGCCCTGTGTGCCCGGAATCATTTTCCGAAGTTTGGATCGGGTACGTTCAGTGAATGGACGAGTGGGTTTTTCTAACATTTGAACCGGTGCCCGGAATCAAATTCTGAGGGCACCGATGAAATCGCAACGCCGGTATTCCCTTAGAAACGCCTCTTCCGGAGTTGTGTTTGCTCGGGTGTGGTTTTTAATTTTTGGGCTTAAAGTTATGAAATAAAATAATTTTACGACAACTTTATTTTATTTCGCTTAAGCCACTTGGAAGCCACTTGAAGCCACTTAAAGGTGGCTTAAGCTGATTTGATCCAGATAGGATGCTATCCAGAAATATCCTACCCTCTCGGTATGATATTTGTGAGTTAGGGCCCGCACGAGCCCCGCCGTTTCTTTCCGCTAAGTAACGCACCCGCGAAAAACCTTCATTATGAAAGTCAACTGACGCGTTTTCTTAAATTCTTAACAGACCATTTAATTGGTCGGTTTATTTCGTAAATTAAATGATCTGTTTCTTTCGTTGAATTAATTCAACGAATTGATGGGTCGTTACTTACCCTTTTTCGTGTGTTGGCATAATAATAAAATAAGACCAACCAGTCTTCTGAAAGTTTACTCATTGAGAGGTTTGACAGAGTTCTCGTTCCTTTATCCTTCGTGAAGAACGCGAAGAACACAAAGAACGTGAAGAACGCTGGTCTCCGACGACGAACGCCGAACCCGGAAATCGACGACGCGACGCCGTGATCCGCGCCGCCGACGTTCCCTTCCTGCAACGTTCTTCTGCGACGTCTCTTCCTCCGTGAAGGATCTTCAATCGGCTGCTTGAGGTAAGAGTCTCGGTTTTTCTTTTTTAATCTCCTTTGTGGTTTTTACCAAAACCCGGATTTATTTATTTAAATTAAATCTATTTTTTCATGGTCCATTGAGTTCGCCGACTCAACGCCGTGTTTCGCGACGACGCGACACCCTTCCGCGACGACGCGACAATCTCCACCTTCTGCGACGAGCAATTCCGCGAAGAACACTCACGCGCGACGACTACGAGGTAGGGATTTTATTTTTTTGGAATTACCCCTTTTTATATTCCTATAAATGTTTCTTTAAAAAGTTAAAGAACTGGTTTTGTGAACAATTTTAAATTTATTAAAATTGTTGTTTCCATTCAAATGAGGAACCCGTTTTATGAAACAATTTTATTTCATTAAAAAAATTTAGTAAATTGGGGATGGTTGTGTCTGGGCCCATCGGACATGGTTTGACAAACCCGGCCATCTCATCCAGAGGATGTTGTGTGACCAGACCCATTTCAGGACACCAAACTTGTCGGGTTAGGGATAACCAAGTTTGGCCTGGACCAATGGCGAGGCCAATTTGGTCCTGTTGGACACAGCTCGGTTCATCTATGCTTCCTAAACATCAGGTCACCCAATGAACAAGTCCACATTCTTTGATATGCTCCGACTTCATCATAATGGGTTATTTCTAGTCAGGCCACATAGAGGCCCAATTTTTTATCTAGCACAGTTATCATTGGTTGGATGGCTCTTCATTTGCCCGGGCAGCCCAAACGGCCCAGTTTACTGCATCGGCCTTACCTTTGTCGGTGAGAAGACATACATCCATCCAGACACCCACTGAAATCTGGGTTTGTGTAGCAATGTTTCTAATAGTGGCCTCCCACTTCCCTCTACACATGGTCCTGCATGGTATTCATACCAACAAACACCATGGACTCCCAACCATCACTGCACCCTGCACTTTCATGACCACTGCACACCACAACCTCTACTCCATGTGTGTGACAGTGGTGTATTCCTCCCTCCACCCATGGACACTGTCATCAGCTTTTAATCTGATGGACCTATCCACCATCACCTCCCTCCAATCTGTGTCATTCTATTTCCACCACATCCCACATGGATGCCTCTCTCCCTCCACCACTAACGGATCCCCTACTGGTGTTCTTTCACATGGTTCCACCATCTCCCTCGGTCTCTTTCCATAGATGATCCATTTCAGTTGTATTTCATATACCACAGTTGTCTCCACGTCAGGATCAATGAATAGTTGGGCAGACTAAATGAACATGCTAAGAACACATAAAGGACATACAGTGATCGTTGTTCCTGTCAGTGGGGTTTTCCCTTGTTGGGAGGTTGACAAAGGGATAATCAAAATATGAATCCACTTCTAATAAATTCCCTCATGAAAATTCCAATGTCCCACAAAGAAGAACGATCTGTAGGTATATCTGTTATTGTATTTACCTGGGTTTTTTATTTATGAAGAAGAACATGGGAAGGTGATCTCTTAGAATAAGATAAACCCCAATCTGGATAATATGTTCGATCAAAGGAAGGTTTTTTAGTTGAAGGTGAACCATCCACGAAATTCCTCAATCCTTAATCAATGGTGATATCTCTAAAATAAGAGGGGGTGTTCTCAATGTTGTTGTTGATCGTAATTTTTCATTCTTTAATGGAGATCCTCTATAGTTTCAAATTTATTTTCAAAATCTAGCCTCATCTCTAATTCCAATTATCCCATTAAATGGGGAAAACATATTTCAATGTCTCTATTATTATTAGTCACCATGGTTATGTTGTTTTATTTATGAAATAATGCATCTATTACTATGCATTATAGCACTGTTATATTGTTTCATTTATAGAATGAAATAGTCAGTTAGTCGATGTGTTGCAGCGAATGAATTTGTAAAAAAATAATCTTTTTCATTATTATTTTATTTTTCTATAAATAATCACAAATTAACATTTACCCTCGACCCATTTCGGTCGAGGTTAGGTCGTACTTCAGAAGAATATCACATTATGAGCTTATTGGTGGTCTCAGATTGTCCCCCAGAGTAACATTTTATGTGTTATAAGGATTCAAAAATAAATTAATTTCTTTCAACTAGATTAGTTTATTTTCGGTTACGTTACAATAGTCTACTTTCATATCCATCCCGTGTCGGCCGATGTTAGGATCTACTTAAGGAAAATAATCCCTCATGAGCTGAACAATGGTCTTGGATTTTCATTCCGAGTTGTCAATCATGAGTTTTAAGGATTTGAAAATAAAATAACTTCATTTAATTTTTTTATTTCAAATAAAAAATGACATTCCACTGTCGACCCACACTGGATAATGTTAGGCAATACCTACAGAAAAAACAAACTCATGAGCTCAATGGTGGTATCCAATTTTCAATCTGAGTTTCAGTTCATGGGTTTTAAGCATTTTAATATAAAATAAAATTGTTTTATTATTTTATTTATATCCAAAAAATACATTCCAATGTTAGCCCGCATTGACCAATGATAGGCTCTGCCTAAATAAAGCACACCCTCACAAGTTGTACAGTGGTCTCAAATTTTCAAATTGTGTCACCGTTTATTATTTTTATGTATCTAAAAAATCAAATAATTCTTATTTAAATATTCTATTTATGGTTATTTGATTTTCTTGTTTTCTCATTGGAGGGCCGCACCTACTAAACATAAGTCGATCATAGGATAATCCAACTGCTTTGAATGAAATAGTTCCCTTAGATTTATGATCTGGGAACCCATTTATGATTTATTCTTATTTTTCAAAAAAAAAACCATTCATATGAACTACATAAAAATTATCAATTTTTAACGGACCATTTAGCGATCTCCAAGCCATCGAAACAACACATCATCTCAGTACCTAGTCTCGATTTAATCAAATTTTATTTTAAAATCATTATATGGAATATCAGGACATTACATTAACCCCGTATTTAGGGCTTCACTTCCTCATAATCCAAAACAAGGTATACTCAACCAAATGGGTGTACTAAGCATTAATTTGAGTCTCCTACTCCCATGTGCTCTCCTAGATATCCTAGTTCTACCAATGAACATTCACCAGAGGAATTGAATGTCCATAAATGATCATCTCTTAACGAAATTATGTCTCAAATGGGTAATCAAGGAATGACTCCATGTCATCAATCTCAATATCTCCATGGTCACTACTGTGAGAAGGTTCGTGCGCGAATCTCCTCAGCTGGGATACATGGGAGACAGCATGCATCCTCTCTCTCTCAATAGCGGTAGAGCCAATGGGTGTGCCACGTCTCCCACTATACACAATAACAGGAAACATCTGATGAACCTCAAATATTACATGTCACTCTTACCTAATTTTTGTATCCATTATCGATGAGAGACCCATAGAAATTTTTGGTCCCCCACATAGAAAACCAGAGGTTTCCATCACTTATCAGCATAGAACTTATGTCAGCTATGTGCAGTCTTCTTGAACCATCAGATGACCTTCACCTTATGAATAGTATCTTGTACCATATCTGGACATAGGAGTGCTGAACCCCCTAGGTCTATACAGCATAATGGTGACCGACATGGTCATCCATACATTTCCTTTAACAGTTCCATAATGATCATGGAGTGGTCTATTTTGTTAAACGCAAACTCCACCTGTGGTAGTTTGTCCTCCCAACTATGACCAAAATCCATAATGCAAGCATGAAGCATCTTCTCCAATGTCTGTATGGTCTTCTCCATCTATCCATCAATATTTGGGTGAATGGTTGTGTTCAAGAATATATGATTCCCAAACACCTCCTGAAATACCTTCTACAATCGATATGTAAAGCATGCATCCCGATTTTACACCCTTGTAGTTGGGACTCCATGGAGTAAAACTATATCATGCATGTAGAGGCATCTAAATATCCCTAATGTACCCTATTTTTGAATGGGTTGGAAGTGGTCTCACTTGGTGAGTTGGTTTATGATCACACATATGGTATCATTCACCCTAGAAATATGTGGTAATAGCATCACAAATTTCATAGATATCCCATCCCACTTCCACTATGGTACCTTGAGGGGTTGATTCAATCCTGTTGGAACATGTTGCTCAACCTTCACTTTCTGTCATGTTAGGCATCTTGAGAAAAACTCTTCCACTTCCTTCTGCATCCCCAACCACCAGTACTAACATCGAAGGTCTTATTACATCTTCTCCACACTTAGATGTACCATTAAAAGGTATATATGGATGATTATCAAAACCCCCTCCCCTAATTCTATTACTATTATGGTTCATCCTATGAAAAGTGTGATGGTCTCCCAACCATTCAAATACCCATCAATGGCATGCCCTCAGAACATCTGGACATGTGTTATCTCACAACAAGCAAATCTGAGTTGTGCCTCCCTAAGTCGTTGTAAGATTAGAGGTGTAACTAACATCAACTAAAGGAAATTTGTCTCTTATATATCTATGAATGATATCTGAAGTAAGGAAAAAGTATCTAAGGCCTCATTTAGTAGATGGTAACTTGATATCTAACTGAGAGAATCTACTACCATGTTTCCAATCCTAGTAGTATAGACTATCTCAATGTCACAGTTCTGTGGAACTCTATATAATGTCACTATATCAGATTTAGATCCTTATGAGAATATATATACTCCATACTCTTGTGGAAATAGTATATGATTAATCATTCACCCATAAGGTAGTGTTTCCACATATTCAGTGCGAAGACTACCACTACCAAATCATGATCGGGGTGCTCTTGAAGCCCTTTCCTACCTACTAAAAATTCTGTGGGCACCTTTCCATCCACATAAAAGGTTTCCCCATTCCACTGATCAGTGCATTATACTTCCCTTTGGTAGTGGGTTCCCATTCTCCACGTCCTATTGGATTAAGGGGTCAATAATCCACAGAAGTCTTCATACATTGTTTCTTACTAAGACCTTTCTTTGTAAGACACCCACCTACACTCATAGGTCATGAAGCTCTGTGAAAGGCATCTGATATACTGATGCTGATATCAGTGTCATCTCATTTTTTATAATGATTTAAAAGTCCATATCCATGAAGTGAGGATACATTGGTAACATCTTTCGGAAAGACATCCTTGTACTCTACCACTATTTCTGGGAACAGAGAAGTCAAAACATTCACTACCATCTGGGTATGGATGGTTGCATGTAGCTACCCCCTTCCCTTGTCTTGTAGATCCTAGATCATGTCATTGGTCACAATTGGTTGATGATTGTAACATGTCAAAAATTATACCAACTCTTACAAATATACCATGAGAGGACCAGTTTAAGATATGTCTAACATTGAAAGGAGGGGTGAATCAGTGTTGGGGACTTTTTTAACCAATTTCAAATTTTTATCCTCGTACCTCTTGACCTGTTAGGATATAGATTCTCTTATTCTCTTTTCCCTATCACAAGCAATAAGGAAAGAAGCAAAAATATTCCCACTATATTTTTACAAGGTCCACTACTCAATATGTTAATCTACATCCTTCAAATTCATGGGAAAGACCAGTGCCTGGATTCTCCACTATAATGTGATATTCTTTTACAGTGGTTGACTAAGAAACCAATCCTTTAGTCAGTGTGAGTCATTACTCTTTGGAACGGGAAGGGAAACAATCCTATCTTCCTATGTTGGTGACAACCTAGTCCAACTTGAAGCCTCTAGCAGGTTCATTGTACTTCATATGGAGACATTATTCTTCCATATTTAGTAAGGTAGGTTCTTCTCTTGATCTTCTTCAGTGTTCTTCAATTGATTACTTGCAATGTACTAGGCAAGAAATTCTTCTTGTCTTCTTCTTTTCTTCTTCAATTGTGCAAAACCAGCTGTACTAGGACATCTTCTACTTATTTATTGCAATAAATGAATGCACTGACACTTCTTCTTCTATCTTAGAAAGAATAACATATAATAATGTGATTATTCAATAAATGAAGATCAGTTTACTTGGAATCATTAGAGTGAGTTCTTCTCTTGTTCATATTTTCTTGTGATCATTCATATGGCATGTAGTTGAACTGTTTTCCTTTTTCTTCTTCTCTTCTCCTCTTCTTGGTGCAGTTATTTTTTTGAAATGATATTCCACCCTTTCATTCTAAAATGTGAACACACTTGCTTTGATTCTTTATTTGAGTTACTCAACCTGTTCATGTGCATTCATGGAATCATACATTCACCTCTTCTTCTTTTTCTTGTGTGATAACCCTAATGAGGATAAATCATTGATAAAACACATGTAGGAACTTTTTCTCTTCTTCTCATTATATTCTTTTCATCTTTCTCACATGATTTGAATTTTTTTTAATGTATTCACCTGAGTGTATGCATGAACAAATCAAGTAGTCTACCTTCTTCTTTTTCGTTATTAATTTTTCACTTAATTAGGAAATTTTTGGGGGTTTATTTATCTTTGTTTTTTCATACCTGAATGGGTAAATCTTATCCTTGTGAAAACTTCTTATTCTATCAACCAACAATTCAAGGACTCTTCTTCAAACAATTCACATAGACACCACATTAAACCCCCTTTTCCCTTTTTCTTTTTCTTCATAACCCGAATGGGTATAGTTAGGGTGTGTGTGGGTATCTTTCCTTATTCATGTATGTTCATGTGTATCTTGCATGCTCTCTTCTTATTCCTTCTCCATGCATGCAAAACCAATGTTATCCTTCTCCTTCTTGCACACAGAACACCTGAAGGTATAAACTGTCAACTATTAACCACAAATGAGCCCTAGAAAAAACACACAATATATATATGTGTATATATTATAGGTAGTAGAGTTTGAAAAATAGGGTGCAGGTGTAGGAGTATACTTATTTCGTGCAAGGAGTGAGCTAGAACTCCTCAACAGAACCAAGAGAGGATATTGGTTCATTCTATGTGAGCTGCAACAAGGGTCCAGGACTCACGGGAAACTCAACACAAAGATGCGATGAGGGATCCAAAGAACCTATCACGCACTTGTGGGTACCTCTCTCGGGGTTCAGATCTCTTTCGCATAGGTTGAGCGGAAACTCGTCGGACATAAGAGATGTGGCTCTACCTTTCATGACACAGAGAGTGCAAGTTATGCTTCTTCTTGGATGGCCACAATTTTTTCCTCATGCTTCATTCATTTATATGCAAGTATATGATCTTTTTCATGTTCCAAATAAACGTCATATTCTATAAATATATCCCTTTGAATACATGAGATCTTCGGCTCTTCAAACTATTCAAACCCATGTCAAAGATATGTCGTGTATCATGGGTGTTTCCTTTTTTTCAAAAAAAAGTATCTTCCTTAATGATGTGGCATCCTCACGTGCCTGCATTTTCAAATGCATGAAAATACTTTCCCAAGATCTATTAATTATAGATAACTCATCGTCGCACCTTTAGTAACTTTGGATTTCGTGGATATTGACATTGTGATGCATGCATGCAAAATAAGTTGCATGCACTTAATCATGGCGCTCAGACGACCATGATGGGCTTTTAATGAGCTCCAGAGGAGGCTGGAGTGAGGAGATTAGTCGCCTGATTCCTCACTAGCTCGCGGGTGTCGTGGGATGGCTAGAGGTTGAAGAAAAAATCAACTGGAATTATCAGACGGACCACCTTTGATCTCTAGTGCACAAGATCAGATGAGCGGTCCTAATTATAATGTGTCACACAGATTAGATGGACGGTCGTGATCAGGTGTGTGATCAGATGGATGGTGCAGATCAGATCCACATTTTTAATTTTCCATCCCACATCGAAATGGTGATGTGGGATTCCATGGTTTATAATGCTTGATGCATCAGCAACCATTCAATTATATCTTCTCCCTCTCTGGTATCGCCCCATAACGGTTCTTCACCAGGCACGCACTACAACCATATTTACCTCTTGAGCGTGCACCTGGTGCCCACACTGTGTGGGTTGACCATCGTGTTGCTCTGCGGGGTTTATAAATGGCCCCCGCACATGCCCTGCCTTAGGCAGGGCTGTCTTTGAGGTATTCCCTCAACCACGGTTGACCCTCGGGTTCCGCATGTTCTTGAGGGTCAGGTCCTTTGTTGGCCACCAATGTTTGGCTTAAATTTTATGTAAGGCACAATTATTTACTTGGTTAAATTCAAGTGTATATAACATGGCCTAATTCCTCTTTCAAACAACCAACTCCTCCTCTTCATCCTCTCTTCACTGACTTCATCCACCTAGTAGTTGGGATTATTTCCTCTTTCACTTCATCTTCTTACCGATGTGGATGGATCTTCTTCACTCCCCATGCATGTGAATACAATGCCGACATTGTATCATCTTGATAAAAGGTATTATAACATAATAATAGCTCGACAATCGTCTGATTTTTATTCTCCATGAACTTCCTCTTAGGAGGCAGTTATGAAATAGCTTTCACTTAGGAGATCTCTATCACATAAAAGATCACCATTGACCATCATTAACATTCATTGTCCTTATTGACAACAAATACAACATATTTTACTAACGTGGTCCAAACAATCTCACCCTTTTTATTTGATGGAAATACCAAAAGTTTTCTTCCAAATGAATGTGTCAATGAGAGTCTTCTATCTTTATTTCTCTCTCCAAACTTTTCCAACATTTATTTCACTTCTCTCCCCCTAATTGACAAGAAATACAATGTTCCTGGGAAGAGGGGTTTCAATCCTTTCTCAAGAAATGATCCATAAAAAATTTCACTTTATGTCTACTTGAGTGATGCTCAGTGTAGAAAACAAGAGGACTTGATTTAGACAATAAAGTTATCCATTCTCCACTGATCATGATACCTCATGAGATGAGAACTTATGATATTTTTCTTCAAGTGATTTTCACTTTCATTATATTCTTAAAATAATAAGTGTGATATGAAATAATCAACCCGAAATTCCTTTTCAAATGAAATTATCTTCAGACAATCATCAGAGTAATTTAACTGATGCTGATACTGATTGAGATAATGACTCTTGCAGCTTCTTCAAGTGACTCCCCCTCAAGGTGACACTTCTCATCACTAAATCTCAGGTTCTCTCTGTAATATCTTACCTCACCTTCAATTCACTATATGATAAGAAAAAAACACATAGATCTATGGGAATAAGGTGGATCCTCCTTTCTCCATCAACATGAACAACAAGGTTGAGATGATCTTCTCAACCCAGATGCTTTTTTCTTCACACCGCCTCAACTGATATTCAATTTTGACTGTGATTGTGTGGACCTGACTATTTCTTCCATTTAGTTTTGTGTGAATATTATTTCTTCATGGGATTTCATAGCACTAAAATCCCTGGGTAAAACATTCATCTTTTTGAGGAATTATTGTTGGGATAGTGTAAATTCAAAGCACCATATAATAGTATAACCTGCCTTTTTGAACCTCACACACAACACTTCGTTGTCTTCATGTAGAATCCTCTTTTTTTCCTTTTAGCACAATTCTTGGTGTGTTCATTTTTCATCTTTATCATTTTTTCTAAATTTTCTAACCAAACCACCAATATATCATTATGGGATTGAGGAATTAATATTTGATCTTCTACATGACTTCTTCTGAATGGAATCTTTCTTTATATGTTCTTTTGGATGAACCACCATTCACATTCATGGATTTAGAATCCAATGACTTCTTATCTTTACTTCTCGAAATCTTCTTCGGAGAACTTTTTGTCACATTATTTATCGGATTTCTTCCCAAGGATGCTTCTTCATTCTAACCCAGCTTCTATGCTCTTCTTTTCTTATATTAACATGCATCATTTATATGACCACTCCTATTGCATACATCATATATGTTATCTAACTTTCAAAATCTGTTTGCGGTATATAGATGTTTTTGGATATATGAATGATACTTCTTCTTCTATGGATATGTCCCTCTTGATATAGTATTTCTCTATACTTTTTCATTTAAGGGGTTGTACTAACAATCCATTGCACAATTCCTAAATTTATTACAGCTCCAGCATTGACCCACAAACCTTGATTTCATGCCATCTTCTTTATAAGTTTTCCGACTCTTATTCTTGGTATGATGGTCTTTCTGTGGGGATCTATCTTCCAAAATCATTCCTCTATCCACCCTAGACATGGTGGTAGGTTTGTTCTCACGTTTCATTATCCATACATGTATAGAATTTTTCATCCAACCTGCACTTTTTGTAGAAATAATTTTCAAAACATTAGTACATATTTGTATGGATGGTACCTTCTTATCATCTTCATGTGATAGATCAATGAGTGAATCCATGATCTTATTATCACATGTTAGAGATATTTTGATAGTATAATCCTCCAGAGAACATTGAGTTCCAGCATCTACAATTTCCTTCTTTTTTGGAGACTCAATATGTGTCTTCTCAAGATTGATCAACTAAGATTCCAAGTCTAGACATCTTATATCAAGGATGAAATTCTGGTCATCAATCATAGTCATCCTCTCTTCACAAGACTTCTTTAATCATTAAACATATCTTCATGAATCTTTACTTTGTTTAGTAACAAAGAGTTATATTTTGGATCTTCTTGGAGTTTTCTTCAAAATATAACTTATTGACAACATTTCTCTTTTCAAGCTCATCTTCAAATGCATGGGACTTCTGTTCTAGAATATTGTTGACTCACTCCTTTTCTTCAACATCTTTCAACCACTTTTGAATAACTTTCTTCAAATCCCCTCTTGGTTGCTTCAAAGGTTATAACCTATCTGGAGGGCATTAAACATTCAAATTTTTTTCTTGTAATAATTTCTCCAAAACTTCTGTTTCTTCTTCCAGTTGAGTGATATTTTCCTGTATACACTGAAATTCTCCACAAACCAGTGATTTAATTTCATTAGGAATACCATGAAGAATCATTATTAATTTATCAACTAGTATTCTAGAGAAGTTGTAGATTGTTCATCACCACTTATGATAGCATTTTCATCATGAGAATAATTTACAAATTTACTAACACACAACTCTTGATCATTTGAGGTAGAATGGTTTTCTAGATTCTTAATGGGAACTTGAGCCACCTTTTCAATACTTTCCTAGTCTGGTGGGTCTATAATGTTATCTAGATATGTAGAACTAAATGTTTCATGTTATTTAGATAAGAGGAAATTCTTTTTCAACTTTCTATTCTCTTTCTTTTTCTTTTTCATCATGGTATTAGTAGATATATCATTCTAATCAATGGTAATTTTCACCAACACTACTCTTCATTGTTGACACAGGAAAAGAACTGAAGTCTTCAAAAGAGAATATCTTCACTATAGAGAATCCATAAAAGATGAATCTCCCTCTGATACCAATTGAGAGGACTAGTTTGGTATATGTCTAGCACTGAGAGTGGGGTGAATTAGTGTTGGGGAATTTTTAAACCAATTTAAATTATTTATCCTTTTACCTCTTTACCTCTTAGGATCTTGATTCACTTATTCTCTTTTCCCTTTCACATGAAATAATCAAAGTAGTAAAAATATGCACATGATATTTTTACAAGGTTCACTACTCAATAAGCGCATCAACATCCTTGCCATGCATGGGAAAGACTAGTCCTTGTATTCTCCACTATAATGTGGTTTGATTTTATAGTGGTTGACAAGGTAAACAATCCTCTACTCAGTGTGAGTCTATACACATTGGAGGGGGGCTATCCTATCTTCTGGGGCTGGTGACAACCTAGTCCAACGTATATCCTCTAGTTGGTTCTTTATACTGCCTATGGAGACAGTCTTATTCCTTCTTTAGTAATGTAGGTTCTTTTCTTGATCTTATTCAATTCTCTTAACTTTATTACCTGTAAAGAAGTAGGAAGGAAATTCTTCTTGTATTCTTCTTTTATTCTACAGTAGTGCAAAACCAGCTTTACTAAGACATCTTATTTCTCATTAGTACAATAACAGAATGCACTAACACTTCTTATTTTTTTCTTAGCAATAATCACATATACCAATGTGATTATTCAAAAAATGAATATTGGCTTACTTGGCATCATCAGAGTGAGCTCTTCCCTTGTTTATAAATTCATATGATCATGTATATGGAATTTAGTTAAACTCTTTCCTTTCTTCTTCTCTTCTCTTCTTCTTGTTGTACTTTTTGTTTGTGCAATGATATTTCACCCTTTATTTCTCACATGTGCACAAACTTGTTTTGATTCTTAATTTGAGTTACTCCCCGTGTGCATGTGCATGCATGGAATCATGCATTCACCTCTTATTCTTCTTCTTGTGTTATAACCCTAATGATGATAAATCATTGAGCGAACACACATAGCCTATTTTTCTCTTCTTCTTCATTAGTTTCATATTTCTCACATTATTTGAATTTTTTTAATGTATGCATATGAGTGGATGCATGACAGAATCATGTGGTCTCTCTTCTGTTTTTTCTTTCGTACTTTTTTTATTAGTTAGGAGAGTATTTTTGGTTTATTTATTTTTGTTTCTTCAGACCTGAATGGGTAAACCTTCTTCTTGTGAAAACTTATTCTTCCATAAACCAAGAAATCAAGGCCTCTTCTTTAAACCATTCACATAGACACCACCTTGAACCCCCTTTTCACTTTTTCTTTTTCTTCACAACTTGAATGAGTATAGTTTGGGTGTGGGTGGGTATCTTGACTCATGCATGTAAGTGCATGTGTATCATGCATGATCTCTTCCTATTCTTTATCCATGCATGCACAACCATGGTTCTCCCTTCCATTTCATGCAAACACAACACCCAAGTTATGCACTGTCTACTCTTAACCATACAAGAGCCCCTGAAAAAACACAAAACATATATATGTATATACTATAGGCAGTAGAGTATGCAAAATAGTGTGCAGGTGTAGGTGTATCCTTCTTTCCACAAGGAGTGTGCAATAACTCCTCCACAAAACCTAGAGATGATCTTGGTTCGTTCCACATGAACTGTAACAAGGGTATAGGACTCATGGGATGCTCCACACAAAGATGCGATGAGGGTTCAAAAGAACTTATCACACAGTTGTGGGTACCTTGCACGGGGTGAAGTTCTCTATCACACAGGGTTAGTGGAATCTCTTTTCTCACAAGAGATGTGGATCTACCTTTTGTGACCCAGAGATTTCATGTTATTATTATTCTAGTATGGACACACTTTTTGCCTCAATTTTCCTTCTTTTATAGGCAAAGATGGTTTATTTTTCGTTTTCCAAATCCGCATCATTTTTGATAATGATATCCCATTTAATACACGAGATCCTCAACACTTCAACCCATTAAAACTCATGTCAAATATTTTCTGGATATCTTGTGTGTATCATTTTTTTCAAATGAAGGATATTCTTCAATGACGTGTCATCCTCACGTGCATGAATTTTCAAACGCTTTATAATACTTTACCAAGATCTATTCATGAAAGAAAATTCAGCCTCGTACCTTTGGTTGCTTCAGATTATATGGATATTCACATTGCAATGAATGCATGAAAACAGTGTTGCATGCATGTACTCATGGTTCTAAGATAATCATGGTGGGCCTAGAATGAGCCCTAGAGGTGGTAGGAGTAATGAGATAACTCTCCTGAATTCTCACTGGCTCGCGGGTGTCGTGCAATGGCTGGAGGTTGAAGACAACCTCTACTGGGGTGATCAAATGCCCCATGTTTGATCTCTAACATGCAAGATCATTTGAGCGGTCCGAATTATAATGTGGCACACAAATTAGATGGACAGTCGTGATCAAGAATGTTATTGGATGGATGGTGCATATTAGATCTACATTTTTAATTCGTTGTCCCACATTAAACTGGTGAAGCGGGATTCTGTGGTTTATATTGCTCGATGACTCATCAACCAATCAATTGTCTCTTCTTCCTAACTGGTACCTCCCCATACCATTTCTTCAATGGGACCACTTTGTACCCATTCTAACCTATCAGACTCACACTTGGAACCCACACTGCATAGGTTTACCACCGTGCTGCTCTATGAGGTTTATACATGGCCCTTGAGCAAGGCCTACCTCAGGCAGGGTTGGCTTTAAGGGATTCCCTCGAGCGTTGCTGACCCTCAGGTCCCACATATTCTTGAGGGTTAGGTCCTTGGCTGGCCCCCCATGGTTGGATTAACTTTTATTTAAGTCACATTTATGTACTTGGTTTAATACCAAGTGTATATAACATGGAAAACTTCTTCTTCCAACCAACCAACTCCTCCTCTTCATCTATTCTTCACTGACTTCATCCACTTAAAAGTTAGGATGATTTCCTCTTTCACTTCATCGTTTTATTGATGTGGATGGATATTCTTCACTCCTTATGCATGTGAATACAATGTTGACATTGTATCATCTTGATATAAGTTCTTATAACATTATAATAGCACTAAAATCGTCTGATTTGTATTCATCATGAACTTCCTCTTAGGAGGCACTTAAGAGATAGAATTCTCTTAGGAGATATATATCACATTAGAGATCACCAATTACCATCATTGGCTTTCATTGTCCTTATTGATGACAAATACAACACACTTTACTAATGTGGACCCACCATCCCAGCTCCACATCCAGCATCCTGTATAAAAATCCATTCTTGTCACTGTCTATTCCCCTGTAACCCATCAACTATTTTAATGTCTTTTTGATAGGCTAAAAAATCTCTAAATATATGTCCCCTTCTATCAATTTGAAATAATCTCCTTTTTCTAGGCCATATAGACTCATCCTATAAGCCTTGAGCTGTAGATCCCCTGTCTTGGGACCTCTTCTCGGAACGACTCACACGTCTAAGTCTATGAGACTGAAGTTGGCTTCCTATTATGCCACTAAGGACATCCACTAGCTGCATCTGTCTATCCAATGGTCTTTCAACTACAATGGTTATCTCTAGCACCCTTGCATAAGTAGGAATGAATAGTGGAATAGTGATGGTTCATATGTCCCAAATCACTTCTCCCTCAAAAGTCTGAGTCCAAATGCACTTGTCGTATTGTATTTATCGAGAAACTAGAAAGGTTAGTACTCCTCAATGAATACTCATATTGTGAGATTCCATTCTACGAAATCACATGATTCATTTCGGCACCTATAGACCGTAGATTTTATGGCAATATCCCCTTATTTGACAGTGTTTCCTAGACTCTGACAAAGGACAATTCTCCTCATCATAAGATCAGGTAATCTAAACCCTTATATCACCATACTAGGACACATAAAATGATCACTTCATGTAACACCATCTAATCTAATGGTTCCCTTACCATATGCAAAACTCGGTCACTACCTCATTCCAGTCCTTAGCCGCCTTTGAGTCGGGTCGCCTTGTATCTTTAGGGGTATCTATCAATGAAACTCATTTAAGCCACTCTGAATATATGTGTCCACTACTAGTAGCACTGGTAATAATTTCTTCCAAATGGAAATGGGTGTCACTAAGTAACCACACAAGGGTTCCATATCATGGAATATTGCATATACCGAAGCCTCATCACTCTGTGGATCATCCATTAGGTCATGCACTGGGATCATAGATGGCTATCTATTTAGAGGCATATTGATGGGTATCTAGGTGAATCATGATTAATAGATTATACTAGGTGAGCTGACTCTGACTTAAAAAGATCATGATAAAACTTTCAATGATCCATCCAATCATTTTTTCATGTAATGATTTAGAAAGAATAGTTTGGGGTCCAGTTGTATGCATCTTTTGGCCACTGCACCAAAACAAGACTCCATTTCCAAGAAGACTAACTTGAGAAACATAACCCTATTTCCACTTTCCTAACTTTTGAACTCTTTGTTCTTATTGTTCAACCAACATCATCTCTTACCAATTTTTAATGACCTATCATCCAGGGCCCATTCTGTGACTACCCCAAACCCGCCTTCTATAAGCCAGGGGCTGGGGACTAGCAACGAGAAGGCATATCTCCAAAAGAGAAGGAATTTTCCATTATACTTGTACACACACACAATGTCAAAATTATAGAATGTAGACACAAATTAAACCAAAACTGCCACTGAGGCAATTAATAAGAGTAAAATACAAGATGAATGAACAAAGTTGCCAGAATACAAGCCCAAAACCAAAAATGAACATACAAATTCTATGGAATGTCTACCAAAGACTCCACCTAAAGGGTAGGTGAATGGTGGATGCATGTATCTATAGATGTATTCGCGTCGATCCCTTCTCACTGAGAACAACATTTTTTCAAACCACAAGGTCTCTGTCGAAGCGCCGATCACCTACATGGGACATGACATGTGTAGTTAACACATGTGCAGGGGAGAGTAACATAATACATAGTATGGAATCCAAACCAAAATTGAAAGAACAAAGATCAATACCACAAAGAAAGAAAACAAAACAAATAAATCTCACTTTAGGTATAAGTCATCATATTGAAATTGAGATTATCAGTCATAAAGATGAATGATCTTGTGCTGCTGAGGGACACATCCCTAATGGGAAATTCAGTTTTTCTCGACTACTAGACCACTAAGGTCCACTCAGCTACTAGACCATCGAGGTATGCTCGGCTTCTAGACCACTTAGGTATGGTCAGATGTTGGACCGCTAAGGTACACTCAGTTGTTAGACCATTGAGGTTTGCTCGGCTTCTGGACCTCTGAGGTCCACACGGCTGCTGGAATGCTAAGGACCGCTTGGATGATGTACCACTTAGTTCTTCATAGCTTCTACATAGTAGATGTATTCTTTTCTACTGATGAACTGAGGTTAGATCTCATATTGGATCATCGAGGTCTGATCTGATACTAGAATACTGAGGTCCACTATATTAATGGACCACCAAGTTCCATTATGCAATAGGACCATTGAGGTCTCACTTTTCATATACTTCATGTCACATTAAACTATAGGATTCCTATATTATAGTTTTCTTTATTCAATGAGAATCTAATCTACATGACATCAGTCATACCTCAACTTCATTGAAAACTCACTTCGAGTACACCCAAAGGACCGTCTAGCCGCAAGGGTCCCAATGTTGGGAATGTAACATTAATTGGATGCATTGTCTGAATGATATTGGCATTTTAGTAAATAGGGTCTTATTGTTTTGGGACCTGATCCGACTTGGTCAGACCCAAATGAACAACAACGTCTGAGGGTGCCACATGACCCTACCCATTTGGCCAACCAGACCAAACCTAGTTGGGTTGGGGCTAACTAGGTCTGGCTTAACCTAATGCTCAGGCCCATTGGGCCTTCCTGGACCCATCCTAGTACAGTCGTGGTTCCAGCCCATGAGGTCGCCCAGTGACCTAGTCCACATTCTCTTTCCCAGTCAGACTAAGTCATACCATTTTATTTATAACATGGGGGCACAACATCTCGGAATCTTATCAGTCCTGGTTTACATTGGCGGGACGACTCTTCTCTTTACCAGGTCGCCCAACAACTCAATTTGCTGCACCAGCCTATCCCAAGTCAGTGGGTCGGCATGGGTCCATCCAGATTCTTGTTGGCATTCAAGTTTGAACAACAACACAGCAGGCAGAGGCTAGCCACCACCGTCGACAAACAGTTCATCATGGACCACGTGCTTGTGTACACTGCAGCCCACACCCCAAGCCACTCCCTTTGACATGATGCTCAACTGGTTCCATCCTCTTGTACCATTGTGGCTTCTACAGCCCCATAGCCTCTTCCACATATGTGTGACATCGATGTGCACCTCCTTCCCTCGCATTTTCCACTACCAACGTACAAGCTGGTGCCCCCCATACCATAACATTTTGTCACCACATCATGCCCCTTGATTGTGACTCTCCCACCGCCACTCTGGGTTCCCATGCTAGTGGTCGTTCACCTTGCACATCCATCTCCCTCATCCTGCTGACCAGGATGTTTCTACCCTATAGTATTTATTGGAACGTGTTTTTTGTCACGTTATGAAGAATTGATAAATGGGTGGAGTAGAAGAACATGAAAAAAACACATAATGGATGGACCATGGACTTTATTAATGTCAACAAGGGTTATTCTTGTTAAGAGTATAACATAGGACAATCAAAATATGAATCAACTTCCCAAAAATTTCTAACTGAAAATTCTATTATCCCATAAAGACGACTAATCCATAGGAATATATACCACTATATTTACTAGTATTCATCATTTAAGAAGAATAACTGGGGAAGGTAATGACATAGAATAAAATAAACCCCTTCAAAGAGAATAGGTTTGATCATAGGAAGGCTTCTTCAATGAAGGCAATCTGTTTGCAAATGTTCTTGATCCAACTTCGAGGTCGAGATCCCTTGAATATGAGGGGTAGTTCTCAATGTTGGTGCAGATCACTGTTCATTGTTCTTCAAGGTTTATTCACCAATGATTCAGAGTTCTTTACAAGAGCTAGCTATGATCTCTAATTCCTATAATCCCATTTAATAGGGAATATGCATCGCAACATTTCTATTATACAGAGTCGCTACCGTTACACTATTTAATTTATGAAACAATATTTCTGTTACTTTTTATTATAAATCCATTTTATGGTTTCAATTAAGGAATGAAACAGTTGGAACATCACTACATTGTAGTGAAACAATTTCTAATAATATAATTTTTTTATGTTTATTTTATTTTTCCATAATGCATATGAAAAGTAACTTTTACCCTTCACCTGCAATGGTCATGGTTGTGTCCTTTTTATCGTGAAGATCTTATTACGATGTAAATTTCTATCTCAAAATTTTAATCTCAGTTATCATTTATGAGTTATAAGTTTTTAGAAATAAAAAAAAATCCAATATTTAAATTTTTTTATAGTTACATCCCAAAAGTCAACATTTATAGTTGGCCCGCATCGGCCCATGTTAGGATCTACTTAATGAAATCACACCATGATGAGTTGTATAGTGGACTTGTATTTTCAAAAAAAGTTACTATTAATTATTTATATGAATTTGAATATAATATAACATTAATTAATTTATTTATTTATAGAAAAAAACTACATTTCACTGTTGTCCCACACCGGCCGATGTTAGGCTCTGCCTAATAAATGGACACCCTCATGAGCTCAACAATTGTCTCAGATTTTCAATCTGAGTTACCGATCATGACTTATAAGGGTATGAAAATAAAATAACCTTATTTAATTATTTTATTTACAGCCAAAATATACATTCCATGATTGGCCGGCATCATCTTATGTAAGGCTCTTCCTAAGGAAATAACACCCTCATGAGCTCAATGGTGGTCTCACATTTCCAATCTGAGTCACCATTAATGATTTATACTTATTTGAAAAAAATATAATTCTTACTTAATTATTTGATTTAGGATTGTGCAATTTTCAGTTTCTCTCACTAGTGGCCCACGCTAATTAAACATTAGTCGTGCTTAGAATAAAACCACTACTCTGAATGCAACAGTACCCTCAAATTTATTATCTATGCACCTGTTTGAGAGTTATTCAACTTTTTTTGGAAAACCACTCAAGTGTTTTATTTAAAACATAACCGTTTTTATGGAGCATTTTGGGAACTTTGGGCCTCATAATCGCTCATCCTCTCAACTCCTGCTCTCAAAATAATCCCACTTAATTAAAAGAAATTACATGTAATTCTGATACATTACATGGTTATTTAAAAAATGGTATCAATTATTTAGGTTAAGCATCTTTCATTAATGTCAGTGTGTAGCATGAGTGAAATTTTCAGGGCTTAGGACGTAGATACGAGTGAGTTCATGGAATTATCTCATTGAAATAAGCCTTATATCACAATGGGATATTTGGTAAAATTTATTGTACAATTTTAATACTTTGTTCCATGAATTTTAATTGTATTTAATTAAATCCACATCTTGAATTCATATTTTATTGGATTAATCTACCTTTTTTCTCTATTTGAGTGTTAGTATGATGTATTATTTGTTGTCTGTTGATGTTGTGCAGAATAATTCCAATAGGTATAAATGAAAATTGTCTCCATGATGAAGCCACAGATGATCCATAATAATAAAATCAGCATGTATACCCAATTTGATTTGAGGTTATTGAGCATTCTACCCTTGACCTGTGATAGGAATCTAAAATTGTTCACGTTCAATCACAAACTCTAGAAACTCATTTGTCTGTTTTTTGGAATCTTACATTGGTTTTCTATTTCCAAAATACATCAACGTTCCAATGCTATAATTATCCTCAACTAGCTAAGGATATTTTGAGAAATTGCATGATTTTATCTAGTTTCAAGGAAGAATCTGATGAAATGAAGGTAAAATGTGTTAAAAGTATGCTATAGGGGCTAGCATTATATGGTGGGAAATGATGATAATGATGGAGAAGAAAGAGGATATCATAGGGTGTAATGACCATAGTGTTTTTTTACCATCAAGTTATATCTGTATTCAATTGTGTTGGATAAGTTAAAATATTTTTTGAAACTCAAGTAGGCTGATAGGATCATGAATGAATAATAAAATATCATTGTATTCCATGGGAATGTTTCTACTAATATTTTATCAAATGAAAATCTGGAAAATATATTGTTCGATATAGGACATTAAAATAGCATTTGTTCTCTTGTTTTAATTTTGGAACATCCTTTTTATGTTGTTGAGTTAGATGGATAATTCATGGTTGAGATGGACCTTAATGGTATTTCAAGACTTATGAGTGTTACTTTTTTATGACCACATGAATTACCTCGTATAATCCCTTTTAATTTTCTATGTGTGGCATGGATGGTCACTCAAAACAATTCTAAAATGAGGAACTCGAGGTATGTAGTTCTTTAGAACACTCTAGTATCATGTATTTGTTCTCATATGTCCTTGGAAATCCATAAAGTGGCATGATATCATATATTCATAATAAACATATAGTGGAATAATAATCATCACGAACAATGGGGATCCAAAAATAAGAAACCATAATAATGATTCTTCACATAGAGGAATATTTTGAAGAAGAAGAAGATAAGGGTCCAGTGAATATGATAGGTTCCATCACTATAGCTTCAACACCAGTGACTTCTTTATTTAATAATGGTGAATGTGATTCTTGTATATTGAATTGTATTGTGAATTTTATTATTCTTCTTACGTAGATATTTTATTTTGTTATGGATATTAATATACACCTCGATGTAAAGAGAAAGTATGATATATATGGACCATATTGTGTTTTCTCATTAATAGATATTGATATTTCATTATATTTAGTTGTTCTCATCATGAATCCATATGAAATCATATTTATGGTAGATTGGATCATGAACAATAGAGAACATATTATTTTATCCAAGATAGGTTTACTATACTATGATCTATTAGAAGTGGCATATCATTTAGGGAGAATATGACTCCAGGTATACTAGATTTTGAAATTATTATCTAGTTTTTATGAAAGTGATATCCCTCTGTGATTTTGATATATTGATAAAATGTTTTAGTGATGATATCCCTTCAATTTTTATCGATTTACCCACTGTTTTTTGGATTGACATCTATTTTTTCCATTGGTAAGGGAAGAAGTGTTTATATTAATTTAGTTTATAGTAATCAACCAATATTTCTTCCTTCTTACTCTATGGAACTGTATAAAATTAAAGTCATTATGACTCAATTATATTATATTTTAGTGAAATTAATTATACACATAAGTGTGTCAAATTGGTGTCATGTGATCTCTTTGTAATGAAAGCTAACATGTAATTTCTCTATTGTATAGACTACCAAAAACTCAATATTGTTACAGTAAAGCAGAAGATTCAATTTCCCCCAATTGATGATCTATTTCACTATTTTAATGTGGTGATGTGGTTCTCGGTTATTGATCATCAATCTTGTTTCCATCATTTGAGAATTAAATGATATAATGTTTAAGAAACCACTATAAGGAGAAGGAATTGAAATTATAAGTAAATTGTCATTCAATTTTATCTAACCAATTCTTCTATAGCTGTTATATAGTTTATCAATAGTATTTTCCAATTTTATATTTATACATTCATGGTTTTTTAGGATGAAATCCTAGTTTACTCAATGTTTGAGGATGATCATTTACATCATCTAAGAATAGTTTCATAATTCATTATAAATCACCATCTTTATAAAATGAAATTAAAATGTATTCACTAGATTATGTAAGTGATGTTTTTTGAATGTCTGTTGTTAGAACATGGTATCTCATTTGATCCTAATAAGTTGAATGCAATTACATCATGGTAGAAACCACATAATTTTTTTGAGATTTAGTTTTCTTATTAGATTAATATTATTTTCTAAATGTAATGAATTTATATAAGATTAATTATTATATGAATCTATAATTAGTATGGGAGAAAATTTTTCTCATAATGAAAAATTTAGTAAAAATTTTGTTGATATGAATAATCTTTTGTCTACGGCCCATCTATTGACTCTTCTATAGTATAGGCATGGTTGTGTGGTATTTTGTGATGCATTGAGTGTAGTTGATGGATGTGTTATTTTGTAGGAAGATCAAATTGTGCCTTATGCCTTTTAGAATCTTATCTAAAACAAGGAAAATTATCCAACCCATGACCTTGATTGAGAAATTTTTATTCTTGTTCGGAAGATTTGGTGATATAATCTTTTCAAATAAATGTTTTATCTGTATTATGGGAAAAAATATATTAAGTAATATCATCTCTTATAAAAATTGTAATCTTTATCAAATCATTTAACATTAAGATAAACTATTCTCTAGGGAATGGGAATGGTGTCATAGATTCCATGTGCAAGAATCCTCTAGAATAGGCGATGAAATAATCTTATGAATAGTGTAACATTATAGATCGTGTCCTAATCTTTTCATATTGGAGTTATAGAATTAGGGCCCATGATTGTATTTTTTAATGTTTAGTTGACCACTACTCTTCTTTAGATTATTATTTATAAATATCATCATTATGATGAATCATAAGGCATTAGAGACACTATCAATGGTTGGAAGACCATTATTGACTAGTCATTCTTCTTCAAGGGAATTATATGATATCAAAAACATTTTATTTCGTAGTTATATATCATCAAGGCTATGATTGGGGGGTTTCATAATTTCCAATGGGTTGTAAATCCAAAATCTATAATAATGATATATGAAATACGATGAAGATTCGGGTGGCATGGTATGAACCATGAAACATTATTTCTTATTCATTGTTATACTTCCAAATATGTCATTGAAAAGCATTATACCCCTAGATTTATTTAAACCACTACAAGTGATTACTGGGAAATGGTATGATATTTCTATGTACTTTTTGTTCGAGATGCGACATACCTGGAGAAAAATAATGGGATATGGGTTGTAATCGATTTATTAACTCAATCAGAAACACTTTTCTAATTATTGATGAAACCATATTTTGGGATATTGAAGATACTAATTTGAAAAATATTGTTCATATTCATTAAGTTACATCAGATTTGTTATATTATATTAGTCCTCAATTAACTTATATTTTTTAGGGGCTTCCAGGTGGAACTATGTTCTCATATTCATTTTAGTACAATATACATTATGCCGTGAAATGGCTAGATAAAAGTAGCTATAGATATTCTTGATGATATGCTCTGTTCCTTTTTTCTTTACATTGGTGGGGCTTGGGATGAACATTTGAATATGCTTTAGGTTTATTTTTTTAATTGTTACCATTCCATGATCATGGTGGCTCCTTTTAAGGTCGTGTATTTTTGGCCTTGTATATCTCTATAGTGTTGGTCAAAGATTATTAAAGCATCCTTGTTTTCACCAAGAATGGATAAAGGAATGAGATAAAATATATATTTGATTCGACAATGAATATTTATGGAACTTATCTGTTATAAGTGTTAGGTAGATTTCCATTATAGACAGTTGGAATTTTTGGATTGGTGATCATGTGCTCCTGAAATTTCTACCCCATTTTAGTCATTGACTACATTGGACGAAAGGGAAACATTATACTAAATTTTTGGAAACATTTATAGATATTGAAATGTTAGGGAATGAGGATTACCTTGTATCACTTCTACCATAGATGATGTTGATACAAAACATGTTCCCTGTATCTAAGCTAAAAATAACTTTATGATCCATGTCTTATTTTGAGATAGAGTGATCCCGATGACGAGCATGATTTATCCATGACTGAGAATCCAGATATATTAGTTGATTCTAAAACCATGTAACTTATAGGATGTAAAATACCTATGGTTCAGGAGTTATAGATGCGTTGTTCATATTCTCATGAGGCGTAGAGCGTGAGGACCTAATGAGATATCAGTTCCTTTAACTTTTAGATATTAATGCATATAGAAATTATATTTGCAGAAAAAACATTTTTATTCTGTTTTGTCTGTAACATCACATTACCATTATATCAGGTATGGTTTAATCATTTTCATGGTTTTCCTTTTTCATTGTCTATGTAGGGGTGAAATGGAGTTTAGACGAAAGAAGGAATGATGATGTCAATGATTAATTGTAATTTTATTCATAAAACATACTGGGTCTATATCCTACTAGGGATTTACATGCTGGGTAACATGGTTATATGATGTGTAATTTCAATAATTATAAAAAAATATTTTTTAATAAAATAAAATGTGTTTTTATATGTAGAATGGACTTTTGAATTACACAATGTCAAATTTGGTTACACATAGTGTAAATCCTATAGTTTCAATTTTAAGCAAGAGGATTGGATTAAATATCAATTCTTGTTCATCTAAATGTTGTTTTTCTCAACCTAGAACCATCTCCAAGTGATTTGGGAGCCATGCAAATCCTCTGAATGATTTTTTCCAATGGTTTATCATTAATGCATTTATGGTGTGACTCTCTAGGTAAAAGTTCCCCATGTATCCCTATCTATTAATAATTAACTCAATGGAGTGTGATAGATCATCTTGGGATTGATGTATATAAAATTTAGGTTGTTGATTCTTGTTTCTAGGTAGTGTTCAAAGATCTATTCCACCTTCATTATTTTTGATAAGTTCTCTTGTAGGTGTTTTATATCTTTGAAAAAGGTAAAAGGATCCACTTAAGATTGAAAAAAATATTTAACTATATATTAAATTATTTAAATTAAATTTCATTCAATAAAAAAATTTAATTGGACCAATTTATTTTTTAATGTGGTTTGGATAGTATTTTTCCAGAAAAGCGGGAAAACCCACTAATCATAGTTAATTGGAGGTAATTGTTGAATATTAAGCTATATGGGAAGGTGATTTGTGAAATTAACTTAAAATTAAAATTTGAGAAACATTTATTAAATTTTTATGAAAAGAACCTATTGGTTTTATCATAAAAATGCTTTAATTCTATATATACACATTTTTGAAAAGGAAATTATCATATTAAAATGGGGAATGTTATTATTTGTATTATAAAATATTTTGGAATAAATTATTCTATATTTATTTTTGTTTTAAAATATGAAATCATTTTTATTTAGTGTTTTTATATGGAAAACATTCTTGAATGGGAATTACCCATTAATATATTACCACATTACAACTCCAACATAAAATTATTTTCATATTATATCCCCTATTGGATGTTGGTTATACTTCTTTATCCATTTTCAGAGAGACATGTGTGCCCGTGATTGATATCATAAAATGAGTATTTGTGTATCCAATAAAATACAACTATCATAGATCATGGAATATTGAAATAATTATCCTTTATGTTTATTTTGATATATATTCATTTGAATGTAAATTATCTTAAAAATGTATTGTGAATTTATATAAACTATTTTATATAAAATAATTATCAATTAATTGATTATAAATATTTTCCATGTTTTGAAATGTAAATAATTATTTACATTCATTATGATATATTATTTTCATTCTTTATTATTTTATATTTAATGTATTGTTTGGATAATTAATGTCATAACTTCTTATGAAAACATTGGTGAGACCCTAGTAGTATTTTTTCTCACACCTTATTTAGGCCTTTGTTTGTTTTTATATTATCGTCTTGTATTTTTGAGCAAGGGTAAAACTCTACATGTCGGTGATTATTTTTATTAATCCATGGTATTCGGATAGTTTTGTCCTTATATTTTTTGGATGATTCATCATATTTTTGGTTATTTTTGGTTCTCTGATGATATGTTAAAACCTGTTTGACTTCAGGTTTTATACTACCTATGGATTTTTAATTTTGGAATACTAACATGAAACAACATCTTCTACTTTTTATGTGGAAATAATTTTTCTCACATTTATCTTGGATAATTATATATGCTAGTTTTCAACCCATGGTGATATGAAATTTCCTTCATACCATGTTAGGAACAACCTAGTTTTCATGGTTATAGGGAATCCAGGCTGGTTCATAAATATACATCCCATGGTTAAATTTTAATATATATACGTCTAAGATTTTCTCATATAATATAGATCACGAATAAACTATCAGTTTAAGTAATTCAATTTATATTTTCTGAATAATCTATTTCCTTTATGATGATGAAATTATGATCATGATAATCCAAGGTAAAATCACTCAATGGTGTGTGTATTAATACCATTTGAATAATCATGTTATTCTCAAATGTTTTAGATAACATAAGATAACAAAATTGAGTAAATTCCCTATTGAATAAAAAGAAACTCATGTATTTACTAAATAGTTACATGGGATTCCCACATATATTGTGATATATTTCTCAATATATCATCCACATAGAGCCATTCATATATAAAAAATACCATCTTTGATGGACCCAAGTAAACCGGAGGAGTAAAACCATCATCTTCAAGATAATTTTGAAAATGGATTCACATGTCCTCCTACATTTCTTTGGGATGTTCCATTTCTCATTTTCATGAAAATTGATGGTTCAATGAGGTTGTGTATCAATTATTGGGAGATTAATAAGATTACTATAAAGAAAATTTATCCCCTTCCAAATATTCAAAACTTGTTTCATTAAATATGTGGAGACCAATAGTTCTCAAAGATTTAACTTCATTATTGAAATCATTTGAATAAGGTGAATAAGGGTGATATTCATAATATAGCCTCTTGTATGAGCTATGGAGACAATTATTTCTTAGTTATTCCTATCGAACGTACAAATTCTCTTGTAATATTCAGGGATTTAATGAATATTTAATTTGTGGACTTCCCCAAAAAATTTGAAGAAGTATTTATTGATTATATTCTCATTTATTTTTCTATAATGATAGAACTAAATGAGTATATAGGTATTATAATACCAACTATAATGAATCAGAAACTATATGCTCACTTCAAAAAGTGTAACCTTTTGATACAACAAGTCATTTTCTTTGTGAAAATGATCATATGTGAAGGAATATTTGTAGATCCTTCAAAGACCATTGAATTTGTGGAATGGAGACCCCGTCAAGTGTTACAGAAATAGGAATTTCATAGATTTTATGGGCATTATGATTATTTTTTATAAATTTCCCATGATTGTGTATCATGCTAACTTTGTTGACAAGGAATTTTCTGATGTTTGTTTGGTCGGAGAATGTGAGGAATTCATGAAGGAACTCATGAAGAGGATAATCAATACAATTATACTCACACATCATTCATGTTAAGAAGGTTTTTTGATATATTTTTCTGAATCAAATAAATGATTGGTTAGTCTAGTCGTGAAGAATGATATTTTGGTATCCTATGTCACATGAAAACTAAGGATCCTTGAAAAAAACTACTGAACTTGTGACCTAGTGTAAGTAGTTCTGATCATTTCCTTGAATTTTTTATAGATAAATCTATATAGAGAGGTGAATGAAATATATATCGATCATTGGTGTATAGTGTATTAGTTAAAAGACAATTATCTTAACATGAGTCAAATAATTTGTGTATAACTAATAAAAGACTTTGAAATCTCTATTATTTACCATGTAGGATAAGAAAACAAGGTAGGTCATCATCTAATATGGAAGTAAAATGCTACACTATCATTGATAGGGACTGAGAAATACATTATATTCCTAGATTTGAAAAGTATGGATTTGAAATTTATAATTGAAAAATTTTAACTTTTCGAGAATGATTTCCAACTAACTATCTCTAATAATATGATAGAGGTAAAATGAGATTATCTAGAGCTTCAAAATATGTTGAAATTGGTTAATTAAGTAAACCGTTTTTAATTCAATACTGATGTAGATCTTTTAAATATATTTATTATTATACCATATGTTCATGTATCACTTGAGATAATGAAACAACTATTGGATAATGTTTATTCCTCAACATTCTCTATTCATCATGGAAATAAAAAAGTTTTCTTGCAATCGTCAATATACCTAATATTTTTAAAAAATGAATAATGATATTTTTGAGTATATATCATGGTTCATGGTATGTTAATAAGTGAACGAAGAGTGATATAAGTCCATTTGTAGGATGTAACCAATTACCATAACACCATAGAAATTGGATAAAATCACTATTTACTTTGCTACTAGTCTCAAAAATACCTCTAAAGGATGCAATGTGATGTGTGATATTGTGGATATACCCCCCAATAATATACATCTCATTAATATCATAGGGTATTTTCCAATTGAATAAATTTCTATGATATTTACAAAGTAATTAGTGAGACACTTGAAGAAATTATTAGATCATTCTCAATGTAATTTAAAGGATAATGGGATCAACTTCACCAATTTTTTATTTCTCATAAAATGATTGTAACACCCCAGGTAAATAAAGAATATGAAATTTTCATATTTATAAATATTTGTGAATAAAATATTAATAATACTTTAAAGGGGACACTATGCATGATGGCGTACCCAATACGAAACAAAGAGTTTCTTGGGAATCTTACGTTGCACTCTAATAATAAAATAATATTATTTTAAATGGTAGTTAATGCCTAGCCATTATAATGGCGGGAATGAACAGAACTAACTAAAAAATTATTATATATGTTTTTCAAATATTTTTACTCTTTACAATAAATGATAGAGGATTAAAAATGCGAATGAATCCAATTTTAAGCGTAGATAGTCTAATATTCTTTAAAAGTTCGATTAACCGCCTTTTTATGGTGATCCTCTTTTAAATCCACTTTTGACAATCTTATGTGTTATATTTGACAAAATAAAATTCTTCTTTAGAATCAGGACAACAAAATTTACTTTGTGTAAATTTTTGGTATTTTTCCGAAAAAGTTCAATTTTTAATGAATAGTGAAAAATGTTGTATTTTAATTCAAAACCTCTTTTAATATAATTTATTTATATTATTAGATTATATTTTTAATTGGTTTTAAAGTGAAATTAGAATATATTTTTACCGTTTAATCCAATAGTGGTTGTTGTAATTAATTTCACTTTGAAATCGGACTTAAACTAATGTCAATCTTTTGATACATTTTGTTTCATAAAAACACGCTATTTGTTTTGAAAGAAGGAATTAATTATTAAATTAATTAATTCAACTTATATGTTTTGAATTTTTTAAAATATACATCATTTTTTAATTCGTAATATCAAATATATCTTAGGGTGAACTTTTGGTAATTTTCTGAAAAACTTCAATTTTTGATGAATAGTGAAACCACTAAGTGGTACTTATAAAAACTGATTTTCCATTTAAATGAAATTATTCCATCTTTGTGTTTTTAATTTCAAAAATCTGACATAAATGGTTGTCATTAAGAAGTAAAATTTGGTTCAATGGGATTAAAATAATTTTTTGGTGAATAGTAACTTATTAAGTTTTTAATCGCGATTAGAGGTAATTAGTGTAGTTTAAGGTAAGAATATTGTTTCAATAAAATGAAATGACCTAGACACATGTCCTACCCTCATTTTATGTGTCATGTCCGACCAAGAAAATCCATGGGTCAACTTGGGGACCCCATGGAGCCACTTTGGTTGGAAAATGACATAAATATCTTTTTATTTAATGTTAAAGTAAAAATGACACAAACATGATATGTTTTACTAAAACAATTTTTTACATGGGATTATACATGTCAGATTTTTGACTATAAATAATAAATGGAAATATAAAAATATTTCCTACATCATAGTATTTTTTTATAATATTTAGACATTAAATAAATTAAATTATTTATGACATCATGATGATGCAGCGATGACCTCATTATTTAACGATTTAAATAAAATTGAAAGATAATGTAAAATCTAAGACCTACACATGTCAAAAACCTATTGGATTGGTGGATTTAGAACCCTTATCACATTATCCTAGAAAAAAATCAATGTGGGACCATTAAAATCCGAAACTCATTCTAAAATAATGTAACATTTCCTTACTTTCCAAGAGTGCCCCTCCTCTCCTCTTATAAAAGGCCCCCACATCTACCTCCTTACCCACACATCCAAATCCTTTGGCTCGGCCAACCCCTTCCCATTTTGTCTCTCCACATCCCTCTATAACTCCTTGAAGCCTAACTTTTGGCAGAAGTCTTCTCAAGGAAGCCTTTGAGCTGAAACCAAAGGGAGTTACCCGATTTTAAGGTAATGTCTTCACTTGTGTCCTTTTGTTTTATTTTGCTTCTCCAACCCCCTAAACTCTTTTTATTCATTTATTTTTTAACAAATACAGTATATTCAATATACTATGATGTTTTTATAAGAAGGATTCGAGCTAAACTTACACACACCTTCGTCTAATGGTTAAAGAACATACTGTTTCTGTGGTTGGCGATTTTCTGCCTCACGAAACGATGATTGTTCAATATTCTTTTAACACCATTAAAGGTAGCCATTATGATGTCACTGTATTTTATATATGATATATAATATTTTTATGTTTTACTTAAGCTTCTGTATTTTTCATTTTTGGCATACCTTTATGGCTTCCATTATGGGTATACACGATATCTTCATTTTAGGAAGTGCGGACTACCGACCCCTCAAAGTGATTTGATTCGTTAATGCGATATATGGGATGTATAAAGGATGGATTTAAAGTTATTATATATGATGTTATACTAGAATTATAATATACCTTTATATCATTATTGTTTTCATTCCATTAAAGTATGAGATAGAAATGAAAGTAGCATTCATGTGTACGTACGGCTTACCGTCTCCTAGAACGGTGCATTTCATTTCTTATCCTCAAATGTAATGTACTATTATAAGTACATATAATGGATATATATGATGTATGATACATATAAATTATGAATATAATTCTGTAATTAAAAATATACACATCTCTCATTTAGTTTTAATTCCATTAATATGACATAGAAATGAAAGTAGCGTTCATGCGTATTTACGGCTTACCGTCTCCATTAACGGTGCATTTCATTTCTTACCTCAAAATGATTATGTAATATTATAAATACATGTATATTATGGATATATATGATATATATGATATCCAAATCAGGAATTTCATTCTGGTTATAAAGAACCTTTGACCATATGAACAACATGTAATTGTAAGAAGTCCACTTTTGACTTAAGAACCAAATATCGACAAAACTAACATTATTAACTTAAATGATTCCATAATGTTTATAACATGTCAATAATTTATCTAAAAGGAATAATGAACTTGAAAAAGTTTCTTAAGCAAGTATAAATTAACTCAAGTTTATTATTCAGGACGTTAAAGAACGATCAAGTAAAGTCGGACCCGAGGTAAGGGATCCTACTCCTCTCTTTCTTTTTAAGTACACGCTTTTATGTCATTCCTTTTAAAGATAATCTTTCTTATTATTGGGATATTATTTTATATTAATAGTACTGTAATTTTTATTTTCATATGATGAGAGACCCTATTCTCTATCATCAATCCATTTTGGATGTTTTGAGTGGCGCCGTTAGGCTGCCGAATTATTCGTAAGAGATCCAACCTCTCTCTTTATTTTTAAGTATTCTCCTTTATGTCAATTATTTTAATATCCCATTTGTTATGTTGGGGGATGTTATTTTATATTTTTATTTCTGTAAACTTTATGTTAATATGATGAGAGACCCTATTTCTTCTCATCAATCCATTTTGGAAGTCTTAAGTGGCACTGTTAGGCTGCCGAGTTTTCGTAAGGGATTTTTCATCTCACTTTTTTTCAGGGAGATTTATGCTACATTTTCCAAATTTCCTGTGATTGGTGTATGTACTACCCATTATTTTACTCATTGTGTAATATACTTTTATTTATGAGTATTTAAATCATTGTTGTATTGTCCTTCTTTCACGGGGTGCATGTCTCGAAAGATACCCATGTCGGTAAGGGAACCTTTCACCCTCCTCTTTTTAAAAGGCTTCTTTTGTTATGTCTTTTAATTCACATACTATTATGTTGGGATATGTTCTTATATATCCTTATTGATTTAAATTTTATTTCCATGTGATGAGATACCCTTTTTATCACTCATCAACTCATTTTCTGAATTTTTTAGTGACGCCATTAGGATGTCAAATTTTTGCAAGGGAACTTCTTAACCCAAATTTGATTCTTTGGGATAAACTTATACTCCTTGAATATGTCATTCTATGAATATGTGTAAATAACCTTTGATTGTTTTACACTGAATATCCACTTATATTTGGTGTATCTGTTTGTCACACATAATTATGTAATTGATTTGTCCTTAAACCAAGGATATCGTCTTTGTAAGGGACTTCGTCTCAATCTCCATTCATTGAGGAATATTTCATTTTATACACAACATTCTTTTATAAAGTGTAAAACCCCTTTGACTTTTACTTTTATAAAAAAGGAATCTTTTTCTACGAAGCATTTTACTAAACGACAAAAAGGAATTTTTCTTTTAACGTACGCGGTGACAACGCCCTTTTCTGTCGTCGTGAGTATTATTTGATCATTGGCTTCCTCAACAAGCCGTAATGTTTATAAAATAAATTAAATACCATATACTCTTGTATGTATTTTGGTATTGAAAATGGTTTTGATAAAGGATGATATTTGGTCAATATATTTAAATGATATATTGTGATTGAAATGTGGAAATGTTATCATTCCTTTATATTGGTTTTATGTGTTATAATTTTATAATGGTACGTGGACATTTTACGGGTGGTTACGTGATAAACCATATGACGGGTGGTGCCGTGATTACCAGGACGGGTGGTTACGTTATAACCTCCAATGCATTGGGTATGGAAGTCATCTGTATGGCAATTTCATTAAGTATGTATGGAAGTTGGCCGAATGGCTACTCAATTATGTGAAATGTGTGGAAGTCGACCTTAAGGTTATTCCACTTAAGTATGTTTATGTCCCAAGTTACCTTTATATGTTATGTGATATTTATAAGGGTTTTATGGTAATATTTTGGTTAGAGAAAGGTAAGTAATGAACTTTTATTCTGTGAAGAGTTTCTACTACTTCGAAAAGGTGAAAAGTATTAATTTGATAAAGTATACATGGTTTACTAGTTGTTTTGAGAAACTAACAGTTTTCATTCTTTGTGTATCCCTTACTGAGCTTTTTTTGCTCATGCCAAGTTTTTTAAATGTTTTTCACAGGACTTAATGTGGAATAGGGTCAAGGATGGGATTAAGGGAATGTCATGCCACCTAAAACATGGAACTAGACATGTTTCTTTTTAAGAGTTTTTTTTATTTTATGGAAATTTAGTAGAAGTGACTACTTTGTAATCTTTTGAGATGTAATAGTTGTGTCCTAATTCTCTAAAACTCTAAACCTGAAAAGATCCTCAATGTGAATTATTCATTTAATTCAATATTAAGTAAGTTTTAAGGCTGTGGCCTTATAGTTGGTATCAGAGGTCGGTTTAGACAACTTTAGGGATCAGGAGTTTTTGTTAGACACATGATTAGTCCCTATATCTATTATTTTAGTTAAATCCTTGTTTTATAAATTTTTTCTGGTCAAGTAAAGTCGGTTATGAATGGAAGGACAAGGATCTCAAACTACATTCGTATCTCTTCCTGATGACATGCTTTCAATAATTATTGCAAAGTCATGTTCGGATGATTGTGAAACTTTTTCTAGCATACAACTCACTTGCAAGCAGTTGTTTGAGATATCAAACACCTCCACTATACCTCGTTATCATCATGGATCATGGGTTGTTTTTAGACAAATACTATTTTCACAATATTCTCATATTTTCAAGAAAGGTAAATATTATCAAGGTATTTTCAAATATTTTACCTTATCAAAAGAATTTGAAGCATATTATGATTTTAAAGATGGTGATGAGGAAGGAGACCCTTGCACAACCTATTTATATTTGATTTTAAAATATAGTCTCTCAGCACATACTTATGGTATTTTAAATGAACCATTAATAGAAATTTTCAACTCAAATTCTGTCTGACTATTTTATTGAAATCATGTTTTATCAGATGTTTTGGAATTATATGTCATGCATGATTATTTTCCAAAACTGTTTTTCTGTGAACACCCATATGACCCATGTTTTAGAAGGTGTATTTGGATGGAGGAATGAAATGATTTTGAAGGATCTATAAATCATTTTTGTAATGCATGGGACTTCTACCTATGTGAGCAAGATGACGATGAAACTGAGTGGACGCCATGATCAAGGTATGATGTTATTCATTTTGGGAATCGTTTTATTTTATCTTATGGTGGTGAAATTAGACTTCAAGAATTAAGATGTTGAGACCGTAATGAATTTGGATGAAAATGAGAGGTATAAAGAAACTATTAAGGTTAAAACATGTTAAGGTTATTTTTGGAGTTTTATAAAAAGGACAACACGCAGTCCGTGTGACAACCCGTCGCGTCAGACAAAGCTGCGGGAATCAAACCCACAACCAAAGTGCGATTGGTATTTATCGCCCACAACTGGACTACGTGAAGTCACTTGTTAGTTTGAATGATTACTTTTAGTTAGATGATTTTATGAATTATGAGTAAGTTGGTTTTGGGTTATCTATGGAAATGTATTAACCTATCATTGAGGATATGTGATTAGCTTAATTACTTTTCAATACGAGACATTAAGAGCAACTGATGTTGTTTGGAGATAAATGTTATGATTTAACTTGGAAGACTATGTGACTAAATCCTTCAAATATTTGGATTTCAATCTTAGTTTGGTTTACTTTGAATAATTTTATGGAAAAATTGTCTATCGAATGGTCCTCGTTGAACTTTTTGTTTTGTTGGACAAATTTTGGAGATTAAGAATATATTTTTCTTTTTATAATGGGTTATCCTTTTATGGATTATCTGATATTGTACTAACCTTTTTAGTTTTGGGTTTTGGTTAAAGACTAAGGACATGGGAAGTATATAGTTCTCTTTTGTGGATTAGCTGATTCTCTAGAAATTGATTATAGTACTCTTAATGCAAACAAGTCTTCCTAAATACTCGTCTTTTGGAGAAAATATGAGTTTGATTAAGGAATCTAGTAAAAGTTGGAAGTCTACATGAAAAGTAAGTATGTTTCATTATGATTTAGTTAGGCTCAAAAATAAATTCGTCAATGAAGAGTAACTTAAAACAAAAAATTTTTCTGTTAACCTTTCCTATTGAGGAATCGAATACCATTTAACCCATCACAAGTTTGTGATTTTCTTGTGGTTAACTTTCTCGTAAACATGTTTTCTATCACTCTCCATCAGAACATGACCCTATTTTTTCTCCTCCATGTCCATGTTTTCCTACATGGAATCCTATTCTGGGTTAACTCGGGTGACCTCTATACTTATCTTTCTTTATTTTAAAGTGATTGTTTTACCGACTCTTGTTCCGATGTGGGACTTTCAAGGATATTTCCAAGCCGAAATTTAAAATTGCGAGGAAGCAATTCCCAAAAGGGGGGAAGGATGTAACACCCCAGGTAAATAAAGAATATCATATTTTCATATTTATCCATATTTGTGAATAAAATATTAATAATACTTTAAAGGGGACGCTATGCACGATGTCATACCCAATACGCAACAACGAGTTTCTTGGAAATCTTATGTTGCACTCTAATAATAAAATAATCTTAATTTAAATGGTATTTAATGCCTAGATGTTGTAATGGTCGGAATGAACATAACTAACTACAAAATTATTATATATGTTTTTCAAATATTTTTACTCTTTACAATAAATGATAGAGGATTAAAATTGCGAATGAATCCAATTTTAAGCGTAGACAGTCTAATATTCTTTAAAAGGTCGATTAACCGCCTTTTGATGGCGAACCTATTTTAAATCCACTTTTTGAAAATTTTATGTGTTATATTTTACAAAATAAAATTCTTCTTTAGAATCGGGACATCAAAATTTACTTTGTATAAATTTTTGGTATTTTTCCGAAAAAGTTCAATTTTTAATGAATAGTGAAAAATGTTGTATTTTAATTCAAAACATCTTTTAATCTAATTTATTTATATGATTAGATTATCTTTTGAATTGGTTTTAAAGTGAAATTAGAATATATTTTTACCATTTAATCCAATATTGGTTGTTGGAATTATTTTCACTTTGAAATCGGACTTAAACTAGTGTCAATCATTTGATACATTTTGTTTCATAAAAACACGCTATTTTTTTTGACAGCGGGAATTAATTATTAAATTAATTAATGAAACTTATATGTTTTGAAATTTTTAAAATAGACATCATTTTTTAATTCGTAATATCAAATATATCTTAGGGTGAACTTTTGGGAATTTTCTGAAAAACTTCAATTTTTGATTAATAGTGAAACCACTAAATGGTACTTATAAAAACTGATATTCCATTTAAATGAAACTTTTCCATCTTTGTGTTTTGAATTTCAAAAATCCAAAATACATGGTTTTCATTAAAAAGAAAAAAATTTTTCAATGGGATTAAAATAATTTTTTGGTGAATAGTAACTTGTTATGTTTTTAATCGCGATTAGAGGTAATTAGTGTAGTTTAAGGTAAGAATAATGTTTTAATAAAATTAAATGACCTAGACACATGTCCTAACCTCATTGGATGTGTCATGGCCGACCAAGAAAATCCATGGGTCAACTTGGGGACCCCATGGAGCCACTTTGGTTGGAAAATGACATAAATATTTTTTTATTTAATGTTAAAGTAAAAATGACACCAACATGAGATGTTTTACTAAAACAATTTTTTACATGGGGTAATACAAGTCAGATTTTTGACTATAAATAATTAATGGAATTCTAAAAAGATTTAATACATCATAGTAGTTTTTTTATAATTTTTAGACATTAAATAAATTAAATTATTTATGACATAATGATGATGCAGCGATGACCTCATTATTTAACGATTTAAATAAAATGGAAAGATAATGTAAACTCTAAGACCTACACATGTCCAAAACCTATTGTATAGGTGGATTTAGAAAACTTATCACCTTATCCTCGAAACACATCAATGTGGGACCACTAAAATTAGAAATTCATTCTAAAATAATGTAACATTTCCTTACTTTCCAAGAGTGCCCCTCCTCTCCTCTTATAAAAGGCCCCCACCTCTACCTCCCTACCCACACTTCCAAATCCTTTGGCTCGGCCAAACCCTGCCCATTTTGTCTCTCCACATCCCTCTATAACTCCTTGAAGACTCACTTTGGGCAGAAGGCTTCCCAAGGAAGCCTTTGAGCTCAAACCAAAGGGAGTTACCCGATTTTAAGGTAATGTCTTCACTTGTGTCCTTTTGTTTTATTTTGCTTCTCCAACCCCCTAAAATCTTTTTATTCATTTCTTTTGTAACAACTCCAGTATATTCAATATACTAGGATGTTTTTATAAGAAGGATTCGAGCTACACTTACACACACCTTCGTCTAATGGTTAAAGAACGTACTGTTTCTGTGGTTGGCGATTATCTGCCTCACGAAACGATGATTGTTCAATATTCTTTTAACACCATTAAAGGTGGAAATTATGATGTCACTGTATTTTATATATGATATATAATATTTTTATTTTTTACATTAGCTTCTGTATTTTTCATTTGAGTCATACCTTTATGGCTTCCATTATGGGTATACGTAAAATCTTCATTTTAGGAAGTATGGACTACCGCCCCCCTCAAAGTGATTTGATTCGTTAATTCCATATGTGGGATGTATAAAATATGGATTTAAAGTTATTATATATGATGTTATACTAGAATTATAATATAACTTTATATCATTATTGTTTTTTTTCATTAAAGTATGAGATTGAAATTAAAGTATCGTTCATGCGTACGTACGGCTTACCGTCTCCATTAATGGTGCATTTCATTTCTTATCCTCAAATGTAATGTACTATTATAAGTACATATAATTGATATATATTATGTATGATACATATAAAGGATGAATATAATTCTGGAATTAAAAATATACACATCTCTCATTTCATTTTAATTCCATTAATATGACATAGAAATGAAAGTAGCGTTCATGCGTACGTATGGCTTACCATCTCCATGAATGGTGCATTTCATTTCTTTCATCTAAATGATTATGTAATATTATAAATACATGTATATGCTGGATATATATGATATATATTATATCCAAATCAGGAATTTCATTCTAGATACAAAGAACCTTTGAACACACGAACAACATGTAATTGTAAGAAGTCCACTTTTGACTTAAGAACCAAATATCGACAAAACAAACATTATTAACTTAAATGATTACATAATGTTTATAACATGTCAATAATTGATATAAAAGGAATAATGAACGTGAAAAAGGTTCTTAAGAAAGTATAAATTAACTCATTTTTATTATTCAGGACGTTAAAGAACGATCGAGTCAAGTCGGACCCGAGGTAAAGGATCCTACTCCTCTCTTTCTTTTTAAGTACACTCTTTTATGTCATTCCTTTTAAAGATCATATTTCTTGATATTGGGATATTATTTTATATTACTCTTACTCTAATATTAATGTTCATATTATGAGAGACCCTATTCTCTCTCATCAATCCAATTTGGAAGTTTTGAGTGGCACCGTTAGGCTGCCGAATTTTTCGTAAGAGATCCAACCTCTCTCTTTCTTTTAAATTATTATCCTTTATGTCACTTCTTTTAAGCTCCCCTTTGTTATGTTGGGGGATGTTATTTTATATTACTCTTTCTTTAAACTTTATGTTAATATGATGAGAGACCCTATTTCCTCTCATCAATCCATTTTGAATGTCTTAAGTGGCGCCGTTAGGCTGCCGAGTTTTCATAAGGGATTTTTCATCTCCCTTTTTTCCCGTGAGATTTATGCTACATTTTACACAATTTCATTTGAGTGGTGTTTGTACTGCCCATTATTTTACTCATTGTGTAATATACTTTCATTTATGAGTATTTACATCATGTTGTATTGTCCTTCTTTCACGGGGTGCATGTCTCGAATGATACCCATGTCGGTAAGGGAACCTTTCACCCTCCTCTTTTTAAAATTCTTCGTTTGTTAGGTCTTTTAATTCACATACTATTATGTTGGGATATGTTCTTCTATATCCTTATTGATTGAAATTTTATTTCCATGTGATGAGATACCGTTTTTATCTCTCATCAACTCAGTTTCTGAATTTTGTAGTGACGCCATTAGGCTGTCAAATATTTGCAAGGGAACTTCTTAACGCAAATTTGATTCTTTGGGATAAACTTATACTCCTTGAATATGTTTTTCTATGAATATGTGTGAATAACCTTTTATTGTTCTACACTTAATATCCATTTATATTTGGTGTATTCGTTTGTCACACGTAATTATGTAATTGATTTATCCTTAAACCAAGGATATCATCTTTGTAAGGGACTTCATCACAATCTCCTTTCATTGATGCATATTTCGTTTTATACAGAACATTATATTATACGGTATATAAACCCCTTTTTATTTTACTTTTATACAAAAGGAATCTTTTTCTATGAAGCATTTTACTAAACGACAAAAAAGAATGTTTCTTTTAACGTACGTAGTGACAATGACCTTTTTCGCCACCACGAGTACTATTTGATCTTTGGCTTCCTCAACAAGCCGTAATGTTTTTAAAATAAAATAAATACCATATAATCTTTTATGTCTTTTGGTATTGAAAATGGTTTTGATAAAGGATTCTATTTTTTCAATATATTTAAATGATATATTATGACTGAAATGTGGAAATATTATCATTCCTTTATATTGGTTTTATGTGTTATAATTTTATAATGGTACTTGGACATTTTACGGGTGGTTACGTGATAAACCATATGACGGGTGGTGCCGTGAATACCAGGGTGGGTGGTTACATTATAACCTCCAATGCATTGGGTATGGAAGTCCGCAGTATGGATATTCTATTAAGTATGTATGGAAGTTGGCCGAATGGCTATTCCATTAAGTGATATGTGTGGAAGTCGACCTTAAGGTTATTCAACTTAAGTATATTTATGTACCAAGTTACCTTTATATGTTATGTGATATTTATAAGGGTTTTATGGTAATATTTTGGTTAGAGAAAGGTAAGTAATGAACTTTTATTCAGTGAAGAGTTTTTACTACTTCGAAAAGGTGAAAATTATTAATTTGATAAAGTATACATGGTTTACTTGTTTTTTTTGAAAAACTAACAGTTTTCATTCTTTGTGTATCCCTTGATGAGTTTTTTATGCTCATCCCAAGTTTTTGAAATGTCTTTCACAGGACTTAACGTAGAATAGGGTCAAGGATGGGATCAAGGGAAATTCATGATACCTAAAACATTGAACTAGATATGTTTCTTTTTAAGTGTTTTTTTTATTTTATGGAAATTTATTAGAAGTGACTACTTTGTAATCTTTTTAGATGTAATAGTTATGTCCTAATTCTCTAAAACTCTAAACCTGAAAAGATCCTCAATGTGAATTATTCATTTAATTCAATATTACGTAAGGTTTAAGGCTTGGGCCTTATAATGACACCTTCCACTCGAGTATTCCAGTGGATCCATATAAAACCTTAAATGGAAATAAAATCATAAATCAAACATGTTGTAATGATTTTGGAGAAGAAAATATACTAGTACAAGGTCTTGTATACGAGATGTTAGATAGATAAAAACATATAAAACTTTTGAGAGTCGGTTGATGTACTATAAAGACATCCATTGATGGAACATGGAGTTTGAATTTGGAGTAGATTCTATTGAATATCACCACAGATGTAGTCATGTTTTTTGAAATTATAATGATTATTTACACCAGGTACACTGGGCGATTTTAGATCCTCGACTACATGGTTGTATTGACCAATCAGCTAAAACAAAAAAAACATGGAACATTTTCATTATGTGTTCCATGTATCAATCACATAGATTTTCATACCTTAACTCTCATATATTCTGAATCTAGAGGTGGTATAACTGGAGAATGACCTCTCATATTAGAGGAAACTTGTTAAAATATTGGACAACAATGATAATTTTCTACACAATATTAAAACTCGCCTTATCAAATTATTGTGTAGTAACCAAAAATATAAATAAGTAATGTGGAACCATAGTATAAAATGAAATATAAGTAACTAAATCTATTCTAAACAATGAATTTGAGTTTAAATTCCATAGATGAGCTTTCTAATGTATCAAAGATTGTGACAACCCAAAATTATTAATTCAAAATATTTTTTTCTTTAATTTCTTGTTGTATTATATTATATTTTATTAAAAACATTCCATTTATAAATAAACCAACCAAATATAATATTGTTAATGAAAATAGTAACAATATTAAATATATAAAACCATTAAATTACCTAATATTATAATGGGACAAGAAGATGAAATATAAATACTCTAATTGTAGAATTTGATTCACCCAGATATGCTTGAATCATCACTCCTATGAACAATACTGTGGAAAAGAAATATTTTTTGTAAACCAATCGACATTTTATGAAATGGAAATACAGAGCCTTAAGATAAATTTTAATGATGGTTTAATGATAGAATAAATAGATATTTATAATAGGTAATATGACAATTATAGTAGTAATGTAACTATTGGAAATATTAAATGAATTTTGGAATAATAACATGACTATTGAGAATATTAACCTCATAATTAGGAATAATATCCTAATTGGGTGATTAGTTATATGTTATAAAAATATTAAAATAAAATGTAAATAATATTTGAAGTTATTAATGTAAGAAAATATAAATATTATAGTTCATCCAAATAAATATGAAGTATTAAAAACTCAAATATATATAAAGAAATTTTAAATAAAAAATATTATAAGGGGTTCCATAAAACTCATAATTTTTATATTAAAATTTTCCCAATAATCTATATTGTAATGAAATTTTGATATAATGAATTTCAATACTGATATCATCACATTGAAATTGTCATCTAATTTTATGTACTACATCATTTTTTATGTAAATAGAAAGCTTTTTTTTATAATTTATGTTTTTGAAATTATATAATTAATTATGTAATAATGACATAATCATATCCATAATTTGAGGATTGAATAAAAAATAATTAATTTTTACAATGAATCGGGAAAAATAAAGCACAATTTCTAAACCTAAAAATATTTTTCAAAACAGTAAATTAAAATGTATTCCCTTCAAATATATTTTAAAATTTCTACTTTAATAAACTCTATTAATTTTAGTTTTAACTTTTTTTAATCTCTAAACCCATTATATTATATTCGTTTATGATTTATAATTTCAAAGTATCACTTTTAAATGTTTTAAAATTATTATAGTATTTTAATTAATTTTTTATTCTAAAAATACCTCTCTCCTTAGTTACAACTAACCCCTCTTCCTACAATTGGAAGACCACTCCTCATTAACATTTAAATGTCCATTTTCTTCCAAAATCCCTTGTATTTAGCCTATTATTATTTTTTAGGATTTTAAATGAACCCTCAAATGATGATAATTATTATTCTAAAATCATATTATGTAATTCAACTAGAATTATTATATTTGTGACATATTATATTTTCATACTTCTCTTTTGTGATCTTTTAACAGTGTCCCATTAATGATTATTTAAACTTCAATGAAGATGTTGTAAATTATTTTTATATCATCAAACATATGGATGATTATAAGAATTTTTTTATGATATATAAATGTATATATATATATATACAAATTTATCTTGTTGAATTATTTATTCTCATTTATAAATTACTATTAAAAAATATAAAAATCATTGATTTGATGAAAATTTTTAATGAAAAAATGATATCAAATTTATTCCCCCTTAAAAATGTAAATCATGACATAATATTAAAATTTTTTATTGATAAAGAAAAAATAATATAACACAATTAACTTCATGATTAATGTTTTAATAAACCCAATGTTATTGTTCAAGAAGTGTTAATAAGACTAATTAAAAACATGATTTACGTTAAAGGTATTCTTGAACTGAACATATATTCATTGGGTTATCCATAATTCTTATAATTTTCATTATGTATATCCTACCAATGTTCTTTAAAAATCATTTAAATATTCAATCATTTTATATTTGGGGATATACTTGTTTTCTTCTATGTGAAAATATTTTTTATTCCAAATATAAATATTTTCAAAAAAAATTTATTTCAATAGCACATCAGTGAATCATCATGAGTTGATTCATGATTACTCAATAATGATAAATATTATGCATGATATGTTTTATAATATTCATTTTGGATCACCACTGATCCTTTATAAAATTACTAATTTAATAATAATTATTAAAACCATTCATTTTCACAGGGTTTTTTAATGACAATGAACATTATACTTTCTACATTAAATTCATGTTTATGAGAATTTTTTATGTGATGGTTTGGACTAAAATTAAATATACCTCCAATGAATTGGTTAATATGATGTATTTTATGATATTCTGTGTATTATGCGTGAACAAGATGCCTTCCTTGATTAAAATTATTAGGTTATGATAAATACATATATATTATGAGAGAACCCGATGCTTTCTTTGTTCAAAATGATATGAGGTAGTTGAAAACTACAAAATGATGTTTCATTTTCAGGAATATGTGAAATTACATGGCTTTATAAAATGTTTACATCGTGATTTTTTCATTATCATATGATTATGACATGACGATGTTAATTATTCTCACACATGTACTATCTGTTCATATCCATTATGAATCTAATTGCTAAGGTTTTAGAATAATTTATTATTTTTTGTGCATCATCATGTGACTACATTTACTAATGAGATCATGATATATTTGAATGATAAAGATATATAATATAAATAATTTCAATATTTGTTTTCTGCACATATGTTTTATGAGCCTAATTTTTCTAATATAGAAGACCTTTGTATCTAAGCCTGTATTACAATTATGTTTTTTATCATTAAGAATATATATTAATCTTATAAGAAAATTTAGGGCTACAATAAGATCATATTTATTATCATCAATAAAATTACTAAAAACTCAATGTCGTAGGTGGAGAATTATGTGAATGATAAGGCTCCACGAAAGGGATTGAGACACTATCCTCTCAATTAAATATTGTAGAAGTGTAAATTCTTGACATGGAACAAGAATTTTATTCTCATATGATGTTCTAATGAGTTTATCCATTAAAAAATAAATGATTATGGTTTTTTTCTTGAAAACACTTAAGATATTGGGATAATATAGATAGTTTGATAGAAGTGTTGGATATTACAAGATGTTTGTGTTTGAATTTATTTAGATGGAATCCATGATAATGTAAATAAACTATAAATACAATCACTTCATATATATTATTCAATGGTATTAAACCTCTGAACAATTAAAGGATAATATTATTAGGTCACCCAATCTTTGGATACAAACAAAATGAGAGATGATTAAAATATTAATTATTTAAATAATTTTTCTTGTTATGTATATCGATTCTGAAGAAAAGATGATCAAATTTTTACATAGAGAATTTGGTTAACATGCTTATAAGTATTAAAACTATGACCAAGAGTTAGAAGAAATAGTATTTCACCCAATTTTTTGTCACTTTAGCACATTTGTAATCCATTTTTAAGCGTTATAGAGATCAAAAGTATGAGGTATACATCCATTTAATAAAATAATACGCTATATTTTTTAAAGTCGATGGACATTCTCAAAAACTATGATGAAATGATATTGAAAACCTTAGGAAAATATAATAATTTTTATAACACACTATGTTATAATATATAATGTGCAGTTTGAGATATTATATATGATTGGAGGGTTATGAAATAGTTAGTTGTTTTTTATGTTATAGTACAGGAGGTGATGTTAGATGAATCATGTGTCAAAGTGTAGTTGAATATTTTTTATTGATGAAATTAGAGGTGTCTATATTGCTAAGATCAAAAGATGAGGTGATAATGGATCATTTCAATTATTATGATACTCTTGATTGGTTATTAAATGATAAATAAAAAAACATGTTTTGGGAGAAGTGGTATGTTATGATGGACTTATGATAGTTTTTTCTCTTTTATATTCATAACCCACTTTTACTACTTCATCATGTTTTTATATGATATATCATGTCTTGAGTAGGAATAAATGGTGGTATTGGGTAAGGAAATCATTAATATCTTTTGGGATATGGTGTTTGGTATATTATTAATTTTTTTAGAGCACCATATCACTAGAAGGTTAATGCATCCTTTGGATGGCCCTAAATATATGTTGTAGGAAATAATGGTTGATATTTCACCTAGGTTTCCTTTATAAAAGTTTTGATTACTTTTTTTCAGTCATATTAGATATAATAGAATTTTTAAATAAATATTTATAAAATGGTATCCATGCTTCATTTATTTTTTAAAAAGTCATTATGTGGATGATATTTTGAGAATACATGTGTGTTTAGAACCATCATCTATAATTCATATATTCAGATAACTTTTCATGTATTAATATAATTCTAACATGATTTTTTATCCCATAAATGGTTTTCACATCATTTATACCCTATAATAACATTAAAATTGTGAAATGTATCATAATTATGAAAGATATATTTTGAGATTTCATGATCAGTTATTTATGATCATAGACGAATTACCCCCAGTGGTTGTTTTCAAATACAATAATTGTGTTCGAAAATAATCCCATATTTCTCCATTTGAGCTATATAAGGGATGGAAATGCATATATATATTTTAAATGATCAATTATGGGGTGTCAAGAGTAATTTTTCTATATTTTTGGTAGAGTATGATGAATAAGATATATAATGTTTGGGAGATGTTGAAGGTAGAACTTAAGTACTTCACAAAAAATACTAATCAACAGTTGAGGTACAAGATATTAGTGGTTTGGGACTATAAGTTCAAAATAGATTCCCAATTTCTGGTGAACCTAGAGGGTAAACCATGGGATAATTGTATTTAACATGGTTGTTGAGCCTTTCGAGATATTAGAGAATATTGGTGAGGTGGATTACTTGATGGAACTTTTCCCATTTATGTGATTTTTCCAAGAAATTTTCTACATTTCATAGGTTTTTATATACCTACATGAGGAAGTCTAAGTCAATAATTGGGAGGGTTTTTCTATAAATGGTGTTATGACATTCATGGATCATCCATGTTATACTTAAGTTCCCCTATATAATGTATTACATTAGTGTTTCATACTATTTTATGTTCTATAGTGGCATGGTGTTTGGAAGTAAGTACATCAGTGTTTGGGATGAAAATTCATGGTCATTATATTGAGTTTCTCCAAAATGGTTTTGATATTTAATGATGTTTTCCTATGTTTTTGGTAGATTATGAAATTATTTTAATTTTTTTTATGGTTCATCAGGGTTAGTTTTCATTTGTAGGTTGTAGATGGAATCTTGAGAGGCAGTTTTTTTTATGTGGATATATATATTCCATGCCATACCAGAAGTCCTTGTTGAATATTTAGATAATGAGATATAGAGGCATAAAAAGGGGGATTTTAGTAGAAGTAATAAATTGGTTATGGTTATATCATATAGGTGTGTTTCATCATAAGGACCACGAAATTTAGATTCAGTGGGCCAATTGATTTCAATGTGTTCATTACATAGGCCTTGGAATGTTCAATATAATTTCTTAAGGGTTTCATTTATGTGGTATTATGTATAGTTAAAACATATTAATTTTTTGGTAAATACCTTCTATTGAAAATATATTTATGAGCTATTATGGTGTGGTTTATATATTTTCATTGTATCCTTTTCTCGAATTTATATGATCAATGTGGGATACTATTTGGATTACAAATTGTATTCAATAGGATTTCATGCTATGGCTCATTACAACATATCTAAATGAATATATCCAGAGAATTGGGTGAAAAACATATACATTATTGGGTATTTTCACTTATTATATCATGTATTAGTGAAAATTTGATGGTTATATATTCAAGAAATCCTATTATTTGATCTATTCATATGTATTTTCGCTTAAATATAATGTGAAGAATTATTTTATGAGAAATTATATCTTCTACTATATGATACTAATGCATATCCATAGGATATTGATTTGTTGAAATAAATGGTGAGTTCATTCCATTTTCCACCTAGATTTCATAACACTTTCAATATAGTGCTATGTTAGCCAGGATTGTAGATGGGGATTATAATTCATATGATTAAATAGATTTGTAATCCTTATGAGGGTATTTATGCCTTAGATTTTCTGTTTTCCCATGGGTGATTGTATCCTAGTTTAAATCTCATTCAAACTTGCATCTTATGAATTGATTCTTAAAACACCCAATTGATAGATGGTATTCAACATCGCTATTTCATTTATGGAGTTTATGGAATTAATGTGATTTTTTATCTCTAGGTGGATGGTAATAGATTATTAGATAGTATAATAAACCAAATTATATCACATTTTATAGGATGTGATGTATATAAATTTTTTACTCTTTCAATTTTGTTCTCTACTTATTCTATATTTTAGAAAATTATTTTTTTCGTTAGGTGCATGTTATCACTAGTAAGAAAAATGAGATCTAGTCAAGATCGATTGGATGAAATAACATTTTATAAAAATATAAGAACAAAACTATGATAATGAAGAAGTAATATATAATAATATAAATTATATTAATGAAAATGTTAAATAAATTATTAAATTATATGGTATCCATCTTTAGATAGCCACGTGAATATTTTTGAAAAAAAATACACTAATATTTATTTCTATTGTTCTTATAGTTATCCATATGTTTGAGTGTATCTTATTGGGATTATGTGGTTATAGTTCTAGATAGTATTATATAGATTGTGTTCATTGGTTATGTTTCAATTAATTTTAATGAGTTATATCCGAGGATTGTTTTCAATGGTCGATTGATGGCTATTGTTTTTAGTTCATAGGAATATTATGGTAGATTTGGCCTAATATGTAGTGCATATAATTATGAGGTGGATGGGTTTTTTTTGAATTATTATTGTCTCATGTTAGCTTTGTTATATGGATAATAATATTTAATTCAAGGGTCATGGGATAAATGTTAACTAATATTATTATTAATGTTATAATTAGTAGAAGGAATAGGTTTATGTAAACATTCATCAACGTAAATTAGTGATTATATATGTTTTTGTGATTAGTCAATATAGAATTTTTTTTAATCTACGAATTAGGATAAAAATTGTTTTTCCATATTTTTAATGTTTTAGATAATATAATTGAGGTGGTAGAAATTTGGGGTGGATTAAATAGGGTGACTTGGGAATGTTGTGATCTAGGTTATGTATGAATGATGATAACCAACACATTAGTCTTCCTTGAGAAAATTATTCCTTTTATATTCCTATGAAATATCTTGTCCCCATGCACGAGATTGGTTCTAATTACTATTTACCAATGACATTATATTCCAATTGTTATCCATAACAACTACTGCATCAAGGATGGATGGAAGACTACCCCTATCCGACACAAACCCTTATGTTATAGAAAATAGTGATAATGGTCTAGTTTTTAGTAATCCCTTGAGATAGTGGATCTTGTTTTTATGATACTTATTGATGTTATGCTTTCAGGTAGTGGACTATTATGATGTGGGATTTTTAATGGCAATGAACAGTGTTGAAATATTTTCAAACCATGCAGGGATTTGATGTGATGTATCATGGAAGTTTTTTATTATATTAGGATGGAATCAGGTTTATTTCCTTCTTGTTTATGATTATGTATGACCCTATATTTTTTATTAATATATATATAACTCATATAATTATATGGCATTCCACATTGGGGTTTGAGTTTAAATAACCCATGGGGAAGTGGTTGCAAGGTGCCATGTCTATATTTTTTGGTAATATATAACTACATTGGATTTGTCACCTAGGGAATGAGCCCAAGTTTTTTTATAAATGGGATTATCTTATGTGTTTATAGGAATGGTACCTATATTATGCATTAATTATACTAGAATTATTATATTCAGTCATTTTTAGGAGATAATTTTCCTATAATCCTTCATATTTTCAGTTTACCCTCATAAGGACATATGAATTAAATTTTTTTGTTTTTAACCATTTAAATTTGTTATAAAATATTTTATTATTAAAATTATTAAAAAATGGATAGAACAATAAATTTCCAAGATTTATTTCTACTTCAAGGGAATCATGATATTCAAAATTAAAACACATACCAAGTTTATTGCTAAATATTAATAAATTTTTTTTATAAGATGGACAAGAGGTGGACTATATTACAATAAAAATGTTCATATAAATGAAAATTCTAGAAATATGTTTTTAATCCATGTTATTCGAACAGATTTTATATTTATTATTACACCACATATAGATCATTATAATCATACTAAACTAGTATAGTCATTATTTTCTTTAATTATTATATTAAATAAATTAATAATTTCTTTTTTCACCATAATACCTTTCTTAATATTTCTAGTGACATGTTTTTTGGAAATCTATAAAGAGGTGACATGTTACAAAAATAATTTCGTTATAAAGATATAAGTTTTTTAAAGTACATTCCATTTCTAAAAAATTCCAATATTAATCATTCTCAATTTAATTATTTCTATTTAATTTCAATAAATTTTATTATAATGAATATTATTTTAAAAAAAAAATCCCCTTACCCACCGAATACAACAGATTATATTTTTATAAAACAAGTTTAATTTTTAAATATTATATATTTTTATTCTTCAACATGAAAAGAGTATGATCATTTTAATCCATTTAAAAATCTGCATACATAATAATAAAAAATACATACATAAGATATTTTGGATATTCACCATGATAATATATCTTTCTATGAAACCATGAAATTACATCACCTTTGATAATTTTTATCAACTAGTATATTTGTTTCTTTATTACCAAATTTCTATATAAAATTTCATTCCAACTCATCTCTTCATTAAATATGAAGAATGAATTATTTTAATTATGTGTATGGAGAAATAATTGTTATAACATAATATTTTTAAATAATAAATAAATGGATATGATAAATATTATAGTGTTTTATTTTGTGCTTTTAATGTTATTATACCCTAATTATAAATTTTAATGGGTTCTACCAACTCATGCACTTTATTTCCATGAAATTTTTATTTGTGATCATATTAATTAGGATTAATCATCATGACATAATAATATATTAATATTATGGAAAATAAAATTGCACCATGTGTAAAAATATATATTACTTTTTAATAATAAATAATGATTCACAATATAAACTTTTAAAAATTAAGGAATAACGTTGATTGTCATTTTTAATGGAATAATGAAAATATTTTAAATGATACATATGAATCCAAACCTAAAATTTTTCAAATAAAAATATTATCTACAATTTTAATAATTTACAAAAATATTTATCAAGATTTTTTTATTGTATAAAAATATACAACAAACTTAATAAATAAATGGTAAATGTAATAAGTTACCAATATGTCTTATAAAATTTAATTATCTATTTATATTGAACATTTTTCCATACGTATGGGTATGTTAAATAAATAATACTCTTGACAATTAAAACATATATCAAATGTATTATGGGAAAACATAATGAAAGTTTAACAAAAAATATGAATTATATACTTCATCATATTCTAAAATGAAAAAATCTACTCTGATGTTATACATTTTCTGTAAATATTTTAATCATTATAGTATTTTTTATTGTGGATAACATAATCAATTTTTAATGGAGTTAAAAAACGAAATGTGGCGATCTTTCTTCAGCCATAATTTATAAATAAATTATATTGGAAATATATTTATAGAAAAATACATTTTATTAATAGTGAGGGTATGTTGAAAATTTAATAGCGGACTATATTATAAATTTAAAAAATTATTTTCTCCTAAAATGTAGAGTAAATTAGAATAAATTTGTTGTAGAAGATGAGAAATTAATAAATAAAAAAATATATCAAAAATTATACCCTATATTCTTGAAAGCCATATGTGTAACACACCAACATTTTTTGATACTTTTTATTTTAAAAATTTTTATTTCATTGATAGATATTTTCAATATGGTACACAGTGTTTAAAGAAACAAAAATATAATATTTATATTTTATTATTATTTAATGTGAAGGATTCCACCTAGCCATTGGATTAGAAGTTATTAATGGGATAAACTTAACTATGAAATATTATTATTTTAACGTTTATATTGTGGAACCGTTTTCTATCAATTGGTTAGATATTTAAAAAAATCATTTGAATGAAAAAATTAATTTTTTTCTAATAAAAATAAATATTTGATGGTTTTTGTTTCAATAAATTATATTATAATTTTTTAAGGAATAAATTTAATTAAATATTTATATAATATATTCAGTTTTATATTGTAACATTGATTATATTGTTTTTACATGGAATAGAATAAAAGTAAACAATATTTTCGGATTACAAATACATGTTTTTTATAAGATTCTTTTGTTGTGTTTTTCTAATTAAATTTAAAATTAATTTTAAAAGATTTTAAAAATATAACAGTATATAATATATTATATATTTTGAGTTAGAAAAATTAATATAATTTTCTAGTGTAATTTTATTTTTTTCATAATGAATAGTAAAAGTAGTAATGAAATTTTTCTCTTTATGGTTGAAACTTGTTTAAATGTTTTCGTTATAGCTATAAAATAACATTGACACTTTTATTTACCAAATTTATGTGTATTTATCTTCTAAGAATATTTTTCATAATTAAGTAATCTAAATTATAAAATATTTTCAATTTGGGAAAACAATATTGAAATTTATAAAGATAAACTAAAATTTATTGTAATATAAATTCTACTACTTTTCATTACATTTAATGGTATAATTGAAAGGCTTAATTTAATTAGTTCATGATACAATGCTATAAAAAACATAATTTTGTGTTATTTATCCCCAAAAAAATCATTTATACCAAATTCTTACTTGATATCATAAGGAATTTTTTTGTTTAAATGAGGTTTTTTACTAAAAACAATATCTCAAATATTTTGTTTATTATTATTAAAAGTAATTTCTAAACCCAAAATATTTTAAATTTAAAATAATTTATTACAGTATTTTAATCAACATTTAAATATATTAATAATTTTCTGATTCTATTTTTGTTCTTATAATTATGTTATCATTGTAAAAATTAATTTTACATGATTATGGTTAAATTTGGATTTGAGGAAAATTACTTTGAAATAAATCCTAAAATATCTTAAAAGCATTCCAAAATGTAGTTTTTTTTTGTTTATTTGATCCCTATAAAATCTTATCTATGAACTCGTTGTTCCTTGGTTTGAAATTACATCTAATTAGACTGTATATTAATTCAAACCATTGAAAATTTAAAAGAGATCCACTACCACACTTTTAAAAAAGAATGACTTGTTCATTATTATACATATTAATTGGGTGATTAATATCATCCAATAATAAACAAAATAATATTTTAGAATCTATACCTATGACCTAGTGCTTTTTACTTTCTCATAATAATATCATTTATTGTATTAATGGGTAAGCCAAAGGATATCTCTCTTACAAGAGGAAATCATCGTACCCAACTCTTACAAGGTTTATTCCTAATTCTACATCCACAAAATATAATTTTTCTATCATAAAAGAAATTAATAATTTCCATAAATACTCTAAGTTTTTATTTTGATAATGAAATAACAATTTTGTATCTCATTCCCATCATTATTAAATTAATCACATGACTCGTACGTACACATGGATTACCACCTCCAAGAATATATGGGTTCTTTTTTTTTGTTCCCTTTAATCATTTGGTCATAATAATTTATTTAATGAATGTATATGATATTTATTATATTGTTATTATTATATAGTACTGATTTTTTTTGTCATCCTTTTTTCTATCCATAGAAAAGTAAATACGTCACATGTGCATACTTGTGGGAAACCACTTCCATTTTGTGATAAAAGAATTTTTTTCACCATAGATTTATATATATATTTATTAAGCTGTTAGTATTTAATAAATATTATATATATTTAGGTATTTAAATTATATATATGGAATAACCAAAACCATATTCAAGGTTCATATCATCCGAACCAAAACATTTCATGAAAATTGAAATAATTTTCACTATAAATGATATTTAAAAAAAATATTATTCATTAACATGTGATAAGAGGATATAAATATACCATTTATTTTGTTAAATTTATAATAAATTTTTGAAATATAATACAATAATGTTAAATTTCTATCAGCTATGTCCCAATCCTTTTTTTGGTTTTCCTTTTTTATTGTCTGGGTAGTGCTGAGGATGAATTGGAAGGATATCCATAATGTTGAAGTCAGTTATTTGTTCGATTCTCATATAAAAACCTTTTTATATAGTATTTTTGTGATTTACCTTCCCTATAATATGTTGAAAAATTAATTATCTTCTAAAATAATAATAAATCGGTTTTTATTGCAAATTTTGATGGGTTTTGAGTAATTATGTTGTTTAGTTAATTACAGGATGTGTAATGTATGTATTCATCATCTAAAGTCTGTAGTTTTGTTTTTAAATATTTATCATGGATGAAAAATATTTTTTTTACTCTCTATATTTCCTTGATTGGAAACCATGTTCCATCCCCAATTTATTTTGGATCCCTCAAATCCCTTTGGGTCATTTTGTTCAGTAATTGATAATTGTTGTGATTTTGGTCTAACTCATATGTTTTGTGTTTTTCCTAACTCCCCGCCACCTTTTAGGTTCCTTCTTGTATTTTAATATATCTTCTTGGAATTTATGGATATAAGATATGTTTTGTTTAATCTTTTTTCTTTGTTGAATTCATATATCTTTGGTACTATCATTCCTGGCAGCAGGTTCTGTTGCAGGCTTTGTGTCTCCAAGAATAATATTAGTTATTTCATTGTGATTACCAACTTTGATTGACCCTAAATTTCTCAGTTTATATTTAGTGGTTTTATTTATATTCATTACCTAGAAAATCCTACCAATTGCTTTATTAAAAATACATTTAAATTAAAATGTTATATTTTATTCTGAAATTGAATTTCTTGCATGAAATTTTAGAAAACCATTATTCCATTAAATTGGGGTGTGATTGTGAAATTGAGGGAAATTGTGGAATATAAATAGGTAAATTTAAATTATTAAATTATTTTGTTGATATTGACATCAATGCAGAATTTTTGAAAAAGGGATTGAATGATTTTGATAGAAAAATAATGTTTTTATCTTGTAAAAATGTATTTTTTAATTAAAACCCGATATTTTACATTTTTAATAGAATAATAAAAAATTTGTAAATTGTGAATGGCATGAATAGTATTTTAAAATGATTCAAAATAAATTTACCATCATTGTTTGTACAATAGGACCTTAAATCTTAGGTAGTTAGTGGTTTATTGGGAAATGCTCTTTTGATGTGTTACAACTAAAATAAAATATAGTTTCGTAGGTCACATCCCCGATGGGATGATGTTAATTTCCCATTAGATAGTGTTATAGGAACATGTTTGTACACATATTTCTGTTATCACTTTCTATTGTATAATGAATTTTATGCTAGGAAATATTATATCTTTTAGAATATGACTGTGTTTCTTGATTGTGCCTATTTGAGAGATAAATATGAGCTAGTGTTTGTAAACTATTTTCAATTCCTAATTAATTATATAAACTATTTTATATTATTTTTTTGTGAACCCATTTGATTAATGTATTTCCATATTTTGAAATGTAATTAATGAATTGTTTTAATTATGAGCTAATATAATATAAATGTTTTGGGAATCCTTGGTGAGAACCTATTATCCTTTTATCTCACATTATATTTATTCCATTTGGTGACTGTAGACTATCTTATTTCACAATTGAGTTGTGGAAATGTGCCACTTGGTGGTAGCATCTATTCATCCTTAAGAAGAAAAGTCTTTCCTCAATTAAGACAGGGTTTTTTTATATTTTCTAGTAATTTTATGTAGTAATTTTGTGTTCTATACCTCATTGTCATCTAGAACACTACACTATATGTATTTTTATTTTTTATTCATACTGAATTTTTAATATCCCTACACAATGTATGTGGTAAAATCAATCCTATATTTGTTTTATATGATTCTAGTTGCTAGTTTGTATCTTATGGGGATCAGGAAAACCCAATGGGATATGTCATGACCAATTCATTTTTTGGGTTACCAGGGTAACCGTTATGCTTCATGATAAATATATTTATAATAAATCTCTATTTTTTATTCTGATGTTATGAAACCATTTGTAGAATAGTAAGACTTGTGGTGAGGGTTTTTTATCTATTATTTATTTTTGTAAAACTATTTCCAAATTCAGATAATGATTCTATTATGTGGTGAATATACAAATTCTTTTATATAATAGATAATTAATATATTTATGTTATTGAAATTTAATGATTCAATTAATTTATTTTTTCATATCAGTTATTATTCAATGTCACCAATGTAGTAGACGATTTATATCTTAAAAATATTTTACTCATAAATTTTTAGGATCAAATGTATAATTAGGATAAATATATGATCCTTATGTATTATACCTTATATCATTTATTTTCCTCTCATTATATCTTCAATTTTTAATTTTTTTAAAATTTTTACTTATTTGAAACACGAAATAGTCGAGAGATTTTTTATGAAATATCACTTTATTTCTCTCTTCGATAAGGAATATTTTCCAAAATATGTGCATATATTAATTAAAAATTAAATATTTTTTATATAATAAACTATTTATATTTAATTTAATCCTAATATAATTTTTCAATTCTATAGAATGGTTTAAAATTAATCCTCTTATCATTTTTTGAATAATTTTAATTTTAAAAATGTTATGAATTACATCATTGTATTAATTACTACAAAAACAATAGAATTTTATTTCCTCATAACTGGAAAATTATTTGACGAATTCTATAAAATCTTATAGAATTTTAATTAAGAAATTTGTATTTCTTAATATTCTTTATTTTATTTATATTAATATTATTTTTAAAAATTAAAAGGGTTTATTCAAGTTGATATAATATTGCGATATTTTAAAGACATAATCCCCCAATTATATCATCACTTTAAGTTAATTATACTCTAATAGTGATACGATCCAATGAAAATATCCAATTACATCCAATATTTTGATTATGATGACTATTTATGATTTAAAATTCTAGGAACCCATTAGTTTCAAATTGGATGCCAAATTTAATTAGAAATATTTTGAGAACCCATTTATTATTTATGTGTTATAATATGATATAATGATGATTTTTAATGATTATCTAGAATATATATTAATGTTTTATGATAATTTTGAGGTTGTGTCCTTTATATTCCCTAAATGCATTGGGTAAAGAAAGATAAATCAAGAGATAATTATGTTTTTCATTTATCTGATTTCATAGTCACTAGATTATATATGGAATGGTTTCCAGTTAATAATCTTATGTGATGACATGAATTTATTTCCTTAACATAAATGGGTGTACATATTCATGTTTATTCATTTTTAAAATTTTATATGATTATATGATGAACTAATTTCATGTAGGTTATATAATTATTATTGGTGTCACCCTTAACACATATTGAAAACATTATGATTTCCTAATCTTACGGTGGGCCAAATTCTTATATTTATTATATTTTATCAAGGATTATGATTTATTATGTATGATTCCCAAAATTATGAATATTTAATTATTTATAAAAAATAACTATTCTATGAATCAACATTCTGGATTTTTAATCCACTAGATATAACTTACTTATGTTATAATCATGTTCTTATAAACTTATTCACACTAACGTCGATCTGTTGATATCTCCAATCTTTAATCCTACTGAGTATATTATCTCTCTTTTAATATAATTCATTTCCCATTGGTTTGGAAATATTTTTATATATTGGTCATGTTTATGAATTTTTTAATAATATAATTTATTTTTGGGAGATGCTGAAGATCATATATAATATATAATATATATATATTTCTATTCTCCACTGATATTAATACTTTATGGATCTTTAGATTGTATAGTTTTGATATGTATTGAATAATACTATAAATTAACACAATAATTATATATTTTATGATCATGTCACCTCAATTGGTATCAGAGAAGTATTTGTTATTAATAAATATTTCCATTCGAAAACATTAGTGAAAACCTATTGGATAATAATAATTATAGTATTACATCCTTATGATATGGAATGTAGTGATTATTTCACTTTATAGAAAATGTGTCACTATCTAATAAGTTAATGTGGATGTATTTTCGTTATATATCCACTTTGGGATAAAAATCAGTAAGGGAAGGATTGGTTACTAACATGATCGTCATCAGTGAATGATTTTTATAACTAAAACATTGAAATATTCTAGAAAATATTAGTGTATTTATTTTTTTTAGACCACATTTAATTTATAAAACAGTAATGTTCTTTAGAAGATGGTTATAATATATTACCTAGGATAAACCCAATGTTGTGTAGGTTAATAATAATGTTTTATATGTTAGTAAATATTTCATATAATTCATAGAAATATTCTATATTGAGTTCCTATAATTATATCATGATGATTATAATAATTTTCTAGTTTTAGTATATGTATGGAAGAAAAATGAAACATGTGAATAGATAACGTTATGGGTAATGTAATGGCCATCACCCTTAGTAACCAAATAGATTAGGTTCTAGAATGAAATATCATATAAATATGATCGCTCACATATCATTATCTATGAGCAGTAACACTAGCAATTTTGATCTCATTTATGCGTCAAAAATGGAGAAACACACCATTTAATAACCTAAGATACACTATCCACCCTTTGTGTATTATTTTTTTTTTTCTTTTTGTTGAACAATGAATTAATGTGAAGGAAAATATTTTTTTCCTTCCATTTCTCAGAACATGAGATGAATTTCCTATAATTCGATCACTTGGATGGTTAACAATAAAAATGGAGTAATCGTATAGAGAATACAATGACTTCATGGAATCTATAATAGTATTTCAGAAGAAGTGTATATGTTCTGTAATGACCAATAATTTTATAAATGGAATTTATGTTCTTATAATATTATCATATTTAGTAATATAATATTATACAATGCATACACACCAATAGATAAAACTAAAAAACATATAAATATTAATTTAATAATTATATTAATTTATTTTATAAGGTAATAAAATTAATTTATATAAATTATTCAAAAAAAGAGGTATTAAAATTTAAAAAAACCATATTTTATAAATACCTTAAAATAATCACACACAGACAACATTATAAAAATAAAGAAGAATATTTGAAATAGAATATACATTATAAAAATAATAATATATAAGATTTGAGTAAAAATAGATGTGAATAAAAAAATTAAATATATTTTATTTATATGATGCAACAAATATTTATTGTCTTTAATAATTTGTGCATTTGAATCGTAATATTACTACTAGAATAGTAATCTAATTGTTATAATTGTAATATGTCCATTAAAAATTGTAATGTAGATATTCAAATAGTTAACTAACATATTGATGTGTCAAATAATATTTAGTTATATTATAATTATAAAATATTATATATTTATACATTAAAATAATTGAATAAATGTTTTTAAAATAATAAATTAAGTGTTTTTATTTTTGTAAACCATAAATGAATTAATTGAACTTTTATTATAAATATAATTTTTGAGATTATTATTTATTTTCTTATAATGTATTTATATATTTTTATTCTTTTTTATTATAATGATAATATAATTTTATAAAACCCTAAGTATTTTTTCAAAGTGTCGGAAAGTTAATCATAATATTAAAATTTTTATTTTATCAATAGTGGATGATTTTGTTTAAAATTTAATTTTTTTTATATAAAAATTTATTTTCATTTAATGGGATTCATGTTTTCGATCTACATATAAGACTTTTTTTTGGTTTAATATTTTGGTATATTCTTGAAAAACATGAAATTTTATTGAGGACAAAAAAACAAAAATATGATATTGGAAATTTAAGTTAAATAAATTATTTTTTGATTTCAGATTTATATAACAACCCACTACTTATAAATCACATAAAAATAATAATTTATGTAATAATAAAAATAAATATTCATGTTATTCATCAACTAAATAAAAAACTAATTATTATACTATTAAAAAAAACCCTCTCCTCCCCTTATAAATAAACCACTTAACCACACCTTCTCAATAAAACCTCTATGTCTCATAAAATTAAAACTATCTACCCTATATTATTTCCAATATTCTCCCACAAGTACTAGTTCATCTTATAACATGAAAAAGAATTTTCAAGGATACTTAAGGGGTTTCCAAATAAGATATAATTAAGGGAAGATGTAAGAAACTCAATGTATAATTTTCAATTTTATTTTTATTCAGCCACACCCATATGATCTCGATCAACTATGAAAAATAAAAAATAGTTTTATAAATATATACGTATATATGTGTGTGTTCTTATTATGGTAGAATTTATTTTTCCATTATCCCTTATTATTATTTTAAAATAAAAAAATTTAATAGGGATGGTCCACTTCTTCAATAAAAAAATATAATTATTCTTACCCAATACTATCATGGATGGTTATAAAAATAATAATATGTTTAAATATTATAATAATAATAATATTATAACTTATTTTATTTTATATATTTTTTATTCATTTTATTCAATATAAAACCAACTAGTTTTAGTTTGTAAAATAGCATAAAAAATAAATATTCATGTTTTTTATTTTTTACACAAAGAATCATCCCTATATTAGAACACTTTTTTTATTTCATACATTTTATATTATATTATGTTAATGAATAAAACTTTATAGAATTTTAGATTTTTAGGACAATTTCAAAAAAAATCAATACTTCTACCCATGTAGACTGACCAGGAAAACTTGAAATAGAAACCAATAGAAAAGAAAAAGTGGTCTTTATATCTCAATTAAATGGTTAATAAATTTATTTTTTTCAAAGATAAAAATATTTTTCCATTTCTAATTTTATGAAACCAATTTTTTGTTAACCACTTTAAATACTCATTAACCTTATTCTTAATGGCTCCTTTTAATGATATATATCCAAAGAGATTTTTCAACTTCTTTTCAAGTAATCACATCACTTGGAAATATTTTTCATGAAATATTCCAATCAAAATTATAAAATTATAAAATCCAATTTATCATGGAAATAATTATGACTTTATATCTAGTTATGCTTTATGATAATGTCACACATGCCAATTCATTCCATGGGTAATCCATCTGTTTCTGTATTATATTTAATTAACTTAAATGGAATAAACATTTGTGTACATTTTATGATGAGTCTACCTGTTTTTTATCAAATGCATTATGTAATAATATTATCTTATAAGAGAGTATATATGGGATTAGTGATTAATCATTATCTATTATGGGACTATATCCAATTTGTTATTCTTACATGATATTTATCCTTAAAATTTTAATATAAAATTTTTTATGGTGTTTACAAATTATTTTGTTTCCATGATAATATTATACCATTTAAATTATGGCATACTCTAATTTCATTATTCATGACCTTTCTATTTTGTGATATGTTTTTTTGTCTCTCATGATATATGTTTTTTCACAATTAGTCTCTTTGTAAGCATGATATATCACCCCATTATTCTATCTATTACTTGAGTTATCCAATGTTGTTTTTGTAATGGAAGGGAATTAAGATCTCGTTATGGAAAATAAAATGTGGATGTTGTGTCTTAGTTTATTTTTCATTTATTAAAAAAAATTCATCCAATGTCACAGGGGCTCATGATCTATAAATAGTATTAATTTTATTTTAATGTTTAAAATAATCGAACAATACGTGTAAATGTATTGTATCACTATAGCTTTTATTAGATAATTTCCTATTTATTTTTTCGGTCCATGACATATATTTTTTTAGACCTATATGCATAATTCTAATTATTGAAAAAAAACATCATAAAATTATACTTATTTATAGATTGAATGATCAACTATAAATTACATTCATAAAAAAAACTATATGGTGATGTGGTGGTAGAAAATATTTTCATATGGATAACAAATCATTTACTAGTAAATTACAAAGGGGACACTTGGTACACCTAGTTTAAAGCGCTATGTTGATATTTTTTTTCAAATTCAAAATCATTTATTAACCTACATAAAGTTCCTGAATAAAATTTTTTTCTTAAACATTTATAGGGAATTTTTTATTGGAAAACCTACATTGAAACTGTGAGACTCATATGTTATGAATCACATTTCATTTATATGGTATTCCTTTTATTATAACAATATCCCTTTAAATATATTTTTTAATGTCACTATTTTACTTATTAATATTACTTGTTCACTTAATGGATTGAAATAAGTGAAATATTACCAATAACTAATATGATAAATACACAGTTGATTACCATAATGATTTAAATATCCTATCAGATTAGGAGTTGAGATAATTATAGACATTATAGCTAAAATGTCCTAGTAACTAACAATAACTATAAACATGTGGAACACCCTCATTATCCTTTTAATTTAAAATTTATAGTAATATTATTTTTTAGTTATATGCAACTTAATTTTAGTGGATTTATTGACCACTCATCATTGAACAATAGATTAACTCTGTTCACAATATATTATACATCGTCTCTTTCTCTAGAAAATATAAATTCATATATCTTTTTAATCATTTGGATGGGGAATATACTCATTGGAAGAGATCTATTAATAACATTATTTATGAAGAGTAAATATATTCCACATAATTATAAGGTTTCAAGGAAATATCTGTCAATAAGTATTTCCTCTGAAACCTCCATATTAAAATGGAGATGGTGTTTTTTGGATAGTAATGAAGGGAAGATGAATATATTGTAGTGTATGAAGAGATAATAATAGATATGGAATTTAAGGCCATATGATTCAACCCAAATATTTATTGTAATGTTGAAAACTACATTCATTAATTAAATAAGAGTCAATTATGTGATTCAGGGAAGTGACAAATTTAGATGAATAAAGATATTTCCTATTACCCCCACTACAATTTTGAAGGTGATCAATGAATATCAATGGTATCATGGGTATAAAGATAAAAAGTATAAAATATGTCCTAATTTAGGAGAATACATTAATAAATAACATGGTGGAATGACATATGAACTTTTAATATGTTAATAGTTATGGAAGAAGCATCTCGTAATCTATTTGATGTTAACCAAAATATGATTCGTATATGGGAAAGAGAGGAAATTTGAAAATCAATAGAAAAGGCATATGATTAATCCCACTAATGAAAAAAAATTATTCAAATCTTCCCCGAGTTTGTGGTATAGTGTTTCAACTATAAAGAATATAGACATTATGTGAGCCAATCCCTAAAGCTAGTGTTTATAGGTGATAAAAATTTGTAACAACACCCAATTCCTAGAGTTAAATGTCTTTAATATATTATCACATATAGTAATGTGGTTATTTGAAAATATGTAGTGACATGTTTGATGAATATTAATTCAAAAAATTAATATTACTTTTGAAGATAGTTCTATATATTCGTTTATATTTTTAATGTTTATAAAAACTATACAAAAAAAACTCAATACATGGTGGATAGGTAATATATGATATTAAATAGTGGGGAAATTAATTCATCTCAATTATATAACTCTTCCTTAATATGTATTTTTAAATTTAAACAACTCGATAATATCATCTTACGCATTTAGAAGATTTTTGTACTATATTGGACATTGATAGTTGGTCCTTATATATAAAAAACACCAATTTTATATAGAGGGATGTCACTATTAAAATTATAATTCATCCTTCTATTATTTAAGGTTTATTGTGAAGGATGGTTATCCTATGGAATATTCATCTTTAGCTGGTATATTAATTCCTCATTAGAAAGAATATCTTTCCCAAATGATAGAAAAAAGTGATTTAAACCCGACTAAAGACATTAACATTTTGATTGAATATACTGATGTAATATATGTTGAGTTTCAAAGTATTCCTATTGACCAAGTGGTTGAGTTGAAAATTGAACTTATTAATTTATATCTACCTATATCCAAGAATCCGTATATAATGATCATTATTCTGTTAGATGATCTAATGAAGAGATAATTTGAGAATCCTAGAATGGGTGTTACACAACCTTGTGCTTCAATGTGGGTTGAGTTGATCGTCGTTATCTATTATATTAGGATTCTTAGAAATAAATTTTTATTCATTTATTACATGAATATTATTAAATATCTTGTTACATATTTTTCATTGTTCTATATAAAAATAATATTAGAATGTACAATAATATTTGTCACATTTATAAGGTCATAGTGGTTCCCCACTATGATGTGAACCATGATGTTCTATGATAATATTATTAATATTTTTTAATGGATAAATAACATACTATTATAGGACACATAGTATATATACTGTCATGTGAGTGTACTCATAATCAGATGAGACTTATTCTCATGAGGTTATCACATGGTAATCACCATGCTGGGATATTATACCAGGAAAGTTCAGGAGCCGAGTGTACTCGACCCCTACAAATTTATTAATGAAAATAAAAGTACACACAAACAAACCATGTGACACACCAAATATCACCAAAATGAAAGTGAAAAAACAAATACCATCCAACAAGAAACATGTAAATAATCATCTCATCACAGTATGCTGGGATATTATGATAACATAGTCTGTAGTAGGATATCCACATGTTTTAGTGTCCTCAGATATTCCAATCTTTGGGAATGGTAAATGGTCCCTAGTCTTTAATTTTATAATTAATGCACCTCTTGACTCATATAATTAGATTTTTTGATTAAAAACATCACACCAAATGTTGTCAAGAAGTTGGGTGCATTGGGTACATCATGATTGACATGTTATAAATGGATATTTCAAAAAGGATTTACGCATTCCAATTTTGTGGAATTTGACTTATAATCTGTTTGATTGAAATGGAAAATTCATCCTAAATTATATGTCCATGGTGTAATAATGATTTTATCATAGAAAGTAAATGAATGAGGAATCAAAATAATAGATTTATGACACTCTCATTCAACCTTCTTGATGATATTATGTGAGAATGGGATTATATTATACAATGAGAATTTGTTTGTGGTTGTCATTATTGTGGATTTATGTTCATTATCTTGGGGACCTTAACCTATTTCTGGACTATAGCCAAGCCCGCCAAATTACAATGAGAGAGAATACCAGAGGGTCAAAAACATTGAGTTTCAATTGGTATCAATTAAATTTTTTTCAAATTTAATTAATGGAATAAATAATATTAACAAGACTGAGGAATAATATTATATTTGTTACAATGATCATAGAAATTACTTAAATAATAATTCACTAAATTGTGAATAAAATATTTATTTTTATTTAATTGAATATTTAAAAAATAAAAAATTACTATTTTGAGACTAAAATAATTATTTTAAAAAAGAAAATTTTTATTCGAGTGATCAATAAATACTCATGTTCAAATGGATAAAGATTTTGTATTGTGATAATTTTATTATTTATGAGTCGTTAAATATTATGTATCCATTTTGTGCATATCGGCACATGAAAAAAAATAATACTATTATTATTATTATGTGGAATGATATTTAATTATTGGTTATATTTCTCTTATGAAATTAAATTTTATAATTGAAATACAAGGACTATTAATAAAGAGATACTTTATTGTGTAGTTTATTTTGAAACTAAATACACGATTGGGGATAATGAATTATTTCGCACAAATAATTCTCTCTCGACTCCTCCGACTCTCTCCCTCTCAATAACATGAAACCCAGAAGGGAATTTCCTCAACATATATTATTGAATGATCATGTATAAATAATTCAAGGCATTAGATTTTATGTTCTATAACCCAAATAAATATTGTCATTGCTTAGAGACAATTGAAGCACTTGTGGAAAACCGCTATAGGGATTCTACCCTCATATCCTCACAATACCAATAAAGGAAATATAGAAGGGACTTTTTAGATGATCGACGATGATTAAAAAATAATGTTCCTAGGTCCAGGTATATGTTTCACCAGATATTAAATAAATTAATAATAAATATGACGTGAAAGATCCTTGATCTCGGTTTTAGGTAAGTATTATTAAAATAAATATTAATATATCACCCACCAATGAAAACATCCATTGTTCCCAAAACCAACAAGTAGTCTCAGGGTGGTCCCATTTAAATTTATAATTATTTATCTGAGTGTTGATATATGTTAAATTTTATTTATATTTTATTTTATATACTTCATTCTTTAATCTGAATTAAATTAACATGTTATCTACATATTAATCATGTTTGTTCAGTGTTACAATTTATATAAGGATTAAGAAACAATGAAGTATAACTGTAAATGTAATTCTGATGTGCCAAATGATTGGATAGTAAAATTGGGTTACATGGCATACTTCTAGGGCACATGATGTATACCCATGGGTAGTATATCTAAATTTTTCACGCAATTAATTTCATGTGGTGCTTTTATTGCACACCTCTTGTATACCGAGACACCGAAGAACATGAAAAAATGATACATGGTTTGTAATTGGCATTTAAACACCATGTAGGCTAGCCCAGTGAATAGAATGAACCCCCCTGTGTGTGACATGAATATATGGAAACTGAGGTACATTAGTTGTAACACCCCAGGTAAATAAAGAATATGACATTTTTTTATTTATCCATATTTTTGAATAAAATATTGATATGACTTTAAAGGGGACGCTATGCTCGATGGCGTACCCAACACGCAACAATGAGTTTCTTGGGAATCTTACGTTGCACTCTAATAATAAAATAATATTATTTTAAATGGTAGTTAACATGTCACCGTTGTAATGGCGGGAATGGATATAAATTACTAAAATATGATTATATATGTTTTTTAATGTTTTTACATTTATACAATAAAAGATAAAGGCTTAAAATACGGAAAGAATTCAATTTTAGGCGTGTATGCCCTAGTTTTCACTAAAGGTTCACTTATCGCCTTTTGATGGAGAACCGTCATTAAATATAGTTTTGATCACTCTTATACATTCTTTTGGACCAAATAAAACTCTTATTAAGAATCGGGACATCAAATTTTACTTTGTGTAAATTTTTGGTATCTTTCCGATAAAGTTCATTTTTTTAATGAATAGTGTAAAATGTTGTATTTTAAATCAAAACCACTTTTTAATCTAATTTATTATATTATAAGATTATATTTTGAATTGGTTTTAAAGTGAAATTAGAAAATATTTTTACCATTAAATCCAATAGTGGTCGTTGGAATTAATTTTACTTTGAAATCGGACTTAAACTAGTGTCAATCTTTTGATACTTATTGTTTCATAAAAACACGCTATTTGTCATGACAGCGGGAATTAATTATTAAATTAATTAATGTGACTTATATGTTTTGAATTTTTTAAAACGGACTTCATTTTTGAATTCGGAATATTAAATATAGCTTAGGGTGAAGTTTTGGTATTTTTCTGAAAAACTCCAATTTTTGATGAATAGTGAAACCACTAAGTGGTAATCAAGCAATCTGATTTTTCAGTTAAAGGAAAGTTTACCCCTAATGTGTATTGAATTTTAAAAATCCAACATACATGGTTGTCACTAGTATGTAGAATGTGGTTCAATGGGATGAAAATAATTTTTTGGTGAATAGTAACTTTTTTTCATTAATCGCGATTATTGGTAATTAGTGTAATTTAAGGTAAAAATGATATTATAAGAATGTGAAAACACCATTACACTTGTCCTACACCTATTGGGTGAGTCATGGCCGTCCAAGACAAGCCATGGGACAACTTGGGGACCCCATGGACCCACTTGGGTTGGGAAATGACATAAATAACTTTTTATTTAATGTAAAAGTAAAAATGACACAAACAAGATATGTTTTTACTAAAACAATTTTTAAGTAAGGTTATACAAGTCATCTTTTTGATTACAAATAGTAATTGGAAAGCTAAAAAGTTTTCCTACATTATAGTATTTTTTTCATAATTTTTAGACATTACATATATTAAATTATTTATGACATAATAATGATGCAGCGATGACATTATTTTTTGACGATTTAAATAAAATAGAAAGATAATGTAAAATCTATGAACTAAACATGTCCAAAACTTATTGGATGGGTGGATTTCGAACCCTTATCACCTTATCCACGAATTATATCAATTTGGGACCTTTTAAAACCGAAACACATTTTCAAATAAAGTAATATTTCTTACTTTCCAAAAGTTCCCCTCCTCTCCTCTTATAAAAGGCGCCCACCTCTACCTCATTTCACACACTCCTCAAGCCTTTGGCTCGGCCAACCCCTGCCCATTTACTCTCTCCACATCTCTCTCCTCATCCTAGAGTATTCCCTTTGGGCAGAATCCTTTCAATGGAAGCCTTTAGGCTCAAATCAAAAGGGGTTACACTTTTAAAGGTAATTCATTCTCTCATGTTCATTTGTTTTATTTTGCTTCTCCAACCCCCTAAACTCTTTTTATTTATTTCTTTTGTAACAACACCAGTATCTTCAATATACTAGGATGTTTTTATAAGATTTATTCGAGCTACACTCTCACACAACTATTTCAAATGGTTAAAGAACATACGGTTTCCGTGGATGGCGAAATTCTGCCTCCCGAAACGATGATTGTTCAATACTCATTTAACACCTTCAAAGGTGGCCATTATGATGTCACTATTTTTATATATGATATATAATATGTTTATGTTTTCCTTAAGCTTCTGTTTTTTTTCATTTTGGGCATACCTTTATGGTTTCCATTATGGGTAAACGCGATATCTTCATTTAAGGAAGTGCGGACTACCGCCCCCTCAAAGTGATTTTATTCGTTAAATACCATATGTGGGATGTATAAAGGATGGAAATATGATATTATATATGATATTATACTGGAATTATTATATACCTTTATATAATTATTATTCCATTCTATAAAATACGAAATAGAAATGAAAGTAGCGTTCATGCGTACGTACGGCTTACCGTCTCCATGAACGGTGCATTTCATTTCTTACCTCTAAATGATTATGTAATGTTATAAATGCATGAATGTTCTGGATATATATGACATATATGATATCTACATAATTAATACAATTCTGGATATAATAAACATTTTTCCACACGAACAACGTGTAATTGTAAGAAGTCCACTTTCGACTTAAGAACCAAATATCGGCAAAACAAATATTATTAACCTAAATGATTACATAATGTGAATGACATGGTAATAAGTGGTATAAAAGTAATAATGAACATGAAAAAGGTTCTTAAGGAATTGTAAATTAACTCAAGTTTATTATTCAGGAGATTAAATAATGATCGAGTCAAGTTGGACCCGAGGTAAGGGATCCTACTCCTCTCTTTCTTTTTAAGTATACACTTTTATGCCATTCCTTTTAAAGCTCATATTTCATGTTATTGGGATGATATTTTATATTACACTTAATGTAATTTTTATGTTCATGTGATGAGAGACCATATTCTCTTTCATCAATCCATTTTGTAAGTTTTGAGTGGCGCCGTTAGGCTGCCGAGTTTTCGTAAGGGATTTTTCATCTCACTTTTATTCCCGTGAGATTTATGCTACATTTTCCACAAATTCCATTGAGTGGTGTATGTACTGCCCATTATTCTACTATTTGTGTAATATAATTTCGTTTATGAGTATTTACATCAATGACCTATTGTCTTTCTTTTATGGGGTGTATGTTTTGAAAGTTACCCAAGTCAGTAAGGGAACCATTCACCCTCCTCTTTTTTAAAAGACTTCTTTTATTGGGTCTTTTAATTTACATATTTTTAGGTTGGGATATGTTCTAGTACATCCTTATTGATTTAAATTTTATGTCCAAGTGATGAGATACACTTTTTATCTCTCATCAACTCATTTTGATGTGATGTCGTTAGGCTGTCAAGGGAACTTTTTAACCCAATTTCGATTTCTTTGGGTTCAACTTGTAGTCATTGAATATGTCATCCATTTAATATGTGTGAATTACCTTTTATTGTTTTACACTTAATATCCACTTATATTAGGTGTATATTTATTTTTCACACATATTTTTGAGATTTATTTGTCCTTAATTTAAGGATACCTTCTTTATAAGGGATTTCATCACATTTGACATTTCTATTGAGGGTTCATTGTTGTTATGCACCAATTCACTCTTATATGGTGTATATACTGTCCTTTGGAGTATTATATCATGAATCCTTTTATTCTCATGATATTATAAAGTTCTGACTAAATGTTATTCCTCGATTATTGTATTCAAGTGTCTCTAATTTTGGTAAAACCCCTTTAACCAAAATATCACTTTAAATGTTTTAATTATTTGTTCTTATTAATATCCATGTTTTCAAAATGGTTTTAAGGTTTTATTTATATGGATATTAATAGTTTAAAATGTTAAAAGCTTCAAGGTGGTATGGGACACTTTGATTCAAGAATCTCTTTATTAAATGTTTTAAATGGTTTTGAAAATGGTTTTTAATGGATTCGTTATTTCAATATCCTAAAATGTTATATTGTGATTGAAATGTGGAAATGTTATGTTTCCTTTATTCATGTTTCATGTGATACGATTATGTTATGGTTCTTGGGCATTGTTATGAAGAACGGGTGGTTCCATGATAAAATAAGGGCGGGTGAGCCCAATATAGCTCTCCAATGCATTGGGTAACGCAAAGGAGTGAAACGTTAAGGTTTCTCTGAAGAGATTTAGGGAATATACTGTGATGGGTATTCCAAACGTAACCAAGAGGGTTACTCCCTACGTAAGAATGTTATGAATGCCTCAAGTTACCTTTATGTCTTATGTTTTCTACGATTTATTCATGATTTGATATGCCTATGTTTTATGGGTAAAATGTGATTTCATTCTAATGTATATATGAACTCATGTTTCCTTTCCATATTTTTTATAACTCTTACTGAGCTTTTTATGCTCATCCCATGTTTTTGAAATGTTTTTCACAGGTCAAGGGAAAGGTACATGATGTGATGATAGTGTCAAGGATGTGTCAAGAAAGAATCTGTGTTATAATTTTAAATATGATTCCGTTGATGGGAAGAATGAATGTTGTCTTTTATGTAACCACTTTGTTTAAATGTGGAATGTAATGCAAGTTTCATGATCTAATTCTCTAAAACTCTAAACCTGAAAAGATCCTCAATGTGTAATCTTGTAATAACTCAAGATTAAGTATGGTTTTAAGGCTGGGGCCTTATAATTGGTATCAAATGGAGGTTTAGATAACTTTAGAGGTTAGGGTATTCTTTAAGCATAAGTGACATTACCATAATGGTTAGGATTTCAGAAAGAGTCCTAGTTTTAGATAAAGTGAATGAGTAAGTGTATATTAGTGTTTACCTTCCTCATTAGTACATGATGGTTTTGTTTATATACTCACACTGACATTTCTATTTTTAGTGAATGGTTGGATCTAGCAGGCACCAAAGAGACAACAGGTTTGAAGGAAACTGTGGTGGTTCTCTGATTAAGATACTAGATAAAATAGAGGATTCAATGAGGAAACTCGTGGTTGTTCTAAACCAAATATCAAGGAGTCATGATCAACCACTTCAACCTTGGTGAGTTCTCTAATGCATCATGTACGAGATGGCCAACTCGATGTGGAAATTCAGGTAATAATTATTAAGGAAACCATTAGGGTTTATATGATACTTAATTTTTAGGTAATTATGGGTTACTATATGATATGATGGAAAATGAAAGGAATGAGATAAACTTGAGGTTAAAATATGTTATGATTATTCTTGAAGATTTTATCTCATTTTGGGGAATGTTTTAAGAATTATATAGTTTTGAAAAAAGGACAACACGCAGACCGTGTGACAACCCGTCGCGTCGGACAAAGCTGCGGGAATCGAACCCACAACCAAAGTGCGACTTGTATTTATCGCCTACCACTGGACTGCGTGAAGTCCCTGGTTAGTTTGAATGATTCATTATAGTTATATGATTTTATGAATTAAGAGTAAGTTGATTTTGGGTTATTTATTAAAATGATTAACCTATCATGGAGGATATGTGATTAGGTTAATTACTTTTCAATATGAGACTTTAGGAGCAACTGATGTAGTTTGGAGATAAATGTTATGATTTAACTTGGAAGACTATGTGACTAAATCCTTCAAATATTTGGGTTTCAATCTTAGTTTGGTTTACTTTGAATAATTTTATGGACAAATTGATTATAGAATGGTCCTCATTGAACTTTGGGTTTTGTTGGACAAATTTTGGAGGTTAAGAATAGATTTTCTTTTTATAAAGGGTTATCCTTTTCTGGATTATCTGACCTTGTACTAACCTTTTTGGTTTTAGTTTTGGTTAAAGACTAAAGACATGGGATGTATATAGTTCTATTTTGTGGATTAGGTGATTCTCTAGAAGTTGATTATAGTACTCTTAATGCGAACAAGTCTCCCTAAATACTCGTCTTTTGGAAAAAATATGAGTTTGATTAAGGAATCTAGTAATAGTAGAAAGTCAACATGATAAGTGATTATGTTTCCTTATGAATAAATTCCTCAATAAAAAGTAACAAAAAACAAAAATGTTGTCTATAAACTTTTCCTACTAGGGAACCCAACACCGTTTGACCCATCACAAGTTTGTGATTTTCTCATGGTTAACTTTCTCCTAAACAAGTTTTCTATCACTCTCCATCAGAACATGACCCTATGTTTTCTCCTCCATGTCCATGTTTTCATACTTGGAATCCTAGTATGGGATAACTCGGGTGACCTCTGTGCTTATCTTTCTTTATTTTAAAGTGATTTTTTTACCGACTCTTGTTCCGATGTGGGACTTTCAAGGATGTTTCCAAGCTCAATTTTAAAAATTGCGAGGACGCAATTCCCAAAAGGGGGGAAGGATGTAACACCCCAGGTAAATAAAGAATATGACATTTTTGTATTTATCCATATTTGTGAATAAAATATTGATATGACCTTAAAGGGGATGCTATGCTCGATGGCGTACCCAACACGCAACAACGAGTTTCTTGGGAATCTTACGTTGCACTCTAATAATAAAATAATATTATTTTAAATGGTAGTTAACATGTCGCCGTTGTAATGGCGGGAATGGATATAAATAACTAAAATATGATTATATATGTTTTTAATGTTTTTACATTTATAGAATAAAATATAAAGGCTTAAAATACGGAAAGAATTCAATTTTAGGCGTGTATGCCCTAGTTTTCACTAAAGGTTCACTTATCGCCTTTTGATGGCGAATCGTCATTAAATATAGTTTTGATAACTCTTATACATTCTTTTGGACCAAATAAAACTCTTATTAAGAATCGGGACATCAAATTTTACTTTGTGTAAATTTTTGGTATCTTTCCGATAAAGTTCATTTTTTTTAATGAATAGTGTAAAATGTTGTATTTTAACTCAAAACCACTTTTTAATCTAATTTATTATATGATTAGATTATATTTTGAATTTGTTTTAAAGTGAAATTATAAAATATTTTTACCATTAAATCTAATATTGGTCGTTGGAATTAATTTCACTTTGAAATCGGACTTAAACTAGTGTCAATCTTTTGATAATTATTGTTTCATAAAAACACGCTATTTGTCATGATAGCGGGAATTAATTATTAAATTAATTAATGTGACTTATATGTTTTGAATTTTTTAAAACGGACTTCATTTTTGAATTCGGAATATCAAATATAGCTTAGGGTGAAGTTTTGGTATTTTTCTGAAAAACTACAATTTTTGATGAATAGTGAAACCACTAAGTGGTAATCAAGCAATCTGATTTTTCCGTTAAATGAAAGTTTACCACTAATGTGTATTGAATTTTGAAAATCCGACATACATGGTTGTCACTAGTATGTAAAATTTGGTTCAATGGGATGAAAATAATTTTTTGGTGAATAGTAATTTTTTTTCATTAATCGCGATTAGTGGTAATTAGTGTAATTTAAGGTAAAAATGATATTATAAGAATGTGAAAACACCATGACACTTGTCCTACACCTATTGGGTGAGTCATGGCCGACCAAGACAAGCCATGTGACAACTTGGGAACCCCATGGATCCACTTTGGTTGGGAAATGACATAAATAACTTTTTATTTAATGTAAAAGTAAAAATGACACAAACAAGATATGTTTTACTAAAACAATTTTTAAGTGGGTTTATACAAGTCATCTTTTTGATTATAAATAGTCATTGGAATGATAAAAAGTTTTCCTTCATCATAGTAGTTTTTTCATAATTTTTATACATTACATAAATTAAATTATTTATGACATAATAATGATGCAGCGATGACATCATTTTTTGACTATTTAAATAAAATAGAAAGATAATGTAAAATCTATGAACTACACATGTCCAAAACTTATTGGATGGGTGGATTTCGAACCCTTATCAACTTATCCACGTATTATATCAAAGTGGGACCTTTTAAAACCGAAACACATTTTCAAATAAAGTAATATTTCTTACTTTCCAAAAGTGCCCCTCCTCTCCTCTTATAAAAGGCCCCCACCTCTACCTCATTTCACACACTCCTCAAGCCTTTGGATCGGCCAACCCCTGCCCATTTACTCTCTCCACATCCCTCTCCTAATCCTAGAGTATTCCCTTTGGGAAGAATCATTTCAATGGAAGCCTTTAGGCTCAAATCAAAAGGAGTTACACTTTTAAAGGTAATTCATTCTCTCATGTTCATTTGTTTTATTTTGCTTCTCCAACCCCCTAAACTCTTTTTATTTATTTCTTTTGTAACAACACCAGTATCTTCAATATACTAGGATGTTTTTATAAGTTTTATTCGAGCTACACTCTCACACAACTACATCAAATGGTTAAAGAACATACGGTTTCTGTGGATGGAGAAATTCTTCCTCCCGAAACGATGATTGTTCAATACTCATTTAACACCTTCAAAGGTGGCCATTATTATGTCACTATTTTTATATATGACATATAATATGTTTATTTTTTCCTTAAGCTTCTGTTTTTTCATTTTGGGCATACCTTTATGGTTTCCATTATGGGTAAACGCGATATCTTCATTTAAGGAAGTGCGGACTACCGCCCCCTCAAAGTGATTTGATTCGTTAAATAACATATGTGGGATGTATAAAGGATGGAAATATGATATTATATATGATATTATACTGGAATTATAATATACCTTTATATCATTATTATTCCATTCTATAAAATACGAAATAGAAATGAAAGTAGCGTTCATGCGTACGTACGGCTTACCGTCTCCATGAACGGTGCATTTCATTTCTTACCTCTAAATGATTATGTAATGTTATAAATGCATGCATGTACTGGATATATATGACATATATGATATCTACATAATGAATAAAATTCTGGATATAATAAACATTTGGCCACACGAACAACGTGTAATTGTAAGAAGTCCACTTTCGACTTAAGAACCATATATCGGAAAAACAAATATTATTAACTTAAATGATTACATAATGTGTATGACATGGTAATAAGTGGTATAAAATTAATAATGAACTTGAAAAAGGTTCTTAAGGAATTAGAAATTAACTCAATTTTATTATTCAGGAGATTAATGAACGATCGAGTCAAGTCGGACCCGAGGTAAGGGATCCTACTCCTCTCTTTCTTTTTAAGTATACACTTTTATGCCATTCCTTTTAAAGCTCATATTTCATGTTATTGGGATGATATATTATATTAAACTTAATGTAATTTTTATGTTCATGTGATGAGAGACCCTATTTTCTCTCATAAATCCATTTTGGATGTTTTGAGTGGCGTCGTTAGGCTGCCGAGTTTTCGTAAGGGATTTTTCATCTCACTTTTATTCCCGTGAGATTTATGCTACATTTGCCACAAATTCCATTGAGTGGTGTATGTACTGCCCATTATTCTACTCTTTGTGTAATATAATTTCGTTTATGAGTATTTACATCAATGACATATTGTCTTTCTTTCATGGGGTGTATGTTTTGAAAGATACCCAAGTCGGTAAGGGAACCTTTCACCCTCCTCTTTTTTAAAAGACTTCTTTTATTGGGTCTTTTAATTTACATATTTTTATGTTGGGATATGTTCTCATACATCCTTATTGATGTAAATTTTATGTCCATGTGATGATATACACTTTTTATCTCTCATCAACTCATTTTGATGTGATGTCGTTAGGCTGTCAAGGGAACTTTTTAACCCAATTTCGATTTCTTTGGGTTCAACTTGTAGTCATTGAATATGTCATCCATTGAATATGTGTGAATGACCTTTTATTGTTTTACACTTAATATCCACTTATATTGGGTGTATATATATTTGTCACACATATTTTTGAGATTTATTTGTCCTTAATTTAGGGATACCTTCTTTATAAGGGATTTCATCACATTTGACATTTCTATTGAGGTTTCATTGTTGTTATGCACCAATTCACTCTTATATGGTGTATATACTGTCCTTTGGAGTATTATATCATGAATCCTTTTATTATCATGATATTATAAAGTTCTGACTAAATGTTATTCCTCGATTATTGTATTCAAGTGTCTCTAATTTTGGTAAAACCCCTTTAACCAAAATATCACTTTAAATATTTTAATTATTTGTTCTTATTAATATCCATGTTTTCAAAATGGTTTTAAGGATTTATTTATATGGATATTAATGGTTTAAAATGTTAAAAGCTTCAAGGTGGTATGGGACACTTTGATTCAAGAATCTCTTTATTAAATGTTTTAAATGGTTTTGAAAATGGTTTTTAATGGATTCATTATTTCAATATCCTAAAATGTTATATTGTGATTGAAATGTAGAAATTTTATGTTTCCTTTATTCATGTTTCATGTGATACGATTATGTTATGGTTCTTGGGCATTGTTACGAAGAACGGGTGGTTCCGTGATAAACTAAGGGCGGGTGAGCCTGATATAGCTCTCCAATGCATTGAGTAACGCGAAGGAGTGAAACGTTAAGGTTTCTCCGAAGAGATTTAGGGAATATACTGTGATGGGTATTCCAAACGTAACCAAGAGGGTTACTCCCTAATTAATAATGTTATGAATGCCTCAAGTTACCTTTATGTCTTATGTTTTCTACGATTTATTCATGATTTGATATGCCTATGTTTTATGGGTAAAGTGTGATTTCATTCTAATGTATATATGAACTCATGTTTCCTTTCCTTATTTTTTATAACTCTTACTGAGCTTTTTATGCTCATCCCATGTTTTTGAAATGTTTTTCACAGGTCAAGGGAAAGGTACATGATGTGATGATAGTGTCAAGGATGTGTCAAGAAATAATCTGTGTTATAATTTTAAATATGATTCCATTGATGGGAAGAATGAATGCTGTCTTTTATGTAACCACTTTGTTTAAATGTGGAATGTAATGCAAGTTTCATGATCTAATTCTCTAAAACTCTAAACCTGAAAAGATCCTCAATGTGTAATCTTGTAATAACTCAAGATTAAGTAAGTTTTTAAGGCTGGGGCCTTATATTAGTTGTAGCTATATGTACACGTCATGTATTATCTAGTTAATGGAATAAATTAAAATTACATTAAATTTGAAATTTTAGTATTAAAACCATATTTTTTTATTAGAAGACCTTTGTCTATTTGATAATTTAATAATGGTTTTAATAAATTATAAATGCATAATTAATTTATTGTAATTAATATGTAATTATTGGTTATTCCATTTAATTACCATGAATGTCATTAATTTTTCGTATATTCAAATAATATCATATTATCAATAAGATGAAAGAGAGTATAATAATTAATTTATTAACTAATTAATGTATTCGTGTTAATCTTAAAAAATAAATTAACAAATAATGAGATGAATTATATCCCTTTAGATTTTTGTATTTTTTTCAGTGTAATTTTTCATGAGCTTGACCGAGACCTATGTATGTTTTTATATTTAATTAATTAAATTTATTCCATGATTTTAGAACAATTTAAAATTAACTTAAAATATGTATGACGAGCCATCCCTCCCTCCATTGTTATGAAGAAACCATGTGTATATGGGTATTTGTGTTATTCCCAATAACTAATCCTTTTTTTCCCTCACTGGTATGTGAGTAATAAATATTTGTGACTAATGGATCATCTAATGGGGCATGGGGATGCTTCAAGATCGAACCATAATAATGTCAACTTGTTGTCACAAAGGTGGACACGTAGAATGTTGTATCTCATCCCATGACTGGCATAAAATATTTATTTCCCCTAAGTCATAGGTTAATTTAATGTCATCCAATTAAATCAAATATTAGACAATCTTATTCATGTGTGTTTTAATTAAATATTTATTTTCTATTTAATTTAAAAATTTATTCATGTGGGACTGTGATCACATAAATTAGTTAAATAATATGAAAAATTTTATTAAAAAAATTTATTATGGTTACATGTTTTATCAAAACATGTTTAATTAAGTAAGTAAACATCAACTTAAATATTATCTATACATGTAATGGATAAAGCCAGATAAGTATTTATAAATTATAAAATATGGACCCTTAGTATAATAATAAGTCAGACTAAGTCATCCTTAAATTGATTAGGAAGAACAATCAAACGAAAAATATTTTTGAATAACCCTTATTGGGACACATAATTTTATAAGGTAATTTAATATAGATGCTTCAGGTTGAAATTACTATTTTACATTAAGATAAGTTTCCCTTGCTAGTTTTTGGGTAATTTGAATGCAAGTGTTGTGATAATCTATTATAATATATCCTAATTGGATAGTCCATCCAACAGACTAAGGAGCTATATGCTCACAGTGGTAGAAGACCACCCTACCAAAATAAAATTAAGATAGACTTACAAACCCTTATTAATGATATGCAAAAGGGAATATAGATCCTTTCCACTAGATGTCTTAGATAATATACATTTCAATTTAAATGGTTATGGGTTTTGGGACATGATAAAATAGTGGGAGATTTACAAAAATCAATTAATTATTTTTCACAAAATCTATAATTAGAAAATTTACTAATAAATTGATCTTTTTATCATAGAATAAAATTAAAATATTATTATCCTAATGATGAATAACAGATAAAGATAATCTTCTCACTCACATTAACTTCTAGGAGTGGTTTAGACTCCTTCAGGTTTTCAATTCATTTACATCCTAGAATATTCAAAGACTAATATTCCTACTAAAGAGGTAATTGATGATGTGTTACAAATATACTAAAAAAATATGAATGATGTAGTTTATGTTCATTGTTTTATGATTTTATTTATGTCAATTGAACTTATGACATCTCATGAAAACATTGACTCATATAGCATGCTTGGGAACCTCCAAGGTCATTACTAGGAGAAGGCTAGACCATAATGGTTTGATACATCAAAGATGCTCATTTAGATTATTTAGGGAGAGGGATCCCTAGTTGGGCCTCACATTGGCAATCTCATTTTCAACGTTGAGTGTTTAGTGGTTCTAGGGTTTATACTACCTCATTAATGAGTCACTAAACCCATTCTGGAATCACTCACTCAGAGCATATCTAGTTTTTATTGTAAATTTTAAAATAAAAAATATTGATATGTATCTACTAGATCATCATATTATTCTTCTCCATGTATTTAAATATATGAATCCAGAAAATCATTCGATCCTTGTGGTTAGAAAATAGAAAGGGTATCTAAATTTATTTAAGCCTGAAGCTTCTTTATTCCATTTTTTGAATAATAAGATCACAGGGGATGTATGGGAATAAGATTATGTCTTTTTCTCATTTGGAAAGAAGTGTCATTAGATGATAATATACACCCCGCTAAAGAATCTTGGGGAATCTTTTGGTGGGCCTATTATGAAGTGAAATTTAAAAATTTATAGAAATTGGTTATTAGATACATCTTGGGGTTTTCAGATATGTATTCAAATATAAGTAACATGTAGATTTAGAAAAATTGACTTAGGGGAGGTATATCTATGATATTCCAATATATCTAAACATTTTGTTGTATCTATCGGGTACTACCACCTAAAATTCCCAATTAAAAATCATTTTTAAAGGGTATTTATTATGTTCCTTGAGTTATGAAACACATTATTTTTGTAACAAGAATAGATACTGATGGATTCAATTAAAAAAAATTATTAAATAATTCATATTTGATAATGATATCACTTATTATGGTAAGAAGATTTTCGAAAACATTCTTTATGTTTTTCATTACCTATACTATGTAAGGGAAATTGATAGTGAAGTTATTCACATGACTCATACAACACCCAACCTTGGCATTATTTACTAGGTCATTAAAATGAAAAAAAATTACAAACTTTTATTGTGATGGGTATTTAGAATCATTCGATTTAAAACAACTTGGTTTAAGTCATTCATGATTAAAATGAATAATAACCAATAACTAATTTAGTGGTAAAGGTGAAAGGGATAAATAGATTCTTGAATTATTTCCTTCCAATGTTTGTGGACCATATTTTTAATTTATAGTGGGTAATCATAGTTCATAATATTTACAGATTATTTTATAAGATATGGATATATTTACGTAAAGTGGTATAAGTTGGATTCTACTAATAAAATCAGGGAATGAAAAAATGAAGTTGAGAACTAGCTTGGTGTGAATAAAAAGAAACTCTGGTTAGACTGAGGGGTGGGAGTATTGTTATAAAGGCATCACTGATTACTTATGGTATTTTTGGATCCTAACCCAACTCATTCCTCCTTACATTCCTTTATTTGATTGGGTAATAAAAAAGAATGAATCACACCTTTTTTGACATATATAGATCAATTATGAGTCATTGAATTATTCCATTATACTTTTAGGTATATGCATTAAAAATCAAATTAAATACTAAAACATGTAACTGTTAAATTTATAAAAGGTGTTCCATAAGATTTTTGGAGTGGAATAAAACCCATGTTATCAATTTTATAAGTATTGTAAAGTGAAGTGATTGTTAAGTCCTCTTCATGTAACAGACATGCACCTATAGGAACAATGTGTAACTTTATAGGATACCCCAAACAAACAAGAGGATATTACCTATATGTTCCCTAAAAAAAATTTATAGTTGAAAGACACCCCAAATGTATTGAGAAGGATAAAATATATAAAACATATAGTGGGAGTGGAGTACACTTTAATGTAGTTGAGGCTCATATAACCCAAATTTTGGTACTTGATCATATTCAAAAAAGATCCATGAAAGACAAAACTGTTCTAGTGACACAAGAACTATATTGGAGTAAAAGGGAGGATAGAGAAACATAATTTTATGTTTTTCTACATTAAATAGAGGGGGACTCATTATTAGTTAATAATAACAATCTTCTAACCTAAATTGAATAAGTAAGTGGAATAGATTATTCGAAGTGTAAGGAACCCATGAATTATTAAATGGAATCTATAAACCAAAACCAAGTCATCCTTTTGGTAGATCCTAGAGTGGTTGTAAATCCTATTGTTGGAAATTGGATATTCAAGAAGATACTAGATATTGAAGGACATTTTTGTACTTATAAAGCATGACTCGTTTCAAAATAGTTTAAACAATGTCATGTTCTTGACTATGAGATATCTTTTAACCAATTTCAATTTTGAAATCCATCATAATAATACATTCCATTACAACATACGATGACTATGATATTTGTAAAAAGTACATCAAAATATCATTCCTTAATGGGAACCTTTAAAAATATGTCAACATGACCCAACCTGAATGGTTTGTGACACCAAAGGATTCCAATAAGATATGGATGTGGAATAAATCCATTTATATATTAAAATAAGAATCCTGATCACGAAGCTTTCATTTGGATTAATCCATAATGGAATTTGGGGTTATAAATAATGGATTGGATCCTTGTGTATAAAAATGTTTTAGTTGGAGTGAACTAATTTTCTTAATTGTATATGTTGATGACATATTACATATTTAAAATAAAATATGAGTTTAATAGTCTATTAAGTCTTGGTTGAATAAATACATTTCCTTGAAATACTTGGGCAAGGAAGTATATAATCTTGCGATCATGATATATAATGATATATCCAAGGGGTTTCTTGGTCAATGTCAAATTACTTACATTGTCAAGGTTAGGAAGATATTTTTTACGAAACAATGCATGAGGGGATCATTTCAAGTGTCACATAGAATTCATCTTTCATGGAAAATGTTTCCTTAGATGCATAAGGAATGAAATCGAATATAATGTATTCGATACACATAAATGATTGTATTATTCATGTATGATATTATATGTAGGTTTCTATATGTCTCCTACAGATTAAGGTGTAGTATAAAGATATCATGATGATCTAGGTGACCAACAATGGATGACAGTATAGACTATCCTAAAGTATCAGAGTAGTACTAAAGATATGTTCATAGTAGATGGAGGAGATAAGAAACATGCCATTATAGGATATGGATATAATAGTATCCAAATTGATCAAGATAAAATGATGTCACAAATAGGATACATCTTCATGTTGAATGGATGTCTAGTGAGTTGAAGGAGAACAAAGTAGGATATGGTCACTGATTCTAAAGTAGAGTCTGAGTATATTGCAGCTTTAAAGTTTGCTAATGAAGCAATTTGTATTAAAAATTTCATAAAATAGAATAATTTGGTGCCTTTCTATAAATATCTCATCACAATAAAATGGGATAACACAATAGTTGAGGCTCTCATAAAATAGACAAAGTCACAACAGCAGATAAACACGTACTTCGTAAGTATCTACTATTGAGTGGGTTTTTATAAAGTGGTGCAGTTTCATTATATTTTTTCCACATATCACAATTTGACAGATTCCTTGACTAAAGCCTTGACTCAATAGAAACATGATTATCATGCGGGGTATAGTGGACTAAATGTCATAAGAACATGGAAATTTTCTATGTGCATGTTTGTTAGATTTGGTGTCCTGGAACCAATTATTTGTACATTGGTTAGATGAATATTTTAAATAATAAATATAAAATTAATTATTTTATTACATATTGTTCATTATTTTTCATGAAAATAATGTAATAATGTCCAAGATTATTTGATGCATTGAAATGGTCATAGAATTTTCCCACTAGGATGTGAACCATGAAGTGCTATTAAGATAGTCATAATATAGTTTTATGGTTGGACAACATACTATGATGGGACACATGGCCTATAGACATTCATGTGTGAGTACTCAAACAATTTTGATACTTTTTATCATGATGTTCAAAAATAGTAATATCAATGATGGGGTATTATGATAATATACCTTCTAGTACATATTCTCTATTTTTTGTGTCCTTATAAATTTTTATATACGATAATATTTTCTTGTCAATAGACATCAAGATTATTATTAATGTGTGTCACGACTTGTTCACATAGATATGCTAAAAACAATCAAGACATATATTATTTGGAATTAGGGTATGTTGGGTGCATCATGAATGATATGTTATTAATAGTTGTTAAATGATTATATTTATATGTTCTATATTTATGGTTGTTGATATCTCGACACATTTATTGAAATAGAACGGTCACCCTAAATACCAGGGAAATGGTGTACTGAAGAGTTTATTTAATATTTTCAAAGAATGATGTATCAAGAATAGAGGATGATTGCACCATCATAAAACCTTCTTGATTAGATTATGGAAGAGATTGATTATATTATACTTCAAGCATTCATATGGGGTTTTCTTCATTGAGAAATTATGTTCATTCTCATACGTTCCTTCAACCATTTCTTGATAGTAATCTCCAGCTATAGGAAAACGTGTGTAATTTCAAAAAGAATAAATCATAAAGGGATTGACACTATGTGTTTCTGGAGGTATCATTTATATTTTCTTTGATTTTAATTATTGTAATAAATATTAGTTTCATGACTTAGGAATAGTATTATTTAATTTATAATGATCACTTAAATTAAATAAATATTTTTTCACAGAATTTTGAATAAAATGTATTTACCTATTTTATTGAATAATTAATAAATAATTATTTAATATTTTTTGAATAAAATATTTATTTGATAGACTAAAATATTTATTATGGTGTTCAATAAACACAAGAGGAGTTCAAATGGACCAAGGCCAATTCCAGTGATAAAATAATTATTTAAAAGTTAGTAAAATATTATTTATCCATTTTGATAAATATGGTACACCACAAACTAATTATACTATTTATATTATTATGTGGATTGAGATTTCATAAATAGTTTTAATTATATTTTATGGTTGTAAAGAAATTAAATTCTATAACTAAAATATCAACTTTGTTGATAAATAAATATGTATATTGTGTAATTAATTTTGAAACCAATTATAAGTTTGCGAATATAGAATTGTTGTGCATGATGAATTCCCTCTCAACTCCTACTCCTATATCCCTCTCAAGAATAAGAAAACCAAGATATAATTTCATCAAGACCAAAGAATGTGTTATCAAGAGAAAACAATCTTAGACCTTAAATTAATTGTGATAGAACCAATAGAACAAGTGATGTTGCATGGTTACCAATGAAGTAGGTGTGGATTCCCACTAGGGTTATTATACTATTAGACTATCACATGCCCAATGAATGAAATATAGAATGGGATTGTTAGATGATCAAAATAAGTAATTAAGAAAGTTCTTAATTTTATGTATTTATATCTTCATATATTAAATAAATTAATTTTAAATATGACGTGTATGATCCTTGTTCTTGGTTTGGGATAATGATTATTAAAATAAATATTAGTATATCACCCACAAATAAATTCTTCAACTATTCATGCAACCAAAATCATCAAGAAGAATTTTGTTTCAATAAACCTATGAATTGATTATCTTGAGAAAGAAACTACAAATAGAAAGTATTTTCTTCAATTTATATATGAATTGTTTGATTAACTATAGAGTATCATCCATTTTCTTATATTGGACCTCGACTTGGGATATCATCAATTAATTGTGATTAGGGAATATATTCTAAAAACCAATTTTGTCTCAATGTGTGGACACTATGATTTCATAGTGAGGTCATTAGGACACACTAATTCCCCAAAAATAATTATAGAATTATTGACTGAATTAATTATATATTCCCATAAAAAATTGTTGTTATGATTATAGATAATATTCTGATATTCCCTAATTTTTTGGAGTGTGAGAAACACTTGAATATTGTACTCATTTCATTGTAGAAGGATAAGATATATGGACCTCTCTTTTAATATGATTTATACATGGAGAAAGTATCAATCATCCGACATTTTATCACCAAAAAATGGATATATGTGTAATCTTTAATAAAAATTGTGATTGAGGAGTGTTATAAAATTGAATCTATAAAAATTATATAGAGTTTTCATTCACTATTTATGTATTATCATTGATTTTTTAGAATCTTCTTACAATTATCAAACCCACATGACATCTTGATTCACTATGGGATGAACAGTTTCTCGACTAATGAGTCTTACGAGAGATAAAATGAGTTTTAAAAGAGGATTATCACTAGACAAGGCCTCATGATTTCCTCAAGTGCATAGAATTTCATGGTATATAGTGATGATTAAATTCTAGGGAGTTGGTTTTTTACTATTTTATAATGATAATATAATAACATATACATCAAGGAATTCGAATGTTCAGGAGAAACAATTCCCAATACAATATTTGTAGTTGGTAGTAATGATAATCACTTTGAAAATTTCATAATATTATCATTACTGGAAGAAGTGTATAATATACTCATACCATATGAGACTAAAATATATATTCAAACAAGTATCTCGAAATATTCTCCTAAGAATATTTTCATGGCTTATATACTACTATAAATACTAAATCCACATCTCATTGGAAAGAAAATAATGTAGAATAAGATCTATATAGAAAGAATCTGGAAAAAAATCATTCATGAGAATTCATAATCTTCCAATAAATTAATAAATTTAATGGTTGGATATGGGGATCATAGAGGAACATCATTATTCCATTCTCAAATTATTTCTCAACTATCCATTTTTCAAAATATAAAGGATTCCAAAATGATAATGCGGAAACAATGAACACAGTAGAAAGTATAATTCAAGGGAAATTCTAGGAGTTATAAATTGATGAAGTTTATGTATTATTATTTCATTCATGAAAATTCATACTACTAAATAATGAAATAATGGTACAATTGAATGATGCATGTAGCTTGACCTTCTCTATTCAAAAAGGGATCATGAAGTAGTAGTGAGACATCAAAGTGTGGTATTGGGTGAAAATATGGAAAATAAGATTATAGAAAACTTCATCATAGAGTTTTTTATGATAATATGGGAAGGATAAGGGGAATACATCCCATGGGATGATACAAGAATATCCCATACCTATATAGAAAGGGTAAAAATAACCATTTAAATTATCACTAGTCTTATGAATAAATATAGAGGAAATAATCGTGTATGGGTTGTAGTGGATTATATTACCATGTATTCCCATTTAATTTATATTTGGAAAGAATTCTCAATCAAAAACATGTTAGGATATACATAAAATTTATAGTGAGGATATATTTAAAACAATTATATATTATACCTAAACATGGAAATAATTTTACTTCTATGTTCAAGAATATTTTCCAAAATTATCTAAAAACAATTTTGAACATTATTATGACTTATCACTCCCTAGATATTTGATAATCTACACAATATATCTAAAACCCTAATGAAATTTCATTATCCTTCTTGATGGATTTCAATTGATTATAGGGTTAGAAACTATTTTTTATTGAGTTCTTGTGCAATATTATCTCACACTCAAGCATCAAAATGGTTCTTTATTATGTTATTTTTTGAGAGGAGATGTATAAAGCCTACCTTTGGGGATAAATATGGTAAATGCAATATTAATTTTCCTAAAATTGTATATAAAATAATATAATGTGTCTTGGACATTATATCATACATTATGGCTACTCAATGTCAATAGAAGATCTATGTTGACAACCATTGATGAGACTTAATATTTGAGGCCTATGATACGGTTTTTATTACCAATAACTGTATTAAATAGAGTAACGATTGTTTGTATAAAGGTAAATATAATACATAGGTACATCAATCTCCAATATATTCTAGGAAAAATCATTATTTCGCAATATCAACTAGAACTCCCAACATTGGGTCCATTAAATGTAATGAATTCTGAGGTGGTATAAAGGGTAACTGATTTTTCTATTAAAAACTGACCTATGGATATCTTGTAAAATAGAGATTATGTTATACATGAAAGGATGTATCACCATGTTAATCAAATAAAGAAAACCCATAGTAAAAACAGGCAGCATGCGAACTAGAAAAAGACATGATGTAATAATACCGTCAAATATTATAACCATAATAAGTAAAATGAAATCCTTTGGGTGAAATTTCTTAAAGATGGAATATTATAAGTACTCAAAATTTTATCAATGGCATTTCCCTTTTAATAAATTTTTAATATCATGTAATATAATATTATATAAAGTAGATGCACCACACTATAAAAAATGTTATATTTATTTTAATTTAGAATTACTATTATTAGATTAAATATGGCTATAAGAATTGAAATTATTACCTTTGGATAAAAATATAAAATTAGATTAAAATAATTGGAATCTTTAGAACATCCTAATACCCTAGAATAATTTAAGTCACAATGAACGCTATAGTAATAAATTATTATATCATTAATAAAATATTTATATTTAAAACAAAAAAAATATAACCATGAATAAAATTTATTTTGAATGATTAATAAATTAAATATTATGTATTAATAGTAGGTTGGGATCGAATTTGTAAATTACAAATAAGATTATGAGAATTGAAATATCATTATTTAAATATTAATATGACCACTAGAATCCTAATCTAACCATTAAAAATTGAAACCTAACATTGAGAATAGTAAAATATAATATTAAAAAAATTCGTAATGTTTCAGTGTATTATAAAAAGAAAATATTATATATTTAAAATATAATACATGTAAATTGATGTTCTAAAAATCATAGCTTCTGTTTTTTTATTAAAAATAAATGATATGATTTCAATTTTATAAAATTAGAATGAATTATATAAAATAATATTGTTATAAGAATAATAAAGAAAATATTGTTAAAATTTAATATCATTTTATGATAATTTTTTTAGATCATAAGTAATTTTTTAAAGTTTTAGTGAATAATAAAATTGATATTTTTCAAATAAATGAATACATTATTTAAAAAATATTTTTTTCATATACAAAAAAATAGTTTCAAAATTGGATGTCATTTTTTAAATATAAATTTTCTTAAATGGTTATGGATATTTTTAATAATTTTTCAAAAATAATTTATATTTTGGTGAATAAAAAAGTTAAAAATTAAGATATATTAAATTATATGATAAATACATGAATTGTTTTATTCATGGTTGTTTTAATCACCCGTTATTTCATACTCATATTAAATTTTTACTATATATATCCAAATAATTCAATACTATTCTTAGTCTTGATAGAATATAATAATGTAATTATGGTAATATTTATAAACACTCCTCTCCTCCTAGAACAAATAAAACACATCAACAACCCTTCTCCTCACATCATCTATGAATTGGTGCATTATAAGATTATAACCATTCTCTGATTAATACACTTTATTATGGCATAGGGATTATTGTATTACAAATGAATATTTCAAGGTACCTTAAAAGGTGGCCTCAGAGGAAAGTATGAAATGATGAGTTAACATTCTCCGCAGATCTCATTCAATTTTATTCTTCCCCTACCACCCCTGTATGATTCAGATGTAACTAGACATAGTAACATTACTTTTGTAAATACACTAATATATTTTAGTTATTGTTTAATATATATATATATATTCTTCAATCCCTTTATTATATTGTAAAATGAAATGGATGTTTAGAATATTGTAGGTACATCGCCTCCATGAACAACATACTTCATCTTTTCATCACCTTTTATGATTATTATAGAGAATTATTACATTGAATATGATAACAAATTATATATTATAACTTATTTTAAGTTTTATAATTTTTTAACAATTTAATAAAATTAAAAGAATAATGTTCATTATGATCAGTAAAATTACCTAAATAAACTAGCCATATATCGTTAGTAATTTTACAAAACAAATAGAATTATTATCTGAGCACATATTGATATTTTGGAAAATTTAAATTTTTGGTATTAAGTGAATTCAAATTAATTTCACCAATTAGTTTTTTGTCCCTTTTTACATGAACCTTTTTAAATATACAAAATTTATCAGACCATGTATCCATGAATCTAACACCACTTGAATAGTTGAATTAGTAATTATATATCAATGAAATGATTATAAATGAATATAAAAATTTATATTAAATAAAATTTATAAGGATGTATATTTTAATTAACTAATTAATTATCTTTATTTGATTGTTAATGACATTATATCTTGGTGTATTAGGATTTTGGAACATAATGGATGCGATCTCTTTGAAACACCCTTTTTCATTAAGGCTACGATTTATCTCTCTTACCACACATTATCTCTATAATTTTCATATTTACATTTTATATATTATATATATCTGACCCAAAAATATATACCTATATTAATAAAATATTTATTGATTTTTATATACATATATTAAAATGATCCAATATCAATTTCTATCAATAAAAAAACTCGATTAAGGGGAAATTATAAATTTTATAATGAATTTCATGTATCACACTTTATAATGTTTTCAAAAATCTATTTTATCTATGAATATCATTTTATCATGAAAACTCATCTTATTTCATTTTTAGTTATAGAGAAATTATTTTTCCCTTTCCTACTTTATGATTTGGTTCCCTTTTTTCAAAATCCCTTCATAAGATGTACATTTCCAAATGAATTTTTTGCAAATTTTTAAGTATTAACCTCACATAGACTTAATTTTACAAGATCTATTATTCTGATTGTCTATATTTGATTAAATACAATATTTCATGGAATACATTATTTTATTCTATCTGGCTATGAGTTTTTTCATGGTTAAAGAAACCATCCCATTTTATTGGTAATTCATAGGTTTATTCCTTATCTATGATTTATTTCTATGGAACATATATTCTTGTACTTGTTATGATCAGTGCACCCAGATAGTGCTCCAATAAATTAGGTTGATTTTTTTTTCTCATTAGACATTACGTATGGGAGTAGGGAGTAAACCTTGTTCATGATGGGACTCTTACAACTAAGTGATGTTGTCTAGGATGTTAGCCTTGTAAAATTTGATGACATTTTTTATAATTTTTTCACATTCCAATTATTCAAGGGTACTATATAACATTTACTCCATTTCGTATCTATTTGATTTCAATGATCCTTCTCTTTTATAATATCATGTTTTGTCATTTTAATCCCATTTTTTCATATATGATCTTGTTTATTTCATTAGAATATTTATAACTTACATCTTTCAGTGATATAATAACTAAGTTACCCATTTGTGATTCAAGTGAACCAAGGAGTTGATTATTTTATTATGCAGATTAAAATAATGATTTTGTGTTTTTATTACTTTTGTTTTTTTAACCAACTCTTCCAAATACAAAGCCCTCATGGTCTTTGGGTTTTGTTTATTAGTTGAATATGTTAATAATAGTGTACCTATATGTGTAATTTAAAAAGTCATTATATGATTCGACCTCATATATGCCAAAACATATGCAGATGTGCTCATGTAATTTAATTAAATGAATGATAATGTATTTTATCTGTTGGAGGCTTGGTCATAAAAAAATATAATTCCAAATAGATATGTAGTTGAAAGTAAAAAAATGATTGGTGAGACACCACAATCACCACTCGCACTATCCTATTTCAGATGGAATTATATTATGAATTATGTGAATTAATGAACAAATAAAATATATAATTAGGGTAACATTCCTTAGAAACAATTGATGTAAACATAAAAAAGGAATGATTAGGTAATCATTACTGATGTGGTTGGTTAAAATAATGATGTACTGAATGGTTCAATTATTATACACTATAAATCTAATTTTTTTTATTTTATTGTTTTTAAAACCTGTTTATGTCATAAATGTTTCTATAATTTTATCAACACCGCATTTGTGATCATATGTTGTGATTTCATTTAAAACATAAAATAGTGTGATAATTGTATCTCATGTCTATTCCTTCTCTCCCATTGATGTTTCTAGTAATTTGATTAATAAAAATATTTAAATTCTTACTATGGATAAACTAAATGTACTTTTTATATTTAATGTAACTCTCATTATAGGGACCATATCAATTTTCATGTATTATATGATAAATTTCATATTCCAGATCATCTAACATTCTTCTATTAATGAGAAGATGATTCTAGACTCCTAAAATGAAATAGTATTATTATATGGAATTTTTAATATATTAATGAGAGATATTTTTCTCAAGTGGTGTGGGAGAAAATGTAAAATGAACGGTTTCCAATATTTTTAAGTAAATACTAATGTATTTCTTAAGTAAAATTTTAATTATTCACAAAAATCAAGATGTTGACTAACAAAAATAACTTGTTTATATATATACAACTATTTCAATTAATATATATAATATCATGTATATTTAGCTTTAGTAATAACACAGGAAAATATAGGATAATCTAAATAATGGATTCATTCATCTTATTTCCTCACCGTGTGCTTCACCAGTATTTTTTTTGGTAATATAGGAAGGTGGGTCAATGTGTCATTTCATTGAAAACTAGGAGCATAAAAAATATAACAATTAAGAAAATGTATCCTCTAACCTTATATCAATAAAGATTTATATACCAATAAATTCCTTCAATATGATGTATGGATATTAATAATTTATACTAATGTAATTTTAATGTTCCATTTCTCCAACTATATTTATATATTTAATGAATTGTGTCTTAATATGTTATCATTATTTGTTATTGTTAGTCTTTATAAACAATTTTATATGATATTTATAAATCATATATGATTATTTGAATAAATTGATGATTGTTATGATTAACCTGATGAATGATAAATTTTACACTCAATTCAATATATATTAATAGTATCTTGGATATGATTCATTAATTTTTTTAACATAGTATCGTGTGATTTTAAATCAGTCGATTCCATAATGATGGATTCTTGTTTAGAAAAGTTCTAGACCAACAAGAATGTCGGAAATCCATATTTTTTACATTATTAATGGACATCAATCAATCATATTGATGGGTTTATCATTAATATATAATAAAATATCCATGTTCAATTGTAAGAATTTTAATTGCCTATGGATATATGAATGTGAATATAATATCAGCGTGCTAGAAATAAAGTTGTTTAGAAAACATGTCCTTAATCAAACCTATAGTGGAGCATGGATTCTGATATTTAGTAATTCATAAATGTGGGGACCATGATATATCCTTACAGTAAAAGATGTGGTGATAGTTTATACCTCACTACAATTAACATCTTTATAAAAAGTAATTTATTTATGTTTTTGAGCATTAATTTGTATCCTTTATAGTAAAAATATGGAGTCTTGATGGTTTTGACAAATATTTTGATTATAAATTAATACTGTATATATCCACTTGAAATAGTTATTTATTTACCATATAATACTATTTTAGTAATTAATTATTATGAATAATCATTAAATTAACACCATAGTAATGAAAAGAATAAGTATTATTATCTGAGTCCAAAATATCATGATTGTCTGAATTTACATGGATTTAATGAGATTCAATACATATGGATTTTTAGCATATGAATCTTTAAATCCTGAGGAAATTGGATCCATTTTATCATTATTATATAAATAATCAACCATATTTATATATGTTAATTAATACATAATTTAAAGATGATATGTACCTAATAAAATATAAGATGAATTTTCCTAAGAGAAACAATGATTTTGATGGAATAACATTTTCTGTGAAATAGAGTCTCATTCCTATTAAAACTATACTTTGAAAAGTACATTTAAGATGAATATCCTATTTGAAAATATTGAATTCATCATGCATATATAGATAGGTGTAGATATCTAAATGAGTAAATTAGTAGGGCTTAAATAATGATAGATATTGTAGTGTGTATATCATGGTGCATGGTATGTTAGACTATTAAAGCCAAAAGATAGAATTATAATGGGATGTTTCAACAATTCCCAAATATTAATATAAATATGAAAAATCGTATTTTATTTCAGTATCTGGATCCCCAAAAAAATAAGTGGGACATAATATTGTTGGTTTTTTTGTTGATCTCCATATGAAGTCCTTATATTTGATTATAGTGAATGTATATGTCAATCATTGTCATCATGGTAGGATATATATTAAGGGTGTGTAATTGTTTCAAATAGTATAATATTCTACTAAAACTAATTGGGATTCAAGTATTATGATGATGTTCTATAGATTTCATCAGTTAGCATTGAATATTGGATTCAGTTTTAATATAGTCTGTCATCCTCCCACATATGATCACAATGAATGAATAATTGAAACATTATAGTATTTGATAATATCCCATGATTTTTATTTCAATGGTGGTTGGTAAAAACACATTAATTTGTTGAAATATTCATTAAACAATATATTATATCTATGTATTCATATGGATCCTTATTCATCCCTCCATGGTAAGAAGTGAAGAACACAAGTGTGTAGGGTTGAAGATAGAGAATTAAAAATATTGGAACTATATCTAGTTGTGGAAATATAAGATATTTTTTGACATATTAACCAGAATATTTTGGAAATTATGTGTTAAAAAAATATTTTTTACCAATCTTCAATCAATATTGAATTTAAATTTAAAAGAATGATATTCTTATAAATACCTCATATGTATAGAATTATGAGATTTTAAATGGAGACAAAATTGGTAACTAAATATATTAGTCCCATTAAAATTGTTGATCATGATGTGATGGTTTGTGATCTCTTGACACTTACACAAAATCTATCCAAATTTCATAATGTCTCCAATGTATATATCTTATGGATGTATAATAATAATCCTTCATATTAATAAACTCATTAGTCTTTCCAACAGAGAAGTATCTTTGGGGAGATTCAATATTGAATATAAAAATTAATTTGTAATAAGAACACTAACTTGGTTAATGTTATGTAGTTGAACTATAAATTTAGTGGTGTAATGTGTAAACCAGAAAATGTGATGAGGCTATGATATCATCTGTTTTTTATATATTTTTTAAATATATAAATGGGTAAATCATTATATGTGGGGTAAAATTTAACACAATTATATTATTTGATATAATATTTCCATTAAATAAACAATAATTTTTTAATTATTTTACTACACACAATGTAGAATCAAACAAACTATAATTTACTACTAATATATGATTATTTAATGTTTTCATTTTATCATATCCATTAGCTTTTTGGGTATGAATAAGAATAAATATATTTAGAAAATAAATTTTTAAAAAATTTAAAATTGATATTATTGGGAATCTATTGCATAGAAATACAAATAGAAACATTCCATGTAAAAAAATAGTAAAATACAATGTTCATTCACAGAATGTGTTTTTATCATGATATATTAAATTGGTTATATTATGTAATGAAAAAAAATTAATTTCAAATATAGTATATCTAATAAAATATTATCAAATTTATATAATTTTTTCCACAAGGAATAGAATGAAGTTCCACCAAGTTTTTTACTTAAACTTTAATTACCCAAAACAAAATATAGTGGTGTTTTTAATATTTATTTTTTATTGAAATTATACCACTTACGAGAATTTATTATGAAAAATATTATTTTTAATTTAAATCAAGATAATAGAAATAATTTATTAGTTTCATATTAAGTTTTTTAAAATAAATAATATAAATATTAGGTATATTCCACCTTGTTATGGGATAAATAGGTAAAATAGTTATAAAACTATAGTGTAATGATTTAAAGTCAATATAACAGAATAGTTTATCCATGTAGATGATTTTTTAGTAGAACTGTCTTTTAAATATAAAAAAATGTGTTATAAAACATTATTTTGAATTTCCAATTTCATTGTTAATTTTATTTTCATTATTTTATTTTATTTAAATTATAAATACATTTACCATATAATCAGTTCATTTTCATGAGGAAAGGTGACATTTCATTTTTACTATATTCAATACAATAAATGTTAAAAATTATTTGTTAATCGGGGAAAGAAAATTCAAGGAGTTCACCTTCTAACAACATTTTAAGGTGAATCAATTTTTTTTGTTAAATAAGTTATTTTCCTAACAATAAATTTTAATTTATTTTTTTACATATATTAAATGTAATTTATAAAGAATATATATTTTTAATATTATAACATAGATTCAATATTTTTGATTCTACATTTCCAAATATTTTAAAATCCCCATTTTTTTATATAATTTTTTTTCTTGGTAGAATGTTATGTTATGGATTTCTAGGATAATGTGTGTTTAATGAGGGTTCAACTAAAATATATAGTAAAAATTTCTCGAAGATAAATCTATTAATTTCACCAACACTATTCTAAATGTTATTGTAAATGTTTGATTAGAAAATATCACATATTATCTAAAAATGATTGTTAACATTATTCTACATGACCTTGAATTTAAAATTTTACAAATTCAAAGCATTGAATAATTATTAGAGTGCATCTCCCATGATTTATAAATATTCTCCAATTCAACTATCATCTATAGCATTCATGAAACAAATATCTCAATTTTTAAATTCCAAAATCACATACTATACTAATTCAACATTCCCTGTATCTTATCATCCCTAAAAAATATAATTGTTGATTAATGAGTATTTTAAGGTATGTCTCTAAAAAAGATGTAATCTTCTCACTAGAATAATTTGATGTTTATTCCTTTATATACACCATCTTGTTGTATACTATTTATCCCAACCTAATGTCCCTATTGTAATAAATATAAATCTTTTTAAATATTATTATGTAAAAAATGTATTCCTATTTTTACACACATTAGATAATGATATTATCATTTTGGTATATGTGTGGACTACAAACTCAATATACCAATGGGATTCATTTTGTATATCCTAACTATGTGGATGGAAAGTATGTATATTTAATTAAAATATATATTATTTATGAATTAGTAATTATAGGTATACTTTCTATTGGATTATATTTAATAATATAACACTAAATTATATTAATAACATATATGTATGTATATTTATTATAAAAGATTTTTGCAATTGAATGAATAATGGAAAGACTCGTGGTAAAAATTTAATATGTCACATTTGATTCTTTGATACATATTGAATGTTTAACACATGTTTCACTCATGTGTTCTGTATAATGTTAATTTGATATTTTATATTATAATTTTTTTATATTTATTTCATGTAATGTTGAATATGATTTTATTTCATTTAGTGTTTTAGGATTTAAAATGTTAACAAGGAAGTAATGGGTTTATGTTTGAATCTCATTATATTAATGAATATTTATTTCTTAATTTTAATTGGGTGAACTAATATGATCCTAATATATTTATCAAAATTTATCAACCTAATATTTAATTTTTCCTATGATTTCAATGTTTTAATGTGACTTTATTCTCATTGGTACCCAATATGGTTCGGAAAATATTTTTAGGAAACTCCAAATTATTTCTCTCTGAGGATGGGAATATTTTCTCTACCATCCCCATGACTTCTAAAAGGTATTCAATAATGTTTCCTCTTATCTAAAATGCTTGTTTAATTACATTGTTTCCCATATTTTATTTTGTAAAGAATGGATCTGAAATATTCCCTTTTTCTTCTTTTAAATGTGTTACTTTTTAATAGATGTGAATAAAATTCTTGTTCCAATTATTATAGTTTGAATTGAATTTCAAGCCCTTCAGACTAATAATTGAATTTTATATACTATTTAAAATTTCCATTTATCATTTCAAAATAATAATTTTACTTAATATTTATGATGTTATTAATGTTTAAATAAGTCATATCAAAATGAATATGGTATTTTCATCATGAAATATTCTTGTGATCTTTTAATGGAATTTTCATACAATGATCAAATACTTTAATGATTCATATTCATTAATGTGGATAGGATCCAATGATACCATCCACTTATTTTACAATGGTGGTTTAAAATAAAAAAATTTAATATAAGAATATATGAATCCCATTACGTTCCAACAGGTTTCTTATATTAATAATAAATATTTCTATAATCTATTACATTCCCTCAAGTTATATAGTGATTAATTTAGGCATAACTTATATCTGAATTAATTATAATTATTTAATCTGGAAGTCCATATTATCCCCCTAAATCATTTGGTAAACATTAATAACCATCAAATAAATATGGTATGAATGTGTTTAAAACCATTTTTTCGTAGCCTTTCCACACATATAAAACATGTTTCACATTTTATTATGGTCTTGTGGCCCTTTATTACAACTTTATAAAGGTTTGGTACCTTCATCACTTTCAATTGACATCTCTAGTACTTTTTCAAATGGGTTTATGTGATTTCAATTACTTTATCCATTTTTTCCACCACGGAACTCATCTCCTAGACAAAGTCTCACTCATAAAGTTATGTAATATTCATGGAACTCATTATTTATGCCAACTCATTATGGGAACCATTTAATTACAGTAATTTAATTTGAAATTTTTGATTCTGTCTTGACAGAGCAGTAACCTTCGGGTAAGAGATTATTCATGTTGGGCATCATTGGCATATCTAGACATTTGTTGCATGGGTCACTGATATTCATCATCTTGGGAGGGCATCTCATGTGATTTGTCTCAGGCGTGGGACACATGATATCAGGTGTTGATCACGAGGTGTCTAATGTGAGTTTCATATATCATTGAAACATTTCACCTTATATATTCCGTGTATAAAAATAATTTATATTCAGGGAATATGTCACATGTTCTATCGCTTATGTAAATAGATTGTAATATCATTAAAACATAGATCTTTGAATATGTTCAACATCATATGTATACATGAAGATATTGAATAAAACACTATGTGGTAGCAGATCTAGAAGGTGAATCATTGAGAGGGAAAACTATATTATTTAATGATTAATGGATCATAATTCCTAAAATAAGAGGATCCAAGAGTAGTATCCCATAATTATAAGATGTATCTCCATGATGTTTTATCGATGGATTGATTATAATTTCGTTTGGAGGTAGCTTCTAGATTTTTTTTCCCTAAAATAGAATATGACACACCATGAAGGATTAACAAATGATGGTTTTGACACATCCTGGAGGTGGATATGTGATATGTTTCCCATAAAGGTAGGATGTGACACCATGAATTTTTACCAATGGATGGATCATAATTATATCATTGAGGTCGATGCAGTAGTTCTGTCCTATAAATGGAATATGTCACCCCATGGAATTTTTTCAATAGAAGAATAAATTTTTTTATAGAGGGGGATTCAAGAAATGGGTCCCATAAAGGGAAAATTTTATAGCATGATGGTTGATAGTTGGTTAGTATTGAACATTAGGTATTCTTTGTGCATAAAATGTTAAAAAGATCGGGATCTAAACCCAAATCATTCTATGTTTCAATTTAGGGTCTAATGGTAGGACTGATCCATGTAGTTTAACGTCATGACGTAAGGATGATTTTATAGTGAATGGAAAATAAATGAGGTATGGTCTAGGATTAATGCATGAAGTCATACCTTGTTAATTTGATTTCTATATATTTGAGTTAGTGTGGGTTTGATGCATTTAGCACATGAGAAAGCTCAAAAAGAAGTGGTCTCCCAGGTGAGCGAGTGATCATACAAAGGATATGACCTAGAGAACATGATAAAATATTTTTATATTTTGTTTAGACCTTTAAAATTACACCAATGTATCCTAGTATATGGTTATTCAATTACAACTGTGTTTGAAATGATTGTTTCCTACACCTTGGGATGATTTCAATTTGAATTATGTTTTAATGTTTACACCTATCTATGAGGCTCATTAGAATAATGATTTGGAATTACACATATAGACGAGAACAATTTATTGATGTTTGGGGAATACACCTACATATAGTTGGGTCTTACAAAAATGTAGGAAACCCATTTAAATATAGGTCAGAGATTTCACCTATGGAGGATGCCCATTTTAATGAACCCTAATGTTTACACCTATAGAGGATTCCCAATTTAATAAGGGTTACAACATACATGTGTAGAGGAGGTCCACAAACTGATGCCTGGGAATTATATCTATAGAGAAGGACCATTTTTTATCATTAGGGATTAATATTATAGGGGGAGGCCCATTTGGATTAATGATGGGGCTTACACCTTCAGAGGAGGCCAGTTTTAATGAACATTGTGGCTCACTCCAATGGATGAGGCCCATTTGAATACTGCTTGGTGCATATACCTATGGAGGAGTCCAATTAAAGGTTGGTTGGGTATTACCCCTATAGAGTAGTACCATTATATTATGAATAAGTATTACTCTTATAGAGGAGGCCCATTGAATGAATTTTCGGTATTTCAACTATTTAGGAGGCCGATTGGATGAATGTTTAGAATCATAGTGATTACATGGTTGTTGCTATCATTGAATTCTTATGAATTATGCTTACTGTGGAAAAAATAGGAAAAAATAAATATTATGAAAACTTGATACACATTGTTAGAATTTTGATAGATTTTGAGCGGATTCTTGGAGAATCAATGATTTGGGAGGGAAATATCTGTGGAGGCTCACTTAAGAGGATCTCATTCCATGTGGGTCATACATTGAGCATAATATTCTTTTGGAATAGGGTAAGTGATTTTATTCATGAAATATTCCCTGATATTTTGGTGTTTTCCCTTAGAGTGGAGAAGTTGGAATCCCTTGATGACCATCGATGGGGAATCTATTTTTTATCATAGAGGTTAAATCTATAATTGTACATCATGTTCTGAGAATGATGTCATGAAATTTGACTTCATAAAACTAGGACAAGGAACCAGAATTTTTTACATCATACAAATCAGTCATGGGTAGACTAACTCCTAATCCTCCATACCAACAGGGATGATGTGTGAAAATCTTATGGTACACTAGGAGAGACAATGATTTTGAACAACAATCATACATTGATAGGATGAGTGTCCATTAATAATGTCTACATTAGAATTAATATGATAGAAAGAAACATGTGTTACCATACTATACTGAGAGAAAATAAGTATGTGCAAGTCTCAGTCCAAATATAATGTTTATTAGTCCATATGAATGGGTTCCATAGCTCACATAGGAAAATCTAGTATAACTAAACCGACCATGTATGGGTGTGTGTGATTTTAATGCTAATCCTCCTTAGAGACGTTTCAATGGAATGTGTTCGCCTAGGAAAAAGGTTTTGTGAAGCTTATTGCCTCATAAAGATGTTCATTTATAGGATTAGTTTCCTTGTGAGAGGTTAGGGGCTATGTGATGGCATTGTATTCACCAAACTAGTTATCCCTACCTCATGATGAAGTCATAATTTATGATAGGAGTACTTCATGAACACTAAATGATTAAAAAAGCGTCTTGATCCTATGACTACCTTCTTCCTTCATGAAGTGAGTAGTCCATTTTGAAATAAATCTTCACCTATGGTGCAGTATTTTCTGAAAACACGAAATGGGTTCTCAAAATTCCATGGTACATTAGATGATATATTTTTTGTATGGTATGTGAGGCTTTGGAGGTTTATGAATTGGGAACAATTCGGAGGCTATAAGGTTGGGTAACTATCCATAAAATATCTAATTGAGGGTGTGGTTATTTATATTTTTTGGTTTTTTTGATTATTCAATGCCTTTCATAAAGATATTTAAGAAAACGAGAATGGTGTGTTGCTCTATCAAACTCGTGAATACATTAAAAATCATTCATTCATTTGAAAAGTTCTCCATTACTGTAAACATTGTTGTTGGGAGTAAAATTTTCAATGTTTCAATTGTTCTTTATGGGAAGCTATGGCTAGGGTTCAGGGAGACTATTTTCAATTCATGATGTACTGGTGATTCATGAAAATGAATCCTTATAGATATTTTTTAGCAATTTTGAACTCGTATTCCCTTTGAACAAATCTCTCATTCATCGACTATTCCTCTGGCATGCATTATTCGGTGACAAAAAATTTCACCCTCATAATGGGTGTCTATGGGGAAAAGATGCATAAAATTATGAGGGATATTAATTGAAAATTTTAATTCACTCACATATATGTATCTCATTAGTGATGCACACTCACAATTCTTATTAATGATTTTCATTATATAGACGGCCATCACAATGCCGGAGTGGGTTATATGACTATAAATAGTAATGGGGGACCTCTAAGACAATGAACCACAAACCAGATAAAATATATTTATCTATTTTCAAAAAGTTATTAATCATAGTGAACGTACTCTATAAAAACTTGTTTTTTGAAATAATTTTTTTTGAATTTTCTTTGTATACTCTACTTATCAAAACAGATACTGTAAACCGCACCGTTCTGAAGTGGGCCATGTGAACCATCACGCCATGAACAAGTGTAATGAGAAGCTTTCATGAACCAAACTCAGAAAGAAATTAAATATTTAATTCAATGCATACTCAATGATTTAACACCAATGATATTTGGATGGATTGTATATGTGACAACATCATTAATGGGTAGTTAATCTAATGATTCTCATACCATGAATCATTTCTTGAACTACTAACAGTGGCTTGAATGAAATTTCCTTTGTGTATGAAGATAATTCCCTTTGGTTTCTTTAAAGTCCATTACACTAGTATCCTAAACATGGTGCATTATGTTTATTACATTTGTAAAATAAAAAAGGAACTCATATCATAAAACGCTGTATAGTTTAGTAGCTTTATAATTCTTGAAAACATAATATGTTCCAAATTACAGTTAGAAAGAAAAAATAACAAATTAACTCTTTTGGAAACACACATAAGAATCAAGATTATCCCAAAATATCATTTATGGTATACATATTTTTATCATATGGAATAATAAAACATACGAATGGGGTGATCTCAGATAATCAGTAAGGTTATGAAATACAACAAAAATGATCATAAAAAAACTGAAACATAAAATAATGGGGAGTAACAAGAAGAACATGTAATTAAAATAAAATTTTTGAGATAAATTTAGTTGGGATAACAGATGATTAAATAATACCATATAAATCCAAATGAAAATGAAATATAACCATGGATATTCAAATAGTCTAATATTCCCATGGATTATGATTTAAAATTTCATAAAGAGGTAATTCATAATATTAGGCATCATATCATACTATAAAAGCTTCTTCCCTAATATCATAAAAATTTCACACATCACATAATACAAAATCTTGATTGTACCAAGATACCTATAGATTACTCAAGGGGATATATTTGTCCATACCCATCAACTAAAATTTCTAATGTATTCCTCATATGAAAATGTTGAAAAAAACATAAACATTTATATTGAAAAACTATTATATGAAATGTGAATACTCCAACCATAAACCGTGAATTGAACTTCCACAATCAAAATAATCATAAACCCTTTAACAAAATATTTTATATAGAATAATAATAGAATAACCACTATCAAGAATAAAATCCATAAAATAGTTCTCAATTAGATAAAAATACACTAATAAAACCATTTAGTAATTCTTGAGAGAAATACATTTTTACTTGGAAAGAAGAGTTCTCTTAGAAAAATAATTTGTAAAAATCATATTTTAATAATGTTTATCAAATAAAATAAAATATAAAGAAAATAATAATATAAATGGAATAAATTTCATACAAATAAAGTGAAAACATGTATGAACGAATATTTAGAAATACACTACATTATTATGGTTTTACAGATAATATAAATGATTTGTCATCGAAGAAGACAATTAACTGTTTCCATAAAACAATAAAAGAAATAAATATTTCTTATTTATAGATAGAGTTATTTTAGTTATATATTAGTTCCTAATAAAAGATTATTGAGTGTACATGAAAATGGTATGAAATTTTTATGTTCCCCTTAATATGGCTTGCTTATTGGGATGAATTAAAAAGGGAAACATATAAAACAAGAATTTCCTCAGTAATGAAATATGAAATGATGTAGATACAAAATTTTTGGAATATATAATCTGAATTTATAATAAATATATTTAAATAAATAATAATTACATTGGTGTATTGACAGAGAAAACATAACTCGAATGCAAAATGTTGGTTTGGGAAGAAACACTTACCTTTTGTTTAAAAGTTTCCTGCACTTTAAATAAATGTCTTAAATAATGAAATTATATTAATTAATAATTTCATTAAGAACATATTAAACATTTATTATTATTATTAATATTTTAATTTTTTCATTTATGCTTTTTTGAAGAGATATAAGAATCAAATTTTCCATTCAGAAGTGATCATTTCTTTGGTTTTCATGATTATTTCACATGTATACATATAATAATGAACATGTGAAATTGGAATAGTCATCTATAAATGATATTATTTATTATTAATTGAATTTTATAATTTTTATTGTTTATGTATATCAGTTTTCACATATGGAGAATATTTATTACAAAATTTTTTAATAATAACTATTCGAATTATTTTTCCTTGGTTTTGATCAGCACATTTTAGTTTGGTTATTAATTAATATTATGTATATATATAATGGTTCCATAAAACTAAATTAGTTTTCATATATATATTATAATCCGTTGTAAACATACAATTGGTTTTATGCCTATCCTAGAAGGTGGTTTTATAAAATGAAAAAATCATCATCCATGATGGTGGTGAATCAACATCTCATAATCAATGTTTTGATTCATAGAAAAAAAAGGTAAGATTGAATATTTTACGGTATATATCCCATAATCATAATAATATTACACTATATTTTTGATATTGGTGTTATCATGCATTTTTTGAAATATAAAGAATGGAAAATATAAGAAAATAAAATAAAATCAAAGAAAAATACAACAACCAAAAGGGGATATTACCATATGAATTCCTCTTATTGAGAACCTCCATAAGGAACTTTTAAATGGACATTTTTGTGAGAATATAAAGACTATCACATGGGGGAGAGGTTATATAGATGGATTGGATAAAATGTTTCCAAGATTCAAAACTTTTTACGCATGAGGAGAATGGTTAGTATTTATATAGGAGGAGTGTATTGTTTTTTTATTAATTTATTCATTCGAATATCATTCTAGATAAAGATTTTGGATTTTTTTCTTCCATGTATATATAAATTAAATAAATATATAGAGTTATATATTATTTTTATTACATTATATATGAATAAATAAATTATCAATGTACATTATAATTTAAATATACCATAAATTACTATATATCACTAAGCACAAATATTCATCTATTTATGAAAAAATAATAATATATCACCCTAAAATTTTTTTGATATAAATAATTTAAAAAAAGAATTAAATTTTTTGAAAATAGTATTATGAATATGTGAAATTTTCTTATTACATAAAATCATTATTTATTCAAAAAATATTGATTTAAAAACTATAACCAATTCTACAACACTTTGATAAATTTTATAAAACCTTAAAAAAATATATTAAAAACAAAAGAAAAAAATTATTAATTAATAAATCTACATTGTGAGAATAAAATATCTTTTAAAATATATTAATAGTTTTATAATTTGAAACAAACATTTATTCTTTACAAAAATACAAATAGATGAATTTTCATTTTGAAAAAAGAATTACTTATACTACGATGTAAAAATATCATATATTCATTTATCAGATACCCAGTTTTTTAATACATTCATAGTTGAAATAACTATTAAATTGGTCATATTACAAATTCTACTTTTAAAAATACTATTCCAATAGTCATACTTAATATTATGTTACCATTTTAAACTCAATGTTGTGTTATGGATAAGATATCAAAGATATTAAATTTTTTTAGAGGAATACCATCAAATCATTGGGTCTAACATTCTTCCGTCCATCAAAAAATTTCAGCAATGAAATTTATATGATTTCACCTAATAAAAATAATGGGGTTCTTTAAAATGATAAATTACAATGTTTCCACCATCGCCTCTTTAATTTTATAATTTTTCCAATATACATGATCGGACAAAGCTATCTGATTTCATAATAGTTGTTAACTAATTTCAAAAATATGGATAGGTTCTTTGTAGTAAGGTAAATCAGGTTCTTATTCATTTCCTTTATATGTGAGGAAATATTTTGGTTCTGGCATGTAAATCCTTAACAATTATTTGTTGAACAAATTATGTTCTATAGAAAGGATTTATGGAATCAACAAATAATAAACCTCCCCACCTCCAACCCACTAAATGATTTCAATAGGATGAATTTACTCAGGTATTTGTTTACCATTATTTCCAAATATTATAACACTATTTCATGGATATACAATCTAGAAAACTTGATCTCCCACTTGAAATTAAAAATCCTTCATTCGATAATAGACAACAGACATTTTCATACATCTAAATGCTTTGATATGGGTTTGTATAGTCATTACCTTTTTCATTGTTTCCTCCACATGCTCTGGGCCTACAACCTTCCTTTCACCAACATCATCCCAAAAACCTATTGTACGATATCTATTTTCATAAAATGCTTCATATTTTTCCATAAAAATACAAGATTAGAAGATATTATTGTAAGAAAAATATTCCAAAGGTATATACCGATCCAAAATAACTTGAATGAAAAGTGACATTGATATCAACATGTTTTCTACTAATTTAATGGTCCTTTCAGACTGACTAATAGTTTGAGAGTGATTAGCTTTACTCAAATGAAGCTCATTGTCAAAGTATTTTTGTATTATTTTACAAAATGTAAATTTAAATTGTGGATCATGGTCAAACATAATTGAAAGGGGTTATCGATGATTTCTTATTTCATTATTAATATAGAGTCTTAAAAGATTCTCTTGTTGAAAATCCACCATTGTATTTATGAAATTTGTAGATTTGGAAATTTAATCAACAATTACCATTAGTTCATATGTTATTATTGTAGTTTTTGGTAATCCATTAACAAATCCCAATGTAATGTCATACCATTTCCTTGAAGGAAAAGGTAGTCGTTTCAACTCATCTAGGATGTTATATTTTAGCCATCACCCATTTAACGAGTAAAAATTATGATACATATTATCAAATTTAATGCATTATATTATCACAACTAAAATTTTCTTTTAAATATCTATATACCATAGTGCTACTAGGTTGTATAGAGAAATTCGATCTTTAAGAATCATATAAAAACAATTTTTTTCCTCAGATATATAGGGAACCAAAAGACTCTTCAAAAATTAAATAATTTCATCCACATACATGAAGTCATCAAAAATCCCATCATTTGAATCATTAATTTACTTGAATATTCTCATAATTTGATTGAGAAAATTTAATCATGTCTAATAAAAATGGACAGGAAACCAATTGAAAATTTCATAATGTTTCACCTAACATGATAATTTTCATATCAATCTTTTCTTAATCCATGAACACAAGATCCTTGTTAATAATCATTTTGTTCAAAACTTTTTGTTCATTCAATATCAATGCATCTACGACATTAATAACTTTACTTATATAGTAGTTTATTAAACAATCATAATACTAGAGTAACATGATCTGTCATATATTCCTAATGTTTCTTTTTTTGTGAGAAGATATATTTTAATCTATTGTGATATTTATGTATATCAAATATTTCACCATAGAAACAGTGTCTCCATATATATAAAGAAAATATTATAGCTCCTAATTAAATATAATGAGTTGTATAGTTCAATTCATGTGTTCATTGGTGTATTGGTTCAAATAAATTAATTACATAATTCTACATATGGGTACAACCAAGTCCATTATGTCACAAACCAACCTGGTTCGACCCTGAACTGGTCACCCGAGCCGGTCCACGACATGGCCCCAGAGGCGTTCCTGATCCTCTCGGGATGGCGATAAGCACCAGGGCATCAACAGAGGCTGTGGGAACGAGTTCACCCAATATAAAGAAATAAAACAGAAAAAATAATACAGAGTAGTGTAGAATAATTAAAACAAGTATAAAGGACTAAACAGGAACAAAAGAAAATAAAACTGACCAAACACGATGTTCGAACTAACTCCGTGCGACCTTGCGGGTCACTCTCCAACTCAACGATCAAGTGTCTCCAAAGGCGAGCGCACTCAAGCTATAGCCTACACAACCCCTTAAAACAAAAAAGAACTATCGGAATGAGTATTTAAACTCAGTAGGATATCCTGATATATATTCCCAATTCTCTACCCTTAAAATAAAAGAAAAATCATTTCAAGTTTGAACCACAATTTATAAAAGTAAGGTTTTCTACATGTTTCTCAAAAACAAAGTATGAGTCATTTCCCCTATTCATTTATCAAAAACCAATGTCAATATTTTAGGGAGACATTAGCATTTTTCAAAGGGGAAGTGATGTTTACATTTTCAATTTTCAAAAAATGTATAAAACACATTTCTTTGAAAATAGTTTTCATAAACCATTTTAAAACCACACATCACTTTCTAGTAAAAACAATACACATGAAAACTCTACAGTAGTTACATAGTAAGGGAAATTAAAATAATATATATATAAGAACCATATTTTTCACAATAAGTAAATGAAATCCAACAGACATCGGTGAACCTAGGAGATTGGGAATAAACCAGAAGACACCAATACATGAGAAATCATCCTCGTTGACCTGTCACGCACGATGAAATCAAAACGCTCAATCTGCTCGACCATCCTTTCTCAGGAAGGTCGATGGAAAATCCAATAGTAATAAACCCAATATATCCACCGACTATGGGCCACTGGTCAGTACCATAACCTACCAGTGCAAGAATCATTCTTAGAATATTCTCTCAATATAACAGATTCACATGTCTTAATTGTTTGTAAAGGCGGTGAGACAATCGATGCCAACCGAGCATCCAATCATATATATATCACAACAGGCATCACCTCGAGTCACTCCATGGAACAACCTCTTGTATTTAAACTACTCAAGCACCCGGGAGCCTCTAAACATGGCCTCCCAAACAATAAATTGCAACCAATGCTGGAGTGTTATCCTTGGTGGATTTTTATCAAAACATTTTCATCATTTTCCATAAAGTGCCAAACGGGAATTGAATACATTTCACAATCACCACTTTAAAAAGAAATTACAACTTCGTTACAAGAACAAAACTAGTTTTGAAACCCTTTAAGGAGCCCCAAATCACTACCTCACAGGCTCCTAATATTTTCATAAAACCAAACCAAAACATTTTATTTTTCCAAAAAAAACTGTAAAAGCCTACTTGGAAATTTCTCGTGAGAACAAGAATACTTGTTCATTCTTCAGAACAAATCATTTATCATTAAAAAGAACAACATTTTATATTTCACAAATTATGTTTAAAAGCCAAATGGGCATTCTTTCACTATTGGTTGTCCGCTCATCAAGAAAATATTTCAAACATCGTGTATAAAATAAATGGCTCTTTTTACACCAAATAATCATTTATAAAAATTATCTTATATTACTTCTCATTTATTAATGTTAATAAAATATTTAGTTGAAAAATTATTGTACGCAATCATAAAAAAATGACACCATTTTCATACTAAAAGAATTGAATTATAACGTTGTATAATAATATTTAGCACATATGTATTTATATAGGGCGCAAATAGTAGGAAATAAAGTAACATAAATTTTAAAAGTAGTGTAATGGAAACCTACCTCAAGATTGGTGTGGGACGACAACGCAACCTCGGAACCAAGGCGCAACGATAAGGAAACATTGGAAACAAGGCGTGATGATAACAATGTGTGTTCTTAACCACGCGGTAAGGTCCAACATACTGTAAAATAAATATCAAGGTCTTAAACACATACTGAAAATAAAAACCCAACCATAGTAAGGGAAACCAAGCGGCGAGGGGAAACCCTCACCTCAAATCCAATGTTCAAAGAAAACGCCCACTTGGAATCACCTTGCACGGTTCTAAAATGATAATTGTACCATAAATACTCTTTAATAAAACAAAAACCTCATCAAAACCAAGGAAATTTAATAGAAAAGGGTGTTACCGCAGGTACTGGTCAGAGCAGTCATCGGCAAGGGGGGTTTTGTCGGGGGATATTTTGTGCGTCCCGAAGTAGGTCATAGGGGCATGTTGCAAGGGAGGCTGAGGGCTGAGCATACTGCATGGAAGTGGAGCAGCAACCTACTGCACTGAAAAAAAAATAGGAGCAGCCTGAGGGGTTCGGCCAGTGTTGGGCGAGTCGGTAGGTAGAGGAGGTCTGAGGGTTGTGGGCTACGAGGGGGGAGCCGATTGGTTCAGAGCTGGGAGGTGCTACATGGGGGGAGGCCAAGGATGTATCTAGGTGAACTGGGAATGAAGGTTGGTGGCCGGATTGCTTGCACCAAATAGGGAACTAGGTTGCTAGGTCACACTGCATACACGGGAAGGCACCAGATTGGCTCGCTCAATTGGAGGAGGCAGCTGGAAAGAGCTGACAGGGCCGGGAGGTGGTCTCGCCGGTTGGCATGACCGGAGCAAGAGTGCGGACACCGGTAGGAGTGCTGTGTGCGGGTAGCTGGAGGAGAGGAGGCCGAGCTGGGTGCTGCTAAGGGGAGCAGGTGGCAGGAACTGAGGGTGAGATAGGTGCAACGAGGGCACGCCAAGGCAAGGGGGTGGCTCTGTGCGGAAATAATGGGGGAGGGATAATTGGGGAGAGAAGAAAAAAGGAGCCGCCAAAAACCCTAGAGAAAAAGAAAAATAATTAAAAATGAAAGTAAACACAACCAAAGAAAGAAGAAAAAAACAATTTAAATTGTTATAACTTAATAATAATAATAATAATAATAAAAGTAATAATATTAATAATATTAATAATAATAATTAGAATTATTATAACAACAACAAATAAAAATCAGCATTGTGATACAATAAAATAAAAACAATAACGGTGTTCTTTTCATTTTAATAATAATTAATTCTTAATGGAATAAAAATTTTAACGACACAACAATTCATGCTCATTATAATTACAATAATATATTTATTTTAATTCTCCGAGGACATGCGGTCGCACAATTACCAGGGCAAATCCACGCTGCTTCCAAAATCGCGCTTCGCATGCACGCCCGACGATGTCAACACCCGAAAGGCATACTTTAATATAACCCAAAGAACTTAATTCGGGGATGAACCTGATCACCGACAATAATATTTAAGGCCAAATAAATAATAAAATAAAATAGATGCATAGGTCGGGGTGTGACAATTATCCCTACCATAATGCTTTCTACCCCCGGAAAGCCACAACACTATTGAGACAATCGATCAACACCTAGGGATTCCACACAATACGACCCAACCTATTATCCCAAGGACATCACACCGACTACTAGTGGGGATTAATCTCATTGCCTAAAATAAATCACCAACAGAGGGCAGGCCTGAACTGGCCCTCCACCATAAGAACTCAACTAGCATTTGATAACGACTTAAAAGGAAACCCAAAGATACTCATGTTGGGTATCCCCACCATAATGGACTGACCAATTAGAGACCAACCATAAATCCAACTTATGCTAGAACCAGGCCTTACCCAAGCTATAAAAAACACATCAAAAACATTTATAACACTCACTTTCATCTGAAAGGGATAGGAGTTGATCCGAAAATTCTGTGAAAACCAAAAAATCCTTACCCCATGGGTGGGGAGGGAGGGGCCAAGGATTGGATCACTGAAACCACGACGGACGACTACTCATGACCCACCACTTCAGGATGAACAGAAACCATAGTCGCAATAGATTCACATGGGTGGCCCATGAAAGGTTACCAATCAGCAACTTGCATCTAAAAGGAATAGTCCCCAACATTGTGTGAGGGATAAGTCCATCGTGCACTTTGTGACAAGAAGAAAATTACAATGATAGAGAAACAAGAGTAGCACACCAAAGTGTTCTCACTAGATGCTATGGGCATAACTTTAACCAGACGCCTTAAAATTCCCCAGGGGTTTCTGACTATGCACCGGCTTCACTCCGAGGCCTTTTGGATGGAGCTCTCATGGATGAAACATCTTCTGCCTCATAGTCAGGTTCTGATAATCCCAATGATAAACTTACATCTTTTGATCTGACATATGAAAATACATAGTTTTTTAGTGAAAACCATGCTGACATTGAAAACTGAAGTTCATCAAAGGACCCACAACATTATATACATGTCAAAACCCAAAACACCATCCGTACAACTACAACGATAATATATCCCTTACACTGAAAGGAAACATACACCAAAAACATTGAACAAAAACCCAACAGAACATCACTTCTGAGAAATTCCTCTATGAGGCTTTCTGGAAACTCCCTGACAAAATTGTCGCAAGTGACCTAGGCATTCACATGCCTCACAGGGATTTAGAGTGCTTGGGAACGACGAATTCTTGTGACCCTTCTTACCACACTGATAACACACGATGATCTCTCGTTCTGAAGAGGTTGATGAAAGATACAGGGGCCGTTTGATTCCACGACCTGCTCCATTGCCTTTTGATCTCTTACTCATCTTTTTGTTGGAATTCTCCTCACTACTCTTAATAATTGGAGGGAGGACCACTTCGACCACTCCCACCATCATGGCTTCAACATGAAAAGCTTGTTTCACCATATCTAAAAATGATGTTTGGTTGGATACTAAAACCTTCGATTTTAGATTAGGGTGGAGACCTGCCTCTAAGTGTCGAGCCTTCATGGGTTCATTCGTGGAAAACCCTGAATCATAAGGTACTATCACTATAAATCCCTAGAAATATTCCAACACGGATCTGTCACCCTGCTGCAGACAACATATCTACATCCCCTTTCTCACCCTTTCTTCCTCAGAGAAATACTGAAAAATGAACAAGGCCTTGATAAAATTCTTGGTAAGATCTTGACGGGGCTTGTTCTGAGACACTGACTTTCACCATATCCATGGAGAACCTTCAGGCATGATGGTCGCAAACTTGACCTTCAACGACTCAGGCAACTCAATGATGTCAAAGTCCCATTCAATCTTCCACATCCACTCCTCTTCCATGGAAGATTCTGCTTGACCATAAAAGGTCGGTGGATCTAACTTCCGAAACTCCAGCATAAAATCCTTAGTTTGATCAACTGTACTACAATCACCCATCGAAGCTTCAAGGGAAAAGCCGCTGGACTAAAGAGTCAAGAACCCAATCAAGACCAACTCAATAAATGAGAATCCACAAAAACTAACACAGCATTGGCGATAAGCTATAAACATAAGGAATCAAGCTATCATAACATTAAAACTTTTCTCTTTCAAAACATATTAAATTTAAAATAATATTGGTGAGTTAAGCCCTCACCAATGGTATCCCTTAGAGTCTCACTCACATGAATGTATTCGTACCACCCTGGGCATCCATCCACCATACTAGAAATCCGTCCACATTTCCAACATACCACTATACATGTGAGCACCCATAGGAACACCAAGGCCCAAACAATGAAACTTTATTTTCCATAAACAAATCATTCATACCACTTCTTTTAAAATAATCCACAACTTAAACATGTCATTTAAAACAACCATATTTTTTTCGAAACCACTTTTTTTTAATTGAAACCTCTCTCAGAAGTTACAGGAGACACAAAACATCTCAGACAAGGAACTAGTGTCGGTGGACAACTTGACCATATAGTTGGCAGCCATATGTCAATCACATCACCAACACGAAGAGTCTTTTTGGACATTTCCCCTAGCTCCACATGGCTTACCAAGCCATGTGGCTTAGGACTATTAGTCCAAATCCCTTTGTCGTATCCCAATCACAAAACATTTTTCCATATAAACCCAAATAAACAAATTAAATAAGACTTCCCATGGAAACATGGGGATCAGTATAGGCCAGAGTTCACGACACTCTTCCCGCACCTACCCCTCGAGTCCCGAAAATCACACTCCATCTACCTTGACATCCCAAATAACAAAGGGCGCTCTTAAAAGCATGGTCCTCTAAATGTTGACCTCTTCTGATACCATTTTTTCATGAACCAACCAAGGTTGACCCTGAACCGGTCACCCGAGCCGGTCCGCGACATGGCCCGGGAGGATCAGGAATGCTTCTAGGGCCATATTGCGGACCGGATCGGGTGACCGGTTTAGAGTCGACCCAGGTTGGTTCGTGACACATTATCTGAAGTATCACTATAAATAAAACTACCACCACAACCCACTAAAAAACCATTATTAGAGAAATAAGTAATCTCCTCTTAAGTTATAAAAGACATTTTCACATTATTTTATCCACTGGAACATAACCCATTTATGAGTAAACTTAGTTAATAGGTTTTTTAATCAAGAAATATTCTAAAATAAACATTGATAGTGACATGGTAAATCAATGAAAAATATACCTTGAATATTTTGGTTAGGGTATCCCATTCCTTAAATTCCGTTTCCTCCGTAGGATGAAATGATATTTCATCATTTGAGACAATATGGCTATGAAATGTAACATTTTGATGCCAGAATTCAGACTTTCTAAACATCACATATAACCCTTTTCTCAAAGGATTCATTATAAAAAAGGAATTTGTATATAATCCCCCTTATATATTTTTTAATGTATAATTATTTCATCAATAAATAGCTCAAAAAATCATCAATATATTCTTTGAACTCTATATTCATTAGATCAATAAAAATAAAAGGTTCTTTAGTTAATCCAAATTTTATTAATTAAACTCATAAAATCCATACCTAGTTCATAATGATATCATTTGAATATCTTTATTCATCCCAAGAAAATCATTTTATCCAACTATAAGATAAATCATTAAAAAATACTTAAGTAGATGAAGTTGATCAAATAATATTTCAATTTAAGGTAGTATATACTTGTTCTTTACTATAATAGCATTGATCTCCATTTAGTTCATTCATAACCACATAGTTCCATATTTTTTATAATAAAAATAATATTAAGATCCCCCCAAGGTGAAAAAATTGATTTTAAATACCTTCTCACTCAATGTCTCTAGTGGTTTATTAAACACTATTAACTCCCCTATTGTCATTATAAAGGTATAATATGATATAAGTCTTGAATCAAGTACCAAATCATTAAAAAACTAAACCTCCCACTCATGAGGATTTATAGGTAAATCATCTATAAATGCATCAATTTATTCCTATAAAATATGTACATACAAAATTTTATGATTTCATTCATTATCAATATATGATATTTTCTCTTCAACCCTAATAATATAATTTATAAGATCCTTTGGAAGTATATATTGATATGAATAATATGATAAAATCTCCCCTCTAATGATGATAAATTTAATAATTTCATCACGAAATATATTTTCCTTTTCTTTTTAATAAAAATTTCCATTACTAAGTGAATTCCAATCCATACCAAGGATTATGAAAAAAGAAATCATATATATGATAATAAAATTTGAAATTAGAGAATTATTATTTGACATAATAGTAATTTCATGACACAAATTTATTAAAATAAGGTTTCAACTGTGAGTATTTACAAAAAACGACCTTGTTAATGTCAAGTTTTAATTTATAATTTTAATGAAATATTTTAATATATAATGTAATGTGATGATCCATAATGAAATAATTATCTAGCTAAATTAGAGGAGAAAAGTAATGTAACTCCCACCACATTATTGTTAAATTCAACCTCATCATTGGTAACTATATATGAATATCTTTTTTCTATTCGAAATTTATAGGGACATTTTTTTGTTACATAAGAAAATCAGATCCTTAATTTCCCATATCATTTCAATTAGAGCAGTGAACATTATTTACATATTTTCTCTTCATGAAATCATGGTACTGAAGGCCTTTTCCTCCCCACATATAACAATCTTCCATCCCAAATAGGCATGTTACATTTTGTTTCCAACCACATTAATTTCATGATGTAATGTGAACTCCTACCATTCTTCCCCATTTCCTCACTTCATTTTCAGGAGTGTTCTGCAGCCATCTTATTCTCTCACTTTCCTTTAAATTCATAATACCTATAGAATTGTTTCTATATCATCGTAGCACACGAGAATGTATCTTCACATGATGAGAATTTTTTTAAGACTTGTAGCCTATGAAATAATGATATTCAACCATCAAATAACCAATTAATATTTCACTCTGGATTGAATGTGTAATCCAAAACATGCATTTCTCAACTTGTAATGTTAGCTTCAGACATGGAAAGGTTTTCATTCACTTTCTATAATAGATTAATTAGTTTCTTATCTAAACACAATCTTTCAACACAAATGAAATAGTTTCTATGAAAATATACTCAAAATAATTCAATTCCATATTATAAATTTCTTTATTATCTATTTTTTTTTGAATTAATGACAACCATTATTCTCCATCCCCAAGATGAAGAAAAACATCTATGATAACTATCTCACATTCCTTACTTTCTAAATGGGGAAAATCATATATAAGGAACATATCAACTACTCTGATTAGAATGGGTATTTATTCCCAATTAATAATGAGGATTTTGTCACATAAAGTGGTCTAAATATATTACACCACATTTTGTATCAGATTACACCATGTGAATAATGTCATTTACTACAACCTAATCTAGTTGTTTCAATACATTTATCAGTTATTCATCATTAGTTGCATCTCCCGAAACCAAATCATAATATTTCTTGGAAGTAAAGTCCTTAAATGGGATAAATGAATTGATATGGATTCCATTCCTTCAATTATGTCAAATTTCTAAATAATTTAATACAATAAATTTCATTAAAATGCATAATTTGTTTGTAGGTAAATACACAAAAAAATTGAAAATTTATGCACAACTAATCTCATAATCATAAAAATGGTTTCTTTAGGGAAATAATTAATATTAATTACATAATAATGGTTGGTAAATAATACTATAATTATCATAATCATATCACTTGGTAGTGTCAAACTAGGTGTGCAGTAAGTCCCATGGTCATTTACCCTTTTACACCGATTTAGGACAAACAATCCATGATATAGTTTTTACCCCTATGTACATCTATTCCAAAACCAATTCAACATGTAATTTCTATAGAGGGGTGTATTTCATGGAATATATATATATATATATATATATATATAATATATACCTTACCAAGATTGTATGATGTTTTTCTTTGATTAACCTTATAGTCTATCTTTGGTTTATATTCCCTAATATATATTTTCTAAATCTAGATTCCATGGTTTCTACTAAACATCCTCTGGTACCGAATATAAATTCTCATAACCCAATTTTATGAAGATATTTCCTTACTTTATATAAATTTTAATATTAGACAATGAATCCACATCCTAAATCATAAAATTATTTAGTTATATAAGGAAACCATGTACAAAAATAAGTTTTACATTAAAATTTTAATGTCAAAAAACATATCAATCCCATGGGAAAACCCATAGATTAATATATTATCTAAATATTTCATTCATAATAAAAATATCCACATCATGGGGAAAACAAAAAAAATAAATGGTTGATCTCAGAATCTCAGTTAGGGTAATAAATATATTGGAAACTTTCATAAATTAATATAAAGAATAGGGCATTGTGATTAAATAAAAACGCATTCCATTAAAACATAATTTTGATGACAATATGGTAGATATAAAATAATATTAAATAATTTATTAAATAATAAAATGAGAATTAAACATAACCAAAGATGTTATACTAGTCGAATAATTACATGGTTTCTCAGTAACTAATATCAAAATGAGTGAATACATAATTTTAGACATCATAAATAGTTTCTACGTCATCCAATACCCAAAATAGTTGGTCTATGTATAGTTACCCATTAATATTGGGGATATTGTGGCCCAAACATGTCACTTAATATGTGAAATTCTATACTCATATGAAAATGGTGAAACATAACATAAATAATTGTACTAATAAACTAATGTATGTGATGTCAATACTTCAACCATAAACCAAGAATAGAGAATCTATAGTCAAAGTGACCATAAAACCGATAAAATTTTGTTTATCTGTTATCATAAGATACCAACCTATATTAAGATTAAAATATAACAAAGAGTTTTAAATTATATAAAAATACACTAATAAAACACTTTAGTTACTATTAAAGGAAATACCATTTTACTTTGGAAGGAAAAGATATTTTATCATGAATATTTCTAAAAAATAATATTTTAGTATCTTTTATCCCATAAAATAATAGGTAAGGAAAAAATAAATTGTGTTTATTGAAAAAATGATGTCAAAATAATGTGAAAACATATAAACGAATATATTGAAATATTTAATTTTAGTATGGTATAAGAAAAAATATAAAATATTTTTTAAAGAAAAAAATGATAAATTATTTTTATAAAACTAAATAATAAATAAAAACATTTTTCATGATAAAGAGATTGATTTATTGAAAAAAATGGTTTTTATAATAGATTGTAGACTATACATGATAATGGGTAAAAATTGGGATGTACCCTATATTCTGGCTTGCTTTTGTGAAGGAATTGAGAAGGGAAACTTTTTAATCATGTATTTACCCATCAGAGAGTGATCAACTAATCTGAATACATGATTTTGGAACATATAAATGGACTTTATAATAATTATAAGAACCTAAATAATAATTTCATTTGTTTAATGAGTGATAAAGTGTAACATGAATGAAAAATGGAGGTTCATGAAGAAACCATTACATTATGTCTGAATGTTTTCTCTATTAGTACATAATTTCCTAGGTAATGAAATTGGAATAATTAACAATTTAATTCATAACCACATAAAAATTTATTTAATTTGGTATTATTTTATTATGATTATTAATGGTCTTGTTGATGAGTTATAATATTGAATTTCTTCGTTTGGAGGAGTTCATTTCTGTCGTTAGCATGCTTGTTCACTTGAATAGATATACCAAAGATCATGTGAATAGAGGATAGTATATGTATGTGAGAATAATTATTATTGATGAAATTATATATGATTTATTGTTCTAAAATATCATTTTTCTTGATATGAGGCTGAATTATTATATTAAATGTTAATGATATTCGTTTGGTTTATATTGCCTCTTTTTCCAATCATCACTTTTTTTGTTTTTTTAATTAAAATTATGTATATAAACAGGTTCAAGGACTCTTAATAAGGTATAATATTCATATTATAATATTATAAAACCATAATAATTATTTTCGACCATCCTTGTATCCGGTGTTAGAAAAATAATGAATTATTATCCATGAAGGTTGTGAATTGACACCTTATGAACGACGTTTTCATTTTTTATCAAAAATTAGAAGTTAAAAGAATTGATTGTGGATACCCCAAACTAATAATTGCAATAAAATATATATATTATAAAATGTGATTCATTCATTCTTCTACATAGTAGAAAAAAAGGTAAGAAACGTAAATAAATTGATATAAAATTAAAAGTACGAAATGTGATTTTACCTATTCAATTACTCTCTTTGAGAACCTCTTTAATTAATTTTTAAATGGTCTTATATGTGATTCTAAAATGTCTAGAACATGGGGGAGAGTTTTGGATGTTTTATTGGGTTGATATTGGACATTATTCCAAGCTTTTTATGTTGAGAAGAAGGGGTGGTGTGGGTTGTATTTATAGTGGAGTACATGAGTGTTTTTTTATTATTTAACTCATTGTTGTATTATTTGGGTTCAAGACTATGAATATTTTTTATTACATTAATACATAAAAAAACATAGAATTATATTTAAATATTATGGTTCATACATTATTAGTGTCAAATGAAATAGTTTATTTATTTTATAATGTATATATACTATAAATTACCATATTTCTCTATTCACCAAACATTCAACTATTTTAGAAAAATACAAAAAAATATCCCTTAACATTTTTCAAAATATAAAATTCAAAAATGGACTCAATTTTTTAAATGTAATTTTTTAAATATGATAAATTTATTTTTATATTTAATTCATTATTTCTTCCAAAAATACCAATTTTAAAATTGTAATTGATTTTATAACACTTCAAAAAATTTATTAAGGTATCATAATATTTTATTATTATCATAAGAAAAATATCTATTAATATATGAATACATTTTAACAAAATATATTTTTATATAAAACACTATATTAATTATCTAATATTTAATAATAATTTATGCTTTACAAAAATACCAAAAATAGATTTATCATTTTCAAAAAATTTAATTACTTATACCAAAATATAAATACATCATATGTTAATTTATAAGATACCCAAGTTTTATTTATACTTTAATAAGTTAAGTTACTATTAAATTTGTTATTTTATAATTCCTAATGGTCAAATTACTATTCTAAAAAGAAGAATTAATAGTATATTATAGTTTTAAACTCAATGTTGTGTGATAAAAACCAATCAATGATATTAAATTTAAAAATAGGCATACCATAAAACCTTGGGGTGTTAGTTTTTTGGACTGAGAGATGAGGACCTTCTTTTTTTGGTGATTAGGGATGTTTCATCATACTTGTTTAGAGTCAAATTGGGTGACTACCATTTTAATAGTGATGATGAAGGTGATATATGGATGGACCATGTTCCATATACATCAGACATTCTCTACAACAACGTAAACAATATTGATAGGGTGAATATACAAAATGATGCATCTCGACTGCAATATTAGACAATCATCATTGAATATTTCGGGGTTCTAATGAATTTATGGAATGACATTGGGGATTTACTCTAGGGTTGAAATTTCACAAATTAGTGGTTATAGGCCTACTGGGAATGTGGGTCTTGTGATGATTTTGAGGTAGAGTTGAATTGGGTGAGACATTAAAAACCAACATGGGGTTTATAATTCCATGTTTTCTACCAATAGATGATCATACCTAATATATTGTGAAGATCGTTACTATGAACTAATTGATTCCATTTTTATCATGGAGATTTCATCATTATTCTCTCGGAACTTTAACAAATCACCAAGATCCCAAACTGAGTGGTAATTTAGAAGGAATTCCTCTATGTATATTTTTTATGGGGGGTCAGGAAAAGTTATTAGATTTTTTGAAGGGACCTCTAGATATGGTTCATCACACCAGTGAAGATAATGTTGGTATATATTTTATATTAATCAAGGTCTAATTCATATACTTTTTCAATGAGCCCATAGTAAGGCCAGTTGATAGAGGGAGGCTAACAGATACATCATCGACAATGTCTCGCACAAGTGTTAGGGGATACAAACTAAGTAAGGATGGATCGTACTGGGGGATTATAGATGTGATTTAGTGGACACTATAGACATACATTATCATTATTGAGGCTCAACCAGTGTTCAGGTCGGGGGGGTTCATTAAAGCTCTCATTTGTGGTTGGATTCTCTAAGTGAAGGGTGGACATATGGGGGTGCATCCATGAACCCTTATAATGGTGTCAATGTTGGTGATTTTATAGTGTGTAATCCTTGATTTCCTGGTATTTTAAATTCTATACAAGGTAACGCGACATATCATTGAATTGGAAAATTTTCGTCATTCATGTGGGACTTTTCAATTTTTTTATAGTTGTCCGGCTAACCTCGTTGGAGGTCATGAATACCCTAAAACCATTTCTACTCCAACAACAATATTTCAGTTAAAGATATTTAAAATAACTATAAGTAAAACAATTATATTTGGTTTTATAGAACTACTATAGAAGGTCACAATGGAGGATCACATCATATATCATCTATATTCCCTGCCAATAATGGTTAAGACTAATGAAAAAACAAGGACCATGGAATAAATATAACAACTTCGAACCTTTTGAGGTTTGATATGGGTAGAAATAGTAAACTATTATTCATTATATAAAACATAAAATCCAAATCATTTTCTGAGAGAGTTCGATTGTCTATAAAGGTTTACACCAATGGTGTACTCAGAGGTTCATCATGAATGTCACCCATCGATGAAGAGGAATATTTAGAACATGTTTATACCAGATGAATGGGATGATGCAGAACTAGATCCCACAATTTGTTAATAAATATTGGAATATAAGTGAGTTCATGAGCTATTGGTAATTTCAATATATGAGTTCCATGTTGAGGTACCAATCTTCCAAAACCAATAAAGGGGAGGAACCTCAACTATAGAGTCATGGATGAGTAATGGTCGTTGTGTGTTGTGGTGGCATTGCAAGTCTATCAGGGAGGGAACCAGTATCCTTTCCAGAAATTCTTGAGATTGGGTGATATGTATTGTATGGATGGAGTAAAACTGGTCCCAACACTCCAATGTAGGAATTCATGTAAAGAAATAGGGCCCAATAGGGTGATTTAGAGGCTACACATTAAATGTCTAAGGAAAAAAGTACATCACACATATTTTTCTAATGTCAAAATGTATCCTAATTCTTTGAATTCCTCAGGAAATCATAAGAATAGCATCAATCCTCATGGGTTTTGGTAGTATCTCAACAAAAATGATGTATTCCTAATAGAAATGGTTGATGAAACGGAAGGCTTGTATTATAAATACACCAAAGTGTTTTAATACATTGTTGAGATAGATGATTTAATTTAATCTTAGTAAACCATGCATCCTTTGACCAATTAGAAAATATGATGTTTGAAATTTATTCTCTGAAAGATTCAATTGTGATCTATTCGGAATCATGTGCAGTCAATGGTGAGGGGGAATTGATGTCTCCTAGGGGAGTTATAGCTATTTTATCTCATAAGGGGACATATGTTCTATTTAAAACCATGTAAAATCGTCAATCTTGGAATGATTATGATCACCACTCAATCCTAATACTCAATTTCATGATCCTATATTTATATTTATATAGGAATCAGTGAGTAATAAATACTGGGAATTTTATGACTAACCCCATGAAGAGTGACATGTATCCTTAACATGTAAGAGGGGGAGTGTGGGGACTCTCCCTGATGCTGTGGCTAGTGGACAATCAAAACTGGCAACTGATGACGGGGTTCCTGAGCCCTCTAGGCTAAGTTTTTATATGTTTCTCTCTATGAGGACTTCAAAAATGATGTTTTTGTGGTTAAACCGACCTTAGATTCTCCATTTGAATGGACAACTAGGTCTTTGCCCTCAATAAAGGACGATGAGGTGGATCCCACAACAGGGCTGGATGAAGGATCTACATTGGTAGATCCTATCAACGAGGACTACCAATGGTAGTTTTTGGATTTGGAGTTGATGTGTAAGGGGAAGTGACTACTCTATTGGATATATTAGTTTGGGATGATCAATTTTTGTGCATGTACAGTATTTTCTACTGGTGGAATATTAAGAACATGAGGATGAGGTTGCACAACCAATAGTGGTATCTATGAAATATATGATAAATAGATTGACATCATTGATGACACATTGTATAGTGGGGGTGTTTTATACTAATAGAGATATTTGAAAGGATTCATTCCTAGAGATAGTTCTCAAGCTTCAAATGACCTATGACTTTCAAATAGATGATTCAGCCAACACTATATCTACATACTTTCCGCTATATAATCGTTCAATGTCTAATGAATTTGAAAAATCTAATATAGAGGTCATTGAGGATAACTAAACTATAAATAACTAGGAATGGATGAAGCTATGGAAATTCATCACTCATATCTGAGTAGATAAAATTCTATAATGGGTTGTTACATGTCCATTGGTTGCATGTTATAGGGACATGTGGGGTGGACTCTATCACAACTTATGAATTAGCTCAAGATATCCTTGTTGAGTGGGAACTTTCCGAATGGTTGGAGCTTGAATAGAACTAGAGGTAATATATGGTTGATGGCTCCAATGTTATTCAGATAGTTGAATGGGACATTTCTCACTAGGAGGGTCTTTTCCAGGAAAAGGTGATGGTTATAGATACATAAAATGAAATTATTAACAATTTGAAGGCCCAGTAGGCCATGGAAGTGGCCATGGTGGTGAATAAGACATCCATAGTTATTGAGTGATGGGATGAGTACAAAGGTTAGTGGTCTAGAGAAATATGCATCCACTCCATGGCTGATGTGGATAATGAAAACATTGTACCGTGACAAATGGTCATAAAGGTAACTTATTAGAGGCTAGCAAATCTAATGTGCCTGATCACTGAGGTATTGCCGTAGAGGCACATATTCAATGATATGATTCAAGATATTTATAACCCTATGACACATTTGTTCTTCAACCTTTCGTGATTGAATATTTTTTCTTGTTTTATGGTCTTTATTCAATCTTATATGTAGGGAATCCAATAACCAATTCTTATTCTCATGTGTGTATTTCCTAGTGCGAGAAACTTGGCATGTCAGGGAGATTTTAATACATATTACTGTCTTAGAATATCATTGAGAATTATAGGTCTTCTATAATTGAAAAACCATATATATTTTATTTTTAATGTAGGTCTATGTTAGGAGAGTGAGGCTTTCAGAACTGTCCACTAGTTTTTTAGAGTCCCCTATTGCAATAATGGGAATATAACAAGGGAATTGGATTTTAACTTAAAAAAGAGAATGGATAATTTGAATCATGATTCCTAAAACATGGAGCATAATAAGGGTGGAATCACGATAGAGGGAATTTTTCATCATCGAAACATAATATCCATATCAACTTGCAGGGGATGGGGAAGACTAATGAGGGTCAAACATTGACCATATTCAAAACACATAACATGTCTCATAATGGAATAAAATGTGTTCTAGGGAATTAGAAAAATATTGTAAGTGATACTTATCTAGAATCACTATCATTATGGGGTCCCTAAGAATATGGAGTGGCATGAGTATCCAAATAATAATCACATAACTCATAGAAATTAAGTGATGTAGTGTTTGATTGGATTCCAACACTCTTGAAAGTATTCCCTAGAAGATTAGAATACATTTGTGTGGGAATATCTATTTGAAATGAACAAAAAAATACTTTTCTATAAGAGAAACATCTCAGATTCATAGTGACAATCAACAAATATTAACGATGCAGATGATGAACAACATTGAAAGATATGATCTTCCTAGTAAAGTCCTAGTATTCATTTTAGTTTTACACCATGCAATGAGGATAGAAAAAAATGAAATTAATCATCATAAGGTAAGAATTTTTGAAACACTCTTTAACATCATAGGGTGAGGACAATGTATCTCATTGTTTACTATCATGTGGTCAAGATGTATCCTAAATTTAAAAGTTGTACGGATTTGACCATGTCAAATTATTTATGTTCATATGACATGGACTATATAGAATAGTAAAAATTTATAATGTATGGAGTGTAAGGGGTGTTTTCTAGATGAAAACTTGTGTGTTATGAATTAATTAAAATATTGTATGAATGGTCTGGGGATGCCCTTCACCATACATGTATTGGGGGAAAACAAAACATAGAGTATGTTCATACGGCATAGACCAGGAAAAAGGGGAAATTCATTTAACTTTTTGTTTTTTGGATGCATAGTTTAACTATGTGAACATGTGATATATAGTGGAAGTGAATACCCATAGTGAAAATATACAAAGGCTCTCACACAACAAAAATGGGGTCATAGGTCCTCTATGTTTATAAATTTCTGGCTCATCTAATATATTTTGTCTAGGAGACAACACATATCAAATGCTGATGGGAATCAAGCCACTTGTATTTCTGAATCATGTTTTTTTAATAAAATGATGTCGGTAAGGATGATCCTATTTATAGAGGGAATTTGTGGAATCCCACAATTGGAATGGGTGATCCCATTCATTAGGAATAGGATAAAGATCATCATTTATTTAGAGGCATCATAGGTTATGATGGGGTATAACTGCACTTTAACATCATACATTTGGGACATCACAATGGATACATCTTGTTAATGTTCAAAATTTATAGACCGTCGGTATTGATTTCAAGATTATTTGTTATAAACCAAAATTTCTTAGTTTAAATTCATTTAGACTGTATTATAATAAAAATTAACTAAACATCATTGAGATTGTATGATTGGAGAGGGGATTCTCAAATGGATAGATTAAGTGTGGTATTATGAGAAACCCATTGTGAATGTGGGACAATGAGACCCAACACCACACAGTCTAGTTCGTAGAGGAAACTCCAACACAGTTTAAGGTCATGATGCACGAACCATAGACTCATAGATTATGGTGATGGATTTGAGTCCAAATGGTTACCAAATTTATGGTCATTGAATTTCAACCATGAGAGGGTACTCTCAACCTCAAGGGATAGCTATGGGTGATAAGAATAACATAATATGTAGAAGGACCAAGGTGGAATGTGCAACATACCAAATTACTAGGGAGACATTCATAAATTTTACTGACATGATACATAGACATTGACACTTGTTATATGGTCAATGATTTTGGAAATTTTTCTCACTTTTAGGTGAAGTAATACTTGAATAACATGTTGTTTTTTTGGAGGAAGGATGCACTATTCATCAATGGTGATCAATGAATATGACTAATTTTCATTAAACATATGAAGGATGTAAGGTCCTTCTGATATGGGTTCAACCTTGGATTATTAATTCCTTGTATCATTGGAATTCTAAGAGATATTACTATGTCACCTTAGAGGAAGAAAAAAATAAGATCCTCCTTGATAAATTATATTGATATATTTTTTTAGGATCCTCTCTATATTATGCAATGCATGAATCCTAATATCTTTGAGGGCTTCCGATTGATCTAGAGGGATTTCATCAGTTTTTTTGGAATATTATGGTCCTAGAAAACTATTATGATAGATTAATATTAATTATTATTGAGAAATACTACCTCTATTCATTAAACCACGGATTATGGAGTCTCCTAGTTGGAATTTTGAGTCATCATCCAATAGTCTCAATGGGAGGTGGTGATCTCTTCTTGTTCTGGACCAAAATCTTTTGTACGGACTCTAGGTTCAGCAGAACTGATCTTAGATTAGTATATATGATTTGTAAATGCAGACATCATAAATATATATCTTGAGAAAGGTGGTAAAATGGATAGTCCCTGGAAAGAGGTCTCATGAATCGTAGGGCCTCTTAGAAAAGTTCTTTATGAAGACTAGGTACTTTTCAATGTTAAGGGGATTTCATAGGGAGTTGGATTGATTAAATAGTGTAAACCTACCTTTGGATTATGTCTTGGATCATGAGAGTAGTGCTTCATGAGATTTAGAGCTATGTGAGGCCTAATAAACTCTTGGAGGCCTTATTCCATTATAAAGGGTGTAGGCCTCTGTGAATGGAATCTCCAATTATGGTGGAGACTTTTAATAAGGCATGAAATGATTTTTCATGAATCCTAGGTTCTATGGATTATCAATTTTTGTTATCATTCATTTTGTACAAGAGGTTAATGAGTTCAGATAAATTCATATGTTGAAAGTCCGGGTAACCATCCATAAAATATCATAATAATGATTTATTTTATGGGATGTTATTTCATGGAGATTGGGGGCCTTTAAAAAATAAATTTCAGGATTAGAGAATTTTGTTTGGATCTGACAAAAAAAGGATGACACCATCAACCATTCATGAGTTTGAGATGTGCTCTTTGACTATGAATGAAGTTTTATTGAGAAGTACCATCAATAATTCACATGTTCTTAGATGGACGCTGAAGGCAGGGATGATGGATTTTTTCTAACATTTTCTATGGAATTGTGCTTTATAAAAAAACACCATAGATAGATTTTTGGGCCATTTTAAACTCATATTTTATCTAGACTAGCTTTTTATTCCTTAATACATAACATGGAATGCATATTTTTCTGCACACAACATGAACTAAATTTAATGTTCACAACATTATACATGGTTCATATTATAGACCAAGCTATGTCAACTAAATAATCCACCTGAATCAACAATCACTAGGTGAGGAATAACTATGATAATGCCAACAATTATTTCATAAAAACAAAATAAGGCATACCAATAGAGTAAAAAATAAAATAAAGTGATACATAAGGATTCAAAAAATTGTAGGAAATTCAGATAAACCCAAAAAAATATCAATAATCAAGAAAAAAAGAATCCATGTCAACAATTATCACCTCAGAAACATCGTGCAATGTAGAAAATGACAATATGTGAATCAATCTAACTATATTTTTCCTTTAAAACTGTCCACATCGTGAAATACAAAATCAAAAAATTAAAAAAAGAAAATGAGGTATTTGCATGAATCCTAGTAGGTTGTCCCCACAGTTTCAATAAAAGTTCTACTTCAAGAGTTTTGTAGATCTAGTCATTAAAACAAAAATATTTTTACAAATAATTTCCATATATCCAAGCACATTTGTAAATCATTGTCCTATGGTGTTTCCTAAACACATTTTATATCAATAAATATATGAATCGGTAAGGTATATGTTATAATATCATGAAAAATATTAATATTCTATAGGCTATAATGTTAAATATATAACTATAAAATAATCCCTCATGGAAAACCATTTTATACAACCATTTGTGAAAACATGTGAGAAAAAATCCTTGACAAAAAAACATCAAGCAATAAAAACCTGAAAGAAAATGAACATTATATTAATAAATAGCCTATTATAATAAGTTATATATATATATATATAATATTCATAGACTAGCATTAATTTGTACCAACCAATATCGACTCCTCTAAAAATTGATTGATATCACAAAACAACTGGTGGCATTGTCCTCACGATGAGTGACATGTATATTTTAGATGCTACCAAGGTTACGAATGTTCAATGATTATAAAAATAGAATATAAAACCATTCTAGTAATTTATTTAAAATATTAAATACAATAAAAATGTGACATTATATTTGAAAACCTCATTTCTGAATCTAACCACCATTCAAGATTTTAATCAAATAGTTATTTCACAAAAACCAATTTTTGATGAAAACCTCTTTTGAAAACATGTATATTCCAAAAAATTATTTGAAACCATAAATTCCATAAATTAGGTGAATAATACAATATAATTTTACAAAAAATTAATGAATCCATCAAATTAATTTTTCTATAGAATCACCTACCTAAAAATTATAGAAAAAATATCCACCTTTAACAATGGAGACCAAGAAATGGTATATTTTGTTCACATGATCCTAGTTAGAAATGAATGATTTATATAATAATTCAAACCCTATATATCTATATTACACATACCTTTTCAGATACATAATATTAAATTATAATGGATACAATTATGTACTAAAAGAAAAGGTAGTTCCTAAAAAAATGACCCAAACCTTGGGATAATAAATCACACACTAAGTATATCTATATAGAATCCCAAAAGAGATGAATCTATACCACTTTGGAATGGTTATGTCGTGATAATATGATATTATTGGTTCATATTTTTAAAAATTAGGGGCATTTAAATTGTTAAAATTTGTTATGACTTATTAAAAACCATGTACATACTTTTCTATGTTGTGGTAGATTGTTTAGAAAACAATATTCCCTCACTGTGCACCAACGATGGCCATATATTTTGGGTTCTTGGTTTTTATACATAGTATTTATAACCATGTTTCTTTCATGGAAAAACACTCTTTATAATGGTAAAAAACATTTATTGTGTTCCTACATGTTTTAGACAATGTATACACCCCTTGTGGTGGCTCAACATAGCCCACACAGTATTCTATGCCAAATCGCATGGTTCATAAAATCAATCCACCAACCATACACAACCCTATGGGAATATAAAACATCCAAAAAATTACTTAAATGATATTAAAACAAGACCCAACTGAAACAATACTATGAAATTTTCATTAAGTACTTCTATTCATGTAACATCACAAAACAATATACCAACTATAATGGATTTATGTCACTAGAAAGCGCTCTATATTTTCGAATCCAAAAAATTATTGGCCACTTTTACCTCATCAATTATTCCTAAAACCACATTTCATGGCTATACCATACTCACTTCTACATTACCTAGACTAATGGAATCATTTTAAAACATAAAACCATATCTTAATTATCCCTAATCTGAAATGGTATCACAATTATAGTAGTATCGAGCTCAAGATCAACATCCTCTAATTCCATCACATGGGAAGGATCTGAGTGAAAACACATTATTTAGACAACTTGGAAGAATAAATGAATTAATATCAAGGGACATGATATGTTAAACTTATATACTAACATTCCAAGTCATTCCATGTTCTCAAAGGGGCCAAAAAACTTTGGTTCAAATATTACCTACTTCACAATCGACACTGTAAGAAGAGAGGTGAAACAATAAGATAAACATGACCACCAACCTACAACTCTATATTATAATGAAAATGGTACAAATATGATTTCTAACATCTCGGGATTGTAACCAACATAATCTGAATCAATGACACCTTTTCCATCGACTCTTGAAAAATACTTTACCCAAACAAATACCAATATCTCAAATATACCCATCACATAATGGATTATCATGATGTGCCTCAATGAAAAAAAATATTTATTGAACATTGATAACTGTTGTTATGGTAAAGTTACACTAGTGGATGATTTTTTCCCCAGGGTGTGCAAATATGATGAACAAAATCACAGGATTATCTTTAAGAACATGGACAACTCTTTATGTATGTTGTACATTTGGATGAAGATAAACCATGATCCATTTAAACTAAGAACCCATAACAACCTACAACCCTTTTTGAAACATGGTTTTGAAAATTTTTATATATTGAAAACAAAAATTATTGGGAACCCCATAAAGGATCAAAATAACATTGATGTACATTTCCATAAGCCACTAAACTCTCATCATAACCTTTATATGTAAGAAATGATCCAATTTTTTAATTAGATCGACTATCATGAAAATCATATCATTTCCTCTAGATGTAATTGTAAATCAAATGATGAAATACATGAAAATATACTCCCAAATCTATACCATTATAGGTAATGGTTTTAAAAAACCCAAATGTTTATTCGATTCCACATTAATTTTCAGAAAAGTCTGACAATGTGAAAAAAATTATGAAATCAACTTTGAAATCCTAAGAAACCAATAAAGATGTATCATGTTGTTATATATCTTATTATATATAGAGTTTATAGACCAATATGACTACTGTCAACTGTCTAACTCATGACACATTAAAATGAGAAAAACAAATCTGTTATAGAAGCACAAAGCTCTACTGGGAGTTTGAGACCACTCACCTGATGTCTCACTACAAAAATAGATTTTACTAATGAATTTAAACTATGTGTTTTTCACCTACTCAATATAAAATATATCATAATAATATTTGTTAAATTTCATCAAATCCAAGAAGAATAATCTACCATGGTCTTCCACTTGAAATATTTTCTCATCAAAATAAAAACTCTGTAGAGACAACTCCTCTACTAATTCATTCATAGCTTGTGTCATTAATTTTCCTCACAGTACAAAGACAACCAAATTACCATTCCCAAAAATGTGTTAAATATCATAATAAATAGTATGAGGAAACTCCACCCATCTTCTCTGTATCATTCTCAAATACTTCTGAGGATACATATATTTCATGTAATTAAGATCACAATATACTACAATCAAATCACCAAGGACATTGTGACACGATGTTTTGAGTTAATATATTACTTCTATATAGTAAATATCATGGGTAGGTTACATCAACTATTGATTGTTTTAATAATTAAATCAAAAGGCCAACTCTAGATTCAAATACATCAAGAGAAATCCTAATCTTAGAATAAAATAATCATATAAAACATCATAATTTGACATCAATTCCAGAAAAATAAAATGAATTGTTTATTTAAGCCTCACTTTCATTTCCATAATGGTTCTATAACATTTTAAATTTCAATTTAAATATAGAACCATAAAATTTAAACATATCATCAAATATGTAACCATATATAATTCCTAAACAATCCAGTTATAGTTACCATTAAATCCAATGATGTGTGAGATCTCAAACAGAATTTTGGGTTGTTTCCAGAATATAACTACATGTATCTATTTCGGATCCACTGAGATTACCCTCTCAAATATCACTCATCATAGAAATGTCACTTCCCAGAACCAAATATCACATTTGGAAATATTACCATCCAGATGATGTTTCATCTAGGTTCAATGAATGATATCAAAATGGTACATACATTCCTCCTCTATCATGAAGTACCAAAAAATATCGATAGAGAATAATGAAAAATAGTCTAAGAATGAGTGAAATATTCAATTCATCACTGAGATAGATACAACATGATATTTACTTAGACTAAATGGATAACTAGTAACATCAAATTCACATACTAGTTTCTAAATGTTGTCTTATGTATATCAACTTCTCAGACACTCAATTAGTGGTCCCTAAATGTAGTTCAATACCCAAAAACCAAGATACCAATCTATGTTAGTAAAAAAACATAATTAATAGAAAAACAATAAATCATATTAATAGATACATGATTCAAATTACTATAACCCACATAAAGTCTCATACACACATCTCCTTTTTTATCAATGAAGATATGTGAACCCTGTGCTGAAACGAAATGATAGGTAAATCTTTTAGCCTTTAATTCCTAAAACTATACAATATGTTCAAATATATAATCAGGTTTTATTTGATAAGATGGAATAGATCACAGATTCATACTAGGGATCATGTTCTTACTAAATTTATTCTACTTCTATGGTGGTAAACCATAAAAATAATATGAAATGGCATCAGGGTATCCAAAAAAACAGCATGAACTAGAGTACACAAACATGGGATAAAAGTACCAATAAAAATATTTGAAAAATGTATTGGGATTACTATTTCATAGAGAAGAAAATTCCTCTCCCATCCTGATTTTCTATATCCCCCACCTTGAAAAAAAATTAACCCAACTAAAAATAAATAATTATCATGTTGATGATAACTCTCTATGTGGGCCTTTATACTAGTCATCCAATCCATGAAAAGTATAAGATCAACTATTTCAATAAAAATACATAATAGACCTATATTACCCCAAATATTTCTATCATCACTCGACATGGAGGACACTTGAAACATATATCATACCACTTTTTGAATGGCATGATAGTGTCCCAAAAGTACAGTGAAATATTCCAATAATAATCAAAATGAATAAACTGACATAGATGATATAAATGAATTAATATTTATTAAATAAAACAAATATTTTATCATAGAATATTCTATAATAATCATTCCTCTAATAATAGCTCACCCTTCATTAGATTCCACTGATGGATCATCAACAGCATAAAGTCACTTGGTTGTAGCGACATAAACATCATGTATTTCATAAGGACTAGCCTCACCACCCTTTGAGTTGTTAGTATGAACTTGTAAAACATTGGGGAAAGTAGATATAACTTTTTTTAAGAAGGACATCATTTAAAAAATGATTTATGTGACCGGGTTTTCAATAATAATGAAACATTTTAGTAGTTTCTGTGTATTCAAGATCAATAATACAATTCCTTTCACATTGATAGAATAAAAATTGTATCATTATGGAAGAAAACCATTAAATTGGCCCTTATTTATTTTGAAACCCATTCCACTCTTTTTTCTGGATAGAAGTCACAACCTGACTAACAGATACACTAATTAAAGATCCACCCAATCTTGTCATTCCAGGAGTGTCTGCCTCAACCAAAGATAAATTTTCAGCTTCCTCTATGATGTTCAGATTTAAAATTGAAATCAACATCATCCAAAAACCCAACCTTATACCCATCTCAAACCACAGATCCATTACATACTCATTGGTGAAAAATCTACTTCTAGATGTTCTTATATAGTAATGTATGTAAAATACTATAGAATGGTATACTCCTCGGTCTCTAACGTTAAAATATACAATGTTATCTTAACATATAAGGTTAAACCAATAGATTGATTATTTTCTTATAGAAGTCTATTTATGATCCTCATGGAACATATCATGCACAATAGAGTCCCACAATCTCAACCCTGATCCCCTAGTAATGTGCATAGACCCCCCCCCCAATAGACTCCTCAAGATTTATCTATATTTTTAATATACTTTCAATCCAATCTAACCAATCCTAAAATTAATTTTGTACTTTATCACAATAGAAGACTAGTTGATGATTCTATTTGAAATCAGATCCATGTTCCACTTCTATTATTGGTTTCACAACACCAAAATTTTCATGTGTCTAAATTGAATAGATTACAAATTCAACCAACTAAGGGACCACTAGAAGATTTTATTATGGATTATATCTTACTGCAACCCATCTCTTACTTAGAAAATATGTTCTCTTAGTAATTTTATGTTTTGTACAAGACAATGAAAAATCATCTTTAAATCATATTCCAAAATCAAAAGACCAGCATCAAGAATTATTGTTCATATAATTAATAATAAAGACATTAAAGTAATAAAAAAATTAATGATACAATGATAAAATCTTAAGATAAAATGGGTCTATCTAAATAAAATTCTCATCTAGTTCAGTCAAATGAACTACAATACTACGTAGCATTCTTATTTAAGAATTATTCAACCACCCATGGTAACTGATGTTTAGAGAAGAGGTATGCTGGCTAGGAACAATCCCACACTTATTACCTCAATTATATTGGACTTAAATTCCATTTGACCATGACATATAACAAAAATCCAGTATTATTAACCCACATTAGGATCATCATCCCCTCAAATTCAAAATTTTAACATACCAATTTGGGTTAACCTGGATTAACTATGGTTAAAAAACCGTTGCATAATGTGGAGTCTATAAGTAAAATAAGATCTAAAACCCCCAATCATGATTGGAGAAACCAATAAAATTATGAATATAAAACGCCAATATGGCTCCATGTAGCAATCCATCACTTCTGTTGGATCTCGTATTGAATGATGCAGCAATAAAAGAATCCAACTTGCTACATGACACCATTCACTTTATCTGGATCCTAAAATACAACATCTAAAACTCCCCAAAAATAATTTAGGGTGAAAGAAAAAATCCCATTAGGATACAACCATATGTTCTAAACATGTTCTATTATCAAAAATGCATCAATTTATTTTAAACGAAATAACTTTTAAAATTAATTTTCATAAATCCAAAACTAATTTTCATTCATTTTCCATCGGTATTTCATTAAAGTTTATATTAGAAAAAAAATTTAGAAATCATATGCACATACCATAATATAATAATTTTAAAAAATATCTATTAAATAATAAATCACGTGAAACTATGTGACAAAACCTCATGTGTATACATGTGACCAACAACCCATGAAAAAATACATTATGTGGTATTCAAACTATAAATGTTAATTCACAATGTATTAGGCCTTAGCCTATGTAAATACATATTCTTGATAAATTAATCTTAACAAAGACATATTTTTAAAAAAATATATAGTCATGTCACAATCCATCAATATCATAAAAACCCTTATTGTATAATGTTCACAAGGGGTGACCTAAATATTTAGGACATGGCTAAGGTTCCCAATGTCCCATGTTATCGGAAATCCATCTAAAACCCATTCTCCAAATTTATAAATAAAATAAATGACTTTCCATTTCCTCTATATTTTATGAAAACCCATTTTGGTATTATTACCACCATTAAAACATTAAATCTATCATATGGTGTGTCATAAACTATATTTGGGTAAAATACTCTTTAATAACATTTTTCGTTCAAATATATCACACAAAAACCTAAATGAATTAAATTCAATGAATCGAAAAAAATAATTTTACATGAAAAACAATAATTCAATATATTTCATGATTTTTACAGAAACACTTACCCCATAAAACGATGTATAAAAAATAACCTTTACATGAGAGACCTGGAAATAGTAGATCAGGTGCTCACAATAATAGATCCATAAAAAATGCATTAATCCTCTATCAAAAAACATTGATTATTATTATATATCCCATTTGGGTTCTACAATTTGAGTATAGAAGTTATATAGTGAGAATCTAAGAAAAAGGAAACCACATATCATTACTCATTATATGTGCATATGATCTGTCAATAATGAAGGAGATCAGTATAAAAACACAAGAAGAGAATCCTTATAGACCAAAAAGTAATGATTAGTTCAAAAAACATGATATTAAAATGTCCTTATTGTAAAAACATGGTTTCCTTATATTTTTAATCCAATTTTTATGGTGTTAAAAACCATTTGAATGGATTTATTGGTCACCATTAGAGGTTTAAAGAACTATTTTCCCTAACAATATTCATTCAATATACTTCTTTTTTGTGGTGATCAGTTTGATTGAATGGCTTTTTTATCTTTGAACCAACCATTACAACCACATTAATACAAGGTTATATTACTTGTACTAGGTGGATGGAATGTTTAAGGACATTTTGTTCCCTATTCTAGTGGCTAAACATAGGTTATATAATTTTCTGTACCAAAACACATGACACTCTTTTACCATTCACCAATTGTGAATAAACCCATGGGCCTCCAAAAATTATCAAAATTTCATGAAATTACCTCAAATCAAAACCCAACTCAGTAGAGTCTAATATAGGGACATGAATTACCTATAAAAAAGTAATGTAATTTTGTAGACTTTCTTTCATATACACAAGGTTATGTAAGGGCATTATTCTAGGTATATAACATAATTGTATGATATATTACTGTTTATATATGTTCACATTGTTATATGTGTATGAGTGGACATCATATCATGTCATGCACTAAAAGAGTGAGCATCTTATCATTAATAAATTATTAAAATATTATGATTTTATATAATTATATGTGTTCCACTTATTCTGTTTCAAATATGCATTCATGGATCAAGATTCATTATTGATGATTTTTTACTCTTATGGTTTTTTTAGTTTTTATAAACAAAATTTAATCAACAAATCCTGATGAATGATAATTAATTTAATGGGTACTTTTTTAATATGTTATGATAATTTTTTCATGCCTTTATGCTCACTTATGTTCATAGATTGATATCCTCTATGTTTATGGTTATTGATCATCTGAGCTCATCCATTCATATATATCCTTTTTAGATATGTTATGGGGAGATATTTAATGCGTGTAATATATTTTAATATTATTATTATAGAATAACTTTAAGATAAATATTGTATATTCTATAAAAAAATTATATGTATATAATATAATGAAAAAAATATTATGGTTTCGAGGAATATATAATTGCATTTTGAGTTTAGTATTAATTTAAAATGATGTTATTTTTATATATATTATTCTCATGTCACCTAAATAAAAAACATTTATATATGTATACATGAAATAATCTAGATGAACTAAGAAATAGATGCCACTTTCAGGTACACACCATGAAATTTAGATATATATATTTCAGGAAGTATCTACCACCCATTTTTAGAGGAAAATATTTATTTTTCTAGGCCATGTACTATTTATGGAAATTATATATATATTTTATGTGATTTTATATATTGTATATCATCCATAGGATAATAGGTGGCTGAATAGAATATAATTAAATTTAACTATTTTAATTTAATAAATACAAAACATATGTTTATATAGTGATTCAGATATAACATAATTTAAGTATTCATAAAAACCCTTAATTTCTTGAGGATGTGTTGTTTAAAAATATACTCCATGAATTATGAAGGTGGGTGACAAACATTTTACACAATCATTTTTTTTTGTTTTTTTAAATGATGATGTAATCTTGATCTTGATGTTGTGTTTGTTTTCAATCAATTTATAGTTTGATTAATGACTATATAGTCAGTGTATTATGGGTGGAGGTTAATTGTGATTTTATATAATGACTTCCAAATTTGTTTGTGTGATTCATTAGATTATATATGTGTGTAATCATGTTGAATGTAATTTATTTCACATAAATCAATATTATGTCACACTAGTTGAGGAATATTCATGATAATTAGGTCATGATCCATTCTATGTCTTGATTCTCACACAAGTCAAGAAAACTCTTACATAAGTGAAAGTTTTATAGATGTAGCATACCTGTGGATGATATTATATATACTAATTAAGGTGGAAATTTTGATATAGAGTAACATGATTTAAACACTATGAATGTAATATCACGATATTTTTCATTATGAATGAGATTTAAATTTAAATAATTTATTATCCCATCATTAAAAAATAAAATTATATTGAGGAGGAATAAAGAAGTTTCTTTCTTGGAAGCCTCACACGAGTGAATACAACATGTGAAAAAATACATGGTTTAGATATATATATATATATATATATATATATATATGCAATATCAATATAATTATTTGATTGATACATACAAAAACAAACCTATGATAAGGGAGTTTTACAATGGTACATTATTAAAAGATATAGCTCAAAGATAATTCAATGAATAAGGTAGAAAAAAGAAGTTAAGAATAAAAACCATAGGAAAACACCACTATGTGAATAATGTTGTATAAAAGAACTCAATACAACTATACTTTAATGTAGGTAATTTATTATAAAAACAAGAGTGAAAGTACATTGATAAATTATCATCCTAAGAAACTCCACGAAAGAAAATATTTTAATTGATAAATATTGGTGATTATTGATGAGAGACTAAATTAAATTCAAGAATGATTCTAATGGGATTCTGATAAAAATATAATTACACACTATTTAATACATAATATTGACTATTATTATATGAAATTGAATAAATATCATACGAAGTAGAGTTTAATGTGGAGGTGAAAAAAAGATCTTGGGGTTGTATTGTTCTTTTCCATGGTTCAAATTTTAATTCTTTCTAAACAAATAATGATTGTTTGTCATAAAATAATTATATCCAAAAAATAATTAATGACTACTGGAATAGATTAAAAAGAAATAAATCTATGCATATGATTATTTGAGTAATACTAATTGGTGAATCATGACAACTAATTATGTGTTTCTATTAATATTTCATTTATTTTTGTGATGTATTTTTTAGATTACTATGATATGTTTAAATAGTTCTAGATAATGTTGGAATAAGATCCAATGATTCCCAAAAGTAATAGGTGCTATCATAGTTTAACACTATATTATAAGTGTGTTTCATATTATAATATTTAGTATTAGAACCCCAAGATAAGGATATTAAATATTTTCTCTAACTTCTGACCCGATAGTGAATATGATTACAGAAAATGAATTTCTTCTCTATTATGATTGAAAATTAATTATTTGGAAACATAAGACAATATAATGTAATATAAATATTTCACAATATGATCCACGTTCAACTATTCATGTGTTTTGTGTCATGGATTTGACAAGAAAAATTTTAACTGAATTTGATGGGAAAATTCATTATATAGATTCCAATGATCAATAATATCCAACTGGATCCCTATCAGATCATATTTATTATAATGTGATGAGATTCACTTTTTCTACTATTTGAGGTAAATTGGAAAATTTATATTGATTATAAACATGGTTATTGAATCCAAGATACAAATTTTTCATTATAATAAATCACCATGAGAATACATATAGTACCCATAATTGAATTAATGATGTTATTTTATTGATTCAGGGTCATATCAGGAAGTTAAAGATATTAATATTATTAACATCATATTATAATGAAATAATTCTATGTGTAGTATTATTTTTTATACTAATTGAGATATTTATATGACCAAAATATCTCTTCAGAATATTTTAAGTGGTTTAGTGTCTTATGATGTGTGAGAAAAGATAGATACCAAATTAATCAATTCAATTACTTATATATACTCTAATGAAATTAAAAATAATATATTCATTAAAAGTGGTATTTACAAGAGAATGTGGATTATGAATTGCACTTCCTAGTGAATAGAAAATTTAATATAGGAAGTAGTATATTTGAATTCAATCTATCTCTAATATTCCTTAAATGTGGTGATGTTGGCCACATAAAAACAAAGTAAAAACTTATTATTTTAAAATAAGAATGTGACAATTTAGTCAAAAATATCATTACTGTATATTTCCTTACTGTGAATACATTAAACTAGAACAACCATTAAGAAAGATGTTCCAATGATAGAGTATTATACGAAATTAAGAGGTTGAAAATGAGGACTTTATCATGATAGATAGAACATGACTCAAATTAGATATTTAATATATCATGATGGACATAGATAACATATAAACTTGAATAAGATGAAGAAGATTAGTGCAAAGTTGTGGTTTATATTAAGGAAGAACACAAGAGAGCTAAAACATATCTCATTATATATACAATTAAATATAAAAATATTAAGACTTTTAAAAAAATTATAATAATATATGGTTCAAAAAAATATAATATTTAATGAATTGAAAAATAACTATCATAACAGTCTCATAGTCATGTGAATATATAATTTTTTATGAATATTATAAAAAATGTATAAAAAGCGATAAGCTTTTTTGGACCATATTATTTGTGTAATGGAACCAAGAAAACAACATGGAATCCCTTGAATATAAATTCGATTCACTCTGATGTAATATTACATATCAAATGTAAAATGTTGATTCTAATATGAAAACTAGTTTTTGAAGGCCCTCATAAAGAGAATTGTTATAAATTGAAAAATGATGCTCGGATGGAAAAGAGAACATTTGGAGAATGGAAAGTCACATGTTTATTTTTAAATGTGGAATAGTCTATGATGCTAATACACTAGAAGTAACTGAATTAAAGGATAAAAAGAAGGATATATAGAATGATGGTGATACTAATTTCATACTTAAGGTAAAAATTTAAAAACAATGGTATATAAAATAAATTAAAATCAAAGAGTTAGTGAAAAATATATGTCAACCATATCTTATCCAAATACAAAATGATTACAATGGCTATGTAATTATATATAAAATAATGAGAGACTATTCTTTATCTTAAGAAATGTAAATATTATGGGATTTCTGGACACACCATGTCCTTTTATGAAGATAAAAGAAGATATTTTAATGTGAAATTTCCTAAAATATTTCCAAAATAACTAGTCAATATTGTTAAAATAATATGGGAAACGATTTATATAGATATTATTTCTATGATAAATTTTTTAATTTATGCTTTTTTTTTATTTTAGGGTAATCAAGAATAGGTGTTGAAACAATTAAAGTACAATAAATTTAAATAAAGGCAACTAAAAATGATTGTATTAAGAGATATATACAATCTATTGGATAAATATTATGATTAGGATTATATTAAAATTGATAAATATAAAAAAAATCCCATATTATGCCTCATCTTAATCAGGTATTATATATATATATAATAAAAATAATAATAATCAGGATAAGATCAATCATAATGACAAAAAGTGTCATTTTAATACCTAAAATTGATTTCTAAGAACATATGATTGGAATTATTGAAATGATAAAGAATTTTAATGGGATACTAGATATAATATTAAATTTCATAAATAACATTCCATTAAAAAATAAGGGGAGTTTTTATACATGATTGTAATGAGTTAGGATTATTGATAAACTTATGTTCTAAGAGGATAGATTATGGAACAACCTCTGGAGTTTAATTCAGACCATTTTTAAGGAATTATTTTTTTATTCAATATATATGAAGAAAATTGTTCTAAATTACTGAGGAAATGGTGGAAAATGTATTTCAATATTTACCATTAGAGAGTAAATAAAACCATTGTATCCTTATAGTTTATGTAGGAAAAAACATTTTGTGTCAATCAAAGGATTATCTTTACCAATAGGGAATGCTGAATATATCAATGATAAATGATATAGTGACTAATTCATCTCTAAAAAGAAATATTGAATAGTTTTGAAATACTTTTATATAGTGATATATGGTTGGAATTTTTTATAATGAAAAAAGAACATGCATACAATCATAATGATCTAGTGTATAATGATGCCTTTAGATTAATTATAATATCATGATCATATTTTATATGATATTTAATTTTCCTTTTCAATGATTATATTCACATGGATTTAATTATATTTAGGAGAACAAAGACATTAGTGGTTGAATATATGAAGTGGTACAGGGGAAAATATATATTGAGACTTGGAAACTGATTGAAATATTTTAATCTATTCATAGAACACAATATTCTTCTAATTTTAAAAATACATCTTGAAACATGGAATTAAAAATTATTTTCCATTTATATAAACTCTAAAATAGTATATTGATTACAATTTCATAAATATTGATGTTAAAAATAATTCTAAAATTGGTATATTTAAGGATAAATCTCACTCCACTCATGATGTTGTGTGTTATGTTTTGCATTTTATACTAAAAATAGGATATTCCTATCTATGGAAAAGATAGGAATCATTAAAAAAATTATCATTGATGCATTCCAAATTATAGATAATTATGAGTCTTCCAAATAAAATGTTATAATCAAACAATACTAGAAACCATGAATATATACATAATATACTGATGATGGAGAGTTTCTAGGATACTCAATAACGATTAATGTATAAAAATACCTCAACAATAGGATAAATACACAATGGGAGACTAATAAAACCATATTATTAAAATTACTTATTTAAATAATTCATGTACTTCAATTGTTGGTAACATATATGATGATGAGTATGAACATTAAAAAATAAAATTGTTTCAATATGATCCCAAAATGATAAATGCATAGATTCTCAATCAGGAGACGTGATTTCTCTTTATGAATGGTAGAATTCATCCAAAGGGAAAACGTGAGACAAAAAATTAATCCATTCAATAGGAAAAGGGATAGATTTTCCATGTTATAGGTAATAAAGAGGATGTATTTTGAGCATCATAATTAGTTTTTTTATGGTAGAAGAAACAATTTTTTTGATGAAATAATGAAATAATATTTGTTCATAACCTTGAATAATGAAATTTTTAAAATTGATAAAAATAATACATGGGAATTGATAAAATATTTAAAATTAAAATATTATAGAAATAATATTTATATTAAATAATAATACTAATGATCATGGAAACATGAATAAACTACTACAGATCTAATTTGTGAAGGATATGAACAAATTAGATGGGTTGAGGTTGAAGTAGAAATAACACCATTATCCAAACCTATGTATATCCAAATCATATTGGTGTTGGAGTTTCAAAGAGGATTCATAATCTATCATATTGATAATACAACATATTTCTTCAAGGGAATTTTTTAAGAGGAGTAAATACTGAATATATGGAGTGATTATTTATCTATATTGATATAAAAGTTATTATGTTTGGATAGTGATTTTATGATCTCAATAAACAAACAAGAGAATTATATGATCAACTAGAATCATATTTCAAAAGTTATGATTATGAAATTGGAATCTTTTATAACATTTTATATGTGTAAATATCTTTAGGATAATAGTTTATTTATATGAACTATGTTGATTGCATCATATACGGTGTATGTAGATATAAATCAACGGTGGTATTTTCTCAAGATTAGATATTTTGGTGTTTTTTTAACAAATATGTATTCTAGTTCATAATTTGGTACAAATAGATAACTGAATATTTTTTTATTCATGGTATGTAGTAGGAGAGTTGATTCTGAAATTTGACTTGATATATTATAAGAATAGTCAACTATAATTTCAATAATAATCATTTATGGGATGTATAAGGATTTAAAATCGAGGTTTATCACCATTAAACAGATGAATAATATTGATATTCTTATATTTTGATGCAACATGACTAGATTTTATCTTGAAAACATGAAGTATTGTGGAAATCAAATCAATTAAGAACATCACTAATCCTGGAGGAGGATTAATATATTATAGTGATGAATTCTTGTAGTCTACATATGTGGATGAAACAATAGTTCTAAAATATTGGTGGTGAAGGGAAATAGAATATGTTTCTCTTATTTTATTATAAGTGTTTGATTACGGACCTGAAAAATATTCTACTACAAACTCATACAAAAAATATTGAGATCTTGTTTCACTTAAAATTTTAAAATGTGTAGGAAGGAATGATAATGGTGGAAAAGGTTAGAACTAATGGCTATTTAGTGGACATTAAAAATATTATATGGGCACTCATGTTACATAGAAACATCATTTGAGATTCAGGGTTTCGGGACTTGAATTAGCTTGAATGGAACTTCGTAATTTCTATCCCAAATTATCATCTAATTAATTTTCAATTTTTTCATATTTTTAAGGTTATTTCACATTGGGTTTACTATAAAAGTAATAGAAACAATACTAAAAATAAATGTATAAAACCTTATAATTAATTTAATAATATTCTTTCTTAGTGAGAGACACTCACATTTAAAGGATTAATATGGTGTACCATCGAGTGGGAGATAATAAACAAAGGGAATGATTATTTTTGTCAGCATGATGATAATATATCATGAATATAGATGTATTTCTAGAATGATGAATTAAATCATGCATGATAGTCTCTATTAGTCTCTTACATTATGCATCAAGTGTTACTAATGGATGTATAAACATTTGATAATTTGTCTGAAAACTATCTTGAAGAATTAATATGGTTTGGTAGTATTTAATTTCATACTAGATTAAAAAAAAATTAAAAGAGTATAGTTGTTGGAATAAGGGTTATCAAAGAATTGGATTGATTTTTTATTAATTTTGAATACATGTTCATGTTAATTATATTATTTATGGTTTAACAACCCTTGATTACATAGTATGCTTCCTTTTAAATAATTAAATATGTTGTGTTACAAGCAACATCGAGTTCTAGAACACCACGACATATCAAACTAACTGTTTAAAAAGTTGTTATGAATAGAATTAACCAAATTATGGAATTTATATTTTTTCAAAATAGACATAATATTTTGAATTTTGAATATCAAAATATGCTTATGGAGGAGTTTTTTTATTTTCCTGAAAAGTTTCAATTTTTTGAATTGTGAAAACTAATGCATTGTTGTGTAAAACATACTTTTTCATTTAAATTATAATTTTATTATAAATTTATTTTAAAGTCACAATATTTAAATAATACATATATTCATCCTTTATAGTTCATTATAATCTCTTTATAATGGAATTACCTATAATATTTATTGAACTTTTAAATTTCTCTCTTAACATCCTTCTATCAACATCAACAGGATTTGTATTAATCATAATTCCCCCGTAGCTGGGAATATAATTTTAAAAAATAGACAAACATGGTTTAAAATCGAATGAAATATTTTTTCTAACAATATCAAAATATTTTTTGGTGAATTATAACTTTTTTAATTTATTTACCACAGTTAAAGTAAAATCGGGTAATTTAATGTAAAAATAATATTATAATAATAACATATTATCTTAAAGAATTTCATATTTTCCTTGGATATGTTTTTTTAAACCAAATTAAACCTTAGGCATAAAATATAATCCTTTTTTTTGTGTAAAATATTTTCATTTATTCTATTTTATTTATAGAAGAGTTAAAAATGTCATATTAATATTATAATATCATTATGATTTCTAATAAGAAGATATATAAGTGAAATGGTCGATTGTAAATAGTGGTTAGAAATATAAAAGGATTATCAACTTAATATTAATTATATTAGAATTTTTAGAAATAAATAAGTTTGTTAAATGTTGACACAATAATAATGAATAAATTGAATTCTCTAAGAAAGATTTAATTAAATGATATTAAAAATATTAAAACAAATATATTTTCATTTAATTAATCGCATACCTTAACTTTATAGATAAAATATACATGTTAGTGACATATAGGAATTATTGGATCGATGTTGTCATTATTATTTGGTATTTTTTTAAAATGAAAATATTAAATAGTATCAAAAGTAATCGAAATGATAATTTAAAATAAATAATATTTGACAAAAAATTTATAAAATTCATTAAAAAAACATATTAACAAAAATAAATTCGAAAGTGTTATATATATCATTTACGATCTAATTAGTGTTCGTTTTAGAAGTTATATTAAATATATTAACTATATATTATAAAGAAACAGGAAAACACTTCAATGGTTAAACTGTTTAACTAATAGTTAAATTATAAAGATAATTTTAATTTTTTCCCTAAACGTGTATAAAAATAATTTTATGAGATTTTTGATATAATAAAATATCTTATCCTCTAAAAAAATCACTTATACACTATTTTAAATAGAAATTAAATATATAAAAATTTTACAGTTTGGGAGTTTCCAAATGTGACCCTTCCCTCTCTTAAAAAAAGAACCTCCCCTTATATTTCGTTCACACCCCTAAATCCCCAATTATCAGCCAAAATAAACCCAAATTTCCTCCTAAAAACCGTAAAATAATCATATAGGCCATATATTTGGCATAAAAACATTTTAAGGGAACATTTTGTGAAAATTAAAAGGACATGCTCAAAGAATAGGTAATTGTTTTACAAATTCCATTCAATTTCATTTCATCATCTACTACATCTTCCTATGTTGTTTCTATACCAATGTAATATATATAGTATCATATACTTTATTTTGTGTTATTATAATTATGGAAAAACTATTTTATCACATTTATCCCTTATACAAATAACCATATCACCACGGATGTGTATGTACGACTTACCATCTCCACGCCGTGATATAATTTATTATTCCACGATACTTTGTATGGATGGGTATAATAATGATAATAATGGATATAACTAATTCATAAAAAAATATAATTATTCTATATAATTAATATAGCATCCAATTCCATATTCTTTAAACATCAATTGGTTGATATTGTCGCTCGTTACGTACAGCCTATCGTATCCATGATGCGGTGAGATTCTTTATCCATGTTAACGATTCAATAATAATTTTTAAATTTCTTTGATAAATTATAAATAATTATGTTAAACATTATATCATTGTATATGATGATAAAATACATATTTTTTATAAAAAACCTGACTTACACAATAAAACATGCATAATACAACAAAATAGTTAACACTCAAAATAATTGTAATACAGAAATATTATTATCACAATGATATATGAGGTTTATATATGATATCATAAATATGGATATAGATATAGTATATCATAATTAAATGGTTTTACCTTTATATAGGAGGTTCATTTACCATCAACTAAAGAAATATAAAATTTACGGGTTAATTTCACAATCTCTTTATTATATGAGTTTGGTTATAAATAAGTATCTATAGTTAAATATTTATCATCCATGTCCATGTTTCATAAACTGTATTTCAAAATATTATTTAAAATTTTAAAGTCATTTTCACCTTTGTTTTAATTTTTATAAAACACTTTTAAAGTAATCATTCAATCATTTTCTAATTGAGGTACTTTAAGTCATTTTCGATAAAATAAGGAATGATTTTTTTTTAACATATATATAGAAAGCAGAAAATTTCCAACATTATGATGATATAAAATTCTGAATCTTACCTTATAATCATAAATGTTTATTTTTCAAATAAGTAATTTCCTTTTATCATTTCATAGGATTTTAATTGTTTTCAATGTAAAAAAGGGATCTTTCTCTAAATTGTTTTAATGCTTTTATTATATTGATTTATTCTATGTCAACATCCTTTGTTGTATTTAATATTTAATTGAGGACTATTTATTATGTTATAATCAAAAATATTTTGTTGAATGGTTTAATATATATTTGATTGTGGATTTTCTATTTTGATACTATTCATGGATTACAAATAAAGTATTAACATTTCATATGCATGAATTAAAACAAATTTTTATGTTATGTTTTAACCTTTTCATATGTTAAATACATTGCAATTAGTAAGTGATAGGTGGTACCCTCTATATCCCCTTTATGCATCGGTTGGTCTCATGATACAAACTATTGTCTTCCAATGAGGCCTTGAAGGTATGGTTATGATGTCCAAAATTATGTATTTCCTCATTATGAAATTAGTTATTGATATTACATGTGATTATTCAACTAGAATAATATACATGTGAATGTTTAATGAAATTATTTTGTTTATTCATGCCATATTATTCACTATATTATGTTTAAAAGATTTTGTTTCAGATTTATACCTTTCCTTAAAAGAGTATGATTATTTATGATAACTTCAACTATATTGTTTGTCCTCACTGAGCCTCTAAGATCACCCATTTCTTATATTAAATTTTCTCCCATGATGTGAATATGTATATTATATTTTACCTAAAGGGATATATTATAGGATTTTATATATTTCAAATGGGATAATATGTTGTTTTTCATTTCTAGATGTAAAATAAAATATTATGTTTATATGTAATATTTCTAAGGCTATATAACTGATTGGTCCTTCAGGGATTGATTTCATGTGATCATACCAATGTAATAATATAATTCACCGACTCTATGAAACTAGGTATGTGGCCTTATTTTTGGTAGCATAGGAAGTTGAAAACTAACCTTGGAAACATGATTTGAAAATAAATTTAATTTAGGAACACTACCTAAAGATAGACATTGAGGATAAGTTTACAAGAACATCCTAAAATTTAGGTAATTTACGGATTATGAAATTATTCATAGAAAATACATCCATATTTTGATACTATAAGTGTACATGGATATGGAACAGATGTACCATGGAGTAACAAATTCGACAAGGTTTTCAGGTGTTAACTTTGGGTAACTCGGTACATGACAACAGGCCTTACGGCGCACGTGGTTTGATACTCCATGGGGATATACATAGGATAGTTCACATTTTATTTAGAAACCATTATGAATATTTTAAATTGAAATATTTTCTCAAAAAAACATTTTTATGATTATGGATTGGATATGCATAATTTTTTTTCAATTATGTTTAGTATGTTAATAGTTCATAATTTTTCATTATTATTTATAACATAATCTAGTGTATGAAATTGTTTGGAAATGGCACATAGTGAACAGATTGGAACCCATGTCCACACAATTATTCCATGAAGGTATTTCCCTCCTATAAAACAAAATTATAGTGCATCTACTGACAAAAATAGAACTAAATAGGTTATAATCATACTTATACAACTGACTCAGGTTATGAATAATAACCATACCCATATATATTATCTTGATCCATAATGTAGAGGATCAATGTTAGATCGCTTATGGAGAGAAAGACCTCCAACATTATATTGGAAACCAAATACATTTTTAGTTGAGCAATAGATATGTTCCTTAGAGGACTTTTTTCATTCCTTAGGGAGTAATGAAAGAGAAAAGGTTATTCTAGAAGTCAATAATCTATTAAGAGATACAGATCAATGGTGGTTACTTTTTTAAATGATGAAATTGGATGAAGAGGTATCAAATATCAAAATTGAGGGAATTTGAATAACAAATATTAGAAATATAATTTCTTAAATATCTATGATCCAAATAAGGGAAGAGGAATAAATACCACCATACTTTCCTAAAGTGAATAACAGTTTGTTACAAGTTTAGAGAAAAATTCCACCAGGCATGAAATTACATGGAAAATAAAGAAGATAAAAATGTGCAGTGAACTAATTTTAAATAGAAATGACATTATATAAATTATTTTCTTATTTGTAATGTAATCCTTCATTTTAAAATCCATGAGAGCAAGGTAATTCTTTTGAAGATTTACCATTATTATATATAACATAAATTGTGTTTTAAAAGGAACGATATTCCAATGAAAACTTTCTAAATGAGGTATGGTCATTATGAATTTATAGTAATTCCATTTTGAATTACTAATGCTCTATCTCTTTTCTTGGATCTAATGAATAATTTGATCAAGGAAAATCATGATGTTTTTTTCATAGTATTTTTTTATGATATCTTTGTATAATATAGAATCTATGATGAAAATGATAACTACATATGTATTTTTGTAAATAATAATATAAGAAATGAAATATATGTGATTTATGGAAATTCTAAATTAGGGATTTAGGAAATTTATTTTCATGGCCATATTGTCTCTTGGGATGTAATCCATATTTATCCAAAAAAGAAAATGGAAATACGAGAATGTAATGAAACAATTAGTATAACTCAGGTACATAGATTTATTGGTTTAATAGGTTACTATCGGCATTTCATCCAGAATTGTTTATTGATAGAAAATTACATTAACCAAGCTCACATGTAAAGGAGCTAAATTCAATGGGAAAAAATATTGTGAAGAAGGTTTTGACAAATTGAATACATGATTAGTCAATGCTCATATATTTACATTACTATCTGGGAATGATAAGTTCATGAATAATAGTGATGCATCATTGAATGCGAATGATAGGTTTATTTCTTATGAATCATGTAAATTATAAATTATTGAATAAAACTATCAAACTTAGGATCATGAATTAGGGGTGGTAATATTTTCTTAGAATATTGGTAGACACTATCTACATGGTGAAATATGTGATATATATATTGATTATAAGAATATGAAATATATTTTATCATATAAAATAATCAACATGAGACAAAGAACAAGTCTTAAGATACTCAAGGATTATGATAATTCAATATGATACCACCTAAGGATAGTAAATAAGGCGGATTATTCTTTAAGTAAGAAAACCCATGGAGTCATGTAATAGACAATTGATGAATGGGATCATGTGTTCATGGATCTAGTAAATATGGATATATGAATTATAATGGAATGTGAAACATCATTACATTATCAAATGGTTTCCAACCCGTCTTAAATGAAAAGGATAAAAAATTCCCATACTAATGATGATGAGTTTCAAAAGAAAATTAAAGATATAAAGTATAGGATATTTATTTACATTGTATATGAATATGGGATTTTGATATTTTGGAAGAGTATTTGTGTTCCGGATATACCTGAGCGAAAAATGGAATTATTGGATGATTCTCATTACTCCAATTTCTATAGACACCCTAGTGGCTCTATGGTGTAACGTGATTTGATGGAACATTAAATGTTTGACAATATGAATGGTGATATTACTAATTATGTGTCGAGTAGTTTGGTTCGATAAAAGTTGCAGGATGGTAGAAAAAATTTAGGAAAAGTAATGAAACCTCATACTATACATGTGTTGAAATGGGATGATGATATGATGGAATTTATCATGGGGTTACAAAAAATCCTAGAATAAATGATGTGATCTGGCTTACTGTCGACCGTTTTACCAAATGAACAAATTTTATTCCAATAAGAGATGATTTACCATTTTATCATTTAGTAGGAATATACATTAATATAGTTGAAAAACTTTATTGTGTACCCATATACATTATTTTTGATCATGATCACTATTTTAAATCACAATTATGGAAATCTATTCAGAAGGACCTAGATACTAATCTTCATTTGATAACTTCCTTCCACCCTCAAATTGATGGACCATCATGACATAAAATTAAAACATTAGAAAACATGATGATATCCTGATCACATGACATTCAAGGAATGTGGGATCAATATTTACCTCTAGTATAATTTCCTATAACAATAGCTTCAATTCATGTATAAAGATGGATCCATATTGAGCATTACATGGAAATACGATGACTTTTTGGGATGACGGTGGTCAATGAAAACTAATATCCTCAAAATATATTATGTAAATAATGGAAAAGGAAATAAATTTTTATTCCCATTTCAATATAGATCAAAAAATTTAAAAGAGTTTTTCCAATAATTAAAGGGAGGATTTTCAATTTAAAATGGGAGATCGTGATTTCATGAAGGTATCTCTTTAGATGGGTGTTATACGATTCCATAAGAAGGGTAAATTATGTCCCAAGTACATCAGAACATTTGAAATACTTCAAAAAATTGAATCTATAGATTACCATTTGTAAATACCACCAAGACCATCAAATGTTCAAGATGTGTTCCATGTATCAATGTTAAGGAAATTCATGCCATCTCCAATGCATGTATTCACCAACGAAAAAAATAGAATTGAAACCTGATATGTCTTAATGTGAAGTGCCCATAATGATTCAGGAAACTAGAGAACAAGTGTTGGAAAATAAGATAGATCATCTGGTAAAAGTTCTCTAGATAAAACATAAAATAGATGAGGTGGTATGGAAACATGAGGAACATACTATGAAGAACCACCCAAATATTTTTATGATGAAATATTATAGAATTTTCTAGGAATACATTATTTCAAGGATGGACGAATGTAACAGCCTATGCTTCTATGGTACTATTTCTTTTAAATAATTCAACATCTCTTGTTGCACGCAACATTGAGTTTGAACGCACCAAGGCCTATCAATGTACTCATTTAAAAAGAGTTCAGGAATATTAAAAACCAAATAATGAAATTTATAAATTTTATTTATAAAAATATATTTTATTTTATATTCATAATATAGAAATTATTTTTTGGTGAAGTATTGGTATTTTTATGAAATGTTTCAATTTTTTATGGATAGTGGAAAACACTACATTGTTGTTAAAATCATACTTTTTATTTAAAATAATTATTTTATTTTAATTTTATTAAAATTAAAAATAGATAATTATATCATATATTAATCCAATATAGTATGTTGAAATCATTTTATAATAAAATTAGATAGAAAAATTTATTGAACTTTGAACTACTCTTTTACCTGCCTTCTAGCGGCATCTACATAATTTGATTTAATAGAAATTTTACCGACTATGTGAATAGAATTTTAGAAATGGAAAAAAATTATAAAATTAGTATGAAAAATGTGGTATAATAGCATCAAAATATTTTTTTTGAATAGTAACCATTGGATTTTATTTACCATAGTTAACGAAATATAGGTAATTAAATGTCAAAATAATATTCTTATAACATAATACTACCTAAAAATTGTCCAAATTTCATTACATAAGTTTTATTTCCACATAATCAACCTTATATTGAAAATATTATCCTTTTTAAACCACTTCCAGTATATTTGGACATTTATTATATGTTATTTAAAAAAGAGTAAAAAATTTCATAATCAAACATTAACAACTATACCATTTTTATTATGAGGATATATAAGTGATATGGTTAAATATAAATATTTTTAGATGAAAAAAATTATTATCTACATTATGGTAATATATTTCAACTTTTTTAAAATAACTAAATAAATTAATTCGGGACAGTCTATTGATGTTCTAATAGACTTATCATAAAAGAATTAATTAAATGATATTAATAATATTAACAAATATTTAATTTCACCAAATTAATGACACACAAGAATTTTATTAATACCATATATATGTTAGGGACATATATGATGTATTGGTAAGATGTTATAATTATGTTTTGGTAGTTATAAAAATGAAAATATTGAATAGTATCAAAATTGATAGAAATGATACTTTTAAATAAATATTATTTTATTAAATGTTATTAAATTATGAAAAACCCCAGGTTCATCAAAATAAAAGGTATAGTGTTTATTATGTCATTAATTATAAAATTTAGGTTCTTCTGGTATTTTATAGTAAATATATTAACCCAATAATATAAAAATATTTATAATCATGGTAAGAGTTAAACTATTTAACTAATGGTAGAATATAAATCATTAGGTTATTTTTGTAATCTAAACATGTCTAAAAAATATTATAAGAGATTATTTCGACACACTCTTATCATAGACTTAATATTACTCACTTTGGAGATAATTAAAACCAAAAACGAATTTATAATATTTTAATAGATTTGGAGTCTCCAAATGTGCCCCTACCCTCTCTTATAAAAGGGTAAAACCCTTATTTTTTAAAAAAATATGTATATATATATATATATATATATATTTCTTGTCCATAATTTATCCACATATCCTCCCAAAATTCTTCAATTCATCATAGAGTCCATACATTGGGCATAAATCTATCCTATTTATTCCTCGTGTGAAATGAAAAGAATACACACAATGAAGAGGTAATTGTTTTACCAATTCCATTCAAATTATTTTCTTCTTCAACATCCTCATCCTATGTTTTTTACATAACAATGTAATATGTAATGTATTATATATATTTTGAGGTCTTATTATAAATATGGATAATTCATATTCCACTATTTATACATCCAATGAATAAAAATATCACAATGTGTGTGTGCGTATGACTTAACATGTCCACGCCAGGGTCTAATTAGTTATTCAACAGTGCATTTTTTGGATGGGAATAATGATGAGTATAATTTATATAATAAATTAATATATAATGATATTATTAATTTAATATTAATATACCTACAAATTTGATAAAATTTAACCATCAAGGGATTCATATCATTGTTCGTGTGTTCATGCTCTATATCATCTCCAAAATGTTTCGATATTGATTCTCCTCGTTAACCATTCAAGAATTATTATAAAATGAATATAATGAATAAAAAATAATTTTTATGAACATTATTACATTTTTAATATGAATACAATACAACCAATTAAAATCAAACAAGACTTACACAACAAAACATGCATAGGAAAACGAAACAGTTCACACAAGAAACAATGGTAGTACTCGTATTTAGTAAAAAAATGATACAAGATGGTCATATATGATATCATAAATATTTATATGGTTCTTGAATAACATAATAACTTGTTTTAACCATAATATATGAGGGTAAAAAACCCTTAACTAAAGGAAGGTACAAGGAAGTGGATAATTTCATAATCTTTTTATTATTCGAGATTGTTGATACTTAAGTATCTACTAAGAAATATTTATCATCCATGTACATATTTCTGAATATTTATTTCAAAATATTATCAATAATTTTTTCATGTAAATTTTACCCATGTTTTAATTTTAATAAAATTTTTGAATGGAATCTTTCCATCATTTTATAAATGAGGAACTTTATTTCCTTTTCAACATATTAAAGAAATAATGTTTTTTAACTTATACGGTTCAAGAAGATATTTTCCACCTTTATAAAAAATTTACATTATAATGCTTCACCTATAATCATAAAAGGTTGTTTTAAAAATTAATTTTTATATTTATAATTGCATAATAGTTTAATTTTTTTCAATGTCAGAATGGTATATTTCTCTAAAAGAGTTATAATGATTTTATTAGTTTATTTTCATCTATGTAAACATCCATTGTTGGATTTTGTTTATAATAGAGGTTGGTTTATTATGATACAATCATCCATATTGCATTCAAGGGATCATGATGTATTTTATTATGGATGTTCTATTTTGAAATAAACCATTGTTTATAGACAATGTAGTAACATTACCTATGATAGTTTTAATACAAATGTATATATTGTGCTTTACCCTTTTCATATGAGGAATGAATGGGACATAGTAAGTGATGGGTGGGACACCTATTGACACTCGATGCATATGTATATCTCATGGGAAAAACCAGAATCTTAGAATAAGGCCTTTGTGATATAGTAATTTTTAGTCTTAGTAGGTAGCCTTGATGGTAGGGTTATGATGTCTGCCTTTATGCATTTCCTCATCATGATATTATTTATAAAAATTCCATATGATTATTCTACTAGTAGAATATAAATTAGAATGTTTAAATAGAATTATTTTATTTAATCTTTCCATATTATGCTAAATATATTGTTTAAATGTCAAGTGATTTAGTTGTTTACCTTTTTTTAAAATATTATTCTTACTTATGATAGCTTCTAATATATTATTTATCCTTACATATCATATGATATCACCCATTTTTTATGTTTCATTTTCTCCTAGAATGAAAAAATGTATGTTATGATTGACCTATAGGTATATTCAATGGGATATGAGAGTTTTAAAAATGGATAATATGTTTTTTTATTTCAATATGTAATGTAAATCTTGTATTTGTGTCTAGTATTTCCCAGAATACCAAATTGACTAGTCCTTTGGGATTTGATTTCTTATAATAATGCTTATGTAATAAAATAGTACAATAACTCTGGGACATAAGGGTGAGGTTGTTACATGTGGAAAATGAAATATTTTTCTCAGAATTATTTTTCTCAAATGTTAAATAATATATTATGTGAAAAATATAATGGGTATTTAAAATTTTATTAATATAAATTGAAAGGGTAACATGCCGGAAAAAGTGATTTCAGACTAGTGGAAGAAGACATTAACTAGTAACAAGATGATATGTTTTATTTCAAAATTATTTTACTACATAGAAAAACCCTTCGACGAGTTTTAATTGTGATAATATACTGTTAATGGAGAGTTTCACATATATTTTTACTCTGGAGGAACCATGAAAAATATGTTTTATAAATGTTTTGAAATTTAATTTTGAGATTAATGTAATGTATTAATTATGGGGTTATCGTAAATTGTTATCATAGAATATAATTATCTAATTTATATATATATATATATGGATTTTGGGAATTTTTTTCTACCCCTCATAGTTGAGTGAATACAGTTGTTTGAAATGCACTATAACATGATATTTTAGTGATGTATGCTATATAAGGATAATTATTTTAGTGACATTTATATGATATTACATTATAGAAGTTTTTTCACAACACAATTTAAAATATCATATTAGAATAGAAATAGTTCCATTTATAAGGTATGGTAAAGTAGTTGTGTGATAAATACTTTGGGGGACCTACCTATGTGAATATATTTTCATGATGGAATTCACATTAATCGTAATGGGGAGAATGGTGTTGAGTGAAAGAACATATGATAAATTTATCGGTAAACCCTGTATAAAAGAACTGAGGTAAACATAATATTTTTTAAAAATAAGTAATGATTATTATTATCGAAATAATGATTTACATTACAATTTTTTTATTGGGATATCATTATAAAACCTAAATAAAACACATTATAGATTTGTAAGGGACCTACAATTCGTTAAATTGATTGAAAATCATCCAGTTTCATGAGCAAGAAGGATTCAAAATATTTTATTTGAGGGGGTAATTTCATATATCCTTTATTTAATCTCTATTGATTTTGGGTCAAGATGATAGTGGAAAAAGTTGAATAATATTACCATTCAAAAATATTATATTTATTGGAACTAGTAAAATGAAGCAATACTATGTACATTTTCCATGTTATAATATATAGTGGGGAACAAACATAAACAATTATGCTTTTATTTTATTTCTGAATTTCTCTTTTGATTGGATGTGGAAAAAAATATGAATGGTTTAATGATTTATTAAAAATGTCCTGAAATTATCCAATGAGTCAAAAAGAAAAACATATATCATGATTCAACCCTACCTTCTTGGAGTGTTTCATTTTTCTATATACTAATAACATGATCATCCTATCCTTTTTCTAGTAGCAGAACTAATCATAAAATTATATTAAAATAATATTTATTTAGAGTTAAATAATAAATCTTAATATACTATTTTCAAAATAATATCATATAAAATCATTTCTATGGGTGTAAAAAATAGTTCAATATCGTAATAATTTAACAATCTTTTTCTTGTTATATTCTCCATATATTTATAATTAAATTATAAGTGTTTTTTTAATTAAAAAATCTGATGTTCCCATTTTTTTACAATTATAAATCTATTATAATTTCATATAACAAATTTGATCTTTAATGAAACAGTTAACACTGGATTCTCTATTAGAGAAGGTATACTCCATACAATGATCTATCACACAATGTGAAAGCTTATTATAATTTATTTATAATAATGTTTAGATATTTAATTTATTAATGTTAGAATTTTTTTTACCATATAAACATATTTTTTAATTCATCATAATTATATTAACATAATTATATTTTTTATATGAAATGGGGTTTAAGAATGAATGTGTTTAAATTTATTTTCCATAAACTTTTATTTTATTTGACTAAAAATATTTTTATTTAGTATCATTAATAAATAAGTATATATCTATTCAAATATTATTTTAAACATCAAATAGGAGTTGCCTATGATAAATATTAATTACACTAATATATATATAATTATTATATTTATAAAATTACCTTTAGAAGATATATAATATTACTATTTAAAAATATTATATTTGAATAAAATAATATTTTTATATGGTTAAAAATAATATTAACTATCATTGCATTAATAATTACTAGGAAATAAGTTTAAAAACATAGATTAAATAAAATCATATTTCTCTACAAATCTATTTTCCCTATATCTCTTAGTTTAATTTAAATTTTATTTTTCTCATTTTTTGAAAAAGGCTTTTTGTAAATAAATCCATTGTTTGGATTCAGTGAATTGAAAATTATTAATAAAGGCCATGTTTTATTTTTAATAATTATATAATACATTTTTTATTTTTTAACCAATATTTAAAATGTTAAAATGGGTACACAAGGGGTCTTTATTTTTTGATAATATAAAGGTGTCATAAACTATAAATAAATCCAAATTTTGTATAAATTTAGTACATATCTATCTCGGATAAAATTTATATACCTAATTCAACAATACAATCATACAACCATGTGACGCCCTTCCAACCCATCAAATAACTTACGTTACAATGAAAATATCTTATTGTAACCTATATAATTGGCCTCTAAACTCCCCTTAAATGACACTCAAAAATTATGTTTCGACATGAAACTATATCTTCATTGCGTCCCATAGAATCTCCTTAAACTCATATAAGATTCTAGCCACATGACATTTGTATAATCCCTTCCTTTCTATGAAATCATCCATTTGAAAATCAATGTTATAAATGTAACTTCATTATTTTCTATATCATATTTTATTTTTTATTTTCTTTGAAATTTTTTTATTCCTTATAAATTATGATTATTTTATTATTTATAGAATATTAAGTTGTCTTATAATTTCAAAGTAAATGAAAAATAACATTCTTCGTTACTATAAAAAATGAAATCATCATTCGTTTGTTCTACTCTAAGACAATGATATTGTGTTAAAAAAACAAATAAATATAATATTATTGACATTTTCTGTTACTTGAAAAAATGAGTATAGATTGGGTTATATAGAACAGAGATATTTATATAAATATAAAATGATATTAATATAGCAATATCTAATAAAATAGTTATCACTTAGCGATTGGAATTATGGGTGCTATTATGATTAAAAAATCCTAGAAAATATATATTTTAAACTTATATGTAAAATTAATTCTTTTTAACCAGCTAATAGGAAATGAAAATAAGAACCATTTGAAAATAAGGAAAAAATATTTATGAAAAACTATTATTATTCTTCCAAAAATTCTTTCTCTTCATAAATAAAATGATTCACCACTAATGAATGGTTATATTGAAATTCAAAAATTATATATTCATTTCAATTTTTAATATTAATATTACTTTTTATATTTATTAGATATGAATGAATTTCTTTTTTTTCTTAAAAACAATTTTATATTATAAAGTTGGTTTCTCTCTTTTCCTCAATAATATTAAATTTAAATTTTGAAAATTTTGAAAATTTTCTTTTAAATTAAAAATAACTTTTTTAATGATAATTTTAAATTTATATTATTGTTAATTTTGTATAACATTATGTAATGGAAAAAAATTATGATTACAAGAAAAACATTTTTTATTAAAAATTTTTAAGTTGTTGTCCATAATTTAAAAATATATAAAATTAATTTATTTTAGTATTAAAAATCACATTAGGTCTCCAATATATCTGTTAATTTTGCTAATGTAATTAAAATCAATTTAATATTTAATATTTGTATTAAAACATTCAATCTTTTCAATCATTTCTCCTTCAAATATAACTATTTTATAGTATATGTCAGATGAATTTTAAATTTACATTTCATTGTTATATGTATAGATTATAGAAAATTGGTATAATAGTTATTTTTTTTATTTGATAATAAGATCAATTTATTTTTTTACCATTAATAATAAAAAAATAATTAGAAAATTTTAACTCTTCCGGTTAAGATTAAAATTAATTTACTAGGGGTTAAAATAAGGGGATAAGGGTTATATTTTTTATAAAACATCATAAACACCAATTTTCATCCAATTTTTATACCCTTTAATCACATATGTTATATATTAACCCATTTTGTTTCATTGGGTCTTTTGAAAATCTTGGGTAAAAATTTTTCTTCGAATAAATTACAAGTGTGCCACGTACCCCTATAAAAAAGGTCAACGCACTACCCAAATTGTTGTAGATACACACCCCATTGGTTATTAAAATCCCTAAAAATAACTATGTTAATTCCTTCAACTAACTCTATAATTATTATATTTTCATATATCTAAACTACTAAGGATTTTTGAGTGCACCAAAATAATTTTTCAGAAGAATAGGTAACGTCCACAACCAAGCATTACCTATTGTTTCTTCCTCCACAATAGTAAATTATTATCAAAGCACTATTATATAATAAACTAGTAATATTAAATAAACTGAATAATTTTTCTTTTAAGGTAATTATCAATAATCATATCCTCCTCCCTCAAATGGGAAATGAAATTGTTCATCTTCTCTATGGATGATACCCTCCCTGTGAACCGACGTAATTCATTTTCCATCACCTTTTATCATGGATGAATCTAATTAGTTGTATAATTAATATATATGATATATATGATATTACTATAACTATGAAATTTTAATATTATATCTACCTTCCTACATCAAAATCAATTGGAAAAATATAATACCACTCGTGTGTATGATGGACTACCGTTTCGTGAACCGATGTAATGTTTTTTTCATTTCAATTTTACTGAAGGGTAATAATGAAAAATTAAATTAATATAAATGATATTTTTATAAAATTTATACTTAATTGATTGTGATATCAAATATATAATATTACTTTTCAATATATGGTAATGTGATAACATCACTCATTTTTACAGTGGACTACCGCCTTGCAAAGCGATGTGATTCGTTTTTCACAAATTCATTACATAGAAGTAATTAGGATAGGTTTAAATATCTATATGTGATTTATATAAAGTGAATATACATTTTTATTTAATTTAAATATATTGTGAACCTTTATTTCAATTAATCCATTGAGAAAATGGAAATAATATTCATGTGTATGTACGGTCTACCATCTCCATGAATAGTGTTTTTTTATCTATAAAATATATGGATTCCCTAAAATACACATTTAATTAATATATATTATATCAATATCATGGTTACAATTTTGGATCTGATTGATCAATGATAAAATAAATATCACTAATCTAACAAACCAAAACATAATATAATTACTGAGTAGTTATTACCCAAAATAATAATTTAACAAGGAATTTTTTATAAACGGGTAAGAAAAGGGCATATATAAATAATATATGAGATGATAAAAATTATTATGTTTATTTAATATATTTTTCACTAACATAAATTTTTTATACATGATTTTATTACATGTATGAAGGATGTCCTGAATTAAGGTAACATATTTTTGTCGCATATCTATTTTTTGTGAGAAAATTCAATATTAATTATCTGTTACTTATATATTTTTTATGTAAATACAATGAATGTATTTTATGATGATTATAATTAGAATTTTTTTTATTAACATATCAATTTTATTATATGTTTTTAATGGGGTTTATGGTTAAAATGATTTCGATGTGATAAGAAACATTGGTCACAATTTACATTATTTGGGACATAAGTTGCATTATGAACCAACCTTCAATTATGAGGTATATATTGTACACATTGAAATATAATGTAATTAATTAATTTATTTTCATTTTTTATATGTTTCATTATATTTTATTCTTTCATTGTGTCCTACAAATCAATGTATCTAATGTGGAAATGGATTTGTGATAGAATCTCGTTATTTTTCAAGAGTGTTTATGATTACGTTTCTAATGGGGACATATTATTATCCACGTATTAAGAATATATATAAATTTATTATACTTTATTTTAACATTATAATTCGTTTCAATCATTCAATTTATTATATTTATATACTCATAAGACCATATAAATGTTTTTAATAATGAACTTGTTTATCTATCTCTTCGGCAAAAAACCATTTTTCATCCAAAAGCATTCCTCCTTAACATATTTTTACCAATTTTTTTTACATCATTAAAATTTTAGATGGAATAATATTTTACCAATTTCATTTTAAAAAAAAATCAAATAGAATCATCATGATGTTATCCAAATAAGGAATGTTGGTATTTTAAGAAAAAAAATTGTAATGAATAATTTATTTAATTGGTACTTCATTAATGAAATATCACTAAATCATGACCACATGGTGTTTAAATTATTCATTTATATGTTATCAATATTTTCCCAAATAAAACAATTTCAATAATACATCATTAATTTTTCGTTTCATTATTGATTTTGAAAGTAACATTATTTTCTTAAATAAATACTCCCAGTGATTTTCAAAAATATTTTTCATATAATATGACATCCTTCGATGTTACATAAACATTACAAAGGATGTTATCTATGTATTCCATTATTATTATTTATGATAATTTTTTATGATTATGTAGAAGATTGTTTTTGTGAAACCCATTTATTTTATGTGGGTTAGGTCATGGTAGAATGTACATTAAACCTATTTATTTTCCATTGGTAATGATAAGATGTAATTGTTATGAAATAAATTTGTTTTCATGGTTTCTTAAAATATTAATTATTAAGAACATGTTAATCACAAAATATTAGTATTGTGTGATGGGGGGACTATATCTCATTCTAATGCATTATTTAATCCTTGGTAAATAATGAGATAATCATATATTCAAAAACATGATTACATTTTCACAGTGTTATGAATAAACCTTATTAAATGTCCATGGTTTTATTTTTGTACTTGTATTTCATGTCCATATGATTATGATTGGACCTGGTCTTATATCTATAAGTTTATACAAGGGAAGGATTTCATATCCTTAACTTAATTAGTGAACATGTTTCTAATTATACATGTTCAATATGTTATGGGCTTATTTCTATACCAAAAATCTATATCTTATTCTAATGATATTCTCTCATGTATTATGTTGATATGTTCTATTATTATTCTTTCCTTTTGAAATTACATTATTTGTTCCAGGGATCATTTCTATGGTCTATGATACATGAGGAATGGTTTTTAATTATTATTATCATTTTATTATACCCTTAAGATAACAATATGTTGATATCATGATTGTTTACCCTTGCTGAGAATATGTGATCACACTTTATTATCATTCCCTTACTTGGTTATGATGAATGGTATTTTTATGATACGTTTAAGTGGGGGACAAGATATGATAAATGCAGTAGGGAGGTGGTGGTGTAGCACACTTCTAGACTAGTTGTTTATGGGTCATTGTTTCTAAATGCACCAGAACTATATGATTATGAATCATATCATTATTTTTTTATTTAATATTCTCCAATTATGCTATGATATTTACCTACGATATGTTTATGGTACTTACAATTAGTATTAGATAAAGGATTAGTTATCCCTTATAAACTAGGATAAGAAAAAATTTGTGATTACCCTTGGGATATTTCTATGGAAATATCTAGTGATATATTATAAGGACAAGTCTAAGGATGTGTTAACCTAAAAAATAACATGGAGTTTGGTAATGAAAATAGAGAGATGTTTCCATGAAATTATACTCTTTTCTAGAAACTACAATATCATTTGGTTCTGGTATAGAGATACCTTTGGGTAATAATACTAAAAATGATGCATTTAGATGGACTCAATCAAGACCAGGTTCTAGAAAATATGCCTTGCTGGACACTTCTATTGACAATCATTGGGTATAAACAAGGGAAATTCACTATCTATTTACAATATAAAATTGTGGATTTGAAAATTTCTCATGGATGGCCTTGGTTTAACTAGTTGTTTCATAGATTTGAAAAATTGTGTCATAATTTTTTTATTCAATAAATTATTTTTGTGAATATTTATTTTTAAACTATGATTTGTTTTCTCAATTTATGATTTTGTTTTTGGTCAATTTAGAGAAAAACAATGAACTACGTTAATATTTAATTTGATTGATAATGTGTTGATGAGAAACTAAATTAAATGATGACTATAATAGATAAAATTTCTATTTATTTTTGTAAAAACATATCATGATATGTGATTAATAATGTTCACCATATCCAACTCTTAGTATCACCAAATAAGATAAGGATAATTTTTATTGATAGTTTTTTGGTGGATACCAATGATTGATGAAAAATTGAATTAATAAATTAGGATAATATTGGAATAATAAATGAAGGGACTATATAAAAATAATGATAAGATGTTTTATATGAGGAGTGTAATTGAACTGAGTAACAATTACCATGGAAAAATAAAAAATTTTGTTAATTAAATAGATTAGTATAATGGTTTCTAGAAGGAACCATCCATGGTTGGATTTTATAAATTTATAAGTAATTGACATTATTAAATTAAATTTCAAATAGGGATAGATCATGAAGTGTATAAACAATGTGGTATATGTAAAAACAATTGTTGGTGAGGAAGATACTATGAATGAAATATAAATGGTATGGGATATTCTAATAGTATTATTAATTTTAAATATAATATTCATGATTATATTAACATGTATGAATTTCATGACATTAATCATATTTTATATTTTAGAAAATAGGTATTAATAAAGACGATGTTGAAGAATAAGTAATGGTTTAATAATGATGGAGGATGATTGATGTGACTGCATTTTGGAACTCGAGAATTATGTTATATGAGTCATGGATTATATAAGGATTATTCGATTTATTCTTTACATTAAAGATTTATAATGATGATATTCATATTACTAATGGACTACAAATTAGATTTATGTGAATGATTATTTTTAATGTAAAATGCATGATTAAAGGAAGATAACACCAAATATGTTCCTAATAATGAGAAAATTGCCTTTAGTTTTGATAATGAGATGATTAGTTTATATAATATAAAGTGTATATTATTGATATCAATGGGATTTATTAATGAATTTTTTGAAGAAATTGTATATGTTTTCATTGATGGTGGTTATAAAATTCTTAGGTTTTTGGAATAAATTGAATAAACAGTTGGTATAATTAAAGAACAAGGAATCCTAACTCTTTTCACTATTGTATTATAGTAATTTTGGTTATCACCATGTCTTTGTAAAATGTATGACCACATAATTAAATTTGTTGGTATTTAAAAATTGATAGATAATTTATGATATTTAATGGATTAATGTTAAAATAAATTTCTATATTTGAGTGAATTTATTTATATATTTTATTATTATAGTTTTTTCATTCATGGTGGAGCCATAATGTTTAATATTTATTTAAATTATTAAGATTTAATTTGTATGTTAGAGGATAAATTATTCTAATAATTATGTTTATGATAATAAATAGTTAATGAATTAAATACTTATCATTCATTTATAGATCTTATTATCCACTAGTGATTGAGTCATAATAATATTCTTATACATATTTTAATTTAAGAGTTAATGTGGAAATTGATAGAAAGTCATCCAAATTTTGAGACCATGCTTATGAAAAAGAATGACATAAGGTACGTATATATTCTCGTGAAAATTGAATAACATTGGTGAATGTATAATCAAACAACATTATGACTTGTTACTATATTTTTTAATTATATCAATGACATTTTTGACATGTCTTTGGTTTTTGGTTTGTTGGTTGTTTATTTCATCATGATCATTCAATTTCTTGTAATCAATGATCTCTATCATTATCAATAATTATTTTGTAATTATGATATTCTTCAATGTCAAAATATTAACTTCCCGCATATGTTATCCTATTTTGAAACCAATTAGTTTTTATTTAATAGGATCTTCACACATCCCTTTATCTCTTTTCAAGGTGAATTTTTATTTACCCTTTTTAAAACATGGGTTTCTCAAGAAGGGATTGTTAAATATTAATAAAATTATTAAACAGCACTAGTCCAAATTGTGAAAAGTTTCTTTCAATTAGGGGGAATCATTTAAAACTAAGAAATTTTTAATATTATTTTTTCATATAAATTTAATCATTTCTATATTTTTCTTTATGTGAATCACTGAGTCTATCTTGTATTAAAAAGAACTATGAGTTTTAATGAAAAATGACATACTACTAAAATATTATTATTTAGTATGATATTTATATCATATCCTTTTGAATGTACGACAAGAATATGATTATTTAAATTTTGAAAATATAGGATTCTAAAATGGGTATAAAATGAATTCTTTGTAAGGAAATTATTTGTAAATGAAAATAAGAACCATTTAAAAATAAAATATACATTTTCCGGAATATATATATATATATATGAAAAATAATGTTTTATCTCAATAATTTAAATTCATATCATTTTTTTGTTATTTAAATGTAATTAAAAAATTATATATTCAAAATAATTTTTTTAATAGTTATATTTTATTCAAGAGAAGATATAATAATAAATCCAATTATACAACTTTAAAATATTTTTCTAAATTACAGTTTTTTCAAAAGTTGACATTTATTATTTTTTTAAAATTTTTCATAAGGAAAAGTTAATTTTTGAAATAATAATAATTTTTGGGGTCATCATGTCCAAATTTATTGTGGAGAATTTTTTAAATTTTTCTAAAATTATATTTTCTTGAATATTAAAAAATTATTTTCTAATAACTATTATTCATTTCTATTAACGAAATTAATAACAAAAAAATTATTTTAAGATGGTTTTAAATATAAAATATGTCAAATTATATATATTTTAATACAAATTATTCCATTGGATTAAATTTCATAATGAATATTTATATAAAAAAATATAAAAATTTGACACTATTCCCTTTGGAAAATCACTTTTTCATCACGCCTTTGAAATTTATTATATTTTTTATTTTTTTACTTCTACATATGATATTTTGTAAAGTTTATTCAATATTTACACTTAGTATAAATTTTAATTTTAAAAAATTTATAATTAAATTTTTTCCATTATGAAATGTACAAGCATTAAAAAAAGCATTCCCTTAATTATGGGGAAAATTTGTTAACATGTTGTTAATATAAGATGATAATGGTTATAAATTACATGGAACACGTACAAAACCCCTATTGTTTCCATATATTGACATTATAATCTCTATGGTTTGAGAATAAAAAGTTTAGGATCCTTTCAAAATATGAGAAATAAGGATCAAAATTTTTATTTTCAAAAAATACTAGTTTGTCACTCACTCCATAAATAAATGTTTTCCCCCTGTACTTTTATTTTAACACTAAAAACCCCAATTTGATATTCCAATATCTTCCAAAAAATTATTACATACCTCCTCTCATCCAATAAGCTTGATTTGGGTCATAAATCAATCCTAGGATGAATTTTCATTGAAACTAGAAGAATGGGTTTGAAAAAGTTTTCACATCCCTAATCGAGCATTTTATATTTTCTTTTTGTTTTTAACCTTATTTAAATTCCATTTAAATATTGATTATATAATAACCTAATTTATTCATTATAATTTCATGTTTCTATTTTATATTCAGTACCTATAACCATATCCTCCTCCCTCAAATGGTAAACAAACCATTGATCATTAGTACGGTAGACTATCCCCTCGTGAATCGATGCAATTTGTTTAACATAAACATTTCTCATGGATTGGTATGCATAATTATATAATTTAAATATAAGATATTATTATTCCTAAGGAATTTAAAACCTACATTTACCATGTTATATTGAATCCCATTGGTATGTAATGATTTCACTCGTGTGTGTGGAAGACTACCACAGTGTGAACCTATGTGACGTTTTTTTCATTTATATTTTAAATACATGGTAGTTAAGATAGAATAAATATATATATATATATATATATGACATTCATAAAATATTTAAACTTATATAATCTCATTTATTATATACATTTATTCCCATAAAATATGTGCCTTATGTATTGCAATTATTTAGGGAATTACTCATGTTTATGATCTATGATATATAGGGAAGGGTGTCAAATTTTATTCTAATATTTTCAATCTCTTATTCTGATAATATAATGATATATCCATTTTTTACCCTTCCTATGAATTGGTGCTTAAAAATTCATTTGTTTCATTTCCCCAGGTTATGATGAATGGTATTATGTATGATATGTCAAAGAAAGGTCATAGTAACGAAGAATAGTGTGAGATCATGTAGCTTAATTATATAATAGTTATTAACATGTCCATATTTCAAAATTCACTAGAACTAAAAGATTAAAAATTGTATCATTATGTTATATAATGAATATTCATCTATTAAGATGTTATATTATGTAACTTATGTTGAGGGGGTTTAAATGTGAAAAAAACCTCCTCTATGATGCTACAATTTTCATTTTCATTCCCCACCAAAATTTTATGGATATTAGGATGAGATTTAATAATTAATGTGATCTTTATATTATTATTATTATTCTTCAAGGATGATAATGGGAACATATTAATTATATGATCAATGAACAAGCATTGTCATTTTAATCATTTCATATAAACTTACCAAGTAGATAATATTTTATTCAAATTGTGTAATATTTTTTATTCATTTATAATATTATTATAAAAATTTATATTTATTATATATAATGATAAAAAACATAAATAATTTCATTATTCTTTAGGTACTATTATTTTACAACAAAACCACATTATAATAATTCCATAAATTAAGGGATGTAATTTTATTTTTGTCTATTTAACCACCTACCTAAATAATACTATGAATTTTTATCATTGATTACTATAGGTACATAATTAATCATATAATATGATATAAATAAAATAATTATATAAATACTATGAATTTTTATCATTAAAAAACTTTCTTTAGTAGATCCAATGGGGGATATTTAAAGATAAACCATTTGATATAGCACAAATACTCTAAAATTTCCTCAATAATTATAGGGAAAACTCTATAAAATTTAATAGTATTTATACATTACAATTAAATATCATTAATTGATTTTTTTAGGCCATTGTAGAAATATGGGATCTAATAAATGGAATGTGATCCAAATAAATACCAATTATCAATGAATCGATGTTTTTCTAAATAAATATAAGGTATATAGAGTTGACAGTAATAATATTATAATCATTTTAGAATTAATTTCTTAAGTTATGAAAAATATTATCAAACATATAGAGTTACCTAATAATATATGATACTGTGTATCAATATATGAGCATTTAATGTAATATAAACCTATAACACACAATATAACCACTAATACATTTTTAGGTGAACAATAGACCATGTATCTATAAATATTTTTTAATTGTTGGGAAGTTTTTGAAATGGAGAGGTAGTCGATCATCTGAGGAGATATGTAGACTAATGGTAGTCAGTTATTACATATAGTAAATTGGAACATGATATTGAATACATATAATGTGTAACTTTTAAATTGGGATCCAATTCAAATACAATTTATCTTTCACATAGACTATAACTGTAACATAAATTAATCAATCATTGAAATATGGGTGATGAATATTTTATTGATAACAAGTATATCATTTAATTTCCATCTTTTCATGACATGAACGAAATTTATATAGACCATAGAAATTATTGGTAACTACTTTGATGGGCATATGTTAACACCATGAAGGGTATTGGTCTTTAAATCCATTCAGAATATGAGGTTATAATATTAAAAACGAAAATGATTGAAAATTACATCTCAATGATTTATTTATTAAATTTAAATAAAGTGAAAAAGAGGTCGGATTGGGTTAAAAGGAAGAATACCAAAGGGGGGATATAAATAATGGATGATATTACAAAAACATTATAAAGTATGGTTGAAATAACATGGCTTTTGAAATAAGTGAATGGTATTTTTTAAAGTGTTAATAAATAGGCCATCATTAATATGAGTGGAGAGGAAAGGCTAAGGATATAAATATTAAATGAATTAACTATAGCCACATTATAATTTTTTTAACAAAACCCCCAATCATGGAGGTAATTTTGTTTAGAAAATAAAATGGATAAATTTATGTCTTATAATGTTACTGTAACTAAAATTAGTGATCATATAGATGTGGTGTCATGTTGCAGGATCATTCCCTCAATGATAGATAATGGTTTATTTGATAATTTTTTATCATAATCTATTATATATTCCAATTTTCTATAATTTTTTTGTATTTTCCTAGAACCCTTGTAGGGGATTTATCAATTAAGACAATAAGTGGGAATCTTAATATATAAATGATGTTGTATGATGTTTTAATCCCAATTCATGGGTTCACCCTATTTTTAAATTTTCATGTTATATATTTTATTGAACTTGATAGAATCCATAATATTTATTACCTGTCATTGTATTGTGAAAATATTTATATCAAATATAATTATATTGTGGTTTTTTTAAGTGTAGTTGAGTATTTTGTTTGTAGATAGAAAATTTCATCATCTAAATCTTATTCATATCCTCCCCAAAAAGGTATATATTATAAACATTTTTTAATATAGTATGATCATGAATGATTTATGGATAAAGAAGATATTCTATCAATAGATTATTTAGCCTAGGTATACAAGTTTTTTGATGTTTTTATAGAATAATTACCTGATTATCAACTATGGTGTGATGTTCATATCTATAATAAAATAATTTTTCATATAATATAATTACCAAAATATACTCATGGAATAGAACATGTAGAGTCAGTGGTGTTTAGGAATCTATTGAATATGTTTTTAGTAAAGAACTTATATGCCCTAAAATTTTACCATTAGGAGAACCTATTTTATTCATGAAAATGAAGGGTGAGTATATGATATTTTCCATTAATTTTATGGTGATCAATGATGTTAATTTAAATATTAAGTATCCATTAACAAAAATTTATGACATATATGATCCCCATATAAGATTGAAATACCTTTCAGTGATCATTCATAACATGGATTATACTCATGTAAGGGTAAATAATATTTATATACAAAGAAAAACATTCTAAAAAGTAATAAAAATTAAGAGTATATAATAATTTCTTTTGGATTCTTTAATGAACCATATGTTTTCATGCATCTGATGAATATAATGTTAAACGTGTAATGAAATATGACATAGAGTTACAAAGATAATTAGGGTTTTTGTGAATAATTCCTAAGTTATTGATTAAAAATTAACTCTATAGTGAAATATAGTAGGTGGAATTTTGGATTAATGATGATTCTTCTCATAAAACTATTATCTTTAAGGATGGAATATATATTGAACCATCACAGAAAAAGGTAGTAAATTATTTCCATATACAAAAAAACAAAACTAATATTCTATGTTTTGTGGATTGTTATTTAATTTTCATTTGTGCTTCTAATAATTATCTTGGCTGGAAAATCCTTTTACCATGTTAACCTGTAAAGGTTTATAATTCACATGTTCAGTGGAATGTGAAAAGGTGTAAAATAGTATGATATGATATAGTTTAATCATTTTTTCAACGAAATACCATTTTTTATTAACTGATATATAAAATATAGGGATTTATAAATGAAAGTACTTGGTTTTTTTTCATATAAAATAATAAGTTGACCTCATATATATCCAGGAAATTAAAAATTTAGCAATAGAACTATCCCACTCATGACTATGTGATGGAGGCTATAATTTTTTTTAATATTTGGAGAAATAAAAAATATGGCTAAATATGTTATATATATGGGGAAAATAATATTTTGATATATATATATATATATATATTATCTTAAAAGGATTTAATCATGACTCAATGAAGATGGTTGAAACTAATCATATTCAATGATTTCTTAATTTACTACAACTACGGGATAGAATACCTAGTGGATGATACATCAAATGAGAAAGGCCATAGAGTTATTATAAGGATGATGAATACTAGGGTTTTTATAAATATAGATGTAGTGATGATATGTTTATATATATATATTTAATTAATTAATTGATTCTATTGTTACTTTTATAGAGTTTCTGATGAAATTATTACTGGGAAACATATATATGTCCTAGTAGGATGGTGAGGAATTAAAAATGATGATTAAATTAGTCAATTATGGAGAATAAAAATAGATAATCTATATAGATAATGTGTAAGTGTTTCATATGAGTTTATTTATCATATTTTAATGAGTTCTAAAATGGAAGTAAAAGAAAAGGAACATAGAATAAATATTTCGATAAACCTTCATATAATAATCACCTATAATGAATAAGGATAATATTTTTTATAGGATGTTATGATGTGGAAAAATATATATTATGTTTATAAATGATTAGTATTCCAGTAGGTAATGAAAATAACCAATGGGGGTCATGCATACTATGATTATACATATATAGAAGTGGAAAAATATTACATTTAAATTTTATACTCGACTTCCACAGACTCCATGGATGGATGTTGTTTTATGGGTAATTGTTGATCATATTATATTGTCTACTCATTTCATATAGGTAAGATATTATCTACTACTATAGTTCCTTTCGTGAATATATATTGATTACATCATAATGATTTATGGGTAACCTCTATTTATTATATATGATTTGGAAACTCAATTAATATATAAATTGATAAAGTTCTTTCAAATAGATATAAACATTGAAATTCATTTAAGAACCATCTTTCATCCAGAAACCAAGGGGCGGTATAAAATGAATATATAGACAATGGAAGAAATTATGAGATCATGATCTATTATTTTCCATGTTTTTTGGGATAATTATCTATCAATGGTACTATCATTATATAATAGTATTTTTAATTAAAAAATCTATATGGAACCATACAAATCATTTTATGGGATTTGGTTTTATACTCAAACATATTGGAGAGATGTTAGAGGAAGTTTTTTATGATTATAACCTATTGAGGAGACAACTTTTAATATATGAACAATTAAATGGAATATTAATAAAATAGATGAAAATAAAAGAATTTATAATTTTAATAAAGGGAAAACAATATTAATATTATATTGGGAATCATATAATAATAAAGGTTTCAACATAAATGGGAGTCATATGGTTTTGTAAACTATGGACATTAATCCCTTTTTATTCTTTCCCTTTTGAAATACTGGAATAAATTAGAGATTTCACTTCCCAATTGATTATACCACCTTACCTTTCTAAATTATATGAAATATTTTTAATTTAATTCATGATGAAATACATTCCATATAAAATTATTTTTAGTAGGTTAATAAATTTTTCTTATAGTGAACAAACTCTCCAGATTCACAACTCATGATTAAAAGTGTTGCAAAATTAAGCCTAATGATTTTTCAAACTCCATCGTGGAAATAATGAATTGGGAACCTCATAATATTCCAAAAATATTTATTTTTTGTTAATCATACATTTAAATTGAAAAATTAAACCAAATTAATAATGAAATTTTTGTTATTTAGTTTGTATATTTTTATACCTCCCCCATATTCATTTGATTCAAATGTTACTAGAACAATAATACAACTAAATCTTTTCCACGGTGAAAAACCGTCCATTATTTTGTATAATAATATTTTATGTATTTTTAAAGAAAATACTCCTCTATTTACTTATTGGAACTTTTGTCCAATTTTAGTGTATATTTAACATCGGTAAATAACCCAAAAGGATAAGTTGGGAGTTGAATATATAATTAATCTGATTCATGATGAATGGGTCTATTTGTATAGACCCATAAATAATCATTCCATATTCTATTTACAATATAGTATAATTCACATTCATTAATTTGAATAGATATTTCAGGGTTATAGTTTTATATAATTATGAAAAACTGTTACTGTAAAACCCATACATTTCAGGTGGACACATATACACAAGATTCATTTTTCTTACGAGTCACGCATTTTTTATAGAAAACAAGGTTTTTTTCATGATAAGTCATAACAATTTTTTCATGACATAATCCATGCTATTATTATCCCATAAACCCTATGAATTTAATTTTAAATAATTGTTTGTGAAAAAAAACCTAGTAAGGGACATAAAAATAATTAAAGAATACATTAGTCCGCCAATATTTGTGAAATATTTTCATTTTGAAAATAAATATTCTGCTCCAAAAAAACTTTTACTACCAAACTAATTTCATTTTTTTCCAAAAAATTTTACAAAATATTTTATAAGAATATTTATAGAGACTATGAAAATCATATATTTTTCTTTCAAAACATGATAATCACATGAATTTGTTTTCACAAATCTAAACCATATTTACTTTCCTCGGAACATTAACTCAATGTCACAAATTTTGAAAACCTGAGATTTCGGTAAAAAATATATCAAGTATAATAAAAAATGTAGGAAACTTTGGTCATCGTTTTCTTATCATGCATGCATAAAATGTAATCATCACATCTACCATATGATGTAACCCTCACAGCTAAACAATGACGTCTCCATTATATTTACACATAGAATAACCATCATGGTCAAATTTTAATATACATAAATAATTGATAAAATATCATAGACCTACACATATTTTTATTATAGTTGAATTTCTCATAATTATAAACAATATAAATGAACTATAACATAATCATAAACATGAATTGATTTATCAAAAAACATCACATGAGTAATGTCATTTATTTTAAAATATTACTTCACAAATAAAAAGGAAACAATTTCATTGAAAATTATCAAGTAATATTGTAAAGGAATAATAAATTAAATAATTTTTAATGAATATAGTATAATTTAGCCATCCATATAAATTTACAAAATATATTTTCGACTTCTTTAAAAAAGTTACAGTACAATATCATATTCAAAAGAATATCCTATATATGAATCCTTAAAATGATATATTTTTTAAACCAATTAAAATAAATTAGAAAATTAAATTATAATAAAATCATGTATATAAAATTAAATTCATCAAAATAATTTGAAAAAAAATACATAAATATAAAATATTTAGAAATTAATTTTTTAAAACATTAAAATTGAGGTTTTTTAGTTAAATTTTGCCATACCTTGAGTTCTAATCCTAACATACACTCTTTATAATTATAAATAATAAATATATATTATTTTATACATGATAAATAGCTCTTTTAGTTTTTTTCATTCCTTTTATATCTCGGATCACTCTAGTATAAAAATTACATGATTATTTAATTTTATTTTAGATTTTTTGGTGATATTATATTTTGAAGTCCAAAATGACATAGTTATGTGGAAAATAGAAACATATTGCATTATTAAACCATATATAAATTAGTATTCATTAAATAATTATTTTAGTTACACATAAATTATAAATTTAAATATATCCATTAATTGTGGTTATGAAACATTAATCACATCACATCATCGATGGGTACTCCACACGTATGCACAAATGACGTTATCAATTTTCTGTTCTTGGAATGGTGAGAATTTGTGTGATATATTATCTTTAATGAATTATAAATATATAATTACTGTTATATTTGAACATTTTTTCCACATTATATCTGAACTTAAGAGAAATTTTTAGAAAATAAATTATATTTGTGAGTGAGGAGGTAATCTATCGTACATACGAATGATCAATTATTTGACTATTTGATGCAAGTATAGATATATATATGTCATAAAACTATCATAATAACATATAATAATATTTATAATTTATTATTTATTATTTAAACATTAATTAACTTTGTTTTACCCCCAATTAATAATTTTTTACCCTTACTCTGCAGTATTTTACCACTAATTAACATTATTTTTCACTTACATGACATTAGTTTACCCTTAATTAGTTGTCAGTTAACCTTCTATAGACGTTATTTTACTATCATATAATATTTTTTCACCCTTACATTACTTCAATTTACCCTAACATAGCTTTATTTTTCCCTTACATAACTTTATTGTATACTTATCTTTATTTTACCCTTACGTTACTTTAGTTTACCCATACATACCTTAGTTTACTCATACAAATATTTTATTTACACATAACTCCCTTTTTTTATTCTTACATAAAATTTTTTTATACTTAATTAAATTTATTTTATCCTTGCGTAACATTTTTTACCCTTAATTATCTTTAATTCACCCTTACTAACTCTAGTCCACCCTTACATACCATTAGTTCACCCTGAATTTTATTTAGTTTACCTTTAATTAACATTTCTTTACTCTTACATTACATTTTTTAACACTTAACTAAAATTTGTTTACCTTTACTTAGTTTTCATTAATTTCTTATACGATAATGTTTTAATTTGTATTTTAATTTTTATATCATTGTAATTAAGGATTAAATAATCAATTGAAACATATTATTTCCATCCAAGGGAATGAATAGAAGGTGGATGTATCATAATGATCATATATCAGTCATGCTTCTGGAGAATTTGGATAGAAAATAAATATTTATTTTAAAGATTCTTCATATGAAGATCATATACAATTTACATGTTATAATTGTATTTGATGACCATGTTTAAGAAACTAAGTAGTTATATACAATATAAAAATTATGGATATAAAGCAAACAATTATGTATGATATCGAAATGGATAAATGAGAACTATTCCATTATTCTTAAATTGAAAGAGATAAGTTCTATGTTGAATTTAAAATTTTATAGGTTTCCATTTGTGAATTATTATGAGTGATATATATGTGTGTGTAAGGAGAAAATGGTATCAATACACATGAGGAAAATAATGAAGGTGGTGATACCGAAAGAGTGGAAGATCTAATGAATATTATTGAACTCTTGTATATGAAGGATATAGTAATATTACAATGTTTTACTTTTTTATATGGTTATATCATGTAAAACCCATTTATGGAAGTTATAATATCTTCATTAATTATATTATTAACTTTTTAAAGGAATTTCCTTAGGATAGTTTAGAAATTCCCTCAAATAATTATTAATAATTGCATATAATTAATAAACTCCGATTTTATAATAATAAAATACATACATGTTTGAAAGGTTGCCGTTTATTTTGGAAAGAAATAGTTGACCTTGATAACTACAAGTAGTGTGGTATATCTCGATTAATTGAAATTGTAGATCGAACAACATCTTGTGAGTGATGTAAATTCATGTGGAACATTTAATTGGTTATTAAAATTCAAAATCAATTAATGTTTCCTGAAATCTCTACCATTAAGTAATTTCATGATGTTGAGATAATTAATGGTATTTTCATTCACATGACTAGTGTAATGGTATGTTCGTCTATCTTGTGACGGGTTTTATCTATTTGGTCATATGCATATAGCTCACAACACATGGCCATTTTCAATTCATGTTATGATCTTTATTTGTGGTTGAGTATTAAAAAATATTTCACATTATTGAGTTTACTAATGTATTGACTTTCTGACCCTATAAATTATATATACATATACATGCATCCTTCAATAAGAGAGTTGATACACCATTAGGATATCGGTGAGCACACTTTAAATGATTTTAAAAAAATATTTCAGATGCATGCTTCCATTTTATGTACTATAATGGATTACCTTTCTTATTAAAGGACGTACGATTTGATAATGAATATACAATAATAATATATTATTTAAATGAATAATATATGAGAATGAATGGTAAAATATCATCGTGGTTTTAGTAACTTAGTTCATCAAAAATTCATTCGAAAGGATCATCAGTAAATGAATAATCCCCGAAGGAATTGTAATATTATTGACACTAAAAAACCACCTTAACTTATACTAAAACTGATGTTCTTAATAAATTTAAATTTATATTTAACTATTAAGGATTTTCATATGAAATCTAAAAAGTTGAATATTTTTGACATTCTACCCAATTATAATTAGAAAAATAAAATTATATTTTCATATATTTTATATTGTTTAACCAATTGGTTACTTTGTAGTTTAGTTATAGTGAACATTGATAAAAACATATGTGAAATTTTGATTTCAATTATTCCAAATATCAATAGAAATAAAAAAATAATACATCAGATATCATTGATACTTTTTGGATGGGGTTATTTGACCATAACTATATCTTGTGTGTATTAGTGAAATAAAATGAAAAGAACCTCATGATTATTATTTGATAACACCATAAAAGAAAAATAAATTCATAGATGTACTAGAGAATAAAAAGGTTCTTAATGGCTATTTTAGAAAAATATATATATGATATAATAAAAGGGATTTGAAACTGAAATCCCTAATAACACATGATTATCACTTTTTTCATTAATTGATTCCAATATAAATCGAGAAATTTTTATCTGATAATGTACGGATGATAGTAAGTGTCATGTGTCAATTTCTTTAGAACTTTTACGATAAAAGGTTATAAAAGTATTTACTGACTAAAATAAAAAAAATTGGTTCTATTACTGTAGTGTGAGTTGGAAACAAAATTTTGTCATCATTATCACCTGTAAACTACATTTAAGAGTTAAACTTCCAAATGAAACACTTCTTGGAGTGCTTTTATATTTTCATAGGATTTATCCTACCAAAATAAATTTACCATCAATGAAGTATTATTTTTTAAATATAAATTATCTTTAAGGTTCCATTTTATATGTTTATCAAGCTACAAAATTTATGAATTTTATTATCAATTTATTTTTATCATTTGAGAAAAATAAAAAACTATACAATGAGAACTACATATGAGCAGTATGGGGAAATTTAACCATCAATTAATAATCTCCCTGAGATAAGAGAAATTCATGGATTATATAAAAATGATACATTAAATCATGATGAGGGGGATATAGAAATAAATACCATCAGATTAGAAACATTTTCATTAAAAAACTTTTTCAGAATACTTAAACATTATAAAAAGAGATTCCTACTGACCATAATTTGAAAAGTGAATTTTGAAACATGGAAACAAAAACACTAGTACATATGTGAGATTAATAATCTCCCACTAATTTCATATTTACTAGAACAATTCTTAGATATATCAAACATATTACATATCATCCAAACATAGGGGAAATATATTATAAAATGGGTGAGCTCAAATGATTAGTAATCGTAAAAAAGGGAGTAATGAAGTATACAAATGATCATATGGGTATAAGAATTTTATTATGAAAATATAAGATCATACCTTGCATATCAATAATTATAAAAGAGATCAAGTCGTAATGATTTCCAGTTCATAGGATATAAATTAGAATGAAATAGAGAGCATAATACTTGAAATAATATTGTAAGAATAAAAAATGGAATCGTACAAACACATAAGAATATAATTATCTCCATTAGAGAAATTGCATCACATCCAAGACTATATTAGTGGAAAAATACCATTACAGAATAGGGTAACCCTTTTTATCTCCCTTTATTTATAAACCATGTGACCCTCATTCCAGATATGTATTACTGAATTTAGTATCCCTCATTCTAACCCTCTATTACTAAAATTAGTATCCCTCTTTCTAGCACAGTATTATTGAACTGAGTAAAAGATTATTCTATGCATGTATTATAGAACCGATTGATCCCTATTTCCAACATATTTTTTCTCAAGAGATATAAATCTTTAAAAAATGAATTAGAGGTAGATATAGGTCCCACTCATCACATAATGAAACCATACATATATGTGCATAAAACATATCATTACCCATTAATTGAAATTAGTATCATAAACATGTAAACATATTATATCCTTTCTAGAGAGTTATAGGTCTCGTAATTATTTCAAAAAAAGAATAACCCATAAAATAGAAATATATTACATATACATATAACACAATAAGGGAAATGGGTTTCATAAATACAATGATATTAATAATAACTCATTCATAGTATGAAAATTAATGGATCTTTTAGATAATTTCATATAAGGTATGAGAAAAATCAATAGATTTCATCTTTAATGGAAACTAACATTGAAATATCCTTTAAACACGTTAATTGAGTATAATATAATTTCTTATTTGAAAAAATCTTTTTAATACAAAAAATATTTGAAAATAAATCTTAACGAAAATACCACGAAAACATAATAAAAAGTCATGAAATAATTTTGAAAACATTTTTCCTTGAAAGACATTCAAAATAAGATTAAAACCATTCTAAATACCTTTTTTTAAATTATATGAAAAATTATAAATAATGATTGATAATGTTCTGAGAACCATTTATTTTAAAATACTCTAAAAACTATAGAAGAATCTTGAAAATATTTTGAAAACTATTTCCTTGAATTCACTTTGAATACTTGTAAATATGAATTGAAAACATTTTGAAATTTGTTTTCCGTGATAAAATTTAAAAGATGTTTGAAACCATTTTGAAATAAAAATTCCACGAAAATTACATTTAAAAAAATTTTCATAAATATTAACCTTTTGAAAAAAAATGTAATGGATGTTGTGAAGAAATGATGGCGGATAAATCCGTACTTGTTGTATAAAGTCAAAAAACATTCCATTTACACGGTAAAAAAATAAAAGGTGACTTGTTAAAAAAGTGGCATGAATATTCCCTTGATGATATTGGAAAAATAAAAAAGGGTAAATTAATTTTAGATACTAAAGTGGAATAGTATAATATTCTTGGAAACCCTTTTTAGAGACCATTTTTTTCTAACCGAAGAGAGGTTAATGTTTGGGTTCCCTAAAAACAATTTATTAAATATATTTTATACCAAATAGTAGAAAATGGAACCAATACATGATTATTTCCTAAAATAATATAGGATAGTTATATTAATGAATATTATTGAGTTATATATAATGATATATCATCAGTGGATGAATAAACCTAAACAACTTTTAAAAGCAGTGAGATTTTATCAATAAACTCTTAAAACATGGTATCATGGGATCATGATCTCCATGTAAGGAAAGGAAATTACCTGAATAATATAATATCATGAAAATATCGATATTCAGGATATTAAATTTAAAAGGGATGTATATGAACCTCAAATAATATTTTCGGTGCATAACAAAACATGAGTCTCATCAAACAAAAATTGAGAAAAAACATTTTTATTGATTTGGTATCTTTTGAAAAAACAAATCCCATGAATAAAGGATCGTTAAAAAGAAATGAGAATACACAAAATTTTAAAAACAAAATACCAGTATTACAATAATGGTATGTTTGTACACCACACAAAAGGAGAGAGTGGTGAACGTACCATGTATCCCACATAAATTAAAAGTGAGATTAAATCCTCTTCCCTTGTCTATTGACTCTATTCATACTCATACAAGATTCATGTATAATAAATATAAGTTTCTTATAATTATTTTATAGAATAATATTATAATAAATAATACTTTATATGGTTTTATTATGATCATATATTACTTTCTTGTTAATGATCCTTTTTTAATGTTTCACTTCATGTAAAATTCAATTTGTTCTTTTTATGTGTCTTATTTTATTAAATATTTATTCCTTAAACATAAAAAATGTTTAAAATAAATAAAATATGATATAATAATCATTAATAAAGTGTATATTTGTATTATAATAATCTATATAATAAAGGATTATGAAATGGAATACACAGTTTATGGAGATGGTAAGCCGTACATACACATGAATATTATTTCTGTCATTGTTGTCAAAATTAAATAAAGTATGTAAATGAAATATATATAAATATATAATTATATATATAATTATTATAGTATCATTACTATATTATATCTATCATATATGTTCAATAAATACATCCTTAATACATTTTATGTGGTGTGTAAATGAATTACATCACTTTGTGGGGCAGTAGTTCACACTTCCTGAAACAATATTATAACATTAAAATATAGTAGAAAGTAAAGAGATGTGAGTTTTAAAATGAATAAATAAGATTAAATTCTTATTAATTATAGTATATTTAATATATAAATATATATTACATGATAATAGCTTCCATGATTTGTGGTAAAGGAGAAATGAACAATCATCATTTCATGAGGCAGTAGTTCGTCACACACAGAAACAGTATGTTCAATAGCCATTAGATTTAGGTGTGGGTATTTTTATGTCAGAACCAATGCATAAAAACATAAAACTATATAGAGTTTTTTTTGTCTCATAGTAATGGAGTAAACAAAGTGTATGCGCTGGATAAAAAAAATAAATGGAAAGAGTTTGAGAGAAGACGTTTTCTCTAAATTGGGTAACCTCCTCCAGTTTGGGCCAAAAGGCTACCTTGATAAGAATTATTCACATATGAAGGAATCAAGTTTAAAGGGAGGACTATTTAGATGATTTTTTTTAGACCATGGATGAGCATAAATTGGTTGATAGGTGTGAAGAATTAGTAGAGTTGGTGGCATTTTATAGTGAAGGAAAAAGACACACATGGAAATTTTTGAAATAAGTTAGGTCTTGACATGTTGTTTAATAAAATAAGTCATACCAGACACAATAAACTCAATAATGGAAGCTTTATTTATTAAATATGGACATCCGATTTGTGTTGTATAAGTTTCTATTTTATTTTGGCCCTAAATTTTAATGTTTATTCTATAATTATGCATACTTTGGCCTAAAATTTTGTGATTAATTTTAATCACTTTTAATAATAAGTTTGGAAATAAATTAACATGGTATTATTAATATCAACATATTATATTGAATAAAATTTTGTATGTATAAGTATTAAAATTAAAATCATAGAAGCGGAAAAATTACTAGTAGTGTTAATCCCGCAGACAGGACGAAATAGCGGGGGTTTAAAGTTGGAAAAAGATCAAAATATTATTATGATTTAAAATTATATTTAAATTTAAATTGATTATAATCAATTAAATAATATTAATAGATTTAATATTTATCTAATGTTACCTTAAAATATATTTATAATATATTTATAATTAATAATAAATTAGAAAAAAAATGAGGTTTTTAGATAAATAGTAATATTTTTCAGTGTTAAAATAAAGATGATTCTTAGAAAAATCAAAAACATTCACCCTAAGATAATTCCAATATTATGAATTAAAAAATTATGTTTATTTTTTACAATTGAATTTCTTATTTTTTCTAAAATTAACTTTATCATAAAAAATGGTTTATTCAAGAAAACATTGTTTTTAAGCATATATGGACTTTACCAAAAATCATATCATTCATTATAAATATGTTTAATTTATATATAACAATTATAAAAAAATTGTAAATTAGTTATTAAAATTAATAAAACTATTTATTGGTTTGGTTATAATTTTCTATTTTAATTAATTATAAATAAATATATAATGATGTTGCATAGAAAATCAGTGTTGGGTGCATCGTATGCCAAGTTAGTGTTGCATGCAGCTCAAGCAATGTTTCTGTTTCATGTAGCGCAAACCATGTGGGTATTTCATGTAAAATGATGTATTACTTATTTTATTAATATATATATATATTACTATTTCCAGTTTCATGTGTAATAAAAAATATTGAAAGTATAAATTAATTAGAATAAAATAATTCACAAAATCGTTTGGTGTAATATTATACCCCCATAAAATGTACTTCTCCCTCAAAATTAATTTGGGTTATCAATGGTTTAATACTTGAACTTTTCATTCATAAAACCCCATATCATAAAAATGGATAATAAAAAATCCCTTAAAGATAAAATTTTGGAACCATAATATTTACACAATGTAACATATAACTCGATTTCCACATTGAAGAACATATGTTGGAAGAGATGGTTGGACATGGAAGAAAATAGTAAATATGTATTGGGGGTGATTAAGGTAAATAATTTCAAACAATTGAATGATCAACATAAATTTGAGGGCCTCACATTCATATATGTTAGATAATTTAAAAGGCTATAAGCTCATAGAATATTAAGGTATTACGGAAAGAAATCTGATCCCTCCTGTACTGATGAGTAATTCGTGAAAAATTTATATAAAACATTTTTATTCTTGGTTTATTCATTTAAAAACTTCTATACCCTAGGAAATGAATGTCCAAAATTTTAATTTGATTAATAATGAACTCAAATACACTTTTACAGGATCTTAGGTCTCATAAATGAATAAAATACCAAATATTTGTCTCTCAACATGAATTAATCTATAAACATAAAAAGTAACACTAATAGTTCATCATATATATGTATTCAATATAAATAAATACACATTAAATAGAATGTTGTGTAGTCCAGTGGTCGGGGTGAAAACCTTATCGTATTTTAGTCTTCGGTTTAATAACATAGGCCATTCTAGACTTGATTGGTTGCCACCCGACATAATTATGTCTCTTTTGAAAATCACACAAATATAATATATATAAGAAATAAATCTTTGAAATAACGTTAATAATTTATTAGCCTTTTAACTAATGTTTTCAAAAAAACTCAATGCAATGACTCTTCCTCTAGTGTTTTACATAAACTTTTCATTAAGGGTAACCTTATAACCCTTCTCAAGGATGAAGAATCCAAAACATTTAACAGGGAGTCACGAAATTTTTTTAACATTGATTTCCTATATATATTTGTTATCACATTCCAAGAATGTGAATATCCTTATAATATATTCACTTGAAACATAGTAAGAAACTGAATTATCTTAAATCCTTTTGAAAAACATGCATGATTCCATATTCAAAAGTATATTGGATTTACTCCTTAAATCCAAAAATGTTGTATAAAAAATTTGTGGTAACTGAATTCACCTATAAATAGTCCTTACATAGTTCCATGGTAATCAATACTGCCCAATTTACATATCTATATCCCACATAACATTATCCAAACAAAATTATATTATTACAAATAATATATTAAGGGTTAACTTACCTTACTCAAAATATCATATTGTCATTAAATTACTTCACCAGTCCATAGGGAAATTTAAAAACAAACATGTAAATATTGAGTAAAAACATTAGTATAAAATTCCTTGTATATTTTATCATTCATAAATTTTTAATCAAAATACATAAATACTTAGATTACTTCATCCTTAATAATACCTTTTTTCTTTTCATGAATCATTTGTAGTCTCATAATCATCCACTATGTAACTAATACTCACACAACCTTGTTGATTCTCTTCAAGAACCTTCATCTTGATACATTAGGTTGTATAATGACCATTTCCATCACACTTAAAACATTTAACTATCAAAGACGACATAGGGAGGCAAAAATTACCATCCAATTCATTATCTATACTCTTCATTATTCCCTGGTGGTCACTTATTTTGTGTCTTTCTTTTACACAGTCAAAACACCATCTTGTACCTCAAAGAAATTCACAGAGGTGATTCATTCCACCTTTTGGCATAAAGGAAACAAAATATTCTTTTCATTTTGGTATACATTACCTGAAATCTTAGAAAACTCCTTATTTCTCTTCCATTGTGAGTCCGAGAGTTGGTTAAACTAAAAATTTATAATCATGATCTATGAAAATTGAATAGTCATGATCATGACATCTTTCACTCTAGTGACCATTGCAGTTGACTCTTCTTCAGAAAGGATTCCATCTCATTCAACATTAACTCAGTTCCTTTTGGTTTTATCCATTCACTTAATCTAGAATTATAGTTTGATTATTACATATCATTGTAGAAAACAACATATTCATGAAAATAATTACTTATTAGATGTCTAAATCATGAAATCTTCCATAATATATGATATAATAGGATTATATTAGGTTTGTAATATCTAACTTATATTCAAATTGTTCATGATAGTTTTTGAAGAGTTTATGAATTCATAAGTCATATTCCCTAGGAGTGTCAAACAAGGTGTGCATCACGGACCATTGTGTATACCATATTACCCTAAGTCAAGCTCGAAACAACTTGTCAGAGCTGTTACCCCTAGGAAAATCTATTCTATAGCCTCATATACTTATAATATCCAGACATGGATTTATTTCTCAGAAACCACTCACTCTATCCTCAATAAATATTCCAAGACATTTTCGTAAATGTTAACTCATCGTTATACTTATCCTTACAGACATACCAAGTCATATACTTGGAAATATACCTAGGGATATCAATATGGTTTTCAAAAACTATTTCCTAAAACATAACAATGCCTTTTATCTAATACCAACTACGGAAAACCTCTCTTTATACACATTGACATTCCATATCTTTTTCAGAATAATTAAACATTATAAAAAGTAGACACCCAAAGACCGTAGTTTTTATAGTTCATTTTGAAACATGAAATCCTAAACAACGATATTTATTTGAGATACATGATCTCCCACTAAGTTCTTCTTGAAAATAACCCTTCTTAGACATATCGTCGTACAAATCATCATAACATGGGAAAACTGAAACATAAAATAGGTGATATAAAATACTCAATAAGGGTAAACATGGGAGACATGTAAGCATAAACATGATCATAAGGGTATGTGAATGTGATAATGAAAACAAGAGATCATACCCTTCTTATCAAAGATTATAACAGAGATCATGGTTTAATTATTGTCTATTCATAAGACATGAATCATAATGAAATAGTGATCTTAATCCATGAAAGAATAATGTAGGAATAAAACAAAGAATTTTGGAAAACAGATAAGCATATAATGATTTCTATATGAGCCAAGGAATCACTTATAGGGCCATATTAGTGGAAAAAGTCTATTACAAACTGGGTAAACCCCATTCCATCCCTATATTACTAAACCAAGTAACCCACGTTCCAGCCTTGTAAAACTGAATTGAATAACCCACATTCCAGTCCTGTATTACTGAATTGAGTAACCCTCTTTCTATCACTGTATTACATAACTGAGTAAACCCTCATCCCATCCCTGTATTACTGAACTGATCAAACCCTCATTCCAACCTTATCTATCATGGTAGATATAAATCATTACCTAATCTATTGAAGGGATATATAGGTACCACATATCGCATAATAAAATCATACATACATGTGCCACAAAACATATCCTTACCCATGAAATGAAATGGGTATCATAAAAATGTTAACATATCATTACCTGGGGAAAGAGTTGGAAGTTTAATAGTCATTTCATAAAATTCATAACCCGTAAAAGCGGATTATATTTCATATACTTATAATCCATGAAAGGAAAATGGGTTTCATAAATACAGTGAAATTATCCATAAATCACTCATAGAAAGGAAATGAATTTATAATTTTGATCATTTACAATAATTTATGAGTAACATCAATTAATGTTATATTAGATGGAATTTTTTTTTTGAAATATCCTTTAAAAACATTAATTGGGGAAAATATCTTTTCATGTTTGAAAAATGATTTTTCATACATAAAACCATTTGAAAATTATTTTCTTATAAAAATACATTAAAAGAATATTAAAAATACATAAAATCATTTTGAAATCCTTTTTCCTTGAACATATTTAAAATATGTATCAAAACATTTTAAAAACAATTTCAATTGAAAACACTTGAAAAAATTTAAAGAATGCTTGAAATCATTTGAAAATCATTTATTTGAAAATACAGTGACAAATTATAAAGAATGCTTGAAAATGATTTGAAAATAATTTTTCATGATAACTTATAAAATAATATTCAAAACATTTTGAAAATATTTTTTCATGAAAACATATAAATGAATATTCATGAAATCTTGAAAACCATTTCCTTGAAAGAACTTTTAATACTTGTAAATAAGACATTAAAACTTTTTTAAAATAGTTTTCCATGGAATTATATAAAATATGTTTAAAAATATTTTGAAAACTATTTTCAATGAAAATTACATTTAAATTTATTTTCATGAATATTAGCCTTTTTAAAAAATTCAATGGTGGATTTAATAAATGACGGCTGGTAAATCCATACATGTTATACAAGGTCAAAAGAACATTTCTTTTTTCAGGGTAAAGAGGATAAAAAACTGCCATATTTTGAATGTGAAAAATTGATTCCCCTGAGAAGACTGATAAAATACAATAAAATTAAAAATTTCTTTTTTATATTATAGGGGAATGGTATCACATTATTACAAACCCTTTTTTAGATAACATTGAATTCTTAATGAAGAGAGGGTAATGATTGGTTTTCCTAAAAACTCTTTTGTAACTATCTTATGTAACAAATAGTAGAATATTTTAATAATAGAATAAAATATCATAAAATTACATAAAATAAAGAAACTAAATAATATTTTTTGAGATATATATTATAATAATTCACCAAAATAATACTAAACATAAAAAATCATTAAACGCAATGAGATTGTCTCAATAAACTCTTATAACATGGTATCGTGAAATATTACTATCAATGTAAGGGATGTAAATTAAATAAATCATATAATATCATTTGAATATTGGTGTTAGTGATATGTAATGTAAAATTGATGTGTATGCACCTTAAAATATAATTCAGGTTCATAACAAAACAAGAGTCTCAAAGGAGTAAAATTTAGACAATACATATTTTATGATTTCTTAAAATCAGAAACATAATGCCCATGAAAAAAGTATCATAAAATAGCCAAGTTAATAAAAATAAATTTAATAAAATTATATATATAATACAATCATGTGTAGTAAATACACCATAGAAAAGGAATGAGTGGTGAATATAGCATGTCCCTCACAAAAATTAAATGTGGGATTATATTTCATTACCATGGGTATTAACTCTCTCTATACACATATAATCATCCTATATAATAAATATAAGTTTATTGAAAAAATTATACAAAATAATATTCTTATACATTATACCACATATTTTTTTATTATGACCTTTTATTACCCTCTTCATAACGATCATATATAAATGTTTTATTTTAGTTAAAATTAACTTTGTTCTTTGCATGTGCCTTAATATGTTAAATATATAGTCTTTATATTTATATCATGATTATAGAATATAAAAATTTATATAAATATCAGGTATATAGAGTATCTAAGTATTATAATAATCTATATAATATTGGAGTACGAAATAGAATGCACAGTTAATAGGGATGGTAAGCTATATGTTTGCATGAACGTTGATTCCATAATATTTGTCATATTAAAAGAAAGTATGTAAATGATATATATATATTTATATATATATATATACCATTAAAATATCATATATGTCATATAAGTTCATTAAAACTAAACTCAATACTTTCCATGTGGTGTGTCGATGAATCAAATCAATTTTAAGGGGTGATAGTCCACACATTCTCAATCAAGATTATCTTATTAACACTAAATGTATTGAAAATATATTTTTGTTTTAAAGGGGATAAATAACCTTAAGATTATATTAAATATAATATAAGAACTATATAATCATATTTTATTTAATAATGGCCACCATGAATGTCGGTAAATGAGAAATGAACAATCATCATTTTGTGAGACAGTAGTTCGTCGTACAGAGAAACAGTATGTTCAACATCCATTAGATGGAGGTCTGTTTAAGTTTAGGTCATAACCAATACATAATTAAATAATTATATATTGAATATTCTGTTTTATCACTCAATATTTGAATAAATATAATAGTGGGATGGTGAAGGAAAATAAATGGAAGGAGCATGAGTGAATATTTTACCTCTAAATCGGGTAACTCATTTCGGGTTGGTCCAAAAGGATTCCTTGAGCATATTTCAACCCAAACGGTGTATTAAAGGTAAATGGAATTATTTTTTAGAGGATACATGGTCAAAAATTGTTTAATATAATATTTTTGAGAGGTGTGAGGATTAGGTATAGGTGGTGGACTTTATAGGGAACAAAAAGGACTCACTTGGAATATTTGGAGACTAGTTAGGTGTGCACATGTTATTACCTAAAAAATGAATAAAAACCAAAAAAACTAAATAATTTAAGGTTTATGTATGATATATGGATAGAAAATGGGGTATGGACAAGTTTCTAGGTCATTTGGCCCTTACTTATATGGTTTGGTCCATAATTAATTTTAATTTGGCCTTAAAAGCTGTGATTAATTTTAATCAATTTTAATAAGAATTTTGGTAAAAAAGTTAACATGAACATATTAGAATAATAATATTTTAATGAATACAATTTATTATTTTTGATTTTTTAAAATCAAATCATTAATGTGGAAAAATTAAGATTAGTAAAAAATGTTATTTAATTTTTCCACTTTAGTGATTTGAATTTAAGAAAAAAATAAAAAAATGTATTCATTAAATTATTCTTATTCTTATATTTTTGTGTTATGTTTCATACGAAAATTATAATTAAAAGTGATTAAAAATAATCACAGTTGTTAAGGCCAAATTAAGATTAATTATGGACCAAACCTTAAAATTAAGGGTCCAATTGACCTAGAAAGTTGTCCATACCCCATTTTCTGTCTATATATCATCCATAAACCTTACATTATTTAGTGTTTTTGGATTTTATGACTTTTTTAAGTAATAAAATATTCACACCTAACGAGTCTCCAAATATTATTAGTGAGTCCTTTTTATTCCCAATAAAGTCCACCACCTCTACCCAATCATCACACCTCTCAAAGATATTATATTAAACAGTTTTTTGAAAAAGTATCCTCTCAAAAACAATCCCTTTGACCTTTAATACTCCCTTTGGGTTGAAATCTTCTCAAAGAATCCTTTTGTTACAACCCAAATGGAGTTACCTGATTTAGAGGTAAAATATTCTCTCATGCTCCTTCCATTTATTTTCCTTCACCATCCCACCATTATATTTATAACCATATTGACTGAAAAAACATAATATTCAATATATAATTATTTAATTATGTAGTGGTTATGACCTAAACTTACCCACACCTCCATCTAATGGATTTTGAACATACTGTTTCACTGTACGACGAACTATTGTCTCACAAAATGATGATTGTTCATTTCTTCTTTACCGACATTCATGGTGGCCATTATGATAGATAATATGATTATAAATTTCATATATTATATTTAATATAATATTAAGGTTCTTTATCACTTTTAAAACACAAATATACTTTCTTTACATTTTATTTTAATAAGATAATCTCGATTGAGAAAGTGTAGACTATTGCCCCCAAAAAGTGATTTAATTCATTCACACACCAAATGGAAAGTATTGATTTTAGTTTTAATGAAAATATATGATGTATATGATATTTTAATGATACATTAATTATTATATATATATATATCATTTACATACTTTCTTTTAATATGAAAATAATGATGGAAACAACGTTCATGAAAACATATGGCTTGTCGTCCCTATTAGCAGTGCATTATATTTTGTACTCTAATATTATATAGATTATTATAATACTAAGATACTATATATACCTGATATTTATATCATTTTTTATATTCAATAATCATGATATAAATATAGGGACCATTAACAAATTAAGGAACATGCAAAGAACAAAATTAATTTTAACTGAAATCCAACATTTACATATGATCGTTAACAAGAGGGTAATATAAGGTCATAATAAAACCATATGTGGTATTATGTATAAGAATATTATTATATAAATGTTTTATAATAAACTTATACTTATTATACAGGATGATTATATGAGTATTTAGAGAGTCGAGACCCATGGTAATGGAATTTGATCCCACGTTTAATTTTTGTGAGGAACATGCTATGTTCATCACTCATTACTTTTTTTGTGGTGTATTTACTACCCATTACTTTATTCTATACATAATGTGATTAAATTTATTTTTATTAACTTGGCCATTTTATGATACTATTTTCATGGGCATTGTGTTTCAGATGTTACGAAATCGGTAAATTTGTATTGTCTCAATTTGACTTCTTTGAGACTCATGTTTTGTTATGCACCTAAACTATTTTTTAAGGTGTATATACATCCATTTTACATTACATATCACTAATATAAATATTATAATGATATTATATAATTCATTTAATTTACATTCTTTACATTTATATCATGATATCACGATACCATTTTATAATAGTTTATTGAGATAATCTCATTGATTTTAATGATTTTTTATGTTTATGATTATTTTGATGAATTTTTATAATATATATCTCAATAATATTCTTTATTTTCATTATGATATGTTATTTGATGATACATTCTTGTATTATTAGGATCTTATACTATTTGGTACATAATATAGTTATAAAAGTGTTTTTAGGAAAACCAAACATTACCCTCTCTTCGGTCAGAATTCTATTTTCCCTAAAAAGGGTTTCTAATAATGTTATACCATTCCCCAAAAATATAAAAAATAAATTTTTAATATTTTTTTATTTTATCAGTCTTGTCATGGGAATCATTTTTTCACATTCAAAATATGGTAGTTTCTATCATCATTACCATCAAAAATAAATGTTCTTTTGACCATGTATAACATGTATTGATTTACAATCCATTATTTTTTTAAAGCCTCCATTTTATTTTTTAAAAAGTATAATATTTATGAAAAAACTTTTAAATATAATTTTCATTTAAATATTTTTAAAAATATTTTTAAAAATCTTTCATATCATTCCATGGAAAACAATTCTCAAAATGTTTTAATGTCTTATTTACAAGTATTAAAATTTATTTCAAGGAAATGGTTTTCAAGATTTCTTGAATATTCATTTATATGTTTTCATGTGAAAATATTTTCAAAATGTTTTGAATATTATTTTATAAGTTATCATGAAAAATTATTTTCAAATCATCTTTAAGGATTCTTTATAATTTGTCAATGTATTTTCAAATAAATGATTTTCAATAGATTTCAAGAATTCTTTAAATTTTTTCATGTGTTTTCAATTAAAATGGAAATTAATATTTTCTTATGCATATTTTAAATGTGTTCAAAGAAAAAGGTTTTCAAAATGATTTTATGTATTTTCAATATTTTTTTAATGTATTTTATAAGAAAATTATTTTCAAATGGTTTTGTGTATTAAAAATCAATTTTCAAACAAGAAAAGATATTTTCCTCAATAAATGTTTTTCTATGATATTTCAAAATTATTTTCCATCTAAGAAGACATTTATTGATGTTAATCATACCTAATTGTAAATGATCAAAAGTATATATTCATATCCTTTTTATGAATGATTTATTGATAATGTCATGTTATTTATGAAACCCATTTATCATTCATGGATTATACGTATATGAAATATACTTCTCTTTTATGGGTTATGATTTTTATGAAATGAGTATGAAACTTGTAACTCTTTCCACAGGTTATGTTATGTTAAACTATTTATGATACCCATTTCATTTCATGGGCTATGATATGTTTTGTGACACATGTATGTATGATTTTGTTATGTGATGTGTGGTACCTATATCTCCCTCTAATGCATTGGGTAATGATTTATATCTCCCGAGATAGACAATAGTAGAATGAGGGTTTTCTTTGTTCAATAATACAAGGATGGGATTAGGGTTTACTCAGTTTAGTAATACATTTCTGGAAATAGGGTTACTCAGATCAGTAATACATGACTGGAATGTTGGTTATTCAGTTTAGTAATACCAGTCTGGAATGTGGGTCACATGGTGTAGTAATATAGGGATAGAAGAGGGGTTAGCCAGTTGTGTAATAGATGTTTTTCTACTAATTTATCCCTGGAAGTGATTCCTTATATCTTATAGAAATCATTATATGCTTATCTATTTTCCAAAATTCTTTTTTTTATTCTTACATTATTCTTTCATGGATTAAGTTATATATTTCCTTAGGATTCATGTCTTATGAACAACCAATAATTAAACCACGATCTCTATTATGATCTTTTATATGAATTGTATGATCTCATATTTTCATTATAAAATTCACATACCCTTAGGATCATGTTTATTCTTACATGTATCCCTTGTTTACCCTTAGTGAGTATTTGATATCACCCATTTTATGTTTCCATTTTCCCAAGTTATGATGATTTTTACTATGATATATCTAATAAGGGTTTTACTCAAGAAGAACCTAATGTATCTCAAATATATATCGTTGTTTAGGATTTCATGTTTCCAATGGAACTATACCAACTACGGTCTTTGAGTGTCTATTTTTATAATATTAAATTATTCTGTAAAAGAATTGTAATGTCAATGTGTATAAAGAGAGGGTTTCTATTGTTGGTGTCAAATAAAATGTATAGTTATGTTTTAGAAAATATGTTGTGAAAACCATAGTGAGATCCCTATGTATATTTCCAATTATATGACTTGGTATGTCTGTAAGGATAAGTATAACAATTAGTCAACATTTAAAAAATGTCTTGAAATATTGGTAGAGGATAGAGTGAGTGGTTTCCAAGAAATAAATCCATGTCTGGATACTATAAGTAGATGAGGCTATGGAATAGATTTACCTAGGGGTAATAGCTTTGACAAGTTATTTCGAGCTTGACTTGGGTAATATGGTACACACAATGGTCCTTACTACACACCTTGTTTGACACTCCAAGGGCATATGATTTAGGAATTCATAAACTCTTCGCAAACTATCATGAGGGATTTAAATATAAGTTATCTATTAAAAATGTATGTTCAACCCATTGTGTCAATGATTATTGAAGTTGTCATGATTTAGAAATCTAATAAGTAATTATTTTCATGAATATGTTGTTTTCTAAGTTGATAAGTAATAATTAGATAATGATTCTAGATTTAGTCAATGCATAAAACTGGAATAAACTAAGTTATTGATGAATGTGATGGAATATTTTCTAAAGAGGAGTCAACTACGATGGTCACTAGAGTTAATGATGTCTTGATCATGACTATTCAGTTTTCATAGATCATGATTACAAATTTTTACCTTAACCAACTCTCAGACTGACAATGGAAGAGAAATAAGAAGTTTTCTGAGATTTCAGGTAATGGATACCAAAATTAAAAGAATATTTTGTTTACTTTATGCCAAAATTTCTAATGAATCACCTATACGAATTTCGTAGAGGTACAAGTAGGTGTTTTGATTGTGTAAATGAAAGACACGAAATAAGTGACCACAACGGAATAATAAAGAGTACAGTTGATGAATTTGATGGTAATTTTGGCCTCCCTAAGTCTTCATTGATAGTTAAATGTTTTATGTTTGGAGGAAATAGTCATTATACAACCTAATGTATCAAGAGGAAGGTTTTTGAAGAGAATCATCAAGGTTGTGTGAGTATTGGTTGCATAGTGGATGATAAAGCAACTACAAATGAATCATGAAATGAAAAAAGGTATTATTAAGGATGATGTAATCTAAGTATTTATATATTTTGATTTAAAAAAATTTACTGAGGAAATATACAAGGACTTTTCTACTTATGTTTTTACTCAATATTTACATGTTTGTGTTGGACGTTCCTTATGGAATGGTGAAGTAATTTAATGAAAATATGATATTTTGAGTAAGTTCAGGTAACCCTTAATATGTTATTTATAATGATATAATTTTTTATGGATAATGTTATGTGGGATATGAATATGTAAATTGGGCAGTATTGTTACCTTGGAACTTCATAAGGACTTTTTATAGGTGCATTCAGTTACCAAAAAACATTTACACAATTTTTGGATTTATGGAGTAAATCCAATATAATTTTGAATCAGGAATAATGCATGTTTTTCAAAAGGATTTATGATAATTCAGTTTCTTACTATGTTTCAAGATAATATATGATACAGGTATTCGCATTCTTGGAATGTTGAAACAAATATCTACTTTTTGTTATATAGGAAATCAATGTTAAAAAAATTTCATGACTCCCTGTAAAATGTTTTGGATTCTTCAACATTGACAAGGGTTATAAGGTTACCCTTCATGAAAAGTTTAAGTTAAACATTAGAGGAAGAATCATTGCACTGAGTTTTTTTTAAACATTGGTTAAAAGGATAATAAATTACTAACCTTATTTCAATGATTTGTTTCTTATATAAACTATATTACTGTTCTTTTAAAAAGGGGCATAATTATGTTGAGTGGAAACCAATCAAGTCTGGAATGGCCTATGGTCTTGAACCCAAGGCTAAAAGACGATAAGGGTTTCAACCCTACCACTGGACTACACAACGTGATATTTTATGTGTATTTATTTATAATGAATAAATATATATGATGAACTATTAGTGTTAATTTTGATGTTTATAGATTAATGCATGTTGAGAGACAAATATTTGGACATTCCATTCATTTATGGGACCTATGATCTAGGAAAAGAGTATTTGAGTTCATTATGAATCAAAGTAAATTTTTGGACATTCATTCCCTTTGGTATAGAAATTTTTCAACGAAAAAACCAAGAATGAAATTATTTTTATATAAATTATCCATCAATTACTCATCAGTATAAAAGGTATTAGAGATTTTTTTCCCTAATACCTTAATTTTCCTTGAGCTTATAGCCTTTTAAATTATCAAACATATATGAATGTGAGGCCCTCAATTTTACTTTGATCATTCAATTGTTTGCAATTAATTACCTTAATCACTATCTATAAATATTTTCTATTTTCTTTCATGTACATCCATCTCTCCCAACATATGTTCTCCAATGTGGAAACCCAGTTATATATTACAATGGGTAATTATTATGGTTCCAAATTTTCCTCTTTGAGGGATTTTTTAGTATCAATTTTTAAGACTTGGGTTTCTATGAATGAAACATTAAAGTATTGAACTGTTGATAACCTAAATGAATTTTGAGGGATAAATACATTTTATGGGGGTATAATGTTACACCCAACAATTTTGTGATTTATTTTTTCCTAATTAATTTATCCTTTCAATATTTTTCATTTCAAATTAAACTTGAAATAGTAAGGTATATATATATTAAGAAAATTAGTTATACAATCCTTTTACATGAAATACCCATATGGTCTACGTTATAGGAAACAAAAACATCACTTGTGCTGCATGAAACACTGACTTGGCATATGATGCACCCAACATAGATTTTCTATGCAACATCATTATATATATATAATTAATTAAATAAGAAAATTATATCCTAGCCAATAAACAGAGTTTTATAAATTGTAATAACTAATTTACAAATTTTTTTATAATTATTTTATATAAATTAAACATATTGATAATGAATGATATGATTTTTGGTAAATTCTATCTATGTTTAGAAATAATGTTTTCTCGAATAAACCACTTTTTATGATAAAGTTGATTTTAGAAAAAATTATAAATTTAATTTTAAAAAATAAACATAATTTTTGAATTAATAACATTGGAATTATCTTAGGGTGAATTTTTTTGATTTTTCTAAGAATCATATTTTATATAATACTGATAAATATTACTTTTTAGATAAAAACCTCATTTTTTGTCTAATTTATTATTAATTATTTATATATTATAAATAATTTTTAAGGGAAAATTAGATAAATATTACATCTATTAATATTATTTAATTGATTATAATCAATTTAACTGTAAATACAATTTTAAATCATAACAAGGTTTTGATCTTTTTCCAACTTTAATCCCACGTTATTTCATCATGTTTGTGGGATTAGCACAACTAGTAATTTTTCCGCTTCTATGATTTTAATTTTAAAACAAAGACATAAATAAATTTATTAAATCTAATATATTGATAATAATAATAACATGTTAATTTTTTACCAAACATATTAGTAAAAGTGATTAAAATTTGTCACAAAATTTAAGGCCAAAGTATGCGTAATTATAAAATAAACATTAAAATTTAGGGCTAAAATGACCTAGAAACTTGTCCAACACAAATTATATGTCCATATTTAATACATAAACATTCCATTATTGAGTTTATTGTGGCTGGTATGACTTATTTTAGTAAATAACGTGTTCACACCTAACTTATTTATAAAAATTCCATGAGTTTCCTTTTTCCTTCACTATAAAATGCCGACAACTCTACTAATTCCTCACACCTATCAAACCATTTTTTTCATCTGAGATCCAACCAAAAATAATCTAAATAGTCTTCCCTTTAACCTTGATTCCTTCCTTTGTGAATAATTCTTATCATGGAATCCGTTAGGCCCAAACTGAAAGAGTTTACCCAATTTATGGATAACATCTTCTCTCGAATTGTTTCCATTTATTTTTTTTATCCAGCCCATCCACTATGTTTATTCCCTTAATATGTGACAAAAACAAAATCCTCTATATAGTTGTCTGTTTTTATGCAATGGTACTGACATAAAATTACACACAGCTAAATCTAATGGCTATTGAACATACTGTTTCTGTGTGTGATGAACTACTACCTCATGAAATAATGATTGTTAATTTCTCCTTTACCACAAATCATGGCGGCTATTATGATGTAATATATATTCATATTTTAAATATATTATAATTAATAGGTATTTAATCATATTTATTCCTTTTAAAACACACATATCTTTACTTTCTATCTTATTTTAATATGATAATATTGTTTCAGGAAGTGTGAACTACTGCCCCCTCAAAGTGATGTGATTCATTCACACACCACATAAAATGTATTAATGATGTATTTAATGAAAATTTAGGATATATATAATACAGTAATGATACTGTAATAATTATTTATATATATATACATATATTTATATATATATTTCATTAAAATACTTTCTTTAATTTTTACAATAACGACGGAAATAACGTTCAAGTGTATGTACGACTTACCATCTCCCTAAACTATGTATTCTATTTCATACTCTTATATTATATACATTATTATAATAAAAATATATTCTATATTACTGATCATTATATCATATATTATGTTTTTTAAACATTATCTATGTATAAGGAATAAAGTATTAACAAATTAAGACACATGCGAAGAACAAATTGAATTTTACCCGATGTGTAACATTAAAATAGGATCATTAACAAGAAGGTAATATTGGATCATAATAAAACCATATATAGTATTACGTATTAGAATAATATTCTATAAAATATTTATAATAAACTTATATTTATTATACTGGAATCTTGCATGAGTATGAAGAGAGTCAATAGATAAGGGAAAGAGATTTCATCTCACTTTTAATTTATGTGAGATACAAGATAAGTTCGCCACTCTCTCCTTTTGTGTGGTGTACGTACATCCCATAATTGTAATATTGGTATCGTGTTCTTAATATTATTTTTATTCACATTTCCTTTTTATGACCCTTTATTCATGGGATTTTTGTTTCAAAAGACACCAAATTAGTAAAAATGTTTTGTCTCAATTTTCCTTTGTTGAGAGTCGTGTTTTGTTGTGCACCGAAAATCATATTCGAGGTTCATATACTTACCTTTTAAATTTAATATCTTGAATATCAATATTTTCATGATATTATATTATTCATGTAATTTCATTTCCTTACATGGAGATCATGATCCCATGATACCATGTTTTTAAGAGTTTATTGATACAATCTCATTGTTTTTCAAATTTTTTTAGGTTTATTCATCCAATGCTGATATATCATGATTCATAACTCAATAATATTCATGAATATCCCTATCCTATATTATTTCATGATATATTCATGTATTGGTTCCATTTTCAACTATTTGGTGTATAATATATTTAAGAAATTGTTTTTAGGGAACCCAAACATTAACCTCTTTTCGGTTAGTAAATAATGTTCGCTAAAAAGGGTTTCCTAGAATATTATACTATTCCACTTTAGTATCTAAAACTAATTTTTACCCTTTTTTATTTCTCCAAAATCATCAATGGAATCTTCATGTCACTTTCCTAACAAGTCACATTCTATCCTTTTTACCATGTAAATGAAATGTTCTTTTGACTTTATACAACATGTACGGATTTACTCGCCATCATTTCTTCACAGCATCCATTACATTTTTTCAAAGGTTAATCTTTATGAAAACTGTTTAAAATTTAATTTTCATGGAATATTTTTTTCAAAATGGTTTCAAAAATAATTTTTATTTTTTCATGGAAAACTACATTCAAAATGTTTCAAGTCATATTTATAAGAATTCAAAGTGCATCCAAAGAAATGGTTTTCAAAAAGTTTTCAAGAATCTTCTATATGTTTTTAAATTATTTTAAAATAAATGGTTCTCAAAAAATATTAAATCATTCTTTATATTTTTCGTGTAATTTAAAAACATGTATTTAGAATGGTTTTAATCTTATTTTGAATTTTTTTTAAGGAAAAATTTATTCAAACTTATTTGAGGACTTGTTTTTAAGTATTAGTAGTATTTTCTTAAAGATTTATTTTCAAATATTTTTTGTATTAAAAATAATTTTTCTAATAAGATATGATGTTATAATCAAGTAATGTTTTTAAGGATATTTCAAAATTATTTTCCATCTAAGATAAAATCTATTGATTTTTCTCATACATTATAAGAAATTATCTAAAGGATCCATTCATTTCCTTCCTATGAATGAGTTGTTATTAATATCATGGTATTTATGAAACAAATTTCCCTTATTGGGTTATTTGTATTCGTAATATATTTCACTTTTATGGGTTATTCATTTCTTGAAATAATTATGAGACCTTTAACTCTATCGAAAGGTTATAATATGGTTACATTTTTATGATTCCAATTTCAATTCATGGGTAGGGATATGTTTTATGCACATATATGTATGATTTCATTATCTGATGAGTGGGACCTATATCTCCCTATAATCCATTATGTAAATATTTATATCTCATGAGAAAGAAAGTATTGGAACTAGGGATCAATAAGTTCTATAATACATGTCCTGAATAAGTTTTTACTCAGTTCAGTAATACAGTGGATAAGGAGGGATACTCATTTTCGTAATAGAGGTGTGAAATGAGGGTTACTCAATTCAGTAATACAGGTCTGGAATGAGGGTCACTCAGTTTAGAAATAAATAGAAAAACAAGGGTTACCCTATACTGTAAAGGTATTTTGCCACTAATATTGTTTTGGATGTGATGCACTAGATCCTATGGATATAATTGAATTCTTATATTTTTCCATGATTCCATGTTTTATGCTTACAATATTCTTTCAAGTATTATTCTCTCTATTTCATTCTAATTCATATCCTATTAACTGGAAATCATTATGCCTTTATCTCTTTCATAATCATTGATATGCATGGTATGATCTTCTATTATCAGGATCAAATTCTTATACCCATATGATCATTTGTATACTTACATTACTCTCTTTTTTACCATTACTATGCATTTGATCTCACTCATTTTATGGTATATTTCCCCTATGTTAGATTAATATGTAGTATGTTTGATATATCTAAGAATTGTTCTAGTCAATATGAAAGTAATGGGAGATGATGAATCTCACATATTTACTACTTTTTTCATGTATCCAATGTCACTATACAAAATAATTTCAGTAGAAACATATTTTTATAATGTTTAAGTATTATGAAAAAGTTTTGTAAAACCAATGTTTGTAATCTGATGGTCATTTTTACCATATCCCTCTTATCACGGTTTAATGTATCCATTTTATACGATCCATGAATTTAATCTATCTAGTGGGGATTATGAATTTATGGTTAAATTTTTCCATACTAATCATATGTAGTTTTCATTGGGTAGTTTTGTATTTATCTCACATGATAAAAATAAATTGATAAAAAAATTCATACATTTTGTAGCCTGATAAACATCTAAAATGGACCCTTAAAGATAATTTCTATTTCAAAAATAATACTTCACTGATTGTAAATTTATTTTACTAGCATAAATCCACTGAAAATATAAAACCCCCAAAGAAGTGTTTCATTTTGAAGAGTAACTGTTAAATGTAGTTTCTGAGTGAAAATGATGGAGGAATTTTTTTCCCAACTCACACTACATTAATTGAACAAATTTTTTATTTTAGTTAATAAATACTTTTATAAAATTTTATCATAAAAGATCTCAACAAATTGACACATGAAAATCACTATCATTCGTTCATTATCGGATAGAAATTGCTCGATTTCTATTAGAATCAATTAATGAAAAAAGGATTGATAATCAGGTGTTTTTAGGGATTTCAGTTTCAAATCCCTTTTCTTATATCATATAGATACTTTCTTAAAATAGCCATTAGGAACCTTTTTATTCTCTATTGCATCTATGAATTTATTTTTCTTTAAAGGTGTTTTCAAATAAGAAGCACATGAATCTTTTCATTTTATATCACTAATACACAAAAGACATAGTTATGGTCAAATACCCCCAACCAAAAAGTCCCAATGATATTTGAGGTATTATTTTTCTCATTCAATTTATATAAAGAATAATTGAAATCAAAATTTCGCATATGATTTTATCAATGTTCACTATAACTAAACAACGAAGTAACCAATTGGTTAAACATTATGAAATTTAAAAAAAATATATAATTTTCTTTTTGTAATTGTAAATGGATATATTTTCAAAATTATTCATCATTTTAGATTTCATATACCCTTCCCTAATGGTTAACTATAAATTTCGATTCATTAAGAACATCAGTTCCAGCCATACGTTTAGGTGGTTGTTTAGTGTCAATAGTATTACAAAGCTTTTGGGGATTATTCATTTACTAATGATCCTTTCGAATGAATTTTCGATGAACTAAGTTACTAAAACCACAATGAAATTTTATCATTCATTATCATATATTATTCATTTAAATAAGACATTATAATTTTATATTCATTATCAAATTGTATGTCCTTACATAAGAAGGGAAATCCATTATAGTACATAAAAGGGAAGCATGCATCTGAAATATATATTTTTTAAAATCATTTAATGTGTGCTCACCCATATCCTAATGGTATATCAACTCTTATTGAAGGATTCATGTATATGTCTATATAATTTATAGGGTCATATTGTCAATACATTAGTGAACTCAATAATGTGAAATATTTTTTAATACTCAACCACAAATAAAGATTATAACATGAATTAAAAATGGCCATGTGTTATGAGATGTATGCATATGACCAAATAGATAAAACCCATCACATGATAGACCCAACATAACATTACACTCGTCATGTGAAAGATAGTGATGTTGAGCATATAATGATTACCATGATAATCCATCTTCAGTATGAACCAACTCATCAATACCATTAATTATCTCAACATCATGACATCACTTAATGATGGATATTTCTTGAAACATTAATTGATTTTGAATACTAATAACTAATTAAATGTTCCACATGAATATACATCACTCATGAGATGTTGTTCGATCTACATTTTCAATTAATCAAGATATACCACACCCCTTGTAGTCATCAAGGTCAACTATTTCTCCCCAAAATAAATTTTAATCATTTGGACATGTATATATTTTCTTAGTATAAAATCCAAGTTTCCTAATTATATTCAATTCCTAATAATTATTTGAGGTAATTTCTACACCGTCATAAATAAATTCCATCAATGAGTTAATTATATAATCAATTAAGATATTATAACATCCATAAATGGGTTTTAGATGATATATCCTCATAAAAAAATCAAACACTGTAATATTAATATATTCATTATATACAAGAGTTCAATAATATTCATTAGAATTTCTACTCTCTCGGCATCACCACCTTCATTATTTTATTCATGTGTATTGATACCATTTTATCCTTACACACGTATACTCTCTCTCTCATAATAATTCACAAATGGAAACCTATAAAATTTCAAATTCAAAATGGAACTTCTTTCTTTCAATTTAAGAATAATAGAATAGTTCTCATCTATCCATTTTGATATCATACAAAAAATTTTTCTTTATATCCATATTTTCTATATGGTATATAACTACTTACATCCTTAAACATGGTCATCAAAAAAAATTATAACATGTAAATTGTATTATCCATCTAAAGAATCTTTAAATGAAAAATATATTTTATTTCCAAATTATCCAAAAACATGATTGATATATGATCAATATGATACATCCACCTTTTATTCATTCCATGCGAGGGAAAAAATATGTATAAATTGAAAATTTAATCCTTAATTATAATGATATAAAAATTAAAATACAAATTTAAACAATAGCGTATAGGAAATTAATGAACACTAAGTAAAGGTAAACCAATTTTAATTAACTGTTAAAAAAGTTATGTAATAGTAAAGCAATGTTAATTAAGGGTAAATTAAATAAAATTTAGGGTAAACTAATGGTATGTATGGGTGGAATAGTGTTTTTTAGGGTGAATTAAAGATAATTATGGGTAAATAATGTTATGTGAGGATAAAATAAATTTAATTAAGTGTAAAATAATTTTATGTAACAATAAAAAAGGTAGTCGTGGTTAATTTAAATATGTGTATAAGTAAACTAAGGTATGTATGGGTAATCTAAAGGAATGTAAGGGTAAAATAAAGATAAATTTAAACTATAGTTATGTAAGGGAAAAATAATGTTATTTCTGGGTAATTTGAAGTTGTGTGAGGATGAAAAAATATTATATGATATTTAACTAACGTTTACTAAAGGTAAAAATACAACTAATTAATGGTAAAATAATGTTATGTAAGTGAAAAATAATGTTAATTAATGGTAAACTATTGTTGAGTAAGCGTAAAAAATTATTAACTAAGGGTAAAACAAAGTTAACTAATGTTTAAATTAAATCTCAATAATGGTAAACTAATCATTTTATTTAATTAATTTTCATATATTATAATTCAAATATTATCATTTATCGATAATATTAATAATTTTTTTTAACTGTAGAAAAATTATTATTATTATTCATCTTAGTTTCTACTAGTTTTATTAAAATAAATAAATTATTTATTTTTAATTATTCTATTTAATGTTTTATTTATATATACATATAATTAAATTTATATAATAATAATCATATAATAAGATGAAGGTGGGAAGGAAAATTAAAAATGAATTGTCAATATAATTTGAAACAATAAATGTGAACTACCATAAAACACCTCGAATATAAGGGATCGAAATGAGGGGGAATATTATCAAAAAAGATATTAACCCACCTATGATACTAGCCAAAATAAATGAGTGATTAAGGTCAAATAATATTTTGGTAAAAAAATAAAAAAAATGGAAAGCTTTCTAGCATTAAAATGAATTAAAAAAGTGGATATTGGGTACCTATTGGGAATACTCTAACTACTTATCATGTTATTCTCTAAAAAATTATAATTAAAATACATGTGACCATGAAAAAGAATCTCCAGCATTATTTATATATTTAACCGATAATTTTAATTTTATTAAAAACTATCAACATGTGGTTATTTTTTAGTCTCTTCTACATCAAATGTTTGTACATCTAAATGATATTTTATTATAAAAACATTGGGGAAAATATTATTAAATGTTGAAACCATTATTAATTAACTAATAATATAAAAAATTATAATTTTAAATTAAGTTAGGTATTTATTAAAAAATGAAATTTTATTTAAAAAATATGTAAAATTATTTAATTTCCATTTATTTATTTATTTTAATTTTTTGACATTAAAATTATATCTTAGATGGATTGGAATTAAGTAAGATAAAAGTTTTTTTTTTTGAAATTTGACATAGTAACATTCATTACAGTAGTTACATTTGATCACTAAATTCAAAAACCATCATTATCAGGTAAATTCCCAATCTAACATGGTCTTGGATGAAGTAAATTAGTTGTGTGATCCATGTCCTCACACATAAACAAGGTTCTCCTATTATATAAGTCACACTACCCAAATATTTAGTGGTTTTAAACTATGTTTGATTGATCCATACCATTTAAAAATTCATTTCCCACAATATACATAAACTAAAATGGGAAATCGTACCGTTGTAATATAAATTTCATTAAAACTGTTAAAAACCATAGTGAAAGAATTTTACTTTATAATATCGAAAATTTTACAAATAGACATGACTACTCCAATAGATTTAAAAATTGTAGTGATTCCCATGAAAATATAGGTATACAATATAATAAATAATAGTGAATGATATAGATTCACCCAAATATGAAAATAAAAAAATTCAACATGTGGAGGAAGAATGCCTGAAGAGGGGTGAAATGTTTCCCAGGGGTGCCAAATTTTCCAATGTAGTGGATGGGTTAAATACCCATAATTTCCATGAATTTTGTTTCATAAATACATGGGAATTTTACAAGTCCACGAAAATTGACGGCGTGTGATTTCAAGGCCCGGTGTTCCCAGAATCAATTTCTGATGTTTTGTTCGGGTACATTCAGTAAACGTATTAGTGGTTTTTTACAACTTTTTAATCGGTGCTTGGAATTGAAAACAGAGGGCATTGTTGAACTTGTGGCACCGGTATTTTCTTAATAAGACTTTCACCTCGATGACAGTTGGTAGTAAATAAAAGATAGTTTTTGGGTTTTTAATGAATTAAATAAAAATAAGGTATTGTAGACATTATTTTTATTAATTGGTTAAAACCACCATGTGGAGGTTGGTGGTATGGACAGCCACACCTTAACCTCCCATGAGAGGTTATGGTGGTGGGACCCACTTGAACTCAACCTCTCATGTGAGGATTTATTTGGTGGGGATCACTTGAGGTTATAACCTCTTGAACTCCCCATTAAGTGGGAAGAAACCTCTTGACCTCCCCACTTAATGGTTCCCCCACCCTTCATATTAATTAGCTGGATCCATGAAATTAATTCATTCTTTTTGAATTCTTTCTAATGAATTAATAGATACTCTAATCTATTATTAGGAAAAACTTTGGATTTTGGGTGGAAGTTTGGGATGGGGAGAGCTTGAGAGGATTAGAATTTTCCCCACGAAGAATGAAGAATGAAAAAAGTGTTCTTCCAATGAATAACGTCGGCAACGATCCTTATTCTACTTCATCCTAGGACACCTACCGACATTGAGCATCTTCCACAACCGATGAAACATGGGATTAAGAGAATGCGGAAGACACAACGAATGATGAACTCCTTCGTCTTCTTCCCACGAATTCAACGTCGATGACCAGTAATAAAATATAGGGGTGTGTTTTGATTTGAGAAATATTGATTCTTCATTCCATTAATGTTTCTCTTGACACGCTTCCTACCAAACTAACGTGGAAGGACTGAGACAAACGAACACGACCCGATCCCTCCGCCATTCTTGGTAATGTTTGGTGTGTTCTTAGTGTTCTTCATGGGTGACGAACAATGGATCGTTGTGAGTTTTTTGTGCGATGAAATGAACCCAAATATAATACCCAACGTCATGAAGACATAGTAGAGGTGCGACAAAAATAGTGGGCGACAGATTGCACAGGAATGGGAAGGACCGTTCCTCGACCTTTCTTCCAACGGGTGAATCAAATCGGGTTTTCAGAGCCGATCAGAGGCCCAAAAATACCGGAGATGACTATGAGAAATCGAGGAGACCTAGTGTCTGATGTTTCATGATGAATAGATGGTCATAACGAATAATGGACTTCACGGGAGGCGCGCTGGCTGGAGGCACCGTTTCTCAAAAATTCTAGAATAGACGGTGTGTAATTCTGACGAACACGCCGTGTAGTACGGGCATTTTGCAGCTTGAGTATTGGATGCTAGACAAGTATCACACGACATATGACCCTAGTCACAAACTGTGTTTTCTCTTCATAGAATGGAAGAAGGGGCTTCGTGAGACATGGCGTGTATTCTGAAAATACATAGACACAGGTTGAATTACACAGCCTAGAGGAACGACATGTATTCTCCACGCAGATTGAAAAAAGCGACTTCATGAGACCTGGCATTTATCTCAAGCATACACGGACATAGGGTGGGGTACACAGGCATGTACTCCCCCACACGGCCAGGTAAGGCCAATGACACAGGCGACCCCATGTAACAATTACACGGGTTGGAGAACACGGGTTGAGGCTATGTACGGGCACATGGACAGCGTACACGGAGTCGGCCCCACATTCATAGACACAGCGTGTAACCACACCACACGCCGTGTAATTACTTTTCTACACGACTGTCCTTTCGACATGGGATTTTTCACATGTGCAGTACTCGAGGTCTTACTACACTGCAGTACCTTATTCCAACATGTTGTGTACTTTTTGGGAAAATGGCTTGGTCATCTCGTCTCTCTGTCTCGGACACGTATTTCTTGGATTTGGCCCTATGACGTGGCAGAACGTTGAGACACTTGTCTTGAGGAGCAGACCCTCCTAGAATCAAGCATGATTGTGCAGAACCCTATGGTTGGATGAGTTCTAACGACTGTTCCTAGATCTTGTGTGGGTTCAATAGCTCTAACTACTGTTCATGGATCTTGTGTGGGTTCGACAGCACTGACGACTATTCCTGGATCCCATACATGTTCCACAGCTCTGACTAATCTTCATGGATCATGTGTGGGTTCTACAGTTATGACTTTTGTTCCAAGATCCTTTGTGGGTTCGATAGAAATACTTTTCTTGGATCTTGTGTGGGTTCGATAGTTCTGATTCCTTTCCTGGATCCTGTGTCGGTTCTACAGAATAGATGATTCAGTGGATACATCTGATCATTTCTATCTCTCTTCAAAATTATTATACTTGTGTGAGATAATTCAGCAACTTTGGGTTTTCCTCATGATTGAGATGGATTACTAGATAACTTAGGTATATGTATGGGCATATACCTGAGTGGGTTATCTGTAAATTTCATACCTTGTGTTTTATCCTGTTGTATTTTTTTAGAACATGAGGTTTTGGAGTCCCTATTGAGTATTTTTATACTCACCCCTACATGGGCTATGCCCGCTCCTCATTGGGTTGGATGTAGATGACACACAGCACTGATTGTGGCTGAGTGTGTGAGGACTAGACGGTACCCGGAGGTGGACCTCATGATGAGTCGACACCTAGAGGAGGCTGAAAAATGTGGAGTACTGTGGAAGCTATTTGTACCAACCCTTCATGTAAGATCCATGGTGGAAGATCATGGAGATTCTTTTCACCTTTTAACTATTTCTTCCTTTTATTTGTACTTGTACATTGCAGTTGGGATTGTATTTTTGGCCCACATTACTTTTTAACACTCTCTTGTTATAAAGTTTAACTTAGTGTTTTGTATCCAGCTATGTGCTCTGTTGTATTTGATTACTATTATAAAGGTAATTCCTTTCCAATTTAGGGATTTACACATTTGGTTCTAGTTTCCAGCCTATGGCCTATGGTAGGTAGGCTTGGGGTAGTCACGGCACGGGCCCCAGGGGATGGGTCATGAAAAAGTTTTATGAGAGGATTCGATTCTACTGCATAACATAGGACTCTGATCTTTTATGTGAAGAAATAGTGATAAGGGTTCTGAGAGTGGTTTTCAGTTCAGGGTGACCAATTTTGGTACGGTGGCTGACGTATCCACACACCATGACCCTAACTTCTAATTTATGGCTCAGTGCATGAAAACACTAAGTATGTGTCTGTTTTGAAAAGTTTTCTTTGAATTCTTTGAGTCAGCTCACCAGGTATAACTTTTTGACCTTGGAGAACCTGTTTCGTTATAGGATTCCTTCATGCAGACAGCCAGCTAGGGTTCTAAGATTTATACGAGATGGTAGCCCACCGAGTGACAAGGCATCATTGTAGGGCCCTATTACTATAGAGTCTCTAGAAATACCACCATCCATTGGGCCACCGATGCCACCAGCCCTATTAGCATACAGTGCACACCACCTTAGCACGGTGCACGAGTTACAATTCCAGAGGATACCTCAGATCAGGGGCGAGACGGACCCGCATCCAGCTGAGGATTAGTTGGAGGCTGTGGTGAGAGTCTTCAGACTGGTAGGGACACCGGCAGGCCTTATGGTGATTCTTTCCGTGAGTTTACTTCAGGCAGAAGCAATAAGGTGGTGGAGCCTGATGCTCCAGGTGCATGACGACGTGACACTTATCTGGGGTAGACATTGAGTGCCTGTTTAGGGAGGAGTTTGTCCCAGCCACCCTAAATGCGGTGAGAATACAAGAGCTACTATATATACATCAGGGTTGCATGTTAGTGGAATAGTACTCAGCTAGGTTCATCGAACTCTCACTCTACTCTACAGATATGGTACGAGACTCATTCCCCATGGTCCGGACATTCGATAAGGGGCTCAGTCGAGAGATCAGGGCTTTGATGATCTCCCTCAGCATCACGACGCCAGCAGGGGTGTTGGAGCGAGCCCTCTTACTGGAGAGCTTCCTTGCTGAACACAGACCAGCAGCGTGACCCGCCACTAGGAATCATGTAGCGGAGTCTTTTCCAGCTGGCAGCAGATAGATGTGGCAGAGGTTCAAGAGTACCAGACCATATGGTGGATGACCTAGAACTCAGGTTCAGTTATGTGTGGCACATGGGACAGAGCATGTAATTCGTGGAACATGCATTTTTTCACATGCGGGGGGGAAGGGTGACATGGCTAGTGACTGTCCGACCCGCCGTTCGGGTGATTAGAAGTCAGTTAAGGAACCTCCCAGGAAGAGGCAGAGATTCGATCGAAGTGATGTGCTGGGCACAGGCAGACGTGGCAGAGGAGATGGTCGTGCAGCTGGCGGTGGATGGTGTTTTGAGGTGCTACCACCACCACCAGGAGGTCCACCCCGACTATAAGGAGTAGTTGGACAGGTGAGATCCCAGCTCCAGCTAGCTGAGGCTTATGATAAAGGTGTTCCGAAGATGATTTGTGGTATGGTCTGTGTCTACTCTACCTTATTTGTAGTTATTATAAATAGAGGTTCCAGCAGTGTGAGCATACTCAAGGAGGTGCGACATTTGGCTGGGATCTCCTCGTTGTGGTGTCGAGGCCATATGACATCATCTTGGTTATGGACTGGTTATCTACAGTCCAAGAACAGATCGACTATATTGGGCACAAAGTGTGGTGTGTCTTCATGGATGGTAACCGGTTCACCTTCACTAGTGAGAAAGGAGCCTATACATAAAAGGAAAAACTTACTCAGATGAGGGTGCAGCTAATAAATCGTCAGTTGGCTTTCCTTACCCTCAGATTAGTTGATGTGGAGAGTTCGACCTATCCTGTAGTGGTGGACCATTACATGTATGTTTTCCCTAATGATGTTCTAGGTCTACCTCCTCATAGAGAGGTGAAATTTTTCATTGACATGTACCCCGGGATGACACTGATATCTATGCCAGCATATCAGATGCCTCCCGCTGAGCTTCATGAGATGTGGGTACAGTTGGAGTACTTGCAAGGGAATGGATTCATCTGGCCCAGTGTTTCTCACTGGCTATCCTCGATTCAATTCTATAATAAGGCGAATGGGAGCTTGAGGCTTTGTGTCCACTACCGTCGCCTAAACCAGGTGACTGTGAAAAACAAGTACCCACTCCCAAGGATTGAAGACCTCTTTGATCAGTAGAATGAATAACGGTGGATCTTGAAGATAGACCTCAGATCATTCTATCACCATCTCAAATTTCGAGACAATGATGTGCAGCATACGGCCTTCAGATGTTGGTACGGCCACTACGAGTTCAGGGTTATTCCTTTAGGCATAACATACACTTCTAGTAGTGTTCATGGGACTAATGAACAGGATCTTCCAGCCATACATCGATCACTTTGTCATATTCATCATCTACTACATTCTGATCTACACGACCACTGAGGAGGAGCATGCCTACCATTTGCAGGTAGTACTAGACACACTATGAGAGAACTAGCTTTATGGTAAGATGATGAAGTGCCAGTTATGGATATGAGAGGTCCACTTTTTGGTACATGTCATCTCAGAGGTTGGAGTTGCAGTGGATCTAGTGAAGATCGAGGCAGTACTTTCTTGGGAGCCACCCGGAGTGTGACCGAGGTACGGAGTTTTCTAGTTTTGGCTGGTTATTACTGGAGGTTTGTACCAGACTTCTCCATAGTTGCAACACCACTATCATCCTTGATGAAGAAGGGGAAACCATTCATGTTGTTGGAGAGATTCCAGTAGAGCCTTCAGGAGTTGAGGTAGAGGCTGAATAGTTCCCCCATCATGAGGATTCTAGAAGAAGGTGTTGGGTATGTAGTCTACTGTGATGCATCAAGGACCAGACTCGGATGTGTCCTGATGCAAGATTGAATAGTGGTCACATTTGGTTCTCGGCAGCTGAGACAGCATGAGAAAAACTATGATACCCATGACATGGAGTTAGAAGTAGTGGTCTTTTCCTTGAAGATGCGGCGACACTATTTCATTGGTGATCATTTTATAGTGTACACTAATCAAAAATGTCTCAGTTATGTCATCTCTCAGAAGAACCTGAACCTGAGACAGCAACAATATCTTTAGTTCCTCTAGGACTATGACTTAGAGATAGTCTATACTCTTGGAAAGGGGAGGGTAGTTTCAAATGCACTCAGTAGAAGATCTGGTATACAGCATCTAGGAGAGGCGACAAAGAAGCTAGATTCTTTACAGATATCCTTTGTGGACCGAGATGGATCAGGTTTCCTTCAATCTCTTATAGTCACTCCTACACATCTTCAGTGAGTTAGGGAGGCGTAGCATGGAGATCATGACTACGAGACACGATGTGATCAAATATCCATAGGGCAGACACCTGATGGATTTTCTGAAGGTGGGTAGCACGTTATCCTCTTCATAGGACATACTATGTTATCGGTGTCACTTTAGGATAATGTGTTGAGGAAGTTCCACATTTCCCTAATACTGGTGCATTCAGGAGTGGAAAAGATGTATCTGGACCTTCGATGATAGCACTAGTGGTCAGGGATGAAGAAGGAAGTTGTGGTGTTTGTCTCTTGGTGCCTTACTTATCAGTAATCAAAGGCAGAGCACCAGGTACCAGCAGGCTTGGTTCATCCTTTAGAGGTCCTAGAGTGGAAGTGGGATGGTATATCCATGGACTTTGTGATAGGTCTTCCATGAAAATTAAGGGGTCATGACTTGATTTTGGTGATCATTGATTGACTCAGCAAGTCGGCCCACTTCCTACCGATTAGAGAGCAGGGTTCAGTAGAGGGAATGGGATGCCTCTGTGTGGAAGAGATTTTATGGCTACATGGACTACCTTCATCAATTGTCTTTGATCGCGACGCATAGTTTACTTCTCGTCTATGGAAGAGGTTGTAGAAGGCATTCGGGACGCAGCTTCGTTTGAGCACCGCCTTCCATCCTCAGAAGAATGGTCAGAATGAGCGGACCATTTAGAACCTCGAGGACATGTTGCATGCTTGTGTCCTTGACTTCACTCATAGCTAGGAGGATCACTTACCTTTGGTGTAGTTTTCATACAACAACAGCTATAAATCCACCATAGGGAAGGCACCTTTTGAGGCGTTATATGGGATACCTTGCATATCACCCTTGTGTTGGACAGACCTTGGGGAGTGAGCACTAGTGGCAGAGAGATGGTACGACTTACCACTGAGAAGGTGAAGGTCATCGAGGAGCAGATGAAGACTGCACAGTGCTAGAAGAAGTTGTATTCTGATAGAACGCCGAGACCTCTAGAGTTCGAGGATGGTGACCATTTTTTTCTACGAGTCTCACCTCAATGAGGTCTATGGAGATTTGGCATAGGCAGAAAGTTATAATCGATATTCGTCGGACCTTTTCATGTCCTTAGAATATTGGGCGAGGTGGATTACCGCTTAGCTCCTCCACCTCAGATTCACCGGGTGTATGACGTATTCGACGTATCTCAGCTGAGGAGATACGTGCACAACTCTTCTCACATCATCGACCATGGAGAGATGGAACTTGATGATGGGGAAATTTTATGGAGGTTCCAGTGGATATTGAGGATCCACAAGAGAAAGTCCTACGTGGACAGTCGATACCTCTGGTGCACGTTCACTTGCATCACTGGAACGTCCAGGAGAGCACATGGGGGCGGCAGGCTCAGATGCTTGCTAAGTACACCCAATTGTTCCCTTAGTTCAAGTTGTATCTTATGGGGACGTAAAGCCCTGATGTAGGGAGAATGGGAAGACCTAGATTTTCCCTATAATTTTTTTTCATAAATACATTGGAATTTTACGAGTCTGCGAAAACTGATGGAACGTGATTCTGAGGCCCAGTGTTCCCAGAATCAATTTATGAAATTCTGTTTGGGTACATTTAGTAAACGTACGAGAAAGTTTTTATAACATTTAAACTGGAGATCGAATTGAAAACAGAGAGCACCGTTGAACTCGCAGGGCTGGTATTCGCTTAAGAAGACTTTCACTTCGATGACAGTTGGTCAGAAATAAAATATAGTTTTTGGGTTTTTAATGAATTAAATAAAAATAAGGTTGTGTAAAATTTATTTTTATTAGTTGGTTAAAACCTCCATATGGAGGTTAGAGGTGGGGACAACCACACCTTAACCTCCCATGAGTGGTTATGGTTGTGGGGCCCACCATAACTCAACCTCCCATGTGAGGATTAATTTGGTGGGGACCACCCGAGGTTATAACCTCTTGAACTCCCCATTAAGTGGGGGGAAATATCTTGATCTCCCCATTTAATGGTGCCGCCACCCTTCACATTAATTAGGTGGAGCCACGTAATTAATTTACTCTTTTCAAATTATTTCTAACGAATTAAAAGAAACTCTAATCTATTATTTGGCACAACATTGGAATTTGGGTGGAAGTTTGGGAAAAGGAGATCTTTGGAGGATTAGAATTCTCCCAACAAAGACCGAATAACAAAGAACGAAGAATGTTTTATTCCAACAAAGAACGCCGGTGATGGTCCTTCTTTGACTTCTTCCCCGAACACCTATCGAAGAGGATCATCTTACACAGCTGACGCAAATTGGGATTGGAAGCGTCTAGCAGACGCAACGAACGACGAACTCCTTTATCTTCTTCCCTCGACTTCAACATCGACAACCGACAATCAACTGTAGGGGTGTGTTTTGATTTGATAAATGTTGATTATTACTTCCATGAATGTTTCTCTTGAACTGCTTGCTACCAAACTAACATGGAAGGACTGGGCCAAGTGAACACGACCCGATCCGTCCACTATTCTTGTGAATGTGTGGTGTGTTCTTCGCATTCGTCATGGGTAATGAACTATGGATATTTACGAGTTCGTTGTGTGACACAATGATCCCAAATCGACAACCCAACTTCACGACGAGCTAGCGAGGTGTAATGCAAATAGCGGGCGACAGATCGAAACGGAACGGGAAGGACTGTTCCTCGACCGTTCTTCGAGTGGTTGAATCAAATCGTGTTTTTAGAGCCAATATGGGGCCCGAAAACACCAAAGACAACTATGGGATATCGGGGTGACCTAGTTTCTGAAGTTTCCTGACTAACAGACAATAAAAATGAAGAAAATACTTCACGAGAGGTGCGATGGCCGGTGGCGCCATTTCTGGAAAATTCCAGAATACATGGCGTTTACTTCTGATGAACACATTGTGTAGTACGAGCATTCTGCAGCTTGAGTTTCAGAGGTTTTACAAGTAACACATGGAATATGACCCCAGTTACACGGCATTTATTCCTTGTATATAATGGTAGAAGCATCTTGGCGAGACTTGGCATGTATTCTGTAAATACATGGACAAGAGCAGAATTACACGGCCTAGAGGCACGGCGTGTACTCTCCACGTAGATTGATAGAAGAGGATTCTAGAGACTTGGCATGTGTCTCAAGGATACACGGACACGGGTTTGGGTACACAGGCATGTACTCCACCACATGGCCAGGCAAGGCCAGTGACATGGGCTACCCCATGTAATAGTTACATGGGTTGGCGAACACGGGTTGAGGACGTGTACGGGCACATGGCCAGCGTAAACGGAGTCGACAGCAATTTTATAGACACTGCATGTATCAACACCACACATATTGTGCATACATTTCTATGTTAGCAGCCTTTAGACATGGGCCATTGCACACAGGAAGTACATGAGGTTTGACTAAACGACATGTACCTTATTCCAACACACCGTGTACTTTTTGCGAAAATGGATTGGTCATCTCATCTATGTGTCTTGGACACGTATTGCTTGTATTTTCCCCTATGACGTGGAAGACCTTTGAGACAATTGGCCTGAGGAGAGGACCCTCCCAGAATCAAGCATACTTGTGCGGAACCATGTGGTTGGCTGCACTTTGATGACTGTTCATGGATCATGTGTGGGTTCGATAGCTCTGACTACTATTCTTGGATCATGTGTGGGTTCGACAGCACTGATGACTATTCCTAGATCATGTATGGGTTCGACAGCTCTGACTACTATTCCTGGATCCTATGTGGGTTTGACAGTTTTGACTTCTATTCTTGGGTCCTGTGTGGGTTCGACAGAATAACTGTTCTTGGATCCTGTGTGGGATCGACAGTTCTGATTTCTATTCCTGGATCATGTGTGGGTTTGACAGAATATATGATTCAGTGGCTATATCTGATCATCTCAATCTCTCCTCAAATGTTGTATACCTATGTGAGTTGAGTTAGTAACATTTTGTTTTCCCCATGGTTGAGATGGATTACTAGATAACATAGGTATATGAATGGGCATATACCTGAGTGGGGTAATCTATTGATTTCATACCTTGTGTTTTATCCTTGTTGGATTTTGTGAGACCTTGAGGGTCTTGGGGTCTTTGCTGAGTATCGTTATACTCACCCCTACATGGTCTATGCCTACACCTCATTGTATTGGATGTAGATGACAGACAGTGCTGACTGAGACTGAGTGTACGAGGACTAGACGGTACCCGGAGGTGGACCTCATGACGATTCGGTACCCAGTGGAGACCGACAAACATTGAGTGTTGAGGAGGCTATCTGTACCTACCCTTTAGTTAGGATATGTGGTTGATCATCCAGGAGCTTCTTTTCACATTTCATCTATTTTCCCCTTTTCATTCATACATGTACTTTGCAGTTGGGATTGTATTTCCGGCCCCCTTTACTTTTCATCACTCTCTTGTTATACAATTTTACATAGTGTTTTATGTACAGGTGTGTGCTCTATTTTTTGTGTTTACTATTATAAATGCAATTCCTTCCCAGTTTAAGGATTTATTCCTTTAGTTCTAGTCTCCAGCCCCTAGCATATGGAAGGTGAGCTTGGAGTAGTCACAACACGGGCCCCGGGGGATGGGTTGTGACAATAGGGAAAAAATATATTGAGAATGAAATGGGGGATGACAAATTTTCAAGATGAGGGGAGGGAGGATAAATATATATACCGATGGTTGGGTATACATGAGTATGTACTTGTGGAATTGGGGTTCAAATGGGGAGGAGGATAGGGGAAGCCTGAGAGAGCCTCCCTATCTAAAGGGCTATAGTCACAGCTTTTATAAACCTGTTATTATATGTCAACATATACAAAAAATATATGTAACCGTGGGTATATGCTTTAGAAGAATATATACACCCAATGTTTCTCTAAACCCTATTTATATATCATATGGGATAGAAAAATTTTATAGTAGTAAAATTTCTAGATGTTACACCTCTCACACGAACAAAAAACATCCCAATATCCTATATGGTACTAGTTCTTCCCTACTGAGTAACAGGTATCTGACCATTAACCTAGTGTATTTTCACTATCATCCTTATATAGTTAAAGGGGGGAAAATGTATACCTTAAACACCATGTTCCTGGTATATCTCAACTAGATATATATTTCTATCAATAATAATTCTGCATCATTACCGATATCCCATTATTCCCCATAGCATAAAAATTTCTTCACATACCTCCACAAAACATCCAAAAACATCTAAAAAAACCTGTTATGGATATCAAATATTTAAAATATGAATCTTTGTGTGATTTCTAAAAACAAACCTATATTCTGGTGAAAAAAAGTAACTCTAAAATAATTGTCTCATAAATTCATTGGTTATTATAGTATTATCACCATACAACATCTTATCCCATAAAAATCACACATCAATGAATCTATAATCTCAAAGAACCAATAAAAATATTATACCATTTCTCATTAATGTCTTCAAACAAAATTTTGTATATTCCAATAACAAATGTTAGTATACATGTACTTTAAAAGTTAACCACCACAATATGGTTTACATAATGTTATAGTCTAATCTTATGCACACCATTGCCCATTGTAAGACACAATATTGTTTTTGAAGTGGAAGAGGAATATCATATATCATTATAATAATATTTTTAGTCTCTATATTCATATCATATTATTTTTCTAGGATAAAATAATAATGATATTAGGTTAAAAAAATTATATTATAACCTAAATGATTAACGTACAATATAATGATTCCTGTTGAATTTTAAAAAACATGAAAACATCATGTTCTTTTTGAAATTATAATTAAATATAAGTAAAATGATTTTTATTCATTGATTCATATATTATTACTTTATTCCATAAATGTGGGGTTCATTATCATATTATTGAAAAAAAATTTCCAAATTTTCAGAACTATAAAAAATCCTTACTCTTGATTTCCTTTTAACATTGAAGACAAAGTTAATGAAATTTTTTTCTTTATATTTTTTAAACTAAATCATTATATGATTCCCTTGAAATTTGGATATGTTCATTGGATTTATTAATTGACATTCCTTTCATAGATCATGTTCACATTATTTTGAACTTCGTTTAATGAACAGATAAACAAAATAAATGTATTACGTAACAATTTTACTTCATTTGTATTCCTTAAATGATAAAGATATATCACTATATATATTGTTAGATAGATTTATTCTATTTATATATTTATTATTCAATGCATCACATTGAAACCTATTAGTTTTATTAGAGAAAATATATGCATATTGAGTTTCAGATTCAAATGGATGAGCTTACCAAAAAAAACTAGAATTGCTGGTTCAATGGAGTAATCGATGCCAAAACATGTTTCTATACTTAAAATTTAAAAACCATGTAATATTCAAATTGATAATAATAAAATTGTTTTTTATACTGATATGTCATGTAATAATCAAATTATAATGAGTTAATTGGGAACTATTTACAATGAATGATTATATAGTATCATTGGATGATGCTTTGCGTCATGGTCTTGGGGTTATATATATTTTAGAATAGATCCACCTAATGAATATCTATATTATAGGCTGAGATATTTTAAATATATTAATTTCTTATAATATAGAATACTACATAATTATTTTTTATACTTATGAAGATTAAATATTCTATATAGAATTGATCATGCTTAGTATTCAAAAAAAATCAAAAATACTCGTAGTTATATTATAGTCATGGATGAAAATAGTGTCTCAATATGAATACTAAAATGTTCATTAATCATGAAATAGAATATTGAAAAATAATTGAAAAATGGGTTTGCCTAATCTATTTTTGAAATATATTTATATTAAATACGTAAAAGATGCCAATTCTTTTTCAGCATGGGCTCAGATGACCAATTCCAAATACGATGTGATTATTTAATTCATACAAAAAAGGTTTTTTAGATATTATAACCGTTTTATGATAAAATATATATTTTATTAAATAATTTAAAATTAAATTTTGTAAAATATAAAATTGTTTATTTTTATTTTGAAATAATTCATAAATGATAATATAAATTGTTTATATAATGAAATTATAGTGAAGAAAATTATTTCCAATAAAAAATTGTTTTTATGAAAATATTATCAATATTTATAATAATATAGAATATATTATTGTTATTTTTAAATGTTTTATATAATTTTAAAATTATTTTTATACAGTGATGATTTTTTTTCTAATTTATTTCATATCATGAGAAAATTAGGATTTAAAAATTAATCATAGATAATAATAACCTAGAATTTTCATATTAGATAAAATGTGACTATTTAGGTTCATCCATTTTGACATTATTAAAAAATTTCTTTTATGTTATCAATTGGTCATAATAATTTTTTTATGTACAAATATATTAATTATTAGTTTATTTATTTAATCCCTTCTCTATTGATATAATCTAATTTAAGATAACCACCACTACATATCTTAAAATATAATGATAGTGTATAACTATGGATAATGGAACATTGTATCTATCATTGTGATGGTTTTCTGTAATTTCCACTAATTCATATAAAGGTTGGAATAACAACAATGAATTTAAAAGTTACCTTATAAGGAAAATGTTAAATTTATATTAATAGTTGAAATATTTTTTTGACTATAGATAGTCCATTAATATATGTTTCATGATGGATATGTTTTTGTGGTACCCATAAGTGCAAAAAACCCTATTTTGAAATTGTATTGGAATATAAATTAACTATATTAATGAGATGGCTAGTATAAGGTAATGGTTACTTATGTTATCCTTACATATTTTAGATGGGATTAAGAGTTATATATTATAGGTTTTGTGTCTTATAAGGAATATAGTCTACTGATTAGATGGGAATGTCTAGTGATATAGAAATAAAAATTATTACTACAAAATTTTGGGATGTTGCATTTATACTGAGATATTTTCATTTTCTATTTTAGTTGGTTTTATGTATTTAGGGTAATTTAATAGTGAAGGGATTGAGTAATCACATTAGTGAATTTAAAATGTAATATATTTTGTAAATAATTATGCTTCAACAAATATACATGGTCATAACTGATTGAGTATTAGTCAAACCATGTACATTATTTATTGAATATATCTATTTGAATTATAGAATGATCTTGGGGAGATCATATAAAATTATATACATTTTTAAATGAAAACCAATCCTATTATGTTTTTTGATATTTATAATATCATAGAGGAGATTTTTATTATATTTTTCATTATCATATTATTGATATCACATTATAATCTACATTTTTAATTAAATAAAAAAATATATTAGGATAGAATTCCAAGGTTTAAAATTATTGGGGATATACCAACAATTTATAGTTGTGCTTATTAACTTTTTATACTTATATTGTAAACTTGTGATTTTATTTTAAGTATTATTTTATTAAATAGTATGTCTAGTGGTAAATTTATACTAAGATAATAGTATTTTTTATTGATGGATGTTCCCTTTTTTTATGTACAACAAAACATTCATTTATATACTCAAAATCTTGAATAATGGATCCTCCATTGAGGGATGGTTCCCTATTTTTCTATCCTTTTCCATATTGAATATTTCTGGTAAAAATGGATTTTAATTATGGTTACAAGAATATCTAATAATGGTATATAGGGTAATCCATTATATTATAAAGTATTCATATGTATCCTTTATAGGTGTAATGTGATACAATGATAGTTCTTATAAGATTTTGAATATATATTTGTCATTTATGAATGTGAACTAAATATTAATTTTATAGTCATTGTAGTTTCAATATCTTGGGATGATGCTTGTAACTTGTGGATGACTATTGAACTAGTATGAGATGGTTCGAGATCATCATGGGTTAATTTACTATATATATTCTTGTATAATGTTTCACTAAATTTATTACATCATGGGAAGCATCATGATTTTTCTATGATCCATCAGCCTTAGTTGTTTTTAATCTGAGTATACTAATGTTTTTTGATGGTTATTCCATAATATATATTAATTTATTAAAAATTTATATAATAAGGATAAATGTTTTTATGATGGGATTGTTAAATAATTATGATGTAATTTTTATAAATATTTTAAAAATAAAATTAATCATACATATTTTATAATAAATTCAGTTTGGAGATCCATTCATTATTACACAATAAGGATTAAAAGGGATGTATGATGTAAGGGATTGACTAAAATTATAAATGTGTTGACATAAAAAATTATGATGAAATTTTAATAGAATAAAATATGTTTCATTTGTGAAGTTCATCATAGAGTGATTCCACTATGAATGATTTTTTAGTATAATGCATATTGTGATAGGGTTCCAAAATGATGTTATAGATATAGAAAAATAGGTCACGTAGAGAGGCTTTAAATGAAGACATTAGAGGTTTAGAAAAAAAATTTCATAAGTGATATGAAATAAATATCTATAGGAAATCATTTTTATGATATATCTTATTAACATTTTACATGAAATTGTGATTTTAATAATGATTTTTTATTCAATATTGGGTGATTTCTTTAAACATTCTGGGATAACTCTGGTGCAATGATGTTTTTTGAAATGATTTTAAATAATTATGGATTTAAAATATGGAATAATTAACATATAAGTGTTAACCTCATGGGATGGGAAAATTATAATGGAAAATTATTTTTCAATGGTTAATATACCTTTTGGATTGTGAAATATGGGAGGTTCTAGGATTATTGAATAATGATAAGTGAAATATACTAATATGGAGTACACAATCAATTTTTAATGAATGTAATGTCATTCAATAAAATAATTAAGATAATTCAATATATGCGATGGAAGTTAACAAAATTATATGTGGTTGGGGACTTTTATGTGTGATTAGGTATATCTATAATGGTTATATAATATTGATAATAATATAAATTTTTCCTAGAATAAATATTTATTTAGATATTGATATGAGACTTTTAAGTGATGTCATTACATTTGATAACTAAGGTAATAATTGGTTATTAAAGGATATAATTACCATCATTGAGAGGGATATGATGAATTCTTGGTATACTATTTCATATTAAGAATAGATTTTCAGGTGGAATTGAGGGAATGTTTTAAGGATTAATTTAATATTCTTGGGGGTCACCCGAAGATTATGTGAGATTCGAATAGACCAATAATATTGGTCCTGTGATTGTAAAATATGAAATTTATATTAACTTTAATATCAAATATATTTCAAAAATTAACTATATGGCATTTTCTTTGATTTATATATTTTTTATTAATTGATGGGCAGTAATACAAATTTGATGTAGTGTGTTACTAATGTGTCCATTTTTAGATTTTCATTCATGAAAAAAAAATGTAGATAATATAATCATGATAATGATAATTCTATTTAAATTCTCTTTATGTATGATGAGTGTTATTTTTTATTGAAATTTGTCTCATGTTGAATACATTGTTGTTTATTCAGAATATTTAGAGGTGGTTTGTGATCTACTAGAGTTGAAAATGATCATATGCATATCAGTGATTTCCATCACTGTAATTTTATGTATGTTTCCATGTACTCTTAAATGTTTCACTAATGTGAGGATCTATGTGGATTATTATATGGGAATGTTTTTATCGATTTTTTTATGTTCATTGTGTATTTTCAAGAATATTTGTATAGTGAGGTATCTGTGTTAGTTTCTTTTGAGATGTAGTGTGGTGGTTTATATATTAATTATCTATCTTAATTAATGATAAAATACAAATCAATAACAGAATTTAAAATTTTATTATATCATGATAGAGGAAGGTGATTCATTTTCAAAATTACCATTATGTATATTTGAGAAGGGATAAGAGACCATTCGTGTAGAAATTTCATGTTTATTTCATTTTCAATTAATGAATAAAAATATATAGAGATGACATTAGAGTATAAGAAAAACAATAAAGTATAGTTTCTACGAATTTTCATTTGTATTAATCAATGAATATCATGATATAAGATGTTATATTGCTATTATTTTACAAATAACCACATAACATGATATCAATTTGAACTAATATTAGAAAACCCACCTGTATTTTGGTGTTTTTAAATCATTGGTGTTACATTATAAGTTCAAGAAATCAAATTTTATTGAAAGGGTCTTAGAATAATAATATATCATTTAATTATAGATTTTTTCTGAATTCCTTAATAATGTAATGTGGAAATATAACATGGGTTTTTATTTTTTTTAAATGAATCAAATTTTTTTATCCAAATGAACTAATCAGGCAACTCATAAATTATATGTTCCAAGAGAATATTTGACCATTAAAATTACATGTAAATTCTAATAAAACTATCATGACATAAAAACGTTTGGATAAAATAAAAAATGGATAGTGGAAAAAAACTACCAATATATAGAATCTAAATAGATAAATTTAATAAAAATGATAAAAAAATTATTGATTAAAAATATTGTTCTAGTAATGGATATCAATATAAAATACCCAAAATGATATTATAACATATCTACTTTTAATTCATATAAATAAGTGAATACATAAAATAGAAATATAATGATATATAATGATTATCCTAGGTGTTCCAATTCCCATCATAGAACATTATGAATTGTAGTTAAATTTGAAGGTACCATGTTTCTCCAAAAAATATATTTAATATTATTATTAAAAACATAAAAAACTAAATTAATATCATATTCTATAATAAAGTAAAAATAAATCACAAACGAGGACTTTTGTGATAGAAATAGTGGAAGTAAGAGATTCATGAATAGAAGATCATCATTCTTTAAAGATCATATACCCAATATTCCAAAACCTAGAATCTACTCAAATTTGTGTGTTTATATAAACTGGTTTCAATAACCTCAAATATCCTCAATCATTAATGGATTTGAAAAATAATATATATAATATAAATAAATATTTTTCCATTTTAATGTGAACCTCACCAGATAATAGCTCTCAATATATCTCAATTAATGGAAAATTATAATTGGATGCACCTGGTTATACATATTGTTTATACTTTAACACGGTCACAATTAAGGTTATGAAATCATATTGACATCACCTATATTTATAAAATACCCAGGTTTAATATATATATATATATATTAATTATAAAAACATCAATTATAATACCTTTTTAGATAATTATGTTAATTAATAAATTCATCAAATGCAACACCCAATCTTTTGATAGATGAAATCTCTATTTCAATCATATAATGTGCATGATATTTAAGAAATTATAATTTTTATATATGTAATATTTGTCGAAATTATTATTTTATGGATATATATGTATATCTAATAGGTTTACAGGGTGTTATGTTATTAACAAATAAATCTACACACATAAAAATTTAATTAACAAAATATATAATAAATCAAACCCAAAGTAACGTGAAATAATATATAAAAATATAGGATATATGTGAATTATTACCCCAAAAATCACATATTCCTAAAATTCACTAGCACCCAAAATGAAAGTATGTTTTTATAAAAAAAGGATGAAAAAAAACTTTTACATTTTATAAAACTCAGCCTAATTATATCATCTGAAATTTACACTTTTTTAAATCACTTCAACTTTATTCAAACACAAATCAGAAAATAATTTAAATTATTATATTAAGATCACCTAAACTAAATCATTAGTGACAAAGGAAAAAAATAGTTAAATTCATAAAAATTCCCCAAATTATGATATTTAAAGTTATATTCTACATATTTGAAAAATATAACGAACAAAATATAAATAATGAAAAAATTGAAATGAAATTCAAAATTTATCATCAAATAAAATCAACATATGATATATCAATAATTATGATTTTAAATTAATGACATTATAAAATATTTAATTGAATAATTTATATTTTATATAATTTATTGAAGTTCTAACAATTTTTCATACATTTATGACCATATTAAAATTGTTCTGTATCTTAATTCAGATATTATAAACACATAAATTATCACAAATTAATTATATCCTCCCTGATAGATTTTATATGAGACCACCCAAAACAAAATTCAAATATATAATTATTGGATTTTTTTATGTAAATTGAATTAAGTTATAAATTAATCTATTCAAAAATATATAGTTTATAAATTAATTAAAATGGAATCTAGAATCATTTAAAATATACACTTCTCTAGTGTTTTAATAAATAATCAATTCTATCAGGTATTATAATTATTTTTTGATAAACTATTTACTAAAATATTTTAACTCTACTTTTTTTCAAGATATTGTTTTCTCTTGTAAATTATGTATTTTATACTGATCATCAATATTATTCTTTTACTACATAAGATCTGACTTGAACAATCAATATTTTATCCTTATAACAATCATGACTGATTGACTGATTAAGATCCCTTGATATAGTTGAATTCATGTTCACAATGTATTATAATATATTTTATTAAATTTTTCTTACTTCATCACCTTTTTTATATTATTGATGTTGAATTCAAGTAATATATTAAAATTATCTACAATATATTTTCTCATATTCTATTGAATAATGAAATCATTTACATTGCATGATACATGATAATAAATATAAATACATTGAACACAATATATACTTGAAGTATTCTATATAATCATTAATAGAATGCGGATATTCTACTAAATTTCCCAAAAAAACAAAGATTTTTAGTTTCTCTATCCATCCACTAATGTAACAATCTATTAATGAAATATCATTCGATGAATGATCTACAACTGTTTTAGTTCTACAAATTCCAAGTACACATTCATATTGATATTCCTCCCCTAATGAATATTTCAAAAGTTAAAATCTAATGATGACTGGCCATATTGAATTATTTTAATATTAATTATATTTAATTTGGAATTATTTAGAATTTCTTTCAGAAATTAGATGATAAATTGTCTAATAAAAAACATGGGAAACCATTTATTGAGTATTTATATTTTTTATCATCGTCATTGGAATAATATGATTATTCCTTCTACAAACCACATTCTAATGATATTATAGACAATACTTATTTTTATGAATTTCTTGGGGATGAATAATCTGTAGAGGAATTCAAAAAAAATCATCCCATATTTTATAGTTGGTGAAGTATAAATTATTTCCTCTACCACACTAATTGTATTTATGGGGATGTAAATTAATGAGGGGAATGACACAAAATTAGAAGATGAATACTCCCTATCTATAAATGAAATTGTCCTATAATTCCAATATTTAACATCCATGAGTATCTTACTCTCCTTTAAAATCATCTATAAATCAATTTTAAATTACGTAATTATCAATAGAGAAATCTCAATATGACATTTCCTTATACGGTACAAATATATAATGTTCTTTATATCATCAGTCCATTTACCTTCATCTACCATCATTATTATATATTTCTATTTAGAATTTTTTTACTCTTTCACTTATTCCTTCATTCGAACTCGTCATATTTTTTTAAAATTAGTTATATATTTCTAAACAATTATTAATGTATTTTCATTACAAATTTTCATCCTCGCCTAAGAACTAAATCTAAATTCAAATGATGAAATCAGTTCCCTCTTCTTCTCCATTAATTTAATCATACTCTTTTTAAATGTAAGATCATTCTCAATATTATCATGTAACTAGTTCATTTCAAAAGGTTTGACATGTATTTCATTTTCAATGATTATCCTCCCACCTATAATATTAAAAACAATTATAATGATTTTTTATTATTCATATGAGACTCCATTTCTTATTCAAAAAAACTAAAATCCTTGACTCCAACCCTCTCTAAATGTTTTAACCCACATATTATCTATTGTTAAGCAATACTGAAACATCTGTATCTTGAGCATTAAAATGAATGAAAACCTCAATTTATTTCATGATAATAATATAAATGTTAAAAATCTTTATAAAATATGGAATTCTGATACAAAATGTCATGATTTACTTTTATACTGACTATAAATAGTGTGGTAAATTGAATATATGAATAATTATAAGTGTAATACTATCATATTGTTACAAATATCTCATCTTGTGAAAAGTTTCATTCTATTAAATGATTTTTCCTCAATTATAATTCTATTTTTGTGCCTTGAAATAAAAAAAAATCTTATGAGAAATAAAAAAGATTTATCCATTAAGAATAATTATTATAGGATTGATAAAATTCATATGACATAGAAAATTAAATATTTTGAACACTAAATTTTATATTTAAAATTTTTCATGTTTCATAAATCTATATACTTACATAATATATTTATAATATTTTGGTAGAATAAATATCATTCCTCACTATTAACCATTATATACTCCCATTATTGAAATTGAATATCCTCAAATTGATTAAATACATATACTAAAAACCATTCATAGTCAATCACCCTATCAAGATAAATATCAATAGAAAAACATCTTTAAGAGAATCCATGTTTAATTTTAAAAAAAGAAAAAAATTAATATTAATTTTATATTTCATTAAGAAATGGATGGAAAATGATGTAAGAAATAAATACTAGGTCAAAACCCCATGAAATTTTAAATCCTTCACATTAGTGGCCACATCCCATCAAATAGGTTATTCCTCCCTATTTTAAAATAAATATTTCTTAATCTGTTTTTTAAATTAATATTTTTCTAATTCTTAATTATACTAACTGACATTAGAGGAACATAATTTCAGATCATAAGTCATAAAATAATTTAAATTTAATTAAATATGAAAAGTAAAAAATTATAAAAACATATTGTGAAATAATTCTGTTAGATATAAATAAAAATAATTAACCTATTAAAAGATATATTTTATTCTAATGTAATTATGTTCTCCAAAATAATTGTTACAATGTAATTCAAAAACTCTGTTCTTATCATTCCTTAAATATATTGTTAAAAAATTATTCCATGAAATATAGAGGATAAAAATAAATCTATCTATAGAAAGAGGATTTATCATTTAATGAAAAAATATCCATATAAAATAAACCATTATACATTAATCATACAATAAATTAATAAGTAAAGAGTATGAAAATTAAAAAATTCCAGTTATAAGATGTATTATAAAGTGAAAAATGTGTTTGAATATTATGTACCAACATCAGTTAAGTTGTATATTAAATGTTTATATAATTTAACAAAATATATTCATTCATCAAACATCCTTTTATATAAATATCATTGGAAATAAAATATCAATGTACTCAAATGGATTGAACATTTTCCAAATAATACTGATTCTTGTAAGGTTTTTGAATTTATTACTACATAAGAAACAAATATTTTTTTAGAATTAAGTTGTTTTCATGGTAATGGAAGATTTCTATATACATTCATCTTAATAAAGATGATTTATTCTTCGGTATTATATTCCTATAATACCATAAATGAACATCCTTAATGTATTAATGTCAGACAAAAAATTATTTAAACTACAACCTTTTTATATTAGTTTAAGAACCATATTCTTATCTCAATAAAGATACATATGTTCCATTCATATTAGATGATATATTTTTAAGATTATTTTTTTTACTTTCATATTTAAAAAATATATTGAACTTTTTAATTCTTCCTATTGAATATATTAAATGATGTTTTAAATACCACATTATTCATGTAATCATTAATTTTTATTATTCAATATTTCCTATATTTTTTGAGACATATCATGACAATATTTGATATAAAATATTTTTTAATAATATGATTTCATAATATTCCATTTATCTTATTATTGAGATTCATTAACTGATGATTTTGAAATGTTACCTCTTAATGATAAATCGGACCGAATGTTTTCTTTCATATTTTTTCATAAATATATTTTAATTGAGAGTGGTAAAGTATCATAAACATAGAATTTATTTTCATTCAAACTATTACCATTATCTGAGTAAAAGATTTTTTAGGATGGTACTTCATTATTATAATGTTGTGTTTCATTATTATCTTATAATGTTTTTCTTTCATTCTTTTTTGAAATGTTTTCATTCATATCCCCTTTACCAATAAAGGAATATTAATTATAAATTTCCCTATTTTTTATATTTATATCTGATAATTGTTTATAATTTATTCTACACATTTTTACCACTTCTATCCCTTATTTTCTTTGGTTTTCAATTTAGAAATTTTTTTTAGACATCTTTAAAGCCAAATTTTTCATTTCCATATCATATGATTCATAATTCCATTCATATGAAAACATCATACATGTACATTTTTATATATTCCACTTTGGTTTATTTCCATTGAAATTTAATCATTATAAAAGGTTCTATTATACTTTTCCTCTCTTTCTAGGAATATTTTTTAGTCATCAATCATATTTGATGATATTTGAAATTTAATTATAAACATATATAATTTTTTTTATAAATTATCTATAGCTTCATCAAACAACAATTAATTATAGTTGTTATGAATCACTTTCTCGATGTGTTAGTGATTATAAAAAATATTTTCAATGAGTTACTAATGGATGTTAATTATTATAATTAGGTTAAGGTATATTTGAGTGATATATTCTGATGAAAAAAAATAAAATTCATAAAAATGGACACACAACAAATCTATTTTGTTTTCAAGAATGGTGGAGGTCCCAAAGTGAGTAACATCAACATTTTTAAGAGTGAACATTGTATCATACCAGATGAATCTTTTCTATAAAAGTTTATTTGATTCAATAAAAGTGTAGTATTCCATTATGGATGTTACTAAGAAGTTATTAATTTTTCTCAATATTAAAACTAATATATATTTATCTTGAATCCAGTATCTTCAATTAAGAATGAGAATATATTGAAAAATAAAATTTACATTTTTTAAAATAAGACTACAAATATTCAATCCTATAAAAATAAACAAAACAAAAATATAGTATGAAATATAATATAGTAATGAAAATTATTGAACTTATGGGTAAAACATTAAAAACATTAAAAGATATTATTTCCAATTCTCTTAATATTTTATAGAATCATAAAATTTAACACAATATAGAAGGGGGTATGTATACCTAATATATGGACTCCTAGTTTCAAACCTTACACATATGATATTGTATACTAGTCAAAATGAAATTTGTTTCTATAGATTCATCTTTAACCCAAAAGTCATCAGAAGGCAGCAATGGCCCTAATCTTCTCCTTGATCACACAATTATGAGAATGTATGAAATCAAGAATATATGAATAACCATGTCATCATCATAATTATTTGATCATTCAAGAGAGAAAAAAAGTTAAATAAGAGGATGCATCGGAAACACAGGTCCAATCCCACCCCTCCCTGGGGGTCCTAATATAGTAGAGACCGGGAGAATATTTAATATATTCAATAAAGGATGTTCATAAATCTAGATGGAAAAAAACAATAATCTTAATCATTTAATCTATTTGATTATGAATTATTACACAATCCTTCTTCAAGAACATGAAAATATTCAATAATAAGTGATTAGAAAATGAATAATTACTATTGTAATGGTTTTACATAATTACAATGAAAATACAATAAGATAGTAGTGAGTATAAGAATATAACTAAAAGAAAAAATATTAAATTATGATCTCAATGATTATGTTATGGTATAATTAAATTTAAATTCCAATAATATCATAAATAATCTTAGATCTACATTCATTATTCAATGTAATTGGTTTAATTTATAGATATCCTATATAAAAATATGCATTGGTTAAATTATATGAATGATAGTGTATCCTCCAAAAAAACTAAAACATGACAAAAAATATTAGGTTATTGATATATTAAAGTATTATTTATTATATGTACCCAATAAAAAATATATTAAAATACAAAGTAAATTAAACTAAAAATACAATATATTGTTTTTTTAAATAATGTATGTAAAAGTGGAATTTCAGAAATATGTAATGGGAACATAGTTTCTTAGTAAATAGTATACATTTGATAAAATAAAAAGTTATAAGGGATGGGTTGGATATTTTATAACTAGCATATTATTGGAGAGTACCCATTTGGGGAGAATTGGCCCTGTTGTAGAATCCATAAAATGTATTTAAAAAAGATAATCTAGGTAAATAAAGAAATAAATTATAAGAAAACATGGTCCCTAATTTCATCATAGCAACTAAAAAATATTACCCTCTCGTTCTTATTATGTTGTAAAATGTTAATATTGTCCCACGGTTTTGGATACATAAAATTGATTTTTGTGATTTTTTATTACATGCAATTATTCTATCTTTCATCTTCTATCTATTCTTCACACCATTCACTATTTGATTCTTCATTACATGTTATTACAAAATTGTGGGTTCCTATCGTATTATCACATCTTGTTGATATTGACTAAGTGGAAAAACTTTTATCTAAGAACCCCAAATACTAATGATTTTGTAGTCTTAAATAATTCAATATATTTTATATAATTTCCATATGCTATGTAAAGTGTGATTTTTAGAAGGTGGGTGTATGTTCCCTGGTTTGGAAAATTAGTTTTCCATTATTAATTTAGAGCTATGTATGGATCATTCTTGACATCAAAGGTCACCTAAAAATTAATCTTTGATTACATGGAATACAATGGCCAATTTTTATTTTCAAAAAATTATGTAATTTTGAAATTTGAATCAAATATATTTGTTTAATATGAAATGAATTGGTGTACCATTTTAGGTACCAAATAGAGTCCCCTGATTATATAGATTTATCTTGTAGGAGATCCTTGAATTATTTTAGTCAAACTAATGGATTTAGAATGGTTTATAGTAGTTTAAGATCAATTTATTATGATCTATGTGTGTTCTTTATGTCCATTTAATTTAATGATTTTTGTAGTTCATGAATTTAGTTGGAGAAATAAATAAAGGGATCTAATGTGACGTTGTAGAAAAAATATTTTTAATGAAATATTAGTAGTCACAATTATATTAAATTCATGATATGTTTTTAAAACTGTATGATATACCAATTTATTCATAATAAATGAAATGAGTTTGAATATTTGACAAAAAAATACAAACTCTAGAACCCAATAGTTGGTGGTTATTTAATTTCATTGGTACTGAATACATAAATCCCAATAACATGATAGATAATCTTAATAGACTTCGGAGACTATATACATTAATGAACATTTCATTACATGTAAAATAAATGATATATCATATTGAAATTTAATTTTTATATTTTCCGCATGAAATTAATCATGTCAAAATTAGATGATATCATGGTTTCCTTGTAAAAAAATTTAAAAAAAGGGAAAAAGTAAAATTTAGTAATAAATAAATTTAATTTTTTGACAAATGATAATGTTATATCGATAAATAGATTAATAATATATGAAATCACATTAAAATTAATAATAAATTTTATAGGGGAGGAATTCATAATGATGGAAATAATAACCAAACCATTAAGTAATGTTACCAATAAATATTATATATTATCTAGGAATAAATAAATTATTACTTATACACTATTATATATGTGTGAAAATAAATTATATCCAAATGGATAAGGTAGACACCAAATTACCAAAATAATTTTTTCTCATGGTACCTAACAATATATCAGAGGGCTATATAATTATGAAACATATCCATTAATCAATACTTACCATGCGTGAATAATAAGAATTAGAAGAATAGAAATAAAATAAAATATAAAATTAAAGTAGTAATCAATAGCATTTTTATTTGAATAAAAAACACCATGTAAATTAATTCCCAATTTAATGAAGAAATGCGGTCATCTATTTGAATGTCCAATAATCCACATGGAAACAATAAGATATACACAACAAATTATAACAAACCCTAATTAGATAATTTATAATATGAAAATATTTATTTTTCGTTTAATGTCAAGGGGATATCATTTGGATATATACATCCACTATAGATTGAAAATAGATAATGGGTCATCCAAATCATATCCCTGGGGTATATAAAACTGAATATGCATTTAGACCTACCAATTATAAACCATGTAAAGGTGTCATTTATACCCATCCAGCATTTAAAAATTTTATTTCTCCTTGTTTAATTATTAATTATGCATCTATCACTTTGATTGTATGCAGATCTGGATATCATTTATAGAAAACCATATTATCTTTACATTAAAAAAATTAATTGGTGTTTTATGGATACGTCAATGTTTTATAATTATAGTGTATTATTATAGTATTATAATAAAATATAATAGTGAATTTATATAGAATTTATGAAAATGAATTTATTTTATGGAATCATAATAATATTAATGAGAGAATGAAAAATAAATATTGATGCCTTCTTACATTTATTTTGAGTTGATTTTAAGACCCCATTATTGGATTAAAAATGACATATGAAAAGGGTATAATAATTGTGAATAATTAATCAATAATTAATAAAATACCAAAATCTTGGTTCTACTATATAATAATAATTTTGTTTCATTTATGACAATAATTTCAGATGACTTTATAAAAATAGAAATTAAATTAAAACCGAATGATAAGTATCTAAAACCCTTAAATTAATGTTAATATCTTAAATATTGATAATAACTCATAATAATCCAATAAAAACATTATATAAACTATTTATTGGGAAAATTAGATGTATGTAGTGAAAAATGAATTTAGATTTTATTAGTAGTTGTGAATTGGGGAATCTGACTTCCTTTTATAGGTCAATAGGGGAAAATTCATTAGAAGAATTATATAGGTGGTAGATCAAGGATTCATAAAATTAGAGTCATGTAATGTAGTAATGGTGATGTTAGTGATACATGTATGTATGAATTTATATCCCCAATTAGTCCTCTAATAAGGTTATTATTACATGAAATTCTAACATCATTTGGGGAATGATAGATTTCCCCTTTTAACCCTATATAAATATAATAATTTACAACATTAATTATTTTTTACCATAAATATAGGATAACAAGTGCTAAAAAAATTAACGGTTTAAACATTATCTGTATGTGGTTTTTAAATATTAATCATTCTTCTTCATAATTCCAAAAAAAATTATATAAAAAGTAGTTTTCATATATATTTTTTATATTTAAGTTATAAATGGATTCATTATATAAATTAGATGAATTAAATAAATTAATATAAGAATTTACAAACATATATATATATATATATAATTATTTCAAAATAGATATTTTACCATTATTGTGGTAGATAACATTTGCCACTATAAGTTGTTTTTATAAGGTAAAAATGAAATTAACCTTATTTCATAATTGGGCTATGATAATCCAAATTTAAAATCATCTATATGAAAATAATTAAACATCTATATGATATTATGTTTTTAAATGAATATAATTTCTTAATTTATAATCATGTTGTTTGTGGTTAAGATTTAAAACAACATTTTTAGAAAATAAAAATTTATTTTTAGGCATAATTGTGTAATTATATTTCTACTAATTTATTGATTATTTTTATTTATAATATTTTTTATGAAATTTATCTCTATTGATCTGAATATAAATAACTAAAAAAATATTACATTATTTGAAACATTGGTTATACATTATACACCACCCCCATAAATAATTTCATCTTCAAAATTAAAGTAGAAATAAATAATTCAGAAAAGGGGGTATTTATTCTTTTTTACTTGCATAGTCTTCTATTTTTCATCCATAATCATTAAATTCCCCCAATGCAATTTAATCTTCTTAGTATCCAAGATTAATAATAGTTCTTCATTACTTTCAAGAATCTAGAAACTATCCTCATTATTTTATATGTTATGTTTAGTGTCTATTACATATTCGGTGAGTATAATATTCATGAATAGACTTTAAATCCTTAAAAAATAGATCTAAAATACCTCATTAACATTAGAGTGGTTTAGTGAAAGTTCTAATTAATAAAACAGAACATAAATTTTCATCAGAATCATTAAATTTCCAATATAACGTAGGCATAGATTTCCATTTGTACCAAACATTATAATTACATTCCATTGTAATACTTTCATGAATATAAGACCTCATACATTGAGTTACTTGTCCTACCTATGGTTATTCGAAACACTATTCTTCTTATTCTAAGAATCCTAAGTATGATTCTGGTAAACATTCCCCTAATAAGATGTTTCACAAAGAATTATAGACCAACTAGACTAAATCCATCAACTTCTTCCAATATAGTTATAAGATGAAACATTTTCCCATAAATGTCTGGAAAATAAACAATTTGTATACTCAAATAGATGATATTATTTTATATATATTCGATTATAGGTATGTTCTAGTACCATGTTGCATTGATGTTAACAGATTAGTTCCTCAGCATACCATATAATTTATTGGAAAATCCATTTTATAACCATCTATTTACGGATTATATGTGACTGATAGTTGTATCTCTATCCCCAATGAATTTTTATGTGTCCATCGACTCATTGATGATAAATAAGGGTCATAAAGACACAATTGATATAGGTGGAATATTGATTCTCACAACATTATTGAAATATAACCATAAAAGATGTTAATGGTCATGATCATCCCAAATTTATTCTAATTGTGAAATCATTCCCAGTCAATCCCAAATTACCTCGAATAAATATTCTTCTTTTTCATTTAAATCTATCTTTTGACAATCTGTACTATGAAATTATTACATTTTAAATTAGGTATAGGGACGAGTTTCATTAAAAAAATTAGGTGTCTCAAAAAAATAAAAAATTATTTGGATATAAGTCATAATTGAAAATAATTATAAATTTATTTTATTATGTTTTATTATGAGAATAGATACCATATATCTCTATACATCATTCTAATACAATGGTGTATTGAAAAATTATATCTATCTGCTTCACCCAAAAATTCACTCTTCTTCTCATGTATCAAGATAATGAAAAGTATCATTCCCTGTATTAACACATTATATTAATAGATAAAATATTTCAATATCCCATATTTTTTTGGAAATATTATTATTTTAAATTTTCATTTTTATCATGTTGAGAATTTTCAATATTCAATAATAAAAATGGTTATTAAATTAATTAGGAAATGGATGATGTTCCCATTTAATTAATGTTTTAACTAGAAAGAATTAAAAAAATAAAGGAATATTAAATCCTTGATTATAAACACCGTATATATGCCTCCATAATCATTCCAATTCATTAAGATTTCCACTATGTTAACCATTCAATTATTATAGTTAGTTACACAGTTATAGTTCCCGATTAATTCTCTCCATCTCTTTGGTCTAATGTTGTGTTCAATTTGGATGAATATATACTTGAATAGTTTTTTATTAATAAATATGAAACATATTTAACCATATTTATAGTTCCTTTATATCAAAAATACACATTAATTTGAACAATCTCAAGATCATTGGTATGTTAGTTTTCTCAATATTCTATACTTTTCATGACTTATAGAAAATTATATATCATATTTTAAAGGAAACACGCTATTACATTCATTCATATATCAATGTATATAAAAATGTAAAATATTCATAATATTATGGACAATACTAGTACAATTTTCAACCTCTTAATTTCTATTTGAATACATTACTAACTATGTCAGAATGACCACATTACTTACCTACATGATTAATATTGTATAAAATCTATAAAATTAGTCAAAAAGTCATCGATAGTAACTGACTCATCCACAACATCTATATATGTAATATATTTTATCGTTTTGGAAAATTATTTCAAAAACAATTCATTTTTGAGTCATCTGATATTCTATCCTTAGAGACACTATGTCCAACAAAAGAATCTTTTTAAAGCTATAAATCACACTTAAAAAATATTACAAATCGATCCTTCTCAATTACAGTTTCATAGATTATCATCAAATGGTTTTTATTTACTACATATGTCTTAGGGAATATAATAGTATCATTAGTAAAAACTAGAAAACAATTATCAAGGAATTCCTTGTATATACTATTAAATAAATCCATAAACATTGAGTGTGTATTTGTTTACCCAACTAAATCCAATGAGAAGTCATAATTCCCATACCTTGGGAGAAATATTGTACTTGATTCAATATCTTCTCGTATATTAATTAGTGAAAACTATAAATGAGATATATATCATGAAATTGTGGATTCGCTTATACTTGATCAAGCAAATAACCACAATGATTTAACAAATTATTGTTCTTTTAATTAAAGGTGTGGATATATATGAAATTTATTCAATGCATCATTGATATATTTATCTTTTTTTGAAGAAAACATGTTTTACCCATGTTGAAATTTGTTTAAATATGATTCCCCTATACATATATATTATATTTTATTATTTAATTAAATTATTTCCATTACATCTACTGTATGGGGGGTTTAAATATGTCTGGCATATTTAATATTTGGTCTATGAAAATCATAACTTCAAAATATTTCATTTATATTGTTAATTTATCAAGGAATACATCAACATAATCTATAAGAATAGATTCATAAAAACATAAATGATATCCTAATAGTTTATTAATTCATCTTCAACCAAAATTTCATTAAAATTGTACAATTCATGTGGTTGAAAACAACACTTTAAAATTTTAGACTCCCATATAATCACAATGTGTTCTACTATAACCTATGATATTGTAATATTCTTATCATTATAATGAAATAATATATTATTATATGAGAGATTATCCATAATAAGGATTTGGAAAATAGAACTGTTATAAATACCAGGTTCTCAAGTAAATAAAATATATGAATTGTAATAGGTAATAAGAAATATATTATAACCTAATGATTTAATGAAATATATCACTTAAAAAGTAAAATTTTCTTAATGTATTATAATTCTTGAAAAATTGAATAACAAAATAAAAATTCATATTGAAATATTATTATGACATAATATTATAATTTTGGTAGTCTTCATGCCAGTATTATCTTTAGAATAATTTTATTTTTTGGATTTTCGTAAAAAAATTATTTTTAGAAAACAATGAGAATTAATAATTTCTATTAAATTAAAATTTTATTTCATAAGATAAGCTACATTAATAATTATATTCAATTTTAGATTATGTATTAAATTGATATATGATCGAATTATTTAATTAATTACAATCTAATTTTTATTTAACATAAATTTCAGAGAAGTCAATTTTTATGATTAAAAACATATTTTTCTGAAAACCAATTTCCATCACAATATTTAGGGTTTTTTTAAATAAAATTATACAACATATTATGATAGAATTTAATAAAATTTACTCCATATTTTTATATAGGTGGTTCATATTTGATAAATAAATCAATTTTATTATTATACATTATGAATATTATAAATGGAAATTTTATCACCATATAAAATCATAAATAAGGTAAATAATATAAAAAACTAATACGAAAAGGCTTCAAATTAATTCAAGGAATAAATTTATTTTATTGGATGAGTTTTTTGCTTTAAAAATAATACAATTATAGGAAGAATGTTCTTTGTTTAATTTGTCATGGATTTTGAGTTGCGTAGTATCAATGTAAAAGGTAATATTAAAATTTTCATTTTCTATTTTAATATAAATAACATTTAGTAAAATGTATTAAAACCACATATTTTATAATATATCTTTTTATATCAATTATAAATTATTATTTTTATTATTTTAATTTATATTTTTATTTTAGTAATAAAATTATTACCATAATTCTATAAAGAACAAAAACATAGATATTGTGAAAGCAATAGAAAACACATGTAACTGCTTTAAAAAAATAATGCAATATTTTTTCATTGGGTAAAATTTTTCTATAATGTTTATAGATATCTAAAAATTATTATTTATGATTTACTTATTTAAAATCAAATCCTATGTTTATCTTTATTTAATTAAGTCAAAATAATTGAATAGTGTCATACTTGATATTAATGATATTTTCTGAAATAATATAATATTTAATTATTTTAGAAGTCTAAAAAATCATGAACATGGACATGGGGGGAAATAATTTGTCTAAAATGTCATCCCTTGTCCATCTATATACCAATTACCACTATAAAATTCAAATTAAAATCTTATATTTTTCAGATTTTTGTAACTATAGCGAAGATTAAAAAATTTAACGAATGGATTAAAAATATATATTTTTAGAAATAATGCATTTTAATTTATATATTTATTTTAAATAATATATTAGGACCACACACTCAAAATATTGTATTATATCTCATTTTGTAACCCCATAACCTTTATTGTGGCTTAATTAATTATTGATATTATGAAAATTCACAAGATTATCCTTCCCCTCATTCTTCAAAAGACACCCTTTATGTTAATTCCTTATATATCATTGATCCATAGAAGATAACCAACCTTTAATATATTATCTTATACATTCCCCAATAAACTAATGATTCATTTATATCTTCTTAAATGTTCATTTCAAGGGTCTTTATGTGTGAATCTAATCGATTTTTACCAAATAAGTGGATATCGTCTTTACCAACTCATTCAAATTTCTTTCTTATTATACATCATTGAAACCTAATATTATCATCCTCAAATAAAAACTCAAGTATCGTAATTATACAAATATTTTATTTTGATTATGGGATAGAAATTTTACCCCTATTTTTAATTCTATGGTGAGTAAAAACATTTCTCATGCGTACGTATGGCTTCATGTATGCAAATAGTGATGCAATTCACTATTCATCGCCATTTTAATAGGATGGTTATAAAAATGGAAATAATAAATATTTTGATATTTATATATTAACAATTGTTTTGAATTATATCATTTTATTTACATTTATAGCCTCCACTCCGTTTGAATAAGACAATGTCGCCCACACTTACTTGTGGACAACCAACTAGAAGGAGGGATGTGATATTTTTTCATTAAAAATTTACATGTTATTTAACATTGAAATATTTAATAATAATATAAAATAATATATATAAATATATATGATATTATAATTATTTTTATATGTGATTTATTAATTACCTTTATATTGTTCCTTCCATTAAAATTTGAAAACAAAATTATTTCGTATACGTGGAAACTTATCTCCCTGAAAGATGAAATTAAATTTTATATCTCCGACTTGTATAGAAGTCTATAAATATATGTATTATGATATATATATATATATATATATATATATTTATATTTATTATATTTATAAAATGATTAAAATTTTGGAGATGATGGTACCATATTCAAGTAATAGGGCTAGAATTGCAGAACTAATGATATCATAAAATGAAGAAATTTACACTCAAAACAATGATAACAATAACATATTGAAAACAAACATGTTACACGATATCATAAGGTCAAAATATATGATATTATAGATATATATATATATAGTTATATTAGGAATTTATAATAAATATATATCTATTATATTGTAGTTTATAATCACATAATTGGAAATTCAATTGTTAGGTAACAGATTTTGTATCAATTTATACTTCATTAATACATATTTGGTATTATGAATTGTTTTTACTGTTATATTTTTTTATAATTCTGATACATTGTAATTAAAAATAATATATATTTTTAATTTATGAATACTTTTTTCATTTAAACTTATACATTCATGGGTTTATAATTTAAATTTTAACAAAGTGACAATAATTTATTTTACAATATCTTTTTTTATTACTATTATTTTCATTGAAGGTGTATTATAATTTATAGTACATAAAATCCACCTATTTATTTATCATATTGATTTTTAAGGAGTTTCCGATCCTTTTCCAATATTTCCAGTTTTCCTAATTAATCATGGGAAGATATTTTTAAAATAAATAAAAAAATTATTTCTATTTTCGATCATGTATATTTTTATTCCATTTATATATTTTTATAAATTGTTTTAAAAAATTATGTTCTCATTTAATCAAATGATTTTCATAGAAATTAAATTTTATCATTTAAATATTACATAGATCGAAATAAATTTCTCATATTTTTTTAAATGGTTTATTTTAAACATTATTTAAAAAATTCAAAAAGGAATTCTGATATTTGGAAAACTCATCATAAATAGAATTTTCTTATTGAATTATTATTTTCTGATATTAATATTATTTTAACAACAAATCCAGTAACCTAATTTTGTTAATTACATTATTACATTTTCATTTTCATAGTAATTATAATACTAATTCTATAATATTATTAGTATTCATAGTTAACTAGATACATACATAATAACACTTTCACCTTGGGAATATAACATAAAAAATTAAAATGTAAAATGATATGTATTCATGAAACTCATTAACAAATATTATTCATATATAGGGAAAGTGAAAAAACATAATCAAGAAAGAAAATGCTCAGTAATGGTTACATACAACTAAATATGTAATGGGTGTTGAAGGAATGATGAATATAAAAAGTTATATAACTAAAAAACATGTTATCTAATCAATAAATTGAGACCAAAATTGTATCTATAGATAATATCAAATAAATAATATCAAGGAAAATAAAAAAAACAATTCTAAATGATGATAATATATAATATGGGATTTAAATATCTCAAAAATCATGATATATATATGCCAATACCTTGTCCAACGAAAAATCAGTCTATGGGTACATATACACCAAGAACACATTTAATTTAGATATTTGATTTTTCTTATGACAATTGTCAATAAATCAAGGGGAAATCTAAAAAATATCCCCCAGAAACATCATCTTAATTCATTCTTCGTTTTTTTTATGATCAATTTTATCAATAAATAATATTAAATGTCAATAAATATCAATATTGAATAAATAAAACCGAATATCAATATTTTCTTTTACTAATCAAATAATACAAAATATAAAATATTTTATATATAATTGGTATGATTTTTTTGAAATAATAATATAAATCAATAAAAAATATTTTTATTTAATAAAATTTAATTTAGAGTTTTCAAAAAAAAATTGAGTGTTTTAAGATTAAGATAATGACAAAAAAAATTAGTAAGGGATTACAGAAAACCAACTATTCATTGGAAATATATGTCTTGAAATAAGACCATTTTATTTTTTGATAATGAAGATCGAAGTGTAATATAATCATAAAATTTTAAAAATACTTTTTCATATTAATTAATTTAAAAAAAATAGAATAAGATAAATTTTATAAGTCAATTGGGGTAGCATGGTATGTCTGTTAATTAAGTATATGACTAAAACATTCTATTTGAATTTTATAAATACATTAAAATGTTTTCCAATCTAAAATCAGAAAATATATTCATATCATACATTTTAAAGAATATAATTATGAAATAAAATGTCCTCAATAACTAATTTTAGTAAAAAAGTATCTTCTAAAAAAATGAAATGTATGAATATGGAAGAAAATTATACCTTTTTGAATAAGAAACAAAATTAGTTTTTCTTTGAAATCGTTTATTGCTTTATTTAATTGAAACAAAGATGATTTCTTGATAAAACTGGGAAAAATATTTATATATCCATATTACAATAAAACTATTATATCTTTTTATTGATAAATGATATGATTAATTAAATGAAAATATATGAAATCCCTAACGAAAGTGTGATTATTCAATATTTCCATACCTCTTTGCTAACTATTAAGTTGTTACCATAGGGAATAATAAACATGAATTGAAACATTAATCATTATTAATAAATATTTATTCATGTAATATATATCAAATTAGAAGTAAATTCACCACTTAGAAGTGAATAGTTCTATAATAGCAAATATTTCTCAAAGGAATTGGTATTGAGATGAATTCCCTTACCACTTCCTTCCATTTTGATGAAAATGATATAAACACTGAAATATTTTTTTAAACATGTTATTGATTTATTTAATAACTACAGCAATATTTATAGTATGATATTTGATCCTTTATAAATTATTATCACTAGTTCGTTAAAAATATTTTATAATTACTATTGTATACGGTGATAATTGTATAATTTTCCTATTCATGTTCTGTCATGGTATTTATAGATATTTTTATATGATATAGTTACATAATATATATCATGTTATTAATTTTATAAATATCATATTTACACATTAGATTCATTTTTATACTCATTCATGATTTTTGGACTTTTAAAATCAAACATATAACTCCTTAGAGATGATAGGTCGTACATACCCATAAGAAATGTTATCATTCCATAATAGGTTAAAGGCTAAGAAATTGGATGATATATGAATTTTTTAGAATAAATAATTATCATATGTATTATATATATTAGTTATTTATGTCATTATTATTATTTATGTAATATTATGATAGAAAACAAATTACATTTGTTTTTGAGGTATTATTCCACTGTACAAATAGATGATTGTTTTTTCCCATTTCAATGTGAAGTGGATAGATAAATATTATTCCATCAAAATAATAACTCCTGTGTATTTCATAGAAACATTTTTGGTCATAATGACATTTTTGTTCCATAATTTTAGGTGATAAAGGAAGAATTAAAAAATAAATAGTATTTTGAACACAATTTACGTTGCATAAAATAACCACAATTTGATCTCTTATTAATGAACGTAGGGTTGTTAATTGTGGAAGAATATTACCTATAGAATGGGGATGAAGATGTTTAGGATATATTTTTTCTATTTTTTAGATAAAAGTATTTAGTTTTGTAAACAAGTAAGGGGATGAGGATCCCTTTTTTAATTAAGGTAAGAGACATAATTGTTATTTTTAATTGTTTTTCAATAATTTTTTATTGAGTTCATTGAAATATGGATCCAATATGGATCATATTTTTTGTGAAAAAGTATTATTGTGAAATAAAACCACAAAATGTGGTTTCACAATCTATTTAGTTCATTTTTTACATTCTCTTTATAGATTAACCCATCGGTATACACATTTTTACCTTTACCATGGTAGTTAATTATTATTATTTTTACTATTAATTATGAAAAAAAATTATGTTGACCATAGACCTAATATTATTTTGGTTTATTAAATATATGGAATACATTTTAACAAATTTAAGTCATATAATTTTCATAATTAAATTTAAGAATAAAACTCTTATTCATCTCAAAAAATTGTTTTTCTAGTAATGATTTTTTCAAACATAAGTTGATATTAGAATATCTATATGAATAAAAATTATCATTGTATGGAATTAAATTATTATATTTACTTTTATAAAAATTTTAATTTATATAATTCATAATGAAATATTATTTTATTATATTGTAACTGAAAAATATTATTCATTTTTTAAATAGAAATAGTTATTAAAAAAATCTAGATAATACCTCTTTGACTCTAAATGATATTAGAATTATTTATATCATGATTATTGTCATAAATTTTTAATTAATATATTTATAATATATTATTGTTAATTTATTGATGAATATTTAAATGAAATATTATTTGTTATTTAAAATTAATTATTTGTAATGGGCAATTTTACTAAATCATTCTATGATTATTTTAAATTTGTATATTGAAAATTAATTTTCATTCATTCAAATTTTAATTCTTACGTATGAAATATTAAAATGTAAATTTTTTTAGTTTTATTTAAATATAGATTTTACATACAATAATGGTGGGTCAGGTGTTACATTCTTTCCTACTAAAATATGTATTCCATGATATTATGTTGGATATTACCTTCTATACAAATACATTTGGTTTTCCTATATTACATCTTATTGTACCCACATTTATTCCTTTGTGTTCTAATTTCTCCAAGTTACCTTTACCATTTCATTTGTATTATTTCGTATTATTTTTTCTCAACATTAATGAATAAATAATGGATTTTTACTTGTATTTTAGATTGGTTTCCAATTTTATTTCTTTATAAGAGAGAAAATGTATTAGGTTTGGAATATACATCCATACCATTGATATATAGAACAAATCATGTGTATAAATTATTCTTGGTGGAATAACCCATTAATAAGTTATAAATTCAATTCTTTCTAGGAATAAAAAATGTTGGGATATACATTGGTCTTTGTTCACCTGTCTTACCAAACCTTATAACACTCAACCACGGATATAATTTCAGGAAAGTATTATCACACCCCAAATATTTAAAATCACACATTATTATATTAGCATAACTCTTTTTCCTACTGTGATCTACATTAATAAGAATGTAAATACTATTTACCTCCTCAGTTGTCTCTTTAACATTTTCTAGTACTATATGATTTCTTAAACCGACATCATCATGGTATGTTTTTGTACGACATATATTTCCATATAGTGCATCATACAAAAGCATTTGAGTATGTGATTTGAAATACTATTATAATAAAACACTAAAAATGTAAATATTGATCCCACATAACTTGAATTTCATGTGAGAATTACCTCATAATGTATTTAATAGTTTTAATAGTCCATACAGATTTCTAATGAGTTTAGAGAAAATAGGTTGTTCTAAAATGATATTCAATATGAATGTAATTCAAAAGAATCATCAAGAATTTTATTGTATTTTCAGTATCAAAATTATAAATAATAGAATGTGGTGCACTATGAAGTCTTGAAACTTCATTAATATTTGTCTTCCAAGGTTACAAAAAGGTCAATATTCAATTATAGGATTGAAATTTTAGGATTTTGTAGGCAATAAATAATAACACAAATCATAAATTTATTTTTGGGAGTGTTTTGAAATCCAATAAAGAGTACATAGTAATTTTTTATTTTTTGAAAACCTAATAGGTAGAGGTTACATGACTCCCCAATGACTATTCTCTTAAACATCACATATCGAATAACCCAGAATCTGGATACAAATTCATTAATTTCATGCTTCTGGTTATCCCATAAAAGTGCACTCAAATCTGTACTCTTTCAAGAGTGTATAGAGAAATTAATGATATATGAATCAATAAAAAACTTCATATTTATATCTTGTACCAATGAAACACATATTTTATTTCTAAATGTTATAATTTATCATTATAAATGATTTATTCCAACATTCCATTTTACATTTATTTATTTTCATTCCAAATATTAACATCATCAAATACAGATATTATTTATTTTCTAATAAATATGGTTTAGTCTTATTTTTAAAAATAATTGACATATCTCTTTCTATAAAATACCAATATCCATATTTATGGGATCCATGAACATATGTTATATGTCAATCAATATTTCTATTGGATCTCTAGGATATTTTCTACTCAATGTATGTACTACCTTATTTCACATCCCTTTGAGGATTTTTATATAGAAATAATAATGCTCGAGTAGCTCATGGAATCCCAATTTCTTTATATTGATCTCTTTTGTAGAAAGGATGTGTTTTAGGCTCTTATAGTCTAGTTATATCTAACATATTACATCATATATATAATGTATCAATATTTTTAATGAAAATATATCATATACAAAATAAAAATCATGAGTTTGAAATGTTTTTTCATTATTATTTAACTTCATTTATCCATATAAAACATATTTATCATTCTACATAAGTTCACAACCAATTACCTTTTCAGATGAATCAATATATATCAAAAACTCGTCATTTGCTGATGGTATTGTCAAAATCGAAGAAAAAATTATTATCTGCTTAAGTTCATCAAAAAATTCAACATATAACCTTTTTCATGAAGTCTTATCCACTTTATAAGTATTCTTATATATTAAGTTAGCCACTTTGGGGAAATTTTCAAAAACAATCGTCGAACGTAACCAACCAAACAAATGAGTGTTTGCAATGTAGTTATGTTAATTTTTGTAGCAAATTTTTTATCTTATGTTTTATTTTTGGGGTTATCTATGATTTCATCTATATAGATACTATATCAATGAAAATAATATTTTTAAGGAAAAACTCACACTTTCTATATAATCCACATAACTCGTTTACAAAAAAGTATCTCAAAAATTATCTACATGTGATTCATATCATCCCCATTATTTTTATAATACACCAAGATATCATCAATTATTATAAAAATATCAAGATATACCATGATTAATGTGTTAGTTAGATCCATAATAATGGATATTCTCTATTAAAACATAATGAAATTAAATTAAACTCATAATTTCCATGATTCATTTGAAATGCCTTAATTGGAATATATTCCTTCTTTACGAGTAATTAATGATACCAAAAAAATTCAATCATTGAAAAATATTATTCTCCATAAAGTTGATCAAATAATTCATCAATGTGACCCAAATGAAACATGTTATTTATCATAATAATATTAATTTACCAATAATCATTTTATAGGTACAATGAGCCAGCTAATTTTTTTTAAAAAATGTATAGTCTACCCATGGTGGCACCCTAGGGAGAATAAATCCTTTACGGAAAAACTAGTATAGTTGTTTCAAAATTATAATAATTCAAAATTGGAAATTATATATAGATTCTTTGGTTTTGGTCTCTAATTATGGATTAAATAAATTGAAAATGTGTCTTCATGATCTGTTGGATGTCAAGGTAATTCCTCTAGAAATATATCAATGTATCCTAGTATAATAGAAAAATATTTATTTTGAGTATTTATTTTTCATCTATTTATTTTATATTTTCTTCAACCCCATGAATCTAAATCGCATTACCTACTAGGAATGGACCAAGACATGGCTCATATGATTAATTATCCACTGTAAATGTTAGGAATTCAACATCTTCATCACAAATCATTATTTACTTTACATTGTAATAATTTTTTCATTTTATTTTATAATATATTCCATACCAAAGATTATATTAAATTCACCAAATATTTTACCCAATATTATTCATAAATAGTGTATTTTTATGTTTCATTATGGAAACATGAGAACACATCCAAGTAATAATGATATTTACACTATAAGTTGTTACTTAAAATGTCCATATTAAGGATATTGGGAAATAAAAACATTTCCAAGAAACCATGGATAGAATAAATGAGTGTGAAGATCCATATTCAAGTAAATCAATTCTTATATTTTAATAAATTATTAAATTGCATTGAACTATATTTTTAGAAACATCATCTATACCTATAGTGATCTTATAATCGTTGTCTTTTCCCCCTTTTCTTATTCTATAATAATTCCACATAATGCTACAAACATTTAATTGAATAATAACCCATTTATATATAGTTAATGAACTAGTTAAAAGTGTTATATTTCTCTCACATACATTCCTGATCCAAAAGTACATTTTTTTTACACCTGTAAAAAACACACATTCCCTTCAATCATTTACTAGGATGGTTCTTTCTAAAATTTACACAAGATGAAAATTTCCTCATTTTCTTCTTCTTATTTTTTACATTACATTTTTATTGGTGTTTATATAACCTTCTATACTATATTTTTAATTTAATTTATATGATATAGAATGGTTATTCACTATTTTTTATGGTGCATAAATCAATTTCACCATCTGATTATAAATTTAGAGAATCTAGTTCCCTTCAAAAACATGGCTTATGTTTTTTCAACAAAATGGTAAATCATGCATACTATAGTAGTATATATTTAATAACTAACAATCATAGATAGTCTATTAAAGTCATCATTGAATGGTAAAATGATTTATTATTCATTTTTTAAAATAATAAAAATTCTATTCATTTTTATCTATTACTATTGAGGGAAATATTTGTTAAAGAATTTTTCATTAAAATCTACCCCGCTCTATTTTTATTTCCAATTTCTCTATAGTTTTTTGAATAAATAAATATCATTGATCATTTTCACCCTTGGTAAAATAGAATACCATTTTAACCATTTCTTATCATATAAATCACAATGAAAAAATTTATTTTCAAAGTAATTATCTTATTGCTCAATTACCAATAGATTAGTAGACCCACTAATTTATGGATGCTATAATCACCTGAAGTAATCTATCATTGGGTAATTGTGTTGTGTAACAAATAGTGTCATGGTTAAAGTATGGTTGTTATTCATAACTTGGGTTATATTCCCAAATATAGCCTTGATCGGCTCAGTTCCAACACAAGTTCTATTAGACATCTTAGTGAGTAAATTACAACATTATCCACAAGTGTTGATAGCATTAATTCTTCCACAAAGTACTTAAAATCATTTTCATATAAAAAATTAGATCATAAAATAGTGAATTTTTAATAATAATTTTTAAATACAAATATGATATAACAATATGCAATAATTTTTTAAATTAATACATTAGTAGTTAATGAATAATAATCTTTGTTTCATTAAAAATACAAAAATATTTTCAAATCATTAATTATGGTTTTTAAAGAAATTATTAAAATACCATATAATATCCCACATGAGTTTAAAATATTGTGTTATATAATTCTTGTTATAATACACTAGGAGAAAATCATGTAAAATTACATTGAAACTTTTAAATTATCTTATCCCTAGGTATAACTGTTCGTGATCCACAACAACTTGTATTACCAAAATATGGATGTATTTCTTGAAAAATAAAATAATATATACCTTACTGAAAATTTATTTTTTTATATTGTACAAATATATTCCTGAAAAATTAATATTATGGTTATGTTCTTTGATACATTTTTTACTAAATCAACTTATCATAGATTCTACTAAACATTCTATTATATAAAATATTACATCCATGACTCTAGTAACCAATATATGGTGGTCACTTTATAATATTTGTATAGATACAAGGGTTATAATCATGAATTATCGATTAGATAAATAGTCTTGGGGAAATAAATTCATAAAATACGCTCATTTCACATAGGGAATAGAATATAAAACACAATAATTTATTGGCACCATGGATACTCATTCAAAGAATTATTCTTCATATCCAAGTTAAAGGGGAAAATAAGAATGATCTCATATTCTAATTAAGGGATATGTACAGTGATATCTATCATGAATATATAAGTCTTTGAAAATATGTAATTTTAAATAATTCTAAAATATTATATTTAATAAATAACATAAGAAAAAACGCATCAGTGGATAATATTAAGGAAATAATCTGACGGGTCATAATATCTGAGGTAACAATTGAAGGAAATTCATAATATTAGGCATAATTTTCTCATACATCATTATTCTTATACCACCCTGACCTTTCTTTATGTTATTATAATCTATGGGTATGTATAACCTAAAAACAAATATAATTTACCAAACTAATTTTTCTCGTGAGTGGGATATCAATATCGTTGTCTCGCCCATCAATGCATGTCCATTTTATTCCTAATATATTTAATGATCTATTTAATTAATAGAAAATATTCTTTATCAATATATATTATTATTCAATAAATAATATATAATATCAGTATTTTCAAATGTCAATCAAATTAAATTCAAAGTAAAACATTGTTTGTAAAAATTTTATGTGGTATGGGAGATAATCATATCAATGATAAATGAAAAAGTATATTGAAGAGATTTTTAATTAAAAATGATTACGTTAAACTGAATGTTTCATAGAGATGTTAATGGACACAAAATTAGTAATTTTTAATATATAACCCTCATTTCATTAGTAATATATAATTTGAAATAAGACAATTTCAATTTTAAAAATAATTAAACTGTAAGTTAAAATTTAAATTAATATATAATTAAAATGTTTTCTTTTTATAAACAATTGAATACATGTAAAAGAAGGTAAATTTTGTAAAATTATAATGTCAATAAAGAAGTATTTCAATGTTGTATATGTTAAAAAACATTCATTTTGACATTTTTAATGAAATATAAAAGAAAATATTTTAGAAAACATTACATATATTCCTTTCATACCATTTAATTGTTTTTTTGATTCCTTTAAATGTATATAATAAATCATTTTATTAATAAATCAAACACTCATAAAAAATTAGTAATATGAATATAGAAGAAAAATATACCCAAATAAAAGTGAAATATATTTTATTTTAATTCTAGACACTTCATTGATTGATTCATGTTCCAAATAGATAAAAATGTGGGTGAAAATATAGAAACATCATAAATATCAATAGGATAATGAAATTATTATGTTTAATGAAGTATAAATGTTAATATTTCCTTAATAAAATTATATAAATTCCCAAAATAATGTTCTTCTACTAAACTAATTTTTTACATATTTGTTGACATTTAATATAAAGGAAATACATGGCCTAGAAAATATGGTCATAAAATTGGTAATAAAATATATAATGTACAAGGTTTGGCCTTATAAGTTGGATTATAAATGTGGGTGTGTACCACTCCCATCATGTTTTTATCCACCACTTGTCTACATTAATATGATATTCAGAATGACCACTTGGTATTAATTCCTATGATTTCTATATTTGATAATGAATCTTGAGATTGCTTTTCTTCCCGATATACAAGTGAAAAAATAGTGTGGTTATCATTTTCATGAATTAGGCATTTAATCCATAGGGGGAGGATACTGCATAAAACATTTTTAGTTCTTTATTTGGGGAAATTAATGAACATTTTATAGTTAGATTCAATCCATAATGACTTATAGTTATGTAAAATACTGCTCTTGATAGCATAAATGATGTCCCTTATTTTAGATTCATAAGAAATTCCCTTTCCAATAAAGTGATGACAAACAACCCTTGACAAAACCATAGTGTGTTAATATGACAACCCCACAACCAAAAGGCACCGGTATTTTAGAGGACACACCATAATCATTCAACTTTAAACATAAATAAATAGGGGGAATCCAACTTTTTAACATTAGAGTCAATGGTTTCTTTTCCATGTATGCAATTCCTAAAAGTTGATGGACCTTCATGTCGGTAAAAAATATTTTCATTATTCCTAGATAAATAGGTGTAGTATCATGGATACTTCTTTACAATGAAATGGTACAAACATTAAGGGATGGTAACATATTATTAAACATGAATTTATTTCTAGATTTTGAGATTTTTTAGAAAATAATGGCAGTCGTAACCAGTAGAATTTTCTCAATATAAGTGCATCATTCATGTTTTTTGATGCAAATCAGAAGTTATTCCTTCTACCTTCATTAATAGAGGTTAATTAAAAATTGGCTTCCAACCTATCTCTAATGTTTTTGTGAAAATTGTTTCTACATGTACAATTGTTTTGTAGATTCCCCATATTCGAAATAAGTGTGACTTGTTGAAATAATTTTTTGCAATAAATTATTTAGTTGATCATTTGTGGGATATTGATACATAAAAATCATGGAATGTATAAATGGTATTGAGTTTTGTAAAAAAGATACCATTAATTGATTCATTTTATTGGGTGAATTGATGGAACCATCACATTTCATCCAATAGTACTCTTTATAATTAATGTGATCATTCATTACATGCTTTTATATTAGGGTTTCATTATCCACAAAAAATCGTATGTATATTTATAGACCATATTGAGGGGAAAATTTATCTAAATGACTGTTTAAATGTTGTTATATATCAAAAATATACATTGAGATAATTATGGAGGGTACATTATTAATGTTGACGGGGATTTCTGGCGAGTGAGTGTTCCAAAAATTTTGGTTGGACTCCTTACTCTTTCAGGAGTCAATTTACATTATTTTTGAATAAAAATTTTTTATTGGTGTTGTAATTAGTTTATAAAAGATATTTTTCCATTATATATATATATTTATATAAATTTCATAAATGACATATTTACACATTAAATAAATTTATAGAACCATTCTTGACAGTTGGACTTGGTAAAAGAATCACATCCCCTCATGCATATGGTAAGTTGTATGTTTGCAAGAGTGACATTATAATTCTGTAATGATTGGAACAACAATGAATTCAATAACGTTTTAATTTTTATTAAATAAATATAATTTCATGATTATAATATATATTCATTATTTTTATCATTATTTCTATCAATGTGAGTTGTTCATGGAAAAAATCTACAAAAGTTTGTGAGGTAGTGGTTTGTCATATACACGAGTGATGGTTTTGTTTCTCATTTGATGGAGAAGAATATAGATAAATATAATTTCATAATTGTAATAATATTTATTTATATGGGTTATTATTGTGTTTATATGTTTTATTTATTATAAAATAATTGATGTTAATGAAATATAATTAAATTGATAGTTTGGTTAATATTATAACCTTAACTTAGAAGAACCTCATTTGGATAACTATTTAATGAACATATGGTGGGTCTATCAGGGAAAAATCACATGTAAAATATTTATAATTATTATAGGAAGATTTATTTATAGGTTTTTGTCATTATAAATGGCTTCATAGGTGTCATAAATTTAGAGTAGAAGGATACCTATTATAATTTAGGTGGGAAACATAATTGTAATTTTTCAATGTATTTTAATAATATCATTTCAGTTTCATGAAAATATATATTTGAATAGATAATATTTAAATACAAAAATAATAAGGTCTAAATCCATCCAACCAATGGGTTTTTGAAAACAAAATTATTCATTTTGATAATTATCGTTATAGATTATTCCCTATTAAGTATTTTTAAACCATAATTACAATAAATAATTTTTAGTATTTTTAATATTTATTATGACACACAATAAGGTTTTCTTTACCTACTAAACAATTATTATTATTAAAAAAGAGATCATATTTTAACATATTTAATTCATATTACTTGAAGGTGTTAATTTAAAATTAAACATGCACAAAAAATTGAAAAATAGTTTTTAAATGAATTCATTTTTCAAGAATATGGTGATCTTACATATTCCATATGAAAAATAATAATCATTGTATGGAATTAAATTATTATAGTTAGATATATAATAAACACATTTTATTTAAACTAATCATCATTAAATAATATTTTAATTAATTAAAATGGGTAGTAATTATTTTATTTAAAAAAAAATATTCATTCTATCATATAAGAATTTATATACCCACAAATACTCCAATGTGAATTTATTTATAGTTATTTTGATAAATAATTTTCACTAACTATAATTTATTCATGGTTGTTACTCATCATTCACATGTTTTTAATGGGTTATAGGAGAAAACTCTTAAGTTAAATATTATTTTAATTTTTTCTTCCATTTTCATCACTTTAAAAATGGAAACTAATTTAGTATATAACCTATATTTCTAAAGAATATATATACATCCTTTACTTATATTTATTTTTTTGTTATAAATTTTCTCTATAAACGATCTCTTTTTTGTGATAATTTTCATTGGAAATTATATTTACCTTTAATATCTAGGTTTTTTGTATCATGGATATGATTGTTTATTAACATTTATACCATTTCCACATATGGTTTTTAATTTGATAGTAATTTTATTTATATTTGATATATTTATATTACATATTTTTTTACCCATTTTGGATATTTATTGATATGTTTTCTTATTTATGAATTAATATTATTTTTCATTATACTAGGAATGAATTAAGAATGTAGTGAAAGGGTGGTGCCTGGTAATAAATACCCCATTGATGCATCAATATGTATCATGAGGCTAACTGGTTCACTAATAATATCACATGGGTTTTTTGTATACATTCCCATCAATTAAACTATCCTTAAATAATGAATTGATGGTAAATATAATGTGTTGTCCGAGATTGTGATATCCAATATTAACAATTTTAATCATTTAGATTTCAGTTATTTTTATAAATTTGATTACTACATAGATATTATTCATAGAATCATTTTTCTAATTATTATATTGAATATTTTTCATGAAATATTAGTTTTTTACTTTCCATATTTAATGTGAATTATTTAATTTTGATATATCCCATTGTACGTAACCCAAACTAATCATATGAGCTTAACCTTTATTTACATTCGATTCCCAATGATTTCCAGTAATATATTATCAATAATATCATGTATTTGATATTTTATTATGTGCTATGTATTTTATAAGTTAATAAAGAAATGGAAATCATGTATGTATAATATTCTTCATGATATGTCAACTGATCAATCCTGTGTGGTTGGATCCCTTTTTTTGTTATACCAATATAATATATGAGACACCAAATCTAGTATAACTAACATTAGGTTTCAATAATTGGTATAGAAAAAATTTTAGTAAAATAAAATAGAAATATATTTTAAATGAAAATATATAAATATTGTATTATTATAATATTATATTGTGTTTCAGAATAATTTACCATTATATGGGTTTATATTTTATGGATTAGTATTCATTATAATTATGATAAGGCTCTATGTGTTGAAATATTTATTGACAGTTCCTAGTAGATGAATGTAAATAAAAAACTACAGAAAATTTAGAGATTTTCACTATAATAAATAAAATATTTTTGGTGATGGAACGTAATAGATCATGGAAGTCTTAAGGAAGATGGATCAGGTTATGATAAATGACCTTTCATGTATGGAGAAACCACATGACCCATAATTTGTTTCAGCAATTATGGATTTATTCATGTGACATGAGACTCCACCTTTTAACAGAACAACTAATCGATATTTAGATAAAAATTTATTATGTCTCTTCAAATATTATTCGTAGAATTAGAATATAATAAAAGGTAATAATATATTATCAAAGTAATTTCCTGATAAGAGATGTCGAACAATAGAGTTCCTTGATTATGAACACTAAGAGGTCAAAAAATAGAACTAATCGAATAGATAACCATTAATGTGATATTATTTGATAAATAATTCCCACATGAACATTAAACTAAAATGAATAATATGTTCCTCACATAAAATATGGTGGCTGGTAAATGTGTGGTAGAGTGTGAGCCTAACATCTCATGAATATCTCTAGATGATTCAAAATTCATACATCATATGGAATGAATGATTGAATGTTTCATTGATACAATAAATATGATTCTAAGAAGGGAATTAGTTTGATAATTTTCATTATAAAAAATTATATTTTGTCAAGTTCCATTAATATAAAGAAGGAAATTCCATTATCATATTCCTTAATAGGAAATCAAAAGATGGTGATTTTAAAAGAGCGCCATTAAAAAGGGAACAAGTTAATTGCAGAGTATAGAATTAAGTAATTTACATTGTATAAATATTATGGAAAGAAGCACCATGGGAAATTCTAAAATAGAATGGTACATTGATAAATGTGTGGGGGAAAGTTTCATATAGCTAATGAATTTATGTAAAATAATCAAACCACTTATATCCAGCATATAAATTGTAAATATATGGGACATTATCCAAAATTTCACCCCATAATTCAGGGGAACATAACACAAAATAATCTAATGGGAGAATCCTATGAATATTTAAATACTACACTAGAATTGGATGTTCTTAATGATCTGCTTAAAGTAACACATATCATCTACTGTAAAATTGAAAATTATCTACTTAATTTAAGATCTATACACTATTTTTTATCTTTAAATTTTTCAAGGGGTATTACATCACCACCAAATTTGTTATATATTGATTCTCTAGTGAATATTATTAATTGTAGGATAATCATATCTAATGTATATACATCATTTCCAATAGAATAATATGAGAATGTTATTCCAATAAATAATGTTATTTTTCTATAACTGATGTTGGTTATGATTTTAGAAATCATTTTCCCTCTTATTTTATTTCATATGTTAATTATTGAGGATGTTAGCTTATATTTTATATTATGAATCAACCTATGGTATACTTTTAGTGAAAATAAAAAAAATTAACTCCAAATTATAATTACACACATTATATAGGATTTATTATTTATTCATGATTGGAGTTAATATCATATTTTTGGGTAGAAAATCGAAATTTTTGATATACCAATTAAAATAGAGTTTTTCATGTCATTGGAGAAGAGTTTTTTAGTCTTCCTCCAAATCATGTAGTTGAATTTTTCAACAGAACTCTTACCTGGTGATACACCTAATAAAAAGACCCCATATTTAGTAGACTTAATTGAGTTTCTAGAATTTAATAAGTAACATCATTAAATTTGAGGTAAGTGATTCATTCTTCCAAATTCCTCACCAAGGTGTGCACCAATTAATTTTTATAACAAAAATGATGGATTAGTGAATCATTCCAAAGACTATTAAGAACAATATTAAATGATAATTAACAAAAAAATATCATGAACCCCCCTTTTGATGATCTATTTGATCAGTTATGAGGTGATCAATATTTCTCAATGACTGATATTCAAACTAGATATTATTAATAAGTGGTCAAAAGGAATATATACCCTAAACAACCTTACATATGATGTATCTTAACATTAATTTTTTAAAAATTCCATTTGGATATACCAATGCTCTGTTTGTAATCATGGATTTATTTAATAGTGTTTTTAAATTACATTTGATATGTTTCTTCTAACATTAATATAATATATTCTTATACATTCAATATTCTATGAAAACTATTATTAATAATTAATGATTAAACTAAATACACTGAGGAAGAATAATTCATATTCTAAATTTTCCATGTGTGAATTATGTCTTCAAAATATTTCATTATGGGGTTATATAATCTCAAGTTATTTTATATTTTTGGATCAATCATTGAAAAAATCTAATGATTAGTGGAATAGAATACCAATGACAAAATATCTCTATAGTTATGTTAGGTTGTTAAGATTCTATCGAATCCTTCTATAAAATTTAAAAATATTATCAATAAACTCAATATGTTAACCAAGAAGAGGTTTAGGATATTATGGTTAGATTGATGTGAAAAACAATTTATAGAACCAATGAAATGATTGGTAAGTGAACTTTTTCTTACACTAAACTACATTAAGGATAGGATTGTGATATATAATGATTCATTATAGAGGGTACTCTGATGCACCCTCATAATGAATTATATAGTTGTTGCTTATGATTCCCTCTAATTGAATATTCATGAGAATAATTAATAGAATCATGATTTGTAATTATCATTGGTATTTTTTCATTGATGATATGAAAAAATAGTTTTTATGGTGAAATTTATGATATATTCATTAGTCGTAAAATTTTGAAGAATATATTTATAGAAAATGAGTTGAAAATTATCAATATAAAATGGTTGGACCAAATCAATTTTTATGACTTCTAAATACACTATCACTCTGTGAAATAGTACAATGTAACTGATTCTTTGAGTTGAAAATATCATTATAAATTATTCATTATAACGATTTAAAAATATACACAACCTATAGATTTGATGAAATAAGATGATTAATTATTATGAAAATCCAAAAAAAATTATGATTATCAATGTATTTCTTAATCTTCTATCCATGAAATGATTAAGATATAACAAAGGAAATATGTGTAATTACATAATATGGTGAGAAAATAACCCATATTCAACCATGATCATGCTATAATGATAAGGTCTTGAAACTGAGTATGTGTCACTTCAATAAAATAGTTGGATAATGAGATTATATTTGATGATCATAGTTTATCAATATCATCTTATCTTGGTTGTATAACTCTATAAAAATATATAAAAGATTATTTGTGGTGGGATAACTCGAAACACATATATTGATGAGTGTATATATTGATTTATAATGTATCTATAAGATAATATTTATAAATATAAGTATAAGGGTATGTTTCAACAACTTAAAATACAATAATGTAAATGGAAAACTCTATGAAAGAATTCATAATTAGAATCCATAAAAACAACTAATGTAAAACATGTAATTTAGTTTGACTAAAAATATTTATGAAATAATAAACATATATATTAATTAACGGAGACTTTTTATATTAATATTATTCATCGGTTATAAACTAAGGAATATGTGATAATTTAAGTAGTACCACTCTCAATCATATTTTATTATCATTCAAGGATCTCTAAAACTTTTTTGAGAAATATTAATTGTCTCTGGATATATAGTTCAGTTACATTTTTTCTAATTATCCTTATAAATATTTCAGATATAAGAGGAACATTAATCATCTAAAATATATATTGTGATACTTATATATGTATTTAAAATGTATTTTGGATCAATACCATCCATTTATAAAATTCTCACTCAGGAAGAATATTCAATCTACAATTCATGTAGACCCTTTCGAGTCCCTCTATAGAAAAATGTGATGAATTATAATGTATTGGGATGAATATTGAGAAATAATTATATTGGGAACTAATATAGTTGAGGTAATAGAATAGATGGTTAGATCCATTCATCTACACAAAAATAGAAACTAGAAATGGTCAAAAAAGTAATGTTGACAATCATCAGTGAGATATATGGATTTAATTTGATGAAAATGTATTCCTATTAAAATCTATATAGATGATGGTAATGATATTTGGTATAAAGGGTAATCGGTTCCAAAGATATATCTTTCAAATATAAATTCAATATTGTATTTGGATGGTAGCTTATCATTGGGATCTTCCACCAAATTTATCTCATGCTCACAATCTATTGAATATATATGTATTATAGAAGTATGCTCTCGAAAGTTCACTTGTAATGAACTTAGAGGTTGTACCACTGGGGAATGATAATTATTAGGATTAATAATTAAAGTATATTCTACATTGTGGGTATAATTTTTAATGGAACAATAATACTAACATAGAAAATGTTTTCTGAAAAATTCACTAAATTAAGGATGCTACATGGGAACCCATGGTTGTGATGAGGTAGTCATATCCACACTTCTTGGTATTATAGTGATTGAATTTTTTTATTTAAATTAATACAGGGGTAGAATGCAAGAGCACCATATTATATAGTATATTTCTATTTAAATGAATTTAATTCTAGTTTTATCCTATAATACATGTGACACAACGTTTAAAAAAAACTAGTAAAACCTATTGATATATTCTTCTGAAAAAAATTTCTCATATTTAAAATAATTATGTCTATATTATTTTACATGTTATTTTTTTTATTTTTATAAACATATATTTTAGTGAATACTGAAAAATTAAAATTTAAAAAAAATCATTATATTTTGATAAAAAAATTAATTCAAATGTTACATTAAATTTTATATTTTTTATTAATGTTATATAGGATATAAAAATTTAGTTATATCCATTATCAGAAACATGTTATTTTTTTAGTACAATTTTAATACTCGAGCTATATTTTTCTGGAAAATAATTTTTATCAGTTTTTCATGTCTATTTTTAAATTATGTTTTAAATGATATTGACATTGAATTTTATAAAATGGTTTTTTATTTGGAATTATGTTGTTCAAATTATTTAAATATGTACCTTTTTCGATATTTTGAATTATAATAGTTTTAAATGTTTAACATAGTGTTGTATTTATTATTAATAATGTATCAATATGTGTATAGAAAGGTAATGGTGATTACAGTGGTGATGATAAAATCATTATTATTGACTTAATGAAAAACTTACTTCGATTATGGATTGTATTTGTGGAAAAATTATAGGATAGAAATGGTGATAAATGAGATGCGAATATATCATTATTATCAATATGGTGATGTTTTTCCAAATCATATGTTACATGGAAAATTATTATTGATTCATGAAATGGCATTGGATGTCATACATGGACATACTCCATAAGCAATTCAGGTGACTGATGAACTGATCCTATGTTCCAAGAACATGATTCAAAAGTGAAAGAGTGATTAAATCATTAAAGTACCATCTATCTGAGGATGAAGTAGAAGAAGAAGAATATTAAGTAATGATTTGATGATATGAATGTGATCATGCTATATGAAAATATTTATTTTACATGCATGATGTGGAAAAATATTTGTGATGAGAAGATGAAGAACTTGTTGAAGGGATTTTCATTTTAAAGAAATTATGCATGATGTTGACATTTAGTGAGATATCCATGCATATTGGAACTATTAAGTGACCATGAATTTTAAACATAGAATAATTTTTATGGGCTTATATAAAACATAGGGCTATCCCTAGTCCTAGAAAGATAGCCAAGTGTGTGGCACTCACCACAACATGGGAGGTAGATCTTGAACACATCTATCTAGCCAGCATGGATGGCCATTGTCGATAAACGAATGGGTAACATAGAAGCATGGTCACTGGAGTGCATATGGAAAACCCTACACATGGTTTTGGGCTGAAGCCTGTAGAGGGTGGGCACATAGTGCACCTGTAGATAACATAGAATAGGTTAGTACTGTGGAAGGATGAGGAGTAATCTCATGATGGGTCGAGGCATCATGAAATATAAAAAGAATGAATAAAATGTTTTTGATTTGATGTGGGACATGGAAGTGGATCTACTAGTTATAGTTATAAAACTGGGATGAAATTCACAATTTTCATCTGATCTCATGTGACATATCATCCGCACAAGTAATTCGTACTCTGATATCTAATCTCTATGACCCATGATCGGTCAGAGTTGATCCTACAATCATCCATCATCCACCGAGTTTTCTTCTACCTCTTATCGAAGGAATAATTCTTGACACATCATAGCTACGATGGAGATGATGAATATACTCCACTATCATACTTTTTCCACCATTATTTATCTATCCTACAGTATAAGGATCATCTTAATGAAAGGATATCATGCATGGAATTAGATTTCCATGCATTCAACGTACACATGAAGACCAAGCATTATCAAATAAATCGAATGTGCAAGGCCACATCATGGAGATGAAGATTTTTTTATTGAGATTTTCTTGTGACTCCCAGTGTATGTATGATATTTTTTCACATTAAATGAGTTTTCCAAGTTGATATGAATCAAACTGAGATACGTCTCACATATAATATCTGCATTTTAATATTTCAAATATGTGGTTCTCGGCTTTTCAATAGAGTGAGTTAAATGATGACTATTATAGGATTTGAATGTGAAATTGATCTCATCTTCACCTATAAAATGAGAATACTATATCTAAGGAAATATGCTACCATTCACATCTCATTCTGTGTTATTGTTTCAAAAAAATAGATCATGTCACGTTCGTATCTTTACACTAATAAGTCGAGTCCCACTGGCCTTCCACAATTTTAATGAACTGTTGAAGAGTCTCATGAAGATGGAGAACTGTGGTAACATCCCAATATTTTAAAAAATTATATTCTTAAACAAACTATTAAATACTATGTGACCATTATAAACTAAGCATTAAACATAATTTTTCTACTCTGTGTATTGAATTTCCAAAAATGGACATAGGCGGTTGCGATCAGTTTGTTTTTTAGAGTCAGTTAAAACAAACATAATTTTTAGTGAATAATATCCTACCCTTTTGAATAGAAACTTACCCTTATGCATATTAATGTACCTTTATGAATAGTAACATGTCCTCTATGAATAGTAATCTACCCTTATGAATAATTTCTTAACCCTCATTAATAGTAATGTACCCTTATGAATGGTAACTTGAAACTTATGAATAGTAATGTACACTTTTGAATAGAAAATTCACAAATAAAATAATAATTAAAATTTATTAAAATTATAAGTGTCAACATACAATAATTATGTCATAATATAGGTAAATTAATATTTCATAAATTATAGATTAAGTGTTTGTATTTTTGTAAGTCACATATATTCAATTTCAAATTTATGATTCATTTAATAATTTAAATGAAAATTTAATTTCATAAAATGTATTCATAAATAAATATTTTTATGAATTATGATGACAAGAATATTTTATGAGACCTTGATAAAATTTTCATGGTTTTATAAAATGAGTTGTAGTATAAAAATTGATATTTATCGAATAAATTATTATTTTAGTTAAAAATTAAATTTATCATTTATAGAATTTTTTTTTAATGGAGTGTTTTTTTAAGAATATATTTCTAAAAATAGTTATAGAAATTTTTTTAATTATTCTAGATTACATTAATATATGTTGAATAGTGAAAAATATGGTTTCATATAAAATACGGTATTTTTTATGAAATCTCAAATACATAATGATGATAAAAATCTATTAAATTTATTAAAAAAATTATGGTTTCATAAGGTTAATTTTGTACATAAATGATTCAGAACATTTTTTTTATAATTTATTCCAAGATAGGTATAAACAAATTTATCAGTGCTAACGTAATGCCGGTGCAGCATTGGAAATGTCAATTTTGGTTATTTATAATTACTAATTATATTCAAAAATGTATTTTAATGACTCATTTATTAATTATTTTGTAGTATATAAGGTTTTGGGATATTAATTTCTAATTTTATAGTAATATAACAATTATATTGTCTAAATGCATGTGCAATGCTTAGGGAGGGAATGAAAAGACAAAATAAAAAATTTAAAAAGTAATTTTAATATATATAATATTAAATAAAAATAATGAATTAATATAGAATTTTATTTTGAACCTATATAATTTTTTTATTACATTTATTTATTTATTGTTTTCTATATATTAAATAGTTACCATTAATGCATGTGTAATGCTAATGCAGTTCTTGTGCAAGCATAAGAAAAATTAAAAAAAAAAATTATTAATATTATAGGAATTGTTAAAGGATCAAATTTGTGTATTTAACATTTTATATAATCAAATTTCTACCCTTATAATGTTTTTATTTGGATTTGGGATATTTTTTACCCACATGGATCACATTATACCCTTTATACTATTTTATTAAAAATAATGACAATTTATTCGCACTATAACATTCAATTTTTTTAATATTTTACTGAATGATATTCTAGAAAATTATTTCTCACATAAAAATATTTGGTTATATAATTCATTTATCTTTCCCATAGAAATTTATTTTTAATTCCTAGGATATAAATAATAACATTAATTTATTTGACAATATTGATATAGTTAATATTTTATTAAAGAAAAAATAAGATTATTGATTTCAAAAATAGTAAAACAAATATAATATGATACTTTTAGACCATGTAACTAATTCTATATGTAAATATAATATTCATAATAAATGATAAAAAAATTTAATTTTAATTTGAATCTTTTTTTTGATGTGTTTAATCTTTTAATTGTGAATTGTTTTTATTTGGAAAAAATTGTTTTTTGATAAATAATATAATTTAGATAATTATTTAAAAATAAAAAAATTATTTAAATAGTCCAAAAATTATGATATTTTTTATATACTGTTATACCCAATATTTTTAGGATTTTATATGTCTTAAACCCTATAAATAATTATTATTTTTAATTCCTATGATACCCCTCACCTCAATTATAAAAGGAGGTTCCCATATTCACATACTTTCATCACCTGATGCCATCTTGTTTGAATAAAAACTTAAAAATAACAACCTCCTCTTCCCTATCCACATTCTTGAGATCCTGGTCTCATAAAAATATTAATTGAAATATCCTTAAAGAGGTTCTCAAGGCTGAACTATCAATAAGTAAAGTTCTTTCTTCTTCTCTTTTAATTTCTTTTTCACTTAGACCTTACACCACATATTTTCCAGTGTGTAATAATACTACAATGTTACTTATATACTAGTGTGTTGTTGTGTTTTGGGTATGCTAATCATAAAATCTTGCATCTTCTTAATTTTTAATAAATAATTAAATTGTCATTCATGGTGTGTTAATTCAGTGCCTTTATGGATGATGATTTTTCATTTCCCTTTAACAGAAATCATGGCACAGTTAAATTAAAATGTAATTGTTCAAAAAGTACTAAATATAGATATGTAATCAATTTTGGATTATTATTTCTTTTTTACATAGAAGACAATATTAAACTATCTTTTGAAATCATAAAAAGAACGCACGCAAAAAAATTAAATTAAAAAATATTGTTAATATATTGGTGGAAAATGTTATAAGAATATTAATTAATTTAATATAAACATTAATTTATTTCTGTGATTATATGATAACACTATTATAACCATTATACTTTAATATTAAACATGTTTGAAGTAATACAAATCAAAGTTAAGAAAATTCAGAACCGAATTTCTATTCTTTGGGTTAAAATTATACAACATTATTTATTTGGTTTTAAAATTGTTTATGTAATTAATTTTGATTATATTATGTTTAATTATGTGTATTTACATATTATATTAATATTTTGTCAACTTAATAAACCCCTATATCATTGGTGATCGTCATTTATAATAATGAACGAGGAAACTTGAAAATAATAAACCCTGGTATTGTTGGTGTTCATCGTATAAGTGATTCTCCCAAGAGGATTCATGTTCTGTTAGAAGTGGTTGGAGTTCATCTCCCTCTTGACCCATACTTCTAGGTGAGTTGATATTGTTTTCAATTCATCGATGTTCGTCATTTGTCTTTGGAGAAAATTTTCCTCGTAGTTTTGTTAGAGTGATTACCCATTTAATTCCCCAATGTGTTATCACATTAATAGAGAAACTCGTTTTAGGGATTCAGTTACGCTACGTCTCCATGTCATTACGTTGTTTCGTTAATGAAAAAACATTTCTATTTTGCATCTGTTAAGGAGTCTCATTAAAGGAGATCATCACCATCTATTCACCAAACTACAGTGCTGGCGTCCCACCATTCTATGTTAGACGACACCCTCATATTTTTGATCGAATCACTAGTTTAAAAGATATCAAAACACTCTTGCATGTTTATGTAAATGAACTTAAAAAAGTTCAAAATTCAATTTCAGGATCACAGGTACTCGGAATCATGTCATTTTAGATCACCTGGTCACAGAATAATTCCATATAATTTTAAAAAAATTCATGGAAATTTTGGCACATTACGTTACACCCCCCCCCCCCTTGAACATCACATCCTAAGAAGACAAAACAAAGCTAAACAAACAAATGGGGGTACTGATAATGAATCAGAGCCTCCTTCTCACATGTGCACTCTTGTAGATTCTTTTTCTTATACCGAACAGGCATTAAAGGAATCGAATATCCACTAAGGGCTCGCTCTTATTAATCCTTTATCTCTACATAGAACATCGTAAATGTCTCCCAATCATCAATGTTATGCTCGCTCGAGTCGATGACATGAGGCGGATCATGGATGTACCTTTTTAGCTATGACACCTATAAAAAATAGTGCACACTGTGTATATGTGGGGGAAGAGCAATGTAGTATGCCACCTTTCTAACTCATATAAAAATTTTGAAAGTTCCGACAATCCTTGGAGATAGCATTATGCCCCTTCTAAATCTCTGCAATCAATATTGAGGTGTGACCCGATGGAACATGCGGTCTCCCACATCAAACTCCAAGGGACTCTATCTCTTATCAGCATATGATTACATCATACTGTTTTCATTCCTTATCCAAACATGGATGATATTCACCTTCTCAGTGGTAGCTCATACCAACTTTTGACCCATTAGTGTTGACTCCCCTGGGTCTTTCCATCACAGAGTTGATATGCATGGCTGCCAATGTAAGGCCTCAAACGGTGCCATACCTATGGTGGAGTGATAGTTATTGTTTTATGAAAACTCCACCAGTGGATATAGGTCTTCCAAAATGAAACCAAAATCATGGACACGAGAATGAAGCATGTCCTCCAAGGTATGTATGGTATGTTCCATCTGCCCATATTTTTTAGGGTTAAAATCTATTCTCAAGCGCAGTTGATTCCTGAATGCCTCCTAAATCCCCTTTATAACTAGGATGTAAATCATAAATCATGGTATGATATTATCTCTTATGGAACCCCATGGATTCGCACTATCTCTTGGAAATAGAGGCATCATATTCCCTCTACTGATTCATGCTCCTTGATGGGTTGCTAGTGGGCTGACTTGGTGATACAGTCAATGATCACCCAGATAGACTCGTGGCCCTTATACATGCATGGAATCCTTTTTAAGAAGCCCATATAGATACCATCTCATTTCAATTATGATACCTCAAGTGACTGGGCAAAGCTTGATAGAACCTGATGCTCAGTCTTTACATTCTCACAAGTGCGGTATCATGAAACGAACTCTTCTACCGCTTTCTTCATCCCAGAAAACCAGTAATGACATTAGATGTCTTGTTATATCTTTTCCACATCAAGATGTACCGCAAAAGTGGATGTTTGGAACTTCTTCAACACCTTCTCCCACAATGTCACTCGTACTACAGTGCCTCCACTTAAAAGGATGATGTTCTCCCCACCTATAAAAAATACATTAGGAGTCTGTTCTAAGGATAACTGAGCATATTGGGAATTGAATTCAACCCCCACAAGTTGTGCCTCATTAACTCATTGTAGTATTCATGGACTGATAGTCACTAACTGAAGGTATTTTTTCCCATCATCATCCATGAAGGATATCTAGATTGCGGATAACTACTATATCGCTTCACTCAACAGTTGTAGAGCAGACCTCCTACATAGCACGTCCGCCCCCACGTTCCCCTTCCATCGATTATAGACTATCTCAAAGTTATTGTTCTAGAGAAACTCTAGCCATTGTTGTTGTCTATATATCTAATTCTTTTGTGAGAATATATAACTGAGACTCTTCTGGTTATTATGGATGATAATCTATTCACCTATTAAGTAGTGTCACCACATCCTCAAGGCAATGACAGCTACTACTTACTTCAGGTCATGGTTCGTGTAGTTATTCTCATGTTTCATCAACTACCATGAGTTGAAGGTGATCACTTATTTCTCCTACATTAGTTAAAAACCCATATCAATCCTTAATTCGTTATAGAAGACTACATAACCAATTCCCTCATTTTGTAGTCTCAAAATGGGGCCACTCATTAGCCTCTTCCTCACCACCTAGAAACATTGCTGGCACATATCAATCCACCTGAAGTCTTGTCCCTTCCATGTCAAGGATGATAAATGTGTTTCTACTCTAGAAAATTTGGGGAAAAACTTCTTGTAGTATCCAGCTATCCCCAAGACACTCCAAATGTCAGTCACCCACTTTGGTGGCTCTTAATCAGTAACTACCTCTATCTTTATAGGATCCACTGCAACTTCATCCTATGAGATGATTTGCCCCATAATGTGGTCCCCTTGAATCTAGAAATGGAACTTCTAGAGCTTTCTATAAATCTATATCTCTCAGATTGTATCCAGGGCTATCCGGAGGTGTGTACTGTGATCCTCCTTTGATGTTGAGTACACTAAGATTTCATCATTGAAGCCCACAACTAAAGGATCAAGGTAAGCCCTGAATATCATTCTATTAAGTCACATGAACACTATTGGGGATTGTTTCAAGCCAGAGGGAGTCACCAATAATTCGTAGTGGACATACTAGAATCATAAGGTTGTCTTCGGTACATCTTTATCCCATGCCTGGTGCAGTTGATAGCATGATCTAAGGTCTTTCTTCATGAACCACCTCACCCCCTTTAGTTGATCAAAGTGGTTATCAATCCTTGTCATTGGATACTTATACTTTACAGTCACCAGGATCTGGCACCTGAAGTCCACACATATCCTCAACCACCCGCCGTCTTTCTTGGAAAAAAACACTGGAACTACCTATAGTGACACATTGGGCATCATAAATTTATTCTTCTACATGTCCTCCAATTGTACCCTCAAATCACGAATCTCTATGGGGGGCATCTGATATGGCAGTGCAGATATCAATTTTTTCCTTGGGTACTAGTCAATTCCATTGTCTACCTATATATGAGGAGATAGTTCAAGAATATCCTCAGGAAAGACATAATCATACTCGTCCACCACTACAAGAATTCTTGGACTCCTCTCATCTACTGCACTAAGGGTGAGTCTTTCGAATTGGTGAGTGATTGGATTCTCCCAACTTCGAGAAAGTCAATATTGTGATGAAAATGTTCTCTTCCCACTAGTGAAGGATAAACTGGTCCCATCCTCATGGATACACCAAAATTTGTGCCTTATATAGTCAATCTGATCATGAACTGGAGATAACCATTCCATTCCCAAGATGATGTCATAAAGCCTCAACACCACTTATAAGGGATCTTAGCCAAGATCTCAACTCATACATTAATCTCACACTACCGAAACTAGTGTGTATTCATAAAATCCACTCTCATAGAAGCCTCTAATCATAAGGATTGAGTCAACAAATCCAATGGAATCTCTGATCCATAGACGAGGTCAGTGGCAAGGAAAGAGTGACTTTCATCTCTGTCTATATGAACTACAGTTAAGGTGGTGAAGAAACATATCGTAACTATAATCATAAATGGAGTTCTATGGTCATATGAATAAATCACCTAATGCTGGAATTACCTCTATTTGTTGGCTACCTCAGCCCATAGTGGACCACCTGGGGGTGGTGGGGGTAGAACCTCAAACAGTCTTCCACTACCTACAACTCAGCCTGCTCCCCTACCACATCCACTACCATGCGGACCACTTTGATCAGGAATCTACCTCTTCCTTGGTGGTCCCTTAACCTTGTTCTGGTCGTCTCTGAGGTGGTTCAGGCATTCATGAGCTATGTGTCACTGCCCACTGCATGTGGGGAAATGTCTAGTTACATACTCACTCCTTCTACTCTAGGAGCACCGCACTACCGAACTAGAGTCTTGGGGTCATACCTTGAGAGAACTGACCCACTTAGTTCCTCCCATATGCTGATTTCTTCTCACCACTGAAGACTCTTCCACTTTTTGTCTACTGGTGGCTCCATATATCAGCACATTCTCTTCAAAAAAGATATCCACAATAAAGTCTCTCTCTAGCACTCTAGCCTGAGTTGGGATGTAGAGAGACGACATGGATACCATGATCTCCATCCTGAGTCCCTAATAAAAGGTTTTGTCCCTGATGAAAGTGTCTCTCGCTATGTTTGTGGTGTACCAAGATAGGTCTATAAACCTCCCTGAGTTCATAAACACTAACATGTTTCCTTACTTTAGATGAATCATCTACTGTACACGCACTAAGCACAAGGTCGCTAGGATGAACTCCCCACAGAAAAGTCACTCGATGTCTGCCAAATTGAGGGTTGAATTTTCATGATATTGTAAGGCTTTGCCATCTCCCTACCAAACCCTGAAGATGGATCACAACTAAGATCACCATCTGGTCAAGTGGAATCCTCATTAAGCGGAAGGCATGCGTCACCACCTCCATTCAGTACACAGTGGCCTGAGGATCAATCTATCTCTTACACATGGGAGGTATCTATCTCTGGAACTCATGTAAGGCATTAATACTACGTGCATCCTCTACTGGTAATGTCGGTAGTAACAATCGATCAATTGGTGGTGGAAATACTGGTGCACCACCCAGCAAGGCCATCTTTGGCACTAGTCCTGAACTGACGCCTCATCGCTAGGAGGGATTTCCTCATGGTCACAAATCAGAATGCTAGTTATCCATATTCATATAGTAATCATGATATATACCAAGATTTAGCACACTTAATAGATTATAACAGGTGGGATGACTCTTATTCCAGAAGAACATAATGAAACATAGATTTCCTATATGATTCAGGCTACTAATGGTTTGTGTATAGAGTCGAAATACAGAATTAATTTTCCTTGTGTATGGATACGTCACCACCGCACCAACATTATACTCCCCAAATCTAAATATCAATCTTGAAATAGTGAACCTTGTCTCCCAAACACAAAACAGCATACTCCTGATCATTAACATAAAATTCCAGGTAAATAAAGAAATAATACATTTTCATTTTAGTTAATATTTTGTGAATTAAATATTTAATCTACATTAAAGTTTTTGTCGTGATCAATGGCATTTCTGATATACAAAAACGGGTTACTTTGAAATCTTACATTGCATAATAATAATATAATATTATTATTTTAAATTCAAACAAATGCCTAGACTTTGTATTAGTGGAAATGAAAAGAACTAAATACAATATGATTATACATGTTTGTTAAATGTTTTTACATTTACCCAATAAATTTTAGCGTCTTAAAATAAGAAAAAAATGATGTTAATCATAAATTAGTTTAAAAGGTTGATTTACCGCCTTTTGATCGAAACCCCTCTTTAAATATAGTTTTTTTTTTCATTTTTATATGTTCTACTTGACAGAATGAAATTCTTCTTTAGAATATGGACATAAAAATATACTTTGGTTAAATTTTTGGGTTTTCATGATAAAATTCAATTTTTATTAAAAAGTGAAAAATAATGTGTTTTAGTTCAAACATCCTTTTAATAAAATTTATTTATCTGGTTAGATTATATTTTTATTTTTTTTAAAGTGTAATTACATTATATTTTTACCATTTAATCCAATTTTGGTGATCGTAATTAATTTCATATTGGAATTGGACATAAACAAGTGTCAATCTTTTGATAATTAATATTTCTAAAAATAACACGCTTTTTGTTTTGACAACAACAATTAATTTTAAATTGATTTCTGCCAATTCTGTGTTTTGAATTTGGAAAAATTAATTAGATATTTTTAATTAGGAGGTTCAAATTTTGTAAATAGGTATCTTTTTTTAAGCATTATGAATTTTTACTTCAGTAAAAAGTTTATTTAACATTATTAAAGGGTAAATATGGTAAATAAGGGTAAACATATATTATTATAATAATATTTAAATACAATAAAATGTTTAATAAACCTATTGGTAGATAAATATCAGACCGTGGGCATTTTTGGGTCAATTAGGGGGCCCCATGGAGCCACATAGGAGTTATAATAACACTTTATTTTAATTAACTTAAAGAAAAGATAAAAATGGAAAAAAAACAAATATCTTTTAGTAAATTAATTTTTATGTAAGAATATATATGTTATATTTTTGGAAATAAATATTATATGAAAATATAAAAATATTCAATAAATCATGGTAATTGTTTTATATTTTTAGACATCAAATAAAATAAATTATTTATGACACAACAATGATGCAGTGTTTTCCTCATTAATAAGAGATTTAAATAAATAAGATTACTAAGATTAAAATAATGTCCAAAACCTGTCCAATTTTTATTGGAGGATTCTATTTAGAAAATGAGTAATTTTATCTTAAACTTTAATATGTTATGGAACATTAGAAACCAAAAATCATTTTATAATAAAATTATAGTTTCACACTTTTCTAAAGATCCCCTCCTCCCCCATATTAAAAGCCCTCACTTCTAACCAATTCCTCACAACTATCAATACCCTTGTCGCATCCAACCCCTGACCAAATAATCTATAATGATACCTCTATTCCACCTAGTATCCTTAACTTATTCATAAGGCAGATCAATATGTTCTTTTGATTCAAACCAAAGGGAGTAACACGAATTAAAGGTAACGATTTCTCTGAATTTATTTTGTTTTATTTTACTTCTCCAAAGGAATAAACTCTTATTATTCATTTGTATAATAAGAAAACCAGTATCCCCAAAATAATAGGTAGTTTTTTTATAATTATTTGAACTACACTTACACACACCTCCATCTAATGGGTGAAGAACATATTGTTTTTATAGATGGAAAACTAACACCTCATGAAATGATGATTGTTCAAGTATATGCTACCACCCTTTTGGTGTCCATTATGATGGAGATATATTTTTATATGATATATATTATTTTTATGTTTTCTATATTCTTTTGTATTTCTAATTTTTATCATACCTTTATAGTTTCCATTATAATTAAACGTGGTGATTTTATTTAAGGAAGTGCGGACTACTTCCCCCTTAAAGTGATATGACTCATTCGTATGATACGTGGGACGTATAAAGGATGGATTTATTTTAATAATATATGATTTTATACTGGAATTATAATATAACAATGTATAATAATATTTTATTTCCATTGAATTGTGAAAAAATAAATTAAAGTATTGTTAATGTGTACGTACGACTTACCATCTCTATGAATGGTGCATTTCATTTCTTATCTCCAAAAGTAATGTAGTATTATAAATACATATATATACATGATATTTATGATACATATGATTTAATTATGGAGATAATTGAATTTAGACCATATGAACAATTTATATTTATAAGAAATTCATTTTAACAGAAGTTCCGAAGATCGAAAAAATATCTGATATGAAGTCAAATAATTTAAAATTTTTTATAGAAATGAAATAGGTGATATAAAAGGAATAATAAACATTAAAAAGGTTCTTAATCAAGTATAAATTAACTTAATATTATTATTATTGAGATTAAATAATTAATGGGTCAAGTCAGACAGAAGGTAAGGGATTTCTTATCTCACTTTTAATTCTGTTAGATTTCCATAGTTTTCCACTTATTTATTGCATGTGGTGTATTATTTACTACCATTTTTATATGTATTATCATGATTATTTTTATATTAATGATATTATATGATTCATTTGGTGGTTATTAACTTTTTTATATGACTCTATTGATTACAACGTGGTGAGGGGTTTTCATCTCACTACTTATTAACGTGAGATTCAAGCTATATTTCCACTATTTCCTTTTATGTGGTATATATACTTCCAGTGATTGTATTCATTGTGTAATATAATTTAAATTATGTGATATTGAATCTCAATATTATGATTGTTCATTCATATAGTGAATGTTTCATATGTTACCAAATCGTTAGGGGAACCCTTCACCCTCCTCTTTTTTAAAGACTTTTTTTGTTATGCCCTATAATTTACATATTATCATGTTGGAATATGTTATTATATATCCTTAATGAATTAAATTTTATGTAAATGTGATGAGATACCCTTTTCTCTCTCATCAAGTTATTTTTTGGAATTTTAAAGTGATTAAGTTGGGCTATCGAATTTCTGTAAGGGAACCTCTTAACCAAATATCAGTTATTTGGGTTAAACTTATACTTCATGATTATGCTGTGTTATAAATATATGTGAATTACTTTGGATTGTTTCACACTTAATATACACTTATATTGAGTGTATTGTTATTTTTCATACATAATTATGTAAATTTTTTATCCATAATCTAATGATGCCATCTTTATAAGTGATTTCCTCTCAATTTACATTCCCGTGAGGTTTCATTATTGTTATGCGCCAATTTAATTTTATATGGTGTATATGAATCCCTTTGGAATATTATATCATGAATAAAAATATTCTCATGATATTATAAGTTTTGTTTTATTCTATTCATTAATTATGTTTAGTCAAGTGTTTCTCAATTGTTACGAGACACTTTAACTAAAAAATCATTTTAAAAGATTTAATGAAATATTATTCTAAATATTTCTCATTAATGTCCATGTTTTAAATATGGTTTTTAGTATTTATTTATATTTACATTAATGTTTTAAAACATTAATTCCTTTAAAATATTCAATGTAGTATGGGTCACTTTGATTCAAAAATATCATTAATAAATGTTTTAAATGGTTTAGAAAATGGTTTGATTAAGCATTGATTGAGTCAATATCTTGAAATGATATATTGTATTTTCATTGTGGAAATGTTATTAGTGAAATTTTTATATTTAAAATATTTTATGTGTTATGATTTTTTAATGGTACATAGACATTTGATGGGTGGTTACGTGATAAACTAAATAATGGGTGGTGTCGTGAAAAACCGGGACGGGTGGTTACGTTATAAACTCTAATGTATTGGGTATGGATATCAGTCATATGGCTATTCCATTTAGTGATATGTGTAGAAGTTGACCATATGGTTATTCCAATTAATTATTTCTATGTCCCAAGTTATCAATATATGTTATGTTTTCTTTCTATGGGTTTTATGGTAATCTTTTGGTTACAAAATGGTATGAAATGATCTTTTATTCAGAGAAGAGTGTTTACTACTTCAAAAAGGTAAAAAGTAATACTTATGATGCAGTATTCAGGGAATACTTTTTGTTTTGAAAAAATAATAATAGTTTTCATTCTTTGTGTATCCCTTAATGAGCTTTATGCTCATTGCATGTTTTTAAATTGTTTTTCAAAAGACATGAAGAGGAATACGGGCATAGATATGATCAAGGAAATGTCATGATGTCTAACACATGGAACTAGAAATACTTTTTTAAGGGTTTATATTGTATGAAAAAATTGATATGTAATACTAGTGTCCACTTGTAATATTCAAAAAGATATGTACTAGTTATGGACCAATTCTCTAAAAATCTAAACATGAAAAGATCCTCAATGTGAACTCTTGATTTATCTCAGGATTATGAAATGATTTAGGCCGAGTCCTTATAGTTGGTATCAGAGGTAGGTTTAGATAAAATTATAGGTTAGGCTGTAATTTAAAAATTAGTGAAATAAAAATAATGGTTATCATATTAGAAAGTGTCATAGTTACTTTATAAGGGATAATGGGTATTACATATTTGGGTGAAAAATGACAGGTATTAGATAACCTTTGAGGAGAAATAATGTTATTATTTTTCTTGAGAAATTTTCACTTTTATTGGAATGTTATGAAATTTTATAGTTTTTTACAATGGAAAACATGCAGACCATGTGACAACCAATCATGTCGAACAAAGCTGTGGGAATCGAACCCACAACCAAAGTGTTATTTGGATTTGTCACTAACCACTGGACTACATGAAGTCCCTGGTTAGTATGACTAATTCTGTTTTTTTAAATGATTTTTTTATCAGGAATATGTTTATTTTAGATTATGTGTTTTATAAAATGGACACACTTAGTATAGAAAAATGATTTGTTGATTAAGTGATAATGGTTATTTTAGAGGACATTCTCTCTTTTGGGAACACTATATGCTTATGGAAAGTAGAATTCCTTGGGATTTAATTTGGGGAGTAATGTTTGAAATATTATATTGGAAGAATCTATTATTTTATTATATATATATATATGTTGATTTTGGTTATTTATGGAAATTGTTAACAAATAATAGAGAATATGTGATTCGGTTAATTACACTTCAGTATGAGACTTTAAGAGTAGTCAATGTTTTTGGAGATAAATATTAAGATTTATTTTGGAAGCCTATGTGATTTAAATCCTTCTGATTTATTGGTTTCAATATTAGTTTTGATTATTTTGAAGAATTTTGGGGACAACTGTATATTGAATTGAATTTCTAGAACTTTGGGTACTTTTGTTGAATTTTAGAGATTAAGAGTAGTATTTATTTTTATAAAGGATTATCCTTTAAGAGATTGTCTGATCTCATACTAACCAATTTTGGTTTTTTTTAATATATAAAGATAGGGGAAATATATGGTTCATATGTTTTGAATCATGGTATTCTATAGAAGATTATTTTTTCACTTTTGATGTGTCAAAGTCGACTTGAATACTCATCGTTTTGAGAAAAGAAGAGTTTGTGGTAGAAATTTATTAAAGGATGAAATTTTACTTGGAAAATAAGTATGCCTCCTTATGTTCTTATTCAGGCTCATAAATAAATTCCTCAACTTTATGAAAAGAAACATAAAACAAAACCATTGTCTGTTTAATTTTCTTAATGGGAAACCAATGACCATTTAACCAATCACAAATTAGGGGTTTTTATAGTGTTAACTTTCTCCTAATCATATTTTCCATCATTGTGCATCAAAATGTGACACTTATTTTATCTTCCATAAACATGTTTTCCTGGAATCCTAGTATGGGTTATCTCGGGTGACCTTTGTATATATCTTTTTTTAAGTGATTGATTTATTGACTCTTTTTTCGATGTGATACTTTTAATGATGTTTCCGAGCCCTATTTTAAAATTGTGAGGATGAAAATTCCAAAAGGGGGGAAGGATTTAACATCCTAGTTAAATAAAGAAATAATAAATTTTCATTTTAATTAATATTTTGGGAATTAAATATTAATTTTACATTATAGGGGTTTCTATTTTCATTGGCGTACCCGTTACGTAACAACGAGTTTCTTTTAAATCTTACATTGCATAATAATAATATAATATTATTATTTTAAATGGTAGTTAAAGCATAGAAATTGTTTTAGCGAGAATGACCTAAACTAACTACAATATTATTATACATGTTTTTTAAATGTTTTTACATTTACCAAATAAATTTTAGAGGCTTAAAATAAGAAAGAATCTGATTATAAGCATAATTTATTTTAAAAGGTTGATTTACCACCTTTTGATGGAGAACCCTCATTAAATATAGTTTCGGTACCTATTTTATGTTCTATTTGACAAAATAAAATTCTTATTTATAATATATACATCATTATTTACTTTGGGTAAATTTTTGGTATTTTTCTGATAAAATTCAATTTGTAATAAAAAGTGAATAATATTGTATTTTAATTAAAAACTTATTTTTAATAATATTTATTTGTATTGTCAGATTACATTTTTAATTGGTTTTAAATTTTAATTAGATTGTATTTTTACCATTTAATCCAATTTTGGTCATTTTAATTAATTTCACTTTGTAATTTGAATTAAACAAGTGTCAATCTTTGGATAGTTCATATTTCTAAAAAAACACACTTTTCGTTTTGACAGCGGGAATTAATTTTAAATTAATTTATGCCACTTCTGCATTTTGAATTTGGAATGATGGATTTCAAATTTAGAATTAGGACTTCCAAATTTTTTGAATAGGTTACTTTTATTTTTAAACATTATGAATATTTATTTCAGAAAAGTTTTATTTACCATGGTAAAAGGGTAAATTTGGTGAGTAAGGGTAAACAAATATTATTATAATAATATAAAATTACCTTAACATGTGTCTTAATCCTATTGGTTGATACATACTCGACCATTTTCATATTTGGGTCGATTTTGAGACCCCATGGAGCCATATAAGAGTTATAATGACACTTTATTTTAATTAATATAAAGTAAAGACAAAAATGACATAAACAAATATTATTAGTAAATTAATTTTTACATATGATTATATAAGTTATATTTTGAACTAAAAATATTATTAGAAATTCTAGAATTATTTCCTACATCATGGTAATTTCTTTATAATTTTTAGACATCAAATAAATTATATTATTTATGACACAATAATGATGCAGTATTTACCTCATTGATAAAATATTTAAATAAATAAGATTATAAAGATTAAAGTAATGTCCAAAACCTGTAAAATTTTTATTGGATGAATTTATTTCGTCCATGAGCCATTTTATATTATACTTTAATTTGATTTGGACATTTAGAAACTGAAAATAATTATATAATAATATAATATATTCACACATTTTTAAAGATCCCCTCCGGCCCTTATAAAAATCCCTCACTTCTAACCCATTTCTAACACCTCTCAAGCCCCTTTGATCATTAAAAATCTTACCAAATAATCTATCATGATATCTATAATCCACCTATAATCCTTAAATTATTCATAAGGCACTTTGTGAAGTTTTTTTGGTTCATACCAAAGGGATTTACCTGAATTAAAGTAACAGTTTCTCTTAAATTCTTTTCTTTTATATTGTTTTAATTTTTTTATTTTACTTATCAAACCCCATAAACTCTTTTTATTCCTTTATTTTATAAAAAACCAGTATAATCAATATAATAGGTTGTTTTTATGAGAAGGATTAGAACTACACAGACACACCTCCACCTAATGGGTAAAGAACATACCCTTTCTATAGATGGAAAACTAACGCCTCACAAAACGATGATTGTTCAATTATATCCCACCACCTCTTATGGTAGACATTATGATGGAACTATATTTATATAAGATATATATTATTTTTATGTTTTTTATTATTCTTTATTTTTAATTTATAGCATACCATTATGGTTTCCATTATGAGTAAACGCAATAATTTCATTTGAGGATATGCGGACTACCGCCCCCTCAAAGTGATATGACTCGTTAATACGATACGTGGGACATATAAAGGATGGATTTATTGAAATTATATATTATATTATACTATATTTATAATATAACTACGTAGAATAATGTTTTTATTCCATTAAAATAGAAAATAGAAATTAAAGTAGTGTTCATCTGTACGTATGACTTACTGTCTCCATGAACGGTGCATTTAATTTCTTATATCCAAATGTTATGTACTATTATAAATACATATATATACTGGATATATATTATATATATGATATAGTTATGGTGATAATGTAATTTTGACAACATGAAATATTTATAATTATAACAAATTCATTTTAACTCAACTTCCGAACATCGACAAAATATCTGATATGAACTCAAATAATTAACTAAATGTTATTGAAAGGTAATAAGTTATATAAAATGAATAATAAAATTGAAAAAAAATTAATAAAATAGAAATTAACTTATGTTTATTATTTAGGATATTAAATAATGAACGGGTAAAGTCAGACATGATATAAGGGATTTCTAATCTCACTTTTAATTCCATTTTATTTCCATTGTTTTCCACTTATTTATTGCATGTGGTGTATTATGTACTACCATTTGATATGTATTATCATTATTGTATTTATATTTATGTTATTATGTGATTAATTTTGTGGTTATTAACTTTTGGTCATATGACTCGATTGATTACAACGTGGTAATAGGTTTTCATCTCACTTCTTATTCCTGTGAGATTCATGCTATATTGCAACTATTTAATTTTGTGTGGTGTATATACTGCCCATGATTTTATTAATTGTGTAATATTATTTATATTATGGGTAATTAAATCTTCATTTTATGATCCTTCTTTCATATGGTGAATGTTTCATAAGTTACCAAATAGTTAAGGGAACCTTTCACCCTCCTCTTTTTTAAAGACTTCTTTTTGTTATGTCTTTTAATTTACATCTTCAAATGTTGGGATATGTTCTTCTATATCCTTAATGATGTAAATTTTATTTCCAACTTATGAGATACCTTTTTCTATCTCATAAAATAATTTTTCTGAATTTTGAAGTAATGTCGTTACGCTGTCGAATTTCTGTAAAGGAACTTCTTAACCCAATTTCAATTATTTGGGTTAAACTTATACTTCTTAATTATGCTATGTTATAAATGTGTGAAAATGACCTATTATTGTTTCACACATAATATACACTAATATTGAGTGTATTCTTATTTGTTATGCATGATTATGTAATTGTTTTATCCTTAATCTAATGATACCATCTTTATAAGGGATTTCATCTCAAATTACATTCCCTTGAGACTTCTTTGTTGTTATGCACCAATTCACTTTTATATGGTGTATATACATCCATTTGTAATATTATATCATGAACATACTTATTCTCATGATATTATATGTTTTTTTATTATATTCTTCAATTCTATTTAGTCAAGTGTTTCTCCAGTGTTACAATACTCTTTAACTATAACATCATTTTAAAAGCATTAAAGAATTATTCTTCTAAATATTTCTCATTAATGTACATATTTTAATTATAGTTATAAGTATTTATTTATATGGAAATTAATGTTTTAAAACATTAATTACTTTAAAATATTTAAGGTGTTATGGGACACTTTGATTAAAAAATCACTTTAATAAATATTTTAAATAGTTTTGAAAAGGGTTTATTAAGCATTGATTATGTCAATATGTTGATATTATATATTGTATTTGAAATTTGGAAATGTTATTAGTAAAATTTTTGTATTTACTATATTTTATGTTCTATGATTATATAATGGTACATGGACATTTGGCAGGTGGTTAAGTGATAAACCAAATGAAGGGTGGTTACGTTATAACCTCCAATGCATTGTGTATAGAAGTTTCCCATATAGCTATTACATTTAGTGATATCTCTGGAATTCAACCAAATGATTATTCCATTTAAGTATGTTTATGTCTGAATTTATCTATATATGTCATGTGTGCTTTTGATGGGTTTTATGGTAATATTTTGGTTACAAAATGTTAAGCAATGATATTTTATTCAGAGAAGAGTATTTATTACTTTATAAAGGAAAATGTAGTTATATGATAATGTTTTCATGGATTACTTGTTATTTTGAAAAAAAAAGTGTTCCTTAATTATGTATCCCTTACTGAGATTTTTTCTCATCCCATGTTTTTGAATTGTTTTTCATACACGATGAAGAGGAATAGGGACAAGGATGTGATCAAGGAAATCTCATTATGTATAACACATGGAACTATAAATGATTATTTTTAAGAGTTTATATTTTATGAAAAAATGGATACTGGGTAGTAGTGTCTACATGTAATATTCAAGCTGATATGTAATAGTTATGGCGTAATTCTCTAAAACTCTAAACCTAAAAAGATCCTCAATATGAATTCTTGATTTAACTCTACATTATGAAATAATTAAGGACGGGTCCTTGTAATTAAGGTAGAACCAACCACCTCTGATACCACTTTATCACGACCCACCCCTGGTGTCACGACCCATCCTCGGGGCCCGTTCTATGACTACGCGAAGCCCACCTTCCATAGGCCAGGGGCTGGCAACTAGCACCAAAGGTGTAAATCCCTAAGCAGGGAAGGCATTTCCTATATGAAAGTAAAAAAACACAACAGTGTACTGTAGACCCCAGAAAACGCGTTCCTGAAATTTTCCAAATGCTTCCATACACGATCCAAGATCGTAGAAATTTTCTTAAGCTTCAATTTGGTAGGTCGCAGGGCCCGAACAGAGCTACGGAATAGGAGTTATGGACATTTGAAGTTGGGCTGGAAATCTGGTTCACGAAGCCCATTCGCGAAGCCCACTCCGTGATCGCGGAGCGCCGCTGTGAAGTAATGAAGCGAGAGCCTCTGCGAACCCGTTTGACGTTCATGATGCGCCGCGAAGACCTCTCGCGAAGAAACAATGTGAAGCACCTGAGCATCGCCGTCCCGCGAAGCTTCGGAGGCGGTAACTCTCCACGAACGCATTTGACGTTCGCGAGCCCGCCGCGAAGCTCCAGAGGCAGTACCTCTCTGCAAACGAATTTGACGTTCGCGAGCGCGCCGCGAAGCACCTGAGGCAGCGCGGGAGTTCTGCTTCGCAGCGCCCCTTCCTATAAATACCCATCTCACCCCCCTTCTCCAGAGGGCGGCCACGGCCACTTCGCCCCTTGGGCAGCCGAGTGGAGCTCCGCATTGCGGCTCCGCGAAGCCATGCTCCGCGAGCAGCTTCCTTCGCGTTGCTGCTCCGTGAGCCGAGACTCCATCAGTCCATGCTCCGCGAGCCTATGCTCCACGATTCTGCTCCACTAGACCAAGCTCCGCGAGATCCCTTTGCTCCGCGAGCCCATGCTCCGCGATGCTGCTCCGCGAGACCAAGCTTCGCGAGACCCCTTTCCTCTGCAAGAGACCATTGCTCCGTGAGGCCTTGCTCCGCGAAGCAACTTCGCGAAGACCAATCCTTCGCAAGGATCCTACCTTCGCGCCCACCGGTCCATACCGCGGGGGCTGCGCCCCTGCACCCCCGCTCGGGGTCAGTGCCGGGCAGTGGTCTCGGCCCTCCGGGTCGGTCCCTTCGCTACCGTCACAGACCCCCATGAAATATGGAGAGTCGCACCGTGACCTTTTCAGGCCGGGATGCCGGGATTTTCCATTGCGCCCTTATGAACTCCCACCTTCCACCTATGGAATACCATGATTAGAGCCACTCCTCTACACACCATGAAACACCTTCAGTTGACAGATTCCTTTGGGTTTCATTCCATGTCGTGAGTTGAGATTCTCATCATCAATTCCCCGATTACCATGAGTCGAACCATTCCTCAAGAAACTCCTCCAAACCATATCACTTGGCTCATATGCCAGGTTGAACCTGAAAGGGCCGCCCTTGTGTAAGTCCCGAAACCAACCATTTCTAGGCACCTTCTACCTAATAGTCCTATCTACATGACTTTAAACTGTAGTAATCTCTATGTGCCAAACATAGGATGCCTCTTGCCCTATACGAGAGATTCCTTATGGTCCAAGCATGAGATGTCAATAGTCCTATCTACATGACTATAAACTGTAGTACACCCTATATAACAAATGATTGGATGCCTCTTCCCCTATACGAGAGATGCCTTATGCTCCTAGCATGAGATGCCAATAGTCCTACCTACATGACTCTAAACTGTAGTATTCTCCCTATCTAACAAATGATAGGATGCCCCTTGCTCCAACCAAGAGATACCTTTTGCTCCTAGAATGAAATGCCAACAGTCCTACCTACAAGACTATAAACTGTAGTATTCTCCCTATGTTCCTAACGTAGGATGCCTCTTGTTCCAAACATGAGATGCCTTATGCTCCAAGCGTAAGATGCTCAATGCCATGACTACAGTGGCATGATTCCAATGCCCCTTGGAATTATCCATCTTGTGCACCAGTGCATAGGTGAAGGCCTCAATTCATCAGTGAGTTGGGATGCCCTCACGGCTAGACATGAGGAAGACATCCGGGCAGCTCCTTGCATAAGCCCCATCCACCATTGCGCTCCATAGCGGCACCCGGGCAGCTTCCTAGCATATGCCCCATTCACCATTGCCGCTCCATGGCCGCACCCGGGAAACTCCTTGCATAAGCCCCATTCTCCTTTTCCTCTCCATAGCGGCACCCGGGAAGCTTCCTAGCATAATCCCCATTCACCATTGCCGCTCCATGGCCGCACCCGGGCAGCTCCTTGCATAAGCCCCATTCGCCTTTGCCGCTCCACAGCGGCACCTGGGCAGCTTCCTAGCATAAGCCCCATTCACCATTGCCGCTCCATGGCCGCACCCGGGCAGCTCCTTGCATAAGACCCATTCGCCTTTGCCTCTCCATGGCAGAAACTGGGCAGCTTCCTAGCATAAGCCCCATTCACCATTGCCGCTCCATGGCCACACCCGGGTAGCTCCTTGCATAATCCCCATTCGCCTTTGTCTCTCCATAGCGGCACTCGGGCAGCTTCCTCGCGTAAGCCCCATCCACTATGGTGATCCCAACCAACGGTAAGTCGTTGTGACCCCATCTAGCGGTAATCCGTTCACATCCTTATCCAGCGGTAAGTCGTTGTGACCCAATCCGGTGGTAAGCCGTTGTGACCCCATTTAGAGGTAAGTCGTTCACATCCTTATCCAGCGATAAGCCGTTGTGACCCAATCCAGCGGTAAGCCGTTGAAACCCCCAATCGGTGGTAAGCCGTCATCAGAAGAACTATGTGGTCTTTTATCCATGTCAAGGCATGGTACGTAAGAAGCCTCTTCAAGGCTCAAGCCCGAAACTATCATCATCCTTTTCCTCGGGCCTCCATCCTGGAGTAAGTCCCAGCACCTTGGGCCGCCTAACGCGTAAGCCCCTCTTCGCTTCTCACAGACTCATCCTTCGCGACGTGATCATCAGGTCCTTGCAACCTCTTGTTTCTCACACCGACCATGACTCACAGGGGCTTAGAGTGAGCACCGACCCTGACCCCCACCCATAGAGAACTACGAGGACTTTGATCCATGTCAAGGAATGGTACGTAGGAAGCCTCCATGAGGTTCAAGCCACAATGCTCGGTCGCTCATTCACGTCGAGTTTCGCCCTCATCCAGCATGACGTTAAACTGTATGCCCCTCCCTTTGTCCTGCATGACGTTAAAATGCACACCCATTCCAACCTGAACTACGAGGTCTTTGATCCATGTCAAGGCATGGTACGTAGGAAGCCTTCCAGAGGTTCAAGCCCACCACTCATTGGACCAAGGTCCACTTTCACGTCGGTTTGCCGACAAAGCCCCATTTGAACTACGGGGCCTTCGATCCATGTCAAGGCATGGTACGTAGGAAGCCTCCACAAGGTTCAAGCCCACCCATCATCCAATTCACGTCGGTTCACCCCCATCCCGCATGACGTTAAACTTTATTCCCCAATACGAACTACGAGGACTTCGATCCGTGTCAAGGCATGGTACGTAGGAAGCCTCCCTGAGGTTCAAGCCCAACAATCATTGGCCCAGACCGTCTCCTTATCGGTGTGCCAAGCCCATTTCCCATTGGACCAAGGTCCCTCATTTACGTCGGTTCACCGACACCCAATGCCCGTCGTTTATTCACGTCGGGGTTCACTATCGTCCTGCACGACGTTAAACTGTATTCCATCAATCCTTTGAACTATGAGAACTTTGATCCATGTCATGGCATGGTACGTAGGAAACCTTCCTGAGGTTCAATCCCACCACTAGTGGACCCACGGGTCTACTTTCACGTCGGTTCACCGATGAAATCATTTGAACTACGAGGTCTTTGATCCATGCCAAGGCATGGTACGTAGGAAGCCTCTCTGAGGTTCAAGCCCATCTCTCATTGGACCAAGGTCCACATTCACGCCGGTTCGCTGACGCATCGGACCATGGTCCACCATTATGTTGGTTAACTGACGACATCCACCGGGCCAAGGTCCACCTTCACGTCGGTTCGCTGACGATGCCCATCGGACCAAGGTCCACCTTCACGTTCGTTCGCTGACGATGCCCATCGGACCAAGGTCCACCTTCACGTCGGTTCACTAAAAACATCCATCGGACCACGGTCCACCTTCACGTTGGTCCTCTGACACCATCACAAACTACGCAGACTTTGATTCTCTTCCACGGGGATACGTAGGAGGTCTCTTCGAGGCTCAATCCCAACTTCACTGTCGCCCCTGCGATGGTCCCATTTCGTCCCCCCTCCACTTCATTCATCCATCCATCACCCATCCTAATTCTCACCCGGGCCGCCACATCCCGGTGGGATCATGCCATCCACCTCCTCGCTACTACTAGCAGCGCATGGGCCGCTTTCCATGTGTAAGCCCCATCGTATCTCCGGGACGTTGTCCTCTGCGTACACCCTGATTCATCACCCCTTCGAACTACATGTGTTTTGATCCCCGTCCTCTACACATGGTACGTAGGAAACCTCCAAGAGGTCCAATCCCAACCAATGGTAATCCATGGTGTATCCCATCCTGGGGTGCACTTCCCCTGATCCGCCCTTAGTGGTGTTCAAATCAACCATTACGGTGTGACATCTCCCCTCCATGGGGTGCACCACCTTAGATCGATCCTCATTGGGCGTTTAGATCCATACCCTTGGTAAAACATCCAGGTGTTCCCTCCTAGGGATGTACCAATCTGATATGTCTCTATGGGACGTTTTGTGTAACGACCCGAAATTTTAAATAAATATTGTTTCCTAATTTTATGTGTTATTTTATTTTATTTTTATACTCAACAAAATTGTTTCATTTGATAACATGAGTATAATTAAAATGAGACTGTTGGGTTTTGACTGTTATTTGACCATTGGTCAATATGACCGCTGAAAACTAAACGTTTTGACTATTGTCTCTAAATACAAGCAATCTTGGTTAATTAATATAGAAAGAAGATTCGATGGCCTCACCCAGTAGTCTTGGACCAATCGAAGCCCATCTAACAGAACTTGGGAAGGAGGTAGCACCATTGGGCTTTGCTCTGGACCAAACCCAAGCTGAACTTCATCGTGTGAAGCTAGAACGGGATCGTCATCGCGAGAAATTTAAACTGGTATAAATTACTACTCGTGCGATGTTGGCCGAGCCTCCCTCGGATTCTCTCACCTTAGCACACCTTACACTTAGGTCCAATGCTGGTGTGATAAGGGGCTATGTAAAGAGACCATAACTGCCTTGTGTAATCCTTTATTTTAAATAAAAATTGGGATTTCTTCTTATGATGAAGTTTATGAATTTTCAAATGTCCGAATAAATATAGTATGCATATTATTGATGAATTTTAGAAAAGTGATATTTTAAAAATGTTTATGTAAACCTTAAATAAATAAAAATGTGTAATGATTTTCAAAAAATTGTCTTCTACAATTATGTTCAGTACGAAATTTAGAGTCTCATAAGACCAACATTATTCTTGATGAATAGTAAATTATGAATAGTGATTTTACGTTTAGGATTAGTAATGTGACCAAATGGATTAGTAATTTCACTCAAAGAAAGTTTTAATATAATTTAGACACCTAGATTAGGTAATGAGATTCAATAAAATGGGTAAATAATAGTTTCATAAATTATTATTCAAGTATTAGTTTTCTCGGGTGAATAGTGTTTTTTTAATTAAAATTTTAATTTAAAATATTTAGAAAATTATTTTTATAAAATGGATTTCATTTTTGAACTCAGAGAACCGATATTATGTTATGGTAATTTTTGGGGTTTTTTCTGAAAAAAATGAATTTTCGGTGAATAGTGTATTTATTTAAAAAATAAATTAAAAATATTTAGAAAATTATTTTTATAAAATGGAGTTCATTTTTGAAATCAGAGTATTGATATTTGGTTAAGGTGAAATTTTGGGATTATTCTGAGAAAGTTGAATTTTCGATGAATAGTGAAAATACAGTTTTTAAGTTACGGGTGTTTAATGACATCATTAAATGATGTATAAAGTTTGTAATCAATATGTTCGACTTATTAATAGTAAGATAAGGTATGAGGTGTCCCAGGTGGTGAATAACATGGGCAAATACCATGGGCAAGCCCATGGTTTTTCCAAAACCACTAATGAGGTGTCCCTTGGCCATTAATGCCTTATCCCCTCACTTTCCCTATAAATATCAAGCCATCCTCTCATCCATTCGACTCCCCACTCTCCCCCAACGAAGTTCTGATCTCCTTACCTCCCAAGGAGTCCTCCCAAGGTTCCCCCAAGCCCTCAAGGTCCAAACCTTTGAGTTTTAAGAATTACGTTTTAAGGTAAGGGATCCGACCTCTCTCTTTCATTTCAAGTAATCTCTTTTATGTCATTCGTTTTATGCTCCATGTTCTTATGTTAGAGGATGTTCTTTTATACTCCTATTACTGCCCTTTTCATGTTCATATAATGAGATATCCCCTCTTGCTCTCATTATTTCGTTTTATGAAGTTTTAAGTGGCGTCGTTAGGCTGCCGAAATTTTTGTAACGGATTCTTTCTCCCTTCTCATTTTTCAAGATCTATTTTCATGTAAAGTATTTCAAGTTCTTTTTTATTATTTTGGGGTATGATCTCTAAATTTATCATACTGATCTTTTATGATCATATGATGAGAGACCCCATTTGATCGCTTCAATTCAGTATTTTGAAGTTTTAAGTGGCGCCGTTAGGCTGCCGAATTTTTAAGTGGTTCTTCACCCTTCTCGTTTTGAAGTTCAACTTTCATGTCAATTCTTTCAAGTTACTTATTGTTATGTTGGGGTATGATCTCTATATCTATCATACTGGACTCTTATGTTCATATGATGAGAGACCCTATTTGATCTCTTCAATTCAGTATTTTGAATTTTTAAGTGGCGCCGTTAGGCTACCGAATTTTTGAGTGGTTCTTCACCCTTCTCGTTTTGAAGTTCTACTTTCATGTCGATTCTTTCAAGTTCCTTTTTGTTATGTTGGGGTATGATATCTATATCTATCATACTGAACTCTTATGTTCATATGATGAGAGACTCCATTTTATCTCTTCAATTCAGTATTTTGATGTTTTAAGTGGCACCGTTAGGCTGTCGAATTTTTAAGGGGTTCTTCACCCTTCTCGTTTTGAAGCTCTACTTTCATGTCAATTCTTTCAAGTTCCTTTTTGTTATGTTGGAGCATTATATCTATATATATCATACTGAAATCTTATTTTCACATGATGAGAGACCCTATTTGATCTTTTCAAATCATTTTTTTTGAAGTTTAAGTAACGTCGTTAGGCTGTCGCACTTTCATAAGAGAAATCTAATTTTTGTCTTCCTTCCATGTTTTTCATTTCAAATGGTATGTCCTTGAAATTTCATTACCATGATCATGTATCCTTCTTATTCTGTCTATCTACTATTTTATGGGTCATTTATGAATGTTTGACCAATTTTACCTCTCTTTTTAATGTCTTCTAAAACCTCGTAACATAGCTGTTATGCTGCAGAATTTCCATCTCAAAATGTCACTCTCTTTTTCTAAAGTTCTTTTATATTATTAAGTGAATACTCAAAGATCTTTATTCTAAAGGGGTATTCACATATATACCAAAATGTTCTATTTTAAATTCTGGGATTTACATACATGAGACCCACCTTCCCTTTCTGTGGGTTTTAAAGTGATGTAAAGATCATGTCTTTAAAGGAGTTTTTAAAACGTTATGATTATGAAATGAAACCCATTTATTTTATGCTATATTGGTTGTTTATGAAATGTTTGATGATGATATATTTGCCTCACATGATAATAAAGACAAATTTAAGGGTGCGCCCTGATAGCGCTCCAATGCATTGGGTAATGATGTAACCACTAGATATTACAATTTTCACGATACCTTGGTGAATAACCTTGGTAATTTTCAAATGACACCTTGGGGATGGACCTTGGTGATATGTTCATGATTGTCAATATTAAATGTTGTAGCCACATCTTCAAGTTATGAAAAAGTTTTATTTTTGTTATGATATGCCTCATGATTTCATTTTCATGCCTTAATGTTCTTTTCATGACTTTATTGATGTATCTCAAGTTCATATGTAAAATGTTTTACTTGTTTCCCTTGTTGGGAATTCTGCTCACCCTTTCTTTTGATGTATATCCCCAGGTAATGAGATGCAGTAATGAGCCTAGGGTGAACATGAGGATAAGCCTTTCAAGTTTTTAAGAAGAATGTTTTTTTTGTTTCATGTTTTATGTTCCTTGTTTCCAAGACACTAAACCTTAAAGATCCTCAGTTCTGTGTAATGGAATGAAAGTTATGTTATAAAAAGACGGGATGCTATAGTTGGCATCAAAGGATGGTTTAGTTATTTGTGGAAATTAGGATATGAAAACTCTAGGAATAACCCTATAGAAAATTTTAAATATAGGAAATCTTCCTGGTGTTTTGGTGAGTATTGAGTAAGGGGTTGCCAAGCAAATACATCCCTGTCTGGATACGAGCAGGTAGAGGTGGCTCTGGAACAGATGTACATAGGGGTAAAACCTGAAAACACCACTTTGAGCTAGACTCGAACGGGAACTGGTACACGACAACGGGCCTTGCTGCACTCTTGGTTATGACACTCCCGGGGGATATTCTTTGGTAAATTCATAAGCTTGGTATGAACCATTGTTAAAGGAACAAAGATAAAATAAAATAAAGATTCGCATAAGAATATACGATCATGTATAACCTAGATGTTAACCTAGGGGATCACAAGTTAGGGTATACTTTTCTTCTACAAGTTATCCTTATATGCTTTAAGTTACTTTTCATGATTATTGGTTAAGTATTTAAGCCCATAATTATACTTTCTCTTCTTAGTTAATGGTGGGAAATGGAATAACATGTCCCAACAACCAATGTGATAGGAAATGCGACGATTTTCGTATTAATATGACAGAGATGATTAGTGGATTAAAAGATGATTATTATTTTGGAAGACGTTCACTATTTTGGGGACCCTATATGATCTAGGTAAATTGATTACTACGGTATTTTTATTGAGGAGTAAGGTTGACTTATATTTTGAATAATTGATTAATTTAAGGTGGACTTATAGTAATTTAGGTTACTTATGGGAATGATTAACCTATCTTGGGGTAAATATGTTTAGGTTAGTTACTTTTTTTATAAGATGTTAGGAGTGGTTGATGTTGTTTGGAGATGACTGATAAAGTTTACCTTGGAAGACTATGTTATCAAATCCTTCTTGTATTTGGGTTTCAATCTTAGTTTGGTTTATTTTGAGGATTTTTAAGGACAGTTATTTACGGAATGGTCTATGATGAACTCTGGGTAGTACCATGGAACTTTGAAGATTTAAAAGTAGTTTCCATTCCTATGGGATTCTTTCTTTTTGAAGAGTTGTTTTACCTTAACCTTTCTATTTTTGGGATAATGTTTAAAGATAGAAGAAATAGATAGTTAATCTTTTGTAGATTATGTGATTTTCTATAAGATGATTCTTGTTCTTTTATGAGACCAAGTGTTTTTGAATTATCATAATTTGGAGAAAAGATTAGTGTTTGTAGGGACTTATTAAAGGATGAAACTCTACTTGATGGTAGGTATATTTTTATGTTTTTGTTCTATGTATTAAATGAATTCCTAAAAATTATGAAAAGAAACGTAAAACAAAAATGTTGTTGGTTTACGTTTCCTACTAGGTAATCAAAGACCGTTTACACACATCATAAGTTTGGGATTTTCTTAGGGTTAACTTTCTCCTAATCATGTTCTCTATCACTCTCCCTCAGAACTTGGCCCTTTGTTTTCTCCTCCATGTCCATATTTTCCTACATGGAATCCTAGAGTGGGTGAACTCGGGTGACCTTTGTACTTCCCTTTCTTTCTTTTAAAGTAATAGTTTTACTGACTCCTTTTCCGATGTGGGACTTTCAATGAAATTTCAAAACCCAAATTTTAAAAAAAATTGCGAGGACGCAATTTCTTATGGGGGGAAGATTGTAACGACCCGAAATTTTAAATAAATATCGTTTCCTAATTTTATGTGTTATTTTATTTTATTTTTATACTCAACAAAAATGTTTCATTTGATAACATGAGTATAATTAAAATGAGACTGTTGGGTTTTGACTGTTATTTGACCATTGGTCAGTATGACCGCTGAAAACTAAACATTTTGACTATTGCCTCTAAATACAAGCAATCTTGGTTAATTAATATAGAAAGAAGATTTGATGGCCTCACCCAGTAGTCTTGGACCGATCGAAGCCCATCTAATAGAACTTGGGAAGGAGGTAGCACCACTGGGCTTTGCTCTGGACCAAACCCAAGCCGAACATCATCGTGTGAAGCTAGAACGGGATCGACTTCGCGAGAAATTTAAACTGATAGAAATTACTACTCGGGCGATGTTGGTCGAGCCTCCCTCGGATTCTCTCACCTAAGCACACCTTACACTTAGGTCCTATGCCGGTGTGATAAGGGGCTATGTAAGGAGACCATAACTGCCTTGTGTAATCCTTTCTTTTAAATAAAAATTGGGATTTCTTCTTATGATGAAGTTTATGAATTTTCAAATGTCTGGATAAATATAGTATGCATATTTTTGATGAATTTTAGAAAAAGGATATTTTAAAAATGTTTATGTAAACCTTAAATAAATAAAAATGTGTAATGATTTTCGAAAAATGGTCTTCGACAATTATGTTCAGTACGAAATTTAGAGTCTAATAAGACGAACTTTATTTTTTGATGAATAGTAAATTATGAATAGTGATTTTACGCTTAGGATTAGTAATGTGACCAAATGGATTAGTAATTTTACTCAAAGAAAGTTTTAATATAATTTAGACACCTAGATTAAGTAATGAGATTCAATAAAATGGGTAAATAAGAGTTTCATAAATTATTATTCAAGTATTAGTTTTTTCGGGTGAATAGTGTTTTTTTAATTAAAATTTAAATTTAAAATATTTAGAAAATTATTTTTATAAAATGGATTTCATTTTTGAACTCAGAGCACCGATATTATGTTATGGTAATTTTTGCGGTTTTTTCTGAAAAAATTGAATTTCCGGTGAATAGTGTATTTATTTAAAAAATAAATTAAAAATATTTAGAAAATTATTTTTATAAAATGGAGTTCATTTTTTAAATCCGAGCATTGATATTTGGTTAAGGTGAAATTTTGGGATTATTCTTAGAAAGTTGAATTTTCGATGAATAATGAAAATACAGTTTTTAAGTTACGGGTGTTTAATGACATCATTAAATGATGTATTAAGTTTTTAATCAATATGTTCGACTTATGAATAGTAAGATAAGGTATGAGGTGTCCCAAGTGGCCAATACCATGAGAAAATACCATGGGCAATCCCATGGTTTTGCCAAAACCACTAATGAAGTGTCCCTTGGCCATTAATGCCTTGTCCCCTCACTTTCCCTATAAATATCAAGCCATCCTCTCATCCATTCGACTCCCCACTCTCCCCCAACGAATTTCTGGTCTCCTTACCTCCCAAGGAGTCCTCCCAAGGTGCCCCCAAGCCCTCAAGGTCCAAACCTTTGAGTTTTAAGAGTTATGTTTTATGGTAAGGGATCCAACCTCTCTCTTTCATTTCAAGTAATCTCTTTTATGTCATTCCTTTTATGCTCCATGTTCTTATATTGGATGATGTTCTTTTATAATCCTCTTACTTCCATTTTCATGTTCATATAATGAGAGATCCCCTCTTGCTCTCATTATTTCGTTTTATGATGTTTTAAGTGGCGCCGTTAGGCTGCCGAAATTTTTGTAACGGATTCTTTCTCCCTTCTCATTTTTCAAGATCTATTTTCATGTAAAGTATTTCAAGTTCCTTTTTATTATGTTGGGGTATGATCTATGAATTTATCATACTGAACTTTTATGATCATATGATGAGAGACCTCATTTTATCGCTTCAATTCAGTATTTTGAAGTTTTAAGTGGCATCGTTAGGCTGTCGAATTTTTAAGTGGTTCTTCACCCTTCTCGTTTTGAAGTTCTACTTTCATGTCAATTCTTTCAAGTTCCTTTTTGTTATGTTGGAGTATTATCTCTATATCTATCATACTGGAATCTTATGTTCATATGATGAGAGACCCTATTTGATCTCTTCAATTCAGTATTTTGAAGTTTTAAGTGGCGTCGTTAGGCTGCCGAATTTTTAAGTGGTTCTTCACCCTTCTCATTTTGATGTTCTACATTCATGTCAATTCTTTAAAGTTCCTTTTTGTTATGTTGGGGTATTATATCCATATCTATCATACTGAACTCTTATGTTCATATGATTAGAGACCCCATTTGATCTCTACAATTCAGTATTTTGAAGTTTTATGTGGCGCCGTTAGGCTGCCGAATTTTTAAGTGGTTCTTCACCCTTCTCGTTTTGAAGTTCTACTTTCATGTCAATTCTTTCAAGTTCCTTTTTGTTATGTTGGGGAATTATCTCTATATCTATCATACTAAACTCTTATGTTCACATGATAAGAGACCCTATTTGATCTTTTCAAATTATTTTTGTTGAAGTTTAAGTAACGCCGTTAGGATGCCGAAATTTCATAAGAGAAATCTAATTTTTGTCTTCCTTCCATGTTTTTCATTTCAAATGGTATGTCCTTGAAATTTCATTACCATGATCATGTATCCTTCTTATTCTGTCCATATAATATTTTATGGGTCATTTATTAATGTTTGACCCATTTTACCTCTCTTTTTAATGTCTTCTAAAACCTCGTAACATAGCTGTTATGCTGCAGAATTTCTGTCTCAAAATGTCTCTCTCTTTTTCTAAAGTTCTTTTATATTATTAAGTGAATACTCAAAGATCTTTCTTCTAAAGGTTTATTCACATATATACCAAAATTTTCTATTTTAAATTCTGGGATTTACATACATGAGACCCACCTTCCCTTTCTGTGGGTTTTAAAGTGATGTAAAGATCATGTCTTTAAAGCAGTTTTTAAAACGTTATGATTATGAAATGAAACCCATTTATTTTATGGTATATGGGTTATTTATGAAATGTTTGATGATGATATATGTGGATCACATGATAATAAAGAAAAATTTAATGGTGCTCCCTGATAGCGCTCCAATGCATTGGGTAATGATGTAACCACTAGAGATTACAATTTTCACGATACCTTGGTGAATAACCTTGGTAATTTTCAAATGACACCTTGGGGATGGACCTTGGTGATATGTTCATGATTGTCAATATTAAATGTTGCAGCCACATCTTCATGTAATGAAAAAGTTTTATTTTTTTTATGATATGCCTCATGATTTCATTTTCATGCCTTAAAGTTCTTTTCATGACTTTATTGATGTATCTCAAGTTCATATGTAAAATGTATCACTTGTTTCCCTTGTTGGGCCTTCTGCTCACCCTTTATTTTTATGTATATCCCCAGGTAATGAGATGCAGTAATGAGCCTAGGGTGAACATGAGGAGAATTATTTCAAGTGTTTAAGAAGAATGTTTTTTTTGTTTCATGTTTTATGTTCCTTGTTTCCAAGACACTAAACCTTAAAGATCCTCAGTTCTGTGTAATGGAATGAAAGTTATGTTATAAAAAGACGGGATGCTATATTTTGATCACCCTCATTCTGTATTCGTAAGACGTTAAACCCACGACCTACCTCGTGATTAACATTAGATGCCTAAGGAAAACCTCGGACGACATGCCTTTGGCGTAACCGTCTCCATAAGACGTTAAACTCACGGAATACCCTATGTTAAACACGGGAAGCTGAGGAAAACCTTAGATACATGCCTCGGGTTCTGCACCCCTGAGATACCCTCTTATGAGGAAGAATACAGGTTCCCCAATGTCCATGCACCCAGAGATGCCCTGACATGCCTAATGTTGCTGTCTACTCTGACCGAAGGTCGCTACCGTGTCAAGACCCTATGGAATGTCTTGACAGATGTAGTGTAATTAACCGGCGTCCATGAAGATATGGCACCGGGAATGAGATTCACGAACAACGTATTAAATCTATGAGGGAGACCCGTACTAGGTGATTAGTTCTGAGGAGGAATCCACGGAAGGAAGAACCGACATCCCATCATCCCATTTCGATCAAGGAGCAGACGTACCTGAACAAGGAGCGAACTTCGCCCGCCTTTGGAAAGCGGGAATGCGGGGAAACAATAGTGCGTCCACCACAGACGGATGCCCGCGCCCCGGAGGATGCATCGGAAACAAGTACACAATAGGAAGTAAACAATAAGTGAAAAATGTATACAAAAAGTAGTGTTGAAAGAAATGGGTCCGGAAATACAAGCCTAATAGTAAAGTACAGGTACAATGGAAAGAAAGTACAACTGAAAAAGGGACAACAGCTAAAAAGGGCAGCTCCTGGAATGCCAGCCGAGTATCCTACATGAAGGGTAGGTATAGATGTCCACCTCATCTCTCCATGTCTATCGGTCCACTCCGTGCACCGTTTGGTCGTGTGGTCCACCTCTTGGTATCGTTCAGTCCAGGCTCGCTCTATGCCTCTATCAACTATGTATGTCATCTGCATCCAACACAATGAGGTGCGCACATAGCCCGTGCAGGGGTGAGTATAAAGATACTCATTAGGGGCCCTGAGATCCCAAAAGGTCTCCCAGAATCCTCAATGGATAAATCAAAAAAGAAATATATAACCAAAAAGTATCAACCAACCCTACTTAGGTATATGCCCATACATGTACCTAATTTATCAATCTTAGTTCGGCTCCAACTCACGAGCCCAAGCACAACCTAGTCCACACAGGAAGTAAGTCAATCACATCAATGATAATGATTGAAAGTCAATACTTAGCTCACATAGGAATAAATATTTCATATAGCAATAGAGATGATCAGATGTAGTCACAAATTCATCTAAGCTGTAGGACCTACACAAGATACAATACCAGCTATGTTGTCAGACCCACACATGATACAAGACCAACAACTCTGTCAGACCCACCTAGGATACAAGTACAGAGGTCAATACTGTCAGACCCAAACAGGATACAAGTACAGTAGTCATCGCCATCGAACCCAAGGAGGATCCCAGTATGGTAGTCATCGCTGTCGAACCCACAGAGGATCCCAGTACAGTAGTAGTCGTTGTTGAACCCACGTAGGATCCCAGTACAGTAGTCGACGCAGTTGCAGCCAGCTCTAGGGTTCCTGCACACAACATGCTCGATTCCATGGGTGGTCTGATCCTCAAGAAAAGGGGTCGATACATCAACTATCATGAAGTCCAGAGATGATGTATCTCAATGTTCCATATTATCAAAAGAAACCCAATGCGACTAACGGCGTGTCAATCAGACGCACGGTCTGAGAGTTATTGGCTTTTCCGTTCCAGGGGCCCGGTTGGAATTACGCTCGTTCTAAACCTGGTCGTTTTCTAAATTTGTCCAAAACTCACTTAGAGTATCGCAAAAGGGATTCCCCATCATGAGGATCCCAGTACCATAGATGGCACGTCGTTCGGACTCTCGGTCTTAAAGCTATTAATATTTAAGTGAAATGGGCCCGGCCCGTCAAGCCCAGTGGGCTAGCGGGTCAGCCCGACCCAGTTCAGTGGGTCTGACCTGGTTGGGGGGTCTGCCAAGCCCGAAGCTGGGGCCCGGCCTACACGAGGGCAGTCCAGCCCACCCAAGGGTGGCCCGACCCACGCATGGGCGTCCTGGCATGCGGCAGGCCGCGGCTTGTCCCACGGGCCGAGCGGAGCGGGGGGGGGGGGGGGGGGGGGGGGGGGCGGCCCCCCCGGTTTTCGAAAATGGTGGTGCCACCCCTCCTGCCCGGCCTACCAAATCTGGCTGGTCTTTTCCAGCATGAGTGGCCTGCAAAGCGGGCCATTGTCCTCCCACGCGAAACCTTCGAGTGCCGCAACTTCCTTCAACCCGGCCGGCAGGCGGCAGACCGTGATTCTCCGCAGCGCAACGCCACGAGGCACCGTGGTTCTCCAGCCTGGCCAGCTTTAGCCGGTAGGTTCTTCCAGCCGGGCCGGTCGTGGGATCAGCCAGTTCTTCTTTGGCCGAGCAGCCTGCGGTTGCAAGCCGGGGTCTCCCCTCTAAACGGCACCCGGTGTCGCGGTCCTCTAACAGGCCGGCGCGCGTCCGACGTTGCCACTACCGCCTTCTGTCATTGTCACCCCCTGATCATCGTCAACTCCGATCACTGCCACCTCTTCCATCACCAACTCCATTGCGAATATAAACAAGAATCAATGGAGGGTCATCGGGTCATTTTCCTTTGGCTTTCTCCCTCCACATTAGGTGATATCAAATGGCCAAGGACAATCCATTCTATTAAACGATGAATGAGGCACAATTTTATTCAATTAAAATTGATCATAACCCCCTACCTTGATTCAACGTATGTTGCAGGTCGACGATCCATGGAAGATGGTGTCGCAGAAGTCGGGCGTCATGGAATAAGGAGGTCGATTCTTTTGACGTCAGGTTGTGTCCGAAGAGGAAACATTGTGGGATAAGTTCTTCGCGTTCTTCGTCGGAGATGTTCTTCATTAAAAGAATGATGTTCCACCAAGATTTTTCTACCAAAGTATCCCCACAAATATTTTCCATGGAAAATATAATAATAGGCTTCCCCCAATATTATAATCTTTCCATGAAATTCAAATTATTTCAAAGGTACTCATGACACCTAAAAATAATTAATAATGGAATTAATTATTCTAGATATGGAAACATTATGAGGGAAAAGTGGAAAGGTTCCACTTAAAGTGGGAGTTCAAAAGTTAAGAGAGAGATTTCAAAGGAGTTTAAAGGGGGAGTTAAGGGGTTTGGTTCGTGTGGGACCCACAGACATTATTCTCCCATGGGAGGTTATGTGGGATGTGGGCCCCACCTCCAACTCCTCCTTAGAGGAAATAACCACCCTTTAACAAAAAAATTGTGTACAAAAAAAATTTATTTAATTTATTATAAATCCCCAAAATATAACTTCTCCTCACGAACAAACACAACTACGGTAAAGGTCCTCATAGGCGAATATTGGAACTATGAGTTCATCGGTGTCCTCAGATTTCAATTCAGAGCACCGGTTCAAATGATAGAAAAATCCACATGTACTTTTACTAAACGTACCTGAAGAAAACTTCAAAAAATGATTCCAGGCACACCGGGCCTCGGAATCAGGCACCGTCAAAAACTGCAGACACGTAAAATTCCAAAGTATTTATAAAAAAATTTCCATGAAATTTCCGGGTCTTTACACCTGGGGCCCATGCTGTGACATCACCCAAGATTGTCTCCCAATGTCCATGGGTTGGAGACTAGCATCAATGCCATTATCCTATATGTGGGTGGCATTTTCCTGAGTACTTATATGCATGCACATGATACCACATCCCAAAGTTATAAAGATAAACCTGTGTTCCACTAAAAATCCACTAAGTAAAAAAGTATAAACTATTTGTTTAATGGTATATAATACAAACCCAACAAAAGATGAACTGAAAATAGAAAAGTACAAAGAAACTCCAAAATTTGTCTAATAAAAACCCCACCCGATGGGTAAGTGTAGAGTAGATGCTGGAATCTGTAAAAGTATGCTCTACATGCCCAGTCTCACTAGGAACGAATGGGTCTTAGGCCACAAAATCCTCCATCAAGGTGGTGGTCATCTATACTAGACACAACATGTGCGGGTGAAGCCCCTGTAGGGCTGAGTTTCAATATACTCAATAATAACCCAAAACACAAAGGAATGAATAAAATAAAATCCATAGATTAAACCATGAAAAATGATCACACAGTAAGATAGTTGACACTTGGATAATCTAAACTATGAATGTAGGCGCATCCATTATATCATCGAACACCATTGGCTGTTGGATAAATCCTTCTTAATGAATACAGTGGGCCTCTGTGGTCACATAGAATCCTCTCTCCATAAACCTTGGACTATTTGGTACTCATCCTTGATGAGTAATGTGGGTATGTTGGGTCAAATAAAAGTTGCTTCCCATTGTGGGTATGTCGGGTCACACAGAAGATAATTTACACCTTGACCATATTAAGGTAATCCTCATGTCAAGTACCATGGGACTCTCGGGTCACAGAGAGCCTCTCCCCACCATGATTATGTCGAGTCACACATAGCTGCTTGACATTGATTTATTGTAGCTAACCCAAATAGGTTCTATTTTCAGTAGTCTTTAGGAATTAACAAAAATCAAGGTTTTCTCACTTTGTGTTTTTATTTAGGGAGAACATCTCCTCAATCTATTCTTCATAATTCACCTTTCATGAAATCCCCCATATATTATTCCAAAAGATTTACCTTACTAAAAGGGTTACAACATCATAAATGGATCATTAATCAAATGCATGGTTTGAATTATATTGACATTTTTTCCAAAAAGTGTTATCTTGGGTCTAAGTCTGGTCCGACCTGACCAGGGGTCCAATGACCCAACCCAGTTCTACTGACCTGACGAGGATCCATCCCAGCCTCGGACCGACCCTGCTGGCATGGGAGACCCACACCCTACTATGCCCGCTAGGCTGGGACACAGCTGGAAGCCACATCAGCATCCCCCTACCCTACCAGTCATCTATGAGGCCACCTCCTTTGCAGTTTTCAATCAACTGTGGCATTTTCTGTATGTGACGTGGTGTGGTGCCACGTCTCTACTGCATCGAAATGTCTGGGTGGCCAGATTCTCCCTCCACCAACCACCGGCATGGAGTTCGGTTGCTTGTTCCTCACTGTTGTGGCCCGATCCAACCACGACGCTCCTCCAGGAGTGCCATATTGGTGTGCCGCCACCCGCCTACAGTTCCTTCCTTTGACGAGTTACTCTGGTGGGTTGTTCTTCATGCCCATTGTGCCTACAGTCTCTGGGAGATTCCATCTTTGATGTGATGGGCTCAAATATTTCTTTTTCACCACATTCATGATGAATCCAAGAAGAATGCACAAAACACATGAGGTGGAGGGGCTCGACCCATGCTCATGTCATCCCATGCCCTACACATTAGAGGTTTAGAAAACATGGGATAATGATTTGATGTTCTATAAAAAAATAGATAATCCCAATATTGAAAACCCAAGAAAAACACCCTCCTTCATAAAAGACTGGTCAATAGACCAACCTATTCATGGGTTTATTTGGGTTCTTAATTTAAAATAACGAATTGGGTAACATGAAACAAAATACACCCCTGCCTCACCAGTTTCCATCGCTAAAGCAATCCACACATGAGGATTCAAGTTCCATTCGAAGTCATCGGCGTTTATCACCCACCTATCCTTTTCATCTAGATGTGTTAATGTCACTTGTGATTCAATAGTGTTCGTTGTTCATCGTTGTAGAGTATTTTTTCATATGTTCGTCAGAGGAATTCCCCATCTAATTCCCTAATGTGTTATCTCATTAACATAGAAATAAGTCATTGCATTTCTGTTACTCTGCGTCTCCACATCGTTACACTGTTTCATTAATGAAACAACATGTCTGTTTCATATTCATTATGGAGTCTCATTAAAGGGGCTCATCTCTACATCATCACTATACCATAGTGCTGGTGTTCCACCTCTCAATGGTGAGAGAAAAAATAAACTAACATTTTATGTTATTTTATTATTTGTCAAAAATTCTAACTACTATCATTTCCAGTAGACCCTTTCTAGTATATGTTAAGTTCATTTTAGTCAAATCCTACCATTCTGAGTTTAGTTTCGCCCTCATATTTTTAATTCGAGCACTATTTCAGATGATGGAAAAACACACATTCACGTTAACTTTAATTAACTTAAAAAAGTTAACAATTCTATTTTGGGTTCACCGGTCCTCAGAATCAAGTTCTGTCAAAGAGATTGGTTTCATAATAATACCATATAATTTAATATATATATATATACTCATAGAAATTATAGTTCATTACACAAAATTATTATATTTAATTAAATTGAGTAATTCCCATATTACCCATCACCTTGTTTATAAAGGGTGGCTCCCTCAAACACATGTTTTCATAACCTCAAGCCATCTTGTTTGGAAAAACTCTTAAAAATTCCATCCTCATCCCTTGACACATTCTTGAGCTCTTGGTATCATAAAAATTCCACATCAAAAATCATTAAAGAGATTCTCAAGGAGGATATTTTATGAAGTAAGGTTACTTCTTCTTCTCTTTTAATTTACTTTTCACTTATATATTACACCCACCTACTTTCCACTGTTTTATAAAAACTATAGTGTTTGTTATATACAGGTTTGTTGTTGTGTTTTTTTATATGCATCAAAAAATCTCACATCAACTCAATTTTTCATAAATAATGAAATTGTCTTCTATGGAGCTTTAATTCACCACCTTCGAAGATGATGATTTTTTGTTTCCCTTTTACCAAAATCATTATAAGGATAAATTCAAAAGTAATTGTTTTAGATGACATATATATATATATATATATGTAATCAATTTCAGTATATTATTTTCTTTTCACAAACACTACAATAATTAACATTATTTTGAAATCTTCAAAAAGAATGCACCGAAAAAACTAAAATAACAAAATATTATTAATAAATTGGTGGAAAATGATATAAAATGATTATGAAATGCATTATAAACATGGTTTTAGTTCTTTAATTATTTGATAACAGTATTCCAACAATTACACATGAGCTTAAACCATCTTTTAAGTAAGTCAAACTCATGGTAAGGGAATTATTAACCCAATTTCCATATTTAGGTTAAGATTCCACATCATTATTTATGTGGTATTAAAATTTTTTATGATGAATCTTTTTTAAATTATGTTTAATTATTTATATTTACTGTTTATATACTTATTCCATCTACTCTATTAAGTCTCATTTCAGTTATATGATATTTTTAAGGGACTTTTCTTTTAAAAAACTCTTTTAAAATTATGTTTTACAAAATTTAAATGCAATTTTTTTATGAATCTATTCATTTTTTAGGATTAATTTCTTTGTTTGTGGTAATTTATTATAATTAAGGGTGTGACATATATTTCCCACCAATGCATTGGTTATGTGTTTATTGGCAGTCATCCATATGGTTACTCAAAGTGTAACTGTGATGGTTACACAAATTGAAAGGTAGTTATAAGGGTTACAAATTATATGGTAATCGAAAGGGTTACAAGATTATGTATGTAATAAACAAACATACCATTATGGTTTTATTTATCTTATATATGCTTCTGTAAATCTCAGGGAAATCTCAAGTTTCACAGAGTAATTTTATAGGGGTAACAAATATGTCTTTTTAGAAAATGATTTGTTACGTTACAAGTATTCATTTACTAATGTTTTATTTAATTTTTTTATATCTCTTACTAACCTTTTTTTGATAATACCATGTTTTTAAAATGTTTTTCATAAGAATCCTTAGAAGATCTAAGGAAAGGTAAGGTGAAAATGCAAATGAACCTAGTTAGTTATATTAGTTGTTAATTTTTTTAAACTCTAATTTAATATATATAAGTTGTTGTCTAATTATCAAGTACCTAAACTAGAAAAGGTCCTCATTTGTATAATGTACTATATATTTTTTTAGTTACCTATTTTAAAAAAATACATAGTATGTTTTAGTACTAAATCTGAATGTGTGGGTTCAAGGCTTTTGAACCACGCCCTTTGTGTGAAGAATAGTCATCAAGAACACAACTAGTTTTATCAAACTCTCAATATGTCTTGGAAAGGTGATCCCACATGTACTCAATTGGTTAAAATTCACCCTTGTTGTGATTTGTGAAGATAGAACCAAGACCCACCCAGGTTGCATGAAGAAAAATTGCACATTTCTTTTTCTTAGAATTCCTGTGCATCCCTTTCGCAAGGAAGAGTCGTGAATCCTCCTGTTTCATGAAGAAAAGGCAATAACATCCCACTATTTATATTTTGAAGCTAAAATATTTAAAAGGGTCTTATTTTAATTAAGAAGAAGGTTCATTCATGATGGTAGGATGTGTGTACATGAATGCATGCGTGAGAATTGTCTGAAAGAGATGAGGTTGAATATGATTGTGTGAAGAACATGACTCACGAGAAGGAGGATTACTGAGTGCATACATACACTCACATGTGAGAAGAGGATAAGATTATGTTAGGTAGACAAAATAATACAACCATTTAGTTTTGATGGAAATACATGAACAAACATACACATGACACATAAAATTGAAAAAATGAATTGTGTGTGTGTGTATTGTGTGATGAAACTATTTGGAAAATGCATGACACAAAGACATTGAACTTAAACTATTGAAAAAATAAAATAGTGAGTTTTTGGGTTAAAAAGAAACATATTATACATGCATGAAAAAAAAATAATCACATGCATGTTTGAGAATTAATTGAGAAATCCAATGCAAGAAGTACTGAATTATCTAAAACTCATGCATGAATCATAATTAATTGAGAAACCCAAATACATGAATTTTTTATACCATGAAACCTTTGAATGAAGAGTAATTCAATTGATACATAGCCATCATATTTACTGAATAAATTATATCCGAGTTGATAGTGATTGAGAATCGATGAAGGTGGATAGAGCTGATATTGTGCGGAATCATTATTACATTCATTAAAAAGTTGTGTTCACCATTTGTACAAAAATTAGTGTGGTTGGTTCATAATCATAAGTAGAAATAATTTCCAAAGAATTTTTGAACTAAGGTAACTAATTAGAACAAGTGATCAGATTTACTGCGAAAGGACAATAGATCATACCAAATGATTTTGATTATTCTTAATGATTTACATAGGTATGTGTGATTCAAAAATCTCATAGGGGAAGAGAATATTAATAATATACAGTGAATCAAAATCGTATAAGAGTTAGACCCTCATCTGACTCAGAAGCAATGAGAATATTATTAGACTCAGGATTAGAATACATTAGTGAGACTCCAGAGTAAGCCAGGGAGACTCTAGTAACACTGTGAGATGCAGTATAATGAACATCATTTGGGACTCTAGAGAGAAAAAGTGTGACTATGTATCAACCATTGTCATTTATCATCATATTATAGTTGATATTCAATGTTGGGGGGAGTAACAAACAAAACAAGTAGTAGGTATTTTTATCAGACCTTGTAAATCCTTATATTCAATGCCTTTAAATTTATAGCATCATTTCAGGTAAAGCTCAGAGACAAAATAAGAGTGAATCCAGTTTTTAACTAGAAATATTGGTTTAGTTAAAAAGAATAAATTTTTTAAAAATTTAATGGGATCACCTATTATACCCTCCCCCTCTCAGTGATTTTACATTGACATGGGAACTTCAATTGTAATTAGAGGGATGGTTACTAATAAAAGGTCAAAGGGAGTATTCTTAAGGTGAAGATTTCTGGAAATGAGTGTGTAACCTCAAATAGATATTTCTGCCAAGACTCAAAAGAATGAAAATAAGATATAAGTAAGGATGATAAATATTAATCTTACTTTTATTGTAGAGAAACATTCTACTGAGGTAATCTTTAAGGTACACCATGTAATGATTCCTTTTATTATGAATCTTTTTACAAAGCATGGTCATGTTGTGATGATTATAGATCAATTATTGATTTTCAGTTTTCACTAATATAATATTTGATTAATATCCCTACAGACCTATCAATATATATTTCTACAAGAATCAATGTTCTTCAAGATGAAAAATTACAGCTGGAAGAATAAGTTGATTCTATAGAAGATGAATTTTCTAAAAGGGTTATCATGTTCAACACTCTCAGAAAACATGTGAAAGAAATGGAAGAAGAAATTTATCATTTCATTGAATGATATAATGATTTTACTAAATACTTTTAGGGAATTATAGTTGTTTAAATAATTCCATGAGATTTTATTCATAGAATCTTTCCATTCAATTGAGATATTGCACAATGTTTCTATGGTTGTCAAGGATGGTCAACTTGAAGAAAAATGTAAATGGTAAAGGAGCTTGAAAATTATTTACATGAATTTAGAAATATGTGTGAAGAAAAAAATTATAATGATGAAGGATAATTGGGAATGTAAGATAAGATAATTTGAGGATGAGAGGAAATCCCTTATCATTAAGTGTTGAGACATAAAGAAAAAATTAAAGAATCGGAAAGCATCTCAAGCTAGAACATCCCATACAAATGGAAGAAGAGTTGTTTACACTCAAGTATGCATTGATGAAAATGATTCCAAAAGGAGTACTAGATCATCCTCTATTCTAATGTAAACATTCTTCAAAAAGAAGGAATCCCATAACCATGTTATTTTTATATCTACTAATGCAGCTTTATCATCATGTACAGGTTCAATGATAAAATATCGGAAGATGTGGATTGTTAAAAATGTTGATAAATACCTGAAAACATTATGTTTGGATACTGTAAAGATTAATAAAAATTACTCTCAAAAGGTTGATCCATGGAAAGTAATAAAATACCAGAAAAAATGAACTAAATCTAGTCAAACTAATACTATAAGAAAAAGAATATGATGTATTGACTACTATTGGCTTCTTAATAAGTGTGGGAATTAATACAATGGTTTTGAAAAAAAAATTCATAAAATTAAAACTATTGAAGGCCTGCATTCATTGAATTTTGAAGGGATGAAATGAAGCATCATTCAAAGCTAAAGCAGAATACACCGATGAAGAATAATCTATCAATAAAAAACATATTTGAATATCTTTATGACTTACTAGATAATTTAAATATAATCCATTATAGTTATGATGAGTTTTGGGTAATTCCAACCATGAATCATTCATATGTTGAGAAGAAGAATAATCCACAAAAAATGCATAATAAAGGGGCGATAGTTTAAGAGTCTTCCATTGGGAATTCAAAAAAAATGGGGTCATTAAAATAGTGAAATAATCTATTTACAAGAAGAAGTTTATGTTGGAATCCAAAAATTCCATCTTATCCATGAAAATATGCTTCTACTATGGAATTAAAGGTCATAAAATGGATCATTTCAATCTATCCAAGTAAATGAATGGAAGAAAGTGGAAATTAAAAGGAGAATCAATCAAGGAGAATATATTGTTGAAATAAGACATTCCTGAATATGATTTTGATAATTTACCTAAGAAAGGTAACATGAAATTATTAAATAATCCATAAGGAAGCTCCAAAACAGAAAATGATAAGGAGTTTTTATTTATCTACCCTGATCAACTGCAAGTTTATAAAGAATTTCAAAAAGATAATGATGAATTACTAGCTAACTAAAAGGAAAAGGGAAAAAAATCAGTCCACATGATGATGAATTAAAATTTCATGAGTGGTTTTAAACACATGACATATCAAGTGTTTTGAAATTATTGTGTGGAAGGTAAAATTAGGATGGTCATAATGAAAATAAATGTATAACTATTTTACCAACTCAAATAGAGATGATGAAAATTGAAAAACATACACCAGTGGATGCCACATCACAATTAGAAGATGTTAGGATAAAAAATACAAATATGATGATGGTTAGTTCAATAAATTTTTCAATACTGAAAATGAAATATTAAAATGGAAAATAGAGTGGAGACACCATCATAAAGATTACCACACACATTAAGGCTACAAGTAAAGATGTTCTTTGGTCGATAGGAAATTCTCATGCCTGTTTCTCCTACTAAGAATCCAACATGTGTTCCTTCTTATTCCCTTAAACATTTGTTATGCATATGTTCTTAAATTGAAGGTAATAAAAGGTTAATTTCATTCTCAAGATGAAAATTGAATGAACAAACTGGATAACAACATGTTGGACTTATTATTCATTATTTGATAAATACAAGGACAATTCCACATTGGAAAATTATCAACATGAATATCTTGAAGATTATCTGATGATATGTTCAACTAGGATAAATCAAAATGATTTCACCCCTTGAGGGGGAGAAAATATGAAGGAGATGATATCAAGGATTTGAAATTCATAACATGTCTAAAAGGTGAATCATGAGGTTTTCTGGTCACACATTCATCCCTTGTTCTTAATTATATTTATCTTGTCTCTTTAGAGGGACTAAATTATTGACGACATAATGGGATTAAAGGGGGATATTTATCTTTCCACTTGAATTTTTTAATATATTTAGTGATGTAGGTGTAGAATGTTTCATCTCATTAATATATATGATTATTTCTAACCCCTTGGTTGTGAATTGATAAATTCTGAGCATGCTTTCACTTGTATTATTGTTCATGTACCTCATTTAAAACCTTGTTCATATCTCCCTTATTTTGTACACTAGGTTAGCCTAAGTAGACATAGAGTTTATTAACTAAAATATTTTTTCTAATGGAACAATGTGATATCACACCTCTCTATAAGACATTCAGTAAGATATTCAACAAATGTAGTAGAACATGTGTTTGAAATGTATCCACTAATCCACTGAATTTGGTTTTCAATGAGTGGGAGAAATGATTGGAACACATATTGACTCTTATATAGTGTTCTTAGGATATATTGAAAAAAAACAAAGGAAGGTATTATTAAGAATAGTGTTTCTTTTTTTTATATTATGTGTCAATATATGTATGGAAAGGTAATTATCATTGAAGTGGTGATGATCAAAGAATTTTTCTTGACTTAGTAAAAATCCCATTTTGATTATTGAATGTATTTATTGAATAATTAGTGGTTATAAACAGTTATTAATGAGATGTAAATATCTCAATGCTATCAATATGGTAATTTTTTTCAATAATTATGTTACTTAGAGAATTATTATGGACTCATGAAATGAAATTGGATAAAAAACCTGGAAATTCTCTATAAGCAATTCAAACAATTGTTGAAAAGATCCTATGTTCCAATAACTTGTGTCAAAAGAGACATAGTGTTTACAATATTGAATTATCTTCTATTAAAAGATTAATAAATATGAATAAGAATATTATGTATATAATTTAATATATGAAATAGATCATGCAACATTATAATATTTATGTAACTTTCATGAATTGGAAAAATATTTGTGACAAGAAGATGAAGAACTTATTGAAGGAATTGGTATTTTTAGAAGCTATGAATTGTTTTAAATTTATTGAGGTGTCCATGAATTTTGAACTACAAAGTGTTAGTTAATTTTATACCTTGAATAAATTTTTTGGGCTTAAATAAAATATTTTTCTAGCCCTCAAGCCAACCACCTAGCCAGGAGAGTGGTACACTCTCCAATGTGAGAGGCTAAGCTTGACCCCAGCCGTCCAGCTAGCATGGTCGAAAGAAATTGAGATAATTTATTGGAACATAGGAGCATGATCATAAGAGTGAATGGTTAAAATCATGCATAAGGTTTTGGGAAGAATCCCATAGAGGGTGGGTGCAGAGCGCATCCATGCAGAATATAGAATGGGGAGGTACCATGGAGGGAGAAGGAGTATTCTGAAAATTGGTTGAGGTTACTTGATACTTAAAGAGAAAGAATTTTTGGTTTCTGATTCAATGTGGGATATGGAAATGTGGATACTAATTATAGTTTAATAAACAAGCATGAAATCCACACTGTTCATCTAGTCCCATGTGACATCTCAACTGAATATCTAACTCAGGCTCCAATATAAAATCTCTATGGTCCATGATCGATCAATGCTGATCTGACTATCATCTATCACCCACATAGTCATCTTCTACATCTGAATGAATTAAGGGTTCCCAGGGCATCATAGCTACACTGGAGATGAATTCGAGCCTCCACGGTCATACTCTGGACACCATTGATGATCTAACCTATTATATAAAAGATCGTCCAGATGATAAGAGATCTTGCAAGAAATTACATTTACTTGCATGAAACATAAGTATGAAGATCAAACATGGATGAATAATTTAATGGTGAAATGACACATAATGGATCTCGAGCATTCATTCTTGATATTTTCATATGACTCTTAGTGAAAGAACATGATGTTTTCATTTGAAACATGGATCCCAAGTTAAATATAATTAAAAAGAGATATGTGGCATATCTAATATCCATATTTTAAGATTTAAAAGAAGTGGTTCTCAGAAATTAAAAGGGATAAATTAAATGATGATTTTTCTGGGATTTGAATTCCCAAGCGTTATCTTATTCGCCTACAGAAATGGAATCCCAGAGCAGTGGAACACTGCTTCCATTAACATCTATTCATGTGTTTGTGTTTCAAAATAAAAACAAATCACGCCACATTTTTATCTCTATGTGAAGATGATGAGCCTTGTATTCCTCCAAAATGTGTTATTCACTCTTGAAGGGTCATGCTAGTAAAGATAACTAAACCGTCTCTACGAAGAAGAAATCGAGAGCACTCGATATGTTTTATTAAAACCTCTTTGAGTCCTGTTAAAAAATTCTCTTTTGTACTCAAATGGTGCAACCACACCCTTGTAGTGGTTTGTGAAGACAAAACTGTGAACTACCCTAGTGGCACAAAGAAGGATTTCACATTCCTTGTGCATAGAAGACTTGTGAATCCCTTGCATAATAAAGATCCTTGAATCCTTCAGTACCATGATGAAAAGTTGAGAAAATATCACTATGTTTACATTGATGGTACACTGTTTTGTGGGGCTAGTTCTTTTGAATATGAAGGTGCTTGCATGAAGGTATGAAGTGTGTACATGCCTACATGCATGAAAACTATTTGAACAAGTCGAGGTTTTTCATGATTGTGTAAAAAAAGGACATGTGAGAAGAAAGAGTATTACATGCATACATACACTCACATATGAGAATAGGAGAAAAGGTATCTCTATACACAAAAGATTACACCCATTCCGGATTGAATAAAATATATTCATAAACAATTACATGACACATAAAAATGAAAATGTAATTTTTTGTGTTATTATTGGTTGAGAAAACTATGTGTATAGTGCATGATACAAATATAGTAAACATAAAAAATTTATACATGAAAATAGTTATTGTTTTTGCTGACAAGAAACATATTATACATGCATATAATCATGCATAATCACATGCACGTGTGAGACATAATTGAGATATTCATGGAACGAAATTTTTAATTCCATGAAAATCCCGAATGAATCATAATTAAGTGATATAACTAAATATAATAATTTTTAATTCCCTGAAACCCATGAATGAATTAGAATTCAATTGAGACTGAATTAGACATATTTACAGAAGATATTATATTTGAGTTGATAGTGCTTGAAAATCCATGAAGGCAGACATAGATGATATTGTGCACAATAATTCTTGCATCCTTGAAAATGTTGAGTACATTATTTTTACTCATATAAGTGATTCAGGTCTTCATTCAATGAATAAAAATTAATTTCCCAATCATTTTTGCTCTAGGGCAACAGATCAGCAAATGTGATCAGAATTATTAAGCAAGACCAACAGACCATATCAAATGCTTTTGAAGATTCTTGAATAGGTAAAAGGGAAAGTTTGATTCAGAAAGATCATGGGTGAATATCATAAGATAAACCTACAATGAATCAAAGTCTTCAATGAGGTAGACATTCGTGTCACTCAAAAGCAAGGAGAATCTAGTGAGACTCAAGATCAGAAGATATTAGTGAGACTCTATAGTAGGGAAGTGAGACTCTAGTTACACTGTGAGATGCAGTATTAAGAACATATTGTCAGAATCAATAGATATACAGTGTGAATTTATATCGTCCATTGAAATGTCTCATCTGGTTATAGTGTATAATTTTTTTCGGATAATAACCAACACAGCAAGGAGTTTGTCATTGTACAGAACCTTGTAAATCCTTGTGTTTGGTGCCTTTAGATTAACAACATCTTTTGAGGTAAGGTAGAGAGACACAATGTGAGTGGATTGAGGCTTTAACCAGCCATAGAGGTTTAATTTAAATGAATAATTTTGTAAAAAAATTAATGGTATCAATGATTCACCCCTCCCACAATCATTGATTTCACACTGATCTGGGCACTTCAATATGATTAACACATCGATAAATTGAAATTGATGTAATTATGGTTCACTAATAATTAGATAAAGAATAAAAAATAACAAAAAACATAAAATTATTTCATTAGATGAGTATATTTCATCCATAATCTTCTGATAATATATAACATTCCGCCTTTTCATGTATCTTTCAGTTTGATCTTTATTGTATTTATGTAAAATATAAACTGAAAATTGTCACTTTCTATATGTTAATATATATAATATTTTCTCAATGTAATTATAATAAAAAATTTATAGTAGTAAATGGTTATTTGAAATTATACTTTTTAGACATTTTTTCAAAATTTATTTCGATTGAATAATTACACTAAATTCTTATAAAATGTTGACATATTGTTTGTGAAAGTAGTTGAAGTACCATGTAAATGATAAAAAAATAACATTTATTATATTTTGGTTAAATAGTTTTTACCTATGAATTTTGAATATAAGAAGAAAATATAAGGTATGATTCAAAGGTTTATATTAAAATTCAACATTTTTTTTTGAGGTCATTAACGACAACATAAATGAATAGTGTCAAATTTAAAATTAATGATATTTTATGAAAATAATATATTCATAAATTATTTAAAAATATAAAAATATTATACTTTGAGAAGGGGGTAATTTTATGGTGGAATATTTTATTTCAGGATGATTTATTATTGAATTCACAATATATATATATATAATTATGACGTTTTGATATTGAAATAGTTGTTAATGTGGTTAAAGTTAAAAATTGTTAATGAAGGATCTTATAAATAAAGGTATGAAATGATATCTAATCCTCTAAAATTTTAATTGTATTAATATATTAGGAAAAAATAACTTTTATATTAGAATAAATTTTATTTTTTAACCACATGGAAATGAATGAGAGATTATTATATTTTAATATGATGAAATATTACAAGATTCCCCCTCCCTCTAACATATAAAAGGACAACCATTCTCTATTTTCATTACACCAAATAGAGAAATTTATCTTGACAATTCCAAACCAAATTATCTAATAGAGATTACTAAACATTAAATATTGCTTTTCTTTCATAAAATAACATTTTAAGGGACTTTGTGAGTGAATTTGAAGGAAATCTACTAAATAAGAGGTAACTGTAATTACTGACATATTTAAATTAAATTTATATATAAATACTATAAATAAATTATAAACATAATAAAATAATAAAAATAGTATCCAAATTTTTTTAATATTTTATTATTATTATGATACAACCATTTTCACCTCTTTCCATTATATGGTAAGCGATAACATCACTCGTGCGTATATATAACTTACCATCACCATTTAGAGGTGTAATTAATTTTTTATAAAAAATTCATATGTTTTTTATAAATAATTAAATAATGAATATATATGATTTTTATAATCAAATTATGGTTTAAAAAAATAGAAGGTATCATTTAAATTCCAACATTCTAATCTATCATTAAATAATTTCATCGATCATTTGAACATGTGGACTACCACCTCTGTGGCGTAATGTGATGTGTTTTTAATTTATGAATTTCATCGATGATAATTTGGATAGATTTAATGAATAAATAATATATATATATATATATACGAAATATTAATTACTTTATAAAGATGAATTATTTTATTTCATTCATTCACTCCATCCACCAAAAAGATAAAAATTCATTCATGTGAACATACTTCCTACCATCTCCATGAATGATGTAATAAATTTTTTGATATATAAACATTAAAAATGTCTCTAAATATTAATATAAAATGGATATTTATTTTATTTATAATTATTGTCATTACATATATAATGTAACCATATTAAATGTACATGGAAAGGAAATGTCGAACCAAAATTCTCATGAAAAATGAAGTAGTTAACATATGAAGCAATGATAATAATAAAATATCATTAATAAATGGTTGATTTTATTTTCTATATAGATAATATATGATATTATATATAGGAATTTGGTTATTTATTTTAGTTATAAAAAATATTAATTTCATATAAATGAGTTCATGGATTTTTTTCTCAAAATCCACTCCACTGAGAATTAATTGTTATGATATTGACATTTATTTATATTAGATTTATATACTAACTCATTGATGTATTATCATTGAATATAAATTTATTTATGTTGAAAAAAGTTTCTATTCACATTTATTATTTAATGAATTTATAATTTATATGTTTCAAATATGGTAAGAATTTATTTTACAATATCAATAGATTAGGATTAATCATATTTTCATTGAATGAATCTTATAATATATCATTCATAAAAATAATATATTTTGTTATCCTATAGATACTTAAGTATTTTCAAACAATTCTTCCAACTATTGATGTAATATAAATTCAAATTAATTGATGAATATTTTAAAGGGATACTAATCATATCTTTGTTATAAAACATGTTTATTTTTCTTCCTTGTCAGTAGTTTTAAAAATTAATTTTTTGAATTCCATTTTATTAACTCAATTGAGTTATAAAGAACTTTTTATGCAGTAAATAATTTTTTTTATGTTTTTAGAGGAATGATTCTATTTTTTTAAAATTTTTATTTTTATCTTTCATACCAAAAATTAAAAAGAAAGATACTTTTTAACATATATTCTGTTAATGAAATTTCCCACTACAATAATATTCTTATGATGTCATGATTATTCTAAATGTATTGAATTTTTTCCAAATTAATAATCTTTATTAAATTTATATATTATGATTTATACAATATTTTAATTATTTCCCAAAATTACATGATTTTAATAAAAACCCTATAATTTAGATATATTTATTGTCATTTCTTATCTCTAATTAATATTATTGTCATTGAATTTCTATTGAAACATACAGTTAATTTTAATATTTAAACTATGTGAATGGAATTTTCCTTAAATATATATATTATTTTTATCATGGATATGGTTATTCTCTAAAATTTATAACATTTGTACATATATTGTTTTAATTATATTATTCTTTGATTGACAGGGAAAAAATTCATATTTTTTATTCTATACTCAATTAAAATATTTATTATAAGTTATATATTTTATGAATTTAATTTTTTATTAAATATATGTATTATGAATTTGACATGAATCAATGGGAGGGGACTAGTTATATATATACCCTCCATTAATCAACAATCCATAAGATACAAACTCCTGTTATATCATTATTAAATGAGTTTTCTTATACAACAACTCATCAATTAAAATTTCATTGGTAAAATATTTTATAGTAAATATAACATGAAGTTTGAAATCATTTCATCAATATCAATAATTTATTCTATATTGAATTTAGTTATTATTTTACATTATTTTACTAATTTAATATTTTCTATGGATGTGTTTTGTTCTTAAGTTGTTGATTTAATGGATTGTCTTTTTAGTTATTTTCTTTTACAAATTGTTTATACCTTATTTAGTTTGGATAAAGTCAAATGAATGTAATCCTTTTTAAGTACATGAGTTCTCACATTATTTGTTTTTAATTCCACAATATATGAACAATGATATTATTTTCCCATAATCAACATAGAAGAAATATAATATATATATTTTAATAGAGAGATAATTTATCAACAGGGTATAAAAATGAAGTTAATTAAAAAAAATCATACTGTATGATTATAAATAGAAAAAAAATAAATTCTTACGGTTTCTAAGGTTTTTAAGATTCATCAATAGTGAATCCCCTAGTATTATTGCACCTTGTGTGTAATTAATCCCACTAGTTGTTTACTGAGTTATGGTTGAGTTATTTCCCATCCAACATTTTTTTTAGGATTTTAATATTTTTGTCATATATTTTAACCCATATATTACTTATTTTGTATCCGTATATAGAATTACATTCTTCGAAATTACGTAGTCTTTTCCAATATTTTTTGATGTTTTATTTCAATAAAAAATATTGTTAATTATATTGACTTATAAATGTAATAAAATTAGAGGTATTGATGTTGTATTAACAATTTCACAGTATGTAATTGAAAAAATTGATATTTAGTAATATTAATAATTAAAAACATGAATAAATAGAATGATTGTAAAAAAATTGGAAGAGATTAGGAATAATTAATTTACAAAAATATAGTCTAATGAAAATGATATCATGACTATGAATAAGTAATATTTCATTCATAAAATATAAGGGTGAGAATAAAATATAAGAAAAATATTATTAATAAATGATGAAATATTTCAAATTAAATTGTCACAAATTAAATGAAATTTATTGGGAGGAGGAGCTTTAGAAAATCTTACTTTCAAGATAGATTCTTCAATTTTGGGAGGAACACTATAATCACCTACAAACACCATGGTGTGATTGAGGAAAGGATAATGGAATGATATTTATTTTATAATATATTTTTAGTATAGAGGGGTGATAAAATTTTGTAATGTGAGATTTTTTAATTGTAAAAAAGGGGATCATTTGATTAGAAATAAAATTATAGTGAGGTGTAGTGGTAGAATAACATTTTAGTTTGGATTGATAGAAATAGGGATGTTAGAGAGAAGATGATGTATGAAATTAAATTATATAGAAGGATATATTGATATATTTTGTATCATTTTATCATAAAAATCATATAATTCTAGAATACATCATTCACACTTCATTAAATTCCTTTATTATTCACCATGGTAAAAAAAATCTGAAAATATTAGTTGAACCCTCATAGAAAAGTCTAAAATTAAGGTTCTTATAATTGGAACCATCAGATCAAACTAAATTTCACTCTATGTGATATTAATTATTAAATTAAAAAATTACATATTTCTAAAAACATTTCAATAAGAAAAAATATTATTTAAAAAATAATAGTTAGATGTTATATTAAATATGCATTAATATATAAATGAGTTTTAACATCAATTTTTATAGTTACATCTCTTACATTAGAGCCATTAATTAAAATATAATAATGAAATATATATATTTAGTAAAAATTTTAACATGGAATACATAAAAAAATAAGTGAAAATGATATGTTTTCATTTACTGTTGTTACTAACATTTACCTCAGTAATATTTTTAATTCTAAAATAAAAATCATGCCTTCATTTTCTGATTTTTAAATGTGGAATCCATATTTAATGTCATTATATAAACAAATTAGTCTATATCAATGTGAATATTAACTGTAAAATACATCTACTTTTTCATTTGAAATCAATACATTGGGACTTTAATAATCAAAATTCTTCTACTAGTATAAAATTCTTTTACCAGTGAATATATATATGTCTAACTATATTAATATACATTAATTAATAAATATTAATATTAATATTGTTAAATATATTTAGAAATATTATTGGGAAAATGAATATTTATTTATTGAAAACATAAGTTGAATCTCATCCCTTACAATGATAGTAATTATTTAGTAATGGAATCGATTTTTGTTACTAATTATATTCCACAAATATCTTATGTATGGGATGGTATGGTATCAATATATGTTTTTAATGTTTTATGTTTCATTTAATTCAGTGATAATACATTCCTTTATATTAATATGGTCTTTTTAACTATGAATACAATTATATTTTACTATATGGATATAAATATTTGATGTTACACCAAATCAATGTCTTTTTTGGTTGATATGAAAAATTTGGTAATGATGAAAATGAAAATTTATCGTTTTATTAATTATAAATATATATGAGTAAACTATTTTAACCCTTTCTTGTTTTATGGGAACTATTTAAGAATAAATAATATAATAGACTAATGAGGGTTTTATCACATAGTAGGTGGATTTTTGACCAAACGATGATGAGATGGGTTTCAGTTACTATTTTTTGTTGCCTCCACATCATAGTTAATATCTATATATATATATATATGAGATCTATATATAGAGTTACACTAAGTATTTTTCCTACACCATATAAAATCATCATGATGAATATAAATACATTATGATAACATTTGTAGGTAAGGGAAATTCGAAAATCTCAATTCTTTAGAATATCCAATCAATTCATTATGGTATAGTTTTTAGTGGTGCATCTCTCCCAAATTTTGTAGAAAAACTATTTTTATGTTTCTCTTATAATGAATTTTTTTTTATCTTAAAATTATGTGATCATGTTCCTTTTTTAAAATTAAATATAATTTTCTTATGGGAATATTTTTTCATTGAATGTGATATGTTATGTATGATTTTTTAATATCTGTAATGTCCATATTTATAGTTTTTTGTGATATTATGTTTTTTATTAATATATTATTCTTGTTTTTTATAAATTTTATAGTCTCACAATGATATTTATAGCCTTCAAATACTATTTGTTATCCTTTGAAATATTTATAAGTACACTCAAGGTAATATAGATTACCCGACTCTACATTGTTAAGGATTTCTAGTTTGGGGATGCTATAAAAAACAATGATACAACCAAATGATCATGAATAAATGATACTAATAATAATTTGGAATACTAATTTTATAACAACATAATGTATAGTATAATAAACATAAAATCATATCGGCTAACAGAAAATTAGAAGATGTCGTAAACATATATATTATTCTAATCCTATTTAGTGTAAAAGTATTTCTTTAGACCTACAATATATCTCTTAAATTTTATAGAAGTTTTTTCTAGATTTATACCATAGAAGTAAAAAATATTACAATAGATTTGATGAAAAATTCAATATTTTAGTGTATTTCCTAAATCAAGATTACTAAAAAAATAAAATTGAAATAATTATATATAAATATAATAATTTCTCATATTAAAAAAATATTCATTTAGATTTGAAAAACATAAATATTAACACTAAAATATCCATAAAGAATATCAATAAAATTATTAAAAATTTATCACATATCAACATGAAATAAGTATAATACAACATTAAAAAAATATAAGTAATGATATTTAAAAACTAATTTAAAAACCCAATATAAATAAACACATTTTTAAGTGAAACATGACGATAAATTTAATATAATCAATAATACCAATAAGAATGATGAATTTCATAAATAGTATATATAAAAAAAGTGGTTGATTTTTTTAAAACATTAGTAAAGCATAATACATAGAATGTATCAACCCAGACCATAGTAGCCCACAGTTAGTGGTCATTAAATTATAATGGAATATATACAAGAGATCAACTCACAAGAATCAATATGTTTAGTAGTCCTGATGAAAATTGGTATATATATGGACCCCTTATTATATTTGAATTTCATAGAACATAACAAAGAAAAATAGACAGCTTCCTTATAAATTATTAAAAAGTTCATCTTCAAACCATTAAAAATAATAAAAATAAAAGGGTTATCTCAAACTCTCAGTAAGGGTTAAAAATAGTGGGAACATGAAACAATAATTACTGAATTGCAATCAATTAGGCATAATCAATATGGAATGGTGACTAACTAAAAAACACATGTCATCAATACATTGAGAATGAAAATGTTTCCTCAGATTTAATCATATTGAAAATACTCTGGATAATTTTAACTAAATAATGAGTGATGAAAATACATAATTATTGGATGTCATGTATCCGGAACCTGAACCATCACACCATCAGGACGGTTTGATTATGTGGGTAAATACCCATCTGATTATGTTTTCAAAACAAATTTGAAGGGTTTTATGCTATCTTTTTTGTATCATTATTCATGTTAATGAATTGAGGTTCTATAATTGAATCCTCCCATCACTGAGATTCTAATGTATTTATAAAAAATAAAATTAATACAAGAACAATATTCCTTAAAAAATTATTGTGTAGGAAATATAGATTTATCAATATTTAAATATTGAAATTAAATACTATATTTAAAAATTGTATATATATTAGACATTATCAATATCAATGATACAATGAAATATAAGTATTTGATAGGAATTTTATGTAAAATGTAAAATGATATAAAATAGGAATTAGATAACCCACAAAAGAATAATTATGTGCACCATACCATTAGAGTCTCAATGAAATCTAAATTGAGACGAAGTCCCTAACAATATTGAAAAATGTGTTCGTCACTTGATCTTAATGTCATGGAAATTCAAATTAAATCGATTATTTAATTAATTAAAAGAGTATTCATCTCTTGTTTGATATATTATAATTTTATTATGTTCATTCATTCCCTTATTGATGAGTTATAACATACAATTATATTGGTATAGGGAATTCATTTCTTCATTTTTAATGATTGATTTAAATTTATACAGGTATGGAAAATCTTGTAAAATTTGAGTAGTTATTAGATAAAACATTAGTGGTAATTGCGCTTATTTTTTCATTTTTCAATCATTATGAACTAATTTTTTTATGAATTTATATTATTCACATATACTGGTTCCATAACATGAAAAAATATTTGATATATATATTATAATTTGGTTTAAAAAAAGATTTTATGACCATCCAAGATGGAAGAATTGAAAAACGAAAACAAATCACCCACGAAGGTGGTAACTCCGCAACAGAGAGATGATATTTTCAATTTTTGAATAAAGGGGATTTGAGAAGTGATTTATTGATGAATATTCTATTTTAATAATAAATTTGTAGCATATGTATGATAAAATAGTTTTCATTCCTATTTTTATAGAATAGGTATGGATAAAATAATAAGAAAAAATATAAAATAAAATTTATAGTGACCAAAAAATGGATTTAACTCTGTAAATTTTCTCCTCTAGAACGTCTATAATGGAACTAGAAATTGTAATTTTATGAGACCATAAAGTTAATAATGGAAGGAGTGGTTTGAGGAATGAAATTTCTAGTGTATAAGAAATAATCAGGGACTTGTTAGTGCGACGAAAAGGGGTGGTTAAGGGTCGTATTTATAGTGACAGAGAGGGCTATTAATTAAATATTTTATTCATTTTTTATTCCTACTACAGATAAGAAATAGTGCTGAATTTTTTGACTAAATACACTTATTGGTAAATTTGAGTTCAAACCAATGATTTTTAAATTATCCATATATCATATATGACTCAATAATTTATTTATTTAGCTTACACCGTAAATTACAGTATTTGACTATTCACCAAAAATTCAACTATGTTAGAAAAAATCCAAAATTTTCACCATAACCATTTTTCTATGTGTTGAATTAAAAAATGAAATGAATTTTATGATAATAATTTTATAAATATGAGAAATTTAATTTTTAATTAAAACTAACATTTACTAAAAAAATACCAATTTTAAAATTAGAACTAGTTTTTAACACATTGAAAAATTAATTAAGGTCTCATAAAATTATCTTATAATTATGAGACAAGAAAAAAATAATTTATTATTATATTATATGAAAATAAATTTACTTCTAAATTGTTATATTAACTATATTATTTAAATAAAAAAATTTGTTTTATAAACATTCCAACACTTAATTTATCATTTTACAAATATCTATTTACATATATTATGATTTAATTATATCATATTTTTATTAATGTTATGCCTTAATTTTATTTATACATTCATTGTTGAGGTTATTATTCTATTGGCTGAATTACTATTCTTACAGGTAAAATTTCTATTAAAATGTTCATGTTACTTTTTCAATGTTATATGATCCATAATTTCAATAAAATGCCATATAATTTATTCATTATTCTTTACAATTTTTATTTTTTGTTCCCAATTTGATTTTACATTATTTATTCTATTTGAGATACACTTTTGGGAAATGTAATCTATTGAAACTATTGAATTTATTTAAGTGGATACATACTGTGAAATCATGGGGTCTTATATTCTTCCCTCCATCAAAAATTTAGTCCTTGAAATTTTTATTGTTTATTTCCCTCAACAAAGATTTGGTGGTTATTCTTCTTATGATATTCAAGTTCCCACATTTATTATTACATTTAATGGTCTCCCCAATGATCCTTTACTAGTTATGGCATCCAATATCTCAATAAATTATCTCTTTTATCAATATTATCGATAGGCTCTTCAGAGTAAGGGAAATTAATTTCTAGTTCTATTTCTTCTTATGTGGGTACATGTGTAAGCTAAATCATGTACATCATTATCAATTATATATTGAACACATCATACACATTAGAGTGAATTTATGGAATTTCTAAATAGTATGATATATCTCCAATTCTTTCTAGAATTTCAAATTATTCAATGTACCTGGGACTCAGTTTACCATTCTTACCATTCCTTGGGACACCCTCCCATGGAGATACATCCAAAAATAAATGATTTTCAACCTGAAATTAAAAATAATTTCTCTAGTTATGTGTATATTTTTTTTCAAAATTTTAGCTCCTTTAATATGAGCCTTAATTTTCTTCACCTTTTCTATTGTATGGTCAATAATGTTAACACCTTTAAATTTCCACTAACGAACATCATCCCAACAAGTTGGAGTTCAAAATATCTTGTTATATAATGATTCATATGGAACAGTTTGAATAATAGAATGGAATGTATTATTTTATTAAAATTTATCCAAAGATAAAAATCTATCCCATCTACCTTGAAATCCATTGGATCATTATACCAACATATCTTCCAATGTTTTAAAAGTCCTTTCATACTATTCGATACTTTTAGGGTCATAAGAAGAACTAATGTGAAGCTCGGTATCCAATGTCCTGTGAATAGACTTCTAGATTATTGATGTAAATCATGGATCTTGATAATACACAATCGATATAGTTTCCCCATGACATCTTAAAAATTCATTAATATAGATCCTTTCTAGGTTCACAAAAGGTAATTATTCTATTATATAAAGGATATGTTTTGATTTTGTAAGAAGCTCAATAATATCATATATTGCATCATTCCTTCTAGGTTTCATTGGTAGTATTATGAACAATTTCACCATAAAATAATTCCACTTCCATAAAAAAATAGGTAGGGGATTCATGACACCTCTAGGATGATATCTCTTATCCTTCATTTATTGATAATATAGGAACCTTGACACATAGTAAGTAATTTAGTGATTCACAGTATCCACCATATGTATTCCATTAGATATATATATACATCTTGGTAACACAATGGTTTATTGATATGTTTTAGTTATATGTATCATCTAATAGTCCCTTTTTTATCTTATGTATTGATGGAACACATAAAATCTTCCAAAATATCTGAACTACATCTTCATACAAGAAGTCTCTTAATCTTCCACCCTTTATAGAGTGAATTTTCAATGGAAAATTCTCATCATTAAATTGAGATAATTTTATCAACACTATTAAATATATTTTAGCAATTATTAGAAAAATTAGTAATGTTTCCACTTCATTAAGGATTATCATGTCCAAAATTACTAGATCTATGATCATAAGATCCTTTACAATTCTTCTTTGGGATAGAGTTCTATGATCATTCATACATAATGAATCTTATTGATTATTTTTCATTCCTTAGTAGTAGTGAATTGAGAATATATAATATTTGAGTAACTCAAAACATCATAATTCCCCATGTTGTGTTTTTTTATGTGAATATATATTTCAAACTATGGTAGTCCATATATATCTCAAATATTTCACCATAGTGATAGTGTCTCCCAATCATCAGAGAAATGATAATGGGTAATAACTCAATATCATGTGTTTTTTAACTTTGCTCATGAGTCTTTAGGTGTCTTGATATATAATAAATAACATTATTGTTTTTTATAAAAACACAACCCAGTTCATTCATTTATGTATCAATGTATATCACAAACACATGATTTCTTTATGGAATAATTAATATTTATGAATTGACCAATAGTCACCTCAATTCCACAATATATTTTGTGCATTATTTCATCCATATGAACTTCACCACTTTTCATGTGTGCATGGTTATCAAGATAGCTAATTGGAAAAAAGTATCAATGAAATTATTATAGTAGCCTACTAAACCAAAATAACTATGTACCACTACAACATTTATTGAAATATTACATTATTGTATTTCCTTTTTCTTCACAGGATCAAATGAGATTCCATACGTAGAGAAAATATGGCATGGAAAATGAATTTTTGAAGTAAGATCTCACACTTTCTAAACATTTTATAAAACTCATTTCATCTAAAAATATTTAGAAAAAATAATGGTTTTCTCATGATGCCCATATCTTTTTTTATAAATCCTGATACCATCAATAAATTCCACAAAAAAATTATCATGATATTCCTTGAGCAATATGTTCATTATATCAATAAAAATATATAGTACATTAGTCTGTTAAAATGGAATTACTATAAACATTTTTTTTCATAGCTGGTTTAGAATGTTGTATTAGGAATATCTTCCTTCTTCATATGTAATTAAATATGTCCAGAATGATGGTAAATCATCGAAAAACGTTTATCTCCATTGAGATGTTCAAATAATTCATCAATACATGAAATATAATACTTATTCAATATAATAATATCATTTATTTAGCAATAGTCAATGCCCAAATTTAAAGATAAATCTTTTTTATTTTGAAATAAAATAGGGGCTCCCCATAGAGAAATACTAGGGTGAATAAATCCATTACTACTAAAATGTTCAATATTTTTTTAGCTCCACTAAATCCACAGTTTCCATTGTATAAGGAGTCCTTGATATTGGTATTCCATAAGGTATTAGATAAATTTATAATTGAAAGTCATTCTCCAGGGGGATCCTAAGTAATTCCTTAAAAACTAAATCAATTTCTTCATAAATTTTTTTTAAAGAACCAACCTGGAATTCCCCCTAAACCAATATCTGATCTGAATAGCCAAAAACTCGTAGATCATTATTGATCTCCATGAGATAGTGACAAGCACCTTTATAAAATAATTTGATAAATACTTTTCATAAAAGTAATGATTCAGATGAAAATCTATATCAACCTAGGTTAATTGAATTGTTATAATTCTTTACACTATTAATGGATATGTCATCAAATTATATTTTTTAAGAAAATATTTTATCATAAGGAAACTACATCCAACACAAAGATAATTGTTATATGTGATTAATTTGTATTTTATTAGCCTATGTGCTGAAAATGTGTGAACAATATCATAATAAAGGGCGAATAATACTATCATTCCATAATTTTTTTATATTTATATGGTATTATTTTTATGTACTAATATTTAGTAGGATAAATATAATTAGTTACTGACTATTTGGTTGATCAACTATGTTTATGATAACACTTTATTGAAGCATGTGAATAGAACATGAAATTAAATTCTAGACAAAATACATCCTGAAATATTTTATATAGTGTTGTATAATATTTTTGTAATTGATATATTGTTTTATATATAAAAATTAGCTTTTGTTTTTAATAATTATATATATATTATATTTAAACAAATAACTTCACAAAAATTAATAAAAAATAATGATACAAATATCAGGAAAAAATAACCAAATAATTAAAATTTCAAAACCCCATTTTGGGAATGTGGTATCAAAATATAGTTAAGTAAAATGATAAATAAAACATTGAAAATTAATAAAACACTTATAAAAAAATATCCACATTAACAAGATGAATGTATTTTTCTATAACAATTGAACATTATATATTAAACTGGTGGAAAGATTATTATTTGAGACAAAATATACCATAAAATATCTGTATATTAATAAATATGATAAAAATTTAAAAATATATAGGTTATATTAAAAATGGTGTTATGTAATAGGTGTCAATGGGGTTTTAGTATATTGGGAATGGTGTTTGGGATGTTTCCATCATGAATTAAGTAAAAATGATAAATTGTGAAGAGGAGAAAGGTGTTAAGGACAAGGTGCCTTCAAAAAAATGATTCATAGATATGAGGAATTTGTTATAAAATAATATGTTGAGGTGATATGGGGTGACGTATTGGTGTTTAACATAACTTGGTTGTATCACATGTTCAAAATTGGAGGTGTCAAGCTATTAAGGTGGTTAAGCTATGAATATGGGAGGTGGAAGTGGGGTAATTAATCAAAATGACTATATTTTGGTTGGGGTGGGGTATAAAGGAATAAATAGTTTGAGATATATATTTTTGTATATGATGACATCATTTGGATGGTCAAAATGTTGGTATTATTAGCTACCTATTTTGTTTTCCTTTTTCCATAAACATTTCCATTTCCTTTTATAACTAAGAACATTAAAATCATAGGAGACAAGGTTGAAGGTAAAATGTTATTATCAATGTTTAACTATATTATAAACCATGTATAAAAAAGTAATCATCTCACTAACTACTCACCATTAATCCTTGGATCACATACCTAATTTGTAGGTAACTTGTTAAGGGCCCATTTGGATTTTCAAACGATAATATTGGAGGTTTTGACAACAATTTTAATGAAAAGAAATAACATCTTGAATATACTAATAGACCCCATAATATAATTAAATTCAAATCATTAGAGGATTACCATGACATAATTTTTTTTTATTTTCATAATATATAACAACTAGAAACATCATACAATCATGTGTTGAACCCTCCATTCAAAATTCTATGGGGTAATTAATCTAATGTAGGAGCATGATCATCCATCAAAACTATTTTTGTTGGGGAATTTTGAGTTTTTTTTATATTATAAACACTATTTGAGGTGCTTTTCAATAATAAGTAGAATAAATCAATAATAGGTAAATTTAGTCATGATTCCATTTACTCATCTACAATGAAAAATAATACCAAGAATAATGACTATTAATTATTTCCCAATGAAAATATTTTGAGCACTGGTTAGTTTCAAAAATAAAACCTAAAATAAGTGAAAACAAGGTTTAATGAATATTGCATGATTATTTTTAATGGATTTCCACAATTTCCCCATTATTCTCAATATTAATTTTTAATTACATATATTCTATAAACAATATTAGAAAAAAAATCAATCACATTTGACATAATATTTTCCCTATCATCATTATAAGAGTAGGACCTTGTAATGAACTAGATCTTATTTTTAGATATGGACATTTTTTCGGGTTGTTTTGAGGAAAGGGAAAGAAAAGAAGATTTTTCTATGTACATGTCATGTTGTTTTTAGTACATGTTTTGTACCAATATTGTTACGTACAATTGTATTTTGACCATGTAACATTCGAGTTCATAGCTATGTGCTGATCTATAATAACAGATTAATCTGGGGGCCAGATGAGGATAACACACAGTGTATATATTTAATGAACATGTCGTGTACATTTCTTTTTATATGATATATCATAGGAGGGATGAATCTCATGTCTGGAAACACCTTCTTCTTCCTATATTCATACAAGAACGTGATGGAACGTTGAATGATGATCGATCTCTAGATTTAATATCTGAGTTCAGATCGATACACCATCGGGTGTGTTGGAATCCCACCGGTTAGTTCTCATAACTTCTTGGTCACTTCCTACTAATTCATCCTCTCATGTGAGTTATTCTAGTTTGGGTGTTTTTCAGTATTTTTTATATGTACGCTGATCTGGGATGATTCAAGGGACAAAGTTAAAGTATATCGACCATATGACATTGTGGTATGTGGTTTGTGCTTTTTTTGCTTATATTTAGATTATATTTTCTAAAATTTTTGCAGGCCCAAGTTATGAGTATTTCTGGAATTGGAAAATAACCATTTTATTGCCTTCTATGTATTGATTTATTGATCATGGTTTTTTACATTTTCATGAGTTTGGATACCTTATCTAATGGACACCCCATGGGTTTGTTTCCCCTTGTTTTATTGTTTATGGCTATTTGGTCCAGGTTCCATATGTGGCATGCCTTGTTTTCCATGAATTGTTGGATTAGGATGGAGATTGATTGATTAGATTAAATGCTTGTGATATGCATTGTAAATGTCATGAGATCCATTGAAATAATATGCACATTGTTTTTTCAATGAATTGTGAGAGCCATGGATTAATAAGACCTAGAATACTTCCATATTATCTTATTTGATATTATATGTATGCTTCTAGTGAGAGCCTTGGACCATGAATACTGAGGGAACGTCTAGATTATTTATATAGGGCAGTGAGAGACTTGGTGTAGATGATTGACTAAAATAGAATATACCCCGAGAGATTTCCCAAAGGGTAATTATTTAATTAATTGATTCTATATGGTACCAAAGGGGTTAGATTGTGAGAGAATTCCTAGGGGGTCGTTATTTATTGAATTGATTCATTGTGGGACCAAGGGGGTTAGACTATCAGAGCTTTCCCATATGGTCATTTTTTAATAGTTGAATGATTGTGATGCGTCTACAAAGACAAAGCACAAGGTTATATTCTGTATTACATAATTGTTTAGATGGACTTATGAGATATCAGTTTTGGTTATTTCAAACAAGGGATACAAATTTTAGGCTAGATCCTATGCTTACATTATTTAAAGGATGAATAATAAATTTTAGATGCATGTAATTGAAAACAATAGGATTTTTTACTTTGTGTACTTTCTAGTTTATTAGTTAATTAGTTTGTATTACCTCTATATATATTCAAGGATAGTTAGGAATATATATTTTGGTTGTTTCCTACTATTATTTGTATCATTCCCTATTTGAGTCATGCTTTGGGACCCAGAAATATTTTATTATTGCAGATATAGATAAGGTAAAGCACAAATCTTCTTCAGGTATATGATTGTTATTGGAGTTGGGGAGCATGGGACTGAGATCTAGATTACAATGTTGTTGGATTTAACTTTATTTTCCATTGAATTACATTATGTTATATTTCTATCTTTGGGACCTATTTTCCCTACTTTTCTAGATACATATGAAATGCATCATATATATATATATTTATATATATCCTTCATATGTTTCATTTTTTTATCCTTCAACTATTTACTTCTATTATTTGGTATTACTACTTCCATTATTCTTTTATTATTAATTCCTCTATGTATACTCTCCCAATAAGGGAATAGGTTCCCAATTATCAAACCTTGGACCACGCAACCAGTTGGCATCCTCTATCATTTGGGGAAATTTGATTGAGGTCATGTGACCAACTAGGCATAGGGAACCCTTTATTGAAAAATGATTAGGGACGTTACAAATTGGTATAAAAGGAGTTTTGTTTTATGGTTTTTCTTACTTCTTGGAAACATTAGAAAGGGATATGAAGGCGATGGAATTTTTTAATTAGTTGTTCTTAGAAGTAGCTACCCCGTGTATAGGGAAAATCCAAATTTCCTCAAATTGAATTATAATTTTTGTATTTTGAACTATTACAGTCCATTCAATTTCATTGTTGGGTAACACACTTGTTTTTTACTATTAGTATTGAATTTATTTTTTTCCTATTTTGTTAAAACCCAATGAGATGAGGGTATTCCATCTAATGCATCATATAGGAACCAGTGTTACATCACATGACATGCATTCTTTCAATGCTATTTAGAAATGATTACTGATGGCGTGTTGTTCTGATAGATTTTGTGCTAAATATGCATGTTGTCGTGACAGATGCCATTATAGAATTAACTTCTGTTGGGATAGGGTATTGGTTTATGTAATGATTCATCTAGATGGATCTCAATCTTTGGTACATGAAGTGTTGTGCATCCTATTGGATTAAGATTTCATGCATGGTGTTTGATGAAAAATTGAACTCTATTAAGATATGATAGGAAAAAGGATGCAAAATTTCGATTTTCAGGGAGTATGAGCTCTCACAGATTGGAACATGGAATGAATTGTCTATATTTTATGATTTTTGGGGATCCATAGATGTTATAGAGGCTTAATGTCTAGAAAACTTGAAAAACAATGTGGGATTTTATGAACACATGCTAGGTGTTATTCTATTCTAGAAGAAATTAATTTCCTTATGTACACACCGTGAACCATATAAACACTCTATGTATTTATCGATTGTGTGATTGACTGTGTGATTTTAGACAGGGGTTGGTGACCTTTTGGTATAACACATTGTGTACTGGGAGTAAACACCATACTATAATTGACTATGTATCCGGTCGTGTGGCTAATGAAACATGTGAATGGAACATTTTTTTTACACATCGTGCCTAGATTGTGCATTCCATTTAGTGTTACACTAGTGGAAATATTTATTTCTTTCAATTTTGAAGTACCTGGGTAGGAGGGAATATTCATGTACAAATCGTGTCTCAGGAAGAAAATTCCATGTGTATGGGGTGTTATACGAACAAGTTATCAGTGTTACACACCCATGTTAAGGCTTAAGGGAACATGTCATGTATTGCTTCTACACGCCGTGTATCCCTCTTTTGCAAAACCTGAATGTTTTACTACACTTGTTTAGTTATTTCACATAGGATTTGAAGTTCTGTTAATCTTGTATTAAGGTGTGTACTTGACCATGCAGAGTCATCCCACTACAACGTCCTCCATTTGTACGTTAGGTACATAGAGATGATCAAACATTGGATAATTGAGATCAAGGACATTGAGAAAATACAACTATAATTTCCATATTGGAACAAGATATTATACTAGATGTAGGTTCAGATGTAAAGATATGTGAAGGCTTTATGATGATGATTCAAACATTTTCGGGACCACCACATCATGCCCCGACTATAGCAGAGTCGACATGGATATTATAGAAATAACATCCTCCCACTTTTTCCAATGATGTTGGACCACATGATGCAGAGCCATGGTTGGCATCCATGCTTTCTATCATTGAGAATTTGGATATTCCACTTAATAGGTGGGAAAATCTCATGACATACATGCTGAGTGATTCCACCATGATATGGTGGGATGTTGTTTCATAGGTGGGACATAATCAATGTATGGTTTTGGAAGAGTTTTATGAGAGAATAAATGATTACAACTACCTTGAGATGTTGAGGGATAACTGAGTTTGTGAGTTCATGCATTTGGATTTGGGATCTCTTTCAGTGAGGGAATACTCTTCTCATTTTATAGACCATCACTGCTTTGCACCGGTTCTAGGGGTTAGAGTTGTCACTCTCTAGGGATTTTTGGGATAGTCTCATGTACGACATCTGATCGTAGGTAGATGTTTTTTGGTTAAATTAAGTGACTAATATAGTAAATCAGGGGATCTGTGATCTAGGGTAGTTCATCATCCATGTCTATAGCTCATTCGATTAATAGTAGGAAGCATCACAGAGAGCCTTTTCACAATGAATCTAGTAGCAGGGATGTATCTTCTGGTTTCTAGGGGAGGTTCTACCAATGCGGGAGGAGTGGGAAAACGATACCGTAGTGCCTGGGAGACCAAGTTTTGTTCTGAAGTTGGGAAAATATGGGTTATCTTAAATGTGTTTTGATGTATTTTCTCACCTGAATGTAGTGCAAAGGGATCTTGTTTGACTCCACATATAATAATGAGCCATCGTTCCTCATCAATTAGGGAACTGGATTTTGTTAGTCCATTCATGATGAGGTGGTAGTCAAGAATTTGGTATCTAGATGACTATTTTTCAATGATAGAAGGTTGGATCAATTAAGGGTATCTAGGTAGGGTCACAGGACCATGGTACTGGTTAGACTTTTGCAAAAGAGCAGACCTAGTTGGAGTAAGATCTTGGACCCTCTATGGTTAGAGGTATGATTCTAGTTTCCATGGTGTTAGCTCATACACTTTTGGATTCAGGTGATTACTATAGTTTTATATCAATTTTTTTAGAGCCTTGGGATCAAAATCTTTACTTCAAATATTGTTATGACACTAGACACTTTATTGGGGATTAAGACAACTAGTGTACATTTGTGAAAGGAGTTCCCTCTTTAATTTGGTAGGTGTCACCTCTTACGGTACCACTATGTATTAGAGATGATAGGCTTCGATTTCATTCTCATAATGGTCTATTTGGTCTCCTTTTATGCCTTTATTGACTGCTATCATTGTTGGGTGAATTTCAAATCACAAGAGGGATAATCTTTTCTACACAAAGGCGAATGGGATTTCCATGTGAGCAGGACTGGACCTGAGCATCGTGGGTTAGGAGGAATCAAATCCTAGATTTATTTTTTATATTTGGATGACCAAGATACTTCAAATATAGACATTTTCTCAATGATGGATCATTTTGGATATTTCACTCTAGATGGCTTTACAGTTTTACCTCTGGAGCGAGATGAAGACTTTTATATTGAGCTTGTGCTATAATCGACACTGGTGTCGATTCCTCCTTATAGGATGGATTTTCCAGAATTATAGGAGCTCAATAAGCAGTTAGAGGAGTTGCAGGGGAAGGGTTTTATTTGACTGAGTACTCTTCCATGGGGTTCGCTAGTCATTTTTTAAAATAAGGGGGATGGTACCCTCAGACTATGTGTTGATTATACAAAGTTGAACCAGTTGATGATGAAGAATTCATATCCCTTGTCGAGGGTAGATGATCTCTTTAATCAGGTTAGAGGATCCAAAGTGTTCTCAAATATTTTCTTGAGATCTGGTTATCATCAGTTGCATGATAGACCATTAGATATACCTCTTATATCCTTTTGAAGCAGGTATGGTCTATATGAGAATTTGGTTGTTCCATTTAGTCTCACAAATGCGATGGCAATTTTCATGTCATTGAAGAACCGAGTGTTCCATCCTTACATGGATTTTATTGTGTTAGTATTCATGGGGGATATCTTATTGTACTCTCACACTTGACATGGCCATGCCACCCATGATTAGATAGTTTTGAGTACACTGAGAGGTCATCAGTTATATACTATGTTCTCAAAGTTCCACTTTACGAGGACTCAGATAAAACAGTTTAGGAGGCTAGTAGTTATTGGAATCATATGGCTCTATTCTATGAGATGTATTGGGAGGTGTATGAAAAAACATGGGTAGAATTTTTTATTCTTCAAAAACTATTACTTCCACTCTACTGGATCAAGTAAGTATGAGGATGCTATCAGATTCTAAAGGCCTTTTCCTATGATAGAGTGTATCAAGATAGGAACTAACAACTGGGTGGAACATAGTAGAGGATGAAGTTTTTCATTTTTATGGGTGCATATGGGTGTTAGAAGAAAAATGTGAGGAGAATTTGCAAGATTTGAATGCCTTGGTATAGCCAGTTCACCCTGTTGTCACCAAGACGTATCATGATATACATCGTCAATATGGGTGGCCAGACATGAAGAGTGATGAAGCTGGTTTTGTTATGAGATTCTCCAGCTATCAACATGGGAAGGTAGAGCAACAACGACCAGCATGCCTGTTTTAGTAGTTACTCATTCTCAGGAGGGAGTGTAATGTTGTCACGATAGATTTCATGATAGGTTTACCAAGGTCTCCTTGAGGAAATGATGATGTATGGGTTGTTGTAGAAAGACTCATGAAGGATTCACGTTTCTTCCTGATCAAGAAAACCTTCAGTGGTGATGAGCTAGGAAAATTATACTTCCAATGGATCGTATGTTTTCATGGGGATCCACACTGTATCATTTTAGAAAAGGTATCATGTTTTATGTCTTGTGAAAGGTATGGAGTATAGATAGCATTGGGTACACCATTTCTTATAAGTACAACCTACCATCCTCAGACAGATGACATGTCTGAGAGCGCGATTTAGGTTTAGGAGTACATGTTTCGATCTTGAGTACTAGATTTTTGGGGCTCTTAGAAAAGACACATACCCCTGGTGTAGTTGGCCTACAAAAATAGTTTTCAGTAAAATATTCATAAAGATATATATGAGGATTTGTACAGTAAGCCATGTCGATCACCCCTATTTCGGCTAGAGGTAGGAGAGGCAGCTATGCGAGGACTTCATCTAGTCTTGGAGACCACTGACGAGGTGGAGTTGATTCAAAAGAGTATTTCTATTGCACAGCCTCACTAAAAATATTATGCTGATCGATGGAGATGACATTTGGAGTTTGAGGTCGGAGATCATGTTTTTGTTTCATGTCACACTGAGGTTGGGACACCAGAGGATTAGAAGACAGGGGAAGCTTTCATAGAGATATGTTGGGTTATTTGAGTTTTTGTATAGAGTCAGGCATGTTTCCTATTGTTTTCAGTTACCTTAGAGGTATCGTACAATGCATGACATCATTTATGTTTCTCATCTATGTAATTACTTTTCAGAACTATCTCATGTTTTTTTAACATGAGGAGGTTGAGTTAAATGTCGATGTAGATTTAGAGAATCACCGTATTAGGATGTTGGATCATAGCTTAAATGTTCTATGTGGCCGGTTTGTTCATCTTGTATTGAAGATATGGCATCATGAGCGAGTGAAGGATGAGACTTGGGTGAAGAAGAATGATGGGCGATTGTAGTGGCCGGATTTGATTATAGATTCTTGTTCACTGCACTTGGAAGGGAAATTCAGGGATGAATTGATTTATGGGTGGATTTTGGTAAGATCCTCGATCTTCATTTCAGGTATGGATCTTTTTTTTCATTTTTTTGATGAAAAAGGTTGAAAAGAGTATGTTTCTATGTACTTTTGAGTACACATAATGTACATATCCTTCGGCTTACAGCCATGTTATGGCCATGTAATAGCTGAGTATGTGGTTGTTTGGTGACCTAGACGACCCACTTATGTTGAGAGATAGCTAATATAATACATGACATGTTGTTTTAATGAACATGCCATGTACTTTTCTTTTATGTGATATTTCAGAGTAGGGACACGTCTCATATCCAGAAAAACCTTCTTCTTTCAGTTTTTTGTTCTAGAGCACTCTAAAATGAAGAACGATGTATGATCTCCTGATTCAGCATTTGAGTTCTGATAGAGACACCATCGGGTGTATTGAAATCCCACCAGTGGGTTCTCAAACCCTCTTTTTCCCTTCATCCTGATTCATCATCTCTTGTGAGTTATTCAAGGTGTTTTTTTACCATTTGTATATCTCCATCAATCTAGGCTTATTAAAGGGAAGATGTTCAAGTATATCAATCATACGACATCGATGTAGGTGGTTTTTTCTTTTTTCTATTTGTCATTGGATTATATATACTAAAAGTGCTTCATATCCACTTTTTGGGTATTTCTTGAATTAGAAATAGACTATGTTATTTCCCGATATGATTTGATTGATTGATAAAGGGTTGTTGCTTATGTGTGTGGTTATATAACTTGTCTAAGGGATGCCCTAGGGGTAGGTTTACCCTTATCTGGCTGTTTATGAATGTTTTTTCCATGTTTCTTATGAGACATACATTGTTTTCTATCCCATGTTTTATTAGGATAGATATTGATAGATTATATGTTATAAATATGATATGAATTGTTAATTTTTATCCATGTAGTTGTTTGAGATTATATGAATTTATTTGATATAATATGTAAATTGTTTTCCAAATAGACCGTAAGAGTCTTGGACCAGGAACATCGAGGGGACTTCTTTATTATTTAGTTTTATATGATATGTGGGATACTATATTTTTCTAATGTAATGTGAGAGAATTAGATTGGAACAACTGAGGGGACTTCAAGATTATTTACACATGACCATGAGATCCTTGGTGTTGATGATGGACTAAAAGGGAATATATTGTGATAGCAATACCAAAGGGTCGTTATTTAATGAATTGATTCTATATGGGACAAAAGGGGTTAAACCATGAGATTTTTCCCAAGGGGTCATTATTTATTGAATTTATTCTATGTAGGACTGAAGGGGTTATACTGTGAGAGATTTCCTAAAGGGATATTAGTGAATAGTTAAATGACTGTGAAGTGTCTACCAATCCAAAGCAGAATCTTGGATTCAGTCTTACATGATTGTTTAAACAATCTTATGAGAAATATTTTTTGGTTACCTTACAAAAGGGATACAAAGATTATGCTATATCCCATGGTTACATGATTCAAATTCAGATTAATAAATTTTAAATGAATGTAATTGAAAAGTATAATATTTTTTATTTTTAGTACTTCCTAGTTTATTAGTCCATTATTCCATATTACATGCTATATATATTCATAGATAGTTAGGCATAGATCTTTTGATGGTTTCCTAGTATGATTCTTTCCACACCATGTTTGGGTTACGTATTTTGGACATAAATAGAGTATATAATTGTATGTATAGATAAGTTAAAGGGGCCTTCTACATCATGAACTTCATTACTGAAGGAGTTGGAGAGCATGGGACCATGCTCTAGCTTATGATGATATTGGATTTTACTTTTGTTTCCTTTTTATTGGATTGTATGGTATTTCCCTTATTGGGACTTATTTTGGTTGCTTTCCTAGACACATATGACCAGAATCATTTATATATTAATATTATCTAATTGTTTAATTATTGTCATTCCTCTATTTTTTTTCTTCTATTTTATGATATTACAACATTCACTATCATTTTATTATTATTTTTCATGAGTATACTCTGCCAATGAGGGCATTTTTTTCCCATTATCTAACTTTGGCCCTCGCTTCTAGTCAGTAGCCTCTGATATTTCAAGAAGTTCAATTTATTTCATGTGACCAACCAGGCATGAGGCACCCTTGGGTGGCACCCGGATAAGTGACATCGCATACATGACCTTTCTAATATAGTTTTTGGGTTCCTTGATAACCTTTTTAATGGATTTTATAAACATGAAAACAATTACTTTTATTATAATCCAATGTAAAAAATATTCCATTTTTAGTGTACATACAATACAATATTAACAGAAAAGGTTTTTATGGGAGTTACTCGACCAGGTTGATCTATTTTTTTGGTGTGTAAAAATAATTTTTTACACTATACTGTGAGAAATTTTTTTATGATATATTCTTAATGATATTTTCAATAAATATTATTATCGATCATTACTGAATGGTGATTTTGATCTATACTATAGTAATAAATAAAAAATCTATTAGATAATAAATCAACATTTAATTTATTAATTAGTTGATGCATTATTTAATTTTAACTAAATAACACATACTGTTAAATAAATATTAAAAAATATAATTAATTAACTATGTTTATTATTATATTAGGTGTGATAATGTATTCTCAAGTACTGATATATTATATTTGGATTTCATGGTTCTTACCATATACTTGAGGAACACCTGAAAAAACTAAAAAAATTAACCCAAGAATACCCATTTATTTATAAAATAAATGGGTTAAATTATGATATTTATAATAATAATAATAATAATAATAATTGAAAAATCTACTAATTATTAGTGTAGTTTTGACATCATTGAAACCACAAGACCACTCACACCATTTTTATTGGGTGATGTTCAAATTCCTCCATTTTTTCTTTACCAAACACAACAGTTTGGGAACATTTTTATTGAGTGATGTTCGAATTCCTCAGTTTTTTCTTTACCATACACAATAGTTTGGGAACAAAAAATAATAATCTAACGTGCTAAAAGGGGGAGACTATACCCTTATATCGATGTTAAAAAACCTTGATAAATAATTATGTAAAATTAATATCAATAATTAGACAGTTAAAAAACTCGTTAACAATGTATCATTCTATAATAAAAAATGAAGTAATATTCTAATATATCATGATGGATCAACAACAATGTCTATCAAACATATAAAAAAATAAAAATGAAATAAAATATAGTCTATCTATTCAACCACCCTGAGCCTAGTCAGACAAATATCTCATATATATTTTTAGATTTTGGACCTTTACATGAAACTCTGAGTCACTTCTCTACATAAACCTAGTAAAATTACACTGGAATGGTTTCTGAAGCTCCAAGGATACCTATGAACAGTTTGAGAAAAACTCAACATAAAAAACAGTATTTTCCCTAAAATCACTAGTAAATGTTGTTTATGAACATGTGATATTGATAAAAAATATAAAAAAGTGTCAATGTGCTTTAAAATAGTCACAGTCAAGCCTTTCTTATAGATGATATAGTTGTTATCAATCATACACGACATACAATGTTCTAGAGTGTCACATATCATAAATCATTCAACCTAGGGGAACCATGTCCTAACCTAGGATTAGAAGCTATATATAATCAGGATTCTAGTTGAAATATTTCAACTTGAAGTAGAAACATTTGTGTAATAACTATGAATTTGTGGGGAAGAATCTCCCAGCAATGAAATAATGTTACAAGTCATTTAAAAATGTTGGGATGACTATCCCCTTATGAAATTATGTGTCATATAATTTGGGAAATAGGGTTGTTTCCTTTCATCATAAAGGAATATATTATATAATCTAGAACATTACGGCATACACAATCACTACCTAGGAAACATAGTCCATGAAATCTAAATATATTATAGTGTACATAATCCCAACTAAGAATAAATTTCTTATAATTAGGGAACTCATGTTAATTTCATCTCCCAATGTTGAAACACGTATCACTTAAATAGTTATTCTTGTGAATATCTAATCCAAAAATATAAATATATAAAGTATACTAAATAATTGGAAATAATTTCACCCAATAATACCCATAACTTTTAATACTCACTTTTTTTCTAACAATATGAATCTATTACTCATTCTCAAACCTAGAATCATTATCCTGTGTTATAGAATCATCACTTGTGGCATAAAATCCTCACACATAAAATATCAACAATACATCACATTTTGTCACATAGGCACACCAAATTGAACCCACCATCAAACTAATATCATACTCAAGGACACCGAATAATTCCCTTTATGCATATACTAGTCTTTACTCACTTTAATAATGAAATATCCAACACCCATTAATAGTTTTCTATACCATAATCCCTATAAAATCTATCCATAAAAGTAAATTCCAATACCTCATATAATAACTGAATTTTAGTCACCATGGATCATCCCATGGTAACCCACTCTTTACCAATTAACATCCCATTTACAATTTATTAGATATATCCATGACTATTTGAAGGGAAAACTTCAAATATAACATAGGAAATAAATTAGCCACATTTAATAGAGGAAACCTCTCTTTTCACATAATTTATTTTCAATTATAACTTTTCATGCTCTTGTATCTCTATAAGATAAAAATATACCATAAAATGTTTTTTCGACATTATACCTAAGATGTATGATTACCTCACTTGTCACTATCTTGAATAAGACTCTCACTCCCAAAAAACCAAACCAAGAACATCATATATGAAGAAAAAAAATCATCACATCACATATCCAGTCCACACCTTGGGAATCTTGTAACAAAATTGATACCTATCTCTATTGATGAAATAGTTTCTAGACGACTCCATTTTCCGTAAACATCACTAGGCCAAAATATTTAAACATAAGTGTTTCACGTCAATACTGTCTCTAGGTTTACTATGTTAATTAACTAAAAGTATACCTCTATAATGACTATATACCTCAAAATGGGTATTTATAATCAATCCTATGACCACCATAGCCTAAGGTATCTTACTATTTAAATTGTTCATTATGGATTATAACACACTTTTTATACTCAATGGATTTCAAGGTAAATAAGTCATCATATATTATAGGTAAATTAAAAATATATAGTTATATTGTATATCCCATGTTTTATAAAAAATATAATTTTTAAATGAATATCTAGTCCCACCATCTTTATATGGATTTATTCCCTTTAATCATGCACAATACCCCTCTCTTGATATTTTCTAATCCTTATGAAACCTCATCTAAAGACTTGATCTCTAAAAATAGTCCAAAATATAAAAATAATTATTACTTTTAATTAAATATTAAATTTATTATGATTTCCTAATATTAATAAGTACATAAAAATTCAATTTATCATGTCAAGACAACAATATGATGACAAGTTAGGTCTATTCTTATCTTGACATGTAACCATATGCAATAGAAAAAAAATCCCTAATTTAATTACCAACATTAATTATCTATTTATCAAAATTTCCATAAATAGACAACAAATAAATAAAAGGGTGACATAACTCTAAATAAAAATAGATTAATTACATGTGATCACCCTTCTAGGAAATCATTTATCCAAATTTTAAAAATTCCCCTTCAATCCATCCTAATTCTAGTATTCCCTTGGGGAATAGATTTTGAAAAACATTTCAATTATCATCAAAAATTTATGTCTAATGAATGTAATAAAAATATAAGTGAAAAAGAGAGTAACTAACAAGTAATAACAATGTAAAAGTACATAAAGTTACCTTTATCTTGATGTATTATAATAGGGGGATAGTAAATAGATAAGTTTCCATAAGTTTCTTTACTTGGGTCTTCATTCAACCAAAAAAAGCATTTTACTGGATAATTAATAGAATTCCCATAGTAAAATCCAACATTGGTTTCTGTTCATATAAAATGACTCCCCCTATCCCCTCATACTATATATCTATATGTTTTCAACTTATCTCACCCATATAGTGGGGTTGTCCCTTAGCTACATACCATTACAGTTCCACCCATGTGGGTCATGATGTGACTATCCAAGACCGAGTACTTTCCCCTCTTCCTGTATCCATCATGTAATAGCCCTCATAGACCAAGGTACAAAAACCAAAATATATGAACAAAACATGGGGTACCACGCAACTCATGTAGTCACCTCTTCTTCTTTAATCGTGTGACACTCATTGTTTCCTCTTACCCTCATGGAACAACTTAAAAATTGAAACACTCCTTTTCACAGGTCATCATTAGGTGACATAAGATTCAAGTCATTATTTCTTCCCTAGATCAAAAATTAGTAAAATGAGGGGGTCACCCTGACCCAAATCATATACTCAATCGATCACCAAAATACTTTTTTATGCTCAATATATGTCAAAAAATCTGTGAGATGTTCAAATCCTCAAATTCAAATATCAATATAGCCTCTCAAAGTATTCCCCCCTTTTGGATAAAACATTCAAATTATTTTTTATTTTATAATACTTATCAACATGAATTGTTATATACTTCCCGCAAAATATGCCACATCTATAAGAATCCATCGCTATCTTTCATCCATCAATATCGACCCACTATAGCCAAATTTTTATAACTCCCTAATAACATTAGGTTATAGTATTTTGGATAATATTTTTCAAAATAATCCAAAAATAAATGTTGTTTTATATAAAAAAATTATACACTAATATATCACCAATGTAAATAATGTGAGAGTGCACCACCAATCTTGATAATCACATGAAACCAAATTTTCATCATTTAATTCTTCTTCAATAACATAATGAGTCCCACCAGAAGAGTTTTTCTATATAGGATGATCTTAATAAATTATTCTCCCCAATATTATAGACTCAAGCTAAAAATTCATTCCCATTGTCCCATCAATGCACATATACTAGTTTCTAAAACACCAAATCAAATTCCATTTGAAAACAATGGTCAGTCCACTATTATATGTCCTTCAATGAAAAAAATAATTTTCTCTCATATACATTTTATCTCATCATCATATCATGATTCATAATTCCCCAATAAAATCATGGGATTATCAAAAACCCAAAAAAATTACAAACCTAACACTTGATGTAATTCCATCATTATATACTCATTATGTAAAACTATCCTTCTTAATATCACATCAAGATCTATTTAACCTCTATTATCACCGACCATTATATCGCAAAAAAAATCCTCAAGACCATAATAACAACAAATGGACTACATTAAACATAGAATTTAAATAAATGTTCTCAACCTACAATTTAACTAGATAAAACCCTATTATCCTTAACATAGACAACCTATACCCCTCTATACATTCCACTAACTTGTCTCACAACAGCTATATTAAAACCAACAAGAGTAATACTGCCCCAAACAATTCAATTCTCTTAATCATTAGAGTATCCCAACCAATTTCATACAAATTAAATACACCGAAATCTATATCTGATGATCCCCTATTTCCCTTTTTAATGATGGTAAATGACTAGCCCTATCTTTCTGAAGTTCAAATGAAAAACATAAATTACTAATAATTCCCAGTTATCCTTGAATATCACTATTGAAATTTGTTGAATTAATATATATAAAATGAATAAATCCTCCTAATATCCAACGGTGTATCCCACACAATATATATTCCTAGGACCTCTGCTTTATCTATATGAAATAAAATTCCCAATATAATGACTATGTTTCTCCTCTAAATCTATAGTCATCCATCCCTACAACCACTAAAGAGAACATACTCAGATCTAGAAAACCATGGAACCATGTTCAATTCCTCTTATTACCCATTTAAATTAATTTCTTGGGTCCTCTATGAATATAAAAAATTCATAATGGACTCACACATTACCCTATCAACAATCTTTGATATACACATTATGTAATGACCCGCTCATTCTCATTGGCATGAGAGTACAACGAGTCATTACTTGGCCTTAAGTGACAACCCCAAGGCGCCAATGGATGGCAATAAATGTCGAAGGGTTTCAAGTAAAATATGGGGATGATTTCCTCTATAAGAAATAAACCCATAAACCAACCATAACCAAACATTCACTATATGATGCGTGAACAATGAAAGACCAAATAAACAAACTTCATCTATGTAAAACCACATCAGAGTACACAACAGCGGAAACCAACACTAAATCAGAGTAAACAGCAGAAAGACAAACTAAAAGACTACAAGATGAAAACCCAACTCCATGCTCAACCAGCTCCAAGCTCCAACATCACGAACCAGCCCAAGTATCACGAAGTGGTTCTATAAACATGTGACACTTTACCTTTTCCAACATCCCGGTATGTGACATCTACAAAAGCACAAATTTTCCAAAGCAGGGGCTGAGTAATGAAACTCAGTAGGTTTTCCCTGATGACTTCCCAACCCATGCCTCTAGGATAAAACATGTTAGTACATTTATATAAAATAATTTATATAAAACAATTTTAAAATAGTTCAAAATATAACAAGTTCCATGACAAAGCCATTTTCCAATAAAAACAATATTTCTCAAGAAAAGAAACCAAAGAATGTTTCCAATCAAATTCACATTTCCATTTTGGCACATTCATTCCATTTCACAAATCCACACAACCAACCATTTCACAACCTGTGAAATCAACTATGCATGCATCGTTATGACAGTTCCATACACATGAGCGATTTCTCATCGATCTACCAAGTCGTCACAAGGTAAATATTCCCCATGTTCCATTACACTTTTGGAACCGAGCATAAGGTCGTATTTCAACCAAGCCTCGTAAATGCAATATGAACACACACACCAAGTATGCCCAAAAACCACACCATTCCAACTATACCAAAACCATTTCAATAAAACAACACTTTTATTGAAAACCATTTTCCCACAAACCATTTTCCAAATCTAGAAAAGCCATATTTTAAAATTTACATTTGAAAATTAAGAAAATAAAACACTTTCCACAAACTATTCTTTCAATTCCCACAATTCCACTAAAACCCATAAATCATCACTAAAGAATATTTATAACATGATTTGCATCAAAATTTCACAATTAAAACCCATAAATTTAATCATTTTGAACTAATCCTTCAAGTTCTAAGAAAGAGGAATCGAGAGTGAAGCCACCTACCTTAAAGGTTTTGACGGAAACCCTAACAAATGGAGAACGCACAATAAACCCTGGCCGATTCACCAAGGATCCTCCTTAGATATCTTATCCTAACACAACCAAGACCAAAAATCATCATGTTTGGAATACACACACTTATATCTACTCATAACTGGGGTAGATATAAGAAACTGAGAGAAAAGGAGAAGTATATCTAAGTAGATCTGAGAATCAAACAAGAATGATCACATACCTCAAGAATCTGGCTTCGATTCTCTAAGAGAAGCCTTCAGATTGCCTCCAGAATCATGGGAGAACCTTCATTGACCATGGGAGAACCAAAATCTTGAGTTAGGGCTGCGTAGAAGCTTAAATGATGCATTTAGAGGCAAAATTGTGTCAGATCCATAATTTAAGGATCTAATTTAAGTGCTCACACGGTTAGACCGCACGATTTGACAAACCGTGCGCTAACCATGCGTTAACTGCTTCCTCGACCACCCTTATCGCATGGTTTGGTTACATGGTTAGACAAACTGTCCACTGACCGTGCGGAAGCCACTGCCTCCAAGACCCACTTCGCACGGTTTGGCCACATGTTTTAGACAAACGGTGCGCCTCTCGTGTGACTTCCCATTTACCTCAAAACATCATTCCAAGTTCTCCAAACTCTCCCATTCAACATCCTTAACTTTAAAACCAATAAAAGCATCTAGTAAGGGTTACATACTAGAAACTGGGGATATTACACATTCACCACAGGTACCTTGTACACACCTTACCTCATATACAAATATTTTCCAAAAAATACCTGAAAATATTAACTGTCCTCTTTGGAATAAGATTAATACTCTAAATATCCTTATAATCTGTTATACACAATGTAAATATTGGTCTCACAACCAATTGATGAATTCTATATTACCACCTGATCACTCTAACTAACATACACTACCATGACTCATGCCTTATTGAAACTATTATTACACAATAGAAAAACATACCATGAATATCATATATGTATGTTTTATATTGATATTAGTGATTTATTACATTATTTTTCATAAATTTATTATATCCCATTCCATTTAGTAACCTAAGATATCTTACCACATACTCATCATTAAAAAAATCCAAATGTTTCTACATGCACTATATCCATCCTTGATCCGCTGTTATAGGATCATGAACCATTATATTCAAGTAATATCACAACTTACACCAAATATATAAAAAAAATCCCATGATTAAATCAAAAACTAAAGGATTTATCAATTTTAGTTTCCTCTAATATTTGTCATATTAAATGGTTAATCCCTCTCATTTGACACAAATACATCACAACACATATATAAAAGAATATGAAATTAAAATTCTAATATGTTGTAGAAGTTGGCTAACAAATATCATTATATTCATCTACAATGTACTATGACATCCCATATAGACTATAAACCATGTATAAAACAAGACACACCACATGGGTGATAATCTCTATTTCCATATCAAATTCCAAAATATATCTTATGTGCAAACACACCCACTCAAGGGTTCCCATATATATACATCTATAATAACATGATGATTTACCATGCACCCTAATGCATCCATCCTCAACAAATATGTTACTATATAAATACCCCTATAAGATCGTGTCATATTCATTCTTATGAAAACCTCATAATATAATTATTCATATTTAGTAAAAATATATACACAGGGATCGGTTAAGTAGAGTGCCACAATGAATCTATACTGGATACAATATATATTTTTTCAATGAAAATTTATATAGTAAAATTACAATTGAAAACAATACAAAAATGGTATATTATTTTTGAATCTAATTCCTATATTTACTAACATGTCATCAAAATACCTCCCATTCATAGAGTGACTACATATCCATCATTAGAAACCATTTTTTCATAAGGTAGTCATAACCATTCATTACTGGAGATTATATGGTTTATAATATAATAATTACATCATTTTATAATTCTAAGAATAAAGTATATATACTTTTATGCATATTTAACAACATACCCATTGTCATAAATGATATCAATAATAGAAAATTATGAAAATTTCATGTTATTCATTTGTGGAAAAAAATATTTGTACATAGGCCTCTATAAAATCATACAATGGAAAAACCAAAAATATAATCCAAATATTCAGATGTCATAATTGATATAAACTCTCAATATTAACATAGATAACTATAAATAGTTATCCTATATCCCATGTAATGTCAACTTTCCACTAATTTTTTTTCGGGTGGACTACTTTGATGTAAATCACAAGATATAACATTTCAATAATCACTTTCTACCATAATATTTAATGTAATAAAATGAAAATGAATCATTGTTATGATATTTTATAACCTCATCAATTGTAAACCATGAGATTGCTCAATGGTTTCCCATCTGGTGACATCTCAAGACCATAGGCATCCCTCCATTTATTTTAGATAATTGTGAATGGTAGTGATGTACTATGGTGTTTACATGTGGATACAATACCATAATATTAGTGTGAGATACTTGAATAATTTGAAAAATAAATACCCCTATGATTAATTAGAGTAAACAAAATACCATTAAATTTTAATCACTATATAGAAAAAAAGTGTATACAGATATTTATAAATCTCAACTGATCACCTAAAAGATTAATTAGAAATAATAAATAAATTAAATTAAATTAAATAAGATGAATATATACATCCATCCCATAGAGTCATTACATCAACATCATCAATCCTTCGTGAGATTATTCTCGTGATCATGAAATTCCTAGCCTTTATCCTATATGAAAATTTAAATAATGATGAAACTTTTTTATGAATGTTTTGTGTATTCAAGAGTATTGTTTTTCAAACACTCAGTAGGCCACCCACAATTGTTCCCCTGACATAACCTTACATATTGTGTGTTCGCACGTTATATTATAAAAATAAGATAAAATTTTAAAATTAAAAAATAAAAAACAATCATCTATTATTTAGTTCAAAGGATACCCCATGAGATCATTCATACCAACTTCAATGAGATTTAGAGTGTTTGAGGAAAAATTACACCACTTATGGGGAAATATAATACCAACATAGTATAAGGAGATTTAGACTACAACGAAACCATGGGAAAATAACATTAATCCATTGAAACATATATCATCTCAATATTAATATATAAACTACATGTTTTAAAATAATATCATTTTCACTAATAGAGAGTACGACATGCATCATCGAGCTTAAATAGCCTTGAAAATAGATTTATTTAAAAAATATAGTCATAATCTATATATTAAATTAGTGGGTATGAATATGATTAATTAATATATTCATTCAATAATTTTTCATTCTTAATATGAATATATATATAAATTATTTTGAATAAGTAACTCAATTTTAAGCAGTCATTTTATTCACTATAAACATGTATCTTCCAAATTGATTTATACTACTTTTTATGGGAAAATAGTATAATTGATGTTTTAAACATTTAAAAAATATATTTTATAAAATTAGCATCATTTTGGAAATCATCATATCCTAATTTATATAGTATGTAATTTATGTATTTTTCAAAAAATATTTATTGATTAGTAAATAGTGAAAAATAATGATTTTTTATAAAACTATCATTTAGTTTTAATAAATTATGTAATTTAAAATTAATAATGTCTTATTAATTTTAAATAAATTTAATATAATAAATATTTATTTATATTTTATTTACATAATAAAATTATGAAAATAACTTTTTAGACTTTCATATAAGATTATTTTGGGGTTTAAAAACACATTTTTTATAAAAAAATATTTGATGTGTATAATGTTTCTTTAGACCATTTAATTAAAATAAACCATAATGATGAATTATATAAAGTAAATATATATATATATATATAACATATCTATACATATGATTTAATATTAATATAATGTTTTTTACTAGTTGTAAGGATAATATAAGGCATTTTTTAAAGTTGAAGAATACAAATAATGAAAATCAGTTTTATGAGATTTTTGTTGGTTTTATTAAAAATTAATTATTAAAAATATGTGAATTATATTTTTTTAAAATGTATTTTATATTTTTAATGAAAATTATTAATTTTAAATAATATGTTCAACATAATATTTTTCAAAATTAATAGGGAAAACACTAAAAAACTCATACTTCAGTTAAAGAGAAAATATGTTTACTAGGGGATAAAATAAAATGATAAGAATTTGAATGGGACATAAAAAATTTTAATTTAAATAATTTGGAAATATTTAAAACTTTTATATTTTAATATTCAATAATGAACCATTTTTTATCCTTTTTCAATATGAAAAACATGTGTATCGATTTTTAATTTCTAGAATTCTAAGTGTTCCCTCCCCCAAACTAATAAAAAGACACCCACTATCCTCTCATATTCACACTCGTAAAATATTTTGTTTCATAATATAAAAAAATTATTTAAATAACTCTGCAAATCTGAGAATCATTTTTCTAATTATAAATCTGATTTAGGAAATGATTGCATATAAACCAAAAGATGTTTCCTGAATAAGAGGTAATGTTGTTAACTTTGTGCTTTAATTTTAATTATTCTTCTAGATACATAAAATATTCAAAAAATTTAATGAAACAATAAATAAATTGTATCTCATATGCATATATGTTATAATTTTAAAATCATATCCTTTATATATCTTCCCTTTCATCAAAGGGGATATGAAACTACTGATCATGTGCATGGCAGACTACTGCATTGTGAACCAGTGTAATTTTTGATAAATAACCTCCATCGATTAATGGATATGATGATGGTTTTAACATATTTATATTATATATATGAAATTATTTTTATTTATTATTTATACTACATAATATAATTGTTTACCTTTCAATCTGTTGGAAAAAATATCATCAATTGTGTGTATGTGTGGAATACCACTTCTATATAGCAAAACAAAATGTTTATTTTTTTATTTTGACATGGATTGTAAAAAATATATATATTATGAAAAAATAATGTATATAAAATATATTAATGATACTAAAATTGGGAAATTTTATTTAGAATTCCTTCCTTCCATTCATCATAAAAATTGAAAACAGTGTTCATGCAAATTAAGGACTTACTATTTCTAATAACAATATAACTCATTCATATTTCTTTAAAATTTATGGAGTATTATAAAGACATATATAATTAAAATATATTATATTAATATCATGTATATAATTATTTATATTATTTCACTAGGATCAAATTATAAGGACCAAAACTACCAAACAAAAACATATAAGAAAAATTAAATTATAACCACCAAGAATAATAATTTAAATAAATAATAATTGATAAATGGGTGACAAAATGTTATAGGCAAATAATATATGGTATGATATATATATAAGAAATTTGATTTCATATATTTATAATAATCATGTATTTATTATACCTGAGGTGAAAAAAATTATGGATGATATCACATTTGTGGTAACATACATCATATCAATTTACCATATTTAATATTATGAACTTAATTAAATTATATGGTGTATAAACTACCAATTTTAATCATTATATCAAGTATAAATTATACATAATGGTATTTTTTGGTTCAGTTTTAATTAATCCATATATAGTTTTTTACTTGAAAGTTACTAAGTGGTTTGGAGTTTCATCACTCAATAACTCTTCATTAGGTTATATTACTTATTAATTATATTTTATATCATATGATTTTGTGTGTAATGAGTTATTAGTATTTTATTTTTATTTAAATTTTCTCATATTTAAATTGGATATAACTAATAAATTCATTTTCAACTATCACTTCTATGTTATGATCAATATAAGGTCTTCTTACCTCACATTTAATTTTGTGAGACATATGACACATTCACCAATTATTTATTTTTTAATATGTATATATTAATCCTTTGATATGTTATATCATGAATACTATTATCATACAGATATTTTATGTTTCATTTTTATTTATTCCGTTCATGGGGCTTATGATTCAATGTTACCAAAGCAGTAAGGGTATATTTTACAATCTAATTGATTATTAGCATTGATTATTATTAAGTCTCTAATGAAGAAATATAATGATCTACCTCTCGTGAAACTCATCAATTTTAAACTTATATTATTATTAAGTAATAATTTAAGTAATAGTACAATTTTTCTTCACTTTGGAACTTAAAATTTTTAAGAAAAGAACATCTACTTTATTTCCCTACTCAGTCATAAACCCATTCTCTTCCATGTCTAAACTTTTATGAAATATTTTTCTAAAAAAATTATATTATATTATGATTTTCAAAAGTTTTTTATACATGTTTGACATTCTAAATATTTTTTTAATGGAATTTTCATATCATTTTCCAAATTTGGTACTTTTGTATTTTACCAAAAAAATGTGAAAGGAATCGTTGTTTTATCGTACTCAGTGTATACATAATTTCCTTTCATCATGGACAGTCAATTTTTTCAATTGTACATTATAAGTGTAAAATATTAAATTTCATTGAAAATTATTTTCATAATATATTGGGACCATTTAGTTTTAATTTTTTTTCAAATTGAAAAGGTTATTTTCCTTATGAATGTTCTAATAATATCTTTAGAGAAAATTTGTTAATAAACAAAAAAACACTTATTACCCTTATTCCCAATATGGTATATGTTTTAATGAAACCATCATTAATTTTTATGGATTAATTATGATATATTTGACAATGGGTGTAATGTTTTAATTTCATTCTACATATTAATCTAGATAATTTAGAAATGTATTTATTATTCTGTGACAGTTTAAATATTTCATATAATAGTTTTTAATATGAATTTTCATGTTGATTATGTTTCCCCAATTTATATGAGGAATTCATTAGACATAGTATATGATGGATGGGGATTTCTATTTCTAATCAATGTATCAATACGTCTAAAGAGACAATATAAATTTTTTATTTGGATGAGGCCTTATCCATTTATATAACAATGATTGGAATAAGGCATTTTCTCTATGTTTTTGAGGTCTATAATAATGAATTCCCTCCTTAACTAATTATTTATTAATGATCATGTTATTATTTTATTAGTTATAATATCCATGGATAATGTTCATGCTCATGTGATTATTAATATTGGATTATTTCATCATAATTTATTCCTAATATATAATTGTTCTTATTTACATTATTGATTGAATATAATATGTTTTATTTATTTAGATTACTATAATTATTATTCCCTTTTATTCATGATATCTTCTACAATACACATAACCATAATAAGCATTTTATCTTTCCCCATTATAATGTTTTTCCTAAGGATTCCATGATGTGTATTATGATTTATATTTGGGGTATATCTAGAGAAAATAATAATGCACTCAATTAATATACTATGTTGTATATTATATTCAAAATTATTTTGTGATGTTCAAGTTTATATCTAGACTATGAACACTAATAAACTACTATGTCCATTAAAATATGATTTCTTGTATCTAGTTCCAAGGAAATTATGTAAGCACTAACTTTGGGAAACTGTTTTGGGTTCATTACAGTTGGTATTAGAAGATGTTTAGTGGTAACATTGTAAAATATATTTAAAGAAACATAGATTAATTAATTTACCCTATGACTAAGATTGAAAATAATTTTATGTATAAGATAACAAATATATGTTTTGTTATGTTGTAGATTATATGGTTTCCATATCAATACATCACTGCATGCATATTACAAGTGGAAATGTTTATTAAATAGATGCATCTAGGTGTAATAACCCTAAAGGGATTTTGATTGAATACATATTGACCGTAATTCAAGATCACGGTGAGTGTTACCATAATGTGGAACATGTTTCAAAATCCCATAGTATATTCATTTTTAATTTCAACTTTTCATTAAAAAATATTATAAATTATTTGAATATATGATAATAAAAAATGGCCTTGTTTAAACCTAGGGTATCTTAGAATAAAAATAATTTCATTAAAATGTTCTATAAATGATTATGTGGTATCCCACTATGATTATTTTTGGTCATGCAATTCATTTTGATTTTAGTTAATGGATTTATCTAGGAATAATCATATTAACCATGAATGTTATATAATATGTGGTGAATGTGAGAGACCAAATTGGAAGATAACTATAGATAATGTTATTTTTATTATACATAATCATTTATCATGATATTTTATTCACATAATTAACCTTAACCAACTCCATGACTCACTAAATAGGATAGGGATACCATCCACTAAGTGGTTGGATAGTGGAGACCATAATGAAAAGATTGCTCAATTGACATCATGGCCACAATGAGGAAAGGTACTTCTAGAAAAATGTATCAAATGAATTTGAAAATGTTTTATATGTAAAAAATAATGCATTATATAGAAAAATTATTGAGTAGAAGTGAGATGTTTAAGGGAGGAAAATATATTTCATCATAGAGATCTAATTATATTGAGTTGTCTTAAATATGGGGAACCTAGACATTATCTGAATCAATTCCAAATTTTTAATCTTGACTCTTAAACTATGGAAGTGCATCTGTTATAATAATCAATGGATTAATTATTTTTTATTATTTTTCTATTTTAAGTTTTATAACAATATTTTTTATGTAATTTTAAAAATGGAATGTTGTCTATATAAATCATGTAATGTCAAAAGGTTTTGAAAACGTTTAAGAGAATATATGTCTTCATTGACATAATATGAATGGGTAAAATCAATATTTTATGTTTTTAAGTATGATAAAAAGTTCAATTTCATCAGTAAACATTTTTTAGGTTTTATGTTATAGGATTAAATCACGATAAATGATATCTTTGGAAGACATTTGTGGGAAAACCAATATATTTTTATATATTTTTGTGTAAAAAAATATTCCAGGAAGAATATATTTTAATTTTTTGGACATAATATTAAAGGTGTTGGGGGATAATAATGTTTAGCTTATTTTTTATTTTAAGGTAATTATGGGTTATTAAAATTTTGAAAAATTAAAGGAATTATATTAATAATGTTTTTTTAAAAATTAAAACATGCATTCTAGGTGATAACCTATTGCATCCGGAAAGGCGATGGGTCTTGATCCTATAACTAAATGGTTAAAGGGTGAAACACCTACCACTATCTGGAATAATATCTATATTATTATATTATTAGTCTCACTTAAATGTTTTTACTTATAAATATTATAATGTATTTGGGAAAATATTATCCGATCAAATCCTTTTTAAAAAATTTTGAGGTCAGTATTAATATTTTGTGTGGTGTTTTATTAGGTTTAGATATAACCATATGGTTTAGCATAATGGATTACATTGCATGAAAACAAGTTAATTTATGAAATGTAATATGAAGGGTATGAGGTATCCATGGAGGTTAAAAAAGCCTTTAAATGTTTATTTTATTGTTGTTATTGAGAATATTGGGTTATTCATGTATTACCTATGGTCTTATTATTAAATTTTAGATATTGATGTATTATATTTTCCAATATTGGATTACCTTTTCTATTAATATCTATTTTATTAATGTTAGTATGAATTCATTTTTTTCCTTTTAGAGATTACATTTTTTATTAGAAGTTTATTTTATTTTCTCGAAAATGAAAAATTCATAATGTATACTCGTTATAAAGAAAAAATAACGAGATTCTAATATAAATTAGTTAATTTAAAACTTTCAACTATTGGTATATGTATAATTCAATATGTTTTCATTTTTTATGGGAATATAGTCCTAAAACTCTATGAAAAATATCTTGATACAAAAATTGAATCATTTTACATTCACTTTTCCTAAAACAATCGTTTTCTACCCACTATATATTAATGGCATATTTTCTATAATGTAATGTTCCATTTTTTTCTATGAAAATTTTTGGAATGTTTCTAGGAATACATACATTTCCCTGAACTGATATGACATTTGATTATGATTCCTGGTGAACCAAAATTTAATTTTTGGAATATAATAAATAAATTAATATCACACACATGTTGTTTTCTAGAAAAAGTGGAATAACTCAAAATCACATTCTAAGATTATTATTCTATGGTAATCGTTGAGTTCATAAAATGGGTTTCACCATAGTTGTGATGTAACATTTATCTGTATCTACTATTAGTTTAATGTATAGTCAGATATGAATTAAGAATAATAATAATAATATATTTATTTTATTGATGTAGTGACTTCATATGTCACCATTAATTATGATCATATTAATAATTTTTAGTCATATTCACATAATTTTGAGAATTTAGATGGATATACAAGTGGATCATTGGCGAGAATCAATATCTTGGGTCAACAGATCGAGCCTTGGTCACCAGTGTGCTAAAGGAAAATAATAATCTCACCAAGGAGAATGATGCATATTATTTCCTCATCACCCATCGATCTAAACTATGTCTGATTGTTGCTTTTATGGATTTATCACTATTTTATTATCCTACAATGAACACGACTCAATCGAATAACTATTTGATTTAAAGATCGGTCATACTGTGGGTATGGTTTGTTTATCTAGGATTTGTGGGATAATTGTTATTCTATTAAATTATATTATATATTATTTTTAATAAAGATGTATAGTTTCCAATAAAAATATGGATTGTGTGCATTCATAATTATTTTGTCTTATGGTTTGATCCCACCTATATTCTTTACATGATCATCATTGTAATTTCTTTTAGCTGGTGGTTCGATGAATTCCCAAAATGAGATCGTTGTGCATTACATCATTGGAATAATTGATCATTTCCATAGATCCAATTTCAATATCAGTTATGGAATTATTGTGTTCATCAATTTAGGTTGAATATGATCATATTAGGGATCCCTGATTCAGTTTTTGTTTGTGGAGGTGGAGAGGCTCGATGGTGAATGGTTCCCAAGAAATGGTATTGTCCCGAATCTATGAAGAGATCTTGGATTCCATGAAATAGTGATAGATAGAACATGTAACTCATGAACACACATACTATAATAACTATATGTGTAGTGCTAGGGTTTCCACATACAGATATGAACTATAAACTATGTGACATGTTCTTTACAGCATGTGATCCTTATCCATCCAACTTGTGGTGTACTGGCTGCACTTGACCAGGAGTTCGTGTACTGTTACAAGTGGTGTGTTTCTAGTCAGACATCATTTTGTACATGGAATGGGTATCATCATGTACTAGGAGTACATGTTGAGGAGACCATGGGGCCCCAAAACATTTTCTATGGTGGTCTACTTTCCATGTTCTTGGGAACATATATGGGAATCGGAAGGATACATCCAAAGTGTCAGTCCAAACATAGACACACAATGAACCTGAAGTATTCATGATGTATTGAGATAAATATCCTATCGTGTGTGCGTCATACTTGGGCAGTGCCCAGATTAGGGAAATAAATCATTTACACTAGGTTCATGTCATGAAATACTTAGGGGATAGGTTGGATTCCTCTTTCCCCTCAGCTCAGTTTCATTGAGAGCTTGTGTGTGCTTCCTTAGACCAGTATCGGTTGAGTTTCGTGTCTTGTTACATTCTATGAGTGTTTGTATGGAATATAATAAAATAAATTTTATGTGTATCCATTCATTGGGGCTTCATGGACAGATTTTTTCCAATAATTTCATCAGGGTCGTAGTGAAAACCTTTATCATCATCTTTCCCTTAGAGATTCCTCAGCATCATTGAGACAAACACTACATAGGTTTGACCCTCAACATAGTGGGTTACTTCTGATTGAGTTTTTGGTATACCCCATGTCCTTGGATATGATCCACATCTCTATATCGTTCTCTTCAAACATATATTTTATACTTCTTATGGAAAGACTCAACTAGTGGTATGTCATGGAATGATTCCAAAGGTGATATCTGACTAGTGGAGTGTGTTCTCCCGGTTGGGTTACAATAGGGATGCTATGTATTTTGGTCTTTAATCATAAAATAGAATGTCACATTAAAACCTTCAATATTGAATCTTAATCATGATTTTTATTTAGGATCTTACAATTGGACATTATGTATACTACAATTATATATATATATTTTTTGTTGTATATATCACCTTATGATTAAAAAATCATGCGATGAGATGACTACACTTGATGGTTTTTTTGTTTTTTTAGGGTGTCCCACTGGTTATTATTTTGAATCCCTACACAAAGCCTCATCCTACACATCTCATGTCTTATACATATGAGGAACCAATTTTTAGATTCCTTATTAGACTAGAAGAATGAGAATATAGTTTGGACTAGATGAACTGAGGAGTATACCGATGTTTCATTTGCAACACTTCCCTCCTTTTGAGAATGTAGGACATTACATTACAGTTTTGGAACATATTGTATTTAGACCCTTTTGGGCTTTCTAGTATTTTATAGTATACATTTATTGTAAGGATTTTATTTATATATGTCATATATTTATATTAGTTGTCTTAAAATTTAAAAATATATGGGATTGGATATGTGTTCATACATATATTTACATTAGGAAAATTCCTCCCATGTGTTTGATATACCATCTGGTTGATTGTTTGTAGCCTCTATCATATTTGAGGTTGGCTTAGGGTAGTTTCATCTCATGATCCATTGGGCGGGGTCATGACATAATGGTATCACATAGATTAACAAGTCTGATGTGTTATGACACTTCCTGGTTTTAGGATCAGAGTTCGGACATTTTTTTCAAGATGTGATATTTTGTTTGGGAAATTTGGAAAACATTTATTATGTGTTTTGATATTGGAAGTCCTATTAGGGTTTCCAGTGTTGGTTCGTTATTCGATGTATCTATTCACCCAGACATTGATAGCCTACATGGTGACTCGTTATATGTAGATACTGATTGTAGAGAAATCATTGGATTGTGAATCATAGAGTATTGGGTTGTGATTTCCATGTCCTTTTTGATTCAGTTCTCTAAATATACTCAGTGAAAATGGTATGTCCTTATAATCTTCAAGATGCCTCTATGAAGACAATACCTATGATTTTAGATGTTTTCAATATGAAAACCAATGGAATGATGATTTATTAGGTTATTGAAAAATTCATTATGTTCTTTCTTCAAGTCAATTCCATGTAGTTATACCATATGTTGAGTTGTAAATGGATCCCATTGTAGATCAAGAAGATGATCATCCATTTGTTGAGTAGTTGATATCTCCATCATAATAAGATAATAGAACAAATAGTATTAATAAACCATTTGATTTATATTGATTGGGATCTCTAAGTTTATGTTATGATATAGACCATGAAGATATAAAAGGATTAACATGGGTTAATGATTAGGGTTTCTCAAGTGTTTGTATCCCAAATGATTGGATTGATTCAATTGTCACCCATTTTCTATGTTTAGTAGAGGTTGGATTTGGTGGTTATGAAATATGAAACACTGATGCTAAGTATGATTTGTAATTTCAATGGTTAGAGATCTCCCCAGTTACATGGTGGGTCATACACCATTCTCAGGTGACAGAGGAAAATAGTCAGAATGTTGTGTGAACATACCACATTGATGAAACCACACATTGATGGTGGTCCTGGTGAGTATAAATATACAATAGATAGAGGGAACCATTAGATAAGTGTGTTAGTGATTTTTCATGTGGCAATGGATATAAAAGGGACAGGTAAATTTTCCCCACCATGATGATTTCTTAATATACGATCTAAAACCATGAGGGTGGTGCCGTGACACCAAAAGAATACAGTGTCAAGGAGTGGTGGATGAGTTTCTCTGACTTGTTTGTTTGTGTTCATTTAATGTTCTATAGTTTTTTAGATAGGCATGTTTATGGTAAAAAGGCAGAAAAAAGGTATGGGATGAGTTAGGAATGGTTCTGGCTCATAGATCCATCGATTCTAGATCAAGGTGAGACATGTTTCCTCACATTCCCAATTATAGTTATCACAATATTTCACAAAGCACTTATCCCAGCATTTATCCTCCATTTTATAACTCGATATACAAGTAGATCCCTTTTTTGTTGAACCATGTGTATGAGGCTCTTGTATATAGGATTAGGGATTTCACACTTCTAACAACATTGGGACCTGACTTTGGAAGGATATTAAAATCCTTCAATGGAATCTTCTCACAGTGGAAGTTATATCATTTGAGTTTTTCCTTTGAATTTATTGGTTTCACAACATAAAAACTTATATATTTCTACTGATGAGAGTAGAAATACTCGCATTTTTTAGGTCAAAGCTTTCCTCTTTTGATAATTAGTGGTCATAGGTATATAAGGGTAAGTTCATACATAGGATGTTATGACCGACTTCATATCATTTAGCTAGTGACACCATCAGAGTAACATATTCACTGATTTTTTAGTTCCTAAATTAGTGTATGAGTATAAGAGAATCCTTCGTGATGTAATTCCAGGTTTACCTCACCATCAAGAGTTGGCTTTCTACATGATATTTCACTAAGGATGTATAGATATATATAATAGAATATCAGATGACCTTGTGTATCTATGAGATTTTGAGGTGTGGATGAAGGAGTCTTTTGAGCAAAGGGTTTCTTAAGACCCTATGGGATTTCATGTGATTCCATGTTTCATTCACAAGATATGTGAATGACTATATGAGTTTGGGTGATGATTGTTATCACATGGAAATGTTGACGTAAGGTAATGTATCCACAACTAGTAATTTATGACCTCTCCACCCAATGGGGGGAGGTGAATTATATCTCATTGTTTGACCTCATGATGGGTTATCCCTGTCTCCTGGTTTGAGAGGTGGATGTACCAAGCATTTATTCCAAGATACACAATGGATTCATTGGGATTCGAGTGATACAATTTTTCATGTTGAACACAAATATATAGTTCTCAAGAGTTCTGATCTAGATACTTAAATTACATTGGATCTATTTGCTATAGTATTCTACAATGGTACACTCATATCAATGGTGTTAGGGTTAGAGAAATAGATACATAGGAAGATGTTGATAGACATACTCTGAGAGTTCTATTTTTCTAGAATATAGCATGTAGTTAGTAATTAAAATTTATCATATTATACCTCATCATGTCAATTGTCCAAGTAATGTTTAAGGTGGCATGATTTTGAGGGCCACATAGGTGTGGTTGTGCTAACTAGTTCTTGAAATGTGTTTATTCATATGATCTAATAAAGTGAGGTGATGGAATAGTTGACCTACTATAGTTGACCACTTTTTTGGGTGATGATGATCTAGTGTACATCTAGTTAATTGATGTTACCCATTATGTTCTTAATAAAGATAGGAAAGGACAACATGGGGATATCAACTAGAATATATTTTGTGATTTGATGTCTACTACATACATATTTGATGGATTCCATGAAGGAGGTATTGACTTCATTCTTTTTTATGTATGGTTTGTGATTCCAATAATTATATGAGAATAGGATATAAGGAGGTTATTTCCCTTAGTATTATATGTAGTGGTGGTGAGGATGTACCAGGATCTTGTATAATCAATTCTGTGGTCATGGGACTTATGTTTACTTTTCATGTATAGTTTATTTTTGTCTCATTTATCTTAGGGTGATTAATGAATGAGCATTGGAAGATGATGTGGGAGGCCTTGGGGGACTCACTTATTATAGGACAAAATATTCTACCCCATCTATCTGGCTATTTATAATGTACTATTCATGTCCTACTGATAATGAATTGGGTATTCATGCCATTTTTTACCCATAAATGGGAGGATCATATAACATTGAATTAGTTTTCAAGTCATGATGATTTTTACACCCCCATTGTAGTATCACCATATCAATTCCATGTATAAGGGAAATTTTTGGACACTATTATAATGGTCAGAGCTAGTGTGTAACATTGTCTAGGACCTAGTTTTATTGTTTTTGAGTGTTTTTAGTGTTGTAGTTCATCTATGAGAGGATGAGAACAATTTAGTAAACATACAGAGTCCTCATTGGACTAATGAATGATAACTTTGCATACAGAGTCCTCATTGGACTAATATATCATGTTTCTATTATAAGATATTAAAATTTTCATAGGAATAATTCTGTAGCCAGGCTCTAAGATGTTGGGAGATATCGAGGCCTGATGTGCTAGGATTTCACATTTGAAATATATTTAATATATTAATTTCATGTTTAATATGTTTTCCTAAAAATGTTTAATAAATCCAAAAATGAGTCTTATATCATCAATATGAGGGCACCATTGAGTTTATAATGTGATATTTACCCTAGTTGTGAGATATCCTTTTTTGGTGTGAAGATTTTGGTTAAAGTTCACTCATAGGAAATTTGTATTAAAAAATAACATAAAATAATTTATTTTTATTTCATTTTCAGGAAGACCTATACTCTCACCTTTAAATATGAGGATATAACTAATCCCTAGTGTTATCCTCATAACCATGAGAACTATAAATGAGATCATTAATGAGAGTTGAAAAAAAATATTATCGGTCAATAGATAAAGCATTGTTATTTTGAGTGCCAAAGAAAAATAGGTATCTCACCAACGATAATGATGTATATTAATCCATCATTAGAAAAGAATCCAAATAAAGTAATGAAGTTTTCCTTGAGTATTTATCCCCATTTTTTTATCCTACAATTAATTTAAATCAATTGACTAATGGATTGATTCACAGGTAAGTATTATTACTGGTATGGTTTTGTTTATCATGTATTTGGGGGATACTTGTTATTATATTTATTTATTTTTATCATCATTCAAAAGGGAAAGGATATTGTCAAATATGAAATCAAAAAGAGTTCATTCCATGTTCTTTTTTTGGAGTCCCACCCTCTATTCAATATGTGATCATTGTTGAAATTTCATTTAGTTAGTGGTTTAATGTATAATTGTAATGTGATCATTTCACATTCAATATTTCGGAAAAGGAATCATTTATTACATTCAAAATTTAAAATATGTGATGGAATCATGGTTTGTAATTACCACAAGTGATCATGGTTAGATTATAGATCCATAGTTTTCTATAGGACTGTATAAGTGGATAGTTACAATGGTTGACAATTCCCCGGTGATGGGAATAGTTGGAATCCTATCAAAGCTGATTAATGGTATTTCACTTATCGAGATCCATGTTCTTTGGAAATATTAAAATTAGATAAAATAAAATTGTGAGGTTCATTAGGGGATGTCTGAAGGGATCTATGAATCCAAAAAATAATTATATAGATGTTGTGAAACTAAATAACACACACCATTTACTAACCATATGTGTGGTTCTTGGGATTCCCCTCAGAGATTTGTTTCACACATTATTTCACACATGTGGCACACCATGTGATGCTTATCCGATTAATTAATAATGAAAAATGGGTACACCCCCAATGAGTCCATTTAGTAATACACATCATGTGTTTCAAGTCACACAACATGTAATATGTCGATGAAATCTCATCATGAATATGGAGTAGACACCCATGAGAACGTATGGCCCCAAACATTGTGTGTGGTTGACAGACATTGTTTACTTAGGATAGTACATGGGTACTGATAGGCTATATTTTATGTTCCAATCTATAAATATACACACCATACACCTCAAGGGAAAAAACATGTGTTTTGATAAAGTAAATTCCATTTGAACATGAAATTATGGTAGTTTCGTGTTTATGGAGACTCTACATGTTCCCCGAGGGACATTTTGTGTACTCCTTTGAGGATAGGTGGGATTCCTCTTTCTCCATAACTGATCTTCATTGATATATTTTGTGGTCTTCCATGGACTAAAATCGTTTGGGTTTGTTCTAGTGATCCGTTCCATGATAGTTATTATGGAATCACATACTTCATATAGGATTGTGAAAAATTTAGTGGGACTTCTTAGATATGGTTATTTTAATCCTTCCATGAGTCCCATAGTGAATCATCTATCATAATCTTTTTCTGGGTGGGGTTCATGATATGATCCAAACCAATATAACACAGTCCTTGATCATATACATAGACGGTTACTATATATTGATTGGTATGTATATTCCATGGTCATGCATATTATCCTCACTTTCATATCTTTCTCTATAGACCTATAACATATAATTCTTACGGAGTGTCACGTTGAATAGTGCATATTGGATGGATTCCATCAGTGGTATCTGACTCATGGAAGGTGATCTATAAATTGATTTCTATCAGGGATGACATGGCTCATAGAGATAATAATCTTGGAATAGAGTTACCTTTAATCATTTGACTATGAATCCTAAGATGGATTTATAGTTTGGATATTACGTTGATACTATTTGTTTAATGCATGTATATCTGGAAGTTTTATTGTATTTCTTACTTTACGATTGAAATATAATGTGATGATTAGACTACTCTTTCTTCCATCTGTTAGGTTATTTTATGGATTCCTACTATTTATTATTATACTCACCCCTTTATGGGTTCTTCTCAAATGTTTTGGGTCATATATAGATGATGTATCATTTTTTCGAGTTCGTGGTGGACATAGAGTAGGTTTAACTAGTTTGTGCAAGATAGGTAGAAGTGTGTACCAGTGTTGTGGTTAATTTTAGTCCACTCTTACAAAGATGGTAATAAATTAAATTTCACCTTTGGATGGGATTGTATTTTGACCCAATTGTTCATTATAGTATTTTATGTCATATTTAGAATCTTTAAAAAATATGTATGCTTGAATTTTTATCAGCTTTATTCCATTTCATCAATATATGTTTTTAGAGATATGTCTGTGTTTATAAGTACTTTAGGAATAATACTCCCATGTTTTTGATATTCCTTATACATTCAAGTCTCCATCACCTAGCCTATTAAAGGTAGGCTTGGGGAGGTTGCGTCTCAGGCCCCATCAGGTCGGTTTGTGACCTGTTGACTTTCTAAGGATTAATCACAATCTTATAATTACTGATCTTAATTCCTATCCATAATTATATATACTTTTAAACCATGTCTATATCATAAAATCCCAATACATTTCATCTATTTTTTAACCTATTTATGTGTTATTCTAGATTGTATTTTTCTTATTTTTCCTTATTTTCCACAGAAAGTTAGGGTATTTATTCTTTTGATGTGTGATTTCTTGGATGGTATTATGAAATGTTAAACCATTGATTAATGATAACAACTTAAATTGTGATGACAAAATTTAAGAAATATAAGGAATGTGATTCACCATTAAATTTTAAAATAAAAAAAATAATTTTAAATATCATGTAAAACACGCATCATCGGGCATGAAGGACCCCTGAAATATTAGTATTTAAATAAGAATATTATAATAAATCCATTAAATTCGTTTTCATTAATGTGGTTAATTTATTTTGGAAATATATATAATTTTCTAAATCAATTTAATTTATTTTATTAATTAATAATAACAACATTCCAAATTGTAACCAGTCATTTTATTATATTATGATATTTTCAGAAATTTTTTTGTGTATATAAATTTTATTCACTTAATGAATTCATTTATTAACACTCATTACAACGTTAAGATCATTTTCAGAGTCTTTCATATCAATTTTACTTCTGTAATAAAAATGAAAAATTAAATAATTATTTCATTTGTGAGGACTATATACTACTCATTTGAAATTTCATATCATTAATACCATTATTTTCATGTTATTTAATTTTTCATTTTATTTTATTCCTTTCTTAGGGATTAATATTCAAAATTATTCAATGTAGTAAGGATTTATGATAAAATGTCCTTGTTTATAAGGATTGTATACTATCATTGTTATGACGATGAAATCATATGATCTACCAGATGTGAAACTTCTAAATTTTCATCTTCTATTGTAATTTGATTACATTTCATGTAATTGCATCATTTTTCCTCTATTTTTTACGTAAAATTATTTGGAATAGAAAATATAATTTATTAATCTCTTTATTAAAAAAACCCTATCTCTTCTAAATTTATATTATTTGAAAAAAAAATATATATTTTTAATACTCTTCTATGATTTTTAATATATATATTTTCTAAAGATTGATTTTTTGGAAAATTATTTAAATATAATCATCCTATCATTTTCAAAATAAGATAGATTTTTTATTTTAACGAAAACTTGTATGGAATATTTGTTTTGTAATAATAGGAATATATATAGTTTCCTATTTTCATAAAAAAAAATCAATATGTGTATGATTATGTTATAATATATATTTTTAAATTCTATTAATATAATTTTCATTTTGGATCTTTTAATTTAGTAAATTTTATTTTAAATGTGGAAAGTTTATTTTCCAAAATAATGTCTTAATGATATCTTCGTGGAATTTATATCCATTCCTAAAAAATGGTAGTTGAACATATCACTAATTGGGATTTGTTTTTATGATAGCATCCTTATAAAATTGATGATGTTTTATAACCTGTTTGACTAGGGATGTCTTATTTGATACTATTCTCTAGGCTATTATGGATGGTTATAATTATGTTTATATATCTAGGAATATATTAAAGGACCCAAACATCTCATTCTAAAATATTATATCTTAATATAGGAATATTAATTACATAACAATACATAAAATTACATAATTATTTAGGTATAATTTTTTTGGTAATCATCGGCATATAAAAAATTGGCCAGTATGTGAGTTACACCATCTCCCACTACGTTTTCATATCTAACATCCTTATTAGACATATCAAAAATAATATCATTCAACATAACATATGGAAATAAACCATAATAAAGGTATTATATGATGTCCATTAACTATAAACAAAGTATATATCAGCATATTATGATTATAAGGTTATTAGAACAAGATAATAACATTTAAAAAACATATCATTCATATCATTATCTTTAAACATTATTCTTGAATTAAATTCTGGCAATTTATAATACATAAACCGTAATGAAATCAAATAACATGAACCCTGATAACATAAAATTTTAATAAGACATAAATTCTTTTGATACTCGTAATCATTTGAAATACTATTTTAAAATAACAAGAAATAAATTAATAAAATTATTGGAATGGTATAACCACAAATGTACATACTTTGGGCTTGGTACAACCTCTAATTTACGATGTTATATGATTGGGTTATCCTCCCATGTACCCTATTTAGGGATTGGCATAACCTCTCATGTTCTATATTTCATGTTTTGGAAAGCCTCTTGTATACCCTCTGTCTGGATTGGGATAACCACACATATACCCTTTGATCTCATATAACATTAATAATTACACAATGCATTGGGGGTAGATATTGGTCCTAAATATCACATTATGAAAAAACATATATGTGTGTGCTAGAAGATCATAAAATATTTATTATATTAGTACTCATGAAAATAAATAGTATTCATAGTCATTTCATAACTTCATCATAGCATAACCCTGTGATAAATATGTTGGTTTCATAAGGATTATAACAACATACAATGCATGGAAGACACTCGTGACTCATAATCATCATGTCATCACAATAATAAAACATCCAGATACATAATAAAAATTATTTCATTGTATCATATCCCTCTTGAAGATTATGTAACATAAATTGATGTAAACTTATATAGAAAATGATTTTGAATGAAAAATCACTTAGAATATTTCCTAAGGAAAATATCATTTACTCATGAAAAAAGTATAAAACATAAAAAAAATTTGTATAATTTTTGTTGAAAATAAAATTGTAAAAATATAATTGAATCATCAAATAAAATACTATTCATGATGGTGGTAATAACATTTCATGCTCTATATGTTAAAACAAATATCCCTTTCACAATTTTTTATATAGCTAAACAATTATTGTTTGAAAATTAATATGAGTATTCCTTTAAAAAAATTTAAAAAAAATATAACATGGGTAAATTTATCATTTATAATTCCTTGGGAGAGTTTCAAAACAATTTTAAATTTTTTTTAAAAAATATGTATTGTTTTTTAAGAGAAACATTTTTCAACTGAATGTTAAATAATTATAGGTTTTTTAAAACATTAATTTGGAATATTTATTCCAACAATACAAGAAAAGGAAATGAAAACAAGTATTATAATTACATAAAATGAGTAGAATAAATTAAATGAGTTTCTTGAGATACATATCATAATATTTTATAATCAATGTCATGATCGTAAACAATCCCGATATACACCATGATTGTAAAATCAAACCATTAATGCTTTTGTATATGTTGAATCATAATCCCCATCATGAAACATCATCTAATGTTACATTTAATATAATTAAAATATAGAGTTTCATGATAAATAATTTCAATATGATAGTATATACACAACATATAATATAATGGGTTCATAATATAACTTTTTTTTCAAGAGGGAAATTTAAGACAATAATCCCCTAAAACTCGGTAGCATTTGATCTTCAATCCCTGTGAAAGACATATCATATAATTTATTTTAAAATCCAAATAAATTTATGAAAAAAAATAAAATACATTCAGTGGGTGGTATATATTTCACATAAATCAAATGGGCATTGAATATTTCATGTGTATCATAGTAGTAAAAAGAGAGATGAAAATACCCTACATTAAGTCTCAAATTCCATCATAGACATTCAAACCTAGAATATAATAAATTTAATTTTATTATAAAACTAGCATAGAAACATAACTATATATATAAAACCATATATTATTTACTCATTACATTTTATTACACATTTATTAACAAATCCTTATTAAAATCTCATAATGGGTAAAAACTGCATTGTTTTTAGTGTAGATTTTGATTTTTTTGATTTTTTTCATATTAATTTGATCGTAGTTTCATAATATCAAAAACTTTTAACATTATATACATATATATATTCATTAAATATGTGTTTAGACTACTCTATAACTTTTTTAAATGGGAAATGGAATACAATATTCAGGGTGATGGTAGGTCGTATGTAAGCAGAAATGTTGCTTCCATTTTCAAAATGGATAGAAATCAAGAGAGGTAAATAATATATTACCATTATAGAATAATTTTTATCTAATATATTTTACATATTTTGGTTTAAAACTATCATTACTACATTCTTTGTAATTATTATTTGAAAAATGAATCACATCACTTCGTGAGGTTGTAGTCCACCATACACACGAACAACATTATAGTATTCAATATGAGTGGAAAGTAGGATGGAATATGAGATATGATGACTCGATAAGATTATTAATATCATAATAATAATATATCAATCAAATATCAATCATTATATCCACTCATGAGATGTGGTGATGGTGAAAATAACATCAATTTTTGAGGTGGAAGTTTGTTTTACACATGAATGAAAACTTCACATCTTATTTTATGGACGTACAAATGGTTTTATATTATTACCTTAATATTATATGATATAATAATATTTATTATAATAATTTTATTTTATCATAACATTTTAATAATAATTAGAGCTGGATGAAGAATAAATAAAAAAATACAATTTTGAGAATTTACCCCTTCATTAGAGAGTCTCTTTATGATTATAAATAAATCCATTATTTTAGGGATTAATAAATAAAATAAGTAGTATACAATTATAGGATTGAATTAATGAATTTATGTGATAATTTATTTAATTATTGAATGGGTTTTATATGTTTTAATAATAGAGATGAGGGTGGCCTTTTTAAGTGAGGTGAGTGAACACTACAAAATTTTGAAAAGAAAAACATGTACCCATGATTTTACAAGAACAAAGGCTCAAAAATTGGCCATTATAAAATAAATAATAAATGAGGTAGATTTATTTCTATTATATTTTGTGGGACAAGTTTTTTGATCATCTTTATCCCTTGTCTATTTAATTTAGCCCCATTGTAAACTCATTTTTACATTAATTATGGAAAACAATTTATTGTTTTTTATTTTCATTATAGTCAAACATATGGATGATATTATTTTCTTATGTAAATTATTATATTTCTAATTGTGGAATCCAATTTTCTAAATTATATTCAGATTAGTGGAAATTTTTAATTTAATATTAATTCTACAGATGTGACGAGAGAGAGATGGTCTTTAAATAAAAATATTCAATGATTTAAAATGATTTTATATCAAAAATAAATATAAAATTGTTTAAAATTACCAAAAATAAATTATTAGAAATATTATTTAATTAATGTTAATTTTAAAACCATATTAAATCTTGCATGATGTTTTTAAATTATTTAAACGAAATTACAATTCTTAATAAAATCCAGTATTTTTCACTATATATCAAAAATGTTAACTTCTCTAAAAATTTTCAAAAATTCACCCTAAGACAATTTTATAGGGATTATTTAAAATTAATAAATTTAATTTATTAAAATATATTTTCTAATATTTTCTATAAGTAATTTTAAAATAAGTGTCCAAAAGATAAAAAAACTTTTTAGATGATGAAATGGTTCTAAGAATAAAATTGGATTTATTCTTATCATATGACTAGAATACACATAAGTTGAATGCTAAAAATTTTCTATAATATATATATATATATCTCATTAAAATAATTAACCAAAAAATTATTTGTTTAATTTATTCAGACAAATGGGTTTCTGTACATAAAATAGTTTTTCAAAAAAAGATTATCACTATTTTCAAATGGTTTTTATTTTCATTATAATTGATTGGTAACCAAAGAATTAATTTTTTATACATGTTAAAATATTTTATTTTTCTAATTTAGTAAATCTAATTTTTTCCTATAATTATAATGTCTAGGTGATAACTATCATGTTAAGTATAATATTATAATAATATATCATATTTCACTAAAACATGTTGTTTCATGTAAATAAATATAATCCTAGTGTTCTATAAAACACCAACTATAAAAAAGATTATATTTAATTTAAAATTGTATTTCACCAAATCTCAGTTTGTTATAATGTATTTACATTTCATTTTCTATATTTCAATATGAATTTTTAGGTTGATTATTTCTGAATCATTTCCTATGAAAAAATGAATTGGACAGAGTAAGTGATAGAAGAGGCCTTCTATATCCCCTAGATTAATTATTAGTTTTCATGAGAAAAATATTTTTTGTATTCAACTGAGGCCTTAACACTTTTATGTGAAAAATATTTCCATGAGTCCATGACGGAATTTTTTTTTTATAGTGAATTATGTATTCCCACGTTATGATATTTTTTATTAATTACCATGTCGTTGTTTTATTATTTATAACATCAATGGATAAGTTTAATGATCATGTGATTACCTATGTGAAATTATGTGATCATCACTTATTCCATCCTTTTAATTATTCATCTCTATGATATTGATTAAATGGAATAATTTTCATCCCTTAACCATTTCATGGTCGTTATGACTTATTATTCATCACATGTTCCACTATATGAATACCCAAACTGCGAAACTTATATTACCTATTTGTTATGTTTTCTTTACCCATGAATCATTGACATTTATCATAATTCATATTTAGGGTTCTGATCGAGGAAATAATAATTCACTCAAAGAAAATAATAGGTTGTAATGTTTTCCCATTTATAATGTGGTATTAATGTATATATCCAGTTTTCTAATACTATTAATCTACTAAATACATTGGGTTACGTTTTCCAATATATATCTACATTTTAATAATGAAACCAATAAATTTAGGCTACCGGGGTATGGGTATTCACAAGGAAGCAAGGGTATGACACTCCCCATCAAATAATCAGAAATCCAAGTACTAAGATCCTAGAAAAATAGTTTATATACCATGTAATCATGTATCATATCATTATAAAATATCTATACATCCTTATCCAAAATATAAAACATATCATATAATTTCGATCCTAAGGAAAAAAATGACCTCAAACATGATAAAATCTATTATTCTGATGTTTTATGTATGAATAACTATAACGACCCTTCTCTTTATTTCACACTAAAACATAATTTGTCACATAAAATCTTCACTTAATACAACATTTATGATTTAGATGTTTTGTGTACTTATGTATTGGGAAAATTACATAGCAACTTAAAACATTAAATGCACATCTTTATTGAAGACTTATTTTACATGACTAAACAAATTATTTCATACATTGTATTTCATGGGATAACCTGAGGACCTGTATATAAAAAGCATGAGTTATAAAGCCCAGTAAGGACGTAAACAAGGAATAAAATGCTTAATATAGTAAATGTTAGGAAATAATCATATCAAGGTAGTATAAGAGAAACATGAACATAAAGGCATGATATAGATTAATTATCATAACATAGAAATGTGGAATCAACATTTCACATGATATTATCATGAGCTAAGGCTCATTGAACATAGATCATGAGTAAACCCTCATTGAACAAGAATTAGAATGATTAAAAACTAATTTAACAAGATGTATCATGATATAAATCTTTACTTAATTCATTGGAGTGCTATCAGGGCGTACCCTTCTTAATCATTTTATTTCATGAATAAGTGTGCCACATGGATTATATAACATGGATTCATTAAATATCATAATTTATTCCTTTATAAAAGAATATGGGATTAATACATGATACTATATAATCAATAAGTAATGTTCAAGAAGGTTAATACCCTTGATAGATAAATCTTCATGGTATTCACTACACAAAGACTTTGGCTTGAAAAATCATGGTGCAATTTCGGTAGCATAACAGTGTGACATAAGAATTCATAAAAACAATTGATGAAAGAGAAAGTGGTGAATCATCACATTAACATGAAATATAAAGTAAGGGAGTCATATATATAAATTTCTCAACATATATAATGTAATATATATTCATAAAACAAATGAATTTCTTGGATGTAAGTGAGCAGAGAGAAATCCCTTACGGAATTTCGGCATGGTAATGAGTGTACATGAGAGGAATTAAAGAGAGAGAAAGGGGTATCTCAACATTAAAACATAAGTAGGGAAGTATGAGGGAGATGATAAATCATTAACCAAAATTTTCAATTAAAAATACAAGTGTATCGAAACATAATTAAACTTGGAATAACATTAGAGAGGAATAAATCCATTACTTGGAAGTCTGGTCACAAAGGCTAGGGATGGGCTTGTGAGAGGATTCATGGGATATTGGGGTGCCTTGGTAGGATTATAGATTTGGGAGGGAATATTTTGGTATATATCCAGAAGTTTTGAGTGAATAGGATGTGGGATCTTGGGTGGGTTTATATAGGAAAAAGAGGGAATCCTTTATTATTTAAGTTTGGGGCATTACACATAAAAAAACCAAAACCAAAAACCATCCCATGGTTTTTCCCATGGTTTCTTCCAAGGGGAGTGTAAAACATTATTTTATAAGGCCAATGGCCTAACATATTAAAATATTATTCTTGAAAAAATTGCATTCAAACATTAATAAACAATTCAATTTTGTTCATAAAAATTATAATCCCATTTATATCAAAAGTAATTTATTAATAATATTTTATTAAAATATTATTTAATTCAAAAAATAATAAATTAATGAAAATATATTTCTTAATTTAATATTAACTAAAAATACTATTTGTTCTTTAAAAACAATTTACAAAGTAAAATATAATAAAATTAATTTATATTCTTTATTATATTCAAAAAAATACACATAATATTAGTGCTAGGTTTTTATTAGACAAACCATTTCAACAACCACATAAGACCTAAGGGTAAAGTGTGGGATTCTAACAAACTCTTTGGGTGGCTCGTATAACATCTCTCGGTTGGTAATATCAATCAACTTCCACTTCTCCTATAGTCATTTATATTCAAGCATAATGTGTTGAAGTTCATCTTGATCTTGGTCAAGAGAAAAACCTAGTGACGCCACCTTCTTTCCTAGCTCCAAAAAATTGGCATTGTACAGAAAATTATACTGGATGAGGCCATTTGTTCTTTTGTTTGATTAAATTTGTTTTGTTAAAACCCTACATTTATAATAATCATGTGATCACTATTCAATGGTTGTATTAGAAACAGAAAGAATTCTTAACATTATTTTAAAATCCAAAAAAATAAAACCAAGGTAGTGAATATTTTATATAACCATTTTACATAATAAAACATATAATTAGATCAAGAGAAATATTCATCAATAAAATGTTGGTTCGTTACAATCTACCCCCCTTAATAAATTTTTTTCTCAAAAATTCATTTTCCCACACTAAAATAGATGTGGGGAACTCTTCTTCATCACTTCCTCTAATTCCCATGTTTCCTCTTCAAGCTTATTATTTCACCACAACACCTTGATGAGGGGTATTCACTTATTTTGTTGAAAGTTTTCCCTATGATCTATGATCTTCACTGGATTTTCTTCAACAGAGAAGTCATTCTCTAATATTCCAACCTATTGATTGAGTACATGTGATGGGTTAGGTATGTACTTATTCAAGATTGATACATGGAATACATCATGTACTTGAGATAGGTTCAGTGGGATTTCTAGTTGATAGGACACTTCTCTAATGAAATTAAGGATCTCAAAAGTGCCGATGTACTTTGGAAAAAGATTTTCTTTATTCTCAAATCTCATAACACTCTTACACGATGAAATGAGGGGGAATACCAGGTCTTTGACAGAATACTCTAGGTCTGATCGACGATTTTCAGCATATCTCTTTTGTCAACTCTTAGGAACTTTAATTTGTTGATGGATGATCTTAACATTCTCCACCATTTCTTCAACCATTTTTGGACCTAGGAGTTTTCTCACACCAACATCATCCCAATATGCTGGTGTTCTACACCTCTTCCCATATAGGGATTTATAAGGATCCATTTGGATGCTTGAGTGGAAACTGTTATTTTAAGATAACACAACATGTAACACCCCATGTTTCTACGTTACACTTCTCTTTGAATAGAAAAAAAATCTTACATTGTACGCAAATTCTAGTTCTAGCACACCACGACCAATCAAACTAGTCATTTAAAAAATAGTTATGAATAGTAGTATAAATGTTTTGAAATTTTATTTTTTATTTTTGAAAATGGACTTCATTTTTTTATTCGGAATACCAAAATTATCTTATGTGAATATTTGGTACTTTTATGAAAACCTCCAGTTTTTGAGGAATACAGTAAAACACTACGTTATTGTATAAAACCAAATTTTATTTCAATAATTATTATTTTTATTTAAATTTATTTTAAAGTAAAAATAGATACATAATACCTATTTTAGTTCAATTTAATTTATTGAAGTTATTTTAAAATAATTTTTGATATATAAAATTTTATTGAACTATTTAATGCCTTTTATCCACCATTTAGGCACATTTTCAAATTTGTATAAAATGTAATTTTACTATTTTCATGAATTGCATTTCAGAAATTGGAGACCCTATTTGAATCATTAAGTAAAAAAAATTCAAAAGGATGAAAATAATTTTTGGTGAATAATAACTATTGAATTTTATATACCAAGGTTAAAATTAAATAGGGTAATTAAAGATAAAAATGATATTATAATTACCCTAAAACATGTCATAATTCTATTTTATAAGTGTTTTTGGACCAAAATCATCCCTCAAAATAAAATATGATCATATTTGATCCATGTGGATTATATTATGACTTTTATAATTATTATATTTAAAGAAGAGTTAAAAGTGTTAAATTCAAATTTTAATAAATAAAAAATTTAAATATAGGGTTATAAATAAGAAAAATTGGACTATAATTATTTTTTATAAATATAAAAATATTTCCAACATCATGGAATTTTATTTATAATTTTTAGAATTTAAATAATTAAATTTATTTATGACATAATGATGATGCAGTAATTACCTTAGTAATGAATAACTAAAATAATTGATATTATAAATATCCAAATAAATGTAAATTGAGACATTTGAAAAATTAAAATAATATTATTGGTAAATATTACATGTTTTTATTTATTTAATGTAATTTTTTAAGTAGTCATTTTTTTACTTTCACAAAAACCTAATACTAAATAGTGTAATTATTGACATAAATGAGTTTTTAAAACAAATACTATATTATTAAATGATATAATATTCCTAAATATATAATGTTTCAAAAAAGAAAATTTATAAGTATATATATGTCATTAATTAACCATTTTAGGTTCTCTTGGAATTTTATAGTATGTTTGTGAACCATGTAATATAAAAATACAAGAAGACATTGTAAAAGATATACTATTTAACTAAGAGATAAATCTAAATGCTAGGGTTAATATGGTGACCTAAAATTGTATAAAACCCATTGGTTTACATGAATTATATTCAAACTCATAGTATCCATGAAATAAATATATTTGGATCCATTATACACTGAAAATTATTTTATAACAAAATAATATTTCTAGTTTTTCCTAAAGTGATCGTCACCTCTCTTATAAAATGGTACTTCCCCATCTCTCTAAATCACACCTGCAAATCCATTTTTCTTGGCCAAAACCTACTCAAATATCTTCCAAAATACCCTCACGTAAACCTAGAGGCCTTATGTTGATCAGAAATCTAACCAATATAACCCCTTTGATCAAATTAAAAGGAAGCACTCGAAGAACGGGTAATAATTTCATCACCTCGTTCAAACTTCTTTTCAACATCCACTTCCTATTTCACAGTTGTTTCCATACCAAAATAATAACTCCAGTATTGTTTACATACTTTTTTTATTATAAATATGGTACAACCATATTTATTATTTTATCCATCATACGAGTGACAATGTCACCATACGTACATACGTACGGCTTACCTTCTCCTTGTCGTGGTGTAGTTTTTATTCAACACTTCATTATTTGGATAAATATAATAATGATTATAATTGATTTAAATAATAATTATAACATGTTAATGATTTTTTATATGTAATATACAATCCAATTAATAATGATTTCACTATCAATAGAATGATATTTTCGCTCGTGCGTACGTACGGATTATTGTCTCCATGAAAGTGAAGATATTCATTCCACATCATAACAATTCATGAATAATTATCATTTTATGATTTAAAATAATTTTTAATAACTTAATATATAAATGTATATGAATAAAATATATCCAATCCACAACAAACATGACTTACATAACAAAACATATAAAGGAATGCGAATCAGTTATCACCCAAAACAATAATACTACAGAAATATTATTAACAAAGAAATATTACAAGATCATGTATGATAAAATAATTATGTATGTGGTTATTTTCAAATTTAATATCAATGATTTAACTATTTTATAAGAGGTTAACATATCCTCAAATAAGGAAAATTATAAGGTAAGGTTTAATTTTACAATCTCTTTATTATCAGAGGTTGTTTTTATGTAAGTATCTATTGGGACTTATTTATCATCCGCATCCCTATTATATAAAAATTTATTTCAAAACATTTTTACTATTTCCTAGAATATGTGTCAAAGTAATTTATATCCTTTTTTGAATTTTTATAAAAAAAATATGAAAGGAATATTTTCGTCGTTTTCCAAACAATGTACTTTATGACCTTTTAGACAAATTAAGTTAAGAATATTTTTTTAAATTATACGTCGGGTGTTGCTATTTTCTGCTGTTATAACACCATTGAAGCATCCCTTACAATATTAAAAGAATATTTTCAAAATAAATGATTTCTTTTTTAATTATGTGTCATTTAAATGATTTCAAAAAATAAAGGGATATTTATCTCAAATAGTTTTGATCTCATCAATGTCGACATTATTTGATGGATTTTACACGTGTTTGAAGTTTTTTTATTATGATACAATCATCCATATTGTATTGAAGATTTTTTGATATGTTTGACTATGGGTGTGTTATTTTTATACCATTCATGGTTTATAGTTAAATTATTAACATTTCGTATTCTAGTTTTAATAAAAATGTGTATGTTATGTTTTAACCTTTTCATATGAGGAATTCATTGGACTTAGTGAGTGAAAGGTGGTGCCTGCTATAGCTCCTCGATGAATATGTTGGTCTCATAAGACAAACTATTTTCTTAGAATAAGGCCTTGAAAACATATTATTTTTATTCTTGGCCAGAGGCCTTGACTATGTGGTTATGATGTTCGGCATTATGCATTCCAACATTATGAAATTAGCAATTGATATTAAATGTGATTATTCAATAAGTAGAATATCCATTTTAATAAGTAAATGGAATTATTTGATTTTTCATTTCCAAATTATGTTTATGTTTTTGGTTAAAAGTCCTATGTTTTAGTCTTATACATTGCCTTAAATGGTTGTGATTATTTATGATAGTTTCCTCTATATTTTTATCCCTACTGAGCATTTGAGCTCACCTATTTCATATGTTTTCTTTTTCTCAGGATGTGAAGAAGTATATTATGATTATCATATAAGGATAGTAAAAAGGATATGAGTGTGTTCAAAGGGGACACAATTTTTTTATTTCATGATGTAATGTTAAACTTATGTATGTATCTAGTACTTCCAAGGATACTAAACTAATCAGTAATTTGAAACATGGTATCTTGTGATATTTCCAATGTAATGTAATAATACAATGACTCTTGGTAACTATGGTCAGGGCATTACAGTTGGTTTCAGAGGAAGTTAAGTACAAACCTTAGAATGTAGATTTAGAAAAAGCCTTATTAGACAACATTACCCTACGATAGACTTTGAGGATTAGTATGTAATAACTTCCTATAATTCTAGTAATGTAGTGATTTTATGAATTTTCGAAGTAATCCATCCCTATTTGGATACATTAAGGTAAAGGTAGCTTTGGAAAATATGTATCTAGGGGTAAAAGTCGAAAACACCGCTTTGGGATAGAATCGAATAGGAACTGGTGCACGACAATGGGTCTTGTTGCACTCTTGTTTTGCGACACTCGCAAAGGATATTCTTATGATAAATCACATTTTCTTTACAAATAATTATTAAGGACTAATGAGTAAATAATTCCTCAAAGAAAACATTTTTATGATTACAGATTATATGTATAAAAATTTCAATTTATGTTAGGTATTATACTAGTTTGGAATTATGCATTGTGATTTATAAAATAATCTAGTGTATGCCATTGTATAAAAATTGTGCCTTGTGGAAAGAATGGAGACTGTATCAACACATGTAATCCATGTAGGGATTTCCATCATACTCAAGATAATTATAGTGGAGTTGGTGATAAAACTTTTGATGAACATCTTATAATTTTACACGGATAACTCACTCTGGTTATGAATAATGACCTTACCCATATGGATCACCCTGATCTACAATGCTAAGGATCAATGCTAGACCGATTCATGAGGCAACAACCACAAACATTCAATGGTACTAGAAATCCATTTGTAGCTGAGAAATTGATAAGTTCCTTAGAGAAAATATTTCCTTCATTAGGGAGTAGCATAATAAAACAGTTTTCATGGATGTTTATCGCCTCATAAGAGATTCAGATTAATAGTGGTCATTAATTCCAAACACAAAGGAAGATGAAGAAGTACCAAATATGGAATGAAGGGAGTTTAAAGATTTTTTCAAAGAAAAATAATTTCTTCATGACTATCAAATGAATATGGAAAGACAACTTCTAAGTCTAAGAAAAATAGAGGATAATAATGTTGCAATGTATAAGGATGACATCACAAGGTTAGAAAGTCATACTGAAGATTATATACATTACCCAAGGATTAATTTTGATCGATTATTTAATGGGTTAAAACCATTTCTCTATCGATCACTAGACTTACAATCCTTCTCATCATACGAATATATTATGCCATTTTCTATCAAGACAGAATAGGAATTCTCTATGTCTTACGAATTTATAGTATAGAAAAAGAGATCTACTAAACACTTTGGAAATTGAAATAAGGGGAAGAAGGGAAAAGTTGAATTTCTATCCTTCTATAAATGTGGAAAAAACACCACATTACTTGCCTGAAAGGAATGGGAGTCTATTACAAATGTAGAGAAAATGGCCACCAAGATCGTGATTTTAAATGGAAGAAAGTGTCTATAAATTTTGAATGATTCAGTTGTAAAGAAATAGGGAATTATAAAAATGAAATTTTTAAGAGTGATGGAAAATTCTTCAGAAAATTCCAAGGGATTGAGGCTAATCTTATGCGATCACAACTACAGAAGTTTAAGTTATGGATGATTTGGTGGTAGGTACATCAATAATTTCCTCAAATTTAGCTAATGCTTTATTTGATTCTGGAACATCGATTTCATTAATAACTTCCCATATTTCCATTAAAATTTGATATTTCAAATTTGATTTAAAAATTTAGTTGTCTGTCAAAGTTCTTATGGGAGGTATCATTTCCACAAAGGATTGTGAATCAGTTACCATTATGGCATATAAACATGCTTTGTCAACTAATCTGATCATCATACCCATGATTGAATTTGATATAATCATTAATATGTATTGGATTTCGAAAAACGACGTGAAAATTTATTATAATAAAAAGGAGGTTACAATTTTTGTTGATGATAAATAATACATTATCTTTAAAGAAGAAATATCACCATATGATTCTCATCTAGATCCACCCCCAGTTGCTCTACTAAATTCAATTATTGGGGACCAATAGAGTGAAATAACTATGTGTTAAGAAATAAATGTTCAAATAGAGGTTGTACCTATTGTGAAATAATATGTTTATGTGTTTCTAGAGGATTTACATGGACATCCTCTAGAATAAGAAATTGAGTTTTTCATTGATTTAATTCCTGGTTCATTGACCATATCAAAGACCCCTTATAGAATGGCCACTTTGGAATTAGTGGAACTAAAGAAACAACTAGAAGAATTTAGTAATAAATTATTTATCCACCTGATTGTTTCTCTATAGGGAGTCCCTCTTATTTTTGATAATAATAAAGATGGATCTATGAGGTTGTGCATTGATTACAGGGGCATAAATTCTATAATAATAAATAACAAGTATCCCCAACCTCTATTTGATGATTTATTTGATCAACTTCATGAATGTAGATATTTTTCAACGATTGACCTTCGATCAAGATATCTTCTGTTTTGTGTGAAGATAGAAGACATTCTGAAGACAAACTTTTGTACCAGGTAATGGAATTACGAGTTTACAATAATTCTTTTTGGACTGACTAATTCACCCTCTAACTTCATGGATCTAATTAATAGAGTTTCCAAGGAATATATTGATGACTTTTAAGTGGTATTTATTGATGATATCTTGGCACACTTAAAAAGATAAAATGATTATGAAAATCATTTGTGCACTGTTGTAAATACTCATTGAATAAATGAATTATATGGGTTGCTTGGCAAGTGTAAATTCTAGCTTTAAAATATTTCATTTCTTGGCTATATGGTCTCTAAGGATGTAATTTCTATTGATCCTTCTAAGACAAGTGCAATACAAGTTTGGCCAGCACCGATGATTATAATTGAGGTATGCAGTTTTATTGGTTTAGCATGTTATTATCATTGTTTTGTCTAAAATTTTGCCTGATTGCCTAACCCATTAACCAAGATCACATGTAAAGGGGTAAAATTTGTTTTGAAAAAAGAGTGTGAAGAATGTTTTGAAGAACTATTGATAAGATTATTCAATTCTCCTATCACGACTCTACCATTGAGGAATGATGGGTTTGTTGTTTATAGTGATGCTTCAAAGAAAGGATTTGTTTGTGTCCTTATGCAGATTGATAGAGTTATTTTCTATACATCAGGTCTGGTAAAAATTCCTGAACAAAACTATCCAACTCATGATCTTGAGTTAGAAGTTATATTCTTTTCTCTGATGATATGTAGATACTATCTATATGGTAAAAAATGTGAGATATATACCGATCAAAATAGTTTAATGTATATTTTCTCATAGGAAAAACTCAACGTGAGGAAAAGATGATGGCATGAACTACTCAAGGTTTATGATTTCACTATACACTACAACACGGGGAAGGAAAATAAGGTGGAAGATTCTTTGAGAAGAAATGATCTTGGAGTTTTGAACCAGATGGCAGTTGAAAGGGATCTAATGTTCATAGATCTAATAAAGATAAATATGGGAATAATCATTGAAGGTGAAACATCGACACTTTTTCAAATTTTAACCAAACCATCATTACTAGAAAGGATAAAAAGTTTCCAGACTTATGATGGGGAGTCTTAAAAGAAAATTAAAGCAATGAATGATGGGAGATTGATAGACTTCGTATATGAAGATGGATTTTTGAAATTTGGGAAGAGACCTTGTGTTCCTAACATACCTAATCTAAAAAGGGAATTGTTGGATAATGCTTATAGATCTAATTTATCTATACACTCTGATAGCACTAAGATGTTTGGAGATTTGAAGAAAAAAATTATAGTGGTGGAACATGAAGAGAAATATTGCTGATTATGTGTCAATATTTAAGGTTTTTCAATAGGTTAAGGGTGAAATTCAACATCCTGGATGAGTCATGCAACCTCTTCCCTTACCTGAGTGGAAATGGGATGATATTATGATGGACTTTGTCACGGGGTTACCAAAGACTCCTAGAAGGAATGATGCAATATGGGTCATTATTGATCGTCTTACGAAGTTAGCACATTTTCTTGCTATAAAATAAGATTTACCACTTGAACAATTTTCAATACTATATATTAATGAAGTTGTAAGACTTCATGGAGTACCACTATCAATTGTTTCTAATCGTGATCCTTGTTTCGCATCAAGATTCTGGAAAAGTCTTCAGAGATCCCTAGACACTAAACATCGTTTGAGCACTGCCTACCACCCTTAAACTGATGGATAATCTGAACGGACTATTCAAACCATAAAATGCATGTTGAGATCTTTTTCAATTCACTTTCAATGTATGTGGGATCAATATTTACCTATGGTATAATTTTCTTTTAATAATAGCTTCCATTCAAGTATTCATATGGCACTATATGAAGCGTTGTATGAAATGAGATGTCGCACACAAACTTGTTGGGATGATATTGGTGAAAGAAAACTTGTAGGCCCATAACATGTTGAGGAAACAATAGAAAAGGTGAATATTATCCAAACACACATCAAAGCTCCTCAATGTAGTAAAAATAGCTATGCTGATAACTGAATGAAGGATTTGGAATTTCAAGTAAGATATCAGGTTTTTTGGAAGGTATATCCATGGAAGGGTGTTATACGATTCGGTAAGAAGGTTAAATTAAGTCCTAGGTACATCAGACCTTTTTAAATCTTAGAACAACTTGAATTTGTAGCTTACCATTTGGAAATACTTCCATGTATCTCCCATGTTCATGATGTGTTCCATGTATCATTGTTGAGAAAATACATGCCTAACCCAATGCATGTAATCACCTATGAAGAAGTAGAACTGGAACCCAATTGGTCTTATTGTCAATATCCTATAAGGATTCTTGATACCAGAGAATAAGTGTTGAGGAACCGGACGACTTGTCTGGTAAAATTTGTTTGGAGAAACTATAAAATAGAAGAGGAAACGTGGGAACCTGAGGAGCATATGATGAAGAACCACCCGAATATTTTTATGTAAAAATATTTTAGAAATTTTGAGATCAAGATTATTTAATGGAAGTAAAAATAAAACAGCCCAAGCTTCCACTGTACACTTCTATTTGAATAATTCAATAGCTTGTGATATACGCAACTTCGAGTTCTAGCACACCACGAACAATCAAACTAGCCTTTTAAAAATTAGTTTTGAATAGAAATACCCACATTTTGAAATTTAAATTTTTTTTAAATGGTATTCATTCTTAGATTAAGAGTATCAAAATTAGCTTAGGGTGAATTTTTGGTATTTCTCTAAAAACATTCAATTTTTGATGAATATTGAAAAATACTTTGTTATTTTTTAAAACCGACTATTATTTAAATAATTATTATTATTAATTAAATTTATTTTAAAGTAAAAATAGATACATAATACCTATATTATTTCAATTTAATTCATTAGAGTCCTTTTATAATAATATTATATATATATAATTTTATTCAATCATTTAACACTTTTTTCCCACCTTCTCGTCCCATTTAAAAATTTGCATAAATCATAATTTTACCATTTCCGGGAATTGAATTTAAAAAATCTTAGAGACACGGTTTATATAAGAAAGTAAAATTTGATTCAATAGGATGAAAATAATTTTTGGTGAATAGTATCTTTTGAATCTTATTTATCACGGTTAAAAGTAAATAGGGTAATTAAAGGTAAAAATGATATTATAATTACCTAACACATGTCCTAATTCTATTGGGTAAGTTTATTTAGACAAAAATCAAACTAATGAATAAAATATGATCCTCTTTGATCCACTTGGATTAGATTAGGACATTTATTATTATTTTGTTTAATGAAAGGTTGAAAGTGTTATATTAAAATTTTTATAAGTAAACCATTTTTAATATAGAGTTATACATAAGATAAATTCAACTATAAATATTAATTCAAAATAAAAATATATTCCCTACATCATGGTATTTTATTTATAATTTTTATACATTAAATAATTAAACTTATTTATGACACAATGATGATGTAGTAATTACCTTACTAATGACTGATTAAAATAATTGATATTATAAATGTCCAAATAAATTTTAATTGACAATTTTGATAAATTACGGTAATTTTCTAGGATAATATGACATTTTAGTATTGATTTAAGGTGTTTTTTCTATGTAATCAAGTTATGTTGACTTTCACAAAAACCAAATTCTAAATAGTGTCAAAATTGACATAAATGAGTTAAAAAAATTACTATATTATTAAATGATATAATATTCTTAAAAATATATTTTTTGGACAAAGGACTTATATAATGATATATATTTTATTAATGAACTACTTTAGGTTTGATTTTGTTTATAGTACGTTTATTAACCATGTAATAAAGAAATACAAGAAGACATTGTTTAAATTAAACTATTTAACTAAGAGTTAATTATAAAATATAATGTTAATATAGTGACCTAAAATTGTCTAAAACCTATTTGATGAGATTATTTCGACCCATCCCTACCTTATCCTCAAAATAAATTCATTTGGAACCATTATAAACCGAAAATGATTTTATAAAAAAATTATATTTCATGCTTTTCCTAAAGTGACCCTCACCTCCCTTATAAAAGGTTACTTCCCCATATCCCAAAATCACATCTCCAAAACCATTTTTATTGTGAAAAAACATACTCAAATATATTTCCAACTACCTTAAATTCAACGTAGATGACTTGATTTGATCATAAATCCAACGTAAGGATCCCTTTTGATCAATTCAAAAATAAACACCCGAAGAAGAAGAAATAATTGCATCACCTCTTTCAAAACAAATTTCTTCTTCCACTTCCTCTTTCTATGTTGTTGACATAAAAAATAATAACTTAATTACCTTATACATACTATGATATTATTATAAATATTGTACAACCATATTCATTATTCTATCCATATTATGAATGACAAAATTATTGTACGTTCATATATACGGGTTACCGTCTCCACGTCGTAGTGTAGTTTGTTATACAACAATTCATTATTTGGGTGGGTATAATAATGAGTATAATTGATTTAAATAATAAATATAGCATGTTAATAATTATTTATAAGTAATATACCATCCAATTATATACAATATCACTATCAATAGAATGATATTATCGCTCGTGCATACGTACAGATTACCGTCTCCACGAACATGATGAGATTCATTCCCCATCGTAAATATTCAAGAATAATATTAATTTAATGATTTAAAATAATGATTAAGAAGAAAATATCATTCTATATATGAACCAAATACATCCTATACATAACAAACATGAATTATGTATCAAAACATATAAATGAAAATGAATCTGTTAACACTTGAAACAATGATACTACTGAAATATTATTAACAAAGAAATATTAGAAGATGATATATAATATCATATTTATGTATGTGGTTATTTTAAAATTTAATAGCAATGATTTAACTATTATACTGGAGGTTAACGTACACTTCACTCATAAAAGGTACAAGGTAATGATTAATTTTACAATTTCTTTATTATCTGAAGTTGTTTTTATGAAAGTATCTGCTCAAACTTCTTTATCATCTACATCCATGTTTCCTAAAAATAAATTTCAAACCATTTTTACTATTTTCTAGAATATTGGTTGAATTCATTTATACCCTTTTTGTCTTTTTATAAATTTTTTTGAAAGGAATCTTTCCGTCTTTTTCCAAACAAGGTACTTTATGACCTTCTCGACAAATTAACGTAAGTATGTTTTTTATCTTATACGTTAGGTGAGGATATTTTCTACCATTATAACAACTTTGAATCTTCCCTTACAATATTATAAGAATATTTTCAAAATAAATGTTTTCTTCTATAATTATGTTACTTTTAAATGATTTCAAAATAGAAAGAGACATTTCCCTCAAATAGTTGTGATTTCATCTATGTCAGCATCCTTTGATGGATTTTACACTTCTTTGAAGTTGATTTATTATGAAACATTATTCCATATTGTATTAAAAGTTTTGTGTTATGTTTGACTATGAGTGTGTTATATTTATTCCATTCATTGTTTATAGTTAAATTTTTAACATCTCGTATGCTATTTTTAATACGAATGTTTGTTATGTTTCAACTTTTTCAGATGAGGAATGCATTGGACTCAGTATGTAATGGGTGGAGCCTTCTATATCTCCTCGATGAATCGGTAGGTAAAATGAGACAAACTGGTGTCCTGGAACAAGGCCTTGAAAAATTATTATTTTTAGTATTGGCATGAGGCCTTGACTATGTGGTTATGATGTCCGGCATTATGCATTCCATAATTATAAAATTAGTTATTGATATTACCTGTGATTATTTGACTATTAGAATATCCATTTGAATAAGTAAATGGAATTATTAGATTTATCTTTTCCATATTATTCTGATGTTTAAGTTTAAAATTCTTTTGTTTTATTCTTATACATTTCCATAAATGTTTATTCTTTTTTTTAGAGTTTCTGTTATATTATTATCCTTACTAAGCATATGAGTTCACCCATTTCTTATGTTTTCTTATTGACATGATGTGAAGAAATATATTATTATTAAATTTTAGGGATAATCCAAAAGATATGTGTCCCACCCCAAGATTCCATGGTATGCTTCTCTTTTAATAATACAGTAGCATGTGTTGTACGCAACTTCGAGTTCTAACACATACCACAACCAATCAAACTAGCTGTTATGAATAGTAATACCCACTTTTTGAAATTTTATAAATTTTATCTCTCAAAATGGACTTCATTTTTTGGATTTGTAGTATCAAAATTATCCTAGGGTAAAATTTTGGAACTTTTCGGATAACATTTATATTTTGATGAATAGTGAAAATTACTAAATTTTAATTAAAAACAACTTTTTAATCTAAATAATTAATAGTGATAAATTATAAATTTGAGTGGTTTTAAAGTATATTTAGAATATATTTTTACCATTTAATACAGTTTTAGTCATTGGACATAATTTCACAATTAAAGCGGACATAAACAAGTATCAATCTTTTGATAGTTATTATATTTTAAAAACACGCTTTTTGTTTTCACAGCGGGAATTAATTTTAAATTAATTTCTACCAATTCTGTGTTTTGAATTTGGAAAAATGGATTCCATATTTGGAATCATGATGTCAGAATTGTGTAAATAGGTAACTTTTATTTTTAGACATTTTGAATAATTACTTCGGTAAATATTTTATTTACCATGGTTAAAGGGTAAATCCGGTAAATAAGGGTTAAAAAATAATATTATAATAATACTAAACTACCCTAAAACGTGTCCTAACCTTATGGGTGGATACATGTCCGACCATGGGAATCTTTGGGTCGATTTTGGGACCCCATGGAGACACTTGTAGGTGATAGGGACACTTTATTTTATTTTAGTTATACTAAATATAAAAATGACATAAACATATATCTTCTAGAAAAACAATTTTTACATAAGGTTATATATATTTGATTTTAGACTATAAATATTCATTAGATATAAAAAACTATTTCCTAAATAATGGTATTTTATTTATAATTTTTTGACATTAAATAATTTAATTTATTTATGACACAATGATGATGTCGTAATTACCATAATAGTGAAAAATTAGAATAATTGATATTATAAACACCCAAATAAATAAAATTTTAAACCTTTTTTGAATTAAACTAATTTTTATGTTTATATTACATGTTAGTATTTATTTAATTAACTTTTTTAGAAGCAATCATTCTGTTATAAGTTTTTTAAAAATCAATTATTGAATAGTGTCAAAATTGACATAAAAGAGTTTTTAAAAAAAATATTATATTATTAATTGATATTAAATTCCTAAAAATCTAAGGTTCGGATATGAGACTTATATAATGATATTTGTATCATTAATGGACCATTTGTGGGTTTCTCGGTTGTATATTGTAATTTTATTAACTGTATAATATAAAAATACAAAAAGACATTGTAAAAGTGAAACTAATTAACTAAGAGTTAGTACTTCAAGATAAGGTTAATATAGTGACTCAAACCTATCTAAATCCTATTGGTTGAGTTTTTTTCGACCCATAACCATCTTAACCTTTAAATAATCCACTTTTTAGCCATTAGAAACCGAATATGAATTTATTATAAAATAATATTTCTAGCTTTTCCAAAGGTGCCCCTCACCCCTCTTATAAAAGGGCACTCCCCCTTATCATTAATTCACACCTTAAAATCATTTTGGTTCATCCAACCCATACCCAAATACTCTCTCAAATTCCCTCACTTCATCCTAGATGCCTTCCTTTAGTCATAAATCTAACCTAAGGAGTCCTTTTCATCAAATCAAATGGAAGAACCCGAAGAAGAGGTAATTTTTCACCAACCTCTTTCATGTTCCTTTCTTCTTCAACTTCTTCTTTATAGGTTATTTCCTTTCTAAAATAATAATTATAGTATCGTCTATATACTGTGATGTTATTATATATATGGTTCAACCATATTCAGTATTCTATCAATCCTTTTAATGACATGTCACCATACGTGTGTACCTACGGCTTACCGTCTCCACGTCGTGGTGTAATTGTTATTCAATATATTATTATTTGGATGGGTATAATAATGATGTTTAATTCATGTAAATAATAAATATAACATGATAAGTATTCTGTATATATTATATACCATCCAATTATATATAATTTTAATACCAAAAGAATGATATTGTCGCTCATACGTACGTACGGACTACCGTCTCCATGAACGCGATGAGATTCATTCCCCATCGTATCCATTCAAGCTTAATTCTCATTTGATGACTAATAATAATGTTTAAGGACTTGATATCATTCTGGATATGAATAATATACAACCTATCCATAACAAGCACCGCTTACGTAACAAAACATATAAAATAAAACGAGTAAGTTAACACCCGAAACAATGATAATACTAAGATATAGTTAACAAATCAATGTTAAGAGATCATATATGATATCATATTAATGTATATGATTCTTGTATAATTTAATAGCAATTATTTTACCATTATACAGGATGTTAAACTACCCCCAACCAAGTAAAAGTACAAGGTAAGGGTTTATTTCGCAATCTCTCCATTATCCGAGGTTGTTTATGTGTAATGGTCTACTGGGACTTCTTTATCATCCACATCCATATTTCTTAAAAATGTTTTTCAAAACATTTTTAATATTTACTAGAATATGGGTTAAAGTCATCTATACCCTTTTTTTACTTTTTATAAGAGTTTTATAAAGGAATATTTTCGTCGGTTTCCAAACAAGTTGATTTTTGACCTTTTCGACAAAAGTAAGGTAAGAATGTTTTTTTAACTTATAAGGAAGGTGCGGTTATTCTATACCGTTATTTAAACTTTGAAGCTTCCCTTACAATATTATAAGAAAATTTTCAAAATAAATGTTTTATTTTATAATTATGTGATTTTTAAATGATTTCAAAAAAGAGATATTTCTCTCAAATAGTTTTGATTCCATCTATGTCAACATCCTTTGATGGATTTTTAGCTTATTTGAAGTTGATTTTTTTTTGATACAAAACATCCATATTGTATTGAAGGTTTTTTGATTTTTTTGATTGTGGATGTGTTATTTTTATACCATTCATGGTTTATGGAGAAAGTATTGGCATTTCGTATTCTATTTTTAATACGAATGTTTATGTTATGTTTAAACCTGTTCATATGAGGAATGCATTGGACTTAATATGTGATGGGTGGAGGCCGCTATAGTTCCCCGATGCATCAGTAGGTCTCATGAGACAATCTAGTGTCTTGGCACAAGGCCTTGAAAAAATTGTATTTTTATTCTTGGCATGAGGCCTTGGCTACGTGGTTATGATCGTCTGGATTTATGCATTCCATCATTATGAAAGTGTTTATTGATATTGCATGTGAATATTCGATTAGTAGAATATCTATGTGAATAAGTATATGGAATTATTTAATTATATTTCTTCCATATTATGTTTAAGTACAAGTTTAAAAGGATTTTGTTTTAGTTATACATTACCTTAAATGTTTATTCTTATTTATTAAAGTTTCTGCTATATTGTTATCCTTACTGGGCATTTGAGCTCACCCCTTTTAATGTTTTATTTTTCCCAGGATGCGAACAAGTAATTTATAAATGACCTACTAGGATAGTATGTGGGGATATGAGTTTGGACTATGGATACTATGTTTTTGTAGTTTTAATTTTATGATGTAATGTAAACTTTATGAATGTATCTAGTGTTTCCAAGGCTACTAAACTAATCGGTCTTTAGAGACTTGATCTTTCTTGTGATCATGCCAATGTTATATAATAATGCACCGACTCTGGGTAACTGGGTTCAGGGCGTTACAGTTGGTATCGGAGGAAGTTTAGTAAAAACCGTGGAAGCTAGATTTAGATAAACATTGATTAGAACACATAGACTTAAGATGGACGTTAAGGATTAGTATAGAAGAACTTCCTAGAATTTTGGTATTGTAGAGATTTTGTGAGTTTTTCGAGCAATACATCCTTGTCTGCATACGAGCAGGTAGGGGTGGCTCTGGCACAGATGTACCTAGTGGTAAAACCCGAAAACACTGCTTTGAGATAGACTCGAATGGGAACCGGTGCACGACAATGGGCCTTGCTGCACTCTTGGTTACGACACTCCCAGGGGATATGTTTAGGATAACTCTCAGTTTCTTTACAAATCATTATGAAGGGTTTATTAGTATATACTTCCTCAAAGAAAACATTTTTATGATTATGGATTATATCCATAAATATTTCAATTTATGTTAAGTGTTTTATAAGTATGGAATTATGTATTTTGATTCATAAACTGATCTAGTTTATGCCATTGTTTAGAAATGGCGCCTAGTGGAAGAAATGGAAACTGTATCAATAAATGCACTCCATGTAGAAATTTCCCTCCTACTCAAGATAATTATAGTGGAGATAGTGATGCAACTGGTGCTGATTAGCTAATCGCCATACTGGGACAACTCACTCAGGTTATGAATAATAACCTTACCCATATAGAGCATGCCGATCCGCAGCATGGAGGATCAATGTTAGATCACTTCATGAGGCAACAAACACCAACGTTCAATATGAGTAAAAATCCCTTAGTATCTGAGCAATGGATAAATTCCTTAGAGAACATATTCCATGCCTTGGGGAGTAGTGAAAGGGAAAAAGTTTTCATGGCAGTTTATCGCCTCACTGGAGATGTTGATCAATGGTGGTCATTGATACAAAACATGAAGTAAGATGATGAAGTATCAAATATGGAATGGAGGGAGTTCAAATATCTTTTTTTAGAAAAATACTTTCCTCGTGACCATCGAACTGATATGTAAAGGAAATTTCTGAGTCTGAGACAAAAGGAGGATGAGAATGTCGCAAACTATGAGGCTAACATTACAAGGTTTGTAAGGTATGTCGGAGATTATATACGTAACCCAAGAGGTAAGATTGATCATTTATTTGATGGGTTAAAACCATTTCTCCATCTAGCATTAGTCTCACAATCCTTCTCGTCATATGAAGACATTGTCTCATGTGCTATCAAGACAGGAAATGAATTTTCTAAGTCTTATGACTTTAAAGCAAAGCAGTAGAAGAAGAGATCTGCTGATCAATCTGGGAATGGAAATAAAGGGAAGAAAGGAAAATTTGAATATCCATCCTATAGTAAATGTGGGAAGAAACACCCTGGTACTTGCTTAAAAGGAATGGGAGTCTATTACAAGTGTGGTGAAAAAGGCCACCAATCTTGTGATTGCAAGGGGAAGAAGGAAGCTACTGATGTCCAATTCTACAATTGCAGGGAGATGGGACATTATGAAAATGAATGTCCTAAGCATCAGGGGAACTTACCTCAGAAAAGGCCAAGAGATCAAGTCCAATCATATGTTATCACTACTGCTGAGGTAGAAACTCCGAAAGACGTGGTGGTAGGTAATTTAATGGTTTCTTCAAGTTTAGGAAATGCTTTATTTGATTCTGGATCATCGCATTGTTTCATATCATCCCAGTTTTCTAAGACAATTAGATATTTCCAATTTGATTTAACAAGGGAGTTGTCAGTTAAAACTCCTAAGGGAATTATCATTGCAACAAAGTTTTATGAATCAGTCCCCATTGGAGCACATAAATATTCTTTATCTGCTGATCTCATCATCATACCTATGATAAAGATTGATATAATCCTCGGTATGGATTGTATTTCAGACAATGATATGAAGATTTATTATAAGAAGAAGGAGGTTACAATTTTGATGATGATGATAAGGAACACCTTATCTTTAGAGCAGAATCTTCACCACCTAATTCTTATCTAGATCCACCCCTAGTAGCTCAACTAAATTCAATTATTGGGGAGGAAGATAATGAAATGATTGTGGGTGAGGAAAGGAATGTTTAAATAGAGGATGTACCTATTCTGAAAGAATATGTTGACATGTTTCCCGAAGATTTACATGGACATCATCCAGAATGAGAAGTTGAGTTTTCCATTGATTTAATTCCTGGATCAAGGCCAATATCAAAGACCCCTTATAGAATGGCCACTATGTAATTTTTTGAACTCACGAAACAACTATAGGAATTGAGTAATAAGGGATTTATTCTCCCTAGTGTTTCTCCATGGGGAGCCCCTGTTCTTTTTGTTAAAAAGAAAGATGGATCTATGAGGTTATGTATCGACTACAGGGAGATCAATGCTATAATAATAATGAAAAAGTATCCCCTACCTCACATTGATGATTTATTTGACCAACTGCATGGAGCTCAATACTTTTCATAGATTTACCTTCGGTCTGGATACCATCAGTTGTGTGTGAAGAAGGAAGAAATTCGGAAGATAGCATTTCAAACCAGGTACGGGCATTATGAGTTTACGGTAATGCCTTTTGGGCTGACTAATGTGCCCTCCATATTCATAGATCTAATGAATAAAGTTTTCAAGGAATATCTAGATGAATTTTTGGTGGTATTTATTGATGATATCTTGGTATACTCCAAAAGCTACGAAGATCATGAAAATCACTTGCGTATTATCCTGAAGACTCTGAGAAGACATGAATTATATGGGAAGTTTAGCAAGTGTGAATTTTGGATTAAGGAGATTTCATTTCTTGGCCATATTGTCTCTAAAGATGGAATCTCTATTGATCCTTCTAAAAACAAGGCAATCCAAGAATGGCCTGCACCGACGAGTATAACTCAGGTACGCAGTTTTATTAGTTTCAGAGGTTATTATCGACGTTTCGTCCAGAATTTTGCCCGGTTGGCTAACCCATTAGCAAAGCTCACACGTAAAGGGGTTAAACTTGTCTAGACAAAAGAGTGTGAAGAGTGTTTTGAAGAACTGAAGAGAAGATTAGTCAATGCTCCTATATTGACTCTACCATCGGGGAATGATGGGTTCGTTATTTATAGTGATGCATTGAAGAAAGGACTTGGTTGTGTCCTTATCCAGAATGATAGGGTTATTGCCTATGCATCACGATAGTTGAAAATTTATGAACAAAACTATTCTACTCATGATCTCGAGGTAGCAGATTTGATCTTTTCTTTGAAGATATGGAGACACTACCTCTATGGTGAAAAATGTGAGATCTATACTGATCAAAAAAGTTTGAAGTATATTTTCTCACAAAAAGAACTCAACATGAGGAAAAGGTGATGGATTGAACTACTCAAGGATTATGATTTCATGATACACTACCACCCGAGGAAGCCAAATAAGGTGGAAGATGCTTTGAGTAGAAAAGATCATGGAGTTTTGAAAAATATGGGAGTAGAAAAGGATCCAATATACATAGATCTAGTAAAGATGGATATGGGAATCACCATGGAAGGTGAAACCTCAATACTTTTTCAAATGGTTTCCAAACCATCTTTACTAGAAATGATAAAGAGTTCTCAGACTGGAGATGAAGTGTTTCAAAAGAAGATTAAAGCTGTGAATGATGGGAGATTGAATGACTTTGTGTGTGAAGATGGAATTTTGAAGTTTGGGAAGAGACTTTGTGTTCCTGATATACCTGATCTAAAAAGGGAATTGTTGGACAATTCTCATAGTTCCAATTTCTCTATACACCCAGGGAGCACCAAAATGTATAGAGATTTGAAGGAACATTTCTGGTGAGACAATATGAAGAGGGAGATTACTGATTTTGTGTCAAGATGTATGGTTTTTCAACAAGTGAAAGCTGGAAGGCAGCAGTCCGGTGGAGTCATGCAACCTCTTCCCATACCAGAGTGTAAATGGGAAAATATTACAATGGACTTTGTCATGGGGCTACCAAAGACTCCTAGAAGGAATGATGTAATATGGGTTATTGTTGATCGTCTTACCATGTCAGAACATTTTCTTACTATAAGAGAATATCTACCACTGGAACGTATAGAAAGACTATATATTAATGAATTTGTGAGACTTCATGGAGTACCCCTATCGATTGTTTCAGATCATGATCCCCATTTTACTTCAAGATTCTGGAAGAGTCTTCAGAAGGCCTTGGATACTGAACTTTGTTTGAGCACTGCTTACCACCCTTAAACAGATGGACAATCAGAATGGACAATTCAAACCTTAGAAGACATGTTGAGATCTTTCTCACTTGACTTTCAGGGTATGTGGGATCAATATTTACCTCTGGTAGAATTTTCCTATAACAATAGCTTCCTTTTGAGTATTCAGATGGCACCATATGAAGCGTTATATGGAAAGAGATGTCGCACACCAACCTGTTGGGATGACGTTGGAGAACGAAAACTTGTTGGCCCAGAACTGGTGGAGGAAACAATGTAAAAGGTAAAGTTAATCCAAAACCACATCAAAGCAGCTCAAAGTAGGCAGAAGAGCTATGCCGATAACCGAAGGAAGGATTTGGAATTTCAGGTAGGAGAACATGTTTTCTTGAAGGTATCTCCATGGAAGGGATTTATACGTTTCGGTAAGAAGGTTAAATTGAGCCCTAAGTACATCAGACCATTCGAAATTCTAGAACGAATTGGGGTTGTAGCTTACCATTTTGCAATGCCACCAAATCTCTCTAAAGTTCACAATGTGTTCCATGTATCACTGTTGAGGAAATACATGCCTGACCTAACGCATGTACTCACCTATGAGGAATTAGAACTGGAACCTGATCTGTCTTATTGCGAAGAGCCCATCAGGATTCTTTATACAAGAGAAAAAGTGCTGAGAAACTGGACGACTCGTTTGGTAAAATTTTTGTAAAGAAACCATAAGATGGAAGAGGCAATGTGGGAACCCGAGGAACTTACGATGAAGAACCACCCGAGTCTTTTTATGCAGTAATATTCTATAAATTTCAAGGACGAAATTATTTGAAGGAGGGGAGAATGTAACACCCCAAGCTTCCACGGTACGCTTCCCTTTGAATAATACAGTAGCGTGTGTTGTACGCAACTTTGAGTTCTAACACACACCACAACCAATCAAACTAGCTGTTATGAATAGTAATACCAACTTTTTGAAATTTTATAAATTTTATCTCTCAAAATGGACTTCATTTTTGGATTCGGAATATCAAAATTAGCCTAGGGTAAAATTTTGGAACTTTTCGGATAACATTTATATTTTGATGAATAGTGAAAATTACTAAATTTTAATTAAAAACAACTTTTTTAATCGAAATAATTAATAGTGATAAATTATGAATTTGAGTGGTTTTAAAGTATATTTAGAATATATTTTTACTATTTAATACAATTTTGGTCATTTGACATAATTTCACAATTAAACCGGATATAAACAAGTATCAATCTTTTGATAGTTATTATATCTTAAAAACACGATTTTTGTTTTTACAGCAGGAATTAATTTTAAATTAATTTCTGCCACTTCAGTGTTTTGAATTTGGAAAAATGGATTCCATATTTGGAATCAGGATTTCATAGTTGTGTAAATAGGAAAGTTTTATTTTTAGACATTTTGAATAATTACTTCTGTAAATATTTTATTTACCATAGTTAAAGGGTAAATCTGGTAAATAAGGGTTAAAAAATAATATTATAATAATACTAAATTACCCTAAAATGTGTCCTAGATTTATTGGTGGAAACATGTCCAACCCTGAGCATCTTTGGGTCGATTTTGGGACCCCATGGAGCCACTTGTAGGTGATAGGGACACTTTATTTTAATTAAGTAATAATAAATACAAAAATTACATAAGCATATATCTTTTAGAAAAAAAATTTTACATAGGGTAATATATGTTGGATTTTCGACTATAAATATTCATTAGAAAGATAAACCAATTTCATACATAATGGTATTTTATTTATAATTTTTAGACATTAAAAAATGTAATTTATTTAGGACACAATGATGATGCAGTAATTACCATAATAGTGAAAAATTAAACTAATTGATATTATAAACACACACATAAATATAATTTGAATCTTTTTATGAATTAAACTAATTTTTTAGGTTTAAATGACATGTTAGTATTGATTTAATTACCTTTTTTGGAAGTTATCATTATGTTATGATTTTTACAAAAATCAATTATTGAATAGTGTCAAAATTGACATAAAAGAGTTTTTTTTAAAAAAATTATTATATTATTAATTGATATTAAATTCTTAAAAATATAAGGCTTATCCAAGAGACTTATATCATGATAGTTGTTTCCTTAATTGAACATTTGGGTGTCTCTTGGATGTATATAGTAATTTATTTACTATATAATATAAAAATACAAAGAGACATTGTAAAAGTGAAAATAATTCACTAAGAGTTAATACATCAAGATAATGTTAATATAGTGACCCAAACCTATCTAAATACTATTGGTTGAGTTTTTGTAGACCCATAACCACCTTACCATTAAATAATCCACTTTGGATCCATTATAAACTGAATATGAATTTATTATAAAATAATATTTCTAGCTTTTACAAAGGTGCCCCTCACCCCTCTTATAAAAGGGCACTCACCCTTCTCATTAATTCACAACTTCAAAGCCTTTTGGTTCGGCCAACCCCTGACCAAATACTCTCTAAACTTCCATCAATTCATCCTAGAGGCCTTCCTTTAGTCATAAATCCAACCTAAGGAGTATTTTTATCAAATCAAAAGGAAGAACCCGAATAAGAGGTAATGCTTTCACCACCCTCTTTCAAGTTCCTTTTTTCTTCAACTTCTTCTTTCTATGTTATTTCCATTATAAAATAATAAATCCAATATCTTATATATACTGTGTTGTTATTATAAATATGGTACAACCATATTCAGTATTCTATCCATCCTTTGAATGACACGTCACCATACGTGTGTACGTACGATTTACCGTCTCCACGTCGTGGTGTAATTGTTATTCAATATATTATTATTTGGATGGGTATAATAATGATGTTTAATTCATGTAAATAATAAATATAACATGATAAGGATTCTGTATATATGATATACCATCAAATTATATATTATTTTAACACAAAAATAATGATATTGTCGCTCGTTCATATGTACCGACTACCGTCTCCATGAACGCGATGAGATTCATTCTCCATCATATCCAATCAATACTAATTCTCATTTGATGATTAATAATAATTTTTAAGGACTTGATATAATTCTGGATATGAATAATATAAAACCTTTCCATAACAACCATGGCTTACGTAACAAAACATATAAAACAAAATGAGTAAGTTAACACCGGAAACAATGATAATACAAAGATATTGTTAACAAATCAATGTTAAGAGATCATATATGATATCATATTAATGTATATTATTCTTGTATAATTTAATAACAATTATTTCACCATTATACAAGAGGTTAACCTACCCCCAACCAATAAAAATTACAAGGTAAGGGTTTATTTGGCAATCTCTTCATTATCTGAGGTTGTTTATACGTAATAATCTACTTGGACTTCTTTATCATCAACATCCATGTTTCGTAAAAATGTATTTCAAAACATTTTTACTATTTACTATAATATGGGTTAAATTCATTTATACCCTTTTTTGACTTTTTATAAGAGGTTTATAAATGAATTTTTCTGTCGTTTTCCAAACAAGTGACTTTTTGACCTTTTTGACAAAACTATGGTAATAATTTTTTTAACTTATACGGAAGGTGTGGTTATTCTCCGCCGTTATTACACCTTTGAAGCTTCCCTTACATGCTTATAAGAAACTTTTCAAAGTAAATGTTTTATTTTATAATTATGTGGTTTTTAAATGATTTCAAAAAAGAGATATTTCTCTCAAATAGTTTTGATTTCATCTATGTCAACATCATTTGATTGATTTTAAGCTTATTTGATGTTGATTTATTATGATATGAAACTTCCATATTGTATTGAAGGTTTTGTGATTTTTTTGACTGTGGATGTGTTATTTTTATACCATTCAAGGTTTATGGAGAAAGTATTGGCATTTCATATGCTAGTTTTAATACGAATGTTTATGTTATGTTTAAACCTGTTCATATGAGGAATGCATTGGACTTAATATGTGATGGGTGGAGCCCGCTATAGATCCTCAACGCATCAGTAGGTCTCACGAGAAAAACTAGTGTTTTGGCAGAAGGCCTTGACAAAATATTGTTTTTAGTCTTGGCATGAGGCCTTGGCTATGTGGTTATGATAGTCTGGAATTATTTATTCCATCATTATGAAAGTGGTTATTGATATTGCATGTTATTATTCGATTAGTATAATATCCATGTGAATAAGTAAATGGAATTATTTCATTTTATTTTTTCCATATTATGTTGAAGTTCAAGTTTAAAAGGATTTTGTTTTAGTTATACATTTCCTTAAATGTTTATTCTTATTTATGAAAGTTTCTGCTATATTGTTATCCTTATTGGGCATTTGAGCTCACCCCTTTCAATGTTTTATTTTTCCTAGGATGTGAAGAAGTAATTTATGAATAATCTGTTGGGATAGTATGTGGGGATATGAGTGTGGACTATGGAGACTATGTTGTTTTAGTTTTCATTTTATGATGTAATGTAAACTTTATGAATGTATCTAGTGTTTCCAAGGCCAATAAACTAATCGGTCTTTCGAGACTTGATCTTTCTTGAGATCATGCAAATGTTATGTAATAATGCACCGACTCTGGGTAACTAGGGTTGGGGTGTTACAATATGAGTGTGTTCACATGGGACACAATTTTTTTTCATGATGTAATGTAAAACATATGTATGTATATAATACTTCTAAGGCTACTAAAAAATTCGGTCTTTCGAGACATGATCACTTGTGATCATGATATTGTTATATAATAATGCACTGACACATGGTAACTAGTTTCGAGGCATTACACAACCAAATGAAGATGTTGATCCCATCAGTAACACCTCATTCTTCCACAGTATGTTTCTTTTGAAATAATACAATAACATGCATTGTACACAACCTCGAGTTCTTGCATAGAACCACTAATGAAACTATCTGTTATGAATAGTAATATCCACTTTTAGAAATTTTATGAATTTTATTTTTTAAAATTGAATTTATTTTTTGTTTTGTAATATCAAAATTAACATAGGGTGAATTTTTGGTATTTTTCTGAAAACATTTAATTTTTGATGAATAGTGAAAAACACTGCATTATTGTTTAAAACCTACATATTATTTAAATAATTATTTATTTTATTTTAATTTATTTTAATTCTAAATAGATACATAATACCTATATTATTTTAGTCTAATTTATTGGAGTCTTTTTATAATAAGATTAAATTTATAAAATTCTTCTGATCTTTTCAACTTCTTTTACCCACCTTCTAGGCACGTTAGTAATTTTGCATAAAATGTAATTTTACCACTTCTGTGAATTGAATTTTAAAAAACTGGGAGACATAGTTGACTTCATTAAGTAAAATGTTTTTTAATAATATTAAAATAAGTTGTGGTGAATGGTAACTTTTGGATTTTATTTACCACGGCTAAAAGTAAAGAGGGTAATTAAAGGTAAAAATGATATTATAATTGCCCGAACACATGTCCTAATTCTGTTGGATAAGTTTATTTTAACCAAAATAAACCATTGGAATAAAATATGATTTTATTTGATTCAAATGGATTAGATTATGAAATTTTTTATTTTTTATTTAAAGAATTGTTAAAAGTGTTAAATTGAAATGTTAATAACTAAAAAAAATTTAATATCAGGTTATATCTAAGATATATATGATTATAAATATTCATTATAGATCTAGAAAGATTTTATACATAATGGTACTTTATTTGTAATTTATAGACATTGAATAATTAAATTTATTTATGACTGAATGAGGATGCAAAAATTTCCTTATTAATGATAGATTAAAATAATTAATATTATAAATTTATCAATAAATTTAAATTGAGACTACTGATGAATTACATATATTTTAAAGGTTAATATGACATTTTAATATTTATTTAATATATTTTTGTTAAAAAATAATGTTTTTTTTACTTTCCCAAAAACTAAATACTAAATAGTGTCAAAATTGACAGAAATGAGTTTTCAAAAAAAAAATACTATATTATTAAATAATTTAATATTCTTAAAAATATAAGGTTCTTACAAAGGACATACAGAATGATATATATGTCATTAATGAACCACATGGAGTTCTCTTGTAATTGTATTGTAATTTTTTAACCATGTAATATAAAAGTACAAGAAGCCATTGTAAAAGTTAAACTATTTAATTGAGAGTTAAATATAAATGATAAGTTTAATATGGTAACCTAAACCTGTATAAAACCCATTTTTGTGAGGTTTGTAACTCAGACCCACCTTTATTTGAAACAAATCCTTTTTGAGCCATTATAAACTTAATATGATTGTATAATAAATCAATATTTCAAGCTTTTCTGAAAGTGACCCTCACCACTCTTATAAAAGGGTATATTCATTTCTCTCAAAATCACACATCCAAAGCCATTTGTCTCAGCGAATACCTAATCAAATATATTTTCAACTACCCTCACATCAACATAATGGCCTTAATTTTTTTATGAAGACATTCTAAGGATCACTTTTGATCAAATCAAAAGGAAGCACCAAAAAAAGATGTAATAATTTCATCACCTCTTTCAAAGTTCTTTTCTTCTTCCACTTCCTCTTTCTTTGTTGTTCCCATACCAAAATAATAACTCCAATACCTTACATATACTATGATTTTATTAAAAATTTGGTACAGCAATATTCATTATTATATCCATCATATGACTGACAAAGTCACCATACGTGTGTACGTATGGTTTACCATCTCCACGTCGTGGTGCAATGTGTTATTCAACACTTCATCATTTGGATGGGTATAATAATGAGTACAATTGATGTAAATAATATATATAACATGTTAATTATTTTTCATATATGATATAATATCTAATTACATATTATTTCACCATCAATAGAATTTTATTGTCGCTCATGCGTACGTACAGATTACCGTCTCCACGAACGCGATAAAATTTATTCCCCATCATAACCATTCAAGAATAATTTTCATTTTGTGATTAAAAATAATTTTTAAGAACTTAATATCATTCTGGATATAAATCAAATACATCCTATCCATATCAATCATGACTTACGTAAAAAAATACAAAGTAAAATGAATCATTTAACACCCAAAACAGTGATACTACTAAACAAATATTAACAAATAAATATTAGAAGATCATATATGATATCCTATTTTTGTATGTGATTCTTGTATAATTTAATAGAAATTATTTAACTATTATATTAAATTTTAATGTACCATATACCAAGTAAAAGTACAAGGAGAGGGTTAATTTTACATTCTCTTTATTATGTGAGGTTGTTTATATGTGAGTATCTACTAGGACCTCTTTATCATCTACATATTTGTTTCTTAAAAATGTATCTCCACACACTTTTTAATATTTACTATACTATGGGTTAAAGTCATTTTACCCTTGTTTGACTTTTTATAAAATGGTTTGAAAGAAATATTTCCATCGCTTTCCAAACAGTGTACTTTATGACCTTTTCGAAAAATTAAGGAAAGAGTGTTATTATATAACTTATATGGGGGGTGATTCTATTTTTCGTTGTTATAACACATTAAAATATTCAATTATTATATTAAAAGAATATTTTCAAAATAAATTTATTTTTTTATAATTATTTTACTTTTAAATGATTTCAAAATAGAAAGTGATATTTTTCTCAAATAGTTTTGATTTTATCTATGTCAACATCCATTGATTGATTTTACACTTGTTTGAAGTTGATTTATTATTATACAATATTACATTTTTTATTGAAGGTTTGGTGATACGTTTGACTATGGATGTGTTATTTTATTCCATCCATGGTTTATGGTTAAACTATTAACATTACATATTCTAGTTTTAATACGAATATTTATGTTACGTTTTTACCTTTTCATATGAGAAATGCATTGGACTTAGTGAGTGACAGATGGATCCTACTATAGTTCCTTGATGCATCGGTAGGCCTCATGATACAAACTAGTGTCTTGACACAAGTCCTTGACAAAATATTATTTGTAGTCTTCGTACGAGGCCTTGACTATGTGGTTATGATGTCTTTCATTATGCATTCCATCATTATGAAATTAGCTATTGATATTACAAGTGCTTATTTGACCAGTAGAATATACATGTGAATAAGTAAATGGAATTATTTGATTAATATTTTCCATATTATGCTAAATTTTATGTTTAAAAGGCATGTGTTTTCGACTTATACATTTCCTTAAATGTTTATTCTTATATATGAAATTTTCCGCTATATTGTTATCCTTACTAAGAACCTGAGATCACCCCATTCTATGTGTTATTTCTCTTAGGATGCAAATAAGTATATTATGACTGACCTGCAGGGATAGTCTAATAGGGATGAATATGTTAAAAGAAGACACAATGTTTTTATTTCTTTATTTCATAATGTAATTTCAAACTAATTTTTGTATCTAGTACTTCCAAGGCTACTAAATTGATCAGTATTTCGGGATTTGATCCCTTTTGATCATGATAATGTTATGTAATAATGCACTGACTCTGAGTAACTAGGGTCAGTGCATTACATTTAGTATCAAAGGAAGTTTAGTATGATCATTGGAAGCTAGATTTATAAAAACTCTGATTAGGGAACATTATCCTAAGATTGTCATTTAATATTTTTATTGAGAAACATCCTAGAATTTTGGTATAGATTTTGAGTATTTACCAAGAGTAACATCCATGTCGAGATATGAGCAGGTAGAGGCAGCTCTGGCATAGATATACCTAGGAGTGAAAACTCCGACAAGGAGTTTTAGTCTTGATCTATGGTATCTTTGTACATGACCATGAGCCTTGCTGCAATCTTGGTTATGAAACGCCCATGGGATATGCTTAGGATAATTTACATTTTATTTACAAACCATTATGAAGGATTTGTGAGTAAATAGTTTTTCAATGAAAATATTTTTTTATGATTATAGATTATATGAATAAACTATTCAATTTATGTTATGTATTATACAAGATTGGAAATATGTATTGTGATTCATAATCTAATATAGTGTATTCCATTGTTTAGAAATGGTGCTTGGTGGAATGAAAGGAAAACTTATCAACACATGTAATCCATGTAGGGATCTCCCTCCTACTCAAGATAATTATAGTGGAGCTGGCGATGCAATCAGTGTTGAATAACTTATTACCATACTGGGACAACCCACTCAGGTTATGAATAATAACCTTACCTGTATGGAGAAAACTTATCCACAACGTGGAGGATCAATGTTAGACCACTTCAAGAGGAATAACCCACCAACCTTAAATGGGACTACAAATCCATTTTTATTTGAGAAATGGATAGGTTCCATAGAGAAAATATTTCATGCTTTGGAGAGTAGCGAATGGGAAAAAGTTGTTGTGATAGTTTATCGCCTCACAAGAGATGTAGATCAATGGTGGTAATTAATTCAAAATACAAAGGAGGATGAATAAGTATCAAATATAGAATATATGGAGTTTAAAGAGAATTTAATTGAAAAATACTTTCTTCGTGACCATCGAATGGATATGTAATGAAAGTTTATGAGTCTGAGGAGAAAGGAGGATGAGAATGTCGCAAAGTTGGAGGATAAATTTGAACAGTTTGCATTTAGTGAAGCATATTATATGCGTAATCCAAGGAGTATTATTTATCAATTCTTTGATGGGTCAAAATAAAATTTATGTCCATCATTAGTCTCACAATCTTTCTCATTGTACGAATGTATTGTCTTGTGTACTATCAAGATCGAAAAGGAATTCTCAAAGCCTTATGACTTAAAAAAAATCAAGAGTATAAGAGATCTATTGAACAGTCTAGAATTGAAAATAAGGGGACGAAGGAAAAATTAGATTTTCCATCCTGTAGTAAATATGGGAAGAAACACCTCGGTACATGCATGAAGGGAATGAGATTCTGTAACATGTGTAGGGAAAAAGGCCACCAAGCTCATGATTTCAAGGGAATGAAAGAGGAAATCAATGTTGAATGCTACAATTGTAGAGAAATGAGGCATTATGAAAATGAATGTTATATGCGCCATGGAAACATACCCCAGAAATGGCCAAGGGACCAAGGAAAAGCTTATGTGATCACTACTTCTATGATTGAAGCTTCGAATGACATGGTGGCAGGTAGTTTAATGGTTTTCTCAAGTTTATTCACTGCTTTATTTGATTCGGGATCATCACATTGTTTCATATCATCCCAATTTTCTATGAAAATTAGATATTTTCAATTTTATTAAACAAGGGAGTTTTTAGTCAAAACTCCTAAGGTAAGTATCAATTCAACAATGTTTTGTGAATTAGTTCCCATTAGGGCATATGAACATGCTTTATCTGATGATCGCATCGTCACACCCATGATTTAATTTGATGTAATCCTTTATATGGATTGTATTTTGGACTATGATATGAAAACTTATTTTAATGAGATGGAAGTTAAACTTTTCTAAGATGATTAGGAGTACCTTATCTTTAGAGAAAAAACATCACCATTTGATTCTTATCTAGATCCGCCCCCAGTAGCTCAACTAAATTCAATTATTGGGGAGGAAGAGAGTGAAGTAACTATGGGTGAGGAATGGAATGTTTAAATAGATTAAGTACATATTATTCAAAAATATGTTGATGTGTTTCCAGAGGATTTACCTAGACATCCTCCATAATGATAAATTGAGTTTTCCATTGATTTAATTTCTAGTTCAAGGCCCATATTGAAGAACCCATATAAAATTCCCACTGTGAAATTAGTGGAACTAAATAAACAGCTAAAGGAATTGAGTAATAAAGGATTTATTCACCCTAGTGTTTCTCAATGGGGAGACCCTGTCCTTTTTATAAATAAGAAATATGGATTTATGAGGTTGCGAATTGACTATAGGAAGATCTATACTATAAAAATAAAGAACAATTATCCCCTACTTTGCATTGATGATTTTTTGATCATATTCATGGAGATCAATATTTTTCAAATATTGAAATTCGATATGGATATCATCAGTTCTTTGTGAAGAAGGAATAAATTCTAAAAGTAGGCATTTTGAACTAGGCACGGGCATTACGAGTTTACAGTAATGCTTTTTGTACTAACTAATGTACTCTCTATATACATGGATCTAATGAATAGAGTTTTCAAGGAATATCTTGATGACTTTGTAGTGTTATTTATTAACGATGTCTTGTTATACTCAAAAAGCTATAAAAATGATTAAAATAACATGCACACTAATATGAAAACCCTCTGAAGAAATGAATTATATGGGAAGTTTAGCAAGTGTGAATTCTGGCTTGAGGAAATTTCATTTCACTGCCATATATTCTCTAAGTATGGAATCTCTATCAATCCTTCAAAGACCAAGGCAATCCAAGAATGTCTACCACCGACATGTATAATTGAGGTATGAAATTTTATTGGTTTAAAAAGTTATTATCAGCATTTGACCTAGAATTTTTCCTGATTAGCTAAACCATTAACCAAGATCACACGTAAAGGGGTTAAATTTCTTTGGACAAGAGTGTGAATAATGTTTTGAAGAACTGAAGAGAAGATTAGTCAATGCTTTTATCTTTAATATACCATCAGGTAATGATGGGTTTGTTATTTATAGTGATGCTTCAAAGAAAGGACTAGTTCGTTTCCTTATGAAGAATGATAGATTTATTACCTATGCATCACGACAGCTCAAAATTCATGAACAAAACTATCCCACTCATGATCTTGAGTTAATAGCTGTAATTGTTTTTTGATAATATGGAGAAACTATCTCTATAGTGAAAATTTGAGATATATAACAATCACAAGAGTTTTAAGTATATTTTATCACCGAAAGAACTCAACATGAGGCAAGTATGATGTCTTCAAATACTCATGAATTATTATTTCACTATACACTACCACCTGGGGAAGGAAAATAAGGTCGTAGATTCTTTGAGCAGAAAAAAACATGGTGTTTTGAACAAGATAAGAGTTGAAACGGATCATATGATCATGGATCAAGTAAATATGGGTATGGTAGTAGTCATGGAAGGTGAAATATCAATAATTTTTCAATGGATTCCAAACAATCATTACTAGAATGGAAAAAATGTTTGGGGACTAATGATGAGGAGTTTCGAAATAAAATTAAATATGTGAACGACGAGAGATTGATCGACTTCATATATGAAGATTGAATTTTGAAATTTGTGAAGAGACATTGTGTTCCTGACATACCTAATCTAAAAATGTAATTTTTAGATAATGCTCATACATTCAATTTCTTTATAAACCCTAGTGTCACTATGATGTATAGATATTTGAAGGAACATTTTTGGTTGGACAACATGAACAGGAATATTGATGATTCTCTTTCAAGATGTATGGGTTTTCAACATGTGAAAGCTGGAAAACAATATCCTAGAGGAGTCATGCAGCCTCATCCCATACCTGAGTGGAAATGGGGTGATATTATTATGGAATTTTTCATGTGGATGCCAATGAATCCAAGAAGTAATGATGCAATATGGGTCATTGTTGATCTTCTTACCAGGTCAGCACATTTTCATATTATAAGAGAATATTTACCACTTGAATGTTTAGCAAGACTATAAATTAATGAATTTTTAAGAATTCATGGAGTACCCCTTTCAATTGTTTCTGATTATGATCCCCATTTTACATCATGATTCTATAAAATTATTCAGAAGGCCCTCAATACTGAACTTTGTTTGAGCATTGCCTACCACCCTCAAACTGATGGACAACCAAAACAGACTATTCAAACCTTAGAAGACATGTTGAGATCTTACAAACTTAACTTTATAGTTATGTGGGATAAATATTTACCTCTGGTAGAAGTTTCCTATAAAAACAGTTTTCCATTCAAGTATTCAGATGGTACCATATGAAGTGTTATAAAGAAAGAGATGTCGCACACTGGCTTTTTGGGATGATGTTGGTGAAAGATAGCTCGTAGGCCCAGAACTTCTTAAGTAAAAAATGAAAAATGTGAAGATTATCCAAACCCACATCAAAGAATATCAATATAGGAAAAAGGGCTATACCGATAACCAAAGGAAGGATTTGTAATTTCAAGTAGGAGATCATGTTTTATTGAAGGTATCTCCGTGGAAGGGTATTATATGATTTGGTCCAAATGGTAAAATAATTCCTAGGTACATTAGACCTTTCAAATTTCTATGAGGAATTGGTGTTGTAGCTTACCATTTGAATATGCCTCCAAGTCTCACCAAAGTTCAGGATGTGTTATCCATATCACTATTGAGAAAGTATATGCCGAACCCAACGCATGTACTCACCTATGAAGAAATAGAACTGGAACTTGATCTGTCTTATTTTGAAGAGTCTATCAAGATTCTTGATACTATAGAACAAGTGCTGAAAAACTAGACAACTAGTTTGGTAAAAGTTATATGGAGAAACCATAAGACAGAATAGGTAACGTGGGAACCTAGGTAACTTATGATGAAAAACCGCCCAAATCTTTTTATGCAGTAATATTCTAGAAATTTCGAGGAAGACATTGTTTGAAGAGGAAATAATGTAACACTCCAAGCTTCCATGGTATGTTTCTCTATGGATAATTCAATAACTTTTATTGTACGCAACCTCGAGTTCTATCACACCAGGACCAATAAAAGTAGCTGTTATGAATAGTAATACCCACTTTTTGAAATTTTTTAAATTTTATTTTTCAAAATGGACTTCATTTTTGGATTCAGAATATCAAAATTAGCTTAGGGTAAATTTTTGGTATTTTTCTGAAAACATTCAATTGTTGATGAATAGTGAAAAAAATTTGTGTTATTATTTAAAACATACGTTTTATTTAAATAATTATTTATTTAATTTAATTTTTTATTATGTCAACATAGATAAATAATACCTATATTAGTTCAATGTAATTAATTTGTGTCATTTTATAATTAGATTATATGTATAGAATTTTACTGAACATTTTAACGTCTTTCACTCACCTTCTAGACACATTAGCAAATTTGAATAAAACATAATTTTACCGCATCTATGAATTGAATTTCAAATACTTTAGAGACATGATTGACATAAATATATAAAATTTTGTTCAATAGGATGAAAATAATTTTTTTGTGAATAGTATCTTTTGGATTTTATTTACCACGGTTTAAAGTAAATAGGGTAATTAAATGTAAAAATGATATTATAATTACCCTCAAAAATTTCCTAATTATATTGGATAATTTTATTTCGACAAAAATAAACCTTAGGAATAAAATATTATCCTCTATGATCCACTTGGATTAGATTAGAACATTTATTATATTTTATTTAAAGAAGAGTTAAAAGTGTTAAATTACAATTTTAATAAATAAAACATTTTTAATATATGGTTATACATAAGATAAATTTAACTATAAATATTTATTAGAAAGATAAAAATATTTCCTATATAATGGTAATTTATTTATACTTTTTAGACATTAAATAATTAAATTTATTTATGACACAATGATGATGCATTAATTAACTTATTAATGAAATATTGAAATAATTAATAATATAAATGTAACAAATAATGTAAATTGAGAGTTTTGATTAATTAAACAAATTTTAAAGGTTAATATGACATTTTAGGATTGATTTAATATATTTTTTTCAAAGCAATAAATTTCTTTTTACTTTCACAAAAATGAAATACTAAATAGTGTGAAAGTTGACATAAATGTGTTTTTAAAACAAATACTATATTATTAAATGATGTAATATTCCTAAAGATATAAGGTTCTGTCAAAAGACTTAAATAATGATATATATGTCATTAATGAACATATTGGGGTTCTCATGTCATTTTATTGTATGTTTATAAACCATGTAATATACAAGTACAAGATGATATTGTAAAAGTTAAACTATTTAACTAAGAGGTAAATTTAATAGATAAGGTTAATATGGTGACCTAAACCTCTATAAAACCTATTGGATGAGTGTCTTTCAACCCATAACCACTATATCATCGAAATAAATTGTTTTGGAGCCATTATTAATTTAATAGTATTGTATAATAAATTAATATTTCATGTTTTTTCTAAAGTTACCATCACCTCTCTTATTAAAGGGTACTTCCCCTTATCTCAATATAACACCTCCATAGCCATTTGTCTCAGCCGAAACCTAATATAATATCTTCCTAGATACCCTAAATTCAACCTAAATGACTTATTGTGATCATAAATCAAACCTATGGATCCCTTTTGATCAAATCAAAATAAAGAACCCAAAGAAGAGGTAGTAATTTTATTCCCTCTTTCAGTGTTCTTTTCTTCCTCCACTTCCTCATTCTTTCTTGTTTCCATACCAAAATAATTACTCTAGTACATTATACATATTGTGATGTTATTATAAATATGGTAAAACTATATCCATTATCCTATCCATCCTATGAATGACATAGTCAACAAACGTCCGTACGTACGGCTTACCATCTCCACATCGTGGGGTAGTTTGTTATTCAACACTTCATCATTTGGATGGGTATAATAATCAGTATAATATATGTAAATAATAAATATAAAAAGTTAGTTATTAATTATATATTATATACCATCCAATTACATATTATTTCACCATCAATAGAATGGTATTGTCGCTCGTGCATACGTACGGGTTATCGTCTCTACGAACGCGATGAGATTCATTTCCCATCATAACTATTCAAGAATAATTTTAATTTTATGATTAAGAATAATGTTTAAGGACTAAATATCATTTTGTATATGAATAAAATACATAAAATCCATATCAAATAAGACTTATGTAACAAAACATATAAAATAAAATGAATCAGTTTACACCTGAAGTAATGATTCTACTAAAATATTATTAACAAAGCTATTTTAGAAGATAATATATGATATCATATTTATGTATGTGGTTATTTTATAATTTAATAAAAATGACTTAACTATTATAACATATTTTAACATACCATAGGCCAAGTAAAACTACAAGATAAGGGTCAATTTTACAATATCTTTATTATCTAAGATTTTTTATACGTGAGTATCTACTGGGACCTCTTTATCATCTGCATATGTGTTTCTTAAAAATTTATCTAAAAACATTTATTACTATTTACTATAATATGGTTTAATGACATTTATACTCTTCTTTTACTTTATAAAATATTTTTAAAGGAATCTTTCTGTCGCTTTCCAAATAAGGTACTTTATGACCTTTCAGAAAAATTATTGAAAGAATGTTCTTATTTAACTTATATGAAAAGTGTAGCTATTTTCCATTGTTGTAACATCTTTTAAGAATACCTTAAAAACTTATATGAATATTTTAAAAATAAATATTTCTTTTATTATTATGTGAATTTAAAATTATTTCAAAATGGAAATAGATATTTCTCTCAAATAGTTTTGATTTCAACTATTTCAACATCCTTTCATAGATTTTACACTTGTTTAAAGTTGAATTATTATGATAAAATATTTGATATTGTATTGAATATTTTATGATATTTTTGACTTTGGATTTATTATTATATACCATTCATGGTTTATGATTAATGTATTAATATTTTTTATTATAGTTTTAATACGAATGTTTATGTTATGTTTCATCTTTTTCATATGTGGAATGCATTTGACTTAGTAAGTGACGAGTGGATCCCGCTATAGATCTTCAATGAATCGGTAGGTCTTATTAGAAAAACTAGTGTCTTGGTACAAGGCCTTTACAGAATATTATTTTTAGTCTAGGAACAAGGCCTTGACTATATGGTTATGATGTCTGGCATTATTCATTTCATCATTTTGAAATTGGCTATTGATATTACATGTTATTATTCGACTAGTACAATATTCATGTGAATAAGTAAATGGAATTATTTGATTTAACTTTTCTATATTATGTTGGTTTTTATATTTAAAAGGCTTGTGTTCTAGTCTTATACATCTCCTTAAATTTTTATTCTTATTTATGAAAGTTTCCTCTATATTGTTATCCTTACTAAGCACTTGAGCTCACCCCTTTCTATGTTTTATTTTTCTAAGGATATGAATAATTATATTATGACTAACCTGTATTGATAGTCTAAGGGAGATGAATGTGTTCAAAGGAGACACAATTTTGCTGTTTTTAAATTTCATAATGTAATTTAAAACTTTTTTTGTATCTATTACATCCAAGGCTACTAAACTGATCCGTCTTTCCTGATTTCATCCCTTGTGATCATGAAAAAGTTATGTAATAATGCACTGACTATGGGTAACTAGGGTCGGGGCATTACACCATCCTTTTTTGAAGTCCATAGAGAATGCTACCAATATTTCCTCATGTGTTTGGATAGTCCACTCAGATTGGCCAATAGTTTGCGGATGATAAGTTGTACTGATCTTTATATTAGTATTCAAATCATGTTAGAGACTCTTCCAGAACATAAAAGGTAATATAAGATATTGATCGAATACAGTAGATAGTTGTACTTCATGTATCCTTAACACATCTATAATATATATCCATTCCAGTCGATCCAATGAAAAATACTCTTTGATTTCATGGATGTGTGCAGTATTTATAAAATGATCCACAATAACCCAGCTAGAATTGTTTCTATTGGATTTCTTCAAATTTCCAGTGACAAAGTCTGTGGTGATGTTCACCCATTTCCATGTTGGTATGGGTAATGGTTGCATCATCCTCTTCTACTTTTTTCACATAGCCTTTACATTCTTACATACAAATCACTTTGATGTATACCCATCAATCTCCTTTTTCATGTAATCCAACCAATAAAGCTATTGGAGATCTCAATACATAATTTTGTATCCTAGGTGAATGGAGAAATTCCAAATATGTGCATCATCCAAAAGATCATTCTTTAACTCTTAATTTTATTGAACATGTATTCTTGACCTAAATCTCACAATTCCTTATTCATTAATAATTAAATCTGAGGATTTACCTTTTCTGATAGTTTTCACTTTCTTCCAAATTCCCACATCATCTGTGGAGCATCCTTTAACCTTTATAAAAGAGATAGTTGAGAAATAATTTGTGAATGGATTGATGATGTTCCCTTATTTATGATTTCCATGTTTATCTTCCTCAAATTGTATGGGATTTGATCCATTTTATTTCTCATTAATGATAAAATTGTTGGGTCCTTTCTTGATAGAGAATCATCCACCTTTTTATTGTTCCTAGGATGGTAATGGATTGAGGAGTTGTAGTCTTTGATCAGATCTATCCATCTATGTTGGAGCTTATTCGATTCTTTCTGTGTGAATAAATACATGAGGCTTTTGTGATCCATGTATATTTCAAACGTCTCCCAAAATAGGTAAAGTCACCAAATTTTCAAAGAGAAGATTAATGCATCCAATTCCAGATCATGAGTTAGATAGTTTTTCTCATGAACATTGAATTTCCACGAAGCATAGGCAATGACTTTGTCATTTAGAATCAACACACAACCCAGTCCCTTCTTGGAAGCATCACTAAATACCACAATAAAGTTCTACACTTGTGGGTAGTGTTAGCACGGGAGCAGTGATAAGCCTCATCTTCAAGTCCTCGAAGTTATCTTCACATTAATCACTCAAAGATAAATTTAATCCCTTCCAAGTTATATTGGTTAGAGGATTGAAAAATCAATGAAAATTTCTCAAAAATCTGTGATAATATTCAGCTAACCCTTTGAAGCTATGGATATTCGTTACTGATGCTGGCCTCAGGCATCGCTCAATTACAGCTATCTTGGAGGGATCCACAGATATCCCATTACTTGTGATGACATGACCAAAGAATGAGAACACCTTCAACCAGAACTCACACTTGTTGTAATTTTCATTTAGATTCTCCTTTCATAATGTCTCTAGTATAGTTCTTAGAGGCTCCTCATGGTCCTCCTAGGTTTTGGATTATATTATAATATTGTCTATAAGGAATACCAAAATTTTTTTGAGGTAATCTATAAAGTCTCTATTTATCAAGTCCTTGAAGATTGATAGAGCATTGGTGAGTCCAAAATCCATTACTATGAATTGATAGTACCCATATTTTGTACAAAAAAATATTATTGGGGATATCCTCCCTCTTCACCCATAATTGGTAATACCTAAACCTTAAATCCAACTTGGAGAAGTATTGTGCCCCATGTAGCTTATCGAACAATTCATCAATTTGTGGCACGGTATACTTGTTTATTAGTGGGATTTTTTGAGCTCGCGATAACCAATGAAAAGGCACATTGACCCATACTTGTTCTCGACAAAGAGGACAGGTGCACCCCATGAAGAATACCTTAGGATTTTAAACCATTTATCCAGTTTCTCCTATAGTTGTTTCTTAATATCCTCAAGCTCCACAACATCCATTCTATATGGAGTCTTGGATATTGGAAATTCCCTAAGAATAAGATCAATATAGAATTCAACATATCTTTTAGGAGGAAGACCACCCAATTCCTTGAGAAACACTTCATTGAATTCCCTCACAATAGGCATGTCTTCAAGGATGGTTTCTTTCTTATAATAAGTCATATGAGCAAGAAACTCATGCTCATAGGGCAATAATATCCACACTTGAGATGAATGTTCTAAAGTAGATTCATCCTCCTCCTTGAACTTGTACAGAATCGAGGGTTGATTTTCTATATAGATAGTGATTTCTACCTCACATCCATTTTATGTGGAATCTATATAAGGAAATCCAATACATGATAAGAATTAAGTCAAATTCCATGAGGGGGAGTATGAAGAGGTTCTCTGGGATGTTCAATCGACAAATTATGATAGGGGAGGAGTTATATTCATGGTGTGAAATGATTTCCCCATTTTATGTTCTCACCGATATCTTTACTTCCAATGTTTGTGGTGGTTTTGGGATTGTGCTACTAAACTTTTGGGATATTAAAGAATGAATAAAACAAAAATGGAAAGTATGTTTGATATTTTTGAATGAATAAATAGTGTACTTGTCACCATATCATTCTCGGGGTTCACTCTGGCGGAAGTGATGGAAAAATCTTTCCCTTTCTACCATGGAGGTTGTTGGTTGCCTCCAAATACCCTTAGCTTGGGGAACTGGTTTGCAAAGTTCTATGGATATTTTTTGTTGAGGCAATGAACAACACATTGATGGTTGAACAGAGAATTCCTCAACTCTATCTCAGCTATAGGTTTTTCTTGTCAATAGTTAATGTCCAGGTTCCCTTCTCTTCCACACCTAAAGCATTTCCTCATCCCCTTCAGGGAATTTCTAGGGTTCTTCTTTCTGCACCTTTGGTAAGTGGGGTGCTGGATTTTCATAAAACCATTGGATTTATCCATCATACTGCCAGAATTAATGTTCACCTTACATTTTGTAAACCATGATACCCATGATATTTTCTGATCACCATTTCGACTTTGAGGGATCATTAGTAAATTTCTCCATATCTCTCAAAGACACAAATACCTAGGGCTTTCTGTAGGATATGTTTTAGCCCACAAAATAAGCAGTCAACCTTGCATTCAGGGGTAATGACAATGCTAGAGGAATATCGTGCAAGCTGTGTGAATTTATCCTTGTACGCTCTGATGGATTCATCATCTTTTTTCATGAGGGAAAAAAGTCTCTTTTCATATTAGGTTGGAGGGTATGAGGAAAATATTTATCAAAAAACAATTTCTAAAAATTATACCATTACAACACCTCAATCTCCTCCTTAGGAATCATATTTTTTATCAATGTCCACCAATGATAAGCTTAACCCTCTATATGATAAGCAGCCAAAAGAACCTTCTCTTGTTTGTAACATTGAAGGATGAAGAATATCTTTTCAATGGAGTTGATTCATTGTTCAGAAATTGAGGAATCAGATGATCCATTAAAAGTAGGAGGTCATTGTCTCATGACACTCTCAATTGATAATTTTTCATTCTTAAGTTGGTTGAACATTCCTCTTAACCCATGTTTCTATTAAAAACATGAGTTAACTGAGAGTGTGTCTTGACAAAGATTGTGATTCCCACTCCTATCATATTGGGAATCTCATTTGAATAGTCATCACATTGATCGTCGAATCTGTTATTAGTATAATTCTTCCAATTATCAGACACAGGATGGAATAAAATTTATGTTAGGGGTAACATATAAATTGAAATCCAAAATCAAAAATGGATTAATTATAAATTACTTTTATTTCTTTAACTTGTGAATTTATAGGCATCAATCTATGTTATCCAAGATCTACTTCCCAGTATATATTATTATGGGAATTTTTTTTATTTCCTAAAAAATGGTTCATAATAAGCTTATAAATTTACCTAAGTATATCATATGGGAGTTTTGTTACCAATAGTGCATCCAGGCCTATTTTCATGAACCAGTTTTCATTCGAGTCAAACTCAAAGAATTTTTTTAAAGCTTTACCCCTATATACATCTGTGATAAATCCCCCTCTACCTTCTCTTATCCTGACAAGGATATATTTTCTTGATAAACCAATTACTCAATACTCACAAAAATTTAGGGATGTTCTTATGTTACATAGACTTATCCCTAAGTATTTCACTAGGGTTTTCTTATCCTAATCCCAAAAATAACGAAACCTACCATTTGATACCAACTATAACAACCCTACTCTATATTTCACTCATAAACATAATTTATTACATAAATTATTCACATGATATGACATAGAAGATCAATAGGTTTAGTTTATTTAGGGATTAGAAACTTTACATAACAACTTAAATCCTTAAATAGACATCTTTTTTGAAAACTTCTTTTATACGACCATACACATTCCTTCGTATTTAGCATTGCATGGGATAACCTGAGGAAATCTTAAGAAATGGACCAGCCATAAAGCTTAGTAAAGGAGTAAACAAGGAATAACATAAATAATATAGTACATGTTAGGAAATAGGAATATCAATTAAGCATAAGAAAAACATGAACATAAAGGCATGATATATCATGATTATCATTTCATGGAAATGTGGCATCGACAATTAACATGATATTAGCATGAGGCAAGGCTCATTGCACATTGAGCATTAGTAGACCTCAATGATATTGAATTAGAATTATTAAACCCTCATTACACTTGATATATAATTATACTAATCATAACCCAATTCATTGGAGCTCTATTTGGATGCACCCTTCTTAATCATTTCATTTCATGAATGAGTGTGCCACATGGATCATATAACCTGGATTATTTAAACAAAATCGTTTATTCCATGATATAGGATTGTGGAATTCATACATGAAACACTATAATAAATATGTTAATTTTAATGAATTTTAATACCCTTGATAGAGAAATGGACCTCGTATTCATTACACAATAACATTGTCTTGGAAAATCGTGGTGCAATTTTGGTAGCATAATGGCGTGACATAAGAATTCATAAAAATGGTTGATGAGTGAGAAAGGGGTGTCTCATAACATGTACATGAAATTTAAAGTAAGGGGTCATATAGATACATTTCCCAACATATGTAATGGAATTTAGATTCATAAAACAAAATAATTTCATGAATGTAAATGAGGAGAGAGAAATCCTATACAGAAATTCAACTTGGTAACGAGTGTATATGGGAGGAATTAATTAGAGAGAAAGGGGTCACTCATAATTAAATCATAATGAGTTATGTATGGAAAGGTTTAAAATCATACCACAACATTTTTAATTGAAAATAAAATGGTATATCAATATAAAGAAACATGGAAAAAATGAGGGTGGAAGAAATCTCTTACATGGAAGTGTGATCCTAAAGGCTTGGGAGGGGATTAAGAGTGGATTCTTGGGATCTTGGGGCAGCTTGGGAGGAATTTGGAGAGAGAATGGAATATTTTGGTAGAGATCCATAGGTTTTTAGTGAATAGTAAGTGGGATATTGGGTGGGTTTATATAAGGAAAGAGAGAGAATTCTTTATTAATATCGTTTCGGACACTACATATTAAACTAATCAAAACAACAAACATATCATGGTTTTTTCCATGGTTTTTTCAAAAGGGGAGTATAAAAAAATATTTTTTAAGGTTAATTTCTTAACATATTAAAATATTAGGCTTGTTTATGTGGAGGTGAGTCACACTTGCAAAGAAATCAATTTAAAAGGTTAAAATGTTGTATAAGCATTGGAGGGTCCACTAAGGAAGAATAAAATAAATAAATAAACTATAAAATCACTTTATTTCAAATATAAAACATATATTGGTCGAAAATATCATTTATAGTATTTTATTACATCACTATTTTTTCATTATGATGTTATAAAACACATTATATATTTATACGGTATTTAATTTTTACCCAAAAATTCGACTCTCTCAGAAAATTATGAAAAATTCACCATTGAATAATTTTGACATCCTGATTCCAAAAATAATATCCATTTTATCTAAATTATTTTTTATATATTTTTATTTTTTATTTTAAAATAAAATCCCACATTTATCAAAAAAAATCATTGGTTTTGACAAAAATGGCTTTCATACCTTAATAAAAATTATAATTGTATTCATAAAAATTATACGATCATTTATATAAATTGTAAATTATAAATAATATTTTATTAAAATATTATTTAATTCAAAAATAAATTAATTCATCAAAATAGATTTCTTAATTTAATATTAACTAAACATTTTATTTGTGCTTTAAAAACAATTTACTATGTAAAAATAATAGAATGAATGTATATTCTTTATTATATACAAAAATAATGTATATAATCATAGTGCTAGGGTCTTGTTGCATGAACCATTATAACAACCACATAATATATAAGGGTTAGGTGTGCGGTGGTGGAAGTCTCTTGGGGTTGCTCAAATAATATCACCCGGGTGGTAATCTCAATCAACTTCCACTTATCCCATAGACTGTTCCATTAAAGGATAACGTGTTGAAGCTTATCTTGGGATTGGTTAAGAGAGAATACCAATGACTCCATTCCCTTTCCGAGCTCCAAAAAATTGGATTCTTACATATCAATTCTTTGTGATGAGGTCATCGCTTCCTTTTTCTGAGTAAATTTGATTTGTTAAAAACCTATAATTATACAAATTGTGTGATCACGGTTCCATGACTATATTAGAAACAGTAAGAATTCATAACAGTATTTTATAATCAAAAAACATAAAACCAAGGAATTTCATATATTATATAACCATTTTTCATAATAAGTTATTTATTTAGATCGAGAGAAATTTTTATTAATAAATGTTCGGGTCATTACAATAACCACTCACTACATTGAATCATAAACCATATCATGAGGAAAAAAATGGGGTGTAACCACATTTCACCTCAATGAACATTTCTTATATTCAATTACTGGAAGTAATATACATTTTATTCCATGAAATATATCAAACACATTTCATCATGGTAATGGAATCTACTGTATAATCACCATCATGAATCATCCAAACACATGTTTTCCATTATCTAAAATGGATCACATGTCCACTTGGATTACCTCTCAATCACACAACCTAGAATCAACAGTCAAGGCTTTAAATATGCCTCAAATCATCTCTCCACCTTCATATAATATCTCATTTAATTTCTATAATGAAAATCCTAGTCACAGATGCAAGTAACACAACACCTGTTGATATTACCTTCTCAATCACAAGAGATCACTATAGTTGAATTCAATAACAAACTAGTCTTTAATAACCTATTTGTATCCAAAACCAACAATACACAATATTTTTTCATCCATTAATCCCTATTTGGTCAATCTTTAAGAGGATATAAAAAAGTAACAACATAACACCTTAAAAATCAGTTTCACTCACTATGGGCCACTATGATTAATCCCTTTCTATGCCTCTTAGAAACTCAGTTCTATTTACAAATAAATCCACAAAAACCTCATTATATACCATATCAAATCTCCCTTAGGAAATCTCCCATTAACATAATCAAGATGATACACCTCTCTATAAAACCATTACATGTCTTGGTGGTTTCATCAAAATCATGGATCTCACTAATATCCCAATTTACCTGAATACGGGTGTTCCACCTATTATGAGAAATTTACTTTTGTTTCACCCATGAACACAATGCCTAAGCATCTTATTCCTAATCAACTAGCTTTTGAAAAATGGTTAATCAATAAGAAATCCTATATCAATTGATGTTAAATTCATCACCCCTCTATATTCGGTCTATTAAGTCAAATGTCACATTAATCATACATGAAATAGTTCAAGGTAAATAATTTTTTTTACAATATAGATCACATATAAATGGACACACTATGTGTAATATACTATATAAAAAATATACATATACATTTTTGGAGATGTTTAGAAACCACATTAATCATATAGAGTTATCCCAATTATATAACCTTAACCACCATCCCATATAATATTCCAAGACTTTTCCATTATTGAATCTTTACCTGAGCTCCCATATAATTCCACAAAACCAAAATATATAATTATAATATTTCAAATATAGTTTTTAAAATTTATTAAAATATGAATAATAAACAATAAACTCATCTGATGGAATCTGGTCAATAAAATATATGGAAATATTGAACTCTCCACTCCAAACATGAACCCAAGATTATTACCCTAAAAATAGAAACTCATGTAAATTAATTAGTGGTAAATTTAACACAATTTCTCTAGAAACCTAAAATATTTCATAGATAGACATACCTAAAATGAAATAATTATAAACAACATGATATCATCCTTCCATGATATCATTTACCCATACCATGAAAGGTGATAATGTTCCCTCCCAATTAGACTATTATATGATGCAATTGAAACTAAAATCTTAAGAGTAAATACTCTCAAATCATTGGGAATAGAATAAAAATATGAATTTAGGTATTAAAATAGTACCTATCATAGAATTTCCTTAAAAACACAAAAAATCATCATAAAGAATATTTTTATAGAAGATGGTGAAGGGGCTGTGGATAAAAGATAGCTCTCCATAACATTATTTGACACAAAATCCAAAGGGTTTAGATAGGTAAAATACTATTTCACCCCTAATAGAAATTATATCTTGATCTATTTGTTACGTAACTATGATGTTAATGGAATGAAACATGTTTTCATGAATCTATCATATTGTGACCATTTGTGTTGATAGTATGACCACCCCTGGTTGAGGGGTTTTCCCTCTACCAAACATTTATACGATATGGACCATGAAAGTTATGTTGTGGCAACAAAAGGATGAGGGATACACACACAACATCTGTTAAATCTTGGTGTTACCATATAGCTTGTAGTGTGAATCCCCCAATATGAAAACCAAATATAATTCTCGCTCATCACCCATAATATGGCATCATTCTCTATTACATTATAATTATACATTCTCTCTATTATATTTCAGTTCTCTAACAACAACACACCTCATTGTTGGTCATTATAGTGTGAATTAAGTGTCACTACGAGACTTTCATCATATATATGTGTGTTGAAAAGTTGTGCAGTCACACCAAACCCTCTCCTAAACTATACCATCATCAACAAACACATCTTAGTGATCCATCCACTCTCACAAACATCTTTGTGACCTATTCATATTGTCTAAATTTTGAACCAAATCCCAATTCTCAAAATTTCAAATGATACATAGATAAAAAATAAAATTCCCCATTAAAATTATAACTTTTAATAAAATGGGTTTTCATAAATTGAGAATATTTATATTTGTAAATTTATAATATCACAAAAAAGTATATGAAGGGTTGGGAATAAGAGAAGAAAATTTTATATTATCATGTTATAGAGACACACCATATTATTTTTATAAGACATTGGGGTTCTTATTATTGAATATTAAAAATATATATTTAAAAAAGTAGATACCACACTATAAAACTAGATTTTGTTCCACATTATAATAATATACTCAAAAAATTATATATTATGATAGATTGTAGTATTAAAAATAAGGAGGAGACAATATATTGTGATATACTAGGGTAGAACCATTTCATAGATCTGAAATATTATATTTTCGACATGATTAGTGTTCGGATCAAGATAAATTTATTTTTCATGAATTACATATTCATATATCCAATACAAATTTATTTGGTAGTTTTTAAATAGTCTAAAATTTAATTTTTGGAGTCTTTTATTTTATATAAATATTTTAATAAGTATGTGATACATGAAAAAATATTAAAAATTATATTATTAGTATGATACACTAATTACATTATATAGTTTTAGTTGTATATGTAGTAATTTTATGACTATGTGGATAATATAATGTTTGTCTATTAAAACATATTATTTATGATAATTGGAATTTTTGGAATATAATATTTTAGTTTTATTAGAATTTTAGTGGAAATAAAAAATTAGAATAGTCCTTATTACACATAAATGAATTTTTTATCATTAAAAGGTATATAAATGTTAAAATAATATATGAAGTTTTTATAGTATGGATTATATATATGAAAAAAATGAAAAAATAGACAGACTAACATTACATTGTGATATCAAATGTATTGTAATTTATTCGTAAATGTGGAATGACAAAAGAATTTTGTATTTAGAATCAAGATGAAATAATTTATTGGGTCGTCATATCCACATGAGGTTAAATAAATATCACATGATACGTACAAACATTCACATGATATTTGATTTGAATTTTAATATAATCAAAACAAGAAAAGGTAATCACCCTTTATGATTCACTATGAATGTGAAAGTGGAGTGTGAATATGAGTGTTTTATTATGGAGAACTAAAATAAATAAAAAAATTATATGGAGAGTTCAAAATGTTCTTATGTAATTTTGAAACAATTAAAAATAAACAAAAAATGATATTGTTTTGGGAAAATTTACATAATTAATCAAAAAATGAAAATGATGTGTGACAATTAAAGAAATTGGCTCTCATTATTGATGAGGTATAATGAAGAGGTGTAGTATAGTTGAAGATGATGTTGATAATCTACACTGTGGTGAAGATTGAACCTGAGGAACTATTAGTTGATCAAAATGGTACTATTTTATAACATTGATATTATTTTTTTCCTTATATAATTATATATTTTTTATATCATAGTTTTTAAATTAATATTAATAATTTATTAAGAGATTATGTGATTAGGTATTTTTTTCTTTTGATTAACTATTTGATATTACTTATTTAATTCACTATGATCAATGTTATTTATGATGAATTTCAGGATATAAGTTCTTATAAGTTGGATGAACTAAAAATGATTGTAATGTATTCCAAGAACATTGAAATATTCACCATTTATTCAGTTTTTTAGTGTAATGTTTACATTCAAGGATGAAATATAATTAATGGTCACTAAATAAATTCAAAAAGGATTTTCAGATAGTCTCATTGGTGGTTATTGAAACCAAATTAATTTATTATTATTTGACTACATAAGAAACCCAAGTGGGTAGGATATTTTTAAAATATATCACATATCCATATGGTATATGTTTATATGTTATATGCCCCAATTTTTCCAATATAAATGTAATTGAATATCATGAAACATGGATAATATAGTCCTAATATTCGCTATTCCATAACTAGTTCACTCATTTTTAGTTCTCCATGTTATTATTATACACAAATAACACCATGTCAACTTTACATACATTTTATTATATCAATAAAAAATATAAATATTTTATCCAAACCATTGTGTCTATGGTTTGACCCATCACCCCTATTCTTACTGACATTTAAATTTATTGAATATATAAATGTAAACTAAACTATTTCATTATGAAGAAATATATTCAAGAAACCAATTTTCCTTCAATAATACTAATCTATTTTTTAATTGGGGGCACACAAAATAACAAACTAAAATGGGATTTAATTTTTGTCATAATGTTATAAATTTACTATAAAACATAAATACATTTAGATATAACTAAATAAAACTAGTTAGTAAAATTTATTAATGAATGAACCCTTATGTAAATTTAAATACTAAATAATTAAAATTATCATCATTATGGTCTTTCATGATGACTATTTTTCTGTTGAGAAATATGGAAATAATAGAAAAATAGAAATATGATAAATATCTTGATATATAAATTGGAATATATGATTTTTACATGTATGTAATGATATATATTAGACTGTAATATGATTATTATGTTTATGTATTATATGGTCATTTGATATATGTTCATTAAATATATGACCATTGAATATAAATTTATTTGATAAACTTCTATCAAATATGTAAATTTATGTTGTTTATTATTTATAATCATGTTAATGATTATATAATTCAAATATAACAAATAAATATATACTAATATAACATTTTTATAGTTAATTAATAATATTTATTACAAAACATTATATTTAGGAAATATTTTTTTTATTATAATAAATTAATGATTTGTTGAGTTTATTTGTAACGAACCCGGTGGGCCTAAAGCCCAACCAAACTCGGCCACGCCCGAGCCCAGCCCTCTGGCAGATAGCAGACCCCCACCCTCAGGAAGATAATAGGCCCCCACCTCAGACCAGCCCAGATAACACGTGGCACGAACTGTCCCCTGCCTGGCGAGGATTTAATACGCCTCCCCCGCAACTCGAACCCGTGACCACAGGCTTAAAGTCCAACCGGGAAGCGTTACGAGTACCACTGATCTATTGGCCCAGTGGTACTCATAACGCTTCCGGGTTGGCCTTTAAGCCTGTGGTCACGGGTTCCAGTTGCGGGGGAGGCTTATTAAATCCTCGCCAGGCAGGGGACAGTTCCTGCCACGTGTTATCTGGGCCGGTTTGAGGTGGGGGCCTGTTATCTGCCTGAGGGTCGGGGTCTGCTATCTGCCAGAGGGCTGGGCTCGGGCGTGGCCGAGTTTGGTTGGGCTTTAGGCCCACCGGGTTCGTTACATTATTAAAGAAGGATAAATATTATAATTCCAATGTATTGGAAAAAAAGTTTTTAGAATAAAAATAATTAAATTTCATGGGGTTAAATTATAATTAGTTGTTGTTGAGAATGTATATTTGATGAAGAATTTCTTTTTTTCTATCATGTGTATTTTTTTGAATAAAGTAAATTAATTTATATAAACGAATTAATTTAATGAACTATACTCATAATATATATTAAAAATTTATATTTCACTTATAACCATTTTAAATTTTAAATAAAAATAATAAATTCATTTTTCTCTTATAAAAATGCATTTTTTTTAAGAAATTTAGAATATTGTATTCTTATATTAAAATTATTTCTTATAATAATCTGAAATTCAAATTAATAAAAGGGAATCAAATTTTGGAATAGGTCTTTTTAAATTGTATAATAAGGATAATTTAATATTTATTCATAAAAATTAATTCTGAAGGTAAAATATAGTTACGAGCAAAAATTTTAAATTGGGTAATGGGTGAAAATATGGGGAGAATTATATATATTTATATATATTAATAAATTTATTAAACTGAATGTATGACTATATGTGTGACTTCCCGTCAACTTATTTTCAATTATTTTTCATATTTAGATCCACATTGATTGAAAATTAATTTTCTCTTATATTTTGTAATAAATATTTACAAAATTGAAAAACTTTTAATCGTGTTAATGTATCCATATTATGCTTTTTTTGACTCACCCAATTTCTTTTATTTTCTCTTAATTTCATTCCAAAATTATCTATCTGGAAATACACTCCAATTTTTGGTAAACTCTTCTCATAATGAGACTGTAATCACTTTTTTGTATGAGGATCCCCATATAATGAATAATTTCTCAAGAATAATAATTAGGCTCTCATTAATAATTCATTTTTATATGTATCGTCAATATATTTTTAAATCCAAATTACAATATTAGTAGAATTTTTTAAATCCATCAATCTTCATTAAAAGTGATATTTATTTGATAAAATTTCATGTTATTACTCATTTATTCCTTATAAAATGTTCCTATTTTAATTTTCTATACCACCTATATGAGTAGTGTTATAAAATTAATATAATTAATTACAATTTAAAAATTTCAAAAGGTATTATTTCTTAAGAATTTTTAATATATGATTATTTTGAATTTTTTTAGTGAAAATACTCTAATGTATATTCCACAATAAATTAAATTACTGTGTGAAACCATTACTAAATTAGATACACACAATATGTCTCCATGAATATCTCTGAGGTGATGAATCCAATATAACGACAACTAGTCCAGAACCACAAAACTGATTCATGAAAATAATAATGGAATATTTGAACACAAAATATTAATTATGACATAAAAATTATATACGAATATGAATAAATTATAAATGATTGTTATTGCCTAAAATAAATATAAATAATAATTTCTTAATTAATAATATGCCAAAATATATTATACATGGATTTAGAGGGCTTAAGACAATATATAATTCTTATTTTAGGATTTCATTACACATGTCCCTTCTAGCCCACATTACCTAGATATTTATCAATGATATTTATTATTAAAATTTCTTTCTCATATTGATATTCATAAGAAAAATAAAATCTCATAACATGAAATATATTGAATCCTATATTTGGAAAACCCTTAAAAATATTTTCCCCATCATCAATTTGATCTCTAATTCAATAGTTAATATTAATTTTTATGAAATATTTGGTTGGTAATTGTAATTTTTCACTACATGGGGATCTACTCAGCTACTCTAATAAATATTTTGATCTTTATATCAATATTAATTACCAAATTCACAATTTGGAAAAACTTTCTAATGTGATTAGAGATATATTTATATATTTTATCTTTATAAATCTGGGTGACTTGGTGATTTTTGAATACATGGTGAATGGTATTCTTAATTCAAGGTTGTATAATATAATTGAGAAACATGGGATTGAGAACTATTGGATCAAAATACTTAATAAAAATGGATCATGAATTATGTCTTCAAGTTAATTTGGAAGATGGTTTATTCAAAACTACCTGCTGATTCCAATATATAATTATTCTTTGTGTACTTATGATTCAGATTCAGCTTATTCCACCGTTAGTATGAAGATATAAATCACCTTCCCATAATATATAACACATCATCATACCAATGGAAGACCATATTTGATTTTTTTTATGTTCGCCCTTCAAGGAAACCTCATTCATGATATTATCATGGTATGTTCCATCATTTCCATCTCAGTAGATGTTCTAACATATCATGTTGCCCAATTCTAATCTCATGGATATATTCTATTTTAATAGGAGCAGAATATAACATGAACATTCCCTAGTCAACATGAAAACTACCATTGTGAATATTATGGTGGAATTCAAGAATACCAATATCAATCATAATAATAATGATAATAATTCTATAACACCCTAAGATTTAAAAATTAGGTTAACCATATTCAATAGTATCTATGGCAGAAAAATCCAAGACTATAAGATAATATAAAACCTCAACACATTACAATTTATATAGTTTTAAATAAATTCATTCTCTTTGATATCATTAAGTTCATGCAACATCCAGCATAAACAAAACAGAATTCTATATTAAAATAATTTTATCACAACATTTTCATTATATCCTAGATATTAAGATAAAGGGTATGAATACTAATAATTCAAATTTGAAAATTTTACTTTCAACACATGTATAAAATAAATTCAATGGTTATATATTTTATTTATTTAAAATAAGTATCATTTCGAAGGGAAATATTGGGTTTCAAAACCATAGTAGGTTTCTCAAAGGAGGATTAGTTGTGTATGGTGAAAATAATTTTCAATAAATTATTATTAATTTTGGAAAAAAATTAAAAAATAAACATTATTTATATATTCTAAATTTAAAAATTATTTTTGGGAGATTTTTTAGAATTTTATTTGTAGTTATATTTTTAGTGAATAGAAAAAATACAGAATTTGAATAGAAAACTACATTTTCATTTAAAATAATTATAAAGTGATATTATAATATAAATTAATTTATAAGTAATAATATTTAAACTATATATATGTTAATCCAATTTAGGTATTTTTATTCATTCTCAAATTGGATTTTGATATAAAAACATTGTAATCTTTTGAGCATTTTCTTTTTGAAAATATCTTTTCTTGTCTCCTCTATGAGAGTAACTCCAAATTAAATTATGAAACATCTTTGAATATAATTTCAGATAATAGATTCCTTTTATTTAATAAAAATAATTTATATTATCTAATAAGGTCAACATGTTTTTTTCCAAAACTACTATTGAAAATAATGAAAATTAATTGTCACGGTAACGGTAAAAATGGATTTATTGGGGGATAAACTAAATTTAAAAGGGATAAAATGACCAAAAAATATGTCTAGAATACATTTTCTATCCATATATTGACCCTATAATTACTATTTCTAAAGAATAGTTATTATGGGGACCTTTTTTCATGGGTAAAATATATGTACAAATTATTATTTAAAAAAATTACATGTGTTTCACTCACCTAGCTTATAAAAACCAACCCACCCAACTCTCTTCTTCACAACTTAAAAAGCTTTTAGTTAGGAAAAAACCCATAATACCCCAAGGTTTTACAAATAAATAGAATTCATTCAACACTTAGACCTTGAGAAATAGAAACATTGTCATAGGAAATAGTTAAAACCATGCGGCTAAACGTATTTTTTTCCACTTCTTTGATTTGAATTTTGAAAAAATGATCTACACAGTTATGATCGGTAAGATATTTAGAGTCTGATTATATTAACTTACATTTATAGTGAATAGTATCATACCCTTATGAATAATAATGTAAAGCTTAATAATATTAAATCTTATTATTATTTTATTGTATTAAGTTTACAAGATAATGAAATCTTGATTAATATTTCTAGGATACATGAAATGAATTATAGTTTTAAAATTTTTATTTTTCAGATAAATTATTATTTCATAAAAAAATTAACTAATAAATTTTATAAAATTATTTTAAAAAATTTCAGTTCATTTTTTAATTCACAACATTGATATTATGTTACACGAATTTTATGAGAATTTTATAAAATATTTTTGTTTTTCAAGAATAGTAAAAATATAGTTATGAGTTTTCTAATATGTATGATTACCTCATAATTAGGTAATAATTAATATGAAATTATGGTCTACTGTTTTAAATTGAAATATGAAAATTGGGGTTTTATATGGCCCATGCCATGGTAATATACCATTGGCATGCCCATGGTTTTTCAAATACCCCTAATGAGGTGTCCTTGAAAATTAATTAAACAAATCCCTCTCTTTTACTATAAATAACCACAAATTACTACATTTTATTTCATTATAAACACATCATCTTAAATTATTTGGTAATTTAACCTCCCTGTGATTCCACTCAAGGTTTTCTAAAGCACCTTAAGTCCAAAATGTCATGTTTTAGTAGTTACTCTATATGGTAAGGGAATATACCACCCTTCTCTTAATCAAGCACTCTTTTTTAATTTACATTGGATTATATTGGTATCTTCCATTCCATATTCCCATTACTATAAATATTATTATAAAATTATTATAGACCCTTTTTTCACTCATGAACACATTTTATGAATTTTTATGTTCGGTTGTTAGGCTGCCGAATTTTCATAAGGGATTTCTCAACTCCACTTTTCCTTTAAAGTTTGTTTCTTTCCTTCTTCCCTCCTAAACTCCCCTCATATAAAAGGAATGAAAACTATATTACCTTTCCTATTTGGTAATTTTATTATTCTAATGGAATAAATCATCATCGTCTCTATTTATCCATCAATTTATACAATAAATAATGAAAACTCCATCCCAAATTGAGTTAATTTATTGTAATCAACGACGACATGTTTTCAATTTCTATCTTCGTCTTCATGGTAGGTCATGAAACCATTTTCTTGGATTAAAAAGACTATAATATATGTATAATAACTTATTTAATGTTTTGGAACCATTTTATATACATAATACTAATTCATACGACAATGTACATTCTAACAATCGAGATATCGCCAATATAATTTAAATGGTTATCACTATTGTTCTACCTAATAAATCAATCTCATACCAGGTAAAAAAGTGATATATATAACCATTTACACATATATAAGTTCATAAATAATATATTTGTTCAATTATAGATAATTATATCCATTAAAAAGAAACATTATACTTATAATCAAGCGAACAAAACATGAAATCATGGAGAAAGAAAACTCCAGAACAATAGAATTCCATGTTCTAACATAAAAATAATTAGATAAATTATCTTAATAAAACTATAATGAATAAGATATATGTATACGAGGTTCCAAATTATTTAATTTAAGGATTTAATTTTATTATCATGGACATTATGGACAAGTGCATTATACATTCAGACATATGCTAATGGTTTTCTACCCGAACCTCTAATTACATTCGGGATACTCTTTGTCTCAATTAATCCCAATAAAATTATCAATTATTCGTATTAAAAAATTATTAGTTTAGTTTAATTTACATATATATGTGTACCAATCATAATCCAACATTATTTTATGGGGAGTTAAATTTTTTAGAAATATATTTCCCAATTCTTTTCGATAAACAAGACTGATTCATGGGAACTTCTCTAATTCTTACATATTGTCAAGTGAACTATATAATCTATATTAAGCCAAAAAAACATAAAATCGCTAATTTTATCGTGGAAAAAACTACATTATATCTTTTCTGGTTTTATGTAATTATTTTTTCAAATATAACTCATGTTTCCAATGTAAATGTGTATTTCTCTCAAAAATTCTTTGATGATTTTATTAGAGTATTTTTTGTTTAATTTAACACATATGATGAATTCTATGAATTTTTAAGGTTAATATATTATGAATATAATCTACCATATTGTATTAAATGGTTTCTGATCATTTTGACTATGGGTTTTCTATCTTGATACTATTCACTATACTACTCAGAATGGTTAGTGTTAATGTGAACAGTTTGGGAAAGTTATTTAATATGATCATGTTTTTTACGAATAACCCCTTTTATATGAGGAATTCATTGGACATAGAATGTGAAATTTGAGGCCTACTATATCTCCACATATAATTATATTTCATTTTATCATGATCATTTATATATAATTATTTAATCAGCTTTAATTCCAACAACATTATGATGAAGAAATTTTTTTTAAAGGCCTATGTTTTCAGTTATTTACCTTGACTAGTTTTTATATTTTTGATAACTTCCACTTTATTATTTACCCTTCTTGATCATATGAGATCATCCCTTTTTTATATTTTATTTTTTCCCAAGTGGTGAAGATAATTATTATAAATGGATTGTAATAATAATATAGGAGTTCATATGTGATTCAAATGAAGTTGATATGTTGAATTTCATTTGATGTTATAATGTTGCACATATGTATATATATTATTTTAAAAATTTACAAAACTATTTGTTTCTTAGGTATACGACTTCTTTGTTTATATTCCAATGTAATAAAATAAGGCATCTCCTCTAGGAAAATGGGGTCAGATCTTTATAGTTGGTATCAACGAATGCTTAGTATAAAACATGAAAACTATATATAGGAATCTTATATTTTTTAAGCAATAACCTTGGATAACCTTTGAGAATAAAAATAAAGAAAATACTATAATTTTTGATTGAAATAGACTATGTGTATCTTTCTAAAAAATACATCATTGTCTATATACTAAAACTGGATGTAGATTTGGAACAGAAGAACATAGGAGTAATAACTCCGATATGGACATTCAGGATTGACCCAGGGTATCTGGGTACACTACAATGGGGCTTACTAAACACTTTTTTAACAATACTAGGGGATATGTATATATTCCCATGTTTTTGGACTGGGATAAAATATGAATGTTTTTAAGCTTTTTCATTTACTACACAGTTCAGTTTTAAAAACAAAGCTTCATAAAGATTTTCAGTGAGTTCGGTTATTTTAATGTGTTCATAATAGGCTTGCGTAAAGGATTGAGGAATTTCTAGAATTGAAAGATGGGTTTTGGGAGGAACGGGCCAGGAAGTGACATTCACACGGGCTGTGCATGATTAATAAATTTGTGTGGGTCAGCCATTCATGATAAATCAGGTGTCTTATAGAAGACGTATGGTCTACACATTGTCTATCGGACTGTGCAAGTCAAACCATGTGGTCTACCCAGTTTTTAGTTTCTGGTAAAATTTAATTAAATAATATTCATTATTAAATGAAATTAACTAAATGAGTTATTGGGAGTATCATTTAATTATAATATAGTTAATGGAATTAAATTAAATACGATTTATATGGAAAAGTAATTTAATTAAATTGAGATGAAAATAATTAAATTTATTTTAAATGATTAGTATATTGTGTCTTTATTTAATTAAATTGAGATGAGAGTAATTTAATTAAATTACTGGTAAATGAGGAGTTGGGGTTTTTCAATAAAATAGAAATATTAAATGATAAAATTTAAATGATTTGTAAATGAGTAGTTGGGTTTCTTGTAATTAAATTAAAAGCGAAGAGGAATTTAATTAATTAACATAAAATAGAGGTTTTATGTAATTAAATTCAAGTTTAAGAAAAATTTAATTATTCGTCGCAAAATGGGGGAATATTATTTAACTAAATAGGTGTCCAAGTAATTTAACTAAATAATTTTGTTGAGTTGGATTTTTTTAACATAATTAAATTTTGTTTTCAGAATATAATTAAATAATATGAATTTGATAATTTTTTTAATTATAATCAGTTAGAAGAAATTTAATTAAATGATGATTAATGATGTTTTGGAGTTTTTTTATAAAATCATGTTTAGAGAACTTAATTTAATAATAATGAGTTGGAAACATTATTTAATTAAATTTGGTTAGAAATAAATTTAATTAAATTATGTGTTACAAATGGAGTTGGGGTTATATCGAATTAAATTCATGGTTATGATGAATTTAATTATTTGATGAAAATGGGTATTCTATTTAATTATATTGTATTGAGAAAATTTAATTAAATAATGATGTGTTTTAGAATTTATTTAATTAAATTCATGGGTGAAGAATTTAACTAAATGTTGTGTTAAATGGGGAGTCGTAGTTTTAACTTATTTAATGCAATGTTAAGATGAATTTAATTGTTATATTAAAAAAGAGTGTTATATTTAATTAAATTGTATTGAAAGAATTTAATTAAATAATAATTATTTGGAGAAATTATTTAATTAAATTATGTTAAATGGAATTTATTTAAATGATGTGAATTGGGGGTTTTATTTAATTAAAATTGTTTAAATGAATTTAATTAAATAATTTTTGAATGGGTTGTTTAATGTTTTATCAAAGAAGAGTATTAATAAATGATAATAATAATAATGATTTTTATTAGTGTAGATATATTTAATTAAATTGAGATTGATGACTTTAATTAAATGATGAGAGATGGAGAGTTTTATTTAACAAAGTTGAGTTAAATGGAATTTAATTAAATTTTGTGAAATTGTGTTTTTTAATTAAATTCAACGTTAATTTGAATTTAATTATTTCATGCAAAAAAGGGGTATTATTTTAATTAAAGTGAAGGTTAAGATAATTAAATAAATTTTTTTGAAAGGGGGGTTTTGTTTAATTAAATTCAGTTGAGATAATTTAATTAAATAAAGATGAGTTGGATTTGTATTAATTAAATTCTTATATGGGGATTTAATTAAATGGGGTAAGATTGAGTTTTTATTTGATTAAATCCATGGGAGAGATTTTAATTAAATGGTGTTAAATGAGGTGTAAATGGGGTGTTGGGATTTATCTAAAAGGAGATTTAATTAATGGATAATAATAATAATATCATGGGTTTATTATTATTATATTAATTAATAGTATTAAGATAAGGGTTTTAATTAACTTAAGAGAGAGATAAAAGTGAGAGGTGCATGACAGGTTAGGCATGGTCCCCTCCCCTCTATTTTCCCTATGTGAGGTGCACCCCCCCCCCCAGCTCCTCTTCACATGGCCTTCTCATTTCCATGTCTTCATGAATTCTGTCTATCTTAGTGAGGTGAGCCTTTCTATGTTAGATTTTTTATTCGCATCAGCCATTTCATCTCTTCGTCGCGCAATCTCTGTTTGGTTGAAGCCGAAACTAAGGTTTTGACTCTCTTTCTTTCTTTCTTCCAATTATAAGTGGTGTAGAGGATGTATTGTGACTCGTTGGTCCTTATTTTGACAACCACCACTAAAGTCATGGTATTTCATCTCAATTTGGTTCACCAATTTCAAAATAATGTAAGGATCAATACCTGTTAATGGGTTTTTTCACACCTTAAATAAGTTGTTTAGGGTTTAAATGTGTTGCAGTTAATTATTTGGGTGTGTGTTGGTCTCCACCTCACTATTTATGAGTTATGGTTAATTTTATGTTATGTGATACAATAAATTCTGAGTGTGTGTGCACTGTTATTGAGGTGTGTGCACATGAGAAGATGATGATTTAAGTTTGAACAGATTGGCTCGACCAATTCATTGAGGTAGGGTCCTCAAAAATGTTTAATTAATAACACATAGTATTTGATTAATTACTATTGTTGATATGTTTGACTACAAATAATTAATAAATAGTTTGTTGGTATAAAATGACTGATTATAGAATCACATTTTTGTAATAAAACCCCTCCAACGGAGGTGCGCTGCCTTCAATATAAAAACATAATGTTTAAACAGACATGTTTTTTTATCTTGATCTTGTGTGATTTTTTATTTCCTTCCCTTTACATGTCTACACACTTGGGTTAAGAGGTATTTATGTGTATTGGGTGGGATAAGTTTAGATAATGAATCAAGGAATTGATTATTTGTTTTTTATTGGATAAGTGAAGATAATTAATAGTGGATTAATTAAATTCCTTGAGATTAAAATATAGATAATTAATTATGGGATTAATTATGGATTTTGAGTAGGATAAGATGAGATAATTAATTCTTAAATTAATTATGGTCATTTTTATTGTAATATAGAAAACTAATCAAAAAATAAATTATAAGATATCGAGTTGGCTAATTCAGATTATTAACTGTGAATTAATTGTACACATTGCGAATTTAAATTGGGTAATTAATCGAGGGATTAATTGGAAGATATTTATTTTACTATATGAAATAATTAATTGGAATATTAGTTGTGATATGTCATTTGGGTTGAATTGAGATAATTAATGGAGAATTAATAATGTGACTTGATGTAGTTCAAGATAATTAATTGTGAGATTAATTGTGATGAGTTGAGATTTAGATTGGATAACTGTTTCTAGAAAAATTAATTAAAGATTGTGATTTGTATTGTAGATTAATTAATTTATATATTTATGTACTTAGTTATCTATAGGGTTAACTAATACATTTGGTATATTTAACTAATAGATTGGATTAGTAAGATAACAAGGATAATAATTTTGGTGATTTAATAATGATTTTTTCAATTCGGGAATTGGGATAATTTGTTGAGTTAATTATCTAGATGACTCAATTGGGGTTAAGAATAATTTATTATTTTTATTTTTGATGATGAATGGTTAATTAATTGTAGAATTAATTTTTGATAAATTGAAGTTCATAATTAGTTATTGAACTAATTAATTGATATGATTTATTAATTAATGAATTAATTAATTGATGGGATTTGGGTGGTTAGACATGGAATTATACTTCAATGATATTAATTAAATGAAAAGGATTTTGGTATTCAGACATGGAATTCATCACCAATGAGATTTTGGGTGTTAGATATGGTGATATACACAGCTGATAGATCAATCTGTATTGTTGAATTTTTGAGGTATTATACATGGAATTCTATACAATTGTTAAATAATCTTAAATGAAATTTTAGGTCTTAGACATGGTGTTCTATATAAATAGTATTTTGGAATATTATACATGGCATTCTACACTAATGATAAATAAATGAATGGAATTTGGAGTGTTAGGAATTTTGATGTACATCGAATGATAATTTGGGTGTTTGAAATGGATTTCAACACCAAATGAATGGAAATAAGGAATTATGAAATAAATGAGAGGTTTTGGTCAAATTCATGTAAAAGGTGATTAAAAAAAATAAATGTTAAGAATGATTAGAATTGTAGCACGAGATAAATTAGTATTCAGATACGAGAAACCATGAGAACAATGGTGATAATAATAAATTAAATATTGAATAATTGTTATAGTGTTGAAAGGTAATTACACTTGATAGATATGCTTGTATGATTCTTGTACAGACTCTTATTCAAGCTATGGGGCGAAGTAGGTATCACCAACATGTCTCATTAGAACTTGGAGGGGTTGTTGGTTATTTAATCAGTTCTATTAGTACTTCATTATATCTGTACACTGTTTGTTATTTTTCATTCTCTAGATTGAGCTAGAAAACTAGTGGTCCCAACCTACTTAGATGTATATCACACACCCTATTCAGGACACCATTGCATTGTGGTACCTGAGTAGACTTTCTTGTTTGTAGGACTGTGGACCTATGCTTTTGGTAGATAATTATACTTGGGAGTTAGGAAAAAAAGATTGAACGAGGTCTTGGGATGCTCGTAGATATCGCCCCTGGGGCATTGCACCTTTTATTTTTTTTCTTTTATTGGAATGTAAATCAAGATATTTTGTTTAATTATTTCTTATATATATCACCACGACATGAATGCATTGTATAAACATGCATTGTCCATTTCCATTATTCAGTAGATTATTATTTTAAATCTACTTCCATTGTTGTCTTAGTTCATTATATTTTTTTATTGTGCACTTTGAATATGAGTGTATAGTCTTCCCACTGACTATCCATAGACACTTGCTTCTAGTCGGCATCTTTTGGAATACAGGTAGATGCACTTAAGGTGATGTGGTGACCGGTTTGGCTATAATTTTGGGGGTATCGAGGTCAAAATGTTAAAAAGTGGTATCAATGGTTCATGGTTTCTTTCTTTTTCTTTTGTATTTCTGTTATGGGTTGGTAGACATGAGACAGGTAAAGTGACAACACTCAGTTAATAGTCATTACTTGGAATGATCAACCCACGTACGGGAAATAACCAAGTACACATGGATATGAATTGTTGTTTATAGTGATCGTGGTTACAGTTGATATGATCTCACCTCGAATGACTAGAGTATTTTCTGTTTCTTATCGAATTTAGAATTTTAAATTTTTTTCATGGACTAATATGGAATAGAAATTACATAACATGCATCATATTAGGAACATAGATATTCTAATTCCATGAATATGACATGAAATTTAGTTGCATTAGTAGGATGCCTGCTAATTTTGATTCTGTGACATGAAATTCCATTTTTTATTTTCATTTGCAAGCCCCTTTATATAGCATGTTTTTATATATATATATAGCATGATTGGTTGATTATATGCCATGTAGACTATTTATTAGCATGTTTTTCTGTTGTTCTAGGCTTAGGTGTTATAACATTCTAGTGTGTTACTATTTATGAAAATATTCTAGAGATTTTATGATTTTTAAATCTATACATGAGTGTACCATTGAATTATTGCATTTATAACGGAAACCATTTTTAGTTGTAATGTTTATGGGAACCTCATAACTGGGAAAAGGGTAACTAGTGTTTTCAAATTATTTCAAAATGGGATAGTAACATTAAAAGGATAAATGAAATGTTTATGTGATAAATGGGATCCAAATGCCAATGATAAGGTGTATGGGAGCCTTTAAGGTGTGTTGGGTGTTTGGGAACACATTTTGATCATTCATATGAGAATTCATGACCTGGATAGATTGGATTGTCTTGTATTAGCTCTTAATGGATTCTCAGGGATGATAAGTTTTTTTAAGGTGGGTAAATTGTAGAGTCTGTGTTTTTGGACCAAGCTAAACTATGAATGGTTTTTAAATTTTTTGTTTACTACATTTTTCAGTTTTAAAAACCATTCTTTGGAATAAGTTTTGTGAGTTGCGTTCTTTTAAGGTGTTTACTATCGGATTAGGTAAAGGCTCAAAGATTTTCTAGGATGGTTGGATGGATTTTTCAAAGAATCGGACAAAGATGTGACGTTCTCATGAGCTAAAAAAGGTTATTCAAACCGTACAGGTCTATCTATTTTGATAAAATATGTGTCCAGTAGGAGATTCATGTTCTGCTAACAGTTTATCAGACAGTGCGTGTCAAACCATGTGGTCTACCCAACTTTGATTTTTGAGTTAAATTTAGCTTAATAAATTCATGGTTGAATGGAATTTAATTAAATGAAATTTGGGGGGATTCTTTTAATTAAATTAATTTTGAGATAATTTAATTAAATAACATTTATATAGATAAGTTATTTAATTAAATTAAAATAAAAATACTTGAATTTATTTGAAATGATGATGAGGTGGAGTCTTTATTTAATTAAATTGAGATGAGTGGAATTTAATTAAATTACTTGTAAATGAGGATTTGGAGGTTATCCAGTATGAGAAAAATAAAATGATAAAATATAAATGTTTTATAATTGAGGAGTTAGAGTTTCATTTATTTAAATTCAAAATAAATAGAAATTTAATTAATTAATGTGAAATATATGTTTTATGTAATTAAATTAAAGATTAATAACAATTTAATTATTCATTTCAAAATGGGGGTAATTATTTAATTAAATTGAGCTTGAGAGAATATAACTAAATAATATTGATGTTTTGGATTTTTTAATTTAATTAAAAAAAATTGAGAATTTTATTAAATAACATGAATTATAGAAATTGTTTAATTAAATTATTTTAGAATAAATTTAATTAAATAATGATTAATGAGGTGATGTGGGTTTTTAATTAAATCATTATGAGAGAATTTAATTAAATAATAATTAGTTGGAATCATTATTTGATTAAATACTGTTAAAAATGAATTTAATTAAATTATATGTCAACTATATAGTTGGGGTTCTTTCTAATTAAATTAATGGTTAATATGAATTTAATTATTTTATAAAAGAGGGTGGTTTTATTTATTTAAATTTTATTTATATAATTTAATTATATATTTATGTGTTAAGAATTTATTTAATTAAATTCATGGTACACAAATATAATTAAATGGTGTGTAAAATGTGGAGCCCGAGCTTTATATAATAAAATTCTAGGTTAAGTAAAATTTTATTATTTGATGAAAAAAGGGTGTTTTATTTTATTAAATTGTATTGAGATAATTTAATTAAATAATTATGTGTTAGAGAATATATTTAATTAAGTTATGCTAAACAGAATTTATTTAAATGATGTGAAGTGGGGGGGTTTATTTAATTAAAATTATTGAGATAAATTTAATTAAATGATGATTAGATATGGAGTTTTGGTTTTATAAAATAAGCATTCTATTAAATGATAATAATATTTTTGTTTTTTATTATAGTGGTTTTATTTATTTAAATTGAGTTTCATGAATTAAATTAAATAGGGTGAGATGGAGAGTTTTATTTAAGTAAATTTAGTTAAATATTATTTATTTAAATGTTGTGAAATGGTGGTTTTTTATTAATTTTAATGTTAAGTTTAATTTAATGATTTTATACGAAACAAGTGTTTTATTTTAATTAAAGTGATGGTTTCTAGAATTTAATAAATTGTTGCGAAATGTGGGTTTTTTTAATTAAATTCAATTGAGAAAATTTATTTAAATAACGATGAGTTGGAGTTATATTAAATAAATTTATTGATGGGAGTTTTATTACATTTCATAAGAAGGAGTTTTTATTTAATTAAATGTGTGGGATAGAAATTAATTAAATGGTGTTATATTAGGTGTAAATGGGTTGTTGGGGTTTATCTAAATGGAGAGCTAGTTAATGGATAATAATATTAATAATATCATGGGGTTTATTATTATTATTATTATTATAACTAAAAAGGGGTTTTAATTTATTTGAGAGAGAGATAAAGAGGGAGAGGTGCACATCAAGTGAGGTGTGATCCCCTCCGTTTGGCTCTCCCTATGTGAGGTGAACCACTCCTCATCTATAGCTCCTCTTCACACGGTCGTATCCATGAGATGTCCTCACAAGCCATGTCCTTCTTGGAGAGGTGAGTCTGTTTGCATGAGTTTCGTTATTCGCATAGGCCATTTTGGATCTCCTTCACCCAATATCTATTCATCCAAAACCCTAACCAAGGGTTTGGCCCAGTTTCTTCCATTCATCCAATTCTAGGTGGTGTGGAGGATGTCATGGGACTCATTGCTCTGTATTTCGATAACCACCGTTGAAAGCATGGTGGTTAATCTAGATTTGGTTCCCCACCATCAAAGACAGGTAAGGCTCAATACCTGTTACCCCTTAAATGAGGTTCTTATGGTTAGTTGTGTTGCGGTTAATTATTTGGGTGTGTGTTGATCTCCACTACACTATTTATGAGTGATTGTTAATTATTGATAGGTACATTGATGAATTTTGAGTATGCACACATTGTATTTAAGGTGTGTGGATGTGAGAAGATGATGATTTAAGTTAGACATCATTGGCTTGGCTAATTCAATGTGGTAAGGTCCTCAACATTGCTTAATTAATAAAATGAAATATTTCATAAATATAAATTGTTGATAAGTTTGACTGCATATTCTAAATAAATGTATTATTTGTATAAAATGATTTGACATATTATCTAATCATATTTTTTTATAAAAAACCCCCTCAAAATCTAGTGTACTAATATAAAAATTAAAACATAATTTTTATACTAATATGTTCATTTAGCTTGTTATTGTGTGGTTTTCTATTTCATCCCTTTACATGTTGATGTAATTTTCTTAAGTGATAATTATATGTATTGGGCGGGATAAGTTGACATAATTAATCGATGAATTAATTATGATATTTTAATTAGATATAGTAAGGTAATAAATGGTGGATAAAATGCATGCCTTGAGATTAAAATATAAATAATTATTTAGCGGATTACTTATGAATTTTGAGTAAGAAAATTTGAGATATTTAATTTTTGAATTAATTATGTTCTTTGAGATTGGAATACAGATAATCAATTGGGTGATTATTTATAAGATATTAAATTAGATGATTGAGATATTTAATCATGAATTAGTTGTATGCTATGAGATTTTAAAATAGATAAATATTAGGGGGATTAATTATAGGATATTAATATTCATATTTGAGATAATTAATTGGGATATTAATTTTGATATGTCTTTTGGGTTGAATTTAGAAAATTAATGGAGAATTAATTATTTTCCTTAATGTTGTTCAAGATAATTAATTATATGATTAATTATGATGAGTTTTGGTTTAGATTGGATAACTGTTTCTAGAAATATTATTAATGGAATGTGATATGTACAGTATATTAATTTATTTATTTATTTATTAATAGATTCATGTACTTATTTAATTGTTTGGTTAACTAATATATTTTTTATATTTAAATAATCGATTGGATTATAATGGGAATAAGGATAATTAATTTGTTAAATTAATTATCATGTTTTATGTCAAGTAATTGGGATAATTATTAACGGTAATTATCTAGTTGACTTGATTGGGGTTATGAATAATGAATTATTTACTTTTTAGATGTTTAATAGTAAATGAATTATATAATTAATTGAAGGAAAATTGATGTTGGTAATTATTTTTTGAACTAATTAGTCTACATGATTAATTAATTTATATATTAATAAATGGATGGGATTTGGGGTGTTATACATGGCGTTCTACACCAATTATAAAAATAAATGAACGGGATTTTTGGTGTCTTATATGGCGTTCTCCACCAATGTGATTTCGGGTGTTAGACATGGCGATATACACTGATGACAGATCTATCAGTATGGTTGAGTTTTTTGGGTGTTAGATATGGGGTTCTATAATAATGGGAAATAATGATACATAGGATTTTAGTTTTTAGACATGGCATTCTTCATTGATGGGATTGTGGGGTGTTAGACATGGCGTTCTACACCAATGATAAATAAATTAACGGAATTTGCTGTGTTAGACATGGAGATCTACACCGAATGAGAATTGGGGTGTTTGGCATGGTTTTCAACACAAAATGAATGAAAATAATGAATTATGAAATAAATGAGAGATGTGGATAAAAAAAGAGTTAAATGTCATTAATCAAGGATAAGTTAAGAATGAATAAAATTATGGTATGAGATGATGTTAGTATTGAGGTACGAGCTACCATGGGAACCTTAGAGATAAAAAATGATTAAATAATGAATAATCAGAAAAGTGTTGAAAGCTATTTTTGCTAGAGAAATAATCTTGTATGATTCTTGTGTAGAATCCTATTCTGGAAATGGGATGAAGCATGTATAATCGCCAGGTATCCCTTTGGAACATGGATAGGTCATTGGTTGTTTATTTAGTTCTGTTATTAATCATTATATCTGCACATTGTTTATTATTTTGAATTTTCTATATTGAGGTAGACAATAGGAGGGCCCAGCCTTCTGAGATGTATATCTCACACCCTATTCGAGATGTCATTACACAGGGGTACTCAACTAGAACTTCTTGTTTGTAGTAATGTGGACCTTTTCATATGGTAGTTACATAAACGTGTGTGTTAAGAGCAAAGGACAGAGTGGGATCTCGAGATGCTCATGGAGATTGTCCTTGGGGATTTTAGTCTTTTCTTTTTTCTTTATTAGAATGTAAATAATGTTGTTTTGTTTACTAACCATCCAATTATAATTTTTATTTTTCCACTTTAATGAGAAGTGGGAACCCAATGTACACACACAAGGACAACTACGTGATGAAAGAGCTCACAGAATTGTTAAACACAAGACTTAGGTTATTAAAATCATATGCTCTATATAATTCCCAATGCACAGTACTAACATGGGTGTCTGGATCCTTCCTGATAAGATCTTCTAGGTGAGAAATCATTCTGTCCATTATCTGGATAAATTCCTCCATGGTGATTTTTCCTTGGTTGAAGCCTCGGGCTCTGAGTCGGTCTTGCTTTTCTATCCATGCCTCTTGCTCCTATGTGGCCTCAGTCTGTAAATGTCTTTCATAGATCCTTAAAATATCTTCATTTGAGGTGGTTGGATGAAGGACTTTTTCAACCATCTCTTCCTTAGAGTGGAAAATGAGCCTCAGACACTTCGCACCGACTTATTCTATTAGTCTTGGTTCTCTGCTTGGGTCACCACTTTCCCCATCTTGAAGACCTTTCATTTCCTTGCTTCCACATGTATTGACCGACATGGTTTCCATTGGTTTCAGCAGGTGAGAGAAATCTTTGCGCCCCTTGGGTTTTTTCCCCTGGACCACTGTGAATTTCCCTAACTCACAATTTCCTTTTTGCCCCTTCTTCTTTTTTGGTCTGTAGGGACCTTTCCCATGGATCTGGTTTAGGCTGTCAACTAAGAATTGGCTAAAACTACCATCATCTGAATCCTCATACTCTTGTGATAATGATTGTTCTTGAGTTTCCAGGCCATCAAATCAGTTTTTGACTTAAACCCATGGGCCTTCTTTGAGATCCCTTGGCCTACCCGAGGAATCCAACTTGCCTATTTTAACTGCCAAGTCCTTCTTCTTCCCCTCACTCATAGTCATCTGAAAAGAGGACTTCGGAATGAGTGTGTTTAGATAAAGAGGTCCCAGTATACTAACCCCATCCTACCTTCCTTTACTGTGAAGATATCTTGTAGATGCAAGCAAGAAGGACTTCCCTTGCAATGACATAACAGATGGTTCAGCCTCCTTTCCAAATTCACCCTTAGTTATCTCACTACACGGAATCAGGCCTATGGGCTGCTCATATCCAAGACCCATGAATTGAGAATACTGGTTAGATTCCTCCCATTCTTGACCTTGTGGACCCCCAGAGCTTTGGGCCTCGCTTAATACCTTCGCCACACCATTATCAATAATTCTGTCTGAGACCAGATAATCCACCTCATCCACATGAAAGGAGATATCTTTATCCTTTCCTTACACCGGAACTGCCTCCACTTCATTCACCTATAGGGAGATGATCCCCAAATGCTTCCTTAATCGGGCTTGGACATCCACGACCCATGGCAAAGAGATACTGGCCTCCATATCCTTCACTACTTTTGTAACCACGGGGTGAGGCCACTGCAAAAGTTTACCCTCCTGGAAACTGCGTTTTGGTTCTAACCTCAGTTCGTCACCTAGACCAAAATGGACCCTGTCTGAATTCCATTCCCATAGGACAACCCCGTGCATCTCGACAGGCTTGACTAGGCCTGCTCCATCCGATTGGTGTACGTGAGATACTTGTTCTTGAGACTCTTTTGGTTGGGGAATCAACAGTTGTTCAGCCCTTAGACTACTATGACATCCAAGGACCAAATGTTCTAGATAATGATAGCCTGAGCAATATGTTGACCAAGACTCAAAGACAACCCATTGTTTCCTTCTGAAATCTTTACCTGCCAAAATCAAAATATACTATGTATGAGGCCACAAAACGTCGGCCTCAACACAAATGCGTGGGTTGATAGGGTGACAAACAACAGCAGTCCAATTATCCAAATACATAAATCTACCAACCATGTTCCCTAATATGCATATTATTGACGGAATATGAAAATGAAATGGAAAATCGGGGAAGCTTACCCACACCGCCATCGTCGGTTCGTCCCAATTCATGATATATTCAAAGGACCAGAGAAGGTGGTAAAATCTGCATCCATTAATGGATTGGGGGTGTTGCACCAAGTTATAATCAAATCACTCTCTGAGGAAAAACAAACCATCATTTGACGTTGGTTGAGCAACCTGACCACCGCGCGGTCGTAAAGACCCCAAGCTTCAAACACGAACCTGTCAAAGGCAATCACCGAAGGATGGAGGCCCCTAAAACGATTGACCATCGTCTTCTTGAAGAGATCGAAAGTGCCATTGAATTCCTTTGAGTAAAACGTGAGTTATAGAGACCCCTTATGAATGTTAGGGACCTTAGGGAACCAAGGAATTGTCGAGAAAGGTGGAAGGACAGTGGGGTTGGTGAAGGGGAGCGAGCTCCGGACAATTCCCCTCCCCCTTTGGGGAGGGAGGGGTCAGCACATCTGTCATCTCCATTAAGGATACACCATCGACCTCACTCCACCATCACCGTTTTGTTTTTTTGTTTACTAGTTCTTGATATATATCACCATGACATGTAGGCACTGTATAAACTAGAATTGGGACTTTTTATTATTCATATGATTATTGTTTTACATCTCCTTCTGTTTTTTTTAATATTCTTATCTTTTTCCACTGTACACTCTAAATATGAGGGTATATTCTCCCCACTAAATACCCATAGACCCTCATTACTAGTCGACAGCCTTTGGCATATGGAAAGACATGCTTGAGGTCATGTGATGATTGGTCTAGCTACCAGTTCAAGGGTAGGAATGGTCAGGATGTTACAAATCTGTATCAAAGGTTCATGTTTTATTTCTTTTTCAATTCTCTTTCTATTTTGGACTGGAAGATAGGAGACTTGGAAAGTGACAGTGCTTAGTTAATACCCATTCCTGGGACTGATCACCCCATGTATTGGAAATGACCAATTGGCCATGTATGGGAATTGTTGTTTATACTATTCATTGTTATAATTTATGTGATTTTACTTTGAGTGACTAGTGTATTTTCTATTACTTATCAATTTGATAATTTTGAAAGGAATTCCTGGATTGATATAGAAAAAAAATTACATTACATGCATCATCTTAGGTAGGTTGAGATTAACATGCCATTCATATGACATGCAATGTAGTTACATTGGTATGATGCATGCAATTTTTGATTTTGTGCCTTGAAATTCCATGTTTTGATTTTCCTGAACATTCCCCTTTAGATGACATGTTTGGGTGATAGATATAACATTCTTGGGGGTTTATATTCCATGCTTCCTATTTATTAGAATGTTTTTCTATTGTTCCATGCTTCTGTGATATAACATGTTGTTGTGTTACTTATTATGAAAATAAGCTAGATATTTTTTGATATGTAAATGGATGCATGAGTGGAACATTGATTTGTTGTGTTTATAACGAGATCCAGTTTCATTTTTAAGGTGTGTGGGAGACTCATTACATGGAAAAGTGTAACCCGTGTATTCAAAAAATAAAAAAAAATGGTTCCTAAAGTTAAAAGGCTAAATAATAATTTGATTTCATAAAATGGAGCCAAATGTCAACGGTATGGTGTATGGGTGCCTAAAAGGTGTGTTGGGTATTTGGGAATGCAATGAGATCACTAAAATTAAAATTATTTACCATGTTATATTGGCAAGTGTTGTAGTATCTTCAGATGGATTCTCTAGGATGATAATTGTTTTTTAAAGTGGGTATATTTTAATGTATCATCTGTTGGGACCTGGCTCAAATATTAATGTTTCTGAAATTTTTCAATTTCTATATGGATTGGTTAAAAAAACCATGTTTCAAGAATATACTTCATGATCTAGGTGCTTTTAATGTTTTGATAATGAGATTATCTAAAGGCATGAGGAGTTTCTAAAAAGGTAAGATGGGTTTTTGGAGAACCATACCAGACAGTGATGTTTGCACGGACTGTGCATAGTTAGTCATACTGTGTGGGCCAACCGTGCATGATAAAAAAAGTGTCCAGTAATTGATGAATTATTTGTTCACCTTCTGCCCGATCGTGCAAGTCAAACAATGTGGTCTTCCCAGTTTTTAGTTTTGGGATAAATTTCATTTAATTAAATTAATGGTTAAAAAATTAATTAAATGAGTTGTTTGGGGTTTCATTTAATTAAATTAAATTTGAGATAAGTTATTTAAATAACATTCTGATAGATATGTTATTTAATTAAATTGAGATTAAAATAATTAAATTTATTTTAAATGATGATGAGATGGAGTCGTTATTTAATTAAATTGAGATAAGAGGAATTTAATTAAAAGATTGGTAAATGAGGATTTGCGTGTTATTAATGAAGATAAATAGTAAATGATAAAAAGTAAATGATGTGTAAATGAGGAATTGGGGTTTCTTTTAATTAAATTTTATACAAAGAGTAATTTAATTAATCAATGTGTGATGGAGGTTTTATTTAATTAAATTATCATTTAAGAAAAAGTTAATTAGTCATTTAGAAAATGGGGATTATTATTATATTAAATTTAGGTTGAGATAATTTCACTAAATAATATTGATGAGTTGGAGTTATTAATTTAATTAAATTGTGTTTTAATAATTTAATTAAATAACATGAATTGGAGAAATTATTTAATTAAATTTATTTGGATCGAATTTAATTAAATGATAATTAATGAGGTGTTGGGGTTTTTTAGTAAATCATGTTAAAGGAATTTAATTAAATAATAATGAGATGAAAACTTTATTTAATTAAATTTGGTTGGAAAGGAATTTAATTAAATGATGTGTTAAATGTGGAGTTGTGGTATTATTTAATTAAATTCAAGGTTAATATGAATTTAATTATTTTTTGAAAATATGGGTGTTTTATTTATAAAAATTTTATTTAGATAATTTAATTAAATAATGATGTATTGGATAATTTAATTAATTAAATTATTGGTAGCAGAATTCAATTAAATTATGTGTTAAATTTAGAGTGGTATTTTTATCTAATTAAACTCATGGTTTGGATAAATTTATTTATGTGATAAAAAATGGGTGTCTTATTTAATTAAATTGTATTGAGATAATTTAAATAAATAATGATGTGTTAGAGAATTTATGTAACACCTTGAGATTTTATGAAAAATATTTTTTTAATTTTATTGATCTCTTGTGTTGTACGCTACACCAAAAGGAGCTTTCACTACACGCATCCTTGACTTGGTATGCATTACACGCAATCGCGACCTTTCTCGATAGCTTGCGTCGTACGCAATACTGAGTTTCACTAAACAACGATATTCTATTAAAATATTATTAAAACTAGCCGTTATGAATAGTAATACCCACTTTTTGAAATTTTTTTAAATTTTATCGTTCAAAATGGACTTCAATTTTGGATTCAGAATATCAAAAGTAGCCTAGGGTGAATTTTTGGTATTTTTCTGAAAACTTTCAATTTTTGATGAATAGTGAAAACACTAGGTTACTATTTACAAACCGAATTTTTTTTAAATAATTATTTATTTTATTTAAATTTATTTTAGGTCAAAATTGATACATAATACCTATATAATTTCAATGTAATTCATTGGAGCCATTTTATAATAATTATATATATATATATATTGTTATTGAACTTTTCACAGTCTTTTACCCACCTCCTTGGAGAATTTGGAAATTCACATAAAACATATTTTTACAGCTTATGTGGGTGGAATTTCGAAAATACGAGAGATACAGTTAATATCACGGACTAAAATGTGGTTCAATTAGATGAAAATAATTTTGGTGAATAGTAACTTTTTACTTTTATTTACCACGGTTAAAAGTAAATAGGGTAATTATGGGTAAAAATGATATTATTATTACCATAACACATGTCATAATTCTATTGTATAAGTTTAATTCGACCAAAAATAACCTTAGGAATAAAATATAACCATTTAGGTCCACTTGGATTAGATTAGGACATTTAATATTATTTTATTTAAAGAATAGTTAAATAGTTAATATCAAAGTTTAATAACTAAAACATTTTTAATATAAGGTTATACATAATATAAATTGGACTTTAAATATTCATTATAAAGATAAAAAGATTTATTACATAATTTTATTTTATTTATAATTTTTAGACATTAAATAATTTAATTTATTTATGACACAATGATGATGCAATAATTATCTTATTAATAAAATATTGACAAAATTGATGTTATAAATACCCAAATAAATGTAAATTTATACCTTTTATGAATTCCACTAATTTTATAGACTACTTTGACATGTGAGTATTTATTTAATAAACTTTTTTTGAACTAATCATTCTGTTATGATTTTCACAAAAAATCAATTACCAAATAGCGTCAAAATTAAAATAAAATAGTTTTTAAAACAAATATTATATTATTAATTGTTATTTTGTTTCTAAAAATATATGTTTCGGCCAAATGACTTAGATACGGTTATATATATTAATAATAAACAACTTGGGGTTTGTTTTTCTTTTTATAGTAAGTTTATTAACCTTATAGTGTAAGAAAACAAGAAGACACGGTAAAAGTAAAATTATTTAACTTAAAGTTAAATCTAAATGATAAGGTTAAAATAGAAACCTAAACTTGTCTAAATTATATTGGATGAGATTATTTCTACCCATCCCCATATTAGTTTTGAAATAAATCAATTTGGAGCTATTATAAACAGAATATGACTTTATTATAAAATAATATTTTAAGTTTTTCCAAAGGTGCCCCTCTCCTCCCTTATAAAAAGGGCACCCCTTCCCTCTTCTCTTCACACCCTTTTGAGCCTTTAAGCTCATCCAAAACCTACCCATTTATATTCTCCACTTCCCTAGAAACATTCTGGAGGTTCTGGTCTTCTCAAAATACCAACTCTACTTCCATAAGAGGAAGCTTAAAAGAGGTGCGTCGAATAAGAGGTAATCTCTTCTTCCAATACTCTCATGTTTATTTCTTCTTCTACTTCTTATTGTTTAGTTGTCTCATTATAAAGTAATAAAATTAGTATTACATATATACTTATATGTTATTATAAATATTAAACAATCCTATTTCACATTCTATCCATCCAACCGAAAACGAAATCACCGTGCGTGCGTACGTACGGAATACCGTCTCCACGCTGTGGTGTAATCTGTTTTCAACCACCACATTACTTGGATGGGTATAATGGTGTAAATAAATAACTATATATTATTATTTTAAAGCGATATTGATTCTGTAATATTATACATACGCTTAAATACAATTCCACGATCATGGGAATGATATCATCACTCGTGCGTACGTACGGACTACCGTCTCCACGACGTGATGAGATTCATTCTCCATGTTAACCATTCATGAATGATTATAAAGTATATATATAATGAATAATAAAGAAATATATGACATAACAATGATACTATATTTATGTATATATATATATTTATTTCATCTACTTAATTCCATTCAATTCGATAAAGAAGTGAAAACAGCGTTCATGCGTACGTACGGCCTACCGTCTCCATGAACGGTGTATTTCATTCCATTTATCGATATATCATATATATATGTATATGCTGAATATATATTATATATAAATCATGTTATACATTCTGGAATTAATTAAATCAGGATATATGTAATAATATCAAGAACAACAAGTCGAAACACGTACAATAAATGAAACGATTTTTCCCAAATCGCTGCTTTAAATCGAATTTAGAAAAGAACGGGTAATTTAAAGTCATAAGTATACCATATATGATATCATAACAATGAATATGATTCTGTAATAATTCAATGACATTATTTAAATCATTATACAGGAGGTTCGGATACATATGAAGCATATTAGACATAAGGTAAGGGATAATTATTCCAATCTCATTCTTATCCGAGATTATTTATTCATAAGTATTTACTGGGGTTATGTTTATTATCCATGTCCATATGTTCTCAAAATGTTTTCATAATATGTTTACTTTTTATCCATGTATGTTTAAAGTCATTCTTACCCTTTTTTAACTTTTACAACATCGTATGGAAGGAATATTTCTTTTGTTTACCATACGAGGTACTTTTTGACTTTTCCGACAAAAGGACGAGAAGAATGTTATTTTTAACATATACGGAGTGAATGGATTTTTATGATTTCATAAAGCCTCTTTTTCATGAAGTTTACTCTACAATATTTTTTGAATATTTTCAACAAAATACTTTTCTTTTAAAATTACATGGAATTTTTTGAAAAGAAAATGATTTTGAAGAAGAAAGGATATTTTCCTCAAGAATTCATTTCAAGTGTTTTATCAAAACCATTTTCCATCTAAGATGAAATTATTTCATATGTGTATGTTTTAAGTATTGTGTCTCTGTGATTTACATGGTTTAACTTTTCTTATGATGAAATATCCATTTGTTTTATATAGATTATGTGATTATGAGATGATGTTTATGAAACCCATTTTATATTTTGGGTTATGATGAATGTTTTAAGTTTATTTTGTGGCACAAGTAATAATGATTTCATTATGAGATGGGTGGGACCTATATCTCCATCCAATTCATTGGGTAAAGATTTATATCTCATGATATAGACATGGATGGAACGGTATGTTAATCAAGTTCAGTGTTACAGGACTTGAACGAGGAGTGAACTCGATTCAGAATGGGACTTTGTCCACTAAGGTGGTCTTGGCAGCAATGCCTTGGATACTATGGAAATCATAACATGTGCTTAATGGATGCCATAATTACATGTTTTATTACCATGCCAGTTTATCATGACTAATGTTCCTTTATGATCTATGACTTGTGTACTTCCAAGATTTATGTCGTTGCTCTTGATTTTTATGTTTAGATTTTATGTTCAAGTTTTTTTGCATTCAAATGTTTATGGATTGTTTTATGTTCTCTATGATTACCCTTACTGAGCATTTGAGCTCACCATTTATATGTTTTATTTTCCCCAGGATTTAAATAAAGGTTTTAGGTAAGAAAACAAAAGGGGAAGATCTTTATGGGAGATGTTGAAGATCTTTCACCACGATTATGGTAACGATCTTATAATTTAACCTAAGATGTTATATATTGAAGGTAATCCCCCTTGATTAGGATTTTGGACTCTCAAACTATTATTTTAGGGTTTTAGAAATTGGCTGGAAACGGGAAGATTCACGATAATGGAGGATATGATGGATAATGGAATTATATTCATCCTGAGCAACCAAATGAAATTGGATCTGGAGGTGCAAATATCATTATTATGCCTAATCATCAATCTCATAATATGATCAATAATATCAACATTTGTAAGTTTCCTGACTTAGCTAATAAGAGAAAGATGGAGTTTCGTGATGATCATAGAGGAAAGAAAGTTCAATTTCTCTCATGTAAATCATGTGGGAAGAGGCATCAAGGAGAATGTTTCAAAGGAACTGGAAGATGCTTCATGTGCAGAAAAGAAGGACACAAATCCAGTAAGTGCAAAGGAAAAGGTTCAGTTAACACCATGGATAAGGACGATGGTATTGCTATGACATCAAAAATGATTAGATGTTATAAATTTTGAATGTATGGGCATTATGAAAACCAATTCCCTAAGGGAAAATCTCATGAAGAGAATCTGCATGGTCATACGGGTAGTATTTATGTGGATGATGATGAGGACACTAAAAATGATATGTGGGATTAAATAAGTGTTGAAGCTTGGTCAATGGTTTAAGAAGGTAGTGGAATGATTTATGTTTATCAAGAGTTATGTTGTATAGGTAATGGTACTATGGAATAAAGACACATCTAAGGACTGTTACACTATTGTTTTTCCTAAAGTATTTGAAAGTTTATGTTGAATGGTACCGGTAACCATGAAAAGTGATTCAAATATTTTGGAAAGAAGATGGTATGCGCATAATGAAGGGATAAAGAGAAAATTAAATGTTTGAAAGTATTCATGAGCTCATGACTTATATAAGGACAAAGTTATATCATGGTTTGAGTATATTTAATGTTTGGATTTTGGTATGTGGAAAGAGTTAACTTTTGACAGTATTCATGTTTTCACTAAGGTTCAATGGGTATTCATTTTTCAAGAGAATACATGATTAAGGTATTCACATGATTGGAGTGTGACCAATAAGATATATGAGTGATAAATGATTATATTCACATGCTTGTTATATGACCATTTTAGTAATCGTTCTCTTTATACTATGAGTTTGGAAAGAAGTATTTTGGATAATCCTAAAGATTGGAATGGATTATGTTGAACATGAGTAAGTATTGTTTAAGTCTTGAACATTTTGATATTATTTTTTAAATGTTATAATAGTACAATTTTAGAAAAAGGACAACCCGTAGGATGGGTGACAACCCGTCACATCGGACAAGGCTGTGGGAATCGAACCCACAACTGAAGTGCGACAGGCCTTCCTCGCCTACCATTGTCCTACATAAAGTCCCTGGTTAGTAGAAACTAGTTTTATTTTATTATTTGGTATGATAGATGAAGTATAAGTCCATTTTAGGAGCCATATATGACTAATCTCACCATAAATGGACTTATGTATATATCTTTTCCTAACCTTATGTTTGAGATAGATGGAATGACCTATCATTATATCGCATGATCTGCTAACACTTCACAGAAGAAAAGTTCAACTTCATTTCTTTAAGATATGAAGTGGAAATTGTTCAAGGCACGAACAACGGCGAGATTATACCGAAATAAAGTAAGTATTTCTTCTAATTCAAATTCTTCAACTTTAGGGAAATGATCTTGAAAACCAAAAATGATGTCCTAGTGTCCTTGTATCTGATGAATCAGATGGTACCTTAGATCATCACATATTTATGGCTTTGTGATTGTTGGATTTTCCATATCCATGTTCTATACCACTCTCCATCAGAACATGATGGTTAGATTTCTCGTCCATATCCATATTTTCACCTATGTTCTCCTATGTGGAAACCCCGTGATTAGTTAATTTGGGTAACCGTTACGTTTCATACTTTGTTTTTGGTATTCTTTTTTATGTTGTGGAATTCTATTAAAGAAAGTTTTGAGTAGTAAACCATTTATAACCCCGATGAATTTTGAGGGTGAAATTCATTTTAAGGGGGTAGAATGTAACACCCCGAGATTTTATGAAAAATATTTTTTTTAATTTTATTGATGTCTTGTGTTGTACGCTACACCAAAAGGATCTTTCACTACATGCATCTTTGACTTGTCTTGCATTACATGCAATCTCGACCTTTCATGATAGCTTGTGTCGTACGCAATACCGAGTTTCACTAAACAGCGATATGCTATTAAAATATTATTAAAACTAGCCTTTATGAATAGTAATACCCACTTTTTGAAATTTTTTAAATTTTATCTTTTAAAATTGACTTCAATTTTGGATTCGGAATAACAAAATTAGCCTAGGGTGAATTTTTTGTATTTTTCTGAAAACTTTGAATTTTTGATGAATAGTGAAAACACTGGGTTACTATTTACCAACCGACTTTTTATTTAAATAATAATTTATTTTATTTAAATTTATTTTAGGTCAAAATTGATACATAATACCTATATAATTTTAATTTAATTCATTGGAGTTATTTTATAATTATTTTAGATATATAAAAAATTTTATTGAACTTTTTGTAAGAACCCGGATCTTCATTCAGGTATGTTTTTTCCTTTTTTCTAGAGTTTTTAAGAAAAATGATTTTTCTGGAAATTTTCAAATTACACGCCGTGTACTTTCTAAGTACATGCCACGTACTCTGATCCGGCTCAAAGCCGTGTGCTGGTTGTACCCGGGCCACAAACACGGTGTGTAGGAGTGACGTGGAGGTCGGTTTAGGCAGAGTACAGAAGGGACCCAGTACACGCCGTGTACTCTAAAAGTACACATCGTGTACTTTCTTTTTTCATTAAATGGACCGGGGTCACGTCTAACCCCTGTTTTCACCTTCTTTTCCAATTTTCGTCTGTCTGAAGTGACCCGTACGGTCGAATCTTCCCCAAGCTTTTGCCTCGTCGTCCGTTCTCCGATTCGAGTACGGTCGATTGCGTTGGAAGTGCAGCGGTGAGTTCTTCCTTCTACTCGAGCCTTGTTTCTTGATTCCTCATTGTTTTCAAGATATCGTAGGTTGAGGATTTTGTGTGTTTTCTCAGATCTACATCATTCCAAGGGGAATCTGTCATCGTGGTTCACGTATATCGATCACCTAGGATCGAGGTTTGTGTTTTGTTCCTTTCCATAGAAAGTTGATGAATATTTTGTGCAAATTCCACCAATAACCTTGAATGGGGTATTGCGTGTTCATTTTTTTTCCTTTTTGTATTGCATGATTTGCATGATTACTAGAGTAGATGTTTTGCCTGTGATTATGGTAGCTTTACAGTACCTTGAATGTTTGTTATGCTTGTTCTGCCTGTTTAGAATTTTGCCAGTTTCCATGCCTAGTTGTAGGATTGTGGAGTGGTGCCTTGTTTTGCAGTTGAGCCTTAGTTGATAGACAATTAGTTCTTGAGGTTTACTTGGACGATGCACGCGTGATGAGCATGTTAGTTTCACTCAGGACTGTGAGAACCTAGAGTAGTAGACCAAAGGGAGAATTGATGGAAGGGCTTATCCAGAGTGTCTTTGAATTATGATACGAGACCACTGGGGGAATTGACATTGAGTGATTCCTCAGAGAGTCTGTAGTTCCTTGACCTGGGCCATAGGGGGAATAGACATTGATTGCTTCCCCAGAGATCCTTTAGCACAATACGAGACTATAGGGGGAATTGACGGTGAGTGCTTCCCCAGAGAGTCTGCTTAATTTCATAACTGAACCAAAGGGGTGAGACTGTGTGTGCCACCTAGAGGGTTGCTAGTACTTATAGGTTGAACCATAGGGGTTAGGATGTGAGAGCTACCCAGAGGGTTACCTTTTTCCTATGTTACTGGTTGTTTACTTGTGCTCTTCTTTTGTTAGAATGGTAGATTGTAGCTTCTTGTGTTTCTGTTTACTACCTCTTGCTTTATCACTTTCCATGTATTCATTGACTGTTAGGCACAAATCTTTGGGTGATTGCCTACTGGAATTGTATCTCACACCCTGTTTTGGCCATGCTTTTTGGCCCAAGAAGACTATGCTGCTGCAGGTATGGGTAAGGGCAAGCACCCTTCTACTTGGGGATCTTGATTGAGCTGGAGCTGGAGAGCATGGGACCGAGCCGGGGCTCGAGATGCTGAGGAGTTTATTTTGTTTTTCTTTTGCACTTGTTTCCAATTGTATTCCAGCACATTGTTGTGTTTTCTGCTTTCCATAGATACTTGTACCTGCTGCATCTTTGTCATCATTTCTATATATATACATTGTTTCCACTGTTTGGTTTCTGCTGATATGCATGTTGTTACTGCTTCCGCTGTTTATTGTTGTTTTTATTACTTTGTATACCTTATCGAATGAGGGCATAGTTTCCCCAATAACTTATCAAGGCCCTCCCTGTTAGTTGGCAGCCTATGGCGTTTGGGGAGACGCGCTTGAGGTCATGTGGCGAGCCGAGTACGGGGCAGCAGTGGAGGGGCTCCGGATTCGGGTCATTACAAAGTGGTATCAGAGCAATTCTTTTCTCTTACTTTACTGTTTGGAGACTTTAGCCAGGGATAGGACGGATTCGGTACTTGGTATTAAGCTATGCTCGGGTGTAGCTAACCTGTGTATAGGGAAAATCCATACTACCTCGTTAATTGCATTTTGCTGGTTTTGAGTTTTATAGTTGATATGTTTTCACCTAGAGTGATTTACGTGACTTGTGCATTTATTGTTTTGATATTTCAGTTCTATTTCTGTCAAAACCTGATGAGATAAGGGTATGTCATCTCATGCATCATATAGACACTTGTAGAATCACATTCAATGAATTCTTTCCATGCCAACTAGGGTGCATTAGCGATTTCATGTTTTTGTGATAGACTTTGTGTAGATTATGCATGCTGTTGTGATAGATTCTTGAAAGAATCCCTATTTTTATGTTAGAGAGTTGTTTTTTGTCCCTTGTATGCGACTGTGGAAGATGCCAGGTTTTGATTCATGGGGAGTATGGGCCCTCACGGATCGGAATTTGGCACCTCTTTTACTTGTTTTTAGTGGTTCTGGGAGTCTGAGCAGTTTCTGAGCTACTACCCAGAAAAACCTAGAATACACTGCGTGTACTTTTTGGATACACGCCGTGTAGTTTTTAGGCCGTGTCACTGACCATGTGATCAGAACAGGGTGTTGTGAAAGTAACTTCAGGAACATGCCCTGTACGGTTGGTACACGTCGTGTAGTTCGGAGCCGTGTACCCGGCCGTGTCACTAACAACACTAGCCGGGGAAGCTCGGATAGAACACGTCGTTTCCTTAGGGAACACGCCGTGTAGTCCTGTCCAGGTACTAGGCTGTTTCACTAACAATAAAGGTGGGCATTACCTTCTTTTCCACACACCGTGTTTGTTCAGAACACGTCGTGTAGTCTTGTACAGGTACTCGGCCATCTCACGAACAACAAGGGATGGGGTCACCATGCCTATACATGCCGTGTTTGTTCGGAACACACCGTATAAGGTTCATCCGTGGAGACGGCTGTGTCTTTAAAAACACGGGTTGCCGAAGCCTTGTCCACTACACACCGTGTAGTCTCAGTTTAAGAAAGACCGTGTGGGTTAGCCGTGTAAGGAGACTCGGGTAGGGGAACAGTTTTCAAATACCTGTCGTGTGTGGGTTCAACACGCCATGTAGTTTGAAGTGTACAAGACTTTTAGGGTAAGAGTACACTCCCATGTCAGTGGGTTAAGAAGACACGCCGTGTAGTTTTATACACGCCATGTAGTCAGGTTTTGGAAACTTGTGTGTTTTTCTTCCCCTGTTTCTGTTTTGTACTCTTGTGTTCTATGTCCTTGTTTTCCTAATCTAAGGTGTGCTTTTGATCTTTCAAAGCTATGCCTCCGAGACGTCCTCCGGTCGTGCTTCTGTCGTCGGACAGTGATCAGACGCTAGATAGGGCTGATCAGGGACCTCCTGCCGATCCTCTAGTCGGGCCAGCCTTGACACAGGCTATTATACCAGTTGCAGGTGGTGATGTGTAGTTCAGGGAAGGTTTCATGAGGATGATGTAGGCCTTCTAGGGAGTTCCCCCTCCTACCACGTCTATGGAAGACTTGACACGGTTTTTCCAGTAGAAGCATCCTCCTACTTTCTCGGGGGAAGGAGGACCTCAGGCTATAGATTCATGGCTGGAAGCCATGATGACTATTTTTGAGCATCTGGAAACGCCTCCAGAGAGGTGGGTCAAGCTCACCACCTACATGCTTCGAGACTCCACCAAAATGTGGTGGGACGTGATCTCACAGGCGGGTCAGTAGTAGGATATGGCTTGGGAGGAGTTCCAGTGCGTGTTCTATGACTATTTCTACCCGGAGACCCTGAGGACTGACTGAGACTAGGAGTTCATGAGCCTAGAGCAGGGTACTCTTTCTATCTTGGAGTATTCCGCTCGTTTCACTGACCTGCAGCACTTCACGCCCCTCTGGGATGGGAGTGGGGTGTTCTTAGCAAGGAAGTTCGAGGATGGTCTCAGGTGGGAGATCCTCTCACAGGTGAACATCTTCCAGCTGACTTCCATTACTTCCATTGTCAACCAGGCACTGATTGCTGAGCGCAATCTGAGAGACTCTGGAGCTGCGACCTAGGGCGGTTCTGCTTCCAGAGCTAGTCTTACTCTTGATGACAGCAAGAAGCGCCATAGAGAGCCTACACGCGGTGATCCGAGGAAGCGAGATGCATCGTCCGGCAACCAGGTTATATGCTACCAGTGTGGCCGGTCAGGGAACACGAGGCCGCAGTGCCAGAGGGACCCCTTGGAGTGCCGATCTTATGGAAAGATGGGTCACCTTCAGCATTTCTTCCAGGTCTTCTCACCAGCAGCTGGTGACCGGGGTTCTTCCATGACTCCTCGTTCAGGAGCAGCACCACCAGTTTCTCACCAGTCGGGGAACTGGAGTTCTTCCGGTCGTTCGGGACAAGGTGGGGGTTGAGGTCGTGGCGGTCAGCCACCAGTTCCTCAGCACCAGTAGGGAGGTTAAGCTCAGAGTGGTCATTCAGGGGCGCAGGGTCGCGGTACAGGCCAGTCCTTCACCGTGGAGAAGACTTATCAGGAGCAGGATCCCGTCCCTTTTATTGTTCGAGGTATGATTTTAGTACCCTCAGTTTTATCTTCATCCCTTTTCTATACTGGTGCTACGCATAGCTTTATCTCTATTGCTGTTGTGGAGAGCCTTGGACTCTGTGTCTTTTCTTCTGTCAACTCGTTGACACTAGACACACCTTTGGGGATGAGGACATCTAGTGTGTGCCAGTGTAGAGAGTACCCTCTCGAGGTTGCAGGGTATCATTTCTTATAGGATCTCTATGTCCTAGAGATGACAGGCTATGATGTCATCCTCAGGATGGACTGGTTGGTTCCCTTCCAGGCAGTCGTTGACTGTTAGCGCTGCAGAGTGAGTTTTGTTTCACCAGAGGGTGAATCCTTTCTTCATAGAGGCGAATGGTATGTTCAGGCGAGTTGAGTAGGACTCAAGCATCATGGGCTAGGAAGGTTGACCGCCCATATTTCTAGTCATTATCTGGACGATCAGGGGACCCCACAGTTGGACTTCCCTCCAGTAGTGGATCTTTTCAGGGATGTCTTTCCAGAGGAATTTTCAGGTTTTCCTCTGGAGCGTGAGGTAGACTTCTCCATTGAGCTCATGCCAGGAGTGGCACCGGTGTCCATTCCTCCCTATAGGATGGCCACACCTGAGTTGCAGGAGCTCAAGAAGCAGTTGGAGGAGCTACAGGCTAAGGGTTTCATCCGACCCAGTACTTCTCCTTGGGGTTTTCCTGTCCTGTTTGCAAATAAGGCAGACAGTACCCTTTAGCTTTGTGTGGATTATCAGAAGCTGAACCAGTTGACGGTCAAGAACCGATATCCTTTTCCAAGAATTGATGACCTTTTAGATCATCTTCAAGGAGCCCGGGTGTTCTCGAAGATCTACATGAGGTCCAGTTATCATCTGTTGGGTGTTAGACCATCAAGTATACCTCTGACAACCTTCAAGAGCAGGTATGGTCTATACGAGTATACATTCATGTCGTTCGGTCTCATGAACGTGCCTGCAGTTTTCATGCCATTGATGAATGGAGTGTTCCATCCTTACTTGGACTCCTTTTTCGTGGTCTTCGTAGATGATATCTTGGTGTACTCTCACACTCGACATGACCATGCCACACATATTGAGATCGTTCTGAGTACACTAAGAGAGCATCATCTTTATGTTAAACTCTCGAAGTGACACTTCTAGATGGATCAGATTCACTTCTTGGGTCACGTCACCTCAGAAGAAGGAGTATCAGTAGACCCAGAGAAAGTGAGAGTTGTAGTTTCTTGGGAGCATCCGAAGAACATCTTTGAGGTATGGAGTTTCCTAGGGCTGGCTGGGTACTACAGATGCTTTATTTAGGACTTTTCTCAGCAAGCAGCACCTTTGACAGGTCTGACCAAGAAGGGAGAAAAGTTCTTATGGTCAGATTCTTGTGAGTCGGCCTTCCAGGAGCTGAAAGGTAGGTTGACGTCAGCACCGATACTAGTATTGTTGAAGCCATGCAAGAACTACATTTTTTACTGTGATGCTTCAGGTATCGGGCTGGGAGATGTGCTTATGTGGGGGGGATGGAGTCGTTGCATATGGGTCTCGGCAGTTGAGGCCACATGAGAGGAACTACTCTATGCACGATCTGGAGTTGGCAGCTGTTGTTCATGCCTTATGCTGTTGGAGACACTATCTGTTGGGAGAGAACTTTGTGGTCTTCACCGACCACAAGAGTCTCAAGTATATCATCACTCAGCGTGATTTGAATCTGAGGCAGTGCAGGTGGGTCGAGTATCTTCAGTATTTTGATTTCGAGCTTTCCTATAGGCCGGGGAAAGGCAACGCAGTGGAAGATGTGTTGAGCAGGAGAACTCAAATTCAGGCAGTTCAAAGGCCAGCAGTGAGTGGCAACTGATGGATCTGTTCTCTGAGATGCATCTGGAGGTGCACGACAGACAAGGACAGACTTACCTTTCTTCTATAGATATTACCTCTACACTTCTTGATTGGGTACGGATGAGGCATCTATCAGACTCTGAAGGCTTAGTCATGCGGGAGAGTGTGTTAGGATAGGACCCTCTTTCTAGATGGGCAGTGGGAGAGGATGAAATCTTGAATTTTCAGGGACGTGTATGGGTGCCAGCAGACATACGCGAGGAGCTAATGCAGGATTTTCCTTCCTCTGTTTGGGTAGTTTATCCTGGCGTCACCAAGATGTATCGGGATCTTAATTGCCAGTACTGGTGGCCAGTTATGAAGAAAGATGTTGATGGTTTCATCATGAGATGTTCTACTTATCAGTAGGTGAAGGCAGAGCATCAACGACCAGTAGGCCTATTACAGCAGTTACCCATTCTGGAGTGGAAGTGGAATGATTTCCCAATGGACTTCGTGACTAGGTTGCTGAGGACGCCTCGAGGGAACGATGTTATTTGGGTTGTCGTCGATAGGCTTACGAAGTCTACACACTTCTTGCCGATTAAGGAGACCTTCAGTGTTGATGATCTGGGGCGACTTTACATCCGAGAGATCATTCATCTACATGGAGTTACACGCTCCATTGTTTCAGACAGGGATGAGTGCTTTACCTCTCGGTTCTAGCAGGGACTTCAGAAGGATTTGGGTATATAGGTACTTTTGAGTACAGCATACCATCCCTAGACTGATGGCCAGCCCGAGCGCACAATCCAGGTGCTTGAGGATATGCTCCGAGCTTGTATCCTAGACTTTGGCAGTTCTTAAGAGAATCATATGCCTTTGGTGGAGTTCACCTACAACAACAGTTTCCAGGAGACCATTCAGATGGCACCATACGAGGCTTTGTACGGTAGGCCATGCCGATCAACCTTATGCTGGCCGGAGGTAGGAGAGGCAGCTTTGCTGGGACCTCGTCTCATTCAAGAGACCTCAAAACAGATAGAGCTGATTTGGAAGAGGATGGCCTCGGCACAGTCTCGACAGAAGTCTTATGTTGATCATCAGAGACGACCTCTGGAGTTTGAGGTTGGGGATCAGGTTTTCCTGCGCGTTGCACCAAGATTGGGACATAAGAGGATTCAGAGACAGGGTAAGCTTTCACCGCGGTACGTCGAACCATTTGAGGTCATGGAGAGAGTGGGACTGGTCACTTATTGGTTGCAGCTACCTCAGAGGTATTGGGCCATGCATGACGTCTTCCACGTCTCTCAACTCTGACGTTACTTTTCAGACTTGTCTCACGCCTTTCAGCCCGAGGAAGTCGAGGTTGAAGCAGATGCATCGTTCAAGGATCATCCTATCCAGATTATCGACTGTAGTATGAAGGTTCTCCATGGGCGGTCTATTCCTTTGGTACGAGTGTTATGGCAGCACGGGCGAGTATAGGATGAGACCTGGGAGAGTGAGGCCGATGTACGATCACAGTGGCCGGAACTGTTCGTGGATTTTTTTTCTATGCCCCGTTAGGGAAATTCGGGGAATAATTTCTTTAAGGGGAGAAGTTTGTAAGAACCTAGATCTTTATTCAGGTATGCTTTTTCTTTTTTCTAGAGTTTTAAAGAAAAATGATTTTTCTTGAAATTTTCAAAGTACACGCCATGTACTTTCTGAGTACACGTCGTGTACTCTGATCCGGCTCGAAGCCATGGGCTGGCCATACTCGGGCCACACACACGGTCTGTAGGAGTGACGTGGAGGCTGATTTTGGAAGAGTACGGAAGGGACCTAGTACACGATGTGTACTCTAAAGGTAAACACCATGTACTTTATTTTTTTCATTAAACGGACCGGGGTCGCGTCTAACCCCCGTTTTCATCTTCTTCTCTAGTTTTTGTCTGTCCGAAGCAACCCGTACGACAGAATATTTCCTGAGCTTCTGCCTCGCTAGCCATTCTCCAATTCGATCATGTTCGATTGCGTTGGAAGCACATCGGTGAGTTCTTCCTTCTGCTTGAGCCTTGTTTCTTGATTCCTCCTTGTTTTCAAGATATCGTAGGTTGATCATTTTTTGTTTTTTCTCAGATCTACGTCATTCTAAGGGAAATATGTCATCATGGTTCACGTATATTGATCACCTAGGATCGAGGTAGGTGGTTTGTGCCTTTCCATAGAAAGTTGAGGAATATTTTGTGAAAACTCCACCAATACCCTTGAACGGGGTATTGCGTGTTCCTATTTTTCCCTTGTTGTATTTTTTGCTTTGCTTGATTGCTAGAGTAGATGTTTTTCTTGTGATTATGGAAGCTTTACTGTACCTTGAATGTTTTTTATGCTTCTTCTTCCTGTTTGGCTTTTTTCCAGTTGCCATGCCTAGTTGTAGGATTGTGGAACTACTACCTTGTTGTTTTTGTTGAGCCTTAGTTGATAGACAAGTAGTTCTTGAGGTTTACTTGGATGATGCACGCGTGGTGAGCATGTTAGTTTCACTCGATACTGTGAGAACCTAGAGTAGTAGACCAAAGAAAGAATTGATGGAAGGGTTTATCCAGAGTGTCTTTTAATTACGATACGAGATCATAGGGGGAATTGACGTTGAGTGCTTCCTCAGAGAGTCTGTAGTTCCTCGACGCGGGCCACAGGGGGAATAGACATTGAGTGCTTACCCAGAGAGCCTTTAGCACGATACGAGACTATATGGGGAATTTATGGTGAGTGCTTCCCCAGAGAGTCTGCTTAATTTCATAACTGAACAAGAGGGTTGAGACTGTGTGTTCCATCTAGAGGGTTGTTAGTACTTATAGGTTGAACCATAGGGCTTAGGATGTGAGAGCTACCCAGAGGGTTACCTTTTTCCTTTGTTACTGGTTAGTTACTTGTGCTCTTCTTTTGTTAGAATGGTAGATTGTAGCTGCTTGTGTTTCTGTTTACTGCCTCTTGCTTTATCACTTGCCTTGTATTCATTGACTATTAGGCACAAATCATTGGGTGATTGCCTATTGGGATTGTATCTCACACCCTGTTTGGGATATGCTTTTGGGCCCAAGCAGACTATGTTGTTGCAGGAATGGATAAGGGCAAGCGACCTTCTACTTCAGGATCTTGATTGCGCTAGAGCTAGAGAGCATGGGACCGAGCTGGGGCTCGCGATGCTGAAGAGTTTATTTTTTTTTTCTTTTGCACTTGTTTCCAGTTGTATTCCATCACGTTGTTGTGTTTTCTGCTTTCCATAGATACTTGTACCTGCTACATATTTTTCATCATTTCTATATATATTCATTGCTTCCGCTGTTTGGTTTCTATTGTTATGCATGTTGTTACTGCTTCCACTGTTTATTTTTGTTTTTCTTACTTTGTATACCTTACCGAATGATGGCATAGTTTCCACAATAACTTACCAAGGCCCCCGCTGCTAGTTGGCAGCCTCTGGCATTTGGGGAAACACACTTGAGGTCATGTGGTAAGCCGGGTATGGGGCACCAGTGGAGAGGCTCCGGATTTGGGTCGTTACACTTTTCACCGTCTTTTACCCACCTCCTTGGAAAATTTAGAAATTCACATAAAACTTAATTTTAACGCTTCTGTGAGTGGAATTTTGAAAATCCGAGAGACACGGTTAATATCAAGGACTAAAATTTGGTTCAATGAGATGAAAATATTTTTTTGTGAATAGTAACTTTTTACTTTTATTTATCACAGTTAAAAGTAAATAGGGTAATTAAGAGTGAAAATGATATTATTGTTACCCTAACACATGTACTAATTCTATTGGATAAGTGTAATTCGACCAAAAACAACCTTAGGAATAAAATATGACCATTTATGTCCACTTGGATTAGATTATGACATTTAATATTATTTTATTTAAAGAATAGTTAAAATAGTTAAAATCAGAGTTTAATAACTAAAACATTTTTAATATTAGGTTACACATAATATAAATTCGACTATAAATATTAATTAGAAATATAAAAAGATTTCATACATTATTTTATTTTATTTATATTTTTTAGACATTAAATAATTTAATTTATTTATGACACAATGATGATGGAGTAATTATCTTATTAATAAAATATAAACATAATTGATGTTATAAATACCCAAATAAATGTAATTTGAGAATTTTTATAAATTCCACTAATTTTATAGATTAATATGACATGTTATTATTTATTTAAATAAATGTTTTCTAACTAATTATTATGTTATGGTTTTCACAAAAATCAATTACCAAATAGTGTCAAAATTGACATAAAATAGTTTTAAAAACAAATATTATATTATTAATTGTTATTTTATTCCTAAAAATATAAGGATCGGAAAATGACTTAGATAAGGTTATATATATTAATAATAAACAACTTTCGGTTCTTTTGGCTTATTATAGTATGTTTATTAACCTTATAGTGTAAGAAAATAAGAAGACACGGTAAAAGTAAAGGTATTTAACTTAAAGACAAATCAAAATAATAAGGTTATAATAGAAACCTAAACTTGTCTAAATTCTATTGGATTAGATTATTTTGACCCATCCCCACCTTATATTCTAAATAAATTAATTTGGAGCTATTATAAACCGAATATGACTTTATTATAAAATAATATTTTAAGTTTTTCCAAAGGTGCCCCTCTCCTCCCTTAAAAAGGGCACCCCGTCCCTCTTCTCTTCACACCCTTTTGAGCCATGAAGCTCGGCCAAACCCTGCCCATTTCTCTTCTACACATCCCTAGAAACATTTTAGTGGTTCTGGTCTTCTCAAAAGACCAACTCTACTTCCATAAGAGTAAGCTTAAAAGAGGTACGTCGAAGAAGAGGTAATCTCTTCTTCCGATTCTCTCAAGTTTCTTTCTTCGTCTACTTCTTCATATTTAGTTGTCTCATTATAAAGTAATAAAATCAAAATTACTTATATAATTATATGTTATTATAAATATGAAACAACCCTATTTCATATTCTATCCATCCTTCGGAAAAAGAAATCACCGCGTGTGCGTACGTACGGAATACCGTCTCCACGCCGTGGTGTAATCTGATTTCGACCACCACCTTACTTGGACGGGTATAATGGTGTAAATAAATAACTATATATGATTATTTTAAAGTGATATTGATTCTTTAATACTATACATACGCTTCAATACAATTCCACGATCATGGGAATGATATCATCACTCGTGCGTACGTACAGACTACCGTCTCTATGATGTGATGAGATACATTCTCTATGATAACCATTCATGAATGATTATAAAGTATATATAATGAATAATAATTAAATATATGACATAACAATGATACTGGATATATGTATATATATATGTATTTCATCTACTTAATTCCATTCAATTCAATAAAGAAGCGAAAACAGCATTCATGCGTACGTACGGCCTACCGTCTCCATGAACGGTGTATTTCCTTCCATTTATCGATCTATCATATATATATGTATATTCTGAATATATATTATATATAAATCCTGTTTTAAATTATGGAATTAATTAAATCAAGATATAATTAATAATATCAAGAACAATAAGTCGAAACATGTACAATAAATGAAACGATTTTACCAAAATCGCTGCTTTAAATCGAATTTACAAAAGAACGGGTAATATAAAGTCATAAGTAAACAATATATGATATAATAACAATGAATATGATTCTGTAATAAGTCAATGACATTATTTAAATCATTATACAGGAGGCTCAGATACATACAAAGCATATCAGACATAAGGTAAGGGATAATTATTCCAATCTCATTCTTATCCGAGATTGTTTATTCATAAGTATTTACTGGGGTTATGTTTATTATCCATGTCTATATGTTCTCAAAATGTTTTCATAATATTTTTACTTTTCATCCATGTATGTTTAAATTCATTCTTACCCTTTTTTAACTTTTACCACATCGTATGGAAGGAATCTTTCTTTTGTTTACCATACGAGGTACTTTTTGACTTTTCCGAAAAAAGTTCGAGAAGAATGTTATTTTTTACATATACGGTGTGAAAGGATTTCTATTGTTTCATAATGCATCATTTTCATGACTCTTACCCTACAATATTTTATGACTATTTTCAAAAAAATGATTTCTTTTTAAATTTCATCGAATTTTGAGAAAAGAAAATGATTTTGAAGAAGAAAGGATATTTTCCTCAAGAATTCATTTCAAGTGTTTTATCAAAACCATTTTCCATATAAGATGACATTATTTCATATGTTTATGTTTCAAGTATAGTGTATCTGTGATTTACATGGTTTCAATTTTCATATGAGGAAATACCCATTTGTTTCATATGGATTATGTGATGATGGGACGATGTTTATTAAACCCATTTTATTTTTTGGGTTATGATACATGTTTTAAGTTTATTTTGTGGCACAAGTAAGAATTATTTCATTATGAAATGGGTGGGACCTATATCTCCCTCCAATTAATTGGGTAAAGATTTATATCTCATGAGATAGACATGGATGGAATAGTAAGTTAATCTGGTTCAGTGTTACAGGACTGGAACGAGGAGTGAACTCGATTTAGTATGGGACTTTGTCCACTATGATGGTCTTGGAAACAATGCCTTGGCTACTATGGAAATCATAACATGTGCTTAATGGATGCGACAATTACATGTTTTATTTCCATTCTAGTTTATTAGGACTAATGTTCCTTTATGATCTATTCCTTGTGTACTTCCAAGATTTATGTCGTCACTCATGATTTTGATGTTTAGATTTTATGTTCAAGTTTTTTTGCATTCAAATGTTTATGGATTGTTTTATGTTCTCTATGCTTACCATTACTGATCATTTGATCTCACCCTTTATATTTTTTCTTTTCCCTGAGATTTAAAGAAAGGTTTTAGGTAAGAAAACAAAAGGGGAAAATCTTTATGGGAGATGTTGAAGATCTTTAACCACGATTAGAAGATTATTTTTTCAAGTTTCGAAAGACACTAAACTATTACGGTCCTTGTGTGTATGTTTTCATTATGTATTAAGTATTCTGAAAAAGTAATGTAATGTCCATGTACGTCAAGATTTGGGTCTCTACAGTTGGTATCAGAGGAAAGGTTTAGTTATCCTTTGGAAACTAGGATGTGAAAACTTTAGTGAGATCCCTAGAGATATTTCTATGGTATGTCTAGGATTGTCCCTAAGGTTAAGTATAAGTATAGGTTATAGTCCTATAATTATGGTAACAATCTTAAAATTTAACCTAAGATGTTAGATATTGAAGGTAATACCCCTTGATTATGATTTTGGCCTCTCACACTATTCTTTTTGGGTTTTAGAAAAGGGCTGGAAACAGAAAGATTCATGATAATGGAGGATATGATGGACAATGGAATGATATTCTTCCTGAGAAACCAAATGAAATTGGATCTGGAGGTCCACATATCATTATTATGCCTAATTAGAAATCTCATAATATGATCAATAATCTCAACTTTGGTATGTTTACCGACTCAGCTAATAAGAGAAAGATGGAGTTTCATGATGATCATAGAGGAAAGAAAGTTCAATTTCTCTCATGTAAATCATGTGGGAAGAGTCATCAAGGATAATGTTTCAAAGGAACGAGAAGATGATTCGGGTGTGGAAAAGAAGGACACAAATCCAGTAAGTGTAAAGGACAAGGTTCAGTTAACACCATGGAGAAGGATAATGGTGTTGATATGACATCAACAAAGATTAGATGTTTTAAATGTGGAATGTATGGGCATTATGCAAACCAATTCCCTAAGGGAAAATCTCATGAAGAGAATCAACATGGTCATATGGGTAGTATTTATGTGGATGATCATGATGACACTACAAGTTTTATATGAGATTAAATAAGTGTTGAAGCTTGGTCAATGGTTTAAGAAGGTAGTGGAATGATTTATGTTTATCAAGAGTTATGTTGTATAGGTAATGGTACTATGGAATAAAGACACATCTAAGGATTGTTACACTGTTTTTTTCCTAAAGTATTTGAAAGTATATGTTGAACGGTACCAGTAACCATGAAAAGTGATTCAAATATTTTGGAAAGAATATGATATGCGCAAAATGAAGGGATAAAGAGAAAATTAAATGTTTGATAGTATTCATGAGCTCATGACTGATATAAGGACAAAGTTATATCATGGTTTGAGTATATAGAATGTTTTGATTTTGGTATGTGGAAAGAGTTAAATTTTGACAACATTCATGTTTTTACTAAGGTTCAATGGGTATTCATTTTTCAAGAGAATACATGATTAAGGTATTCACATGATTAGAGTGTGACCAATAAGATATATGAGGGATAAATGATGGTATTCACATGCTTGTTATATGACCTTTTTAGTAATCGTTCTCTTTATACTATGAGTTTGGAAAGAAGTATTTTGGATAAGCCTAAATATTGGAATGGATTATGTTGAACATAAGTTAGTATTGTTTAAGGCTATAACTTTTTGATATTATTTTTGAAATGTTATAATAGTACAGTTTTAGAAAAAGGACAACTCGTAGGATGGGCGACAACCCGCCGCATCGGACAAGGCTGTGGGAATCGAACCCACAACTGAAGTGCGACAGGCCTTCATCACCTACCATTGTCCTACAGGAATTCCCTGGTTAGAAGAAACTAGTTTTCTTTTATTATGTTGTATGATAGATGAAGTATAAGTCCATTTTAAGAGCTATATACGATTAATCTCACCATAGATGGACTTATGTATATAACTTTTCCTAACCTTATGTTTGAGACAGATGGAATAACCTATCATTCTATCAAATGATCTGTTAACACTTCACAGAAGAGAAATTCAACTTCATTTCTTTATGAGATGAAGTGGAAATTGTTCAAGGCACGAACAACGGTGAGATTATACCAAAATAAAGTAAGTATTTCTTCTAATTAAAATTCTTCAACTTTAGGGAAATGATCTTTAAAACCAAAAATGTTGTCCTTGTGTCCTTATATCTGATGAATCAGATGGTACCTTAGATCATCACAAATCTATGGCTTTGTGATTGTTGGATTTTTCATATCCATGTTCTCTACCACTCTCCATCATAACTTGAAGGTTAGATTTCTCTTCCATATCCATATTTTCACTTATGTTCTCCTATGTGGAAACCCAGTGATTAGTTAATTTCGGTAAATGTTACGTTTCATACTTTAGTTTTGGTATTCCTTTTTACATTTTGGGTTTCTATTAAAGAAACTTTTGAGTAGTAAACCATTTATAACCCCGATGAATTTCGAAGGTGAAATTCATTTTAAGGGGGGGTAGAATATAACACCCTGAGATTTTATGAAAAATATTCTTTTTAATTTTATTGATTTCTTCTGTTGTATGCTACACCAAAAGGAGATTTCACTACATGCATCCTTGACTTGGCTTGTATTACACGCAATCGCGACCTTTCTCGATAGGTTGCGTCGTACGCAATACCGAGTTTCACTAAACAATGATATGCTATTAAAATATTATTAAAACTTGCCGTTATGAATAGTAATACCTAATTTTTGAAATTTTGTAAATTTTAACTTTCAAAATGGACTTCAATTTTGGATTTGGAATATCTAAATTAGCCTAAGGTGAATTTTTGGTATTTTTCTGAAAACTTTCAAATTTTGATGAATAGTGAAAACACTGGGTTACTATTTACAAACCAACTTTTTATTTAAATAATTATTTATTTTATTTAAATTTATTTTAGGTCAAAATTGATAAATAATACCTATATAATTTCAATTTAATTCATTGGAGTAATTTTATAGTAATTTTAGATATTTAAAAAAATTTATTGAACTTTTCACCGTCTTTTACACACCTCCTTGGAAAATTTGGAAATTCACATAAAACTTAATTTTACCGCTTCTGTGAGTGGAATTTAGAAAATCCGGGAGACACGGTTAATATCAAGGACTAAAATGTGGTTCAATGAGATGAAAACAATTTTTGGTGAATAGTAACTTTTTACTTTTATTTACCACAGTTAAAAGTAAATAGGGTAATTAAGGGTAGAAATGATATTATTATTACCTTAACACATGTCCTAATTCTATTGGATAAGTTTAATTCGACCAAAAATAACCTTAGGAATAAAATATGGCCATTTAGGTCCACTTGGATTAGATTAGGACATTTAATATTACTTTATTTAAAGAATAGTTAAAATAGTTAAAATCAAAGTTTAAAAACTAAAACATTTTTAATATATGGTTATACAAAATATAAATTCAACTATAAATATTCATTATAAATATAAAAAATATTTCCTACATAATTTTATTTTATTTATAATGTTTAGACATTAAATAATTTAATTTATTTATGACACAATGATGAAGCAGTAATTATCTTATTAATAAAATATTGACATAATTGATGTTATAAATACCCAAGTAAATGTAATTTGAGACTTTTTATGAATTACACTAATTTTATAGATTAATATGGCATGTTAGTATTGATTTAGTTAACTTTCTTCGAACTAATCATTCTGTTATGATATTCACAAAAATCAATAACAAAATAGTGTCATAATTGAAGTAAAATAGTTTTTAAAACAAATATTATATTATTAATTGTTATTTTATTCCAAAAAATCTACGTTTACGCCAAATGACTTATATAAGGTTATATATATTAATAATAAACAACTTGGGGTTTTTTTGGCTTGTTATAGTAAGTTTATTAACCTTATAGTGTAAGAAAACAAGAAGACACGGTAAAAGTAAAATTATTTAACTTAAAGTTAAATCTAAATGATAAGGTTAAAATAGAAACATAAACTTGTCTAAATTATATTGGATGTGATTATTTCGACCCATCCCCACCTTATCTTAGAAATAAATAAATTTGGAGCTTTTATAAACCGAATATAACTTTATTATAAAATAATATTTTAAGTTTTTTCAAAGGTGCCCCTCTCCTCCCTTATAAAAAGAGCACCCCTTCCCTCTTCTCTTCACACCCTTTTGAGCCTTGAAGCTCGTCCAATACCTGCCCATTTCTCTTCTCCACTTCCCTAGAAACATTCTTGAGGTTATGTTCTTCTCAAAAGACCAACTCTACTTCCATAAGAGGAAGCATAAAAGAGGTGCGTCGAAGAAGAGGTAATCTCTTCTTCTGATTCTCTCAAGTTTCATTCTTCTTCTACTTCTTCATATTTAGTTTTATCATTATAAAGTAATAAAATCAGTATTAATTATATACTTATATGTTATTATGAATGTAAAACAACCATATTTCACATTCTATCCATCCTACGGAAAACGAACTCACCGCGCGTGCGTACGTACGGAATACCGTTTCCACGCCGTGGTGTAATCTGTTTTCGACCACCACCTTACATGGATGGGTATAATGGTGTAAATAAATAACTATATATGATTATTTTAAATTGATATTTGTTCTGGAATATTTTACATACGCTTCAATACAATTCCACGATCATGGGAATGATATCATCACTTGTGCGTACGTACGGACTACCGTCTCCACGACGCGATGAGATTCATTCTCCATGTTAACCATTCATGAATGATTATAAAGTATATATAATAAATAATAATAAAATATATGACATAATAATTATACTGGATTTATGTATATATATATGTATTTCATCTACCTAATTCCATTCAATTCAATAAAGAAGCGAAAACAGCGTTCATGCGTACGTACAACCTCCCATCTCCATGAACGGTGTATTTCATTCGATTTATCGATCTATCATATATATATGTATATACTGAATATATATTATATATAAATCATGTTTTACATTCAGGAATTAACTAAATCAGGATATATTTAATAATATCAAGAACAACAAGTCGAAACACGTATAATAAATGAAACGATTTTACCCAAATCGCTGCTTTAAATCGAATTTACAGAAGAACGAGTAATATAAAGTCATAAGTAAACCATATATGATTTCATAACAATGAATATGATTCTGTAATAAGTCAATGACATTATTTAATTCATTATACAAGAGGTTCTGATACATACGAATCATATCAGACATAAGGTAAGGGATAATTATTCCAATCTCATTCTTATCCGAGATTGTTTATTCATAAGTATTTACTGGGGTTATGTTTATTATCCATGTCCATATGTTCTCAAAATGTTTTTATAATATGTTTACTTTTCATACATGTATGTTTAAATTCATTCTTACCCTTTTTTAACTTTTACCACATCATATGGAAGGAATCGTTCTTTTGTTTACCATACGAGGTACTTTTTTACTTTTCCGACAAAAGTACGAGAAGAATGTTATTTTTAACATATACGGCGTGAATGGATTTTTACAGTTTCATAATGCCTCTTTTTAATGAAGAATACTCTAAAAGATTATCTACCCATTTTCAACAAAATACTTTTCTTTTAAAATTGCTTGGAATTTTGTGAAAAGAAAATTATTTTGAAGAAGAAAGGATATTTTCCTCAAGAATTCATTTCAAGTGTTTTATCAAAACAATTTTCCATCTAAGATGACATTATTTCATATGTGTATGTTTCAAGTATAGTGTATCTTTAATTTACATGGTTTTAATTTTCTTATTATCAAATATCCATTTGTTTTATATGGATTATGTGATGATGGGACAATTTTTATGAAACCAATTATATTTTTTGGGTTATGATGAATGTTTTAAGTTTATTTTGTGGAACAAGTAAGAATGATTTCATTATGAGATTGGTGGGACCTATATATCCCTCCAATACATTTGGTAAGGATTTATATCTCATGAGATATAAATGGATCGAACAGTATGTTAATCCGATTTAGTGTTACAGGACTGGAATGAAGAGTGAACTCGATTCAGAATGAGACTTCGTCCACTAAGATGGTCTTGGAAGCAATGCCTTGGCTACTATGGAAATCATAACATATGCTTAATGGATGCCACAATTACATGTTTTATTACCATTCTAGTTTATCATGACTAGTGTTTCTTTATGATCTAAGCCTTGTGTACTTCCAAGATTTATGTCGTTGCTCGTGATTTTTATGTTTAGATTTTATGTTCAAGTTTTTTTGAATTCAAATGTTTATGGATTGTTTTATGTTCTCTATGCTTACCCTTAATGAGCATTTGAGCTCACCCTTTATATGTTTTCTTTTCCCCAGGATTTAAAGAAAGGTTTTAGGTAAGAAAGAAAAAGGGAAAGATCATTATGTTAGATGTTGAAGATCTTTCACCATGATTAGAAGATTATTTTTCCAAGTTTCCAATGACACTAAACTATTATGGTCCTTGTGTGTATGTTTTCGTTATGTATTTACTATTTTGAAAAAGTAATGTAATGTCCATGTACGTCAAGCTTCGGGTCTCTACAGTTGGTATCAGAGGAAAGGTTTAGTTAACCTTTGGAAACTAGGATGCGAAAACATTAGTGAGATCCCTAGAGATATTTCTATGGTATGTCTAGAGATGTCCCTACGGTTAAGTATAAGTATTTTTTATAGTCTTTTAATTATGGAAACGATCTTAGAATTTAACCTAAGTTGTTAGATATTGAAGTTAATCTCCATTGATTATGATTTTGGCCTCTCACACTATTCTTTTTGGGTTTTATAAAATGGTTGGAAACGGGAAGATTCACGATAATGGAGGATATGATGGACAATGGAATGATATTCTTCCTGAGAAACCAAATGAAGTTGGATCTCGAGGTCCACATATCATTATTATGCCTAATCAGAAATCTCATAATATGATCAATAATCTCAACTATGGTAAGTTTCCAGACTCAGCTAATAAGAGAAAGATGGAGTTTCATGATGATCACAGAGGAAAGAAAGTTCAATTTCTCTCATGTAAATCATGCGGGAAGATGCATCAAGGAGAATGTTTCAAAGGAACTGGAAGATGCTTTGGGTGTGGAAAAGAAGGACACAAATCTAGTAAGTGCAAAGGAAAAGGTTCATTTAACACCACGGAGAAGGATAATGGTATTTCTACGACATCAACAATGATTAGATGTTTTAAATGATGACTGTGTGGGCATTATAAAAACCAATTCCCTAAGGGAAAATCTCATGAAGAGAATCATCATGGGCATATGGGTAGTATTTACGTTGATGATGGTGAGGACACTACAAATGATATATGAGATTAAAGAAGTGTTTAAGCTTGGTCAATAGTTTAAGAAGGTAGTGGAATGATTTAGTTTTATCAAGAGTTATGTTGTATTGGTAATGGTACTATGTAATAAAGACATATCTAAGGATTGTTACCCTATTGTTTTTTCTAAAGTACTTGAAAGTATATGTTGAATGGTATCGGTAACCATGAAAAGTGATTCAAATATTTTGGAAAGAAGATGATATGCGCATAATGAAGGGATAAAGAGAAAATTAAATGTTTGATAGTATTCATGAGCTCATGACTGATATAAGGACAAAGTTATATCATGGTTTGAGTATATAGAATGTTTGGATTTTGGAATGTGGAAAGAGATAACTTTTGATAGCATTCATGTTTTCACTGAGGTTCAATGGGTATTCATTTTTCAAGAGAATACATGATTAAGGCATTCACATGATTGGAGTGTGACCAATAAGATATATGAGGGACAAATGATGGTATTCACATGCTTGTTATATGACCTTTTTAGTAATAGTTCTCTTTATACTATGAGTTTGGAAAGAAGTATTTTGGATAAGCCTAAAGATTGGAATGGATTATGTTGAACATAAGTTAGTATTGTTTAAGGCTAGAACTTTTTGATATTATTTTTGAAATGTTATAATAGTACAGTTTTAGAAAAAGGACAACCCATAGGATGGGCGACAACCCGTTACGTCGGAAAAGGCTGTGGGAATCAAACCCACAACTGAAGTGCGACATGCCTTCATCACCTACCACTGTCCTACAGGAAGTCCCTGGTTAGTAGAAACTAGTTTTATTTTATTATATTGTATTATATATGAAGTATAAGTCCATTTTAGGAGCCATATATGATTATTATCACCATAGATGGACTTATGTATATACCTTTTCCTCACCTTATGTTTGAGACAGATGGAATAACCTATCATTCTATTGCATGATCTGTTAAAACTTCATGGAAGACAAATTCAACTTCATTTCTTTAAGAGATGAAGTGGAAATTGTTCAAGGCACGAACAACGGTGATATTATACCGAAATAAAGTATGTATTTCTTCTAATTCAAATTCTTCAACTTTAGGTAAAGGATCTTGAAAAACAAAAATGTTTTCATAGTGTCCTTATATCTGATGAATCAGACGGTACCTTAGATAATCACAAATTTATGGCTTTGTGATTTTTGTATTTTTCATAGCCTTGTTCTCTACCACTCTCCATCAGAACATGATGGTTAGATTTCTCTTCTATATCCATATTTTCACATATGTTCTCCTATGTGGAAACCCAATGATTAGATAATTTGGGTAACTGTTATATTTCATACTTTGGTTTTGATATTCCTTTTTATTTTTTGGGTTTCTATTAAAGAAACTTTCGAGTAGTAAACCATTTATAACCCCGATGAATTTCGAGGGAAAAAATTCATTTTAAGGGGGGTAGAATGTAACACCCAGAGATTTTATGAAAAATATTCTTTTTAATTTTATTGATGTCTTTTTTTGTATGCTACACCAAAAGGATATTTCACTACATACATCCCTGACTTGGCTTTCATTACACGCAATCACGACCTTTCTTGATAGCTTACGACGTACGCAATACCGAGTTTCACTAAACAATGATATGCTATTAAAATATTATTAAAACTAGCCGTTATGAATAGTAATACCCACTTTTTAAAATTTTTTAAATTTTATCTTTCAAAATGGAATTCAATTTTGGATTCGGAATATCAAAATTAGCCTAGGGTGAATTTTTGGTATTTTTCTGAAAAATTTCAATTTTTGATGAATAGTGAAAACATTTGGTTACTATTTACAAACCGACTTTTTATTTAAATAATTATTTATTTTATTTAAATTTATTTTAGGTCAAAATTGATATATAATACCTATATAATTTCAATTTAATTAATTGGAGTCATTTTATAATAATTGTAGATATATAAAATTTTTTATTGAACTTTTCACAGTCTTTTACCCACCTCCTTGGAGATTTTAGAAATTCACATAAAAAATAATTTTACCGCTTCTGTGAGTGGAATTTCTAAAAACCTAGAGACACGGTTAATATCAAGAACTAAAATGTGGTTCAATGAAATGAAAATAATTTTTGGTGAATAGTAACTTTTTACTTTTATTTACCACGGTTAAAAGTAAATAGGGTAATTAAGGGTAAAAATGATATTTTTATTACCCTAGAACATGTCCTAATTCTATTATATTACTGTAATTCGACCAAAAACAACCTTAGGAATAAAATATGACCATTTAGGTCCACTTGGATTAGATTAGGACATTTAATATTATTTTATTTAAAGAATAGTTAAAATAGTTAAAATCAAAGTTTAATAACTAAAACCTTTTTAATATAAGTTTATACATAATATAAATTAGACTATAAATATTCATTATAAATATAAAAATATTTCCTACATAATTTTATTTTATTTATTATTTTTAGACATTAAATAATTTAATTTATTTATGACACAATGATGATACAGTAATTATCTTATTAATAAAATATTGACATAATTGATGTCATAAATACCCAAATAAATGTAATTTGAGACTTTTTATGAATTCCACTAATTTTATATATTAATTTGACATGTTAGTATTGATTTAATTATCTTGTTTCGAACTAATCACACTGTTATGATTTTCACAAAAATCAATTACCAAATAGTGTCAAAATTGACATAAAATAGTTGTTAAAACAAATATTATATTATTAATTTTTATTTTATTCCTAAAAATTTAAGGTTAGAAAAAATGACTGTGATAAGGGTATATATATTAATAATAAACAACTTGGGGTTCTTTTTGCTTGTTATAGTAAATTTATTAACCTTATAATGTAAGAAAACAAGAAGACACGGTAAAAGTAAAATTATTTAACTTAAAGTTAAATCTAAATGATAAGGTTAAAATAGAATCCTAAACTTGTTTAAATTCTATTGGATGAGATTATTTTGACCCATACTCACCTTATCTTCGAAATAAATCAATTTGGATCTATTATTAACCGAATATGACTTTATTATAAAATAATATTTTAAGTTTTTCCAAAGGTGCCCCTCTCCTCCCTTATAAAAAGGGCACCCCTTCCCTCTTCTCTTCACACCATTTTGAGCCTTGAAGCTCGACCAACCCCTTCCCATTTCTCTTATACACTTCCCTAGAAACATTCTTTAGGTTCTTTTCTTCTCAAAAGACCAACTCTACTTCCATAAGAGGAAGCTTAAAAGAGGTGCGTCGAAGAAGAGGTAATCTCTTCTTCCGATTCTCTCAAGTTTTTTCATCTTCTACTTCTTCTTCTTTAGTTAAATAATTATAAATTAATAAAATAAGTATTAATTATATACTTATATTTTATTATATATATGAAACACCCCTACTTCACATTCCATCCATCCTACGGAAAATGAAATCACCGCGCGTGCGTACATACAGAATACCGTCTCCACGCCGTGGTGTAATCTACTTTCGACCACCACCTTACTTGGATGGGTATAATGGTATAAATAAATAACTATATATGATTATTTTAAAGTGATATTGATTCTGGAATATTATACATACACTTCAACAAAATTCCACGATCATGGGAATGATATCATCACTCGTGCGTACGTACAGACTACCGTCTCCACGATGAGATGAGATTCATTCTCCATGTTAACCATTCAAGAATGATTATAAAGTATATGTAATGAATAATAATGAAATATATGACATAATAATGATTCTGGATTTATGTATATATATTTTTATTTCATCTACTTAATTCCATTAAATTCAATAAAGAAACGAAAACAGCGTTCATGCGTACGTACGGCCTACCATCTCCATGAACGGTGTATTTCATTCCATTTATCGATATATCATATATATATGTATATTATGAATATATATTATATATAAATCATGTTTTATATTCTGGAATTAAGTAAATCAGGATATATGTAATAATATCGAGAACAACAAGCCGAAACATGTATAATAAATGAAAAGATTTTACCCAAATCACTGCTTTAAATCGAATTTACAAAAGAACGTGTAATATAAAGGCATAAGTAAACAATATCTGATATCAAAACAATTAATTTGATTCTGTAATAAGTCAATGAAATTTTTTAATTCATTATACAGGAGGTTCGGATACATACGAATCATATCAGATATAAGGTAAGGGATAATTATTCCAATCTCATTCTTATATGAGATTTTTTATTCATAAGTATTTACTGAGGTTATGTTTATTATACATGTCCATATGTTCTCAAAATATTTTTATAATATGTTTATTTTTCATCTATGTATGTTTAAAGTCATTCTTACCCTTTTTTATCTTTTACCACATCGTATGGAAGGAATCTTTCTTGTGTTTACCATATGAGGTACTTTTTTTAATTTTCTGACAAAAGTACGAGAAGAATGTAATTTTTAACATATACGGCGTGAATGGATTTTTACAATTTCATAATGCATCTTTTTCATGAAGAATACTCTACAATATTTTATGACCATTTTCAACAAAATAATTTTCTTTTAAATTTTCATGGAATTTTGTGAAAAGAAAATTATTTTCAAAAAGAAAGGATATTTTCTTCAAGAATTCATTTCAAGTGTTTTATCAAAACCATTTTCCATCTAAGATGACATTATTTCATATGTGTATGTTTCAAGTATAGTGTCTCTGTGATTTACATGGTTTCACTTCTCTTATGATGAAATATCCATTTGTTTTATATAGATTATGTGATGATGGGACAATGTTTATGAAACCCATTTTATTTTTTTGGGTTATGATGAATGATTTAAGTTTATTTTGTGGCACAAGTAAGAATGATTTCATTATGAGATGGGTGGGACCTATATCTCCCTCCAATATATTTGGTAAGGATTTATATCTCATGAGATATACATGGCTCAAACGGTAAGTTAATATGATTAAGTGTTACAGGACTGGAATGAGGAGTGAACTCGATTCAGAATGGGACTTTTTCCACTAAGATGGTCTTGGCAGCAATGCCTTGGCTACTATGAAAATCATAACATGTGCTTAATGGATTCCACAATTACATGTTTTATTACCATGCTAGTTTATCATGACTAATGTTTCTTTATGATCTATGCCTTGTGTACTTCCAAGATTTATGTCGTTGCTCATGATTTTGATGTTTAGACTTTATGTTCAAGTTTTTTTGTATTCAAATGTTTATGGATTGTTTTGTGTTCTCTATACTTACCCTTACTGATCATTTTAGCTCACCCTTTATATGTTTTCTTTTCCCTAGGATTTGAAGAAAGGTTTTAGGTAAGAAAACAAAAGGGGAAGATCTTTATGTTAGATGTTGAATATCTTTCACCACGATTAGAAGATTATTTTTCCAAGTTTACAAAGACACTAAACTATTACGGTCCTTGTGTGTATGTTTTAGTTATGTATTAATTATTCCGCAAAAGTAATGTAATGTCCATGTACGTCAAGATTTGGGTCTTCACAGTTGGTATCAGAGGAAAGGTTTAGTTAACCTTTGGAAACTAGGATGCGAAAACTTTAGTGAGATACCTAGAGATATTTCTATGGTATATCTAGGGATGTCCCTAAGGTTAATTATAAGTATTGGTTATAGTCTTAGAATTATGGTAACGATCTTAGAATTTATCCTAAGATGTTAGATATTGAAGTTAATCCCCCTTGATTATGATTTTGGACTCTCACACTATTCTTTTTTGGTTTTAGAAAATGGTTGGAAATGGGAAGATTCACGATAATGGAGGATATGATGGACAGTGGAATGATATTCTTCCTGAGCAACCAAATGAAATTGGATCTAGAGGTCCACATATCATTATTATGCCTAATCAGAAATCTCATAATATGATCAATAATATCAACTATGGTAAGTTTCCCAACTCATCTAATAAGAGAAAGATGGAGTTTCATGATGATCATAGAGGAAATAAAGTTCAATTTTTCTCATGTAAATCATGTGGGAAGATGCATCAAGGAGAATGTTTCGAAGGAACTGGAAGATGCTTTGGGTGTGGAAAAGAAGGACACAAATCCAGTAAGTGCAAAGGAAAAGGTTCAGTTAACACCATGGAGAAGGATAATGGTATTTCTACGACATCCACAATGATTAGATGTTTTAAATGATGAATGTGTGGGCATTATGCAAACCAATTCCCTAAGGGAAAATCTCATGAAGAGAATCAGCATGGTCATATGGGTAGTATTTATGTTGATGATTATGAGGACACTACAAATGATATATGAGATTAAATAATTGTTGAATCTTGGTCAATAGTTTAAGAAGGTAGTGGAATGATTTAGTTTTATCAAGAGTTATGTTGTATAGGTAATGGTACTATGTAATAAAGAAACATCTAAGGATTGTTACACTATTTGTTTTCCTAAAGTATTTGAAAGTATATGTTGAATGGTATCGGGAACCATTAAAAGTGATTCAAATATTTTGGAAAGAATATGATATGCACAAACTAAAGGGATAAAGAGAAAATTAAATGTTTGATAGTATTCATGAGCTCATGACTGATATAAGGACAAAGTTATATCATGGTTTGAGTATACAGAATGTTTGGATTTTGGTATGTGGAAAGAGTTAACTTTTGACAGCATTCATGTTTTCAATAAGGTTCAATGGGTATTCATTTTTCAAGAGAATTCATGATTAAGGTATTCACATGATTGGAGTTTGACCAATAAGATATATAAGAGATAAATGTTGGTATTCAAATGCTTGTTATATGTCCTTTTTAGTAATAGTTCTCTTTATACTATGAGTTTGGAAAGAAGTATTTTGGATAACCCTAAAGATTGGAATGGATTATGATGAACATAAGTTATTATTGTTTAAGGCTATAAGTTTTTGATATTATTTTTGAAATGTTATAACAGTACAGTTTTAGAAAAAGGACAACCCATAGGATGGGGGACAACCCGTCTTGTCGGACAAAGCTGTGGGAATCAAACCAACAACTGCAGTGCGACATGCCTTTATCACCTTCCACTGTCCTACACGAAGTCCATGGTTAGTAGAAACAAGTTTTATTTTATTATGTTGTATGATAGATGATGTATAAGTCCATTTTAGGAGCCATATACGATTAATCTCACCATAGATGGACTTATGTATATAACGTTTCCTAACCTTATGTTTGAGACAGATGGAATGACCTATCATTATATCTTATGACCTGTTAACACGTCATGAAAGACAAATTCAACTTCATTTCTTTACGATATGAAGTGGAAATTGTTCAAGGAACAAACAATGGTGAGATTATACCGAAATAAAGTAAGTATTTCTTCTAATTCAAATTCTTCAACTTTAGGGAAATGATCTTGAAAACCAAAAATGTTGTCATAGTGTCCTTATATCTGATGAATCAGATGGTACCTTAGATCAGCACAAATTTATGGCTTTTTTATTGTTGTATTTTTCATAGCCATGTTCTATACAACTCTCCATGAGAACTTGATGGTTAGATTTCTCTTCCATATCCATATTTTCACACATGTTCTCCTATGTGGAAACCCAGTGATTAGTTAATTTGGGCAACCGTTATATTTCATACATTGTTTTGGGTATTCCTTTTTATGTTGTGGGTTTCTATTAAAGAATCTTTCCAGTATTAAAGCATTTATAACCCCGATGAATTTCGAGGGTGAAATTCATTTTAAAGGGGGTAAAATATAACACCCCGAGATTTTATGAAAAATATTCTTTTTAATTTTATTGATGTCTTGTGTTGTATGCTACACCAAAAGGAGATTTCACTACAAGCATCCCTAACTTTTCTTGCATTACACGCAATCACAACCTTTCTCGATAGCTTACGTCATACGCAATACCGAGTTTCATTAAACAATGATATGCTATAAAAATATTATTAAAACTAGCCATTATGAATAGTAATACCCACTTTATAAAATTTTGTAAATTTTATCTTTCAAAATTGACTTGAATTTTGGATTCGGAATATCGAAATTATCCTAGGGTGAATTTTTGGTATTTTTCTGAAAACTTTCAATTTTTGATGAATAGTGAAAACACTAGGTTACTATTTACAAACCGACTTTTCATATAAATAATTATTTATTTTATTTAAATTTATTTTAGGTAAAAATTGATACATAATACCTATATAATTTCAATGTACTTCATTTGAGTCATTTTATATTAATTTTAGATATATAAAAAAATTTATTGAACTTTTCACCGTCTTTTACCCACCTCGTTGGAGAATTTGGAAATTCACATAAAACATAATTTTACCGCTTCTGTGAGTGGAATTTTGAAAATCTGAGAGACATAGTTAATATCAAGGACTAAAATGTGCTTCAATGAGATGAAAAAAAAATTTGGTGAATAGAAACTTTTTACTTTTATTTACCACGGTTAAAAGTAAATATGGTAATTAAGGGTAAAAATGATATCATTATTACCCTAAAACATGTCCTAATTCTATTAGATATGTGTAATTCGACCTAAAACAACCTTAGGAATAAAATATGACCATTTTGGTCCACTTGGATTAGATTAGGACATTTAATATTATTTTATTTAAAGAATAGATAAAATAGTTAAAATCAAAGTTTAATAACTAAAAAATTTTTATTATAAGGTTATACATAATATAAATTTGATTATAAATATTCATTATAAATATAAAAATATTTCCAACATAATTTTATTTTATTTATAATTTTTAGACATTAAATAATTTAATTTATTTATGATACAATGATGATGTAGTAATTATCTTATTAATACAATATTCACATAATTGATGTTATAAATACCCAAATAAATGTAATTTGAGACTTTTTATGAATTCAACTAATTTTATAGATTAATATGACATGTTAGTATTTATTTAATTAACCTTTTTTTAAATAATAATTGTTTTATGATTTTTACAAAAATCAATTACCAAATAGTGTCAAAATTGAAATAAAATAGTTTTTAAAACAAATATTATATTATTAATTTTTATTTTATTACTAAAAATCTAAGGTTCAGCCAAAAGACTTATATAATGTTATATATATTAATAATAAACAACTTGGGGTTAGTTTGGATTTTTATAGTAAGATTATTAACCTTATAGTGTAAGAAAACAAGAAGACACGGTAAAAGTAAAATTATTTAACTTAAAGTTAAATCTAAATGATAAGGGTAAAATAGAAACATAAACTTTTCTAAATTATATTATATGATATTATTTCGAACCATCCCCACCTTATCTTCAAAATAAATCAATTTGGAGCTTTTATAAACCGAATATGACTTTATTATAAAATAATATTTTAAGTTTTTCCAAAGGTGCCCCTCTCCTCCCTTATAAAAAGGGCACCCCTTCCCTCTTCTCTTAACACACTTTTGAGCTATGAAGCTCGGTCAATACCTGACCATTTCTCTTCTCCACTTACCTAGAAACATTCTTGAGGTTCTGGTCTTCTCAAAAGACCAACTCTACTTCCATAAGAGGAAGCTTAAAAGATGTGCGTCGAAGAAAGGTAATCTCTTCTTCTGATTCTCTCAAGTTTCTTTCTTCTTCTAATTCTTATTCTTTAGTTGTATCATTATAAAGTAATAAAATCAGTATTACTTATATACTTATATGTTATTATAAGTATTAAACAACCCTATTTCACTTTCTATCCATCCTACGGAAAACGAAATCACTGCGCGTGCGTACGTACGGAATACCGTCTCCATGCCATGGTGTAATCTGTTTTCGACTACCACCTTACTTGGATGGGTATAATGGTGTAAATTAATAACTATATATAATTATTGTAAAGTGATATTGATTCTGGAATATTATACATATGCTTCAATACAATTCCACGATCATGGGAATGATATCATCACTCGTGCGTACGTAAGGACTACCGTCTCCACGACGCGATGAGATTCATTCTCCATGTTAGCCATTCATGAATGATTATAAAGTATATATAATGAATAAGAATGAAATATATGACATAATAATGATACTGTATTTATGTATATATATGTGTGTGTTTCATCCACTTAATTTAATTCAATTCAATAAAGAAGTGAAAACAGCGTTCATGCGTACCTACGGCCTACCGTCTCCATGAACGGTGTATTTCATTCCATTTATCGATATATCATATATATATGTATATGCTGAATATATATTATATATAAATCATGTTTTACAATCTGGAATTATGTAAATCAGTATATATGTAATAATATCAAGAACAAAAAGTCAAAACACGTACAATAAATGAAATGATTTTACCCAAATCGCTGATTTAAATCGAATTATCAAAAGAACGGGTAATATAAAGTCATAAGTAAACCATATATGATATAATAACAATGAATATGATTCTTTAATAAGTAAATGACGTTATTTTAATCATTATACATAAGGTTCAGATACATATGAAGCATATCAGACATAAGGTAAGGGATAATTATTCCAATCTCATTCTTATCTAAGATTGTTTATTCATAAGTATTTGCTGGGGTTATGTTTATTATCCATGTCCATATGTTCTAAAAATGTTTTCATAATATGTTTAATTTTCATCCATGCATGTTTAAAGTAATTCTTACCCTTTTTTAACTTTTACCACATCGTATGGAAGGAATCTTTGTTTTGTTTACCATACGAGGTACTTTTTGACTTTTCCGACAAAAGTACGAGAAGAATGTTATTTTTAACATATACGGTGTGAAGGGATTTTTACGGTTTCATAACACCTCTTTTTCATGAAGCTTACTCTATAATATTTTATAAAAATTTTCAACAAAATACTTTTCTTTTAAAATTTCATGGAAATTTGTGAAAATAAAATGATTTTGAAGAAGAAAGGATATTTTCCTCAAGAATTCATTTCAAGTGTTTTATCAAAACCATTTTTCATCTAAGATGACATTATTTCATATGTGTATGTTTCAAGTATAGTGTCTCTGTGATTTACATGGTTTCTCTTTTCTTATGATGAAATATCCATTTGTTTTATATGGATTATGTGATGATGGGACGATGTTTATGAAACCCATTTTATTTTTTGGGATTTGATGAATGTTTTTAGTTTATTTTGTGGCACAAGTAAGAATGATTTCATTATGAGATGGGTGGGACCTATATCTCCCTCCAATGAATTTGGTAAGGATTTATATCTCATGAGATATACATGGCTCGAACGGTAAGGTAATCTGATTCAATGTTACAGGACTGGAATGAGGAGTGAACTCGGTTCAGAATGGGACTTTGTCCATAAAGATGGTCTTGGAAGCAATGGCTTGGCTACTTTGGAAATCATAACATGTACTTAATGGATGCCACAATTACATGTTTTCTTACCATGCTATTTTATCATGACTAATGTTTCTTTATGATCTATGCCTTGTGTACTTCCAAGATTTATGTTGTTGGTCGTGATTTTGATGTTTAGATTTTATGTTCAAGTTTTTTTTCATTCAAATGTTTATGGATTGTTTTCTATTCTCTATACTTACCCTTACTGAGAATTTGAGCTCACCCTTTATATGTTTTCTTTACCGCAGTATTTATAGAAAGGTTTTAGGTAAGAAAATAAAAGGGAAAGATATTTATGTGATATGTTGAAGATCTTTCCCCGTGATTAGAAGATTATTTTTCCATGTTTCCAAAGATACTAAACTATTACGGTCCTTGTCTGTATGTTTTCGTAATGTATTGAGTATTCCGAAAAAGTAATGTAATGTCCATGTACGTCAATATTTGGGTCTCTATAGTTGGTATTAGTGGAAAGGTTTTGTTAACCTTTGGTAACTAGGATGCGAAAACTTTAGTGATATCCCTAGAGATATTTGTATGGTATCCCTAGGGATGTCCCTAAAGTTAAGTATAAGTATTGGTTATAGTCCTAGAATTATGTTAATGATCTTATAATTTAACCTAAGATGTTAGATATTGAAGGTAATCCCCCTTGATTATGATTTTGGCCTCTCACACTATTCTTTTTGGGTTTTAGAAAATGGATGGAAATGGGAAGATTCAAGATAATGGAAGATATGATGGACAATGGAATGATATTATTCCTGAGAAACCAAATGAAGTTAGATATGGAGGTCCACATATCGTTATTATACCTAATCAGAAATCTCATAATATAATCAATAATCTCAACATTGGTTAGTTTCCCGACTCAGCTAATAAGAGAAATATGGAGTTTCATGATGATCATAGAGGAAAGAAAGTTCAATTTCACTCATGTAAATCATGTGGGAAGAGGCATCAAGGAGAATGTTTTAAAGGAACTGTAAGATGATTTGGGTGCGGAAAAGAAGGACACAAGTCCAGTAAGTGCAAATGAAAAGGTTCAGTTAACACCATGGAGAAGGATAATGGTATTACTACGACATCAACAATGATTAGATGTTTTAAATGATGAATGTGTGGGCATTATGCAAACCAATTCCCTAAGGGAAAATATCATGAAGAGAATCAGCATGGTCATATGCGTAGTATTTATGTGGATGATGATGAGGACACTACAAATGATATATGAGATTAAAGAAGTATTGAATCTTGGTCAATGGTTTATAAAGTTAGTGGAATGATTTATGTTTATTAAGAGTTATGTTGTATAGGTAATGGTACTATGTAATAAAGACACATCTAAGGATTGTTACACTATTGTTTTTTCTAGAGTATTTGAAAGTATATGTTGAATGGTACCGTTAACCATGAAAAGTGATTCAAATATTTTGGAAAGAAGATGATATGCACATAATGAAGTGATAAAGAGAAAATTAAATGTTTGATAGTGTTCATGAGCTCATTACTGATATAAGGACAAAGTTATATCATGTTTTGAGTATATAGAATGTTTGTATTTTGGTATGTGGAAAGAGTTAACTTTTGACAGCATTCATGTTTTCACTAAGGTTCAATGGGAATTAATTTTTCAATAGAATACATGATTAAGGTATTCACATGATTGGAGTGTGGTCAATAAGATATATGAGGGATAAATGATGGTATTCACATGCTTGTTATATGACCTTTTTAGTAATCATTCTCTTTATACTATGAGTTTGGAAAGAAGTATTTTGGATAAGCCTAAAGATTGGAATAGATTATGCTGAACATAAGTTAGTGTTGTTTAAGGCTATAACTTTTTGATATTATGTTTGAAATGTTATAATAGTACAGTTTTAGAAAACGGACAACCCGTAGGACATGCGACAACCCGACGCGTCGGACAAGGCTGTGGGAATCGAACCCACAACTGAAGTGCGACAGGCCTTCATCGCCTACCACTATCCTACGGGAAGTCCCTAGTTAGTAAAAACTAGTTTTATTTTATTAAGCGGTATGATATATGAAGTATAAGTCCATTTTAGGATCCATATACAATTAATCTCACCATAGATGGACTTATGTATATAACTTTTCCTAACCTTATGTTTGAGACATATGGAATGACCTATCATTCTATCCCATGATCTGCTAACACTTTACGGAAGACAAATTCAACTTCATTTCTTTAAGAGATGAAGTGGAAATTGTTCAATTCAAGAACAATTGTGAGATTATACCGAAATAAAGTAAGTATTTCTTCAAATTCAAATTCTTCAACTTTAGGGAAATAATCTTGAAAACCAAAAATGTTGTCCTAGTGTTTTTATATCTGATGAATCATATGGTACCTTAGATCGTCACAAATTTATGGCATTGTGATTGTTGGATTTTTCATAGCCATGTTCTCTGCCACTCTCCATCAGAACTTGATGGTTAGATTTCTCTTCCATATCCATATTTTCACCTATGTTCTCCTATGTGGAAACCCATTGATTAGTTAATTTGGGTAACCGTTACATTTTATACTTGGTTTTGGTATTCCTTTTTACATTGTGGGTTTCTATTAAAGAAACTTTCGAGTATTAAACCATTTATAACCCCGACGAATTTCGATGGCGAAATTCATTTTAAGAGGGATAGAATGTAACACCTCAAGATTTTATGAAAAATATTATTTTTAATTTTATTGATGTCTTTTGTTTTATGCTACACCAATAGAATCTTGCACTACATGAATCCTTGACTTGGCTTGAATTACACGCAATCGTGACCTTTCTCGATAGCTTGCGTCGTACACAATACCGAGTTTCGCTAAACAACGATATGCTATTAAAATATTCTTAAAACTAGTCGTTATGAATAGTAATACCCACTTTTTGTAATTTTTTAAATTTTATCATTCAAAATGGACTTCAATTTTGGATTCTTAATATCGAAATAATCCTAGGGTTAATTTTGGTATTTTTCTGAAAACTTTCAATTTTTGATGATAGTGAAAACACTGGGTTACTATTTACAAACCGACTTTTTATTTAAATAATTATTTATTTTATTTAAATTTATTTTAGGTAAAAATTGATACATAATACCTATATAATTTCATTGTAATTCATTGGAGTCATTTTATAATAATGTTAAATATATAAAAAAATTATTGAACTTTTCACCGTCTTTTACCCACCTCCTTGGAGAATTTGGAAATTCACATAAAACTTAATTTTACCACTTCTGTGAGTGGAATTTAGAAAATCCGAGAGAAATAGTTAATATCAAGGACTAAAATGTGGTTCAATGAGATGAAAATAATTTTTTGTGAATAGTAACTTTTTACTTTTATTTACCACGGTTAAAAGTAAATAGGGTAATTAAGGGTAAAAATGATATTATTATTACCCTAACACATGTCCGAATTCTATTGGATAAGTGTAATTCGACCAAAAACAACCTTAGGAATAAAATATGACCATTTAGGTCCACATGGATTAGATTAGGACATTTAATATTATTTTATTTAAAGAATATTTAAAATAGTTAAAATCAATGTTTAATAACTAAAACATTTTTAATATAAGGTTATACATAATATAAATTTGACTATAAATATTCATTAGAAATATAAAAATATTTCCTATATAATTTTATTTTATTTATAATTTTTAGACATTAACTAATTTAATTTATTTATGACACAATGATGATTCAGTAATTATCTTATTAATAAAATATTGACATAATTGAAATTATAAATACCCAAATAAATGTAATTTGAGACTTTTTATAAATTCCACTAATTTTATAGATTAATATGACATGTTAGTATTGATTTAATTAACTTTTTTAGAACTATTCATTCTGTTATGATTTTCACAAAAATCAATTACCAAATAGAGTCAAAATTGACATAAAATAGTTGTTAAAACAAATATTATATTATTAATTGTTATTTTATTCCTAAAAATCTGAGGTTAAGAAAAATGACTTAGATAAAGTTATATATATTAATAATAAACAACTTGTGATTCTTTTGTCTTTTTATTGTAAGTTTATTAACCTTATAATGTAAGAAAACAAGAAGACATGGTAAAAGTAAAATTATTTAACTTAAAGTTAAATCTAAATGATAAGGTTAAAATAGAATCCTAAACTTGTCTAAATTCTATTGGATGAAATTATTTCGACCCATCCTCACCTTATCTTAGAAATAAATCAATTTGGATCTATTATTAACCGAATATGGTTTTATTATAAAATAATATTTTAAGTTTTTCCAAAGGTGCCCCTATCCTCCCTTATAAAAAGGGCACCCCTTCCCTCTTCTCTTAACTCCCTTTTGATCCTTGAAGCTCAACCAACCCCTACCCATTTCTCTTTTACACTTTCCTAACAACATTCTGGAGGTTCTGATCTTCTCAAAAGACCAACTCTACTTCCATAAGTGGAAGCTTAAAAGAGGTGTGTCGAAGAAGAGGTAATTTCTTCTTCTGATTCTCTCAAGTTTCTTTCTTCTTCTACTTCTTATTCATTAGTTGCCTCATTATAAAGTAATAAAATCAGTATTAATTATATAATTATGTGTTATTATATATATTAAACACCCCTATTTTACATTCTATCCGTCCTACGGAAAACGAAATCGCCGCACGTGCGTACATACGGAATACCATCTCCACGCCGTGGTGTAATCTGTTTTCGACCACCACCTTACTTGGATGGGTATAATGGTATAAATAAATAACTATATATGATTGTTTTAAATTGATATTGATTTTGTAATATTATACATACACTTCAATACAATTCTACAATCATGGGAATGATATCATCGCTCGTGCATACATATGGACTACCGTCTCCACGACGCGATGAGATTCATTCTCCATGTTAACCATTCATGAATGATTATAAAGTATATGTAATGAATAATAATGAAATATATGAAATAATAATGATTCTTGATTTATGTATATATATATGTATTTCATCTACTTAATTCCATTCAATTCAATAAAGAAGCAAAAACAGCGTTCATGCGTACGTACGGCCTACCATCTCTATGAACGGTGTATTTCACTCCATTTATCGATTTATCATATATATATATGTATATGCTGAATATATATTATATATAAATCATGTTTCACATTTTGTAATTAAGTAAATTAGGATATATTTAATAATATCAAGAACAACAAGTTGAAACACATACAATAAATGAAACGATTTTACCCAAATCAGTGCTTTAAATTGAATTTACAAAAGAACAGGTAATATAAAGTCATAAGTAAACCATATATGATATCATAACAATGAATATGATTCTGTAATAAGTCAATGGCATTATTTAAATCATTATACATGAGTTTCGGATACATACGAAGTATATCAGACATAAGGTAGGGGATAATTATTCCAATCTCATTCTTATCCGAGATTGTTTATTCATAAGTATTTACTGGGGTTATGTTTATTATCCATGTCCATATGCTCTCAAAATGTTTTCATAATATGTTTGCTTTTCATCCATGTATGTTTAAAGTCATTCTTACCCTTCTTTAAATTTTACCACATCGTATGGAAGTAATCATTCTTTTGATTACCATACGAGGTACTTTTTGACTTTTCTAACAAAAGTACGAGAAGAATGTTATTTTTAACATATACGGCATGAAAGGATTTTTACGGTTTCATAACGCCTCATTTTCATGAAGCTTACTCTACAAAATTTTATGAATATTTTCAACAAAATACTTTTCTTTTAAAATTGCTTGGAATTTTGTGAAAAGAAAATGATTTTGAAGAAGAAAGGATATTTTACTCAAGAATTCATTTCAAGTGTTTTATCAAAACCATTTTCCCTCTAAGATGACATTATTTCATATGTGTATGTTTCAAGTATAGTTTCTCTATTATTTACATGGTTTCACTTTTCTTATGATTAAATATCCATTTGTTTTATACGTATTATGTGATGATGGGATGATGTTTATGAAACCCATTTTATTTTTTGGGTTATTATGAATGTTTTAGGTTTATTTTGTGGCACAGGTAAGAATTATTTCATTATGAGATGGGTGGGACCTATATATCCCTCCAATGCATTGGGTAAGGATTTATATCTCATGAGATAGACATGGCTGGAATGGTAAGTTAATCTGTTTCAGTGTTACAGGACTGGAACGAGGAGTGAACTCGATTCAGAATGGGACTTTGTCCACTAAGATGGTCTTGGTAGCAATGCCTTGGATACTATTGAAATCATAACATGTGCTTAATGGATGACAAAATTACATGTTTTATTACCATGCTAGTTTATCATGACTAATGTTCCTTTTATGATCTATGCCTTGTGTACTTCCAAGATTTATGTCGTTGCTCATGATTTCGATGTTTAGATTTTACGTTCAAGTTTTTTTGCATTCAAATGTTTATGGATTATTTTATGTTCTCTATGATTACACTTACTGAGCATTTGAGCTCACCCATTATATGTTTTCTTTTCCCCAGGATTTAAATAAAGGTTTTATGTATGAAAACAAAAGGGGAAGATCTTTATGGGAGATGTTGAAGATCATTCACCACGATTAGAAGATTATTTTTCCAAGATTCCAAAGACACTAAACTATTACGGTCCTTCTGTGTATGTTTTTGTTATGTATTAACTATTCCGCAAAAGTAATGTAATTTCCATGTATGTCAAGCTTTGGGTCTCTACAGTTGGTATCAGAGGAATGGTTTAGTTAACCTTTGAAAAATAGGATGCAAAAACTTTTGTGGATCCCTAGAGATATTTCTATGGTATGTCTTGGGATGTCCCTAATGTTAAGTATAAGTATAGGTTATAGTCCTAGAATTATGGTAAAGATTTTATAATTTAACCTAAGATGTTAGATATTGAAGGTAATCCCACTTGATTGTGATTTTTTCCTCTCACACTATTCTTTTTGGGTTTTGGAAAATGGCTGGAAATGGGAAGATTCACGATAATGGATGATATGATGGACAATGGAATGATATTATTCCTGAGAAACCAAATAAAATTGGATCTGGAGGTCCACATATTGTTATTATGCCTAATCAGCAGTCTCATAATATGATCAATAATCTCAACTTTGGTAAGTTTCCCAACTAAGCTAATAAGAGAAAGATGGAGTTTCATGATGATCACAGAGGAAAGAAAGTTCAATTTCTCTCATGTAAATCATGTGGGAAGAGGCATCAACGAGAATGTTTCAAAGGAACTAGAAGATGCTTTGGGTGCAGAAAAGAAGGACACAAATCCAGTAAGTGAAAAGGAAAAGGTTCAGTTAACACCATGGAGAAGGATAATGGTATTGCTACGGCATCAATAATGAATAGATGTTTTAAATGTGGAATGTATGGGAATTATGCAAACCAATGCCCTAAGGGAAAATCTCATGAAGAGAATCAGCATGGTCATATGGGTAGTATTTATGTGGATGATGATGAGGGAACTACAAATGATATATGAGACTAAAGAAGTGTTGAAGTTTGGTCAATGGTTTAAGAAGGTAGTGGAATGATTTATGTTTATCAAGAGTTATGTTGTATAGGTATTGGTACTATGGAATAAAGACACATCTAAGGATTGTTACACTATTATTTTTCCTAAATTATTTGAAAGTATATGTTGAATGGTACCAGTAACCGTGAAAAGTGATTCAAATATTTTGGAAAGAATATGATATGCGCATAATGAAGGGATAAAGAGAAAATTAAATGTTTGATAGTATTCATGAGCTCATGACTGATATAAGGACAAATTTATATCATGGTTTGAGTATATAGAATGTTTGGATTTTGGTATGTGGGAAGAGTTAACTTTTGACAGCATTCATGTTTTCACTAATGTTTTTTGGGTATTCATTTTTCAAGAGAATACATTATTAAGGTATTCACATGATTGGAGTGCGACCAATAAGATATATGAGGGATAAATGATGGTATTCACATGCTTGTTATATGACCTTTTTAGTAATCATTCTCTTTATACTGTGAATTTGGAAAGAAGTATTTTCGATAAGCCTAAATATTGGAATGGATTATGTTGAACATAAGTTATTATTGTTTAAGGCTAGTACTTTTTTATATTATTTTTGAAAAGTTATAATAGTACAGTTTTAGAAAAAAGGATAACCCATAGGATGGGCAACAACCCATCACGTCGGACAAGTCTGTGGGAATCGAACCCACAACTGAAGTGTGTCAGGCATTCATCGCCTACCACTTTCCTACAGGAAGTCCCCGGTTAGTAGAAACTAGTTTTATTTTTTTAAGCGGTATGATAGATGAAGTATAAGTCCATTTTAGGATCCATATACGATTAATCTCAACATATATGGACTTATGTATATAACTTTTCCTAATCTTATGTTTGAGACAGATGGAATGACCTATCATTCTATTGCATGATCTGCTAAAACTTCATAGAAGACAAATTCAACTTCATTTCTTTAAAAGATGAAGTGGAAATTGTTCAAGGCATGAACAATGGTGAGATTGTACTGAAATAAAGTAAGTATTTCTTCTAATTTAAATTCTTCAACTTTAGGGAAATGATCTTGAAAACCAAAAATGTTGTCCTAGTGTCTTTATATCTGATGAATCATATTGTACCTTAGATCATCACAAATTTATGGCTTTCTTATTTTTGGATTTTTCCTAGACATGTTCTCTACCACTCTCCATCAGAACTTGATGGTTAGATTTCTCTTCCATATCCATATTTTCACCTATGTTCTCCTATGTGGAAACCTAGTGATTAGTTAATTTGGTTAACCGTTACGTTTTATACTTTTGTTTTGGTATTCCTTTTTACGTTGTGGGTTTCTATTAAAGAAACTTCTGAGTAGTAAACCATTTATAACCCCGACGAATTTCGAGGGAGAAATTCATTTTAAGGGGGGTAGAATGTAACACCCCGAGATTTTATGAAAAATATTCTTTTTAATTTTATTGATGTCTTGTGTTGTACGCTACACCAAAAGAAGCTTGCACTACACAAATCCTTGACTTGGCTTACATTACACGCAATCACGACCTTTCTCGATAGCTTGCGTCGTACGCAATACCGAGTTTCACTAAACAATGATATGCTATTAAAATATTTTTAAAACTAGCCATTATAAATAGTAAAACCCACTTTTTGAAATTTTGTAAATTTTATCTTTTAAAATGGTCTTCAAATTTCGATTCAGAATATCGAAATTAGCCTAAGGTGAATTTTTGGAATTTTTCGGAAAACTTTCAATTTTTGATGAATAGTGAAAACACTTGGTTACTATTTACAAACCAACTTTTTATTTAAATAATTATTTATTTTATTTAAATTAATTTTAGGTCAAAATTGATACATAATACCTATATAATTTCAATTTAATTCATTGGAGTCATTTTATAATAATTGTAGATATATAAAAAAAATTATTGAACTTTTCACTCTCTTTTACCCACCTCCTTGGAGAATTTAGAAATTCACATGAAACTTAATTTTACCGCTTTTTTGAGTGGAATTTCAAAAATCCAAGAGACACAGTTAATATCAAGGACTAAAATCTGGTTCAATGAGATAAAAATAATTTTTGGTGAATAGTAACTTTTACTTTTATTTACCATGGTTAAAAGTAAATAGGGTAATTAAGGGTAAAAATGACATTATTATTATCCTAACACATGTCCTATTTCTATTGGATAAGTTTAATTCTACCAAAAACAAACTTAGTAATAAAATGTGACCATTTAGGTCCACTTGGATTAGATTAGGACATTTAATATTATTTTATTTAAAGAATAGTTAAAATAGTTAAAATCAATGTTTAATAACTAAAACATTTTTAATATAAGGTTATACATAAGATAAATTCGACTGTAAATATTCATTAGAAAACTAAAAAAATTTCATACATAATGTTATTTTATTTATAATTTTAAAACATTAATTTAATTTATTTATGACACGATGATGATGCGGTAATTATCTTATTAATAAAATATTGACATAATTGATGTTATAAATACCCAAATAAATTTAATTTGAGACTTTTATGAATTTCACTACTTTTCTAGGTTAATATGACATGTTACTATTGATTTAATTAACTTTTCTCGAACTAATCATTCTGTTATGATTTTCACAAAAATCAATTACCAAATGTGTCAAAATTGACATAAAATAGTTTTTTAAAAAAATATTATATTATTAATTGTTATTTTATTCTTAAAAATATAAGGTTCGGCCAAATGACTTAGATAAGGTTATATATATTAATAATAAAAAACATGGGGTTCTTCTGGCTTGTTATAGTATGTTTATTAACCTTATAGTGTAAGAAAACAAGAAGACACGGTAAAAGTAAAATTATTTAACTTAAAGTTAAATCTAAATGATAAGGTTAAAATAGAAACCTAAACTTTTCAAAATTCTATTTGATGAGATTATTTCGACCCATCCCCACCATATCTTCATAATAAATCAATTTGGAGCTATTATAAACCAAATATGACTTTATTATAAAATAATATTTTAAGTTTTTTCAAAGGTTCCCCTCTCCTCCCTTATAAAAGGGGAACCCCTTGCCTCTTCTCTTCACACCCTTTTGAGCCTTGAAGCTCGTCCAAACCCTACCCATTTCTCTTCTCCACTTCCCTAGAAACATTCTGGAGGTTCTGGTCTTCTCAAAAGACCAACTCTACTTCCATAAGAGGAAGCTTAAAAGAGGTGCGTCGAAGAAGAGGTAATCTCTTCTTCCGATTCTCTCAAGTTTCTTTCTTCTTCTACTTATTCTTCTTTAGTTGTCTCATTATAAAGTAATAACATAATTATTAATTATATACTTTTATGTTATTATAAATATTAAACAATCCTATTTAACATTCTATCCATCCTACGGAAAATGAAATCACCGCGTGTGCGTACGTACGGAATACCATCTCCACGCCGTGGTGTAATCTATTTTCGACCACCACCTTACTTGGATGGATATAATGGTGTAAATAAATAACTATATATTTTTATTTTAAAGTGATATTTATTTTGGAATATTATACATACACTTCAATACAATTCCACGATCATGGGAATGATATCATCGCTCGTGCGTACGTACGGACTACCGTCTCCACGACGCGATGAGATTCATTCTCCATGTTAACCATTCATGAATGATTATAAAGTATATATAATGAATAATAATGAAATATATGACATAATAATGATACTAGATTTATGTATATATATATATATATATATGTATTTCATCTACTTAATTCCATTCAATTCAATAAAGAAGTGAAAACAGCGTTCATGCGTACGTATGGCCTACCGTCTCCATGAACAGTGTATTTCATTCCATTTATCGATCTATCATATATATATGTATATGATGAATATATATTATATATAAATCATGTTTTACATTCTGTAATTAAGTAAATCAGTATATATGTAATAATATCAAGAACAACAAGTCGAAACACGTACAATAAATGAAATGATTTTACCCAAATCGCTGATTTAAATCAAATTTACAAAAGAACGGGTAATATAAAGTCATAAGTAAACAATATATGATATCATAATAATGAACATGATTCTATAATAAGTGAATAACATTATTTAAATCATTATACATGAGGTTCGGATACATACTAAGCATATCAAACATAAGGTAAGGGATAATTATTCCAATCTCATTCTTATCCGAGATTGTTTATTCATAAGTATTTACTGGGGTTATGTTTATTATCCATGTCCATATGTTCTCAAAATTTAATCATAATATGTTTAATTTTCATCCATGTATGTTTAAAGTCATTCTTACACTTTTTTAAATTTTACTACATCGTATGGAAGGAATATTTCTTTTGTTTACCGTACGAGGTACTTTTTGACTTTTCCGACAAAAGTACGAGAAGAATGTTATTTTTAACATATACAGCGTGAACGGATTTTTACGGTTTCATAACTCCTCATTTTCATGAAGCTTACTCTACAAGATTTTATGACTATTTTCAACAAAATAATTTTCTTTTAAAATTTCATGGAATTTTGTGAAAAGAAAATCATTTTGAAGAAGAAAGGATATTTTCCTCAAGAATTCATTTCAAGTGTTTTATCAAAACCATTTTCCATATAAGATAACATTATTTCATATGTGTATGTTTCAAGTACAGTGTCTCTATGATTTACATGGTTTCACTTTTCTTATGATGAAATATCCATTTGTTTTATATGGATTATGTGATGATGAGACGATGTTTATGAAACCCATTATAGTTTTTGGGTTATGATGAATGTTTTATGTTTATTTTATGGAAAAATTAAGAATGATTTCATTATGAGATGGGTGGGACCTATATCTACCTCCAATGCATTGGGTAAGGATTTATATCTCATGAGATAGACATGGCTGGAACGGTAAGTTAATCTGGTTCAGTGTTACAGGACAGGAATGAGGAGTGAAATCGAATCAGAATGGGACTTTGTCCACGAAGATGGTCTTGGTAGCAATTCCTTGGCTACTATGGAAATCATAACATGTTCTTAATGGATGCCACAATTACGTGTTTTATTACCATGATATTTTATCATGACTAATGTTCCTTTATGATCTATGCCTTGTGTACTTCCAAGATTTATGTCGTTGCTCACGATTTTGATGTTTAAATTTTATGTTCAAGTTTTTTTGCATTCAAATGTTTATGTATTGGTTTATGTTAACTATTCTTAACCTTACTGAGCATTTGAGATAACCCTTTATATGTTTTCTTTTCCCCAGGATTTAAAGAAAGGTTTAAGGTAAAGAAACAAAAGGGGAAGATCTTTATGGGAGATTTTGAAGATCTTTCACCACGATTAGAAGATTATTTTTTCATGTTTCCAAAGACACTAAACTATTACGGTCCTTGTGTGTATGTTTTTGTTATATATTAAGTATTCCGAAAAAGTAATGTAATGTCCATGTACATCAAGCTTTGGGTCTCTAAAATTTAATTAACTAATTTATGATAAATGGATTTAATTAAATTATGCGATGTTGGGGTTTTATTTATTTAAATTTATTTAGAAGAATTTAATTAAATGATTTTTAAATAGGGAGTTTTGCATTTTATCAAATACTTGTTTTATAAAATGATAATAATATTAATGGTTTTTATTGTGGTTGATTTATTTAATTAAATTAATATTGATGAATTTAATTAAATGAAGTGAGATAGAGAGTTTTGTTTAATTAAATAAAGTTAAATATAATTTAATAAAATATTGTGAAATGGGGGGTTAATTAAATTAAAGGTTAAGTTGATTTTAATGATTAGATATGAAATATATGTTTTATTTTAATTAATTTTATGGTTGAGATAATTCAATAAATTTTTTTTGAAATAAGGGTTGTATTTAATTAAATTCGGTTGAAATAATTTAATTAAATAATGACGTGTTGAAGTTGTATTAATTAAATTCTTTGATGGGAATTAAATTGCATTAGGTAAGAAAGAGTTTTTATTTAATTAATTTCAGAAGATATAATTTAATTAAATGGTGTTAAATGATGTGTAAATTGGGTATTGTGGTTTATCTAAGAGTAGAGTAAAGTAATGGACAATAATAATATGACAGGGTTTACTATTATTATTTTATTAATTCTTATAACTAAAAGAAGGGTTTAAAATTATTTGAGAGAGAGAAAATGAGGTAGAGGTTCACATTAGATGAGGTGTGATCCCCTGCCCTCGTCTCTCCCTATGTAAGGCACCCCCCCCCCCCCCTTCAGCTCTTCATCACATGATCGTCTCTTTTTGATGTCTCCATGGATCATGTATATCTCGGTGAGTTGAATATGTCTATGTGAATTTTGTTATTCACATCTTCCATTTTGGATCTCCATATACCAACATATGTTCGGTTGAATCCCAATATGATGGTTTTCCTTAGTTTCTTCCTTTCTTCAAATTATAGGTGGTGCGATGGATGCCTCAGGACTCGTTGGTCCATATTTTGACAACCACCGCCGAAGGAATGTCAGTTCATCTCGATTCGGTTCACCATCATCAAATCTGGGTAAAGATCAGTACATGTTAATGGGTTTTATACCCCTTAAATATGGTATTTATCATTTAAATATGTTGTTGTTAATTATTTTAGTGTAATTTTTTCTATACTGCACTATTTATGACTGCTGGTTAATTTTTGTTAGGTGAAACAGTGAATTCCAAGTCTGCGCGTGCTATTTATTGAGGTGAGTGTATGTGAGAAGATGAAGGTTTATGTTATAAAACATTGGTTGGGCCAATTCCATGAGGTATGGTCCTCAAATCTCATAATTTATAAAACACAATATTTGTTTACTTTTTTTTATATGTTTGACTACAAATTATGAATAAATGGTTTATTGGTATGAAATGATTCGATAGATTATAGAATCATGTTTCTATAATAAAACCACTCCAACGGAGGTGTGTTACCTTCAAAGTAAAAATGTAATGTTTAGACCATTTTGTTCATTGAGCTTATTGTTGTGTGATTTTTTGTTTTGTCCCTTTACATGTTGATAAATATGGATTAAGTGGTAATTATGAGTATTGGGTGCGATAAGTTGAGATAATTAAAATAGAGATTAATTATAATATTTTAATTGGATAAGATAAGCTAATTAAGGGTGGATTAATTACATTCCCTGAGATTGAAATATAGATAATTAATGGGGGTATTGATTATGAATTTTGAGTGGGATAAGTTGATATAATTAATTTGAGAATTAATTATATTCATTGAGATTAGAATATTGAAAATTAATAAGGGAATTAATTGAAAGATATTGAATTGTCTAATTAAGATAATTAATCATGAATTAATTATACGGTATGAGATTTTAAAATAGGTACTTAATGTGGGGACTAATTAAATGATATTTATTTTAATAGTTGAGATAATTAATTGGGATATTATTTTTGGAATGTTTTTTTGTTTGAATTGAGATAATTAATGGTGAATTAATTGTGTTCCTTGATTTTTTTTCAGTATAATAAACTGTGAGATTATTTATGACAAGTTGAGATTTAGATTGTATAACTATTTCAGGAAAAATTAATTATGGAATGTGATTTTGATATTAGTTTAATTAATTTATGTTTTATTTAATGGATTCATTTACTTAATTATTTTTTGGGTTAACTAATTGATCTGTTATATTTAACTGATCAATTCGATTAGAAATGGAATAAAGATAATTAATTTTGTGAATTAATAATCATTTTTTGGTCAAGTAATTGGATAATTAGTTTAACTAGTTATCTCGTTTACTTGATTGGGGTTATGAGTAATTAATTATTTCCATTTTAAATGATGAATGGATAATTAATTGAATAATTAATTGACATGAAATTGATATTGATAAATAATTGTTTAAATAATTAACGAACTTGATTAATTAATTTATGAATTAATTAATGGATGGGATTCGGGGTGTTATACATGGTGTTCTAAACCAATGATATAAATAAATGAATGTGATTTTGTGTGTTAGACACTGCGTTATTCACCAATGGTATTTTAGGTGTTAGACATAGTGAAAGATGTCGCTGATAGATCTATCTGTATTGTTGAGTTTTTTGGGTGATAGATAAGGCATTCTACACCAATAATAAATAATGATAAATGAGATTTCAGGTGTTATACATATCATTCAACATATATGGGATTTTGGGGTGTTAGGAAAGGCATTCTACACCAATGATAAATAAATGATTGGGATTTAGTGTGTTAGACAAAGAGATTTACATTGAATGAAAATTGGATTATTTCACATGGAATTCAACACAAAATGAATTAAAATAATAAATTGTGAAATAAATGATATATGTGGGTCAAACATGATATAAATATGATTAAAAATGATAAGAACAGTTAGAATTCTGACATGAGCCAAAGTTACTAATGAGGTAAGAGAAACTATGGGAACTATGGAGATAATAAATAATTAAATAGTGGATAATTGGTAAACTATTGAAAAGTATTTTGGCATGATAAATATGCTTGTATGATTCTTTTGAAAATGCACATTCCCACTATTGGCCGAAGTAGGTATCACTGACAGGTGTCACTTTAGAACCTGGATTTTTTGTTGGTTATTTATTAAATTTTATTATTACTTTGTTATATATGCATACCGTTTGTTATATTTAATTTTCTAGATTGATTCAAAAAAATGGGTTTCCTAACCTACTGAGATGTATATATCACACTCTATTCGGGAAGTAATTGCACTAAGGAACCCAGGTAGAACCTCTTATTTTCATGGATGTGGACCTTTCCATGTAGAGGATACTTATAATTATGAGTTTGGAGAAATGGATAGAGCAGGATCTCGGGATTATCATGGAGATATCCCTTAGGTCATTGAGTCTTTTCTTTTATTCTGTATTCAGATGTAAAGCATGATTTTCTTAATTTTTTTATATGTATCACCATGACTTGCATGCATTGTATAAACGTGCTTTGGCCATTTTCATTATTCATTTTATTATTTTTTTAAATCTTCTTACGCTATTTTCTGAGTTTATTTTCATTTTACAATGTTCCCTCTGAATATGAGGGTATATTATCCCAACTAACTATCCATAGACCCTCACTGCTAGTCGGAAGCCTCTAAAATATGGGGAGACGTGCTTGTTGTCATGTGAAAACCAGTCCGGATACCTGTTCAAGGGTAAGCTGGGTTGGGATGTTACCAATTGGTATCAAAGGTTCAATTTTTCTTTCTTTTTTCATTTGTCTTTCTGTTTTGGGTTGGAAGACAGGATACTAGAAAATTGTCGGAACTCGATTAATAGTCATGCCTCGGACTAATCACACAATGTATGCGGAATTACCAAGTGTACCGAGATGGTAATTGATGTTTATACTTTTCATGGTTACAGTTTATAGGATTTCACCCTAAGTGACTAGTGTATTTTCTGCTACTTATCAATTTGAAATTTTTGAAATTTTTTCCTAGCCTGATATGGTAAAGAAATTACATTAAATGAATCATCATAGGCACCTATAGATTCACATTCCATGTATATGAGACGAAATGTAGTTTCATTAGTAGGATTCCTTATAATTTTGATGGTGTCCCTTGAAATGCCTTGTTTTGATATTATTTAGCATTATCCTTTAGATGGAATATTTTGGCGGTAGATATAACAAGATCAGGTGTTTGTATTCCATGCTGCATATTTATTAGAATGTTTTTCTATTATTCCAAGATTTTGTGTTATAACATGCTATTGTGTTTTTGCATATAAAGATATACTAGGGATGTTTGGATATGTAAATTAATGCATGAGTTGAACATTGATTTTTTTACATTTATAACGGGACCCATCTTCAATTGTATGGTGTATGGGTGCTTCATAACTGGGGAAAGGGAAACCCGTGTTTTCAATCAATAGAAAAAAGGGCTACTAAACTTAAAAGGATAAATGGAATTTTATGTCATAAATGGGAGCCAAATGCCAACAGTAATGTGTATGGGCTCTTTAAATGTGTGTTGGGTGTTGGGTAATGCAACGAGATCATTCAAATAAGAATTCATGACCTTGGTATTTTGGTTAGTGTTGTAGTATCACTTGATGGATTTTCAAGTATGAGAAGTTTCTTTAGGTTTGGTAAATTGTAAAGTCTTTTTTTAGACCAGGGTAAAATACAAAACTTTTTGAAATTTTTCTTTTACTATACAGTTTTTTTATAAAAACCAACTTTCAGGAAGAAGTTTTGCAAGATGGTTTCTTTTAAAGTGTTGATAATGGTCTTGGGTATAGGATTGAGGTGTTTCCTGGATAGAAGGATGGGTATTGGGAGAACTAGGCAAGGCAGTGACTTCCGCACAGGCTGTGTACGGTTAGTCATACTATGTGGGTCAGCTGTGTATGATAAAACAGGTTTCTAGTCGTGGACAAATAGTCTGCACACGGTCTATCAGACCGTACGAGTCAAACCATGCAATCTACCAAGTTTTGAGTTTTAGGTTAAATTTAATTTAATTAAATTCATTATTTAAAGGAATTTAGTAAAATGGTCTATTTGAGTTTTTATTTAATTGAACAAATTTTGAGATAATTTAATTAAATAAAATTGAGATAAAAAAGTTATTTAATTAAATTGAGTTGTAAAGAATTAAATTTATTTGAAATAATGATGAGTTAAAGTCTTTATTTAATTAAATTTATATGAGAATAATTTTACTATATGATAGGTAAATGATGAGTGGCGGGTTATCAAAGAAGATAAATATTAAATGATGTGTAAATGATGATTTGGGGTTCTATTTAACTAAATTCAATGCAATGTGAAATTTAATTAATTAATGTGAAATGGAGGTTTTATTTAATTAAATTCTCACTTATGAATAATTTAATTAGTTGTTACAAAATGGGGGTTATTATTTAATTAAATTGAGGTTAAGAAAATTTACCTAAATAATTATGTTGAGTTAGATTTATTAATTTAATTAAATTGTGTTTTGATAATTTAATTAAATAACATGTATCAAAGATATCATTAAATTCAATTTAGTTAGGAAGAATTTAAATAAATGGAAATTAGTGTGGTTTTGGGGTTTTTTATTAAATATGTTTTTGTGAATTTTATTAAATAATAATGAGTTGGAAACATTATTTAATTAATTTTAGTTGGATAGGATGTAAATTAAATGATGTATTAAATGTGGTGTTTGTGTTTTATCAAATTAAATTCATGGTTAATATGAATTTAATTATTTGATGAAAAATGGGTGTTTTGTTTTAATAATTACTATTGAGATAATTTAATTAAATAATGATGTTTTAAAGAATTTAATTAATTAAATTCATGGGAGAATAATCCAATTAAATGATGTGTTAAATGCGGAGTTGGAGTTTTACCTATTTAAATTAACAGCTAAGATGAATTATAATATTTGATGAAAAGGGGTTTTTTGTTTAATTAAATTGTTTTTATAGAATTTAATTCAATATTGATGTGTCACGGCCCGTCCCCCAGGGCCCGTGTCGTGACTACCCCAAGCCCTCCTTCCATAGGCTAGGGGCTGGCGACTAGCACCAAAAGACATAATTCTCTAAAACTGGGAATGCATTGCCTTTATAACCTATAAACACACACAACAGAGCACAAGCTGGAAACAAAACACTATATAAAACTGTATAACAAAAGTATTATGAATGTAAAAGGGTCCGGAAATACCAGCCCAACTATAAAGTACAAGAAACTGAAAGTACAACTGAAGAAAAGAAAAAATGATTTTGGGTTGTCCTCTGAGGCTCCTACCAGAAGGGTAGGTACAGATCGCCTCCTCAGCATTCCAGTCCTGTCTGTATCCTCTGTGTACTGTCACACTGTGTGGTCCACCTTCGGGTACTATCTGGTCCTAGTACTCTCAGCCTCAGTCAGCGCTGTCTGTCGTCTGCATCCAATACAACAAGGTACAGGCATAACCCATGCAGGGGTGAGTATAACGATACTATGTAGGGACCTCGAGACCCTCATGGTCTCACAAAATCCCACAAGGATAACTAGGCACTCCCCACTGGGCTAGTCGAGTCACTCTGAGTCAATCAGTCAGCAGTCGTCAAGTCTCATCCAACTACAAGGTCTCTGCACTCTGCTCGCTCGTCTCTGGAAGGATCTGCTCCACGAGCTACTGTTCGATACTCCAACCATCACGAAGTCCCAAAAAAGTATCTCAAAGGTTTGCTATATCATAGAGGTCTCAACGCAATAGACGGTGCATCAATAGGACCTCCAGTCTTTGAGTTATTAGCCTTTTAGTATCGGGGGCCCAGTTGGATTCGTGCACGATCAAATCTGACTATATCTCAATTATACCCCAAACTCTAGTGGGGTATACTCAAAGGGTCCTTCACGCTCCAAGATTACCAGCACCACTGATGGTTCATCAAACAGATGTCTGGTTCCAAAGATATGGAAAAAATAAAGTGAACGTGTCGTAATGAGCCCGAGTCCGGTCCGACCGGGTCATACCGACCTGGCTCGACCTAGTTCAGGTCGACTCGGACCATTGGGAGGTCCAGCCCGTTGGTTTTGGCCCGGCCCACTGGACCCAACCCAGCACGCCCTGAAGGGCCATGGAGGGCCGAGTGAGCGCGGACCGGCCGCGAGGGCACGGACAGGCCGCGGGTCAGCGTGAGGGCGGTTCGGCCCATAGGTGCTGCGAGGGCCGGTGCGGTTCGGCCAGGGTGTTGTGAGGGACGCGAGAGGCCGAATCAGCCGGGATGACGTGAGGGGCTCAGGAGGTTATTGTGGCCGGTTTCTGCAAGGGGCGCATCTCAGGTGGCTCAGCCCAAGATGTCGGGGGCCGGTTCAGCCGGGGCGAGGCGTGGCTCGGCCATTTCTTCCGGCAGGGGCGCGACCTACGGGTCGAACGGTTGGGCCATCTTGGAAGCCAGCGGGAGGCGCGACTTAGCCTAGGGTGGTGGATCTAGTTCGATCGGGGCATTGGAGGGCCGTGGGGGCAGCGCGGTTGGCGGAGGTCGCAGGTTGCGCGGATGTTGCCTTCGTCGCCTTCGTCATCTCATCACCTCATCGCCATTCTGAAGAACATCACAAACAATAACGGTGGAGGGTTTGGGTCATGTTGGTTGGGCCCGCACTCTCCGAGTTTAGGGTGGTTGCAAGTGGTTCAATATTTCTTGAATTTAAAAGAATTTCCAAGAAGAAGAATGAAAGAAAAAGGTTTATCAACACATCACATCATCCCGCAAAAAAAACAATTCTCTACCCACAAGAAAAATCATCCACATGATTCTTTGTTTTAGAATGGAAGAATTAAAGGAATAATATCATATTCAAATAAAACCCCTTCCTTGTTCGTTGTTGGTTGAAATTAGTGCGAGAAGGTGGACGTCGATTAGTTGTAGACGAACACGTCCAACATCAGAGGAAGTTCCGAGGAAGAAAGTCGATGTGGTGGATGTTCTTTCTAGTCGACGGCGTTCCTCATCAGTGTTTTTCATCGGTGGATCATTCTGCGTTGGAGAGCGTAATCCTCCAAGTGTTGGGTGTCGCGTCACTTTACCAGGGCTTCGTCGCTTGGTGAAGCCATCCCATATCCTCCTCCCATGTTCCATATATATAGGAGAGGGGGGAGGTAGGTAACAATCATTAGAATTTATGATGGTTCATTTATTAAGAACCTTCCTAAATTCCAACGATGGTGTTACTTAATTTAAAAAATGGAAATCCAATTAATTTACACTAGCGCAACGATGCGGTGTGTTGGAAAGATTAATGGTATGGGCATTGGAACAATTAAGGTGGACGAGGTCAATAGTCTCTCCCTCATTAATTGTGGTAGTTTTGGGTTTCTACCAAATAAAGGGGGGTTTCAAAGGGGTTTAATCCTAGGTGGTCCCCACCACCATAACCTCTCATGGGAGGTTATGGTTCGGGTGGTCCCCACCACCTTAACCTCCCATGGGAGGTTATGGTCTGCTGGTCCCCACTTCCAACTTCCACATAGAGGATTAGTTCCGGTGGACCCCACCTTAAATATCTAATGGAAGAACAAAATAAAATAAAATGAATTTTATTTTATTATATTATATCCACAAAAAATCCAAAAACTAACTTTTTTTCCCGTCCATCTACCGTCGAGGTGAAAGTCTTCTTAAGAGAATACCGGTGCTGCGAGTTCAATGGTGCCCTTGGATTTCAATTCTAAGCACCAGTTCAAAATTTATAAAATTTTTCTTGCTTGTTTATTGAACGTATCCAAAAAAAAAGTTCAAAAAAATATTTTCAGTCACCCTTAACCTGTGCTGGCCAAGGTTAGGCTCTGACTAGGTGAAACACACCCCAAAAAACCCAACAGTACTCTCAGATTTTCAATCTGAGTTACCATTTAGATGTTATGAATTTTACAATAAAATAATTGTCACTTAATTATTTTATTTACGGCGAAAAACTATCCTTTTCTGGTGGCCTAAGCCGGAAAAATTTAGTATCTTCTTAAATAAAGCATACCCTCACAAGTTCATCGGTGGTCTTGGATTTTTAATCCAAGCTACCATTTTTTAGTTATAATCACTTGAAAATTAAAATAATTTATTTAATTATTTTATTTACGGTTATGCCAAATTAGGGTTTTATCATAGGAGGCTCGTGCCGACTAATCTTAAATCACGCCTAGGTTAAACTCGCCATCCTGAGTGTAATAGTGCCCACAAATTTCTTATCAGAGTACCATTTTAAGAGTTATTCCACTTTTTTAGGAAAACTACTTACGCGCGTTAACTTAAGCTTTAAAAAACTTCGACGGATCATTCTGGGAACTCCAGGCCTCGAAATTTCACCCTGTCTGATTTCGCGGACTCGTAAAATTCCCATATATTAAAAAAAATACATGGAAATTCTGGGTCTTTACATTCTCACCACCTCAAGGCTCTATGTCATGTTGAGTTAATAAGTTTTTACTTATGACTTTTCCTTTCCTTAATACTTGGGGAGATTGATCGAGTCATTAAGGTTTCCTTATAAATTTACCATTCCTCTTGTTTTGAAAATCACAAACACCTTATCTCAAGGCAAATCTATTTTTACCCTGTGTTTTACTTCTATAAGGAAAAATTTCCATCCCCAAGAAAATTTATCCTTACCTTGTTTTCATTATACATATCATAATTTTTCTAAGTATAAAATTCGGTTTGAAACCAAAACCTCAGAATCCTATAAATACCTAGATATGAATCATTTTGTTATAGAATCCGAATTCTCAGAATTCTGGTTACAATATCTTCTAAGTTCTAACTCTAAATTTTGATTACGATTTTTGATTACGATTTTCGATTATGAATTCTGATTACAAATTCTGATTACAAATTCCGATTATGAACTCTTCTGAGTTCTGACTCCGAATTCTAATTATGAATTCAGATTATGAACTTTATAAGTTCTGACTCTGAATTCTGAATATGAATTCTTGTTACAAACTTTATGAGTTCTGACCCCAAATTCTGAATATGAATTCTGGTTATGATGTTTTCTAAGTTCTGACTCTGGGTTCTCTGAATACAGACTCTGAACTCCTATGAGTTCTGACTCCAAATTCTCAAGAACTCTGACTCCGATCTTTGTAAGTTCTAGTTCCGAATTCTTGTGAGTATGGATTCTGAATTTCTTTGAAAATCAGACTCATGAATTCTATAGAATTCAGGTTCTGAATTCCAAGAAAACTAAATATGAATATCCTTGTATTATAGAATCTGAATTTAATTTTTTGTTAGACTCCAAACATTCATTTTCTTACATTCTGAATATCATATTTTAGTTATACTTACACTTGTTATGTTATAAAAGGATGACGTGCTTTCAGTTACTCACTAACTATTGGTTGAGTGACATGTGTATAGGTCCCTTCGAAATTCAAGGAAAAATATGATCATTGCAGGAGGGAGCCGATCATTGAATTCGTGACTATAAATAGGATCTCATTTGAAAGATCTCACAACAAGTTGATCAATATAGAGATTACATGATGCTGAAGTGATTTCTAGAGAGAGAGGATTTAATGATTTGTGCGTACATAACTGCTTGTTTTGTTTTTATTTGTGTGACTCCGAATGTTGCGGAGTACATTCGAGGGCTTCCGGGGATAGGAAGACAGAGGTGCCTACTACCCTAAAGTTGAGGGCTTGCAGGGATAGCAACACAGACTCTGATCTTCATATCGAGGGCTTACCCTAGTGTGGGTAAGACAGACTTTCTTGAAAGTATAAATCAAGGGACCTTTATCCAAGGTTTTTGGATACCCTTCACTTTGGGTTAAAAGAATTATTACTTGTTACTTGTTTTGTTACAAGTTTTCCACTGCATTTGTATTGTTGCGGAAAGTATAACTATCTTCTACTTACATAAACATGTACTCTGATTTAGATAGATTCTATACTCTTTAAGTTAGAATCTTCAGCTTTCTAAACTTTCGTTAAGTTTCATTTTCTAGAACCATCTTTCCGGATTCACTTTCTCAGAATCATATTTTTAGATTCAATCATGTGTGTAGAACACGAGGTCTTATGAATTACATTGTTTAACAGTGTTAAAAATAATCATCTTTAAAAGTTCCAAATGAATTTTTAAAAGTATACATTTCACCCCCCCCCCCTCTTTTATTTGAGTATCTGCATCACAGTTTGATACTACAATCAGTATCATATCTATTGTATCTATCAATCCCACAATTGGTATCATATGAGGAAACCTTCAATCCTGAACCAATCTAACAATTGGCTTTAGGATTTTTTTTCAAACTATATTAATCTCACGATTAGATTCAGAAGATAATTCATCTCATTCTTTTCCGGAATCAGTTTTTCGGATTTGTATAGCTCGGATTCGTCTTTCCTTAGAGATACTCTTGTTCTTTATTTTCCTTGCTTAGTAATATTTTCCTTGTCTACGAACGTTTTCTATTAACATGTTTTTGTGTGGAAAGAAATTTTTCTTAAGGATGGTAGGAATAAATGTTCGTTCCATAGACAATCTCAATCCAACAAGACCACCTGTCTTTGATGGAAATGATTATGAGTATTGGAGAGGTCATATGAAGACTCTCATTATCAATACTGGTGTAGATAATTTTGTTATGCTTACTAGAGGATATAAAATTCCTGACAAGAAAGTTAGTAGCTTCACAAATCAAGAAAAACATGAATATCAACTAAATTATAAGATATGTAATACTTTGCTTTGCTCAATGAATAGAAATATATATATCCATATCTCATATTGTGAAGTAGAAAACAGTATTTGGAAGAAACTTGAAGTTACTCACTTTGGAACTTCCAAAGTAATTGAAATAAGAAGAGCTATTCTTAGATCTAAATATCATGTCTTTAACTTTCCTTATGGAGAACCCATATGTAAGGGGAAACAAGGATTTATGACTATTGTGAACAGTTTACAATCAATGGGTGAAAAGGATTAGATGATGGATCTCTTGTTGATAAGATCATAGACATCATGCCCAATGATTTGGAATCCAAGAGGACTACTATTGACGAGAACATAAAGGTTACTCATATTACTCTTGATGAGATATTTGGAACTCTTCTTCAACATGAGACTAGAATGAAGAGTGGTGCTGATAATGTTAAGAAGAAGAATGGGAATGGAAGTGTTGATTTTACAACTACTTCTAATCATATGAAAGCCAAGACTCCTGAGAGGGCTACCATATCCGAATCTAAGAAGGTTATTATCCAATCCAAATCTAGTGGGAGTGAATCCTCAGAGAATGAGTTGGAAAATCTTGCTCGAAGGATGAACAAAATAGCCAGAAAAAGGAAATTTCAATCTAAATACAAGAAGAAAGATAAAAAAATACAAGAATGATTTAGAATTCACATGTTATGAATGTAAGAGAGCTGGACATATAAGGCATGATTGTCCTATGCTCAAGAGAAAAGAAGGAATGGAAAATTATTCTAAGAGAAACATAAATAAGTATTACAAGGCTAAACCTAAGAAAGTCTTGAAAGCCAATGACACCTGGAGTGCCAGTGGTGGTGACTCTTCAGATGAATCTTCGGATTATGAATCTTCTGGACAGAAGAATATTGGTCTAATAGTGAGAATTCTTATTGAAAATCATTGTTTAGTAGCTAAGGTACACAATGCTGAATCTATGAACAATATATTTTTTAATGATAAAGATAGTAAATATTTTGACTCTTCTGATGAAGAATCCTCTTCTGATGAAGATAATACTTTACCTTCCCATGAAAAAGTTTCTAGGTTTGCTAAACTCCTTCAGATTGAGAACTCAAAATCTCATGAAAAAACTTGATAAGGAAAATTCTAGGAATATTATTCTTACTAATGAAATATAAAATCTTTTTAAATATCTTGAAAAGAAAAATTTTGATTTTGAAAGTATTTAAAAAAATCTTGAGGAAGTAAATTCTGATAAGAATAAACTTCTTAAAGATCTAGAAAACGTAATTTCTAATAAAAATGTTTTTCTAGCCTAACTCTAGTTCAAAAGAAAATGTTTTAGAAGAAAAGAACATGGTTATGAAACTGAAATCCAAAATATTTTCCTTGAGGTAGTGTTTGAAAAACTTTACCTTAGGTAAAGAAAATTTTGATAAAATGTATTCTCAAATCCAACCTCTAAGGAATAGTTCTTGTTTTGGTTATACTAGTTTTAAACCTGTTTTTAGTAACAATTATTTTGTTCCACAAAGTACTCATTTTTGCACTAAGTGTTAGTGTGGTGGAAACTATGAAAAAAATTGTTCCTTAAACAAAACCCAATCTTTAGGATTTCATAAAGCCTATTTTTTTAAAAGATGTGGGTGCCAAAAAAATTTCTTTCTAACAATTCTGGATCCAAGAAAGTTTGGATTCTAAAAACCTAACTTTTTTCTTATTTTCTGAAAAATAGAGAAGGCACCAACAGAAATACATGGTACATAGATAGTAGATGTTCCTGGTATATGACTGGTAACAAAAGTATGTTGAAAAGATTATCAAGATGAAAGGAAGAAAAGTAAATTTCGGAGATAATGCTCTGGGAGATATTATTGGTATAGGTAACATTGTTCTTCTTGTAAAAACTTTGATTTAAAATGTTTTATTTTTAAAAGGACTTAAGAACAACCTCATTAGCATAAGTCAATTTTGTGATGAAGGTTACCTTATACATTTTAGGAATGAAAAGTTCTTAGTACAAAATTCCAAGGAAGATTTTATTCTTTCTTCCCATAGGTAAGAGAATGTTTACACACTAAACTTAGAAGACTTTAAGATCAAATATTTACCTTGAATTAGTGTAATGTAAGATCATTATTGGTTGTGGAATAGAAGGTTAGGTCACCGTAACCTTAGGAACTTAGGAAAACGTTCGAAGAAAAGATTAGTTAAGGATCTACTAGATATTAGATTTGATTCTTCAAAAGATTGTGACCCTTTTCAATATGGAAAGCAATATAAATCAAGTTTTAAATCAGTCGGTGAAGTCTCAACTACTGATTCATTACAGTTAGTGCATATGGATATTTTTGGTCTAACACAAACTGGAAGAATTGGGGGAAAGTATTATGTATTTGTCTTGGTTGATGATTACACTAGATTTATGTGGGTATATTTTCTAGAAAAAAAGTCTGAGGCCTTCTCATATTTCAAAAGTTTTAGAGCCCAAGTTAAAAATGAGAAAAGACTTCCATTGAAAACTTTTCATAGTGATCATGGCGGAGAATTTAAAAATTATTATTTTGAATCTTTTTATAGTAGAAAATAAATTACTCATAACTTCTCAGCACCTATAACACCTCAACAGAATGGTGTTGTTGAAAGAAGAAATATAATTCTTCAAGAGATAACCAGAATCATGTTGAGTGAATATTCTATATCCAAACATTTTTGGGTTGAAGCATTAAGTACTGATTGTCATACTATAAATCAATTTTTGATTAGGCCTTTTCTCAATAAAACTCTTTAGGAGTTATGGAGTGGTAGAAAACCAAGAGTTTCCTACTTTAAGGTTTTTGGTTACAAAGTATTCATTCTGAATACTAAAGATAATCTACACAAATTCGCACCAAAATCCAATGAAGGAATTTGTCTAGGCTACTTCATAACTTCTAAGTATTATAGAGTTTTCAATAAAAACACTTGTACTGTTGAAGAGATAGTGCATGTGGAATTTGATGAAACTGATCCTTTTGTTTTTAAACAACCCCAACCCATATCTTCGGATGTGTTTTCAAAAACTAATTATCAACCTCTGTTAGAAGATCCTTCTGATAAGGAAAATTTCCAAAAAGATACTTTTGAAACATTTACCCTGGATTATTTCCTACCCTATGTTGATGAACATGTGTTACAAAACCCAAAGCAGCTGTTTCTTAAGAATCATCCTAGTTATAACATCATTGGTGATGTAAATCAACCTTTAAGGACTATAAGTTCCCTAATAAATGAAGTAGAAAATCTAGAATTCCTTTCCCAATTAGAACCAAAAATCACTGATGAAGCTTAAGGTGATGATGATTGGATAAAAGCTATGCAAGATGAGCTAAACGAATTTGAAAGGAATAAACTCTGGACTTTGGTTGAAAGACCTAAGGAAACTTCTGTTATTGGAGTAAAATGGTTCTTTAGAAATAAGTGTGATGAAAATGGATTCATTGTAAGAAATAAAACTAGATTAGTTGTTAAAGGATATAATCAACAATAGGGAATAGACTATAAAGAAACCTATGCTCCAGTAGCTAGACTTGAATCTATTCATATTTTACTTTCCTTTGCAGCATTCTTCAATTTCAAACTTTTTCAAATGGATGTGAAATGTGATTTTCTTGGTGGTTATGTTCAAGAGGAAGTTTTTGTTGAACAACCTTCTATTTTTGAAGATACAAAACATCATGATCATTTTTTTAGACTTACCAAAGCTCTGTATGGACTTAAGTAATCCCCTCAAGCCTGGTATGATATACTTACAGGATTTTTTCTTCAAAATAATTATGTTAAGGTAAATGCAGATCCAACCCTTTTTATAAAGAAAGATAAGAAAAATTCTTTGATTGTTAAAATTTATGTTGATGACATTATATTTTGTTTAACTCAGCAATCTTTAACTGATTCCTTTGCAGATATAAAGAAATTTGAGTTTGAAATGAGTATGATGGGTGAGTTACCATTTTTTCTTGGTTTTCAAATTTCTCAAAAACCAGAAGGAATCTATATATCCCAACATAAGTATATTAATGATCTTCTTAAAAAGTATGTATATGACAACACAAAGAGTATAAGTACTCCCATTGGTACCTCAAACACACTTGATTCTTAATGAAGCTGGGAAACCAGTGGATCAAACATCGTTTAGAGGTACGATAGGATGTTTACTTTACTTGATAGCTAGTCATCTAGACTTAATGTTTTCAGTATGCTTATGTGCAAGATATCAATCCAATCCTAAGGAATCTCATTTAATGGCAGTGAAAATAATTTTTCTCTACTTAAAGAGAAACATGGATTTAAGACTCTTTTATACTTCTGGAAATGATTTTATTTTAAAATTTGTTTCAGATACTGACTTTGGTGGATGTATAATGGATAGAAAGTATACATCTGGAGCTTGTCATTTCTTAGGATATTCATTAGTTTCTTTTTCCTGCAAGAAGAAACACTTAGTAGCACTTTCCACAGCTGAAGTTGAATATGTAGCAGCTGGAAGTTGTTGTACTCAAGTGTTGTGAGACATAGTGTTCTACATCAACAATATAAATAAACTAATAAAATTTTAGGTGTTAGACATAGTGTTCTTTACCAAGGGGATTTTGGGTGTTAGACATGATGATCAACACCGCTGATAGATCTATCTATATTATTGAGTATTTTAGGTGTTAGACATAGTATTATACAACAATAATTAATAACGATTAACAAGATTTTAGTTGTTATACAAGGTGTTCTACATTGATGGTATTTTGGGGTGTCATACATGGAGTTTTTCACTAATGATAAATAAATTAATTGGATTTACGGTATTAGACATGGAGATCTACACCAAGGGATTATTGGAGTGTTTGACATGGCATTAAACACCAAATGTATTTCAATAGTGAATTTTGAAATAAACTATAGATGTGGGTCAAAACCGAGATAAATGTGATTAAAAAAAGGTTAAGAATTATAAGATTTGTAGAACAATCCAATGTTACTATTGAGGTACGAGAAACAATGGAAACCATGGAGAAATAAAATTATTAAATAATGAATAATTGGTAATGTGTTGAAAGATATTTATTCATGATAAATATTATTGTATAATTCTTATACATACTCTCATACCAGCTATGGGGTGAACGGGGTATCACTGATAGATGTCCCTTCAGAACATGGGTGGGTTGATGTTTATTTATTTAGTTGTGTTTTTACTTTCTCATGTCTTCTCACCATTTTGTATATTGAATTTTATAGAATGATCTAGAAAACTGGTGGTCTCGGACTACTAAGATATATATCTCACACTATATATATGATGCCATTGCACTGGGGTACCCTTTAAGAATTTATTTTTTTCAGGAATGGGGACCATTTCCTGTGGTGGTTACTTATACTTGGGAGATAGGAGAAATGGACCGAGAGGGACCTCAGGATGCTCATGGAGATATCCCCTAGGGCTTTCAGTCTTCTCTTTTATTCTGTATTGGAATCTAAATCATGATGTTTCTTTACTTCTTTATGATATGTATCACCATGACATGCATGCATTATATTAACTATCATTGGATTTTTTTCATTATTTAGTTGATAATTTTTTTATTTCTACATCCTTTGTTGTATGAGTTTATTATCTTTTTCCACTATGTCCTTTGAAAATGAGGGTATAGTCTCCCCACTGACTATCCATAGTCTCGTAATACTATTCTAAAGACTTTGGAATATGAGGAGATGTGATTGAGTTCATGTAATGACTAGTCCAGATACCAGTTCATGGGTAAGATGTGTCGAGATGTTACAAAGTGGTATCAAAGTATCATGTTTTCTTTCTTTTTACATTACCTTTCTATTTTTGGTTGGTAGCAAATAGACTATGAATGTGTCAGTTCATGGTTAATTGTCATGTCGAGGACTTATCACCCCATGTATGTGAAATGACCAAGTCTCGAGGGATGTGAATTATTGTTTATACTGCTCATGGTAATAGTTGATATGATTTCACCTCAAATGATTAGCGTATTTTCCACTACTTATCAATTTGAGAATTTTGAAAATTTTCATTGGCCTAATATGTTAATGAAACTACATTACATGCACCATCATATTCACATAGAGATTCATATTCCCTTCATATGAAAAGTAATGTAGTTACATTAGTAGGATGCCTACTAATTTTGATTGTGTGACTTGAAATGCAACATTTTTATTTTCTTTAGCCTTACACTTTAGATATCATGTTTTGGTGATAGATATAACAAGATTGGGTGTTTATATTTTATACTAAAAATTTATTAGTAAGTTTTTCAGTTTTTCTATACATCTGTGTTATAATTTTCTATTGTGTAACTTATTATTAAAATATTCTAGGGATGTTTTGATATGTAAATTATTGCATGAGTGGATCATTGATTTGTTATGTTTATAACGGGACCTAATTTTTTGTTGTATGGTGTATGGGTGCTTCATAACTAGGAAGAGGTGTTTTCAAACAATTGAAAAAAGGGATGCTAATTTTAAAAGGATATATGGAAATTTGAAGTGATAAATGGGAGTGAAATGCCTATGGTAAGGTGTAAGGCTGCCTTAAAGGGGTGTTGGGTGTTCAGAAATGCAACATAAGTTTTCAAATGTTAATTCATGACCTTGGTAGATTTTCTTGTTTTGTAGTAACTCATAATGGATTCTTGTGGATGAGGGTTTTTAGGTGCATAAATTATAATGGCCCATGTTTTTGGACCATGCAAAAATATAAAAGTTATTGAACTATTTTGTTTAATACACGATTTGGTTTTAAAAACCAAGCATTAGAAATAATTTTCATGAGTTTGGTTCCTTTAAAGTGTTTATAATGAGCTTGGGTAAAGGGTTGAGGAGTTTCTAGGATGTCAGGATGAGTTTTGGGATAACCAGACCAGGTAGTGATGTTCACACAGGCTGCACATGGTTAGTCAAACCATTCAGGGAAGTTGTGCATGATAAAATAGGTGTCTATTAGAGAACGCATGGTCTACACAAAGTTTATTTGACCATGCGAGTCAAATTATGCAGTCTGCCCAGTTTTGAGTTTTGGGTTAAATTTAATTTAATTTAATTAATGGTTGAATGCAATTTAATTAAATGAGTTGTTGGGGAATTCATTTAATTAAATTAAATTTGATATAATTTAGTTAAATAACATTCAGATAGAGAAGTTATTTAATTAAATGGAGATGAAAATAATTGAATTTATTTTAAATAATGATATTTTGGAGTTTTTAATTAATTAAATTGAGATGACAGGATTTAATTAATTTACTGTTAAATGAGGAGTTGGGGTTATCAAAGAAGAGAAATATTAAATGATAAAATTTAAATGATGTGTAAATGAGGAGTTGGGGTTTATTTTAATTAAAATCAATGTAATGGTGAATTTAACTAATTAATGTGAAATAGATGTTTTATTTAATTAAATTCAAGGTAAATAAAAATTTAATTAGTCATTGAAAAATATTGGATTATCATTTAATTAAATTGAGGTTGAGGGAATTTAACTAAATAATCTTGATGAATTAGAGTTTTTAATTTTATAAATTATTGATTTAATAATTTAATTAAATAACATTAATTAGAGAAATTATTTAATTAAATTCAATTGAAGATAATTTAATTAAATGACGATTAATGAGGTGTTGGGGTTTTTATATTGAATCATGTTCATAATATTAAATTAATTAATAAAGAGTTGGAAATATTATTTAATTATGTTTGGTTGGAACATAATTTAGTTAAATGATGTTTCAAATGTGGATTTAGTGTTTTATCTAATAAAAATTAAGGTTAAGATGAATTTAATTATTTGATGAAAAATGGTTGTTTTATTTAATTAAATTTCAATTGGTATGATTTTATTAAATAATGTTGTTTTATAAATTTTATTTAATTAAATTCATGGAATATGAATTTAAATAAATGATGTGTTAAATGTGGAGTTCGATTTTTATATAATCAAATTCGTACTTAAAATGAATTTAATTGTTTGATGAAAAATGGGAGTTTTATTTAATTAAATTTTATTAAGAGAGTTTAATTAAAAATTTATGTGTTAAATATTTTATTCAATTAAATTATTTTAATTAGAATTTAATTAAATGATTTGATGTGGGGGTTTTATTTAATTAAAACTATTAAGAAGAAATTAATTAAATGATGTTTAAGTGGGGTGTTTTAGGTTTTATCTTAGAAGAGTTTTATTAAATGATATTGATATTAATGGTGTTTATAATGGTGGTTTTATTTAATTAAATTGATGATGATAGATTTAATTAAATGAGGCAAGTTGGATATTTTTATTTATTTAAATTGAGTTAAATGGAATTTAATTAAATGTTGTGAAATGAATGTTTTTTATTAAATTAAATGTTAAGTTGGATTTATTGATTTGATGTGAAACATGGGTTTTATTTTATTTAAACTAACGGTTGATAGAATTTAATAAATTATTTCGAAACGGGGGTTTTATTTAATTAAATTTGGATGAGATAATTTAATTAGATAATGACCAATTAGAGTTGTATTAATTAATTTTATTGAAGGAAATTTAACTAAATGATGTGAGAAGGAATTTTTATTTAATTAAATCTATGGAAGAGATTTTAATTAAATAGTGTTTTATGAGGCGTAAACAGGGTGTTGGGGCTTATCTAATAAAAGAGTTAATTAATAGAGAATAATATTAATATTAATAAAAATAATAATATCATGGGGTTTATTATTATTATTAATATATTATTTATTATAAATAAAATGAGGGTTTTATTAGTTTTGAGAAAGAGGAAATGAGGTAGAGGCATACAGGAGGTGAGACATGATCCCTTCTACTCGGCTCTCCCAATGTGAGGTTCAACACCCACCATCCTCTAGTTCCTCTTTGTGTAGTTGTCACCTTTTGATGTCTTTATGAATCTTGTCTATCTCTGTGAGGTGAGTCCTTGTGTGTGAGTTTCGTTATTCACCTGGTATATTCCTTGGTATATTCCTTTCTTACAATTATTGGTGGTGTGGATGATTTCATGGGACTCATTCGTCTATATTTTGACAACTGTCGCTTAAGGCATGGAGGTTCATGTCAATTCAGATCACCGCTATCAAATATGGGTAAGTCTCAATACCCGTTAATGGGTTTTTCACCCCATAGATAAAGTGCATATGGTTTAAATGTGTTGTCGTTATTTTTGTGGTTGTGTGTTTGTCTCCTCTACACAATTTATTAGTACTGGTTAACTATTGTTAGTTTTAGTGATGAATTCTAATTGTGCACTCAGTGTTGTTAAGGTGCATGTACATGAGCAGATTAGAGTTTAAGTTAGAAAGAGTTGGCTTAACCAATTCCTTGAGATAAGTCCTCAATTTTTATTAATTAATAAAATGAAGTGTTTTTTAATTATATTGTTAATATGTTTGACTATAGATTCTGAATAAATGGTTTATTGGAATAACATGAATTGATAGATTATAGAATCATGTTTTTGTAATAAAACCCCTCTAGAGGAGGTGAGCTGCCTTCAAACTAAAAAAATAATGTTTAAATTGATATGTTCAGTTATCTTTTTGTTGTGTGATTTTCTATTTCCACCCTTTACATGTTGACAAACTTATGTTAAGTTGTAATTATTAGTATTGGGTAGGAAAAGTTGAGATAATTAATTTGGAAATTAATTATTATATTTTAATTAAAAAGGTTTATTTAATTAATTATAGATTAATTTATTCCTTTTGATTAAAATATATATAATTAATTAAGGGATTAATTATGAATTTCAAGTTGGATCATTTGAGAAAATAAATTTTTGAATTAATTATATGCATTGATATTGTAATATAGATAATTAATCTAGAGATTAACTATAAGATATTGAATTGGCTAATTGAGATAATTAATCATGAATTACATTTATGCATTGAGATTATAAAATTGGTAATTAATCAGGGGATTAATTACAAGATATTTATTTTCCTACTTGAGATAATTAAATTTGATATTAATTTTGATATGTCGTTTGGGATGAATTGAGATAAATAATGGAAAATTAATTATTTTCTTTGATGTTGTTCAAGATAATTAATTATGATATTAATTATGATGAGTTGATATTTATAATGGATAATTGTTTCAAAAAACATTATTATGGAATATGATCTTTATAGTATACTAACTAATTTATGGATTAATTAATTGATTAATGTACTTAGATAATTTTTGGGATAACTAATAGATTTGGTATATTTAGCTAATCAAATAAATCAGTAAGGGGATATGAATAATTAATTTGGTGAATTAATTATCATGTTTTTCCTCATAGAATTAGGATAATTAGTGGATTTAATTATCCAGGTGACCTAATTCAGGTCAAGAATAATTAATTTTTTCTTTTGTACATGTTGAATAGTTATTCAATTATAGAAATAAATGATTGGAAATCGATGTTATTAATTAGTTATTGAACTAATTAACAAACTTGATTAAATAATTTATGAATAAATTAATGGATGCTATTTAGTTTGTTATACATGTGGTTTTACACCAATGGAAATATTAAATGAACTATATTTTTTAGTGTAATTAATTTCATTCTTCACCAAGGGGACTTCAGGTGTGTGACCTAGAGATCTACATCTCTAATAGATCTATTTGTATTTTTGACTTAATGGGGTGTTAAACATGAAATTCTATGCAAATGATAAATAATGATAAATGGGATTTTAAGTGTTATACACGGTGTTATACATTCATGGGATTTTAGGGTTTTAGACAGGGCGTTCTACATAAATGATAAATAAATGAAAAGGATTTGGGGTGTTAGACATGGCGATCTACACTGAATGAGAATTGAGGTACATTACATGGTGTTCAACACCAAATTAATGACAATAATAAATTATGAAATAAATGAGAGATGTGGATCAAACCCAAGTTATATTTGATTAAACAAAGAATTATTAAGAATTATTATAATTTAGGGATGATCCAAAGTTATTATTGATGTATTACCCACTATGGGAACCTTGGAGATAATAAATGATTAACTAGTGAATAATTGGTCATGTGTTGAAAGGTAATTATTCCTGATAAATTTTTGTGTATGATTCTTGTGTAGATTCTTCTCCCATCTACATGCAAAAGCAGGTATCTCCGTCTGGTATCCCTTTAGATCTTGGATGGGTTTTGGTTATTTATTGAGTTCTAGTATTTCTTCATTATATATGCACAATGTTTATTTTATTTCATTGCCTATATTGATCTAGACAACCACTGATCCCATCATACTGAGATGTTTATCTCAAACCCTATTGGGGTTTCTATTGCATTGGGGTAGCTGAGTAGAATTTCTTATTGGCAGTATTGTAGAACTTTTCTTATGGTAGTTTGTTATACTTTGGAGTTAGAAGAAAAGTACTAAGAGGGAGCTTGGGATTCTTGTGGAGATCATTCTTGGGGATTTGAGTCTTTTTTTATGATTTGGAAAGTAACTAATGTTATTTTGTTTACTACATTACTATATGTATCACCATGACATTCATGCATTGTATAAACTAGAATTAGCCATATTCATTATTCAAATTATTATTGTTTTATATATACTTATGTTGTTGCCTGAGTTTGTTATCTATTTCTGTTGTGCACTTGGAATATGAGGGTATAGTCCCCCCACTGACTATTTATAAAACCTTTATACTACTCGTCAACCTTTGGTATAAGGAGAGACGTGCATGAGGTCATTTGATGATCGGCCGGGCTACCAATTTGATGGTAATCCAAGTCAGAATATTACAATATCCTTAACATAATGCAAATTTTTTTTACAATCTATTACTAATAAATTAAATGTAAAATTTTTCTTAAAGAACCCATGTTAATGATTATGTTATTATTTATGAATATGATTCCAGTTTATTTTAAGTATTTTTCTAAGTTGATATTATACATTATGATTCATAACCTAATTTAATGTATTCCATTATTTAGAAATGGTGCCTTATAGAATAAATGGAAACCACATGAATGTGTGTGTCCCATTTTGGGATTTCCCTCCGATGAAAGATAATGATGTTATATTTGGTGCTGTGAATTATCCCGAGTAACTTATAACTATACTGGGACAATTGAATCAGGTTATAAAAAATAAACATAACCATATAGAGCATCTATATCCACAATATGGAAGGGATATGTTAGAAATATTTATGCGACAACAACCTCCATCATTCAATTGGACTGTAGAGACCCAAAACTTAACATACATTGGCATTACATTGGAATACTTAGTACATAACAAAAACACACACACAAGGATCGTAATAGTTTAGTGTCTTTGGAAACTCGAAACGTAATCTTCTAATCCTAGTGAAAGATCTTCAACATCTACCATAAAGATATTCTTTTTTTTATACCTAAACCTTTCTTTATATCCTGTGGAAAAGTAAACATAAAAGGGTGAGCTCAAATGCTCAGTAAGGGTAAACAAATGAAATATCAATCACATCATATTCATAAGAACATATCTTTTGGAAATCTTAACCTGCAAAAGAGAGCATAATAACATGGGATAAATCATGGCAGTGAATTGTAATCACAATAATCATAACTTAAAACATGAAACTTTGTGTCATACACACATAATTATAGAGAATCATTTCTTGTTAGTCAAGACTCATTTCCAAGACTATCTTAGTGGACAAATTCCCTTTCTGAACCGAGTCACCCTCGTTTCAGTCCTGTTTCACTGAACCGGTATAACCTACCGTTCCAGCCATGTCTGTCTCATGAGATATAAAATCTTTACCCAATGCATTGGAGGGAGATATAGGTCCCACCCATCTCATAATTATACCATTCTTATGTGTTCCACAAAATCATAAACCATACATCATAGCATAACCCATGTAATAAAAATGGGATTCTTAAACAACATGACATCATAAAACAATTCATATAAGATAAAGGAATTCATAAAAATATTTCCATCACAACATAATCAAATCCATGTAACAATAGGGATAGAAACAGAACCCTTTATTATCTTAGATGGAAAATAATTTTGATAAAACACTTGAACTCCATTCTTGAGGAAAATATCCTTTCCACTTCAAAAACATTTTCCTTTCTTAACATGTCTTACAATTTTAAACTAAAAGAATTTGATTAAAAATAAACTTGAAAACTTGTAAAGGAAGCTTCTTGGAAATAATGTTTTAAAAATCCATTCATTCCGTATAAGTTAAAAAAAATATTCTTCTTGTACTTTTGTCGGAAAAGTCAAAAAGTACCTCGTACGAAAAACGTCAAAAGATTCCTTTCATATTTTTTACTAAAAAATCACTGAAGGGTAAAATAGGATTTAAAAAATTGTATTTGGATGGAAATAATATTACATATTGAGGAAACATGGATGTGGATGATAAAATACACCCCAGTAAATCCCAAAGTATAAACAATCTCGGATAAAAATGAGATTGTGATATTTCCCTTACCTTATGTCTGATATGCTTTGTACGTATCCGAACCTCATGTATAATGATTTAAATAATGTCATTAACTTATTACAGAATCATATTCATTGTTATTATATCATATATGGTTCACTTATTACTTTATATTACCCGTTCTTTTGTAAATTCCATGTTAATGAAGCGTTTTGGGTAAAATCGTTTCATTTATCGTAGGTGTTTGGACTTGTTTTTCTTGACATTATTATTACTTATATCATGATTTACTTACTTTCAGAATATAAAACATGATTTAGATATCATATATACTCAGTATATATATATATAATAAATAGATAAATGAAATGAAACACACTGTTCATGGAGACGGTAGTCCGTACGTACGCATGAACGTTGTTTTCCTTTCCTTATTATCTTGAATGGAAGTAAGTAGATGACATACATATATACATAAATCCAGTAGCTTTATAATTTCATATATTTCACTATTATTTCTTATATATACTTTATAATCATTCTTAAATGGTTAACATGGAGAATGAATCTCATCGCGTCGTGGAGACGGTAGTCCGTACGTACGCACGAGCGATGATATCGTTCTCATGTTCGTAAACATGTGTTGAAGTTTATGTATACTATTTCAGTATCAATATCACTTTATAATAATCATATATAGTTATTATTTACACCATTTTACAAATCCAAGTAAGGTGGTGGTGGAAAATAGATTTCACCACGGCGTGGAGACGGTATTCCGTACGTACGCACGCGCGGTGATTTCATTTTCCGTAGGATGGATAGATGGTGAAATAGGATTGTTTCATAATTATAATAAAATATCAGTATGTTAGTGATACTTATTTTATTACTTCATAATTAAACAACCTAAGAATAAAAAGTGGAAGAAGAAATAAAGGTGAAAGAATCGGTAACGGAAATTACCTCTTCTTTGAAGCGCCTCTTTGAGACCTCCTCTTAGGGCACTAAAATTGGTATTTGAGGAATACCAGAACCTCTAGGATGTTTCTAGGGAAGTTGAGAAGAGAATTTGGCAGGGGTTGGCCGAGCTTGAAGTCTCAAAGTTGTGTGAGGAAGAGAGGGAGGAGGTTCCCTTTTATAAGGGAGGAGAGGGGCACCTTTGGAATAACTAAAAATATTATTTTATTATAAAGTCAAGTTCGGTTCTAAATAGCTCCAAGTTGATTTCTTTCAAGGATAAGGTGGGGATGGGTAGAATTACTCTCATACAATAGAATTTAGACAAGTTTAGGTTCCTATTTTAACCTTATCATTTAGATTTAACATTAAGCTAAATAATTTTACTTTTACCGTGTCTTCTTGTGTTCTTACACTATAAGGTTAATAAACATACTATAAGAAGCCAAAAGAAGCCCAAATTGTTTATTATTAATATATATAACCTTATCTAAGTCATTTGGCCGAACCTTAGATTTTTAGGAATAAAATAACAATTAATAATATAATATTTGTTTTAAAAACTATTTTATGTCAATCTTGACACTATTTAGTAATTGATTTTTGTGAAAATCATGACAGAATGATAAGTTCTAAAAAAATTAATTAAATCAATAATAACATGTCATATTAACCTAGAAAAGTATTTTAATTCATAAAAAGTCTCAAATTATATTTATTTGGGTATTTATAACATCAGTTATGTCAATATTTCATTAATAAGATAATTACTTCATCATTGTTGTGTCATAAATAAATTAAATTATTTAATGTCTAAAAATTACAAATAAAATACCATTATGTATGAAATCGTTTTAGCTTTCTAATGAATATTTATAGTCGAATTTATATTATGTATAACCTCATATTAAAAATGTTTTAGTAAATAAACATTGATTTTAACTCTTTTAACCCTTCTTTAAATAAATTAATAATAAATGTCCTAATCTAATCCAAGTGGGCCTAAATGGTCATATTTTATTCTTAAGTTTGTTTTTGGTCGAATTACACTTATCCAATAGAATTAGGACATGTGTTAGGGTAATAATAATATCAGTTTTACCCTTAATTACCCTATTTACTTTTAACTGTGGTAAAAAAAAGTCAAAAGTTACTCTTCACCAAAAATTATTTTCATCTCATTGAACCACATTTTAGTCCTTGATATTAACCGTGTCTCTCGGATTTTTGAAATTCCATTCACAGAAGCGGTAAAATTAAGTTTTATGAAAAATTCAGTTTTTTTTTAACTACCACTTAGTGGTTTCACTATTCATCAAAAATTGAATGTTTTCAGAAAAATACCAAAAATTGGGCCTAATCTATATTTGATATTATGAACTCAAAAATGATGTCTATTTTACCAAATTCAAAACATATCAGTTGCATTAAGTAATTTAAAAATTAATTCCCGTCGTCAAAACAAATAGCGTGTTTTTAAGAGATAATAACTATCAAAAGATTGAAACTTGTTTATAAGTGGTTTAAATGTGAAATTACATCCAATGACCATCATTGTATTAAATTGTAAAAATATATTCTAAATATACTTTAAAACCACTAAAATTAATAATTTATCACTATTAATTATTTCGATTGAAAAAGTTGTTTTTAATTAAAATTTAGTAATTTCCACTATTCATCAAAATATGTTAGTTATCCGAAAATTACCAAAATTTCACCCTAAGCTAATTTCGATATTCCGAATCAAAAAATGAAGTCCATTTTGAAAAATAAAATTTACAAAATTTCAAAAAGTGGTTATTACTAATCATAATGGTTAGTTTTAATAATATTTTAATAGCATATCGTTGTTTAGTGAAACTCGGTATTGCGTACTACACACGCTATCAAGGAAGGTCGCGATTGCGTGTAATGAAAGGAAAGTCAAGGATGCGTGTTGTGCAAGATCCTTTTGGTGTAGCGTACAACACAAGACATTAATGAAATTAAAAAGAATATTTTTCATAAAATCTCGGGGTGTTACACTCTACCCCCCTTAAAATGAATTTCGCCCTCGAAATTCGTCAGGGTTATAAATGGTTTACTATTCGAAAGTTTATTTAATCGAAACCCACATCGTAAAAAGGAATACGAAAACAAATCTTTAAAAACAAAAGTATGAAACGTAACGGTTACCCAAATAAACTAATCACCGGGTTTCCACATAGGTGAAATTATGGATATGGAAGAGAAATCTAACCATCATGTTCTGATGGAGAGTGGTAGAGAACATGGCTATGAAAAAGCCAACAATCACAAATCCATAAATTTGTGATGATCTAAGGTATCATCTGATTCATCAGATATAAGAGCACCAGGACAACATTTTTGGTTTTCAATATCATTTCCCTAAAGTTGATGAAATTGGAATTAGAAGAAATACTTTCGTGATTTTGGTATAGTCTCATCGTTTGACGTTATTTAGACAATTTCCACTTCATCTCTTAAATAAATGAAGTTGAATTTGTCATTCGTGATGTGTTAGCAGATCATGTGATAGAATGATGGGTCATTCCATCTCTTTCAAACAAAAGGTTAGCAAAAGTTATAAGTCCATCTTATGGTTAATCGTATATGGTTCCAAAAATGAACTTATACTTCATTTATCATACCTCTTAATAAAATAAAACTAGTTTCTACTAAATTGGGACTTCCTGTAGTCCAGTGGTAGGCGATAAAGGCCAGTCGCGCTTCGGTTGTGGGTTCGATTCCCACAGCCTTGTCCGACGCGATGGGTTGTTGCCCGTCCTGCAGGTTGTCCTTTTTCTAAAACTATATTACTATAACATCCCATCAATAATATCGAAAAAAACTTCTATCCTTAAACAATACTAACTTATGTCCAACATAATCCATTCCAATCTTTAGGCTTATCCATAATACTGCAGTCCACTCTCATAACATAGTGAAAACGATTACCAGAGATTTAATACCATCGTTGATCCCCATATATCATAAGATATGTCTTGTTGGTCACATTATAAACATTCAAAGGCCTTAATGATGTATTCTCTTGAATACACATTGAACCTTATTGAAAACATGAATGCAGTTAAACGTTAACACTTTCCACATACCAAAATCCTCAAAATTCTATATACTCAAACCATGATATCACTTAGTCTTTATATCAATAATGAGCTCATGAATACTGTCAAACATTTCATTTTCTCTTTATCACTTCATCATGCGCATATCATCCACTTTCCAAAAAATATCTGAATAAACTTTCATTGTTACTCATACCATTCATCATAAACTTTCAAATATTAAGGAAAGACAACAGTGTAACAATACTTAGATGTCTTTTTATTCTATAGTACAACATTACACTTGATAAACATGTAATCATTCCACTACCTTCTTAAACCATTGACCAAGCTTCAACAATTCTTTCATATCACATATCATTTGTAGTCTCTTCATCATCATCAACAAAAATACTACCCATACGACCATACCGATTCTCTTCATGATACATTCCCTTATGGAATTGGTTTGTATAATGCCCGTACATTCCACATTTAAAACATTTAACCATTGTTGATGTCGTAGCAATACCATTAACCCCATCCATGGTGTTAACTGAAACTTTTCCATTGCACTTACTGGCTTTGTGTCCTTCTTTTCCACACCCAAAGCATCTTCCAGTTCCTTTGAAACATTCTCCTTGACGCCTCTTCCCACATGATTTACATAGGGGAAATTGAACTTTCTTTCCTCTATGATCATCATGAAACTCCATCTTTCTCTTATTAGCCGAGTCAGGAAACTTACCAAATATTACTTTATTGATCATATTATGAGATTGCTGATTCGGCATAATAATGATGTTTGGACTTCCAAATCCCATTTCATTTTATTGCATATGAATAATATCATTCCATTGTCCATCATATCCTCCATTATCATGAATCATCTTGTTTCCAGCCATTTTCTAAAACCCCAAAAAGAATTGTGTGAGATGAAAAAATCATAATAAAGGGGGAGTAACTTCAATATCTAACATCTTAGGTTAAATTCTAATACTGTTACCGTAGTTCTATGACTATATCCTATATGTATACTTATCCTTAGGGACATCCCAAGACATACCTTAGAAATATCTCTAGGGATCTCACTAACGTTTTCGCGTCCTAGTTTCCAAAGGTTGACTAAACCTTTCCTCTGATACCAACTGTAGAGACCCGAAGCTTGACGTACATTGACATTACATTACATTTGCGGAATACTTAGTACATAACAAAAACACACACACAAGGATCGTAATAGTTTAGTGTCTTTGGAAACTCGGAACGTAATCTTCTAATCCTGGTGAAATATCTTCAACATCTCCCATAAAGATCTTCTTTTTTTATACCTAAACCTTTCTTTATATCCTTGGGAAAAGTAAACATAAAAGGGTGAGCTCAAATGCTCAGTAAGGGTAAATAAATGAAATATCAATCACATCATATTCATAAGAACATATCTTTTGGAAATCTTAACCTGCAAAAGATAGCATAATAACATGGGATAAATCATGGCAGTGAATTGTAATCACAATAATCATAACTTAAAACATGAAACTTTGTGGCATACACACATAATCATAGAGAATCATTTCTTGTTAGTCAAGACTCATTGCCAAGACTATCTTAGTGGACAAAGTCCCTTTCTGAACCGAGTCACCCTCGTTTCAGTCCTGTTTCACTGAACCGGTATAACCTACCGTTCCAGCCATGTCTATCTCATGAGATATAAAATCTTTACCCAATTCATTGGAGGGAGATATAGGTCCCACCCTTCTCATAATGATACCATTCTTATGTGTGCCACAAAATCATAAGCCATACATCATAGCATAACCCATGTAATAAAACTGGGATTCTTAAACAACATGACATCATTAAACAATTTATATAAGATAAAGGAATTCATAAAAATATTTCCATCACAACATAATCAAATCCATGTAATAATAGTGATTGAAACAGAACCCTTTATTATCTTAGATGGAAAATAATTTTGATAAAACACTTGAACTCCATTCTTGAGGAAAATATCCTTTCCACTTCAAAAACATTTTCCTTTCTTAACATGTCTTACAATTTTAAACTAAAAGAAGTTGATTAAAAATAAACTTGAAAACTTGTAAAGGAAGCTTCTTGGAAATAATGTTTTAAAAATCCATTCATGCCGTATAAGTTAAAAAAACATTCTTCTCGTACTTTTTTCGGAAAAGTCAAAAAGTACCTCGTACGAAAAATGTCAAAAGATTCCTTTCATATTTTTTACTAAAAACTCACATAAGGGTAAAATTGGATTTAAACAATTGTAGTTGGATGGAAATAATATTACATATTGAGGAAACATGGATGTGGATGATAAAATACACCCTAGTAAATGCCAAAGTATAAACAATATTGGATAAAAATGAGATTGTGATATTTCCCTTACCTTATGTCCGATATGCTTTGTACGTATCCGAACCTCCTGTATAATGATTTAAATAATGTAATTAACTTATTAAAGAATCATATTAATTGTTATTATATCATATATGGTTCACTTATGACTTTATATTACCCGTTCTTTTGTAAATTCCATGTTAATGAAGCGTTTTGGGTAAAATCGTTTCATTTATCGGAGGTGTTTGGACTTGTTGTTATTGACATTATTATTACTTATATCATTATTTACTTACTTTCAGAATATAAAACATTATTTATATATCATATATAATCTGTATATATATATATAATAGATAGATAAATGAAATGAAACACACCGTTCATGGAGACGGTAGTCCGTACGTTCTCATGAACGCTGTTTTCCTTTCCTTATTATCTTGAATGGAAGTAAGTAGATGACATAAATATATACATAAATCCAGTAGCTTTATAATGTCATATATTTCACTATTATTTCTTATATATACTTTATAATCATTCTTAAATGGTTAACATGGAGAATGAATCTCCTCGCGTCGTGGAGACGGTAGTCCGTACGTACGCACGATTGATGATATCGTTCTCATGTTCGTGAACATGTGTTGATGTTTATGTATAATATTTCAGTATCAATATCACTTTATTATAATCATATATAGTTATTATTTACACCATTGTACCCATCCAAGTAAGGTGGTGGTGGAAACTAGATTTCACCACGGCGTGGAGACGGTATTCCGTACGTACGCACGCGCGGTGATTTCGTTTTCCGTAGGATGGATAGATGGTGAAATAGGATTTTTTAATACTTATAATAACATATCAGTATATGAGTGATACTGATTTTATTACTTCATAATGAAACAACCTAAGAAGAAGAAGTGTAAAAAGAAATAAAGGTGAAAGAATCGGTAACGGAAATTACCTCTTCTTTGAAGCGCCTCTTTGAGACCTCCTCTTAGGGCACTAAAATTGGTCTTTGAGGAAGACCAGAACCTCTAGGATGTTTCTAGGGAAGTGGAGAAGATAATTAGGTAGGGGTTGGCCGAGCTTGAATGCTCAAAGATGTTTGAGGAATAGAGGGAGGAGGTGCCCTTTTATAAGGGGGGAGAGGGGCACCTTTGGAATAACTAAAAATATTATTTTATTATAAAGTCAAGTTCGGTTTTAAATAGCTCCAAATTGATTTATTTCGAGGCTAAGGTGGGGATGGGTCGAATTACTCTCATGAAATAGAATTTAGACAAGTTTAGGTTCCTTTTTTAACCTTATCATTTAGATTTAACATTAAGCTAAATAATTTTACTTTTACCGTGTCTTCTTGTGTTCTTACACTATAAGGTTAATAAACTTACTATAAGAAGCCAAAAGAACCCCAAATTGTTTATTATTAATATATATAACAGTATCTAAGTCATTTGGCCTAACCTTAGATTTTTAGTAATAAAATAACAATTAATAATATAATATTTGTTTTAAAAACTATTTTATGTCAATTTTGACACTATTTAGTAATTGATTTTTGTGAAAATTATGACAGAATGATAAGTTCGAAAAAAGTTAATTAATTCAATAATAACATGTCATATTAACCTAGAAAATTATTGGAATTCATAAAAAGTCTCAAATTATATTTATTTGGGTATTTATAACATCAGTTATGTCAATATTTCATTAATAAGATAATTACTGCATCATCGTTGTGTCATAAATAAATTAAATTATTTAATGTATAAAAATTACAAATAAAATATCATTATGTATTAAATATTATTATCTTTCTAATTAATATTTATAGTCTAATTTATTTTATGTATAACCCCATATTAAAAAAATTTTAGTAAATAAACTTTGAATTTAACTCTTTTAACCCTTCTTTAAATAAATTAATAATAAATATCGTAATCTAATCCAAGTGGGCATAAATGGTCATATTTTATTCCTAAGTTTGTTTTTGATCGAATTAAACTTATCCAATAGAATTAGGACATGTTTTAGGGTAATAATAATATCATTTTTACCCTTAATTACCCTATTTACTTTTAACCGTGGTAAAAAAAAGTCAAAAGTTATTATTCACCAAAAATTATTTTCATCTCATTGAACCACATTTTAGTCCTTGATATTAACCGTGTCTCTCAGATTTTCGAAATTCTATTCACAGAAGCGGTAAAATTGAGTTTTATGAAAAATTCAGTTTTTTTTAACTACCACTTAGTGGTTTCACTATTCATCAAAAATTGAAAGTTTTCAGAAAAATACCAAAAATTAGGCCTAAGATATATTTGATATTATGAACTCAAAAATGATGTATATTTTACCAAATTCAAAACATATCATTTGCATTAACTAATTTAAAAATTAATTCCCGTCGTCAAAACAAATAGCGTGTTTTTAAGAGATAATAACTATCAAAAGATTGAAACTTGTTTATAAGTGGTTTAAATGTGAAATTACATCCAATGACCATCATTGTATTAAATTGTAAAAATATATTCTAAATATACTTTAAAACCACTAAAATTAATAATTTATCACTATTAATTATTTCGATTGAAAAAGTTGTCTTTAATTAAAATTTAGTAATTTCCATTATTCATCAAAATATGAAAGTTATCCGAAAATTACCAAAATTTCACCCTAAGCTAATTTCGATATTCCGAATCCAAAAATGAAGTCCATTTTGAAAAATAAAATTTACAAAATTTCAAAAAGTGTTTATTACTATTCATAACGGCTGGTTTTAATAATATTTTAATAGTATATCGTTGTTTAGTGAAACTCAGTATTGCGTACTACACACGCTATCAAGGAAGGTCGCGATTGCGTGTAATGAAAGGAAAGTCAAGGATGCTTGTTGTGCAAGCTCCTTTTGGTGTAGCGTATAACACAAGACATTAATGAAATTAAAAAGAATATTTTTCATAAAATCTCAGGGTGTTACATTCTACCCCCCTTAAAATGAATTTCGCCCTCGAAATTCGTCGGGGTTATAAATGGTTTACTATTCGAAAGTTTCTTTAATCGAAACCCACATCATAAAAAGGAATACGAAAACAAATCTTTAAAAACAAAAGTATGAAACGTAACGGTTACCCAAATAAACTAATCACTGGGTTTCCATATAGGTGAAATTATGGATATGGAAGATAAATCTAACCATCATGTTCTGATGGAGAGTGGTAGAGAACATGGCTATGGAAAATCCAACAATCACAAATCCATAAATTTGTGATGATCTAAGGTAACATCAGATTCACCAGATATAAGAGCACTAGGACAACATTTTTGGTTTTCAAGATCATTTCCCTAAAGTTGATGAAATTGGAATTAGAAGAAATACTTTCGTGATTTTGGTATAGTCTCACTGTTTGTCGTTCTTTGGACAATTTCCACTTCATCTCTTAAAGAAATGAAGTTGAATTTGTCATTCGTGATGTGTTAGCAGATCATGTGATAGAATGATGGGTCATTCCATCTCTTTCAAACAAAAGGTCAGCAAAAGTTATAAGTCCATCTTATGGTTAATCGTATATGGTTCCAAAAATGAACTTATACTTCATATATCATACCGCTTAATAAAATAAAACTAGTTTCTACTAAACAGGGACTTCTTGTAGGCCAGTGGTAGGTGATAAAGGCCAGTCGCGCTTCGGTTGTGGGTTCGATTCCCACAGCCTTGTCCGACGCGATGGGTTGTCGCCCGTCCTGCAGGTTGTCCTTTTTCTAAAACTATATTACTATAACATCCCATCAATAATATCGAAAAAAAACTTCTATCCTTAAACAATACTAACTTATGTCCAACATAATCCATTCCAATATTTAGGCTTATCCATAATACTGCAGTCCACTCTCATAACATAGTGAAAATGATTACCAGAGATTTAATACCATCGTTGATCCCCATATATCATAAGATATGTCTTGTTGGTCACATTCTAAACATTCAAAGGCCTTAATCATGTATTCTCTTGAATACCCATTGAACCTTATTGAAAACATGAATGCAGTTAAACGTTAACACTTTCCACATACCAAAATCCTCAAAATTCTATATACTCAAACCATGATATCACTTAGTCCTTTTATCAATCATGAGCTCATGAATACTTTCAAACATTTCATTTTCTCTTTATCACTTCATCATGTGCATATCATCCACTTTCCAAAAAATATCTGAATAACCTTTCATTGTTACTCATACCATTCATCAAAAACTTTCAAATCTTAAGGAAAGACAACAGTGTAACAATCCTTAGATGTCTTTTTATTCTATAGTACAACATTACACTTGATAAACATGTAATCATTCCACTACCTTCTTAAACCATTGACCGAGCTTCAACAATTCTTTCATCTCACATATCATTTGTAGTCTCTTCATCATCATCAACAAAAATACTACCCATACGACCATACCGATTCTCTTCATGAGACATTCCCCTATGGAATTGGTTTTCATAATGCCCGTACATTCCACATTTAAAACATTTAACCATTGTTGATGTCGTAGCAATACCATTAACCTCATCCATGGTGTTAACTGAAACTTTTCCATTGCACTTACTGGTTTTGTGTGCTTCTTTTCCACACCCAAAGAATCTTCCAGTTCCTTTGATACATTCTCCGTGATGCCTCTTCCCACATGATTTACATAGGGGAAATTTAACTTTCTTTCCTCTATGATCATCATGAAACTCCATCTTTCTCTTATTAGCCGAGTCAGGAAACTTACCAAATTTTACTTTATTGATCATATTATGAGATTGCTGATTTGGCATAATAATGATGTTTGTACTTCCAAATCCCATTTCATTTGATTGCTTATGAAGAATATCATTCCATTGTCCATCATATCCTCCATTATCGTGAATCATCTTGTTTCCTGCCATTTTCTAAAACCCCAAAAAGAATAGTGTGAGATGCAAAAATCATAATAAAGGGGGAGTAACTTCAATATCTAACATCTTAGGTTAAATTCTAATACTGTTACCGTAGTTCTATGACTATATCCTATATGTATACTTATCCTTAGGGACATGCCTAGACATACCTTAGAAATATCTCTAGGGATCTCACTAACGATTTCGCGTCCTAGTTTCCAAAGGTTGACTAAACCTTTCCTCTGATACCAACTGTAGAGACCCGAAGCTTGACGTACATTGACATTACATTACATTTGCGGAATACTTAGTACATAACAGAAACACACACACAAGGATCGTAATAGTATAGTGTCTTTGGAAACTCGGAACATAATCTTCTAATCCTGGTTAAAGATCTTTAACATCTCCCATAAAGATCTTCCTTTTTTATACCTAAACCTTTCTTTATATCCTGGGGAAAAGTAAACATAAAAGGGTGAGCTCAAATGCTCAGTAAGGGTAAACAAATGAAATATCAATCACATCATATTCATAAGAACATATCTTTTGGAAATCTTAACCTGTAAAAGAGAGCATAATAACATGGGATAAATCATGGCAGTGAATTATAATCACAATAATCATAACTTAAAACATGAAACTTTGTGGCACACACACATAATCATAGATAATCATTTCTTGTTAGTCAAGACTCATTGTCAAGACTATCTTAGTGGACAAAGTCACTTTCTGAACCGATTCACCCTCGTTTCAGTCATGTTTCACTGAACCGGTATAACCTACCATTCCAGCCATGTCTATCTCATGAGATATAAAATCTTTACCCAATGCATTGGAGGGGATATAGGTCCCACCCATCTCATAATGATACCATTCTTATGTGTGCCACAAAATCATAAACCATACATCATAGCATAACCCATGTAATAAAAGTGGGATTCTTAAACAACATGACATCATAAAACAATTCATATAAGATAAAGGAATTCATAAAAATATTTCCATCACAACATAATCAAATCCATGTAATAATAGGGATAGAAACAGAACCCTTTATTATATTAGATGGAAAATAATTTTGATAAAACACTTGAACTCCATTCTTGAGGAAAATATCCTTTCCACTTGAAAAACATTTTCCTTTCTTAACATGTCTTACAATTTTAAACTAAAAGAAGTTGATTAAATATAAACTTGAAAACTTGTAAAGGAATCTTCTTGGAAATAATGTTTTAAAAATCCATTCATGCCGTATAAGTTAAAAAAACATTCTTCTCGTACTTTTGTCGGAAAAGTCAAAAATTACCTCGTACGAAAAACGTCAAAAGATTCCTTTCATATTTTTTACTAAAAACTCACCGAAGGGTAAAATTGGATTTAAAAAATTGTAGTTGGATGGAAATAATATTACATATTGAGGAAACATGGATGTGTATGATAAAATACACCCCATTAAATGCCAAAGTATAAACAATCTCGGATAAAAATGAGATTGTGATATTTTCCTTACCTTATGTCCGATATGCTTTGTACGTATCCGAACCTCTTGTATAATGATTTAAATAATGTCATTAACTTATTACAGAATCATATTCATTGTTATTATATCATATATGGTTCACTTATGACTTTATATTACCCGTTCTTTTGTAAATTCCATGTTAATGAAGCGTTTTGGGTAAAATCATTTCATTTATCGTAGGTGTTTGGACTTGTTGTTCTTGACATTATTATTACTTATATCATGATTTACTTACATTCATAATATAACACATGATTTATATATCATATATACTCAGTATATATATATATATAATAGATAGATAAATGAAATGAAACACACCGTTTATGGAGACGGTAGTCCGTACGTACGCATGAACGCTGTTTTCCTTTCCTTATTATCTTGAAAGGAAGTAAGTAGATGACATACATATATACATAAATCCAGTATATTTATAATTTTCTATATTTCACTATTATTTCTTATATATACTTTATAATCATTCTTAACTGGTTAACATGGAGAATGAATCTCATCGCGTCGTGGAGACGGTAGTCCGTACGTACGCACGAGCGATGATATCATTCTCATGTTCGTGAACTTGTGTTGAAGTGTATGTATACTATTTCAGTATCAATATCACTTTATAAAAGTCATATATAGTTATTATTTACACCATTGTACCCATCCAAGTAAGGTGTTGGTGGAAAATAGATTTCACCACGGCGTGGAGACGGTATTCCGTACGTACGCACGCGCGGTGATTTCGTTTTCCGTAGGATGGATAGATGGTGAAATAGGATTGTTTCGTAATTATAATAACATATTATTATATTAGTGATACTTATGTTATTACTTCATAAGGAAACAACCTAAGAAGAAGAAGTGTAAGAAGAAATAAAGGTGAAAGAATCGGTAACGGAAATTACCTTTTCTTTGAAGCGCCTCTTTGAGACCTCCTCTTAGGGCACTAAAATTGGTCTTTGAGGAAGACCAGAACCTCTAGGATGTTTATAGGTAAGTGGAGAAGATAATTTTTCAGGGTATGGACGATCTTGAAGGCTCAAAATTGTGTGAGGAAGAGAGGGAGGAGGTGCCCTTTTATAAGGGAGGAGAGGGGCACCTTTGGAATAACTAAAAATATTATTTTATTATAAAGTCAAGTTCGGTTTTAAATAGCTCCAAATTGATTTCTTTCGGTGCTAAGGTGGGGATGGGTCGAATTACTCTCATCCAATATAATTTAGACAAGTTTATGTTCCTATTTTAACCTTATCATTTAGATTTAACATTAAGCTAAATAATTTGACTTTTACCGTGTCTTCTTGTGTTCTTACACTATATGGTTAATAAACTTACTATAAGAAGCCAATAGAACCCCAAATTGTTTATTATTAATATATATAACCTTATCTAAGTCATTTGGCCGAAACTTAGATTTTTAGGAATAAAATAACAATTAATAATATAATATATGTTTTAAAAACTATTTTATGTCAATTTTGACACTATTTAGTAATTGATTTTTGTGAAAATCATGAAAGAATGATAAGTTCTATAAAAGTTAATTAAATAAATAATAAAATGTCATATTAACCTAGAAAAATATTGTAATTCATAAAAAGTCTCAAATTATATTTATTTGGGTATTTATAACATTAGTTATGTCAATATTTCATTAATAAGATAATTACTGCATCATCGTTGTGTCATAAATAAATTAAATTATTTAATGTCTAAAAATTTCAAATAAAATACCATTATGTAGGAAATAGTTTTATCTTTCTAATTAATACTTATAGTCGAATTTATCTTATGTATAACCCCATATTAAAAATGTTTTAGTAAATAAACATTGATTTTAACTCTTTTAACCCTTCTTTAAATAAATTAATAATAAATGTCCTAATCTAATCCAAGTGGGCCTAAATGGTTATATTTTATTCCTAAGTTTTTTTTTGGTCGAATTACACTTATCCAATAGAATTAGGATATGTGTTAGGGTAATAATAATATCATTTTTACCCTTAATTACCCTATTTACTTTTAACCGTGGTAAAAAAAAGTCAAAAGTTATTATTCACCAAAAATTATTTTCATCTCATTGAACCACATTTTAGTCCTTGATATTAACCTTGTCTCTTGGATTTTCGAAATTCCATTCACAGAAGCGGTAAAATTAAGTTTTATGAAAAATTCAGTTTTTTTTAACTACCACTTAGTGGTTTCACTATTCATCAAAAATTGAAAGTTTTCAGAAAAATACCAAAAATTAGGCCTAATCTATATTTGATATTATGAACTCAAAAATGATGTCTATTTTACCAAATTCAAAACATATCAGTTGCATTAACTAATTTAAAAATTAATTCCCGTCGTCAAAACAAATAGCGTGTTTTTAAGAGATAATAACTATCAAAAGATGGAAACTTGTTTATAAGTGGTTTAAATGTGAAATTACATCCAATGACCATCATTGTATTAAATTGTAAAAATATATTCTAAATATAATTTAAAACCACTAAAATTAATAATTTATCACTATTAATTATTTCGATTGAAAAAGTTGTTTTTAGTTAAAATTTAGTAATTTCCACTATTCATCAAAATATGAAAGTTATCTGAAAATTACCAAAATTTCACCCTAAGCTAATTTCGATATTCTGAATCCAAAAATAAAGTCAATTTTGAAAAATAAAATTTACAAAATTTCAAAAAGCGGTTATTACTATTCATAACGGCTAGTTTTAATAATATTTTAATAGCATATCGTTGTTTAGTGAAACTTGGTATTGCGTACTACACACGCTATCAAGGAAGGTCGCGATTGCGTGTAATGAAAGTCAAGTCAAGTATGCGTGTTGTGCAAGCTCCTTTTGGTGTAGCGTACAACACAAGACATTAATGAAATTAAAAAGAATATTTTTCATAAAATCTAGGGGTGTTACATGGACTACAAACCCATTTGTACCTGATTAGTTGATAATTCCATAGAGAATATATTTCTCACATTTGGGTTGTAAATAATGGGAGAAGGTTTCCATGGTAGATTATCATTAATAGTGGCATGCATATCAATTTTCATCATTGATTCAAAACCCAAATAAGGATAATAAAATAGTTGAAATGGAATGGAGAGACTTTAAGGAAATATTCATAGAAATATATTTTCTTCAAGAATAGTGATAATATATGGAGAGACAATTCTTGAGTTTGAAACAAAAAGAGGATGAAAACATTGCGAATTATGAATCCAATTTTACAATTCTAGAATGGAATGTCACAGACTACACACATAATCGAAGGAGAAATATTGATCGATTCATGGATTGTTTAAAACCATTCCTTCAATGTTAACTAGATACCTAATCATTCTCATCATACGATGACATAGTCTCATGCAAAATAAATATAAATAAATAATTCAATATTTATTAACAATTTAAAATAATTTTGGAGAATAAGAGGGTTTAAGATGAATGAATTGATAAGGTAAAGTTTAACGGAAAAAAATTAACAATTTGTGATAATTGTGGAAAGAAACACCCCAAAGACTGATAAAAAGTAAAAGGATTCTATTACCACTATGAAGAAAGAGGCCACCAATCTTGAGATTATTAGGGAAATAAAGAAGCTACAAATTTTCAATTCCATAGTTATAAATAGATGATACATTATTCCAATTATTTTCTTAATTGTCAAGGAATCCTTCCTCTGATAAGGCCATGGGAGCAAGGCCAAGCATATGCCATCACAACTGCTGATGTTGAAGTTTCTAACGATGTGGTGGTATGTACTATAATCATTTTCTCAAACATGGCCAATGTTTTATTTGATTATGTATCATTACATTCCTTTATATTTTCACAGTTTTACCTAAAAATTAGATACTTCCAGTTATCCTTAACAAGGTAGTTGTTAGTCCAAACCCCCATGGTAAGTATCATTGCAACAATGATGTATTAGGAAGTCCCCATTATTTCTTATAAATATGAGTTATCTGCTTAATTTATATTCATACCTATGGCCGAATTTGACATAATCCATTCCATGGATTGGGATTCTAAATATTATGTGAAAATCTATTACATGAAGAAGGAAATAATGACTTGTGAGGATGGTTTAGAATCCATTATCTTTAGAGAAAAAATTTCATCATTTGATTCTTATCTAGATCCACCACCAGTATCTCTACATAAGGAAATAATTGGGGAGGAAGAGAACTCAATATCTATGAGTGAGGAAATAAATATTCAAATTGTGGATGTACCTATTTTTGATGAATACATGTATGTATTCTTATAAGATATACCCAGAAATTGTCCACATTGGGAACTTTAGTTTTTTATTGATTTAATTCTTGGTGAAAGGCTTATATCATAGAATCCTTATAAAATGTCCATAGTGTAATTATTAGAACTTAAGAAACAACTATAGTAATTGAGTGATAAATTAATCATCCACCCTGGGGTTTCCCCATGGGGATACCATGTTCTCATTGTCCAAAATAAATATAGATCCATGAGGTTGTGATTTTACTATAGAGAACTCAATGCTATTGTAATAATGAACAAGTATCCCCTACCTTAAATTGATGATTTATTTGATCAAATTCATAGAGCGCAATATTTTTTGAATATTTACCTTCGATGGGGATATCATCAGTTTCATGTGAGGAAGGATGATATTTCAAAGATAGTATTTCGAACTAGGTTTGGGCATTCGGAGTTTACATGAATTCCTTTTGGATAGACTAATGCAATATCTATTTCCATTGGTATAATGAATATAGTTTTCAAGGAACATCTTGGTGACATTGTTGTGGTATTTATTGACAATATCCTAGAATATTCTAAAAGAAATCAAGACTGTGAGAATCACTTGTGCAATATTCTAAAGACTAGAAGAAGAAATGAATTATATGGGTTGTTTAGAAAGTGTGAATATTTCTTTCAGCCAGTTTCTTTTATTGGTTATATTGTCTCTAAGTATGGATTATTAGTTGATCCTAAGAAGAAAATGACTTTATAGTAATGGCATACTCCAAAAAACATAACTGATGTAGGTTGTTTTATTGGTTTAGCTGGTTATTATTGGCCTTTCATTAAGAATATCTCATGTTTATCCAACCTGTTGTCCAAGCTTACTTGTAAAGAGGTTATATTTGTATGGAAAACGGATGGAAAATTTTTACAAGAATTGATGAGTATATTAGTGAATTCAAATATCTTAACTCTACCATCAGGGAATAGTGGATTATTGATCTATAGTGTTTCATCGATGAAAGAACATGGATGTGTCCTAATGCATAATGATAGACTTATTTATTATGCATCAAAGAAGTTAAAAATTCATTAATAGAACTATACAACTCATGATCTTGGGTTAGTAGCTTTTATATTGTCATTAAATATATAGATACATTATCTATATATAAAATGATGTGAGGTATATACTGATCACATGAGCTTCAAATACATATTCTCACCAAAATAACTCTACCTGAGGAAAAGGTGATGGATCCAGCTTCTCATTGATTGAAATTGTTCCATACACTAACATATTGGAAATGCCAATAAGATAGCTAATGCATTGAGTAGGAATGATCATTAAGTTCTAAACAAAATTCTAATTGATAAGAATACTATGTATATTGATATAGAGATGATGGATATAAAATTTTCAAATAAGGTGAAATATCATTACTTTTTCAATTGGTTTCATAACCATATTTATTATAAAGGATTAATTTTTCTCACCCTGATGACTATTAACATAAAAATAAAATTACTTTTGTGAATGATGGGAAGTTGGAAGGCTTCATAAATGAAGATGGAATTATGATGTTTGTGAATAAGGTATGTATTCCCAGTGTACCATATATTAAAAGGGAGTTATTAGATTTTTCCCATAGTTAAAATTTGTCTATAAATCCTGGTAGCAGTAAGATGTTTGTAGATTTGAAGGAACATTTCTGGTTGGAAAACATGAAGAGTGAAATTACAGATTATGTATCAAGATGTATAGTCTGTCAATAGGTGAAGGATCAATGATAATATCCTAGAGGATTCTTGTAAATTTTACCTAATATTACATGGAAATGGGTTGAAATAACCATGTATGTTTTCACTAGATTACCCAAAACTCCATGAAATAATAATGAAATAAGGGTAATTTTCGATCGACATCTGAAATCTACACATTTCCTTGATATACGGGAGGATTTAATATTGGATTGATTTAAAGGATTCTATATCAAGGAATTTTTAAGAAATCATGTAGAACATATTTCATTAGTGTCTAATCATGATCCTCTATTTACATCAATATTTTCAAAAATTATTCAGTAATATTTGGACACTAAGCTTCGTTTGATTACTATTTATCACCATCAAATTGACGGGAAATCGGAAAGGATGTTCTAAACATTAGAAAACATTTTGAGATCATGCTCACTCAATTTTCAAGTTATGTGGGATCATCATTTACCTTTTGTGGAGTTTTCCTACTCCAATAGTTTCCGTTATTTTATAAAAATGGCACAAATTGAAGAATTGTACGAAAAGAGATGTTGTACACCAACATGTTTGGATGAAGTTGGTGAATAGAAGCCTATGGGACAACAGCTTATATAAGAATAAAAAACAAGTTTAAAGACTATTCAAACACATATTAAAGGATCTAAAATTAGAAAAAAGATTTATGTCAATAATCGAAGGATGATATGGAATTTCAAGAGTGAGATCACATTTTTTTATAAGTATCTCTATGGAAGGGTGTTATAAGATTTAGGGAGAAAGGAAAATGGATCCCCAGGTACATAGTCCCTTCCAAAGTTAAAGAGAGAATTGGAGATGTGGATTATCATTTGGCAATGCATCCTAGCCATTCTTTGGTTCACAATTTGTTCCATGTCTCATTATTGAGAATGTACATTCCAAACCCAACAAATTTGATCACTTATGAAGGTTATTGAACTAAAACTAGACTTATATTAATGTGAAGAACCTATATAGATTCAATATTATAAATAATATTTGTTTAAGAATTGGATGGCTCAACTTGTAATGGTACTTTGGAAAAAACATTAAATTGAAGAGGCGATGTGGGAGACTGAGGATCTCATGATGAAGAACATCCCAAATCTTTTTATGAGCTAGCATTCTAGTAATTTTGAGTAAAAAAAAATCGTAGGGGGGGTGAATGTAACACCCCATGGTATTCAAAATAAATATAATTAATGCAACAATGAGGCCCTAAGAAACAGTCACAATGTAATAGCATATAGTTAAAACTTAGTGCTAAACATATTTCTTCCACATTTATGATTTGAATTTTGAAAAACCGACATACACGGTTGCAATCAGAAAGATATTTAGAGTCTAATAGGAGAAACATAAAGTTTTATTGAATAGTAACATAACTTTATAAATAGTAATATGACCCTTATTAATAGTAACTCGTATTATTATTTTATTATATTATTTTAATAAGATAATTAGATCTTGATTAATTTTTCAATGTGATATGAAATGAATTATAGGTTTGAATATTTATATTTTTTATATAAATTATGATTTTATTTAAAAATTAAATTAATCATATTTATAATATTATTTAAAAAAAGGAGTACATTTTTTTATATGAAAATTCTATATTAGGTTATGATAAATTTATGAGAATTTTATAAAATGATTTAGTTTTTCATGAATAGTAAAAATATAGTTTTGAGTTTGCGGTATGTTTCTTAACATCATAATTATATAATAATTAATAAAATATTCTAGTCCACATGTGTACATTAAAATATGATATGAGGTTTTATAAGTGGCCAATACCAAGGGAAACTACCATGGGTATTCCCATGCTTTTTCAATTTCCACTAATGAGATGTCCTCGGAAATTAATAAAAAAATTATTTCTCTTTAACTATAAATACACACCCATTCCTTAATTTACATTCATTAAAAACTCGTCATCTTTAGAGAATATTAGTTTTACTACCCTAGATGTCTTTCCAAGGTGTCTTCAAGTGACCAAGGTCTGAGCCTTCATATTTTAGGAGTTTCTCTATAAGGTAATGGAATATACCACCCTTCTCTTTTTCATGTAGTCCTTTAATGTTATTAATTTTTAGTTTCCATTAAATTATGTTGGGATATGTCATTCCATATCCCCCTTACTTTCCATTATATTTAAAATTGATGACATGCCTTTTTCTTCTATCATCAATATATTTTATGAAATTTTATGTCTTGTTGTTAGGATGTCGAATTTTCATAATAGATTTCTCAAATTCCTTTTTTCATTCATGTTCCTTTCATTATATCTTAAAATACCCTCATTCAAAAGGTAAAATAACTCCAATAAAATAAATATAATGTAATTTTTTATTATAATGGAACAATTCATCACCATCTCTCTTTCTTTCCCTTTAATAGAAAAAATGAAAAAAACCATCTGAGATGTGTTAATTTATCACATTCAATGATGATGAGTTTTCAATTTCTATTACCATCCTCATGGCTGGTTAAGAAACCATTTTTATGGTTTAACTAGAAACTAATATTTGTTTTATAACCTATTCAACATTTTGGAATCAGTATATATACATAATAATAATTTTAACGAAAAACTAGTTTGTAACAATCAAGATATCGCCAAAATAATCTAAATAGATTATCACAAATGTTTTGTCTAATAAATCATCCTCTTAATAGATAACCCTATGATATATATAACATTTTACACTTATATATTATCATAAATAATAAATAAATTCCATTCTATATAATTATATTCATTCTTCATAAACTCCATTACAAATAATCAAGCAGACTAAACATGAAATCATGAATAACAGACACTCCATAATGATGGAATTCAATATTAGAACTTATCAATTAGAACATAAATTAACTTAATAAAAAAATAATTAAAGAAATATATTTAGATGAGTTTATTAATTAGTCAATTTATATATTTAATTTTATTATTCAAGACATTATTCACATGTGCAGAAAACATTTGGACATAAGGTAAGGGTTTTCTAACGGAACCACCATTTACTTTCAGGATAATATTTTTATCATTTAATCCTAATTAAATTATTAATTATTCATATTTACTCTTTATTAGTTTTTTTTAATGTCCTATATATTTGTACCAACCATAATCCATCTTTATTTTAGTGAGAGTTAAATGTTTTATAACGATCTTTCTCATTTCCTTTTGATAAACAAGCCTGATTCACAAGAATATATCTAATTATTACTTATTTTCAAGAGAACACTATAATTTTATTTATACCAAAATTATTTTTCTAAAACCACTAATTTCATCATGGTAAAATTAAATCATATAATTTCTTTGTTTTATTCAACGATTTTTCCAATAGAAACTCATCTTTTCAAAGTAAAAGTGTATTTCTCCCAAAAATTCATCAATGGTTTTATTATAGTATTTTTACCACTATTTAATTTATTATCTTATTGAGGTTAATATATTATGTATATCATCTAACATATTGTATTAAATGGTTTATTATATGTTTAACTGTGGATGTGCTATCTTGTTACCATTCACCATACTACACAGAATGGTTATTGTTTATGTGTATAGTTTGGGGAATGTTATTTTATATGATCATGTTGTTTATGTTTATAAAAATTCATATAATGAAAACATTGGAATTAGAAAGATATGGGTGGGACCTAAAATATCCAATCGTTTAATCGGTAGGTATCATAAGACAAAATAAAATTGGGTTTTGGCTGAGGCCTTACCCTTGTATTTTCAGGCGTTTTGGTCAAGGCCTTTATAATATGTCTGAGATGTCAGGCATTATGGATTCCCTTATTTCGGTATTATCAATTGATAAACCATGTGATTTTAGTAATTATTGAATATCAATGGGTGTGTTTCATTATTTCATGATCATCTATATTGCATTATTTAACCACCTTTCTTTCCTATTATATTTTTCTCAAGTATAATTATTAAGGGCATGTGTTTTGTATTATTCACCACACATAGTGTTTATGTTTATGATAATGTTTGTTGTATTAATTACCCTATTTGGGAATATGATCTCACCCCTTTCTTATTTTTAAATTTTTCCTAGGTAGTGAAGATGTATATTATGAATGACTTGCGAGGATAATCCAAGAGTTTACGTGTGATTTAAAAGAAGTTGATATTTTGAATTTCCATTCATGTTATGATGTTGAACATATGTATGTATAATTTTTTCCAAATCTAATAAACTATTCTTCCCTTTGGAATATGATTTCATGTTTTATATGATAAAGTAATTAAATACGCCATTAGATTTTCTAAACGGTGGTCCGTTCTTTACAATATCTGACCATATAAAATCTAAAATTACATCCCCTCATCTTAAAATCCTTATTTTGGGTTAAAATCCAACCTGATAATTCTTTTAGTGAAAACCTATAAAAGTTACCTAATGAAGGCATAACAGTCTTCCATAAACATATATCTTTAATTTTTTTTACATCACTGTTAAATTTTATAAAACCATGATGATATAATATTTTTAGTATATTACATATAATAATATTTTTTCATGTTAAATTCATGAACTACAGACATATCCACTTTCATAAAATGTGTTACGAATTCATAATTTGTGTATATGATAGAATACAACCTCAATAACTAAGGGAACTCATTTTTCAATTACAACCTCTCGCAATTGGTTATTATAACATCATAGAAATGTTATAATATTAAAATGTTTTATATTAAAATAAATGAAAATAAATTATGATTATATATTAAGATTAAAAATATATAAAATTAAATAATAATACATAGAAATAATATAACATTACATTATTTTCTAAACAAGATTAATTTTTCAATAAATAATGTAAGTAAATAAATACTAATAATTACGATGTCACTCTTAGAAAATAAAATTTATCAAATATTAGTTTTTTTAGTTCATTTTAGCAATTCATAGAAAAAATGTTATATATATAATGAATTTCACATTAAACTAAATAAATATTTTTGTTTAATAAATCATTTTTAAACTAAATTTATTTTTATTATATGTTATAATTAAAATAAATAGTAACATTAAAATAGTTTATAATTCTAAAATACATAAATTCATTGTAATAAGTAATATTTGATAATTTTGTAATAATGTTTATTATAGAAAATTATTAAATTCAAGGTAATGATATCAATAGTAATAATAATAAAAATGAATGGTAAAACATTTTAAAATTAATAAGAATATAATAAAATAGAAAGGCATATTATTATAAAATATATGCAATTATAAATTATTAAAATTATGATAATTATACAATTTTGTTTTTTTATCATTTATAAATTCTATATTTTGAATTGGTTTAATAAAATATATGAAAGTATAAATATATTAATATCGGAATTATAATAATTTTATAATTGATTTAATTATTAGAATGTTTTTGAAAAATCCAAAAAAATGAATATAATTGTATTAAATTTTTTGAATATTATTAATTGGTTTTAGTAAAATATTATTTTTAAATATATGTTATTTTATATTATATTATATTATATTATATTATATTATATTATATTATATTATATTATGAAAATGAAAATCTATTTAATTTTAGGGAAGGAAGGGTTTAGAGGTGTTCAACCTTGTTTGGGAAAATAAAACCAAGGATTTACCCACGAACACAAGAGGTCTCAACTATATGATGAAAAATCTGAGTTTGAGTGACTTTGATTTAAGGAGGTTATATGATCTCAGTAGGAATTTGAATGCTGACAAGCATCGAAATCCATATCTAAATGTTGAAGGGGATTCAACTGTAGATATGGGTCTTACATGGGGAGAGAGATTTTTTTGAATGTATGATGAAATAAACTATTTTATGATCATAAAGGTGATCACATCATCTCCCTATTGTATATAATTTTATATACATAAATGTTAGGTCGGAATTTATTTTTAGCATTTGAACTAAATTTCCATGGTTGTTTTTTATCAATTCATCATTGTCTTGATTACAATGTGGGTATTAAATCACTAGATCTATTATTGATTTGTATTTGGATTAATTCATTTTAGTTTTTTCTCCAATTTCTTCCACCATCTTCAGTATAAATCCCTATTATATTGTATTTTATTTTCTTCATCCAATGTCCTTTTTTAATTCAATAGATTTCAATGTTTTGAATAATTTTATTCATGTTTTAAACATTTTAGTTTAGTGATATTTAATATATGACTATAATTGTTAAATGATTTGGTCTTTGTATTACCCAAAATTTGGTTGGAATTGATTACCTGTTTTCATCAACAATTCAAACCAATTATTATTTTATTCTTCTGCCAACATTGGTTATGGATTGACAACTCCATTTGTGTAATTTAGATTTGTATAATTTATATATATATATATATATTAATTATGTGACAATGATTCTTCTACAATATAATTTATTTATCTATTGATTATGGTGATATGAAGAAATATAGGTTTTTTTAATCATAATTGAAACATCATAAATATTTTATAAATATGATTTTAGATTATAAATAGACAGTTTCTTTTAAAGGTTTTATGCTGTATTATCTCTTTGTTTTGGAGTGCATAAAACAATGAATGACATAAATATGATAGAAAATATTATTCTTTTGTGGTTAATAATTTTCATTTTGTGGTTATGGTAATTGTTCATTTAAAAAATTTCTTCAATGTTTATATACTGAAAAACACATTCAAAAGGATGAGTATGATCTAGAATATATGTTTTCAAATAATTTTATAAGGGATATGTTTTTCCAAAATAAAACATATATAATTATATATTTCAGGTTTATATGTAAGGTTTTTAATTTATAAAAAAATTATTGCTATATATTAATTTTTAAGGTACATATTTTCAAAATTAGGATCATATATCATCAAAATTATGTATATATTAATTTATAGGACATTATAATTGTCAATACATTGGAAAATTATGATTATGTTATAATTAAAAAAAATGTAAATACATGTTCTATAATTTATTATGTTTCATTTTGAAATTAAGAATATAATTTATTAATTAATTTAGACAGAAGGATTTTATCTAGTTAGATTCTAGGTCTTATTTTAGAATTTTCAATAAGTATAATTTCTTAATTTTAAATCCATTATTTTTCAGTTACTTTTAATTTATTAAATTAAATATGTAATTTTTAATTATGAAATCTATCATTTTATATTTATCAAGAATTTTAATTTATGTCAATTTCTTGAAGATTAGATTAAATGGTCATATTTTTTAATTTCTCATAGAATTTCATGAATTTTTAATACAAGAAAGTGTATAATTTTAATGCAACGATGTTTATGTATTTTAAATTTAAGTAATTATTTTCAAATATGGACTTCTCCAATTTATTTTATGAATTTTTCTCAGTGCTTTAATGTTATAAAAATATTTTATATTTTGATAATAATTCAAGTATATATGTTATTGAAAAGTTTTCAATGGATTTTTAATGAGAAAGTAGTATCTTACAAAAGAAATAAAATTAAATTTTGGGCTTACATATGAAATGAAAAAATACAGAATGGGCAGTGAACCCATGACCTCAATGGGGTATTTTCCTACCATTGATACATCTTAGTAACTATAAGGGTTTTATAATACCATTGATGTATGATTATAATCTACAAAGATATATATTGTTTTCAAAAAAATAGAAATCTATTTTTCGAGTATGTATTTTTGAAATATATTTTAAAAATGTTAATGAATTTTTAATTCTATTTGAAAAGTATTTTTAATATCAATTTTTTATATATTTGATATAAAATTTTTTAATATGATTTTAATTAAGTATTTTAAAAAGTATTTTTCATTGGTTTTAAACCCATTAGTAGTAAATTTTATTTTAATGCAATGTTTAAAAGTATTTTTCATAGGTCTTTCAGAATTTCAAAGATGGAGACATCCATTTAAAGATTTAGTGAATGCAAAGTGAATAATCTATTTTATTTTATTTTTTTATAACAATGATAGATGTTATATTTTTAACTAGTTATCCATAACCTATAATGGAAAATGATCCTCAAATATATGGTGTAATGTTTATTTTATTGAAATATTTTATAAAAGTATATGCAAAAAGTTTTTACCACTAAATCTGGAAGTGTGGGTTTGGATTTTTACAAATGGTATTAATGAAACAGTCTAAAAAACATTGGAGAAAAGGTATTTTAATTTGAGGAAAAAACATATGTGGTATAATTTTCATTAAATAACCAAGTAAATATTGATGTCTAATATTTATTATTCTAAATATGTAAATTATGAATTTTTTGAATTCAAATGAATGAATTGTGAGGGTGTAATTCATTTAATGGAGAGATTGTAATATCCCATTAATTTTAAAATATTATTATTATTTTTTTTAATAAATAAATTTATTATATGTTATTATTAAAAATATAATATTAAATAATAATATATTGCAATAATATTTCATTATATTATTTTTAAAAGAGGAGAGATGTTGCGGGTGGAGAGCATCTCGCTCTATAGAAATTGCAACTGGGGTTTCTTCTCTCTATGATTGTTGCACCTTTGTTTGAATACTTCAATTGTGTGGAGGTTTTTATCAGTTCGTCGAGGAAGGTGAGAGATGGATCAGGCTTGAAGGATGTTGTGGCTCAAGGTGTGGAACCCTTGCATGATTAGAACCCCATTGAGGGTGTTGGGATGGGTGCTTCGGTGCGGGAAGCAAATGATCTATTGGTCACTGGTGTTGATCATTTCGTTATTGGTGCTCGGGAAGGTGATCCCACACCCAATATGATTTCACAGAGTAAAACACTTGCAGTGGTCAAATTGAAACCATGACTATTTCAAATTATAATAGACACCTATAAATATTCAATTATCACTCACCTCAGTGTGCAAGTAAAAAAGTGTATGCTCAAGTATTTAAAGAAACATCTTCTTTAGTACTGGGGATTCAGTAATTGGCATATAGACTCTCTTAATATGAATTTATTTCATATTAATTTCTCTTCAAATGAAATGAAACTAAAAGCATGGAGCTGTGAGTTTGTCAACCTCACGCCGGGGGTCATGAGGTTTCAAAATTTGGACCCCCGGTTTGACCATCTGTGTGTTAACCATACTATTTCTTAGTATTGGATTTGTGTTAGGGGTCTAAATTGAGTTTTTTTGCACAAAATAATACTATCAGATGTTTCTTTGGTGGCTGGGATCCCAATTAAGATTGATAAGGAAACCTTTTCAGTTAGATATGGTCATTTTTCACATATGATGGTTTAATTTGATATATCCCTACCTTTGGTTGAGACTATTTACGTGACTGTTGGTGAATTTAAATTTGAACTTGAAATATAATTGGAATAATTATTTGATTTTTTCATTAACTTATCAACCATTTGACATGTTAAGGATAATTTTTATTAGGGTATGCGATGTTATATTTGTAAAAGACATGGATATCTTGTAGAAAAGTTCATGTTTAAAGTGACATTTGTTGGTGACCTCTCTAAGGCTTTAAATGTGTGTAATTATGAAATTGTGAATGGAGTTCTCCCTCTCTCTAGTGTGTCACTAATGACTAATAATTTTTTATCAATGACTGGTGGACCCCTTACTGATGTGGTGGCTGGGAATAGACATAATAGTAACGATGGTGATTTGTCCGACATTGGGAGTGAGTTTTATGCACAACCCATACTGCCTATTACTAATATGGTTCAACGAGACAATATTTCTAAATGGGGTGCTATTGAGAGTCATGATGGTGATTATGATGATCTAGTGATGCTACTTGAAGATAAATACTTGTCAAAATGGAAATCAGATCATGCCCAGGTTAACCAGGGTTCTATGTTTGTGGTTGGGTAGAATTATATGGGGTCTTCACAAGTTGTTTTTGCTAGTTCGAAGAAGGATGTCCTATCTTAGGTGCATAATAATTCTTTTGCACATGATCTTTGATATGCTTCTCCTACACATGAGTCTGCACATGCTCTTGGACATTCATCTTAGAAGCATGTTTTTCTAGAAATTATATGATTTCTACTCAAGCGGTTTTGGGGTGTTCTTATATATCTCATGCTCGGGCTGAGGTCCCTATTTTAGGGGATGCTTATCAAAAGCAGGATTCTATTTCTTCATACTCTGCAGAAATTAATGGAAAGCCTATAAATATTGTTTTCACCATTTTTAATGATCCTGGTGTGGTGGCCCCATCTATTTAAGACTCTATTACAGTCTTCATTGATAAGATTGTATCCTCCCATGAGAAGGGGTTTTCTAGTACATCTTCGTGCTCTACTTCTATCACTAGACAAACTATAAAGGCTTCTTTCACATGTGTTAGTTCTTCTATTTAAGACTCCACAAAGACTTCCCAAATTTGATGAGATATATAAGGAGAGCCGTGAAAGGAAATTCAAAAGGTCTCTATCACTTTCCGCAACTATTACTTTGGGTTCTCGTCATGTTGAAATACAGTCCTCTTTTGAGAAATCGGACAATAGGCTGCTTGATGGTGATGATAAAGGTGATGATGTAGATTGTACTACTTTGGTGGATCCTCAACATTTTAATCATGTTGATGATAACTTAGTGGAATTTGATGATCAAGGTGGTGATTGGTAGACACCAAAACAATGGCGAAGGGAAAGCCACCGAAGAATTCATGGAGGTTTCCATGGACGTGGTGGTAGGAACAAAGGTTGATCTTGTATGCTTTCCTGGTTGTGTTTTATCGCTCTTACCCTCACTCTACTTTGTGTGTCTGCTACTCTTTCTTTATAATAATTTTTGGGGCCATGGATTTTTCTTCATGGTCTAGGACATTTTAGTATATTGTTTTTAAAATAATATTAATTTGTCAATAATAAATTTAAGTAAATAAATAATTTAAAAAATGATGACACTCATAAAAAGATAATTTATTAAGTAAGGTATATATTAGTTAACAATATCAATAAATAAAAAAACAATATATGTATATATATATCGATTTTTGTGTTATATTAAAAACAACATATAGTTTAATATAATAAACCATATTTTTAATCTAATATTATTTTCAATGATAGTTGTAATGAAAATAAATATTTACTCTTAAAAAATGATTATATTTTTTAAATACATAAATTAATTCTAAAATGTAATTTTTAAAAAATAAATATTAAATGTTTTTATAAAAAATTATGAAATTTAATTTAATGATTTCAATAAGAATAATAATAATAATAATAATAATTAAGGTCAAATAATTATATGAATATTAATAATATAATAAAATGGAGATACATATTATTTTAAAATATGTGAATATATAAACTAAAAACATTTATATAAATATATATACATAGGAAAATAGATTTATTTATTTATTTTAAAATCTTCATTCTGAATTGGGTCAATAAAATATAAAAAACTCTAAATAAATTAATATATGAATTAAATTAATTTTTTAAATAAGAGTATTATTGAAATATTTTTTAAAAAACTACAAAATATCATTATAATTGTATTAAAAACTCAATATTGTTAATTTATTATTATAACATTTTAATTAAAAATATATGATTTATAATAATATATATTTTATTTAAAAACATTGATAAGTAGATCTATTTTTTAAAATGATAGATTACGAGGGTTTCAACCTCATTTGAGAAAATAAAACTTATAGTCTCATCCGTCAAAAAAATAGGTATCAACCCTATGAGAAATAAATTGATTCCAAGGGACTCGATTTCTTGGAATCAAAATAATCATGGTTTGAGTTAAAATTTCTGTAAACATTATTAGTCGTATTTCGACACTGAAGGGGTTTTACAATCAATGGGGGGTTTCATTTTTGATGGGATATTTTTATGATGGTGGGATAAAATTGAAAACATGATGATCATGATGGAGATATCATCACCATCCTCTTGTAATCATTTTTCATATCTTCAATGGTAGGTGTGTATTTATTTTAGGGAGCTGAACTAAATTCCTTGGGCCATTTTCTACCTATTTCATGTTTTTATGTTTTCAATGTTTTCATTAAATGTATGAATGTATGATTTATGTCTAGATTGAATACATTTTTATCAATTTATTTACTTTTTTTCCTCTATAATATTAATAAAATTATATTTGTTTGTTTTATATTTTTTATATCAATGTCCATTTTAAATTTTTCTTCTATCAGTGTCTTTATTAATTAAAATCATCTTTTTAAACTATTTCGATTTATTATTTTTAATGCATGATTAATATCATTAATCGATTTTCTATTATTATAACGTCATATTTTTTATGATTTCAATTTAGGATATCATCGAGAAGTAGAACCAATCACCATTTTATTATTCTACTAACACTACTATGTACTGATGCATTTATCTAATTAATGTATATAGTTTATAAAATATATATTCAATCAATAATTTTCAATGCATTCACTTCAAGGCATATTCACCATCTACTTCTTATGATGATAATAATAAATATACGTCCAATATAATTACAATAAAATAATCCTAAATATTATATAAATATGGAGTTTCATTTTTGGGTTTTTGGTAGCATGTTCTCACTATTTTTGAGTGTTGGACAACCTGTATGAGAAAAAAAGAGAGAAGGATTATTTAGCTATGGATCATATTTTTTAATTCACGTGAAGGGAAAAATTGTTTCTAAAATTCTTATGAAATATCTATATTGTGAAAAATAAATAATAAGGAAAATTCTATTCTATAATATGTGTTTTTCAAATAATTTTATAAGTGTTTGTTTTTCAAAAATAAAATGTATATAATTTTATATATCAATTTTATGTGTAAGGTTTTTAAAAAAAATATCATAGATATATTTCAATTTTGTGTTGTATTTATTTTCCAAAATTAGGTTTATTTTCAAAAAAATTATGTATATTTATATATTTTTATTATAATATATTATTTTAAAGAATTATTTAAATAATAATTATTTTCTAATTTAAAATAATGGAAATATATGTTCAATAATTTGTAAAGTTTTATTTTAAAATTAATAAGTGAATTTATTTATAATATTAAATGTAATAATTTTATTTAGTTAGATTCAAGGTTTTATTTCATAAATTTAAACAATAATAAATTGTTGTAGTTTAATTTTAAATCCATTGTTTTTTAAGGAATCAAAATTTATTAAAATCTTTTATATAGTTTATAATCATAGATGGTAAAATTTTATGTGTATCATGAATTTTAATTTTTATAAATATAATTAAAATTAGAATAAATGTTCATATTTGATAATTGATCATGAAATTTATTGAATTATTAATACAATTAATTTTTTAATTTTAATTTTTTTATGTTTTAATATTTTTAGTAAAAGTAATTATTTAAAGATATGGATTTGTCTTGCAGGTTTTGTGAAATGTGATTTATCAATGGTAAAATTTTATAAAATTATTTTATATATTTAAAAAATTGATGTATTTATATTAATGAAATGTTTGTAATGGGAACTGAATAAGAAATGTAGATTATCTAAAAATATTTCCAAAAATTATTTCATGTGATGACATATCAAATTGGAACATTATTAATGGGGACTGAATCAATAACCTCCATGGGACATTTTCATGCCAGTGATATGGATTTGATTCCATAAGGGTTCTATAAGATATATCATGTATAATTGTAATATATAAAGGGAAATATTATTTTCAAATGAATTTTTATGGGAAAATCCAAATTCCTTTCAAATTATATTTTGGAAATTGATTTTAAATAGATATGTATTTGTCAATTATTCTTGAAAAGTATATGTTATATCAAAAAAATATTTGATAAAAAATTTACTAATTTATTTTTAAATATGTATTTATCAAATTATATTTACTTGTTTTTTAAAATCCAATACATAGGAATTTTATGCTTATACCAAGATTTAATACATTTTTCACAGATACTTTAGATAATATAATTTGGAAGGATTCATTTAATGATTTTTCACACTCAAAGATAATTAGATATTTTAATTTTTTTTTACGACTCCATTAAATTTTATAATTTTTTATAACTCTTTATAGTCTATACATGAAAATGGTATTCAAATGTATAATACTCTATGTATATTGTAGTTGTACTTTATAAAAAATACAGAACATGTTTTTTTCACTGAATCCAGAAGTGCAGAATCCGGTCTATATAGTTATTATGAATGATAGAATGTATATATATCATAATAATAACAAAAATATAATTTTTTAGTCTGTATATCATGTATAATTTTTTATAATCAATTCCATAGACGATACGATAACATCGCACATGTTTATGTAAAACTAGCACCTTACAAAGCAATGTGATTCGTCTATCACTAAATCGTATCATGGAAAATAATAAGGATAAAATTAATCAAAATAAGTGATATAAATTAAATTATTTTTATTAACATTACATTATTATCATTATGAAAATGTAATATATCATTACTGTTCTTACACCAAAAAAGGATAACATAATTCGTGTAATTGTGGATAACAGCCTTCCTGAAGAGATGTGACTCTTTTTTCATCACCACTACAAAGGGATTTCATATATATATATATAAGTAAATTTCATGGAATTTAATATATTATTATCATTATATAAATATAATATAATTCATACCTCATTTCCATAAGGGTCTTTGAAAAATAGAGACGCTATACATCATGCCATCTCTATGAATAAAACATACTTCATTTATCAAAAACCATATTTCATGATTATTTTTAAAAGAATTATTTATTTTTAAATATTATAATTATATCATGGAAATTATTATGGAGGTGATATATATATATAATATGTACAATAAGTAGATCTTTCATAAAAAATATGAATGAGAAAACATGTTGATTAACACCCGAAATAATGAAAATAATGAAATATTATTAAAAATGTTGGTAAAATATTATAATATGATAATATATGATATTATAAATGTTGGTATGATTATGTTATAAATTAATAACATTCATAAAAATATTATACCGTATGATAAATCATGATCAAGTCAAGGAAAAAGAGAGGAATCGGACTTTATCTCAACTTCCCATCGTTTAGGAATATGATAATGATATACATCTAATTCCTTTTATATTATTTACATACTTAAATGATAACACAAAATATGATGATTCATTCCTAATTAAATATATTTTAGTTTTCTATTTGAAATATATAGTATATCGATATTTGACAAGAATATTATCAAATGGTAAAATTAATTGAACAATATCACTCTCTCTTTTTTATTATTAACTATATCTTGAAAAAATAATTTATTTTGATAATTTTTCATTATAAATTAATTTTATATTAAATATTAATATTCTTGTATGATAGATATTATTACTTCCCAAATCATAAAAAATGTTAACTTGCAGTGTTTATTGTGAATGTTTTATGATTAATTAGGGAAATATTGACAAATCTATATCCTTTACACAATAATGATATTTGATGATAAGGAATATTGATTCATGATTGAAATAGACTATTAGATTTATGATGAATTATTTTTACCTACAATAATCAGTGGGACAAATATTAGATATCCCCATTATGCATTGGTGGGTCTCATGGGAAAAATCAATTAGTCAAATTAAATGGGTTTATACCTTTATTTTAAACTATATTGTGTATGATTTTGATAGTATAGGTATTATGATTTCTATGATAATTGAATCCAATAATTATGAATTTACTTCATTGATAATTTAGTTTTTATTATCATCTATGATATTTTCGTAATGATATTACATCTAGATGCATTTCATTCTCAGATTATTGATTAAATGAAATTTGTGCTCAGTTATTTACCTTGTCATATTGAATATTACTTATATATTCATGTAGTCATGTTATTTCAATGGAATGTGTGTTTATCTATTTAAGACTATATATTAATTATTATCCATCCATTCATGATATCATCCACTATAAACAACCCTAAATTATAATTTGAGCTCACCCTTAATTTTTTCCATTCCCCAAGAATATAAAGAAAAGAACATTGAATGGGATTTCATTGATGCAGTTAATTTAATGTTGTAATGTATTATATTGTATTTTATATTCCTAATGTAAAATGGTGATCATTTGTGTTTATGTGTCTTCAAAATTGGTAAACTGATCAGTTCTTCATGATTTGATTCATTTTATCCATTCCAATGTAGTAAGGCAAATAATAGCTATGGGATATTGGGTTCGAGGTCATTAAAAATTATATACCAAAATTTTCAATATTGAATTATTTGATATTTTATTTAATTAATATACTCCCAAAAGAACAAAGAATGTAATGTGGAGACCACCTTTCATTGGATGAATCAAATGAAACTCTGTTGTTGCTTCTTGGGGAAATACAGGTTCTACGGGCTTGAGTACAGTATTTAGATACCAATAATAGAGATATTATGTGTTTAATTCATGAAACCTATGGGATAACATCATCTGTAGAGTATGGAATGGTATGATTGATCATAGAGTTGGAGATAGAAAAGTAGTGGGTATATAAACGTTATGGATTGAATTAGATTATACAACTATTATACATGAAATCTGAGATGGTAATAATCATTAATCCTAAAATATTACTCCTCCAGGGATAAAATAATTAGATACAGTATCAAATTTGAGTTATTTCATTAATCATGTTTTTATAAAGTCAAATTATCTTGCAGTTGTTCATGAAATTAAATGGGTGAGTTTTCAAGATCTCAAATTATCCAATGTGTCACCTGAGGATCAGTTGCCTATATTCCATAGAAGGAGTTGTAAAATCCATCCCTTCAAATTTTTATAAGTTTTTTTTCATTAAATTATCTTTTTTCATTATCTCAATCTATCTTCTTTAAAAAAATACATCACTGAAATTGGTGCACATAAGCCTCAACCCAGTTGGTGAGGGCACAACAAGTGCATCCAAAAGCCCTGATATCAAATTTGAGTGGATTCATATTTTCAGGCATTGTAGCTGCATTGTAGTATGTACTATATCAGGTATTGTTCAGTACTATAGTATCCATAACTGTTCATTCATATGGGCCTCTGGTCCACCGATTTGGTCCTCGCGTCCTGAAAGGCTTTCAGGCCACCCAAGGCCTTCGAGCCAGTTGTCACTCAAGGCCTTTAAGCCACATCAATGACTTCAGTCCACCTTAAGGCCTTTGGGACACATGAATTTGTATATGTTCTAGTCAAACTACAAGGTAAAAGGATCCATATGAAGATTTAGAGGGTTCTCATTCACTATAGTATAGATTACCGAAATTAGAATAATAAGAGGTTATGTCATTGCCATCGGTATCGGGAAAATGCAGTTGTGTAGATGAAATGTAGCCGACCAGCCTTGTGAAGTTGGTGTGATGGTACCATGACTTGTGCTGGGGAGGAGAAGTTCTATGTTGTCTTGTCTGAGTGAATATATCTAAGACCTATGGGTTATGCAATTGTCTCTATACATTTTGTCCTTGTATAGGTTCCACCTCAACCCTTGAAAGGGGGGTTATCAAAAATTAAATAAAAATCAGGCCTTCGGGCTATTCAGTTAGTCACATTGAAATTGGTATTTTATATTTATAAATTTCAATTTTATCAGAATGTATATTTTTCTATTAAAATACCATATATTTTCTCCTATGATTATTTCTATGTTCAACATGTACTATTACTATTCATAATTTCTTTGTTTATTAATTTTTTTGAAAGGATACTTATAATACAAATCAGTCTTATCTATTATATATTATCAATAATCGTTATAATTTATTTAAATGTTTTGAAAATGATATAATTGTTTTACTTAACCATTATAAGTATAATTTTCTGGTTAATTTTTATTGAATTTATATTTTTATAGTTTTATTAATGTAACATCTCGTGTAATATATCATACACGATAGGGCACATCTAACATAAAAAATCATCTAATGATTACTATTTAAATGTTGTGGTTATCACCTGTCCTTTGGAATGTTGGAAATGAAAATGATTAACTGAATTATAAAAATATAGACCACACATCTATATATAATTAATTATTTGTTGAAAAATTAATTATAAATGAAAATAAACATCATTTTAAGCAAATATTTTAAAAAAACTATTTTACTGTTCACAACTATGTTTTATTACCAATAAAAAATAAAATATGCTTTTTGGATTACACTATTGAAATATATATATATATATATATATTAAATATATTGTTTAAATTTAATCTTATTTGTTTTCTTGGCATGATATAAGAATAAATCATATTTTTGGCATAAAAAGAAGTATTTTTCCAAAAATTCATTTTTGACGCCCTTTGATAGCGTAAATGCTTAAAATTTATTGTTGACCCATATATGATATTTATGATACCAAACATCATATTTTAAATACTACTATCCAAATTTTCCTTCATTTAATTTTTGGTATATTTCTGATAAGATTCATTTTTGATGAATACTGAATAAGATAATGCATTTGAGTTGAAAAATGAATTTTTATAAATTTTCTTTATAGAGATAAAATATGTTTTCAAATTATTTTAAGGTATAATTAAATATTTTTTTATAATTTAATCCAATTTAATTCATTGGTCTGAATTTCTCAGTCAAATTTAATAGAAGAACTTGGTGATCTTTTAGACATTTTTACCTTAGTATGACATCGTCTAGATCTGTCAGTGAGAATAATTTTAAAGCATTTTTTGTGAATTATGCGTTTTCAAATTGGAGAAATGGATTAAAATTTTTAAATTATAGTGTAAAATTTTATTAAATATATCCCTTTTCGTTTTTTGTTTATTAATTGAAACATTAGTAATTATTCTTTTACTATGGTTAAGGGTAAATGATGTATTTAAAGGTAAAAATAGTATAATTATTATAAAAATACCCTAAAAATATTCTGAATTTAATTAGATGTGTATTTTTTTCAATATAAATCATATTTGGGATAACATTATGATCTATTTATGAAATATTAATTTTATTATCACATTTATAATTTTACATTTAAAGTAAAGACAAATACATCATAGTCATGTTTCTCAAAATATAAAATTTCTAATATGTTGTTATATAAGTGATATGTTCAATTATAAATACTATATAGAAATTTAGAATTATTACCTACATTATTGAAATTTATTTATAGTTTTTAAGAAAGTAATAATTAAATTAAATGGTGACATAATGATGATGTAGTGATTTTTTAATTAATTGAAAAATCAAATAAATGATAATAAAAATATTAAAATAAATAGAATTCAATGGAATTAATTTCGTCTAGGAAAATTTATGGATTTATTTAAAATTATGATTAATATTTAAAAAAATTATAAATTATCATGATGTATTTGTTTTTTTGGAAGGTAAATTAATTAATGGTGTTAAAATAGACCCTATTTGATATTTTAAAATGAACGATAATTTATAAAATTATATAAACATTATAAAAATAAAAAAAATTCAACCAAGAAGTAAGTGTATTTCTGAAAATTTATTCGATGAATAATTAATTGATATTATTTCAATTTTTTGTGATAATATTTAAAGAAAAATTATAAATTACATGATATCATGGTAAAAAATGAAATTATAAAATAAGGGTTAAAACAAAAATATAATGGTCTTATGATAATAAAAACATGTATAAATTTTATTGTATGAATTTATTTAGAGATATAATTATATTTAATTCTAAATAAATTGATTTGGTACAATATTTAATAGAAAATTAATGAATAATAATTTAATATTTTGAAGAATTCCATAGGTTCCCTCCCTTCTATTATTAAAGGGTACTACACCATAACATTTATTCACACATACTGACATATGTTTTTAGCAAATAAATTTCCAAATACCTTCATATAATAACTTTTTACATTTTATTGAAAGTATTTTATGCAAAAAAAATCTTGTTAGAGGTGTTAAGATGTTAATCAAAGGATCTCATCTGAAGAAGCGGTCTCATTTTAATTAAGTGTTTTTGTTTTATTTCTTCTTCCACATCCTTGAATAACTATTAAACCATAATGATTTAATAAATATATTATCCTAAATTTAATTATATGTTATTATGTAAATATAATCACATAAATACATATCTCATTTCCATCAAATGAGAATTGAGTTAATCATTTGTGCATATGTGTGAACTTTCACATCCACATACAGATATATTTTTTATCCATTAGGATTTATCAATACTGTATATAATTATGGAGATAATTTTTAAATATTATTTTGAAAAAATATTTATCATTATAAAATAACAATACATCTATTATGTTCTTACAATCTAGGAACATTAAAATAGTAATGGCGTTTGTGTGTAAGTGTTAACTATCACCTCCACAAAATGATATGATCCATATTTATCACCACATAATGTGGATGATATATGTAAGCCTATTTAAATTATTAAAATCATAGAAATTATATTATTATAAATATTTAATTATAAAATAATTCTTACCTTTTTTCTATTATGATCTTTGATAAATTAAAATGTTACTCATTCGTACGTATGGCTTACCATCTCCATGGTTGTATCATTGATCAATATTCATATACAATTATAATGAATGGATTTAAAGGAATTTTGTATATATAATAATGATTATTATTTCAAGAATATTATTCTATAGATTATTTAATAATCACCTATCGGACCATATCTAACTTACGAATATTATTTTGGACACAAATATAGAATATCATCAAAATGACTGACATTAACCTTAATTATTAAGTAATTGTTATAAAATTATATTAAGTGATATATGCATTATAATAAACATGATATGTTTCTCATGAAATTAAATAAATAACTTAAGAATATTATCCAGCATGATAAAGAATGTACGAGATGAATAAGGCTCAAGGTAAGGTATTTCGTCTCAATCTTCTGTCATTAAGGAATTTCTTGATGATATGAACCTTTATTATTTTATAAGGTTTTTATACATATAATATGAAATTTAATATCTGTATTTTATCTATAATAATATTATCTAATGTTTTGGTAAGTTTATAAATTCATTTATATTATTATTTAAATGTTCAAATGTGTATAGGAAACCTTGAATGTTCATTGATTTTATTATAAAATATTTTCCAACATGTCCTTATTCTTGATATTATTTTACATATTTATTTTTATATATATAAAATTAATATCAAAGACATTTTATTTTTATTTTTAATTTGATTAAATGGTTTTTAAAAGTTAATCGTTTAACATGTTTTTATACAGAACATTTGGAAAAATGACAAAATGAATGTTCTATTCATAAAAATTACGGTATCATAGATTTTTTACACCACAATGGACATTATTTTTTTATATTATTAATTTGAAATATTTCAAATTTCCAAAAATGAAAAGTCACTTTTATATTTTTTTGTATTTTTGTTTTGAAAATGGTTAGTGAATGAAAAGGTAATTTTTATCAGGAATAGTTTTAATATAGGATTGAAAGTTTTTTTAAAATGGTTTAATAGTGAATGTATTGTTTTATTAATATGGTGAATGAGAATTATATAATACATGTAATCCTGATATAGCCTATACAATTTTTTATCATCATTATAGCTCACAGTTGTTTCCAATGTAACTTATACAAAGGGATTATCTCCATTGTAGCTCACAAGTGAGACCGATATATATTATAGGAAGGGTGATTCCCATTATAGATATCAAATACATTGTGTAATAATAATATTATAATTCATTCATATGTTTATTCAAATAGAATGGTTTTAAAAGATTTTTCTATATATGATTCTCTAAGTCAGCTAAAGAATTTTTAATTGGTTGTTATTGGGTTTAAGGATTTTAGTTGACCAAAATAGATATTTTTTTTCATGTAATAACATTTGATCCATTAAATCTAAGTACATTAAATGGATTTTCTTATTTTTCACTAGACTAATGGTTTTATTCCATTTTATTCCCCTTACTAATATTTTTATGTTCATCCTGCATTTTAAAATGTTTTTTGTAGTGCTAATTAATGATTAGGGATAAGGATGTGAAAAATTTGGGAATTGTGATGTTATAGAATGAAACCATGTTTATTTTAGGATGCTTTATTTTTGAAAAAAAATAAATATTGCGTAGAAGTATATACATTAAAATATTTTAGTTTTTATTTATGAGTTATGGCCTAATTATCTAAAACCCTAAAACATCAAATATTCTCAATGTTAAAGAAATTAATTTTCTTGACTAAAAATTCAGATTATTAAATATTTAAGGTTGGGGCCCAATAGTTGGTATTAGAGGCCAAGGTTGATAATTTTAGTTGTTAGAATATTGTTAAATATAATATCCATAAATGATTTTTACTTCAAGGTTAAATTTAAATGATATAGAATTTGATGATTACCATGTTTATTAGTCTAATATATGACTTTTTAGAATGGTTTTCCATAGTGGAAGGATGGTAGCTGTGGTGGGAAAGTATCTAGCGGCAACCATCCTTCCGAATAAGCATGATGATATTGTCAAATCCCAAACTAAATAGTTTATTTTTATGATGGGTAATTTTACAATGGATATTAATTTTCATTGAATCCATGCATTAGATTAGTTTGATCATCCATAAAGGAGCATGTCAGTATTGGAACATTTCATGAGGTAACATACTCCATCATTCAATGGATCATCCGGACTAGTGTTAGTTGAAGGATGAATCAATACCCTATAGATGATATTTTATGTCATGGGATGTATGAAACATAAAAGGTAACTCTTTCCATCAATCATTATGATGTTTAAGCTTATTGATTGTGGTTATTGATTAAGAATGTTATAGAGAAAATGATCTTTATTCCATGGAATGGGAGAAATTTATATATATTTACCTTGGGAAATATTTCCCTTTTCTATTTAATCTTATTATGGAAAAACAATTATTGGAATTAAAGAAAATATATGATGATTTATTTATCGTATATGAAGAAAACATCCTATATTTGGAAAGGTGTGTTTCATATTTTAGTATATACATTGATAATAAAATTAATAGACTTTACTCATAGTTTTTGAAGATATTTGGACCCTTGATAATTTAAGAGTTAGGAAAATCTAGTTCATAGTGCTTAAAATCTTGAAATGTAGTATTCCAACCCCAAAATTCTATATGATGATAAGAGGAAGAATATTTTTATGTGGAAGGAAATGGAGAAGCAACCAACTATTAATTTAAGAGGTAATTCTATATCTGGTTCCAAGTGTGGTAAAATAAATTTCATGGAATGTATGTATGGATCTAGAAAGTTTTACTGGTTTTGTTTGTTTGGTCACAATGATCATGACTTCAAGGAAATTGTATTAAACTGTCCAAAATGACATAATAGATATCCAGAAATCATTATGATGGTTTAGATGCAATGAGGTGTTACATTATAAGAATATGGGTCTTAGTAAAGACAATTGGGGTGGAAATAATCATGACAAAAAACAAAATGGTGTAGGAAAATAGTTTTCTATAACTGTAAATGATCTTGAGACATCAAGTGAAGACATGTAAGTTCCAAGGAGCCTGGTTTTTTAAAAAGTTAACCATATGTTCAATGTTTTAGATTCTCAGTCTAAGGTTTTAAGTGATGTGATCCTATATGACCAACAACCATTATGTGAGTTGTTTTTATATATTTATTCTTATGTAAGGATATTTTTAATATTTGTATTCCTTTACTTTTTATATGAGTTATAATTTATTGATAAACATTATGGTTTATATGAACATGGATTAGTGAGTTTATTATTTTGGATTTATTTCATAATTATGGTTATTTTATGTGGATTAAACTTTTATTATAAAATAAAAAAATTGTGTTATTATATGTCCTTATATTATTAAATAATAATGAAATTTTATAACTCGAGGAAAGGTATTTTTGAAAGGAAAACGTTATATGTCTACTTATATTACATAGAAAGCAATGGCATTTTATTCAATCGTAGATTTATTGTTTTATGATTATGATCTTTCTCTTGACCATGTTTTCTATCACTCTCCATTACAAAAAGAAAGTTATTTATCTCTTCAAAATACTTGGTTTCCAATATTTAACTAGAGTATGTGTTATCTCAGGTGACCTTCATACTTCCCTTTCTTTATATTAAAGTGTAAGACTTATTAATCCTTTTTATAATATGGTAGTTGAATAAAGGTATTTTAAAATGTCATACACTAAGTTGTTGATCCTAGTTTCAAATTAAAAACATATATTTTATTAAATGGGTTTATTATATAACATCATAAGTTTGATAATGTGCATGATACGCTACATAGATCATAAAAAAACTATATATTTTTATTTAAATGTTATATGTATAAAAAACCTATTAAAATGGTTAAAATAAATGGGATTAAATATAAAAAAAAAATATGGTTTACACATTTATATATATTTACATATTTGGTGACCAATTAATTATAAATTAATATACAACACATTTTAAAGAAATGTTTTCCTGAAAAACTATTTAAATTTTCACAAATATATTTTATTAACAATAAATGATAAAATTATCTTTTTTGTTTATTGGAATGTAATATATATATATAGATGACGGCGCCCGCGTCTCTGGCTTCCTCCATGGCGATCCCCTAGATCTGATGCAGCATCGTTCTGCTCCCCCCTCTCAATCGGAGGGGGGAGTTGCGAGATCGCTCCTGCACGAGCAGGGTAGGCCTCTCTTGTCATGTTCTCGTTCTGTTGCGCATCCCCCTTTCCCAAGGATCCAGCTTGCCCCGAAGGTTCCAGACATTTTTCAAGAGGCACCGCAGCTCTCCCTTCTTTCGGCGGAGATTAATGGGGCCGCGGACCTGTGTAAGCTTACCCTTGTCACCCATTTCCGTCCTCAGCGCCCATCCGTTGATGAGTTCGAGCGGTTTGTTTCTGATTCTTGGGAGCTTCGGGATCACGCAGTTGTCGGTCTGCTTGATCGTCGACATATCATGATACGTTTTGGGTCAGAGGAGGATTTGATTTGTTCCTGGTCCAGGGCCCCTCAAAGATGCAAGGGTTTCTCCTTTTACCTGTTTCGTTGGAGCTTCGACTTCCATATGCGGCGGGATCCATCGACAATCGTGACGTGGGTAAGTCTCCCTAGATTACCTCTGTCCTTCCAAAATCCAGCTATTCTATGTGCGATTGGGAACATTATTGGCCGCTATTTATGTTCTGACCGCCGAACCGAGTCTGTGTGTCACCCGATCTGTCCGCGGATCTGCGTAGAAGTTGGTGTCGCAAGATCACCGGTGAACCGTTTCTGGATCACAGACATCAAGGAATTTCGTTGGCATCAAGAAGTCCTCTATGAGTCTTGGATGCAGTACTGTGTGCAATGCTGTAGAATTGGTCATTCTGATTTGGTTTGCCGCAACGGAGGAAAGTATGGGTTCTCCCAGGCAATGAAGGCGCGAGGAGTTCTTAGTGGGGATCCTTCTGGATCGACTCCCATTCCTGCTACGGGTGTTCCGGCAGACCACTTGAATGCGCGAGGGGGTGTGGCTGAGGATAGGGATGTGGAATGTGTTGGTGCTAGAAATCTTGGTGATCGGGGTAATCACATGGGGAGTCCTTGCACTGATGCTGCACTGAATGTTGCAAACATGGAGCAGGGGGAATGGAAAGATACAGGCATCGAGGTGAATAAGCGTGCTTGTGCCGTGAAAGAGGTTTGGGAGGCCTTACATCCAACAGTAAAGCAGGTTTTTGACCGCCTTAAAAGTGATCTTGGTGCTGGAGATCCACCTTTGAGGGAGGTTGTTGTCAATTCATGTCAAGCGCAGCCGATTCCTGACAATATGAGGGATAAAGGAGGTGGACTTGATAAGGAAAATATTACCATAGCTGGTTGGGCCTCTTCTGGTAATAGATTTGCAGGGATGGAGCAAGAGGAGCCACCCACTGGGATGGCTGATCGGCAGGATTTTGGGGTTCCTAATAACCCGGGACTTGGTGTTGTTGGTGAAATGAACCCTCATTTCCTTGTTGTGCCTGATCATAACATGCTCTCTCAGGCAGGAGGAGAGTCTCTTAAAACTTCAGATGATGTCTTGGGAAAGAAAGGTGTTGGAAGCAAGAGTTTGGTTTCTGTGAATATCACTGATAAATGGGGGAATATATCTGATAGTGAAAAAGATAATTGTGGCAGAGCAGACAGACCTTCATATAGTGATATTGTTCAAGGTGGTCGAACAAAGATGTCTGAAAGTGAAGGTGTCATGACTGCGCCACCAAAGAGGATGCCAAGGAGAGACTACACGGATCTACCCAAACCAATGGCAACAAGGTCTGCACACAAGATTGGAGCGTCACAAGAAAATGTCATTTCAAATGGGTACAGTGGAAAACGAAGAGGAGGGTCCCCGAAGAGGGACAAAGGATTCAGTGGAAAACGGCCGGTCAAAGAGAAGTTGTATGAGGAAATGTTGCGAAAGAAAAATATGTACCTTGAGATGATGCGCAAATACGAATCTTCTAAATTGGAGTCAGTTGATCCTGGTGATGAGTTATCTGATGATGGGTAGAAGGATGCATATGGTTTTGATGTTATGTAGCGTTTTATTTTCTTCTGACTTTACTTGCACTTTTCTTTTAATAAATTTGCGGGACCAGGCTTATGCCTGGTTCAGACTTTCCTGGTATATATATATATAAGATATTAAATATAATTCTTAAAATTTATCTTAAGTTATTAATATACTTGATATAATAATAAATCCAATTTTAAGGAATAAATGAATTATTTTTCATGAAAACTAAGTTTTTCACCTGTATATGGTGAACCTATTTTGAATATATTTTTCGAAAAGTTAATTATTTATATTTGGAAAAATAAACTTATTATCTAAAGATAATTATCAGAATATACACTGGAAGATTTTTTGGTATTTTTCTGATAAGATTTATTTTTTGATGAATAATGAATGAAAATAATGCATTTTAATTGAAAACCTTTTTTAATCAAATATATATATTGGGTAAAATAATGTTCTTGAATTGTTTTAAAATAAAATGAAATGATTTTATTAACATATTATACAATTTAGGTCATTATAATTAATTTCACATTGAAATTGGATATAAAAACTTGGTGATCTTTTGAGCTTTTTTTCTTTAAAAACCCATCTTCTCAGTACATGAATTGGATTAATTTTAAATTAATTTATATGAATTATATCTCTTAAATTTCAAAAAATGCATTTCATATTTGTAATATAAGTGTATATATTTATTAAATACATCCATATTTTCTTTGGATATTATCAATTGTAACTTTAGTATATATTTTTATTACCACGGTTAAGGTTAAATCGAGAAAATAAATGAAAAATAAAATTATAAATATTATAAAATTACCATAATACTTGACCTAAATTCATTGTATTAGTTTTTTTACCAAAATCATACTTAGTATAAAATTATGTTCTTTGGAAGCCACATGGGATTGAGTATTACATTTATAATATTTCATTTAAAGTGAAGGCAATGATGTCATACTCATGTTATTTAAAACTATATAAATTATAATAATGTAAAATATAAGTGATATATTAGACTATAAATTGTTCTTATAATGATAAAATGTTTAACTTCAGGATCTTAATTTATATATAATTTTTAAAAAAGAAATAAACAAATTAAATTGTGAATAATGATGATTCAGTAATTGTTTAAATGATGGTAGAATCAAATAAATGATATTAAAATTTTAAAATAACAATAATTAATGTTAATTAATGACATATAAAAAATTAATTAACTCATTTTACTTTTTATTGATTATTTAAAGTATATTTTTGATCTTATCTTATTGTAATGAAATTTTTAAAAAGTCATCTAATGAATTGGGTTAAAACATACACTATTGATATTTAAGTAGAAAAATTTTTTTTTGGTGTTAACATGATAATCATAGGTGATCACGTGAAAAAAAAAGTATAGTTTTTAATTAAGTTATTTTGTTTTATTTCTTCTCTCCCTTCCTTAAAAACTTATAAAACCATGATGAGATAATAACTCTAGTATAATAAAAATATTGATATTTTATTTTCTTTAGTATCATCACCTAAATCAATTTCTTATTTCCATAAAATTGGAAATACATTAATCATTTGGGTGTACGTGTGACATATCATCTCTGTGAGCCGATATAATTTGTTTTTTATTACCGTATCTCAAGACTATTTATAAGGGTAGAAATAACATTTATATGTGACATTAATGAAATATTTATCATTATAATAGAATAATATATCAATTATGTTCTTACATTACATGAATATGAAAATAATATTGTCGTTCATGTGCACGTGTGAACAATAACCTCTACTAGGTGATGTGATTAAATTTTCATCACCACATCATATTGATGATATATATAAGTTTATTTAAATTATTAATATTATATTAATTATATTATTATAATTTTTTAAAGATAAAATAATACTTATATTCTTTCTATAGCGATCCTTAAAAATGAAATGTTAGTCATGTGTATGTACGGCTTACCATCTCCATGCTTGTAACGTAGTTTATTTTTCATATCCTTGTTTAATGAATGGATTTAAAAGTATCCTTGATTAATAATAATTATTATTATTTCATGAATAATATTCTAGATATTATTGACAAATTCCCTCTTGGAAAATATTTGACCTACAAATTTCATTTTGGACTCAAATATCAATTATCATCAAAACATCTAACATGAAAAATCATAATTAAGTAATTGTTATAACATGATATTAGGTGATATAAAAGGAATCCTAAAACTGAAAATTTTTATCAATAATGTTAATAAATAACATAATTTTATTATCATATAAGATAAATAACACATGTATCGAATTAGACATAAGGTAAGGGATGTCATCTCAATATTCTATCGTTGAAGAATTTATAGATGGAATAAACCTTTATTCCTTTATAAAGTGTATATAAAGCTACTATTACATCTAATATAGATATCTAATATTTAATAATTTAATTTAATGTATAGTGAAATTTATTATTTTATGGAGATTATGATTTAAATATTCAAATTGACATAGGGCACCATGAATGACTAAATATTTAACTATGAAATATTTTCTCAATGTGAATATTCTTGATATTATTTTAAACTTTTATTTATTAGGATATAAAAGTAATAAAGAAACATTTTATTTATATTTGTAATTCAAATAAATATTTTTCAAAACTCAATATTTATACAGGATTTTATATGGAAAATTTTGAAAAATATCAGAAATAATGTTTTATTTTTAACTTATATGGTTCCAAATAATTTTTTGATGAAATTACCATTTTTTTATTTTTCTTATTCACATGAAATATTTCATGTTTCATGAAATGAAAAAACATATTTACATTTTTACGTATTTTGGTATTGAAAATTATTTTTTAGAAAAATGGTATTCTAATCAATAAGTGTTTTAATATGGGATAAAAATAAATTTTCAAAAGGTTTTATGATGATAGTGTTATATTAATGATATGTTAATGGAGCATTATAAGAAACAAATGATCCCAATAAATTATATATGATGGTTTGATCCCAATTATTGCTCATGGGTGAGAACGATATATATTATATGAAGGGATTATCCCTATTATAGCACACGGGTTTGGCTGAATGACTTATTCAAAGGGTGATCACCATTATAGATATCCAATTCAAGGGGTAATTAACATATTTGAAGTTGGTCATATAGTTGTTTCTATTGAAAGGGTTTTGAAATGGCTCTATGAATATTATCTTCTAAATAACCAATATAAGTATTAATTTATTTCTATTTTTTAATGTTTTTTATTGAGAATAAGATATGTCTATTTTTCATGTGAAATTTGTTTTTTTCTATATCTCAAAGAACATTAAATGGGTTATCATGTTTTTCACTAGAAAAATTTTTTTCATCCCCTTTCAGTCCCTTATTTGGGTTTCTGTTCTCATCCAATGTTTTCAAAAAAAATTACAAGTTTAAAGGATGTATAGGGACATGGATGAGGACAATATAATAATTGTGATGTTATAAAAAGAAACCATGATTATTTTAGAATGAATACCTTTGTGAAAAAATTAACATTGAGTAGAATTGTAGAATTTGGGATATTTTATTTTTTTATGTATGAATTATGGATAATTCTAAAATAATTGTAATTAAAAATTAATGGATATTAATTTTTATTTTTTCAAATCCATGTTCTATATCAATTATATGTAGTTTTTCATTATTTTCAATGTCTGATAATAATTTTAAATTATTTACTGGTGATATACTATGTGGATAAATTGAATATATTTATTCTGATGGATTATGATCATGTGCTATAAAAATAATCATCAAACCCATTTATTTCTAAATATTTAATTATCTTGTGATTAAAACATGAATTTTTTCATGTTCACATGTGACACAAGTATATATCATTTCCTTATAAAATAGTTTAAACTATAAATATATAAACCACCACTGAATTGGGTAAATAATTATAACACATGGGATAAGATTCCTGGGAATCAAGAGTGATCACAATTCTATATGAGACTCTATCTACTATGTTTATATAAATATTGAGTGAACCAAATCCACAATGTTATGGGTATTATTCCACTCTTTGAAAATTTTATTGGTAGTGGGACATTATATATGAAGTAATATTCTATGAATATTTTTTATCCACATTAATATTGAAAAACTATATGTTTTTCAATGTTACTATTTTCTAATTTCATAGATTATAATTATTGAATCCTATTTCCAAACAATTATAACTATTGTTTTTTGTTCCAAAAATACATATATTAAAGATCGTGTTTTATGATATATGTTTTTTGGATGTTATTTCTTCATGTTATGATCATTAAACATGTATTTTTTATCATACTAATATATTTAACTATTACACAATTACGATACTCAATAGTTATCTCTTATATTTACCATTATGGAATGTCAAATATCACCATTTATTATATTACCATACCTAATGTTATAATGGGGAGAATTTTTTTTACATGTCTCAAAGGTTATAATTTTATATAAATATATTTTTTAAAGAATAATTTTAAAATATAAATGATATATATCTCTTTTACATGGAAACTAAAGCTATTGGTTAAAGTTGTGTAATTTATTGTTTGAGGTGATGAATTTTCAAGAAAAAAGGTGTAATAGGTATGTGTGTTTATTTTTTTGGTATAATTTATTAACAATGTTGGGTTTAGTTAGTTTTTATAATTATTTTATGAATAATAAATACATAGAACATTTAAGATGTATATTTTAATAAATTTTATAGAAGATGAAGCTAATAGTTCATAGGTTTAAATGAAGGTGTCATAATTTTGGACATAAAAGGATATATTTTACATAATATATAATTTCATACTCTGGTTATTGATTTTTATTGTCACAATTTCCATTTTGGTTTTAGAAAATTTATAAAACCAAAAGAATCATCACAAAAAATGATCAAAATTGAAAATAAAATGATTTTCCCATTCAAAACTAAAACATGACGGTAAAATAAATGGAATATATCTCTGATATTCACACCGTGAACTCTCATTCTATATAAAACCTATATTGAACTTTTGAAATAACTATCAATAAAAAATGTAATTGAGCCTTTTATTAAACTATGCCTACTCTACTTTAATGTGTATTTTGATTCACAAGTTTTCATGAAATAGAAGTGAATAATAAGAACAATTTTTTAAATTTTTTATTTCTTGGAAAGTTAATATTTTGTTGAGGAAATTCATTATTTATAAGGATGGAAATATAAATGGTGGTCTCTCATTAATAATAAATCATGGGTGAAATAAGTTGTCTTTTTCAAATGGGAGGTGATTGAATACTTATTTTCCATTAAATATTTACATGATATCTCTATAGTAAAATATGGAGGGAATTACTAGAGCTGGAAAAATAGAGGATTATTCCATTGTTACCTAAGAATGGAACATTACATGGCTTTCAAGTCATATTTATTATTTTACCATTGACCCTAAAAACTATTTCGTTAGTTTCATGAATCCATGTTTCAAAACAATATTGGAAATAATGGAATATGGTATCTATGTAGAAACACATTGATTTTATATCATGGTGGAAATAGAAATTGGTTACTCCCATTAATCTTACAATTTATGAGAAAACATGGAGAAAATGTATTATGATGGAAACTGAATAGATAAAACCCATGGAATAAATAAGATTCAATATAACACGTGACAAAAATATATTATAAAAAATAGTAGAATATTCTTTCTGAAATAAGTATATAAATCATGTTTGGAAGTGAAATCCATCATTATCATGAATTCTGAAGAGATATATATATTAAATCCTATTGTATTGATAAAAATTACAATTAATATAATACAATACCCACACTTTAATGCATAAATTTCATAGTGAAATAACATTAAACAAACCAATTAACTAATAATAAGGTATATATTGTTAAAAAACATAAAAACCTCTAAATATAAGGGAGAAATTGAAATTATTAGAAATCATCTCTCTTGTTTGAGTTCATTAAATTAAGGTATTCAATGGCACAATCGTCATCTAGTCGCAAACTGCAAATTTTTTATATGACCATTTGAGGAAATTATATGACCGTTTTTTAATTAACCCTTTTTCTAATATAATATGGTTATTCATTACCATTATCAAGTATTATTTCCATTTTTTCAATCATTTCTTCCCAAAATGTTTTATAATTTTTTTATTAAAACCCGACATCATTTCTTGATTTAGTCAGAGAACCTGGTTTCTTCTAAAAACAAATTTTTATAAAAAAAAATTTAAAAATGTTTTCTAATTTTCAAATTGATTTAGTGAGGATATTTTTACCCCATTACATTTAACAATGTTTTCGAATAAATAATATTATTACTTTTTGAACAAGGCGTTTTTATAACTTTTTACCAGGAAAAGTAACGTGCTTCTTCCTCATATATCATTTATGGATTTACCCACCATTATTTTATTTATTATTCCTTTCATGTTTAAAAGGAAACCATTTATAGAAAATGTTTTCAAAATGTATCTTCAATGAATAGAATATTCAAAATCATTTTTTAAACAAAGGAGTGTTTCCTCAAAAATATTTTTAAATGATCTAGTCATTCATCAATGATGACAACCCTTTATTTTCCTCTACATGGTTTAGGTTTTATTGATACCATTCTTAAATTTTCTCTGGATTGTTTTCAGTTTATTTTTACATTGATATTATAAAAAATCACTTACTTGATTCATTTTTTATTCCCCTAGAAATATTCAATTTCCTATAATCATATACATTTTATTTCCCCTTGTTATACATATCATTTATCATGGATTTTTTTATTTCCTGAATTGTATATCTTTCTTCATATGATGTTACCATTGATATTTATTTGATTACGTGTGGCCATATTGATAAAATTGTATCCTTTATTCAATATGGATATTTGACAAGGCATGTTTCCTATTCAATATGAGGAATGATTTGGTTATTTAAGACATAGGTTAGGGACCATTTAAGGTATTCCCTAGAGATTGGGGACTATATAACAAAAGAACATCAATGCATCAGTAGTCTCATTGTATAAAGTTATGTTGGAAACCCCCTTTTAATTTCTAACTATTATGTTTTAAAGTGTCTTATGAAACATATTCATTATGTATTTAAGGTTCGGCAAACCAAACATTCTTGTATCCAATATGTTTTAAACCATCTTATAAAAGGTCTTCACGATAATGGTTCCATGTACCTATGAAACATGACATCAAAAAATTAATCATTTCTATCATTTAGATTTATTTATTATTTATCCATGATATTTTTTTTCTACATATCTATGGATGCATTTCATTTTCAATCCATTGATTAAATGGAATGTTTTTGAGTTTTTTTACTTACCCTATTTATTTTACCTTATATTGTTATTTAAATGAAATTTTATTCGATTCATTTACCTTGACAATTGGCTATTCTAACTGATTTGTTATTTCTTACATTGTACATTACCCTAAACGAGTATTCGAGCTCACCCTTATTATGTTTCCTTTCCCCATGAATCTTCGAAGAGTACTATGAATGATATGCAGGGATATAGTAGATTGAATAAAGTTGTTACAAAAGTAATTTTTTTGAAATAATATAATAATTTAATTAGTGAATTAATTTATAATAAAAGGCATAAGTATAAATATTCCCTTAAAATACAATTAAACACTCAATTCTTTGGTATTTTATTCCATTACTCATTCTAATGTAATTGTATGAGACACTATCTGCACGATTTTGGGTGTTGTTTCGCTACATAAAATTTTAATTGTTTAAAATTGGGGAACATCATAAAATATTGAAAAAATACTCTAAATGAGTATATGTGTTAATGACCATGATACCCTCAACCATTTAAAATTATTTGACAACATTTTTAATCATTCCTTGGAAATTATACTCATTTTAAAGTATTGAATGGGTATTTGTAGATATACAATTTTTTATCACATGTAAAAGGACTGCATGTCTCGCAACATCAAAGCACAAATTTTAATGTATTCTTATTAAATAAAATAATAATATATCCACAAAATATTCTCCGTATTTAGGAATCTCTATTCCTTAGGATTTTAAAATCACTCATTTCTTAGAGTATTTATAAGTGACGAGTTATGCCTATAAGCTAACTGTTACACTCGACCTAATCATTATTCATGATATTCAAAATCCATCTATTTTGAAATTAAAATTTTCTTATTATTAAATTGTATTTTAAATATTTTATGATTTTTTAAATGTTATATTATTTTAATAAAATAACATATTTTTAATGTCCTAAAAAATATTATTCTATTAATAATGGTAAAATTATCTCTCAATAATTATTTTATAATGCTATTATTTAATAACACAAAAATCCTATTATTTTTCATTAATTATCATGTAATAATATTTATAACTATAACCCTGAATTAAATATGGATATATACAATAAGGGTTCAGATCTGCATGGATTACTCATTTCATTGTTCTCAAAGAACACAGTTTATAGAGGAGGCTCGCAATAAGTTTGGAGAAGTTCGGTTAAGTAAAATCTGGAAAGGGGGAATTACACATCGTGTAATGGAATTACAATATGTTTAATCTTATTTCATAGGTTGTAATGGAGGATACATGATGTGAAATAGGGTTTCAACACATGTATATTATCGGATATTGAAAAATAAAATAAATAATTGAGGCGATGTATTTTTCTTCAAAAATTTAACTTCAGGCACTACAGGATGTGAAAATATGATTTCATGTCATGTAATCCCCCACTACTGTATGTTTTTAAAAAAAATTATCCACTCCATTTTTCACAATCCATGTAGCTACAATGATCTCTCTCTACTCTAGGTGCCCCGAAAACCTCCCTTTTCAATGTTTGGGGATTCCTTCTTCCCTATTCAACTCCCCACATCCCTTCATTAATACATCATCAATATAAGGTATTATCTACCCCTATTATTATATTTTCTTCAATATGTTTCCTCACATATCTCTTTACCCTGTTATTTCATGTGATCTACATGGTTCAAATAGAGTTTCTATGGATTTTTGATTGTGCAGTGGTGTCGCGGCATCCTCAAGAGGATGCAGATGTTTTGGGAGATGTGATCAGGAACTATTGCATTGATCAATTATCATGTCGAGAACATTGATAATCCTTTTGATATTGGGGATTTTTTTTCTTCCCTATTTATTAATTTTCAATTGTATAGTTTGCATGAGTAATCCCCTTGGATTACAATTTAATTGAACTAATTAAGTAATTGAACTAGATCAAAGAATTGGTATCGATCACACAATGATGTTGTTTCTTTATAACATGAAAATGGTTTTCCTCTTGATTTTTTTAGATAGTGTGATATCTATTCCTTGTTTAGTATATAATTTTGTTCTTGATGGAAATGGTTAAATAACATAAACCTGGAATTATTTGATAATTAATTATGTAATTGTTTAAAGTCATATTTTAATAATTATAGTTTTAATTGTTGTAATTTTATGTTAATCAAATTTATGTAGATATGTAGGTTAAATTGTTTTTGTTAACAAACCAAAAGAATATTGATGATTATTGATAAATCAATTAAAGAAATGTTAAATTAATTTTCTAATTAAATTATGGTATCATGTGATAGTATGTTTCATAGTATGACTGTATTTGGAACCTATGAATAATTAATTTATTAATTCAAGATTATATAAAAAACTATTTTTTTGTAAATTGATAATGCCTTTGTATGGATCAAGTTTTATGTTTTCTCTTAAAGATTATTTTCCTTGTGAAATGGACCCTTGAGAGCTCATTTTGTGTGAAGATGAATGCCTTGTTTTAGGGCCAAGAGGCCAATTTCTTGTTTGTTTCTAGATGCTTGTGATGTGACATAAGGCTAGGATGGCTGAGCTTGTATGGATATTGTGGTTGTGGGGGTAGGAAGGCCCAGATGTAATGTGATCAAGGGATGGAAGACCATATAGGGTTATTATGGGGTGAGGGGTAGAGAGGCCCAGTTGTTTTCACAATAATTGAATCCTAGAGTTTCAAGATTGATCAATTTATCCATGTGGTGTTGGGGAGGATATCATAGATGATGGAATGGGTTGAAGCTAGACTTTCCCATTCATATAGAAGATAGATTCTTGTTGTATATGTTAGGTGTTAATCTCCATTATTCCCCAATTTATGAGGTACCTAGTTTTACATACTCTTCTTCTAAGGGAGTCTAAGACCCTTGGGGTTTTCCGCATTATTTATATGCTTAGATTCTCTTGGTTTGATGGGACTACACACCTACTATAGGTGGATAAGAATCAACATGTAAATCATATACTAACTGTGTTGACCCCTTGTGTTTTGCATCATAGAATTTTTTTTCTAGAATAAATGTAAATATGGGAAATGGTAATGTTGTTAAATAAATGAATACATGATGTTTAACCCATGGAATTAGAGCATTCTAGGATGCAATGATGGAGTTATATTTCTAAGAAAAAGTGGAATTGGTTTTCTTATGCATGGAGGGAATGGAACGTTTGTTTTAATCATAATAAAATGAAATATTGAAATGATAATGGTTAATTAATGGTTAAATAATTAATATACATAATGTTAATATGATAAAAATGGATAAATAAATTTAATGTATCTCTTAAATTATTATTATTATTATTCCCTATATTTGTGTGTAGAGGGATGTAATGGATTGTGGTTATTCACACACATGTATTTTGGATATAGTTTCCTAAAGGATACATTAGGTATAATATGTATGAGATGTGATGTCTTGAGTATCCTTACTCAGTGTATAGGTAGTTATAGCTTGAGGTATAATGATTGATGTATGATTCATGTTATGAGGTAAGTTCTAGATCCTAGAAAATACATGTTACTTTGGTTATGTGGATATGGTGGTGTGATGCATGAGGTGTATTTTGACGCAAGAGGTGCATGTGGTTGTGCTATACCCAGATGTCTATAGGCTAGCCTCTTTGGAGAGGGATTCGGAGGATGTGCGACATTTGGGAAATGTAGAAAACCAAAGGGAAAGTGGTTCGGGGTTACCCTTGATATTCATTTTTCTAAGGTATTCTCTTGTATGCGCTACATGGTTTGAGTAGTAGTGGTGAGGCTATAACATATTACTGGTTGGAGTAGGACACTCAAGAGGGGGGTGAATTTATTTATAATAAAAAAAAATTGTTAAACATTTTATTTAAAAGATTCCACCAAATAAATATAAAATTTCCCATTTAACAAAGGTTGGAAATTTATAATAGCTTGACAGTTCAAATAGATTCTCAAAATATTTATTAATTTTCATTTATAATAATATAAGATATTTATACAACTTTTGAAACTAATATAATAAGGAAAAGAATTTATAATTTCTATACAAAATAATTATCAAAGTAAAATTTAGTTTTCTAAAATATGAATTAAAAATAGAGAATGAATAAATTGAAAGACATGATGTATAAGAAAAGCGGTCCAGTCTCAATCCAATCGCTAATATACTCTATTGGGTGATCACTTTCCTCCAAGAATAATTTATAAAATTCTTGCATCGATGCCCTGGATCGGGGTTTAAAATTGTACTCAAGACAGTCAAGGCCATAAGACCTCTACCACTATTCATTGTGGGAAAACTAACAGCCAGGTCACACATGACCTCTCCCACAGTTATATGTGGGTGAATAAAGGTGTAAAATGTAATTTGGTTGAGGAAATCTAGTATCCTCTAGTTCTATGTAGAAGACATAGTGTGTTTTTACTACAGATACACACATTGCTCAAAGTGTAATAAAAAATAGATCAAAATGTAATAAGATAGATTATAGAAGGCTTTGTGTGTCATGAAATACACCTCTAGACTCTTTGGATACAAAAGAAGAAATATTCCATTCCTCTTATGAAAAAATATTTTCGTGAGTCCAGTGTTATGGTTTGTAGTGAAGTAAGATGTTCTTATTCTCCTATTAGTTACTACAAGGATTTTTTCATGATGTTTCTCAGCAGTTTCTTCCTTGTTTACAACCAATATGAATTAAGATTTCTTTTTTCGATGTATTCTCACATGTATGGTTGTTATTATCAATTTTCATGCATTCCACTTCCGCCCTTCACTACCAGCTTGACTTCCAGGATTTTTATTTATTTTTGGTTCATGTGTTAGCGCCTGCACGGTTCACTATCACTATACCTAGTGTTATGTACTGTCTACTAACAGGACATAAAAAAAATATCAGTGTCATTAATGAATCAAATATTACCATTAGAAAAAAATCAATTTCATTATAAAGGAAAAAAAATTATTTATGGAACGGTGTTAGAGTTGTGGTGAGATAGTCACGGTGAGATAGTCATGGGGATATAGTCATGGTAAGGCAATAACAGTGAGACGGTCACAGCGAGATAGTCAAGGAGAGATTAGGAACTTGTAGAAAGGTTTTGGTGTCTGGTCCTTTGTGAATTTTGAAACTGGTGGAACTGTTAGGGTGTCAGTGAAATGGTGACTTAGGTAACGATGTCTAGCCCTTTATCCCAATTCTAAATGATACCTTGTTACAGAGTCTTTGAAGTGGTAGCATAGAAATGTTGTCAGGTCCTTTGTGAAAATATGGAACCGGTAGTAAGCTTACAATACCAGAGAAATTGTGAAAATCTAGAAGCTATCTTAAGAAAAATATTTAGTAGAATGAATGAAGATAAAACATAATCATACTAATGCTTAATATAACAAAATTAAACATTTTTACAAGATTAAAATATATTTTATGAGATTTTTAACATGATCTTATGAGAGTTTAAAGACATGGCTTATAATATTGTAACATGTGATTTGTGAGCATTAAAACATGAGGAGTCTAATAATCTCAAATAATAAACTATAATCAATAAAACCTAAGGAGTCCAACTATCTCTCTCTTTTTTATGATCATAAATCAGGGCATTTACATGCCAAATATTTTAAAAATACATAGACAGATTTCTTATTATATAATGATATATAAGCATATTTGTAATAAAAGCATAAATGGTAGTTCTTTTCTCAGTTCTATGTTTATCATTTTATTTCTCCCACTTATTCATTCTCCCCCTTAGAATGATAATTTTGATATTTTTCCCCTTTAAATTCATTATTATTATTTCTCCCCCTTTTGGGATTATCAAAAAGGGATGTGGGAGAAGGAGAAAAACAATTACTACAAGAAAATAAGAAGCGAAGAAACAACATCATGCCACATTCGATTGAATAAAAACAAGGTCCAGTATAATAAATAAAGAAAATACAATATAGATCTATCAAAATTAGCATTAACTTATGATTACAGTCATCATACATGCCTTTTCTCTTATTAAATACATCTACTAGAGAGGCAAGATGTAGAAAAGTGGAGGTGGTAGAAGTAGTGAATAAGGAAGATGGTGGAACTATTTCAATGATAGAAGGTGAAAGGGTAGGTATTATGGAAGACTAAGGTAAAGGTTTCTCAATGATGATAAGTATGATCTAGCTTAGAGCCTGAGAAAAATACATGGGCACTAGTGAAAAATAATGTGGAGGTTAAAGGATAGGTAGATAAAGGTTGACTAGGCATAAAAGGAGCTGTAGTAGAAGCCACAATTATTGTAATCTGAACATATAGATAAGGAATCAATGGCTTGATAAAATCTGAGATTATTTCAGCAACATACTTCATGGACATCTCAAAGTCATCCATGTTTTCCAGAAACTTCTCCATAGTGGGTGTGAATTCCTTGATCTTATGCACTTGATCCTTAAAGGCATCAGTGACTGGGGTATCTTCAAATTATCCACAAGATGCTAGCAGTGATTATGAAACTCATGCATAGAATAAATTCACTTAAATTAGATTTCCACATTCATAGATATTTATTCTTGATCATCATGTGCAATATTTGAATAGACCCTTACAAAATAGAGCACATGGTCACTATTTATGATTATAGTAAAGATGCATTAATTATCAACACCACTCAAAACTGACTAAAACTCTTCTCTGATGAAGGATCTTATCATGTCATATTTGATATACGTATATGGTTTTCCATAGGCATATGAATATAAAAAAACTAAAGTGAGAGTCTTAAGCTAATTTAGAACAGTTTGTAAACAACCTCTATATTCATCGATCAACTTATAAAGTCCTGCAAAAATACCACACATCTCATTGGCTATCTTGGTATTGTTCTCAACCAATTTTTCAAACATAGTAATCATGTTTGGTTGATTCAGATATAAAAATTATGTGGAATCTTATCAACATCATCCTCACTATGATGAGAAATTGGATCTTAAGCAGTTTTCAAGGTTTTATTCATATCTTTAAACACAGATTTTTTTTATTTCATCTCATCATTTGAAAGCTTGTCCTTAACCTGAACTTCCTAAATTTCATGGATAATATTTGGATGGTAATACCATATAATATTCCCTAACAGTAGTGCATCATCCCTTTCACTGATATTTTTCACATGGGTAGGTTAATATTGTATCATCTCCCCAAATACAGACAATAAGTTGTCTCAAAAACATTCTGATCACTATGACTTAAAAATCAAAATATTTTCATTAGGTTTAAGAACATGAAATAAAATATGTTCAGAATCCTTATTAGGGGATACTTATTTGGAATATATTCTTTTTAACTGAAACATAGTTGAACGGTTTATCCCTTTTATCCAGGCCTCATTGGTATCATCCGCATCAAAATAACTAAGAAACCTATAACATGTATCCAGATAACTTGGATTAACCTAATTTAAAAGTTAAACACCTTCTAAGATGGTGTGATGCTCCCCCTCAATAGGTGCATTAATTATAGGGCAAAAAGACTCACTCTCTTGACCTATTCCTATACTTTTAACTTTGTTAAGCTAACCCATATTTTTTCTAGCCAGCTGGAAGGCTTCTTCCATCCTTTACTCAGTTGATAAGGTTAATTAAGAGTCAACCTATTCTTCAAACTATTCCATAGCTACAGGATCAACCTCAAAAGTAGTCTCTTTTTCTATATAATGTTCTTTCTTTATAGTAGGAATAATATCTATATATGACTCTACTTCTACAGCAGGCACTTTTTCACAATAACATTTACTTTAGAAGGATCTTTATCATTTTCACTTTCATCAAAAAAACTTTTAGACAGAGGATATAACTAAGGAGATAGTCCCACAAAACCTTCACTAACAACATCATCTAGTTCATGATCTAAATAGTCCACAATATCCTCAGATTCTAATCCAGGATTAGCAACATTTTTATGTCTTTAGGGATTTTCAATGGGATTAAAATTCTCATACATCCTATCATTATTCTCAACCCATGATTTATTCCATGGATTCCATCATATATTCATTCTCCTACAAGTAGCCTTAGATATAAAGAAATCATATTCTTCAAAAACTTCTTCATTCAAGCCAACCATACTATTATTTAGAAGAATAGTATAAATGAACCTTGAATAGAAAAGAGAGGTGATTTTTTAAGGTTTTTTTGAGCATATCACACATGTGATGTATAATATACTTACAAAATATTATTTTTTGTCCATTATTCATAATATTAATAAAAATACATCATGATACATTAGAGTGTCAAAATCCACTTTTCATGGGAAAATGATATGTGGAATGAACTTGGATGATAAACATGACTCATCATCAAGATCTGTAGCAATAGGCCTTCACTTCTAGTTCTTCCTAGTCAAATTCCTTGAGAAACTTCTTGGATAAACACATCACATGTTGGAGGAGTACCTCTCTGGTAGTTCTAAAAAATACCATCATGAGTTATTACTAGGAATGAATCCCATAACCTGGAATAAAAAGTGAATCTTTGACCATTTACCCAACTCCTTACCATAAAATCATTATTGGAGTTGAAGGAAAACTGGACATTCTGATAAAACTCAAAAACAAGATTAGGATAAATTAGACTTTTCTCTTTCATAAACCAATCCAATAGACCTTGTTCTTTTAGAACTCTTAGAACAAAAGACTTTCTAGAAAAGATCCATTATGCGCAGATTTCTTTTTCGGGAATGACATTGTGATCCTCCTAACCTGGGTTAAGCGACCTCTCCGGCATTACAACAAGAGACTTCATTTGTTTCTTATAATACCTTCATTTATCAGGAGTAGATGAGGATGTATGCTTCATCATGGGCATTCTACTTGGGGTAAAAAAAGAATATAATGAGAAAATGTTGTTTGAGAGAGACAAAGGGTTTTAGTTTCGAGAGAAGTGAGCTCAAGAGAATTGAAGTGATAGGTATTTATCATTTGGGGAGTACAAATGTTGGAGAAACAAAAATTAGATAACAATAAATAAAACACATGATATAAAAGGAAATATTTAGAAAATAAATTCTAAATAATATTGCAAGACCAGTATAGGAATTCACGGTGTCATTATTATAGTGTGACATAAAATAATACGACCTTAACGATTGAGACAACGAACATAAGACAACGAGATGTGAGATAGTGGTATGAGACAGAAATTATGAGATAGTAATATTGAGACATTAATCCTGAGATAGTGATCCTGAGATAGTGATCCCAATATAGTGATCCTCAGAAAATAATCCTAAGATAGTGATCTTGAGATAGCAAACTGATACATTAAACTCTTTACTCTAGGTTAATCATACCTAATTCAGGTGTGATGTAATTCATCTTTTCTTAATTTAATGCCTTAGTGAAAATGTCAGCAGGCTAATATTTTGTTTCAATGAATTATAAATTAATTACACCTAATTGATAATGTTCTCTGAAAAAGTGATGCCATACATCAATATGATTTTTTCTAGAATGAGAAACATGATTCGTTGATATGTTATTAGAACTTGTGTCATTATAATTTATAGGGACATGCCTGAATTGATATCCAGAGTCTAGAAAAGTTTTTTTATCAATAATATCTAAGCACAAAAATCACCTGAAGTTATGTATTCAGCTTCAACATTAGATAGTGCAACAAATTTTTTCATTTTACTACACCATGAAACTAGTGACTTTCCTAAAATGTGAAATGTTCCAAATGTTCCTTTTATATCTTACTTACAATCAAAAAATTCATCATCTAAATAACTATTTAAGTGAAATGATTTTCCTCTAGGATAGAACTGTCCTAAGTTGGTAGTATGTTTGAGGTATTTGAAAATCTTTTTAACAACATGAAGATTTGATTCATTAGGTTTTTCTAGAAACTGAGTATATATACACACACTAAACATAATATTAGGTGTATAAGTAGTTTAGTAGAGTAAACTGCAAATCATTCCACTATAGGTGGTCTGATCAGCAGTTTTACCATTCTCATCAAGATCCATCTTACTGGTGGTATTCATTGGAGTATCATTACTCTTAGTACTATCTAAACCAAAAAATATAGATGATCTTTAGTATATTAACTATTATTTAAAACAATACCTTACTTACTTTGAAAGATTTGAAATCCAAGAATGAATTTTGGTTCACTCATTAGACTCATTTCGAATTTATTTTCCATCATCATTGAAAAATCAATTGAAAAATAATTTTTTTAAGATAAAAAAATTATACAATCAACATAGATTTAAAAATAGAAAAATCATTAGAAATTCATTTTATAAAGAGAGTAGGATCTGGTATACCTTTTGTAAAAACTTTCAAAATAATAAAACTACTTATTCTATCATACCAAACTCTTGGATGTTGCATTAAACTATATAAATATTATGATAATTTGAAAAAAAAAATATTTGTAAAATGAGGATTTGTAAAACCAGGAGGTTTTTCGACAAAAACATCATCACCTATAAATGCATTTAGGAATGCACTCTTGACATCCATTTGATATATTTTGATGTTTAGATATTATGAATATGCAAGAAATATTCTAATAGATTCATGTCTAGCAACTCAAGAAAAATATTCCTCATACTCAATCCCTTCCTCTATAATATAACCTTGTGCAGCTAATCTAGCTTTATTTCTTACTATGGGACCAGATTCATCTACTTTATTTCTAACCACCCATTTAGTTCATATGGTTATGATGTCTTCAGGTATATCCTCAATTTTACAGAAATTATTTCTTTCAAACTGATTTAATTATTCTTGCATAGTCATCACCCAAAATTCATCATTGATTTCCTTGTTGATGTTCATAGGCTCATGTTGTGATAAGAAATCTTGATGTTCAACCTAATTTCTTAAAGATTCTTTAGTTTGAATTACTTTATCTAAATATCCAACAACAAAATATAAAGGATTATTCTTAATGGTTTTAACAAATCTAGAATAAAAAGGAGAAGTAATCTCAGGTTATTTAATAGGTTTGGGTTCATCATGGCTGGAATTTAGAGATTTTCCAAAATTGGATGTTTTAACAGATTCCTTCATAGGATGGACATAAGATTTAGCATTGATATCCATATTTTACATATCATTCTCAATAATTTCAAGAGAGGTCTTAGGTTTATGTGGACCCATTTCATCAAATTTGACATGTACATATTCTTATACCCATTTGGTTCTCTTATTGAAGACTCTAAAAGCTTTAATAGAAGTTGAATATCCTAGGAAAATTCCTTCATCACTTTAAAATTAAAATTTTTCTATATTTCCTTAGCATTAAGAATATATACTTTTCAACCATAATCTAGGAAGTATTTATCTTTGGGTTTTCTACAATTCTACAACTCTTAAAGAGTTAGTTTAAAGAATGGTCAAATCAAGACTCTATTGATTATATATGATATAATATTCATAGCTTATTCCCAATAGTTGATAGGTTGGTCATGCACACTAAGCATGGTTCTTGCAATTTCTTGTAGTGTTTTATTTCTTATTTATACATCTACTTTTTATTGAGGTTTCATAGGGGTATATAAGTTAAGATCTTAACCACTTGGTGATAAAAAATATTCAAACTCTTTGTTCTCAAACTCATGTCCATGGTAACATCTTAAGGATTTAATTCTATAACCACTATGATTTTCTAAATTTGTAGAATACATGGTAAAAATATAAAACGCTTCACTTTTTTGATCTAAGAAGAAGGTACATGTATATCTAGAGTAGTCATCTACAAGAATATAGACATAGTAATTCCAATTAATATATTAAAATCTAGAATGTTCAAATAAATCCATGTGAACCAACTCGAGAGGATGAGAAGTTGAAACTTATTTCATTATTTTGAAAGAGATTTTTTTTGTTTACTATTTTCCAGGCATTCCATACTTTTTCATTTGGAAACTCAAGTTTGGGTAAATCCTTGAAAAATCATTCTTTAGTAATATTTAAAAGGGAATGTATATTAAAGAGTCCTAGTATTCTATTCCAAATATTTGACTCTTTCAGAATTACACTTATGTCTAAATTTTTTTGAGAAACTAATGAATCTATTTTAATAGTAAAAATATTTTCATTTTTAAAATAAACAAATACTAATTCATTTTTAGAATTTAAAACCTTAAAATCATTATTTTCAAATTTAACATTAAAACCATCATCACGAAATTGTGAAATTCAATACAGATTATATTTCAATCAATCAAAAAAATGTACTTTAGAAATTAAAACTGGGTTAGATTTTCTAATATGTACAAAGAAGATTATATTTCCTTTAGAATTTTCACAAAGGTGACATTTCCACCATCAATATTTATAATGTTCTTGAAGCATGAATAATCTCATGTCATTTGTCTTGAACATCCACTGTCCAAGTACTATAAACTTTTATAAGATCTTATCAAACAAATTTCTTACATAATAATCAAATAAAAGAAGATTTTGGTACCTAGATTTGTTTCGGTACGTAAACATTACTAATAAGAGCTTTGAGAACCCATACTTGCTTCATGGGCTTCCTAAAAGCAGTATGTAATGTGTTTGAAAAATATACTTTATTTGGTCAAGATAAACGTGAAATAGTAGAAGATGTCACATAGCTAGAACATGCAAAAAAATATTTAACTGGGCATAAAAATGGATTTTACAGTTATTGACACAAAATGATTTTTTTCCAAATTCAAATTTCCTAGTTGGTTTTCTATTCCAGTAGTATATTTCAGTGATACTTTTTTTCAAACATTTAAACTAAGATTTATTTTCCATTGGTAATTATTTATATATCCTTTTTCAATTTCTCATTTGAAAATTTACATTAATTATTTTCCATAAGTAGTTGAAAATTTTCTCTTTTTCTATAGCAACTTCTCATTTAACAGTGGTAGTCAAAGAATGTTGTTTCTTTAATGATTTGTATTTAAATTTTAGTTAATTATAGGCATACTCAATAAATCTTCAATACTGAATCATTTTATCATTGTTCATATTTTTAAAATAACTTTCATCTCCAGAATATAAAAAAATGTAGAGGAAACTCAAGGCTTACCTACTATGTGTTTGTCCTGAAAACACATATTGGATTTGTTATCCTTTTCATCTTTCGATGACTCTGATCCAATTGATATTTCCTCAGAAGTACTCCATATTTATTTCAATTATTTTTTATAAATTCTATATTTAAGCGTTATCACTCCTTATGTTTCATCTTGGGACAATCAGCCTTTACATGTCCACTTCTCTAAAATTCATAAAAAACTATTTCGTTGGAAGTATCACCTTTCTTCAAATCCTTTTTCATATTTCCCTTGAAGACATATATACCTTTTTAGTTAGGATTGATGAATAATTTCCTCCTTCAATAAAACATGTTAAATCTTTTGGTTAATTGAACTATTTCCTCATAACTATTAGATGGTAAATATTCATTACATGTACTGTTAGAATGAGTTTATATCCTTTCCTTTTGCTAAGTTTTGGAAGTAGTTTTTTTGATATCCACTGTCTTTATCTTTATTCCATATTCCTCATCTTTTTTAACATTAATTATTATTTATACATCATTATCTTACCTATCAGTTACTTCAATAGAAACATACTAATGTCATAGTATTCTCTAACAAACACAAAATTCCCTCTCCATCTATCCGGTAAGCATCTGAGTGTTCTAATGATTTTCTCCTTGGCTGTAAAATTCCTTCCCAGAGAGATCATAGTATTCACTATTTCATTAATCCTGAGATACATTTCAAAGATAGTCTCACCAGGATTCATTTTAATGTTATAATATTTAATAGTATACGTATTTTGTCTCATTTCCATAACACTAGAGGTTCTATTATGTTAAATAGATAAACTATCCCAAATTTCATGGGATATTTTACATGTAGAAATTCTATTAAAAATTTCATCTCCAAAAGAATAGTATAAGTCATTCATGGATATTTAATTATTGAAAAAAGTATCCTAATTTAGTGATCACACATATTCCTATTAGTAGAAGTAATATTTTATTCATCTATATTTGAAGACCAAATCTCAATACCCAAACTTTCTAGGTTCATTTTCATTTTAAATTTACATCGTGCATAATTTTTTATATTAAATAATGGAGTTCTGTTGGTAGTAACACCTTCCAATATGTTATACATTATAAATAAATAGTCTTTTAATGAAATATAAATTTCAAACTAACATAAATTTAATTATCTTTAAAACAAAACTAAAATCATTCTTAAAAAAGATTTTGAAATAGATTTAAAAAATTTAGAAGAAGAAACTTGAAAATAAATTTTGATACCAATTGTTAGTCATAGTAGGACACTCGAGATGAGGGTGAATTGAGTTCCTATAAAAAGTTTTTAAAAAAATTATTTTTAATATTCCCCCGATTAAATATAAAACCAGTCAGTTAACCAAGGTAGTGAAATTTTAATATCTTGACTGTGCATACAGTTTCTCAGAAGAATGATTAATTATTAGTTATAATTATATGAGATATTGATATGACTTTTAAAATTACTCTAATAAGGGAAAACATATGTAATTAATATGCAAGAGTATCTATCAATGTATAATTTAGTGTTTTGAAATATTAATCAAAAATAGAGAAAGACTAAATTGAAAGACACATAGGATAAAACAAGTGATCCAGTCTCAAGCTAAGGCATAATCCACTCCACATTGTGATCACCTTTCGCTATGAAAAATATATAAAAGGCTTTGATCCACACCCTGAATCAGGGTTAATAGAAGTAATCAAGTCATTCAAGGGAACAATTCCTCTACCACTATTCATTGTGTGAAAAATAACATCCAAGTTACACAGGATCTCTTCCATAGTAATTTGTGGGTTAAGGAAGGTGTAAAAATCTATTTTAGTGAGGATATCTTATATCCTCCTATTCATTATAGGAGATAGTGTGTGTTTTTTCTATAGATACACACACTGATCAAAGAGTAGTAAAACAATAAATTGAAATGTAATGAGATAATGTATAGAAGGCTTTGTGTGTAATGAAATGAGGCCCTTTTCTCTTTGGATTTAGCATATACAATTCTCCATTACACTTTTGAAAATAGAGTGTGGTGAGTCAAGTGTTCTAGTTTTCTAGTGTAGTGAGATGTTCTTATTCTCATTTGAGTTACTTCAGGGATGATTTCAATATGGTTCTTAATAGGTTCTTCTTTGTTTACAAATAGAATAAATAAGGAGTTATTCCATTGATTTATTTTCACATGTATGGTTGTTCGTGTCTTTTTTTCATTCATTACACCACCACCCTTCACTACAAGCTCGAGTGCCAAGGTTTTTTTATTTATTTCAGGTGCTTCTGTTAGAGCTAAATGTGTGACAGATTTCCAAACATTGTACCTCTTAATGTCTGCTGATAGTACTACAAAAAACCATTACGTATATCTATGTCACTAAATGACCCAAATATAACTGTTAGAAACAACTTTTAAATTTCATTAGAAAAGACAAAAAAATTGTTAAGTATGGAACACTATAACATTTGTGGTTAGACGATTACGGAGAGATAGTCACGATGAGATATTAAACTTGTAGCAAAGTTGCGGTGTCTGGTATTTTTTGAATTCTAGAACTTGTAGCATGGTTACAATGTTAGGGAAATAGTGTCTCAGGTAACTGTTTTTAATCCTTTTTCAAAATTCTAAAAGGTGTCTTGTTACAGTGTCTTGGAAGTGCTAGAATAGAAATGGTTTCAAGTATATTGTGAATATTTGGAACTGGTAGCAAGAATAGAGTATTATAGACATTGTAAAAATATGGAAACATTCTTAATAAGAAATCTTTAGATGAGTTATTAAGATAAAACATAATCATACTAAATCATAAAAGAACAAGATTAAACAATGTTAACATGATTAAAATATAATTTGTTATATTTTGAACATGAGATTTTGAGAGTTTTAAAAAATTAGTCATAAGAGTGTAAAATGTGATTTGTGAGTATTAAATCATGAAGAGACCAACAATATCAAAAAATGATTTTTAAGAATTAAAACATGAGGAGTAAAACACATATTATACCAGTTTTTCTGATGATAAGATTCGCATATTGTTCCCTATGATTTAGTATTATTTTAATACATTTTATGAGATGATCTAGGGTGGATCCTACTAAGTATAATATTTTAATCACCCTATGTATATATAAACTTTTTTTCTAATTAGATTCAGTAGTTTGAAGCTTGGGGTGATTTCTACTAGCTTGTGTGTTGTATGAGCTATTTGGGATTCGTGTTCTCATTTTTACATTATTTTTTTTGGTACATGTAGTTTTCTTTTATGTTGTAGTAGTTTTTTCATGAAATTAAATTTGTGTACATGGGATTCATTTATATTTTAATCTGATAATGGTTTATCTGGTTTCTATCATGTCCATCTCTTCCACATGAGCTTCTCTTATAAGGCAATGCCTTCCATCTTCATGTTTATTATACCTTGGGTTCTTGTCACCAACCCAAGGCCTATTGGAGGTTCCACTCAGGGAGACACTATCTATCTTCTTCTATTTCCATCCCAACAGTGCTCACATTGTGGGGATGTGGTCATGAAAGATTGGTATTTGAGGACTAGTTGGGGTATATGATAGTGTTTGGAGTTTGTCACATGTGTGGTTTCATGGGTTTGAAGGGAAAGAATATCAACTATGTATAGAAAACACTATAAACACAGGACACCATATGTGACAAGGGTACTTATGATCACTTGTGATATGATGCATGAACCATTTATATTACATCGGCTACTAAAAAATTGATTTTGGTTGTATGATAGAAACCTAGGAATGGATTGTTCATCATTCTTCATTGCACTTATGTTTGATTATGTATAACATGGGTTAGGTTAACCTAAAATTCATAAAAGAAAACAATTAATTAATTTTAAAGTCATCCATATTCTTAGATTGGGAGTTATAAATGTTTGTTATTTTTATTTTATGGCTACATTTCAATGTTCTCATTAGGTTGACATATAAGATGTTTTGAAGGTTTCCCTAGTAGATCATTGCAGAGTAGAGGTTTTCAACGATGACACATGGAGGAGAAAAATACAAGAGTGTAAGTTCCAGATTCTAAAGAGGTATGAGGGCTCAGTTTCATATGTAGTCACAAAAGACTGGTTGGAGTAGGTTGACATATCTTTTAGCTCGATTTGTGCTTGGAAGGAGCACTAGGGTTCTTTGGAATTTGATAATGCGGCGTGAGGTAATGCGGCTGTGGTGGTTATTTTTCCTCGAAGATTACGAGTCATCAGTATCATGGGAGGAGTTCTAAGACTAGTTCAATGATGAGTTTATTTCTTCAATAGTGAGGGAGACCAGTTTCTAGGAGCTTCTTACCCTTTGTTAGGGGAGCTCTAGTGTGTGATATTTCATGATCCATTTCAGGAACATTTTGTGATATGCTTTAGACATTCTTCGTAATGAGGAGCCTATGGTGAGAGATTTTAGGATTATTTTCATCCATAGATATATCATCAAGTGACCCCATTTATGATAAAGACATATCATGAGATGATAGAAAGAGTGGAAGCCACATAGATGATGTTAGCTAGAACCAGATCATTATGAGAGTGGTGTTTATAGGATTCCTTATGAAACAGAGATACGGTAATGGTTTCATAGTTTTTAGGAAATAATAACTTCTAAATAGTAGGGTGTAAGTCCCATCACTCAATGTGTCATTTATTTGGGGGCATCAGCTCTCAGACCCCTGAAAAATGATCATATTCTTTTTTTATTATGGAGACTAAAGTCATCAGTAGCGAGAGAGCCTGAACATTCTGAGCAGTCCACATGAGTTAGGTGTTTTGCATCAAGATCATCCATTATTCTAGTTCCATTATAGGATAAATTATCATGTTTCACCAGTTTTGCATAAGAATATAGAAAATGATGTTGGTATAGGACAACCATGACTCACTTACCATCATAGAGATTATTGTGTGGCCCTAGAGTTGTTTGTCAATATGGTCATAGAGGCTAGGGAGGAGGACATGGCCAGCTTCATTCTTTATCTTTTCTATTAATAGGTTAGCTAGATGTTGTTTGAGTTACCCTTTTCTTTTTTCTACTTTGGTGTATGCCCTATTGATTCGAGAGAAACAAGGTCCTTCGTATTACCTACCCATGTGCATGATTTGGGACAAAATGTATAGAGTCTTCTAGTTCCCTTGGTATTGTCTACACCAGTTGGAGGTCATGCTGACTTGTTTGAAGTATGTAGAGACTGTGAGCTAGTTCTAGGGAAGAACTGTTTTTGGGGAGATTCCTATATTTATGAATAAAAACATATAATTTCATCCTCGACATGGATTGGTTTTGTTCATTGAAGGATATCATGGATTGATTCATGAGGAATGTTGTGTTGTTCAGTGTAGATTGAGATCCAGTATTATTCATTGTTGCCAGAAACCCTCAGATGGGTCAAAGGCATGTTCCTTCTTTTTCATACATGATGGATGGGCTGATTCTATGTTCATAGGACATTCAACAGGGGTGTTTCACAAGGTTTTGGATGAGTACACTGATGTTTTTCTATAAGAGGTTGAACCATTACCCATTTGATGAGAGATTGAGTTCAGGATAAATCTATAGTTATGCATGTAACCTATCTCAGTGTCTCTATATAGGATTCTGCCTTCTAAGATTCTAGAGCTTTATATAAATCTCGATGGTCTATTGTAGTGCTGTTTTTTTGGACAATTTTGTCACTATGTTGTGCATCAGTTTTGTTCATAAAGAAGGATATCATCAGTTTGCAGTTGTGTATTGATTATCATATCTTGAACCAATTGAAAGTGATGAACTTTTATCCTATACCATATATTGGCGATTTATTCAATAAATTGAAGGGTGAACAATGGTTCTCAAAGATTGATTTTTGGCCATGGTGTCATTATATTCGTGTGAGGGATTATGATATCCCAAAGACTATTCTTTGTTAAAATATTGAGAATTATGAGTTTTTTGTGATGCCATTTCATGAGATTAATTCTCCAGCTACGTTCATGGGGTTTTTGAACACCACGTTCTATGAGTTCTCAAATATGTTCATGATGGTCTTCATCGATGAAATTCTTGGATACTTTGCATCTAAGGAGGAACATGCATAGCATCTACATATCATTTTGGGTGTTCTTCATAGCCATATGTTATTTTGGAAGTTATCTAAGTTTTATTTTTGGGGTCGATAATTCCATTTCATAGGGCATGTTATATCCTATAATGAAGTGGCGATGGATCAATCGAATATAGAAATGGTTTTGTCTTCTAAAACCCCCAATATATTGGTAGAGGTTTGATGTTTCCTTGGCCTAGAAAGCTATTATAGGAGGTTCATAGCCTATATCCCTTAGGTTTTGACTCCTCTAACAACATTTACTAGAATAGATCAGTTGTTCCTATATAATTATTAGTTTCTAGTGGATTTTGAGTATCGTTTGGAGAATTTAGTCTGTGTTCTAGTTATTTTTTTTACAACTGAAAGAGTTTAATTTTATATTTTCTATAATGCTTAAAATATGGGGTTGGTATATGAATTGATGTAGCATATATCAATCATTTTTTATTGGTTTTGGATGTTAATTTCCCATGAGGGTAACTATTACACTCACGACCACGAGTTTGTTGATGTATTGATTTCCATAAACTTGGGAAGATGTTACCTCATCGGAGAGCGCATTGTGGTCTTTACCAATTATAAGACCCTAAAGTATGTTTTCTCCTATAATGAATTAAACATATTTCATCATTAGTGGATTGAGTTCTTATAGGATTACAACTTTTAGATTTCTTATACACCTAGAAAGGAAAATTTTGTGGTTGATGTGTTGAGTAGGAAGTCGTGCGGTGATGTAGTGTGTGAATAAGGTGATTCCTAGAAAGTAATGGATAAACATTCAGCATTACATCTGTATATAGAAGATTTTGGAGGAATATGATTTCTCTTTTAGGTGATGGTTAATTCATATCTGTTGTATATTGTGGAGTAATCCTTATTGTGGGATCTTGAGGGGGAGTTCTAGAGAGATAAAGTTGTTTTTGGGGAGGCCCCTGACAGTTGGTCTCAAGATGAAAAACATTGGGTGTTTTTACAAGGAATAATTTTTGTTCCTATATAGATGTGTGATGCAGTTCATAGGGAGATCCATAGTTCACACATAATGGTACATCCATTTGTGAAAAATATGTAACAATCTTTTAAAGGTCAGTTTTGGTGACCTGGGTTAAAGAGTGTTGTTGAAGAGTTTAGATCTTGATGTTTAGTCTGTCAGAAGATGATTGTCGAGAAATGTGTTCCTAGTGGTTTTCTTTATATGTTATATGTTCCTAGTTATATATTCGTGGACATCATTATGGTTTTATTTAGTCATTTTTCTTGAGCTCAGGGAGGCGATGATGCTATATGGGAGGTAGTGGATCATATGAAAAAATCATCCCACTTTATAGAAATCAAGGAGTCGAGATCAGTGGCAGTTTTTTTGAGGAAGTACTTAGAGGAGGTGATGACATCCCATAGAGTCCCAAGGATGATAATTTATGATTGGGATCCTCATTTTACATACAGGTGTGGATAGGTCTCCAGAATAATTTTTTTTCTCAACTATTCCTTATCTCTATTTTCATCTCAAGAAGCATGGTCAGATATAGTAGTCCATGTAGACTCATAATGAAATGTTGTTCTCTTGTGTCATAGATTTTGGAGGTTTTTCAATGAGGAATATACTCTTGGTTGACTTCACATAAAATAACATTTTTCACCCCCCCCCCCCCCCATCAGCATGGCTCTCATTGAAGTCTTGTATGGCCGAATGTTTTGTTCTCTATTATGTCGGACTGGGGTCGGAGAGTATAAAATTATCTGACATGAACTAGTATAGAATACGACAAAGATAGTTCATGTGATTAAATAGAGGATGAATGTATAACAAGATCATCATAAATCCTATTTCAATCATATAAAGATAATTATGGAGTTTATAATTGGGGATCACATGTTTCTAAAGGCAACTCTCTGTTAAAGGAAGTGATCATCTGGTCATTGGAGTAAAATCTATCCTTGGTTTGTTGGGCTTGTAGAGTTTTTGGATCATGTTGGATCCTTATCTCATTGATTAGTACTTACCCCATATATGATCTAGATACATGACATTTTTATGTGTCTCAACTCCTTAGTTATCTTTATGATGAATCTCAAATTATCGATTGGTGAGAGATCGATGATGGCGATGAATTGTCCTTCAAGGAGCGGCCTTTAGAGATCTAGGACCACAAGGATAATGTGTTTTGCAGCCATGAAATCCCCTTGGTTTGTGTGTTGTGGCTACACGGTGGTGTGGAGGAGTGTACTGGGTTATGTTAGTTAGAAATACACACTTATTACCCTGATCTATTTTATGTTTATATCTTCTCCTGTATTTTTTTTCATTTTGTGGTTATAGAAATTTCTATTTTGAGATGGATTTATTTTTTTCCTTGTTTTTTCTTACTCTCTTTAGAGATGTATATCCATATAAATGTTGTTTGGGAGATTTTTTAGTTGTTGCATGGTTTTGAGCTTGTTCCTCAAGGGAGGTGGTGGCTCTTATTGTAGAGCATGTTTTGATATGTATCTAGTGGGATGGATATTCAGATAAACCATTTTCTATATCCTATCTAGGTTGGTTTTGGATTCTTGAGGATGAGAATATTTTGATTGGTATCTCATTTATTTTCCCAAATCCATGTTGGTCGACCGTTTTTCTGCTTTCAAATATTGAAGTGACTAACGGAGGCTCAGAAGAAGATTAAAGATGACCAGGAAAGTAAAATATAGAAAATGGGGGGATTACATGTCATGTAATTGAATTACATGATGCGAAATCATATTTTACAAGTTATCATAAAGGTTTTGTAACATGAAATTAGGTATCATGGAATGTATGTTTTCGAGGTTTAATAAAAATAAGGCATTACAACTATCTGTTTTTTGGTGGAAACCAACCTTGAGGCATTACATAATGTGAAAGGTGATTTCACATAATGTAATCCCCTATTGTTGAATGTTTTAAAAATATTTGACCCGCATTTTTTTTCAGAAACCATATAGATTTAATGACCTCTCTCGACTCCTGGGGACCCAACGACTCCCCCTTTATCATTTGAGGATTCCTTCATACTTGATCTATTAACTGCTTCCATCCTTTGACCTTTATTTGATATAAGGTATGATCTACCTCTATTCTTATGGTTTCTTCAATCCATTTCTTCACATATATCCTTGAAATTTGATAGCATGTGATCTATGTGGTTCTAATAGTGTTTCTTTCAGTTGTTGTTGGTTTGGTGGTAACACAACATCCTTGGTTTGATGCAATTGTTATAGGATAGGTGATCATGATACTTTGTGTTGATTTTTTCTTGTGAGAATAACATCATTGACTATTTTGAGTTAGGTATTCATTTATTCTCTATTTATTTATGTGTAATTATAGAGTTATCATGATTTATCCACATTGATTCAAATGTAATTGAACAATTTGAGTACTTGAACTAGATTAAATAATTTCTATTAATCACATAGTGATGTTGTTTCTTTATATTTTGATAATAGATTTCCAATTGATTTTCCAGATAGTGTTTTATCTATAAATTTATTGGTATAACAAGTTGTTCTCAATAGTAATTGGTAAATAACTTAATACATGAATTAATTGATAATTAATTAGATAATTGGTTAAAGAGGCATTTTTAATAAATCTAGTTATTGTTGTAGTTTGGTGTTAATCATGTTCATGCAGATTTTCATGTTTAATTGATTGGTTAATGAACCTGTAGAATGTTTATTCATTTTTATAATGGAATTAAAGGCTTATAAAATTAATTTTTTAATTAATATATGGTATCTTTTGATATCTTGTTACATAGGTTTCCTGTAGTTGTAACATATGAATAATGAATCGTTTAATCCAAGATGGAATAAATAATTGATTTTGTGATAAAATAAAATTCCTTTATTGGCCATGAGTCTCCCGTTCTCTTATAAAGTTTGAATACATTGTTCATTAGATCCCGAAAACATTATTGAGTGTGAAGGATGAATTCCTTGTTTTAGGGCCAAGATATCATTTCTTTTTTTGTTTCATACTTCTTATGATGTGACGTGGGCTTGTGATGGCTGAGCCTACAAGGCTATTGTGGTTTTGGGGGCATGGAGGCCCAGATGTGATATAAACCAATGATGCCTGATCCTAGAGAGATTTTATAGGGTGAGGGGAAGGGAGGTTCGGTTTTTATTGAATAAGTTGATTCTAGGAGTGGCGAGACACACCAGGATATGCATGTGGTGTCGGGGAGGCCACTGAAGATGATGGAATGGGGTGAATATAGGCTTACCAATTAATGTGTAATTTTGATTCTTATTGAATATTTTGTTTTTTTATCTTATTTACTATCCCCACTGTTTGAGGTAGATGATCTTACTTACTCCCCTTCCAAGGGAGGCTCGGATGCATAGGGTATTCCATTTTCTTTCTTTATTTAGCTTTTCTAGTTGGATGGGTATATTATATAGCTATAGTTGGCAACGAATCGATGGGAAGTTCATCTAAACACCATTTTGAGCCCCTTTTGTTTGGTATCTCATAATGTTTTTATTGAATACGTATAAATATGGGAAATGATAATGATGTTCAATAAATAAATAAATAATGTTTAACATGTGGGGTTGGATTTTGTTTGGATGAAATGTTGATGTTGTTTCTTGGAGAAACCGTGGACTCTGTTTAATTATGTGTGGGGGGAATGGATCCATTTTTTGTGATGATAATAAAAATAAATTTTTAATTGTTAATGGTTAATTAATGGATAAATAATTATTTAACATAAATTTCAACTGATAAAAATGGATAAAGTAATTTAATTTATCTCTATAAATGTTTGTGTTCTTATACGATATCTAGTCTTAGAAATGGAATCCAAGAGTTGGAGATACGTTAGCAGCATATGAGTCTAAGACTGTGTTATTCCCGTAATGTCATTGTGAGATATATTATACAATGTAATTTCTATGTTTTTATTTTTTAATCCACCATGTTGGTTTAGAAAACTGACACCTTGGAGATTCTGAGCCCTTAGGGGGTTTTCCCCAAAATCCCAGTGGGAGGATGGATGTCTGACTAACCACTTTGGCCCCACTATTGTCTCTTGGTAGTTATTTTTGTCTGTATGCATGCTGGGTATTTTTCACCATATATGTGTTTATAGTGTTGTAATGGATTGTGGTTATTCAAAAAAATTTATTTCAGATATGGTTTTCTAATTTATACTATATGTATAACGTGTATGGGATGTGATGGATTTAGGATCATTACTCAGTGTATGGGTTGTAATGGCTTGAAGAAAAAATACATGATTTATGATACACATTATAAAGGATATAGTGTATACAATAAACTACTATCTTAATTTGGTTATGTTGATGTGGAGGTGTGATGAACGAGGTGTACATTGATGCATAAGGTTTATGTTGTCGTACTTAACCCAGGTGTCTATGGGTAACCATTTTGGAGAGAGATGGTAAACATGTGCATCATTGGGGAAAAGTGGAAAACCAGTGGGAAATTTGTAGTTCGGTACCCTTGATATTCATTATTATATGATATTATCTTTTATGCGATACATTTTGAGATTTTCCATGGAGAGGTTTGGAATTAATATACTGGTTTTGGTGATTAGTTAGTTTTTCATGTTATTCACTATGCTTTAGCATTATTTCTTTAAATTTTTATGACATTTTCCAAGGAGGATCCTACTGAGTATAATTTTATACTCACTGTACAAATATATACTCTTTTTTCGGTCATTTGAAGAAGGTTGGAGATCAAGTAGGTTACTACTAGCTTATAGGTTGTAGGAGCTATTTGGGAACATTGTTTGTTGTCTTCTTTACATTATTTTTGTACTTGTTATTTTTCCTTTTAGTTGCAGTAGTCACTACATGACATTTTATTTCTGTACATGGGTTTCTTCTATATCATAGTCTTAGAAGTGGTTGTTGGATTATATCTTATCTTTATCCTTTGTATGTGTTTCTCTTATTGTTAATTCCTCTCATCTGCATGATTATTTTACCTTTGTTACTAGTCACCAACCTAGGGCCTTCTAAAGGCGGGACTCGGGGGGTTCACTATCTCTCTTGTTCCATTACTGACCTAGGTGGGTACACTTTGTGGGGAAGGTTTTGTGACATATAGGCTAAAGAATAGTATCATATCTAATGGAAAATCCATTGTCTTAAACTCCCCTATGATGATAACTCCTTCAATAATGATTTTAAAAATTATTGGAATTATTACAAAAATTATTAATAGTATCAAAGGATGAGTATAAACCATTATAAGTAATTTGTTGGTTAATTAAGTGATAATTATATTTCATTTAAAGGGAAATATGAGCATTAAATTTTACTACTATAGTACAATATGAAGACCAGTTAATGTGATAGTTTATCATTATTTTTGTTGTTTAGGTGGAGGTAATAAAGTTATAATTCAGACTCTTATTATGATATTACCGAAATTGTAATTTTATAAAATTAATTTTTTTATATTTTGATAAAAAAATATTTATTATAATTTTATAAATTTTACATAAATGTTATTTTTATGAAAAAATTGTTATAAAAGACTTTCATAAATGTTAATATAATATATCAAAGTATAATGTAATTTTATAACTATATGGATGTTTATTATCTTATAAAAACAATTAATTATTAATAAATACTAATTATAATTATTTAAAATATAGAAAACACAAATTTATATAATTAACATGAAAAATTAAATATAAATTTTTGACAAATCATATCAAAAGTTCTTTATATTGAATTTATGGTCATTTTCTAAAAAAAGGCGATTTTTGGGGAAAAGGTTAAAATTATAAAATATTTTTTCATGATTTATTATATTGAACATGTAATATGGATTATAGGTATATATTACATCTTCCTGATTTATTTATGAAATATTTTTCCAATGACTAATAATTATTATTATTTATTTAAATGTACTATGTAACTATAATCTATGATACTAAAAGTATCAATGTCTTCTTGATTTATTTATGAAATATTTTTTCAATGATTTAGGTACAAAATAATATATAAAAATTAAGATCCCCATAGTTGGTATTAATAGAATGTTTTGTTAGTTTTATAAATTATTAACAAAAAAACATTTTCAAGAACTTAATGGATAATTTAAAATATAGGATATCTTCCACAAATTATGGTGAAGTGTAATGAGAGTAGTTTCTAAGAAATAAAATCCCTATATGGATGTACACAAAAATGTCGATCTAGTATAGTTGTACATGTGGGTAATATCCCAGAGTATTATTGAATGGTTATTAACTCGATTGGCACTTATTTTATGAAAAAATGGAATTTTCATACACCTTGTATTACAATCCGAATGTATATTTTTTTCTTGTTATATTATTTTTAAGAACAATCATAAAATAATGAATATAATGTGAAACTTTTTATTTTTTTAAGAATGAAAATATTAAATTATATTATCCTAGACATCCTATTTTATTAAAACATTATTATTAAACTCTCCATTTTGATTTATTATCATAATTATTTTTAAAGGTATTAATTTTCTTTTTTATATTTTTATTTTATTAAAATTCCTCTAAATTTAAGGGCCCTGATTAAAAACTAATGAAATGGGATATGAAAAAATTTTAATCACACTGTGTTTAAATCCACAATATAAAAATTTATAAATATTTTTTCCCATGTTAAAAATAATAACAAACTATGTAGAGAATGTAGCTTCACCTTTGAGGGAACAACTATCCTTTTAATTCTTTATGAGATAACACTTACCTTTTTCTAGAGGATATTATGACATATGGATTTAATAACTATTTTTAAATACTATAGAAATTATACTTTTAATTTTCTATTTTTATAAAAAAAAGATAACTTATATAGTAAAATATCTCATAAAGGGAGAAGCAAATCAATGGTGGGTGTTAATCAAAATTAGAAATAATATATATTAAGTTAACTCTATGATGTGGGAATACATTAAAAATATAATTTTCAATTATTAGTTTCCTCATACCCCAAGAAAAAATATTCTATGGGAATTCCATGATTTGAATCAATAGAATAGTGTACGTATAGAATTTTATGAGATGAAATTTATAAGAATATCTTCCTATTCTTTCAGATTTTTCATCAATGTTGATGGAATGATTTACCAATTCATTGTTGGTATTACACCTCATGTTAAAAAATTGGAATTCCAAGACACTTAGTGCTATGTGTAAATAGTAAGTTGTACTCTCATGGGGAATATGGAATTTGAAGATACCTAGTGTTCTTATAGAAATAATGATGTAAAATGAAAGATATAGAAAAAAATTGGGAATAATACAATCAATGAAATGGAAGGGAAGAAATTACAACATCTATTGGGTGAAAAATATGGTAAATGGTACTTGAGGAATTGTCATCATGGAAGTTGGAAGTGCTAAAATGAATAAATTTTTGCCACATCATTCAAAAATTTTGACATGATGAAAATCGTCCAATTATGAATGTGAATTACAAGGGGAAGGTAGGTAATGTTGGGTACCCTTTATATTCATTATTATATGATATTATCTTTTATGTGATACTTGTTGAGAGATTCCATGGTGAGGATGGGACTTAGTATACTTGTTTTGGTCATTAGATAGTTTCACATGTTGTTCACTATGCTTTAGCATTATTTATTTACATTTTCATGAGATGTTAAATACAGGATCCTACTATCACGACCCGTCCCCTGAGGCCCATATCGTGACTACCCCAAGACCATCTTCCATAAGCGAGGGGTTGGCGACTTGAACCAAAGGCGTAATTCCCTAAAACTGGGAAGGCATTGCCTTTATAAATCGTAAACACACACAAGCAGAGTACAATCAGAAGTAAACACTAAGTTAAAACTATATAACAAGAGTACTGAAAGTAAAGGGGGCTAGAATATGAGCCCAACAGTAATTAAAAATACAAATGAAAACAAGTACAACTGAAAAGGGACAAATAGTTGAAAGGTGGAAGGAGCTTCTGGATCATCCTTCGGGGTTCCTACATGAAGGGTAGGTACAGATGGCCTCCTCAGCACTCCACGTCTGTCAGAATGCACTATGTACCAAAATGTCGTAAGGTCCACCTCCAGGTACTGTCCCATATGGGCGCTCTCAGCCTCCATCAGCATTGTCCGCCGTCTGCATCCAACACAACGAGGTGCGGGCATAGCCCGTGTAGGGGTGAGTATAACGATACTCAGTAGTGACCCCAATACCCTCAAGGTCTCACAAAATCCAACAAGGATAAACCACAAAGTAAGATTTCAATGGATAAACATTACTTAGAAATATTCCCATACATATAGATAAGTTATCAAGTAACACATCTCAATCATGAGGAAAACATGAAGGTCATTCACTCAGCTCAAACTAGGATTTTTCATTAACGAAACCACGACTACTAGAGAAATCCTCCTCTGTCGAGTACAGTGGCCCTGTCACAACTCTGAGGTGCTACTCACTAACCTTAGACTGCTGAGGTACTCCTCCTTTCGAGTACTGCGGGTCTGCTACCAAAACGGGCACTCCGTCTGCTATGGGTCTGCTACCAAACCAGGCACTCCCCCTAATAGCCGTCAGAGGTACACATCCTATCGAGTACAGCGGGTCTACTGCCAAGCCAGGCTCTCCATCCGCGATGGGTCTGCCACCAAACTGGGCGCTCCGTCTACTCGGCTAGTCGAATCACTCCAAGTCGAATCGGTCAAGTAGTCGTTAGTTCCACAGATACTAGGTCTATGTACTCTGTCTGCTCATCTCTGGGAGGATCCACCCCATGATCTACTTGTCAATAATCCAAGTGTCACGAAGTCTCATGGGGAAGTATCTCAAAGGACCGCCATATAATAGGGGTCTCAACGCAATAGACGTCGCGTCAATCGGACGGTCGATCTGTGAGTTATTAGCATTTTAGTCTTAGGGACCCGGTTGGATTCATGTACTAACCAACCTGACCATGACTCAACTATAGCCCAAACTCCAGTGGGGTATACTCAAAGGAAAGGCTATGCTACAAGAATACCAGCACCGCTGACAGTTCGTCAAACGGACGTCCGGGGCCAAAGATATGGCCCAAGAAGGTAATGGGTCAGTAATGGGCCCTGGTCCGGTCCGACCCGGTCTGCGTCGACCTGGTCAGACTCGTTGGGTCTGACTCGGCCCATTGGTCGGGTCAGCCCACTATGTTTTGACCTGGTCCGCTGGGCCCGGACCAGCGAACAGCGAGGGCGGTTCGGCCCGATAGTCGCCATGTAGGCGGCTCGGTAACTCGACCCGGGAGACGGGGCTGGTTCGACCAGTGACACTGTGGGGGCGCCGCGGGCTGGTTCAGCAAGCTAGTGGCCGGGAGGCCAGCGGGCATGCCACATGGGGAGCGGTCTGGCTGGCTGGTCACCGATAGGCCGCGGTGCACCTGTCAGGGCATGGGTGCGCCGGGCAGGGCGTGTGGGTGCCGAGAAGGGTGTCGGACGCCAGGCAGTGCGTGGGGGCCTGCCAAGCGGTGCATGGGGGCACATCGGGCAGTGCGACATGGCGTAAAAGTGTTTCGGGCAGGACGGCAGGGTGCCGCGAGGTGCAGGGCAGGGTGTCGAGGCACCGGGCAGCGTGTGGGGGCACGTTGGGCAGCACGGAAGGGCACCGGGGGGCACCGGGCAGGGCTTCGGGGGGCTCCGAGTAGGGCGTCAGGGCATCGTGGGGTGTTGGGCAGGGTGTCGGGGCGCCGGGCAGTGCGCGTAGGCACGCCGAGCAGCGCGGTAGGGCACCGGGGGCGCCGGGAAGGGCGGCAGGGCACCGGGGGTGCGTCGGGGGGCATCGGGCAGCGCGGGCAGGGTGCCGAGGGGCGCCGGCTGCGCGGGGAGGGCGCCGCGGGGGGCGCCGGTGTTCGCCGGGCAGGCCGGGCAGCACTCCAGGGGGCACAGGTAGGTCGGCCAGCATTTCGGTGAGAAGCAGATAGGCTGAACAACGCGCCGGTGGGGCACGGGCAGGCTGGGAAGCATGCAGGGGCGCGGGTCAGGCACTGCTTGGTTGGCGGGGCGGTTCGCGGAGGCCGCGGGTAGCGCGGACTTTGTTCACTATCTTCGTCGCTGTCTCCACTTTTCCGCTTTGTAGTATACCACAAAGAAATCGACGGAGAGTGTCAGGCCATGTGAGGTTGGCTTGAACTCTCCGCGTTTAAGGTGATAACAATTGAATGTTCACAATCCATAAAGAGAATGTCGGAGAATGAGAAATAAACCAACACAAATCCCCTACCATTAATTCACCGATAGTCGTTCATTGAAAAAGTCGCGGGAAGAGGAGATCGTCTCATTGATGTCGGGAGGATGTGACATCATTGTTGGGAACTTTCATCGCGGGCGGCGTCTTCCCTTTCCTTGCCTTAGTTGAAGGAGGAAGAAAATGGTGTCGATCTTCAGTGGAAGGAGCGTTCTTCACGTTCTACATTGAGAGGATGAAGTTCACCCTCATGTTCCACCCAAATCTCCTCCCTCAAGGTTAAGCAATCTCTACCAAATTTTATGCCAACCACAAAAATAATAGACTAACTATTATTTTAAAATGGTTGGAAAGAATTCAAAATAATTCGAAAATGAGCCAATTAATTAATTGCAAGGGTTAAGTTAATTAATTGTGGGAGAGTTGGTACAAAAAATGAAGGGAAAGGTGGAGAGTTACAAGGGGGTTAAGAATTTTAAGGGTTTCATGGTTGGTGGCTCCATAAATGGGGAGTTGAGGGGTTAGGTGCTCATGTGGGCACCACCACACATTATCCTCTAATGGGAGGTAATATGGGGTGTGGGACCCACCTCCAACTCCTCTTTGGAGAAGATAACCACCCCCTTAACAAAAATTATGTAACACATAATTTTTATTTATTTGAATAAGAAATCCCAAAATTTAACTTCTTCTCCCGACCAAACACAGCTGCGGTAAAGGTCCCCTTAGGCAAATACCAATGCTGCAAGTTCATCGGTGTCCTCGGTTTTAAATTCTGAGCACCGGTTCAAAAGATAGAAAAACTGGCAAGTATGTTTACTGAACGTACCCAAACTAAACTTCAGAAAATGATTCTGGGCACACCAGGCCTCAGAATCAGGTGACGTCAGAAACTGCGAACTCGTAAAATTCCAATGAATTTAAGAAAAAAATAATTTAAATTTACTGCTCTTTACATTACCCCCACCTCGGGGAATTACGTCCCTTTAAAGCTAAAACACACACTAGGGAAACAAAAGAGGGTACTAAGCACGTATCTGAGCCTCCCGCTCCCATGTGCTCTATTGGAGGTTCCCATGCTGCCAGTGAATGTGCACTATAGGAATCGACTGTCCATGTAGGACCTGTTCCTGTCGATCCTTGATCTCCACTGGGACCTCCATGAAAGTCTCCCCGTCATCGATTTCTATCTCCCTATGGTCGATGATGTGGGATGGGTCATGCACATATCTCCTTAGCTGAGATACGGGAAAGATGTCAGGCACCCGATACAACTGAGGTGGAAGGGCCAAGCGGTAATCCACCTTACCTACTCTGGTGAAGAAATGGAGGAGTGACTACAAGAGACTATAGATATGATGAACCATCTCTATCCTTAAACGATATATGTAAGGAAGTTAGATACTCTGTCGCCTCTCCTAGCAATTGAATACCAGGCCTCTTGCTAAGCGCATCTGCAACAACATTCCCCTTCCCAGGAGTATAGACTATCTCAAAGTCATAGTCTCGGAGGAACTCAATCCATCGTTGTTGTCTTAGGTTCAGGTCCTTCTGAAAGAATACATACTTGAGACTATTGAAATTAGAGTAAACCATAAACCGTTCACTCAACGAACTATGGGTGAGACTAGGCAATTGTAAAGAACTCAACTACCCCCTTCTTCGCCTACATTCTACCAAAGCTGCTGAGATTTCTCTTTTGCCTAAAAGAGAAATCTTGTCTCATCCCATGGATGAACCATTTAATTTTCTTAATACAATCAATCTTGATATGAACGATACTAATTCATTCCATGGAATACGTCGTAAGGCCTCGACGCTACTACCAAGAGATCCAACTGTTACTCTCACCTCCAAGGGTTGAGTCACACTTTCGGCATCAGTGTGTGGTCACTGGGTCTCCTCCAGTAGAAATCTCGAATGTGAGGGTCAAGTCAACATTTTTTAACTGGAACCTCTTAGTATTAACCACATAAAAGTAAGTAAAGCAAACTTCCCAAGAAAAAGTATCTTCTATTACTACAGCTCAAAGTACAAAGACATCAAGCAACCACAATCAACGACATCAACAAATCTAGAAGCATCATGAACAAAAGCCTCTATGCCTGGAACTAATCCCGCTCTTGTCCACCTACTTCCGGAGCTCCATGGTCATATTATTTAGCTACCTGAAGTTGTGCTCTCCCATTTCCACTTGTTCCCTAAAGTCGGGGTGGACCTCCTGGTGGTGGTGGTCGCAACACCTCGAAGCATCATCCACCACCAGCTGCACGGCCAGCTCCTCTGCCACGGTCTCCTAGTCCTTGTGGTCCTCCATGATCGAACCTCTACCTATGCCTGGGATTTCCTTCATCTATCTTCTGATCATCTGTATGGAGAGTCAGACAGTCACGTGCCATGTGACCAAGACTGCCATAGGAGTAACACTGTCCACTCCTGGTTTGACTCGCTTTGTTTCCATCCTAGATGCCCCGTAAAACCGATCCTGAGTCGTGCAGTTTTCCACCTATAGGCCAGGTCCTCTTGGACCTCTATGTCATCTGTCTACTACTAGCTGTTGAAGACTCTGCTGCATGTCAGCTAGTGGTGGGTCTCGCTGCTGGAGACTGCTCAACAAGGAAACTCTCCACTAGGAGGGCTTTCTCCAACACCGTCGTCTGTGTCAGGATTCTGTGAAAGATAACTGAAGCTCTGATCTCTTGTCTGAGTCCCTGCTCAATGGTTCAGGACCTGAAGAACGGGTCTCGTATCATATCAGTGGAGTAGCGTGAGAGGTCGGTGAACCTTGCTGAGTACTGCGCCACTGACATGCTACCTTATTGTAGATGCAGTAGCTCATGTATCTGCACTGCTCAAAGGGTGGCTGGAACAAACTCCGCCCGGAACAGGCTCTCAAAGTCTACTCGTAGAAGTAACGCATCAGCATGCATCTGGAGAATCAGGCTCCACCATCTGACTACTACTGCCTAAAGGAGGTTGGAAGCAAGGATCACCATGAAATTGGAAGGTGTCCCTACCAGTCTGAAGACTCTCACCACAGCCTCCATCCAATCCTCAGCCGCCTGTGGGTCTGTCTCTCCCTGGAACCTGGGAGGCCTCTAGCACTGGAACTCATGAAACACGCTCAAGCGGCGTGCATCGTCTGCTACTGGTGCTGGTGTAATTGGTTTCCCAATGGGAAGTAGTACCATTGGTGCCTCCTCAAGTGCCTCAACTGGAAGAGGGCCCGGTACTGAGGCCTCATCGCTCGGCGGGTTGTCAGTACGTACAACTCTCGAGGCTCTAGTTGGTCGTTCGCAGGGAGGCATCCTGAAAGAAACAGATGTGACATGGTCAAAATACTATACCTCGTGAGATGACTCAGTTTTAGCTGACATAAAGAGAACTTTTTAAAACACACATGCAATCAGTGTTTTTGTGCACTGAGTCAGAAATCAGAAGTCAGGGTCCTTGTGTATGGATACGGCAGTTGCCCGCACCAACACTGGACTCGCTGGACTGAAAACCACACATAGTACCCTTAACACTATTGATCCACAGAAAAGAAATATCAAAGTCCTAAGTTCTGTGATAGAACTCTCTCTTATGATACCAATTTGTCACGACCCGTCCCCAGGGGCCCGTATCGTGACTACCCTAAGCCCGCCTTCCATAAGCCAGGGGCTAGCAACTAGGTTCAAAGGTATAATTCCCTAAAACTAGGAAGGAATTGCCTTTATAAATCATAAACACACAAAACCATGGTACAATTGGAAGTAAACACTAAGAAAAAACTGTATAACAAGAGTACTGAAAGTACAGGTGTCCAGAATACAAGCCCAACAGTAAAGTACAAATACAACTGAAAACAAGTACAATTGAAAAAGGGATAAAGAACTGAAAGGTGGAAGCAGCTCCTGGATTGTCCTCTGGGGTTCCTACCTGAAGGGTAGGTAAAGATGGCCTCCTCATCACTTCACATCCGTCAGACTCCACCGTGTACTGAAACATCGTAAGGTCCACCTCTGGGTACTGTCCCATCCTGGCGCTCTCGGCCTCCGTCAGCGCTGTCCGTCATCTGTATCCAACACAACGGGGTGCGGGCTTAGCCAGTGTAGGGGTGAGTATAAAGATACTCATTAGGGACCCAAAGACCCTCAAGGTCTCACAAAATCCAACAAGGATAAACCAAAAAGTAAGATTTCAATGGATAACCATTACTTAGATATATGCCCATACATATGCCTAAGTTATCAAGTAACCCATCTCAATCATGAGGAAAACACAAAGGTCATTGACTCAGCTCAAACTAGGATTTTTCATTAACGAAACCATGGATGCTGAAGAAATCCTCCTCTGTCGAGTACAGTGGCCCTGTCATGAATCTGAGGAACTACTCACTAACCTTATACTACTGAGGTACTCCTCCAGTCGAGTACCTCGGGTCTGCTACCAAACCGGGCGCTCCGTCCGTTGTGGGTCTGCCGCCAAACCAGGTGCTCTCCCTAATAGCCGTCAGAGGTACTCCTCCTATTGAGTACCATGGGTCTGCTTCCAAGCCAGGCACTCTGTCTTCCATGGGTCTTCTTCAAAACCAGGCACTTCATCCACTAATCTAGTCGAATCACTTCGAGTCGAATCGGTCAAGTAGTCGTCAGGTCTACAGCTACTAGGTCTCTGCACTCTGTCTACTCATCTTCGGGAGGATCCACTCCAAGAGCTATTGGATGATACTCCAAGTGTCACGAAGACTCATGGGGAAGTATCTCAAAGGATCACCACATCATAGGGGTCACAACACAACAGACGGCACGTCAATCGGACGCTCGATCTATGAGTTATTAGCATTTTAGTCTTGGGGGCCCGGTTGGATTCTTGTACGAACCTACCTGACCATAACTCAACTATACCCCAAACTCTAGTGGGGTATACTCAAAGGGACGGATATGATCCAAGAATACTAGTGCCACTGACGGTTCGTCAAACAAACGTCTGGTGCCAAAGATATGGCCCAAGAAGGTAATGGGGCAGTAATGGGCCCGGGTCCGGTCCGACCCAGGCAGACCGACTCGGGCCAACCTAGTCTGGGACGAACAGATCTGGGTGGACCCGGTCAGACTTGCTGGGTCTGACCCGGCCCATTGGGGGGGTCAGCCAGCTATGTTTTGACCCGGCCCGCTGGGCCCGGCCCAGCAGACCGCGAGGGCGGTTCTGGCCGATAGTCGCCACGTAGGCGGCTCGGTAACTCGGTCGGGGATACCGGGTCGGTTCAACTAGCGACACCGCAGGGGCGCCGTGGGCTGGTTCAGTAGGTCGGTGGCCGGAAGGCAAGCGGCCAGGCCGCACGGGGCGCGGGTAGGCTGGCTGGTCAACGATAGGCCACGGGTGCACCAGGTAGGGCACGGGTGTGCCGGGCTGGGGCATGGGTGTCGGGCAGGGTGTCGGACGTCGGGAAACACACGAAGGCATGTCGGGCAGTGCAGCAGGGCTCCAGGGGGCACCGCGGGGTGCCGGGCAGTAATCCGCGGTGCCAGGCCTGGCACAGGGGCACGCCGGGCAGCACGGCATGGCGCCGGGGGGAGCCGGGCAGGGCGGTAGAGCACCGGGGGGTGCCGGGCAGGGTGTCGTGGGGAGCCGGGCAGGGTGTTGGGGTGTCGGGAAGCGCTCTGGGGTGCGCCGGGGTGCACCGGGCAGTGCGGGTAGGGAGCCGCAGGGCACCGACAGCACGGAAAGGGTGCCACGAGGAGCCTGCAGCGTGGGCAGGATGTCGCGGGGGGCGTCGGGGTGCATCGGGTAGGCCAGGCAGCACACCAGGGGGCGTGGGTAGGCCGGGCAGAGTGCTGGTGAGGTGCGGGAAGGCCGGCCAGTGCAACGGCAAGGTGCGGGCAGGCTGGGCAGTGCGCCGGGGTGTGGGTCTGGCGTTGCTTGGTCGGCGGGGCGGTCCGCAGAGGTTGTGGGTAGCGTGGCATTTGTTCTCCATCTTCATCGTTGTCGCCACTTTGCCGCTTCCTAGTACACCATAAATAAATCGATGGAGAGTGTCGGTCCGTGTGAGGTTGGCCCAAACTCTCCATTTTTAATGTGATAACAATTGGATGTTCACAATCCATAAATAGAACGCCGTAGAACGAGAACTAAACCAACACAAATCCCCCTACCTTTAATTCGTTGGTAGTCATTCGTTGATGATGTCGCGGGAAATGGACGTCGTCTCTTTGATGTCGGGAGGAGGTGACATCGTCATTGGCGATGTTATTCGCGGGCAGTGTCTTCCCTTTTCTTGTCTTGGTTTAAGGAGGAAGAAGACATCGTCGATCTTCGGTGGAAGGAGCGTTCTTCGCATTCTACGTTGAGAGGATGAAGTTCACCCTCAAGTTCCACCCAAATCTCCTCTCTCAAGGTTAATAAAATCTCCACCAAAGTTTATTCCAACCACAAAAATAATAGACTAACTATTATTTTAAAATGGTTGGAAAGAATTCAAAATAATTCGAAAAGGATCCAATTAATTAATTTCAAGGGTTAAGTTAATTAATTGTGAGAGATTTGGAAAAAAAAATGAAGGGAAAGGTGGAGAGTTACAAGGGGGTTAAGAAGATTAATGGTTTCATGGGTGGTGGCTCCATAAATGGGGAGTTTAGGGGTTAGGTGCTCGTGTGGTCCCCACCACACATTATCCTCTCATGGGAGGTTATGTGGGGTGCGGGCCCCACCTCCAACTCCTCTTTGGAGAAGATAACCACCCCCTTAACAAAAATTATGTAACACATAATTTTTATTTATTTTAATCAAAAATCCCAAAAATTAACTTCTTCACCCAACCAAATGCAATTGTGGTAAAGGTCCCCTTAGGCGAATACCGATGCTGCGAGTTCATCGGTGTCCTTGGTTTTCAATTCCGAGCACCAGTTAAAAAGATAGAAAACCCCGCACATTTGTTTACTGAACGTTCCTGAACTAAACTTCAGAAAATGATTCCAGGCGCACCAGGCCTCAGAATCAGGTGTCATCAGAAACTACGGACTCGTAAAATTCCAAAGAATTTAAGAAAAATAAAATTCTTGAAATTTATGGGTATTTACACCTAATGAGTATACTTTTATACTCACCATACAAATATATAAACTCGTTTTCATATCAGTTGGAGAAGGTTGGAGATCAAGATGGTTACTACTATCTTATGGGTTGTAGGAGCTGTTTGGGCATCGTTGTTGTTGTCATCTTTAGATTATTTGTTTACTTGTAATTTTCCTTTTAGTTATAGTAGTTACTGTATGACATTTTAAATGTGTACATGGGTTTCTTCTAGGTTGTAGTCTGAGAAGGGGTTGGTTGGTTTATATCTTATCTCTATCCTTTGAATGTTTTTCTCTTATTGGTAATGCCTCCCATCAACATGATTATTATACCTTTGGTTCCAGTCACCAACCGAGGGCCTTCTAGAGGTAGGACTCAGGGGTTCACTATCTCTCTTCTTCCATTACCTACCTAGGAGGGTACACTTTGTGGGGAGGGTTTTGTGACGTATACTCTAAATAATAGTATCATAACTAATTGAAATTCCATTTTCATGAACTGTATTATGATGATCATTCCTTACATAATGATTTTAAAAATTATGGGAATCATTATGAACCATTATAAGTAATGTGTTAGCTAATTGAGTAACAATTATAGTGCATTTAAAGGGAAGTATGAGCATTAAATTTTACAACTAAAGTACAATATGAATATTGGTTAATGTGATAGTTTATCATTATTATTTTTTGTTAGGTAGATTAAATAAAGTTATAATTCAAAATTATATTATGATATAACTGGAATTTTAATTTTATAAACATAATTTTTTTATATTTTGATAAAAAATTATTTATGATAATTTTATAAATTTTACAGAGATGTTATTTTTATGAAAAACTGTTATAAAATACTTTCATAAATGATAAAAGAAAATACCAAAGTACTATGTAATTTTATAACTATCGGTATATTTATTATCTCATAAAAAACAATTCATTAGTAATAAATAATTATTATTATTTATAATATAAAAAACACAAATTTATATAATTAACATGAAAAATTAAATATCTGTTTTTGAAAAATCATATAAAAGTTTCTTATATTGAATTTATTGTCATTTTCTCAAAAAAAGAAGATTTTTTGGGAAAAGGAAAAAATTATAAAATATTTTTTCATGATTTATTATATTGGAATATCAAAAGAATCGTAATAATGTCTTCCTGTTTTATTTAGGAAATATTTTTTCAATGATTTATATTCAAAATAATGTATAAAAATTAAGCTCCCCATAGTCGGTATTAATGGAATGTTTTGTTCATTTTAGAAATTGTAAATAAAAAACTCTTCAATAACCCAATGTATTATTAAAAATATAAGATATCTTCCATAAATTATGGTGATGTGTAATGAGAGTAGTTTATATGAAATAAAATCCTTATCTAGATGTTACATGAAAATGTATCTCTAGTATAGTTGTACCTGTGGGTAATATCCCATAGTATTGTTGAATGATTTTTTACTAGATTGTCACCCATTATATAAAAATATGGAATTTTAATTCCTATTATTACACTCCTAGTGTATATTCTTTGGTTTTTATATTATTTTTAAGATCAATCATAAAATAAAGAATATAAAGTGAAAATTTGTCTTTTTTTAAGATTGAGAATATTAATGTATATTATCCTAAATAACATATGTTATTAAAACATAGTTATTAAACTCCCCATTTTGATTTATTATCATAATTATTTTTAAAGGTATCAATTTTCTTATTTAAACTTTTATTTTAATAAAATGTCTCCAAATTTTAAGGACCCTATTAAAAATTAATGAAATGAGAAGTGGAGTAATATCAATCTGATTGTGTTTGAAACCACAGTATAAAAATTTAAAATTATTTTGTCCCATTTTATAAATAATAACAAAATATATAGATAATGTAGCTTCACCTTAGAGGGAACAACTATCCTTTTAATCTTTTATGAGAGAACACTTACCTTCTTTTAGAGGATATTGTGACCTATTGATTTCATACCTATTTTTCAATACTATAAAAATGATATTTTCTATAATCTATTGTTTTAATAATAAGAGAACCTATATCGTAGAATATCTCATGGAGGGAGAAGTAGATCAATGGTTGGTGTTAATCAGAATTATAAATCATAAGGATGAAGTTAACTCTATGATGTGGAAATAAAATACAAATATCATTTTCAATTAGTATTTTCTTTATAACCTAAGAAAAAATATTCTTGGGGAATTCATTGATTTGAATCAATGGAATAGTGAACATATAAGATGTTATGGGATTAAATTTATAAGAATATTTTCCTATTATGTATGATTTTTCATCAATGTTGTTGGAATGATTGACCAATTCATTGTTTGTATTACACCTCATGTAAAAAAATTGGAATTCCAAGACACTAGGTACAATGTGTAAATATTAAGTTATACTCTCATGGGAAATATAGAATTTGATGATACCTTGTGTTTTTATGGAAATAATGATGTAATATGAAGGATATAGAAAAAAATTTGGGAATAATACAATCAATAGAATGTAATAGATGAAATGAAAACATCCATTGTTTAAAAAATATGGTAAAATGTACTTGAGGAACTATCATCATGGAAATGGGAAGTGATAAAATGAATTAATTTTGGCCACATCATAAAAATATTTAGACAACTTGAAAATCCTCTAATTATGAATGTGAATTACAAGTGGAAGATAGGTAATGGGCATAATATAGTTAATTTATTTATTTATGGTGAGAATAGTCACATTTCTAAAAAGTTCCTATATTTGAGAATATAATAGACAAACCACAATGAACCCCAAAAATGTACAAGTGATTATGGAATCCATATATCTTTCGTTAAAAATGATATCTAGTTTCTAAATAATGAGTTATTAGATATAATTTTTGTTCACTCATTTCATTCTAGTACAATGTTTGACTATATTACTACACATTATTTTATTTATTATAAATTTTAAAAGCACATAAAATCAAACCCAAAGATGTTATAAATAGATTTATAAAATAAAATAACTAAGATATTTATTCAAGGAACTATATTATATAATAATTCCCCAATTAATATTTTTAACAATAATCCCAATAAAATATTGTTTTCATTTTGATAGATTAGTTTTATATATTAATATAGATTCAATAAATTTCAATTAAAAAAATCTTATAAAATTTATGATGTAAGGAAATTTATGTTTCCATTGTAGATGGGGGGAAACTAAAATCCTTTTAAAGGGAGAGATATCCTAACCAATATTTTTTTAATTACTACCTCATATAGCCATATTTTTGGAAGTGGTTGGTAAATAATGGGATGAAAAATAATGTAAAAGAGATATACATTGTATCCATTATTGAGGGAAACATTGATTTATTTTATAAATAATTTTTTGGACATCCCCAAAAAATGAGGATTTAATTTTCCATTGAACTCATACTTGAATCCAAAAGTAAATCGAAAACCTCATATATTATTACATTAATGGATCTATAATAATTTTGGAAGATAATATATGATCTCTTGGATAAGGTTATTACCTATTCATATTTTTCTCCTTACAGTGCACCTATACAATTTTTGAAGATTAAGAATTGAATAACATGACTATGAATTGACTATATAAAACATAATGGGATCATAATGAAGAAAAAATACCATCTTATAATATATGATGATGAATTACAACTGATTCATGGAGTATAATTTGTTTATAAGATTTACATTTGATGATGGTATAATAAAATTAGGGTGAAAAGATGAAGATATATTGAAGAAAACCTTTTTAAAAATATTTGGAAATTATGATTTCATTATTATTACATTTTCCATACTAATTATCCCCCTATATTTATGGACATATTAATAGAATCTTTATCAAATGTCTTAATAAATTTATAAAAGACTTTATTGATGATATTATTATATTTTCTAAAATACATTCAGATCATGAGGGAAAATTACATTTATATTGAAAACACTATTTAAGATTGAATTTTTTTCTAAATTCAATAAATAATAAATCTATTTGTGAAAATTGGTATTAATGGGATACATTATATTGTGTAAATGAATCTTAGAAGATATATCTATGACTAAATAAATGGATGAGTGACCTCATCCAATAATAGTGACTGAGATTCATAGTTTATTTTTTCTAGTTAGCTATTATATAAGGTTTGTGAAAAATATTTAATGGGTTTTTAATCTACTAACCATGTTAACTATAAAATAGTTTTAGTTCACCTGGATAAATGAGTGTGAATAATGATTTCATTAGTTTATGAAAAGGTTAGTTACCAAACATGTGTTAACATTACACTCTGAAATATATGGATATGTAATTTATAGTGACACTTCCTTTAAAATACTTAGGGTTGTAATCTAGAAAAATGAAAATGTGATTTAACACACCTCACAATTGGTGATAACTCGTTATTATAATTTTTTTTCATATTACATGGAGTTGAAAATTTTTCTTTCATAAAAATTAATTATATGTATTATCATTATAGGGAGAAGTGTGATATATACACTAACTACCAATGATTGAAAATTATATTCACACAACAGAAATTGAATAGTTGGAATATGTGATGGTTTTATCTTCTTAATTACAATGTTTTTTCTATATATTATCTCCCTAAAAAACTAATAAGGATATTGATGCACTATTTTGGTAAGACCATTGAGTTTTTGTGATGATGAGGATTTAAGAGTATCCATTTATCATGGACATTGGAAAGATGTACATATAATTCGTAATAGAAAATTAATCCTTAGTCATATACCAAATAATTTCCAAACTATAATTAATATAAAATTTAAATAATGAAAAAAAGTTGATTTAATCATATGAAGAAAGATAGAGGTTCTGAAAAAATGGAATATTTCTAGAGTTTCTTCATGATCAAGAGGGGGTACTGTAGTAACACATTCTTTATATACATATATATTACATAATTTGAGATGAATATACAATACATTACGTAATCACATTCCTAATGACTATAATTGTTATGTGTATTCAGAGACTAGGTCTAAAATATTCTTAATTAATTAATGATCTTCAATATCTCTAATAAAGATGTCCTTCATTAGTCATAACAGTCATACAATACTTACAACAATTTATTCATAACCTTGGGAAAGGAAAAAAATAAATAAATGTTGATATTACATGCTCAGTAAAGGTAAACATTGGATACACATAGGAAAAACATGAACTAAATGGTATGATAGATGATAATAACATTTGAAACCATAACCTACAAATCAAATATCTTAATCATGAGTCAGTAGATAAAGATCAACATATCATAAGACTTGAATCATAAAGAAATCAATGAAGTTTATCCAAGAGAGCACAATATTGGTATAATACATGTATATGTGGATAACAACTAATCATATAAAAACATATTTTAATTATACTGAACAATAAATTCATTACATGATAGGCTTAGGCTAACCACCTACATACTTTCTTTTGGATTGGGAAAACCACCAGTGTGCCCTATATTTTGGGCTTGCTCTAACAACACATGTACCCTATTTTGGTCTTTGGATTACACATGTATACCATATGATATCATTGAATTTTTATTAATTACCAATGAATTTAAGAGATATATTAGTCCCACCCATCACATAATGAAAATCATAGACATACCTAGAACAAAATCATAAAATATTTATTATATTATAAGCAATGAAATGTAATTTTTCCATAAAAAGTTCATTATATAATAACCCGAGTAAAAGAGATAGGTTTAATAATAATTTAAACCTTATATCAATGTATGACCAATAGAAAATAATTGGGTTTCAAAATAATTAATGTAGTTTATTACACATGGGAGAGAAATAGGTTTCATGAAAACCATGTCATAAAAAACATAAACCATTCTGAGAAATAAAAATAATGGAATCATTATATCATATTCCTAATAAATATTAATTAACCATAAAGGATTTAATATTATATATATAATTATTTTTAATGAAATCATACTTGGATCATTTCTTGAGGGAAGTAACCTTTCTTTGATAATAACATTTCTAAACTAAAAATTCATAAAATATTTTGGAAATTCCATTTAATGAAAATAAACATTAAAACTTATATAAGACGATTTCAAAACTATTTAAATAATTTCATCAATAAAATTAATTTTTTATTTTAAAAATAACATTTATAAACACTAATCGTTTAAAAAATCCTTTTATTTAAAAATAATCTTTAAAAATCACATTAAACCATTATTGGGGATAATGTTTCTTCCACTTGAATTTTTTTTAAATGTAATAAAAATTTAAAATAATTTCCTTTTTAAAATTTCCTTGAAAAAATGTAAGTGATGAATGAAATCATTGATCAGTCATGAAAACTATAAATGATGTTCTATCTATGAAAGTTAAAACAAATATTTAATTCACATTTTCTGTAACATCCAACGTTAATTGTTTTGGGAAAACACATGAATATTCCATTCAAGAAAAATTGGAAAAATTAAAACATCAATAAAATCTCTTAATAATAAAAGTATAATAATGTATCAATTTTATAAAAATATTTAGAATACATTGTTTTGGAAGAAAATAGTTTTTCGACCCGAGAGTGATATAAAGGCATATTTTCTTGAAAATAATTCTCACTTATTTTAGTTACCAAAGATTTGAAATGGTACTATTAAATGAAAATAAAATAAATATACATATTATAATAAAATAATTATTTATTTAGAGATAAATTATTATATTTTACCCTTGGTTACATAATCATAAACATTCCTGAAAATAATGTGATTTTATCATAATATCATACCATTTTAGTATATTTAAATCCTATGCCTCATTTTGGAATAAAAAATGGAATGTAAAATATCATTAGTATAAATAAAATCAATATATTAGATGTTAATGGGTATTTATATACACCTCGTGAACAAATATAGTTTCATAACCTAATGTATGTCTAAAAGAATGAAAATTGAAGCAAAAATCCGTTACTGCTATTGTAACATTTGAACCATAAACCTAATAAAATGGAAAGATTCAAAAAGGTATATATAAGTACACATAATTTTATATATAATCAAAATAAAATACATTCATGGTAATTATATACTCCAAATAAAGGAAATATGTCATGAATATGGAATGTGTCACATTGAAGTAAAAATGGTGAGATGGAAACCCATTACCACTTTAGTATCCTTTTGGATCATAATACTAAACAAATAATAAAATCAAATGAAATAATAATTATCCGGGAAATATGTTTATTGATTATTTAAAAAGTAAAATGGGAAGAATATACACCACAAAAAATAATGTATTACATAATTTTCTTATGTCTACTAAAAATAAAAGAGATACTAGTTATCCCTTACTGAAAGTATCAAATTCATTCATACTCATTCGAACCTCCAGTATAATAAATACCAAATTATTATAAATATATTAAAAACATAATTATATATATTACATACCATAATGTCCTTGATTTTTAGGATGGATTACATAATCTTCCATTGTCGCACGAGGTGTTTTATAAAGCTTCGGCGTTGCTCAATCAGACTCTTATTGCTCATTTCGATCAGTGAAGACCATCGATGGACACATTTAAAAATATTTATTTTCAGTTTGTCGGACTTATAGGATTGTGATACTAATGCTTTTCTGAACAATAGAAACATCATGATCTACTTTGTGCCAGAGTAAGACTTGATATAATCTTTTCCATGCACGCCTCGCAGATGTAACATTTCGAGATTCTACCTTCACATATGATCTTATGACTATCACAAAAATCTGGACTCCCATTCAGTGGAAACATGGGTGTGTTTCCCCAATATTTCCATGCCATTTCAGAACCCTTACATTATTATGATACTTGAAAATATCATAGGTATATTCTTGTTCTCTGATAAATAAACCAAACAAGTGTTCCATCACGTTATTCTAATAGACTGTGTTTAAGTTGATGTTTCATGTAATCCTTCTGATTTTATTTGGATTAAAATTAAAGATGAATACCATTGTATGAAATATGTGGTGTATGAATCATGGGAGGAATTTTGTTCTACTTTCTAGAGATTAATTCATTCAGAAACAACATGTAAACTTGGGTCAAGACAACATGGGTCGGAACCATCCATCTAGATGGATCCTCAAGCTAGGTACAAGAGGGTGGTGAGATGATTTAGGGTGAACCACATGCTATATGGAATTAATAGAAGCTATATGTGGATGTGGTAGTTAAGATAAAGGGACAATATATTTGATATGTGTCTGATCTGGAAATATGTTTAAAGGAATCTTCTCAAAGAGGTGTTAACATCAGTCAGTGTAACAAACTTGAAGCTACCCCTTTGGTATCAAAGGAGGGAGGGGGGTTTGTTAGCCCTGGATTGATTTCTAATACAACTACTGGTTTCTAAGTCTATGAATCTACAAGCCCATGGAATGTAGAGGTTTCTATTGAAGTTACAATAAATGGGGTAAATGTGGAAGTAGATATTGAGAATAGATATGTTGCAGATACTAAAAATGAAGACAGTGCAGACTGGGTGAAGTCTCCAAGTAGAATGAAATTGAAAATAGCCCGTAAAAAAGATATAGTTTGAAACCATTTTCAGTGCCTTGTGGTTGATAACATAAGGCAAGTGATAGATGGTGAATGCATTAGGATTATGATACTAAGGAGGAATTTTCTGCGCAAAAATTTCAGAAAATTGTGGTTAATGAGGTGTACAATGAATATTTTGATCGTGAGGCCACTCTTATAAGGAATTATAACACAAATAAGGGTGACATCAGCTCGGCTGTTAAACATGTTAATGATTATAACAAGACATAGGTTTTTATTGAGTAGTTGGAAGGTTCTTCAGTTAGGACCTTCAAATATGGATGTAAGGGAATTCATAAAGAGAAAAATAATTACTCCTCCTTACCACTTCTTATGAAGACACGGTTAGTGAATAAGTTGAAATCCAAACAGCTGGAAAACCAATGTATGTCAAGTATTTGTTTTCATCAATCCTTGTAATTTCTCATGAGATTAGAAGAAATAATGGTTGAACAAATAATTTATCTCAATGTTACGAAAGCGGAAGCCATTAAAATGATGTGGATATCATTAAGGATAGATCATAATGAGGAGAAATATTACTAGATCGACAATAAGGTCCTTATCTTAGTTATTGGATTCAAGAATGGGAAGATCAATCATGAAGAATATATTCATTCCTAGGAAAATATTACCTTTTAGTTTTATGATCTTTATATGGATGAACATGACACACAGGTTAGTCACATATCTTTCACATTATTTATGGTGACTAATTTTGATAAGATGAAGTTTATTTTTAATGACTCTGATATTTTCTTTTTTTGTTTGAACTAGTGGTTTCTAACTTTTTTATCAAATGTGTTTAAAAATAAAAATTTAATTTTTAGTCAGTCATATTTTTTACCATGATATAAAAATCATATATATTCAGTATAAATTAATTTTTTGTAATCCAAAAATTTTAGTTATAGAAAATGAAAAAAAACTGTTCATGGAGACGGTAGGTTGTACATATGCATGAAAGATGATTCCATTTTCTTATCAGATTGAAAGAAATATAAATAAATAATATTTTATAATTCTATAATATTTTTTATTTCTTATTCAGTAATTATTTTAATTAAACACATCCTTATTTTCTTCTATTTAAAGTGTGAATGAATCTGATCTCTTTGTGAGGTTGTAGTATATTGTATCCATGATTGACGTAATCATATTCCCACAAAATGTAATATATTAAGGTAAATGTGATGAAAAATTCCATAAATATAATATTATTATATTTATAATATATAAATAATAAATCCAACATTATTTGGATTCTTGATAGGTGGTAATTGAAAAAATAATGACATCAGTTTGCGAGGCGGTTGTCCGTTGTAGACACTAATGATGATTTTATTACCCATTTTATTGAACTAGATATGTTTGTAGGTAATGACCATGACATAACAACATATCAATATATGGATGATGATGAGGATATTATATAAACATGTTATAATAATAATTGAAGGTTGTGGAAGAATAAATAAAAAACTATTGTTGATGATTGTTCCCTCTTCTATATGTATCCTCCTTATGATTGAACCAAAATCATTCCTATATTATATTTATCTCCAAAATAAGACTACTAAAATGATAGTATATATTTTTTGAGTGATATTATTTAGGATTCGAGTAACCCAATGGATATAAAGGTGTTATTATGGGAGGATAAGTGGTGTCCTTTAATAATTGATGTTAGTTGCACAATTTTAATTTTTTGAAAGAATAAATTTCACCCAGGTTTTTCACATGTAAAAATTCTCTAATGGTGTACCATTATAAAAAATATAAATTATAAGATTAAAATATAGTAAAAAAATTAGGCTAGTTTTTTGTAAAATTTAACACTTATATTTTTATTTATGCCCCCAACCCATTTTTACCTTAACCATTGTAAACAATTCTTACGATTTATACTTTTAATTATGGATAAAAATTATTTTGGATTTGATATATAATATATATTATTAATATTACTAATATCTAAATCATTTTTCTAAATTTAATTTACATAATGATTTTTTTTTAATTTTATATAAATTCAAAGCGAGGAAGTGGGTTTTCAAAGAGATAATTTTTAAAAAATTTCTTAGATTTTATATCAAATTTCAATATAAAATTGATTAAAATCATATAAATTTTACTAATATATGTATAATTTTACTAATTTTTATTTTAAAAAATTTAAAATATAATTAAATTTGATGAATAATTTATAAAAAATGTAGTTTTTCTATTAAAATTAAGTATTTTTCACTATTAATCATGAAATTTAACATTTTCAGAATATTCTTAAAAATTAAATATAATAAAATATTTTTATTCTAATTTAAATAAATAATGTATATTATATCAAAAAAAATTAAAAAAAGTTGAATAAATAAAATTTAAAACAAATTCAACGATGCTATGAAAAAAGGGGTTTTTGATATGTGTATTATTGTCCACAATAAGATGATTTCACATCAAAACTATGTTTAATAATATTCATCATATGAATATTAATTAATATATATATATATATCATTTAAAAATCCAAATTAGGTCTTATATTAATTATCTAAAGTAAAGAAACATTATTAACTTTAACATAGTTTTCAGAAACACCCTTTTTTAATTAAAAAAGTTTACTTATATTACAATTGAGTAAATAGTTGATTAAAAATAAATAATTAGATTAAATATTTATAAAAAAATAATTATTTTAACTTAAAAATTAATATTCTATTTATATTACTTAATTTATTGAATGTAAATTATTTTTTGTGAAAAAACTATATTTTCATAATTCACAAAGAAATAAATATTTTCTTAAATATCCCAAAATTTCCCCATATAATAACATCAATATAATAATTCTAAAAATAATGTTAATTTCTTAGAATATGTTTTCTAAATTATCAATAAATTATTTAAAATATTTCGTATAAAATTTCATAAAAATAATTTTTTTAGAAAAAATATTTTTCATGAATATAATTACATTGATAAAAATTGATTGAATATTTTCTAAGAATATATAATATACAGTGGTTAGAAATTTGGTTGTATATTTTTTAAAGTAGTTAATACAATTTAGACACACTAACTGAATATCTAAATTATAATAATATTATGTCACGGTTTGATGAGGCCCATTGGTTCATGTCATACATGTTATCGAAGAGACTCGTTGTTTCATGTAACATGGGATTTATAAAAATTTGAATTGATTTGTATAAAAATTTTCATAAAATATTGGGATGTTACTTTGTACCCCCTATAAAATTAATTTCTCCCATGAAATTCATCTCTTTTATCATAAGCATTTTATATTTGTTTCATAGAAACCCACACAGTAAAATTTTTTAATAAAAAATATTATTGAAAATGAGAAAAGGAAGAACAAAATACATTTGGAATATAACATGGGTTTACAAATAGTATAACATATGAGGGAATTTATAAAGTGAACATTTAATAGAAAAATAACACCCAAATTCTGATGGATAGTGATAGGGAACATGATCATAAAAAAGTTAATGACTACTGAATCTTAAACCGAATAGGTGTAAAAAAGATCATTGATATCATAAAAATATATTATGATACGTAAAAATTTTCATTCAATATCATTTTTATAGTTTGAGTTAATTACTTTTTCATTTATCTTATAAAATAAGAAAATGAACTGAATTGATTTCATTTTATTATGTGGGAAGAATTTCAATATGTGGTTTTGATTCGATCAATTCTCAATTCATATCATACTCTATGAGATGAAGATTTCATGTCTAATGTATAAAATAACATCCAAAAAATAATTCTATGTCATTCCATATATCTCTAGTCAATAATAATTAACACTTGTTATGGATAAATCTTTATATGATGATGTAATATATTAATCTTTTAAATCTCATGGAAAGATAAACCTAAACCATTCCATAAATGTTTTTTATGACCCTTGTAAAATTAAATATTTACAAATATTTTCAATAAATTTATAATAATAAACATAAAATTAATCATCCAAATTTTATTAGAAATCTCTTAATAGTCACATAAAAAATATGTTAATACAATGGTCATATATTCTCTTGAACCTTGGAAATAAATATGATCAAAATAAAACCACAAAAAGTATGAATGTTTCCATTTTACTTGAATAAAACCATATTTTATTTAACATACTCCATAAATCCAATAATATTATAAAATCAATAAATGTTAAAAAAATATAAATTTTTTGGAAATCATTTAACAATTATTAGTTCATCAATACTGTCCATTTTACATTATCCATATTAATCATCCCTTTATCCAAATTAAACACCATTTTCACAACCTCATAAATATATTAAGTTCTATATTAACTTAATAAAAATAAAACCTTACCGTATAATCACTTTTCTATTCTATCTATACCATTTCACATATTTGTGAAAATCAATAATGAAACACTTATACTTAAAAATCCTTAAACATTTCATTAACCATATAACATAATTAATGAATTCCAATATGTAAATACTCTAATCTTCAAACTTCCTTCTAAAACCAGTAGCTAGGATTTTCCATATTATTCCCTAAAACATTTTTCCATTAATATTTCATTTGTATCATCATCGTCACCAATAATATAAAAATTACTCAAAAAACCTTGCTGATTATCACCATGATCTCTCCCTTTAAGAAATGTATTATCATAATTCTCACACATTATATATTTAAAACATTCACCCATTGATCTTACATTAGGAATAAAAATATTTCAATCCATTACATTAACTATGATTTTCAATTTCCCTTAGTAATTTACTATTTTATTCCATATTTATCCATGAATAAAAAATATTCTTTTTTCCTTTGAGGTATTTTATTGACTATTTCTTCCATCATTACCTACATATAAGAAACTGTTTCTTTATTCCTCCACAGTCTTCACTACCCAAAAACTTAGTAAACATGATCCCTCCTTTCTTTGGAAAGTCTAAGGGTTGTTTAGGATAGACATTGTAAATCATATTCCATGATAACTAATTAGGAATAATCATAATACCCCTATGTAGACTCATCACCCCATTTGGACAATCAAAATAAAAATGACTATCACATTCAATATTAATCTTGTCTCTTCAGGTTCACACCATTAACTAAAACCAAAAATCATACTGTGTAAAACACCAATAATTTTTTAAAACCACATAATTTTGAAATGTAACATATATGATGTCTAAGTCATGACACCTTCTTTTTAATATATTTCACCATAGGCTTAACCAAGGTCATATATGATCATATACTATTTAAATTCTTCATGATAGTTTATAAATAATATATATATTTCCAATCTGTATCCCTCGGGTGTGTTAAAACAAGTGGATAATTGGTCTCATTATCATGCACCAGGTTGTGATTGATTCAATCTCAATAAATAAATTATGGAGATATTATCCCTAGTTAAATATATACATGAGTCACATCCATATATTGTATCTATAATGTGATAAAATTTCATGGAAACCACTAAGTATATCCATAAAACAAAATTCCAAGACATTTTCATATTAATTTACTCATTCATAGACATGCCCTTAGAAAAATCCCTAGACATATCTTTATAAATATTCCAATGTATCTCATTGATTTTTTCACATACATGTTTTTTGAGGTTAATTAAACAAATCTTTTGATACCAAATAAAGAAACCTATTATTTTTATAGATGGAAATTATATATTTTTAGATGAATATTCAATAAATTATACAAAAAAACACCTGAGAACTATAATGGTTTAGTGTAATTGGATAATAGGTAAAAAAGTTTCTTAATTCTTGAAATATATTCACATCTCTTATAATGATATTCTTCTTTTATACTCTTCATAAACAAACCATACATAAAACCAATATTCATCACTTGTAGAAAGGAAACATATGAAATGATGATCTCAGATGATTAGTAAGTTAATCAATGGTGATATGAAGAATAAGAAGTAAATATGTTCTTGATACATGAGAATAAAATTTGAAAACTATTATTTGTCTATAAGATATCATAATATTGAGTCATCACCTAAATATTGGAAATTCATAATACTTGAATAAAAAAGAAATCAAGAAAATGATCCAATACATTATAACCTTGTGATAATACATGTATATGTGTAAAAAACATAATGATAGAATATATTATGTGAAGGATATTGACCAAGACATTAAAAACATGTTCGGCTTTGGCTAACCACCCTTGTAGCTGATTTGGGTTTGGGATAACCACTCGTGTACCCTAATTTTAGGATTGGGATAAGCACTCATGTACACTAATTTTTGGGTTTGGTATAAACATCAATAGACCCTCTGAGAATGTTGGACTTTTTTATTACATGATGTATTTGAGGGAGATATAGGTTACACCTGGTACATAATGAAAATATTAAACATGTGATCCAAAATATCATAATACAATCATCATAAAATAACCTATGAAATGAAATGGGTTTCATAATAATTTCATCATATATGAACATATTAAATAGTCACATGATTTAAAAAAAATATCATCATTTCATCATAGAATATCTCAAGGAGACGATGTTTCTTTCATTAGAAATTTATAATTATATATCATGTGGACCCAAAATAGGTTTTATAAATATCAGGTCTTCATAAAAAAACTATTAAGAGAAATAATAAAAATTTAATAATTATATTATATTCATTAAAATCATAATTATGCATCAATGTTGTTATCTTATAGAGAGAGTCTTTTTGAAATAAAAAACTACTGGATTTTTTCTTAGGGAAGATAACATTTCATTCATAATGACTTATTAAAAATAAAAAGGTAATAAAATATTTTGGAAATAATTTTATTTTAAAAGAAAATTGAAATCATATAATAGATGTTATAAAATATAATTTCAAATATTTATTGGAAAAAATATCATTTTTTTCTTTTATAAAATTTAATCTATAAACATTTTCAAAATCATTTTTACTGAAAATAGTATTTAAAATAATTTTAATCAATTCATAAGTTAAATATCTTTTACATTTGAAATTATATTAATTGATAATAAATTTAAAATAATATTCCATTTAAAAAAACATAGAAAACATGGAATGTAAGGTTGGAATAATTGAGATGACATTACAGTAGTAAATATTGTTCATACAATATACATTAAAACAAAGGCTCCATTCACATTTTTTATAAAATTCAAATAGACATTGTTTTAGATAATGACATAAAAATTTCATTGAAAACATTTTTCTAAAATTAAAACATGAGAAAAATTTATTTGGTAAACAATAGAATCATATTAAAACATTTTCGTAAAATTGTTTAGAAAACCTGTTTTGGAGGAAGATGGATTTTTCATTGATGATAGAAATAAACTTGAATTTTCGTGAAAATATTTTCTCCCATATTTTAAGTACCAAAGATAGTAAAAAACTTACTATTACTTTAAAATATAATGAATAACTGAAGGATAATTAAATTTAGTATTTTATTGAGAGGTGAATAATAATATTTTTATCAAAAACATAATCATATATAATAACAATAAATAATGACATTGTGATGTAAAATCGTTGCCACTTTGGTATCTTTGAATCGTAAGTACCATGTAGTGAAAATATAAAAAATAATTTGGATAAATTAATTAATTATATTACATGTTAAATAGTTTTTATATACATATCATGAAATAATATGGGTTCATAACATAAGTTATGTCTTGAAAAAAGAAAATTGTGGCAAAAATCCCTTTTTATTTTGGAAATATTTTAACTGTATACCCTGTGAAATAAAGAGGTCATAAAATTGATATTTAAATTACCATAATTTCTAGAATAATCATTATAAAATAAATTCTCTTTTATTAAATAAACCATATAAAATAAATATGTTGTGAATATTTAATTTGTCTCATTGAAGTAAAGAAGGCGAGATGAAAACCACATATAGATTTTGTGATCTTTTTATCCTAATATCCAATAAAGAGTACCAGGCAATAAAAAATTATGTATAATTAAAATAATGAGATTTATGATATAACATTTCAAATGGTATGTGTAAACACAACACTAAAGAAATGAGTTGGTTATTTTCATTGTCTCCAAAAAATAATAGAGAGACTAGAAATCCCTTAAGTCTTTGACTTTCTTTTTACACATTTAATCCTAATGTATAATAAATTTTATTTTAATATAATACTATTAATGAACCATAGTTATTTGTTTCATACCATGTGTTATTTACTTATGACCTTTTATTACCTATTTGATAATAATTTCAAGAAAAAGATATATTTCGGATAATAACCTATTTGTTTTCAGTATATATTTTTTTGATTTGATACTATTATTCTTATTAATTAGATAATTATTTAATAATATATTTCATTTTTAATAGTATATAATTATCCTATATTTTTTTAGTATATATTTATCTATAGTAATATATAATATTTAGTGATAGAAAATGAAATACACAATTCATGGTGACGGTGGATCGTACATACAAATGAACATTACTTCCATTTTTTCAGATTGAATGAAATAAAGGTAGAATATATATTTTCATTATATAATAATATTTAATTCTAATACATAACATATATTCTTTCAACCCATACTTTTTACCTTCCATGTGATGCGTGAAGTAATCACATCGCTTCGCTAGGTGGTAGTCGACCATACACACGAGCAACGCTATCTTATTCACAAAAAATAGAGAGTATGAAGATATGTGTGATATAATAATTAAATAACTATAAAAATATCATAAATATCATATATGAATTATAAAACCATAATTATTTACATATTTTAGGGATGGAAATGTAAAAATTATTGTCATTATTATGTGTTGTTATAGTCCCCCGTACAAATGAATGGTGATTTAGTAACACGTTTAATTGAAGTAGAGATGGTTGTTATTCATGGTAATAACATAAGGAAATATAATTACATGTGGAATAATAAGTTTATTATATCATAATGTTAAAGGAATAATTTAATGTGTTGGAGAAAGAAATAAATAAAAAAATGGTCGTTGATGAACATTTCTTCTTCATTAGGTATCCACCTGAGGTTTTCACCAAAATACATCCTAGGTTGTCAAGATGCCCACACATAAAATTATAATATAATTATAGGTAATTTAGGATATAATTAGTTTTGGTATTTCTTGAACCAAAATGGTTTGATATGGTGAATAGAATAGGATATGAGGTGGCCTTCTATAAGTGAGTTGAGTTAAATAATTGTAATTTTTTGAAATAAATAATTTTAACCTTGTTTTATTCATGTGTAATTTCTATAATAATATACTATTAATGATAATATATGTGATAAGGTAAAAGTATTTCTAGAAAATGAGTCTTGAATTTTTTTTTTTACCCTTATATTTTTAGTTTAATCCCCCCATGTAACCCATTATTATGTTGACCATGGTAAATAAGTCTTACTGACTTAATAATTAATTAGGGTAAAAAATTAAATAGACTTGTTAGATTATATAAATTATCCATATTTCAAATATGGAAGAAAATTTTATAAATTCCATTTGAAAATTTTAAATTTATAATTTAAAATAAATCCCACTGATGCGATGAAAAAGCATGTTTTTAAAAAAAATCACTAAAAAGTATAAATAGTTTTTATATAAAATTTCAAAATTAAATTATATCCAATAACATAAATTTTATTAGTATATTTATATTTTAACTAATTTTAATATAAAACCACTATGAAAATAAGTTATCTTTATATATAATTTAAAATAAAAATCCAAATTTCAATTCAAATTAAGTATTTATCGCTACTTATTAAAAAAAATTCTTAAAATTATGATAAAATCATAATGAAATTTCACAATTATGAATTCAAAAATGTTGTTTACTTTTTAAAATAAATTCTCTAAAACTGGGTGAAAAATGTTTAAACAAAACCCACATATGTGAAGAAATTGGTTTTTGAGAAGTGTATTTTTTTCAAGCATAATATGAAATTATATTTAAAAATTTTATAGTAATAATAGAAGATGTTTTAATATTAATTAAATTTAATTGATATATATTCGATAAATATTATTTTAAATGTTACTCAATATAGATAATTTTAATTAATTGAAACAGAAAATAATTAGGAACTCTAAAATAGTTTTCAAAAAACTCTTTTAAACCCCAAAAATAAACATTTCTTAAAATCGAGTATAAATTATATTAAAAAGTAATTTAGTGGATTAAATATTACTAAATATTTAATAATTTTATTTTAAAAAATTTGGGAATTTATGTTTCATAATTTATTGAAAATAAATTATTATTTTACAAAAATAAATATTTTTTACTATGTACAGAAAAATAAATATTTTTTGAAAATAAAAAAGTCACAATATGTTACATTTGAAATGATGATTCCAAAAATAAAGTTCATATCTTCAACTAAATTTTCTAAAAGACTTATAAATTAATTTTAATAATTTCTGGAAAAAAAAATTTAATAAAACTTATTTTTGATGAATATAATTAATTTATTAAATATTCATTGAATATTTACTAAGAAATTATATAAAAATTTATATTGACAGTGAAATTTATATGAATAATTAAGAATATATATAATACTATTCATATTGGATTACATAATTTCTAAGTTAGATTAATATTATTTCAATGTTCACTGAAGCACAGTTGTGTGTTTTTTTCCTACAATCGAGGAGACTCGTTATTTTAAGAAATAAAATATATTTATAAATTTAAATTAATTTGAAAAAATATATTTCATAAAATATATGGATGTTATAGGTATTTATGTCATAATATGGATATTTATACTACTTTATATATCTTTTTTAAATGAATTACTGGAGGAACCCTATAGGTCGGCATTCATTATACATCACGGAATGACAAAAACATATAGAGATATGTGTGATAATTATTTTTGGGATGACATGAAATTATATGTTTTTCACTATATTGTACGATTTTGTATATTTCAACATGTTATAGAAAAGAAGAAACTTAAAAAGGGTGTGATATATCCAAATCCCATAACTTGGAAAATATTAGAAAACATTATTAAGGAAATTTTTATAGGCCTTACTAAGGAACTAAAGGGGAAACTAATATAGGGGTAATTGTTGATATCTTATTTAACTATTCACATTTCATTGAAATAAGTCTTGATTTCTCCCTTGAGTAACACATTTATCTATATATTCATAAAGTGGGTGTGAATTATGGGGAAACTCTATCAATTGATTTCAATATCCATATAAAGTCTACATAAATATTTTGAATAAACCACCAAAAGGGTATGAATATATAGTTTTGTGTAATCATATCCTTTCATCCCTAAATTTATTTGTGTTCCAATATCAATATTCAATGATTGGAGAAAATTTTAAGTTCTAGATCACATGACTGAAAAATGAGTTAGGAAAATTGTATGCCACTTAATTAATTATATTATAAGTAAACTTCATACTCAAGTATTCATGTAGATCCCTATGATCACTTTATGGGAAGTTTTTTATAACACAAATGTGTTAGTATGATGTAAGATAGGGGAGATTATTGTATCTATACATTCTGAAAGAGAATAGTATGAAGATAGAAATGACTTGTAGGAATATCCAGGCTTATCTGATATAATATAAGAGAAATGAAGAAAATGAAAATAAGGAATTAAATTTTCAAATTTGAGAAATATTAATCCTCCATGTTTCACCATGGAATAATTTCATGAGTTTTATAATGATGGGGAAATTGGGACCAATGTATATTATAATATTTGAGATTCTATATCATATTGGAGCCACTGAATATCAACCATATTTACCTCAGAATATTTTCATTTTCCCTAATGTTTGTTACATGTCACTGATAATAATGTATATGTCAGATTAATCACATATACTTGACATTAACAGTGTGAAGATAGTATTTCATCTTTCATTTAAAGAGGAACTGGTCAATATCCTCATTGAAAGGGAACATGTTGTTTGAATATAGTAACCCCACTCATTAATGTCTTCTAGGGAAATTACAAGTTCAATTAAGCAACCAAGGAGCTTGAAAATGTGATAAAGAAGAAACAAACCATTTTATTTTGAGGTTGGATAGATATTTAAGAACATAAATATCTTAAGGGGGATAATTTAATGGCCCTAAAATATTAATTCAATTAATATAGAGACTCTTATATCTTAAAAATTATTTTATTGTTTTATTATTGATGCACACATAAATAATATTATAATTCATTATAAATCATATAATAATATTGATCACCACTAATAGAAATATTAAAGTGATACAAACAACATTGAAGAGTTCCATCACTAATAGAAACATTATAGGATTGAACATTCCCATATAGATCAATCCTTCTTTAATAACTATAAAAATAAATAGATTTTTTTGTAAACTTTTTTTAATTATCTATGGATGTGCTTTAAAATTTTAATGTAATGTAATAAATGAGAAGGTCATAATGATGCAGTACTTATAAGGAAAATGGTCATTCGCTATTTTGACTATCAGTAAATATGGACAATGGGAAAAATAACCATGGGTTAATAATATACATAGAAATTATTTTTTTAGGTATATGAAATCATGGAACCATGGGTAATTTTTATTAAAAAATCTATTTTTGGATGGTATAAATATGATTAATATTTTTATTTTTTGTGTTGAGTTTTAGATAAAATTTATTTTTATGAACTAATGTTATAAACCACTTTCTAAAATCGTAATATAATTTTCTAAAATCGTAATATAATTTCCTAAAGTCTTAACTAATTTTATTAATATCATAAAAGTTATATACATAAAAAACTATTAGTTTTGGATAAATAAAATTTTATAATGATAAAACTATACTATCTATAAAAAAATATTAGTGAACATAATTTATTTTTGTATAAATATATAAAAATTAATTTTGGGAGAATTTATTGTAATATTTTAAAAAAATTATTTGTGGGTGAAAAATATAATGTAACATTTTTTTAAGAAATTAAATAATTTTTATGATATAATTTTATTACAATCATGATATAAAATATCATAATACATTTTATGGAAGAAAATTATTTTTAGATAACATTATACATAATTCTGTATATTTAGATACATATTCATATCATTTTGGAACCAATAATTTACCTTATTTAAAAATATTATTTCTATGTGTTATCTATGTATCATATTTATGATAATGTTTTAAAAAAATTATAATTTTATATAGTAAAATATATATCATATTTAGAATTATATTTTTTATTTATGTAATGTGGTAAATTTAATTTTTAATTATAAAAATATACCATGTAAATAACAGTAACCATATTGTGTGTAAAAATACCAAAAAGATAAAAATAAAGCATACATGAATATGAAAAAAAATAAAAATATTAAATGGTTGTTTGGGGTACAACATGACCATATAATACATTTTAATAATTAATTATAAACCACATTTTTTAAAATCAATTCCACCCAAAAACTGACCCTCCTTAGGTATAAATTTCTATCCATTATCTCTAATCCCCCAATACCAAATCCATTTAGCATGAATAATATATCATTTTACCCCTCAATATTATCTCTAATAGGGTTATATATTTCTATGTAGTTTCACCCTTGCTCTATGATTCATACTCTTAATGTAAGGGTTTCATTCCTCCACATTGTAAATTCATAATATTCTTTTTTATAAGTTTTTTGATTATAAATACATTATATTTTACTAAAAAATTATAAACACTATCATAATTTTGAATATGATGTATTTTTAATGAGATAATTAATTTATCTCTTATAAAAAAATATTAAAATATCTATTATGTATTCCCATTATTCTACTGAAATAAACACTATATTTTCTATTATATATTTTAATGTCATGAACACCCATCCATGGGTTCATTAATTTAGTTCCAATTATATGTATCTTCATTCTATTTATGTTTTAAATTCATGTGTGATCACAGATTCCCTACTAATGGGTTAAATATGATATGAATATTTTTTTTAACACATATTGATAGACATAAAATGGTTGAACCCTATTACTACTCTAATTAAAGGGTTAAAGAATTAATATTTAGAGAAGACGTGTTCTTTATAACATAGAAACATGAATTGAAATTTTTTCATGATTTCATGGTTAAAATTATTTGGTAATATTTTTTACTACACATTAGTGAAGATATTTAGTGATTTTTTGTGAATGTGCCTTGTTTATATCATTTATATATTTCCATATTATCCCATATGTTATTATATTTATGTACACAATTTATTCCTCCATTTCAAATGTGTCTGTTCCTATGTTATGATTCATGTTTCACCTATGATGTTCTCTAACATTGTTTAATACATTTATATTCTCAATTATCACTAATTTCTTTTAACTAATTTTCCCCCATGAAATTTTATAGAGTCACTAGATCTAAAAAGGGATAGTAAATATTCCTTCCATAAAATTTGAAATGTTGTTTTTTTATTTATGTATCAATTATTTTGTATACTATATATATATATATATATATATATATATATATTCCATTAGACCGAACCTAATAAAATCATCATGTGTGATTTATGTAATATATTTTCAAGTAACAATATCTACACACATGTATAAAAGGATTGTTCCTATAATAATCTAACATATTAGCAAATATAATGTTTTTTTGTTGGTTTCACCACCAAAATAAATGATAATATATTGTTTACGTTATGAATTACTAAGAAAGAATTCATAATATAAATATTATGTTATATTTATTAACTTATTTTGTTTTTATTCTTTCCCATTTTTTAATATTATATAGTATAATCAATAATGACTTCAATTATTTTGTAAATTCAATAATAAATTATTGGATAGTTTTAAAGAATCCTATAAGAAACACCACCCTAATATAATTTAATTAAGTTTGATAATGAATATCTAAATAAAACAAATGTAATTTATTTTTTAAATTTATATATTAATATTGTATCTTTAATCAAGAATAATTTTTTTATATTTTTTTAGAATATTATTTATATTTATAATGTTATATTTGAAATATGATGGAAATGAGAAATTCATGTTGTGAGTTATGTGTCAAATAGTAATGATAGGATTTATTTGAGTCATTTTGAATATCAACAATTTTATTCTTGGGTTCTCTTCATTTTTTTTTATTTTAATGAACAACATTAAAATTTTGATCTTGAATTTATTCAAATTTCTGAATTTCACACCACACACAATATTTTTCCTTCATTCCACAATTTCACATCTCATATTATAAAAAATATTTCATTGGATTTTCCTTTCCATTTTAAAATTATATTATTTTGTGATACATTATTTTACATAAAATTACCCCATAAAGGATTTTTGAGAGATATTTTCAATGCTACTATAAATAGTTGTCAATGGTTTAAAATATAATTACATATTATAAATTTATTTTAAAGTGATTTCTATTATTCTATCTTAATAGAGATCATACAATATATGAAATATTTCTTTATTAATAGATTCAAGGAAATTTAATTAATATTATATAATAGTTATCTATAACATGGAATCAATAGAACACCCTAAAGAGGATGAAACCATTTCATGATGAAATTTTTTTACAATCCTATAGGTCTAAAAAATTAGTATCAAAATGAGATACTACTTAAAAATGAGTACAGACTGTGATGGAAGATTGCAGGACACAATCTATATTGAAGTTGAGCGTATTTATATGAGAAAATAATTTCTCATTTATAACTTTTTAAAATTAAAATGTGATTGATGAAATCTATAGAATTAAAACATACATGATGATAAGTTTGTCCTATAATGGATGTGTGGTTATTCAAGAAGTTAATGAATACATATTCAAATTAAATTGTAGATATTGGTTTGAATAAGTACCAAGGGAAAATATGAATTAATGTAATTTAGATACTGATTAAATATGAAATTAGAAATTAAAACATCTTCAAGATATTGAAATTATTATATGTAGCCGAATAATTGTAATAGGCATATATCACCACACAAAATAAAAGGGATAGTGTATAATTCAAGACTAAAACCATAGAGTATTACAAAATTCAGGGAATTGAGAAGTGATGTTTTATTAGTCTATATTTAAATAATGATCTAACATATAATGTTCTTTAGTTATACATATTTTTAGAAAAAAAAATTAAATATTAATGACCATATAGAACACGATTCATTTTATGTGATGATTTTTTTAGACTGAAATTTTCTCAATATAACTAAAAAAATAATTAAATAATTGTATACCTCTATAAAGTAGTTTTAAGAAATTAACATTAGAAAAGTGATGATATCTTCCTAAATTTTTAATCAGTTACTAGTGAAATATGGGTTAACTGATATATCGATACATAATTTATATATTCTCCTTGAATGTATACATTTATTCATGAACCATACAATAAATTTTTTTCAATATTTTTAATATTTTATATCATATTAATTTAATATAAGAGGTTCAACATTTATATTCTAACGTGATGATACTAATAAATTTAATATAATGAATGAACATATTTCAAGACACCCTAAACCCCCCATATTAGCGTGTTCAATAGGATCACTCAGGTACAACATGTTGTATCAGAGCTATAATTTAATTACTCAATAACTAGAGGGAATAATGTTATTATGGATAAAATTTTGATATAAATAGAAGTAACTTAATTTTATAGGGGTTACTATAAAATCTGATGAAGCATTATAGGATCCCAACTATGATATCATGGACTTTATGTGTGCATGGACTTCATCAATGGAATTTAGTTTTATAACTCAAATTACCGATCTATATTGTATGTATATATGGGTTTGTTTAACGGTGATGATGAATCCCTTTTTGGGATATATATATATATTAAAATATATATGAAAATTATTTATTGTCCTATATCAATATTATTATTATATAAACCCACTAATGTATATGAAGTATATAAAAATTTCCAAGAAGATAATTTATTTGGGATACAAAACATATTTTATCACATAATAATGAATCCATGAAAAAATATGGATGGGTTACTTGAATATTATAGTGAAAATGTTTTTAATATATCTGGAATTTTATATGAGGTCAATAATTATGCCTTTTTATTGATAATTCTATGATGTTTACAACCAATATATGTCCCATAGTTTAAAAAAATGTAGACAAAATCTTTAATGAGTTATCCCTATACCACCCAAATATATTATAGAATCTTTTATTTAAATAAATTTAATCTTTTTGATTGAATGTATTACATAAATTCATTAGATTATAAAAAATAGAAATTATTTCCAATATCATATATGAAAAACATCATTGTAATTAAATGAACCATAAAATATATAATTAAAATAGGATAGTTATAACCAATCCATTAAATTGGAGTGCGTAAATAATATTATGTAATTTTATATATATATATATATATAAACCTAAATAATTTAAATTTATTAATAATTACAAAATAATGAAGCACTCATGTTTTAATAAAAATATTTTATTATGAAAATATATTTTTTACATCATAATTGATTTTTTCTTCTGTTGGCATGAAAATATTATAATCATTTTTTTTATATTTTATAAACTTCAGTTTTTAAAATAATCGTATTTTTTTAAATAAAAATATCGATATTAATTAGTAATACATATTTTAATTAAATACAATTAAATATTTTTAATATTATATTGGAAAATATGTTTATCTTTTGGATTTAAAACAATTTATCCTTAAAAACTATCTTAAATTTGATAATATTTTTCTATTTTAACTAATTAGAATAACCCATAACGTGTAATTTTTTAAGGTAATTGTTTATATTATAAATGTATAAATAATAATTTAAATTAATTTAACTATTATTACTTTTCTTATATTTATTATAAGATAATCTTATGTTTTGAAATTGTCAATACTAAAAAATTGTTTCGTTCTAAACATCTATTATTTTAATTTAAAATTAAATTATGCCACTTCTATGAATTTATTTTGAAATTAAGGATTCCATATTTAAAATCAACATAATTATTTCTATATAATAATTTAACCTTTATTTATCATGAATCTATCTAATGGAAAAAATTGAAAACCATTGTTAATGTTAAAACCAATTTACCCTAGGTTAAACAAAAAAATGTAATTTCAATAACATGTTTAAAAACTATTTCATTTAATTTATAAATTTTTATAGAAATATTACCCCTACTCAACCCCTTTATTTTTTATTTTTGGGGGAACTTTTCTTGAGTTTGAATTCTCATTAATGAATTGTTTTGGGTATTTGTAATAATTCCCCTCATCCTACCATATAAAAAGCACCCCATTTTCTCTCATTTACACAATAAAAATCCAATTGGATTAACCAATACCTTCCAAAATCACTCCCAGGTATCATTAGAAACATTCTAGATGTTTTGGTATTCCAAAAATACCAAACCTAGGGCCTTTAATATGATATTGAAAATATGTTCTTTTAACTGTAGTTAACTATCATCAACACACCATATCCTTTTAATTATACATTTTAGACATTCAATTGTGTCTCAAAAAAATAAAATATTTAAACACCATTATCTAATATATACTATGATGTCATAATATTTATGAAATTGTACTTATTAATCTTCTCCTTGATCAAATGGGATGAAAATCCTTCACCCATGTGTATAATAGAATACTACCACACAATGTGATATAATTTTCATTCCATCATCGACTCAAATAGATATTAATAATTGTAATAGAAATAATCAATATGAATTTTTAATAAATATGGAATGATATCATTTATTTAAAATTAACATACCATCCACATCATTACCCTATTACACATAAATATAATTATATTATTTCCAACGGGGTACAAATCAATTAGTGATTTGCACCCATCTGTGGCATCCATGTAGTTAGGGATTAAGGGTCCCATTACTACAATACCCCCTTTATAGGGTGGGCCTTTTGTTTAATGGAATTATAGTTTTCAGTGTTTCATTTTGGAATAACACATATAGGGATCTATAATATGTGTTGGTAGAAGGTGGGATCAGCGTTCAATGGTGTTGGAGGTGTTGTAGATGATAAAGATAGACAAGGTTTCTTTTTAGTTGAAGATGGGCATGGGCGATGGCGGATACATCTCCATCATGATCAGGTGGTGGTAAATATGATGGTAGGTGATGGTGACATCATAAAATTTACAATATAAAGTTTGATTTATGATGTAAGGGCTTGTACCTACTATAATATGTTGAGGAAGTATGTGAATCATGAGGGAGAACAGGGTGAACGTATGCAATTTAGGCCATTGGGTAATTTATTCATGGTATTTGTATTCATCAGAACTATGAGTTAGGAAATGGGATTCCCATACTGATAATATTCATAGATTTTTTTAATTTTAATAAAAAGTTAGCACTTCCTCCTCCATTTTATAAAAATTAAATCATTTCATCACTCATGTGTAAGTACATTATAACACATTCCTGAAGTTATGTGACTCATTGTCAATTTAAAATAATCAATGATTGTTTAAATAATTTATTAAATAAATAAATATTATTTTTATAGCATTAATATAAATATACAGATGATGAAATGAATCCTATAAACTGAATATGAAATTTTTTATGAAAAAATATGCACGAGGAAAGAAGGAAATTACCACTTAGAATAATAATAATACAACACATTTGTTAATTAAATGTTATTAATATGTTATCCTAGGATAAAATATGATATTTTAATCCTGAATATGTATGTTTTAAATTTAAGTATAAAAATTTAATCCATTATATATAAACTTAAATGATGTTCAACCAAAATGAGGTGTGAGGTAAGGGACTTCATTTCAATTTCCAATCATTGGGGAAAATATGAATGTTATGCCCCGTATTTTTTAAATAGTGTGTATACATGAAAATGTACATATTATATGAGGAACACCTCATACATCATGGTATTTTAGGTTTTTTTAAATTATTTCATCCAAGGGGTTTTTTAATGAAAGTTAACATGTGGTATATAATTTCGTTACTCAATTTCTTTTCTTTAGATATATTACTTATTTTTTGTCTTTGATATTCTACGAATAACTATGTAAATTTTTTTGAATGTGTTATACTGTATTTTAACTTGTTTTATCTTTATTTATATTTGATTTATATTGTATCATCAAGACCCTCCTTTTTTTCTTGAGTCAATTTTGAATTTATACTTGTCCATTGGTGACATCCCAAAGATGCCAAAGGCCAGAAATATGATCCTAGTGCTTCAATACAATTGGCGTAGAATTTTCCCATTGGGAATAAAACTACCAAACTAAGAAAACCATAAACAACAAACAATATAGGATTGATGATAAAAATATATTATATATCCATCTATAAAAATCCATATGAAACTATTCCATAGTATCAAACGTAAATCAAGGTCATTATCACAATATAAAGATGACAGAAAACCAATAAAACTTAAATACATCAAAGAAAAAATCTCCCCACATGATATATGCTAGAAATCCAAAATACATTCCTATGTATCATGAAGAATATCAAAATAAATTCAATATAATTCCATTTATTATGTCTCGATAAATAATATTTTGCAACGCACTAAAATTCCAAACCAGGGGGTGAGTAATTAATCTCAATAGGGCTTCCTTAAAAATCCATAATTATGCCATTACCATAAAAAATTAGAAAATTTATATAAAAAAATTACTAAAAACCCATTTAAAATAATTTTAGTTGTTTATACCAAAACCAAATAAATTCCATCCCAAAACATTTTTACAACAAAAATAGTTTTTGAGGAAAGAAACAACTCTTTAAGACCATTTCATAAGTTCTATTTTGGAATAATCCAAACCATTCTATATATCAACACATCCAACCATGCATAATACCATGTAACTCTGTATACTCATGAGTGTTGAGTCATTAACTCACTAACCCATCACCTAGTGAACCATTTTGAAGGGGAAAAGTTCATACCCTCTTCCATCCCACTTTTTATGGAGAAAACATCATACTGTTATACCTCTAGAATGAACATGATCATACACCAACCCTTATTAAAAAAACCAATGCAAAAAAACAAATCAATAATTTGAATAAAATAATTCTCTTCTTAAACATAATACTAAATAACTAATTCCATCATTCCGAAAAACATATATTTTAAAATCATGAAAATAAAGCACTTTACAGAACCAAATTCTATAATTCCACAAACCATCATGAAAGAGGGTTTCTACCAATATTTTAACATAAATTTCATAATAAATTTAAATAAATTATAACAATTTTATACTAATATAAAAACTTATAATTATTGGATTCCAGAATGATTCCACTTTACTCAAAAACTATGATAGAAGAAAGGAAAGACACTGACTCTTCAACAAAATGGTGTTGAATATCCAAAACCCAACCATAGATTTAATTCCTAAATATCTTCACACGCATATATCATCATGATTGGTGGAAAATATCATTTATTAATCCCTAACAAACTAGATATTTCAATCAAATATATGAATGAATATTATATCTAATAAGAACAACAATAATGGAGAATTTCCAAGAAATTTGGCTTTCAATGCACAAATATTTTTTATTGTAACACAAAAAAATTGAGGCGGAAGCCTCCAAAGAATATAGTAACAAAAAACCCAAGTTAGGGTTTAGATGGTGGTTAGAATAGTTGATCTAGTAATAATATAAGTAAGATACCATTTTAAAAAAAAAATTACCTGTGAATTCTCAGGTTTCATTGGTAGAAAAATTATGCAACAACCATGTCCCAACCACTACCTTCCAATATCGATTATGTTGTTGGATTGCACGGTTATAAAAAACCATTAACCAGCCATGCTTTACCCATTATTTCTAATTGAATTATTATTACTGGGTGACCATTGAGTTTTACCAAACTATTTTCATAACCGTGAGCATACCCAAATACCACTATCTACCTTTTCATGGTTTCTTAAAGGTGATTCACTATTTTTGCAAACATGTCTTTAATGGTGAACCTACATAAAATCCCCAAAAAATTATAAAGTCTTTTAAAACATCAAAAACATCCCCAAAACATATTACATATATAAAATACATAAATGAAGTTTTGCTTACATGAAATGTGGGGTTTATACAGACATAATTAATTCATTGATTATTTCTCACTTCACTGTTATGATCATCGTATGGGTCACTCATATCAACTTTTCTTCATTGGGACACATATTCAGTTATACACCTATCTAATTTTATAAGCGTTATTTGCTAACTCATTAATATTTTATATCATGGATCATTTTATATTAAACGTATTTAATGATTAATTTGATATTATTTTTTTATTTGGGATCAGGATTCATATGTTACCAATGTGGTAAGAGATTTATAATTCAATATCATTTTAATTAGATTTATTTATAATTTATTTTCTATTAAAGGATATAATTTTATCATTGTCTAATAAACACATTTATTTTTTGTCCCTAACGGTGGGTCGTAGAATTATATATCCCCATAATTCATCTATAGTATCATGATGTAAATCAATAAGCTAGAGTTAAATGGGTTTTTACCCATAGTATTAAACCTTATTGTGAAATGAATTAATGGGTTAGATATCATGATGTTTTAGGTCATAACAACCAATATTAATAATTAATCATTTATAATCCATTTATTATTATCCATGAAATTGTTGTATTGATATTTCCAATTGATGATTTTTTTTATCATGTTATTGATTAAATGGAATGTGTGTTCAAATATTTACCATGCCAAACTTATTATTCAACATTAAATCATTATAGTCACATTATTTATTAAATGTAATGTGTGTTTAGATATTTACCTTCCCATAATTATTATGCCTCATTTTTAGGTTTTATTTTTCTATGATTTATTCTTCATTACATAACTCTTATTATAAATCTACTCTATCCCTTATTTTTTTATTTTCTCTATGATATGAAAAATGAACCATTTAATGAGTTTGAGAGTACATAATTTTTTATTTTCACTATATTTTGTTTAATTTTTTCAAATTAATTGAAGGGTGAGGTGTGTATCTAATTCACCAATACTACAAAACAATTCACACAATTGTTATTTGAAATATTTTATCTATCACTAATGTAATAAAGAAGACTCTTACTGTGGGTTACTAGGTTTGAGTTCATTATAATAGGTATTTGAAAAAATTAGTAGAAGGATTTGGAAATAGGTTTAAGAAAACAAAAATTATTGAGAATAACCCTATGATAAACATTGAGGATATATATATAATATCAACATAAGTTTTTTGTGAGGATTATATTTTATCACATACATAGCAATAAATCTATGATAGACAATGAGGACATGGTTATGTAATATTTTTATATAGGGGTAAAAAATCATAAAACCACATATTGGTATTTTACTCATTCAACATCGCATGCATGATGATGGTCCTTACATCTCACTTGTATTTAAAATCCTAAGGTATATAATTTTGACAATTGATAGTTTATTTACAAACCAGTATTAATAATTTGAATAGATTAAGAAAATGAATGACCTATGTTAAATATAAGCTGTTATAGATTGGAAATGTGGATTAATAATTTATACATACTATTAAATACTATATGGTTTTCCATCTAGGATTATAATTTCTAACACAATTTTTTTTTGTTTTTTAAAATGGGTGGTGCACAAAGAAATCATGTCAACATTGAACACAATGGATAATATGGTTATTTTGATAAACAAAATGTGATGAAAAATTGAGTGAATGATATTATAATTATGCCACATCAGTTATCCTGATATATGATATATAATCATATACCTCATCCAACTCTCATACTCAATAAAGAATATAAATAAAGAGTCTACTAAGTGATTGAGTGGAGGAGACTATGGAGAAAAAAGGTTGTTATTTCATTTATTTAAAAAATGTATAAACAGACAACTAGGATAATTTCTCTATGGAATTTTAAAATGATTTATGTGTGTAAAAGATATTTTTAGAGAGGTGAATTTCCTAGGTGAAGTGGGGAGTTTTATGGAGATAAATGAATTTCATCCTAATAATACATTTACAGTTTTTTGTCTCAAATGTGGGGAACATGTGCATTATCTGAGTCAATTATATATTTTAAAGGATATGTCAAATACTAAATAAGGGACTATATTAAATTAAAATGGTAACATTATAAATATTTGGATTAATGAATAATTTTAAAAAATTATTTTCACAGATGGTGTTTTGGTTGTCTAAATCATGAAATATCTTAGGATTGTGTGAAATTTGGATGTATATATTTCAAAATTTAAGATTAAACAATGGGTTATATATGCCATCATGAGTTTGCGATATTAAGGTTGGTTATATTTTCAAAGTATTAAACTCCAGTTTATGGGTTAATTATATAGGTTATTATCATGATTATGAATAAGTTTAGATAAAATTATGGTATTAATATCCATTGGTTTTTAATATTAAAATTTTATTTATAGAATAATATCTTTACATTTTGTAGAAATATGATGATTGGTGTTTGTAACCTTTAAGATTTATATTTTCATTGGAGGTTTCTTACTTATTGGTCATAACTATTTTGGAATCATATAAGATTTATATTAATTTAGGATTGGAAAAATTATAACCAACATGACAGGTGACAACCCATGGAATCTATAAGGGCTATGGTTATTAAGCCTAGAACTAAAGGATAGCAATGGTGTCTCTCTTACCAATGGTTTATGTGATGAACTATTTAATATGACCTTATTTTACATAATATATTTTACAAATAAATAATTAAGAAATGAATTTAGTCTAATAGTTGATGTGATTATTGGGTTTTTAGAGATTAATTTATTATATTGAACCACATTTGATTACATTCTCTAATAAATAAGAGTTTAGTAATGAATATGGGAATAAATTTATCTCCATTTATGTATTATATAATCTATTAGAAAATTATTTTAGTGATTAAGGGGTTAATAACATCTTTTATGGTTATTCATTTAATGGAGTAATAATTAAGGTGTAAATTGATCAAAGCATAATAATATAAATAAATTGACATAATGAAATAAAAATTTATAAATTTAGATAAATTTCTGATATTTTATATCTCGATAGTAAAAAAATCATATACTCAATGAAATATTCATAAATAAAAAATAATTCCCTATTAACTTCATATATGATGAATCTATGATCCTCTAACTCATCATATATTTATGGTTTTCTGTTCATTAACATTCTATTGGTCATTAACATTCTTACGATCAATGATCTATATCACTCTCCATAACTAATTAAGATTTTCATCCATGTATATATTTCTACATACCATAAGTGTTATCCTACTTGAAAAACTAGTAATGTGAGATTTAATATAACCTTGCGAATACACATCCACCCTTTTGATGAAATTTTTATTAACCCTTTTTATGATGGGGGTTTTCAACAAAGAATTTTTCAAATATCCAACCCTTAATTTCAGAATGAAAGTTTAAATTGTGAGGATGAAATTTATTACATGTGGGGATAATGTAACATCATGATATTTTACATTATATTTATATTAAATATATTTAGTCTCTTTTATAGATTTCTTTACATGAATCCTAGATATTTAAAAATAATAAAATTCTGTGTTTTTTTGTGTATACGACACACAACATCGAGAATAAATAACCCAGAAAATATATTATATAAATATGACCATTATAACCAAGAAAATAAATTGAAATGAATGAATAGGATTATATAAATTGTGAAATTTATATAATTTTCATACCAAATATAAATTTTTTTATTTATTATTAAGGAATAATAATTATTCGTTTAATAAAGTTATTTTATTCTCTAAGGAAAATATGTTTCCTTCGAAGATTGTTTTATTGATTTTTACAGGAAAATATTATAATTATTTTAACGATATCTTATCAATGTTATATTATATAAATAAATTAGTTTTTAAATTTTTCATATCAATATAATCTTATGATGAAATATTTCATTTATTCATAATATATTGATTTTTAGGTGAATAGTAAAAAAAAATCTGATTTTTAGAAAAATATCATTTCTTTTTTATAAATTAATTAAATTAAAAGTTAATTATTATTTTAATGTGATTTAAAATTAAAATATTTATAATTTATTTATTTTACATTCAATAAATTAAATTTAAGTCATCTTCATACTATATTTTAATATAATTTTATTTTTATTCTTAAAGACACATTTTTCCTAAAAACTATTTTAATGTGTATAATATTTTTCATTTTAAATAATTAAAAATATATATAATTTGGATTCATTTAAATTAAATTTACATATTATTAATCTATAAATATGAATTTTAATTCATTCAAATTTAATTATGAGTTATATTTTTATGATAATATCTTCTTATGGATGAAAAATGCATTTTATGAAAGATAGTTTTATCAACACATCTCTATGATTAAATTTAAATTAAAATATACCACTTCTAATAATAATATTTGATAAAATATATTTCATATTAGTAATAATAATAATTAATATTATATATTAATGTTCAATATATATTTTTTATGATTAATAGTAAAAACCATAAAAATTGGTTACCTAGATTTATGATAAAACTGATTTATCCTAGGGATGAAACGAAGTGGTAAATAGAGTTAGATGTTTAAAAAATATACATTTTGAATTATAGATGTGTTTATAATCCTTAAATATACTTTAATTTATTATTTTTCAATTTTTAAGACCATTTTCATGAGGGTGTCTTTCTCATTATTAAGTAGTTTTTTGGTATTGGTAAGTATGAAAATTCTCCCCCTTATAAAATGGAATTGTTATCCTCTCTTTTCCACACCTAAAAACCCCATTATCTTGTAAGAAAATTATTTAATATTTCCCCAAAATCATTAAAAAAAATTATATTCGTTTTTTTTTCTGAAACACTAACCCTAGTGTCTTTAATAAGTGATCCATGGGAGGTTCATTTGAGGGAATGTATTTAACTTCAATATGATCTTTCATTTTTATTATTCATTTTCAACTATAAAATATAACATAGAACATACAATATATTTAAAAATATAACTCTCATATACAAAGAATAAATTGTTTTTATTTTATAATATTTATCCATATCATCCTCCATAATATGTGGGAAAAGCTCTCACTTTTCTATATAACCATCTCATGAATCTATTTAATTTTTTTTCCATTACTGAATCATATGGATATTCATAATGAAAGAAATAATTAATATATATATATATCTATAATACACATTACATGATATTAATTATGTAAATTTAATATATCATCCACTTCCTTAAACATTGACACATTAAGATAATGATGTTGTCGCTTGTGCATACATACAGCCAACCATATACACTAAGAGATGTGACTCATTTTCCATATCCTACATTCTATGATACATTAAAAAATTATATATGATATTTATTATATTAATATCATTATATAAATGATTTAATATATCTTATACTCAATAAAAATAACATTCAATGAAAAACATTCATTATAAAGCAAGGTAATTAAGACTCATAATAATAATAATAATATCATTAATGAACATATGATAATTTATTTTACGAGGATCATATATCATATTTTAAAAATCAATGTAGCTATTTTATAAATTAAGAACATGAAATAAACCATTATAATGGGGAAAAATAATGTTTATCCAAAGGGAATCATGAGGTATGTGAAAACAAATCAATTTTCATTAATTGAGTAATGTTTTAATGTTATGAAACCAATTTATATTATATGTTTTGTGTATATATAATGTTTCACATATTATAACATGAATACCACCACCAAGTCCACTTTTTATTTTTTGAAAAACCCAATTTTTTGTTTTGTGGGAACCATACATACATTAAATATACCAAATTCACCCATAATTCAAAATTCAAATCAAACACAACCCAACCTAAACAGAATCCGCCCCCCATAAAATTAAATTTTCAAAAAATAGAACATCATTTGATCCTCATCAATTCATAAAACCAACCATGCATGAAAATTACATCAAAACCAACACTAAAGGTACTAGAATATACTTGTTATAAACCCATCATCCTTGCTAACTGGAACACAAAAAATGGACCTCAGGGATCACCACCACTAGAACCTCAATGGGGGATGCTCTAGGAGCACCAAAACATCTAAAAAATAACATCGCAAAAAATAAAAAATGCATATACAGCAGACCTACATGGATTGTGAGTGATAGAAGAGTGAATCTATATTAGAATTTATAGTGGACATATCCTCAGTAGTGAGAATCGATGTCCAAATAGACCACCATCCCCTACCATTGAAACTACACCACCTTCTTCAAACTAATTCAAATGAAATTATCATAACATGCTAGATATAAAAAAAAATTTACTAAAGTAAAATCACTCGAATAGAAAATATTATATTTCCCATGTCAAATCCACTATGAAATAACCAGTTCACCCAAAGCTGATAATGAAGACAAATGGAGAACAAACAAAAACATGCACCTAAAACAACACATCAAGGAATCATCATATGGACACCACGATCCCAAAATATTAATACATGGACAGAAATAGTAGAACCTGGAAATCACCAAATAAATTAGTATATACCGATGTAACTATGTTATGCAAGGGGTTCCATTGATACTAATAGGGACCCCCATGGATGGGAAATGATATGATCGAGCCTGAGACAGTAGCATGGGGCTTATATTAGAACCAAATCAAAAACTATAGAACTGATGGGGAGTGGTACGCAATATAGCACACATAAAAAAGTATAGGGGGTAATGAGGGATGATAGGGGTTGAGATGAAGATTCATGTGGAACCATAGAAAAATAAATCTATCAAAAAAACATTTTAATGGGGAAATGATCATAGAACTGCACATCATCAAGGGGATAAATAAACAACAATGAATTATTGAAGGGAAATGAAGGGGGGTCATCACAAGATTATGGGAACCCTATTACAAGAATACATGTATACAGAGCCCTAGTATAGTTATAGTATAAATAATACCTCATATATTATAGTATTTTTTAAAATTTTAATCACTTCATCCAAGGGGATTATACTTGAAAATAAAAAAGTTTTAAATAATATCATAACTCAATTTATTTCCATTTTGTTGTATTGCTTATTTATGTTATTAGATATTGAATTATTATATCAATAAGTATTTTAGATTATATTATATTTTATTCAAACTTATTTATTTGTATTTACATTTTATTCACAAAATTGACTCATTGACAAATTATCACTTCAATTAAATGATCATTGTAAAGGTTTCAATTCTAACAATGAATTATTTGGGAAATATGATAAGTTATAAAATATTGAAATTTATTAAATGAATATACTACCCCTTTAGTATTTTATATCATTTATATCATTATATTTAGTGTATTTAATGATTCATTTGATGTTTTTAATTTTATTCTCATTACAATTCAGAATTTTCCAAAGTGGTTAGAGATTTATGTTTCAATCTCATTATAATCATAATTATTTATATTTTATTTCCCATTGAGGGATATTATTTGATAATTTTCTCAAAAACCCATTTTTTTTATTATCCCTGGGATATTCCTGATGTTTTCTGGTAATAATATCAATTTCATCACTTTTGATCATAAAATGATTCAAAAAAATTCTTAATAAATTATGTCATGTTTTATCTCTTTGGTAAAAATTACCTTTTTAAAAAAATATAGATTTCTCAATTTTTTTATGTTATTTTTTTAGAATCAATTTTATAAATACTTTTATTTTTATTTTTCTAATGAGTCTTCTTATAATTTTACAAAAAATGAACTTTTAAATTTTCACACTAAAAAGTGGATGAAATCATTGTTTCCACGTGCTCGGCCTGAATAAAAAATCACACTAACGAGGACACTCAAATGTTTTCTTGGAATGTTTTATCATCAAGGATAAAAACATTTTATTGTACACGAACTCCAATGGTAATATGTCATAATGATACCATCCTTATTATTTCTATATATTTTTATGATCATTTTTACAATGAATGGTATTGAAAATAGATTTTATAATTTATCTTGTATTCCCTAACATTCTCTTGAAATATTCACTTTCTTATGAACATTGGAAATTGTATTTATAATAAATGTAAATATTATTTATCATACATATTATTATTAAATAAACTTTATATCATATCTATATACAGTGATGGACATTAAATGTTTTTTGATTTTCTTGGGAAATATTGATATTTTTATTCACTACTTAGTATAGAAATTTATTGACAAGGAGTATTGTTCATGAATTAGATCAATCATTCAATATATGCATAATTTTTCAAAATTACAATAAAGTGGTGTATAAGTAATTACATTGCCCATCGATTCATTGATATTCTCATGAGATGAATGAGTAATCTATAAATATATGGGGTTTTATCCATAGTTTTAAACTATATTTTGAATGGAATTGATGGTATATATAACATGATGTATAAGATCATAAAGTACAAAATTAATAATTTCCTTCATTAATAATCAAATTATTTTTAAAAAAGATTTAATATCATTGATATTATCCATGGATTCATTTTTTTGATCAAGTTATTGAATAAATGACAATGTATTCAGTTATTTTACATTCTATACTGATTATTCCATATCTAATCATGATACTCATTTTAATGAATAAATATAATTTGTGTTAATATATTTAATTTTATATATTCATTATACCTTATTGAATATTATTTATTTATTTGTGATATATTTTTCTTTACGAAACTCTTACATACCATCCCATCTCACAATTAAATTTTTTCCTTTCTCAAGTATATGAACATAGAATCATTAAATGAGATTAAGTTTTAATATTTTTTAATTTAACTACATTTTATTTCATGTTTTCAAATGTAATTTATGCCCCATGTATGTATCAAGTTTACCAATACTACTAAACTATTAATTCCATTAGAGTTTGATCATTTGTGTCTAGAAAATTTGTAACATAATAAATAATAGATAAAGTCTATTATGGTTAGGGTCTTTATAATTGGTATCGTAGAATGTCTATTGGAAATAATGGGAATTAAAATTAGGAAAACATAGATAATGGAACATAACCATGTGACAGTCTTTGAGGTTAATTATAGAAGAACATCTTAACGTCACAGTGATGAAGATATTATGTTGTTTTCATAGAAATAAGTCTCTTTCTGGATACTATTAGTGTACATGGTGCTACAATAGTTATACCTAGGGGAAGTAACTCCAAATAATGGATCATTGGGATTTCACTTTGTTATCTTCTAGTGAATAACTATAATCCATACTATGAACTTTTTTTACATTCAATTTGGATATAATTTTGATAATTTACATTTTCTTTTGAAACATTTATAATATGTTTGAATAGATGATGAAAACGAATGGTGTAGGTTAAACATAAGGTGTATTAGATTAAAAATAATTTGTTATAAATTAAACATCCTATAAATTATTATTTGGCTCTCCCTTTATGGTAATTATTTATCACACTATGATTTTTTCTTTTCTTCAATGGTTGGAACTCAAAAAAATCATGTTAATGTTGAATATGATGGAAAGTTTGGTGATTGTGATAAAAAAATGATGATTCCTAGATAAAAATATATTTTTATTATTCCAAATAATTTATCATCATATACAATTACCAATCAATTCCTAAACAAACTCTATAACTCACCAACAAAGATAGTGATGGATTTTACTAAGATCTTATGTGGAAGAGACTATATAAGAAAAGGTTTTATTTCCTTCATGTTCCAAATATATAATGTTATTCTTAGTATAATGTCTCAAAGGAATGTAATTTTTTTTAATATTTTCAATATAAGTACATATAGTGAAAATTACTGAGAAAAATTTAGGAATTTAGTGGAGATAAATAAATTTATCCTAGGAATAATTTTCTATATTTTTGTCTTAAATGTGGGGAAATTATGAATTATCTGAGTCTATTCCCTATTTGATATTTTTAATCCTCAGACCGGGAAGGGATTACATTTAATTGAAAGGGTTAATGTATTTATGTCTTGGTATTGAATAAATATGTTGATGAATGTTGTTTACTAATGGTATTTTTGTTATAAGAATCATGAAACATATAAGGAATTTATTAATTGTAGAAGTATATAAGTCTTAATTTAGTATTTACATTTGGGATATTTATACTATCATGAGTTTATAAAATTAAGGTTCATAATATGATAAATATCTTAAACACCCATTTTGAGGATTTATGTGAAGGGATTTGGTCATGATTAAATGTATTTTGAGAATCATTTTTTGAAATAAAACACATTGGTTTTGAATATGAAAAATATATAATTAAAGAAGACTTACTTTACATATTGATAAAAATAATAATAGAGATATTTTTAAACATTGAATTTTTTTCTTTTCATTAATTTTTTTTAATTTTAGGTCATTAAAATTTGGTAATGTTATAAAAATTATATTAATATAGTTTTTTTATACATAACTACCCCCATGATAGGTTACATATAAATATATCTGACAAGGCTATCCCACAAAAAATGGATGAAAATGGTTTTGAATGCTACTACATTCTTTAATGATGTACTCATTATGAAGTAATTGTTTTTAATTAAATGATTTTAGTATTAAATACTTATGGAATGAAATAATTTTAATTTTGGGTGTTGTTATTGTGGTTTTAAAGACTAATGTACAATATTTTCCCATATCAAATTTCCTCTTGTAATCATTTTTATTTTAGTAATGACTAGATTAATAACATGATAACCTTTTCTGAATTATGCTATACATTACAATTTTTTCTATATTCATTTAATTGAGTATGAAATGATGTGGATATTGATTGAATAATTAAAAAGTAATATGTTATTCTTATGAAAAAAATATCAAGTAAGTATGTTTTATGTTATCTTATATCTTGATTGTAAAATTAGCACCCAACTCGAGGAAAGGATATTAAAATGAAAATATATGAGTATTTGTATTACAAAGACTTGTCTATAATTCCATTTATTGGATTTAAATGTATATGTAGATGAAAAACTACAATAGTGGATGAATATTAAGTTTAATAACTTTTGATTTAAATATTTTAAATAAAATAATTTAAACTAATTGAATTCACAGAACCTCTTATATATTAAAAAAATAAAAATGGGACTTTGGATCCCATAAATTTCATAATTAAGTTTATTTCGAAATGTATTACACATATTATATTTATAGACTAATCGTATTCACGGTAAGCATGGTATGTATTGTAATCATAGTGAATTTTATGATTAGAGTAAAACAAAATAATGATGATATTATAAAGAATATAGAATCATACTAATTATTTGAAATAATCATAATACTTTAAATCATAATTACAATGTAATACAATGTAAAATAATTATATCGTAATTAAGGTAATTATGATAAATTATATACATATAGAAAAATTAATTAAATCACTTTCTATTACAAATAAAGCAAAAATCAAATAAAAGTATATGAATAAAATTATTTTTACCTAAATATTATTTTATCCAATAACATAGGATAATAGTCCCTTGATTTATATCTCATGAATTTTTTCCTTACCCACAACAAGGTGATCCCTCAACACGATAATTGCCTTTAGTATATATGTCTATACACTATAGCCCTTGATAAAAAATATGATTGGGTCCTCTATCATCCTATCCTCAGAATCCATCAATCAGGATGATGATCATAACCACTGTCTCCTTATCCCTGAAATCCCTCAATTATAATCACCAAGATCAGTGCCACAAAAAAAGAATTTATAGTTACAAGTATATGGAACAAGTAGCTTATAACATGTAAACATCATAGATATACAACGTAGAAATTTTTTTATAGATCCCTCATAGTTTTAATAAACACTATGTTTCCAAAAAATGAATTTCTATTTATAGGAATTCATCGAAATAGTTGTCTTGATCTCCAATGGTTGATTTTTCTCCAAAATTGTCAGAGGGACATGGACACCTAGCACATCAACAATCATCTTTTTACTGAAAGAATGAAATTTTTTTGTTTCATACATATTGAAATATATTCCATTAATATAAAACCGTTTTCAGTATTAAGAAGTAAAATAGAGTTCAATCCGATGGATTTGTTAATCTAGAGGATTTACATGTTATTATAATTTTCTTAATGAGTGTGAATCTGATGGTATAAATTCCATTATCAAATCAGATTAAAAATTTTGTCTTTACAAACACAATACAGAAAGACGATTAACATTATTTGATATGGTAAATCTAATAATAATCAGAAAAACTCTCATTATGATAATTGTAATGTGAATAAACGAAAGCTTCAAAACTATTGCATGTATGGTAAAAGAATATGTTTTCTATAAAAATAATGAAAAAAATACTAGGGATACAAAAGTATTTAGATATTGTATTTTTATGAATGAGATTTTGATTTCCAAAATAAAAGGATTGTAAATGTTAAATATATTTTTTTTACTTAACAAAATTCCTATTTTTTGAAATCAATAAAACACAAAGCCTAAATGATAATTTATTTAAAAAATTAATTCCAAAATTCTATTTCAGAGATATTATATTCAGATGTAAAATTTTACTTATCTTCATTTGAGTTTATAAATCTTCTAAATCCAACATCTAATATGAATTACTCCCCATTAGGATAATATATTTCATTAGGATCCTATTCTATTATTTTTTATGTGATTATAAGATACTATGGGATTTAAGAAAATTATCCCTTTATGACATTATCCCCCTTATGGATTTTAATATAGGAATGAAAATAGACATTTAGGTACTTGAAAATGGTTAAAAAATCTACAAAAAACAATTTAATTCACTTAATCAACCAAAATTAATTGAATGAGAATTTAACCAAGAAACATAGGATGATAATAAATCAGAAATAAATATGGATAAAAAACTATTTCATAAGAATTTTTAATAATAATGACATTACAAATAGAGTTTTTAAGAAGGTATGTCTTTCTTCAATGGCATCAATGTTTTCCAATTTCTCTCAGTCTCTTGAACTCCTTTCTATATTCATCTAATATTTTGAAAATTCATTTCTAGAGACATGTTTTTTTTTCTAGATCATGAATCCTTTCCTCATGAAACCAAAATCATTCATTTTGTTCATTCTTTTCTTTTTCTAAAATCTTATTTTTTTTCTTCCAAATCATTACTCTGATACTATTGTGTGTTGACTATTTCTAATGAATTTTTAGAGAAATTCAACAAGATATAAATTTCACCATTATAGAAACTGATTCTTGCAATCTATTTGATTAATAAGTAGATGTCCTTCTTTGTAATATTCAAATATATTTATTCTTCTTTGGGATTCACTTTTAAAGGTATCAAAAATCATTATCAATTTAAAAATACCCCTTTTCAAACTATTGAAATAATTATTGGCCTCTTCTAAGGATTTCATGATTTTTTTAATATTCTCATAATTAATCTTAATGTCTTTATCAACTCCTCCATAACATTTGAGAATTATTTTGTAGCTCATTTTATGGGCCTCAACATTTTATTTAAATTATCTGAAATATGATTCCAATCTCATCACACTATCTATTAGATATTTTATGGAATTCAATTCGTTATAATGATTTTCCACCACTAAGTAAACTTTTTTTCAATTCTAGTATAGAATGGAAAAAAATTCTACATCTCGTTTAAGGTATGAATAAAAAAATCAACTCTTTATGCAATGAATATATTCTTTGAATCAAATTTGGAATGTAATCTTCTTCTACTTGTTCTGATTTCTTCTTTCACTATATGTATTTTCATTTTCTTTTGATTTAATATATGTACTTTGTAAGTACCATTATTTTAATAAGATATTTGTATTGTTATAACATAATTCATCTTTCTAAAATCATTCATTAGATTTACATCAGTGTTCTTCGATGAAGATACAGTTTATTGAACCAGTGGTGATTTTTGTTTTTATTGTATTTTTTTATTCTCAAAAACAATTTTCTAAAGAAGATAATCTATTTAATGAGGCTAGATTTGTTATTATTGAAATTTTTCAAAAACAATCATCCAATTTTTTTTTTTTTTGAGTTGTGTTTTTCTTGACTAGAAGTACTTTATTCTTCATCATCTTCTTCTTCTTCTTCCCCTTCTTCCTCTTCATATTCCTATATCTCTTGGAATACATTGTCTTATTATTCAATTAATTTAGTATATTTCCCCAAAATTTTACGTATTTGAGGTTATGACCATAAGTCACCCTTTCCCATTGAAAAATATTATTTACCAATAGCTAATTAAATTCATTTATCTTTTTCAGTGTGAACTTTGGCATGAACAACAAATCATTCTTTAAATGTCACACCAGTATCTGATACAAGTAAAATATTTTGGTTGAGGCTGATTCTACGCCTATTAATTACTTATCACACATTTTTTCTTTTGAAATTTTCTTTATTTGTTTCATTTATTTTTATTGTTTCTCCATTACATCTTCACAATGATGTATTGCTGTAAATGCTTCTACATTATCAAAATTGATATGAGTTTGTCCCTCTTTTCATTATTATTTATATTTCCTCTATTCATCGACAAATTCCTTTGAATACTTGTTTTGTTTATTTTCATTCTTAATAGTAATGTAGTTGGATTTTATTTTCTTCTTCTCATGTTTCTCATCTCTCTTGGTCTAGTAATATTCTCTCACATAAGTAAATACATATGTATTCCTTAAAATCAATTTTTAAATTCAATTATAAAAAGTTTTAAATTTTCGGATGCTATTCTCCTGAATAAAACTTATCTTTTCTCAGACCTAATTGGATTTGATAGAAGTATTGAAATTCATGTGTCTGGATTCAATTATTTTCCTAATCAAAATAGGAAACAAGATGATTTTATAAATTATTGAATTCTTCTTGATGATGATGATAGTCGATAGAAGAAGTATATTAAAATTTATCTTTCTTATATTAACAAAACAATCTAAAAAACATCAAAGTCATTAATAGTATCTTTATCCCCTCTTTGTGGGATAAGAAACCCTCGAATCCATGTGTTTAAAAATTAATGATCAGGGTTAAGATGTGTGAGTTCCTTCAATTACCAATTTTTTTTGAAAAATTCCTTTTATTCTCCTTCATTCACAATAGATCCCTTTGAATCCATGGACTTATGGGAAGGGAAGAGTGAATCTCGCTCATGTTATACCCAATAAAAACTAATACTATATTTAAGAGTTATATCATAATACTTATCCTAAATCTAGAATTAAATAATAACTTTTAAATTTTTTTATATAACTTAATGGTTTCATAAAATTCACGCACAATAACTAAATAAAATAAATTGAAGTTTGGATAAGAATCTTCAATGAAAAATGACTACCATACTTGGAATTGAATCATTATTTTTAAAATATGAATCATATTTTTATATAAGGATCTTGAGACTTTCCATTTTCTAAATACAATCCATTTTTTGTAATATTGATTTGGGTCCATCGTATTAGGGATTTAAATTGAAGAAGCAGATATGAAGAAATTAGAGTCCAAGTTTTAAAGTTTCCAATGCATTGTAGATAAATACCGGAGGATATTATATGTGGGATCAGGGGTGGTCACATATTTATAGGAAAATTTCTACAATGTTTGAACATAAAATCTTAATCCAATGGGTAAAATTCAATCTTTCTGATATGATGGTTAATAATAAAGTTGTATAAATTTTTTGATAAAATATAAACACTTGAGTTTTTTTTAAAAACTTTTATCATATTTGGGTAAATATGATTACAAAAGTGAAATGATTTTAGAATAAAAACATTTAGTATAACAAAAATTAATAATGAAACTAATTAAACAGTGTTAGTGTTTAAAATAATGATTAATACCTTTCAGAGTAAAAACTATGATAAGATACAAAAATTATTCTTTTTTTGTAAAAAAATAAGACACTTTTGAATTATTATAAAAAAATTGAATTATGAAAACAAGAACTTTTAGATTCCGATTAAAAAAACTCAAGTCTGAATGATATTCCAAATTCGATTATTTTTTTGGAATCCGATTAAGAATACAAATATGATTGTTTTTATAAATCCATATGAAATAAAAATATGATTGTGTTTAACAATATATTTATAAATATGAAATCAAATCTATTTTTTAATCCGATAAGAAATATGAATCTGATTGTTTTTCGGAATCCATTTAAAAGATTTAGATCTGTAAAAATTTCAAATATGATTCTAAAACACATTTATTTTATGAATACTAAATAGTTTTATAAAAATAAATTATATGTACTCCAAATAAGAAAAACTAGTATCATAATATAGGGAGATGGTTTAATCACGAATTATATATGAATGATTACTTTTTAGTGATCATGCCTAACATCTGTTTAATGTATTCAAATCTATCCGAAGGTAATGGATTGGTAATAATATTAGTAGATTTTTTCATTAATTTGGATGAATTGTAAAATGATATCTCTTTTTAGTGTGTGATACCTTAGAAATGGATGCCTAATATCTTTGTGTTTTGAATAGTAGTGATGTGCATGGTTTTTAATTAATACAATGTGACTAGTGTCATCATATAGTATTTTTGATTTTGTAAAACTCATTCCATAATCAGTGAGTGGGTGTTGTATCCACAACACATGAGTTCAAAAACATCCAACTCCTATATATTTAGCTTTAGTAGAGGAAATTTCAACCAATAGTTGTTTCATAAAAGACCAAATAACTAATGAATCCCCCAAGAAATTATAGGTTTCTAATGTACTATTCTAATCCATTATATAACCACCAAAGTCATCATATGAAATGATTTTCAAAAAAATCATTTCCATATGAATATAATATTCCTAAATCCATTTTTTCATTTAAATAATGAAAATACTATTTAATGTTTTTAAATTGGATAATTTTGGATTTTATTGATTCTTTGAAGATAATCTTACTAAAAACATTATATCTGGATGAATAGTTTTTTAGTAAAGTAGGATTCCAATAATTCCTCTACATTTTATTTGATCAACATGTTTCCCAACATCATAGAGATGATGTTTTTTAGGTACTGATTAGAGGACTAATAATTTTGGTATTTTCATATCCATACATCTTAGAAATATCTTTAATATAATTATGTTCAGATAAATAAATTTCTTCCTATTTTTGAGAAATTTTAAAAACAAGAAATAATGTTATATCTCCCACCATACTCATTTCAAACTCCAATTTCATAATATTCACAAAAAAAAATATTAAGGATTACTGATTTGATGTGAAGATAATTTCGTAAACTTAATTTTCAACAATGAAAACATTTTTTTCATTCTTTATGAAATGTTTTGGATCATAAGTTTCTTTAATATAATTTTTTTGTATCATAAATTGTATTAATCTATCATACCAGTCACTATGGGGATTCTTTTATGATCATATATGTCACGACCCGTCCCTGTGGGGCCCGAGCCGCAACTCCACAAGCCCGCCTCCAATAGGCCAGGGGCTGGTCACTAGCACCGAGTAGGCATGCTACTAACATGGAAGGCATTTCCTATAAACATGTACACACGCACACACATCTCCAAGCCCACAAAGCTGAAAAGTAAAAACTACTAAAAGTAAAGGATGCACGCATACACTAAAACTCAACCACAGAGTACGATAGAAAAGTAAAGTACAAGATAGTAAAACCCTAGACCAAAAGTACAAGATCACCAAAGGAAAGTCTTTAACAAAGTTCAACCTATAAGGAAAGGTACTGGGACTGCAATCTATAGTCGTAGGAACACACTTCGTCCCGCCTGATCTCACTGAGTATCGCCCGGTCCTGGTCCGCCAAGAATCTCGTCAAAGGCTCTCTTGTCTGCACAAGACACGACACGTGCGGGCAAAGCCCGTGCAGGGGTGAGTATAAAAATACCCAGTAGGACACCCCAAAACCACAAAGGAAATACAAAATGGGAAAACCACAAAGGAAGGATACAGTCGGCTCCACACAGTATATGTCTACAGAACGTATAACATGAATATCCAGATATACTCATACACAAACGACCATTGTGATACCACCACTAGGATCCAGCACGTAGATTTCACTAAGCAAGTAACAAGGATAACATACTTCTAGGTCTGAGGAAAGAGACGCGAAGTACTCGTTCCGGGAGAACACACTCCACAAGTACTATGAGAACATGATGCTCATATGAGGATCACGGCCAAGTCATGGGGTGATTCTGACAACTCAGTCTGAGCTAATCTACTAAGCATAGGATCGGCGCCCGGGTAAATTTGGTCACGTCGATACCAAGAACTCTACCTATGGTTAGAGGAATGAATAGAGGATCCAGATGTAAGTCTCACAGAGGGGATTCCAATTACTCTATTCAGGAAGTTCTGCTGAAGGGATCATACTTTCGTGTAAAGAAAATGATACCAAAACCTTCAGGGAAAGGACCAAGGGTACAAAACCAAAGAAAACTAGTCCAAGTCAAAGAAGACAAGGGGATCAAGTCATTTAAGACTGGTTACACAGCGTGTATTATGGTTACACGCCGTGTTCCTTGACCCCGGGTACTGCCCGTGTAAACGGACCGTGTCATTCGTTCAAGCCGAGTAAAACCAAACTACACGATGTGTATAAAAAGTACACGTCGTGTTCCTTGACCCCAGGTACTTCCTGTGTAACCGGCTCGTGTCATTCAGCTTATCAGATAGAAAGCAACTACACGGTGTGTAGAAGAATCACACACTATGTCTGAGCATCTGGGGCTCGCTCTGTGTATGCTGGCCATGTGCTCGTACACGGTTTTTGCTTATGTCTGTGTTACTTGCCCGTGTACCAGTACACGAGGTATCCCGTGTATCTAGCCAGGTCTGGTCGGGGGGGGTATTCATGGCATGTCCTGGTCTGTGTACCCTGCCCATGTTTGTGTACTTCCGAAGCACACGCTAGGTAAAACCACCGATGAACACACACTGTGTAGCCCATACTACACGGCGTGTAGTCAGGAAATTTCCAAAAGCATCATCTTCCTCCGCGCACCTCGGCTGATCATCTGGATCTTGATCCAACCATCCGATCATCACAAAACTCTGGATTTGGGGTCGTCCCGCTCCTACGAAACCGATTCTGTCGGTTTCAGGCTCTCGATCGGCCTTGATGGCGCGTCCTGATCCGTCCGCATGAAAATGCTCAAAGAACGGGAATTCCAAACCATACTGATTTCTCCGCCGTCGTCGCTGTCGTACCTCTAATAGGTCGTCTCGAGGTTGGATCTTCAATTTCAGATTGTTGCGCCAATAAACAAATGTGAAACGATCAATTCCCTCTAAGAACGCATAGAATGCACATGAAGAACGTGTAGGAATCAGGAGAGAAAAACACAACAATCGAGAGGGATGAACCCCGATCGATGTTCGTGTCAATCTTGGTTTGTCACCATTAGAAGGTTGAATGAAAACCAAAATTAATTTCAAGAATCAAATCCCCACGATTCCCGAAAAATCCCATCCCGCAAGAACGATCGATCCTTGGTCTAATCTGTTGGTGGATTAGTCCACGTTCGTCATGGAAAAAAATGGGGAAGAAATCACAAACAAACATCCTACCTGGATTCTGTGGCGTTCTTTGGCGATGATTCGGTTGTCGCGTTGTCGTTGTCGACAAAAATCGTCAAGAACGTCGTCGCCACATTGGGAGGTCTTATCTAGAGCTCTCTAGAGGAAATCAGAGTTAGGGAGATTGTAACGCTGACCCTCCCTGTGAAATCTCTATTTAAATGAATAAAACATTTCGTTTCAACAAGGATTTAAATAAAATATTTTAATTAAATATTTTATTACGGTTACGTCCAAAAACTGGATTTCACTACCGACCTGCGCCGACCGAAGTTAGGCCTCACCTAAGGTAAAAACGATGTTCTGAACGTAACGGTGCCCTTGTATTTCTGATCTGAACACCCGTTCATGAGTTATTCCACTTTTTCAGGAAAACTGCATGTGCACGCATTTTAATTATTAAATTAAATTCAAATATTTGTTTCGGGCTCACCGGGCCTCGGAACTGCACGCCGTCTCAGAGCCTGGTCTCGAAATAATTCCCATATAATATTAAAAAAATACATGGAAATATCCGGGACATTACATCACACCCACCTTAGGGCTTTTACGTCCTCAAAAAGCCAAAAAAAAGGATACTCAAAAATATGTGGGTACTGCATGCGAATCTGAGCCTCCCGCTCCCACGTGCTCTCCTAGAGATTCCCATGCTGCCACCAGACACACACTAAGGGAATAGCTCTCCCATGAAAGATCTTCTCATGCCGATCCTCGATCTCCACTGGGTACTCAGCAAAGGTCACTCCATCATCGATGTCCAGCTCGCCCCAGTCGATTACGTGTGATGGATCATGCATGTACCTCCGCATCTGCGACACATGGAAGGCGTTGTGTACTCAGTCCATCTAAGGGGGTAGAGCCAAGATATAAGCCACCTCGCCAACTCTAATCAAAAACTGAAAAGGGCCAACGAACCTCAAAGATAGCTTGTCGCCTCATCCAAATCTCCACAATCCCCATTGAGGTGAGACCCAAAGGAACACATGGTCTCCTTCCTCGAACTCCAAGGGCCTCCTCCTCCTATCGGCATAAGACTTTTTCCGACTTTGTCCAGTCCTCATCCGCTCCTGGATGACTTGCACCTTGTCTGTAGTAGCTCTCACCATCTCTAGGCCCATAAGTGCTGACTCTCCTGGGTCAGTCAAGCAAAGTGGTGACCTGCAAGGTCGCCCGTACAGAGCCTCGAATGGTTCCATACCAATAGTGGAATGATAACTGTTGTTATAAGAAAATTCCACCAGTGGTAGGTGATCCTCCCAGCTACGACCAAAGTCAAGTATGCAATCTCGAAGCATATCCTCCAGGACCTGGATGGTCCGCTCTGTCTGACCATCAGTCTGGGGATGAAACGCCGTGCTCAAGCGCAACTGAGTACCAAAAGCTTCATGCAATCCCTTCCACAACCGAGATGTGAAATGAGCATCACGATCAGAGACGATCATGGATGTAACTCCATGAAGTCGAACTATCTTCTGTACGTAGAGGCGTCTCAAGCTCTCTACTAAACTCTACTCCCATATAGCTAAGAAGTGGGATGACTTGGTGAGTCGATCAAAGATCACCCAGATGGAATCGTGTCCCCTAGATGTGCGTGGTAAACCTATCACGAAGTCTATGGATATCCCATCCCACTTCCACTCTGGAACCTTAAGAGGATGAGTCAAGCCCGCTGGCACCTGGTGCACAGCCTTTACTTGCTGACAAGTAAGGAACCGAGAAACAAACTCTGCCACACACTTCTTCATTCCTGGCCACCAGAACTGACGTCAGAGATCCTGATACATCTTTGCCATGTCTGGATGTACCGCCAAAGGGGATGTATGGAACTCCCCCATAACCTCCTCCTGCAACGTCCCTGTTACTACTGTACATCCTATGAAAAGAAAAATGTGCTCTGCACCTTCTGAATATCCATCAGCAGCAACGCCTATGGATACCTGAGCACGTAGAGTCTCAAAGCTAGCATCCTCGAGCTGTTCTTCCCTGACTCATCGTAAGAGTGGGGGGGGTAACAACCATCGACTGAAGGTAATATCCATTATCCCCATCCACGAAGGATAACTATAAAGAGGCCAACTGCCCCATCGCCTCATCCAGCAACTGCGAACTGGATTTTCTGTTGGGAGCATCTTCCACGACGTTCCCCTTCCCAGGTGTGTAAGCGATCTCAAAGTTGTAATCCTGGAGGAACTCAAGCCATCGCCTCTATCTCAAATTCAGATCCTTCTGATAAAAGATATATATGAAAATCTTGTGATCCGAGTAGATGATAAACCACTCACCCATCAGGTAGTGTTGCCACATCTTCAATGTGAAGACTACCGCTCCTAACTCAATATCACGGGTTTCATAGTTCTACTCGTGTGGCCTCAACTGATGTGAGCTTTAGGCAATCACCCCTTGCCTCTGCATCAGGACACAACCAAGCCTAGTTCCTGATGCATCACAGAACACTATGTACTCGACACCCTCCTCTGGTAACCTCAAGATCGGGGCGCTCATCAAACTCTGTCTCAACTGCTGGAAAGTCTGCTGGCATCTCTCGGTCCACACGAAAGGTTGCCCCTTTTGGGTCAAAGTTGCCATGGGTGTTGCAATCCTGGAGAAATCAAGGTTGAATCTTCAATAGTAGCCTGCCAACCCAAGGAAACTCCACACCTCCTTCACGCTTCGGGGTGGCTCCCATGCCAGCACTGCCTCTACCTTGGCTGGGTCCACTGTTACACCATCTGTTGAAATAATGTGTCCTAGAAAGTAGACCTCCCATAACCAGAACTGACACTTTGAGAGTTTCCCATACAATTGGTGCTCTCGGAGTGTGTCTAGAACCATCCTTAGGTGTCTCGCGTACTCCTCCTCGGACGCAGAGAACACAAGGATATCATTGATGAAGACCACTACAAACCGGTCTAGATAGGGCTGAAAGACCCGGCTCATGAATCCCATGAACACTGCTAAGGCGTTCGTCATCCTGGAGGGCATCACCAAGTACTCATAGTGATTGTAGCGACATCAGAAATTCGTCTTCGGAATATCATCATCTCGTACTCGCAACTAGTGATATCCTGGTCATAGATCAACCGTCGAGAACCATTGTGCCTCTCTCAACTGGTCGAAGAGGTCATCGATCCTCGGTAGTGGATACCAGTTCTTCACGTTCACATGATTCAAGCATCGGTAATCCACACATAGCCTCAAGCTCTCGTTTTCCTTCTTGGAAAATAGCACTAGGGCCACCCAGGGTGAAACGCTGGGTCTCACAAAGCCCTTCTTCTGCAATTCGTCCAACTTCACTTTCATATCACGAAGCTCTACAGAAGCCATCTGATATGTTGATGATGATATCGGTGTCATCCCGGGTTGTAACTCAATGCAGAAATCTATCTCCCGACAGGGAGGTAGTTCGGGGAAATCCTCTGGAAAGAAGTCCTCGAACTCATCCACTACTGCTGGAAACTGGAAACTCAACACACCTGTCGCGCCAAGGGCTAGGCTAGCCACCTGATGTGAAATTGGTTGTGCCTTCCTATGAACGAGTCCATCATGAACTGCCTGGGCCTCTCTTTCACCGAAAAAAGAGAACCTTGTTCCATTACTGCAGACACACCGCACCCGTCGCCTAAAACAGTCGATCTGGGCATGAACTGTTGATAGTCAATCCATACCAAGAATGATATCGCAAGGCCTCGATGCTACCACCAAGAGGTTCCAACCGAAGCTCTCGCCTCCAAGGTTCAGTTCACACTGTCACAGAGGTGTGTGATCTCTGAGTCTTCCCCAGTTAGTGTTTCTAAGCATAAGGGTCGAGTCAACGGCTCAACTGGAATCTCAAGGTCTCGAACAAGATAAGTAGCCAGAAAGGAATGACTAGCACCTGTGTCTATCAATATGGTAGCCAAAGTAGAAAAGACACAGATAGTACCTCTAATCATTCCGAGAGTACCTGGGTCATAAGACTATGTCGCCTGAAGCTGTCTCGGCCTCTGTCCACCAGCTCTTTGAGCATGGGGTGGACCTCCTTGGGGTGGTTGTGGTAAAAGGTCAAAATGTCGACCACCTCCAGATGCTCTCCTAGCTCACCTACCACATACGTCGCCCTGCGGATCTGTCTGCTCCACATGTTGCCTCTGCCTCGGTGGTCCATCCACTACTCCCGTGTCAGTAGTGCGGCGGGTCGGAAAATCTCGAGCGAGATTTCCCCTGCCATCACATGAGTAGCATCGCCTCTCTCAAGGCTGGCTGGATGCGCCCTGCGAACCCTATATGGAAGATCCCCTATCCTAGGATCTCCTCTGGAAATGTCTCCCACACCTGGATCCCTGACGTCGGCTCCCTACTACTGAGGTCTCTGCTCCAGCTCGTCCACTACTGACAACTGTCGGTTGTCTCTACTCTGCCAAGAAGCTCTTGGCCACAAAAGCCCGCTCGAGCACCCCAGCATAAGTAGGGATACTCATAGTGATGATGATAGCTCGAATATATCTACGCAATCCCTACTCAAATGTCTGAGCTCTGAAGTACTAATCTCTGACCATATCCATTGAGTACCACGATAGGTCGGTAAACCTTGACGAATAGTTAGCCACCGTCATAGTTCCCTACTGGAGCTGAAGAAGCTCATATATGCGTACTTCTCTCAGGGTAACCGGTGAAAACTCCACTCTGAAGAGATGCTCAAACTCCGACCATGCAAGTGTCACCTCGTCGTGAGTCTGGATAACCAAACTCCACCATCATCCTACCAAGCCCTGCAAAAGGCTCGCTGCCAAGATCACCATCTGGTCTGCTGGTGTCTTGACCAGACGGAAGACTCTGGCAACTGCCTCAAGCCAGTCCCCTGCTGCCTGAGGGTCAGGCTCGCCTTGAAACCTGAGGGATCTCTGTCTCTGAAACTCGTGTAGTGCGCTCAGCATGCGATCCTCCTCTTCTGGTATAGCAAGCACTAAACACTGCTCCACAGGTGGTGGGATAACTGGCACACCACCCGATGGTAAAACTAGGGGATCCGGTCCCTGTATCGAAGCTTTATCAATGAGGGGGTCATCCTCGTGACAAGTTGTTGGATCCTAGCAGGTGCACGTCGCGGAGTCATCCTGTTAAAGAAACAAGATGTATCTCAGTCAGTGAGTATATCTGGAGAGATGACTCAAAAAGGACATGGAAACCACAACCCATTCCTATATGATGTGTGTACCATTATTTTTTCCCTGCAACTGGTGTTCTCATGTTCCCAGTCGAAAATCAAGTTATCAGAGCCCTGGTGTATGGATACGTCAGCTGCCCGCACCATCACTGGGGTCCCTGGCCTGAAAGCCAAACTCGAAACACTTAACACTATTGCCCCAAATTAACTCGCAGACTCTCGGTCCTAAGGTAGAACCGACCACCTCTGATACCACTCTGTTATAACCCGTCCCAAAGGGGCTCGAGCCGCAACTCCCCAAGCCCACCTCTAATAGGCCAGGGGCTGGTGACTAGCACCGAGTAGGCATGTTACTAACATAGGAGGCATTGCCTATAAACCTGTACACACGCACACACATCTCCAAGCCCACAAAGATGAAAAGTAAAAACTACTAAAAGGAAAGGATGCATGCATACACTAAAACCCAACCACAGAGTATGACAGGAAAGTAAAGTACAATATAGTAAAACCCTAGGACAAAAGTAGAAGCCCACCAAAAGAAAGTCTGTAACAAAGTCCAACCTATAAGGAAATGTACTGGGACTGCAATCTATAGTTGTAGGAACACACCTCGGCCTACCTGATCTCACTGAGTATCGTCCGGTCCTGGTCCACCAAGAATCCTGTCAAAGGCTTGCTCATCTGCACAAGACACGACACGTGCGGGAAAATACCATGCAGGGGTGAGTATAACAATACCCAGTAGGACACCCCGAAACCACAAAGGAAATACAACAGGGGAAAACCACAAAGGAAAGATACATTCAGCTCCACACAGTATATTTCTACAGAACATATAACAAGAATATCCAGATATACTCATACACAAACGACCATCGCGATACCGCCACTAGGATCCAGCTCGAAGATTTCACTAATCATGTAACAAGGAGAACACACGCCTAGGTCTGAGGAAAGAGACGTGAAGTACTCATTCCGAGATAACACACTCTACAAGTACTATGAGAACATGATGCTCAGATGAGGATCACAGCCAAGTCATGGGGTGATTCCGACAACTTGTCATAGCTAATTCTCTAGCAGAGGATTGACGCCCTGGTAAAGTTGGTCACGTTGATACCAAGAACTCTACCTAGGGTTCCATGAATGAATAGAGGATCCGGCTCTAAGTCTCACAGAGGGTATTATAACAACTCTATTCAAGAAGTTTTGCTGAAGGGATCATACTTCTGTGTAAAGGAAATGATACCAGAACCTTCAGTGAAAGGACCAAGCATACGAACCCTAAGAATACTAGTCCAAGTCACATGAGAAAAGTGGATCAAGTCATTTAAGACTGGTTAAACAGTGTGTAGTATGGTTACATTCCATGTTCCTTGTCCCTGAGTACTTCCCGTGTAAATGGCTTGTGTCATTCGTTCAAGCCGAGTAAAACCAAACTACACGGTGTGTAGAAAAAGTACACACAGTGTTCCTTGACCCCGGGTACTTCCCGTGTAACCGGCTCATGTAATTCGGCTTGTCGGATAGAAAGCAACTACATTGCGTGTAGAAGAATCACACACCGTGTCCAAGCATCTGGGGCTCTCTCCGTGTACGCTGGCCATGTGCCCGTACATGGTTTCAGCCCGTGTCTGTGTCTCCTGCTCGTGTACCAGTACACGGGGTATCCCGTGTATCTGGCCAGGTCTGGCCGGGGGGTATACACGGCGTGTCCTTGGCCGTGTACCCTGCTCGTGTCAGTGTACTCCTGAAGTATATGCCAGGTAAAACCGCCGATGAACACACGTTGTGTAGCCCATACTATACGGCGTGTAGTCGGGAAATTTCCAGAAGCGTCGTCTTCCTCTGCGTGCCACGGCTGATCCTCCGGATCTTAATCCAACCATCTGATCATCACGAAACTATGGATTTGGGGTTGTCCTGCTCCAACTAAACTGATTCCATCGGTTTCGGGCTCCCGATCTGTCTACACGAAAACGGTCGAAGAACGGGAATTCTGAACCACACGGATTTGTCCGCCGCCATCACCATCGCACCTCCATTAGGTCGTCTCAAGGTTGGATCGTTGATTTCATATCGTTGTGCCAACAAAAGAATGTGCAAAGATCGATTCCCTCCAAGAACGCATAGAATGCACATGAAGAACGCATAGGAATCGGGAGAGAAAAACACAACAATAGAGAGGGATGAACCCCGATTGATGTTCGTGTCGATCTTGGTTCGTCACTATTAGAAGTTTGAATGAAACCCAAAATTAATTTCAAGAATCAAATCCCCACGATTCCCGAAAAATACCATCCTAAAAAAACTATCGATCCACAAGATAACCTGTTCGTGGATTATTCTACATTCATCATGGAAAACAAAAACGTGGAAGAAATCACAAATAAACATCCTACCTGGATTCCATGGTGTTCGTTGGTGATGATTTGGTTGTTGCATCGTCGTTGCCGAAAAAAATCGTCAAGAACGTCGTCACCGCGTCGGGAGGTCTTCTCCAGATCCCTCCAGAGGAAATCAGAGTTAAGGGGATTGTAACCCTGACCCTCCCTGCAAAATCTCTATTTAAAAGAATAAAATATTTCCTTTTAACAAGGATTTAAATAAAATATTTTAATTAAATATTTTATTATGGTTACATCCAAAAACCATATTTCACTACCGACCTTCGTCGGCCGATGTTAGGCCTCTCCTAAGGTAAAAACGTTGTTCTAAACGCAACAGTGCCCTCGGATTTCTGATCCAACCACCCATTCGAGAGTTATTTCACTTTTTCAAGAAAACCACACGTGCGCGCAATTTCATTATTAAATTAAATTCAAACATTTGTTTCGGGCTCACCAGGCCTCGAAACTGCACGCCGTCTTAGAGCCTGGTCTCGAAATAATTCTCATATAATATTAAAATAATACATGGAAAAATCTGGGACATTACAATATAAATCATTTGAATGTTTGAAAACATATTCAAGATGTTTTGTATATTCACAACTTGGATGTTTTTCATCAAAAACATCCTCTTAAAAATATCCATTAAGGAAATCGCACTTCACATATATTTGGAAACATTTGAAATTAATGAATGCTAGAAAAGATAAAATAATTTGAATTAACTCAAGTCTAGTTACCAGATCATATGTTTCCTCATAGTCTATTCTGTTTTGTATATTATAAACATTAGAAACTAGTATTTCTATATTTCTGATGGTTATACAATTTTAATCATATTTGTTTTTGAAAACTAATTTTAATCAGATTACATAGGTTTCATTGGGTCTTTCAAGAAATGTCAAGACATTAATATATTCAAATACATTTAATTATGTATTCATAGACTTTATCAAATATTCATCACTTAAATCCTCACCGTGACTTTTATTTTTGAATTGGGAAAGGAAACCAAAATGTTCTATTTCATTAATCAAATATCTTCTAGTATTTATAATTTTATTCACATAAATGGTGATACTATTGCTAGGATAAATCTTAAGATACAAAAAACATGGATTTTATAAAATGTGTTCATCAATAAAAGTAAGAAAGTCTTTAAGAGTGAATACATCTGGAAAACTTGAGTATTATCTTTATTATAAGAGTCTTCTATCATAGGTTTATAATTAGTTTTCTAAAATTCATTATAATATGTACATTGAGATTGTTTAAAAACAAAAATATCAGTTTCATCCAATTTCACATATACCATTTCCTCAACAAAGCCCTAATTTTTATTGAAAAATCTATATTCCTTAGAAGTAGTGGAATATCCAAAAAAATATATCATTATTATATTTGAGAAAAAAAATTGTGTAAATTATATTTTTTATTCAATATTAATACATTTCATCAAAATAATTTGATGTACAAATATTTTTGTTTTTTTCCTTCCGATAATTCATATGGATTTTTATTAAGAAATTGTCAAATTAAAACAAGACATATTGTAGAGAAAGTGGTACTTATGGATTAATCATGAAAATTTTTAGAAAATGTGTAATCACTCAACATGGTCCTTGTTACTTCTTAAAGAATATGATTTCTTCTTTCAATAAAGCCACTATTATGAGGTGTTATAGGTGCTTAAAAGTTATGAGTAATGCCTTTCTTACAAAAAAATTTTCAAAATCATATTTTTCAAATTACCTACCATGGTCAGTACAAATTGTTATCAATGGAAGATTTTTTTCTTTTTTAACTTTGGATATGAATGTTTTAAAAATACAAAAGTCTTCATATTTCATTTCTATAAAAAATACCCATGTTTATCTAGTATAGTAATAAACTAAAAAATTACACGGTTCAAACAACCAATACTTCCAATTTTTGTGGGAATAATTAAATCAATGTTAACTAACTATATAGAATCAATTTTTGATACATCACAAATTGATTTAAATATTTACTTATGTTTCATTACATATTTATTAGGGTCACAAAATTTTTAAGAATAAAATATAAGTTTTGTTAGATCCTTAAAATGTATTTTCTTAGTTAATTTACATGTATTACTAAGTTTATAGTTTTCTAACCTTCTTTTCCATAGCCAATATTTATCTTTCATTTCACCAACACAAGGTAATTCTTGACTCCAAAGGTCATCTATGTTTAGTGTGTAAACATTTTGATGTCGATGGTCAAAAATAATGAATTCATACTGGTAATTGTGTACTACACATTTATAATTACTATAATTGAAAAGGTATCATTCATCACATAAATAAATTGTGATTATAAGGTTATTATTTATACCTTTTACAAATAAAACATTTGATATTTATTCTTTACTAAGAAGAATAATTTTACCTATGCCAATAATATTTCCTTGAGTATTATCTCCAAAGGTAACTATTCCAACATTCATGTTGATAATATTTTCAAATAAATCATTGTTACTAGTAATATTCTAGGGAAAACTACTATACATGTACCATATATTATTATTTTTGGTTCATGTAATGTTTTCTTGAAAATAAAATAATGATTTTTTCAGAACCCAAACATTCTTAGGTCCTAAAATGTTAGTAAATAATATTTTGGGAATCCAATTTTCTTTTGAAAAAATAGATTTTTGGAACCCCAAGGACTGAATTTTATTCAAGGAACCATTTTTATTTCAATTTTCTCCACTTGGACAATATATAAAAATGGTTGAATTTTCAGAAAAAATAATTTTTACTAAGAAACAGTTTTGAATGAGTATATCTCATTTCATAACTATTACTTTGTGGATATAGTGGGCTCTACATTTTATCAAATCATTCATTATGAGTGGAATTTTTTGAAAATTGATTCATTAATGAAAAAAGTTCAGAATTTTGTTTTATAACTAAATTCTTAACCACATTAGTATTAGTGTCAAAAGTATGATTTTTTCTATTTTTTTCAAAAATGACTTTTTTAAAATATTTATAATGAATTCCATTTTTAGAATTAACCATTCCATAGTTTTTATAAATATAATAAATTTAAAAACTTCATTATCATTATATTTAGAAATATATCATTGTTATTTTTTTAAAACATTAATTCAAGAATTTTCCATTTCATATTTTTTACATACATTACAATTCTCATTTTTAGGAAATTTATAAAATATAGGGACTTATTCATATAAAGGTAATGAATTTTTTTCTAATAATGAATTTATTAATCATAATTAATATAACATTTTTCATAAAAATAGTTTTCATTTAAGGACATATTTTTTAAAGAATATTAAGTGTGTACCTTAGCCATAATGAATTTATTTTCAAAAGGTATTCTAGAATGGAGACCAATATTCATATGTTTGGAATTTTCATTGTTAGAATAATCATCAGAAGAATCTCCTCCACTATCACTACATGATTCAATAGCATTCAAAATATTCATTCCTTTTGGATTTTAATAGTTTATCTAATTTCTATCATAATTTCATTTCATTCTATATTTTATTTTGACATTTGGATAACCAAGAATTATATTTCCATCTAATTTAAATTTTTAATAGGTTACTACAGAGTCTTCTATATCATTCCTTCCCTTGTTACATTTCATGTGATTTTATTGAAAATCATTTTTATTAACCATATTGTTCAATATATGAGCACAAATGGCTATCCTATTCTTATAATGTTCTAAATCACATGAGCTTGATATAGTAACAACCTTTTTCTTTGTTGATTTAACAATCCTATCAGAATTCTAAGCTTTCATATGATTTGAAATATATGTGATACAATTTACACCATTATTGTTTTTTTCTTACTCAATATCACTTTTTATCCTACCCTCATAATTTAAGAGATTTATGAATAAAAATTAAAGTTTAATATTTGTAATCTTACTTGATTCATCAATTAAATTTATCTTTGATTCTCATACATTTGGAAAAATATCAATAATATTTTCAAAAAGTATTTCATCATCAAATATTTTTTAACCCCTAACATGTAAACTATTAACCATTGTCATGAACCTTTATTGAACCTTGACAACAATTTGTCTATAATGGAATTTGCAATCCTGATAATTTACACATAGCAAAGAACTTCTTGATTCAACAACTTTAGAGGTACCAAAATGAATAACCTTTAGCTTCTTCCAAATATTGTTGGATGCTTCACAGGATGAAATCTGGCTATATATATTCCTAGTCATAAAAAAATAAATATTTCATACCATATAATTCAATTGATATTCCTATTTATTTTGATTAGTAAAGGTTCTAACTTTCTTTTCATGAATTTTATAGTCTCTATTAATCATAACAAAGTTACAAACTCTAGTGTGGATTACAATAGTCTTCCTTCTATGTCATTAGTATCCATAATCATTTCAAGAAAAAATTGGTAGTCTTATGGGATTTATATTGTCTTTAAAACTAATATTTAGTACTATTATCCATTCAAAGAGATACATAAATAAATATTTTCCATGATATAATTTATTGTAACAAATATTTAAAAACAAAATGTTTATAAAAAAAATAAAACTAACATTAAAAATATCATCTTGTATATGAGCAGTGGAGACCTCCTCTAATACTAAATGTGACTAACAATATTACGGAGATTTGGATTTGATACTAATGGATGGGAAAAAAATATTTTGATTTAAATATACAAGAGGGGGTGAATTTTATATTTAAAAAATTAATTTTAAATAATTATTTTAAAAGATTTTTAACTAATTGAATTCACAAAACCTTATATCTATTAAAAAAATAATCGAATGGGGCTTTAGATCTGATGAATATCATAATAATGTAGATTTAAATATGTATTACATAGGTAATATTTAGAAAATAATCATATAAAACTAAAAATGGCACATATTATAATCAAAGTGTTTATGATGATCAAAGTGAAACTGAATATGGATTCCATCATAAAGAGTATAAAATCATATTGAGTATTTTAAATAACTGAAATCAAAAAATTATAATTATAGTGTAATAAAATTTAAAATAATTGTACCATAATTAATGTGATTATTATAAATGAAATATCAATATAAAATTGAATTAAATCCCATTCTCCTAGAAATTAAGTGTAAATGAAATAGAATTAAATGAATAAAATTATTTTAATCCACAGAGTATAGTATCCAATCACCTAGTATAAATGCCCATTGATTTATACATTCAATAAATCATGTCTCTCCCACACCAAGGTAAACCCTAAATACGATGATTGACTATTGTCTTTCTAACTATCCCTATCAGTCCTCATTCAAGAAGGTGATCAGTATCACTTTCTTCCTAGCCTCGGAAGCCCTTGATCAGGATAATGATCAAAAATATTGTCTTCCAATCCATTGAATCCCTAAATTTTAATCAAAATGATCAGTGTCACACAAATAAAACGATGATCATGATATTTACAATTATATAGAATAATAAGTTTAAAAATTTTAATCTTCAATGATTTCACACGTTGAAAATTTTTTAGAGCTCTCACATAGTGTCAATCAATGCTCAGTTTCCATCAAATGACATAGTATTTATATTCCTTCATCCAAATAGTCATCTTGATCTCCAATGGTTGGATTTTCTCCATAATTAATAGAGGGACCTAGACACCTATTTCATCAATGATTATCTTGTAATTGAATGAATGCATCATTTTTTCATACTTATTGAAATTTATTCCATTACATTAAAAAATATTTACATATACAGATGCCAATCCAATGGATTTATCAATATATTTGATTTTATAATCTAATTTATTGTTAATATAATGGATTTAAATGTTATTATAATTTTCAAAATGAGTGTAAATATGATGTTATCAATTCCATTTTCAAATCAGATTAAAACTTTTTCAGTACAAACACAATATAGGTGGACTATTAAAGGACTTTATAAGGTAAATCTGATAAAAATTGGATTCATTCTCATTATGATAATAGTAATGTGGATCCCAAAATCATAAAAACTATTTTATATATTATAAAATAATATTTTTTTTATATATAAAATTGTAAAAAATACTTTTGATAAAAATGTATTTGGATATTTTATTTTTAAGAAATATTTTTAGATTTTCAAAATAAAAGTAACGGAAAAGATATCAAGGTACTTTTGACGCAACATAATATTAATCTATTACATCATATATGATGAATCAAAATCCTTTTAACACATCACAAAATTATTGTTTTATAGTTAAATTTTTCTTCATCGTTCACTTTTTTAGATCAATGATCTGAATGACCCTCCATAATTATATATACTCTTCCACCATGTATATATTTTCACATAGAAACAGTTCCCTCCAACATGGAAAATTAGTTATTTTTTAATCCATATGACCTTGATATAACATTTTACCTCTTTTAAGTGTGTTTTAATTACCCCTTTTATCAATGAGGTTTTCCATTAATTTAATTTTCAAATAACAAACCCTTGATTTCTGAATTTAAATTCAAATTTTAAGATTACAAATTATTGAATGTGGTGAAGAAGTAGAACTATATATTTTATAGTATATTTGTTTGAAATAAATTAAATATATTTAATATCTCGCAATAAATGAAATCCAAAGTCTTTTAAAAAGTATCTTTTTTTATAGAATATATAAAATAGAACACCGAGCCTAGACAACCAATGATATATATTATTTAAATATGGGCATTACAAATTGTAGTTAAAATTTGTATGTATGGATAGGATATAAAACAAAATTAAATACATATAAATGTCCAAAAAAATATAAATTTCTTATAAAATTTATAATAAATAAGCATTAATCATTTAATAAACCTCTTTTATTCTATAAAAAATCAATTTACATCTACAATGATTTTTTTGCTTTTTGGAAGAAAATATTGTAATTTATTACTAGATCATATAGAAAAATTATTTTAGGAAAATAAAACAATTTTTTATATTATAATAATGATATTATTATAGGGTGACATTTTTTTATTTTTTAGGAAATGATTATTTTTTAGTGAATAATGAATAATATAGATTATTGGTAAATATGTTATTCATTTTTATTAAATTTAGTAATTTTGATGTTGTGTTATTGTTTTAATAGGATATTAAACTAAAAAAATTATTAATTAGTTATATTTAATTCAATAAATTTCATTTAAATCAACTATATATTTTATTTTAATATTAGTTTGTTTTTAGGATTTAAAAAACATTTTTATCTACAGAAGATACTTTCTAGATAAGATCCACTACGCACAGATTTCCTTTTCAGGCACAAAATTGTGATCCAAATGACCTGGATTTAGAGACTTCTTGTGAATTACAACAAGAGACTTCTTCTGTTTCTTCTGAGACCTACATTTAGTAGGAGTTGACTTGGATGTATACATCATCCTGGGAATTCATTGAAGGATCATGAAAGATGAGAAGGAGGTAAAGTGGATTGACAGTGAAAAGGGTTTTAATTTCAAGAGATGTGAGCTAAATAGAATTAAAGAGATAAGTATTTATCATTTTGGTAGTTCAAACATTTTAGAAACAAAATTTTGGTAACAATAAATAAATTATGTGATACAAATAAATATTTAAAAATAAATTCTAAATAATTCAGTGAGACCAGTATAGGAATTCACAGTGTCAGTATTATGGTGTGACTTAAAATGGTACGACTATAACGAATGAGAAAATGAACATAAGACAGCAAGATATGAGAGTGTGGTCTGGGAAAACAATTCTGAGACTGTGATCTTGAGACATTGATCATGATACAGTGATCCTGAGACAATGATCATGATATAGTGATCCTGAGATAGTGATCCTGAGACAGTGATCCTAAGACAGTAAAATAAGACAGTAAACTTTTTACTCTAGGTTAATCATTCCAAATTCATATATGATGTAATTCATCCTTTATTAATTTAATTTCTTAGTGGAAATGTCAGTAAGCTGGTGTTTTGTTCTAGTGAATTATAAATTAATGCTACCTTTTTTATAATGTTATCTAAAAAATGATTTCATAGATCAAAATTATTTGTTCTATAATTAGAAACATGATTATTTAATATGTTAATACCAATGGTTTTATCAAAATTTATAGGTAAATTCCTGAATTGTTATCCAATTTCTAGAAAAGTGTGTTTTATCAACAAAATCTGAGCACAACAACCACCAACAGCTATGTATTCAGCTTCAGGATTAGATAGTGCAATATAATTTTTGTTACTACACCATGAAACTAGTGACTTGCCCAAAATGTGACATGTTCCAATGGCGCTTTCTATATCTTACGTACAACCAAAAAATTCAACATCTGAATATCTATTTAAAAGGAATTATTGTCCTCTAGGATAGATCAATCCTAAGTTGGTAGTATGTTTGAGGTATTTGAAAATCATTTTAACAACAAAAGATTTTAATCATTAGTATTTTCTAGAAAACGAGTATACATACACACACTAAACATAATATTAGGTGTAAAAGCAGTTAAGTAGAGTAAACTTCCAATCATTCCTCTGTAGGTGGTCTAATCAATACTTTTACCATTCTCATCAAGATCCATCTTACAGGTGGTAGTCATTGAAGTATCACCTCACATAGTAATATCTAAACCAAAAAATGTATATGATCTTTAGTATATTTGAATGGATTTAAAACAATACCTTCTTTATTTTAAATGATTTGAAATCCAAGAACGAATTTTAGTTCACCCATCAGACTCATTTCAAATTTATTTCCAATTATATTTGAAAAATCAATATACAATGAATTTTTTGAAGATCCAAAAATAATATCATCAAAATAGATTTAAAAAACTAAAAAAATCTTTTGAAATTCATTTTATAAAGAGAGTAGGATCAAGAATAAATTTTCTAGAAACTTTAGAAATAAGAAAACTACTTAGACTATCTGTACAATCTCTTTGAGGTTGAATTAAACCATATAAAGATTTTTATAATTTGAAAACATTATTTGGAAAATGAGGATTGTTAAAACCAGGAGGTTGTTAAAAAAAATTCATCACCTATAAACTCATTTAGGAATTCACTCTTGACATCCATTTGATATAGTTTGATGTTTAAATGTGTGGCATATGCAAGAAATATTCTAATGGTCTCATGTCTTGATGCTCATTAAAAATATTCCTCATATTCAATCCCTTCCTCCTGCTTATAACCTTGTGCAACTAATCTATCTTTAATTCTTACTATGGCACCATATTCATCTAGTTTATTTCTAACCACCCATTTAGTTCATATTGTCAAGATATCATTAGGTCTATCCTCAATTTTTCAGAAATTATTTCAGTCCAATTGATTTAATTCTTCTCACATAGCTATTACCCAAAATTCATTATTGATTGACTTGTTAATTTTTTTAGGCTCAAGTTGTGACAAGAAATCTTGATGTTCAACTTGATTTCTTAGAGAAGCTCTAGTTTTTTCCTTAATATAAATATCCAAAAACAACATATAAAGGACGGTTCTTAAGGGTTCTAACAGATCTAGAAGAATATGGAAAATTAATTTCAGGTTCATCAATATGTTCAGGTTCATCGTGGCTGGAATCTAGATATTTTCCAGAATTGGATGTTTTAACAGATTCCTTCATAGGATGGACAAGAGGTTTATAATTAATGTCCATATTTGACATATCATCCTCAGTATTTTCAAGGGAGGTATTAGGTTTATGTAAACCCATTTTATCAAATTTCATATGTACATAATCTTCTACACATTTGGTTCTCTTATTGAAGACTCTATAAGATTTACTATATATTGAATATACTAGGAAAATTCATTCATCTATTTTGGAATCAAATTTGTCCATATTATCCTTATAATTAAAAATATATACTTTGAAACAAAAAATTATGAAGTGGTTATATTTGGGTTTTCTAAAGTTCCATAACTCTTAAGGAGTTCTTTTAATAAAAGGTAAAATCAAGACTCTATTGATTATATAGAACGTGGTATTCATATATTCTTCCCAATAGTAGATAGGTTGGTTATACTCACTAATCATGGATCTAGAAATTTCTTACAGTGTTATATTTCTTCTTTATACAACTACATATAGCTAATGTGTCATTAGGGTAAAGAAGTTATAATTATAGCCATTTTGTGAGAAAAAATATTTAAACTCTTGGTTCTCAAACTCATGGTTATAGTAACTTCTTAATGATTTAATTTTATGACAACTATGGTTTTCTACAGTTCTATAATACTTGGTAAAAAGAGAAAACACTTCACATTTGTGAGCCAATAAAAAGATCCATGTATATCAATATTATTTATCTATAAGAACATAGACATAGTAATTCTTATTAAGACATAAAAATCTGGAAGGTCAAAACAAGTCCTTGTGAACCAACTCGAGTGGTTGAGAAGTTGAAACTTTTTTCTTTGGTTTGAAATATATTTTTTGTTGTTCACCCTTTTTCCAAGGATTACATACTTTTTCATTTGGAAACTCATGTTTATTTTGATCCTTGACAAAGGTTTTTCTTGTATGATTTCTAAGGGAGTATATATGTAACACCCCAAGCTTCCACGGTACGCTTCTCTTTGAATAATACAATAGCGTATGTTGTATGCAACTTCAAGTTTTAACACACCACAACCGATAAAAATAGATGTTCTGAATAGTAATACCCACTTTTTTAAATTTTATAAATTTTATATTTCAAAATGGAATTCATTTTTGGATTCTTAATATCTAAATTATCTTAGGGTGAATTTTTGGTATTTTTCTAAAAACCTTCATTTTTTGATGAATAGTGAAAAACATTGAGTTATAGTTTAAAACTGAATTTTTTTTTAAATAATTATTTATTATATTTAAATTTATTTCATGTAAAAATAGATATATAACACCTATATATGTTTAATGCAATTCATTGGAGTCAGTTTATAATAATTTTAGATATATAAATTTTTTATTGAACTTTTTACCCTCTTTACCCACCTCCTAGGAGCATTTGTAAATTTACATAAAACGTAATTTTACGAGTTCTGTGAGTTGAATTTCAAAAATCCTAGAGACATGGTTGATATCAGTAAGTAAATGTGGTTCAATAAGATGAAAATAATTTTTGGTGAATAGTAACTTTTTACTTTTATTTACCACGGTTAAAAGTAAATAGGGTAATTAAGGGTAAAGATGATATTATTATTACCCAAAAACATGTTCCATTTCTATTGGATAAGTGTAATTCGACCAAAAGAAACCTTAGGAATAAAATATGATCCTTTAGGTTCACATGGATTAGATTAGGGCATTTATTATTATTTAATTCAAAGAAGAGTCAAAAGTGTTAAATTCAAAGTTTAATAACTAAACCATTTTTAATATAGGGTTACACATAATATAAATTCAACTATAAATATTAATTAGAAATCTAAAAATAGTTCCTAAATAATGGTATTTTATTTATAATTTTAAGATATTAAATAATTAAATTTATTTATGACACAATTATGATGTAGTAATTACCTAATTAATGAAATATTAAAATAATTGATATTATAAATATCCAAATAAATTTAATCTGAGACTCTTTATGAATTAAACTAATATTATAGTGTTATATGTCATGTTAGGGTTGGTTAGATGAATTTTTTTCGAATTAATAATGCTGTTATGAATTTAGAAAAAACAAAATACCAAATAGTGTCAAAATTAACATAAAAGTGTTTTTAGAACAAATGTTATATTATTAATTGATAATATATTCCTAAAAATCTAAGGTTCAGCAAAAAGACTTATATAATTATATTTGTCTCATTAATGAACCACTTGAGGTTCTATTGAAAGTTTATAGTATGTTTATTAACCATATAATATAAAAATACAAAGAGAAATGGTAAATGTCAAACTATTTAACTAATAGTTAAATATAAAAGATAAGGTTAATATAGTGACCCAAACCTATCTAAAACCTATTGGTTGAGTGGGTTTCTACACATCCCCACCTTATCCTTTAAATAATCCACTTTGGATCCATTTTAAGCCAAAAATGATTTTATTATAAAATAATATTTCTAGCTTTTCCTAAGGTTCCCCTCACCCCTCTTATAAAAGGGCACTTCACCTTCTCTCAAATTCACACCTCCAAATCCATTTGGCTCGGCCAAACTCTACCCAAATAACCTATCAACATTCCTCCCTTAATCCTATAGGCCTTCATTTTTTCATAAATCCAACATAGGGATCCATTTTGATCAAATCAAAAGAAAGAACCCGAAGAAGAGGTAAATATTTATCACCTCTTTCAAGTTCCTTTCTTCTTCCAAATCCACTTTCTTTGTTATTTCCATTATAAAATAATAAATCCATTACCTTATATATATGTAGATTTTATTATAAATATTGTACAACCATATTCATTATTCTATCCATCCTTTGATTGACATGTCACCATACGTGTGTATGTACATCCTACCGTCTCCACGTCGTGGTGTAATTGTTATTCAATACATTATTATTTTTATGGGTATAATAATGATGTGTAATTGATGTAAATAATAAATATAAAATGATAATTATTCTTTATATATGATATAACATCCAATTATATATTATTCTAATATCAAAAGAATGATATTTTCGCTTGTGCGTACGTACGGATTACCGTCTCCACGAACGCGATGAGATTCATTCCCCATCGTATCCATTCAAGAATAATTTTCATTAGATGGTTAAAAATAATTTTTAAACACTTAATATCATTCTCAATTTTAATAATATACATCCTATCCATAACAAACATTACTTACGTAACAAAGTATATAAAGTAAAACGAATCAGTTAACACCCGAAACGATGATAATACTAAGATATTATTAACAAAGCACTGTTAAAACACCATATATGACATCATATTAATGTATATGATACTTGTATAATGTAATAACAATTATTTCACCATTATACAGGAGGTTAAACTACCCTCGTCCAAGTAAAAGTACAAGGTAAGGGTTAATTGTACAATCTCTTCATTATCTGAGGTTGTTTATATGTAATTATCTACTGGGACCTATTTATCATCCACAATCATGTTTCTTAAAAATTTATTTCAAAACATTATTACTATTTTATAGACTATGGTTTAAAGTAATTTATACCCTTTTTTTACTTTTATATGATTTTTATAAATGAATCTTTCTGAAATCTTCCAAAAAAGGTATTGTGTGACCTTTTTAAAAAAATTAAGGTAAGAATGTTTTTTTAACTTATACGGCGGGTGCGGCAATTTTCTGCCGTTATAAAATTGTCGAAGCTTCCCCTAAAATATTATAAGAATATTTTAAAATATAAATGTTTTCTTTTATAATTACATGACCTTTAAATTATTTCAAAATAAAAAGATATATTTCTCTAAAACGTTTTCGATTTCATATAATTCAACATCCTTTGATGGATTTTAAGTTTGTTTGAAGCTGATTAATTATGATACAAAACTTCCATATTGTATTGAAGGTTTTGTGGTATTTTTGACTGTAGATGTGTTATTTAATACCATTGATGGTTTATGGATAAAGTATTGACATTTCTTATGCCAGTTTTAATATGAATTTTTATGTTATGTTTAAACCCTTTTCAAATGGGGAATGCATTGGACTTAGTAAGTGATGGGTGGATCCCACTATAGCATCTCGATGCATCAGAAGGTCTCATGAGACAAAATAGTGTATTGGTACAAGTTTTTGACAAAATATTATTTGTACTCTTGGCACAAGGCCTTGACTATGTGGTTATGAAAGTCTGGCATTATGCATTCCATCATTATGAAAGTGGTTATGATATTGCATGTGATTATTAGACTAGTAGAATATCCATATGAGTAAGTAAATGGCATTATTTGATTTATATTTTCATATTATGATGAATTTTATGTTGAAAATGCTTTTGTTTTAGTTATATACATTTCCTTAAATTTTTATGCTTATTTATGAAAGTTTCCTTTATATTGTTAGTCTTTCTGAGCATCTGAGATCACCCCTTTCTATGTTTTATTTTTTCCAGGATGTGAAGAAGTATATTATGACTGACCTGCAGGGATAGTCTATGGGATCTCAATGTTTTCCCTGGAAACAATGTAATTGTAGTATTCCATTTTATGATGCAATGTAAACCTTAGGAATATATCTAGCACCTCCAAGGCTACTAAACTAATCAATCTTTTGAGACTTAATCTTTGTGATATTTCTAATGATACGTAATAATGCACTAACTTTGGGATTCTGGGGTTGGGGTGGTATAGTTGGTATCAGAGGAAGTTTAGTAAAAACCTTGGAAACTAGATTTATATAAACTATGATTGGAGTACATATCCCTAAGATAGACTTTGAGGATTAGTATAGAAGAACTTCCTAGAATTCTGGTATTGTAGAGATTTTGTGATTTTTTCCAAGAAATACATCCCTGTATGGATACGAGCAGGTAGAGGAGGCTCTGGAAAAAATGTACCTAGGGGTAAAACCTAAAAATACTGCTTGGAGCTAGACTCGAATGGGAACTGGTGCACGACAACGGGCCTTGCTGCACTCTTGGTTACAACACTCCTGGGGATATGCTTAGGATAATTCTCATTTTATTTACAACCCATTATGAAGGGTTTTTTAGTATATACATACTTAAAGAAAACATTTTTATGTTTATAGATTATATCCATAAACTGATCTATTTATGTTAAGTATTTTACAAGTTTGGAATTATGTATTTCGATTCATAAACTAATCTATTTTATGCCATTGTTTAGAAATGGCGCCTAGTGGAAGGAATGGAAACCATATCAATGCACACAATCCATGCAGGGATTTTCCTCCTGCTCAAGATAATTATAATGGAGTTGGTGATCCAACTGGTGCTGATCAGCTAATCACTATACTAGGACAACTCACTCAGGTTATGAATAATAACTTTTCCCATATGGAGCACCCTGATCCATAGCATGGAGGATCAATGTAAGATCACTTCATGAGGCAACAACCACCAATATTTAATGGGGGTACAAATCCACTAGTAGCTGAGCAATGGATAAATTCCTTAGAGAAGATATTTCATGCCTTGGGGAGTATTAAAATGGAAAAGGTTTTCATGGTAGTTTACCGCCTCACGGAAGATGGTGATCAATGGTGGTCATTGATTCAAAACACAAATGAAGATGATGAAGTATCAAATATGTAATGGAGGGAGTTTAAAGATATTTTCTTATAAAAATACTTTCCTTATGACCATCGAGCAGATATGGAAAGACAATTTCTATGTCTGAGGAAAAAGGAGGATGATAATTTCACAAAGTATGAGGCTATCATTACATAGTTAGCGAGGCATGATGCAGATTATATACATTACCCAAGAAGTAATATTGATAATTTCTTTGATGGGTTAAACCCATTTTTCCATTGATCATTAGTCTCACAATCCTTCTCATCGTGTGAGGATATTGTCTCATGTGCTATCAAGACAGAAAAAGAATTATCTAAGTCTTATGGCTTTAAAAGAAAAGAAATAGATGAAGAGATTTATCTAACACTCTGTAAATGGAAATAAGGGTAAGGATGGAAAATTTGAATATCCATCCTGAAGTAAATGTGGAATGAAACACCCTGGTACTTGCCTGAAGGTAATGGGAGTTTGTTACAAGTGTGGTGAAAAGGTCCACCAAGATAGTGATTTAAAGGGGAAGAAAGAGGTTGTTGATGATGAATTAAAAAATTGTAGAGAAAGGGGGCATTATGAAAATGAATTTCTTAAGCATCAGGGAAACTTACCTCAGAATAGGACAAGGGATAAAGGCCAAACTTATGTTATCACTACTGCTGAGGTAGAAGCTTTGAAAGACGTGGTGGCATGTAATTTAATGGTTACCTCAATTTTAGGAAATGATTTATTTGATTCTGGATCATCGCATTATTTCAAATCTTCCCAGTTTTCTAAGAAAATTAGATATTTCCAATTTGATTTAACAAGGGAGTTATCAGTCAAAACTCTTAAGGGAAGTATCATTGCAACAAAGTTTTGTGAATCAGTCCCCATTAGGTCATATAAATGTTCATTATCTGTTGATCTCATCTTCATACCCATGATTGAATTTGATATAATCCTCGGTATGGATTGGATTTTATAACATGATGAAAAAATTTATTGTAAGAAGAAAGAGGTTACTATTTTTGATGATGATGATAAAGAACACCTTATCTTTAGAGCATAATCATCACCACCTAATTCTTATCTAGATCTACCCCCATTTTCTCAACTAAATTCAATTATTTGGGAGGAAGATAATAAAATAACTGTGGGTGATTAAAGGAATGTTCAAATATAGGATGTACTTATTATGAAAGAATATATTGATGTGTTTCTAGAAGATTTACCTGGACATACTCCAGAAAGAGAAATTGAGTTTTCCATTTATTTAATTCCTAGATCAAGGCCCATATCGAATACCCCTTATAGAATGGACACAATGGAATTAGTGGAACTAAATAAACAACTAGATGAATTGAGTAATAAGGTATTAATTCACCGTAGTGTTTCTCCATGGGGATCCCTTGTCCTTTTTGATAAGAGAAAGATGGATCTATGAGGTTGTGTATTTACTACAGGGAGATCAATGCTATAACAATAAATAACAGTTATCCCCTACCTCGCATTGATGATTTATTCAACCAAATTCATGGAGCTCAATACTTTTCAAAGATTGACCTTAGATCTTTATATCATCAGTTGGGTGTGAAGAAGGAAGTCATTTCAAAAACAGCATTTTGAACCAGGTACGGGCATTACGAGTTTATATTAATGCCTTTTGGATTGACTAATGCACCCTCTGTCTTCATGGATCTAATGAATAGAGTTTTCAAGGAATATCTTGATGAAATTTTAGTGGTATTTATTGATGATATCTTGGTATACCCCAAAAGATACAAAGATTATGAAAATCACTTGTGCATTATCCAGAATAATCTTAGAATACATGAATTATATGGGAAGTTTAGCAAGTGTGAATTCTGGCTTCAAGAGATTTCTTTTCTTGGCCATATTGTCTCCAATGATGGAATATCTATTGATCCTTCTAAGACCAAGGAAATTCAAGAATGGCCAGCACCGATGAGTATAACTGAGGTATGCAGTTTTATTGGTTTAGTAGGTTATTATCGACGTTTCATCCAGAATTTTTCCCAGTTGGCTAACCCATTAACACTGCTCACGTGAAAATGGGATAAATTTGTTTGAAAAAAAGAGTCTAAAGAATGTTTTGAATAAATGAGTAAAATATTAGTCAATGATCATATATTGACTCTACCATCGGGGAATGATGGGTATTTTATTTATAGTGATGCATCGAAGAAAGGACTTGGTTGTGTCCCTATGCAGAATGATAGAGTTATTGCCTATGCACTACGACAGCTAACAATTCATGAGAAGAACTATCCTACTCATGATCTTGAGTTAGAAGCTATAATTTTTCTTTTAAGATATGGATAAATTGTCTCTATGGTGAAAAATGTGAGATTTATACTGATCACAAGAGTTTAAAGTATATTTTTTCACAAAAAAGAACTCAAAATGAGGCAAAGTCGATGGCTTGAACTACTCAAGGATTATGATTTCACTATACACTACCACCTGGGGAAGGAAAATAAGGTGGCATATGCTTTGAGTAGAAAAGGTCATGGATTTTTGAACAAGATGAGATTTCAAAAGGATACTATATACATGGATCTAGTAAAGATGGATATGAGAATCACCAAGGAAGGTGAAACATCAATTCTTTTTCAAATGGTTTCCAAACCATCTTTACTAGAAAGTATAAAGAGTTCTCAGACTGATGATGAGGAGTATCAAAAGAAGATTAAAGTTGTGAATGATGGGATATCGAGTGAATTTGTGTATGAATATGGAATTTTGAAATTTGGGAAGAGACTTTGTGTTCCTGATATACCTGATCTAAAAAGATATTTGTCGTATGATTCTCATAGTTCTAATTTCTCTATACATACTGGGAGCACCAAGATATATAGGGATTTGAAGGAACATTTTTTGTGGAACAACACGAAGAGGGAGATTATTGATTCTGTGTCAAGATGTATGGTTTGTCAACAAGTGAAAGCTAGAAGGCAACAGCCTATAGGAGTCTTGAAACCTCTTACCAAACCTGAGTGGAAATGGGATAATATTACGATGGACTTTGTCATGGGACTACCAAAGACTCCAAGAAGTAATGATGCAATATGGGTAATTGTTGATCGTCTTACCATGTCAGCACATTTTCTTGCTATATGAGAAGATTTACCACTTGGACATCTATTAAGACTATATATTAATAAAGTTGTGAGACATCATGGAGTACCCCTATTGATTGTTTCTGATTGTGATCCACGTTTTACATCAAGATTATGGAAAATTATTCATAAAGCCCTGGATATTGAGCTTCGTTTGAGCACTGCCTAATACCCCCAAATTGATAGATGATCAGAACGAACTATTCAAACCTTAGAAGACATTTTTAGATCATGGTAACTTGACTTTCAAGGTATGTGGGATCAATATTTACCTCTGGAGGAATTTTCTAATAACAATAGCTTCTATTCAAGTATTCAGATAGCACCATATGAAGAGTTATACAAAAAGAGATATCACACACCAACTTGTTGGGATGATGTTGGTGAAAGAAAACTCGTAGGCCTAGAACATGTGGAGGAAACGATAGAAAAAGTGAAGGTAATCCAAACCCACATCAAAGAAGCTCAAACTAGGTAGAAGATCTATACTGATAACCGAAGGAAGGATTTGGAATTTCAGGTAGGAGATCATTTTTTCTTGAAGGTATCTCCATGGAGGGTGTTATACGTTTTGGTAAGAAGGGTAAATTGAGTCCCAGGTATATTAGACCTTTCGAAATTATAGAACTAATTGGGGATGTAGCTTACAGTTTGGAAATGTCTAAAAGTATCTCCAAAGTTCACGATGTGTTCCACGTATCACTATTGAGAAAATACATGCCTGACCCAACGCATGTACTCACCTATGAGTAATTAGAACTGGAACTCAATCCATCTTATTGCGAAGAGCCTGTCAAGATTCTTGATACAAGAAAAAAAGTGTTGAAAACCAGACGACTCGTCTAGTAAAAGTTTAATGGAGAAACCATAAGATGGAAGAGGCAACGTGGGAACTCGAGGAACTTTTGATGAAGAACCACCCGAGTCTTTTTACATAGTAATACTCTGGAAAATTTGATGATGACTTCATATGAAGGTGTGGAGAATGTAACACCACAAGCTTCCACGGTATGCTTCTCTTTCAATAACACAGTAGCATGTGTTGTACGCAACTTTGAGTTCTAACACACCATAACCAATAAAACTAGCCATTATAAATAATAATAACCATTTTTTAAAATTTTATAAATTTTATCTTCCAAAATGGACTTCATTTTTGGATTCGGAATATCAAAATTAGCTTAGGGTGAATTTTTTGTATTTTTCTGAAAACCTTCAATTTTTTATGAATAGTGAAAAACACAGAGTTATAGTTTACAACCGAATTTTTATTTAAATAATTATTTATTATATTTCAATTTATTTTAGGCCAAAATAGATACATAATACCTGTATATATTTAATGTAATTCATCAGAGTTAGTTTATAATAATTTTAGATATATTAAAATTTTATTGAACTCTTTACCGTCTTTTACCCACCTCCTAGGAGCATTTGAAAATTTATATAAATCATAATTTTAACACTTCTGTGATTTTAATTTCAAAAATCTGAGAGACACTATTGATATCAGTAGGTAAAGTGTGGTTCAATAAGATGAAAATAATTTTTAGTGAATAGTAACTTTTTACTTTTCTTTACCATGGTTAAAAGTAAATAGGGTAATTAAGGGTAAAAATGATATTATTATTACCGTAACACATGTCATAATTCTATTGGATAAGTTTAATTTGACCAAAAACAACCTTAGGAATAAAATATGATCCTTTATGTTCACTTGTATTGGATTAGGACATTTATTATTATTTAATTCAAAGAAGAGTTAAAAGTGTTAAATTCAAAGTTTAATAACTAAACCATTTTTAATATAGGGATAAACATAAGATAAATTCTACTATAAATATTCATTATAAAGATAAAAATATTTCATACATAATGGTATTTTATTTATAATTTTTATAATTTAAATAATTAAATTTATTTATGACATAATGAAGATGAAGTAATTACCTAATTAATGAAATATTAAAATAATTGATATTATAAATATCCAAATAAATATAATTTGAGACTTTTAATGAATTACACTAATTTTATATTTTAATATGACATGTTAGTGTTTGTTACATTAATTTTTTTTGAATTAATAGTTCTGTTATGAATTTATCAAAAATAGAATACCAAATAGTGTCAAAATTGACATAAAAGAGTTTTTAAAATAAATATTATATTATTAATTGATATTCTATTAATAAAAATATAAATATCAGCCAAAAGAATTATATATTGATATTTTTATCATTAATGAACCACTTGGGGTTATATTGAAGTTTATAGTATTTTTATTATCCATATAATATAAAAATACAAAGAGACATGGTAAATGTCAAACTATTTAACTAAGAGTTAAATCTAAAAGATAAGGTTAATATAGTGACCCAAACATGTCTAAAACCTATTTTTCGAGAGTTTTTCAACACTTCCCCACCTTATCCTTTAAGTAGTCTACTTTTGAGCCATTTGAAACCGAAAATTATTTTATTATAAAATAATATTTCTAGTTTTTCCTAAGGTTCCCCTCACCCCTCTTATAAAAGGGAACTTCTCCTTCTCTCAAATTCACACATCCAAATCCATTTGTCTCAGCCAAACTCTGCCCAAATACCCTCTAAACTATCCTCCCTTCATCTTAGAGGCCTTACTTTAGTCATAAATCCAACATAAGGATCCCTTTTGATCAAATCAAAAGGAATACCCCGAAGAAGAGGTAAATATTTGATCACCTATTTCAAGTTCCTTTCCTCTTCCACTTCCTCTTTCTTTGTTTTTTCCATTCTAAAATAATAACTCCAGTATCATATATATACATTTATATTATTATAAATATGGATAAACCATATTCATTATTCTATCCATCCTTTGACTGACATGTCACCATACGTGCGTACTTACGGCCTACCGTCTCCACATCATGGTGTAATTCTTATTCAATACATTATTATTTGGATGGTTATACTAATGATGTGTAATTTATTTAAATAATATATATAACATGATAATTATTATTCATATATGATATAACATCCAATTATATATTATTATATTATCAAAATAATGATATTGTCGCTCGTGCGTATGTGCGGATTACCGTCTTCACGAACACAATGAGATTCATTCCCCATTGTATCCATTCAAGAATAATTTTCATTAGATGATTAAAAATAATGTTTAAATACTTAATATTATTATGAATATAAATAAGATACATCCTATCTATATGAAACATTACTTATCTAACAAATATTATAAAGGAAAACGAATCAGTTAACACCAGAAACGACGATAATACTAAGATATTATTAACAAAGCAATGTTAAAAGACCATATATGATATCATATTAATGTATATGATTCTTGTATAATTTAATAAAAATTATTTCACTATTATACAGGAGGTTAACCTACCCTCAACCAAGGAAAAGTACAAGGTAAGGGTTAATTTTACAATCTCTTCATTATCCGAGGTTGTTTATATGTAATTATCTACTCGGACCTCTTTATCATCCACATTCATGTTTCTTAAAAATGTGTTTAAAAACATTCTTAAAATTTTATAGACTATGGGTTAAAGTCATTTATATCCTTTTTTACTTTTATAATATGTTTATAAAGGAATCTTTCTATCATTTTCCAAACAAGGTACTTTATGACCTTTTCGACAAAATTAGGGTAAGAATGTTTTTTTAACTTATACAGATGGTGTGGCTATTTTCTGCTGTTATAACATCGTTGAATCTTCTCTTACAAGCTTATAATAATATTTTCAAATATAAATGTTTTCTTTTATAATTATGTGACCTTTAAATGATTTCAAAATATATATAGATATTTCTCTAAAAAGTTTTTGATTTCATCTATGTCAACATCCTTTGATGGATTTTAAGTTTGTTTGAACTTGGTTTATTATGATATAAAAATTCCATATTGTATTGAAGGTTTTGTGATATTTTTGAATTTGGATGTGTTATTTCATACCATTCATGGGTTATGGATAAAGTATTGACATTTCCTATGCCAGTTTTAATACGAATGTTTATGTTATGTTTAAACCCTTTTCAAATGGGTAATGCATTGGACTTAGTAAGTGACGGGTGGAGCCCAATATAGATCCTTAATGAATTGGTAGGTCTCATGAGAAAAACTAGTGTCTTGGCATAAGGCCTTGAAAAAATCTTATTTGTAGTCTTGGAACAAGGCCTTGACTATGTGCTTATGAAAGTATGGCATTATGCATTCCATCATTATGAAAGTGGCTATGATATTTCATGTGATTATTCAACTGGTAGAATATCCATGTGAGTAAGTAAATGGTATTATTTTGATTTATATTTTCCATATTATGATTAATTTTATGTTTAAAGTTCTTTTGTTTTAGTTCTATACATTGCCTTAAATGTTTATGTTTTTTTATAAAATTTTCTGCTATATTGTTATCCTTACTGAGCATCTGACCTCACCACTTTCTATATTTTATTATTTCTAGGATGCAAAGAAGTATATAATGACTGAACTGTAGGGATATTATATGGGATCTTAGTGTTTTCCATGGAAACAATGTTATTGTAGTTTTCCATTTTATGATGTAATGTAAACCTTATGAATATATCTAGCACTTCCAAGGCTACTAAACTAATCGGTCTTTCGAGACTTGATATTTTGTGATCATTCCAATGATGTGTAATAATGCACCAAATTTGGGCTTCTGGGGTTAGGGCGTTACAATATATTACAGTGTCCTAGTATTCTATGCCAAATACTTGAAACTTTTTTCATTACACTTATGCAATAATATTTTTTATAAAATAATTAATCTATGTTAATAGCATAAACATTTTCATTTATAAAAGTATAAAATACAAATTAATTCTATGAATTATAATCATTAAAATCATTATTTTCAAATTTAACAAGAAATCCAATATCACAGAATTTTTAAATTCTATGTATATTGTATTTTAATCCATTAACAAAAAGTAATTTAGAAATTGAAACTGAGTTAGAGTAACCAATTTGTCTAAAGACGAATATTTTTCCTTTATCATTGTCACCAATGGTGAAATGTCCACCATCAATATTTATAATATTCTTGAAGAATGAATAATCATATGTCATGTGTCTTGAACATCCATTGTTTAAGTACCATAAACTTCTATATAATCTCTTAAAACAACATTCCTACATAGTAATCAAACAAAAGATAATTTTGGTACCCAGATTTGTTTTGGTCCATAAACATTACAAATAAATGCATTGGGAACCCATAATTACTTCATAGGTTTCTTATAAGTATTATGTAATGTGTTTGAAAAATATAATTTATTTGGTCTAGAAAAACATGAAACAATAGAATATGTCTCATAGCTAGAACATGTAAAAAAAATCTAGAACAGGTTATAAAAATGGATTTTCCAGATATTGATACAAAATGAGTTTTTGTCGTATTCCTCTTTCCTGGTTGGTTTCATATTCCAGTAAACAATTTTCATTCATTATTTTCCTTATGTAGTAGATAATTTTTATCCTTTTCTATAGTAAGTTCATATTTAACATTAGTATTAAAAGAATGTTGTTTCTTTAAAGATTATTATTTATAATTTGGTTAATTATAGGTATCCTCAAGCATTCTTAAATGAAAAAAAAAAATTCATCGTTTTTCAAAGTTTTAGAATCACTTTCCTCTCTAAAATATAAAGAATTTTTTAGAGGAAACTCTAGGATGACCTCATATGTGTTTTTCGTAAAATACATATTGTCTTTATTATAATTTTCATCATTTGATGACTCTCAGTCAATTGAGATTTCCTTAGATTTACTCCATATTTCATTCAATTATTTTTTATAAATTTTATCTTTGTGCTTTATCTCTTTTTATGTTTTATTTTAGGAAAATTAACCTTTACATGTCCACTTCTCTTACATTCATAACAAACTACTTCATTTTAAGTATCACCATTATTCCAATATTTTTTCGTCTTTCCCCTATAATCATATATACTTTTGTATGTAGGTTTCATGAAGATTTTATTCCATCTATAAAACTTCCTAAATATTCTGGATAATTATTCCATTTTCTCATCACTATCAGTTGGTGAATTTTTATTACATGTACTATCATAATGAGTTTGTATCCTTTTATTTTTCTTTAATTTTGGAAGTAGTTGTTTTGAAAGCCACTAAATTTCTCTTTGTTCCATCTTACTCTTCCTTGTTGACTTTTAATTAATCTTCATACATCATTATCTTCCTTATCAATTCCTTTACTAGAAACTTAATGATGTCATGTGATTCTCTAACTGAAAAAAACATTCCCTCTCCATCTATATGATAAGCATCTGAGTATTCTCACGATTTTCTCCTTGGTTGTATCATCCCTTCCTAGAGAGATCATAGTATTCACAATTTCATTAAATCTGAGATACATTTCAAATATAGGCTCATCAAGATTCATTTAAATGTTATCATATTTAATATTATATGTTTTAAGTCCCATTTCTTTAACACTAAATGTTTCTTCATGTGAAATAGATAATGTGTCCAAAATTTCATGGGCTATTTTACATGATAAAATTATATTAAAATTTTCATCTCTTAATGAATAGTATAGTTAATTCATGGATTTTTAATTCATGTTATATGTATCATTAGTTGGGTTATCCCAAATATTTCTATCAGTAGCAGGAATCATATATTCATCTATAATTGAAGACCAAATCTAAAAACCCAAACTTTCTAGGTACATTTTTATTTTAAAGTTCCATTGTGCATAATTTGTTCCATTAAGAATAGAGGAATGTTAGTAGTACTGGATTCTAATATATTATACATGATAAAGAAATAGTCTTTTAAATAAATATATATTTAAAACAAACAGAAATTTAATGATCTTTAAAACACAACTAAAATCACAGTTGAAAAAGATTTTAAAACTGATTTAAGAATTTTGGATATATAAACTTGTAAATAAACATTGATACCAATTTTTGGTCATAATAGGTCACTCAATATGTGGGTTAATTTAGTTCATATTTTTTTTGTTAAAATGTTTATTTAGAATATTCCCCCAATTAAATATAAAACTATCCAGTTAACCAAGGTAGAAAAATTATAATAGCATGAATGTGCATGTAGTTTCTCAGAATAATGATTAATTCTCAGTTATAAAAATATGAGAAATAGATATGACTTATGAAATAAATCTAATAAGGGAAAATAGTTACACTTAATATCTGAGGCTAACTATCAATGTATAATTTAGTTTTTTAAATATAAGTCAAAACTAGAGAAAGAATACATTGAAAGACATAGAGGATAAAAAAGTGGTTCAGTCAGAATACGAGACCTAATCCACTCCCCTTGGTGATCACTTATCACCCTGAAAAATATAAAAAATGCTTTGATTCACATCTTGAATCAGGGTTAACAAAATTACTCAAGACATTCTAGGTCATAATAACTATACCACTATTTTCTATGGGAAAACTAACATCCATGTCACACAAGATCTCTTCCACAGTTATATGTGGATTAAAGAAGTTGTAAAAAGTTATTTTAGTGAGGATATCTTATATTCTCTAGTTCAAGGGTAGGATACAAAGTGTGTTTTACTATAGAAACACACACAGCTCGAAGAGTAATAAAACAATAGATCTAAATGTAATGAGACAGAGTGTAGAAGGATTAGAGTTTCATTAAATGAACTTATGGTATCTATAGATGTAGTAAATGAAATGTTCCATTCCTCATCTAAAAACAGAGTGTGGTGAGTCAAGTTCTATGGTTTTCAGTGTAGTGAGATATTGTTCTTCTCAGTTGAGTTACTGCAAGGATGAATTCATGATGGTTCTCAATATTTTATTCATTGTTTATAGCTAACATAAATTAAGAGTTATTACTTTGGTGTATTCTCATATGTATTGTTATTCTTATCTTTTTTTTCATTCATTCCACTTCCACCCTTCACTGCCAGCTCATGTGACATGGTTTGTATTTATTTTGGGTGCATCTGTTGGAGCTAAAAAGGTGAACGATCTCTACACCATGTAACTCATTATGTCTGCATATAGGACTGAAAAAACCCATTACTTATCTCAGTGTCACTAAATGACTCAAATATTACTGTTAGAAACAAATTTTAAATTTCATTAGAAAAGAAAAAATTGGTTAAGTATAGAACATTGTCACAGTTGTGGTGAGAGAGTAATGGTGTGACAGTCACTATGAGATAATAAACTGGTGGAAAAGTTTGTGGTGTCTGGTCCTTTGCGAATTATAGAACTGGTAGCATTGTTACAGTGTTAAGGAAATGGTGTCTCAGGTAATGGTTTATAGTCTTTTTTTAACATTTTGAAAGGTGTCTTGTTACAGTGTTTTAGAAGCAGAATCACATATATGGTGTCAAGTCCATTGTGAATATTTGGAATCAGTAGCAAGCTTAGAGTGTCATAGACTATGTGAAAATTTAGAATCTTTCTTAAGAAGCTATCTTCAGATAAGGGATTAGTATAAAACATAATCATATTAAAGCATAAAAGAATAATATTAAACATAGTTTAAATGATTAAAATATAATTTGTGATATTTGAACAGGATATTGTGAGAGTTTTAAAAAATGACTCATAAAAGTGTAAACCATTATTTGTGATCCTTAAAATATGAAGAGACAAATGCTCTTAAACAATTATTTTTAAGAAATAAAACATGAGGAGTCTAACAAATATTATACTTATTTTTGTGATGATTAGTTTCACATATTGTTCCTTGTGATTTAGCATTCTTTCTATACATTTTTTGAGAGGCTCTAGGGTGGATCCTACGAAAAATACTATTATACTCTCCCTATGTATATATAAACTTTTTTTAGGACAGTTTCATTATTTTTCATATTATGGTGGTTTTTTCTAGCTTGTGGGTTGTATGAGCAATTTGGGATTCAATTTCTCCTTTGTCTTTAAATTTTTTGGCATGTCTAGTTTTTCTTTAAGTTATAGTAGTTTTTTCATGACATTGCATTTATGTACTCTATTTTCCTTAATATTTTAGTCAGATAAGGGGTTGGTTGGTTTCTATCTTATCTCTCTCTTTCGTATGAGTTTCTCTTATAATGTAATTCCTCCCATCTACAATTTTATTATACCCTAGTTTCCATTCCCCAACTCAGAGCCTATTGGTGGTACGAATCGGGGGGTCACTATCTCTCTTCATCCATTTCCATCCCAGTAGGGTACACATTGTGGTGGTGAGGTCATCAAAAAGTGGTATTGGATGACTAGTTGGGGTATATGATAGTGTTTTGAGTTCGAAACAAGTGTGGTTTCATGTCTTTGTAGGGAAAATGTATCAACCATGTCTAGAAAGCATGATAAACAGGGGACACCATATGAGACAAGGGTACTTATGGCCCCCTGTGATCTAATGTCTAAACTATTAATATTACACTGGATACTAAACAAAGTGATTATGTTTGTATGATAGATACCTAGGAATGGATCATGTATGATTTTTATTTGAACATATATTTGAATGGGTAGAACATGGGATAGGTTAACCTAAAATTAATAAATGAAAACAATTAATTAATTTTAATGTCATCCATATTCTAGGATTGGTAGTTATAAATGTTTTTTATTTTGATTTTATGGATCTTGGTCTATGTCCTCATTATGTTCACACATAATATGTTCAAGAGGTTTCACCAGTAGATCGTTGTAGAATAGAGGTTATCGATGATGACACGTGGAGGGGAACACTCCAAGAGTTTCAGTTCCAGAGTCTGAATAGGTATGAGGGATCTATTTTAGATGTATTCATAGAATACTGGTTTGATTAAGTTGAGATATATTTCATCTTGATCTATGCTAAGAAAAATCACTTCGTATCATGGTCATTGAAAATGCGGCGTGATGTAGCAAGGTTGTGGTTTTTCTTGTTCCTCGAAGATCTTGAGTCATCAGGCACATGTGAGGAGTTCCAAGACTAGTTCAGTGATGAGTTTATTTCTTCGATATTGAGGGTGAACAGTTTCTAGGATCTTCTTACCCTTATTTAGGGGATCTCAAGCATGTGATATTTCATGATCCCTTTCAGAAACATTTTGTGATATGCTTCAGATCTTCTTCCAAATGAGGATTCCATGGTGAGGTATTTTGAAGATGATTTTAATCCATAGATACATCACCAAGTAACCCCATTTATGTTAAAGACATATCATTAGGTGATGGTAAGAGTAGAAGTTATCTAAATTATGTTATCTAGAACCAGATCATTATGAGAGGGGAGTCATTAGGGTTCCTCTTAAAGCAGATATGTGGTATAGGGTTCTTATTTGTCAGGAAAGAAGAACTTCTCACTAGTAAGGGGTAGGTCTCAGCCCTCAATGTCTCATTTTTTTGGTGGAATCAGCTCTCATACCTATGATAAGGGAACATATATTTTTTTCTTATGGAGACTGAGGTCATCAGTAGTGAGAGAGCCTGAACATTCTGAGCAGTCCACATGTGCTAGGTGTTCCGCATCAGGTTCATCCATTGTTCCAGTTCCAGTAGAGGAAAAACAAAATGTTTCACTAGTTTTGGATAAGTAGATAGAAAATATGACTATTATAGAACAACCATGAGACACTTCCCATACTTATAGATCATAGAACATCCATGGAGGTGGTAGTCAATATGGTCATCAAGGCCAGGGAGAAGGTCATGGTCAGATTCATTCCCTATATTTGTTAGTAATAGGTTAGCTAGACATTGTTTGAGGTGCCCTTTTATTTTCTTCTACTTAGGTTCATGCCCTATTTGATTCAAAATAAATACATTCCTTCATATTACCTACCCATGTGCATGCTTTGGAAAATAGGGTAGAGAGTCTTCCAGTTCCCTTGTTATTGAATAGGCCAGTTTAAGGTCAAGTTGACTTTTTTGAAGTATATAGAGACCATGAGCTAGTGTCGGGGAAGCACCTCTATTAGGTATATTTCCCATATTTATGGATATAACCATATAATTTCATCATTGACATGGATTGGTTTTATTTGAAGTAGTCTATCATTGATTGATTCATGAGGTGTGTTGGGTTCTTCGATGTAGATGGAGAGACAGCAGTGTTCATTATTGATAGAAACCCCCAGATGGGTCAGAGACATGTTCCTTCTTTTTCATACATGATGGTTGTGCTGATGTTATGTTCGTAGTACATACAGTAGGGGTGTTTCACAAGGTTTTGGATGAGTACACTAATGTATTTCTTGAAGAGGATGTACCATTACCCCTTTGACGAGAGATCAAGTTTAGGATAAATCTACATCCAGGCATGTCCTCTATCTCGGTGTCTCTATATAGGATGTTTCCTTCTAAGATTCAAGAGATTCATATAAATCTTGATATTCTATTGAAGTGTTATTTTTTTGGACAAGTTTCTCTCTATGGTGTGCATTATTTTTTTTATAAAGAAGGTTAACATCATTCTGTGGTTTTGTATTGATTATCTCCTCTTGAACCAATTAATAGTGAAGAACTGATATCCTCTTCCTCAGATTGGTGATTTATTCGATAAACTGAAGGGTTAAATTTGGTTTTCAAATATCAATTTTCAACTATAGTGTCATCAGATTCGTGTGAGGGATTATGATATCCCAAAGACTTATTTTTTGTTATTATCATGGGTATTACAAGTTTTTTGTGATGATGTTTAGTGAGAATAATGATCCAGCTATGTTCATGGGGATTATGAATGCCATGTTCTGTGAGTTCTCACAAATGTACATGGTTGTCTTCATCGAAGACATTCTTGGGTACTCTGCCTCTGATGAGGTACATGCATAGAATCTACATGTCATTATAAGAGTTCTTCATTGCCATCAGATATTTGGAAAGTTTTTTAAGTGTGAGTTTTGGGATTTATAATCTCTTTTTTTTGTGGCATGTTATATCCTATAATATATTATCTATAGATCAATCAAATATAGAAGTAGTTTTGTCTTGTGAATCCCCCAATATAGTGGTAGAGGTGTGAAGTTTACTTGTCCTTGTAGTTTATTACAAGAGTTCCATAGCCTATATATCATAGTTTTAATCTCCCATGACAACATTGACTAGAATAAATTGGGTGTTCCTATATAATTATTTGTGTCTAAAAGATTTTGGGTATCATTAAGAGAATTTGATCAGTGGTCCAATTATTTTTCATCTAATATAAGAAGTTTAGATTTATGTTTTCTATGATGCTTCACATCTGGGGTTGGCCTATTAATTGATGAAACATATATCTATCATTTCTTATTGTTCTTAGAAGTTAGTTCCCCATGCTCATAATTATTCCCTCAATTATCTCAAGTTGGTTTTAGTAGTGTTTTCTCTAAACTTGTGGAGATGTTTATTCATCGGTGATCGCTTTGTGGTCATTATGGATTATAAGACCTTTAGGTATGTTTTCTCCCAGCATGAATTGAACCAGAATTAGCATTGGTGGATGGAGTTCTTATAGGGTTACAACATTTAGATTTCATATACACTAAGAAAGGGAAACGTTTTGGCTGATGTGTTTCGTAGGAAGTTGTATAGTGATATACTGTGTGAATAAGGTGATTCTTAGAAAGTAATGGAAGAAAATTTAGCATTATATTTAGATATGAGAGATTTTGGAGGAAGAGGATTTCTCTTTCAGGTGATGGTGAATTCATCTCTGCTGTATGTCATAGAGGAATCCTAGTTATGGGATCTTCAGGTGGAGTTCTAGAGAGACTGGGTTGGTTTTTGGGAGGCCCCTAATGATTGGTCTCTAGATGATCAAAATTGGGTGTTGTTCAATGGAAGTATTATTTTTCCTTTAGAGATGTGTGATATGTTTCATAGGTATTTACATATTTCACCAATTATGGTACATCCGTGTGTGAAAAAGATGTATCGATCTTTGAGAGGTCAATTTTGGTGACCTGGGTTGAAGCTTGTTGTTGCAGAGCTTGGCTCTTGACGTTTAGTCTGCCAAAAGATGAATGTTGAGAACTATGTTCCTTGTGGTTTTCTTTAGATGTTAGATGTTCCAGATTAAATGTGGGAGAACATCATAATGGTCTTAGTTACTAGTTTTCCTCAATCTTAGGGAGGCGATGATGCTATATGGGAGGTACTGGATCATAGGATAAAATCAGCCCACATTATAGAAATCAAGGAGTCGATATTAGTGGAGGTTTTGTCAAGGAAGTATTTGGATGAGGTGCTGACACTCTGTAAAGACCCGTAAATTTCAAGGAAAATTTTTTTCTTAATTTTCCTTGGAATTTTAAAAGAACGCAGTTTCTAACGGCACATGATTCCGAGGCCCGGTGTGCCCGGAATCATTTGTCGAAGTTTGGCTCGGGTACGTTCAGTGAATGAACGAGCGGGTTTTTCTAAATTTTGAACCGGTGCTCAGAATCGAATTCTGAGGGCACCGATGGAATCGTAGTGCCGGTATTTTCTTAGAAACGCCTCTTCCGGAGTTTCGTTTGCTCGGTTGTGGTTTTTAATTTTGGGGCTTTAAGTTAAGAAATAAAATAAAGTGGTGCGACAAATTTATTTTTATTTCACTTAAAGCCACTTAAACTAAGTGGAAGCAGATATGGCGCAATCCAAATATCTTACCCTCTTGGTAGGATATTTGTGAGGTGGGGCCCGCACGAGCCCCACCGTTTCTTTTCCGCTAAGTAACGCACCCGCGAAAACCCGTCATTATGAAAGTCAATTGATGCCTTTTCTTAAATTCTTAATGCACCAATTAATTGGGAGGTTAACTTCATTAAATTAATTCTATGAATTAATTTAATCGTTTCTTAACCTATTTACAATGTTGGCGTAATAATAAAATAAGACCAACGCACGACTTCTTGAGGATTGCTCATTGAGAGGTTTTTGACAAATTTTGTGCCTTCATCCTCCTTCGTGAAGAACGCGAAGAACGCGAAGAACGCCGTCACCCTCGGAGATTGACGACGCTTCTTCTGAGACGTTCTTCCCCGCAACGATCTCCGATCACCAACTGCTTGAGGTAGGAGATTTCGGGTTTCTTCTTTTAAATCTTCTTTGTGGTTTATAACAACATCATGGATTTAATTAATATAATTAAATCTGCATGTTCTTGAACCTCGGAGTTCGATAACGCGATGCCCTTCCACGACGCGACAGTCCCCTCCTTCCACGGCGATCAATTCCGCAAAGAACGCGCGTGCGACAACTTGACGAGGTAGGGGTTTTGTTTGTGAAATGAATTTATTTCTGTGGTTGTTTCCTCCTAAAAACAAAGAACCTGAATCAAGTGAAAATTTTAATTTATTAAAATTGTATATAGTTTTGTTTTCCATGTGTGGATTATTTTATTCCCGTTTGTTATCACATAACGCAGAGGGTGTGGGCCAAACAAACACGGCCCGACAACCCTCCGCAGTTCTTCGTTGATGCGCGGATTGGCGGGCGATGAAAAAACAAGCCGCAGGGGTGATTCGTTGTTTCCGTAGTGAAGAACGAGACCCGGGAAGAGCTACGGCACAGACGGGAGTGGAATCGGACCACTAGAGCAACTCCGGTGGCCCGCGGAAACCACCGGCGGCCGGAGGCGGCGGCGGCACCAGCGGACCCACGGCCGCGCGGGTCCGGCGCACACGGGACGTGGCAATGCCGCGTCCGCTGACCAGGGCGGCCCCCGTGGGGGGGGGGGGGGGGCGCGGTGTTCACACGCGGGGGCAGCGCGCCCCCACCCCCGGACTCGCTCGCTCGGCCGAGCTGAGCCGACCCGTCGGCCGGGTCGCGCCCTGGCCGGGCCGGGTTGCGCCCAACCGGGTCGGACCCCGACCCGGGTCGGGTCAACCCAGGGGGGGTCGGGTCGGGTCGGTCTGGGCCCAGACCCCCCATCTTCGGACCGTTTTCGGTCTTTGGCCTGTATCTTGAGCTATGGGCCTCAGACCGACGCGCCGTCAGCGGCAATGCGATCCTTGGATCGAGACGGTCGTTTCGGTATATCATACTCAAGGTTTCGGAATACTTTGGGTTCAGCCGGGTTGGTTCGTTCACGAAACAAACCGGGCCCTCGGAGCGGAAACGCTCATATCTTGAGCTTCGGACGTCTGTTTGATGTGCCATCGACTTTTTTGAATTCCTCTAAGTGAGACGGATCTTTTGGCTTACTCTACCCGAGGTTTGGGCGCAGGTGGAGTATGGTCGGGTTGGTTTTGCCTTAAAAACCAACCGGTCCCCTGGGACGAAAAAGCCAATAACTCTCAGACCGGGCGTCTGATTGACGCGCCGTCTGCGACGTTGAGTTCCTGTTGGCGATACGGAACTTTTGGATACATCAACTCTGGACTATGTGTCAGTTGATGTATCAGCCTCTCGGCTCGTGGAGTGGACCCTCCCGAACGAGCTTGCTGTGTGCGGGAACCCTAGAGCTGGCTGCAACTGCTGTTGTGACGACGACGACTGTACAGAGATCCTCAGTGGATTCGACTGCGACGATGATGAAAACAGTACGGGAATCCTCTGTGTTTTCGGCAGTGACCACTACGGTACATCTTGGGATACATCAACTCCGGACTACATGTCAGTTGATGCATCGACCTCTTAGCTCGTGGACCGGAATGAGCATGTTGTGTGCGGAAACCCTAGAGCCGGTTGAGATTTGACGACTGCTGATCGAACGACTCGGTGTGTTACAGATAGCCCAGTGGGGAGCGCTTGGTTGTAGCGGAAGACCCACGGCGGAGGAGCGCTTGGTTGTAGCGGCAGACCCACGGTACTCAACAGAAGGAGTACCTATGGAGGCTATGAGGGTGAGCGCTTGGTTGTAGCGGCAGACCCACGACAGAGGTGCGCTTGGTTGTAGCGGCACAGGGGAGCGCTTGGTTGTAGCGGCAGACCCACGACAGAGGTGCGCTTGGTTGTAGCAGCACAGGGGAGTGCTTGGTTGTAGCGGCAGACCCACGACGGAGGAGTGCTTGGTTGTAGCAGCACGGGGAAGCGCTTGGTTGTAGTAGCAGGCCCACAGTACCCGATAGGTGGAGTACTACAACAGTCCAAGGTTAGAGGGAAGCACTTGGTTGTAGAGGCATAACCATTGTACTTGATGGAGAAGGAGTTTCCCAATAGCTATGGTTTCAACTTCATGATCGATCCTATGTGGGTCATTTTGGGGGTTAGTACCTACCGATCCTTTGTGGGTCTGACGGCTTAGATGAATCAGTGGCTACATCTGATCATCTCTATCGTCTTACGAAGAAGTATATCCTATGTGAGATGAATCCTGTTTACTCTCCTTTGTGGATATTTTTGTGCTATCCTGTGTGGATTTACGTTTTTCTTTCCTTTGTGGATTGTGTTGTGTTATCCTGTGTGGATTTATGTTTTGATTTCCTGTGTGGACTGGATTTTACTTGGGCTTGAATGTTGGAGCCAGACGGGAATTGATGAATTAGGTATATGTATGGACATATACCTAAGCAGTGTCGGATGTTACTTCGTGATTGTATCTTTTCTTTGTGGTTTATACTTTGTGGATTCGGGGAGACCTTCGGGGGTCTCGGGGTCCCTACTGAGTAGCTTATACTCACCCCTGCACGGGCTATGACCGCACTACGTTGTGTTGGTTGCAGATGACGGACAGCGCTGATCGTGATGAAGGCTTGCGGAGCAGGACGGTACCTGGAGGTGGACCATTGGGCGGGGTGTACTCGGAGCGGACGGCTGGACCGAGGAGCTGTGGAGGCTATCTGTACTCACCCTTCAGGTGGGACTTCCAGAGGACGGCTCGACGCGGCGGCTTTTCCTTTCAGTTGTTGTTTTTCCCCTTTCAGTTGTACTTTATAGTTGGGCTTGTATTTCCAGCCCCCTTTACTTTCAGCACATCTTGTTTCAGTTTTTACTTAGTGTTTTACTTCCGCTTACTCTGTGGTGTTTGTTGTTTACTTTACAAAGGCAATGCCTTCCCTTTACCGGGATTTACGCCTTGGTTCTAGTCGCCATCCCCTGGCCTATGGAAGGCGGGCATGGGGTAGTCACGGCACGGGCCCCGAGGTTGGATCGTAACACACTCCATGAAATCCCAATGATTATAATTTATGATTGGGATCCTCAGTTTACATACAGGGTGTAGAGAGGTCTCCATAATGATTTTGGTTTACAAATATTCTTTAACTCTATTTTCATCCATAGGTTGATGCTTAGATAGAGTAGTATATTCAGAATCATAATGAAATGTTGTTCTATTGAGTCTTAGATTTGGGTGGTTTGTCGATGAAAAAACTACCATTGGTTGAGTTCACATATAATAATAGTTTTCAATCCCTCGTTCACATGGTACTATTTGAAGCCATGTGTGCCCGAATGTGTTATTCTCTATTGTGATGGATTGGGGTTGGAGAGTAAGAAATTATCAAACCAGAACTAGTATAGAATAAAAAAAAGATATTTCATGTGATTCATGAGAGGATGAATGTAGAACAAGATCATCATAAATCATATTCCAGTCATTAGAGGATACTTATGGAGTTTAGAATTGGGGATCATGTGTTTCTAAATGTGACTCCCCATTGAAGGAAGAAAATTTTTGGTCATGGTAGTAAGATTTATCCTCAGTTTGTTGGGCCTCTATAGGTTTTGGATCTTGTTGGAGCCCTGGAACATCGAGTACCACTTTCCCCATAGGTGAGCTAGACACATGACATTTTTCATGTGTCCCAACTCCTTTGTTATCTTCATGATGACTATCATATTATTGATTGGTGTGAGATCTATGATGACGATGATGTGACCTTCAAGGAGTATCCTATAAAGATACAAGACCGTAATGAGAATGTGTTGTGCTTCCATGTGATCCCCTTGGTTCGTGTCTTGTAGCAGCACGGTGGTGTGGAGGAGTGTACAAGGTTACAAGAGTCACATATACACACTCAGTTCCCAGAGCTATTTAATGTTTAGATCTTCCCTTGTAATTTTTTCATTTGGTCATTATATACATTTTTATTTATGAGATAGATTTATTTTTTCCTTGTTTATTATTACTCTCTTTTGAGAGTCATATCCCCAAAAAGGGGTTTTGGTAGATTTTTTTGGTTATTGCGTGGTTTTGAGCTTATTCCCCTATGGAGGTGGTAAGATATTTTGGTTGCGTATGTTTTGATATGTATTTTGTTTTTTGGATATTCAGATAAACCCTTTTCTATATCCACTCTAGGTTGGTTTTGGAATATCAAGGATGAGACTATTTTCAGAGGTATCTAATTTATTTTCCTAGATCCATGTTGATTGACCTTTTTCCTATTTTAAAATATTGATGTTCTTATAGGAGGCTCAGAAGAAGATTAAATATGATCGGGTAAGTAAAATATAGAAAATGGGGGATTACATGTCATATAACTGAATTACACGATGTGAAATCCTATTTCACATATTATATTGGTGTTTTTGCAAAGTGAAATCATGTTTCATGACTTGTATGTTTTCAGGTTTTAATAAAAATAAAGAAACATGGCTATCTATTTTTTTGTGAAAACTGAAACTGAGGAATTACATGGTGTGAGAGGTGATTTCAAATAATCTAATCCCCTACTGTTGTATGTTTTTAAAAAAAATTGACCCACTTTGTTTTATCAAAACCATATAGATTCAATGATCTCTCTTGACTATAGGGGGCCCGGAGACACCCACCTTTATCATTTTATGATTCCTTTATCCCTGATCTATTCCTACTTCCCTCTTTTGACCATTCATTGATATAAGGTATGATCAACCTCCATTCTTATGGTTTATTCAATCAATTTCCTCCCATATCTCCTTGAAATGTGATAGAATTTTTATCTCCATGGTTTGAATGGTGTTTCTTTCGGTTGTTGTTTGTGTGGTGGTGATGTGACATCCTTTGGTGGGTGCAGTTGTTGTAGGATAGGTGATCAGGATCTTTTGTGTTGATCTATTCTTATGATAATAACATCTCTTACACTTTTAAGGTAGGGATTCATTTCTTATCTATTTATTTATGTGATAATATAGAGTTAGATTTATTTATCCACTTGGATTAAAATATAATTTACCTAATTTAGTACTTGAACTGAATTAATGAATTGGTATTAATAACATTGTGATGTAGTCTCATTATATAGTGATAATGGGTTTCCTATTGATTTTATATATAGTGTTTTATCAATGAATTTATTAGTATAAAATTTTTTTCCCAATAGAAATTGGTAAATAACTTAATGCCTGAATTAATTCATAATTAAAAGGATAATTGGTTAAAGAGGTATTTTTAATAAATCTGGTTGTTGTAGTAGTTTAGTGTTAGTCATGTTCATTCAGATATGCATGTTTAATTAAATTGGTAAATGAACCTTGAGAATGTTTATTATTTTTTATAAATTAATTAAAGGCTTGGAAAATTAATTTTTTAATTAATTTATTGTATATTTTGATATCTTCTTACATAGGTTTCATATAGTTGGAACCAATGAATAAAGAAATAGTTAATACATGATTGAATAAATAATCAATTTTGTGATAAAAGAAAATCCCTTTATAGGGCCCAAGTATCTTTCTCTCTTATAAAGGTCGAATAACTTGTTCATTGGAGCCATGAAATATTATTCTGTGAGAAGGTTAAATGACTTTTTTTAGGGAAAAGAGCTTAGTTCCTTGTTTTTTTTTCTTATGCTTGTGATGTGATGTGAGCCTGTGATGGCTGAGCCTACAGGGCTGTTGTGGTTTTGGGGGAATAGAGGCCCAGATGTGATATGAACCAAGTATGCCTGAGCATTGTATGATATTGTTAGGTGAGGGGATAGTAGGTTCAGTTTTTATGGAATTAGTTGATGTTTGGAGTGGTGAGACACATTAGGTTATGCATGTCGTGTAGGGGAGGACACCAAAGATGATGAAATGGGTTGAAGATGGGCTTACTCGTTGACATGGAAGTTGGATTCTTATTGAATGTTATGTTTTTTTTATTTACTATCCCCACTACTTGAGGAAGATGGTTTTTCGTAATCTCTTTCCAAGGGAGGCTATGATGGATGGGGTATTCCATTTTCTTTCCCTGTTTAGATTCTTCTGGTTTGATGTGTATTTTATCCCGCTATAGGTGGCAACAACTCGATGGCTAGTTCATCTACACACCATTTTCAGCCCCTTGTGTTTGGTATCTCAGAATGATTTTCTTGAATACCTAGAAATATGGGAAATGATAATGATGTTCAATAAATAAATAAATAAGGTTTAATCCATGGGGTTGTATCTTATTTGGATGCAATGTTGATGTTATATCTCTATGAAACCACGGACTCATTTTTCATATTTATGGGGGTAATTGATCCATTTTTTCTAATACTAATAAAATTACATGTTTAAATTTTAATTATTAATTAATGGATAATAAATTAATTAACATAAATTTCAAATGAAAATAATAGATAATGTAATTTAATGTATCTCTCTAAATGGTTCTGTGTTTATAGGATATCTTGTCATAGAAATGGAATCTGGGAGTCTGTGATAGATTAGTTATAGTTTAGTATAAGACTATGTTATGCCCATAGTGTTGTTGTGAGATATATTATACAATTTACATTTTTAGTTTCCATATTCCAATCCACCATGTTGGTTAGGGAAACTGACACCCTAGGGATTCTGACCCCTGGGGTGTTTTCTCAACATCCCAGTGGGAGGATGGATGGCTGAATACCCAATTTGGCTCTATTATCTTCTCTTGGTAGTTATTTTATTTGGTATACACACCATGTTTTTTTAAGAAATATGTGTGTATAGGTTTGTAATGTATTTTGATTACTCACTAAAATATGTTTCAGATATAGTTTCCTAATGTATAATATATGTATAACATGTATGGGATATTATGGCTTGAAGATCCTTACTCGATGTATGGTCTGTAATGGCTGGAGGTAAAATACCTGATTTAGGATACACATTATAAATGTTATGGTGTATCCTACAATCTACCATCTTACTTTGGTTATGTGAATGTGGTGGTGTGATGAATGAGGTGTATGTTGACGCGTGAGGTGCATGTTGTGGTGCTTCACCTAGGTGTCTATGGGCTAACCATTTTGGAGAGTGATGGTAAAGACATGTATTATTGGGGAAAAGTGGAAAACTTGTGGGAAATTTGTAGTTGGGTAGCCTTGATATTCATTATTACAAGATATTATATTTTATGAGATACTTGGTGAGAGTTTCCATGGAGAGGTTGGGACATAGTATAACTGTTTTTGTTAGTAGTTAGTTTCACTTGTTGTTCACTATGATTTAGCATGATTTATTTACATTTTCATGACATATTCTAGGGATGATATTATTGAGTATAGTTTTATACTCAACATACAAATATATAAACTCTTTTTGAGGTTATTTGGAGCAAGTTGTGGATTAGGCTAGTTACTACTATATTATGGGTTATAGGAGATTTTTGGGCATTATGGTAGTTGTCATCTTTACATTCTTTATTTACTTGTAATTTTCCTTTTAGTTGTAGTAGTTATTGCATGACATTTTTTTTTTGTACATGGGTTTCTTATATATTGTAATCTAAGAAGGGGTTGGTTGGTTTATATCTAAACTATCTCTTCATAATGTGTTTCTCTTATTGGTAATGTCTCCCATCTATATGGTTATTATACCTTTAGTGCTAGTCACCAACCCAGGGCATTCTGGAGGCGGGACTTGGGGGTCACTATATCTTTTCTTCCATTACCCGCCTAGGAGGGTACACATTGTGGGGAGGGTTTCGTGACATATAGAACAAAGAATAGTATCATATCTAATGGAATTTCAATTGTCTTAGACTCCCCTATGATGATCATTACTTCCATAATGATTTTAAAAATAATGGGAATCGTTAGGAAAATTATTAATACTATCAAAGGATGGGTATGAACCATTATAAGTAAAGTGGTGGATAATTAAGTGATAATTATAGTTAATTTAAAGAGAAATATGAGATTTAAATTTTAGAACTATAGTACTATATGAAGAATGGTTAATGTGATAGTTTATCATTATTATTGTTGGCTAGGTATATGAAATAACATTATAATTCAGACTTCTATTATGAAATAACCAAAATTGATATTTTATATACTTAATTTTTTTATATTTGGATAAAAATAATATTTATGATAATTTTAAAAATTTATATAAATGTTATTTTTATGAAAAAATCTTTTAAAAGGCTTTCATAAATGATAATATAAAAAATCAAAGTACATTGTAATTTTATAACTATCGGGATGTTTATTATCTCAAAAATAAAATTAATTATTAATAAATAATTATTAATATTTAAAATATAAAAAACAAAAATTTATATAATTACATTTAAAAATTAAATATAAATTTTTTATGAATCATATCAAACATTTTATATATTGAATTTACGGTCATTTTCTAAAAAAGCTGATTTTTGGGGATAAATTGAGAACTATTTTTTATTAATTATCATAAATACTATGATATAATCATGATATTATGATCATATAAACATTTATAACAATTAGTGCTGATAAATAATTAGTAATAACCTAATATAGAATTGTTCATATTTGGGAACACATGCTTAACATTTTAGAACAATAGTTCTATTTGTTCTAAAAAAAGTTTTTATATATTATATATATATATATATATAATATTAGATTTTTTTATAAATGTTATAAATTGAATGAAATTAAAATTATTTATTGTTTTAAATTAAAATGTCCAAATTAGGTAATATGTGTAATTTCATTTATATCAACATGAAAGTTATTGAGGTATAAAAAATAATTACTATTATAATGGTAAAAGAATGTAAAATATTAATTTTAAAAGGGAATGGAAAAAAATATAAACAAAAATGAAATGTTATATTTGTAGTGATTTATTTTAAATTAATAAAAAATCATCACTAATAAAAAAAATATTCATTGAAATTAACTCTAACCAAAAGTGGTTAGAATTATATATCAAAATAATTATTATTTTCTCCTTTAAAAAAACCCTCATCATATATGAATACCCTTCCATTATCTCATCACTCTCTACATTATATCTAATTATCATGAATACTATATCAATATACCAATAAATCTTATCTCCATTTTTGTTCTATAGTTCTATGGATCCTCTCCATTTCCATAAGAGGCGTCCTCTCAAGGTAAGGGTTCTGTTATTATTTTTTTAATTAATGAGAACTGTTTGAGTAATATAATTGGTTCACAATTAATTAAGTTATCCAGTGTTTATAAACACCTCCATTGATATTAATATGATGTTTTATTAAGGATATGTATTTTTTATCTCTCATTAAAACCATCACAAGATCTGTTGTATAAAATTTTTATGCTGGTGAAGTAAAAACATGATATTCTATGGTATATTTTCATGTCATGAATACCCAATCCAATTTTAAATCAAGTGTATTGATTTTGATTTATAATTAATATATTCATATTTTATGACCACGTATGAAATACATATTCCATATATATTGAAAATAATTTATATGAACATGGGATTTTCTTTTAATGTGACACACATAATGTTAGACATATCAAAGGTGAGCATCGATAATTCATTTTTCAAATAATTATTCTCTAGAGATGAATTTTTTTTATATCATGGAATTATTAATTTGTAATTATTTATAATACCTTAATAAAATTTCTTGGTTTAATTTTTTAATTAAAGCATATTTGTGAGATTTGATGGTCTTTGGATATACAATTATTAATGTCTCTTGTTTATATTGTAGCCACATTTCCATGTTATGAATCATTCTATTATGTTCATATACATACATTATTCCTTGTTTTATTAGGTAAATGATATTTTATTTTTCATCCTATTTCACCTATGATTTTATATTAAATTTTTTATCCATTGTATTTATTCTTAACCCTTTTATTTTATAAAGTTTCCCTTGAAATCCAATGTGGTGAGATGATCCTAGATGGGATAGTAAAGAATACATTTATGGAAGTCGATATTTTGTTTACAATTTTAATTATCCAACATTAATGACATGTACTATGTAACAATAGTCTGTGATACTAAAAGTAATAACATATTCTTGATTTATATATGAACTATTTTGTCAATGATTTATGTTCAAAATAATGTATAAAAATTAACCTCCTCATAGTTGGTATTAATGGAATGTTTAGTTCATTTTAGAAATTTTTAATATAAAACAAATTCAAGAAACTTGTAGATAATTAAAAAATATAGTATATCTTCCATAAATTATGGTAATTTGTAATGAGTGTAGTTTCCATGAAATAAAATCCATATCTATATGTTACATGAAAATGTGGCTCTAGTTTAGTTGTATCTATGGGTAATATCCCAGAGTATGTTTGAATGGTTATTAACTAAATATTCACATATTGTATGAAAAGGTTTAATTTTATTACACATAGTATTAATCTCCTGGTATATATTCTTTGGTTGTTATATTTTTTTAAGAACAATCATAAAATGATGAATATTAAGTGAAATTTTTTCTTTTTTTAATAATGAAAATATTAAGGTATATTATCCTTGATGTCCTATGTTAGGAAAACATTGAGATTAAACTCCCCATTTTGATTTATAATCATTATTATTTTAAAATCTATTAATTTTATTAGTTACATTTTTATTTTAATAAAATTTCTTCAAATTTAAGGGGCCCTATTAAAAATTAATGAAATGGGAAGTGCAGTAATTTCAATCTGATTATGTTTGAAGCCACAATATAAAAATTTATTATTATGTTGTCCCATGTTATAAAAAATAACATGAATTTTATAGAGAATTTAGGTTCATATTAAAAGGAAAACTATCTTTTTAATACTTTATAAGAAAACACCTACCTTTTTTAGAGGATGTTGTGACATATTGATTTCATAACTATTTGTCAATTTTACAGAAATGATATTTTCAATACATTGTTGTTCAAATAACAATACAACCTATATCTTAGAAAATCTCATAAAGGGAGAAAAAGATAAATGGTGGGTGTTAATCAAAATTAGAAATAATAAGGATGAATTTAACTCTATGGTGCAGGAATACATTAAAAATATCATTTTCAATTAGTATTTTCAATATAACCTAAGAAAAAAATATACAATGGGAATTCCTTGATTTGATTCAAAAGAAATGTGAACATATAAGATGTTATGAGAATAAATTTATAAGAATATTTTCCTATTATGCAATATTTTTCATCAATGCTGATGGGATGATTGACCAATTCATTGTTAGAATGACACCTCATGTAAAAAAAAATTGGAATTCCAAGACACTATCTGCTATATGTAAATAGTAAGTTGTACTCTCAATGGAAATATACAATTTGAAGATACCTAGAGTTATCATGGAAAAAATGGCATAAAATGAAAGATATAGAAAAAATTGGGAATAATACAATCCATGAAATGGGATGTATGAAATGACAACATCCGTTGTGTAAACAATATGGTAAAATGTACTTGAGGAACTATCATTGTGGATGTGGGAAGTGCAATAGTGAATACATTTTGGCCACATCATTCAAAATATTTGACAAGATAAAAATCCAAAAATTATGATTGAGAATTACAAGGGGAAGACAGATATTGTGCATCATACAGTGGAATTATTTATGTATGGAGAGCTTAGCAACATTCCTAAAATGTTCCTAAATTTTAGAATATTTTAGAGAAACCATATTGATCCCCAAAAATGTACAAGTGATTATGGAATCCCTTTATTTATTATTAAAAATATTATCTAGTTTCTAAATTATGAGTTGTTATATATAATTTTTGTTCACTCATTTCATTCTAGTACACTATTTGACTATATTTCAAAACATTACTTTATTGATTATAAAATTTTAAAGAACATAAAATCAAACCCAAATATGTTATTAATAAATTTATCACTCAAATTTGATAGAATATTTATTCAAGGATCTATATTATATTATAATTCCCTAATTAGATTTTGAAATAAAAATTACACCAAAAATACTATTTTCATTTTTATAGAGAAATTTTACAAATTACTATGGGTTCAATACATTTCAAATAAAAAATCTTACAAAATTTTTGATGTAATGAAATTTTTGTTGTCATTGTAGATGGAGAAAACTAAAATACTTTTAAAGTTACGGATATCCTAATGAATATATTTTTAATTACTATATAATATATTAATTTATTTTAAGTGGTTGGTAAATAATAGGATGAAATATAACGTAAAATATATAGAGTTTATACCCATTATTCATGAAAACATTGATTTATTTTGTAACAAATTTTTTGGACCTCCCCAAAAAATAGAGATTTAATTTTCCATTGGAAACATACTTGAATCCAAAAATAAATCAAAAATCTCATATATAATTACATTAATGCATCTATAATAATTTTTGAAGAGATTATAAGATCTCTTGGATAAAGGTTTTTACCTATTCATGTTTTTCTTCTTATATTGAACCTATACATTTTTTGAATATTAAGAATGGAATAATGTGACTATGAATTGACTATATATAACATAATGGGATCATAGTGAAGAAAAAATACCATATTATAATATATGATGATGAATTCAACCAAATTCATGGAGCACAATTTGTTTCTAAGATTGAATTTTGATGAGGGTATAATAAAATTAGGGTGAAAAGATGATGATATATTAAAGACAACCTTTTAAAAAATATAGAAATTATGATTTCATTATTATTCCATTTGGTCTTACTAATTTTCCCACTATATTTATATACATGATTAATATAATATTTAGGGTATATCTTAATAAATATATAATAGTATTTATTGATGATATTATTATATATTCTAAAATACATTCAGAACATGAGGGAAAAATAATTTTTATATTAAAAACAGTATTTAAGAGTGAAATTTTTATTAATTATATAAATGTGAAATCTGGTTGTGGAAATTTATATTAATGAGATACATTGTATTTTGAAAATGAATCTTTGAAGTTATATCTAAGACTGAATAAATAGAAGAGTGACCTAATCCAACAATGGTGGATGAGATTCATAGTTTATTTTGTTTAGTGAGGTACTATATAAGGTTTGTGAAAAACATTATTGTGTTTTTAATCTACTAACAATGTTAACAATAAAATTGTTTTAGTTTACCTAGATAAATGAGTGTAAATAATGTTTTTATCTGTTGATTAAATGGTTCGATACCATACATGTGTTAACATTACACTCTAAAAAAGATGGATTTCAAATTTATAGTGACACGTTCTTTAAAATACTTTGGGTTGTAATCTATAAAAATGAAAATGTGATTTTACACACATCACAATTGGTGATAACTCATTATTATAATTATCATTCATATTTCTTAGAGTTCATAATGTTTATTTTACATAAATTATTTAGATATATTATCATTACAGGGATATGTTTGATATATACACTAAATACCAATGTTTGAGATTTCTATTCACATAACAGAAATTGAATAGTTGGAATATGTAATGGTTTAATCTTCCTAAGGACTATGTTTTTTGTATTTATTATCTCCCTAAAAAACTAATAAGGTCATTGATGCACTATTTTGGAAAGAAAATTGAGTTTTTGTGATGATGAGGATTGAAGAGTATCCATTTTTCATGGATATGGAAAAGACGTACATATAATTCATAAGAGAAAATATATCCTTAGTCATATAGAATATAATTTCCAAACCATAATTAATATAAAATATAAATAGTGGAAAAATATTTTATTTAATCATATAAAGGAATATAGAGGTATTAAAAAATGGAATGTTTCTAGAGTTTCTTAATGATTTAGAGGGGGTACTAGAGTGACCCATGCTTTCTATACATATATATATTATATAATTTGAGATGAATATACAATACATTACCAAATCGCATGCCCTAAAACTATAATTATTATGTTTATTAGGAGACTATGTATAGAATATTCTAAATTTAGTAATTATCTTCAACATCTCCAATAATTATCTCCTTTATTAGTCATCACATATATACACTACATAAAACATTTTATTCATAACCTTGGGAAAGGAAAAAGAAGGAAATGTTGATATTATATTCTCTATAAGGGTAAATGATGGATACACATATGCATAAGATGAACACAATGGTATGATAGATGATAATAACATTTGAAAATCATAACCAATATATCAATGATTATAATCATGTGTCACTAGATAAAGATCATTAGATCATAAGACATGAATCATAAATAAATCAATGAAGTTTATCAAAGAGAGAACAATATTGGTATAATATATGGATAAGTATAACAACTAATACTATAAAAACATATGTCAATTCTTCTGAACAATAAATTCATTACATGATAGGCTTAGGCTAACCACCTATGTACTTTCTTTGGGATTGAGAGAACCACCAGTGTACCCTATTTTTTGGGCTTGGTCTAACAACCCATGAAATCTATTTTTTAGTCTTTGGATTACACATGTATACTATATGATCTCAAAGAATATTTATCAATTGCTAATGCATTTGAGAGATATATAGGTCCCACTCATCACATAATGAAAATCATACACATATCTATCACAATATCATAAACCATTTATCATATTTTAATACATGAAATGTAATGTATTCATAAAAAGGTTATTATATAATAACCCAGGTAAAATACACAAGTTTAATAATCATTTATGTAACATCCCAAGTAAGTAATGAATAATAGATATTTTTATCTATGTCTATTAATGACTAATATAGTGTTTTAGAGGCTTAAAATGAAAATAAATACAATCTTATGCATGGAATACACTAATATTCTTAAAAGATTGTTTTACTGCCTTTTGATGGCAAACCATTTTTAAATATATCTTTTGACAATTTTATAAGCTATTTTTGTCAAAATAAAATTATTATTTATGATTGGGACATCAAAATTTACTTTGTGTGAATTTTTGGTATTTTTCAGACAATGTTCATTTTTTTATGAATAGTGAAAAATACTGCATTTTACATCAAAACTGCTTCTTAATCTAATTTATTTATATGATTAGATTATCTTTTGAATTGTTATTAATGTGTAATCTGAATATATTTTTACCATTTAATCCAATGGTGGTCATTGTAATCAATTTCACTTTGAAATTAGACTTAAACTGGTGTCAATCTTTTGATACTTATTGTTTCATAAAAACACGCTATTTGTCATGACATCGGGAATTAATTATTAAATTAATTAATTTGACTTATATGTTTTTAATTTTGTAAAATAGACTTCATTTTTGAATTCAGAATATCAAATATAGCTTAGGGTGAATTTTTGGTAATTTTCTGAAAAACTTCAAATTTTGATGAATAGTGAAACCACTAAGTGGTACTTATAAAAACTGCTTTTTTCGTTTAAATGAAATTTTTCCATCATTGTGTTTTGAATTTCAAAAATCCGATATACATGGTTGTCATTAAGAATTAAAATGTGGTTCAATGAGATTAAAATAATTTTTTGGTGAATAGTAACTTATTAAGTTTTTAATCGCGATTAGTGGTAATTAGGGTAGTTTAAGGTAAAAATAATGCTTTAATAAAATGAGATGAGCTTGACACATGTCCTACCCTCATTGGTTGTGTCATGGTAGACCAAGACAAGCCATGGGTCAACTTGGGGACCCCATGGACCTACTTTGGTTGGGAAATGACATAAATAACTTTTTATTTAATGTAAAAGTAAAAATGACACAAACATAAGATGTTTTACGAAAACAATTTTTACATGGGGTTATAAAGATCAGATTTTTTATTTTAATTAGTAATTTGAAAGATACAAATATTTCCTACATCATAGTATTTTTTTTATAATTTTTAGACTTTAAATAAATTAAATTATTTATGACATCATGATGATGCAGCGATGACTTCATTATTTAACGATTTAAATAAAATGGAAAGATAATGAAAAATCTAAAACCTACACATAGACAAAACCAATTGGATGAGTGGATTTAGAAGCCTTATCACCTTATCCTATAATTATATCAATGTGGGACCTTTTGAATCCGAAAATTATTTTAAAATAAAGTAACTTATCTTTACTTTCCAAGAGTGCCCCTCCTCTCCTCTTATAAAAGGCCCCCACCTATACCTCCTTACCCACACTCCCAAAGCCTTTGTCTCGGCCAACCCCTGGTCATTTTGTCTCTCCACATCCCTCTCCTCATCCTAGAGGATTCCCTTTGGGCATAATCCTTTCAAATGAATCCTTTAGGCTCAAATCAAAAGGAGTTACACTTTTAAAGGTAATTCATTCTCTCATGTTCATTTGTTTTATTTTGCTTCTCCAACCCCATAAACTCTTTTTATTTACTTCTTTTGTAACAACACCAGTATCTTCAATATACTAGGATGTTGTTATAAGATTTATTCGATCTACACTCTCACACAACTACATCAAATGGTTAAAGAACATATGGTTTCCGTGGATGGCGAAATTCTCCCTCTCGAAATGATGATTGTTCAATACTCATTTAACACCTTCAAAGGTGGCCATTATGATGTCACTATTTTTATATATGATATATAATATGTTTATTCTTTCCTTAAGCTTCTGTATTTTTCATTTATGGCATACCATTATTGTTTCTATTATGGGTGAACACGATATCTTCATTTTAGGAAGTGCGGACTACCGCCCCCTGAAAGTGATTTGATTCGTTAATACCATATGTGGGATGTGTAAAGGATAAAGTTAATGATATTATAAATGTTATTATACTGGAATTATAATATACTCTTATATAATTATGACTCCATTCCATAAAATACGAAATAGAAATGGAAGTAGCGTTCATGCGTACGTACGGCTTACCGTCTCCATGAACGGTGCATTTCATTTCTTACCTCTAAATGTGATGTAATATTATAAATACATGTATATGATGAATATATATGATATATATGTTATCCAAATCATTAATATCATTCTGGATATAACGAACCTTTTAACAACATGTAAGTGTAAGAAGTCTATTTTTGACTTAAGAACCAAATACCGACAAAATGAACATTATTAACTTAAATGATTACATGATGTTCATAACATGGAATAAAAGGAATAATGAACTTGAAAAAGGTTCTTAAGCAAGTAGAGATTAACTCAAGTTTATTATTCAGGAGATTAAAGAACGGTCGGGTCAAGTCGGATATGAGGTATGGGACTTCATCTCAATCTCCTTTCATTGAGGCATATTTTGTTTTATACACAACCTTATTTTATATGGTGTATAAACCCCTTTGACTTTTACATTTATTCAAAAGGAATATTTTTTATACGAAGCATTTACTAAACGAAAAAAGGGAATGTTTTTGTCATAAGTATGCGGCGACAACGACTTCTCCATCGTCATGACCGTTATTTGAGTTTCGGATTCCTCTACAAGCCATACCTTCTTTTTAAAAGAAAAATAAATACCATGTTTTACTTTTATTTTATTTTGGTATCGAAACTGGTTTTCATAATGTTTTTATATCAAGGTGTTGTATTGATATCTTGTGATTGAAAGGTGGGAATGTTATGTTTCCTTTATGCATGTTTTATGTGATATGATTATGTTGAGGTTCTTGGGCATTATTATGAAAACGGGTGGTTCCGTGATAAACTAAGGGCGGGTGAGCCCGATATAGCTCTCCAATGCATTGGGTAACGCGAAGGAGTGAAACGTTAAGGTTTCTCCGAAGAGATTTTAGGGAATATACTGTGATGGGTATTCCAAACGTAACCAAGAGGGTTACTCCCTACGTAAGAATGTTATGAATGCCTCAAGTTACCTTTATGTCTTATGATTTCTATGATTTATTCATGTTTTGATGAGGTATGTTAAAGTTCTTATGTTTTATGGGTAAAGTATGATCTCATTCTTATGTATATATGTACCTATGTTTCCTTTCCATATTTTTATATCCCTTACTGAGCTTTTTATGCTCATCCCAAGTTTTTTTGAAATGTTTTTCACAGGTCAGGGGAAAGGTACATGATATGATGATAGTGTCAAGGAAGTGTCAAGAAAGAATCCATGTTTTATTTTAAATATGTTTCCATTGATGGGAATGAAGAATACTATCTTTATGTAACCACTTTGTTTATATGTGGAATGTAATGCAAGTTTTATGATCTAATTCTCTAAAACTCTAAACCCGAAAAGATCCTCAACGTGTAATCTTGTAATAACTCAAGATTAAGTAAGGTTTAAGGCTGGGGCCTTATAGTTGGTATCAGAGGTCGGTTTAGATAACTTTAGGAGTTAGAATTCTACTAAATGATTATCCAAAAATATATTTTTTTTTATGGTCAAATTGAAATGATATAGCATTTGAAGATTACCATGTTGCTTCATCTAAGACATGTTTGTTCAGAATGGTTTTCCGCAGAGGAAACAGGGAAGTAGTGATAGGAAGGCATACAGAAGGAAATAAACTTCCGAATCAGCATCCTGAGATGGTCGGAATAGGAACTGAACAGTTTGTTGCAGTAATGGCACAGTTGACTCAAGCGATAAATGGTGGTGGTATCCATGCACGAGATCAGCCAGATCAACCACAGAAGAACATGTCAGTGGTGGAACATTTCATGAGGCAACATCCCCCATCATTCAGAGGATCATCTGACCCTGTGTTAGCTGAAGGGTGGATTAAAGCACTGGAGAATATTTTTGATGTCATGGGGTGTTCAGACAATCAAAAGGTTAGTCTTGCTATTTATCATTTGGAGGGTGAAGCAGATCAGTGGTGGTCGATGGTTAAAAATATCAGAGACGCTAATGAGATTGATGCTCTCGACTGGGATGAATTCAAAGGTATATTTCTTGAGAAGTATTTTCCTAAGGTTGTTTGACTTAGGATGGAAAAGCAATTCTTGGAATTGAGGCAAGAGAAAGACTCAGTGGCTGCCTATGAAGAAAGGTTCACTCAATTGGCAAGGTATGCTCCAAATTTTATCCGAGACCTTGATAGTAAAATCAATCGTTTTTACTCAGGATTAAAGGAAAAATATCGAAGGGCATTAGCTTCTCGTGAGTTTAAAAGTTATGAAAAGCTTGTTCAATGTGCTGAGAAGGTGGAAATGGAGTTTTCCGATGATCAAGTGTTCTATAACAACCAACAGAAGAAGAGACCGAGGTGGCAGGAGAAAGGTAAGAATTCTTCAAAAAAGTCTGATGGTAAGAAAACTAAGTTTCCAGTATGTGATAAATGTGGAAAAAGGCATGTTGGGGAATGTCTTCTAAATTCTGTAAAGTGCTACCGATGTGGTAAGATGGGACATAAGGCTCGTGATTGCACTAAAAAAGATCAGGGTGATCGTAAGACCAAATTTGATTTACAGTTAGTGAAATGTTTTAAGTGCAATGAGATGGGTCACTATGCAAATGAGTGTCCGACAAAGAGCTTGAGTGATGGGAAGCAGTTAGACTACAAGAAGAAAGGGGTGGTGAAATCCTTTGCAACTACTTCAGCAGATGTCGGGCCATCAAATGAAGTTGTATCAGGTACTTTGTTTGTTTTTTCAGATTATACCAGTGTGTTGTTTGATTCGGGGTCTACACATTCTTTCATCTCTAAAACCTTTTCTAGTAAAATGGGAATACCATCTCAATAAATGACTCCTGAACTTTTGGTAAAAACACCTGGGGGGAATGTTGAGGCAAAAAGAATTTATAAGAATCTTCCTATCCTTATCTTTGGAAAGAACCTACTTGCAAACCTTATTGTTCTACCTCTAGTAGAGTTTGATGTTATCCTGGGTATGGATTGGATCTCTATTTACCATGCTAAGATTGACTGTAGAGCTAAAGAAGTTTCTTTTCAGAAAGTCTTTCAGTTTGTGTACAAGAATGAACCCTTACAGTTGATAACTTATCAAGAGGCCGAGAAACTTGTAAAAGATAGAAATGAATGTTACCTTGGACACATCGTTGACAATAAAGGAACTATTCAGATTAATGATGTGCCAGTGGTAAATGAGTATCCTGATGTTTTTCCTGATGAGTTGCCTGGAATAATACCAGATCGGGAAGTTGATTTTACTGTTGACTTAGTTCCTGATGCTAAGCCAGTTTCAAAACCCCCTTATCGAGTGGATCAAATTGAACTTTTAGAGTTAAAGGAGAAATTGCAAGATTTATTAGAGAAAGGTTTCATTCGACCTAACACATCACCTTGGGGTGCTCCTGTTTTATTTGTTAAAAAGAAAGATGGTTCTATGAGACTTTGCATTGATTATAGAGCCTTGAATAACATCATTGTTAAGAACAAATATCATTTGCCTCATATCGATGATTCGTTTGATCAGCTCCAGGGAGCTCAGTTTTTTTCAAAGATTGACCTGAGATCGGGGTACCATCAGCTGAAGGTAAAGGAGACAGATATTCCGAAGACCACGTTCCGTACGAGATATGTCCATTATGAATTTGTAGTAATGCCTTTTGGGCTAACCAATGCACCTGCTGTATTCATGGACTTAATGAATAGAATTTTCCATGAGTTCTTGGATAAGTTTGTGGTGGTTTTCATTGATGATATTTTGGTGTTTTCAAAAAGTAAAGAGGAGCATGGAAGACATTTAAGGTTTATCTTGCAAACCTTAAAAGAAAATAAATTTTATGGGAAATTCAGCAAGTGTGAGTTTTGGATGCAACAAATTTCCTTCCTTGGTCACATTGTTTCTAAAGATGGGATAACTGTTGATCCTGAAAAAACAAAAGTTGTGGAAGACTGGCCAAGACCCACAAATGTAACTGAGATTCGTAGCTTCCTTGGTTTGGCAGGATATTACCGAAGGTTTGTTAGAAATTTTTCACGGTTATCTATTCCAATGACTAAGCTAACTCGGAAGGGTGTTAAGTTTATCTGGACAAAAGAATGTGATGATTGTTTTCAGGAATTGAAAAGAAGATTGGTGAATGCTCCAGTTTTGGCACTACCTTCCAGGAATGGTGAGTTTGTTATCTATAGTGATGCTTCATTGAAAGGACTTGGTTGCGTCCTAATGCAGAATGATCAGGTAATTGCTTATGCTTCACGACAGTTGAAAACTCATGAGGTAAATTACCCTACACATTATTTGGAATTAGATGCTGTTGTTTTTGCTTTAAAAATTTGGAGGCATCATTTGTATGGACTAAAGTGTGAAATATATACTGATCACAAAAGTTTAAAGTATATATTCACTCAGAAAGAATTGAACATGAGGCAAAGGAGATGGCTAGAATTAATCAAGGATTATGATTGTACAATTCATTACCATCCGGGAAAAGCAAATAAAGTGGCTGATGCTTTGAGTCGAAAAAGTAATGCTTCATTAGCAATGTTGCGTTTAGAACATGATCCTTTGGTTAAGGATTTGATGAACTTTGGCATAGAAGTTGTTGGTGCAGGAAGTTCTTCTGTTTTGTTTCAGGTATCAGTGAGATCATCTCTATCAGATAGAATCAAGCAAGCACAGAAGCAAGATAGTGAGTTGCAGAAAAAGGTAGAGCTGGTTCAGAAAGGTAAGTTTCCTGAATTCAACATTGATAATGATTGCGTTTTGAGATTTGGGAAGAGATTGTGTGTGCCTTGTGATTCACAGTTGAAGAGAGAGCTGTTATGTGAAGCTCATAGTTCTCCGTTTTCAGTTCATCCTGGAAGTACTAAGATGTACAGAGATCTGCGGGAGTATTACTGGTGGGATGGAATGAAAAGAGATATTGCTGATTTTACTGTGAAGTGTTTGACTTGTCAGCAGGTTAAAGCAGAGCGGCAGTTACCGAAAGGGATGCTTCAGCCTTTACCAGTGCCAGAGTGGAAATGGGAGAATATATCCATGGACTTTGTTGTGGGATTACCGAAGACATCTCGAGGTAATAATGCAATCTGGGTTATTGTTGATCGCTTGACTAAATCTTCTCATTTCCTTGCTATACGAGATACTTTTTCCCTAGATCAACTTTCCCGTTTGTATCTTAAAGATATAGTCAGGTTACATGGAGTTCCCCTCTCCATTGTATCTGATCATGATCCCAGGTTCACTTCTAACTTTTGGAAAGGCCTTCAGAAGTCGTTGGGTACTGGATTAAATTTTAGTACAGCTTTTCATCCTCAATCATATGGACAGTCAGAACGAACAATTCAGACATTGGAGGATATGCTACGAGCTTGTTCTATGGATTATCAGGGAAGTTGGGACCAACATCTTTCTTTGGTTGAATTTTCATATAATAATAGTTTTAATTCCAGTATTCATATGGCACCATTTCAGGAATTATATGGGAAGCGGTGTCGAACTCCAGCTTTCTGGGATGAAGTGGGTGAAAGGAAGTTGATGGGACCAGAATTGGTAGAAGAGATGGCAGAAAAATTTCAGCTGATTCAGAAGCACTTGAGAACAGCTCAGAGCAGGCAGAAGAGTTATGTGGATAACCAGAGGAGGGATCTATCTTTCGAGGTAGGTGATCATGTTTTTCTCAAGGTTTCTCCTTGGAAAAGTGTGATGAGATTTGGTAAGAAAGGAAAGCTGAGTCCAAGGTTTATTGGACCGTATGAAATTCTAGAGATAGTTGGATCAGTTGCATACCGGGATTCTTTACCTCCGAGTTTATCTCAGGTACACAATGTTTTTCATGTTTCGATGTTGAGAAAGTATATTCCCGATCCATCTCATGTTTTGAGTCCAGAGGTAGTTCAGCTGGAAGAGAACCTATCTTATGAGGAACAACCGGTCCAGATTCTTGACCATAGGGAACAAGTGTTACGGAATAAGGTGATTCATCAGGTAAAGTTTTTGTGGAAAAACCACATGATGGAAGAGGCAATATGGGAATCTGAAAATGCAATGAGGGATAAGTACCCCCATTTATTTGATAAGTAAATAAATTGCGGGGACGCAATTTTCTAAAGAGGGGAAGGATGTAACATCCCATGTAAGTAATGAATAATAGATATTTTTATCTATGTCTATTAATGATTAAGATAGTGTTTTAGAGGCTTAAAATGAAAATAAATACAATCTTATGCATGGAATACACTAATATTCTTAAAAGATTGTTTTACTGCCTTTTAATGGAAAACCCTTTTTAAATCTATCTTTTGACAATTTTATAAGCTATGTTTGTCAAAATAAAATTATTATTTATGATTGGAACATCAAAAATTACTTTGTGTGAATTTTTGGTATTTTTCAGACAATGTTCATTTTTTTATGAATAGTGAAAAATACTGCATTTTACATCAAAACTGCTTCTTAATATAATTTATTTATATGATTAGATTATCTTTTGAATTGGTCTTAATGTGTAATCTGAATATATTTTTACCATTTAATCCAATGGTGGTCATTGGAATCAATTTCACTTTGAAATTATACTTAAACTGGTGTCAATCTTTTGATACTTATTGTTTCATAAAAACACGCTATTTGTCATGACAGCGGGAATTAATTATTAAATTAATTAATGTGACTTATATGTTTTGAATTTTGTAAAATAGACTTCATTTTTGAATTCATAATATCAAATATATCTTAGGTTGAATTTTTGGTAATTTTCTGAAAAACTTCAAATTTTGATGAATAGTGAAACCACTAAGTGGTACTTATAAAAACTGATTTTTCTGTTTAAATGAAATTTTGCCATCATTGTGTTTTGAATTTCAAAAATCCGACATACATGGTTGTCATTAAGAAGTAAAATGTGGTTCAATGAGATTAAAATAATTTTTTGGTGAATAGTAACTTATTAAGTTTTTAATCGCGATTAGTGGTAATTAGTGTAGTTTAAGGTAAAAATAATGCTTTAATAAAATGATATGAGCTTGACACATGTCCTACCCTAATTGGTTGTGTCATGGCCGACCAAGACAAGCCATGAGTCAACTTGGGGACCCCATGGATCCACTTTGGTTGGGAAATGACATAAATAACTTTTTATTTAATGTAAAAGTAAAAATGACACAAACATAATATGTTTTACGAAAACAATTTTTACATAGGGTTATAAAGATCAGATTTTTTATTATAAGTAGTCATTGGAAAGATAAAAATATTTCCCACATCATAGTATTTTTTTTATAATTTTTAGACTTTAAATAAATTAAATTATTTATGACATCATGATGATGCAGTGATGACCTCATTATTTAACAATTTAAATAAAATGGAAAGATAATGAAAAATCTAAAACCTACACATGGCCAAAACCAATTGGATGAGTGTATTTCGAAGCCTTATCACCTTATCCTCGAATTATATCAATGTGGGACCTTTTGAATCCGAAAATCATTTTAAAATAAAGTAACTTATCTTTACTTTCCAAGAGTGCCCCTCCTCTCCTCTTATAAAAGGCCCCCACCTCTACCTCCTTACCCACACTCCCAAAGCCTTTGGCTCGGCCAACCCCTGCCCATTTTGTGTCTCCACATCCCTCTCCTCATCCTAGAGGATTCCCTTTGGGCATAATCCTTTCAAAGGAATCCTTTAGGCTCAAATCAAAAGGAGTTACACTTTTAAAATGTGGTTCAATGAGATTAAAATAATTTTTTGGTGAATAGTAACTTATTAAGTTTTTAATCGCGATTAGTGGTAATTAGGGTAGTTTAAGGTAAAAATAATTCTTTAATAAAATGAGATGAGCTTGACACATGTCCTACCCTCATTGGTTGTGTCATGGTAGACCAAGACAAGCCATGGGTCAACTTGGGGACCCCATGGACCTACTTTGGTTGGGAAATGACATAAATAACTTTTTATTTAATGTAAAAGTAAAAATGACACAAACATAAGATGTTTTACGAAAACAATTTTTACATGGGGTTATAAAGATCATATTTTTGATTTTAATTAGTCATTGGAAAGATACAAATATTTCCTACATCATAGTATTTTTTTATAATTTTTAGACTTTAAATAAATTAAATTATTTATGACATCATGATGATGCAGCGATGACTTCATTATTTAACGATTTAAATAAAATGGAAAGATAATGAAAAATCTAAAACCTACACATAGACAAAACCAATTGGATGAGTGGATTTAGAAGCCTTATCACCTTATCCTATAATTATATCAATGTGGGACCTTTTGAATCCGAAAATTATTTTAAAATAAAGTAACTTATCTTTACTTTCCAAGAGTGCCCCTCCTCTCCTCTTATAAAAGGCCCCCACCTATACCTCCTTACCCACACTCCCAAAGCCTTTGTCTCGGCCAACCCCTGGTCATTTTGTCTCTCCACATCCCTCTCCTCATCCTAGAGGATTCCCTTTGGGCATAATCCTTTCAAATGAATCCTTTAGGCTCAAATCGAAAGGAGTTACACTTTTAAAGGTAATTCATTCTCTCATGTTCATTTGTTTTATTTTGCTTCTCCAACCACATAAACTCTTTTTATTTACTTCTTTTGTAACAACACCAGTATCTTCAATATACTAGGATGTTGTTATAAGATTTATTCGATCTACACTCTCACACAACTACATAAAATGGTTAAATAACATATGGTTTCCGTGGATGGCGAAATTCTCCCTCTCGAAATGATGATTGTTCAATACTCATTTAACACCTTCAAAGGTGGCCATTATGATGTCACTATTTTTATATATGATATATAATATGTTTATTCTTTCCTTAAGCTTCTGTATTTTTCATTTATGGCATACCATTATTGTTTCTATTATGGGTGAACACGATATCTTCATTTTAGGAAGTGCGGACTACCGCCCCCTGAAAGTGATTTGATTCGTTAATACCATATGTGGGATGTGTAAAGGATAAAGTTAATGATATTATAAATGTTATTATACTGGAATTATAATATACTCTTATATAATTACGACTCCATTCCATAAAATACGAAATAGAAATGGAAGTAGCGTTCATGCGTACGTACGGCTTACCGTCTCCATGAACGGTGCATTTCATTTCTTACCTCTAAATGTGATGTAATATTATAAATACATGTATATGATGAATATATATGATATATATGTTATCCAAATCATTAATATCATTCTGGATATAACGAACCTTTTAACAACATGTAAGTGTAAGAAGTCTATTTTTGACTTAAGAACCAAATACCGACAAAATGAACATTATTAACTTAAATGATTACATGATGTTCATAACATGGAATAAAAGGAATAATGAACTTGAAAAAGGTTCTTAAGCAAGTAGAGATTAACTCAAGTTTATTATTCAGGAGATTAAAGAACGGTCGGGTCAAGTCGGATACGAGGTATGGGACTTCATCTCAATCTCCTTTCATTGAGGCATATTTTGTTTTATACACAACCTTATTTTATATGGTGTATAAACCCCTTTGACTTTTACATTTATTCAAAAGGAATATTTTTTATACGAAGCATTTACTAAACGAAAAAAGGGAATGTTTTTGTCATAAGTATGCGGCGACAACGACTTCTCCATCGTCATGACCGTTATTTGAGTTTCGGATTCCTCTACAAGCCATACCTTCTTTTTAAAAGAAAAATAAATACCATGTTTTACTTTTATTTTATTTTGGTATCGAAACTGGTTTTCATAATGTTTTTATATCAAGGTGTTGTATTGATATCTTGTGATTGAAAGGTGGGAATGTTATGTTTCCTTTATTCATGTTTTATGTGATATGATTATGTTGAGGTTCTTGGGCATTATTATGAAAACGGGTGGTTCCGTGATAAACTAAGGGCGGGTGAGCCCGATATAGCTCTCCAATGCATTGGGTAACGCGAAGGAGTGAAACGTTAAGGTTTCTCCGAAGAGATTTTAGGGAATATACTGTGATGGGTATTCCAAACGTAACCAAGAGGGTTACTCCCTACGTAAGAATGTTATGAATGCCTCAAGTTACCTTTATGTCTTATGATTTCTATGATTTATTCATGTTTTGATGAGGTATGTTAAAGTTCTTATGTTTTATGGGTAAAGTATGATCTCATTCTTATGTATATATGTACCTATGTTTCCTTTCCATATTTTTATATCCCTTACTGAGCTTTTTATGCTCATCCCAAGTTTTTTTGAAATGTTTTTCACAGGTCAAGGGAAAGGTACATGATATGATGATAGTGTCAAGGAAGTGTCAAGAAAGAATCCATGTTTTATTTTAAATATGTTTCCATTGATGGGAATGAAGAATACTATCTTTATGTAACCACTTTGTTTATATGTGGAATGTAATGCAAGTTTTATGATCTAATTCTCTAAAACTCTAAACCCGAAAAGATCCTCAACGTGTAATCTTGTAATAACTCAAGATTAAGTAAGGTTTAAGGCTGGGGCCTTATAGTTGGTATCAGAGGTCGGTTTAGATAACTTTAGGAGTTAGAATTCTACTAAATGATTATCCAAAAATATATTTTTTTTTATGGTCAAATTGAAATGATATAGCATTTGAAGATTACCATGTTGCTTCATCTAAGACATGTTTGTTCAGAATGGTTTTCCGCAGAGGAAACAGGGAAGTAGTGATAGGAAGGCATACAGAAGGAAATAACCTTCCGAATCAGCATCCTGAGATGGTCGGAATAGGAACTGAACAGTTTGTTGCAGTAATGGCACAGTTGACTCAAGCGATAAATGGTGGTGGTATCCATGCACGAGATCAGCCAGATCAACCACAGAAGAACATGTCAGTGGTGGAACATTTCATGAGGCAACATCCCCCATCATTCAGAGGATCATCTGACCCTGTGTTAGCTGAAGGGTGGATTAAAGCACTGGAGAATATTTTTGATGTCATGGGGTGTTCAGAAAATCAAAATGTTAGTCTTGCTATTTATCATTTGGAGGGTGAAGCAGATCAGTGGTGGTCGATGGTTAAAAATATCAGAGACGCTAATGAGATTGATGCTCTCGACTGGGATGAATTCAAAGGTATATTTCTTGAGAAGTATTTTACTAAGGTTGTTTGACTTAGGATGGAAAAGCAATTCTTGGAATTGAGGCAAGAGAAAGACTCAGTGGCTGCCTATGAAGAAAGGTTCACTCAATTGGCAAGGTATGCTCCAAATTTTATCCGAGACCTTGATAGTAAAATCAATCGTTTTTACTCAGGATTAAAGGAAAAATATCGAAGGGCATTAGCTTCTCGTGAGTTTAAAAGTTATGAAAAGCTTGTTCAATGTGCTGAGAAGGTGGAAATGGAGTTTTCCGATGATCAAGTGTTCTATAACAACCAACAGAAGAAGAGACCGAGGTGGCAGGAGAAAGGTAAGAATTCTTCAAAAAATTCTGATGGTAAGAAAACTAAGTTTCCAGTATGTGATAAATGTGGAAAAAGGCATGTTGGGGAATGTCTTCTAAATTCTGTAAAGTGCTACCGATGTGGTAAGATGGGACATAAAGCTCGTGATTGCACTAAAAAAGATCAGGGTGATCGTAAGACCAAATTTGATTTACAGTTAGTGAAATGTTTTAAGTGCAATGAGATGGGTCACTATGCAAATGAGTGTCCGACAAAGAGCTTGAGTGATGGGAAGCAGTTAGACTACAAGAAGAAAGGTGTGGTGAAATCCTTTGCAACTACTTCAGCAGATTTCGGGCCATCAAATGAAGTTGTATCAGGTACTTTGTTTGTTTTTTCAGATTATGCCAGTGTGTTGTTTGATTCGGGGTCTACACATTCTTTCATCTCTAAAACCTTTTCTAGTAAAATGGGAATACCATCTCAATAAATGACTCCTGAACTTTTGGTAAAAACACCTGGGGGGAATGTTGAGGCAAAAAGAATTTATAAGAATCTTCCTATCCTTATCTTTGGAAAGAACCTACTTGCAAACCTTATTGTTCTACCTCTAGTAGAGTTTGATGTTATCCTGGGTATGGATTGGATCTCTATTTACCATGCTAAGATTGACTGTAGAGCTAAAGAAGTTTCTTTTCAGAAAGTCTTTCAGTTTGTGTACAAGAATGAACCCTTACAGTTGATAACTTATCAAGAGGCCGAGAAACTTGTAAAAGATAGAAATGAATGTTACCTTGGACACATCGTTGACAATAAAGGAACTATTCAGATTAATGATGTGCCAGTGGTAAATGAGTATCCTGATGTTTTTCCTGATGAGTTGCCTGAAATAATACCAGATCGGGAAGTTGATTTTACTGTTGACTTAGTTCCTGATGCTAAGCCAGTTTCAAAACCCCCTTATCGAGTGGATCAAATTGAACTTTTAGAGTTAAAGGAGAAATTGCAAGATTTATTAGAGAAAGGTTTCATTCGACCTAACACATCACCTTGGGGTGCTCCTGTTTTATTTGTTAAAAAGAAAGATGGTTCTATGAGACTTTGCATTGATTATAGAGCCTTGAATAACATCATTGTTAAGAACAAATATCATTTGCCTCATATCGATGATTTGTTTGATCAGCTCCAGGGAGCTCAGTTTTTTTCAAAGATTGACCTGAGATCGGTGTACCATCAGCTGAAGGTAAAGGAGACAGATATTCCGAAGACCACGTTTCGTACGAGATATGTCCATTATGAATTTGTAGTAATGCCTTTTGGGCTAACCAATGCACCTGCTGTATTCATGGACTTAATGAATAGAATTTTCCATGAGTTCTTGGATAAGTTTGTGGTGGTTTTCATTGATGATATTTTGGTGTTTTCAAAAAGTAAAGAGGAGCATGGAAGACATTTAAGGTTTATCTTGCAAACCTTAAAAGAAAATAAATTTTATGGGAAATTCAGCAAGTGTGAGTTTTGGTTGCAACAAATTTCCTTCCTTGGTCACATTGTTTCTAAAGATGGGATAACTGTTGATCCTGAAAAAACAAAAGTTGTGGAAGACTGGCCAAGACCCACAAATGTAACTGAGATTCGTAGCTTCCTTGGTTTGGCAGGATATTACCGAAGGTTTGTTAGAAATTTTTCACGGTTATCTATTCCAATGACTAAGCTAACTCGGAAGGGTGTTAAGTTTATCTGGACAAAAGAATGTGATGATTGTTTTCAGGAATTGAAAAGAAGATTGGTGAATGCTCCAGTTTTGGCACTACCTTCCAGGAATGGTGAGTTTGTTATCTACAGTGATGCTTCATTGAAAGGACTTGGTTGCGTCCTAATGCAGAATGATCAGGTAATTGCTTATGCTTCACGACAGTTGAAAACTCATGAGGTAAATTACCCTACACATTATTTGGAATTAGCTGCTGTTGTTTTTGCTTTAAAAATTTGGAGGCATCATTTGTATGGACTAAAGTGTGAAATATATACCGATCACAAAAGTTTAAAGTATATATTCACTCAGAAAGAATTGAACATGAGGCAAAGGAGATGGCTAGAATTAATCAAGGATTATGATTGTACAATTCATTACCATCCGGGAAAAGCAAATAAAGTGGCTGATGCTTTGAGTCGAAAAAGTAATGCTTCATTAGCAATGTTGCGTTTAGAACATGATCCTTTGGTTAAGGATTTGATGAAATTTGGCATAGAAGTTGTTGGTGCAGGAAGTTCTTCTGTTTTGTTTCAGGTATCAGTGAGATCATCTCTATCAGATAGAATCAAGCAAGCACAGAAGCAAGATAGTGAGTTGCAGAAAAAGGTAGAGCTGGTTCAGAAAGGTAAGTTTCCTGAATTCAACATTGATAATGATTGCGTTTTGAGATTTGGGAAGAGATTGTGTGTGCCTTGTGATTCACAGTTGAAGAGAGAGCTGTTATGTGAAGCTCATAGTTCTCCGTTTTCAGTTCATCCTGGAAGTACTAAGATGTACAGAGATCTGCGGGAGTATTACTGGTGGGATGGAATGAAAAGAGATATTGCTGATTTTACTGTGAAGTGTTTGACTTGTCAGCAGGTTAAAGCAGAGCGGCAGTTACCGAAAGGGATGCTTCAGCCTTTACCAGTGCCAGAGTGGAAATGGGAGAATATATCCATGGACTTTGTTGTGGGATTACCGAAGACATCTCGAGGTAATAATGCAATCTGGGTTATTGTTGATCGCTTGACTAAATCTTCTCATTTCCTTGCTATACGAGATACTTTTTCCCTAGATCAACTTTCCCGTTTGTATCTTAAAGATATAGTCAGGTTACATGGAGTTCCCCTCTCCATTGTATCTGATCATGATCCCAGGTTCACTTCTAACTTTTGGAAAGGCCTTCAGAAGTCGTTGGGTACTGGATTAAATTTTAGTACAGCTTTTCATCCTCAATCATATGGACAGTCAGAACGAACAATTCAGACATTGGAGGATATGCTACGAGCTTGTTCTATGGATTATCAGGGAAGTTGGGACCAACATCTTTCTTTGGTTGAATTTTCATATAATAATAGTTTTAATTCCAGTATTCATATGGCACCATTTCAGGAATTATATGGGAAGCGGTGTCGAACTCCAGCTTTCTGGGATGAAGTGGGTGAAAGGAAGTTGATGGGACCAGAATTGGTAGAAGAGATGGCAGAAAAATTTCAGCTGATTCAGAAGCACTTGAGAACAGCTCAGAGCAGGCAGAAGAGTTATGCGGATAACCAGAGGAGGGATCTATCTTTCGAGGTAGGTGATCATGTTTTTCTCAAGGTTTCTCCTTGGAAAAGTGTGATGAGATTTGGTAAGAAAGGAAAGTTGAGTCCAAGGTTTATTGGACCGTATGAAATTCTAGAGATAGTTGGATCAGTTGCATACCGGGATTCTTTACCTCCGAGTTTATCTCAGGTACACAATGTTTTTCATGTTTCGATGTTGAGAAAGTATATTCCCGATCCATCTCATGTTTTGAGTCCAGAGGTAGTTCAGCTGGAAGAGAACCTATCTTATGAGGAAAAACCGGTCCAGATTCTTGACCATAGGGAACAAGTGTTACGGAATAAGGTGATTCATCAGGTAAAGTTTTTGTGGAAAAACCACATGATGGAAGAGGCAATATGGGAATCTGAAAATGCAATGAGGGATAAGTACCCCCATTTATTTGATAAGTAAATAAATTGCGGGGACGCAATTTTCTAAAGGGGGGAAGGATGTAACATCCCATGTAAGTAATGAATAATAGATATTTTTATCTATGTCTATTAATGATTAAGATAGTGTTTTAGAGGCTTAAAATGAAAATAAATACAATCTTATGCATGGAATACACTAATATTCTTAAAAGATTGTTTTACTGCCTTTTAATGGAAAACCCTTTTTAAATCTATCTTTTGACAATTTTATAAGCTATGTTTGTCAAAATAAAATTATTATTTATGATTGGAACATCAAAAATTACTTTGTGTGAATTTTTGGTATTTTTCAGACAATGTTCATTTTTTTATGAATAGTGAAAAATACTGCATTTTACATCAAAACTGCTTCTTAATATAATTTATTTATATGATTAGATTATCTTTTGAATTGGTCTTAATGTGTAATCTGAATATATTTTTACCATTTAATCCAATGGTGGTCATTGGAATCAATTTCACTTTGAAATTATACTTAAACTGGTGTCAATCTTTTGATACTTATTGTTTCATAAAAACACGCTATTTGTCATGACAGCGGGAATTAATTATTAAATTAATTAATGTGACTTATATGTTTTGAATTTTGTAAAATAGACTTCATTTTTGAATTCATAATATCAAATATATCTTAGGGTGAATTTTTGGTAATTTTCTGAAAAACTTCAAATTTTGATGAATAGTGAAACCACTAAGTGGTACTTATAAAAACTGATTTTTCTGTTTAAATGAAATTTTGCCATCATTGTGTTTTGAATTTCAAAAATCCGACATACATGGTTGTCATTAAGAAGTAAAATGTGGTTCAATGAGATTAAAATAATTTTTTGGTGAATAGTAACTTATTAAGTTTTTAATCGCGATTAGTGGTAATTAGTGTAGTTTAAGGTAAAAATAATGCTTTAATAAAATGATATGAGCTTGACACATGTCCTACCCTAATTGGTTGTGTCATGGCCGACCAAGACAAGGCATGAGTCAACTTGGGGACCCCATGGATCCACTTTGGTTGGGAAATGACATAAATAACTTTTTATTTAATGTAAAAGTAAAAATGACACAAACATAATATGTTTTACGAAAACAATTTTTACATAGGGTTATAAAGATCAGATTTTTTATTATAAGTAGTCATTGGAAAGATAAAAATATTTCCCACATCATAGTATTTTTTTTATAATTTTTAGACTTTAAATAAATTAAATTATTTATGACATCATGATGATGCAGTGATGACCTCATTATTTAACAATTTAAATAAAATGGAAAGATAATGAAAACTCTAAAACCTACACATGGCCAAAACCAATTGGATGAGTGTATTTCGAAGCCTTATCACCTTATCCTCGAATTATATCAATGTGGGACCTTTTGAATCCGAAAATCATTTTAAAATAAAGTAACTTATCTTTACTTTCCAAGAGTGCCCCTCCTCTCCTCTTATAAAAGGCCCCCACCTCTACCTCCTTACCCACACTCCCAAAGCCTTTGGCTCGGCCAACCCCTGCCCATTTTGTGTCTCCACATCCCTCTCCTCATCCTAGAGGATTCCCTTTGGGCATAATCCTTTCAAAGGAATCCTTTAGGCTCAAATCAAAAGGAGTTACACTTTTAAAGGTAATTCATTCTCTCATGTTCATTTGTTTTATTTTGCTTCTCCAACCCCCTAAACTCTTTTTATTTACTTCTTTTGTAACAAAACCAGTAACTTCAATATACTAGGATTTTTTTATAAGATTTATTCGAGCTACACTCTCACAAAACTACATGAAATGGTTAAAAAACATACGGTTTCCGTGGATGGCGAAATTCTGCCTCCCGAAACGATGATTGTTCAATACTCAATTAACACCTTCAAAGGTGTCCATTATGATGTCACTATTTTTATATATGATATATAATATGTTTATTCTTTCCTTAATCTTCTGTATTTTTCATTTATGGCATACCATTATTGTTTCCATTATGGGTGAACACGATATCTTCATTTTAGGAAGTGCGGACTACCGCCCCCTGAAAGTGATTTGATTCGTTAATACCATATGTGGGATGTGTAAAGGATAAAGTTAATGATATTATAAATGTTATTATACTGGAATTATAATATACTCTTATATCATTATGACTCCATTCCATAAAATACGAAATAGAAATGGAAGTAGCGTTCATGCGTACGTACGGCTTACCGTCTCCATGAACGGTGCATTTCATTTCTTACCTCTAAATGTGATGTAATATTATAAATACATGTATATGCTGAATATATATGATATATATGTTATCCAAATCATTAATATCATTCTGTATATAACGAACCTTTTAACAACATGTAAGTGTAAGAATTCTATTTTTCACTTAAGAACCAAATACTGACAAAATGAACATTATTAACTTAAATGATTACATGATGTTCATAACATGGAATAAAAGGAATAATGAACTTGAAAAGGATCTTAAGAAAGTAGAGATTAACTCAAGTTTATTATTCGGGAGATTAAAGAACGGTCGGTTCAAGTCGGATACAAGGTATGGGACTTCGTCTCAATCTCCTTTCATTGAGGCATATTTTGTTTTATACACAACCTTCTTTTATACGGTGTATAAACCCCTTTGACTTTTACGTTTATTCAAAAGGAATCTTTTTTATACAAAGCGTTTACTAAACGACAAAAGTGAATGTTTTTGTCGTACGTATGCGGCGACAACGACTTCTCCGCCGTCGTGACCGTTATTTGAGTTTCGGCTTCATCTACAAGCCATACCTTCTTTTTAAAAGAAAAATAAATGGCATGTTTTATTTTTCTTTTATTTTGGTATCGAAACTGGTTTTCATAATGTTTTTATATCAAGGTGTTGTATTGATATCTTGTTATTGAAAGGTGGGAATGTTATGTTTCCTTTATGCATGTTTTATGTGATATGATTATGTTGAGGTTCTTGGGCATTATTATGAAAACGGGTGGTTCCGTGATAAACTAAGGGCGGGTGAGCCCGATATAGCTCTCCAATGCATTGGGTAACGCGAAGGAGTGAAACGTTAAGGTTTCTCCGAAGAGATTTTAGGTAATATACTGTGATGGGTATTCCAAACCTAACCAAGAGGGTTACTCCCTACGTAAGAATGTTATGAATGCCTCAAGTTACCTTTATGTCTTATGATTTCTATGATTTATTCATGTTTTGATGAGGTATGTTAAAGTGTTTATGTTTTATAGGTAAAGTATGATCTCATTCTTATGTATATATGTACCTATGTTTCCTTTCCATATTTTTATATCCCTTACTGAGCTTTTTATGCTCATCCCAAGTTTTTTTGAAATGTTTTTCGCAGGTCAAGGGAAAGGTACATGATATGATGACAGTGTCAAGGAAGTGTCAAGAAAGAATCCATGATTTATTTTAAATATGTTTCCATTTATGGGAATGAAGAATACTATCTTTATGTAACCACTTTGTTTATATGTGGAATATAATGCAAGTTTTATGATCTAATTCTCTAAAACTCTAAACCCGAAAAGATCCTCAATGTGTAATCTTGTAATAACTCAAGATTAAGTAAGGTTTAAGGATGGGGCCTTATAATTTAAACATTATATCATAGCATGAACCATGGAAAAAAATTAGGTTTCAAAATAATTCATACAGTGTATCACCAATGGGAGAGAAATATGTATCATAAAAACCATGTCATAAAAAACATAAACTATTCAGAGAAAGAAAAAAATGGTATCATCAGATCATATTCCTAATAAATATTAATTAACTACAAAGGATTTAATATTCCATAAAGAATTATTTTGAATGAAATCATACTTGGAAAATTTCTTGAGGGAAATAACATTTCTTTGATAATAACATTTCTAAACTAAAAGTTCATAAAATATTTTAGAAATTCCATTTAATGAAAATAATCATTAGAACTTATAAAGGAATATTTAAAAACTATTTAAATAATTTCATAATTAAAATTTCAGTGTGTCTTTGGAAAATTACTTTTATAAACACTGATTATTTTGAAAATACTTTTCTTTGAAAATAATCTTTAAAAATCACTTTAAACCATTCTTGAATATATTATCCCATCCACTTGAAATTTGTTTAAAAAAATTTATTAAATATTAATTTTTTAAAAAAAATACCATGAAAACATGTAAGTGATGAACAAAATTATTTATCAGTCATGGAAACATTAAATATTGTTCAAGCTATGAATGTTAAAACAAATATTAGATTTAATTTTTCTGTAAAATCTAACATTAAATATTTATATAAAACACGTGAATATTCCATTCCAAAAATTTGTAAAAATTAAATCATCAATAAAAGTTTCTTAAAAATAACAGCATAAAAATGAATTAATTTTTTAAAAAAATTTAAAAAACCTTATTTTGAAATAAAATAGATTTATTACTCGAGAAAGATATAAATCAAAATTTTCTTTAAAACATTTTCTTACTTATTTTAGTTACCAAAGAGTGGTAAATGGAACTATTACATGAAAATTAGATAAATATACATGTTACAATAAAATAATTATTTATTTGGAGATTAATTATTATATTTTATCCTTGGTTACATAATCATAAACATTTTTGACAAACTATGATATTTTAGCATAAAATCATTTCCATTTTAGTATATTTGAATCATATGCCTCATGTAGGAATAAAAAATGGAATGTAAAATATCATTAGTATAAATAAACTCAAGATATTACATGTTAATGGGTATTTATATACACCTCATTAAAAAATATAGTTTTATAACATAATGTATGTCTCATAAAATTAAAATTGAAGAAAAAATATGTTACTCATATGGTATCTTTTGAACCATAAACCCCATAAAATAGAGAGATTTGAAAAGGGACATATAAGTCCAATTAATTTTTTAGAGAATCATAAAAAATACATTCATGTTAAATATATACATCATATAAAAGAAATATGTCATGAATATGAAATGTGTCTCATTGAAGTAAAAAAGGTGAGATAGAAATCCATTACCATTTTAGTAGTCTTTTGGATCATATTTCTAAAAAAAATCAAATAAAATAATAATTATTATGGAAATATGTATATTGATTATATATAAAGTAAAATAGGATGAATATACAGCAATGAAAATAAAGGATTATAGAATTTTCATATGTGTGCCAAAAATATAATAGAGACTAGAAATACCTTACTGAAAGTACCAAATTCATTAATACTTATTCGACCCTTTACTAAAATAAATACCAGATTATTATAAATAAATTAAAAAATAATGATATATATTACATACCATAATGTCCCCTATTTTTAGGATATATTACCTAATCTTCCATTGTTTGTTGAGGAGTTTTATGAAGATTTGATGTTGCTCAATCAGACTCTTACTACTCGTTTTGATCAACGAAGGCTATAAGTGGACACATTTAAAAAGATTCATTTTCGTTTTGTGGTGTTTATAGGATAGGGTTACATTTTCTTTTCTCAAAATTAGGAACATCATTATCTACTTCATGTTAGAGGAAGACTTGATACAAGCTTGGCCATGCACACCTCGCAGATGCAACATTTCGAGATTCTACCTTCAAAGATGGGCTTATTACTATCACATAATGCTGGACTCCCCTTTAGTGGAAACTTGGGTGAGTTTCCTTAATATTTTTATTCCTATTTAGAACCCTTAAATTATTATTATTCTTATAAATATCATAGTTATATTTTTTTCTATGATAAACAAACCAAAGTAGTGTTCCATCCTGTTATTTTAATAGTGTGTCCAAGTCAATGTTTCATGAAAGCCTTCAAATTTTATTTGGACTAAAATTGAAGAGGAATAAAATTTTATGATATATGTGGTGCATGAATTGTGTGAGGAATTTTTTTATATCATATAGATATTATGTCATTCAGTAATGACATGTAAACATGGGTCCAGACCACATGGGTCTGGGACCATCCTTGTATATAGATCCTCAAGCCAGGGACAAGAGGGTGATGATATGATTCAGGGTGAACCAAATGCTATATGGAATTAATATAAGAATTATGTGGCAGTCAGAGGTAGGATAAAGGGATAAGATATTGGAGATGTGTCTGGTCTAGATGTATGTCTATGGGAATCTATTCAAGGAGGTGTTAACTAAAAGTGATGTAACCAACTAGAGGTTACCCCCATTGGTTTCAAAAGAGGTATAGGGGGTCGTTTTCCCTATATTGATTTCTAATACAGCTGGTGTTTTGTTATTCTATGAATATATTATCCCATGGCATGTAGAGGTTCCTATTGAAGTTACAATTGAGGGGGTAAATGTAGAAGCAGATATTGAGAATATGTAGGACACATATACCAAAAATGAAGACAGTGCAGACTGGGTGAAGCCACCAAGTGGAATGAAATAAAAAATAGCTAGTAAAAATATAGAGTTAGGAACCATTTTTTGTGTCTTGTGGTTGATGACCCGAGGTAAGAGATAGAGGGGAAATGCATTGGGATTCTTCTACTAAGGTGGCCTTTGCCACACAAAAATTTTAGAAAATTGTGGTGAATGAGGCTCACAATGAATATATTGATGGTGGGCCACTGTTATAGGGAAATCTGACTTAGATCATGTTGTCTTCATCTTGGTTGTTAAACTTGTTAATGATCATAACAAAATGGTGGTTTCTATTTAGAAATTATAAGGTTTTTCATCCAATAAATTCATGGATGGGCGGGAAGGGAATTCATAAGGAGAAAAATAATTACTCATACATACCACTTTCTATGGAGACATAGTCATCTAATAAGTTAAAATCCAAACACCTAGACAACCAGTGTATACCAGGAGTTTATTTTGATCATTCCTCATAATTTCCCATTATATTCAAAGAAGAAATGGTTGACCATGTAGTTTCTCTAAATTATATAGAAGAGGAATCCATTAAAATGAAGTGGATTTAATTAAGGATAAATCCTAATATGGAGAAATATGACTTGATTGACAAGAAGAACCTAATATTAGTTGGGGGATTCAATAATGATAAGATCAATCATAAAGAATAAATTCAGTCCTAGGTCACGATGGACTTTTAGTTGGATGATCTTCTTATGGACGAACAATACACTCAGGTTAGTAACATCCTTTTCAAATTATTTATGGATACTAATTATGATTATATATTGTTTCTCTTCAATGACTCTGATATATTTTTTTTGTGTTTGATCTCATGGTTTATCACTTTTTTATCAAAAGTGTTTGAAAATAAAATTTTAATTTTCAGTTAGTTATAATTTTTACCATCATATAAAAATCATATATATTCTGTGTAAATGTAGTTTTTAGTAATCTAAAAAATTTAGTGATAGAATATGAAATAACTTATTCATAGAGATGGTAGGTTGTACATATGCATGAAAGATGATTCCATTTACTTTTCAGATTGAAATAAATAAAAATAAATTATATTTTATAATTATATAATAATTTTTATTTATTATGCACCACTTATTTTAATTAAACACATCCTTATTTTCATTTATTTAAAGTTTGAATGAATCAGATCTCTTTGTGAGGTTGTAGTATATTGTATCCATGAGTGACGTAATCATATTCCCAAAAAATGGAGAGTATGAAGGTAAATGTGATACAAAGATTCCATAAGTATAATAATATCATAAATAAAATATAAAAATAATTAATTCATCACTATGTTTATCCTTGGTAGGTGGTAATTGAAAAATTAATGACATTGTTTTACGAGGTGGTTGTCCATTGTAGACACTAATGATGATTTCATTAACCATTTTATTGAACTGGATATGTTTTTAGGTAATGACCATGACATAACAACATATCAATATATAGATGTTAATTAAGAAATTATATAAACATTTTATAGAAATAATTGAAGGTGGTGGAGGAATAAATAAATAACTACGGTTGATGTTTGTTCCCTATTCTATAGGTATCCTCCTTAGGATTAAACCAAAATCATTCCTATGATAGATTTATCTCTAAAATAATACTTCTATGGTGATAGTATTTTTTTTTGAGTGATATTGTTCAGTATTTGTGTAACCAAATGATTTTAAAGGTGTTATTAGGTGAGGATAAGGGGTGTTCTTTTATAATTGAGGTCAGTGGCACAGTTGTAATTTTTTGAAAGAGTGAATTTCACTAAGGTTTTTCTCAGGTAAAAAAGATCCAATGGTGGACCATTATCAAAAATATAAATTATAAGCTTCAAATAAGGTAAAAAAACTTGAACATGTTTTTGGTAACATTTAACATTATATTTTTATTTACCCCCCCCCCCCCCCCAATTATTTTTCACTTAACCATTGTAAATAATTCTAACAGTTTTTACTATTAATTATGGATAAAAATTAATTTGGACTTGATAGATAATATAGATTATTAATATTACTCATATTTAATTCATTTTCTCAAATTCCATTCACATAATAGAAATTTTTTAATTTAATATAAATCTCATAGATGCAGTGAGGAAGCATGTTTTTAAAGAGAAAAAGTTTAAAATGTTACTTAGATTGTATATAAAATTTCAATATTTAATTGATTAAAATAACATAAATTTTATTAATATATATATATATAATTTTACTAATTTTAATTTTAAAAAATGAAAATATAATGTAACTTAATGAATAAGTTAGAAAAAATGGTAGTTTTCAATATAAATTAAGTATTTTCATTATTAATCAAAAAAGTTAATATTTTAAAAATATACTAAAAAATTATTTATAATATAATATTTTAACTCTAATTTAAAAAATTAAGTATATTATATCAAAAAAAATCAAAAAGTGTAATAAATAATATATTAAACATATCTAAAGATGCTATAAAAAAAGGGGGTTTTCGTGATGTGTTTTTTTTCTATCATAAGATGAATTCACATTAACTCTATGTTTGATAATAATAATTTTATGAATTTTAATTAAAATTTATTTATATATATATAAAAATTTAATTTGATAATCCTCATTAGTTATTATCTTAATTATCTAAAATAAAGAAACATTATTCACATAAAAATAGTTTTCAGAAACACTCTTTTTTTATTCAAAAAGTTAACTTATATTAAAATCAAGTATATAGTTGATTAAAAAGTAAAAAATTTGATTAAATATTAATAAAAAAATAATTATTTGAACTTAAAAATTAATATTATATTTAAATTACTTAATTTATTGAAAGTAAATTATTATTTGTGAAAAAAAATATTTTCATTATTCCCAGAGAAATCAATATTTTCTAAAATATCCCAAAATTTTCCCATATAATAACTTCAATATAATCATTTTAAAAATAATGTTAAGTTTTTAGAATATTTTTTTTAAAGTATCAATAAATTATTTAAAATATTTCACATAAAATTTCATAAAAATTATTTTTGAGGGAAACATATTTTATATGAATATAACTATATTGCTAAAAATAGATTGAATATTTATATAGAATTTATAATATACTATGTTCTAAAATTTATATGTATATTTCTAAGACATTTCAAAACCCTTAAATTATTATAACACTTAGAAATATTATAGGTAGATTCTTGTTATCTGATAAAACAACCAAATAAGTGTTCTATCCTATTATTCCAATAAAGTGTGTTGATGTTGATGTTTCATGTAAGCCTTCTGATTTTATTTGGATTAAAATTGAAGAGGAATATCATTGTATGAAATAAGTGGTGTATGAATCATGGATGGAATTTTTTTCTATCTTCTAGAGATTAAGTCATTCAATAATGAAATGTAAACATGGGTCGAGAAAATATGGTTCAGGACCATCCGTCTAGATAGATCCTCAATCCATGTACAAGAGGGTACTGAGATGATTCAGGGTGAATCACATGGTATATGAAATTAAAAGAAGGTGGATATGGTAGTGGGAGGCATGATAAAAGGACAACATAGTTGAGATGTGTTTGGTTTGGATGTATTTCTAAAGAAATCTTCTCAAATAGGTGTTAACACTAGGCGATGTAACCAACTGGAGGATACCCCTTTGGTATCAATGGAGGGAGGGGGTTTGCAGGCCCTAGATGGATTTCTAATACAACTGCTGGTTTTTCAGTCTATGAATATACACGCCCATGGAATGTAGAGGTTCCTATTGAAGTTAAAATTTAAGGGGGTAAATATGGAAGCATATATTGAGATAGGTATGATCTAGATGCCAAAAATGAAGATATTGAGGACTGGGTGAAGGCTCTAAGTGGAATGAAACCGAAAATATCCAGTAAAAAAGATATAGTTTACAACCATTTTCAGTGCCTTGTGGTTGATGACCTGAGGCAGGATATAGAGGGGAAATGCATTGGGATTATGATACTAAGGAGGTATTTTCCACACAAAAATTTTAGGAAATTTTGGTCAATGAGGATCACAATGAATATATTAATCATGAGGCCACTCTTATAAGGAAATATGACTCAGAACAGGGTGCCATCAGTTTGGTTGTTAAACCTGTTAATGGTCATAACAAGACTAAGGTTTTGATTCATTAGTTGGAAGGTTCATCAGTCAGGACCTTCAAAGATGGGTGTAAGGGAATTCATAAGGAGAAAAAAATTACTCCTACTTACCACTTCCTATGGAGACACGGTCAGTGAATAAGTTGAAATCCAAATAGCTGGAAAACCAATGTCTGTCAAAAATTTCTATTGAGAAATCCTTGGAATTTATAATTAGATTTGAAAAAGGAATGGTTGACTAAGTTATGTCTCTCAGTGTTACGGAAGTGGAAGCCGCTAATATTATGAGAAGAACATTAAGGATAAATTTTAATACAGAGAAATATTAAATGATCGACAATAAGTACCTTATCTTAGTTACTGGATTACAAAATGGGAAAATCAATCATGAAGAATATATTTAGTCCTGGGAAAATATTCCCTTTTAGTTTGATGATATTCTAATGGATGAACAAGAAACTCAGGTTAATTACATCTCTTTCCCATTATTTATAGATACTAATTATGATAAGTTGAAGTTGCTCTATAATGAATCTGATATTTTCTTTTCCTGTTTGAACTCATGGTTTCTCACTTTTTTAACAATGTGTTTGAAAATAAAAATTTTATTTTCAGTCAGTCATAATTTTTACCTGGATATAAAAATCATATATATTCAGTATAAATGTATTTTTAGTAATCTGAAAATTTTAATGATAGAAAATGAAATAAATTATTCATAAAGATGGTAGGTTGTACAAACGCATGAAAGATGATTCCATTTTCTTGTCAGATTGAAAGAAATATAAAATAAATAATATTTTAAAATTATATAATATTTTTTATTTCTTATGCACCACTTATTTTAATTAAACACATCATTATTACTATCCATTTGAAGTGTGAACAAATCAGATCTCTTTGTGAGGTTGTAGTACATCGTATCCATGAGTGACGTAATCATATTCACACAAAATGTAGTGTATGAAGGTACATGTGATTCAAAAAATCAAAAAAAAATAATATTATCATAAATATAATATATAAATAATAATTCAATCATTATTTTCATTCTAGATAGTTGGTAATTAAAAAAATAATGACATCGATTTTTGAGGTGGTTGTCCGCTGTAGACACTAATGATGATTTCATTACCCATTTTATTGAACTGGATATGTTTGAAGGTAATGAACGTGACATAACAACATATAAATATATAGATGATAATGAGGATATTATATAAACACCTTATAATAATAATTTAATGTTGTGGAAGAATAAATAAATAAATACTATAGTTGATGATTGTTCCCTCTTCTATAGGTATCCACTTTCGGATTGAACTAAAATCATTCTTATGTAAGATTTATCTCCAAAATAAGACTTCTAAGATGATAGTATGTATTTTATGAGTGATATTATTCAGGATTCATGTAACCCAGTGGATTTAATGGTGTTATTAGGTGAGGATAAGTGGTTTCCTTTAATAATTAAGATCATTGGCACAGTTGTAATTTTTTTAAAGAATGAATTTCATCGAGGTTTTTCTCATGAAAAAAGGTTCTAATGGAGGTCCATTATAAGTAATATAAATTATAAGTTTAAAATATGTTAAAAATATTTTGGATAGGATTTTGGTAACATTTTAAACTTATATTTTTATTTACCCCCCCCCCCCCCAACCCATTTTTACCTTAACCATTGTAAATAATTCTTTCAGTTTTTACTATTAATTATGATGAAAAATTAATTTGGACTTTATATATAATATAAATTATTAATATTAATAATATCTAATGCATTTTCTAAAATTCCATTCACATAATAGAATTTTTTTAATTTTATATAAATCCCATAGACGCCATGAGGAAGCGGGTTTTCAAAGAGAAAATAGTTGAAATTTTACTTAGATTTTATATAAAATTTAAATATTAAATTGATTAAAATAACAAAAAAAATTATTAATATATGTATAATTTTACTAATTTTTTTAAAAAAAATAAAAATATAATTTAACTTAATGAATAATTTAGAAAAAATTGTATTTTTCTATTAAAATTAAGTATTTTTCACTATTAATTAAAAAAATAACATTTTTAGAGTATTCTTTAAAATTAAATATAATATAATATTTTTATTATAATTTAAAAAATAATTTATATTATATGAAATAAATTTTAAAATAGAGTAATAAATAAAATTTAAAATAAATCTAATGATGCTATGAAAAGGGGGGTTTTCGAGGTGTGTATTATTGTCCACAATAGGGTGATTTCACATTAACTCTATGTATAATAATAATAATTTTATGAATATTATTTAAAATATTTATATATATATATATATAATTTAAAAATCCTCTTTAGGTATTGTCTTATTTATCTAAAATAAAGAATCATTATTCACTTTAAAATAGTTTTCAGAAACACCATTTTTAATTCAAAAAGTTAACTTATATTAAAATCGAGTATATGATTGATGAAAAAGTAAATAATTAGATTAGATATTTCTAAAAAATAATTATTTTAACTTAAAAATTAATATTATATTTATATTACGTAATTTATTTAAAGAAAAATATTTTCTGTGAAAAAACTATATTTTCATAATTTACTGAGAAATAAATATTTTCTAAAATATTTCAAAATTTCTCTATATAATAACTTCAATATAATAATTCTAAAAATAATGTTAGTTTTTTAGAATATATTTTCTAAAGTATCAATAAATTATTTAAAATATTTCGCATAAAATTTCATAAAAATTATTTTTGAAGAATATATATTTTTTATGAATATAATTACATTCCTAAAAATCGATTGAATATTTTCTACAAATTTATAATATACTATTTTTTTTAAATTTACATGTATATTTTATAAAATTTTAATACAATTTAGACACACTAAATGAATAGATAAATTATAATAATACTATTTCATGGTTTGTTGAAGCCTATTGGTTCATGTCACACATGTTATCGAATAGACTCGTTACTGCATATAACGCATGATTTATAAAAATTTGAATTGATTTGTATAAAAATTTTCATAAAATCTTGGGATGTTACTTTGTACCCCCCATAAAATTAATTTCTCCCTTGAAATTCATCTTTCATCATATATTTATCATTTTAAATTTCTTTCATAGAAACCGACACCATAAAAAGGTTTTATAAAACTTCATATTGAAAATAAGAAAAGGATGAAAAAAATAAATTCAGAATATTACATGGGTTTCCAAATAGTATAAAATAGGATGGAATTTATAATTTGAACGTATAATAGAAAAATAACACCCAAATACTGATGGGTAGTGGTGGGGAATATGATCAGAAAAAATTTGATGACCACTAAATCGTACAACATATAGGTGTAAAAAAGATCATTGATATCCTAAAAATATATTATGGCATGTAAGAAATTTCATTAAAGATCATTTTTATAGTTTAGGTTAACTACTTTTTCATTTATCTTATAAAATATGAAAATTAACATATTTTATTTTATTTTATTCCATGGGCACAATTTCAATATGTGGTTTTGATTTGATCAATTTCCACTTCATATCATACTCTAAGAGATGAAATTTTCATGTCTAAAGTATAAAATAATATCCAAAAATGAATGATAAGTCATTCTATATATCTCTAGTCAATAAAAAATAACACTCGTTATGGATAAATCTTTATACGATGATATAATACATTAATCTATTAAATATCGTGAATATATAAACTTAGACCATTCCTTAAATGGTTTTTTATGACCCTTGAAAAATTAAATATTTACAAATAAGTTCAATAAATTTTGAATAATAAACATAAAATTAACCATCCAAATTTTATAAGTAATCTCTTAATGGTCACATTCAAAATATGTGAATACAATGGCCATATATTCTCTTGAAGCATATAAATAATGTGAATTAATATAAAACCACAAACAAATATGAATGTTTCTACATTACATGAATAAAACCACATATTATTTAACATAATCCATAGATCCAATAATATTGTAAAATTAATAAATGATAACAAAATATACTTTTTTGGGAAAACATTTAACAGTTATTAGGTCATCAATTCAATTCATTTTACATTATCCATATCAATCGTCCTTTTACCAAAAGTAAACTCTATTTTCTCAACATCATGAATATATTATGTTCTATATTATCTTAATAAAAATACCACCATACCATAAAATCACTTTTCTATTATATCCATACCATTTCATATATTTGTGAAAATCTATAATGAAGCACTTATACTAAAAACTCATTAAATAGTTCATTACTTATATAACATAATAAATGAATTCCAATATGTAAATACAGCAATCATCACACTTCCTTCTCAAACCACTATTTAAGATTTTCCATCTTATTCCCTAAAACCTCTTTCCTTTAATATGTCCTTTGAATCCTCTTCATCACCAAAAATATAATAACTACTCAAACTGCCTTGTTGATTATCATCCTGATCTTTTCATTTAATAAATGTATTTTCATAATTCTCATACATTCTACATTTTAAACATTCACCCATTAACCTTATATTAGGAATAATAATATTTCCATCAATTATATTATCTATGATTTTTAATTTCCCTCGGTAATTTACTATTTTATTCCCTACTTGTACATGAAAAAAATATTCATTTTTCTTTGAGGTATTCCATTTCTTATTTATTACACCTTTTTTCACATGTAGGAAACTATTTCTTTATTCATCCACGGTCTTCACTACCCGAACACTTTGGAAACATGATCCCTCTCTTATTTGGTGAGTCTAAGAGTTAGTTAGGATAGAAATTTTAAATCATATTCCATGATAATTAATTATGAATAATCATAATACCCCTCAGTAGACTTATAACCCCATTTGGAAAATCAAAATAAAAATGACTATCACATTCAATATTATCATTGTACCTTCAAGTTCCCACCATTGACTAAAACCAAAAAGCATACTGTGTGAAACACCAATCATTTTCAAAAACCACATAATCCTAAAATGTAACTTATATAATGTCTAAATCATGACAGATTCTTTTAAATATATGTCACCATAGGCTTAGCCAAGGTCATCTATGAACATTTACTATTTAAATTCTTCATGACGGTTTATAAATAATTTATGTATTTCCAAACCATATCTCACAGGAGTGTTAAACCAAGTGTGTAATAGGTCTCATTATCATGCACCGGATTGGGATTGAGTCCATCTCAATCCATCAATTATTGAGATATTATACCTCGATAACTATATACCTTAGTTACATACATCTATTGTATCTAGAATGTGAAAATATTTCGTGGAAACAACTAACTATATCCATAAAAAATCCAAGACGTTTTCATATAAATTTAATCATTATTTGAAATTTCCTTAGAGAAATACCTAGATATATCCTTATAAATATTCCAATGTATCTCATTTATTTTTTCACATACAAGTTTTTGGAGATTAACTAAACAACTCTATTGATTCCAAATATAGAAACCTATTATTTCCATACATATATATTACATATTTTTAGATAAATATTTAATATATTATACAAAAACACACATGAGGACCATAATAATTTAATATAATTGGATAATAGTTACAAAATTTTCTTAATTCTTGAAATATCTTCACATCTCCTATAATGATATTCTCATTTTATACTCTTTATAAACACACCCTACATAAAACCAATATTCATATATTATGGAAAGGAAACATAGGAAATGTTGATCTTAGATGATTAGAAAGGTAATAAATGGTTACATGTTTGAATAAGAAGTATATAATTTCTTGATACATGATAATAAACATTTAAAACCATACCTTGTCTATCAGAGATTATAATCTTGAGTCATGACATAAATATTGGAAATTCATAATAAGTGAATAAAATGGAAATAATAAAAATGATACAATATATTATAACATTAGAATAAGACATTTATATCTATAAAAAAATAATCATAAAATGTATAATATAAAGGATATCAACCAAGATATTCAAAACATGTTTGACTTTGGCTAACCACCCAAGTAGCTGCTTTGGGTTTGGGATAACCACTCATGTACCCTATTTTTCAGGATTGGGATAACCATTCTGGTACAATTTTTTGGGTTTGGTAAAAACATCAATAGACCCTCTATGAATTTTAGACCTTTATTATTAATCGATGCATTGGAGATAGATGTAGGTCCCACTTAGTACATAATTAAAATATTACACATGTGTTCCAAAATACCATAAGACGTTCATCATAAAATAACCCATGAAATTAATTGGGTTTCTTAATAATTTCATTATATATTAACATATTAAATATATACATGATTCATAATAATTTCATCATTTCATCATAGCATATCTCATGGAAAATATGTGTCTTTTATAAGAAATATATAATTGTATAGCCTGTGGAACTAAAATCATTTTCGTAATGTTCATTCCATCATAAATGAAAACCATTTAGAAAAATCATAAAAATGTGATCATTAGATTATATTCCATAAAATAATAAGTATACATCAATTTTATTGTCTTATACAGAGTATTTATTGGAAATAAAAAATATTTGGATTTTTTTCTTTTAGAATATAACATTTCATTCATAATGACTTTTTAAAAATAAAAAATCACAAAATATTTTGGAAATAATTTTATTTTAAAATAAAATTGAAAACATTTAACAGATGGTATAAAAAATAATATAAAATACTTATTGATGAAAATAACATTTATCGCGTTAATAAAAAAATAAATCATAAAATATTTTAAAAATCCTTTTTTATTGAAAATATTATTTTAAAATTATTTTAAATAATTCCTAAGGAAAATATATTTTCCATATGAAATTATATTAATTAATAATAAATTTTAAAATAATATTCCTTTGAAAATATCCTAGAAAACATGGAAGGAAAGGTTGGAATAATTAAGCTGACATTACAGGAGTAAATACTATTTTTACCATATACATTAAAACAAATGTTCCTTTCAATTTTTTGATAAAATTAATACAGACATTATTTTAGATAATGACATAAAAATTCTATAAAAACATTTTTCCATAATTAAAAAATGAGTAAAAAATTATTTTTAATATAAAGTGATGATATTAAAAAAAAATTGGAAAACATGTATAGGAATCCTGGTTTTAGAGGAAGATATAATCCTCACCGAAGAGAGAAATAAACTTGAATTTTTGTAAAAATAACTTCTCATATATTTTAAGTGCCAAAGAGAGTAAAAATGTACTATTAATTTTAAATATCATGATTAACCCAAGTATAATTAAATTTATGATTTTCTTGAGAGGTGAATAATAATATTTTTATCAGAAACATAATCATAAATAAATCCAAACAAATAATGACATTATAATGTTAAATCATTACCAATTTGCTATCTTTGAATCGTAAGTACCATGTAGTGAAAAAAATAGAATATAAAAAATAATTAGGATAAATAAATTAATGGTATTAAATTTTATATGGTTTTTATATAAATCTCATGAAATAATATGTGTGAGTAACATAAAGTGTGTTTCAAAAAGAAAAATTGAAGAAAAAATGGCCTTCCTATTTTTGTTAAATTTTAACTATGAACCCAATGAAATAAAAAGGTAATAAAATTGATATATAAATCACCATAATTTTAATAATAATTATTATAAAATAAATTCATGTTTATTAAATACACCATATAAATTAAATAGGTTTTGAATATAGAATTTGTCTCATTGAAGTAAAATATTCCAGATGAAAATCCCATACAGCTTTTTTGATTTTTTTATCCTAATAACCGATAAAGTATAACATCCAATAAAACATTATGTATCATTAAAATAATGATATTAGTGATATAACATTTCAAAAGGTAAGTATATGCACAACACTTAATAATTGAGTCGGGAATATTCATATGTATCCTAGAAATAAAAGAGAGACTAGAATTTCATTACACTAAGTCTGGACATAATTTTTACACATTTAATCCTATTGTATAATAAATTCTATTTTAATATAATATAATTAATTAACTATAATTTTATGTTTCATACCATAAGTTATTTACTTAGGACCTTTTATTACCTATTTGTTAACAATTCTCTGATAATTATAAGTTTCGGGTAATAACCAATTTATTTTTGTATATATTTTTTTGTTTTGTTACTATTATTTCTATTAATTGGATTATTATTTAATAACCTGTTTAATTTTTAATAGGATATAATTATCATATATTTTTTAGTATATATGTATTTGTAGTAAACTATAAAATTTATTGATAGAAAATGAAAAACACAGTTCATGGTGATGGTGGATCGTACATACAAATGAACATTGTTTCCATTTTTCAGATTGAAATAAATAAATTTAGTATATATATTTTCATTATGTAATATATATTTTTATAATACAAAACATATTTTATTTAAAACCATAATTTTTACCTACAATGTTATGGGTGAAATAATCACATTGCTTTGCCAGGCGATAGTCGACCACACACATGAGCAACATTATCATATTCACAATAAATAGAGAATATGAAGACATGTGTGATATAATAATTAAATAACTAAAATAATAAATATTATATTTGAATTATAAAACCATCATTATTTTAATACTTTTGATATGGAAATGTAAAAAATAGAATATCATTATAATATGTGGTTATAGTACCCCATACACACGAATAATGATTTAGTAACACATTTAATTGATGTGGAGATGGTTGTAGTTCATAGGCATAACATAAAGACATATAATAGTGTGGGGAATAATAACGTTATTATATCATAATATTATAGTAATAATTGAAGGCATATAGTAAATATTATTATTTTTTAGGTATATGAAATCGTGGGACCATGGGGAATATTATTTCAAAAAATGGTTTTTGGATACTATAAATATGATTAAACATTGTTATTTTTCATGTTGAGTTTTAGATAATATTTTTTAATGAAATAATGTTATAAAAAACTTTCTAAAAATATAATATAAATTCATAATGTCTTTCCTAATTTTATTACTTTCATAAAATGTATATTCATAAAAAAACAATTACTTTTAAATAAATAACATTTGTAATGGATAAAATTATACCATTTATAAATAAATATTAATAAACAGAATATATTTTTTATAGGTACATAAATATTAATTTAGAGAGAATTTATTTTAATATTTTAAAAATATTATTTGAGGGTGAAAAATAAAAATTAAATTTTTTTATGAAATTACATAACACATATGCTAAAAATATATTATGGTCGTGATTTCTAATATAATAATACATTTTATTGAAGAATTTTTGTTGGATAACATTATAAATAATTTCTTATATTTAGATACATAATCATATAATTTTGGAACTAATAATTTACCTTATTTAAAAATATTATTTTTGTGTGTTATACATGTATCATATTTACTATAATTTTTAACAATTTTATAACTGAATATAGTAAAATGTATATAATATTTGGAATTATAATTTCTAATTTATGTAATAATTTAAATTTCATTTTTAATTAAAAATATATACTGTGTAAAAAAATAGTAAACATGTTGTGTGTAAAAATTCTAAAAAATAAAATTAAAGCATATATCCATAAGAAAAAAATGACAAAATTAAATGGTTGTTTGGGGTACTAAATGATGATATAATATATTTTAATAATTAATTATAAACCACATTTTTTAAAATCAATTACACCCAAAAACTAACCCTCCTCATGTATAAATTCACGTCCATTATCTCCAATCCCCCAATACAAAATCGATTTACCATGAATAATATATCAATTTACCCCTCAATATTATCTCTAATAGGGTTATATGTTTATATGAAGTTTCACCATTACTCTTTGATGAATCCTCTTAATGTAATGGTTTCGTTCCTCCACATTTTCAATTCACATTTTTCTATTTTATAAGTTTTTTTATTATACATACATTATATTTTAACAAAAAACTGTAAACACTATCATTGTTTTGAATATGATGTATTGTTAATGAGATAATTAAATTATCTCTTATTAAACCAATTAAAATAACTATTCTGTATTCCCATTATTTTCTGAAATAAACACTTTATTTTTAATTATATATTTTCATGTCATGAATACCCAACTATTATTTTATTCATTTAGTTCCAATTATATGTATCTTCGTTCTATTTATGTGTTTAATTCTTGTATGATCCTCCATTCCCTACACATGGGTTATAAATGATATGAAAATTAGATTTGTTTTTTATTTGGAACATATATTGATAAACATACAATAGTTGAACCCTATTAATACTATAATTAGAGGGATAAAGAATTAATATATAGAGATAACATGTTCCTGATAACATAAAAACATGCATTGAAATTTGTTTATGATTTCTTGGTTAAAATTATTTGGTAATATTTTTTTCTGCACATTAGTGATGAGATATAGTAATTTTTTAGGAATGTCTCTTGTTTATATGATTTCTATGTTTTCATATTATTCCATATGTTATTATATTTATCTACACAATTTATTCCTCCATTTAAAATGTGTATGTTCTTATATTATAATTCAGGTTCCACCTATAATGTTCTATAACATTATTGAATCCTTTTAAATTATCTATTATCAGTAATTTCATTTGATTAATTCCACTCCATGAAATTTTATTCCGTGACTAGATCTAAGAAGAGATAGTAAAAATTCCTTTCAAAAAATTTGAAATTTTGATTATTTATTTATATACCAAGTATTTTGTATAATATATGCATAGATTCTATTTGAATAAACCTAAAAAAATTTCTAGTGTGACATATGTAATACATTTTCGAGTAAAATGTCTATAATCATGTATAAATGGATATTTCCCATAATAATCTAACTATCATAGAAAATATAATGTTTTTTGGGTTGGTTCCACCACCCAAATAAATGATAATATAATTTGTATGTCAATAATTACTAAGAAAACATACATACTATAAATATTTTGTTATTATGATTAATTTCCTTTGTTTTCATACTTTTCCTTTTTTTAATATTATGTAGTATAATCAAAAATAACTTCAATTGTTTTTTAAATTCAATAATAAATTATTGGATAGTTTTTAAGAATCCTACAAGAAACATCAGCATAAGCTCATTTAAATAAGTTTTCCAATATAGATCTAAATCAAACACAAGTAATTTATTTTTCAAAAATATATTTTAATATTGTATCCATTATTAAAAGATAATTTATTTATAATTTTTTAGAAGATTATTTAGATTTATAATGTTATATTTGGAAGATGTAGGAAATGATAAATTCATGTTGTGAGTCACATATCACATGGTGAAAATAGGATTCATTAGAGTCATTTTGAATAAAAAAAATATCCTGGGGTTATGTTCATTTTTTACATTTTAACAAACATATTTAAAATTTCTATCTAATAATTATTCATATTTTTTTATTTCAAACCACAAAAAATATTGTTCCTTCAGTCCACAAGTTCAAATCTCATCTTGTAAAAAATATTTCATAGGGTTTTTCTTTTCCTTTTAAAATACTATTTTTTATGATACATTATATTACATAGAAATTACCCCATAATAGATTTGTGAGATATATTTTCAATGATACTATAATGAGTTTTCAATGGTTTGAAATATAAGAACATATTATGAAGTTATTTCAGTTTGATTTCTCTCATTCTGTTTTAATAGAGATCACACTATATATAAAATATTTCATTATTAAAATATTCAAGGTGATTTAATAAAAATTATATAATAGTTCTCTATAATAAGGAATCAATAGCACACCATGAAGAGGATGAAACCATTTCATGATGAAAATTATTTACAATCCAATATGTCTCAAAAATTAGTATCAAAATGAGATACTACTCAAAAATGAGTACACACCCTGATGGAAGATTCCATGACACAATATATATATAAGTAGAATATATTTATAGGAGAATCAAATTTATCATTTAGAACTTTTGAAAATTAAAATTTTATTGGTGAAATATATAGAATTACAACATAAATGATGATTTGGTTGTTTTATAATGAATATTTGGTTATTTGAGAAGATAATGACTAAATATTCAAATTAAATTGTAGATATTAGTTGGAATATGTACCAAGGGAAAATATGAATTAATGTAATTTAGATACTAATTAAATATAAAATTAGAAATTAAAACATCTTTTAAATATTAAAATTATTATATGTAGTTGAATAATTATAATAAACATATATAACCATATAAAAAAGGATAATGTAAAATAGAAGACCAAAATCAGTAAAGTATTACAAAATATAGGGAATTGAGATGTGATTTTTTTTTATTCTATATTTAAATAATTATCTAAAATATAATTTTTTTCATTTATACATATTTTTAGAAAATAACAAATTAAATATTATGGACCATATAGAAAAGAATTCTTTTTATGTATTTATTTTTCAGACTGAAATATTCTCAGCATAACCAACTTATTAATTAAATCAGCATATACCTAAAAAAAGTAGTTTTAGGAAATATACATCAGAAAAGTGGTGAGATATTCTTAAATTTTTAATCAGTTACTAGTGAAATATGGTTAAACTAGTATATTGATACATCATTTATATATTCTCCTTGAATATATAAATTTATGCATGAACCATACAATATAATTGTATTAATATTTTTAATATTTTATATCATAGTATGTTTATAGAATAGGTTTGTCATTTAATTTCCAATGTGATGATACTAATACAATTAATATAACTAATGATCATATTTAAAGACACCCTAAATCCCACATATTAGGTTGTTCAATGGGATCACTCGGGTAGAATATGTTGTACCAGAGCTACAATTTAATTACTCGATAATATGAGGAAATTATATTATTATAGATAAAACTTTTATTGAAGTGGGGGTAACTTAATTTTATTGGTGTTACTATAAAATTTGAAAAAGAAAGATAGGATTCCAACTATGATATCATGGTCTTTAAGTGTGCTTGGAATTCATCAATGGAATTCAGGTTTGTAATTCAAATTACATATCTATGTTGGATGTAGATATGGGTTTTATTAATGGTGATGATGAGTCCCTTTTTGGGATCTATTTATATTGAAATATATATGAAAATTATTTACTGTCCCATAGACAAATTATTTTTATATAAACCCACTAATTTATATAAAGTAGATAAAAATTTCCATGATGAGAATTTATTTTTGACATTAAACATATTTGAGGACATAATAATGAATCAATGTAAAAATATGGTGTGGTTACTTGAATATTATGGTGAAAATGTTTGTAATATACCTATAATTGTACATGAGGTCAAGAATTATTCCTTTTTGTTGATAATTATATGATGTTTACAACCAATATATGTCCCATAGTTTAAAAAAATATAGAAAAAATATTTAATGAGTTATCCCTATACCACCCCAATATTTTATAAAATATATTATTTAAATAAATTAAATCTTGTTGATTGAATGCATTACACAAATCCATGAGATTATAAAAATATGTTATTTCCAATAACATATATGACAAACAAAACTATGATTAAATGAACAGTAAAATATATAATTAAAATAGAACGGTTATAACCAACCCAATAAATTGGAGGGCGTAAATAAGATTATGTAATTTTATATATATATATATATATATAAAGTCCCTAAATAATTTAAATTTTTTAATAATTACATAATAATTAAGCACTCACGTTTTAATGAATATATTTTATTATAAAAAAAATATGTTTACATAATAATTGATTTTTACTTCTTTTGGCATGAAAATATTATAACAAGTTTTTTTATATTTGATAAATATTATTTTATAAAATAAACATATTTTTTAAAATAAAAATATAGATATTAATTAGTTATACATCACTCAATTAAATACAATCAAATATTTTTTATATTATAATTTAAAATATGCTTATTTTTTGGATTTAATACAATTTTTCGCTAAAAACTATATTAAATTTTATAATATTTCTCCATTTTAACTAACTAAAAAAACACTTATTGTGGAATGTTTTATGTTAAATTTTTATATTATATATATATATATATATAATAATTTAAATTAATTTAACTATTATACTTTTCATGTATTTATTATAATATCATCTTATGTTTTAGAATTTTAAATCATAAAAAAAATTATAAACATCTCTTAGTTTAATTTCAATTTAAATTATGCCACTTCTATTAATTTATTTTGATATTAACGATTCCATATTTGGAATCAAAATAATTAAATTTATATAATATGTTATCCTTTTTTTATCATGAATTGATCAAATGGAAAAAATTGAAAACCATTGTTACTATTAAAACCAATTTACCATGGGTTAAACTAAAAAACGTAAATTCAATAAAATTATTAAAAAATGTTTCATTTCATTTATAATGTTTTGGATTAGCCTTAACTCTCCTCCAACCCAATATTTTTTTTGTTGAACTTTTATTTATTGTGACTTCCTATTAGTGGATCGTTTTTTATATTTACAAGAATTCCCCTCATCCTACCATATTAAAAGGCACCCCATTTTCTCTCATTTCCACATTAAAAAACCCATTGGATTAACCAATACCAACAAAAATATAACCCTGATATCATTAGAAACATTCTATAGTTTTTGGTATTCTAAAAAGAGAAAACCTAGGACCATTAATATGATATTCAAAATAATTTCTTATAATTGTAGTTAACTATCATCAACACGCCATATCCTTTTAATTATATATTTTAGACATTCGATTATTTCTCAAAAAATAAAATACTTAAATACCATTATCTAATATATACTATGATGACATCATATTTATTTAATTTTACTTATTTATCTTCTCCTTGATCAAATAAAAAGAAAATATGTCACCCATGTGTATAACAAACGACTACCACGTGAAGAGATATAATTTTCAATTCATCATTAACTCATATAGATATTCATAATAATAGAATAATCAATATGTATTTTTAATAAATATGGAATGATATAAATTATTAAAAATTAATATACCATCCACATAATTACCCTATTACACATAAATATAATTATATTTTTTCCAATGGGGAACAAATCTGTTAGAATACGGATCTTTTTTTTAGGTATGTTTCTCTCTTCTCTGATGTTTTTGAGAAAAAGATGAGTTTTTTGAAAATTTTTATGTACATGTCGTGTACTTATATGTACACGCTGTGTACTCTTTTTCCGCATGTAGTCGAGTGCTGACTGTGTAACGGCTGAGCACACAGCCATGTGTGGTAAACTAGAGACCACCTTATGTGGGGGCCGGTAAGGGTGAGTGCATGTTGTGTACATATAAAGTACATGTTGTGTACTTTATTTTTTTCATTATATGGATCGGGGTCACGTCTAATTGGAAGAAGTGTCTTCTTCTTCGCCTTCTTCGACTGAGAGCTTCCATACTGCGCTGATCTTTTTCTGAGCCCCAGGTCGAGCATTCGTTCTCCAAATCTAACTCTGTCAGTTGTGTTGGAATCACATCGGTGAGTTCTCTCTTCTTCTTAAACCTTATTTTATGTTTTCTCTTCTCTCTTGAGTTATCTTGAACTGAAAATTTTAGATGTTTTGTAGATCTATGGTGTTCTAAGATGATTCAAGGCCTGAGTTTCACGTATATCGATCTCAAGACATCGAGGTAGGTGGTGTTTTCCTTTCTATAGATAGTATTTCAGTTATATATGCAAAAGTTCCCAATACCCTTGATCGGGGTATTGCGTGTTTACGGTTTTAACCTTGTTATTACCTTCTATGATTTATATGCTTGAGTAGAGGTAAATTGAATGGGAATAGGATTAATTTCTATACTATGGATGCCTTTCCCATTCTTGTATTGTTTAGAACCATTTGGTCTTGCTTAGCCTGTTAGGCTGCTTTCTTTCTATTCCTAGTGTTGATATGATGGAGTGATATTATTTATCTAACATGTTGTTATGTTGTATATTGTTTAGAAAATTAGTTCTTGAGGTATAATTTGGGCGTTATATATCATTGTGATTTATTGACTTAAATAGGGCCATAAGAACCTGGTGTAGTAGACCGTAGGGAGAATGGACGTTGAGGGCTTCTCCAGAGTGTTTGTTTACAGTTACGATGTGAGTCCATAAGAGCAATGGACATAATTTCTTCATCATAGTTTCTGTAGTTCCTCGATGAAGGACATAAGGGAAATTGGACATTGAGTACTTCACCAGAGTGCCTTTTAGTTACCGATACGAGACTATAGAATAAATTGACGGTGAGTGATTCCTTATAGAGTCTGTGTAAAAGTTTAAATGGCAGGGTTATACTATGTGTACATCCTAGAGGGTTTCTTGTGTTGATTTGGTTGGACTAGAGGTGTTACGCTATGAGTACTTTGGAGAGAGTTCCCTGCTTATTATTAGCTTTTTACTTGATATCTGATAATAGAATGCATTTGAAACTGTAGGATTGTTTACTTTTGAGTACTTCCTTGTTTACTAATTCATTTTGATTATAGCCTGCCATATATATTCACTGACTATTAGACACAGATATTTGGGTGGTGTCCTACTGGGATTTAGTCTGACACTATATTTAGATCATTATTTTGGGTCCAAACAGATTATATTGCTGCAGGTATAGATAAGTTCAAGCGCCCTTCTACTTTAGGTACTTGATTGCTATAGAGCTCGGGAGCATGCGACTAAGATGAGGCTTGCAATTCTATGGAACATTTTATCTGTTTTCTATTGTACTTTGGTTTTGTACTGTATTCCAACATTGTGATTTGTTTGCCTACTTTTCTAGACATATATATCATTCATCATTTATATTTTTCTGTGCTCCAGTTTTTTATTACTTCTGTTGTTTACTTATTGCGTGTTTTACTATATCTGATATTGCTATTATTTTTACATTCATTGTGTTACTCTGCCGATGAGGGAATAGTTTCCCCACTATCACACCCAAGTCTCTCACTGCTAGTCGGCAGTCTCTGGCATTTGGGGAAATGTGTTTGAGTCTATTTGACCAATCATGTACGGGGCACCTCTGGGAAGCTTCCAGAAGCAGGATGATACAATATGGTATCATAGGAATTATTTTCTTCTTAACTTACTATTGGGATCCTATTGCCAGGGATAGAAAAAAATAGGTACTTGGTAATAAGTTATGCCTGGAAGTAGCTAACTCGTGTATAGGGAAAAGCCAATCTACCTCATTATTACAATTTTCTGGTTTTTCAATTTTACAGATGATTTTATTTCACCATTGGGTGATTCACAGTTTTGTGTTGTTATCATTGATATTATTAAGGTTATATTTCTGTTGCAACCCGATGAGATGAGTTTATTCCATCTTATGTATCATATAGTTACTTGTTATAAATCACATGTCATGCATTCCTGCCATGCCATTTAGGGCGCATTAGTGATTTCATGTTGTTTTGATAGAGGTTGTGTTAGATATGTATTTTTTTGTGATAGATGCCTTGATAGAATACCTACTTTTTAATAAGTTATTGGTTGTGTAAGGATTCATTTGAATTAACTCCAAACATTAGTTCTTGAGGTGTTATGGGCCCTCATGGGTCGGAATTTGGTGGATCATTAAATTGTTATCCTTGAATATGACATGTATATGATGTCAATATTTGATTCTCAAGAAGTATGGGCCATCACGGATCGGAATTTGGCACATTAATGATTGTTTCAGTGTTTTTATGGACTTCTGGAGTAGTTTCTGAGGCATACAATTCGGAAAAACCCAGAATACATAGCTTGTAATGATGAATACATGCCATGTTTCCTTCTATTTGGAAGGAACTATTTTTCTTAAGTACACAATGTGTACTATATGCACATTCCATGTAGTCTCTAACCATATCACTGGTTGTGTGGGCCCAGACACGGGGTTGGGAAATCCTTGGTGGAACACGCCGTGTTTCTGATGTACACATCGTGTTGTGAAGACCATGTGTTCACCCATGTGACTAACGACATAGATGGATAAAACATAGGTTATACACGCCGTTTCATCCTTGAACACGTCATGTAGTGTAACCCAGGTATCCGGCCATGTAGCGAACAACACGGGTCGGTGAAACCTTTCTAGTACACGCCGTGTCTAGAAAAAACACGCCATGTAGAGTGAGTCGTGTAACTGTTTGTGTGACTAAAAACACAGGTTAGTGAAGTTCATCTAGTGTACGTCATGTCTGGCACTAACACGCCATGTAGTCTTATTCTATGAGAACTTTGTGGCTTAACGGTGTAGAAGAACTAATGAAGGGGAAGAGGATTCAAGTATACATTGTGTGTTAGGACAACACACTATGTGTATGGGGTGTTACACGACTTGGGATAGTAGAAGTACACGCCCATGTGGAGACATAAGGGAACACGTTGTGTTGTCATTATACATGCCATGTATCCATGTTTTGAAAATTTTAAATTATTTCTTTCTCTTGTTCCCTTCTCGCACTTTTATTTTTCAACCCTTGTTAATCTTGGTATAAGGTGTCTGCTTGACCTTGCAGAGTCATGCCACCGAGACATCCTACAGTTGTCCGCCAGTTATAGGGCAGCGATCAGACACCAGATATGGATGATTAGGGACTACTTATAGATCATCTAGTTGTGCAAGTCTTTTCACCAGTCGTCATTACAGACATAGGTGCTGATGCATAGTTCCAAGGGGGATTTATGAGGTTCTTGCAGACCTTCTGAGGAGTACTGCATCTTGCCCCTTCTATGGAAAAGTTGATGTGGTTTTCCAGTAGCAGCATCATATCACCTTCATAGGGGGAGGAGGACCTTGGGTTGTAGAGTCATGGTTAGAAGTCGTGTTATCAATCTTCGAGCATGTAGAGACTCCTATAGAGATAAGGTTGAAGCTTGATATGTACATGCTTTGGGATTCAGCCAAGAGATAGTGGGATGTTATCTCACAGGCAGGATGCCAGCAGGTTATGTCATGGGATGAGTTCCAGTGTTCCTTCTATTACTACTTCTACCCAGAGCCCTTGAGGGCTGATCAAGCCCTAGAGTTCATGAGTCTGGAGCAGGGTACACTTTCAGTTATAGAGTATTCTTCTTGCTCCACAGATCTGCAGTGCTTCACACCTATTCCAGGAGGTTATGAGTTATTTCTGGAAAAGAAATTTTGAGAATGGTCTCAGGCATGACATGTGATCACAGGTGAACATCATCATGTTGACTTCCATCACTTCTATAGTCAACCAGGAACTAATCACGGAGCGCAATCTAATGGATTCTGGAGTTGTGAGCTAGGTCAGCCGACATCAAGAGTTGGTATCCCCCCCACTGACAGTAGGAAGCATCACATGGAGTCTACGCGTGGAGATACGAGGAGGCTGTACACTTCTTATGGTATCCAGGTGGTGTGCTACCAATGCGAGATGAGTGGGAATACAAGGCCACAGTTCCTGAGAAGCCTTGTGGAGTGCCGATCATGCTGCAATATGGGTCATCCTCAGCGCTTCTGTCAGATCTTATCACCAGTAGCTGGTGATAGGGGTTCTTCTACGACTCCTCGTTTGGGAGCAGCACCACAAGTTCCTCACCAGTTTGGAAACTGGATTTCTTCTGGTCATTTAGGCTGAGGTGGAGGTTTTGGTCATGTTAGCCAGTCGCCAGGCATTCAGCGACAACAGGGTGAATCATCTCTAAGTGGTTATTCAGGGTCATAGGGTCGCAGTGCAGGTCAGACTTTTGCAGTGGAGCATACCCAACATGAGTAGGATCTCAGACCCTCTACCATTAGAGGTACGATTCTAGTTTCCTTAGTTTTATCTATTTCTCTTTTTGATACAGGGGATTCCCATAGAATTATATCGGTTGATTTTGTGGAGAGTCTTGGACTCTATATCTTCTCTTCTGATGATATCTTAACGCTAGACACTCTATTGGGGACAAAAACGTCTAGTGTACGGCAATGCAAGGAATCACTCTAGAGGTTGGTGGGTGTCACTTCTTATGGGACCTTTATGTCCTAGAGATGACATGTTATGATGTTATTCTCATAATGGACTGATTAGTTCCCTTACAGGTAGTTTTCAATTGATATCACCGTAGGGTGAGTTTCACATCACCGGATGGCGGATTATTTCTTCATAAGGGAAAATGGGATGTCCAAACAAGTAGAGTGGGACCTAAGCATCATGGGTTGGGAGGATTTACAGCCCAAACTGCTAGTCTACATCTGGATGAACAGGGGACTTAAAGATGGACTTTCCTCTAGTGGATGATCGTTTCATGGATGTATTTCTAGAGGACTTTTCAGGTTGGACTCCAGAGCGAGAGGTGGAATTTTCTACCGAACATGTTCCGGGAGCAGCACAGGTGTCCATTACTCCTTATAGGATCGCTACATTAGAGTTACAAAAGTTCTAGAGGTAGTTAGAGGAGTTGTAGGCAAAGGGTTTCATATGACCCAGTACATCACCTTGGGGTTTTCCTATCCTGTTTGCGAAGAAGGTGGATGGTACCCTCAGACGTTGTGTGGATTATCAGAAGTTGAACCAGTTGACGGTCAAGAACTGATATCCTTTTTAGAGGATTGATGATCTCTTTGATCAACTTTGAGGAGCCCGGGTGTTCTTGAAGATTGACTTGAGATACGGTTACCATCAGTTGCATGTTAGACTATCAGATGTACCTCTTACAGCCTTTCAGAGTAGGTATAGTCTATACACGTATGTAGTTATGTCGTTTGGTCTCACGAACATGCCTGCAGTTTTTATGGTACTGATGGACCAAGTGTTCCATCCATACTTAGATTCTTTCATGGTAGTCTTCATTGATGATATCTTTGTGTACTATCACACTCAACATGACCCTACCACACATCATGAGATAGTTTTGAGTACACTGAGAGAGAATCATTTATATTCTAGGCTCTCAAAATTACACATTTTGATGGAACAAATTTACTTCATAGGTTATGTTATCTCATAGACAGGGGTATCAGTAGACCTAGAGAAAGTGAGAGTAGTAGTTTCCTGGGAGCAGTTGAACAATGTCTTTGAGGTACAATGTTTTCTAGGGCCGGCTGGTTACTATAGACATTTTATATAGGAATTTTCACACTTAGAAGAACTATTGATGGGCCTTAATAAGAAGGGAGAAAGGTTCATATGGTCAGATTCTTGTGATTCTGCCTTTCAGAAGCTGAAAGGGAGGTTGACATCAGCACTGATACTTGTTTTTCCAAAATTGGGTAAAATATATACTGTTTACTATGATGCATCAGGTATCGGGCTGGTATTAGTGGTTATGCAATGGGAAGGAGTTGTTGCGTACGGTTCTCGGTAGTTTAGGCCACATGAGAGAAACTACATGACACATGATCTCGAGCTAGCTGCAGTTGTTCATTCTTTACGCTGTTAGAGACATTATCTTCTAGGAGAGAATTTTGTGGTTTTCACCGGCCACAAGAGTGTCGATTATATCTTCACACAACGCGATCTGAATTTGAGACAGTGAAGGTTGGTTGAGTACCTTTAGTCCTTTGACTTTGAGCTTTCCTACACTCCTGGGAAGGGAAACGATGTGGCTGATGCGTTGAGCAGGAAGAATCAAACATAGGTAGTTCAGGAGGCCAAAAAAGAGTGGAAGTTTATGGATTTGTTCTATGAGATGCATCAGGAGGTGCACAATAAGTAGGGGAATAATTTTCTTTCTTCTGTAGATGTTACCTTGACTCTACTTGATCAAGTGAGAATGAGGCAACTATCAAATTCAGAAGGCCTTGTCCTACGAAAAAGTGTGTCAGGAGAGGACCCTATTCTTGGATGGACCATGATGATGATGATATCTGACATCTTCATGGGTGAATATGGGTTCCAGAAGACATACACAAGGAGTTGATGTGAAATTTAATTCCTCAGTTTGGGCAGTTCATCCTGTAATCACTAAGATGTATTGTGATCTACACCATCAGTATTGGTGGACAGGTATGAAGAGAGATGTTGTGAGTTTCATCATGAGGTGTTCCACCTGTTAGTAGATGAAGGAGGAGAAATATCAACCAGTAGGGATTTTTCAGCAATTACTCATTCCTGAGTGGAAGTTTAATGATGTCACGATGGATTTCATGATAGGTTTACCAAGGTCGCCTCGAGGGAATGATGTTGTGTGGGTTGTCATTGATAGACTCACGAAGGTTTCTCACTTCTTGACGATCAAGGATACCTTTAGTGTTGATGATCAGGGAAGGTTGTATATCTGAGATATTGTACATTTACATGGAGTTACACACACCATTGTTTCTGATAGAGACACCCATTTTACTTCTCGGGTCGGGAAGGGATTATAGAAGGCTTTGGGTACATAGGTACTTTTGAGTACAGCTTACCATCCCCAGACAGATGGCCAGTCTGAGCATACGATTTTGGTGCTTGAGGACATTCTTTGAGCATGCATACTAGATTTTGGAGGTTTGTTAGAGAATCACATACCTCTTGTGGAGTTTTACTACAATAATAGTTTTCAAGATACTATTCAGATGGTTCTATATGAGGGTTCATATGGTAGGCCATGTCAGTCACCCTTATGCAAGATGGAAGGAGGAGGGGAAGCTATGTTGGGACCTCGTCTTGTCCAAGAGACCACAGAGTAGATAGAGTTGATTCGGAAGAGGATGAATAATGCACAGTCTTGACAAAAGTCTTATACTAATCGGCGGAGATGACCTTTGTAGTTTGAGGTTAGGGATAAGGTTTTCGAGCATTTCACACTGAGGATGGGACACAAGAGGATTAGGAGACAGTGTAAGATTTCACCAAGGTACATTGGTCCATTTGAAGTGTTGGAGAGAGTTGGGCCAGTTGCCTATCGGTTGTAGTTACCTAAGAGGTATCAGTCTATGAACGATATCTTCCATGTTTCTCAGCTTCAATTTTACTTCTCAGACTCATCACATGTTTTTCAACCTGAGGAGGTATAGTTATAAGTGGAAACCTCTTTTTAGGAGAATCCTATCAAGATTTTTGATCAAAGTATGAAAGATCTCCATGGCCAATTTGTTCCTCTAGTATGAGTACAATGGCAGCATGGGCGAGTACAGGACGAGACCTGGGAGAGGGGGCTGATGTATGATCACAGTGGACGGTTCTTTTTTAGGATTCTTCTTCTACGCCGCCTTCCTAGAGAAATTCGAGGATGAATTTCTTTAAGGGGGGAAGTTTGTAAGTTCCTGAAACTTATTTTCAGTTATGTTTTTCTCTTATCTGGTGTTTTTAAGAAAAAGAGGAGTTTTTGGAAAATTTTGAAGTACACGTTGTGTATTCTTTTTTCGTATGTAGCTATGTGTTGTCCATGTAACGGCCGAGCACACATCCATGTGTGGTGACCTAGAGACCTCCTTATGTGGGGGCTAGTAAAATCACGTACACGCCATGTACATGTAAAGTACACGTTGTGTATTTTTTTCATTAAACAGACCGGGGTCGCGTCTAATTGGAAGAAGCGTCTTCTTCTTCTCCTTCTTCAACTGGCAGCGTTTGTACAACATAGATCCTTTATCAAGCCCCTGATTGATCATTCTTTCTTCGAATTTAACTCTGTCAGTTGCGTTGGAATTTCATCGGTGAGTTCTCTCTTCTTTTTGAACCTCATTGATTGTTTTCTCTTCTCTCTTGAGTTATCCTCAGTTGAACATTTTAGATTTTTTTGTAGATCTACAATGTTCTATGTTGATTAAAATACATAGGTTCATGTATATTGATATAACGACGCTGAGGTAGGTGGTTTTTGCCTTTACGTAAATAGTCATTGAGTTATATGTGAAAAAGTACCCAATACCCTTGATCGGGGTATTGCGTGTTTATGGTTTAAACCCTGTTATGGCCTTCTATGATTTATATGCTTTAGTAGAGGTCAATTAAATGTAAATAGGGTTAATTTATATATTATGGATGTATTTCCCATCATTGTATTATTTATTACTGTTTGGTATTTCTTATCCTATTAGGCTGCTTGCTTTCCATTCCTAGTGTTGATATGATGGAGTGATATTATTTATCTGACATACTGTTATGATGTAGACTATTTAGCCAAGTTGTTATTGAGGTATACTTTGGTCGTTATATAATGATATGCTCGATTCACTTACACAAGGTCGTGAGAACCTATTGTAGTAGACCATAGGGAGAATGGACATTGAGGGATTCTCTAGAGTGTCTATTTAACGTTAAGATGTGAGACCATAGTGGGAATGGATGTAAGCGCTTCATTAGAGTGTCTATAGTTCCTCGATGTAGGCAACATGGGGAATTGGACATTCAGTGATTCCCTATAGCAACATTTAGTTATCGATACGAGACTATCGGGGAAGTTGATGGTGACTGCTTCCTTAGAGAGTCTGTGCAAAAGCTGAACCAGAGGGATTAGACTGTGTGTACTTCTCAGAGGGTTGCTTGTGTTGTTTTGGTTGGACTATAGGGGTTCGACTGTGAGTACTTCCCAGAGGTTTCCCTACTTATGATTATCTTATTACTTGATATTTGATAATTGAATTCATTTGAAACTATAGGATTGTTTACTTTTGAGTACTTCCATGTTTACTTTTGCATTTTGATTATAGCCTGCCAGATATATTCAATGAATGAGAGGCATAGATCTTCGGGTGGTTGCCTACTGAGATTTTGTCTCACACCCTATTTGGTACATGCTTTTGGGACAAAACAGATTATATTGCTACAAGTATAAATAAGGACAAGCACCCTTATACATCAGGTATTTTATTGATGCGGATCTGGGGAGAAAGGGACTAAGTTGAGGCTTGCGACGCCGTAGAAAATTTTATCTGTTTTCTGTTATACATTGGTTTATTATTGAATTCCTGTATTGTGATTTGTTTGGTTTCTTTCCTAGAAATATATATCATGAATAATTTATATATGTGTGTGCTCTAGTTGTTTATTACTTCCACTGTTTACTTATTTCATGTTTTATTGCTTCTGCTATTTCTATCTGTTTTACTTCAGTTGTGTTACTCGGCTAATGAGGGCATAGTTTCCCCACTATCACACCCAAGTCCCTTGCTGCTAGTCGGAAGCCTCTGGAGTTTGGGGAAATGTGCTTGAGGTCATGTGACCAACCGGGTACGGGGCACCTCTAGGCGGAATCTGAAACCTGTACATTACAAAATTATTTGGTGATCTGCACCCGTTTGCGGAATACATGTAGTTAGGGATCAAGGGTTCCATTACTAAAATACCCCCTTTATATAATGGTCCTTTAGTGTAATGGAATTATAGTGGTTATTGTTTCATTTATAATTAAAAAATATAGGGCTCCATAACATGTGGTGGTAGAATTTGGTATCCGCGTTCTGTGGTGTCGGAGGTTTCTTTGATAATGAAGCCAGACAAGGATCCTTTTTAGTTAAAGATACACATGGGTGATGGTGGATACAACTCCAAAATTATTAGGTAGTGGTAAATAATATGGAAGGTGATGGTGATCTAGTATAATGTACAAGCTCAAGTGTGATCTATGAAGGCAGGGCATATACCTGCTAGAATATATTGAGGAATCATGTGGATAAGGAGGGAGAACATGGTGAACCTTTACAGTTTAGGCCTTTGGGTAATTTTGTCATGGTATTAGTATTCACTAGTCTTATGAATTATGAAATGGGATTACCCTACCAATAATATTAATTGACTTTTTTTTAATTTTTATAAAAACATAGTACCTCCCACACCCTTTTAAAAAAATAAAATCAAATCATCACTCGTGTGTAAGTATATCCTACCATCTTCATGAAGTTATGTGACTCATTCTCAATTTAAAATAATCAAGGATGGTTTAAATAATTTATAAAATCAATAAATACTGTTTTTATAGTATTAATATAAATCTACATATGATGTAACTAAATCCTATAAACAAGCTATGAAAATTTTATGACAAAACAGGCATGAGGAAAATAGGAAATTAACACCCATAATAATAATACTACTACATGTTTTTTAATTAACTGTTTGTAATATGTTATAATCAGATCAAATATGATATTTTAATCATGAATATGTATGTTTTAAATATAAATATAATACTTAAATCCATTAAATATTAACTTAAAAGATGTTCAACATAAAGGAAGCATGAGGTAAGGGACATCATCTCAATTTCCCATCATTGAGGAAAATTGGAATGTTATGCACTATATTTTTTATACGGTGTGTATGCATGAAAATGTACATATTATATGAGGAACACCTCATAAATCATGTTATTTTATGGTTTTTTAAATTTATTTCACCCAAGGGGATTTTTAATGAAAATGACCATGTGGTAAATAATTTCATTACTCAATTTCTTTTCATCAGATATAATATTTATTTGTTGTCATTGATACTCTAAGATTAACTATGTAATTTTTTTTGAATATATTATATTATATTTTAACATATTTTATCATTATTTAAATTTGATTCAAATTGTAATATAAATACCCTTTTTTATATTGAATCAATTTTTAATTTATACTTGGCCTTAGGTGACATCACAAAGACACCAAAGGCTATAAATATGTTCCCAGTGCATCATTACAATTTACCTAGAATTTTTCCTTTGGGAATAAAACAACCAAACTGAGAAAAACATCACTAAAAAACATTATATTATTGATGATAACAATATATTATATATCAATCTATAAAAATCCATATGAAAATATATCATAGTATCAACCACAAATCATGGTAAATATCACAATATAAAGATGAAGTAAAACCAATAAAACTCAAATACTTCAAATACACCAACACATAAACTCCCCGGATGATCCATTATAGAAATAAAAAATATTATCCCAAGTATCATGAAGAATCTATTAATAAATTAAATACAATCCCATTATCTATGTCTCGATAAATGATATTTTTAAAATCACCAAAATACCGAAACAAGGGGTGAGTAATTAATCACAGCAAGGTTTCTTTAAAAAATCCATAATCATGACATTAACATAGAAACATTTAGAACATTTATAGAAAACAATTACAATAAAAAAAATTAATATCATTTTAGTAGTTTATACCAAAACTAAATAAATTCCATCCCAAAACATATTTACAACAAAAACAGTTTTTTGAGGAAAGCAACAACTCTTTAAAACCATTTTATAAGTTCTGTTTTGGCATAATCCAAACAATTATACATATCTACACATCCAACCATGCATAATACCATTTAACTACTTATACTCATGAGTGGTGAGTCATTAATTCACTAACCCATCACCTAGTGAACCATTTTTAAGGGGGTATGTTCATTCCCTCTTCCATCCAACTTTTTATAGGGAAAACACCATACTGTTATCCCTAAATAATGTACATGAACACACATCAACCCTTATAAAAAACTACAATTAAAAAAAACATATCAAAAATTTAATAAAAATAATTCTTTTCTTAAAAATAATTCTAACAAACTTATTCCAACATTCCAACTTTCCAACAAAAACATATTTTAAAATCATGAAAATAAAGCACATTACATAACCAAATTCTATAATTCCACAAACCATCACGAAAGAGGGTTTCTACCAATATTTTCACATCAATATCATAATAATTCTAAATAAAATACAAAAAAATTATACTAATACATAAATTTATAATAATTATACTATAGAATGAAGCCACATTCCTCAATAACTATGATAGAAAAGAAGAAATTCACTAATTCTTCAACAAAATCTAGTTGGTTATCCAAAACCCCACCATAGATTTCATTCCCAAATATCCACACACCCATATATCATTATAATTGGTTTAAAATATAATAGATTTATCACCAACAAACTAGATATTTGAATCTAATATAGGGATGAATATTAGATCTAATAAAACATCAATAATGGAGAATTACCAAGAAACTAAGCTTTTAATGCACAAATATTTTTCATCAATAATTTGAAAAATCATGGGGGAATCCCCCAAAGCCTTTATGAGGAAATAACCCCTATTCAAGGTTTCAATGGTGGTAAAAAAATTGGATCTAGGAATAATATAAGTAAGATACACTTTTTTGGAAAAACATTTACTATGAATGGTCTGGTTGCATTGGTAGGAAAATTATGCACCAACTATGTGTCAACCACTATCTTCTAACATCCTTTTCATGGTTGGATTGTACAGTTATGAAAACCATTCACCAGTAGTGGTTTCCCCTTTGTTTCTAATTGAATGGTTACTACTGGGTGACCACATGGTTTGGCCAAACTATTTTCCTAACTGTGAGCATACCCATAGCCCACTATATACCTTCTCATGGTTTCCTAATGGTGCTTCATAGTTTCTAATAACTTTTCTACGATGGTGACCACCATAAATCCCCCAAAAAATTATGAAGTCTTCTAAAACATGAAAAACATCCCCAAAAGACATTACATTTCTAAAATACATAAATAAAGGATTAAATACATGAAATGATAGGGTTATAAAGACATAATTAATTCATTGATTATTTCTCACTTCACTGTTATGTTCATTGTATGAGCCACTCATATCAAATTTTCTTTATTGGGAAAGATATTCAATTATACAGCTATCTAATTTTATGATGATTATTTACTAAATATTTTATATTTTATAACATGTATCAATTTATATTAAGGGTATTTAATGATTAATTTGATATTATTATTTTAATGGGGATTAGGATTAATATGTTTCCAATGTGTAAAATGGTTTATGTTTCAATATCATTTTAATTCAGATTATTTAAAATTGATTTTCTGTTAAAGGATATTATTTTATAATTATCTAATAAACCCCTTTATTTTTCCTTCCTATTCTTGGGTCCTATAATTATATATTCCCTAGATTCATTGATAGTCTCATAAGGTGAATCAATAAGATATCGTTAAATGGGTTCTTACCCATAGTTTTAAATGTTCTTGTGAAATGATTTAATGGGTTAGATATAATGATGTTTGAGGTCATAACATTAAATATTAATAATTAATCTTTAATAATCCATTTATTATTATCCATGAAATTATTATATTCATATTTCCAATTGATGAATTTTGTTCTCATGTTATTGATTAAATTGAATGTGTGTTTAATTATTTATAATGCCTAACTTATTATTCCACATCAAATCATGATAGTGACATTATTTATTAAATGGAATATGTGTTTATATATTTATCTTCCCATAATTATTATGCCTTATTTTTTATGTTTTATTTATATTTGATTTCTTTTTTGTTGTGTATCTCTTATTGGGCATCTACTCTAACCCTTATTTTTTTATTTTCCCTATGATATGAAGAATTAATCATTTAATGTGTCTAAGGGTGTAGAATTTTTTATTTTCACTCTATTCTTTTTAATGTTTTAAAATGAATTTGATGGATAAGGTGTGTATCTATTTAACTAATAATATAAAACAATTCAGGTCGTTGGTATTTATATTCATGTATGTATAACCAATTTAATAAATAATACACTAACTCTGGGGTACTAGGTTCGAGGTCTTTATAATTGGTATATGAAAACATTAGTATAAGGCTTTAGAAATAGATTTAGGAAAACATATATTATAGAGAATAAACCTATGGAAGACATTGAGGATATGTATATAAGATCATCAAAAAATTTTGGTGAGTAATATATTGTGTCACATTCATAGCAATAAATCTATGTTTGGATGGTATAAGTGGATGTGGTTATGTAATATTTGTATATAGGGGTAAAAATCATAAAACTACATATTAGTATTTGACTCATTTAACACCACATGCATGATGATGGGCCTTTCCTCACACCTGTATTGAAAATACTAGGGTATATGCTTTGGATAATTCATATTTTATTTATAAACAAATATTAATAATTTTAATAGATTAATAAAATAAATGAAATTGGTTAAATATACTCCTTTATAGATTGGAAATATAGATTAATAATTTATACATCCTATTAAACACTATATGGTTTTCCCACTATGATTATAATTTCTAACACAATTATTTTGTTTTATAAAATGGGTGGTGCCCAAAATAATCATGTCAAAAATGAACACAATGGATAATGTTCTTATTATTATCAATTAAATGTGAAGAAAATGGAGTGAAAGATTTTATAATTATTCTATATTGGTGATCCTGATATATGATATAGAATCAATACCTCATCCAACTATCATACTCAATAAAGAATATAAGGAAGGTGTCTGCTAAGATATTGAGTGGACGGGACTATGGAGAAAAAAGATCATTATTTCATTTATTTAAAAATATATAAACTGAAAACTAGGATAATGTATCGATAAAATTGTAAAATGATTTATGTGCGGAAAAGAAGTGTATATAGAGATTAATTTCAAAGTAGAAGTGGGGAGTTTTATGGAGATAAATGAATTGCATAGTAATAATCCATCTACATTTTGTTGTCTCAAATATGGGGAACCTAGGCATTATCCGAGTCAATTATATATTTTAAAGGATAATTCAAATACCAAGGAAGGGCCTCTATTAATTTAAAAGGTTAATATTATATATATTGGGATTAATGAAAAAAATTAAAAATTATTTTCATATATAGTGCTTTGGTTATATGAATCATGAAATATCTTATGATTGTGTTAAATATGGATGCATATATTTCTTAATGTAAGATTAAATCATGGGTTATGGATTCCATAATGAGTTTATGATATTAAGGTTGATTATATTTTCAATGTATTAAACACAATTTTATGGGAAATTGTTATGGGATATTATCATGATTAAAAATATTTTTATATAAATTTATGGTAATAATATCCATCGATTTTTAATATTAATATTTTATTTATAGAATAATATCATTACATTTTTTGGAAATATGATGAATGGTGCTCGTAACCATTATTATTTACCTTATCATTTGTGGTTTCTTACATATTGGTTATAACAATTTTGGAATGATAATGGATTTATATTAATTTTTCATTGAAAAAAATTACAACCCACATGATGGGGGAAAACCCATTAAATCTAGAAATTCTATGGTTTATGATCCTAGAACTGAATGATATCAAGGGTGTCTCTCCTACCAATGGTCTATGTGATGTACTATTTTGTATGACATTATTTTACATAATAGATTTTACAAATGGATAGTTATAAAATGAATTTAGTCTAATAGTTGATTTTATTATTGGGTTTTAGAGATTAATTTATTATATTTAGCCATATTTGATTACATGCTCTAATCAATAAGAGTTTAGTAATGAATGTGGGAATATATTTATATCCATATATGTATTATGTAATCTGTTAGAAAATTATTTCAGTGCTTAAGGGGTTAATAACATTCATCATGGTTATTCATTTAATGGTGTATTAATTAAAGCGTAAATTGATCGAAGAATAATAATAGAAAGAAATTGATATTATGAAATAAAAATATATAAAGTAAGATAACTTTCTGATATTTTATATCTCGATAGTAAAAAATCCATATACACAAGGAAATCATCATCAATAAAAAAATTCCATATTACCTTCATATATATGAATCAATGGTCTTTTAACTCGTTATATATTTATGTTTTTATGGTCATTAACATTCTACTGGTCATTAAAATTTTTATGATCAATGATCTCCATCACTCTCCATAATTAATTAATCTTTTCATCCATGTATATATTTCTACATCCCATAAGTATTATTCTACATGGAAAACTAGTAATATGAGATTATAGATGACCTTGGGAATACACAACCCCACTTTTAATGTAATTTTTATTAACCCTTTTTATAATGTGGGTTTTCAACAAATGAATTTTCAAATATCATACCCTTTATTTCTGAATGCAAGTTCAAATTATGAGTATGCAATTTATTATAGGTGGGGAGAATGTAACACCATGAGATTTTACATTATATTTATTTTAAATATATATATTCTCTTTTATAAATTATTTTACATGAAACCTAGATATTTCAAAATAACAAAATTTTGTTGGATTGTGTATTCGACACACAAAACTGATCATAAATAACCCATGAAATATATTATATAAATATGACCAATAAAACCTAGATATAAAATTGAAATGAATGAATAGGATTATATAAATTATGAAATGTATATAATTTTTATACCCAATATAAATTTATTTATTTATTACGAATAAATAATCATTAATCATTTAATAATGTCATTTTATTCTCTATCGAAAATAGATTTCCTCCAAAGATTGTTTTTATTTCTTTTTACAAGAAAATATTATAATTATTTTATGGATATCTTATTAATGTTATATTATATAAATAAATTAGTTTTTTAATTTTTCATATCAATATAATATTATGATGAAATATTTTAATTTTTAATAAAATATTGACATTTATGTGAAGTGTAAAAAATAAATATTTTTAGGAAAATATCATTTCTTTCTTTATAAATTAATTAAATTAAAATTTCAATAATGGTTATAATATTATTTAAATTTAAAAAAATTATAATTTAGTTATATTACATTCAATAAATGTAATTTAATTCATCTTAATTCTATATTTTAATATAATTTTATTTTTGTGCTTTAAGACACATTTTTTCTAAAAAACTGTTTTAATGTGTCTATCATTTTTCATTTTATATATTTAAATTTACATATAAATTGTATTCATTTAAATTAAATTTATAGATTATTAATATATAAATATGAATTTTAATTCATTCAATTTTTATTAACTTTCATAATTTTATTATAATATCTTTTTTATTCATGAAAAATGTATTTATTGGAAGACAATTTTTTCAACACATCACTGAGATTAATTTTAAATTAAAATATACCATATCTAGGAAAACAATTGATAAAATTGATTCCATATTAGTAATAATAATAATTAATATTACATATTAATGTTGAATATATATTTTTTATAATTAATATTAAAAACAATAAAAATTGGTTACCAAGATTTATGTTAAAACCGATTTACCCTAGGGATAAAATAAAGTGGAAAATAGAGTAACATATTTAAATAATGTTTATTTTGAATTTTAGTTGTGTTTATAACACTTATATATAAATTAATTTATTATTTTTCAATTTATTAGGACCATTTTCTTGAGAGTGACTTCCCATTATTGAGTAGTTTTTTGGTATTTGTAAGAATGAAACTCCCCCAATATAAAAGGGAACTTCTATCCTCTCCCTTCCACACCTAAAAACTCCATTGTATTTTAAAAAAACTATAATATCACTCCAAAATCATTATAAAAATTATATATGTGATGTCTTGCTGAAACAATAACCCTAGGGTCTTTAATAAGTGATCTATGGGAGGTTCTTTTGAGGGAATGTAATTGACTTTAATATGATCTTTCATTTTAATTATTCTTTTTCAACTATAAAGTATAACTTAAAACATTTAATGTATTTACAATTATACCTATCATATAAAATGATTATATTATTTTTATTTCATAATATTTATTTATATCATCCTACATCTTATTTGGAAAAAATAAGTCACTTTTCTATACGACCATCTAACGAATTGATGTAATTTATTTTCTATTACTAAAACATATGGATAGTAATAATGAAATAAATAATGAATATATATATATATAATACCTTTTATATGATATTAATTCTGTAAATTTAATATATCATCCACTTCCTTACCCATTCATACATTAAGATAATGATGTTGTCGCTTGTACGTACATATATCCAACCATCTACCCTAAGAGATTCGACTCCTTTTCCATATACTACAATCCGTGATACATTAAATAAATTAGATATAATATTTATTAAATTAATATAATTCTATAAATGATTTAGTATATCTTATACTCAATAAACATAACATTCATGACAAAACATACTTGATAAAACAAGGTAATTAGGACATGAAATAATAATAATATATTATTAATTAAAAGATGGTAATATGTTTTAAGAGGATCATATATCATATTATAAACATAAATCTAGCTCTTTTATAATTTAATAACATGAATTAAACCATTATAATGAGGCATAAATTGTGTTCAACCAAAGGGAATCATGTGGTATGTGAATTCATATCAATTTTTATTCATTGATTAATGTTATAATGTTATGAACCCAATTTATATTATATGGTGTGTGTATATAAAATGTTTCACATATTATAACATCAATTACACCTCCAAGTCCATTTTTTATTTTTTTTGAATAACCCAATTTTTTGGTTTGGTGGGAACTATACATACATTAAAACTACCAAATTCAACCATAATTCAAAATTCCAAACAAACACAAACCCGCCTAAATAGAATCCACCCCTGGTGAAATTAAAATTTCAAAAAACAGAACATCATTTCAAACAATGATCCACATCAACCTAGAAAACCTTCCATGCCTGAATATTACATCAAAACCAACACCAAAGGCATCAGCATATACATGTTATAAGTCCATCATCCTCGCTTATTGGAACAGAAAAAATGGCCCTCAGGGATTACCACTAATATAACCTCAATGTGGGTGGCTTTGGGAGCACCAAAACCACTTAAAAACAACATCACAAAAATTCCAAAAGACCTCTACACCAGACCTACATGGATTGAGAGTGATAAAATATTGAATCCATAGTTGAATTTGTAGTGGACATATTCTCATTAGTGATCATTAATGTCCAATTAGACCACCATCTCCTACCATTGAAACTACACCACTGTCATCAAACTACTTTAAATGAAATGCACAAAACATGGTATATCCAAAAAAACATTACTACAGAAAAATCACAAGCATAAAAAAGAATATAATTCTCATTTCAAATCAACTATGAAATAGTAAGTTCACCCAAAGCTAATAATGAATTAAATATGGAGAACACAGAGAAACATGAACCTAAAACAAGACATTAATGAATAATTATATGGAAGCCACAAACCCAGACTATTAATACATGGGGAGAACGAGTAGAACCTGGAATCCATGAAGGAAAAGAGGATGAAATGATGTAACTCTAGTATGGAAAGAATTACATTGATACCAATTGGGACCCCCAGGATGAGAAATGAGATGATCACACCTGAAACTATGGCTTAGGGCTTATACTCGAACCAAATCAAAAACTGATGAACTAATGAGGAGTGGTACGCAATATCTCACACATATAGAATAATATGGGAAATTAGGGATAATAGGGGTTGAGATGAAGATTCATGTAGAACCATAGGAAACTAAATTTTCAAAAATAAATATTTGAATGTGGAAAATGATTATAGAACTGCACTACATCAAAGAGATGAAACAACAACAAGGAATTATGGAAGAGAAGGGAAGGGGGAGTCATCACTACAGGATGATATCCCCCATACAAGAATCCACATATAGGGAACCCTATTATAGTTATAGTATAAATAATTACACATACATTATGGTATTTTTATTTGAATTTTAATTATTTCAGCCAAGTGGATTCGACATCAAAATAAAAAATTGATAAATAATTTCATAACTCAATTTATTTTCTATGTGTTATATTTATTGTTCATGGTATTTGATATTGCATGGATATATATATTAGTAATATTGATTATATTATATTTTATTCTCACTTATTAATTTGGATTTACATTTTATTTATAGAATTGATTCATTGACAAATTATCACGTCAATGAAATGATCGTTGTAATGGTTTCTGTTCTCGTATTTAATTCTTTAGGAAATATGTTACATTATAAAATATTAACTTTATGAGGTTTATATACAACACATTTATTATTTTATATCATTAATCTCATTATATTTAGTGTATTTAATGATTTATTTGATGTTATTAATTTTATAGTGATTATAATTCAAATGTTTCTAAAGTGGTTAGAGTGTTATGTTTCAATCTCATTATAATCATGATTATTTATATTTGATTTCACATTGGGGGACATTATTTGATAATTTTATAAAAAACTTTTTTTTATCCCTTGGATATTAGTGATGTTTTCTCGTAATTATATTATTTTCATCACTTTGGATAATAAAATGATTGATAATTTTTATTAATAAAATATGTCATATTTTCTCTCATTGGTAAAAAATATTTTTTTTAAATATAAATTCCTCAATTTTTTGAGGTTATTTTTTATAATAAATTTTATAAATACTTTTATTTTTATTTTTTTAATGAATCTTTTATAAGTTGACAAAAAATGAACTTTTGACTTTTCATACGAAAAAGTTAATGGAATCATTGTTTTCTTGTACTCGGCCTGAATGAACATTCACACCATAAAGGACATTCAAATATTTGAATACTAATTTAAATTTTTAAAACATTATTTTTAATGGGAATGGTTTTCATAATTTTATATTTAATTTGTATTTTAAAGATATTTTAAAAATAAAAAGTGTATTTTTTTAAAAATAATTTTAATAAAATTTTCCTAAAATATTTGTTCATCAAGGAAAAAAACATTTTATTATTCTTGATCTTCAGTGGGAATATGTCATAATGATACCATTCTTATTATTTCCCTGGATTTTTTACGATCATTTTTACAAGGAATGGTATTGAATATCAATTTATTAATTTATTTTGTATTGACTAACATTCCCTTGAAATGTTCACTTTCTCATGAACATTGGAAATTGTAATTTCAATAAATTTAAATATTATTTATCATACATATTCTTATTAAATAAAATTTATATCATTTCAACATATAGTTTTGGACATTTAATGTTTTATTATTTTCTTGGGAAATATTGGTATTTTTTATTCATTATTCAGAATAGAAATTTATTGATAAGGAATATTATTCATGAATTAGATCGATCATTAAATATATGCGTAATTTTTTAGAAATATTGTAACAGGGTGCAGATGTTATTACATAGCCCATCGATCCATTGATATTCTCATGAGCTGAATCAGTGATCTATAAATAAATGGGGTTTTATCCATAGTTTTAAACTTTCTTTTGAATGGAATCGATGGTATATATAACATTATGTGTAAGATCATGAATTAAAATATTAATAATTTTCTTCATTAATAATAAAATTATTATTAAACATGATTTAATTTCATTGATATTATCCATGAAATCACTTTGTGATCATGTTATTGAATAAATGAAAACTGTATTCGGTTATTTTTCTTTCTATATTGATTATTCCATATCTAATCATGATAGTCATGTTAATTATTAAGTATAATGTGTATTAATATATATAATTTTATATATTCATTATACCTTATTAAATATTATTTACTTATTCATGATAGATTTTTCTTTACATAACTCTTACTGAGCATCCCATCTCAGAATTAATTTTTTCTATTCTATACGATATGAACATAGAATCATTGAATGAGTTCAAGGATAAATATTTTTTAATTTCACTACATTGTATTTCATGTTTTCAAATGTAATTCTGGAACCAATTATGTATATTGTTTACCAATTTAACTAAACTATTTATTCCATTAGTGTGTGATAGTTTGTGTCTAAAAAATATGTAACATAGTATATAATAAATGAAGACTATTATGGTTGGGATCTTTATAATCGGAATCATATAATGTTTAATGGAAATCATGGGAATTAAAATTAGGAACACATAGATAGTTGAACATAACCATGTGATAGACATTGAGGGTAAGTATATAAGAACAACTTAATTTCATATTGATGAAGATATTATGTTGTTTTCATAGAAATAAATCTCTTTCTGGATAATATTAGTGGAAATGGTTCTACAATAGTTGTACCTAGGGGAAGTAACTCCAAATAATGGATCATTGGGATTTGACTTTGTCGTCACGTAGTGCATAACAACAATCCATACTATGATTTTTTTTACCTTCAATGGGGATATACTTTGGATAATTTACATTTTATTTTTAAACATTTATAATGGTTTTGAAAAGATTATGAAAACAAATGGCATAATTTAAATATAAAGTGTATTAGATTAAAAATAATTTTTTATAAATTAAATTTCCTATATATTATTATTTGGTTATCATGTTGTGCTAGTTATTTATCACACTGTGATATTTTTTTCTTCAATGTTTGGAACTCAAAGTAATCATGTTAAAATTGAATATGATTGAAAATTTGTTGATTATAATAAAAAATATGATTATCATTGGATAGAGAAATATTAAAATTATTCCAAATAAGCTATCATGATATATAATTAACAATAAATTTATTAAAAACTCTAGAACTCACCAATGAAGATAATGATGGATTTTAATAAGATCTTATGTGTATAATACTATATAAAAAAGGGATTGATTTCTTTAATGTCAGAAATATAGAATGTTACTCTTAGGATAATGTCTCAAAGGAACGTAAAAATATTTAATATTTGGAATAGAAGTTCATAGAGTGAAATTTGATGAGGAAAAGTTAGGAATTCAGTGGGGATAAATAAATTTATCCTTGGAATCATTTTCCATATTTTTTTCTTAAATGTGGTGAAACTATGAATTATCCTATCCAATGAACTACTTGAAATTTTTAATCCTAAACCATGGAAGAAAATACTTTGAATTGGAATGGTTGATGTATTTATGTCTTGGTATTGAATAAATATGTTGATGAATTGTTTTTACCAATGGTATTTTTGTTATAATAATCAAGAAACATATAAGGAATTTATTAATTATTGAATTATATAAGTTTTAATTAAGTATTAACATCTAGGATATGTATACCATCATGTTTTTATGAATTTAAGATTCATAATATGATAAATATATTAAACATCAATTTTTAGGTTATATGTGAAGGGATTTATTCGTGATTAAATGTATTTTTCAAATCAATTTTGGCAATAAAACTCATTGGCTTTGAATATGAGAAACATAATTAAGGAGTATTTACTTTAAATGTTGTTAAAAATAAGAATAGAGATATTTTTAAACATTAACATTTTTTCATTTCATTAATTTTTTTTATTTATAGGTCATTAAAATTTGGGAATGTTATAAATATTATATTAATATAGTTTTTTTATAAATAACAACCCAAATGATAAGTTACATCAAAATATATCTGACAAGTCCAACCCAAAATCAATGTATGAAAATGGTTTTGAATTCTACAACTTTCTTACATGATGTACTCATTAGAAAGAAATTGTTTTTAATTAAATGATTTTAGTATTAGATACTTTTGTAATGAATTAATTTTAATTTTTGGTGTTACTGTTGAGGTTTTAGAGACAATGTACTATGTTTCCCCATATAAAATGTCCTCTTGTAATAATTTAGATTTTAGTTATGACTTAAATAATAACATGATATCATTTTCTAGATTATGTAATACATTATATTTTTTTAGTTTTTCAAGAATAAGAAAGTTCATCTTGGATATTCATTTAATTGGGTATGAAATGATGTGGAAATTGATTGAAGAATTAAAAAGTAATATATTATACTTATGAAATAAGAAAATATCAAGTAAGTATATTTTATGTTATCTTATATCTTGATTGTAAAAGTATCACCCAATAGAGAGAAAGGATATTGAAATAAAAATATATGATTATCAATATTATAAAGACTTGACTATGATTATAATTATTGGATCAAAATGTATATGTAGATAAAAAAACTACAAGAGGGTTAATTATAAGTTTAATAACATTCATTTTAAATATTTAGAATACAATAGTTTAAAATAATTGAATTCACATAATCTCTTATGTATTAAAAAACAATCATAATGTACCTTTGGATCCCAGGAATATCGTAATCAAGTTGATTTAAAAATTTATTCTTGATATCATATTTATAGACTAATCATATTCACAGTAAGAATGGTATTTATTGTAATCATAGTGCATGTAATGACTATAGTAAAACAAAATAATTATATTATCATAAAACATATAGAATCATACTAATTATTTGAAATAATCATAATCCATTAAATCATAATTACAATGTAATACAATGTAAAATGATTGTATCATAATTAAGGTAATTATGATAAATGGAATGTAGATAGAAAAATGTATTAAATCACTTTTTATTACAAAATTAAAAAAAAGTAAAATAAAAATATATGAATAAAATTATTTTATCCCAAATATTAGTGTATATAATAAAATAGGATAATAGTCCCTTGATTTATATCTCATGAATGTTTTCCTTACCCATAACAATGTGATCCTTGATACGATGATCACCTTTAGTATATCTGCCTATCCACTGCAGCCCATGATCAAAAAGATGATCAGATCCTCTGTCATCATAGCCTCAGAATCCCTCAATTAGGATGATGATCAGAACCACTATCTTCTTATCCATGAAATCCCTCAATTATAATAATAATGATTAGGTTCAAACAAAGAAAATAATTCATAGTAACAAGTATATGGAACAAGTAGTTCATGACTTTTAAACTTCATATCTTTTACGCATTGAAATTTTTTTATAGAACCCTTGTAGTGTTAATCAATAATATTTGTCCAACAAATGAATTTTTATTTATAGGTGTTCATCACAATGATTATATTGATCTCCAATGGTTGTATTTTCTCTAAAATTACCAGAGGTAGATGGAAACCTGTCACTTCAACAGTCATCTTGTTACTGAAAGAATGTAATTTTTTATTTCAATCATATTTCAATGTATTCCATTAAAATGAAATAGTTTTCAATATTAAGAATTAAAATAGAGTTCAAAATGATTTATTTTTCAATCCAATTGTTTTTTTAATCTAAGGTATTATTAATTTGAAGGATTTACATGTTATTATAATTTTTTAATGAGAGTGAATCCAATGGTATAAATTCTATTGTCAAATCTGATTAAAAAAATTTTTTTTACAAACACAATATAGAATGACTATTAACATTATTTGATAAGGTAAATCTAATAATAATCATAACCATGCCAATTACGATAATTTTAATATAAATAAATAAAATCATCAAAAATATTTTATGTTTGGTAAAGGAATATGTTTTCTATAAAAACAATGTAAAAAATACTGTAGATACAAAAGTGTTTGGATATTGTATTTTTATGAATGACATTTCGATTTCAATAATAAAATGAATGGATATGTTAAATAGATATTTTTTCTCAACAATATACATATTTTTGGAAAACAATAAAGCACAAATCTTAAATGGTAATTTATTTAAAAATAATAATTCCAATATTCTTTTTTAGAGCTATCGTATTAAGAAGTAAACATTTACTTATCTTCCCTTGAGTTTATAATCCTTATAAGTCCAAGATCTAATATGAAAAACTCTCCCTTAGTGTAAAATATTTTCTAAGGATACTATTATATTATTTTGTATGTAATTATACCATACTATTTGATTAAATAAAATTATCCATTTATGACATTATCCCCCTTTTGGATTTTAAAACCAGAATGAGAATAGACATTGAGGTACTTGAAAATGTTTAGATAAAAAAATCTATAAGAAAAAGTTTAATGTACTTAATCATCCAAAAGTAATTGAATGAATATTTAATCAATAAAGATTTTATGAAATTCAATTAGATCGATAAAAAAGTGTTTATTTGGAATTTTCAATATTAATGATTATACAAACAGAGTTTTTAAGAGATTATGTATTTATTTAGTGGCATCAATGTTTTTCCAATTTCTCTCAGTGTCACGACCCACCTTCACCAAAAGGAATGCTCCCCAAATAATGCAAGTCAAGTAACGTATAGTAATAGCACATCGATATTTGGGTACCCCGTTCCACTTTTACACTAGTTATTGAATACATCCTATGCATCGAACTAATCCCTCCATTCTCACCGCAGTCCCACTGCCACACCCGTCCGCACACACCTGGGCCACAACTACACATCCCGCCCGCAGACACCTGGGCCACAACCGTTATCCCGCCCGCAGACACCTTGGCCACAAAAACCTCATGTAACCATCCTCGCAAACACCTAGTCCAGATCAACCACTGCCACGCCTGATTCTCGCTCAAATTTACCCAAGAGAAGAAGGTAAGACGGTCCTTGTAGTTTAGCTTGGGTTATCGAATCCACAGATACCTAAGAAGAAACCTATAGACACGTACATTCTATGGACTGTTTTCGGCTATGAAGTGGCCAACTTGGATTGATTTTGGATGGGTTTTAAAGATATATAATTTATTTAAGTGAATTCAATTTAAAAGAATTAGTTGATCCTAGGTTATCGCTCGGGGTGGATTGGACGTATTTCCTTTTTAATGATTTCAATTTCTTAAATTTGAGATGGGTTCATTTAAGGAGATAAAACAACATAATCACTTACTAATTTAATTCCTACACCCTTTAATTCTAATCACCTATACACTTGAAGGATCAAAGTTTTGAGCACTTCAAGGTAAAGTTTCGTATTAGTACTTGAAGTGTGTGGCCTTAAATTCAACAAGGACGATGGAGTTTAAAAATCATCAAATAAAAATCCCAATTAAAGAAGTGATTATACATTAATTAGGTGATAAATAACATCCAATACAGCCCCTTTCTACTCCCTTGGATCAACCCATAAGTGTGTTAGCCCTCCATTTATCCCATGATTTCAATGGAAGTAGAAAGTAGACTCATGAGGGAGGAAATGGAGAAGTAAAGAAAACAACAAAAAAATGATCACTCCACCGTTGTGTGAATAATTTCACAAGGGTTGGTGTGAATAAATTCACACCTTGATCCAATGGTATCAAATTGATATTAAGAACAACATAATAAGAGTATGATAAGAACTTTTATTAAGAAACTAAAGTGAATTGAACAACTTACATGTAAAAGACAAATTTGAGGCAACAAAAATGCAGCATAGAATTACAATTGAACAAAGCATCCAAGATTCAAAACTCCTTCACCACCACTTCCTTAAATAAGAATTTTGGGAGCCTTGGGTCGAGCCTCAAACATTACAAAGCATCTCAATTAATTTTGGTAGCGCATAGGTGGTGGAAAGCTTGTGGAATTTGAACTTTTCCACATTTGACCTGAGGTGGAAGCCAGCTTTCCTTTACCGAACAGACTCGTCTGGAATACCTTCTAGAAAGCCGAATCAGAGTGGGACATAGAAGAAGAAAATGGAGCTACAGATGTCTTATAACCACCTTTAAAATTTGGGCCCATTTGGAGTTACGGATTCCGAGATATGATAACATTAGTGGACTGTTTTTCTGGGCCGCAGAATCTGTCCCAGAATTGTATCTCTAACTTGGGCCGATTTAATGACCACCATAGATGCCGAATTAGCATTGTCTCATGAAGTGTTATTTGTTCCTATGAATTTCTTATAGCATACCACAAAATTTAGGATTCATCGGGCCTGTTTATTGGGCCCCACAGTCTCATCAGTGGGCTAGTGTCCAATCTTCCTTCTCTAGAATTGCTTCCTTTCATCACAAAATATCCCCATCTTCTTCCGTGAATTCTCCATTGATCCCTGAATGAAAAATGTTCACATTTAAGTGTAGATAAAGTTACAAAAATATCAATTTAAAAAAATTGATAATTACATTCCTTAGAATCAGATTACTCATTGGGCCTAAATTGGTGTATATTAGGCATGAAGTGCACAAATGATGAGAATGGATGTTCATAATGAAAATGCACTAACTCAGACCCATAAGATCAAAAATGAACATTTAATACCATTAAAATGTAATTAAAATATATGTTTTTATTGTATAATCACACCCCAAAACTTGAGATTTTCTAGTCCCGAGCAAATAATTCAATGATTTTATTTGAATTCCTTTCTTCAAACACATTATAACAAACAGTGCTCACAATGTAAACTGCACACAAATATATTTTTATAACCTATCAAGATAATTTAAAACAAGATGAATTTAAAAGCAGATTCCAATCCCAATACCATTCCTTTGATCAAATCCATCATCATACTTCATCCAACTCAATTAGGTGTAATGATGTGTTGTGTATCACAATAGATATGGGGGTTCATTTTCATTCAAGGGGGAAATCATGGAAGCGCTAGGTGGAATCACATTTAATCCTAATATGAGTATTCTTCATTCTTTTTTTTATTTATTTTTTATTTATTTTTATTTTTTTGCAATATTTCCATAGTAATTGAGATTGCAGTTAATCAAATTAACCCATGTAGCAAGACTTTGCCGATGACTCCCAGACTCAAAGGCCTTAGGGCACCAAGTGAAGCCCACATACTCAGGCATCGTCTCGAGTTAACTTAATCAAAAACAAAGTCATATTACCATAAATAGAGATATATTGAAAAACTCAGGGCTAGACAACTCTGGAGTCACGATCCCCAAGTGCCGAAAGCCTCGCATTTTATCAATCCATTGCTCTACACGCAATTTTTTTTTTGTTGTTTTTTTTTTAATTTTTTTTTTTTTTGAATACTCATATTATTCATAAAAATCAAACCAGACTATGCTATTTATTATGGGACCCCAAAAATTCAAATTATTACCCCACTGTCTAAAGGACGTGCATTGTGGCATTTTGATTTAATGGATGAAAATAAAAATGATGAAAATTTTCATTGGACAACCAAACTTCCAAAATCAATGCTTTTAAACTTAATCATGAATTAAATTAAGAGTCAAGGAAATAATAATTATTTGATATGTAGTTTTTATGTGAGAAAAGATGTTATTATATGAATTATAAATGAATTTTACTTCTTTTTGTTATCATTGTTTTTTTTAAACAAACATTTTGTTTCCACACCCCCCAACTTAGAATGAAACTGTCCCTAGTTTCATAAAAAAAAATTAGAATGGGGTAGAGGAATAAAAGGGGGAGTTCAATAAGGAAATTGAAATATGAGGATCATGGAATGAAGTCACCTGGTGGTTTAAGTTTGAAGTTCTTGCCGCTCAAATTTATTCCTTTGATATCCATGTCGCTTGCAAAGTTCCCTAGTGGAAAAAGGAAAAACAAAACAATCAAAACAAACAAAAACAAACAATATATATATATATATATATATTTATATAATAAAGGAAGTAAAATATAAGAATATATATAAAAATTATAGAATAAGGAAGCACAAGAAGTCGCTGGTCAGTGGTAAGCGCGCGCCCCTGTCTCCCTTCGGTCCCGGGTTCGAGTCCCCGCGGCTTCGCCAGTTGTGACGGGGTTTTCCCCACGGCCTATGGCATGGACTTTTTTTTATTTATTATTATTATTTTATTTTTATTTTTATCTTAACCTATAAAATAATAAAAATAAAACAAAATAAACTGATGATACATTGTCTTCTTTTTAAATTTCTGGGTAAGGTATTACTCAAGGATCACACCACGTGACATGGATGAATATGGTGCTCCTCTTTCGTACCCATCCATACTCATAATAGAAGAACAGGTCAAAAGTCTATTTTTTATTTTTAAATATAAAAATGATTAAGTAATCTTATTTGAAAAATAAAGATGATTCAGAAAGATTAGAAACATAAAAACCATGGGTTGCCTCCCGTGTAGCTCTTTGTTTAATGTCGTTATCCCGACATAGATCCCAAATTTATCAATTTTTTCATAGTTCATAGATTGGATCAATTAACTCAGCATCTATTTCCTATTTATTGAATGATTCAATGAATGTTTTTAACCTTTGACCATTGACCTCGAAAATGTGACCACTTGTGGGATCTTGAATCTCTAATGCCCCATGGGGGTATACATGATGCACTATGAAAGGACCTGACCATCTAGACCTTAACTTTCCCGGGTGTAAATGAAGTTTTGAACTATAAAAGAGCACAAGTTTTCCCGGTTCAAAATGTTTTACCTTTATATTCCTAGATTGGTAAGCTTGGACTCTAGCTTTATTGATCCTTGAATTTTCATAAGCCTCCATCCTTAATTCCTCCAGTTCATTGAGATCAAATTTCCTTTTTGTTCCGGCCAATGAGAGGTCATAATCCATTTTCTTAATTTCCCAAAAGGCCTTATGTTCAATCTCCACTGGCAAATGGCATGCTTTAACATAAACCAACCTATATGGGGACATTCCTAAAATGGTTTTATATGCAGTTCTATAGGCCCAAAGAGCATCTAAGAGTTTCTCAGACCAATCTTTCCTAGAGGGGTTGATAGTTTTTTCAAGGATTTGCTTAATCTCCCTATTCGCTAACTCAGCTTGACCATTGGTTTGAGGATGGTATGCAGTGGACACTTTATAAGAAATACCATACTTAGACATGAGTGAAGCAAATGGGCAGTTGCAGAAATGGGTTCCTCGATCACTGATTATAGCCCTAGGAATTCCAAATCTTGAAAATATGTTCTCTTTTAGAAATCGAATCACAACTTTATGATCATTGGACTTAGTGGGAATGTCCTCAACCCATTTTGAGATATAATAAACAGCTAAGAGTATGTAGAGGTATCCTCAAAAGTTTGGGAAGGGACCCATGAAGTCAATTCCCCAACAGTCAAATATTTCAACCACTAAGATGGGAGTGAGTGGCATTTGATTCCTTTTTGTGATGGACCCTACTTTTTGACACCTAGGATAGCTTTGACAAAATGTGTAGGAGTCCCTTGAGAGGGTGGTCCAGAAAAGACCACATTGAAGAATCTTAGCAGATGTTTTCTTAGAGGAAAAGTGACCTCCACATGCCTCACTGTGACAGAATTTAAGGATGGACTCTTGTTCAGATTCTGGAACACACCTCCTAATGACTTGATCAGGGCAGAACTTATAGAGGTATGGATCATCAAACACATAGTGTCTAACATCATAAAGGAATTTATTTCGAGCTTGAGTCCCTAAGAATTTTGGAATGACTCCTGTAACTAAGAAATTGGCTATGTCGGCATACCAAGGGCAGTCCCTCACAGAGTATAGGTGTTCATCAGGAAATGAATCAGACACAGAAAGGTGATTGGAGTTATCTTTGAATTCCATTCTAGAGAGGTGATCAGCTACAACATTTTCAACACCCTTTTTATCCTTGATTGTGAGGTCAAATTATTTTAAGAGAAGGACCCACCTAATCAGTCTAGCCTTGGCATCTTGTTTTTGGAAGAGGTATTTTAGTGCAGAATGGTCAGTGAACACAGTGATGGGGGATCCTAAGAGGTGGGACCTAAACTTCTCTAAAGCAAACACAATAGAAAGTTACTCCTTTTCAGTAGTGGTGTAGTTTATTTGGGAATCATTTAAGGATTTGCTTTCATAAGAAATGACATAAGGAGTTTTATCACAACGTTGTCCTAACACATCTCTAACAGAAAACTCACTGGCATCACACATAAGTTCAAAAGGAAGGTTCCAATTTGGAGATTTCATAATGGGAGGAGAGGTGAGAGAGGATTTGAGGGTTGAGAATGAACCCTCACAGCTTTCTGTCCAAACAAATGGAGCATCCTTTACTAGGAGAGCACAAAGGGGACGAGATATTGAACTAAAATCCTTGATGAATCTTCTATAGAAACCAGCATGACCTAAGAAATACCTCACTTCCTTGACAGTTTTGGGTGATGGAAGGTGACGAATGATGTCAACCTTTTCTTTATCAACTTCAATCCCCCTACTCGAGACCATATGGCCTAGAACAAGTCCCTCTTTAACCATGAAATGGCATTTTTCCCAGTTTAGGACCAGATTCTTTTCTTCACATATTGATAAGACTCTCTCCACATTCTGCATACATCCCTCAAAAGTATCCCCAAACATAGAGAAGTCATCCATGAAGACCTCTATAAAATCCCCTACCATGTCTGAGAAGATTCCCATCATGCACCGCTGGAAGGTTCTAGGGGCATTGCATAACCCGAAGGGCATGCGTTTGAATGAAAAGGTTCCGAATGGACATGTGAATGTAGTCTTCCCTTGATCCTCTAGGGAGACCTCAATTTGATTTTACCCCGAGTACCCATCTAATAAACAGTAGAAGGCATACTTTAGTGCAGCAGGAAGTTCCTTCAATTCAAGATCAGGTTGGTTCAGAATTTCAGCAGAAGATTGGGAAATTGGATCAAGATCAATTTCTTTTTTTAGAGTTTCAGATAGGATTGATTCCCCACATGTAGAAGTTTCAGCTACTAGATTGGCTTGATTAGATTTAGGGAAGGAAGTTTGATTGGTCTCCATGAAATTGGTTTCTTGAAAGGTTTCACTGATTATTGGACCTAAGACTTCATCATAAGAGCAATTTGAAAATGATTCAATCCAAGGAGATAAACTTTCTTCATGTGAACAAAGGAAATCAATCTCATCCTGACTTAAACATCCATCAAATATTACTTGATGTTCCATGGATTCATTATCAATGCTTCCTATCGTGTTTACTTCATTAATGTCCTCGTCATCCCCTATTTGGGAGCTTTCATTATAGATGTTCAAGTCTAGACTCATGTTCCCAAAGGTGATGGTCATGTTCCCATTTCGGACTTGGATAACAGAGTTGATTGTTGCAAGAAAAGGACGTTCAAGGATGATTGGGTTTTGTTCCTTATTTCCTAAGTTTGGATGGTTGTCAAGGACAATTAAGTCAGCAGGGTAGATGAATTTTTCAACCTTTACCAGAACGTCCTTTAAAATCCCTTTTGGAACCCTAATGCTACGATCAGCAAGCTGAAGTGTGACAGATGTGGGTTAGAGTTCTTTTAGGCCTAACTGGCAGTACACAGCATATGGGATGAGATTGACACTAGCACCTAGGTCACACAAGGACTTGACAACTTTACTTTCTCCTAGTTCAACATTGATGTAAGGGCAACCTGGGTCTTTCAACTTAGGAGGAATGGTCCCTTGAATGGTGGTACTCACATTAGCAGCCAAAAGGACTTGGTTTTTATGTGAAAATTTTCTTTTAAAAGTGAACAAGTCCTTAAGGTACTTTGAGTAGGCAGGTATGGTTTGGATTGCATCGAGAAGGGGTATGTTCAACTTGACTTGTGAAAAGATTTCCCTCAATGTTTCACTCAGTTCAGGCTTGGTTTTCCCCCTCATGCGTTGAGGAAATGGTGCAGGTTGTGGGGTTGTTTGTTAAAGAGTTGTTTCCTTGACAATGTTATCAGTTTCCTCAGTTTTATCTTGTGGTTCATTTGAATTTTCATCCAAGTTTGAATCTTTGGGTGGGTTCTGAATTATTTTTTCAGGTTTCTCAATTGATTTCCCACTTCTTAAAACAGTCGCAGCCTTTAATTGTTCATGAGTTGTTTGAGCACAACTTGACTCTCCCCTTGAAGTTGAGGATGGAACCACCTGAGTAGGCATGGGTGCCTTTCCAGTTTTGATGGTTTGAAGTTCTTGTTTTAGGGAAGATACCTCCGAGTTCATCCTCTCCATTTGTTTGCATAGTTGTTCTAGTAGGCTTTGTGGAACAGTTTGGGTGGGTTCTTGAGTAGGTTGGTTTATCCCAGGGGGATATTTTGGAGGTGGGATGGTTTGTTGAAAATGGACCAGTGGCTGTTGGTATTGGATAGGTTGGGTTTGGAACTGGTTATGGGTTTGGTAGTTCTGATGGGGGTAAGGATTTTGTCCCTGTGGTTGGCTAGGTTGTTGGTTATCTTTCCAGCTGAAACCTGGGTGGTCGTTATACCTTGGGTTGAAGTTGTTTTGGTATTGAGGCTTTTGAAAGTTCAAAGCATTTACTTCCGCTGGGGGTCCTCCTAAAAGAACATCCTTGATGGATGGAATGGTTGCACAGTTGTCTGTCTTATGGTCATGTTTGTCACAAATTGTGCAAATAGGGTCAACAGTTTGGATTTCATGGACTTTCCAAAGGTCTATCTCTTCAACCTTCCTAGAGAGTGCTGCGAGTTTAGTCCTAAGGCTTTCCTCTTCTCTAAGTGTATGAATTCCAGTAGTTCTTTGTGGCTTTTCAGAATAAGGTGAAGTTCCCCATGTTTGGTTTTGTTTAGAAAGGCTTTCTAGATACTTGTAAGCATCATTTGGGGCTTTGTTTTTAAAGGTTCCATTACACATCATGTCAATGGATTGTTTGTTCCCTGGACCCAACCCTTCATAGAAAATTCTCACTTGTTCAGGAATATAAAAACCATAGTGTGGAACCATGTTTAGAGTGTCTTTGAACCTCTCCCATTTTTCATAGAATGACTCTCCCTCTTTTTCAAAAAAGTTTTGGATACTCTTTTTAAGTGCAATTGTTTTGTGGTGGGGAAATTATTTTTTGTAGAATTCTCTTTGTAGTTGGTCCCAAGAGTTTATGGATGATGATCTCAAATTTTTTAGCCAATTTTTAGCTCGATCCTTTAAAGAAAAAGGAAATAGCCTCATATTAGCTGATTCTAGTTGATGTGGGGGACACATGGTTTCTACAATGTCATTGAACTCCTTAATGTGCAGGTAGGGCATCTCGGACTCCATTCCATGGAATGTGGGAAGGTGGTTTAGGACATGGGGTTTAAAGATGTAGTTGGAATCTCCTAGGGAATTGTGTCTAATGCATGAGGGGGCATTGGTCCAGGAAGGTGTGAGGTAGTCATTCATGGTTTGATCAATTTCATTCCCTAAGTTTGGGGCTGCCTCATTTGGGTTTCCATTTTGGTTCCCACCCGGGTTTATGAGTTGGTTTCTTTGAATACCTTCCATTGAAATTGGCTCAATTTTGGACTCTAGAGTATTAGGAAGATTAGGATCTAATGGAATGAGTTCCCTTGGTGTACTTGACTCCCCAAACCCAGGACTATCCACCCTAACTAGACGGTTTGATTGATCGCAGGTGTAGGCGGACATGCGCCAAAAGAAAAAAAAATGAGAAAGGGACAAGATAAGAGAATTTGGATGAGAAAAGAAGAAATGTGGGAGAATAGAATGGGTGTTTATATGACTTACTTGGATCCCCGGAAACGGCGCCAAAATTTGATTCTCACTCAAATTTACCCAAGAGAAGAAGGTAAGACGGTCCTTGTAGTTTAGCTTGGGTTATCGAATCCACAGAGACCTAAGAAGAAATCTATAGACACGTACATTCTATGGACTGTTTTCGGCTATGAAGTGGCCAACTTGGATTGATTTTGGATGGGTTTTAAAGATATATAATTTATTTAAGTGAATTCAATTTAAAAGAATGAGTTGATCCTAGGTTATCGCTCGGGGTGGATTGGACGTATTTCCTTTTTAATGATTTTAATTTCTTAAATTTGAGATGGGTTCATTTAAGGAGATAAAACAACATCATCACTTACTGGTTTAGTTCCTACACCCTTTAATACTAATCACCTATACACTTGAAGGATCAAAGTTTTGAGCACTTCAAGTTAAAGGTTCGTATTAGTACTTGAAGTGTGTGGCCTTAAATTCAACAAGGATGATGGAGTTTAAAAATCATCAAATAAAAATCCCAATTAAAGAAGTGATTATACATTAATTAGGTGATAAATAACATCCAATACAGCCCCTTGCTACTCCCTTGGATCAACCTATAAGTGGGTTATCCCTCCATTGATCCCATGGTTTCAATGGAAGCGGAAAGTAGACTCATGAGGGAGGAAATGGAGAAGTAAAGAAAACAACAAAAATAAAATGATCACTCCACCGTTGTGTGAATAATTTCACAAGGGTTGGTGTGAATAAATTCACACCTTGATCCAACGGTATCAAATTGATATGAAGAACAACAGAATAAGAGTAGGATAAGAACTTTTATTAAGAAACTAAAGTGAATTGAACAACTTACATGTAAAAGACAAATTTGAGGCAACAAAAATGCAGCATAACATTACAATTGAACAAAGCATCCAAGATTCAAAACTACTTCACCACCACTGCCTTAAATAGGAATTTTGGGAGCCTTGGGTAGACCCTAAAATAGTAAAAAGCATCTCAATTAATTTTGGTAGGCCATAGGTGGTGGAAAGCTTGTGGAATTTGAACTTTTCCACATTTGACCCGAGGTGGCATCCAGCTTTCCTTTACCAAACAGACGCGTCTGGAAGACCTTCTAGACTGCCGAATCATAGTGGTCCATAGAATAAGACAATGGAGCTACGGATGTCTTCTAACCATCTGTAAAATTTGGGCCCATTTGGAGTTACGGATTCCGAGATATGATAACATTAGTGGACTGTTTTTCTGGGCCGCAGAATCTGGCCCAGAATTGTATCTCTAATTTGGGTTGCTTTAATGACCACCATAAAGGCCGAATTAGCATTGGCTCGTGAAGCGTTATTTTTTCCTATGAATGTCTTCTAGAATCCCACAAAATATGGGATTCATCGGGCCGATTTATTGGGCCCCACAGTCTCATCAGTGGGCTAGTGTCCAATCTGCCTTCTCTAGAATTGCTTCCTTTCATCACAAAATATCCCCATCTTCTTCCGTGAATTCTCCATTGATCCCTGAATGAAAAATGTTCACATTTAAGTATAGATAAAGTTACCAAAATATAAATTTAAAAAAAATTGATAATTACATTCCTTAGAATCATATGACTCATTGGGCCTAAATTGGTGTATATTAGGCATGAAGTGCACAAATGATGATAATGGATGTTCATAATGAAAATGCACTAACTCAGGCCCATAAGATCAAAAATGAACATTTAATACCATTAAAATTTAATTAAAGTATATGTTTTTATTAGATAATCAACGCCCAAAGACATCTGGCCCAGAAATCTACCATCACGCCCAAAGACACCTAGGCCTCATCCCGAAGATACTTGGGAAACAACCTGCCCGTAAACACCTGGGCCAACCACCACAACTACCCTGCCTGAAGATTCTTGGGCTAATAATGGACCTCAGGCCATCACAGCCTACTTGAAGAGTCTTGGGCTATCCGAGAAAGGTAGCAGAAAAGGAGCTAATAACCAGCCACTCATAGGAGTGTTGGGAAAAACACCCTCCCCCATGAAATAGGGGTGTTTGGCACTAAGTGCTCAACTTGGGTGGGGCGCGAATAAGAAACATAAGAACTAAAAATATATGTATAAGTAACAAACACTCAACCCAACCTAGGGTTTCCAAATCCAATCCAAGCATAAGCACACTCGTCCCTATTCATAGGAAGCACACTACTCACAGGCGAGACACAACTCATCCCCAGAGCTAATTCCCATTTAAGCTATTCTTGCTTCCATGTTCAAGTAATCTCGTTTAAATAAAGTTCTGCACTACTGGGCAACTAACAGCATAAGCACAAACCAAGGGAAAAAGGTTACATCCAATAGTATTTTAAGCATTCACACTCGGTTCTCTTTCAAAGTCACAACAGCAAGGGATAAGTAATATCCCTCGAAGTACTGGAACCAAAGAAAAACCCGAGACACAGCCCCATGTCCCCAAAATCCAGGAGCCAACAGTTTCCCAACAATAGAGGATTCCACCCCAATTCATGATATAAGAAGAGTAATCACACAGCCTCAAATTCACATTCAGAAAAATTACAACAACAGGGGATCTCATCCCCACCCATATCACCCTAGCAATCAGCCTGTGAAAGAAACAACCAAACTGCTACCACCAACACAAGGCAGGACCAAGCGGGTATTTTCAGATTTAAAAGATTTAACACACTCCATGGTTTCAATTCCACTGTGCTTTAACCGGGGTTATCATAGAAAAGGGTTGATCCAAGTGCCTTCAATTTATTTAACCGAGTATACATAATTAACCAATTCCATGTTACGGTTATTTAAACATCCAGGGGCACTGAGGTTCATTAGTGTGCAAAGAAATACCACCAACGGCCATGATTTTCAGTGAGAATTGGCCCGTATAATTCACAACACATAACAACATAAATAGTACAGCAGAACATCGATCACCCCCCCCCCCCTTCATTCTTTAAAGGTCCATTCATTATCTTCTTTAAGTTCGGTTTCATCAATTTCCACAAAGGCAAAAGCATGCCCACCGCGCATGATACACAGAAAGGAGAGATGGAGGAGAAAATCCCTACTTTATTGATCAAGGACTGACATTTTTCTCCATGAACCAAGAACAGGGGATGCGCGATTTGTAGGGGAGGGACGTTGGGAACTCCAAGGACGAGCAGACGACTCGAGCGCAGGCGCACCAGGGAGAAGGAGAGGAGTCGGCCAAAAAGTAAGAAGAGAAAAATAACTTCCTCCGTGATATATATAGATAAAAACCCATTGTTATGGGATATGGGGATTTTTAATGCCTAGGAATTCGGATCTCGGTTTCCCACGCGGTTCGAGATTTACGCACGAAGATATTTAGTTTTTATTAAATATCCCCCATCGGGGAGGTTTCTCGGGATTTTTAGGAATTAATTATGGGATTTAAATGGGCTTAAAAGGGAAAAAGAATTAATTTATGTCAAAAAAAGACGTTGTGGGAGCGGGACTGGAAAAGAAACGGAGTGGACACGGTGCCACCGTCACGGTGTCACCCTCACGGTGCCTCGGTGCCACCGTGACTGGTGCTACCGTCACGGTGCCACTGTTTTGGTGGAGCCTTACTTTTGGCAAATTAATGGGCCAGAAGGGTCTGGGCCATTACATTAAATACCTCTCAAACCATTCTCGTCCTCGAGAATCAAAACCCAGGCCTAAAGTAAGAGGGGGGTCCAAACAACTATCCCGAAAGATACCTCTTAGGAGTGAACCTCTCCGACACAGGAACACCTTATCCCCCGAACAAACACAAACGCCCTACCACTCCTTTCCCTGTGCAACCATGTAAAACAAGGTCCAAACCGCCCAGTCCAATGGGAGAGGGGTCTCCCTTCCTCCATGTTAAGATACTATCCTCTTTGGGTGGCACTGACTTGCCCGCACGGGTTTAGGCGCATCCACTTTAATGCATCTTAACTAGGGATCAGGTCCTCCCCTCCCCATTATTTAGGACACTTCACACACACATCCATAGAAAAGGAACTGCACATCCATAGTCAACAAGGTAAAGCATTACACAGTAAAAAAGTACTGACCAAACAGGATAAAACTCAAAACAGATTGGGGTATTGGGCATGCATTTGTGCTTCCCTCTCCTAGGTACTCTCCTCAATCCCACCATGTCTCCATAACACATGAACCAAGGGAGTGGTTTGCCCATGAAGCACCTTCTCCTCACGACCCTCGATCATCACTGGTTGCTCCCCGAAGTTTTCATCGTCTTCGATATCTAGATCACCCCAGTCGAGGACATGCGAAACATCATGAAGATATCATTGGAGATGGGACGCATGAAATACATCGTGTATTCTTAGTAGCGGTGGTGGTAGAGCTAGCTAATAAGCCACTTCACCAACCCGTCGCAACACTTCGAAGGGTCCGATGAACCTGGGAGAAATCTTACTCCCCCTGTCGAACCTCCGTTGTCCATGCCGAGGGGATACCTTCAAGAACACATGGTCTCCAACCTCAAACTCCAAGGGCCTCCTCCTACTATCGGCATATGACTTCTGCTGGTCTTGGGCCACCTTCATCCTCTCTCGTATAAGCTAAACCTTCTCTGTCATGCTCTGCACCACCTTCAGGCCAAGAACACCTGCTTCCCCAACCTCAGTCCAACACACGGGTGAGCGACACGGCCTTCCGTATAGGTCTTCGAATGAGGCCATGCCAATGGTAGAGTGGTATCTATTGTTATCGGAAAACTCTGCCGGAGGCAAGTTTAGCACCCATGATCCTACGAAGTCCAAGATGCATGCTCGCATCATATCCTCCAAGGTATGGATGGTGCACTCTGTCTGCCCATATGTCTGGGGGTGGAAAGTAGTGCTAAGGCACAACTGGGTGCCAAAAGCATGCTGCAAACCCCTCCAGACTTGTGAGGTAAATCGTGCATCCCTATCCGAGACTATGGACCTCGAAACTCCATGAAACCATAACACCTCGTCCACATACATCTTTGCTAGAGTTTCCACCGCACTCGACTCCCTGATCACCAGAAAGTGAGCCGACTTTGTCAACTGGTCTACTACTACCTAGATGGCTTCCTAGCCTCCTTGAACATTGGGTAGCCCCATGACAAAATTCATCGAGATGTCATCCCACTTTCACTCGAGGGCATCTAAGGGTTGCAGAAAACCACCTAGAACACGGTGTTCAGCCTTCACCTGCTGACAGACTAGGCACTTGGCTACAAACTCTGCCATCGCTCTCTTTACCCCGGGCCACCAAATTTGTCCCCTCAGACCCTGGTACATCTTGGAAACTCCTGGATGCACCGCCATGGGTGAGCTGTGGAACTCGACAAGGACCCACTCGTGCATCACCTCCGGAACGAACATTCTCCCCCAGAAAAGCATCCAGTTCTGACCATCCTCTGTCCATCCTTCCGAAGCATCACCTTGGCTAACCCAGTCATGCATCACTTCACTCTCTGGGTCTCCCCACTGAGACTCCTCCACCTGACGTAACAGAGAAGATTGTACTATCATCTGATACAGGTAACCTCTACCACTATCCATCCTTGCATCCAGGTGCAAGGCAGCCAACTCCTCCATCGCTTTCCAAGCGTCTGCCAACTCTCAGACCGTATCCTTTTGTGACCTCCTTCTCAAAGCATCGGCCACTATATTCCCTTTTCCTGAAGTGTAGGAAATCTCGAAGTCGTAATCCGGGAGGAACTCCATCCACCTTCACTGCTGTATGTTTAGGTCCCACTGGGAGAAGATATACCTCAAGATTTTGTGATCTGTGAAGACCACAAAGCGTTCTTCAATGTGGTAGTGTCGCCACAACTTTAGTGAGAAAATGACCAATGCAAGCTCCAAGTCATAGGTGGTATAATTATGCTCATGAGGTCATAGCTGCCTAGACCCATAAGAGATCACCCCTTGTCGCTGCATCAACACACATCTGAGGCCTTGCACTAAAGCATCACAGGACACCTCATACGTTGCCCCTTCTTCTGGTAGTCTCACCACTGGGGAACTAACCAACTTCTCCTTCAGATAGCTGAAGGCTGTCCTACACTGCTCACTCCACATGAAAACCTAGTCCTTCTTGGTCAAGGTCGTCAAAGGTGCCACAACTCGAGAGAAGTTGGGTACGAACCTACGGTAGTAACCTGCTAGCCTGAGGAAACTACAAACCTCTGCCATGTTCTTGGGTGCTACCCAAGAAACAACTGCCTCAACCTTTGATGGGTCAACTACTACCCCATGCTCAGACACTACGTGCCCAAGGAAGTGCACTTCTCATGTCTAGAACTTTCACTTCGACAACTTTCCATAGAGTTGGTGTTGTCGAAGGACCTCCAAAACCATCCTCAGGTGCTCAGCATGGTCCTCCTTTGATCTTGAGTAGATCAGGATGTCATCAATGAACGCGACTACGAACCGATCCAGATAATACCGGAAGACAGAGTTCATAAGCCCCATGAACACTGCCGGAGCGTTCGTAACACTGAAAGGCATGACTACAAACTCAAAGTGCCCATATCTGCACCTGAAGGTCTTCTTCGAGATGTCGCCCTCCTTTACCCTCAACTGTTGATACCCAGACCACAGGTTGATCTTCGAGAACCATCCTACCCCTTTCAGCTGGTCGAAAAGATCGTCTATCCTTGGAAGAGTGTAGGGATTCTTGATCGTTACCTAATTCATCCTCCTGTAGTCTATGCACAACCTGAGACCACCATCTGCCTTCTTTGCGAACAAGACCTTAGCACCCCACGGTGACACGCTTGGTCGAACATAACCCCTCTTCATCAGATCCTCAATCTGAATCTGCAACTCCTGTAGCTCTGAAGGTTCCATCCGATAGGGAGCCATCGAAATCGGACGAGCACCAGGCAGAAAATCTATCCCAAACTCGATATCACGTTGAGGGGTAGAGTCGTCACCTCCTTGGGGAAGACGTCCATAAATTCACTGATGATCCCTGGTACCTCCACCATCTCATCATCCACTGACTCCACTGACAGCTCGGCCAATAAGGAGAGGAGGGGTTCCTCTCACCTGTTTCCCTTCTTGCCACTCCGCTTGCTGGTGAAAGTGACACGTCGGCCACCCAAGCCTAAGAACACAACCCTTCCTCAGAAGCAGTTTATGATGGAATACATAGATAACATCCAATCTATGCCTAGGATGACATTGTATGGCTGTATCTGTAGAAGTAGTAGATCCCTGGCCGACTGATGTGGCCCTATCATCAGTATGCATCCTCTACAAACATATAACAAGTCGGTCTGACCTCTGACTAGTGTGCTCATCACCAGGGGCACTGGAAGTCTCTCGGCATCTAGACCTAGAGCACAGGCTAGACCGGGTGCAACAAAGGAGTGCGAAGCTCCGTTATCGAACAAGGAGTAAGCAAGGGTACTAAACAAATAGATCGTACCTTGAACAACCTCCGGTCCTGCTGGAACTACAGCCTCCGTGGTGTGCAACTATCCACGCCCAGCTCCTCTGCCCCTTGGCTGTCAGCCGCCTCCCCGACCATGCCCTACTCGAGGTCCCTGAGGAGCGCCCTGAGGTTGGCCTCCCCCTGTAATGTCTGCCCTTGGAGGAGCGGGATCTCGCTGCCCCTGCTGCTGCTGCTGAAAGGGCCTAGCTGGAAGCTGCTGCTGAGGTGGGTGTTAGGCCTGTCTGCCACAGCCGTACTGTACTCGGTCTGGGCACTGATTTCAAATATTTCCATGGCTTCCACAGATGAAGCACCTCGGTCCTGGTCCCGAAGGGAAAGGGCGAGGACTGGGGGACCGGAACTGAAACTGTTGCGGCCTGCTCCCTATTAGTCAGAACCTAGAGGGTCCCGATGCTGTAGGTCTGGTGTTGACGGCCTTTCCCTTTGACGGGCCTAGCTGAATCCCCTCTCGTGAAACACCTCCTAGAACGTGAATTCTCTCCACCACTTCAACCTTCTTCTGGACCTCCAAGTATGTCGGCATGGTGAAGGGGGTAACAGTGTACTGGAGGGAGGGTCGGAGCGCCTCCTCTAAACGTCTCGCCCGAGACTCCTCGTCTGGAAAGAGGTCCGGAACAAAGCGGAGGAAATATTTGAACTTGATCCCCAACTCCCTTACTAACATACTCCCCTGCTGGAGGGAGAGTAGCTCCTGCCTCTTCTCTGTATTCATCATAGAAGAGAGGAATTCCGCACGGAACTCCTTCTCGAAATCAGCCCATGCCACCTCAGCCTCTCTCCTCTCCCCCAGGTAGAGAGTCCACCACTGACGCATTGCTCCCCGCATCTGGCTGACGGCCAGAGGAACCTAGTACTCAGTCAGAGCCCAGATCAAGCCGAAAGCTATCACCAGTTCCTCTAGCCAGCCCTCCGTCTTTATGTCAGAGGTGATGACCTCGTACTTCTCGAGGGTCTGTCGCTGGAAGGTTTGAAGAGTATTCTACCACTGGTCATCCTACTCCTCTCGATCAGCCCTCTACTGATCAGCCAAGTCAACCTCTTGGGCCTCGATCACCCATACAACTCATGGTCATTTCCTGGGTGCCATAGCTACAAGGTAAACAAAGAATTCCTAATCCTAAGTAGTGCAGAATATTGTTCTTAAAATTTCTTAAACTTCTTATTTATTTCCATTTCCCAAAACACCCCAAAAACACGATAACACAAGTAATTATGATGCATGTACCTTTCCTAGGGTCTGTACCCTGCAATTAGCATGGCCTCACTGGGTCGTTCGGTAGGTCCAGAGTCCTTGCATCGGATCACGGGGGGGCCTAAAATCCCGTGTCCTAGCCAGTCTTCCCTAGCCTAATTCACATACCAAGGTCACCCAACACTGTTTCCCTACCATCCCATGAAATAATCATTGTTCCTAACTCCAAACTCCATCCTATCTCTCAAAACCTCCCTCTGATACCATTCTGTCCAGACCCACCTTCACCAAAAGGAACGCTCCCCAAATAACGCAAGTCAAGTAACGTATAGTAATAGCACATCGATATTTGGGTACCCTGCACCACTTTCTCACTGGTTATTGAAGACATCCTACACATCGAACCAATCCCGCCATTCTCACCATAATCCCACTACCACACCCACTCGTACACACCTGGGCCACAACCACACATCCCGCCCGCAGACACCTGGGCCACAACCGCTATCCCTCCCGCAGACACCTGGGCCACAACAACCTCACATAACCATACCCGCAAACACCTAGGCCAGAGCAACCACTGCCACGCCCAAAGACACCTAGGCCAGAAAGCTACCATCACACCCGAAGACACCTGGGCCTCATCCCGAAGATACTTGGGAAACAACCTACCCGTAAACAGCTAGGCCAACCACCACAACTGCCCCGCCCGAATATTCTTGGGCTAATAATGGACCACAGGCCATCACAGCCTGCCCTAAGAGTCTTGTGCTATCCGGGAAAGGGAGAAGAAAAGGATCTAATAACCAGCCACTCATAGGAGTGTTGGGAAAAACACCCTCCCCCATAAAATGGGGGTGTTCGGCATTAAGTGCTCAACTTGGGTGGGGCGCGAATAAGAAACATAAGAACTACAAATATATGTATAAGTAACAAACACTCAACCCAACCTAGGGTTTCCAAAGCCAATCCAAGCAGAAGCACACTCGTCCCTATTCATAGGAAGAACAATGCTCACAACTGAGTCACATCTCATCCCTAGAACCAATTCTCATTTAAGCTATTCTTGCATCCATGTTCAAGTAATCTCGTTTAAATAAAGTTCTACACTATTAGGAAACTAACAACATAAGCACAAACCAAGGGAAAAAGGTTACAGCCAACAGCAATTTAAGCATTCACACCTGGTTCTCTTGAAAATTCACAACAACAAGGGATAATTGAGATCCCTCGAAGTAATGGAACCAAAGAAAAACCTGAGACACTGCCCCATGTCTCCAAAATTCAGGAGGCAACGGTTTCCCAACAATAGAGGATTCCACCCCAATTTGTGATATAAGCAGAGTAATCGCACAGCCTCAAATTCACATTCAGAAAAAGTACAACAACAGGGGATCCCATCCCCACCCGTATCACCCCAGCAATCGGCCTGTGAAAGAAACAACCAAACCGGTACCACCAACACAAGGCAGGCCCAAGCAGGTATTTTCAGATTTAACACACTCCATGGTTTCAATTACACTGTACTTTAATCGGGGTTATCACAGAAAAGGGTTGATCCTGGTGCCTTCAATTTATTTAACCAAGTATATGTAATTAATCAATTCCATGTTACGGTTATTTAAACATCCAGGGGCACCGAGGTTCATTAGTGTGCAAATAAAGACCACCAACGGACATGATTTTCAGTGAGAATAGGCCCGTAAAATTCACAAAACATAAAAACATAAAGAGTACAGTATAAAATCGATCACACCCCCCCCCCCCCCCCCTTCATTCTTTAAAGGTCCGTTCATTATCTTCATTAAGTTTGGTTTCATCAATTTCCACAGAGGCAAAAGCATGCCCACCCCGCATGATACACAGAAAAGAGAGATGAAGGAGAAAATCCCTACTTGATTGATCAAGGACCAACGTTTTTCTCCACGTTCCAAGAACAGGGGATGCGCGATTTGTAGGGGAGGGATGCCGGGAACTCCAAGGATGAGAAGACGACTCGAGCGCAGGCGCACTAGGGAGAAGGAGAGGAGTCAGCCAAAAAGAAAGAAGAGAAGAAGAACTTCCTCCGTGATATATATAGATAAAACCTCTTTGTTACAGGATATGGGGATTTTTAATGCCTGGGAAGTCGGATCACGGTTTCCCACACGGTTTGGAAGTTACGCACAAAGATATTTAGTTGTTATTAAATATCCCCCATCGGGACGGTTTCTTGGGATTTTTAGGAATTAATTATGGGCTTTAAATGGGCTTGAAAGGTCAAAAGAATTAATTTACGTCAAAAAAAGACATTGCGGGAGTGAGACTGGAAAAGAAAAGGAGAGGATACGGTGCCCCCGTCACGGTGTCACCCACACAGTGTCACCATCACGGTGCCACCATGACCGGCGCCACCATCACGGTGCCACTATTTTGGTGGAGCCTCAATTTTGGAAAATTAATAGTCCAGGAGGGTTTGGGCCATTACACTCAGTCTCTCGAACTCCTTTCTGTATTCACTGACTCTTTTAAATATCTCCTTCTTAAGACTTGTTTTTATTCTCTAGATCATGGATCCTTTCCTCATGAATCCAAAATCATTCATATTTTTCTTTCGTTTATTCTTCTTGAAACTTATTTATTTCTTCTGAATCATTACTCTGAGAATTTTTTGTTTTGATTATTTCTGATGAAATTTATGAGAAATTAAACAAGGTACAGATTTAAACTTTATTAACATCGAGTCTTGCAATCTATTTGATTAATAAGATAAAGTTTTTTTTAATATTTTAATATATTTATTCTTATTTTGGGATTCACTTTTAAAGGTATCAAGATTTTTTACCAATTTAAAAATTTCTATTTTTAATCTATTGAAATAATTATCAACCTCATCCAAGGATTTCTTGATTTTTCCAAAATTCTCATCATTGATTTTAAAGTCTTCATCAATTCATCAAGACCATTTTAGAAATCTTTTGTAGCTCATTTTATGGGCCTGAACATTTTCTTTAAATTCTATGAAATATGCTTCCACTCTCATTACATTGTCTACTAAATATTTTTTGAATTCAATTATTTATACTAGTTTTAAACTACTATGTAAACTTTTCTCAATTGTAGTATAGAATTTAAAAAACTTCTCCATCCTAGGTATGGTGTGGATAATAAAATTAACTCCTTATACAGTGAATATATTCTGGGAATCAAATTCCAAATGTAATATTCTTGTGCTTATTCTGATTTCTTCTTTCACTGTCTGTATTTTCATTTTCTATTAATGTAATATTTGTAATTTTCAATCACCATCATTTTCATCATGTATTTGGATTGATTCAACATAATTCTTATTAATACATTCATCATTTCAATTTAAATCATCGTTCTTGGATGAAGAAACAATTTATTGAACCAGATGAGATTTTTGTTTCTAATGGACTTTTTTCTTCTCAAATACTATTTTCTAAAGTTGATAATCATGTTGATGAGGCTAGATTAGTTCTTATTGAAAATTTTTCAAAATAATTATCCACATTATTTTATTTGGAGTTTTATTTTTCTTGACTACCACAACTTTCTTCTTCTTCTTCTTCTTATTCTCTTTATTCCTCTTCATATTCATATATCCTTTGGAATACATTTTCTTATTCTTCAATTTTTTTAGGAAATTTCTACAAAATTTTACCTATTTGAGGTTAGGACCATAAGTAACCCTTTACCATTGGAAATTATTCTTTACCAATATCTATTTGTATTCCTTTATCTTTTTTAGTGTAAACATCGACCTGAACAACAAATCATTCTTTAAATATTATACCAGCATCTGATTCAAGTAAAATATTTCAGATGCGGCTGATTCTACACCTTTTAATTACTTATCACAAATTATTTCTTCGGAAATATTATTTATTTATTTTTATTTTTTTCAATATTTCACCAATACAACTTCACCATGATGTCTTACAACAAATTCTTCTAAATTTTCGAGACAGATATGAGTTTGTCCCTCTTTTATTTATTATTTCCCTTTCTTTTATTCATCTACGACTTCCTTTAAATACTTGTTTTGTTTATTTTCATTCTTAGTAGTAATAGAGTTGGGTTTTATTTTCTTATTCTCATGTTTCTCAACTCTCTTGGTCTAGGAAGGTTCTCTCACTTATATAAATACTTATGAATTCCTTAAAATCAATTTTTATTTTGAATCATAAAAAAGATTCATCCTTTGGATACTATCATCACTGATAAAACTAAACCTTTCTCAGATTGGATTGGCTTTTATAGAAATATTGATATTCCTGAAACTATTTTCAATCATTTCCCTAATAAAAATAGTAAACATGATGATATTATAATTTATTGACTTCTTGATGATCTTGATAGTCAATATAAAGATATTGTCAATATTTATATTTCTTATATTAACAAAAAAATATTAAAAACATAAAAGATATTAATAGTATCTATATCCCCTCTTTGTGGGATAAGAAACACTTGAATCTATGTTTTTATAAATGAATTATCAAGGGTAATATGTGTGAGTTCCTTCAATTACCCATTTTTTTAAATTGACTTTTCTGCTCTTTCTCTTAAAATGGAGCCCTATGATTCCAAGGACTTATGGGAAGGGCATAGTGTATCTCTTTCATTTAAAACACAATGAAAACCATCTTTAGATTTTGGAGTCACATCATAATTTTTATCACAACTCTAGAATGAAATAATTTCTTTTCCATTATTATTATAGAACAAAATGGTTTCATAAAATTCATGCACAATAACTAAATAAATCAAATCAATGTTCGGATATTTATATTCAATGAAAACTGACTACAATACTTGGAATTGAGCCATTATTTTTAATATATGAATCATATTTTTATATAAGGATATTGATACAATCCACTATCTAAAGGAAATCTATTTCTTGTAATTTTGAGTTGGGACCATCGTATTAGGGATTTATATTGAAGAGGAAAAGATGATGAAATCAGATTCTGAGTTATAATTCTTCCAGTGATTTATAGGGAAAAACTGGAGGATATATGATGTGGGATCTGGGGTGGTTGCCTATTTATAAGAAAATTTCAGCGATGTTTGAACATACAAACTTAATCCAATGATTAAAATTAAATATTTTTAACTTGAAGGTTGATATTAAAGTCATATAATGTTTTTCATAAAATATAAACTCATGAGTTTTTTAAAAAATATTTTACTGTATTTGGGATAATATGATTATTAAAGTGAAATAATTTTGAAATAAAATGATTTAGCATAACAAAAATTAAGAAAGAAACTAATGTAATAGTTTTAGTGATTAAAATAATGTCTAATACCTTTATATTTAGAAACTATGAAATGATAAATAGTTATTATTTTTTCAAAAAATAAGATAATTTTGAATTCCAATAAAAAAATTTGAAATATGAATATGAGAAAATTTTTTATTCCGATTAAAAAAATCAAATCTGATTGATATTCCAAATTCGATTATTTTTTCAAAATCCGATTAGGAATACAGATATGATTGTCTTTCTAAATCCTTGTGAAATAAAAATATATTGTGTTTATGAATTTGTTTATAAATATTATTTCAAATCTATTTTTAAATTCGATTATAAATATGAATATGGTTGTTTTTGTGAATCTATTTGAATAATTTAGATCCATAAGAATTTAAAATATGATTCTAAATCAAATTTATTTTAAGAATACTAAATAGTTTTATAAAAATATATCATATGTACTCCCAATAAGAAAAACTAGTATCATAATTTAAGGATATGGTTTAAACAAGAAGTATATATGAATGATTACAGTTTAGTGATCATTCCTAACATCTGTTTACTATATTCAAATATATCAAAAGCTAATGGATTTGTAAATATATCTATATAGTTGTTCCTTAATTTTGATGAATTTTAAAATGATATCTCTTTAGAGTGTGTGATCCCTAAAAAAATGATGCCCAATAACTTTTTGTTTTGAACAGGAGTGATGTGCATGTTGTTTAGTAAAAGAAATGCCACTAGTGTTATTACATAGTATGTCTGTTTTAGTAAAACTCATTCCATAATCAGTTAGTAGTTTTTTCATCCACAACACATGAGTTCAAAAACTTTCAAATGCCACATATTTAGCTTCAGTAGTGGAATGTTCAACCAAGAGTTTTTTCATAAAAGACCAAAAAATTAATAAATCTCCCAAGAAATGATCGGTTTCTGAGGTACTATTACTTTCCATTCTATAACCACTATAGTTAGAATATTAAATGATTTTAAAAAAATCATTTCAAGATGAATATAATATTTTTAAATCTATTGTTCCATTTAAAAAATAAAAAGACAGTTTACTATTTTTTTAATTGGATAATTTTAGATTTTCATGATACCATAAAGATAAGCTTATAAAAAACATTATGCCTGGATTCCTAGTTATTTAGTAAAGTGGGCTTCCAATCATTACTGTAAATTTTGTTTGATCGACAAGATTCCCAACTTCATCAAGATGATATATTTTTATGGTACCAATTAGAGGAAAATTAATTTTTTTATTTTCATTTCCATACTTCTTAGAAAGATATATACTATAATTATGTTCAAATAAATAAATATCTTCTGGTTTTTTAGAAATTTGAAAACCAAGAAATAATGTTAGATCACCCATCATAATCATTTAAAACTCAGATTTTATAATATTTGAAAAAGAATCAATTATGGATTACTGAGTTGATCAGAATATAATGTCATAAATGTAATTTTAATCAATGAAAACATTTTTTCCCTTATGAAATCTTTTGGATCAAAAGTTCCCTTAATATAATTGTTTCGTATCAGAAATCATATTAATTAATCATACCAGGCTCTATGGGGATTTTTCTAAGACCATGTAAAGCTTTTGAATGTTTAAAAACATATTCAGAATGTTTTGTATATTCAAAACATTGAGGTTTTTAAACAAAAACATCCTCTTAAACATATCCATTAAGAAAATCACACTTCACATATATTTGAAAATGTTTGAAATTAGTGAATGCTAGAAAATCTAAAATAATTCGAGTTGATTCAAATCTTGTTACTAGGTCATACGTTTCCTCATATTCCATTCCATATTATAGATTATAAACATTTGCAACTAGTCTTGATTTTTTTCTGATGATTATTCAATATTCATCACAATTGTTTTTTAAGACACCTTTTACTCTGATTATAGAGATTTATTTGTTTATTTCAAGATATTTCTATACATTATTCCATTAAAATTCATTTAGTTCATCATTCATATCCTTAATCCAATATTCATCACTTAAAGCCACGCCATGACTTTTAAGTTCTAATTGGGAAAGGAAACCAGAATATTCTATTTCATTTATCAAATATCTTTTTTTACTTATATGTTTATTCACAAAAACAGTGATATTATTTCTAGGATGAATCTTAAGATACAAAAAATGTTGATTTTGTAAAATGTGTCCATCAATAATTGGTAGAATGTCTTTCGGAGTGAATACATTAGAAAAACATTCTTTAGTATTCTCTTCATTTGAAGAGTCTTCTATCATTGGTCCATAATCAGTTTTTTAAAACTCATCAGATGATGTATATAGGTATTGTTTAAAAACAAAATGATCAGTTTCATCCAATTTTATATGTACTATTTCCTCAACAGAGCCATAATTTTTATAAAAAAATCTATATTCTTTAGAATCAGTGGAATAGCCTATGAATATACCATCATTAGATTTGGGTGAAATTTTGGGTAAATTATTATTTTTTTATTCAAGATTAATACATTTCATAAAAATAATTATAAGTATGAAACTTTTGTTTTTTGTACTTCCCATAATTCATAGGTATTTTTATTAAGAAATGGTCAAATTAAAAACATGTCATATTGTATAGAAATAAGTAAATATAGATTAATCCCAAAAATGTTTAGAAAATGAGTATTCACTCAACATGGTCTTTGTTATTTCTTGAATAATACTATTTATTATTTAAAAAACACCATCTTTCTGAGAAGTTATAGGTTATAAAGAATTAATAGTAATGTGGTTCTTACAAAAAAAAATCATAATCATAATTTTCAAATTATCCACCATGATCAGTACAAATTGTTATCAATGGAATATTTGTTTCATTTTTAACTTTTTCTATAAATGTTTTATAAATAAATAAGTCTTCAAATTTCATTTCTAGAAAATATAACCATATTTATCTAGTGTATTAATAAACTAAAAAAATATACAGTACATATATCCAATATTTCCAGTTTGTATGGGACCAAATAAATTTCATGTGCACTAACTATATAGCATCAATAGTTGATACATCACTAATTTATTTTAATATTGAATTATGTTTCATTCTATATTGATGAGGGTCACAAACCTTTCATGAATCAAATATAAGTTCTGGTAGATCTATAGAAGGTATGTTTTAGTTAATTTACATATATTACTAAGGTTATAGTGTTCTAACCTTCTTTTCCATAGCCAAAATTTATCTTCTATTTCACTAAGGCAGGGTATTTCTTCACTCCAAAGGTCTTCTATGTTTAGTGTGTAAACATTATCATGTAGATAGTCAAAATTCATGAATTTATACTATTAATTATGTACTACACATTTATAATTCTTAAAATTGAAAAGGTATCATTCATCACATAATTTAATTATGATTATAAGTTTATTATTTATACCATTTACAAGTAAAACATTTAAAATTGAATCATTACCAAGAAGAATAATGTTACCTATGCCAATAACATTTCCTTGAGAATTATCTAAAATGGTAACTCTTTCAACATTCATATTGATAATATTTTCAAATAAGTCATTGTTACCATTCAAATTATAGGAATAATGACTATACATGAACCATATATTGTTATTATTGGTAAATACCTTGTTTTACTGAAAATAAAATAATAAGTTTTTCAGAACCCAAACATTCATGGGTCCTAAAATATTAGTAAATAAGATTTTGGGAATCCAATTTTGTTTTGAAAAATTGGATTTCTGGAACCCCTAGGATGAAATTTTATTCAAGGAACAATTTTTATTCCAATGTCCTTCACTTAGACAATATATGAAAAAGGGGGCATTTTCACAGGAAAAGATAATTATGACTAAGAAACAGTTTTGAATGAGTATATCCAATTCTTTAACTATTAATTTGTGGATATAGTGGTTTATAAATTTTATCAAATCATTCCTTACAAGTGTTATAGTTTAAAAAAAGTTTCTTTAATGAAAAAATTGGAGAATTAAGTTTTATAACTAAATTCTTAACCACATTGTTATTAGTTTCAAAAGTGAGTTTTGTTTCTATTTTTTTCAAAAATGAAATTATCAAAATATTTATAAAGAATAACATTTTCATAAATAACAATTGTATGGTTTTTATAAATATAATCAATTTAAAAAACTTCTTAATCATGATATTTAGAAATATATCCTTGTTATTTTTTAAAAACATTACTTATAGAATTTTCCATCTCATATTTTTTACTTACTTTACTATTCTCATTTTTAGGAAATTTAGAAAACATAAAGACTTTTTTATATAAAGGTAAAGAATTATATTCTACTGATGAATTTTTTTCATCATAATGAATATAACCTTTTTCATTAGGAGAGTTTTCATTTAAAGAAATCTTTTTTAAATAATAGTAACTGTGTACCTTAGCCATAATAAATTGATTTTTAAAATATATTATAGAATGGATACCAATGTTCATCTATCCAGAATTTTCATTATCAAGAGAATCATCAGAATAATTTCCTCCACTAGCACTCCAGGATTCATTAACTTGAAAATTTTTCATTCCTTTTGGATTTTAATAGTTTTTCTAATCTCTATCATAATTTCATTCCTTTTAATATTTTATTTTGAGCTTTGGATAACTGGGAATTATGTTTCCATCACTTTTAAATTCATAATAGGTAACTTCAATGTCTTTTAAATCATTCTTTCCCTTATTACATTTCATTTATTGATATTGAAAATCATTTTTACTAACTATCTTATTCAATCTACGAGCACAAATGGATAAACCATTCTAAGAATGTTCTAAATCACATAAGTCTAATAAAGTAAAAAAATATCTTTATTTAATTAATAATAATATCTAAATTCTGAGATTTCATCTGATTTGAAATATCTATGAAATCATCTACACCATTCTTTTTTTTCTTTCTCAATATCACTTTTTATTTTACCCTCGTAATGTAAGAGAGTTATAAATAAAAAATCAAGTGTAATATTTGTAATATTCTTTGATTCATCACCTAAATTTCTCATTGATTCCCGTATATTTTGAATAATATCAATAATCTTTTCAAAAATTATTTCATCCACTAATACTTTTTAACCCTTAGCATGTAAACTATTCACCATAGTCATGAACCTTTGTTGAACCTTGGAAAAAATTTATCCATAAGGGAATTTGTAAGCCTGATAATCTAAACATAGCATGGATATTATTATTTCAAAAAAAATTAAAAGTACCTAAATGAATAATCGATAGCTTCTTCCAAATATTATAGGATGCTTCACAAGATGAAATCTTGTTATATATATTTCTAGTCATAAAACAGTGTAAATATTCCATACCATATAATTCAATTGATATTCCTATTTCTATTGATTGGTTAAGGTTTTAACTTCCTTTTCATGAATTTTATAGTCTCCTTTAATCATAAAAAATTTATCAACTTTTGTGTGGATTAAAAATGTCTTTATTCTATCTCTTTAGTATTCATAATCATTTCCATGAAAAATTGGCAGTCTTATGGGATTTATATTGTAATGAAACGGGTATTTATAGAATAATACTTTTTTATTTCTATTAATACTTATGAATAAGATATTATTTTTATGTTAAATGGGATGATTTTTCTGATATCAAACTCAACTTCCAACAACTTATTTCTCCTAAATCTTACATTGTACACAACGTTGAGTTATACTGAAAAATAATATATTATTATTATTATTTTAAATGGTTGTTAACACCTAGTCGTTTCAATGGCAGGAATTAACATAACTAACTAAAAAATTATTATTCATGTTTGTTAAATTTTTTTACACTTATCTAATAAATTTTAGAGTCTTAAAATAATAAATAATTTTATTTTAAACATAAATACTCTAATATTCTTTAAAAGGTCATTTTACCACCTCTTGATGGAGAACATTTTTTAAATATAGTTTTTGTAACATTTGTATGATATATTTGACTAAATAATATTATTCTATAGAATTGGGATATCAAAATTTACTTTGGATGAAATTTTGGTATTTTTCTGATAATGTTCATTTTTAAATAAATAGTGAAAAATACTGTTTTTTAATTAAAAACTACCTTTTAATCTAATTTATTTATATGTATAGATTATATTTTTAATTAATTATAAATTGTAATTGGATTATATTTTTACCATTTAATCCAATTTAGTTCATTGGAAGTAATTTCACTTTGAAATTAGACATAAACAAGTGTCAATCATTTGATAGTTATTATTTTCTAAAAACACGCTTTTTGTTTTGACAATGGGAATTAATTTTAAATTAATTTATTCCACTTGTTTTTTTGAGTTTGGAAAAATGGATTCTATATTTGGAATCATAAGGTCCAAATTTTGTAAATAGGTAAATTTTATTTTTAGACAATATGAATATTACCTTCAGAAAATATTTTATTTACCATGGTTAAAGGGTAAATTCGGTAAATAAGTGTAAAAAATAATATTATAATAATATTAAATTTACTATAAGATGGGTATTAATCCTATTGGAAGATAAATTTCTGACCATGGGATTACTTGGGTCAAATTTTGGGCCTCATGGATTCACTTAAGAGTGATAATGACACTTTATATTAATTAATTTAAAGTAAACACAAAAATGATATAAACATATATATTTTAGTAAATTAAGTTTTACATTTTTTTTATATAAGTTATCTATTAGATTATAAATATTCATTGGAAATATAATATTATTTCCTAAATCATGGTATTTTTTTATAATTTTTAGACATTAAATAAATAAAATTATTTATAACACAATAATGAGTCAGTGTTTACCTCATTAACGAATGATTTAAATAAATAAGATTATAAAAATTAAAAAAAAATATCCAAAACCGGTCCAATTCTTATTGGATGATTTTATTTCGAAGATGAGTCATCATATATTAGAGATTACTCAGTTTTTGTCCTTTAGAAACCCAAAATTATTATATAATAAAATAATATTTTCAAACTCTCCTAAAGAGCCGCTCATCCCCCTTATAAAAAGCTCTCACCTCTAACCCATTACTCACACCTCTAAATCCCCTTGGATAGTCCAACCTCTATACAATTAATCTACCTACATCCCTATAGTCCTCCTAATATCCTTCCTCTTGGAATAAGGCCTTTCAAGTAAACCTTTTGGTTCAAACCAAAAAGAGATACCCAATTTAAAGGTAACGTCTTCTCTAAAGTTATTTTCTTTTATTTTACTTTTCCAAGCCCCAAAACACTTTTTATTCCTTTATTTTATAACAATAACGGTATCCTAAATATACTAGGCTATTTTTATGAGAAGTATTCGAACTAAACTTACACACACCTCCATCTAATGGGCAATGAAGATACTTTTTCTATGGACGGCGAAATAATGCCTCACGAAATGATGATTGTTCAAATATCTCCAAACACATCTCATGGTGGCCATTATTATGTAAATTTATTTATATGTGATATATATTGTATTTATTTTTTCTTTTTACTTATATATTTTTCTTTTATATCATACCTTTATGGGTTCTATAATGAATAAATATGATAATTTCATTTGGGGAATTGCGGACTACCGCCCCCTCAATGTGAAATGACTCGTTCGTGCCATTTATAGAATGTATAAAGTATGGAGTTAATGAAATTATATATTATATTATAATGTAATTATAATATTCCTATATATATCATTATGTTTTCATTTGATTAAAATATGAAATATTAATGAAAGCAGCGTTCATGCGTTCATACGGCTTACCGTCTCCATGAACTGTGCATTTCATTTAATATCTCCAAGTGTAATGTACTATTATAAATACATATATATACTGGATATATATGATATATATTATATATAAATCATTAATATAATTCTGTTTTTAATGTATTTTTGACCACAAAGACAACTTTTAGTTAAAAGAAGTTCATTTTTTACTAAAGTTCTGAACATCGATAAAATGTATGATATGAACTCAAATAATTAACTAATTGTTATAGCAAGATAATAAGTGATATAAAAGAATAATAAACCTGCAAAAGGTTCTTATTAAATTATAAATTAACTTATTTTTATTATTCAGGAATAACAAGGAATATACAAGACAAGTCAGACTTGAGGTAAGGGGTTTCTTATCTCACTTTTAATTCCGTGAGATTTCCACTGTTCGCCACTTATTTATTGCATGTGGTGTATTATATACTGAAATTTGATATATATTATCATGATTCTAATTATATTCATGTTATTATGTGATTAATTTTTTGGTTATTAATTTTTGGTCATACAGCTCGATTGATTACAACATGGTAAGGGGTTTTCATCTCACTTTTTATTCCCATGAGATTCATGCTATATTTTCCATTATTTCCTTTTGTGTGGTGTATTTACTTCCTATTATTGTTTTATTTGTGTAATATAATTTAATTTATGATTATTTACATATTCATTGTATGATCATTCTTTCATGTGTTGTATATTTCGTAAGTTACCAAATCGGGTATGGGGACTTTTTAACCCAATTTCCATTCCATGGGTTAATCTTCTAATTCTTAATTATGTCATGCTATGATTATGTATGGAATAACTATTTATTTATTTATGTTTTAATTTACAATCCCCTTTTTGTGGATATATTTTGGATACACATAATCACTCCATTGATAAATTCTCATGTCATTGATATGAACATGATATGGGTAATCTTACCGTTGGTATAGGCCTCCAAACCATTGGTATAGGCTATACCAACGGTTTGGAGAACCGTTTCCAAGTAAGCTATGAGGATAGGTATATACCAATGGTTTTTGGAAAACCGTTGGTATAAACCTATACAAATGGTTTTGAAAACTGTCGGTATAAGTAATATGAAAATCTATACCAACCGTTCCATAAATCGTTGGTATATGTAATTCAAAAAATAATCATCCGATTGGTTTTGATCCCAGCACCTCCCGTTTGTGATTGAACGACCTAACCACTAACCTAAAATACTTTTGTGAACATAATTTCATAAATATATATATTTATTATCATAAGTATTTTAAATTTTGATTTATTTATTGTCTGTTGTGATAAGATTCCATTAAAAATACATGTACCTATACCAACGATTCTCAAAACCATTGGTATAGACGTATACCAATGGTTTTGAGAACTTTTGGTATAGGTTCTTTGATTTTGGGACCTATACCAATGGTTTTGTACAAACCGTTGGTATAGGGGGACTTATACCAACGGTTTGGCCAAACCATTGGTATAGGGTCTCTATAATGCACCTATACCAAAATTAGTGAACCTATACCAACAGTTTGGCCAAACAGTTGGTATAGGTCCCCCCTATACCAACAGTTTCTCCAAAACCATTGTTATAGGTCCATATAATTGACCTATACTAACATTTTTGGCCAAACCGTTGGTATAGGTCCAAATTAGTGAACTATACCAACGATTTGCCCAAAACCATTGGTATAGATCATATTTTTAGTAGTGCAACTCAATTTACATTCATTGAGTTAAACATCTAAGTCATTAGTTTTGTTTTAAACATGTGTGAATGTCCTATGATTTATTTACACTAAATATCCAATTATATTAAGTGTATTTATATTTGTCACAGATTATTATGTAATTGATTTATCCTTAATCTAAGGATACAGGTTTTAAAAGGATTTCACCTCAATTTACATTCCATTAATACTTCATTATTGTTATACACCAATTCACTTTTATATGGTTTTAATACTATCCTTTGGCATATTATATCATGAATAACATTATTTTCATGATACTATAATGTTTTTATTAATGTTATTCCTCAATTATTTGTATTTAAGCTTCTCTCATTTGGTTAGTAACTCTTTAACTAAAATATCATTTTAAATGTTTTAATGATTTAATCTTCTAAATCTTTCTCATTAATGTCCATGTTTTCAATATGGTTTTAAGGATTTATTTATATGGACATTAACGATTTAAAATTTTAATTCATTTAAATTATTCAAAGTGGTATGGGACTCTTGGATTCAAAAATATCTTTATTAAATGGTTTAAATGGTTTTGAAAATGGTTTGATAAAGCATTGATTATGTCAATATCTTGAAATGATATATTGTGATTGTAATGTGGATCTGTTAACTTTCCTTTATTATTGTTTTATGTGTTTTGAATATGTTAGGGTTATTGGGAATTATTTACTTATACGGGTGGTTTCATGATAAACCTATGGCGGGTTATCCCGAGATAGCTCTCTAATGCATTGGGTAACACGATGAAGGTAAAAGTTAATGTTTCTCATGATAGATATAGGTAATATACTGTTATGGGTATTCCAACGTAACTCCCTACGCAGATATGATAGGTACTATGTAAATATGATATGTATTCCATAAGTTACCTTTATGATTTATGATTTCTGTGTGTTATTCATAAATAATATTATTTCATAAGGTATGTTATGATTGAAAAGTATGGTTTCATTGATTTGTATTTATTGATGGACTAATGTTTTCCTTCATTATTTTAGGTCCCTTACTGAGCTTTGTATACTCATCCAAAGTTTTTTTAAATTTTTTTCCACATGACTTAAAGATTAATAGGATCAAGGATGGGATCAAGGAAAAGTCATGTTGTCTAAAACATGGAACTAGACATGTTTCTTTTTAAGAGTTTTTAAATTATAAAAAAATGGATATTGAGTAGTAGTGTCTACATGTAATATTAAAGTTGTTATGTAATATTTATGTCCTAATTCTCTAAAACTCTATACTTGAAAATATGCTAAATGTGAATTCTTGACATAATTCAATATTATATAATGTTTAAGTCCAAGTCCTTATAGTTTTTATTAGAGTTTAGTTTAGATAAATTTAGAGGTTAGGGTGTTCTTTAAGAATATGTTATATAACTATAATGGTTAGGGTTTTAGAAAGAGCCATAGTTATTTTAGATTAAGTGAATGAGTTTAAGATAATATGAATAAGTATATCTTAGTATTTACCCTCCTCTTAAGATATAATATGATGATTTTACTAATATACTCATAATGACCTTTTTGGTTTTAGTAAATGGATGGATCTAGCAGGAACCAAAGTAACAGTGGATATGAAGAAAACTGTGATGGTTTTCTAAATGAGCAACAGAAGGAAATGAGATCTGCAATGAGAACTCTTGTGGTTATTCTCAACTAACTATCTGGAGTCATTATTTACCACCAAAAACTTGGTGATTTTTACAAGGCATCATATATGCGAGGAAAAAATCCCTATAGAATTTCAGGTAATAATCATAAAGGTAAGTATATTCAAAAACCTATGTGTCAAAGATGTGGAAAGAAACACCTAGGAAAATTCTTCAAAGGGACGGGAAGATGTTTCAGATGTGGTAATGAAGGTCATGAAGTAAGAACCTTCCATGGTAAAAGGAAGCATCTAGTTGACTCCATAAAAGGGAAATAAGTTATTTACGAGGGGTCAATTGAATGTTTTAAATGTGGTGTGCATAGTCGCTATAAAAATAGATGTCCTGCAAAGAAATTTCAGGAATGGGATCAGCATGATCATAAAAATATACATTTACTGAATCCTAATGACATTCTAATTGAAGATAAGGAAACTGAAAATGACCTATGAAATGTATAGATTATTTCTTAGGTCATGTTTTGAAATTTCTGAAATCTTAGGACATTAGGCATGATTTTTTTATAGGAAATAAGTATAAATGAATAATATGGAAAAACATGGATAAATGATCAAGAAATATTTTTTATTATTAAGATTTATACATTTTAGGAATTGATGATTTATGGATGAGGATATGTTTGAATGTACTAATAATGGGATTACATTGAGGACTTTTTTTAGTATGTGTAACCTTGATGTTTGACATGTGAAAATGTTATTCAATGAATAATTATCTTTTCTATTGTGGATATAGTTATAAAGAACCATTTTGGTTTATATGATCCTTGAATTTGAGGCAGTTACAGGTTATTACATTTTTGGGATGTAAAATTAAAGTTATTAGATAACCTTTGTAGTTAAAATATGTTATGTTAATTTTTGATGAATTTATCTTACTTTTGGGAATGTTATAAAATTATATAGTTTTTGAATAAGGATAACACACAGATCATTTGAAAAACTGTTGCGTTGGACAAAGTTGTGGGAATCGAACCCTTGATGAAAGTGCGATTGGGATTTATTGCCTACCATTGGACTAAGTGAAGTCTCTGGTTAGTATAACTAATTATTTTTAGTTAGATGATTTTATAAATAAATAATAAGTTTATTTTGGGTTATATATGGAAATAATTAACCTATTATAGATAATATGTGATTAGGTTAATTACTTTTCATTATTAGACATTAAGAGTTACCGATCTTTTTTGGAGATAAATGTTAATATTTATCTTGGAAGACTATGTGTTAAATCCTTCAGAGATTTGGGTTTCAATATTATTTTGGATTACATTGATAAATTTTATGGATATTTGTTTATTGAATATAATTTTTTAAACTTTGGGTATTGTTTGAAAAAAATTAGATATTAAGAGTAGATTTTATTTTTGTAAAATATTATCCTTTTTGGGGATTATCTGATCTTATACTACCAATTTTGGTTTTTGTTAATGTCTAAAGACATGGGAAATATATAGTTCATTTTTTGTGGATTATTTTATTCTCTAGAGGTTTATTATAGTACTATTAATGTGAATAAATCATTTTTAATACTCATTGTTTGGATAAAATATGATTTTGTGGTAGAAATATAGTAAAGCATAAAAGTCTACATGAAAAGTAAGTAAGTTTCCTTATATTATTATTCAATATCTTATGTAAATTACTCAACTTTATGAAAAGGAACATAAAACAAAAACGTTTTCCATTTACTTTTCTTACTGGGTAATCAAATATTGTTTAACCCATCACATTTATGTGATTTTCTTGTGGGTAAATTTTTATTAATCATGTTTTCTATCACTCTCCATCTGAACATGATTATTTTTTTTCTCCTCTATATCCATGTTTTCATGGAATACTAGTATATTTGGTCTTGGGTGACCATTTTAATTCTCTTTATTTCTTTTAATGTGATAGTTTTATTGACTCTTTCTCTGATGCTGGACTTTCTATGATGTTTCAGAGTCCAATTTTAAAATTGCGAGGACCCAATTCCCAAAAGGGGCGAAGGATGTAACGACCCAAGTATTTATAGAATAATACTTTTTGATTTCTATTAATACTTATGAATAAGATATTAATTTTATGTTAATGAGGATGCTTTTTCTGATACCAAACTCAACACGCAACAACATATTTCTCTAAAATCTTACATTGCACACAACATTGAGTTATACCGAAAAATAATATTATAATATTATTATTTTAAATGGTAGTTAATGTCTAGAAGTTGTAATGGAAGGAATGAACATAACTAACTAAAAAATAATTATACATGTTTGTTAAATGTTTTTACATTTATCCAATAAATTTTAGAGGCTTAAAATAATAAATAATCTGATTTTAAGCATAAATACTCTAATATTATTTAAAAGGTCATTTTACCACCTTTTGATGGAGAACCCTTCTTAAATCTAGTGTTTTAACTTTTATATGATCTATTTGAAAAAATAATATTCTTATTTAGAATAGGGACTTCAAAATTTACTTTGGATGAAATTTTGGTATATTTTTTATAATGTTCATTTTTTTAATGAATAGTGAAAAATAATGTATTTTAATTCACAACTGCCTTTTAATATAATTTATTTATTTGGTTATATTATCTTTTTAATTGGTTATATAGTGTAATTAAATTATTTTTTTACCATTTAATCCAATTTTGGTCATTAGAAGTAATTTCATTTAAAAATTGGATATAAACAAGTGTCAGTCTTTTGATAGTTATTATTTCTCAAAAACACACTTTTTATTTTGACAATGAGAATTAATTTTAAATTAATTTCTACCACTTATGTATTTTGAATTTTTAAAAATGGATTCCATATTTGGAATCAAGAGGTCCAAATTGTATAAATATGTAACTTTTATATTTTTACATTATAAATAGTTACTTCAATAAATATTTTATATACCATGGTGAAAAGGTAAATCAGGTAGATAAGGGTTAAAAAATAATATTATAATATTATTAAATTTTCCCTAAAAAGTGTCCTAATCCTATTGTATGATACATTTCCAACCATGGGAATCCTTGGGTCCAATTTGGGAACCCATGGGGACACTTAAGTGTGATAATGACAGTTTATATTAATTAATTTAAAGTAAAGACAAAGATGACATAAAAATATATCTTTTAGTAAATCAATTTTTACATAGGGTTATATAAGATAACTCTTATACTATAAATATTAATTGAAAAGAAAAAAAATATTTCCTATATCATGGTATTTTTTATAATTTTTAGACATTATATAAATAAAATTATTTATGACATAATTATGATTTAATGTTTACCTCATTAATGAATGATTTAAAAAAATAAGATTATAAAAAATAAAACAATATAAAAAACCTGTCAAATTATTTTTGGATGATTTTATTTCAAAAATGAGTCATATTATATTCTACATTAATAAGTTTTGTAACTTTATAAATATAAAATCATTATATATAAAAATAATATTTTCAAACATTCATAAAGAGCCCCTCCTTCCCCTTATAAAAAGCCCTCACCTCTAACCCATTACTCACGCCTCTCAAGACCTTTGGATAATCCAAAATCTTTCCTACTAAGATACCTACATCCATATCTTATTCTTATAATCCTTTATTTATGTATAAGATAATTCAAGTGAACCTTTTGGTTCAAACCAAAGGGAGATACCCAATTTAAAGGTAACATCTTCTCTTAAGTTATTTTCTTATATTTTACTTCTTTAACCCCCTAAACTCTTTTTATTCCTTTATTTTATAACAAAAATAGTATCCTTAATATACTATGTTTTTTTTATGAATATTATTCGAACTAAACTTACACACACCTCCAACTAATGGGTAAAGAACTTATTGTTTTTGTGGATGGAAAACTACTGCCTCACGAAACGATAATTGTTCAAATATCTCCAACCGCCTCTCATGGTGGACATTATTATGGAAATTTATTTATATGTAATATGTATTATATTTATTTTTACTCTATACTTCTGTATTTTTCATTTATATCATACCTTTATGGTTTCCATAATGGATAAATACGATAATTTCATTTGAGGAAGTGCAGACTACCGCCCCCTCAAAGTGATATGACTCGTTCATGCCATACATAGAACATATAAAGTATATAGTTAATGAAATTATATATGATATTATACTGTAATTATAAAATAAATATATATATCATTATGTTTTCATTCCATTAAAATATGAAATATAAATGAAGGTAGTGTTTATGCGTACGTATGGTTTACCGTCTCCATGATCAGTGAATTTCATTTCTTATCCCCAAGTGTTATGTACTTTTATAAATACATATATATACATGATATATATGATATATATTATATATATTATATATAAATCATGAATATAATTCTTTAGATAATGTAATTTTGACCACAGGGACAACTTTTAATTAAAATAATTCCATTTTTTACTCAAGTTCCGAACATCGACAAAATGTCTGATATGAACTCAAATAATTAACTAATTGTTATAGAATGGTAATAAGTGATATAAAAGGAATAATTAACATGAATAATGTTCTTATGAAAGTATAAATTAACTTTACTTTGTTATTCTGGAATAACAATGAACATACAAGACAAGTTGGACTTGAGGTAAAGGGTTTCTTATCTCACTTTTAATTCCATGAGATTTCCATTGTTTGCCACTTATTTATTGAATGTGGTGTATTGTGCACTTCCATTTGATATATATTATCATTATTCTTTATATATTCATGTTATTATATGATTAATTTGTGAGTTATCAACTTTTGGTCATATGAATCGATTGATTACAACGTGGTAAGGGGTTTACATCTCACTTTTTATTCCCGTGAGATTCATTTTATATTTGCCACTATTTCCTTTTGTGTAGTGAATGCACTGCCCATGATTAAATTATTTGTGTAATATAATTTAATTTATGAGTAATGAAATATTCATTGTATGATCCTTCTTTCATCTGTTGTATGTTTCTTATGTTACCAAATCGGTAAGGGGTCTTTTTAACCCAATTTCTATTCCTTGGGTTAATCTTCTAAATCTTAATTATGTCATGCTATGATTATGTGTGGAATCACTTTTTATTTATTAATGTTGTAATTTTCACTCCCCTTTGTGTAGATATACTTTTAATGCACATAATCACTCCATTTATTAATCCTCGTGCCATTGATATGAACTAGATAAGGGTAATCATAACTCAATTTCCATTCATTGATTCAAACATTCCAGTCATTGGTTTTGTTTTAAAAAGAACATGTGTGAATGTCCTCTGATGGATTTACATTTAATGTCCAATCATATTTATTGTATTTATATTTTTCACACATTATTATGTAATTTATTTATCCTTAATCTAAGGATACAGTTTTTATAAGATATTTTGTCTCGATTTACATTCCATTGAGACATCATTGCTGTTATGCACCAATTCAATTTTATATGGTGTTAATACTATCCCTTGGAATTTTATATCAAGAATACCTTTATTTTCATGATATTTTAATGTTTTGATTAATTTTAATCCTCAATTATTTGTATTCAAGCGTCTCTCATTTGGTTGAGAACTCTTTAACTAAAATATCGTTTTAAATGTTTTAATGATTTAATATTCTAAATATTTCTCATTAATGTCCATGTTTTTAAAATGTTTTTAAGTATTTATTTATTTTTACATTAAGTTTTTAAAATTATTATTATTTTAAAAGCTTCAATGTGGTATGGGGAACTTTGATTCAAAAATCACTTTATTAAATGTTTTAAATGGATTTAAAAATTGTTTCATAAACCATTGATTATGTCAATATCCTTAAATTATATATTGTGATTGTAATATGGAAATGTTGTCATTCCTTTATTATTATTTTATTTTTTATGAATATTTTATGGTTGTTGGAAATTGTTTTTGTATATAGGTGTTTATGTGATAATCCTATGGTGGGTGAGCCCAAGATATCTCTCCAATGCATTAGGTAATTTGGCAGAGATAAACATTAATGTTTTCCGTAATAGATTTATGGAATATAACGTTATGGGTATTCCAACTTAACTCCCTTCGTAGTTTTGATAGCTATAATGTAAGTATGATATGGATGCCATAAGTTACCATTATGATTTATGATTTCCATGTGTTATTCATAAATCAGATGATTTCATAAGGTATGTTATGATTGAAAAGTATGGTTTCATTGATTTGTATTTATTGATGGACTAATGTTTTCCTTCCTTATTCTATAACTGTTACTGAGCTTTTTATGCTCATCCAAAGTTTTCTTGAAATGTTTTCTGTAGGAATTAAAGATGAATAGGGTCAAGGATGTGATCAAGGAAAAGCAATGTTATCTAAAACATGGAACTAGACATGTTTCTTTTTAAGATTTTTTATTTTATGAAAAATGTATACTGAGTAGTAGTGTCTACATGTAATATTCATGTTCTTATGTAATAGTTATGGCCTAATTCTCAAAAACTCTAAACCTGAAAATATACTCAATGTGAATTCTTGACATAATTCAATATTATGTAATGTTTAAGGCTAGGTCCTAATATATATTTCCTATAGAACCAAGATTTAGTCTTGTCGTTCGTTTAAATATTTGTGAAAAAAAATTCCATGATATACTTTAGTATAATTTTTTTTTATAAAAAATGATTATAAAAATAAATAAAACTGACTTGAAAAAAAACCAGAATGTATATAAGCAGTGGAGACCTCCTCTGATACTAAATGTGAGTATCAATATTACAAAAATGTTCCTCTGATACAAATTGTTGGATAAAAATATATATTTAGATATAAATATATAAGAAGGGTTTAATTTTATATTTAAAACATTCATTTTAAATCCTTCGTTTAAAATAATTTTAACTAATTGAATTCAAAAAAACATCTTTTCTATTAAAACAATAATTGAAATTGGCCTTTGGATCTAATGAATATCATTATCATATAGATATAAATATGTATTCCATAGATAATATTTAGAAACCAATCATATTCAACCTACAAATAGTATGTATCATAATCATAGTGTTTATGATGATCAATGTGAAACCAAATAAGGATTCCATCATAAAGCATATAAAATATTACTTAGTATTTAAATAACTGTAATCAAAAAAATTATAATTATAATGTAATAAAATTTAAAACAATTGGACCATATTTAAAGTGATAAAGATAAATGAAATTCCAATATAAAAATTAATTTAATCACTTTCTATTAGAAATTAAGTGAAAATTAAATTGAATAAAATTATTTTAACCCAAAATGAATGGTATCCAATAACCTTGGATAATTGACCCTTGATTTATACATTCAATAAATTATTTATTACCCACACAAGGGTAAGCCCTTGATACGATGATTTACTATAGTCTCTCTACCTATCCCTATCAGTCCTCGTTCATGAAGGTGATCAAGTCCTCTTTCTTCTTAGCCTCAGTAGCCCTCGACCAGAATCATGATCAATACCATTGTCTTCCTATCCATAGAATCTTTAAATTTTTAATCACAACAACCATTTTCAAACAAAGTAAAGTAAGATATTACTATTTAAAAGTATGTGGAACTAGAAGTTAAAAACTTCTAAAATTCAAAGATTTTACACGTTGAAATTTTTCCAGAAATCTCGCATAGTTTCAATCAATGATCGGTTTCCATCAAATGACCTAGTATTTATATTCATTCATCCCAATAGTCATCTTGATCTCCAATGGTTGGATTGTATCGATAATTATTAGAGGGACCTAGAAAACTGGTACTTCAATGATCATCTTGTAATTTAATGAACATATCATTTTATTTCATACTTATTTAAATGTATTCCATTACATTAAAAAATATTTACATATTCAGAAGTAAAATGGAGGTCAATTTGATGGATTTTTCAATATGATATATTTTTTAATCCGATGGATTATTTATATAATGTATTTATATTTTATTTTAATTTTAATAATGAGTGTTCATATGATGGTATCGATTCCATTATCAAATATGATTAAAACTTTTTCAGTACAAACACAATATAGTAGGACTTTTACAATTATTTTATAGGGTACTTCTGATAAAAATCAGATTAATGATCATTACGATAATTTAAATTTGGTTTCATGAAAGAATAAAAACAATTTTATGTATTATAGAATAATATTTTTTTCTATAAAAAATTGTAAAAATACTTTTTATAAAAAATTAATTGGATATTTTATTTTTAAAATTTTTTTTAGATTTCCAAAATAAATGTAATGGAAAAGTTAAAAAGATAATTTTCGAACAACATAATATTAACATATTACGTTATATATGATGAATCAAAATCTTTTTAACACATCACAAAATTATTGTTTTATAGTCAAATTTTTCTTCATCAGTCACTTTTTTATAGCAATGATCTAAATGACCCCCTATAATTATATAGGATCTTCCACCATGTATATATTTTCACATCGAAACAATGCCCTCCTATATGTAAAATTAGTTATTTTTTAATCCATATGAACTTTATATAATATTTTACCTATTTTAAGTGTATTTTAATAAACCCTTTTATCAATACGGTTTTCTATTAATTTAATTTTCAAATATCAAACCATTGATTTCTGAGTTTAAATTCAAATTACAAGATCACAAATTATTGAACAGAGTGAAGATGTAACCCCAGATATTTTATAGTATATTTATTTGAAATAAATTTAATATATTTAATATCTTGAAATTATTTAAATCTAAAGTCTTTTAAAAAGTATCATTGTGTTTGATAGAATATATGACATAGAACACCAAGCCCAGACAACCAATGATATATATTATTTAAATATGGCCATTACAATATAGTAGTTATAATTTGTAGGTATGGATAAGATATAAAACAAAATTTAATATGTATAAAGGTCCTAGTCAATATAAATTTATTTTAAAATTCATAATAAATCAGCACTAATATTTTAATAAACCTCTTTTATTCAATAAAATAAATAAATTTCTATCTAAAGTGATTTTATTGTTTTTTGTGAGAAAATATAGTAGTTTATTACTAAATCATACAGAAAATTTATTTTATAAAACTAAAACCATTTTTTATATTATAATAATGATATTATCATAGGTGACATTTTTTATTTTTTAGGAAATATTGATTTTTCAGTGAATAATGAATAATATAGGGTTTTTTGTATAAATGTCATTCATCTTTAATAAATTTAATAATTTTGATGTCACGTTATAATTTTAATTGGATATTTAACTAAACAAATTATTAATTAGTTATATTTCATTCAATTTATTTCATTTAAATCCACAATATATTTTATTTTAATATAAGTCTGTTTTTAGGCTTTAAAACACATTTTTATAAATACAATTTAAATGTTCATAATTTTTGTACATTTTTGCTAATTAAATTAAACCTAATTAAGAAATATTTAAATTTTATATATATATATATTACATAGATATATAAAATAATTTAACTCCATTTACTTATGATTACATGTCATATAGTTATTATAATATTGACTAATTCTTGAAAATGCATTTCTTATCCAATTGTTCAACATGTATATTGGTTTAATTTTAAAATATAATTTTACACATAATTTAATTAAATTTGTTAAAAATTTTCTATATTTACAATCAATATAATTTATTTATATAATATATTCATCTTTGAATAGGTTATAATGAATTAGAAAAACAATAAAAATCGGTTACTATGGTTAGTGTTAAAACTAATTTAACAAGGGTTAAACAAAAGGGTTAAATGGAAAAACATTATTAAATGAAATTTCTCATGAAAAATATTTTTTTTTTTAATCCTTATATCTCTTAAAATACAATAATTTTCAATTTGTTAGGCATGTGTCATGACACTAACTTATCATTATTGAATAGTTTTGGATATCTACAAGAATGTCACTCCTCCTGCCATAAAAAAGTAAACCCCCTATCCTCTCCTTTAAACACTATAAAAACCAATTGATTCATAAAAAACTAGCCAATATATCTCCCAATAATCCATATAAACATTTTAGTGGTGTTCTTATTCCCCAAATACCATCCCTATGGTCCTTAATAAGAGATCCAAGTGAAGTTCTTCAAACTGAAGAAAATTATCTTCACTATTCTCCTTCTTTTTAATTTTTCTTTTTTATACATTAAATTATTTATTAAATCATAAAATTTAATAACACAATTATATCCCATATTTTGTGATGTTATTATTTCTATTTCCAAATATTTATACATTTCCTCCTCCATCAAATGAGAAAAAATATATTGCACATGTGTATGGAAGACTATCGCCTAATCAAATAATGCAGTTTGTTTTATATCACCGAATCACACATATAATCATTATTATGGAAATATTTAATATATATAATTTATATTACAAGATAATAATTCATTAAATTTAATATAATATTCAATTACTGGCCTTTTTTCCAATTAATGGAATGATATCATCGCTCTTACATAGGTAAGGACTACACTCTTCACAAAACGATGGGACAAAACATTCTTGTCCAGAAATCAAGGATGGTTTTAAAAATGAATATGATAATTAAATTTTATTTTTATAAAATTAATATCATTTTTTTTATAATGTAAATATATCCAACACAAATGAGTGGTGATTTTTTTACACAACATGCTTGAAAAAAAAGGAAATTAATACCCAAAAAAATAAAAATAATAATATATTTCTAAAAAATGGGTGGTAAAAAGTTATAATATGATAATATATGATATTATAAAAAATGAATATGGTTATTATAGAAATTAATATCATGCTTGAAACTATTATACAGTAGGTTAAATAGAATTCAACCAAAAAGAGGTGTGAGGAATTGAACTTCATCTCAATATCAATTCATTCAAGAATATATTAATTTTATACACCTAATTTATTTATATGGTTTTATACATCCACATTTATTTATTATATGATTAATAATAAATAACTCATCTTATTTTATGTTTTAATTTCAATTCTTTCTCCAAAGTGTATTTGACTTTAAAATTACAAAGTTGTCAAGAATTACATAACTCAATTTCTTTTCATTGGGTTGCATTATATCGTATTTTATTTGATTGTATAACATTATGTGTTTAATGGATTATTTTTATATTATAATTTATTTAATCATTAATTATTTTTACTTAGAACTGGTACACATAATCAATTAATTTAATAATTATCACTTCCATTGCTAGATCGTTTTAAGGGTTTCTCATCCCAAGTTATCTTTTTTAGAAAATTTGTTATCATAGATGCATATATAATTTAATGACATGTAGATAATACCCTTGTATTTTTATAACATTAATCTCTTTATATTAATTATATTAAATTATTTATATTATGTCATTCTGTTCATGGGATCTACGATTCAATATTTACAAAAAATGTAAGATATTTATGTTTCAATGAAATTTTAATCTAGAGTTTTTATACATGAATTTCCATTAAAGGAAATTATTTGATCATTTCCTAACAAATAGATTTAATTTTATTATAGTTTTTTTAATTTATGATGTTTTCAACTAATATTTTTACTTTTCTCTCTTTGGTATTAAAATGATTGAAAATTTTATTAATAAAACATGACATTATTTCACTCGTCAGTCGGAATTCCTTTTTCATAAAAATACTATTTAAAAAAATCATACTATATTACTATTATTTTTTATTGTCATATTAGTCATAATTATCTTATGAAAAATTTGAATTTAATATTACTTATTTTATATGAAAGGTAATTTTGATTTTTCTGATAAATATATGAATGTGATTTTTTTATTATATTCTACATAAACATAATGTTCCCACCATCACGAACACTTATTAATTTTACGAATCATTTAATTTTTAGTATTATATTTTTAATTAACCTAAATTTCATTAAATTTTGGACACATAGTTATTATAAATTTATTTAGTGTTGTGTGGTTATTTTCCTTAATAAGGTTTTTAATGATCCTTTTATTGTATTTACATTCATAAATGACAATTTCCCATTAATTTACATAATCTCCACATGGGATACATTATAATGATACTATTCTAATTATTTCTCGGGATGTTTTATGATCGATTTGACCAAATATTGTATTTACATTCACATTTATGATTAATTTAGTATTCACTAACATTACCTTGAAATTATTGCTCTCATGTGATCAGTAGATATTATATTTCCCAAAAATATCATTTTTATTTATCATGTATATGATAATTACTTAAACCAAATATCATTTCAACATATGTTGTTTTATATTGAATGTTATATGATTTACTAGGGAAATATTGATATTCCATCTTCATTATTTAATGCATACATTTACTGATAATATATGTTGTTCTTGAATAAAATTAATCATTGTATTTATATGTAATGTGTTGTAAAATAATTGATGGGTGGAACATGAAATTATATACCACTCGATGCATTGGTAATCTTAAGAGGTAAATCAACAAGCTAGAATTAAATAAATTTTATCCATAATTTTAATATGACTTGTAAATGTTTTAGATGGTACAAATATCATGATGACAGATATCATTAAATATAATCTTAAGAATTTAATTAATTAAGAAATCATTTATTATTATCCATGATATAATGGAATTTATATTATCCATGGATGTAATTTTTTAACATTTTTTAGATTAAATGGAATGTGATTTTTAATATTTATTATTCCATATTTATTATGACTTATAAAATCATGATAGTCATGTTATTGATTAAATAGAATGTATTTTCAGATATTTACCTTATTATATTAATTATTATTTGTTTTTTATGCATTATTTATTGATTATGGATTATTTTTTATCTAAATCTTACTGAGTATTTTAGCTCACCATTATTTTTTTCATTCGCCGAGAAAAAAAATATGTAATCATTGAATTATTTCAAGGATGAAAAATTGTTACAATAACTATATTTTACTTAATTATTTAAAACATAATGTAAGACTCATGTAAATATATACTCTACCAATACAAAAAAAATCATCCCTTTGATATTTTATCACCTATATATAGTACTGATATAATAATGTTGAAACCATCCCTGAGCTACTATAGTTAGACCCATTAAAATATATTAATGATGTATATGGTATGTTGGTTGTATATGAGATGGGGGTGAATCATGAGAGCTATTTATAAAATTTTTATAAAGATATATCATTTGAATTCATTTATAAATATTAATTTTTGGATATAGAAATTATAAATTATTTCAGGGATGATATTTAATCTATTATAATAATTATGTTTACAATTTAATAATGAATATATGATGTAATTAGTCCTCTAGCTTACTCTTTTTGTTGAATGATTTCACACATTGATCCTTATAGTCCAAGTACATATTAAAAGAGAAATTTTGAATTAAATTATTAACAAATTATATTTCAACTACATGGAATTTGAATTTCAGAAATTAATGTTGTCAAAAGATTAAATGGAATTTGTTTTGTCTAAAATAATATTAGGATGTTGAGTGATATATATTTATTTCAACATATACTGTTTTTAACAGAAATGTGGAAAATTATAGGACAACATCATGGGAGAAATAAATTGTTTTTATGATGGTAATTATAAAAATGATTGAATTATAGACCGAAAATTTTAAATAAAAGTGTATGTAAAAGAGGTAAATATAAAAATAAAGAATAATAGGAAAATTATAGCATTCTTAAATGATTCATCATCTTATATTGATGAAATTGAAGAATATTTTTATTATATAAAAAATTATAGCATTCTTAAATGAGTCGTCATTTATGATCTTAATATTTCTATTAGAGATAATGTTTAGAAAATCATATCACATAAGTATGAATTTATATTATTGGAAATATTTATTGAATAATATTATTAAAATAATTATCATATAAAAATTATTATATTTGTAAAATTCATAGTTGATGTTTTATAAGCATGTATTGATCATGGTACTAAAACTTTTTAAAAATCGTTTAGTACTCAAAAAACATGTTGTATGGGTAAAAAATTTATTGGCTTTTTATGGAGAAATTTTATTGGTAAATCAAAATTGTTTTAAGAGAATGATGAAATAGGGGAAGAAAAAATCATCCCAACAATCTTGAACCTATAAAAAATTTAAGAGGTATTCATAATATAGTCGTTTATTGTGAAATTGTAGTAACCTAATATTTATATTGATTAAGTGTCAACATTTTTCTTTTCCTTATCACACTATGTTCTATTAGTGTGTGGTTAATAGTAGTTTAATATGAGATGTTGTTATTTGTTAATAAATGATTGTTGGAAGGTATTATTTTTTAAAAAAAATTAATCTATTATTACTACATTAATTACTAAAAACATTATTCCTAAATCATTATACTGTCTGATGAAAAAAAGGGAAAAATTATTTTGAAATTAAAATATAATTATTAAATTAAATTAAATATAATTCCATATAAAAATACCATATTTTGTGGTATAAAATATTTTTTATCTAATGGATTAAACTAAATAAAATCATAAGATATCAAACCATGCATGAAACCATTCTATAATTTTATAGATTTAATATAATAATTATAAAAATAAATTACTTAATTACATTTCTTTATAATAATTAATTAATATTATTTGGTAGATATTTTATAGTGGGTGTCAATATCATGTGATTTTAAATAAAAATAGTTTTAAATATATGAAGGGAAGTGTTGATGGAATGGTATGTTTTGTTATTATTTACTGTTAATGATTAATGTTTGTATAAATATCTATTTTAATTTTCAATAATATAAATTCAAATATATGTTATCATGATGGATTTCCTAAAATTTTCATCTACTAGATTTCAATATTGTGAACTGTGTATGAAATTGATACACAATCAAAAAAAATTATTATCAAACAAAATTTTGGGAATTATCTAATGAGAGGATTAAAAAAATGAAAATATGTATTATGTAGATAGAAAAAAATACTTATAACTTATCATTTTATTAATAAAATATATTTTGGCATTATATATTGGGATTTATTGATCAAAAAATATATAGAACTTCTTAAAACTCTCAGTTTCTATGAATATCCATGAATTTTTGTGTAATTAATAAAATAATATCAAGGCCAATAATAAATGAAATATGGTTAAAAATAAATGTGTTCCAATGAATAATATAGAATTATGATTGATTAATTTGATTCACATTGATGTTTATGTTCTAATATTTATTATTATACCCTCTAGTATGGGGTACTTCCCAATATTTTTAATTATTATTCTCTAATGTATTGAACCATGTTTAAAAGATTAATAACTAAGGTACTGAATTTTATAAAAAGGTTTCTATGAATGTAAGAACACAAAATTGGAAGAAATATAAAATTTTGATAATCAGATAAAAAATTAGATACATAACATGTCACTATAAAAATCAGATTAAAAATCATGGTATTTATCTTGATGTATCATTATTGGTAACTCCCCAATAAAATGGGGTAAATAAATGAATAAATCCACATAGTCAACATCATGGAATATTTATTATTGATTGATAGTATCGTCTCACATCACTACTATAATGAAACTATGAAAAGTGGGTTTATATATTTAGATTAAATTATTATTTGGATATGAGATATAGAATATTCCATATAAAATTTTTTATATATAAAAACTATATTTGATACATCATAGGGTTGTTGGATGGAAAGAAATTCCGTGAACTAGGAAATAAAGTAAAGAAAAATAAAATTACATAGTAGAGAAATTATTTTTTATAGGATAATCATAAAATAGTAAAATCTATATATAATTCAATAAAATATTTAGTAACATTTATATGTGTAGTGATATAATAGTTTTTAAGAATTAAAATAAACTGAAATGATTAATTTTTTCTTTGCAAAGGGTTTTTAGAAAGAATATTTAATTAAAAAATAATGTGTAGAGTCTGAAAATATTATAAATGGTGATCATTCTAAAATTTAATAAGTAGAAAATTATGTGAATATGTTATTGAACATTTCACTCAGTTGAGAAGGAATAGGGTTAAATATGGTTTTAGAAATATTTTTGGAGAACAATATATTGTAACTCAGACCTTGGGATTTAACAAATGGGTCACACTACACTATAATTAGAGATATATCCCCTTTCATTTGAAATAGGGTCAGTGAAAGAATTGTGGGTGAAAATATTAATTAATAATTAGACTATTTTTTTAAAAATAATATATTGGATCCTATTCTAATTATTTATAATATAATATATTTAATGTGGATTATTAAGAATAATCTAAATGAAAATGTGTGTGTAGTTTGGAGTGAAACATGCATCATTTGTCTGGGTAATTATTATATTGATGGGGTTGGTGGATAAGGATCATTTTCAACAGTGTAATGAATATATTATATCATAAAATTTCATGAATACTTTTATAAAAATTATAAATATTTTATATGGGGGTGAATACCATATTTATGAATAGATTCATTAATGAACATGAATTTACTGAACAAGAAAATTTATTTTTTATATGAAATAATGAATCAAATATGTGTAGACTAGATTATATGACCAAATATAAGCACCTTGTGCTTCATTTCCAAAACTAGATACTTTGTTTGGAATTTTTGGGATTCAAGAAATAATGGGTTGGTCCCAACCCTTATGTATATATTTCAAATGAGGAATAGGATTTGAATATTTTTTATATTGAACAAACAATATTTTGATTAAAAATAAGAAATTTAATTTATAAGTTTATTCAATAAATGTATTTAAAATTTGTGACATAATTAATTATAGAGTTGAACTATTTTCTAGGATTGGAAATATATCCAATGTAAGCACATTTATAAATATCATTAATGAATAATGAAAATGAATTTCTAATGAAATTATTATTGGAATAGTGAAATAATATTTTGAATCTAATAGTGTTAAGAAAAAATAATACATAAAGGAGGATAGTGAGAGTGTAGACTAATTGTTAAATTGATAAATCATAGATATCATACTTAATCCATGTTAATCATGGCCTAATATTTGTTATTCTATGTTAACAGAAACACATTTGTGGAGATTTAAAAATAAATAAAACTTATAAATAAGGACCCAAATTATTTTTTATATTTATGGAAATCCAATTTATGGTTTTATATTTAAAAATAGAAAAATGATCGATTTTTATCTTGTTTAGGGGTTAATAGGATAATAAAATTGTTCATTACAAATCAACAAGTGGTAGATAATTTAAATATTGAATAAATTTTTTTTGATATTTATAAAACAAATATAATTATTTTTCTATGAACATGGGATAGGTGGAGTATAACTTAGCCACTAAATCTGATACATTCCTTACATGGATAGAGTAGCATTTAGATGAAATTAGTGATGTGGTGAAAGAAATAATTTTTATTCAGTAATACATAAAAAAATTATTGAGATGAGTAAAATTTTAGTACATCACTATCATATGAATCATATATAGTTTTAATATATCATAAAAGTGTAGGGGAGAAAAAAATAGTGTATCAACAATTTTTTGGAATATAAAATTGGTTGTCTTGAGGTTCCCTAGAAGTGTACTCATAGGTTTGGTGATAAAAATAAATATTGTAAAAATGGAATTAAACCAAGGGATTTGAACAAATAAGAGCATAAATATTTTTCAACATTTTAATCATTACATTTAAAAGTAATTAAAAAAATTTAGAACCCAATATTTTATTATCATTGAGGACTGGGTGTATAATAAACATTTATTACAATACTTTTGACCATTTCTCTATAAAATAACCACACTAAGACCCTTCTAAACACTTCTTATGTTATATCCATGTCCATAACCATGTGAATGGAATTATAGGAAATTATTGATCTCATAATTTTTAAAATTAAGAGATATAAATATTTCAACTATGATTAAATCATAGGAATATGAGAGAAATTAATAATGGGAGAAATTTTCTATTAAAAATAACATAGAAAAATAATAGTTTCCCATAAGTCAGGATTGCATGAAATGTAATCTCAATGGAGAAAACATTTACTATAGAAAAATATTTTTAGGTAATAAAATGTACTATTTAGAATAATAACTAACATATGATATATAAATATTCCATGCATTTTAAAAATAGAATAGCAAGGAATTATAGTATAAACATAATCATAGGGAAACATTATATAGTATCTCAAGGATCAAAATCCTATGACCAATTACATGTTTCATAGTCATTACATTCTATAATAAATTTGTGATTCGAGAATCATTAGTCATGGGCAATTAGTGCCATTAGTAACACATTATATAGTCCATTTTAGACTATGTTATCGTAACTCTCAACACATTAGTGACCTAAGTATTATAACTCACGGATCATTAGTGACTCAAGTATCATAACATGCCACCCATTTTTATCTAATGAGATATAAAACCTAAACCAATGCATTGGAGTAAAAAATAATAACCCACCGATTAATATATTTAAAATATGTGTTCCATTAGATATCAATAAATTATCATATAATAATGTACTAAGGCAAAGAAAAATGTGTTTTTTAATATTTCAAAATGGTATCAAATAATATAGCCTTTACATCTAAATTATTTTATAAACATAATTTAATCATCCATGATAATTATTTAATAAGGTAATTTATATAGTTATTTTTTACAAATTACTCATTAATGATTTATAATTGGGAAATAATTATGATAATGGAAGAAACTATATGAAATGGGTTTTTTGGAAAACAATTCATAGCATTTTCATAGGAGATAGAACATAAAATTTCATTAAAAATCATTTCAAATAAATAAACATGATTTTTAATGATAATAATTTAAAAATATATCGAAAACATTTAGACTTAAGAATAATATAATGTTTTTCTAGAATAAATGTAGAGTATGGGATACAATATATAATCTTGAAAATATTTCTTTTATAATATAAAATGCCATTATTTTAAGCCACATCATAACAAGAATAAAAAGATTCATTTGAAATAGGTTAAATATAATCAAGAATATAATATGAGAAAATTGATATTTGGGATTCATAATACCAATTTAAAATCTTTTATGAAATAAAAAATATTGATGTGGATGGATAATATTATTTATAGTGGATGACAATTATTCTTATAAACATTGTAATATAATGGTAAATAAATTAATCTAGGAAGGTGTTTGGAATTAAAATTTTTAATTAAATTTGAATGAAATATAATTTAAAATAAAATAAAATATTTTTGTCGATGAAACTATTAATATATGAATTATGTACAAAGATAAGTATTATAACAAAATTATAGGCGGAATAAGTTGAATAAATACATTACAACTTCAGTATATCTTGAATCAAAAACTTGTGAATGATGGAATATGATATGTATGTTTTGTATCTCTATAATTAAATTAAATTTTGAATAAAATATCCATATTAATGAATATACACCAAAAAATGTAAATAAAATGGTGAATATGGCATATGTATCAATGATTGAAATGTGAGGATTGAAAACACCTAAAAACATTTATAAAATTTGATTCTAATATAATGAAAGAGATAACATGAAAATGAACATAATATAAAATGAATAATGAATGAATAATGAATGAATAATGATATAATTTTTTAGGAGGTTCTATATACACAATATAATCAAAAATATGTGTATAATACAAAATAAGTCTCACAGTATGATATTTGAGATGAAACACTTACCATTTACACATAAATTAGATGAAATAGATTTAAAATCCTATATAATAATCACAACAACATTAAAAATATATTTCAGGCATATTAATATATATTACAATATATACCTATAAATTATAATCATTTATAATTAGTTTATTGGCCAGTTATAATTTATATTCATCATTATATGTCATCAATTTTGATTGGTTCATCCATGTTTAAAAATGTCCATGATGATTCATGTTGATTGGTTACAGGTTCATTATTCCTAAATTATCCAAATTATAAGATGATATTGTATATAAATTATTATAACTTCTTAGTTTAATTTCAGGATAATTTTACTCACAATTCATGATAATGCAATCAGTGGAGATTTTGTCATCGATAATTTATCTATATCAATATATTACATTATAATTATAATGATTTTTTATTTTACCTTTCAAAAGAATTTTTATGAAATAAAATACCTCTAAATAATTTGTTTTTTCAAGAAATATATTTTAAAACTGTCCATGTATGGAGATAATTAAAATGAAACATGTCACTCAAAATAGGTGGTAGTCTCCACATATACACATAAGAGATTTTTAATTTTCATTGAACTTAAAAACATTAAAATTTGATTTATATTTTTAGATTCATGATATTTTTATAAATATAATATTTAGTCATTATATTCTCCAGTTTATCAAGACCTAGTACGTGGTTATGTAATATGAAAAACGACACATTCTGGAGGTGGTAGTATACAAGTATGACTGAATGGTATTTTCATTTTTATAATCAAGGGAAAATAGTATATAATTGTTATACCATTACCATAAAAAGAATTTTATTTATAATATATATGTAATTATATTTTAATAAGTAAAATATATTTAGGAGAAATAGATATAGAATGAAAAATGTTATAAAGTGATTATTACACATTTATAGATTTTGAATATTATCTTAGAGGGCCAATTAGAAATGGAGGATTTAGGGATTTTCCATGTTTCAAGGTTTTTTTAAATGTGGGATAGAAAATAGGGGAAATAAAAAATGGTAGAGGTTCAAGTTGAATTTGAATTTTATTTTATATATATGTGGTGGTGGAAGTCTCATTTTATAATGGAGCGTTGTTATATTTTTATATAAATATAAATGAATGGGTCACTATATAAGGAATGTGAATTCAAAATTTGGAAATAATTGAGATGGGATGAGTATCGGTTCATCCTCCTCTCACCTAATAATTTTGAGAAAATTTATGAGTTATTTTTTGATTTTTATCCAATGTTATACTTTCTGACCAAAATAAATTTTACTAAGAAAACTCTTTTACCCTTGATATGTAATATTAATTACCAAAAATAAAATTCAAATTATTAAATACTGTTATTATTTTCATTTATTATATTAAATTATTATTATTTTGTGAAAAAAAATAATTTTAATATTAGTTCACATAACTCATAAAGACATTTTTTAGAAAATTTGTATTTTAAATAATTAAAATAAGTTTACGATAAAAATAACAATTATTTTTTAATTTCCTAAAAAATTTATTATTTTATAGTTAATAAATTTCATGTTATGTGAATTTCAATAATTTCTTAAAAAAATCATCTTCATAATATTTAATTAAAATAAACTATGACAATAATTTTTATTTGAATAAAAATATACTTGAGTTCAAAAATGTTGAACATTATTATCGAAAACACAAAATGTAATAAAAAGATTAATAATATTAATTCATTAACTGATTAATATATTATATAATTTTTTTATTTTTTTAATATAATTATCATATTAAAAATGTTACATTATTGGTAAAAACTATGATTTTAATTACTCACCTAAAAAAGAAACCATTTAGAAAATTCCCATAAAATGTGTTAAAAACAATGTTAAAATAATGATTTCAATAATTAAGTTTATTTTAATAATTTGAAATTTGAAAATAAAAAAAATTACATTTTTAGTTAAAATAAAAAATATAATATAAAATAACATTTTATAGAAAGTTGACCCTATTAATAATTAATTTTATTTAATTTTATATAATATTAATATTTAGATATCTAAGTGTTATTATATTACTTCATATATTGAAATATTATCTTGATCACATTCTAAAAAAATGTTAATTTACTTTATATTACTTTAAATGTGTTCTTTCTAATAATATCATTTTTATATTTATATCACATCAGAACCAAATAATGAAATATAATATATTTAATTTATTAATTTATTTTTATTTACTAGAGAATTTAATACTTGTTGAAATATTACTTATAATCTTCATCTAATGGTTTGCATCACATTTTATATTAGTGTTTCTTGTAAAAAAAATCTGTTAAACATGGTACTTTTTTAAGGTAATATATACTAAATTTCAATTTCATTACATTCACCCCTTATAAAAAATCATTCCTCATTGTTTTAATAATAACTTATTAATTAAACAAAATAGCCAATGTTATGACTCGTGTTATAATAAGCAACTCACTATAATAGGTTGGACTATAAAACTAAATTTTCTTTTATAACAAGTAGTTATTGATAATCTCATCCATTTGTTTGAAATATGTAACCTTAGTTTTTGATAATACTTACAACTTTTTAGGGGAATAAAATTCTAATCATTATTTTCATTATCCTATTTACAACTAGATACTATAACCAAAATGGTTATAACAATATGTAGTAATACCAATGAAAATAAATATATGAATATGAAAATTTCATCCTTGATGTCTTCCCCGTAATCATCCACAATTCCACTGATGATACTTCTAGTTCAACTATTGTAAAATTAGATTGACCTGTAAATACTTTTGTTTGAAATTCATTTTTTATATTCACAATCCTATTATATTCACTAACCAGACTAGTTATATATTACATAATCAACCTCTAATCATATTGGTTACTAAATATAACATTGATTAACTATAGAAAATCCCACATGTGTGTCAAAAAAGTTGTATAGTTATGCCTATTTAAAATGAAAAATGTGAAGATCAAGATACTACCCAAATGGCCTTTTTAGGTTTACCACATCCTGTTATGTCGTTTTGAAAGTATGTTCCATTTTTATATATTTGTTATAGGGATTTAATTTCTAGGAAACCACATAATCACTTATTTAACAAATATTCATGATTTCATCCTATAATTTGACTTATAACTAGTGTTTTTGATAAATTAAACTCATTATAATCACCCAAAATTACTAAACAAAACATAAAAAATAGTTGAATATTTTAGAGATAGAAACACAGGTTCCCCAAACACATACTTCATGGTCTAGTAAAGAAAACACTTTCCTTCAAAATTGATTTGAAACATACTTTTATTACCTAATCTAATCATACAAAATTTAAATTAATTAAAAATTAAATTTCAAAATATATTAATATATTAGAACCAAATTATTATTATCTTTGAAAACTAGCTATATAATGGATTTATTTTAAAATAATCATGATTATTTCTACGTAATCAAACCACAGTCAAGCCCCTTCTATAATCCCCATAGGTTACAATCATAATAATATCCTATTGGATTGAAAATGTAACACCAAGAGTTTTTACAGACAATTTTTTTGAAAAAAATTAATTTTCATTTATATCTTGCGTTGTACTAATTGAAACAATCCTTTCACACTAAATCGGCTTGTCGTATGTTACACGCAATATCGAGTTGGTGTATGATACACACAACATTGAGTATAGATTTTGTTAAATGTATAGAAAAACTATGTTTGTATTATGTTATATGAAACACGAAAAGAATAATTCACTACACACAACACTGACTTGGCTTGCATTACACGCAAGAGTGACCTTCCTCATTAGTTTTTGTTTTATAAAATATCGAGTTTCAGTAAACAATGATATATTATTAAAATATTATTTTTTACAGGGATATAAACTAGACATAATAAATAGTATTAACCACATTTTTAATTTTATATAACATTAAAATTAATTTTATATATTTTCTATAACATGAAATAAGAACAAATTCAATTTTCCGAATAAAAGATGTATTTTTTAAAAAATGCATTTTTTCCGCCCTTTGATGGAACATCAAGTCCATATCTAGTTTTTAATATGTTTATGCATTATATTTGACAAAATTAAAAAAAATTAAGAAAGACATCAAAATTTACTTTGGTTGAATTTTTGGTATTTTTCTGAAAATATTTATATTTTAATGAATAATGAAAAATACTACATTTTAATTCAAAACTACCTATTCATATAATTTATTAATATAGTTAGATTATCTCTTCAATTGGTTATAAATTCTAATTGGATTGTTTTTTATCATCTAATTCAATGTTGTTCATTGTATGTAATTTCACATTTAAATTGCACATAAACACATGTCAATCATTTGATGGTTTTTGCATCATAAAAATCTGATTTCTGGTTTTTAAAATGAGAAATAATTTTAATTTAACTTCTTCCAATTATATGTTTTTTAATATATAAAAATGGATTCTATATTTGGAATCAGAAGCTCCAAATTATGTAAATATATCCCTTTTACTTTTGCATAATTGGAATAGAAACTATGGTAATTTTCATTTACCATAGTTAAAGGTAAATCAAGTAAATTAGTGTAACAAATAATATGATAATGATAATAAAATTATCCTAAAACCAACCAAAATCCCATTGTATGAATACAATTTTTCCCTTAGCATCTTTTTTTTTAAATATAGTCATTTAATTTCCACTTGACAATGAAAATGATATAGATATTAATAAAAACAGTGAAAGTAAAAAAAAAATCCAACTCACATTTCATATAAGTATAATAATTTTAATATAAATATAATTAGGTGAAATCATCAAAAATAAATATTCCATGGAAGTATAAAATAATTACCTATATAATGGTTATTTATTTTTAATTTTTAAGAAATAAATAATTACCTTAAAGTCTTATAATTTGATGATGTAAAAATTAATAAATTGATGAGAATCCAATAAAATAATTTTCATTAAAATCCTAATAATAATAAAAAGGCCCAAAAAATTCACCAAATATTATTGGTTGAGTATATATAGACCATTATCATACAAGGTTTGTGATAGTTACCATTTGGATCCTTATAGAATAGATTATGACATTAATATTATTTTATTTAAAGTAATCATATTCATGCTTTAACAAGTATAACATTTTTAATAATTGATTTTAAAGAAGATATATTATAATACATATATATTATCCTAAAATATATTAAATTTATATTCGTCTTAGTATTTTATTTATAATTTGTACTCAATAAATATGTATATTAAATAATTATAAAAAATAATTGTATAGTTATTTTATTAATAGAGATATCAAATAAATGTTATAAAAATATTAAAATAAATATATTTTCTATAATTAATATTTCCAATGAATTTTATAGATAACTAGGACCTCATAGTAATTTAATAAAATAGTTGGTTCTATGTTAACTTGTTGTCTTTATATTTTATAAAATCTATAAATTGAATATTGTCAAAATTGACACTGTTGATTGTCTAACAAAATAGTGTTTTATTATGTTATATAAAAATAATAAAACATTTTAAAAAATATATATTTATTATGATATAATCAAAAATGTTCTAAATTAATTATTTTTTATCTAATTGAAATCATATAAGTAAATATTTTACCCTTTTAATAGTGAAATATTTTTTACCCTAGTTAAAATGAAATAGAATAACTAAGTGTCAAATTGACAATACAAGGTTTTAATAAAAATATAAACTTGCATAGAATTTATTTTTTGATGATATTACAACCCTATATCATCTCATCTTTGATATTGGTACATTTTTGTGGATTTTTAGGGGGTTTTATTTTATAATAAATTTATATTTTTCAGGTTTTCAAAAGTTCCCCTCATCTCAATTATAAAAGGAAACATCCTCCCTTATCACTTAACTTCATTTTGAGACTTCAAGCTCAACCATTATCAGCCCATTTTCCTTACCAACATACCTAGATAATTTCTAGAGGTCCTGGTCTTCTTCAAAGACCATCTATAGTGCTCTAATAAGAGATTTAGTGGAGGCAGATCGAAGGAGAGGTAATATCATTTACCGATTCATTCAAACTTATTTCTTCTTCTACTTACACATTATGATTTTTATAATTATAAAGTAATAACTCCAGTAATACTTATATACTTAGATGTTATTTTTTTATGAACTAACAATATTCCACCTTTTAACCATCCTATAAAAAATGCAATCACCACGCGTGTGCATGTACGACTTACCGTATCCACGTTGTGGTGTAATCCATTTTCACCACCACATTACATGGATGGGTATAATGATGGAATTAAAAAATATATATATTATTAATATAAAATGATATTTATTTTTATATACTATATACCATCCAATTCAATACCATTCAACAATTATAGGAATGATATCATCGCTCATGCGTACACACAGCTTACCGTATCAACGGTTCGATGTGATTCGTTCTACGTAATATTCATTAATGCATGATTAGATAAATGAATTGAATGAATAAATATGATATATATTATAATAATACCATTTTTTAAATAATATAACAATAACTTTTAAAGTTGAATAAGATCATATCCGAAAAAACATGTATAAGAACATAAAGCAGTTAATACCAGAATAATGAGTAACAATGAAATGATACAAAAAAAGGATGAACATATGATCATAAATGTTAACATAAAAATTATTATGACTCTATAATAAATCAGTAACATTATTTAAATCATTGTACTAGTGTTTTGGATACATAAGAAACATATCGTACCTAATGTAAGAGATAAGTTTGCAATCTCTTTATTATCCGATATTGTTTATTTGTAAGTATTTACTTGGATATATTTATCATTCACATCCATGTTTCTTAAATTTATAATATTATTTTCATTATTCTACTATTTTTTAATTTCAATTATACCCATTGGTGAGTTTTTATTAAACTATATGGAAGTAATATTTCTTTTATTTTCCATATGAGGTATTTTTTTGACATTTCCAGCGAAAGTACAGAGATAATGTTTAATATCATATATGGAATAAATGTAATTTTACAATATCATGAAACCTTATTTACATTAATATTAACTTACATGTTTTCTTGTTTATTTTCAAAGAAATTATTTACTTTTGAAATTGTGTGGCATTTTGAAAAATGAAAACACTTTTGAAGAAGAAATAATATTTTTCTCAAGAATTAAGTTCAAGTGTTTTATCAAAATAATTTTCCTTCTATGATGAAAATAGGTTATGTTTTTATCCCTAATATTTCATTTATTTTATTATGTTTATTATGGAGTTATTTTTATGAAATTAATTTATTTAATATGTATTATGATGGAATGATGTTTATGAAACCCATTTTATTTCATAGGTTATTCAATGATGAATGATTTGTGTTTATATGGAACACATGTAAGAATGATTTCATTATTAGATGGTTGGGACCTATATCTCCCTCAAATGAGTTGGGTAAAGATTTATATCTCATTATATATAAATTAATTTAAGGAAAAGTAAATTTGTTTTAGTAATATAGGGTTGGAACAACAAGTAAATCTGGTTCTGTAATACATGGCTGGAACAACAAGTAAACTCAGTTCAGTAATGGATATTATCAAATGTTATGGACTTGGAAGAAGTGCCTTGGCTACTATGGAAATCATATTATGTGCTTAATTATAAATTTTATGTAAATAATATTTTTGTACGGTTAATGTTCCCTTATTATCTATGCCTCACATACTACTATGTTTTATTTCACGACTCCAGATTTTGATATTTAAACTTTATTTTCATGTTTTTATATTCTTATATTTATATTTTGTTTATGTTCTCAATTTTTAACCTTAATTATAATTTTATATCACCATTTTTATGTTTTCTTTTCCCTAGGATATAATGAAAGGTTTTAGGTAGTAAAAATAAATGGGAAAGTTCTTTGTAAGAGATGTTGAAAATATTTCACCAAGCTAGAACACTCTATTATATGTTTCCAAAGATACTAAACTAATATATTCTTTGGGTATCTATTTGTTTAATGTATTATATTTTACTAAAAATAAATATAATGTCCATTTATTTCAATTTTGTTTCTTTACAGTTGCTATCAGAGTGAAAGTTATGTTAACCTTTGGAAACTATGATGCGAAAACATTAGTGAGATCCGTATAGATATTTTTAAAGTATGTCTAGGGATGTCCCTAAGGGTAAGTCTAACTATAGGTTACAGTATTATAATTATGGTAATGAGCATGAATAACCTAGGATTAAACCTATGATGTTAGATATTGAAAGAAATCCCCCTTGATTATATCGTTTTCCTAGTATGATTTTCACCTCTAACACTATTCTTTTTGGGTTTTAGAAAATGGGTGGAAACATGGGGATTCATGTTAATTAATAATATGATAGACAATGGAATGATATTCATCATGAGAAACAAAATAAAATTTTATTTGAAAGGAAAAACATTATTATTATGGATAATTAGAAATTTCATAATATGATCAATAATATCAAATTTGGTGAGTATTCTGACCCAACTAATAAGTTAAATATGGAGTTTTATGGTGATCATAGAGGAAATAATGTTCAATTTTCCTCATGTAAATCATGTGGGAAGAGTAATATATGATAATGTTACAAAGGAACTAAAATATTCTTTGGGTGTGTAAAATAAGTACAGAATGCCAGTAATTGCAATGAAAAGGTCCAGTTAACATGGTGGATAATGATAATGGTGTTGCTGAGACATCAATGATGGTAAAATTATTTAAATTTTCATTGTATGGGAATTATGAAAATCGATTCCCTAAGGGAAAACATCATCAAGGGAATAAGAATAGTCATATGGGTAGTATTTATGTTGTTGATAATGAAGAGAATACAAATGATATATGAGATGAAAGGTGTGTTAAGGAATAAAATAATGAATCTCAGTCAATGTTTTAAGAAGATAGTGGAATTATTTCACATTTATCATGAAGAATGTTAAATAAATAATTTTATAGTACTATGGAATAAATAAACATGTAAGGATTGTTACAATTTTTTTTTCCTTATATATTTGAATGTATATGTTGAATGGTACTGGTAACCATGAAAAGTTATTCAGATTATTTTGGAAAACACATGATATGTGAATAATGGTGGAATAAGGATATAATGTGTTTTTTGATAGTATTAATGACCTCAGGACTGATATAAGTAAAAAAGTGATATCATGGTTTTAGTATATAGAATTTTTGGTATTTTTGGTGTGTGGAACGATTAAATTTTGACAGAATGAAATTTTTCACTAAGGATCTCCAGTAATTAATATTTTTACAATATTCCAATAGAATACATGATTAAGGTATTTAGATGTTTGGAATGTGACAACCATGAAATACCTTATGAGATATGGGAGATAAATGTTATGTTGATTTAGAACACCTCTGTCTAATGTTTTATATTTTTTTGTAAGGATTCTAATGTTATCCAAATATGAATAGTATATTTTTTCAGTTGATGTTTGATAGATTAATATATTATCTCACTATAGGTGGACTTATGCATATCCGACTACCTGTGATAACATTTTGTTGAGACAGATGGTATGACCTATCATTCTATCGCATGATCTTCTAACATTTCAAGAATGAAAATTTTAACATCATTTCTATAAATAATATATGAAGTGGATATTGTAGAATAAATGACCAATAGTGATATTTTACTGAAATAAATTAAGTATTTATTCTCATATTCTTCATATTTGGGGAAAGAATTTTGAAAACAAAAAATGTTATATTAGTACCTTCTTATCTGATGAATCAGATGGTCCCTTAAATCATCACATATTTATGGATTTTTTATTTTTAACTTTCTCCAACTATGTTCTCTATCACAATCCATATGAACATGATGGTTATATTTCACTTTGTATCTATGTTTTTACTTCCCACCTATGTTCTTCAATGTGGAAACCCAATGATTAGTTACTTTGGGTGTCACATACATGAATTATTTTAAATATATTTTTCATTTAACTTCTATTATTGCTTTTTCGTGGGGTTTTCCCATTCATTTTGGTGAAAATTATGGGTTTTCAAAATTTGGGACAAATCGTGAGCCCATTTCCAGATTTAAAAATAAAATTTATTTTTTTATAAATCCTTACATTTCAACATTTTACACTCATGACACTTCCTAATTGGCATACCCTAGTATATTAAAACCACCATATCCATATGAACCTCATAAGAATTCATAATCATGATGGATCTGGGTTTTTTGTTAAGGTAGTTGGCCATCTTGAAAGCCCATTTCCTGCTTTATATTTTTTGTTTAATTATTTAATATCTCATTCAATTTTAATGTTTTTTATATGATTACAACTCTCACCTAAGACCACTTAACAAAGGCGCTCCCCTATTCTCTTATCCCCATATTTGGAGCTCATATGCCTCGCGAATTTGGGAGAAACTTCTCTAGATTTCTCAAATCACCCAGATTTGAAAAGGTAATTTGATTCTTTCATAAATCCTTTATTTTTTTAGTCTTTTACCCCCATTATAATTCCTAAATTACCTCCTTAGACTTATTATAACCTCATTTTCATTTTTTGGCTATTTGGAAATTCATATACTAGTGTATTCGGGTCATTTTATTCAAGATTCCTTCAAGTAAGTGTTTCTCTCTCCATTTCCTTCCTTTTCCTTAGGGTTTTCTCCCTCTTTTATGAAGTTTTAATATTTCCATATGTTAGGGTTTGTACCTAGGGTTTTATTTTTTGTCTTTTTTATCAAATATTTTCATCTAGGGCTGTATTTATCTTCAATGAGGTGTGGCGGTGGTGCGGTTGATGTTTCTCACCAATATTTGGGGGTTTTGTCTCAAAAGGTAGGTGATTCCATGTGTAAGAAATTATTAATGAGTTAGTTTGATTAGTTTGTTAATTTATCATGTTTATAATCTGTTTTTTGTGGTGCGAAAACCATTTTTGATAGCATTATTAAATCATTTATTTTTAAGAAAACATTTTTTTAGTGTGTATTTTTCAAATGTAACTCTTGTGTTATTTCTTGCGGTAGTTTTAAAAAATGTGAAATGGATTTAATATTTTTTTAAATGGGATTTCAATTATGGCTTGGTGATTTTTTAGTGTAATGTGGTCTTCAAAAGGTGGTTTTGAATGGGTTTTATGGGTAAAACCATGATTCACCCCTTGAAAGTGTTTTATGAAAATGTTTGTTTTTCACATGTATATTTTGTGGTAGTATTTGAGTTAATTTTATATCACTTTATAATGGTTTAATAAATGTTTAAAGGGCTTACAATTCTGCTTTGGTAGGTTCTTGGTTTGATTTTTGCCTTGAAAGAGTGTTTTGAAATGTTTTTTGTGTGAAAAAAGTAGTTATACCCCTTGGAATTGTTTTGTGAAAATTGCAAATGTTTTATTTGGTTAAAAAATGTGGGAAAGGGTGTATATGTACTATTTGGGTGATTTTGTTCACCTAATATGGTTTTTTTAAAGTTAATGTGTTGATTTAAGATGTAAAACATTTTTATAATTTTTTATAAATTTTTGAAATGTTTTATCAAATGGCATGAGAGGTGTGAAACATGTTTGTGGGCTATATTGTGTTAGTGTGATGTGAAAATGAATTTTTTGATGAAATATGTATCATTTGATATTTGTGTGGTCTGTTATGTGAGTTGGACTATCTTTTAATGGTTTTATAAAATCATTTAATGGATTTGTGGAAGTGTTAAAGAAGTGTGAAAAGTGTTGTGGGATATTTTGGTGTGAGTATGAATTCAAAATGCATTTGAATGAAAAAGTGGAAAATGTGACTTGTGTGATATACATGGGGTATGTCTGGTGAATATGTGATGTGGATGTGGCATTTTTATGTGAAAATTATATTTCATGGCTTGCTAAAATTATTTGATCACAAGTGGGAAACTCGGGTATCTAGGTGGGTGGACACGTACTAGTATGCTAGTGATCCCATGGGGTTTGGCCTTAGTTTTGCATAGAAAGATTGATGATGAGAACCATAAAAAAACAACGATGATGATGTTTTTGTGGTACCACTAGGTTATGGGTATGATCCCTACCAGTGGCTCATGTGAATGAAAATGGATATTTTGATAGTTACTCTCACCAAGATACGAGGTACCTGGGACCCACAGTAATCAAGTGCCTATAAGTTATTTTTTATTGCTTGTGCTCATTGAATGATTTTTTATTACCATATTCATATGGTATGTTTGGTTAGAAATTTCAGTAGCTTTGGTGTTTTATTTTAAAGTGTTGATTCCTTAAAATATTCTACTTGGAAACTATTTATATTTAAAGTTGCATCCTTTAGAAATTTCAACTAGCATTTATTGTCTATTAAAACTTGAATACTTTTCATCTTTGAATGTTTATCGGAAGGAATCTCATAGTGGTGGTATCCTACTAGGATTTTACTCACACCATACATACACCTTTGGGTGTAAGTAGATTTTTTTATTTTTGTCACAGGTTTGGGTACAGATTTTGTGCCAATGGTTTGGGAACATCTTCTTGTGCCAAAAGTACAAGTTTTTAGCGGTCCTTTGGGATGTAATGTTGATGACATGGCTTGAGGGTGGTGCCACTTTCCATGAAGAGTTTCTTGGGCTTTCCTTTTTGGTTTTTTACCCTTTTAATGGTCCATAAACATTTTTTTAAATTGTGTCACTCAATTATGAAATATTGTAAAAGAGGGTTTGGTTTGAAAATATAGATTTGTTTTATTGGATTTGTTTATTGTTGTATGTTTATAAACATTGGTAAATCATTCCCAACCTTCATTTTATGTTACTCAAGAACTTTTTCCAGCCTGTGGGGATCGTGAATTCACTTCGATCCATGTTAAAGGTCAGGTTTGGTGCTGGTTTTGATCGCAACTAGATTCAGTTTGTGACATTGGGTAACTGTTATGTTTCCTTCTTTCCTTTTTAAAATGATTTTTAGTATTACTTTGTATGATGTGTGTTTCAATGAACGAAATATTTAAGTAGTAAACCTTTTATAACCTTGATGAATATAAAGGGAGAAATTCATTTTAAGGGGGGTATAATGTAACACCCTGAGTATTCATGGACCATTTTTTCAAATAAATTAAAATTTTCATTTATATATTTCACTATACTAAGTAAAACATTCATTTCAAACTAAACTGACTTGTCATATGTCACAAGAAACATCAAGTCGGCATACGATACAAACAACATTGTGTATAAATTTTGTTCAATGTATAAAAGAACTATGTTTGTATTATGTTATACATAACACCAAAGGAATCTTTTACTTCTTACCACACTTTCTCGGCTTTCGTTACATGCAAAAGAGACCTACCGCATTAGCTTATGTTGTATGCAGTACCGAGTTTCACTAAACAATGATATATTATTAAAATATTATTATTTTATGGGATATAAACTAGAAATTATGAATTTTATTAACAATATTATGAATGTTACTTATCATAAAAATTAATATTATGTATTTTCAATAACATGATATAAGAAAAAATTAATTTTTTCTGATAAAATAAGTATTTTTAAAAAAATGAAGTTTTTCCGCCTTTTGATGGTAAACCAATTTCAAATCAAATTTTTAATAACTTTATATATTATATTTGAAAAAATTAACAAATTCTCTAGAACCAAGACATCATAATTTACTTTAGTTGAATTTTTGGTATTTTTCTGAAAAAATCATATTTTAATGACTACTAAAAAATACTGCATTCTAATTCAAAACCGCATATTCATCTAAATTATTTATATAGTTATATTATTATTTTTAATTGGTTTTAAAGTTTAATTGGATTATGTTTTTAAAATTTAATCCAATTTTGGTCATTTGGATATTAATTTAACATTTACATTGGATATAAACACATGTCAATCTTTTGATAGTTTTTACTTATTAAAACCTCATTTTCATGTTTTGACAATGGGAATTGATTTTAAATTAATTTCTTCTATTTTTTTGAATTTAGAAAAATTTATCCAATATTTTTAATAATAAGGTCAAGATCATGTAAAGAAGTCCCTTTTATTTTTGCATATAGGAATAGTAACTACAATAAATTTTATTTACCATAATTAAAAGTAAACCTGGTTAATTAGTGTAACAAATAATCTAAAATGGACAATAAAATTAACCTAAAACCCAAAAAAATCCAATTATATGAATAAATTTATAACCTTAATATATTTTTTTAGAAAAAATTTCATTTAATGTCCATTTGATGAAAAAAAATGACATATTTATTAATAAAACCAATGAAAGTGAAAAAATCTGAAACTCATATTTCATAAAATTAAAATAATTTTAATATAGGGATAACCATGAGATGTCTTCAAAAAGAAATAGTTCATGAAAATAAAAGAAATTACATACATCATGGTAATTTATTTTTAATTTTTAGAAAATAAATAATTACTTTAATGTCTTATACTATGATGATGTAAAAATTAATTTATTGATGAGAAATCAATAAAACAATATTTACTAAAATCCTAATAAAAATACAAAGACCCAAAAACATGACCATAACCTATTGGTAAAGTTTATTTTGACCATAATCATCCAAGGTTCATTATAGTGACCATTTGGAGCCTTATTGAATAGATTATTACATTTATATTATTTTATTTAACATAATCATATTCATACTTTAACAAGTATAACATTTTTAATGTTTGATTTTATGGAATATAAATTATAATACATATATTATTTTAAAATATATTAAATTTATATTTATAATTTTATTTTATTTTTAATTTTCACTAAAAAAATATTAATATTAAATAATTACCCAAAATCATTGTGGTAATTATTTTATTAATGGAGATATCCAATAAATTTTATTAAAAATATTAAAATAAATATATTTTCAGATAATTAATATGTTCAGTGAATTTTATTAATAACCTTGACCTTATAGGAATATAATAAAATATTTTTTTTGAAGTTAACTTATTATATTTATATTTTTAAAAATCAATAAATTGAATGGTGTCAAATTTGACACTATTTATTGTTTATAAAAATAGAGTTTCATTCAATTATTTAAAAATCATTAAATATTTTTATCAAATATAGAATATTTATTATATGGTAAAAAAATTCAAAATTATTTATTTATGATCTAATTAACATCATATAAGAAATTATTTTACCTTTTTAATATTGAAATATTTGTTACTCTAGTTAAAATGAAATAGAATAACTTAGTGTTAAATTGAAATGATAATGTTTCAATGAACATATAAACTTGTCTAAAAAATTTTAGTTGATGATATGAAAATATTATATAATATCATATTCAAAATTGGGACATTTTGGACGTTTTTAAGTGGGTTTTATTTTATTATAAATTAATATTTTTGAGGATTCCAAAATATTACCCTCACCTCAATTATAAAAGGGAAATTCATTCCTCATCTTTTTACGTCAATATGAGACTTCAAGATATAAAATACACTTCAAATTTCTCTTAACAAATTATCTAGGTATATTAAATAGGTCCTATTATTCATTGAATACCAACTCTAGTTCTCTATGAGAAGATTTAGAGTATGCACATCGAAGAAAATGTAACATTATTTACTGATTAATTCGAATTTATTTCTTCTTCTACTTCCACCTCCTGATTTGTTTCATTATAAATTAATAACTCTATTAGTAATTATAGAATATAAGGTTATTATAATTATGAAACAACCATGTTACACCTTCTAACCATCCTTTGAAAAATGAAATCACCACGCATGCGTACGTACGACTTACTGTCACCACACAATGGTGTAATCCGTTTTTCACTACCACCTTATATGGATGGGTATAATAATGGAATAAATAAATATATAAATTATTATATAAAATTATATATTTTTTATATACTATACACCATCCACTTCAATACCATTAAAAAATAATGGGAACGATATCATCGATGGTGCGTACGTATTGCTTACCGAATCCACCGTGCGATGTGATTCATTCTACATAATATTTATTAAAAATGATTATATAAATGAATTGAATGAATAAATATGATATATATTATACTAATATGATGATGTAAATTATTTAATTATAACCTAAAAAGTGGAATAATATCTTATCCAACAAAACATGCATAATAACATAAAGCTGTTATTGCCGGAATAATGAGTAACAATGAAATTTTACTAAAAATTCATGAAAATATGATCATAAATATTATCAAAAAAATTATTATGACTCTAGAATAAATCATTAAATTTATTTAAATAATTATATAGGAGGATTAGATACATACGAAGCATATCATACATAAGGTTAGGGATAATTTGGTAATCTCATTATTATTCAAGATTATTTATTTGTAAGTGTTTACCAGGGTATATTTATCATTCATATCCATTTTTCATAAATATATAACATTATTTCTATTATTATACTATTTTTAAGTCAATTTTACCCATTAGTGAATTTTTATTAAAAAATTTTGAATAAATCCTTCTTTTATTATTCATATGATGTATTTTTTGACTTCTCCGACAAAATTACGATGAGATAGTTTTTTTAACTTAAACATTATGAATGTATTTTTACGGTTTCATGTAAACTTATTTACTTTAAGATTACATTAAAAAAATTTCAGTTTATTTCTATATAAATTCATTTCTTTTAAAATTGTGTGGTGTTTTGAGAAAAGAAAACACTTTTAAATAAGAAAGGATATTTTCCTTAATATTTAAGTTCAAGTGTTTTATCAAAATTATTTTCCATATAATATAGGGTTATGATTCCATACCTATTATTAATTAGATTATATTATGTTTATTATGGAATTATTTTTATGATATCTATTTATTTAATATGGATTATGATAGAATTATGTTTAAGAAACCCATTTTAATTCATGGGTTATGCTATAATGATTAATTTATATTTTTGTAAAACATGTAAAAATGATTTCATTATGAGAAGGGTGGGACATATATATCTCTCCAATGTATAGGAAATTGATTTATCACTCATGATATAGACATTGCTTGAATGGAAAATAAATCAAGTTTAGTAAAATAGGACTAGAATGGAAATTATATCTAGTTCAGTAATACAAGGTTGGAATGGCAAGTAAACCTGGTTCAGTAATAGACTTTTTCCACTATGATGGACTTGGAAGAAATGCCTTGGATGATATTGAAATCATATTATTTTCTTAGTTAAATTTTTTATTCCAATTCTATTTTATCATGGTAAATGCTCCTTTATGATCTATACCTTACATTCCGCTATGATTTATTTCTTGACTCAAGATTTTGATATTTAGACTTTATTTTCTTGTTTTTATATTATTATGTTTATGGTTTGTTTTATGCTCACAATGTTTACCCTTATTGAGAATTTCAGCTCACCCTTTTTATGTTTTATTTTCCTTGGGATATAAAGAATGGTTTTAGGTAGGAAAACTAATGGGTAAGATCTTTATTTGAGATTTTGAAAATCATTCACCAAGCTAGAAGAATGTGTTATGGGATTCCAATGACACTAAACTAATACAGTCTTTGGGATTATATTTGTGTAATGTATTATGTATTTCACAAAAACAAATCTAATGTCCAAAGACATAAATCTTGGGTCTTTGTATAAAAATAATAAATGGGATAGATCAAGCACTATGTATGATAAAACATGTCAACATGTCACTAATTTTAAGATCCTAAACAAACATGAAGGCATGAGCATTAGAAAAAATATATCACTATGGAGAACATAGGACATTATGTTTTTTCTATATGTCGCGATTTTATGACATGTAATCTGAAATGGAAAATCATATACCACTGAATAAGTGTGTGAGATATTAAAAATTAACCATAGATAAAAAATTGTAATATCACCTAGAAATATAAAATGATAGGATAACAAGAAATTATGGTACATACATAGTGGATGGAATTAATTAAATAGTGGATCAGTCATTAAAATCCTAATATGCATTACATTGTGGATCTTCTATTGGTTTGTAAGACCAAATATTGATTATGGGTTATAAATCATTACTAATATTGACATGATTATCATATAATAATTTCCATTTAAGAGATATTTATCATTAATGAATAAATTTGAAATAAATTTAGGACTCCACTAGATAATATCTATAAATTTTTGTAACTTATAATATCAATCAATCATCGTATCATGAAGAAACAATTAAATGGAAGTTAATTTCATTATATTTAAAAATATCATAACACAAAATTTCATGGAGAATTAAATTAGTTTATAAATATAATTCAATAACCAAAAAGTATTCATTTAAAATGGAATATAATTGTTTATTCATAAAACAATACTCCAATGTGATAGATATTTTATAGATAAACAAGGTAATGTATGAGAAAACATGAATAGAGTTGTTAGAAAACATTTCATAACATATTCTTAAGGAAATAAACTATGAATATCTCTCAATAATTATTTCCAAGAATGTATCAAGAATGACATTAAAAATTTAAATTTTAAAATAAATATTATTAATAAATACTTGAAAAATATTATAATTGTGTAGGGGGAGATAAAATACATTATCACTAATGGATAATCCTTTTCAAATTTTTAAAATACCTCAATTGATATCCAATTTAAAAAATTTATAATTAAACATTATTTTCAGAGGTGGTAAAGAGTAATAATATCAAGGTTAAATTTTTAAATTTGGTTTCATAATATTAATGGAATAAATTTGATTAAATAATGAATATTATTATGGATTATAAATAGTCTATAAGGAGGAAAATAACTATTCTTACCCAATGTATACATTTATGATAACGAAATTTCACAAGGAATATGTTTGGAATTATAATATTGAATTTACACAAATATAAAAGGAATGTAACAAATTTAAAAAATTATTTTTTGATAATTTAAACAAATAAAAATATATTAATTTAGGTATATTATATCTCAATGAAATGATTTTTTAGTTAACAACTTCCATTACAATATTATAATCCCTTAAATCAATAACCCATATAATATAAAACCTTATATATATTTGTTTAAATCTATTGTGTTTCATTAAGGTATAATAACTGTATATATAGGTATCATATAGACCAAAAATTATAATTTGTTTTATATGTCATATGTGTCAATGAATGAAATGTTATAAGGAAAAGAAAAAATTGATTTTTATAAAACTTGATTCAAAATATGTTCAAAGAGATAATGTGAATTTGAACATTAAATTCCATGAATATAGAAATTATTTGGATAGAATAATTTGATGATTTAGAATATAAACTATATATATAAATACATGCATGATACAACACATATATGAAATAATTAAATTTAGTGTGAATACTTACTATTTTTCTTTTGATTCTTACAAAATATATTTATAGTCTAATATAATAAATAGAACCATTTAGATAAAATATATCATAAAATTATTAATATCTATTAATCAATATTATATTTAATTATAATCTTAAATTATATATTTATTATTTATTATAATTTTTTTTCATCATTTCATGTTAGTGATTTTGATTATTTTACGTATGCTTCAAAATATAAATGTTGATCACCATTCATTTATACAATCATAAATATTGCAAGATAATACTTTTTACAAGAAAATTTTTTGTATAATTATTTAAAATGTTCTAATTTTATTCCTTGATTGCTTCAATAACGATTCTAGAAAATGGATTCAATGACTAATTTGTCTCATGCAATTTACAAATATCAAAATATTTCTTTATAAATATGAATAACTTCAGTGTTATAAATTTAAAACCATATTGATAACATATATTAATCCCTATTTTCAAATATATTCATAAAATATATTTTAGAACCCCCAATGTATGGAGATGATGAAGAATAAAACATGTTTCCCCATTTAGGTGGCAGTCCATACATATACATGGATGACATCATTCTTCTCATATAAAGGTAAGAAGTAATAAATTAATTTAACTTTTTAAAATATTAATATTGTAATATATATCATATTTATTCACTAGAGGAACACTTTTAGACAACCATGGATGGGGGTTTAGAAAAATAAATTTCAATATCCTATGCAATCGTTAGACTACACATACGAATGAGTGACGTTTCCATCTTTTTAAGGAGGTTAAAAGTGTGTATAATTATTATAAAATTAGAAAAATAAAAGTTAAGTCAATTAATAGCACATATGTTATTATATTAAATTTGGTAAAATATATTTGGAGTAATGAAATTGAGAGTAAGAAAATAAATATTTAATTATTGATCATGTTGAGAATCGGATCCTTATCATAGAAATTCTCTTAGAAATGAAGGATATAAAAAAAATTTGTGGATAAATGGGATTAAAAATGTGGGTTATGGATTTAGGGTAATTAAAAATAGTGGATTATCAAGATTATTTTAAATTTTACAGTGTTTGTAAATGGGGTGGTCGAAGTATACATTTTTGAGGGAGGGGAGAGTAATTTCTATTATTATATAATATGGAATGTCACTATTAAAGGAATGTGTTTCAAAAAGTGTAAATTTATTGATCGGAGAAGATTTTGGATAATACACATGTTAATAACTCATTTTGAGATAGAATTTTTGTAACACCATATGATTTTCAAAATAGAAACATCATGTTCAAATGACGATTTGACACACAACACTAATCTTATAAGATAATATAAAATCATGAGATAATACAATACACTAATTTTTAAATAAATTCATTCTTTTGATAGATTTTGATGCATGCAACCCTGGGTTTAAACCAAATATGATACTCTGTTAAAATATTAATATTTAAACATGACCATTATATCCTAGTCATTATGTGGGAAGGTATAATTGTACTAAATAATTTATAAATATTTTATGGATTACAAATGTATATAATAAATTAAATATTTATCTATAGGTTATAAATAAAATATGATTCATTTGAGAGTAAAATAATTGTATTTTAAAAACAATATTTTTCTAAAAGGAAAATTAGTCATGTTTTTCAAACATAATTTAAAATTACTCTTTACCATGTCAATAAAATTAATTTTTTAATTATTAATTTCTAAATTATCTTAAGGTTATTTTTTTGGGATTTTTCTAAAATGTTTCAGTTTTTGATTTATAAATAAAAATATTGATTTTACATAAATTTTCATCTTCCATTAAATTATTTTGAAAGTTGAATTTAAATTAAATTTTTGTTAAAAACAATTGTTCAATTATATTAAATATTATCTAAATTGTATCATATGAATAAATTTCATATTGAATTATAATATTAAAATATTTTATACTTATGAGAATTTTTGCTATAAAACCCTTTATTTTTTCACATATGTGTTGTAATTAAAATTTGAATTATACTAATTTTGTGAAATTAATTTTTAAAAATGGTTTATATATTTGAAATCAGAAGATATCAAATTATTCAACAATTTAAACATAAATTTTGGTCAAAATAAATATTGAAACAAGAAAAAATTATTTTCAGCGGTTATGGTAAAAATAGGTTTACTGTGTCATTAGACTAGGATGATCATGGTAAAAATGACCTCAAAATTATCACAATATTATTGAATGACCATATTAACACATAATACAATCTAAAAAATATCCTAATGTTATTTTTAACTTTTAAATGTGAATTACTATATCATTTTTCATTCTTTTGGTAAATTTCCATGAAATTTATTAGAGGGTTCCCCTTACCCATATACAAAAGGGAACTCAATCCACTCACTTATTCACACACATCCGACCCTTTGTATAACTAAAACATATAAATATCTCTACCAAACATCCTTATATATATTATGTAGAATATTTTCCTACCAAAATGTCATACCTAGTGTCTATAAGAGGATATCCATATGAGGTTTCTCTTAAAGATGGTAATTATATTACAAAATTCCCCTATTTGTCACGACCCGTCCTCGGGGCCCGTGTCGTGACTACCCTAAGCCCGCCTCCCATAGGCCAGGGGCTGGCGACTAGCACCAAAGGCGTATATCATGGAAAAAGGGGAGGCATTGCCTTTATATAAGAAAACAAACACCATAGAGTACACAAGCTGAAGTAAACTCTAAGTAAACAGAGTCCAAGAGTAAGTGATGGAAAGTAAAGGGGCTAGAATACAAACCCAACAGAAAGTAAAGTACAACTAAAAAAGAAAGAACAGCAGCAGAAAATTAAAGCAGCAACACCGAGCCATCCACTGGAAATCCCACCTGAAGGGTGGGTAGAGATAGTCTCCTCAGCTTCTCGGCTCCATCCGTCCGCTCTGTGTACGTATCGTCCGGTGATCCACCTCCAGGTACCATCCAGCTCCACGAGTCTCCACTCGATCAGCATTGTCTGTCGTCTGCATCTAACACAACGTAGTGCAGGCGTAGCCCATGCAGGGGTGAGTATATGATACTCAATAGGGACCCTGAGACCCGAAGGTCTCTCAGAATCCACGAAGGATAAGCCACAAAGGGAAGATACAATCACGAAGTATCAACAACACTACTTAGGTATATGCTCAAACATATACCTAAGTCATCTATTACAGTTCGGCTCCAGCTCCGAGCCCAAGTACAATCCAGTCCACAAAGGAAAGCACAACCCAATCCACAAAGGAAAGCAATTCAACCACATCGATGATAATGATTGAGAATCAAAACTCAACTCACATAGGTATACACTTAGTAATGTGATAGAGATGATCAGATGTAGCCACTGATTCATCTAAGCTGTCAGACCCGCATAGGATACAAGACCAGCTAAGCTGTCGGACACACACAGGATACAAGACCAGCTACTCTGCCGGACCCACACAGGATACAAGTATAGATTCAAATACTTCCGGACCCACATAGGATACAATAACAGTAGTCATCGTCGTCAAACCCACGGAGGATTCCAGTACGGTCGTCGTTGCTGTCGAACCCACGGAGGATTCCAGTACAGAAGTCGATGCGGCCGCAGCCAGCTCTAGGGTTCCCGCACACATCATGCTCGATTCTGGGAGGGTCCTCTCCACAAACCAAGAGGTTAGATACATCAACTGTCACTAAGTTCATATTTGATGTATTAAAAAGTTCCTTCTCGTCAATAGGAACTCAACGCGACAGACGGTGCGTTAATCGGACGCACAGTCTGAGAGTTATTGGCTTTTTCGTCCTAGGGGCCCGGTTGGTTTTTAAGTTAAAACCAACCCGTCCATACTCCAGCTATGTCCAAACCTCAAGCGGAGTAAGACAAAAGAACCATATCACTAAGAGGAATCCAACGAAGTTGACGTCACGTCAATCGGACGTCCGGAGCTTAAGTTATAAGTGTTTCCGCTCCGAGGGCCCGGTTGGTTTTGTGTTTGAACCAACCTGTATATACCCAAAGCTCTCTGAAACCCTGAGTGTAATATACCTAAATGACTGTCTCGATCCAAGGATCAGAACACAACTGACGGTGCATCAATCGGAGGTCAGCAGCCCAAGATATGGGAAAATGACTGAAAACAGTCCGAAATGGGGGGTCAGCCCCCCCCCCCCCCCAAGGTCGGCCCAAACCGGGTCGACCCGACCCGAGTCCGGGTCCGACCCGGCCCGGCTAGGCGCGGCCCGACCCGGTCCGTGCGACCCGCCCCGGCCCGGCCAGGGGGGTGCACTGGCTCGGCCAGCGGGCCGAGCAGGGGGGGGACGCGTTTCCCCCCCTTTGCGTTCCATGGGCGCGGCGGGCGTCGCGTTCTCCTCCTCCGGATCCCGCGCGGCCACAGGATCCGGCCGCCTGCTGTCGCGGCTTCAGCCGTGGCGGTTCCTCTTGGCGGTGTACCGGCAGCGACTTCTGCGGACCACTGGACGCGCTCTGGTGGTCCGATTTTCCCACCGTCTGCGCCTGCGGCTCTCCCGGGACCCGTACTTTACTGAAAAGGCCTCCAATCATTATTCCAGTCCCATTTTGTCATTTCCAAACACTCCACACATCAATAACATAAAAACTGTGGGTTCAGACTTGTTCGTTGGTCCGCACCTACCGCGTTAGTGGTTTGAAACAACTCCCAACAATTCCCTGCAATAATAATCTCAACCCGCAAATAATAGTTCGCGGATCAAATTGATAATGAGTTGATCCGCGTTCATGTTTTAGAGGGAGAAATAACATGGGAGTATTATCATTCTCAAAAATAAACCCCTACCTATTAGTGGTTCGTTGTCGTGCGTTCGTCCTCAAGGGGGGTTAAGGCGCCGGCGTCACTTTCCGGCTTCGATATTCGAAAGGCGTCGAGGAAGAAGAGGTTTTTTCAGCATTCTTCATTCTTTGCTGGGGTGGAAGTCCATCAAAGGTTTGCCAGAGAATCCTCCAATTTCTTTCTCCACATATCCTCGATGTGCCAAAATATATAAAGGAGCTCCTCGCATTGTTTCCATAATGGTGTCATTAAAGCATCGTTATGCTATGAGTTTAATGAACCATTAATGAGCCTCATTGATGTGCATCATCATCACCCTGTTGCTGCCACGCCACCCAAAAAGGGGGAAGGAAAAATAAAATAATTCCTTTAAATTATTTTATTATTTTTCTAAAAAGGTCTGAAAAATAACTTTTTCTCTCGGCCCTTGCCGGCCGAAGTTAAGCTTCGCCTAAGCGAATCCCGGCACTGTGAATTCATCGATGCCCTTGGATTTTAATTTCGAGCACCGGTTTAAAAGTTTGAAAAAACCACTCGTTCATTCATTGAACGTACCGGAGCTAAACTTCGAAAATTGATTTCGGGCACACCGATCCTCAGAATCAAGCGCCGTCAGAAATTGTGTACTCGTAAAATCCCAAAGTATTAAAAAAATCCTTGAAAATTACAGGTCTTTACATTACTCCCACCTCAGGGATTTACGTCCCCGTAAAGCTACATCATAAACTAGGGAAACAAATGAGTGTACTGAGCATGCATCTGAGCCTCCCGCTCCCATGTGCTCTCCTAGAGGTTCACATGCTGCCACCTGATGCGCACCAGAGGAATCGACCATCCACGTAGGACCCACTCCTGTCAATCCTTGATTTCCACCGGGACCTCCACAAAAGTCGCCTCGTCATCGATGTCCAGCTCCCCATGATCGATGATATGCGTCTGTTCGTGCACGTATCTCCTCAACTGAGATACGCGGAAGACGTCGTGCACTCGGTGCAACTGAGGTGGAAGAGCCAGCTGATAAGCCACCTCACCTATCCTGTTGAGAACCTGGAATGGTCCGATGAAGTGCGGAGATAACTTTCCTCCCCAGTCAAATCTTTGTAATCCACGTCAAGGTGAGACCCGTAAGAAAACATGGTTGCCATCCTCGAACTCCAGTGGTCTACGCCTCCTATCAGTATAGGACTTCTGTCGGCTCTGAGAAGTCCTCATCTTCTCCTGGATGATCTGCACCTTCTCTGTCATGGCCTAGACCATCTCTGGTCCTATAAGTGCTGACTCCCCAGGGTCTGTCCAGCATAGAGGTGATCTGCAAGGTCGGTCGTACAGTGCCTCGTAAGGTTCCATCTCGATGGTGGAGTGGTAGCTGTTGTTGTACGCAAACTCTGCCAAGGGTAGGTGATCCTCCCAGCTATGACCAAAGTAAAGGACACATGCACGGAGAATTTCCTCGAGAGTCTGAATGGTTATCTCCGTCTGTCCATCCGTCTGAGGGTGAAAGGTTGTGCTCAGACGTAGCTGCGTCCTAAAGGCCTCCTGCAACCCCTTCCAAAGCCAGGACGTAAAGCAAGTATCTTGATCGGAGACGATAGATGATGGAACACCATGAAGCCGTACGATCTACTGAACGTAGAGGCATCCCAATCTCTCCATTGAACCCTGCTCTCTGATAGGTAAGAAGTGGGCCGACTTGGTGAGTTGGTCTACAATCACCCAAATGGAGTCGTGTCCTCTGGAAGTACGTGGAAGCCCCGTCACGAAATCCATGGATATCCCATCCCACTTCCACTCCAGGACCCTTAAGGGTTGTACCAAGCCTGCAGGTACCTGGTGCTCTACCTTCACTTGTTGACAAGTGAGGCATCGAGAAATGAATCATGCCACAGCCTTCTTCATACCCAACCACCAGTACTGACATCTGAGGTCCTGATACATCTTCGCTACTCCAGGATGTACCGCTAGAGGGGAAGTGTGGAACTCCCTCAGCACATCCTCCTGTAGTGTAACTGGTACCATGGTACGTCCCCTGAAAAGGATGACGTGCTCTCCTCCTACAGAAAATCCATCAGGTGCCTGTCCTGAGGATATCTGTGCACGTCGCGTCTCACAGTCCATGTCCCCACGTTGTGCCTCTCTAACCATCTGAAGTAGTGGAGGAGTGACTGTGAGGGACTGAATATATGTTTCCCCATCTCTATCCATGAAGGATATCTGCAAAGCGGCTAACTGCTCTGTTATCTCTCCAAGTAGCTGAATTCCTGATCTTCTGCTGAGAGCATCAGTCACAACATTCTCCTTCCTAGGAGTATAGAAAATCTCAAAGTCATAATCCTAGAGGAACTTGATCCATCTCCGTTGTCTCTGGTTCAGATCCTTTGTGAGAAGGTATACCTGAGAATCTGGTGGTCAGAGTAGACTGTAAAGCACTCGCCCATCAGATAGTGTCGCCACATCTTCAGGGTGAAGACCACTACTGCTAACTCCAGGTCATGGGTGGCATAGTTCTGCTCGTGCGGCCTCAGTTTCCATGAACCGTAAGCTATCACTACTCTCTCCTACATCAATAAACACCCGAGTATAATCCCTGATGTGTTGTAGTAAACTATGTACCCTACGCCCTCCTCTGGCAGCCTCAAGATGGGCGCACTGGTCAATCTCCGCCTTAGCTCCTGGAAGCTCTGCTGACATCTGTCTGACCACACGAAGGGTTTCCCCTTCTTTGTCAAAGCTATAAGCGGTGATGCAACTTGAGATAAGTCTGGCACAAATCTCCGATAGTACCCAGCCAGACCTAGGAAACTTTTCACCTCCGTCACGCTCCTGGGTGGCTCCCAAGCAAGTACCTCCTCGACCTTCACGGGATCTACTGCAACTCCTGCCTCAAAGATGACGTACCCTAAGAAACGGACCTCTCGAATCCAGAACTGGAACTTTGAGAGCTTACCATAAAGCTGGTGCTCTCGAAGTGTATCTAGTACAACCCGTAAGGGGTAGGCGTGCTCCTCCTCAGTCATCGAGTAAATCAGTATGTCTTCAATGAAGACTACGACAAACCGATCGAGGTAGGGCTAGAAAATCCTGTTCATGAGACTCATGAACACTGCTGGAGAATTTTTCACACTAAAGGGCATGACCAACAACTCATAGTATCCATACCGACACCTGAAGGCCGTCTTCTGTACATCCTCGTCCCGAACTCAGAGCTGATGATAGCCTGACCTGAGGTCTATCTTCGAGAACCAACGTGCTCCCTTGAGCTGATCAAAGAGTTTGTCAATCCTTAGAAGATGATACTTGTTCCTCATGGTCACCTAGTTCAGGAGACGGTAATCGACACACAATCACAAACCCTCGTCTGCCTTCTTGGCAAATAGGACCGGAGAAGCCCAGGGTGAAACACTAGGTCGGATAAATCACTTGCCCTGCAAGTCCTCCAACTGTACCTGTAGCTCTCGAAGTTCATCGGGAGCCATATGATATGCTGGAGTAGATATCGGGGTTGTCCCGGGGTACAGGTCAATATACAAGTCTACCCCCTGCGAGGAGGTAGTCCTGGAACATTGTCAAGAAAAATGTCTGCATACTGATCCACCACTACAGGAAAACTCGGACTCCTCACGTCGACTACTCTGAGGATGAGACTAGCCAACTGATGTGTGATCGGCTACCCTCTCCTCTGTGTGAGTCCATCCTGTGCTGCGAAGGTTCCCTTATCGCTGGTGAATGTGAACCTAGTCCCATCTGTGCGGACACACCGCACCTTGTGCCTAATACAGTCGATCTGGGCATGGACTGTAGATAACCAGTCCATACCCAAGATGACGTCGTAAGGCCTCGACGCCGCTACAAGAAGATCCCAGCCAAAGCTCTCGCCTCCTAGAGTAAGCTCACACTGCCGGCACCAGTGCGTAATCGTTGATTCTGCTCCCGTATGAGTCTCTAGCCACAAGGATCGAGACAACGGCTCTGTCGGAATCTCCGAGCTCCGAACAAGGGCAACGGAAATGAAAGAATGACTCGCAACTGTGTCTATAAGAACTGCAGCAAGGGTAGAGTAGACACAGATAGTACCTCAAATCATCTTGGGTGCGCCGTGGTCATAAGCCTCTGCTGCCTGGAGCTGAACCTGCCTCTGCCCGCCAGCTCCCTGTGGTCGGGGTGGACCTCCTAGGGGTGGTGGGGGTAGAGCCTTGAAGCATCTTCAACCACCCACTTCTCGGCCATCTCCTCTTCCACGTCCGCTTTCTCCCTGCGGACCACCACGGTCGAACCTCTGCCTCTACCGTGGAGTTCCCTCCACTGTCTACCGCTCGTCTGCATGGCGAGTCAGGCAGTCACGATCCATGTTACCCTGCCCGCCGCATGCATAGCACTGTCTGCTCCTTGGAAGGCTGACTCTGCGCCGTGTGCCCTGCACAGCCAAACCCGTGTCCTGAGGTCGCCCACCTGACGGCCTGGTCCACTTTGACCCCTACGTCGTTTGTTGACTGCCTGCTGCGGAAGACTTCACTCTGTATCGTCCTACGATGGGTCTCGTTGTTGATGGCTGCTCGGCGAGAAAGCTCTCCACTAGCAGGGCTCACTCTAGCACCCCTGCCTGAGTCGGGATGCTGATTGGAATCGTCGAAGCTCTGATCTCATGCCTTAGCCCCTAATCAAAGGTCCGGGCCCAGAAGAATGGGTCTCGTACCATGTATGTGGAGTAGCGTGAGAGGTTGGTAAATCTCGTCGCGTACTGGGCTACTGACATGCTGCTCTGCCGCAGCTGTAGTAACTCCTGGATGCGCACTGCACGGAGGGTGGCTGGAACGAACTCCGAGCAGAAGAGGCTCTCGAATTCCGTCCAAAGAAGATATGCCTCATCGTGCACCTGGAACATCAGGCTCTTCCATCTACCTACTGCTGCGTTCAGAAGACTCACTGCAAGGATCACCATGAGGTCAGCTAGTGTCTCTACTAATCTGAAGACTCTGACGACAGCCTCCAGCCAATCCTTGGCTGCCTGAGGATCCGTCTCTCTACGGAATCTGGGCGGCATCTTCCTCTGAAACTCGTGAAACGTGCTGAGGTGATGTGCACTCTCCGATGGTGGGGCTGGTAGCATCGGTGGCTCGGCGGGTAAAGGTACCGCCAGTGCCTCCGCTGTAAAGGGGACCTGCACTGAGGCCTCGTCGCTGAGTGGGCTGCCGTCTTGCACAAATCTCGGAACCCTAGCTGGCTGCCATCGTGGGGGAATCCTGAAAAGAAACAGGTGCGCCATGTTTAATACAGTATACCTGGTGAGTTGACATAAATTAATCACAAAGAAAACTTTTAAAACACACATGCAATCAATGTTTTCGTGCACTGAGTCGGAAATAAAAAGTCAGCGTCCTGGTGTATGGATACGTCGGCCGCCGCACCAACACTGGACTCCCTGGACTGATAACCACACTCATTACTCTAAACATTATTGCTTAACAGAGAAGAAATTATCAGAGTCCTGAGTTCTGCTGTAGAAACGACTCCTCTGATACCAATTTTTCATGACCCGTCCTCGGGGCCCGTGCCGTGACTACCCCAAGCCCACCTCCCATAGACCAGGGGCTGGCGACTAGCACCAAAGGCATATATCCTAGAAAAAAGGGAAGCATTTCCTTTATAAAAGAAAACAAACACCATAGAGTACACAAGATGAAGTAAACTCTAAGTAAACAGAGCCCAAGAGTAAGTGATGGAAAGTAAATGGGCCAGAATACAAACCCAACTGAAAGTAAAGTACAATTGAAAAGAAATAACAGCAGCGGAAAAGTAAAGCAGCAACATAGAGCCGTCCACTAGAAATCCCACCGGAAGGGTGGGTACAGATAGTCTCCTTAGCTCCTCAGCTCCAGCCGTCTGCTCCATGTACATCCCGTCCAGTGATCCACCTCCACGTACCGTCCAGCTCTATGAGCCTCCACCTCAATTAGCGATGTCCATCGTCTACATCCAACACAACAATGTAGTGCGGGCGTAGCCCGTGCAGGGGTGAGTATACGATACTCAGTAGGGACCCCGAGACCCCGAAGGTCTCTCAGGATCCATGAAAAATAAGCCACAAAGGGAAGATACAATCACGAAGTATCAACAACACTACTTAGGTATATGCTCATACATATACCTAAGTCATCTGTTACAGTTCGGCTCCAGCTCCGAGCCCAAGCACAATCCAGTCTACAAAGGAAAGCACAACTCAATCCACAAAGGAAAGCAAGTCAACCACATCGATGATAATGATTGAGAATCAAGACTCATCTCACACAGGTATACACTTCGTAAGGTGATAGACATGATCAGATGTAGCCACTGATTCATCTAAGTTATCGGACCCACATAGGATACAAGACTAGCTAAGTTGTCGGACCCACACAGGATATAAGACCAGCTACTCTGCCGGACCCACACAAGATACAAGTACAGAGTCAAATACTACCGGACCCACATAGGATACAAGAACAGTAGTAATTGCTATCAAACCCATGGAGGATTCCAGTATGGTCGTCGTCGTTGTCGAACCCACGGAGGATTCCAGTACAGAAGTCGATGCGGTCGCAGCCAGCTCTAGGGTTCCCACACACAGCATGCTCGATTCCGGGAGGGTCCGCTCCACGAGCCAAGGGGTTCGATACATAAATTTTCACGAAGTTCAGAGTTGATGTATCACAAAGTTCTGTATCTTCCATAGGAACTCAACGCGACAGACGGTGCGTCAATCAGACGCCCGGTCTGAGAGTTATTGGTTTTTTCGTTCCAGGGGCCCGGTTGGTTTTTAAGTTAAAACCAACCTGGCCGTACTCCAGTTGTGTCCAAAACTCAAGCGGAGTAATCCAAAAGAAATTTCTCACTAATAGGAATCTAACGAAGTTGACGGCACGTCAATCGGACGTCCGGAGCTTAACTTATAAGCGTTTCCGCTCCGAGGGCCCGGTTGGTTTCGTGTTCAAACCAACCCGGCCTTACCCAAAGTTCCCCGAAACCCTAAATGTAATATAACGAAACGACAGTCTCAATCCAAGGATCCCAATGCAACTGATGGTGTGTCAATCGGAGGTCCACATCCCAAGATATGGGAAAATGACTGAAAACAGTCCGAAATGGGGGGTTTGGGCCCGGCCCAACCCCCCCCCCCCCCCCCCCCTGGTCGGCCCGAACCGGGTCGACCCAACCTGGTTCCAGGTCCGGCCCGGCCCGGCTAGGTGCGGCTCGGCCCGGTCTGCACGACCCGCCCCGGCCCGACCGGGGGGGTGCGCTGGCTCGGCCAGCGGGCCGAGCAGGGGGGCGTTTCCCCCCCTTTGCGTTCCACGGATGCGGCGGGCGCCGCGTCCTCCTCCTCCAGATCCCGCACGGCCACGGGTTCTGGCCGCCTGTCGCCACGGCTTCAGCCGCAGAGGTTCCTCCTGGGGGCGCGCTGGGGCGCCGCCGCCTCCGGCCGCCATGCCGGCGTGGTGCACCGGCAGCATCTTCTGCGGACCACCGGACGCGCTCCGGTGGTCTGATTTGCCCATCGTCTGCGCCTACGTCTCTCCCAGGACCTGTACTTTACTACGAAGGCCTCCAATCAACATTATGGTCTCGTTTTGTCATCACCAAATGCTCTGGGCATCAAGAAAATAAAACGGTGGGTTCAAAGTTGTTCGTTGGTCCACACCCACCGCGTTAGTGGTTTGAAACAACTCACAACAATTCCTCTCAATAATAATCCCAACCCGCAAATAATAGTTCACGGATCAACTTGATAATGAGTTGATCCACGTTCATGTTTTTGAGGGAGAACAAACATGGGAGTATTATCATTCTCAAAAATAAACCCCTACCTCTTAGTGGTTCGTTGTCGCGTGTTCGTCCTCAAGGGGGGTTAAGGCGTCGGCGTCGCTTTCTGGCTCCGATATTCAAAAGGTGTCAAGTTAGAAGATGTTTTTTCAGCATTCTTCGTTCTTCGTTGGGGCGGAATTCCATCAGAGGTTTCCAGAGAATCCTCCAATTTCTTTCTCCACATATCCTTGATGTGCCAAAATATATAAAGGATCTCGTCGCAGTGTTGCCATAATGGTGTCATTAAAGCATCATTACACTATGAGTTTAATGACCCATTAATGAGCCTCATTGATGTGCATTGTCATCGCCCTGTCTCTTCCACGCCACCCAAAAAGGGGGAAGGAAAAATAAAATAATTCCTTTAAATTATTTTATTATTTTTCTCTAAAGGTCTGAAAAATATCTTTTTCTCTCGGCCCTTACCGACCGAAGTTAAGCTTTGCCTAAGAAAATCCCGGCACTGCGAATTCATCGGTGCCCTCGGATTTTAATTCCGAGTGCCGGTTTAAAAGTTTGAAAACCCCGCTCCTTCGTTCACTAAACGTACCCAAGCTAAACTTCAAAAATTGATTCCGGGCACACCGAGCCTCGGAATCAAGTGCTGTCAGAAACTGCGTACTCGTAAAATTCCAAAGTATTAAAAAAAATTCCCTTGAAAATTACGGGTCTTTACACTATTTTTAATTCTTATTTTTCAACAATAAATAATTTATTGACACACATAATATGATAAAAAATGGTATCACATATACTTATATGTTATTATATGTATGTAATAATATTTATCCACTTCTATTTCCATCAAATTGGAGTCAAAATTATTGATCGTTTGTATGACGGGCTACCTCCCCACAACTATTAAAGTTCACTTTCCATAAACACTATAAAAGTATGGATATAATTATTGATTTAATACATGTATATGATATTTATGATATTATTATACATTTTAATTTTAATATCTCATATACCTTTTTACATTTCATTTTGTTTCAAATATGATTATATCGCTCATGTGTATGGTGTACTACCAAATGATGAAGTGATGATATTTTTTTCACATAATATTTAGAAAAAATGTAATAAAGTTTAAATTAATTAATATTTTTGATATATATTATATGATATTTATTCATGAAAACTAATATATCTCCCACTTTCTTACCCTTTCACTCGTTATGTTAATGATATCGTCACTCGTGTGTACATATGACCTACTGTCACAACGAAATGATGGAATTTATTTTCCATTCCCAACATTAAGAAATGGTTTAAAAATTTATATACTGATTAAATATTATATTTATAACATTATTATTATTATGTATATGATATATATATATATATCATATTCCCAAGAACCAGATATTTCATGATAAAACACACATGTAAAAACAAGGCAATGAACACCCAAAACAATGAAAATAATGAAATATTATTAATGGTTGGTAAAATGTTATAATTGAATAAAATATGATAAAATAAATAGGATTATATTTACGATATAAATTAATAAATTTTTAAAGTAATATTATAGAGTTGTAGACACATGAGAATGAAATCAGACCTCGAATAAGGGTTTCTCGTCTCACTTTTACTTCTATGAAACATATTCCTTGTTTACCACTTGTTTCGTCTCTATGGTGTATATAATTATCCAATTGATATCTTTTATCATGAATAAATTTATCTTTGTGGTATTTAATATCAAATTTTAGGTCATTTCTTTTATGGGTCTTACAATTTAGATGTTATGACAGTGGTAAATTTTTATTTCACAATCTCATCATTTTTCAGAATTTTTTATGTGTACAACAACATTGGGGGAATTATTTGATATTTTTATCATAAATCATTATATGTTAATCATTTATGGATATTCATAAACCGTTAATGTAATATTTCTATTTTTCCAATCATTGGTACTTAATGTGATTAATTAAACATTTTCTAGAAAATATAAATTCATTTCTCTCTTCGGTCAGAAGGACCTTTTAATAAAAACACATATTTTCTAAAAATGTTTTCAATTTTTTTTAACTTTTAAAATTGATTTATTTTATAAATTATTAATATTTTTTTAATTTCTGAATTTTTTTCAAAGTAATCTTCATGTCTTTTTTAAAATGATTCAAATTTGAATTTCATAGAAAATGTGAAAGGAATCTTTTTTTAACGTGTATTGAATGAAAACAATTTTCCACCTTCGTGACCAATAAATATTTTAATTAATATTTTAATGTTTTAAAAATTATATTTTCAATGAATATTTTATTGAAAAAATATATTTTTTTTATTATTTTTTTTTTTAAATGAAAAGTGTCACCAACCAGATTTGGTCGCCATCAAAACTGGGCACTTGACCCAACCCGTGAAAAGGCCCTAAGGGAGTTATCAATCTCCATGGACGTGTATAAGTGCCTAAGTATCATAAACTGAAAATTGGGAATGATTTACATGAGTTTATAAACTTAAAACAACAAATGAATCTAATAAAACGAATCTGGATTTTTCAAACCAAACAACCTTTTACAAAAATCCAGAATTGAATTACATAGATTAAAACAATTATAAAAGACTAAAACAACTTTATAAACCCACAATAAACGGCCCAATAACCATCCACATGACAATAGGCACCTCCCTCAAGACATCACTACAAGACATCACCACCAAGGACCTTCTAGAAACTCGAACCACTGGCATTAAAAACTTTACCCAACCTACAACAACAAAAATAACCAAGTCACTTAAACCCAAAGGTGTAAGTTGGGTGTGATACAAATCCCATTAGGGTACCACTACTGAGAGATTCCATGTTATAAAAATAATATCAAAATCATGAAAGTATTCAAAAAAATGAAATGCTAGTGATAATTTCTAAAGGATGAAACTTTAGATAAAAGCAGTTTTCAAGTGGGCTATTTTAAAGAATAAATGATTTTGAAATAAATGGAAATGATACAGAATTTTTTTAGCCAATCATAACATATTCCGATGGTAATCACAAATCATCTAATGAGAACAAGCAATATGAAATAACCCCTAGGCACTAGCTCGTTGTGGGTCTCAGGTACCTCATATCTCGGTGAGAGTAACCATCAGAAATATTCATTCTCATTAATGATCCACTAGTAGGTAACATACCCATAACCTAGTGGTACCCAATAATCATCATCATCATAGTTTAGTTAGTGTTTTAAGCGTTAATCATGCTATATGAAACTGAGGCCAAACCACACGAGATCACTAGTATACTAGTACACGTCCACCAACCTAGATACCCAGGTTTCCCTCTTGTGCTCAATCAAGTTCAACAAGACATGAAATATAATTTTCACATGAAAATATCATTTACACATCACAAGTTCACCAAACATACCACATGTATACCACAAAAGACACAAAAATCCACTTTTCATTCAACTCATTTTGAAATCTAAGTCACACCAAAATAGACCACAACACATTTTTCATAACTTTCACAATTCAAAAAATCTTTAATGGTTTTATAAAATCTTTCCCAATATTCTAAACATCACATAATAGCCCACTCTCATGTTATATGATACTATTTTCATAAACAAAGTCCATTTTTCACATCACACTCACACAAAACAGCCTGAAAACATGTTTTTCATCCACATCACAATTTCATAAAACACCTTGACAAATTACAAAACTTTACCAAAATGTTTGATAGAAAAATTGACCACTTTATCTTCCAAAAACTCATTTTAAGTACATACTACCACCAAAAAAGTACATAATCATCCTTTTCCCACTTTGTTTAACTCATTAAATCATTTACAATTTTCATAAATCCCATCCAAGGGGTATAACTATGTTTTTCCCACAAAAACCATTTCCAAAACCCTCTTTCAAGTTAAAATCACACCAATACCAATCCAAAACCTAATTTGAAGACCTAGAAAATTTTATAAAAGCACTTTCATGTGTTATAAAATCACATTGAATAATAACATGAAAGATACAAATGAAAACACGCATTTTATAGAATTCTCTCAATAAGTATAACAAAGTTTTACACACCAAACCTCTTCCAAAAACCCCTCCTAAGGCCCACATGACCCTAAGGCATTAAAAAAATAGAATTTTCAGCTCCTTTAAAAAACTAACAAATTAATTTCATATTTTATAAATCTACCACAAAGGATATCACATGTGTTACATTTGAAAAGTTCACAACATCAAACAGAAATGCAATTATAAAATTAGATGCTTAATAAAATCCCTAAAAATGGTTTTCAAACCACACATAGCATATGAGGAACATGAAAAACTATTAAAACAAGCAAACTTACTCACCATGAAATGTTTAAACACGGAATCACCTACCTTTGGTGTCAAAATCCTTAAAACATAGTGTGAAACATCAACTGCACCATCGCCGCAACTCAATGAAGATAAAACTAGCCCCAAACCACAATATTTCACCCAAAAGACATGAAGTTAAACCCTAGGTATGAACCTTAGTTTCCGGAAAATTTATCACTCAATAAAGGGTGAAAGGAACCCAAAAGAAAGGGAAGAAATCAAAGAGGGAATGATTTACTTACATGATTTTGATGTTTTTCCCATCAAATCTCTCTTCAAATATGAGGTCCAAGGGATGGGGAGTGACCTTTTAGGATAGTCGTGGAGGTAGGGCATGAAATGGGGAAGAATGGGGTGGATTATACTTATTTGAGGGAGGAAAAAATGGGAAATTCAAATATATTTGTAATGACCTATACACACCTGCATGGTTTGGAACCGTGCAGCCAAACCCTGTGGCATGTCCTGGCTACACAAAAAGTGTTTTTTTTTTACTCCAAATTCAGGGGGTCCAAGGATGAAACCAAGGAGGAAAGATAGACCAAGAATAGGGTAAATAATACCCAAAAAACCATCCTTTTCAACCCAAAATTCATCCAACACATGGGTACAAACGGCCTCAACAACGTACCCCACAAGTGGTGCCACTAGAAGTGTGAAAAAACTAACTCCAAAATACCACAACCTAATACCATAATTTTGACAATAGAAGAGATAAATTACCACACAATAACCCCAAGACTTTAGTCATAGCTCATGAACACAGGAGACACCAAAAATTCAATCCCGAAACACCCAGAAACCAAGACAAAGATTGTAGTATCGAATATGTAAAAATGAGATGCTCAAATACAAGAGGGGGTGAATTGTATACTTTAAAAAATTACTTTGTAACTTTTAAAGTTATGTTTAACAAGGTTAAACAAACATTCACAAGACCTCTTAAAGAAACCTTTTCTAATTTCTTAAAAAAATATTCTACCTTAAAGCATATAGAATCTGTAATATAATCAGAGTAACAGAATTATAAAGTATAAGAAAGTTATACTTCTTAACTTTAACAAATTTAACATAAAACAGTGGAATTAAAACTACTTGTAGTAGTAATCAAGTAACAATAAGATTCTTCTAACCCAAAGAGAAGGGTATCCAACAACCTTGGATAAAGGTAACTTGATTTATACTTTCAAGAAAGTTTGTCTTACCCAAACCCAGGTAAGCCCTCAATACAAAGATCAATATTTGTCTTGTTATCCCCGCAAGCCCTCGATTTAGAAGGAAATCGGAACCTCTGTCTTCCATTCCCGGGAGCCCACGATCAGTGCGATCGGAGTCTGCACAAATCAAGTCTGAACAAGTTGTTCACGCCCGAGCAAGTTTTCCATGACATATGCACAGAGCACTGAGAGTTTTAAGAGCCTCTCTCTCTAGAAATCACTTCACAGCTTTATTCTTTCGAAGTCAGTTGTCAAAGTTGAATTCCTTTGCTCGTTCAAATGAGATTTTATTTATAGGTAAAACTTCCCAACGGTCGGCTCCTCTCCAACGGTCATATTTTTCCTTAAATTTCGGAGGGACCTGTACTCATGTAAAACATTCAACGATTAGTTTATAACAGACTGTATGACATCGTTTCAAGTAATAGAAATGATGTTAAGTGTAAGAAAACATAGAATCTGATATCATTGAAATGATACATTTAAACAACTCTAACATTATCAAGAAAATTAAATCTTAAGAAAAAGTAAATCAGATTGTGACATAGGTATCTCATTTGTTCCAGAATTGGAATCACAAAATTAGAGTCACTTATACACCGGATTCGATATCATGAAGATCGGCATCATATATACACCATAATCGGTATTGAATATCGGCATCATATATACACCGGAATCTGAATCATAAAACTAAATCACATATAAACTGGATTTGGAATCATAAAAACTAAATCACATATACACCGGATTCAGAATCATAAAAACTAAATCACATATACACTGGATTCAGAATCATAAAAACTAAATCACATATGCACCAGATTCAGAATCATAAAAAATGAATCACATATACACCAGATTTAGAATCATAAAACCTGAATGAAAAATTGTACTGACAGATCTATATGTATAACAGAATGGAAAATCGGAATGATAGATCTATAAGTATAACATAATTTCCAAACATAAAGATATATCTGTAAGCATAATGGAATAACAATTCTGGATATTAAAAAAATACAGAACTTAAAAAATATTCAGAACTTAAGAAAAAGTGCTTGTGATTTTCAAAACATAAAACCATAAAGAATAGAGAATTCATAATATATCCTTATTGACTGAACAATCTACCCCTTTTTTGAAAGCAAAAACACCTTTACTAAGGAAGAATATATTGTCTTAGATAGATAAGTAAGAAAAAACTTATCTCCCCTTTTGAATAAGATTTTGGATGAATACGACTAACTCCTCAGGTTATGTTTTCCATGGATCGTATTCTAGATATTTATTGTCAGGTTTTCTTAAGGTAATATCTCCCCCTTATATAAACATTTCTTCTTAAAAGAAAACTCCCCCTTACTTGGACAATATATTTTATTTCCATACTCCCCCTTACTATATTCTCCTTCTCCGCGATTAAATTATTCCTTTAAATAAATTCTCCCCCTTTGTGATTTTCAAAAAGAGGAAAAGGAATAGAGAATTATATGATGTACCTATAAGGTTAATAAATCATACATTCGAAAACAAAATAAAGATATGCATGAAACTTCTTAAGAAAATTTTTAGAAATAAGGTTTATATTACAACAAAACATCAGTATGTAAAAAATCATCCATTCTTCTTCTACTCAGGCAACATTTTCATTATCAAGGCTTTGAGTTTCTTTACTTCCTTATGATCTTATTCAAACTTTTTCAACAGGATCTTCTAATCTTGATTATTCTTTTCTAAAGACAAGATCCTTTCTTCTTGAGCAGCCGCCTTTCTCTCTAATTTGGCTCTGAATTCCTTCTCATTGCTAACGGATCGAGAAACAGAATTGAGTTGACTAGATTTCTCAGAGATTGATGTCTTGACCTTATTGAACTATGTTTCACAAGTATTAAAAGGTCATTTTGTTGAATCCATGAAGTCACCGAACTATCTTAGCTCTTCATTGATAGTTTTGGTACGGTTAAAGATTTATTACAAATCACTTTCTGAGCTTTGTAATCAATCAAAAGATTACTGAAGTCTTCTTCTTGCTTGAAAATTGTTCCCATAAACATATTGGTCGATTCCATCTTTTGATTCAGGGTGTCTTGCATCAGTTGACTCTGAGCATCTATGTTTTCAAGAACCGGAATGGTGATGACCAACTTTCTTAAAGATAGCTTGAAAAAATCATTTTCAACAGATGAAGAGGACTCAGATCCTGAAACATCTTTTCCTCTCTCAAATCCTCTTGGAGTTAAGGAAGATGGTCTCTCTATTCTCTTAGAGGACTTCTAAGGCATTTATTTATTAGATGAAGCGTCCAAAACATTCTTTCCTTTAACAAAATCTCAAACTGGAGATTGTTCATCTGAAACTTGAAAAACATTTAGATCTCCCTGTTTATCTTCTTCTTTTTTAAACTCATGATATTGATATCCTCCTTGTCCCTCTTCTTCTTAAAATTCTTCCTTTTCTTCACCTTATTGTTCAACCTATTCATTCTCTACTTCTTATTCTAGTTCAAATTCAACTTCTTCTTCATCTTCAACTTCAACCCCTTCTTCAACTTCTATTTCTTCCTCAAGTTCTTCTTCAACTTGTTCTTCGACTTGTTCTAAACTGAACTCGAAGTAGTTCCAACATAATCTTCTAATTCCCTTAAAACATCATCATCATCATCTTGGATTATCTGATCTTCCATTTCTTGAACTGGTTTTGATAAGGCTATGACTTTCTTAGCTTTCTGGATTTCTGGAGTGGCCACCGGTTTCTTATGAACAACTTGAGATCTTGGTACTTCCTGAGATTTATTTTCTACAGCTTTTATAAGAGACTGACAAACTTGCTCTTCCAAAGATTTCTTCATTAACTTCTTCTCCTTCATTTATTTCTCAATATTTTCAGCTTGCTTGATTTTTAAAGCCTTAGCCTCTATAGGATTTAGACCAAAAGTATGATCTCCTTCCTTTCCAGTAGCTATCATTTCTCTCCAATTTTCAACCGTTGCGTCTGAATAAGCTTTTGGTTTTTTTGTAGGAGGAGGTGCTGAAATTGGAATAGTAGGAACTGGTACTTGCAATCTCGGTTCAGCAAGTTTCCTTTTCTTAGGAACCAACTTTGAAAATTTTGGAACATCACCCTTGTTCTTGAAAACCATTTCTTCAAATCTTTTCAATCCTGGAATAAACTCTACTTTTATCCTCCTTAGAGTGTCGTCACTAAGAAACAAGATCTTGAAAGTCTTTGAGACTGATCAGCATGGAACATTCAGCTCTGGAAGACACGTAACAATTATCCTAAAAATAGTTGCTGGATACATAAGGATCTGAGATCTGATGGTTCCAATTTTTATTGCTTGGATGGTGAGAAAGATATACTTCACCAAGTTGATCTTCCTTAGGTTGACAAGAAAGTCTAATAGAAATATATCACATATCTTTAGAGAATCCTTATCTTTTTTTTCTTGGAATAAGAAATCCTTGAATCCAGAGAGCCACCATCTTGTGGTTTGTTGAAAGATTTGTAATCTTCGGATTCATAACATACTTAAGACAAAGAAAATCCAAAGCTTTGACCTTCTGAAAAGAACCTTCCTTCTCAAGGAGTTTTTGAGAGCAAAGAATAGCCTCCCCTTCATACCATATGTTAAGAACATTTTCTACCTTCTTGTAGGGGATTGTATATGATTTATCATATCATTTGAACTTAAACAGATCCTTAACGTTCTTCTGAAATAATGGAACAGATTCATAGAATTGAATAAAGAGGTCGGGATAAACCGGATCTTGAGATTTCTCCTTAGCCACACAGAAACTTTCTCATCTATTAGATCTTATCACCTTAGAAATAAAGGATTCATATCTTTCAAAGAACGTAGGGCACACTAACCTTTCCCTAACGATTGACCAGTCCTTAATCACCTTGATAACCGGCATCTGATCTGCTGAGGATTTCGAAGTCATTCAGGGTGATGGAGAACTTCGGAATGAATGCTTTGACGGAAACAGAACTTCGACACTGAGATCAGTAAGGATGGTGTGATACTTTAAAATGAGGCACCCCTTATATAGACATAGCTATGACTTTTCAAATTCCATAAGATAATCAAACAGCTGACAAAAACCTGATCTGATCTGACAGTCAAGAATGGATATAGAAAATATGAATTCCAATCTTTTGAAGTAAGGTAAACCAAAATTTAAAAAAATTTGAAATACCAACAAGTAAAACATAGAATAAAGAAAATAAAGAGTAATAAAGATTACCTTTTGGAATACTCTAAGAGATTTATCAGTAATATAAGAATTTTTCTTGGAAGTTTTAAATTCTGAACTTTTCAAATCTGAACTTTTCAATTTCGAACTTTTCCAATCCAAACTTTTCAAATTCGAACTTTTCAAATCCGAACTTTTCAAATCTGAACTTTTCAAATCCAAACTTTTCAAATCCGAACATTTCAAATCCGAACTTTTCAAATCCGATCTTTTTAAATCTGAGCTTTTCAAATCAGAACTTTTTAAATCTGAAATTTTCAAATCTAAAATTTTAAAATCCAAAATTTTTAAATCCAAAATTTTCAAATCCATAATTTTCAAATCCAAAATTTTCAAATCCAAAATTTTCAAATCTGAAATTTTCAAAGGAAAGAATAAGAGTTTAAAGAATGAAAAATAAACAAACATATGTACTCCCCCTGAAATAAGGAGTAGTTCTTAAGGCCTTTAACAAAAATAACATTTGAAATAACAGTTTTACCAAGAAGAATAATGTTACCTATACTAAAAATTTCTCCTTGAGAGTTATCAACAAAAGTTACATTTCCACCTTTTGTTTTTAAAATATTCTTGAAATAGTCTTTGTTACCAGTCATGTGCCAAGAACATCCATTATCCATATACCATAGGTTGTTGGTTCTTCCTTCATTTTCCTAAAAAAGAAAGAGTTAGGCTTTCGGAATCCAAAAGTTCTTGGATCCGGAACTATTAGATAATAAAATATTGGGTAACCATATTTGTTTAGAAAAATAAGCTTTATGAAACCTAAGAGATTGAACATTATTCAAAGAAAAAAATTTCTTCCAATTCCCACCACTTTTGCATTTAGTACAAAAAGGGGCTTTGGATGGAATAATATAATTATTTTTAAAAATAGGTTTTTCATGTGAATAACCTAATACCTGATTATTACCATGAGGTCAGATCTGAGAATACATCTTGTCAATATTTTCTTTACTAGAAGTAAAATTTGCAAGAAGTTTACTCAAGGAAAATATTTCAGATTTTAGTCTCAGGAATAAATTCTTATCCTCAAGAATAATAGATTTAGAAATAAATTTTTCTTCTAAAACATATTTTTCTAAAAGCAGATTTTTAAGATCCTTAGAAATTTTATCCATCTCAGAATTAACTTCCTTAAGTTTCTTAGAAATATTTTTTAAAACATCATTTTTTCATCAAGATATTTGGAAATATCTAAAATTTCTTTTGTTAAAATAGATTCCTTAGAGTTTTCTTTATTAAGTTTCTTAGAAACTTTACAATTTATTTTTTCTAACAACTTAGAAAATCTAGAAACTTCCTCATAGTAAGGTAAATCATTATCATTATCTGATGAAGAAGATTCTTCATCTGAAGAAAAACCTCTATCTGGAAAATTTTCACTTAAAGACATATTGGTTAAGGATTCAGCAGTTTGTACCTTAGTAATAAGAAAATGATTTTGAAATGGAGCTATGGCTATTAGACAAATATTCTTTTTCCCAGAAGATTCATAATTTGAAGAATCATCAGTAGAATCTCCACTACTGGCACTCCAAGTGTCATTGGCTTTAAGGAATTTCTTATGCTTTGATCTGTAGAAATTCTTCTTATTTCTTTCAGAATTCCTGTCCTTCTTGTCTCTCTTCTTAATAAAGGGACAATCAGGTCTAATATGACCAGTTCTTCTACATTCATACCATTTTACTTATCCATATTTCTTATCTTTTCCATATTTTTTATTGTATATATATATTGAAAGTTCTTCTGCCCATAAATCTTGTTCATCCTCCAAGCAAGATTGGCAAATTCCTTTTCTGAAGCTTCACTTTTGCTAGATTCAGATTGACTACTGTCCTTCTTAGATTTTGATCTTGTAGTTCTCTCAGGAGTCTTGGCTATCGTATGATTTGAAGTAGTTGTAAAAGCAGCACCTCCATTTCCATTCTTCTTCTTTATATTATCAGTATCTCTCTTCATTTTGGTTTCATGTTGAAGAAGAGTTCAAAATAGTTCATCAAGAGAAATCTGAGTAACTTTATTATTTTCATCTATAGCAGTCATCTGGGATTCCCATTCATTAGGCATGATGTCAATAATTTTGTCTACAAGATATTTATCATCTAAACCTTTCTCACCCATTGATTGTAATCTGTTTACGATAATCATAAATCTTTGTTGTACCTTACATACGAGTTCTCCATAAGGAAAGCAGAAACCATGATACTCATCTCTAAGAATAGCTCTTCTAGTTTCAATGACTTTGGAAGTTCCAAAGTGATTTACTTCAAGATTTTTTCAAATACTATTTGTATGTTCACAGGATAAAATTTGGCTATAAATATTTCTAGTCATGGAACATAGCAAAGTATTACGTACCTTAATTTTCAGCTGGTATTCCACCTTTTCCGTATTAGTAAATGTTATATGTTCCTTATCAGGAATCTTATAATCTCTAGTTAACATAATGTAGATGTATACACCTATTTTTATCACAATGGTCTTCATTCTATCTCTTCGTTACTCATAGTCATTTCCATCGAAGATTGGTGGTCTAGTAGGATTGAGATTATCTAAAGATCCAACATGAATTCCTGCCATTATAAAAATATATTTCTTTCCACAAAACTTATTAGTAGTAAAATTTTAATAACAAATATGAAGAACTTAAGAAAAAGAAAACATGAACAAGAAAACTTATATGTGGATATAAGTATTTCAGAGACCTCCTCTGATATAAATTGTTAGATTAATTCAGAGTATGAGGTATCCAACCTCTGATACCAATTGTAGGATTGAATATGTGAAAATGAGATGCTCAATTACAAGATGGGGTGAATTTTATACTTTAAAAAATTCCTTTGTAACCTTTAATGTTATGTTTAACAAGGTTAAACAAACATTCAAAAGACCTCTTAAAGAAACTTTTTCTAATTTCTTAAAAGAATGATTCTACCTTAAAGAGTATAGAATCAGTAATATAATTAGAGTAATAGAATTAAAAAGTATAAGAAGGTTATGCTTCTTAACTTTACAAAGTTAACATACAACGACGGAATTAAAACAACTTGTAATAGTAAACAAGTAACAATAAGATTCTTTTAACCCAAAGAGAAGGGTACCCAACAACCTTGGATAAAGGTCCCTTGATTTATACATTTAAGAAAGTCTGTCTTACCCAAACCCAGGTATTACCTCAATCCGAAGATCAGTATCTATCTTGATATCCCCGCAAGCCCTCGATTTAGAAGGAAATCAGAACCTCTATCTTCAAATCCTGAAATCCCACGATCAGCACGATCGAAGTCTTCACAAAGAATTTCTGAACAAGCTGTTCATGCCCGAAGAAGTTGTTCACGACATCCGCATGAAGCACTGAGAGTTGTAAGATCCTATCTCTCTAGAAATAACTTTACAGCTTTATTCTTTCGAAGTCAGTTGTCAATGTTGTAGTCATTTTCTCGTTCAAATGAGCTTGTATTTATAGGCAAAACTTCCCAACAGTCAACTCCTCTCCAATGGTCATATTTTTCCTTAAATTTCGGAGGGAACTGGACACGTGTCAAACATTCAATGGTTAGTTTATAATAGATTTTATGACATCATTTCAAGTAACATAAATGATGTTAATTGTAAGAAAATTAAGAATCCGATATCATTTAAATGATACATTTAAAAAACTCTAACATTATCAGGAAAACGTAACCTTACGAAAAAGTAAATCATATTTTGAAATAGGTATATCATTTATTCTAGAATCAGAATCACAAAATCGGAGTCACTTATACACCAGATTTAGTATCATGAAGATCGGCATCATATATACACCGGAATCAGTATTGAAGATCGGCATCATATATACACCAGAATCGGAATCATAAAACTGAATCACATATGCACCGTATTTGGAATCATAAAAATTGAATCACATATACACAGGATTCAGAATCATAAAAACTGAATCACATATACACTGGATTCGAAATCATAAAAACTAAATCACATATACACCAGATTCAAAATCATAAAAACTGAATCACATATACACCGGATTCGGAATCATAAAAACTGAATCACATATACACCAGATTCGGAATCATAAAAACTGAATGACAAATCATAATGACATATCAGTAAGTATAACAGAATGGAAAATCATAATGACAGATTTGTAAGTATAACAGAATTTAAAAATGTAATGATGTATCTATAAGCATAACGGAATGAAAATTCCGGATCTTAAGAAAAAATACAGAACTTAAAAAATATTGAGAACTTAAGAAAAAGTGTTTGTGATTTTCAAAACATAAAACCATAAGGAATGGAGAAGTCATAAGATATCCTTATTGACTCAACAAATATATGAACCGAAAGAATATTTGGACCCAAGAATGGAATTGGAAATCTGGGTATGACAATTCTCCCTACCATAAATCTTTATGCTACAAAAAATCCACAACAAGGACAAAAGCAAAAAAACCAAACCCAACTTAGAAACCAAGATGTACTCCCTTGACATGATTCACCCCAAAAGGTCAAAACACCTCCAGTGATAAATTAAAGAAAAGAATACTCTCACAAACCAAAACATACATCACTTTCCATAAATGATCAAGCACATTCCAGTTTTATCCCAAAATAAAACTCCTCAAACACTATCCGAACAAAATTCTAGCAATTTACCCAAACGAACAACAACAATACACAAGTTTACAGTTACCTTTATTTAACCAAACCATTGGGAGTCATCCAATCCCAATGTTTACCCAATTAAGATGTAAGTAGTTAGATAGAACCAAAAAAGAATCCCTACTGCTAAGACAAGACCATGAACCAATTTGAGTTACTAGTATGGGGAGACACAAATGGGCTCCCCACCATAGTAGAAAACTCAATTTTTTCCGAGATGGGATCGGGACACCAACAGAGGGAGGCCCAAACAAACTCCCCGGTATGAGGGTTAGACTTCCATTTGAAATTTCTAAAGTAAAATACCTAAGAATCGTAGTGGGTCTCTCCATCATAAGAACCAACCCTCTTAACTGACCAGCATGGGCCAGAACAAGAAAACCTTAAAATTTTAAAGTACTGGCACAGATGTACGGTTAGCCCCACAATTTGGGAAACCATGCACTAACCATGCATATCCTTATACTTGAATGGTTTTATAGGGTATGGTTACTACTAACCATGCACAAACCATGCGCTCAACCTTTCTAGCCCAGTTTCAAAGCTTTATCCAAAAACTCAAGGGATACCAAAGGAGGAGGGAATGACAATGGGAAAAAATAGAGACATGAGGTTCTCTCACCTCTTTCCATCGAACAGGAACAAAAAATCAATATGGAAACAAAAGAGGTTTAAACTATTCCCCATATTTCATACTAATGATAGGACTTTATGCAAGGGTTTAAACGACCTTAAAATTTTCTCTAACTATGAGCCAGCTTCTCTCTAGTACCTATGGCTAGAGATCAAATGATTGAAGCATCTTCGGCCTCGCAGTTAGGAATTGGGAACCCCCAAACAAAACTTCTTCTCCCAGTGCTACAAACAACTACACCACTACCCTAGATGGGTGTAACAAGACATAAAACATTCCAAAACTCACATTACCCTATCCCACCATTTCACTGAAACAAGGTATTATAAGATGCACACACATCACACCTTGTTTCTTCTAGTGTAAAACAAAAGAAGGAAAGGAAACATATAAACACATTTATCTAGAATGGAGGATTTTGGAGTTTTTCCCCAAGGGAGACATACTCACAACATCACATCTACTCTTAGAGGATTCCACAACCTTCACCGTTATGGTCAAACGAGTACACAATTTCACAAGGAGTCACCGAACATGGCCATTGCGACTGATAGAGACAAAACATGGAGGGGGACCTTATACAACTTCCCCAAACATTACCAAATTCCAGAAAATAGAAATAATATCCTATCATGAGCATATTTCTCCCACTTGTGGTTTAAGATAAACCCCTTCTTTGAAAAGATGAAGGACCCAGAGGACCTCTTAAAAACCATCCACACTAACAACCCCAAACCACTTCTACCTTCGATGAATCAGGTAACTTAAGAAACTATGGTCTCTTTCAACCTTCCATGAGCACCCCCTACTAAAAGAGGTTCAAAAAAACAAAAAAGTAAATGGTTATAGACTCATTCTACAAATATTGAGAAGATACTTCTTACATTGATCAACTGGAAGATTTTCCAATGGAGAAACAATCTGGGTTGCACTTCAGTTGTGCACTAACCATTAAATGGGGGTGTGCCTTATCCAATAAAAGAACCCAAGTACCCAACCAAGATGGTCCATTGGTAAATACATACCACATAATAGATACAAACACATGATGGGAACAACTGTAAAGGTATCCAGAAACATTTCCCAGAAGAGACTGCTAACCGGTCCTTCTACCCAGCTTACCGACAAAACACGGTTCAAAAAGGAGGGGTTCTGGGACTCAAAACTTCCCACAACATCAACATTTTCCAAATAAAACACATAATACACACCATCCCAATCCATTCATCAAATCTTCATATTTTACTTTAAAAAAATCTCTTTGAAAACAAACAGTTCAATTGTTAGTGTCTCCACCAATTGTACCCCATGGGCCTCACACATGCATGTTTCCATGCTACATCGGGAACCCTCCTCATATCCATAAATCATCCCATATAAACACATGCATTTTTTCACTCATAGAGACACCAAAGGTTAAAACAAAAATCATTTCTACTTTTCAAAACCAAAACAGTCAACCAATACTTACTTTTTCTCAAGACCGCTAACCATGAAATCTGAATTCCAAATTACAGCTTACCAAAATATTTCTTAAAGGAACAATAATTCAAATAAAAACTAACTTTAATTTTATTCACATCAATTTCAAAACATATCATCCTATTAAAAAAACTTTCAATAGTTTAGAAAATTCTATTGGGAACACTTTTTCAAAACCAATTTTTACATAATTTCCTGCTTTCAAAATAGGTGTAAACACACCATTTTCAATTTCAACACAATTCTAAAAATTCAGTTCCACCATTTCAGAAATATAACAATTCTCTAATTATTAGTAAATTATTTCAAAAGACTTTATGATTCTTAAAACCAAGTCACTTTAAAACCAAACTTCTAATATTTCGAAAACTAAAAAACACAAGACAATGTGAGAGGAAACTAGTTTAAGTGGGTGAAATAGACACATGATTGGTGGCCATATTCCAATCATGTCACCATCATAGAGAGTGTTATAGGGAATATCCCCTGCTCCACATGGCTTTCTAGGCCCTGCGATCTCACTGACACCATTAACCCAACTCTCTTTCCATTTCCCCTAATCATTATCAAACCACGAAAACCAAAAGAATTAGATAAGTCCCAACTTCCCCTAGAGTCTTGAATCCCATCATGAGGTGTGGTGATCAGGAACACTACCCATAACCAGAATACCAAGTCCCGACATTTCTAACTCTAGACTATCCTGACTGTTCCCCAAATAACATGACCCAAAAAAATTGAACCTTCATTTGATACCATTTTGACATGAACCAGATATGGTTTCCATGAAAACCAGCACCCGACCTGACTCGTGACAAGTCCTGAAGGGTGTTCCCAATCCCCATGAGTTGTCACAAAAGCTCAGGTATCATAAAATGAAAATTCTTAATGATTTACTAGAGTTTATAAACATAAAACAACAAATGAAACCAATAAAATGAATATGGATTTTTCAAAGAAAACAACATTTTACAAAAATCAAGAATTGAATTACATAGTTTAAAACAATTATAAAAGACTACAACAATATTAAAAAAAACACAACAAACAGACCAAGAACCATTCTCATTGAAAGAGGCACTGCCCTCAAGCCATCTCTACAAGACACCACCACCAAGGATCTTATAGAAACCCAAACCACTGGCACTAAAAACTGTACCCAACCTACAACAACAAAAATAGCCAAGTCAAATTACACCTAATGGTTTGAGTAGGGTGTGAAACAAATCCTAGTAGTATACAACCACTAAGATATTCTATGTGATAAACATTTAATGACGAAACGAATGTATGTTTTCAAAAACATGAAATGTTCGTTAAATTTCTAAAGGATGCAACATTAAATAAAAGAATTTTTCAAGTGAGATATTTTAAAGAATCAATGATTTTGAAAAAAATGGAAAAGTTACTAAATTTTTTCATCCAATAATATCGTATGCTGACAGAAAGCAAAAAATCATATAACGAGCACAAGCAATAGGAAATAACCCCTTGGCACCAGCTTGTTGTGTGTCATAGGTACCTCATATCTCAATAAGATTTACCCTCACAAATATCCATTATCATGCATGATCCACTAGTAGGGAAATACCCATAACGTAGTGGCCCTCAATCGTCATAAGCATCATAGTTTTTTTAGTGTTTTAAGAATCAATCTTTCAATGTGAAACTGAGGCCAAACCCAACAGGATCACTAGCATACAAGTACACGTCCACCCACCTAGATTCTCAGGTTTACCTCTTGTGCTCAATCAAGTTAAAAAAGACAAGAAATAAAATTTTCACATTAAAATATCATTTTCACATCACAATTTCACCAAAATTCCGACATGTATACCACACAAGTCACAAAAATCCACTTTTCATTCAATTTATTTTTAAATCCAACTCACACCAAAATAACTCACAACACATTTTTCATATCTTTCACAATTAAAAAAATCCTTTAATGTTTTTATAAAATCTTTCCCAAGATTCTAAATATCACTAACAGCCCACTCACGTGTTACATGATACCCTTTTCATAAAAAAATTCCATTTTGCACATCACACACACACAAAACAGCCTGAAAACATGTTTTTCACCCACATCACAATTTCATAAAACACCTCGACAAATTAAAAATCATTACAAAAACGTTTTATATAAAATTTTACTACATTATCTTCAAAAAAAAATAATTTTAAGGGCATACTACCACCAAAACAGTACATAAGAATCCTTTTCTCACTTTGTGTAACTCATTTAATCATTTACAATTTTCATAAAACCAACCCAAGGGGTATAACTATGTTTTTCCCACAAAACCCATTTCCAAAACCCTCTTTAAAGGTCAAATCACACCAATACCAATAAAAAACAGAATTGTAAGCCCTATATACATTTACAAAACCACTTTCATGTGTTATAAAATCAGTTTGAATAATAAAACGAAATATACAAATGAAGACACACATTTTCATATAATTCTCTCAAGAAGTATAACAAAGTTTTACACACCAAACCTCTTCCAAAAAACCCCTTCCAAGGCCCACATGACACTAAGGAATTAACAAAATTTAATTTCTAGCTCCATTAAACAACTAAAAATTCAATTTCATATTTTATAAAACTACCACAAAAGATATCAAATGTGTTAAATTTGAAAAGTTCACAACTTCAAACAGAAATGTAATTAAAAATTAAATGCTTAAACAAATCCCTAAAAATGGTTATCACACAACACACAACATATGAGGAAAATTAAAAAAAAACTAGTAAAACAAGTAAAATAACTCATCAAGAAATGGTTACACATGTAATCACGTACCTTTGGTGTCAGAACCCTTAAAAATTGGTGTGAAACATCAACTGCACCACCGCTGCATCTTAAGGAAGATAAAACCAGCCCTAAACCACGAGATTTCACCCAAAAGAAAAGAAGTTAAACCACATGTATGAACCCTAGTTACTGTAAAATTTATAACTCAATAATGGGTGGAATAAACCCTAAGGTAAGGGAAGAAATCAAAGAGAGAATGATTTAGTTACATGATTTTGTTGTTTTCCCCATCAAATCTCGCTTCAAAGATGAGGTCCAAGGGAGGGGGAATGACCTTGGAGGTTGTCCAGGTAGGTAGTGCATGAAATGGGGAATAATAGGGCAGATTATACTTATTTCTAGGAGGAAAAATGGGAAATTCCAAAATATTTTTAATGCCATGGACACACCTGCACGGTTTTCTTGCACGGTTTGGAACCGTGTGGCTAAACTGTGTTTCCTCTCCTCTCCACCCAAAAAGTGTTGTTTTGCCTCAAAATTTAGTGGGTTCCAAGGGTAAATCCAAGGGGAAAATATAGACCAAGAAAAAAAGGAAATAATACCCAAAAAGAGACCATCCTTTTCAACCCAAAACTCATCCATGTCATGGGTACAAACCACCTCAACAACTTACCCCACAAGTTGTTCCACTAGGAGTGTAACAAAACCAACTCCAAAACACCACAACCTAATACCATCCTTTTGAAAATATAAAGGACTAAGTACCACATAAGACACCTAATAATAAGTTCATAACTCATAAACATAGGAGATGTTGGGACCAAGTTGGATGGAAAAAGAAGTTTGAAGAGTTATCCTTTGCAGAGTGTTCTATTTTGTTGTCAAAGAAGATAAATCAATTAACTTTGTAAAAGGACCAAAAACTATGAAGATGCTTTTCTTATTTTTATTTCAAAAATATCATAAGTTTGGAGAACTTGTGATGTAATCCTTATGAAGGATAGAGAGAGTAAAGAAGTGTTTTTGGAAAAGGAAAGAAAGTGGTGTGCAAGTCAAAAGTGGCTCGCAAGTCAAAAGTGGTGCGCAAGTCAAAAGTGGCGCGTAAGTAAAGAGTGGTGCACAAGTATTGGAATGCAAGTGTAAGTGGCACGCAAGTCATATTTCAAGATCATCACATCAAATTTTGACAAAGGATATAAAATGGCGCGCAAGTTAAAGATTGGCACGCAAGTCAAAAAGTGGCGCGCAAGTGTATGTTGAGTGCAATTCATATTCCAACATCATCATAACAAAATATGACAAAGGAAAGAAAGTGTCGCGCTAAGTGATGGAAGGGCTCTCAAGTGATGGAGCGGCGCACAGGTGATGGAGCGGCGCGCAAGTAGGAACGGCGCGCAAGTGTATGTGGCACGCAAGTCACGAAAATGCCTATAAATAGACGACTAGCCTCCTAATTTTTCTGTGCTCAACACTTAAGAGAAAATTTGAGCTCTGAGCGCGCAAGTAGTAGAGGGTTCTCTGATCGCACAAGTAGCAGAGGGCGGCACGCAAGCTAAAGTGGTGCGCAAGATGAGGGTTATTTATAAGGCGCGCAAGTAGGGTGTCGTGCATGTTTTGTCGCACAAGTCTTGTAACGCAAGTTTCCAGAGGCGCGCAAGCAGGGAGGAGCTTTCAAAAGGTGGGTTGTGTATAAGCCAAAGGTGGTGTGCAAGTTGTGAGTTGTGCTCAATGGTGGCATGCAAGTAGTGAGTAGGCGCGCAAGCAGGTGGCGCACAAGCAGTGAGGAGTGAAAGTAGGGAGGTGCGCAAGCAGTAGGCACACAATCAGGTGGCACGCAAGTAGTGAGGTGCGCAAGCAAGGAGGCAGACAAGTAGGTGGGACGCAAGTAGGGAGGCGTGCAAGGAGGGAGTGGCGCGCAAGCTGTTTGCACCAGGAGGTTCTTACCAGCTTCTGGGTAGGAAAGTGAAGAATTGTTTTGAAAGATTTGATTTTTGAAAGTTCATTAAGAAGAACAGAATCATTACATTACCCTATTTGTGCTAAGAGGGAGCACACACACTATTGGATTGTTTTCAAAGTGCTACATGAGTGTAAGGGTATATCCTACTCATTGTATTCCATATCGAAGGATTTTTTTCTAGTGGATTGTGTGGTACTGGATTGTTTTTGTAACATACCAAGGACATAGCTACTCTTGTTGAGTAGTGAACCTTGTAAATCTTGTGTTCATATGGTTGTGTGTGTTCAGCAGGGAAGAAACTCTTTACTAAGAGGTGATGGTTATTTCAGAAAGTAGGAAACATAAAAAGAAAAAAATATCACTAATTCACCCCCTCCCCATCTCAGTGATACTTGGATCCTAACTGGGAACTTCAATTGGTATCAGAGGGACAGGTTCCCTTCATTTATTCTTTACCGAAGTGGTTGAAGAGAATTTGTGATGGAGAATCTAAATTTTGTAAATAGTAAGGGGTTCTGATTTTTCATGGAAAGAACTATCACATCTGGAAAGAAAAAATGATGCCTTATCTTATGTCTCTTGGATATGAAGTTCTTGAAACTAAAATGGATGGATTTCCTACTATTGATGACAAGGTTCCTCTTACTCCTGTCAATAAGAAGAACCTTGAGAATGATGGAAGAGCTAAAAATGTGTTACTCTCATCTCTTTATGAGAGTGAATTTTTAAGAGTGAAAGGTGTTGCTATAGCCAAAGGAATCTGGGACAAACTGAAGAAAATCTATGAAGGAAATAAAAAAAGTGAAGAAGGCTAAACTAAAAATCTGGAGACTGAATTATGAAGATTTGAAAATGGAAGAATCTGAATCTGTTGGGGATTTATTTACCATGGTAAATGATATTGCCATTACAATCAGATGTCTTGGTGAAACGTTGGAGGATTCTACAGTTGTCGAAAAGATCTTGAGAATTTTTCCTGAAAAGTTTGATGCAAAAGTTTCTTCATTAGAATATAGAGACCCTAAAACATTAGCTTTGGATGATTTGCATAGCACTCTCATTACTTATGAGATGAGAAGAGAGAATATTATTAAGGGAAAAACAAAAGATGATATAGAAATGTCATTCAAGGCTACAAAGAGAGAGAAGTCAAAGAAGACTCTTATTGAAGATGATGTTGATGAATCTGATTCTGAAGATGAGGTACGTAAAAATTTTGATGAAATTTTATCCTTGTTTTCTAAGAATGTGAAAAGAGGTACAGGGAAATACAAGGGTAAACTTCCCTTAAAATGTTTTGAGTGTGGAGCCGTTGGTCACTTTGCGGCTAACTGTTCTCAAAAGAATAAATAAGAAGATAGTGATGATGATAACAGAAGGCCAAGAAGGCTGTGGAAGAAACAAGCTGACAAAGATAGATATTTTTCAAAGTTGAAGGATAAAAAGTTCTTCAAATAAAAAAGAAGAAGCTTTTTATCTAAATATAAAGATTAAGAAGATAGAAAAGATGAATCTGAGAAATTATTTGCTGAAAATCTAGAGAGAATACCTTTATTGTTGCAGTAGATAATGAAGAGTATAATAGAAAAAGTTCAGAAGAAGAATAAACTCAACTTGAATATCGTCTAAAAGAAGAGTTGAAAGAATGGTTGAGAAAGATCAGAAGGCTTGAGAAGGAAAACAACAAGATGATAAATGAAAATTCCACATTAAACAATCAAGAAGGTTTTACTAATGAGAAAATCAAGATGGAAAAAGAGATTGATGATCTGAAAAATTCTCTTGAAAATACAAAGAATCGTAATGATCATCTTGAAGTAAAGTTGAAGGCAAAAGAAGAAGAGTTGGAACTTGTCCAACCGAAACTTTATAAAACTAAATAAATGAATATCAGTTTCAAAAATTCTATCTCAGAAGTTGGTGAATGTTCCAATAATAATGAACCAAAAAAGTATCCACAAAATTTACCTTCAAAGGTAGAAGTGAAAGATAGAACTATTTCTGATAAGAACAAGGCTAGAAAGACCATGTATGTGGTCAAAGTCAGCAATGATGAAAAATCATAAGTGCATAAAAATCATGAGTCAAGAAATACTTCTAATACTTTTAGTGCTGTTAAATTTGAAATGAGAAAGGGAGTTACAAATGAAAACATGAAGGTTGATGGTCAACATAGTTCTATTAAGAAGGTTTTTGAGAAACGTGTTCACAAATCTGGTCAGTATAGAAGTTTCAGAGGCAAATATTCTTTCTATGGTTATTTTTGGTATTGTGGTGGATTCAGACACATGGAAAATATGTGTTGGTTCAACCAACAATATTACAACTATTCCACAAGTTTTGAAAGACAAGGATTGATGTGGATTCAATCCTTTAAAAATATAAAGTCTCCAAATAAATTTCAGATGATATCTGAGAAAATTGGTGTGAAAGTTGAGAATAGGTTCCAACCAATGGAAACTATTTGTGAAAGATGTGATCGACCTGGACATCTTTCCAAGGGATATATTAGTGTGTTACCAAAGAAAAAAAAGATTCTTAATAATTCTCAAAAGCCAGAGTTTTTAAAAGATAAAAGGGACAGGTCTGATAATTTTGAAAATAAAGAGTGTATGGTTGTCTGGCTAGAATACATTGACCTGGCTAGGAAATTGGAGGAAGCACAACAAAAAGTGAAGGAAAAGGAAGAACAAAAATCACTTATTGTCGAAACTACTTTGAAATATACAAAAGGAGAACGTCTATGGATTCTTGATAGTGGGTGTTCTTCTCATATGACAGGAGACTTAAAGTTTCTGAAGAGTGTGAAATACTTCAAAGAAGGAACTATTACATTTGGAAATGATGAATCTCTGAGAATCAAAGGTGTTGGATCAGCCATCATTGGAAAAAAATGAAATCTAAGAAAACATTATATGTTTATGGGTTGAAACATAATCTTATGAGTGTTTCACAACTCTGTGATGAGGGCAAAAAAGTTATATTCAGAAAATATGGGTTCATTGTGAAATGTGAAAATGATGGAAATATAGTTACAAGAGGCCAACGTACAAAAGTAAACTTGTTCCATATTGGTGAAGTACAAAATTCTTGTTACATGGGAATGGTGGATGAAAATCAGTTATGGCATAAAAGACTGGGATATATATGTCAGAGAAACATGTGTAAGTTATCAATGCGAGACAGTGTCTGAGATATGCCTGATTTATCAAGAAGAAGAGATTAGTGCTGCACTATCTGTTAAAAAAGGAAGATTACAAACTCTTTTCATAAGAGAGTTGAAATTCATTAAAAACAACCCTTGGAACTTATACATTCAAATATATGTGTACTAATGAGAAAACAATCAAAAAATGGAGATAAGTACTTGATTACTTTCATTTATGACTTTACTCGCATTACTTGTGTTATGTACATGAGACATAAGTCAGATGCTCTGAAAATGTTTAAGAGTTTCAGGAGGAAAGCAGAAAAGGAATGTGAGTATTCAGTGAAGAATTTGAGAACTGATAATGGTGGTGAGTATAAGAATGAAGAGTTTGAAAGTTACCTTGAGAAACATGGAATTCGGCATGAGTTCAATTCACCATACACACCTCAACAAAATGTGGTTTCTAGAAGAAAGAATGGAAGTCTGGTAGAAATGGGGAGAACTATGTTACTTGAACATAGTCTTTCTCATTCTTATTGGATTCAAGCCATGAGAACTGTTGTTTATATTCATAACCGATGCTTCTATCGTCCAAACTTAGATATGACTCCATATGAGATGTTCTATGTAAAAACTCCAAGTCTGAAACATTTAAGAGTATTTGGGAGTCCATGCATTATAAAGAAGAAAGGTGGAAACCTTGGAAAGTTTCATCAAAGAGGAGATGATGGAATTTTTCTTGGCTATTCTCCAGAAGGAAGAGGATATAGATGTCTCAACAAAGAAATAGGAAGAATTATTTATTCTTCATATTTAAAATTTGTTGAAAATGTTGAGAAAGAAAAGCAGTCATATGTTGATGTGGAAGTTGATCAGGATAGAGAAGATTTTGTTAATTATTCTGATAATGCTACGGATTGTGTTAATCTTACAGGTGAAGAGGAATCCGACTCATAAATCTCAAGTGATGAGGATGAAGTTCGAACAACTCATCCTAGGTTGAGGAAACAAGTGGAGGCTCAGAATATTATTAGAGATAAATATCAGAGGGTTCAAACAAGAAGAACAAAAGATGCTATATCACATACTTCTCTTTATTCAAAATTTGAACCGAATGATGTAAATGAAGCATTTGAGAATCCATAATGGGTTCATGCAATTAATTAAGAGCTTGATCAGATAGAGAAGAATGATACTTGGGAACTTTTACCCAAGCCGGACAACAAGAACATTATTGGTACAAAGTGGGTTTTTCGGAACAAGATGAATGAAGAAGGTAAAGTAATAAGAAACCAATCAATATTGGTTTGAAAAGGGTATTCACAAATTGAAGGCATTGATTTTGATGAAACCTTTTCTCCGGTGGAAAGATTAGAAACAATCAGAATCTTTCTTGCTATTGCTGCACAATGAGGATACAAAATCTTTCAAATGGATTTAAAATCTGTATTCTTGAATAGTGACCTTGACGAGGAAGTTTACATTGATCAACCTTGTGTATTTGTTATTGGAAAGGATGAAAGTTATGTGTGCAGGTTGAAGAAGGCTTTGTATGGGATAAAACAGGCTCTGAGAGCATGGTATTCTAAATTATATACTTGCTTAAAGAAGATGAACTTTAAGAAAGGGAGAGTTGACAGAAATCTCTACATCAAGGAATGTCAAGAGTTTTCGCTGATCATTATTGTTTATGTTGATGATATTATATTTACTGGAAATGATGAAAGATCATGTGAAATTTTTTTTGAGGAGATGAATAAGTTATTTGAGATGTCCATGCTGGGAGAAATGAAGTACTTTCTTGGGCTACAAATTTCACAGAAGAAGAATCATGTTTTTCTATCTCAAGAAAAGTATGTTAAGGAACTTCTGAAGAAGTTTAGCATGGAAAATTCGAAACCAGTTTCCACACCGATTTCAATGGGAACCAAGTTGTCTAAAGATGGAGAAGGCAAGGAAGTTGATCAGAAAGAGTTTATAAAGCTGATTGGAAGTTTGTTGTATTTGACATCCTTAAGACCCGACATCATCTATATTGTCACTTTATGTGCAAGATTTCAGAGTGCTCCTAAAGAATCACATTTTATTTCTGGAAAAAGAATTCTCAGATACATCAAAGGCACAAAAAATTTTGGAATCAGATATGATGGCTCAGGAAATATTGATCTATTGAGGTATTATGATGCTGATTGGGCAGGAAATGTTGATGATTGAAGATCCACATCTGGTGGAGTTTTCTTTCTAAGGAAAAGTTGTGTTAGTCGGCATACCAAGAAACAGAATTCAGTAACACTTAGCATAGCTGAATCCGAGTATGTTATTGCTACTCAAGTTGTAACTCAACTAATGTGGATGAAGACTCAGTTAGAAGATCTACTTGTTGAAGTAAATCTACCATTGCTCTTGGGTTGTGATAATCAGAGTGCAATAAATCTTACAAGAAATTTGGTACAACATTTTCGTTCAAAACACATTGATATAAAGTACCACTTCATCAAAGATCAAGTGGAGAAGAATGAATTAAGGCTGGAGTATGTTACTACATATGACCAAGTTGCTGATATATTCACCAAACCTTTACCAAAAGAACCATTTTCAAAATTGAGGTTGAACATGGGTGTCTAAACTCCTTCTCATCAAGGTTAAGGTATGTGTTTATGTCCCCACTCTCATCTTGCCTTTGGATAGTGTTGTCAAGGGGGAGAATTTTTTCATAAATCTATCCTTATAGATGCATGCATAAAGGGGGAGTTGTTGGTAAGCTATGAATCTAGCATGTATGTGTGTGAACTATTATAACTGTCTGTTGGAGTGGTTGTAGGAAACAATTTTTTTTGTATTCCAGGAATGTTGAAAAAGTTAATAATGCTGAAGTAGAAGCTTGAAAGATGTTCTGAAAGATGTTCTGAATAAGGCTGAGGAGATATGATCATGATATTTCATAGTCACTGCCTTTGGATAGCATGGTTTTGGCTATCAATAATTCTTGTTTCCTACAATGAGTTAGCTCACGTAGGCTTAGAATTGTTGATAAATAATCCATTGCATAAGTTTACAAAGTTTAGTGATTTATGAATCTTGGTTGACAACAAAATCCAAAGGGGGGATTGTTGGGACCAAGTTGGATGGAGAAGGAAGTTTGAAGAGTTATCCTTTGCAGAGTGTTGTATTTTGTTGTCAAATAAGATAAATCAATTCACTTTGTAAAAGGACCAGAAACTATAATGATGCTTTGCTTATTTTTATTTCACAAATATCATAAGTTTGGAGAACTTGTGATGAAAACCTTATGAAGGATAGAGAGAGTGAAGAAGTGTTTTTCTAAAAGGAAAGAAAGTGGCGCGCAAGTCAAAAGTGGCACGCAAGTCAAAAGTGGCGCGCAAGTCAAAAGTGGCGCGCAAGTCAAAAGTGGTGCGCAAGTCATGAGTGGTGCACAAGTATTGGCGCACAAGTGTAAGTGGAGCACAAGTCATATTTCAATATCATCACAACAAAATTTGACAAAGGAAATAAAATAGCACGCAAGTTAAAGATTAGTGTGCAAGTGTGGAATGGAAGTATAAGTGGCGCGCAAGTGTATGTTGAGAGCAAGTCATATTCCAACACCATCATAACAAAATATGACAAAATAAATAAAGTGTCGTGCTAAGTGATGAAGGGCGCGCAAGTGATGGAGCGGCACACAAGTGATGGAGCGGTGCGCAAGTAGGAACGATGCGTAAGTGTATGTGGTGCGCAAGACACCAAAATGCATATAAATAGACGACTAGCCTCCTAATTTTTCTATGATCAACACTTAAGAGAAAATTTAAGCTCTGAGCACGCAAGTAGTAGAGGGTGCTCTGATCGTGCAAGTAGAAGAGGGCGGTGCACAAGCTGAAGTGGTGCGCAATCTGAGGGTTATTTATAAGGTGTGAAAGTAGGGTGTCGCGCAAGTTTTATTATGCAAGTCTTGTCATGCAAGTTTCCAGAGGCACGCAAGTAGGGGGTGCTTTCAAGAAGTGGGATGTGTATAAGCCAAAGGTGGCATGCAAGTTGTGAGTTATGCTCAATGGTGGTGCGAAAGTAGTGAGTAGGCGCACAAGAAGGTGGCATGCAAGTAGTGAGGCGCGTAAGCAAGTGGGACGCAAGTAGGGAGGCAGGAAAGCAGGGAGTGGCACGCAATCTATTTGGACCTAGAGGTTCTTACCAGCTTCTGGGTAGGGAAGTGAAGAATTGTTTTGAAATATCTGATTTGTGAAAGTTCATTAAGAAGCACAGAATCATTACATTACCTTATTTGTGCTAATAGGTAGCACATGCACTATTGAATTGTTTTCAAAGTGCTACACAAGTGTAAGGGTATATCCTACTCGTTGTATTCCACATCAAAGGATTGTTTTCTAGTGGATTGTGTGGTACTGGATTGTTTTCGTACCATACCAAGGACGTAGCTACTCTTGTTGAGTAGTGAACCTTGTAAATCTTGTGTTCCTGTGGTTGTGTGTGTTCAGTAGGTAAGAAACTCTTTAATAGGGGGTGAAGGTTGTTTCAAAAAGCAGGAAACATAAAAAGAAAAAGATATCACTGATTCACCCCCTCCCCCTCTCAGTGATACTTGGATCTTGATTGGGAACTTCAGGAGACACCAAAAATTCAAACCCGGAACACTCATAAACCAAGAAAAATCTATGAACTGAAAGAAGATTTGGACCAAAACATTGAATTTAAAATCTAGGTGTGACAAAAATGTTTTTTTTTCATAGAAAAAAAATTAGGGAACTTTTAATGGTATTTCTATACATCAAGGAGAACCCTATTTTTTACTTATGATCCAAAAATTATATGTTGTATTGATACCATAATTCTTATTTCATTAGATTTTTTATTATTAGTTATTCATGGTATGGAATGCTTTATTACTATTAACTATTACACACTTAATGGTTTACTATTATGTTTGTTGATTGGGATTAGTATTTACATTAAATATGTTGATTTTTAAACAAAAATGTTTATGTTGATTATGTTTCACCCCTTTTAAATGATAAATGCTTTGGTTTAATTAACTGATTGGAGGGGCCAACTATAACCCTATGATGTATTAGTACATCTCATCAAAAAAATTAGATTGGGTTTCAGTTGAGGCCTTAAACAATTATTTCAATGCCTTGGCACACGAACTCAATTGTTTGTTTAGACATATATAATTATGCATTCCATCATTATAAATTTATTTATTAATATTAAATGTGATTATTAAATTATTTTTAAAATCCATTGTTATATTTTAAATCTAATGTTATAATTTTTATGGAATTATTTGATCATAAATTGTTCTAAAAATATTTTTATAATGTTATTGATTAAATAGATTATGTTTAAGTTATTTATCATTCCATGTTCATTATACCATATTTATTCATGGAATTAAATATATGATAGCACATAATGAGCATCTGAACTCACCCATTTTTTTGTATTATTTTCCCAAGGATACCAGAAGGTGTATTCTAATTGATGTGTGGTGATAAGAAATAAAGAATAATTGATTTCACAATGAGAACACTTTTTCAAAAAAAAATAATCAATTGTAATAATAATATAAAATATGAATATAGTTTTCCAAGACTATTAAATTACTTCATCCATCAAGATTTGATTACATGTATTTTATGATAATGTAAACAAGTAGATACCTACTTTGGGATACAGGAGTCTGGGTCACCACAGTTGGTATTAAATATTTTTTAGTAGAAATCATAGGATCCAGATTTAGGAAAACATATATTAGGGATCATTAACATTTGATGGAAATTGAGGATATATAAAGAAGAACATCCTAATTTTTTTTCAAGGAAGAATTTATGTGGTTTTTTCTAATCAATCACCCCCTCATGATATTAAATTTTTACATTGTTCTAGAAAAGATGTACCTATGAATAATAACCCTAAAAGGGTTACATTGGGAATGGCCTAATCATCACATTGTGCATGAAAATGGTCCATACCGCACACCTATTTTGACACTAATATGGTATATTCTAAGGATAAATAATATTTTGATTACAAAACATTAAGAAAATTTTGAAAATAAATATGTCCCCTAAGAAACCTTGATTAGTATTATTATATTTTTACTGCATATTTTTTTTAATTTTTGTTAATTTTTTTCATGTTTTGGGATTATACATTTTGTTTCATACTAATATTATCTAATTTAGTCTATTAAATTATTAATAAATAGAGCCTAATAGATGTTATGGATACTATTTCAATGCACACTCCCTATGTAGGGATTTACCCTTGGGAAACACAATGAAATTGTAGTTGGAGATTATCAAATTATACCCATATTTGAGAAATAGACTCAAGATGTGAGTAATAAACACTCCCATATATAGATGTCTACTATTCCACTATGTTGTGTAATGATTTTGTACTACTTGATTAATTTGGAACCCCCATCATTTAATGGGAATAAAAATATATTTTTAGCTATGTAATTGATATGTTCCTTGGAAAATATATTTTTTTTCTCTACGATGTAGTTAAATGGATAATGTTTTCATAAAACTTAGTAATCTCTCAAGAGATGGAGATCAATGGTGGTCATTATTTCAAGACACTAAGGATGATGAAGAAATATAAGCATAGTGTTGAATGATTTCAAGGTATTCTTCATGGAAAAATATTTTCTACATGATAAAAAAAATATAGAGATTAAATTCATGAGTTTCATACAAAAGTATTATGAAATTATTTCTATGTATAAATCCACATTTATAAGGTTTTCAAGGCATACTATAGACTATGTATGTAACCAAAAGGTAAATATTGACCATTTATTCGACAGGATTAACCCAATCCTATGAAGGGAACTAGTCTCCAAAAATTTCTCATCATATTTGGATATATTATCATGTTATATCATGATACAAAAATAATTATTCAATTCATATGAATTATAAGGGAATCAAGGGAAGAAGATTATGGAAGGGTAAAATATGGAAAAGGGAATAAGGGAAAGATGGATTTTTCAACATGTGATACTTTTGGAAAGAAACACCTTTGTAAATACCTAAAAAGAATATGTTTTTTCTTTAAGTCTATAGAAAAAGGCCACCATGCTCATGATTTCAATGAAATTAAATAATTTGGAAGTTTCTATTGCTTCCACTTTAAGTAGATAAGGAACTTGGAAAATAAATTTCCATAGGTGTTAAGGGAATATACATAAAAATAAACTAAGGGATTAAGTTGAAGATTATGTAGTTACTAAAAATGAAGTGGAATGATTAATGCGTTTCTGTTTGGATTCAAGAATTATTATTTTTTGACTATTTTAATCAATTATATTTTAGTTATAATAATTAAAAAATGTATAAGTATTGTAACATAGTATTATTTACTTTTGGATTTGAAGGCATGGAGAAAATGGTAAAAAGATAAGTGATTCAGTGTCAAGTTGAACTTCACTAAAACCCCATGAATGAGAGATGATAACCCATAATATGTTCCCAACGTTTAGATAATAATGATTATGAGTTTTTCGTGAGGATATTGATATCATTTATTGTTTATCTAATGATTGACGTATAAGAAATTGTAGTATATTTAAATTTGGATACATTATGGTATTTATATTAATATGGTTTTAGAAAAAAGAAATATTGTATACTAGGTAAAATAATATCTCATCTGTAAAGGAAGAGGTGCATGAACAAAAAAATTAAGGATGAAAAGTGTTTACCACCTACTACTGACCTATGTGATTTCCTAGTTAATATGTAATTTTTTAGATAAAACATTTTATGTATAAATTTTAATGTTGAACAAATGGTGTTACAATTTAGGTTTATAGATTAATGTGTTATATTATAAAACTTTTGATTAGTATATTGGTTTTAGAAATTATTTTTAAACATATGGAAAGTATTTTCACACTTTTACATATCTTATTATTCATTAAAATTTAATTTTACTCCTTCATGCATTAAAAATTCATCATGGATGTTCATTTGATATAGTTATAAATGAAGTGTAAATCATCAAACAGAAACAAAATGATGAAATTTTTCTTCTAGAATTGAATGATATCAAATAAGTACATTTTCATATAATATCATTATATATGGTTAAGTAATTGATTCACTCTATAAAATGAACATTGAAACCAAATTTTATCATAATACTATAATTTTTTTTGATCCATTATTCTTTTAAATCATCAAATATTTATATTTTTTAGGAAATAAACCATTCATTGATCAATCACATTCATTTAATAAATGACTTCTATCACTCTCTATAATTATTTAATCTTTTCTTCCATGTCTATTTCTTCGCATTCCACTATTGTTCCCCTACTTAGAAACGTAGTCATGTTTTATTCCATAAGAAATTTTTACATCCCATTCTCTCTAATTAAGAGTATGTTTTATTAATCATTTTTTAATGTGGGGTTTCAATAAATTTATTTTTAAATTTCAAACCCTTTATTATTGATATGATTATTAAATTTTGAGGATGTATATTATTTATGGGTAGAAAATTTAACACACTATGGTATTTAAGAGAGGAAAATCATGTCTAAGAGAATTTTTGAAACAAGAAACCACATTTACAGTAGAATATAACAACTAAATACAATATACAAACTTTTTTAAAAAAAAATTACATCTCTTTCATATCATTCAATGCACGTAGCACTTGGTTTAAGAAAAACATGATAATATATTAAAATATTATAAATTAAACATGACCATTTTAACCTAGCCATTAAGTTGGAGGTTATGAATAATACTAATTAATTTAGGAAAATTGTTTAGGTAACAAAGGTATAATATAAATTCAATGGTAATCAATTTATTATCAATAAAATAATAATCATTTGAAAGTAGAAGAAATGTTTTATGAAAAAACTTCATTTTTATGAGATGCATTTTTGTCCCAATTTACACATATAATTTTTAATTAATTTTAAATAATTATAGAAAATTTATTTGAAAAAATAAAAACCATTTTTTAAATCATAATAACAATATTTTTGTTGTTTTAATTTTTTAGATTCTCTTAAAATGTTTCATGTTTTTATGAATAGTGAAAATACTAATTTTTACTAAAAGATGTCTTTTCATTAATATTATGTAAAAAGATAAAATATAATTTAAAGTATTTTTAATGTAAAATTAGTAAAATTATATTTCAATTTATCTTATTTAATTAATTTTTATCAATTTTCTTTTGAATTTTGATAATAAATACTTCTATACTTATGAGAATATTATCTTCTAAAAACCTCTTTTTTCATACCACCTCCAGGTAACATTTTAAATTAAATTATTCCACCATAGTTAATTGAATTCAAATAAATAGATACCATATTTTTAATCATAATAATGTATATTATCTAAAATATTCCACATAATTTTTTACGTAAATGAAAAATGAAAGAAGTAAAAGAATAATTATCATTGTTAAGGTAAAATGATATTATTATGGGGTTTAAACTAAGAATGTGAGGGTAAAAAGGACCTACCAACATATAAAATCATATTTTATAGAAATAATTATACAGTATCATATCCCAAAATAAAACCTAATGTTATTTGGAAGGATTTTTTCATTTAAATGACATTATCGTTTTAGATCATTTTGGGAAATGTCTACGTAATTTTCAATAGGGTTTACTTTCCCAAAATAGAAAAGAGAAATCTTTCCCCACACATCTCCACATCCCTCGAGATTATTGGATTGAACATACCCTATAAATTTCTCTCCCCAATATATTTATACATATTATAGTGTTACTGGTCCTCCCAAAAGATCATCCCCATGGTCCTTAAGAAGATATCAAAAGGTGTTTTCTCTTAGAGAATGTGATTACCATAACAAAGATCATTCATTATCATTCTACACTTCCACCATAAATAATGTCTTAAGACATCCAATATAATAAAATCATTATCTCCCAATGAAATATTTTTCATTATGTTGATGAAATAATATTTATCCATCACCACTTCCATCAAATGGGAAATAAGTCATCAATTGTTTGTTAGGAGGACAACCACCTCAAGAACCAATGTTGTTCTTTTTCCATCACGATCATTAAATTATTGATATACTGATTGATTGTTGATCATACCACAATTCACTGTTTCATTTTTACCCTTACACCATTGTATTAAACTTAATTTGTGTTGTAAATTCCAAACATAATAACAAAATGAACTTCATTTTTTATTCAATTATTTTGTTTTTATCACTGTTAAATAGGGTAATGTTACTTGTTTTTATATTTTCATTGAATTTGGTGGTGATTTGGAGGACCCATGATGAAGTCTACGAAAAATGGGCAAAACTGTACAAGGATCCAAGCACAATAGTGGATTAATCTGCACATTGATACATGATCATGCATTTAAATTGGCTGAAATTTTGTGGTCTAGTCCAAAATCTAATAGGATACATTTCATATCAATAAATCCAATCCATATTTGGATTCTATAGGGACCATCCGAACTGATCTGTCCAAGCCACCAAATCTGCACAATGTCAAAAGTGGCGTTCTATAATATGTCTCTATCTTGAGCTATGATTGTTCAAATGATGCCAAACATTCGGTGGTGATAGTTAGGAAGTGGTTTTACAACATTCTAGTTTTTTCAAAAGAGATATTTGACTGTCTATTGGCCTAAAACCATCCTTCAAGTGGTTTATCAAAATATAGGTGCCCAAAACCACTTCCTATTTTGGCTATAAAAGGCACCTTGGGCACCCCATTTACAAGTTCAGACAAGTAGTAAAGTGATTCCAATTTAGAGTTAAAGAGGAGTCCTCTACATAATCTAGATTTTATGGAGGCCACTATCCTAATAGGGGGATCGATAATGAAGAAGTAGTTCCACCCGAGCTTCATCTTCCCCTCGAGGTCGAGCTGAACGGTGGACTGTCATTTCGAGGGAGCTACACACACATGGGAGGGAGTTCCAACACTTTTTCATGTAATGGTTTTGTGTAATTTTTTTTCTAAATATTTCACTTATTTCTTATCTTGACATGATTCTCCTCTTATTTCATTTCTATTATTATAATTAAGTGAAACACTTTTTATTTCAACACTGATTGGGTTGAGATTTTAAGTGGGAATATTGGGTTATTCTGATTGGACAAGACAAGAGTTGTATTTATCTGACAAGTACATAAGATTTTAGTATGCTTTGGTATCCTTTCTTCTATATGCTTTATAACCAAACCTTGACAACATGATTGTTGTGTAAATGGGGGGTTCTTTGAGCATCGTTTAAGAGGAAAGAAGGAAGTTGAGATCTTGACAACCCTCAACTAAAGGATTCCATTAAACCTTGTGTATTTTTCATAATAATGAACTCACCATGATGTGTAGTGAACATTAAATGATCTTATTATCTCATAATTCTAAAACACCACTTTTATTTATCAACTATTAAACTCTTTAAATCAATTCATTTTCTTTAAACTGTTTTAAAATCACCCCACTTTTAGTACTTCTTTTTAAAAACGCACACTCTAATCCTACAAACTCTCCTTGATAGACGACCTAGGGTCTTACCTATAATAAAAATCAACCTTAAAATCATAATAAATTTGACGTTCCATGACAGCGCGGTAAAATTTTGGCGTCGTTTTCGGGGAGCGCTTTGGTTTTTCGTGTGTGTTTTGATAAGTTTTTGGAAAATTTTGTGAATATTTAGAGTTTTATATTATACCTCTACATATATTTTTGTATTATGATCTATTTGTTGTGTAGGTTTGTGGAATGATGCATTATATTCTTGGAGACTTACCTCATTTCAAACCTGAACCAGAGATGATCTTACATCAGCGACACTGAGACACTAAAGAGAGCCCTTCAAAGGATGACACACAAAACATCAACACTCTTCTTAATCCATCCTCTTCTTCTTATTCCAGAAATAATATAAAAACTGAAATAAACATGCATAACATGGATGAAAATAACCAGACACTAAAATAACTAACCTTACCTGATGTTGATATCTAGCCAACATGTATTCAAATTCAAGGCGAGGCACCCAACTTTGAACTAAAATCGGGTTTAATTCATTTATTACCAAAATTCCATGGACTTATTGGAGAAGATCCACACAATAATTTAAAATAATTTCATATTGTGTGTTCTATATTAAAACCTGCAAATGTGGATGAAGAACAAGTAAGTCTAAGCGTATTCCCTTTCTCATTAGAGGATACTGCAAAATATTGGATTTACTATGTTAATTAACCAATTAAATATTGGGCGGACATGAACCGTATTTCTCTTGAAAAATATTTACCAGCCTCTCGCACTGCAACTATAAGAAAAAAAATAAGTGGTATAAGACAATTACAATGGGAAACACTAAATGAATATTGGGAACACTTTTAAATGCTTTGTTCAAGTTTCCCACACCACCAAATAAGCGAAAAACTTTTAATTCAGTATTTTTATGAAGGTTTAATTCCTATTGATAGAAATATGATTGATACTGCTGAAGGTGGTGCACTAGTGGATAATACCCCAATTGCTGCAAGAACCTTGGTTGAGAACATGGAATATAACACTCAACAATTTGTTACAAGGTCTAGTGTACCCATTTGAGGTGTCCATGAGTGAAAAGTATTGAATTCAAGAAGAAGGTGGACACGAAGTTTAAATAGGTAAGTACCCTTTAACGACAACTCACTTTCTCCCAAGGGAAATATCAATCTCATTTTCCCATCCATTGTGGAATTTTCTCTTTTTAAACCCATTATTCTGACCAATGCCCCCAATTAATAGAAACTTCGGAGAGTTGTGAGGCAATCTTTCCAGTTCGGCGCTATAACCAACCCTTTAGGCAAGAACCATACTATCCATCCAACTCTGGGTGGAAATAAAACCAAGATTATAGGCCAGGGGGTATTCAAACCAGACTCATCAACCATGGAACCAACAAGGTCAGAGTAGTCATCCACCAACACCACCCATAAAAACTCAACCATCCCAAAGGCCTTTCCAACTGCCCCCTCCAAAACCCGAGCCTAACCTAGATGATACGATGAAACAAATCGCTGCCAACAATATCCAATTCCAAAAAACCACCCAGGCATCCATTAAAGACCTCATAAACCAATTAGGCCAACTAGCTAACTCAGTGGGGGAAATTCAAAGTCATGGGTCGGGTAAACTAACATATCAACCATTATTCAACACTAGAGATAAAGGTAATATAGTGTCATCACCCATAGGAGTGGAAAATATATGAATCCTCCATTAGAGTCATCCCATATTAAGGAAACCTCCATCCCAACCATTATTCTTCCATTTCCCCAAAGGGCCACCCATCCTAGGAAACAAAAAGGAAACTGAACTAGATAATGAAATATTATAAACATTCAAAAAAGTGCAGGTAAAGATCCCCTTGATTGATGCTGTGAAACAAATTCCATGATATGCAATGTTCCTGAAGGATATGTGTACACACCGAATGTGACTTTGTGGAGATGAAAAGGTGAGCTTGGGGAGGAACATATCAGCATTAATAGAGTCATCAATTCCCACCAAGTGCAACGATCCTGGTACATTCATGATTTCATACACCATAGGGGGGTATTATTTTTCTAATGCTAGGATTGATTTTGGTGCTTCAATAAATGTGACGACTCGCTCCATTTACTATACATTACAGGTCGGGGAATTGAAGCCCAGTGAAATTATTATTTAACTATATAATCGGAGTACCGCACACCCATCTGGTGTGTTAGAGGATGTTCTTGTGAGGGTTTAAAATTTAATTTTTTGTAGAGACCCAAAGCTTGATGTAAATGGACATTACATTACTTTTGCAGAATACTTAATTCATAATAAAAACAGACACCAAAGGACCGTAATAGTTTAGTGTCTTTGGAAACTCGAAATATAATCTTCTAATCTTGGTGAAAGATCTTCAACACCTCCCATAAAGATCTTCCCCTTTTTTTTCTTACCTAAAACCTTTCTTTATATCCTGCGGAAAAGAAAACATAAAAAGGGTGAGCTCAAATGCTCAGTAAGGGTAAACATGGAGAAAATAAAACAAACCATATACATTTGAATATAAAAACATGAACATAATGTTTAAACATTGAAATCTTGAGCAATGACATAAAACAAGGCAGTACGTAAGGCATAGATCATAATAGAACATCAATCATGATAAAATATCTTGGAAATAAAACTTGTAATTGTGGAAAAACATTAAGAACATGATATGATTTCCATAGTATCCAAGGCATTGCTTCCAAGACCATCTTAGTGTAAAAATTCCCTTTCTGAATCGAGTTCACTCCTCGTTCCAGTCTTGTAACACTGAACCGGATTAACTTACAGTTCGAGCCATGTCTATCTCATGAGATATAAATCTTTACCCAATGCATTGGAGTGATATATAGGTCCCACCCATCTCATAATGAAATCATTCTTACGTGTGCCACAACATAAACATAAATCATTTATCATAACCCAAGGAATAAAATGGGTTTCATAAACATCATCCCATCATAATATAATCCATATAAAACAAATGGATATCATTTCATCATAATAGAAGTGAAACCATGTAAATCATAGATAAATTATACATGAAACATACACATATGAAATAATGTCATCTTAGATGGAAAATGGTTTTGATAAAACACTTGAAATAAATTCTTGAGGAAAATATCCTTTCTTATTCAAAATCATTTTCTTTTCACAAAATGCCATGAAATTTTAAAAGAAGAGGATTTTTTGAAAATAGTCATGAAATCTTGCAGAGTAATCTTTATGAAAATAAGGTGTTATGAATTCTTAAAAATCCATTCATGCTGTATAAGTTAAAAAAACATTCTTCTCGTACTTTTACCGAAAAGTTAAAAAGTACCTCATGTGGTAAACAAAATAAATATTCCTTACATACCATGTAGTAAAAGTCAAAAATGGGTAAAATGGACTTTAAACATACATGAAACCATTTTTAGAAAATAGGGACATGGATTATAAATATAACCCCAGTAAATACTTACGAATAAACAATCTCGGATAAAAACGAGATTGGAAAAGTTATCCCTTACCTTATGTCTGATATGCTTCATATGTATCCAGACCTCCTGTATAATGATTTAAATAATGTTATTGACTTATTACAGAATCATATTCATTTTTATGATATCATATATGGTTTACTTATGACTTTATACTACCCGTTCTTTTATAAATTCGATGTAAAAGCATCAATTTGGGTAAAATCGTTTCATTTATTGTACGTGTTTCGACTTGTTGTTCTTGATATTATTACTTATATCCTGATTTACTTAATTTCAGAATGTAAAACATGATCTATGTGTAATATATATTCAGAATATACATATATATATGATAGATCGATAAATGGAATGAAATACACCGTTCATGGAGACGGTAGGCTGTACGTACGCATGAACGCTGTTTTCGGTTCCTTATTGAATTGAATGGAATTAAGTAGATGACATACATATATATATACATAAATCTAGTATCATTATTATTTCATATATTTCATGATTACTTATTATATATACTTTATAATCATTCATGAATGGTTAACATGGAGAATGAATCTCATCGCGTCGTGGAGACGGTAGTTCGTACGTACGCACGAGCGATGATACCATTTCCATGATCGTGGAATTGTATTGAAGTGTATGTATAATATTTAAGAATCAATAAAACTTCACAATAATCATATATAGTTATTTATTTACACCATAATACCCATCCAAGTAAGGTGGTGGTCGAAAACAGATTATACCACGGCGTGGAGACGGTATTCTGTACGTACGCACGCACGGTGATTTTGTTTTCCGTAGGATGGATAGAAGGTGAAATATGGTTGTTTAATATTTATAATAACATATCAGTATATATTTAATACTTATTTTATTACTTTATAATGAAACAACTAAATAAGAAGAAGTTTAAAAATAAATAAATTGGAAAGGATCGGTAAGGGATATTACCTCTTCTTTGATGCGCCTCTTCTTAACCTCCTCTTAGGGCACTAGGGTTGGTCTATGAAGAAGACCAGTACCTCTAGGATGTTTCTAGGGAATTTTATAAGATAATTTTGTAGGGTTTTTCTGAGATTGATGGCTCAAAGTGGTGTGAGGAGGAGAGGGAGGAGGTGCCCTTTTATAAGGGAGGAGAGGGGCACCTTTGAAAAAACTAAAAATATTATTTTATTATAAAGTCATATTCGGTTTTTAATAGCTCCAAATTGATTTATTTTGAAGCTAAGGTTGGGATGGGTCGAAATACTATCATACAATAGAATTTGGACAAGTTTAGGTTACTATTTTAACATTATCATTTAGATTTAACTTTAAGTTAAATAATTTTACTTTTACCGTGTCTTCTTGTTTTCTTACACTATAAGGTTAATAAACTTACTATATCAAGCCAAACGAACCCCAAGTGGTTAATTATTAATATATATAACCTTATCTAATTCATTTTTCCAAACCTTAGATTTTTATGAATAAAATAACAATTAATAATATAATATTTGTTTTAAAAACTATTTTATGTCAATTTTGACATAATTTGGTAATTGAATTTTGTGAAAATCATAACAGCATGATTAGTTCGAAAAAAGTTAATTAAATAAATAATAACATGTCATATTAACCTATAAAATCAGTGGAATTCATAAAAAGTCTCAAATTACATTTTTTGGGTATTTATAACATCAATTATGTTAATATTTCATTAATAAGGTAATTAATGCATCATCATTGTGTCATAAATAACTTAATTTATTTAATGTATAAAAATTATAACTAAATTACCATTATGTAGGAAATATTTTTAGATTTCTAATGAATATTTATAGTAGAATTTATCTTAAGTATAACCCTGTATTAAAAAGAATTTAGTTATTAAACTTTGATTTTAACTATTTTCGCCCTTCTTTAAATAAATTAATAATAAATGTCCTAATCTAGTCCAAGTGGACCTAAATGGTCATATATTATTCCTAAGGTTGTTTTTGGTCTAATTACACTTATCCAATAGAATTAGGACATGTGTTAGGGTAATAATAATATCATTTTTACCCTTAATTGCCCTATTTACTTTTAACCGTGGTAAATAAAAGTAAAAAGTTACTATTCACCAAAAATTATTTTCATCTCATTGAACCACATTTTATTCCTTGAAATTAACTGTGTCTCTCGGATTTTTGAAATTCCACTCACATAAGCGGTAAAATTAAGTTTTATGTGAATTTTCAAATTCTCCTAGGAGGTGGGTAAAAGATTGTGAAAAGTTCAATAAATTTTTTTATATATCTAAAATTATTATAAAATGACTCCAATGAATTACATTGAACTTATATAGGTATTATGTATCAATTTTGACCTAAAATAAATTTAAATAAAATAAATAATTTTTAAAATAAAAAGTCGGTTTTTAAATAGTAACCCAGTGATTACACTATTCATCAAAAATTGAAAGTTTTCAGAAAAATACCAAAAATTCACCCTAAGCTAATTTCGATATTCTGAATCCAAAAATGAAGTTCATTTTGAAAAATAAAATTTATAAAATTTCAAAAAAAATGGGTATTACTATTCATAACGGCTAGTTCATAATAATATTATAATAATATCTTGTTTAGTGAAACTCGGTATTGCGTACTACACACGCTATCGAGGAAGGTATTGATTGCGTGTAATGCAAGCCAAGTCAGGGCTGCGTGTAGTGAAATTTCCGTTTGGTGTTGCGTATAACATAATCAAAACTTATTTCATTTATATATTAAACAAAATCTATACTTAATGTTGCGTAGAAAAATTTCCACAAAACGAACTTGAAAATGTGTGTAACATGAGCCAAGAATAGTGTTGTGTATACTACAAGCTAATACAGTGTTGCGTATAGTACAAGCTAATCTTGGTGTAGTATATAATAGAACACATCAAAGAATTTAAAAAAATATATCACATAAAATCTCGGGTTGTTACATTCTAGCCCCCTTAAAATGAATTTCACCCTCAAAATTCATCGGGGTTATAAATGGTTTATTACATGAGAGTTTATTTCAAAGAAACCCACATATTAAAAATAAATACCAAAACTTATCTTTAAAAACTAAAGTGTGAAACGTAACGGTTACCCAAATTGACTAATCACTGGGTTTCCACATAGGACAATATAAGTGAAAATATGGATATGGAAGAGAAATCTAACAATCAAGTTCTGATGGAGAGTGGTAGAGAACATTTCTATGAAAAATACAACAATCACAAAGCCATAAATTTGTGATGATCTAAGGTACCATCTGATTCATCAGATATAAGGACACTAGGACAACATTTTTGGTTTTCAATATCATTTCCCTAAAGTTGAAGAATTTGAATTAGAAAAATACTTACTTTATTTCGGTATAATCTCACAGTTGTTCGTGCCTTGAACAATTTCCACTTTATCTCTTAAAGAAATGAAGTTGAATTTGTCTTTCATGAAGTGTTAGCAGATCATGTGATAGAATGATAGTTCATTCCATCTGTCTCAAACATAAGGTTAGGGAAAGTTATATACATAAGTCCATCTATGGTGAGATTAATCGTAGATGGCTCCTAAAATGGATTTATACTTCATCTATCATACCGCTTAATAAAATAAAACTAGTTTCTACTAACTAGGGACTTCCTGTAGGACAGTGGTAGGCGATGAAGGTCTGTCGCACTTCAGTTGTGGGTTCGATTCCCACAACCTTGTCCGACGCGATGAGTTGTCGCTCATCCTATGGGTTGTCCTTTTTCTAAAAATGTACTATTATAACATTTCAAAAATAATATCAAAAAGTTCTAGCCTTAAACAATACTAACTTATGTTCAATATAATCCATTCTAATCTTTAGTCTTATCCAAAATACTTCTTTCCAAACTCGTAGTATAAAGAGAATGATTACTAAAAAAGTCATATAACAAGCATGTGAATACCATCATTTCTCCCTCATATATCTTATTGGTCACACTCCAATCATGTGAATACCTTAATCATGTATTCTCTTGAAAAAGGAATACCCATTGAACCTTAGTGAAAACATGAATGCTGTTAAAAGTTAACTTTTTCCACATACCAAAATCCAAACATTCTATATACTCAAACCATGATATAACTTTGTCTTTATATCAGTCATGAGCTCATGAATACTATCAAATATTTAATTTTCTCTTTATCCCTTCATTATGCGCATATCATCTTCTTTCCAAAATATTTGAATCACTTTTCATGGTTACCAGTACCATTCAACATATACTTTCAAATACTTTAGGAAAAACAATAATGTAACAATCCTTAGATGTGTCTTTATTCTATAGTACCATTACCTATACAACATATCTCTTGATAAACATAAATCATTCCACTACCTTCTTAAACCATTGACCAAGCTTCAACACTTCTTTAATCTCATATATCATTTGTAGTGTCCTCGTCATCATCCACATAAATAATACCCATATGACCATGCTGATTCTCTTCATGAGATTTTCCATTAGGGCATTGGTTTGCATAATGCCCATACATTTCACATTTAAAACATCTAATCATTGTTGATGTTGTAGCAATACCATTATCCTTCTCCATGGTGTTAACTGAACCTTTTCCTTTGCACTTACTGGATTTGTGTCCTTCTTTTCTGCACCCAAATCATTTTTCAGTTCCTTTGAAACATTCTCCTTGATGCCTCTTCCTACATGATTTACATGAGAGAAATTGAACTTTCTTTCCTCTATGATCATCATGAAACTCCATCTTTCTCTTATTAGCTGAGTCGGAAAACTTTCCAAAGTTGAGATTATTGATCATATTATGAGATTTCTGATTTGGAATAATAACGATATGTGCACCTCCAGATCAAATTTCATTTGGTTTCTCAGGAATAATATCATTCCATTGTCCATCATATCCTCCATTATCGTGAATCTTCCTGTTTCCATCCATTTTCTAAAACCCAAAAAGAATAGTGTGAGAGGCCAAAATCATAATCAAGGGGGATTACCTTCAATATCTAACATCTTATGTTAAATTCTAAGATCGTTACCATAATTCTAGGACTATAACATATACTTATACTTAACCTTAGGGACATCCCTAGACATACCATAGAAATATCTCTAGGGATCTCACTAAAGTTTTCGCAACCTAGTTTCCAAAGGTTAACTAAACCTTTCCTCTGAAACCAACTCTAGAGACCCAAAGCTTGATGTACATAGACATTACATTAATTTTGTGTAATACTTAATACATAACAAAAATAGACACCAAAGGATCGTAATACTTTAGTGTCTTTGGAAACTCGGAATATAATCTTCTAATCTTGGTGAAAGATCTTCAACATCTCCCATAAAGATCTTCCTCTTTTTTTTTCTTACCTAAAACCTTTATTTATATCCTGGGGAAAAGAAAACATAAAAAGGGTGAGCTCAAATTCTCAGTAAGGGTAAGCATGGAGAAAATAAAACAAACCATATACATTTGAACATAAAAACATGAACATAATGTTTAAACATCAAAATATTGAGCAATGACATAAAACATGGTAGTACGTAAGGCATATATTATAATAGAACATCAATCATGATAAAATATCTTGGAAATAAAACTTGTAATTGTGGAAAACATTAATCACATGATATGATTTCCATAGTAGCTAAGGAATTGCTTCCAAGACCATCTTAGTGGACAAAGTCCCTTTCTGAATCGAGTTCACTCCTTGTTCCAGTCCTGTAACACTGAACCCGATTAACTTATAGTTCCAGCCATGTCTATCTCATGAGATATAAATCTTTACCCAATTAATTGGAGAGAGATATAAGTCCCACCCATCTCATAATTAAATCATTCTTACGTGTGCCACAACATAAACATAAATCATTCATCATAACCCAAGGAATAAAATGGGTTTCATAAACATCATCTCATCATAACATAATACATATAAAACAAATGGATATCATTTCATCATAAGAGAAGTGAAACCATGTAAATCATAGAGAAATTATACTTGAAACATAGACATATGAAATAATGTCATCTTAGATGGAAAATGGTTTTGATAAAACACTTGAAATAAATTCTTGAGGAAAATATCCTTTCTTATTCAAAATCATTTTCTTTTTACAAAATTCCATGAAATTTTAAAAGAAGAGGATTTTGTTGAAAATAGTCATGAAATCTTGTAGAGTAAGCTTTATCAAAATAAGGTGTTATGAAATCCTAAAAAATCGTTCATGCCGTATAAGTTAAAAAAACATTATTCTCGTACATTTACCGAAAAGTCAAAAAGTACCTCGTATGGTAAACAAAAGAAATATTCCTTACATTCCATGTAGTAAAAGTAAAAAATGGGTAAAACAGACTTTAAACATACATGAAACCATTTTTAGAAAACAGGGACATGGATTATAAATATAACCCCAGTAAATACTTATGAATAAACAATCTCGGATAAAAACGAGATTGGAAAAGTTATCCCTTACCTTATGTACGATATGCTTCGTATGTTTCTGGACCTCCTATATAATGATTTAAATTATGTTATTGACTTATTACAGAATCATATTCATTTTTATGATATCATATATGGTTTACTTATGACTTTATATTACCCGTTCTTTTATAAATTCGATGTAAAAGCAGCGATTTTGGTAAAATCGTTTCATTTATTGTACGTGTTTCGACTTGTTATTCTTGATATTATTAATTATATCCTGATTTAATTAATTTCAGAATGTAAAACAAGATCTATATATAATATATATTCAGAATATACATATATATATATATATGATAGATCGATAAATGGAATGAAGTACACCGTTCACGGAGACGGTAGGCCGTACGTACGCATGAACGCTGTTTTCGTTTCCTTATTGAATTGAATGGAATTAAGTAGATGACATACATATATGTATACATAAATCCATTATCATTATTATGTCATATATTTCATGATTACTTATTATATATACTTTATAATCATTCATGAATGGTTAACATGGAGAATGAATCTCATCGCGTCGTGGAGAAGGTAGTCCGTACGTACACACGAGCGATGATACCATTCCCATGATCGTGGAATTATATTGAAGTGTATGTATAATATTTCATAATCAATAAAACTTTGCAATAATCATATATAGTTATTTATTTACACCATTATACTCATCCAAGTAAGGTGGTGGTCGAAAACAGATTACACCACGGCGTGGAGACGGTATTCTGTACGTACGCACGCACGGTGATTTCATTTTATATAGGATGGATAGAAGGTGAAATATGGTTGTTTCATATTTATAATAACATATTAGTATATATTTAATACTTATGTTATTAATTAATAATGAAACAACTAAATAAGAAGAAGTTGAAGAAGAAATAAATTGGAAAGGATCGGTAATGGATATTACCTCTTCTTTGACGCGCCTCTACTTAACCTCCTCTTAGGGCACTAGGGTTGGTCTTTGAAGAACACAAATACCTCTAGGATGTTTCTAGGGAAGTTTAGAAGAGAATTTTTCAGGTTTTGGCCGAGTTTGATGGCTCAAAGTGGTGTGAGTAGGAGAGGGAGGAGGTGCCCTTTTATAAGGGAGGAGAGGGGCACCTTTGGAAAAACCAAAACTATTATTTTATTATAAAGTCATATTCGGTTTTTAATAGCTCCAAATTGATTTATTTCGCAGATAAGGTGGTTATGGGTCCAAATCCACTCATCCAATAGAATTTGGACAAGTTTAGGTTACTATTTTAACCTTATCATTTAGATTTAACTTTAAGTTAAATAATTTTACTTTTACCGTGTCTTCTTGTTTTCTTACACTATAAGGTTAATAAACTTACTATATCAAGAAAAACTAACCCCAAGTGGTTCATTATTAATATATATAACATTATCTAAGTCATTTGGCCGAAACATAGATTTTTAGGAATAAAATAACAATTAATAATATAATATTTGTTTTAAAAACTATTTTATGTCAATTTTGACACTATTTGGTAATTGATTTTTGTGAAAATCATAACAGCATGATTAGTTAGAAAAGGGTTAATTAAATCAATAATAACATGTCATATTAACCTATAAAATCAGTGTAATTCATAAAAAGTCTCAAATTACATTTATTTGGGTATTTATAACATCAATTATGTTAATATTTCATTAATAAGGTAATTACTGCATCATCATTGTGTCATAAATAACTTAATTTATTTAATGTCTAAAAATTATAACTAAATTACCATTATGTAGGAAATATTTTTATATTTATAATGAATATTTATATTCAAATTTATCTTATATATAACCCTATATTAAAAATTATTTAGTTATTAAACTTTGATTTTAACTATTTTCACCCTTCTTTAAATAAATTAATAATAAATGTCCTAATCTAATCCAAGTGGACCTAAATGGTCATATATTATTCCTAAGGTTGTTTTTGGTCGAATTAAACTTATCCAATAGAATTAGGACATGTGTTAGGGTAATAATAATATCATTTTTACCCTTAATTACCCTATTTACTTTTAACCGTGGTAAATAAAAGTAAAAAGTTACTATTCACCAAAAATTATTTTCATCTCATTGAACCACATTTTAGTCCTTGATATTAACCGTGTCTATAGGATTTTTTAAAATTCACTCATAGAAGCGGTAAAATTAAGTTTTATGTGAATTTTCAAATTCTCCTAGGAGGTAGGTAAAAGACGGTGAAAAGTTCAATAAAACTTTATATATCTAAAATTATTATAATGTAACACCCCGACCCTAGTTACCTAGAGTCGGTGCATTATTAAATAACATTGTCATGATCAGAAGAAAGATCAAATCTCAAAAGACCAATTGGTTTAGTAGCCTTGGAAACACTGGATATATTCATAAGTCTTACATTACATCATAAAGTGAAAAACTACTACAACAACATATTGTCTCCATATTCCACAATCATATCCCCACATAATATCACTGCAGGTCATTCATAATTTACTTCTTCACTTCCTGGGAAAAATAAAACATAGAAAATGGGTGAGCTAAAATGCCCATAAAGGATAGCAATATAGAGGAAACTTTCAAAAATAAGCATAAATATTTAAGGCAATGTATAACTAAAACAAAAGCCTTTTAAACTTGAACTTAAACATAGTATGGCAAAAGTAAAATGAAATAATTCCATTTACTTATTCACATGGATATTCTACTAATCGAATAATCACATGCAATATCAATAACCACTTTCATAATGATGGAATGCATAATGCCAGAATATCATAACCACATAGCCAAGGCCTCGTGCCAAGACTACAAATAAGATTTTTCCAAGGCCTTGTGCCAAGACACTAGTTTGCCTCATGAGACCTACCGATTCATCGAGGAGCTATAGCGGGCTCCACCCATCACATATTAAGTCCAATGCATTCCCATATGAAAATGTTTAAACATAACATAAACATTCGTATTAAAACTAGCATATGAAATGTCAATACTTTCACCATAAACTATGAATGGTATAAAAATAGCACATCCATAGTCAAACATATCACAAAACCTTCAATACAATATAGAAGTTTTTTCTTATGATAAATCAACTTCAAATAAGCGTAAAATCTATCAAAGGATGTTGACATAGATGAAATCAAAACTCTTTTTAGAGAAATATCTCTTTCTATTTTGAAATCATTTAAGAGTCTTATATTTATAAAATAAAACATTTTCTTTGAAAATATTCTTATAAGATTGTAAGGGAAGCTTCGACGATTTTATAATGGCGGAAAATAACTGCACTCGCCGTATAAGTTAAAAAAACATTCTTACCTTAATTCTGTCGAAAAGGTTAAAAAGCACCTTGTTTGGAAAATGACGGAAAGATTCCTTTATAAAACTCTTATAAAAAGTCAAAAAAGGGTATATAAATTAACTTAACCCATATTCTTTTAAATAGTAAAAATGTTTTGAAATACATTTTTAAGAAGCATGGATGTGGATGATAAAGAGATCCCAGTAGATTATTACGTATAAACAACCTCGGATAAAGAAGAGATTGTGAAATAACCCTTAACTTGTACTTTTCCTTGGTTGGGGTAGGTTAACCTCCTGTATAATGGTGAAATAATTGTTATTAAATTATACAAGAATCATATACATTAATATGATATCATATATGATCTTTTAACATTGATTTGTTAATAATATCTTAGTATTATCGTTGTTTCGGGTGTTAACTTACTCGTTTTCTTTTGTATGTTTTGTTACGTAAGCCATGTTTGTAATGGATAGGTTGTATATTATTCATATCCATAATGATATCAAGTCCTTAAAAATAATTTTTAAATCATAAAATGATAATTATACTTGAATGGATACGATGGAGAATGAATCTCATTGCGTTCGTGGAGACGGTAGTCCGTAGGTACGCACGAGCGACAATATCAATCTTTTGATATTAAAATAATATATAAATGGATGTTATATCATATATAAAGAATCATTAACATGTTATATTTATTATTTATATGATTTACACATCATTATTATACCCATCCAAATAATAATATATTGAATAACAATTACACCACGACGTGGAGACGGTAAGCCGTACGTACGCACGTATGGTGACATGTTATTCAAAAGGGTGGATAGAATACTGAATATGGTTGTACCATATTTATAATAACATCACAGTATATATATGATACTGGATTTATTATTTTAGAATGGTAAAAACAAAGGAATAAGAATTGGAAGAAGAAAGGAACTTGGAAAAGGGTGGTGAAATCATTACCTCTTCTTCGGGTTCTTCCTTTTGATTTGATCAAAAGGGATCCTTAGGTTGGCTTTCTTATCAAACTAGGGCCTCTAGGTTGTATTGAGGGAAGTTGGGAGAGTATTTGGATAGAGTTTGGCCGAACTAAAAGGCTTTGAAGGTGTGAAGAAATGAGAAGGAGGAGTTCCCTTTTATAAGAGGGGTGAGGGGCACCTTTGGAAAAGCTAGAAATATTAATTTATAATAAATTCATATTCGGTTTCTAATGGCTCCAAAGTTGATTATTTAAATGTTAAGGTGGGGATGGGTAGAAAACAACTCAACCAATAGAATTTATACAGGTTTGGGTACTTATATTAACCTTATCTTTAAGTATTAACTCTAAGTTAATTAGTTTCACTTTTACAATGTCTCTTTGTATTTTTATATTATATGGTTAATAAACTTATTATATACATCCAAGAGACCCCCAAGTGGTCCATTAATAATACACCTATCATGATATAAGTTTCTTGGGCGAACCTTAGATTTTTAGGAATTTAATATCAATTAGTAATATAATATTTGTTTTAAAAACTCTTTTATGTCAATTTTGACACTATTCAATAGTTGATTTTTGTGAAACTCGTAACAGAATGATTACTTAGAAAAAATTTAATTAAATCATTACTAACATGTCATATTAACTTATAAATTTATTTTAATTCATAAAAAGTCTCAAATTATATTTATTTGTGTATTTATAATATCAATTATTTTAATTTTTTACTATTATGGTAATTACTGCATCATCATTGTGTCATAAATAAATTAAATTATTTAAAGTCTAAAAATTATAAATAAAATATCAATATATAGGAAATCTTTTTAGATTTCTAATGAATATTTATAGTCGAAAATCCAACATATATAACCCTATGTAAAAATTGTTTTACTAAAAGATATATGCTTATGTCATTTTTGTATTCATTTTAACTTAATTAAAATTAAGTGTCCCTATCACCTACAAGTGGCACCATGGGGTCCCAAAATTGACCAAAATATGCCTATGGTCGAACATGTATCAACCAATAAGGTTAGGACACGTTTTAGGGTAATTTTTTATTATTATAATATTATTTTGTTTAACCCTTATCTACCGGATTTACTCTTAACCATGGTAAATAAAATATTTACCGCAGTAATTATTCAAAATGTCTAAAAATAAAAGTTACCTATTTACACAATTTGAACATCCTGATTCCAAATATGGAATCCATTTTTCCAAATTCAAAACACAGAAGTGGCAGAAATTAATTTAAAATTAATTCCCGTTGTTAAAACAAAAAGCGTGTTTTTAAGAGATAATAACTATCAAAAGATTGAAACTTGTTTATGTTCAGTTTAATTGTAAAATTATGTACAATGACCAAAATTATATTAAATGGTAAAAATATATTCTAAATATACTTTAAAACCACTAAAATTCATAATTGGTCAATATAAATTATTTTGATTAAAAAAGTTGTTTTTAATTAAAATTTAGTAATTTTCACTATTCATCAAAATATAAGTGTTATCCGAAAAGTTCCAAAATTTTACCCTAGGCTAAATTCGATATTCCAAATCCAAAAATGAAGTCTATTTTGAAATATAAAATATATATAATTTCAAAAAGTAGGTATTACTATTTATAACGGCTAGTTTGATTGGTTGTGGTGTGTTAGAACTCGGTGTTGCGTATAACACACGCTATCACATTATTCAAAGAGAAGCGTACCGTAGAAGCTTGGGGTGTTACATTTTAAATTTTTGATGTCTCCATTTAGTCAAAAAGTTTAAAATATTGTATTTAAAAAGGGTTCACTATTAAAAGTTGGTAAAAGTGCAATACTGAAAATGAATTTGTTCTTACATTATGTCTAAGAAACTGATAATGTGGATTCTAAAATTATAAGGATTATATAAAGTTTAAATTTTAGTTAATACTATTAATAACCTCTTTTGAACGGATTTTTTGGTAATTCATGGTGCGCTTGAACTCGGTGTTGCATGTAGTGCCAGTTATTGAATTATTTTGAAGAAATAACACACTATGAAATCTTGGGGTGTTACATTCTCCCCTCCTTCAATAAATTGCGTCCTCGCAATTTGAAATTGTTCTTCGAAAATAAAAGGTTGAAAATAGAAAATATATTTGTGGGAAAACCCACATCGGAAATTGGGTTACTAAAATTTAGTCTTAATATGAGGAAAAGATAAATGAAAGGGTGACCACCAAATTATGATCTCGATTAGGAGAACATTGGTGGCAATTAGAGACATATAATTGGAGGAAAAATGTAAATATTTATAGGTAGTGATTGAGGTCATAAATCAAAAACAAGTATAAAATTGAGGTCCTTAAATTCATCAATCTATGATGATTTGAAATACCATCGGTTCAACAAAACATAGGGTATTGGGATAACACATTTTTGACGTTTCAAAATATCTTAGTTGAAATCCCACATCGAAAAATGAATTAATGAGGCCTCTATTTAAAATAAAGAGTGGAAAGTATGAAGATTACCGAAAATAACACATACTAGGGTTCCATGTTGGAAAATATGGATATGGAAGTGAAATCTAACCATAAATTATCTGATGGAGAGTGGTAGAGAACATGGCTATGAAAAGGCCAACAATCCCAAGGCCATAAATTAGTTATGATTTAAGGTACCATCTAGGACAACATTTTTGTTCTAAGTTCCTTTTCTAAATGTTGAGGAATTTATTTATGAGATTGGTTAAGATCATAAGGAGATATACTTACTTTATAATTAGAGTTTTATCCATTAATAAATTTCTACCACAAACTTATCTTTCACTCTAAAAGATAATAGAACGTAAAAAAATTCTATTTATACTATTCATACAGGGTTCCAAAATAAACGAATTTATAATTGATCTACCATATCTTTTAATAAAAACTACATTATTTAATCCAGTACATCTCGTGGGCCAGTGGTAGGTGATACACCCTTGTCGCCCTTCGGTTGTGGGTTTAAGTCTCACGGCCTTTCCGGTCGCGACGGGTTGCCGCCCGACCTCCGGGTTGTCCTTTTATGGCAATCCAAAATTAATCTCAAACTAGAATTTATCCAAAATACTTCTGTCCAAACTCATAGTACAACATTTATAAGGAAGGTAAACATAATGTAGATCCTTTTTACCGCGTAATATCATATTAATACCTTCATCATGTATTCTTTTAAAACACTAAAACATCCTGAATTACCATAATCCTTATTGATTACATTCATGCTCCCTTATTCCATATAGAATGCTGGATATACTTGATCAATCCAAAAATGTTTTAAACCCTAACAATGATGGAATATAAAAATCATTAATCAGCTTCAAGTTAGTCAAGAATATCCAATATAATTTATCCAAATCAATCATGTATTATTCTAAAATCACTACCTCGGTATCAGAACCATATTATGGTTTATCTTTCTCTCAACCATATATTTTCCAAAAATTTAACCTGCTATTGAGTCACTTTTCTTTATTCCACACAATCTCAAGTCCTTAATGAAATAGTACTGCAGTACAATCCTTATATACTCCATAATTATTATAACAAGTACATTGTTGATACAACACTCAAATGACATAATCAACATAAGAACTCTAATCATTCCTCTTCATCTGTGGTAGTATCATAACTTGATTATTATCCAATAGCATCCTTTGCGGCATAGTCTGATGACTGGGACATAGGTTCGCGTAGTGTCCAAACTCCTTGCAAATGAAGCATTGTACATTTGAAACCATTTTCTTACCCTTGCAGTCACGTACTTTGTGCCCTTTTCCTCCACACTTATAACAAACTCTCATTCCTTTCAGGAAAGTTCCAGGGTGTTTCTTTCCACAGTTATCACATATGGGAAAATTCTTCTTTTCCCTCTTCCCTTTATCCATCTTTCTCTCTTCCATCCTTTTCTTCTCTTGCTTCCCTTCAAAGCCATAGGACTCAGTAAACTCTTTACTTATCTTATCAACACATGATATTATTTCTTCATATGATGATAATACATGCGAGACTATTTCTCTTATAAATTCTGGCTTAAGACCATGAAATATATGATCCTTCTTTCTCTTTGTATCATGTGCATTGCTAGAGTTCTCATTCCTTCTACTGGGCGCCATTTCTAAACAATGGCATACATTAGATTAGTTTATGAATAACAATACCTAATCCCAAACTTGTAAAACACATAACATAAATTAAATAGTTTATGGATATAATCCATAATCATAAAAATGTCTCCTTTGAGGAAGTATATACTCATAAACCCTTCATAATGATTTGTAAAGAAAATGAGAGTTATCCTAAGCATATCCCCCGGGATTGTCGTAACCAAGAGTGCAGCAAGGCCCGTTGTCGTGCACCAGTTCCCGTTCAAGTCTAGCTCAAAGCGGTGTTTTCGGGTTTTACCCCTAGGTAAGTCTGTGCCAGAGCCGCCTCTACCTGCTCATATCCAGACAGGGATGTATTGCTCGGAAAACTCACAAAATATCTACAATACCAAAATTCTAGGAAGTTATTCTATACTAATCCTCAAAATTCATCTTAAATCTATGTGCTCTAATTAGAGTTTATCTAAATCTAGCTTCCAAGGTTTGTACTAAACTTCCTATGATACCAACTGTAACGCCCCGACCCCAGTTACCTAGAGTCATTGCATTATTACATAACATTGGCATGATCACAAGAAAGATCGAATCTCGAAAGACCGATTGGTTTAGTAGCCTTGGAAACACTAGATATATTCATAAGTCTTACATTACATCATAAAGTGAAAAACTACTACAAAAACATATTGTCTCCATATTCCACACTCATATCCCCACATAATATCCCTGCAGGTCATTCATAATTTACTTCTTCACTTCCTGGGAAAAATAAAACATAAAAATGGGTGAGCTCAAATTCCCAGTAAGGATAACAATATAGCGGAAACTTTCAAAAATAAGCATAAACATTTAAGGCAATGTATAACTAAAACAAAAGCCTTTTAAACTTGAACTTCAACATAGTATGGAAAAAGTAAAATGAAATAATTCCATTTACTTATTCACATGGATATTCTACTAATCGAATAATCACATGCAATATCAATAACCACTTTCATAATGATGGAATTCATAATTCCAGACTATCATAACCACATAGCCAAGGCCTCGTGCCAAGACTACAAATAAGATTTTGCCAAGGCCTTGTTCCAAGACACTAGTTTGTCTCATGAGACCTACCGATTCATCGAGGAGCTATAGCGGGCTCCACCCGTCACATATTAAGTCCAATGCATTCCCATATGAAAAGGTTTAAACATAACATAAACATTCGTATTAAAACTAGCATACGAAATGTCAATACTTTCACCATAAACTATGAATGGTATAAAAATAGCACATACACATTCAAACATATCACAAAACCTTCAATGCAATATATAATTTTTGTATCATGATAAATCAACTTCAAATAAGCGTAAAATCCATCAAAGGATGTTGACATAGATGAAATCAAAACTCTTTTTAGAGAAATATCTCTTTCTATTTTGAAATCATTTAAGAGTATTATATTTATGAAATAAAACATTTTATTATAAAATATTCTTATAAGCTTGTAAGGGAAGCTTTGACGATTTTATAACGGTGGAAAATAACCGCACCCGCCGTATAAGTTAAAAAAACATTCTTACCTTAATTCTGTCGAAAAGGTTAAAAAGCACCTTGTTTGGAAAAAGACGGAAAGATTCCTTTATAAAACTCTTATAAAAAGTCAAACAAGGGTATAAATTACCTTAACCCATATTCTTATAAATAGTAAAAATGTTTTGAAATACATTTTTAAGAAACATGGATGTGGATGATAAAGAGATCCCAGTATATTATTACGTATAAACAACCTCGGATAAAGAAGAGATTGTGAAATAACCCTTACCTTGTAATTTTCCTTGGTTGGGGTAGGTTAACCTCATGTATAATGGTGAAATAATTGTTATTAAATTATAAAATAATCATATACATTAATATGATATCATATATGATCTTTTAACATTGATTTTTTAATAATATCTTAGTATTATCGTTGTTTCGGGTGTTAACTTACTCATTTTCTTTTATATGTTTTGTTATGTAATCCATGTTTTTAATGGATAGGTTGTATATTATTCATATCCATAATGATATCAAGTCATTAAAAATCATTTCTAAATCATAAAATGATAATTATACTTGAATGGATACGATGGAGAATGAATCTCATCGCGTTCGTGGAGACGGTAGTCCGTACGTACGCACGAGCAACAATATCATTCTTTTGATATTAAAATAATATATAAATGGATGGTATATCATATATACAGAATCATTAACATGTTATATTTATTATTTATATGAGTTAGACATCATTATTATACCCATCCAAATAATAATATATTGAATAACAATTACACCACGACGTGGAGACGGTAAGTCGTACGTACGCACGTATGGTGACATGTTATTAAAAAGGGTGGATAGAATACTGAATATGGTTGTACCATATTTATAATAAAATCACATTATATATATGATACTGGAGTTATTATTTTAGAATGGTAAAAACAAGGGAAGAAGAAGTTGAAGAAGAAAGGAACTTGGAAAAGGGTGGTGAAATCATTACCTCTTCTTCGGGTTCTTCCTTTTGATTTGATCAAAATGGCTCCTTAGGTTGGCTTTCTGATCAAAATAATGACTCTAGGTTGTATTTAGGGAAGTTTGGAGAGTATTTGGGTAGATTTTGGCCGAACCAAAAGGCTTTGAAGGTGTGAAGAAATGAGAAGGAGGAGTTCCCTTTTATAAGAGGGGTGAGGGGCATCTTTGGAAAAGCTAGAAATATTAATTTATAATAAATTCATATTCGGTTTATAATGGATCAAAAGTTGATTATTTAAATTTTAATGTGGGTATGGGTCGCAAACAACTCAACCAATATAATTTAGACAGGTTTGGGTACTTATATTAACCTTATCTTTAAGTATTAACTCTAAGTGAATTAGTTTCACTTTTACAATGTCTCTTTGTATTTTTATATTATATGGTTAATAAACTTACTATATACATCCAAGAGACCCCCAAGTGGTCCATTAATGATAAACCTATCATGATATAAGTCTCTTGGCCGAACCTTAGATTTTTAGAAATTTAATATCAATTAATAATATAATATTTGTTTTAAAAACTCTTTTATGTCAATTTTGACACTATTCAATAGTTGATTTTTGTGAAACTCATAAAAGAATGATTACTTCTAAAAAATTTAATTAAATCATTCCTAACATGTCATATTAACTTATAAATTTAGTGTAATTCATAAAAAGTCTCAAATTATATTTATTTGTGTAATTATAATATCAATTATTTTAATTTTTTACTATTATGGTAATTACTGCATCATCATTGTGTCATAAATAAATTAAATTATTTAAAGTCTAAAAATTATAAATAAAATATCATTATGTAGGAAATATTTTTATCTTTATAATTAATATTTATAGTCTAAAATCCAGCATATATAACCCTATGTAAAAATTGTTTTGCTAAAAGATATATGCTTGTGTCATTTTTGTATTCATTTTAACTTAATTAAAATTAAGTGTCCCTATCACCTACAAGTGGCACCATGGGGTCCCAAAATCGATCAAAAGATGCCTATGGTCGAACATGTATCAACCAATAAGGTTAGGACACATTTTAGGGTAATTGTTTATTATTATAATATTATTTTTTTAACCCTTATCTACCGGATTTACCCTTAACCATGGTAAATAAAATATTTACCGCAGTAATTATTCAAAATGTCAAAAAATAAAAGTTACCTATTTACAAAATTTGAACATCCTGATTCCAAATATGGAATCCATTTTTCCAAATTCAAAACACAGAAGTGGCAGAAATTAATTTAAAATTAATTCTCGTTGTTAAAACAAAAAACGTGTTTTTAAGAGATAATAACTATCAAAAGATTGACACTTGTTTATGTTCGGTTTAATTGTAAAATTATGTACAATGACCAAAATTATATTAAATGGTAAAAATATATTCTAAATATACTTTAAAACCACTAAAATTCATAATTTTTCAATATAAATTATTTTGATTAAAAAAGTTGTTTTTAATTAAAATTTAGTAATTTTCACTATTCATCAAAATATAAGTGTTATCTGAAAAGTTCCAAAATTTCACCCTAGGATAAATTAGATATTCCAAATCCAAAAATGAATACTATTTTGAAATATAAAATATATATAATTTCAAAAAGTAGGTATTACTATTCATAACGGCTAGTTTGATTAGTTGTGGTGTGTTAGAACTCAGTGTTGCATATAACACACGCTATCACATTATTCAAAGAGAAGCATACAGTAGAAGCTTGGGGTGTTACATTTTAAATTTTTGATGTCCCCATTTAGTCAAAAAGTTTAAAATATTGTATTTAAAAAGGGTTCACTATTAAAATTTGGTAAAAGTGCAATACTGAAAATGAATTTGTTCTTACATTATGTCTAAGAAACTGATAATGTGGATTCTAAAATTATAAGGATTATATAAAGTTTAAAATTTAGTTAATACTATTCATAGCCTATTTTGAACGGCTTTTTTGGAAATTCATGGTGCGCTTGAACTCGGTGTTGCGTGTAGTGCCAGTTATTGAATTATTTTGAAGAAATAACACACTATGAAATCTTGGGGTGTTACATATAAAATGACTTCAATAAATTACATTGAACTTATATAGGTATTATGTATCAATTTTGACCAAAAATAAATTTAAATAAAATAAATAATTTTTTAAATAAAAATTCGGTTTTTAAATAGTAACCCAGTATTTTCACTATTCATCAAAAATTGAAAGTTTTCAGAAAAATACCAAAAATTCACCCTAGGCTAATTTTGATATTTTTAATACAAAAATGAAGTCCATTTTAAATGATAAAATTTATTAAATTTCAAAAAAAATGGGTATTACTATTCATAACGGCTAGTTCATAATAATATTATAATAATATCTTGTTTAGTGAAACTCGGTATTGCGTACTACACACGCTATCGAGGAAGGTCTTGATTGCGTGCAATGCAAGCCAAGTCAGGGCTGCGTGTAGTGAAATCTCCGTTTGGTGTTGCGTATAACATAATCAAAACTTATTTCATTTATATATTAAAAAAAATCTATACTTAATGTTTTGTAGAAAAATTTCCATAAAACGAACTTGAAAATGTGTGTAACATGAGCCAAGAATAGTGTTTTGTGTACTGCAAGCTAATACAGTGTTGCGTATAGTACAAGTTAATCTTGGTGTAATGTATAATAGAACACATCAAAGAAGTTAAAAAAATATATCACCTAAAATCTCAGGTTGTTACATTCTACCCCCCTTAAAATGAATTTCGCCCTCGAAATTCATCGGGGTTATAAATGGTTTATTACATGAGAGTTTCTTTCAAAGAAACCCACATCTTAAAAAGAAATACTGAAACTTATCTTTAAAAACTAAAGTATAAAATGTAAGGGTTACCCAAATTAACTAATCACTGGGTTTCCATATAGGACAATATAAGTGAAAATATGGATATGGAAGATAAATCTAACTATCAAGTTCTGATGGAGAGTGGTAGAGAACATCGCTATGAAAAAGCCAACGATCACAAAGCCATAAATTTGTGATGATCTAAGGTACCATCTGATTCATCAGATATAAGGACATTAGGACAACATTTTTGGTTTTCAAGATCATTTCCCTAAAGTTGAAGAATTTGAATTAGAAGAAATACTTACTTTATTTCGGTATAATCTCACCGTTGTTCGTGCCTTGAACAATTTCCACTTCATCTCTTAAAGAAATGAAGTTGAATTTGTCTTCTGTGAAGTGTTAGCAGATCATGCGATAGAATGATAGGTCATTCCATCTATCTCAAACATAAGGTTAGGAAAAGTTATATACATAAGTCCATCTATGGTGAGATTAATCGTATATGGCTCCTAAAATGGACTTATGCTTCATATATCATACCGCTTAATAAAATAAAACTAGTTTCTACTAACCAGGGACTTCTTGTAGGACAGTGGTAGGTGACGAAGGCATGTCGCACTTCAGTTGTGGGTTCGATTCCTACAGCCTTGTCCGACACGACGGGTTGTCGCCCGTCCTATGGGTTGTCCTTTTTCTAAAACTATACTATTATAAAATTTCAAAAATAATATCAAAAATTTCTAGCCTTAAATAATACTAACTTATGTTCAACATAATCCATTCCAATCTTTAGGCTTATCCAAAATACTTCTTTCCAAACTCATAGTATAAAGAGAACGATTACTAAAAAGGTCATATAACAAGCATGTGAATACCATCATTTATCCCTCATATATCTTATTGGTCACACTCCAATCATGTGAATACCTTAATCATGTATTCTCTTGAAAAATTAATACTCATTAAACCTTAGTGAAAACATGAATGCTGCCAAAAGTTAACTCTTTCTACATACCAAAATCCAAACATTCTATATACTCAAACCATGATATAACTTTTTCCTTATATCAGTAATGAGCTCATGAATACTATCAAACATTTAATTTTCTCTTTATCCCTTCATTATGCGCATATCATCTTCTTTCCAAAATATTTGAATCACTTTTCATGGTTATCAGTACCATTCAACATATACTTTCAAATACTTTAGGAAAAACAATAGTGTAACAATCCTTAGATGTGTCTTTATTCCATAGTACCATTACCTATACAACATAAATTTGGATAAACATAAATCATTCCACTACCTTCTTAAACCATTGACCAAGCTTCAACACTTCTTTAATCTCATATATCATTTGTAGTGTCCTCATCATCATCCACATAAATACTACCCATATGACCATGCTGATTCTCTTCATGAGATTTTCCCTTAGGGAATTGGTTTGCATAATGTCCATACATTCCACATTTAAAACATATAATCATTGTTGATGTCGTAGCAATACCATTATCCTTCTCCATGGTGTTAACTGAACCTTTTCTTTTTCACTTACTGGATTTGTGTCCTTCTTTTCCGCACCCAAAGAATCTTCCAGTTCCTTTGAAACATTCTCATTGATGCCTCTTCCCACATGATTTACATGAGAGAAATTGAAATTTCTTTCCTCTATGATCATCATGATACTCCATCTTTCTCTTATTAGCTGATTTGGGAAACTTACCAAAGTTGAGATTATTGATCATATTATGAGATTGTTGATTAGGTATAATAACGATATGTGCACCTCCAGATCCAATTTCATTTGGTTGCTTAGGAATAATATCATTCCATTGTCCATCATATCCTCCATTATCGTGAATCTTCCCGTTTCCAGCCATTTTCTAAAACCCAAAAAGAATAGTGTGGGAGGCAAAGTTCATAATCAAGGGGGATTAACTTCAATATCTAACATCTTAGGTTAAATTCTAAGATCGTTACCATAATTCTAGGACTATAACATATACTTATACTTAACCTTAGGGACATCCCTAGACATACCATAGAAATATCTATAGGGATCTCACTAAAGTTTTCTCATCCTAGATTCCAAAGGTTAACTAAACCTTTCCTATGATACCAACTGTAGAGACACAAAGCTTGATGTACATGGAAATTACATTACTTTTATGGAATACTTAATACATAACAAAAACAGACACCAAAGGACTATAATAGTTTAGTGTCTTTGGAAACTCAGAATATAATCTTCTAATCTTGGTGAAAGATCTTCAACATCTCCCATAAAGATCTTCCACTTTTTTTCTTACCTAAAACCTTTCTTTATATCCTGGGTAAAAGAAAACATAAAAAGGGTGAGCTCAAATTCTCCGTAAGGGTAAGCATGGAGAAAATAAAACAAACCATATACATTTGAACATAAAAACATGAACATAATATTTAAACATCGAAATCTTGAGCAATGACATAAAACATGGTAGTACGTAAGGCATAGATCATAATAGAACATCAATCATGATAAAATATCTTGGAAATAAAACTTGTAATTGTGCAAAAACATTAATAACATGATATGATTTCCATAGTAGCCAAGGCATTGCTGTCAAGACCATCTTAGTGGACAAAGTCCCTTTCTGAATCGAGTTCACTCCTCGTTCCAGTCCTGTAACACTGAACCGGATTAACTTACAGTTCCAGCCATGTCTATCTCATGAGATATAAATCTTTACCCAATACATCGGAGGGAGATATAGGTCCCACCCATCTCATAATGAAATCATTCTTACGTGCGCCACAACATAAACATAAATCATTCATCATAACCCAAGGAATAAAATGGGTTTCATAAACATCATCCCATCATAACATAATCCATATAAAACAAATGGATATCATTTCATCATAAGAGAAGTGAAACCATGTAAATCATAGAGAAATTATACTTAAAACATACACATATGAAATAATGTCATCTTAGATGGAAAATGGTTTTTATAAAACACTTGAAATAAATTCTTGAGGAAAATATCCTTTCTTATTCAAAATCATTTTCTTTTCACAAAATGCCATGCAATTTTAAAAGAAGGGGATTTTGTTGAAAATAGTCATGAAATCTTGTAGAGTAATCTTTATGAAAATAAGGTGTTATGAAATCCCAAAAATTCGTTCATGCCGTATAAGTTAAAAAAACATTCTTCTCGTACTTTTACCGAAAAGTCAAAAAGTACCTCGTATGGTAAACAAAAGAAATATTCCTTACATACCATTTAGTAAAAGTAAAAAATGGGTAAAACGGACTTTAAACATACATGAAACCATTTTTAGAAAATAGGGACATGGATTATAAATATAACCCCAGTAAATACTTATGAATAAACAATCTCGGATAAAAACAAGATTGGAAAAGTTATCCCTTACCTTATGTTTGATATGCTTCGTATGTATCCGGACCTCCTGTATAATGATTTAAATAATGTTATAGACTTATTACAGAATCATATTCATTTTTATGATATCATATATGGTTTACTTATGACTTTATATTACCCGTTCTTTTATAAATTTGATGTAAAAGCAGCGATTTGGGTAAAATCGTTTCATTTATTGTACGTGTTTCGACTTATTGTTCTTGATATTATTACTTATATCCTGATTTACTTAATTTAAGAATGTAAAAAATTATCTATATATAATATATATTCATAATATACATATATATATTATAGATCTATAAATGGAAAGAAATACACCGTTCATGGAGATGGTAGGTCGTACGTACGCATGAACGTTGTTTTCGTTTCCTTATTGAGTTGAATGGAATTAAGTAGATGACATACATATATATATACATAAATCCAGTATCATTATTATGTCATATATTTCATGACTACTTATTATATATACTTTATAATCATTCATGAATGGTTAACATGAAGAATGAATCTCATTGCATCGTGGAGACGGTAGTCTGTACGTACGCACGAGCGATGATACCATTCCCATGATTGTGGAATTATATTGAAGTGTATGTATAATATTTAATAATCAATAAAACTTTACAATAATCATATATAATTATTTATTTACACCATTATACCCATCCAAGTAAGGTGGTGGTCGAAAACAGATTACACCACGGCGTGGAGACGGTATTCCGTACGTGCACACGCGCTGTGATTTCGTTTTCCGTAGGATGGATAGAAGGTGAAATATGGTTGTTTAATATTTATAAACACATATCAGTATATATTTAATTATGATGTTATTAATTTATAATGAAACAACTAAATAAGAAGAAGCTGAAGAAGAAATAAATTGGAAAGGATCGGTAATGGATATTACCTCTTCTTTGACGCGCCTCTTCTTAATCTCCTCTTAGGGCACTAGGGTTGGTCTTTGAAGAAGAACAGGACCTTTGGGATGTTTCTAGGAAAGTGTAGAAGATAATTTGGCAGAGTTTGGCCGATCTTGATGGCTCAAAGTGGTTTGAGGATGAGAGGGAGGAGGTGCCCTTTTATAAGGGAGGAAAGGGGCACCTTTGGAAAAACTAAAAATATTATTTTATTATAAAGTCATATTCGGTTTTTAATAGCTAAAAATTAATTTATTTTGAATATAAGGTGGGTATGGGTCGAAATACTCTCATAAAATAGAATTTGGACAAGTTTAGGTTACTATTTTAACCTTATCATTTAGATTTAACTTTAAGTTAAATAATTTTACTTTTACCGTGTCTTCTTGTTTTCTTACACTATAAGGTTAATAAACTTAATATATCAAGCCAAACTAACCTAAAGTGGTTCATTATTAATATATATAACCTTATCTAAGTCATTTTACCCAACCTTATATTTTTAGAAATAAAATAACAATTAATAATATAATATTTTTTTTAAAAACTATTTTATGTCAATTTTGACACTATTTGGTAATTGATTTTTGTGAAAATCATAATAGCATGATTAGTTAGAAAATATTTAATTAAATCAATAATATCATGTCATATTAACCTATAAAATAATTGTAATTCATAAAAAGTCTCAAATTACATTTATTTGGGTATTTATAACATCAATTATGTTAATATTTCATTAATAAGGTAATTACTACATCATCATTGTGTCATAAATAACTTAATTTATTTAATGTCTAAAAATTATAAATAAATTACCATAATTTAGGAAATATTTTTATCTTTCTAATGAATATTTATAGTCGAATTTATCTTATATATAACCCTCTATTAAAAATGATTTATTTATTAAAATTTGATTTTAACTATTTTAACCCTTCTTTAAATAAATTAATAATAAATGTACTAGTCTAATCCAAGTGGACCTAAATGGTCATATATGATTCCTAAGGTTGTTTTTGGTCAAATTACACTTATCCAATAGAATTAGTATATGTTTTAGGGTAATAATAATATCATTTTTACCCTTAATTACCCTATTTACTTTTAATCGTGGTAAATAAAAGTAAAAGGTTACTATTCACCAAAAAATATTTTCATCTCATTGAACCACATTTTAGTCCTTGATATTAACCGTGTCTCTTGGATTTTTTAAATTCCACTCATAGAAGCGGTAAAATTAAGTTTTATGTGAATTTTCAAATTCTCCTAGGAGGTGGGTAAAAGACGGTGAAAAGTTCAATATTATTTTTATATTTCTAAAACTATTATAAAATGACTCCAATGAATTACAATGAACTTATATAGGTATTATGTATCAATTTTTATCTAAAATAATTTTAAATAAAATAAATAATTTTTAAAATAAAAAGTCGGTTTTTAAATAGTAACCCAGTATTTTCACTATTCATCAAAAATTAAAAGTTTTCAGAAAAATACCAAAAATTCACCCTAGGCTAATTTCGATATTCTGAATAAAAAAATTAATTCCATTTTAAAAGATAATATTTATAAAATTTCAAAAAAAATGGGTATTACTATTCATAACGGCTAGTTCATAATAATATTATAATAATATCTTGTTTAGTGAAACTCGGTATTGCGTACTACACACGCTATCGAGGAAGGCCTTGATTGAATGTAATGCAAGCCAAGTCAGGGATGCGTGTAGTGAAATCTCTGTTTGGTGTTGCATATAACATAATCAAAACTTATTTCATTTAATATATTAAACAAAATCTATACTTAATGTTTCTTAGAAAAATTTCCACAAAACGAACTTGAAAATGTGTGTAACATGAGCCAAGAATAGTGTTGTGTATACTGCAAGCTAATACAGTGTTGCGTATAGTACAAGCTAATCTTGGTGTAGTGTATAATAGAACACATCAAAGAAGTTTAAAATATATATATCACATAAAATCTCGGGTTGTTACATTCTACCCCCCTTAAAATAAATTTCGCCCTCGAAATTCATCGAGGTTATAAATGGTTTATTACATGAGAGTTTCTTTCAAAGAAACCCACATCTTAAAAAGAAATACCAAAATTTATCTTTAAAAACTAAAGTATGAAACGTAATGGTTACCCAAATTAACTAATCACTAGGTTTCCACATAGGACAATATAAGTGAAAATATGGATATGGAAGAGAAATCTAACCATCAAGTTTTGATGGAGAGTGGTAGAGAACATGGCTATGAAAAATCCAACAATCACAAAGCCATAAATTTGTGATTATCTAAGGTACCATCTGATTCATCAGATATAAGGACACTAGGACAACATTTTTGGTTTTCAAAATAATTTCCCTAAAGTTGAAAAATTTGAATTAGAAGAAATACTTACTTTATTTAAGTATAATCTCATCGTTGTTCGTGCCTTGAACAATTTCCACTTTATCTCTTAAAGAAATGAAGTTGAATTTGTCTACCGTGAAGTGTTAGCAGATCATGCGATAGAATGATAGGTCATTCCATCTGTCTCAAAAATAAGGTTAGGAAAAGTTATATACATAAGTCCATCTATGGTGAGATTAATCGTATATGGCTCCTAAAATGGACTTATACTTCATCTATCATACCGCTTAATAAAATAAAACTAGTTTCTACTAACCAGGGACTTCATGTAGGACAGTGGTAGGCGATGAAGGCCTGTCGCACTTCAGTTATGGGTTCGATTCCCACAGCCTTGTCCGACGCGATGGGTTGTCGCCCGTCCTATGGGTTGTCCTTTTTCTAAAACTGTACTATTATAACATTTCAAAAATAATATCAAAAAGTTCTAGCCTTAAACAATACTTACTTATGTTCAACATAATCTATTCCAATCTTTAGGCTTATCCAAAATACTTCTTTCCAAACTCATAGTATAAAGAGAACGATTACTAAAACAGTCATATAACAAGCATGTGAATACCATCATTTATCCCTCATATATTTTATTGGTCATACTCCAATCATGTGAATACCTTAATCATGTATTCTCTTGAAAAATTAATACCCATTGAACCTTAGTGAAAACATGAATGCTGTCAAAAGTTAACTCTTTCTACATACCAAAATCCAAACATTCTATATACTCAAACCATGATATAACTTTGTCCTTATATCAGTCATGAGCTCATGAATACTATCAAACATTTAATTTTCTCTTTATCCCTTCATTATGCGCATATCATCTTCTTTCCAAAATATTTGAATCACTTTTCATGGTTATCAGTACCATTCAACATATACTTTCAAATACTTTAGGAAAAACAATAGTGTAACAATCCTTAGATGTGTCTTTATTCCATAGTACCATTACCTATACAACATAACTTTGGATAAACATAAATCATTCCACTACCTTCTTAAACCATTGACCAAGCTTCAACACTTCTTTATTATCATATATCATTTGTAGTGTCCTCATCATCATCCACATAAATACTACCCATATGACTATGCTGATTCTCTTCATGAGATTTTCCCTTAGGGCATTGGTTTGCATAATGTCCAGACATTCCACATTTAAAACATATAATCATTGTTGATGTCGTAGCAGTACCATTATCCGTCTCCATGGTGTTAACTGAACCTTTTCTTTTGCACTTACTGGATTTGTGTCCTTCTTTTCCGCACTCAAAGCATATTCTAGCTCCTTTGAAACATTCTCCTTGATGCCTCTTCCCACATGATTTACATGAGAGAAATTGAACTTTCTTTCCTCTATGATCATCAAGAAACTCCATCTTTCTCTTATTAGCTGATTCGGGAAACTTACCAAAGTTGAGATTATTTATCATATTATGAGATTGTTGATTAGGCATAATGACGATATGTGCACCTCCAGATCCAATTTCATTTGGTTGCTCAGGAAGAATATCATTCCATTGTCCATCATATCCTCCATTATCGTGAATCTTCCCGTTTCCAGCCATTTTCTAAAATCCAAAAAGAATAGTGTGAGAGGCAAAATTCATAATCAAGGGGGATTAACTTCAATATCTAACATCTTAGGTTAAATTCTAAGATCGTTAACATAATTATAGGACTATAACATATACTTATACTTAACCTTAGGTACATCCCTAGACATACCATAGAAATATCTATAGGGATCTCACTAAATTTTTCGCATCCTAGTTTCCAAAGGTTAACTAAACCTTTCCTCTGATACCAACTGTAGAGACACAAAGCTTGATGTACATGGACATTACATTACTTTTATGGAATACTTAATACATAACAAAAACAGACACCAAAGGACTGTAATAGTTTAGTGTCTTTGGAAACTCGAAATATAATCTTCTAATCTTGGTGAAAGATCTTCAACATCTCCCATAAAGATCTTCCCCTTTTTTTCTTACCTAAAACCTTTATTTATATCCTGGGTAAAAGAAAACATAAAAAGGGTGAGCTCAAATGCTCAGTAAGGGTAAGCATGGAGAAAATAAAACAAACCATATACATTTGAACATAAAAACATGAACATAATATTTAAACATCGAAATCTTGAGCAATGACATAAAACATGGTAGTACGTAAGGCATAGATCATAATAGAACATCAATCATGATAAAATAGCTTGGAAATAAAACTTGTAATTGTGCAAAAACATTAAGCACATGATATGATTTCCATAGTAGCCAAGTCATTGCTGCCAAGACTATCTTAGTGGACAAAGTCCCTTTTGAATCGAGTTCACTCCTCGTTCCAGTCCTGTAACACTGAACTGGATTAACTTACAGTTCTAGCCATGTCTATATCATGAGATATAAATCTTTACCCAATTCATTGGAGGGAGATATAGGTCCCACCCATCTAATAATGAAATCATTCTTACGTGTGCCACAACATAAACATAAATCATTCATCATAACCCAAGGAATAAAATGGGTTTTATAAACATCATCCCATTATAACATAATCCATATAAAACAAATGGATATCATTTCATCATAAAAGAAGTGAAACCATGTAAATCATAGAGAAATTATACTTAAAACATACACATATGAAATAATGTCATCTTAGATGGAAAATGGTTTTGATAAAACACTTGAAATAAATTCTTCAGGAAAATATCCTTTCTTATTCAAAATCATTTTCTTTTCACAAAATGCCATGCAATTTTAAAAGAAGAGGATTTTGTTGAAAATAGTCATGAAATCTTGTAGAGTAATATTTATGAAAATAAGGTGTTATGAAATCCCAAAAATTCGTTCATGCCGTATAAGTTAAAAAAACATTCTTCTCGTACTTTTACCGAAAAGTCAAAAAGTACCTCGTATGGTAAACAAAAGAAATATTCCTTACATACCATGTAGTAAAAGTCAAAATGGGTAAAACGGACTTTAAACATACATGAAACCATTTTTAGAAAACAGGGACATGGATTATAAATATAACCCCAGTAAATACTTATGAATAAACAATCTCAGATAAAAACAAGATTGTAAAAGTTATCCATTAACTTATGTCTGATATGCTTCGTATGTATCCGGACCTCCTGTATAATGATTTAAATAATGTTATAGACTTATTATAGAATAATATTCATTTTTATGATATCATATATGGTTTACTTATGACTTTATATTACCCGTTCTTTTATAAATTTGATGTAAAAGCAGCGATTTGGGTAAAATCGTTTCATTTATTGTACGTGTTTCGACTTGTTGTTCTTGATATTATTACTTATATCCTGATTTACTTAATTTCATAATGTAAAAATGATCTATATATAATATATATTCAGAATATACATATATATATGATAGATCTATAAATGGAAAGAAATACATCGTTCATGGAGACGGTAGGTCGTACGTATGTATGAATGCTGTTTTCGTTTCCTTATTGAATTGAATGGAATTAAGTAGATGACATACATATCTATATACATAAATCCAATATCATTATTATGTCATATATTTCATGACTACTTATTATATATACTTTATAATCATTCATGAATGGTTAACATGGAGAATGAATCTCATCGCGTCGTGGAGACGTTAGTCTGAACGTATGCACGAGCGATGATACCATTCCAATGATCGTGGAATTATATTTAAGTGTATGTATAATATTTGAGAATCAATAAAACTTTAAAATAATCATATATAGTTATTTATTTACACCATTATACCCATCCAAGTAAGGTGGTGGTCAAAAACAGATTACACCACAGCGTGGAGACGGTATTCCGTACGTACGCACGCGCGGTGATTTCATTTTCCGTAGGATGGATAGAAGGTAAAATATGGTTGTTTCATATTTATAATAACATATCAGTATATATTTAATACTGATGTTATTAATTTATAATTAAACAACTAAATAAGAATAAGTTGAAGAAGAAATAAATTGGAAAGGATCGGTAATGGATATTACCTCTTCTTTGATGCGCCTCTTCTTAATCTCCTCTTAGGGCACTAGGGTTGGTCTTTGAAGAAAAACAGGACCTCTAGGATGTTTCTAGGGAAGTGTAGAAGATAATTTGGTAGGGTTTGGCCAATCTTGATAGCTCAAAGTGGTGTGAGGAGGAGAGGGAGGAGGTGTCCTTTTATAAGGGAGGAGAGGGGCACCTTTGGAAAAACTAAAAATATTATTTTATTATAAAGTCATATTCGGTTTTTAATAGCTCCAAATTCATTTATTTAGAATATAAGGTGGGTATGGGTCTAAATCCTCTCATACAATATAATTTGGACAATTTTAGGTTACTATTTTAACCTTATCATTTAGATTTAACTTTAAGTTAAATAATTTTACTTTTACCGTGTCTTCTTGTTTTCTTACACTATAAGGTTAATAAACTTAATATATCAAGCCAAACGAACCCCAAGTGGTTCATTATTATTATATATAACCTTATCTAAGTCATTTTACCAAACCTTATATTTCTTGGAATAAAATAACAATTAATAATATAATATTTGTTTTAAAAACTATTTTATGTCAATTTTGACACTATTTGGTAATTGATTTTTGTGAAAATCATAACAGCATGATTAGTTCTAAAATATTTAATTAAATCAATAATAAAATGTCATATTAACCTATAAAATCAGTGTAATTCATAAAAATTCTCAAATTACATTTATTTGGGTATTTATAACATCAATTATGTTAATATTTCATTAATAAGGTAATTAGTGCATCATCATTGTGTCATTAATAACTTAATTTATTTAATGTCTAAAAAATATAACTAAATTACCATAATTTAGGAAATATTTTTATCTTTCTAATTAATATTTATAGTCGAATTTATCTTATGTATAACCCTATATCAAAAATGATTTAGTTATTAAACTTTGATTTTAACTATTTTAACCCTTCTTTAAATAAATTAATAATAAATGTCTGAGTCTAATCCAAGTGGACCAAAATGGTCATATATTATTCCTAAGGTTGTTATTGGTCGAATTACACTTATCCAATAGAATTAGGATATGTGTTAGGGTAATAATAGTATCATTTTTACCCTTAATTACCCTATTTACTTTTAATCATGGTAAATAAAAGTAAAAGGTTACTATTCACCAAAAATTATTTTCATCTCATTGAACCACATTTTAGTCCTTGATATTAACCGTGTCTCTCAGATTTTCGAAATTCCTCTCATAGAAGCGGTAAAATTAAGTTTTATGTGAATTTTCAAATTCTCCTAGGAGGTGGGTAAAAGACGGTGAAAAGTTCAATATAATTTTTATATATCTAAAATTATTATAAAATGACTCCAATGAATTACAATGAACTTATATAGGTATTATGTGTCAATTTTGACCTAAAATAAATTTAAATAAAATAAATAATTTTTTAAATAAAAAGTCGGTTTTTAAATAGTAACCGAGTATTTTCACTATTCATCAAAAATTGAAAGTTTTCAGAAAAATACAAAAAATTCACCCTAGGCTAATTTCGATATTCTAAATACAAAAATGAAGTCCATTTTAAAAGATAAAATTTATAAAATTTCAAAAAAAAATGGGTATTACTATTCATAACTACTAGTTCATAATAATATTATAATAATATCTTGTTTAGTGAAACTCGGTATTGCGTACTACACACGCTATCGAGGAAGGTCTTGATTGCATGTAATGCAAGCCAAGTCAGGGATGCGTTTAGTAAAAGCTCTTTTTGGTGTTGCGTATAACATAATCAAAACTTATTTCATTTAATATATTAAACAAAATCTATACTTAATGTTGCTTAGAAAAATTTCCACAAAACGAACTTGAAAATGTGTGTAACATGAGCCAAGAATAGTGTTGTGTATACTGCAAGCTAATACGGTGTTGCGTATAGTACAAGCTAATCTTGGTGTAGTGTATAATAGAACACATCAAAGAAGTTAAAAATATATATATCACATAAAATCTCGGGTTGTTACATTCTACCCCCCTTAAAATAAATTTCGCCCTCGAAATTCATCGGGGTTATAAATGGTTTATTACAAGAGAGTTTCTTTCAAAGAAACCCACATCTTAAAAAGAAATACCAAAACTTATCTTTAAAAACTAAAGTATGAAACGTAACGGTTACCCAAATTAACTAATCACTGGGTTTCCACATAGGACAATATAAGTGAAAATATGGATATGGAAGAGAAATCTAATCATCAAGTTCTGATGGAGAGTGGTAGAGAACATGGCTATGAAAAAGCCAACAATCACAAAGCCATAAATTTGTGATGATCTAAGGTACCATCTGATTCATCAGATATAAGGACACTAGGACAACATTTTTGGTTTTCAAAATCATTTCCCTAAAGTTGAAGAATTTGAATTAGAAGAAATACTTACTTTATTTCAGTATAATCTCACCGTTTTTTGTGACTTGAACAATTTCCACTTTATCTCTTAAAGAAATGAAGTTGAATTTGTCTTCTGTGAAGTGTTAGCAGATCATGCGATAGAATGATAGGTCATTCCATCTGTCTCAAAAATAAGGTTAGGAAAAGTTATATACATAAGTCCATCTATGGTGAGATTAATCGTATATGGCTCCTAAAATGGACTTATCCTTCATCTATCATACCGCTTAATAATATAAAACTAGTTTCTACTAACAAGGGACTTCATGTAGGATAGTGGTAGGCGATGAAGGCCTATCGCACTTAAGTTGTGGGTTCGATTCCCACAGCCTTGTCCGAGGCGACGGGTTGTTTCCCGTCCTATGGGTTGTCCTTTTTCTAAAACTGTACTATTATAACATTTCAAAAATAATATCAAAAAGTTCTAGCCTTAAACAATACTAACTTATGTTCAACATAATCCATTCCAATCTTTAGGTTTTTCCAAAATACTTCTTTCCAAACTCATAGTATAAAGAGAACGATTATTAAAAAGGTCATATAACAAGAATGTGAATACCATCATTTATCCCTCATATATCTTATTGGTCACACTCCAATCATGTGAATACATTAATCATGTATTCTCTTGAAAAATGAATACCCATTGAACCTTAGTGAAAACATGAATGCTGTCAAAAGTTAACTCTTTGCACATACCAAAATCCAAACATTCTATATACTCAAACCATGATATAACTTTGTCCTTATATCAGTCATGAGCACATGAATACTATCAAACATTTAATTTTCTCTTTATCCATTCATTATGCGCATATCATCTTCTTTCCAAAATATTTGAATCACTTTTCATGGTTATCGGTACCATTCAACATATACTTTTAAATACTTTAGGAAACACAATAGTGTAACAATCCTTAGATGTTTCTTTATTCCATAGTACCATTACCTATACAACATATCTCTTGATAAACATAAATTATTCCACTACCTTCTTAAACCATTGACCAAGCTTCAACACTTCTTTAATCTCATATATCATTTGTAGTGTCCTCATCATCATCCACATAAATACTACCCATATGACCATGTTGATTCTCTTCATGAGATTTTCCCTTTGGGCATTGGTTTGCATAATGCTCATACATTCCACATTTAAAACATCTAATCGTTATTGATGTCATAGAAATACCATTATCCTTCTCCATGGTGTTAACTGAACCTTTTCTTTTGCACTTACTGGATTTCTGTCTTTCTTTTCCGTACCCAAAGCATCTTCCAGTTCCTTTGAAACATTCTCCTTGATGCCTCTTCCCACATGATTTACATGATAGAAATTGAACGTTCTTTCCTCTATGATCATCATGAAACTCCATCTTTCTCTTTTTAGCTGAGTCGGGAAACTTACCAAAGTTGAGATTATTGATCATATTATGAGATTGCTTATTAGGCATAATAACGATATGTGCACCTCCAGATCCAATTTCATTTGGTTGCTCAGGAAGAATATCATTTCATTGTCCATCATATCCTCAATTATCGTAAATCTTCTCGTTTCCAGCCATTTTCTAAAACCCAAAAAGAATAGTGTGAGAGGCCAAAATCATAATCAAGGGGGATTAACTTCAATATCTAACATCTTAGGTTAAATTCTAAGATCATTACCATAATTCTAGGACTATAACATATACTTATACTTAACCTTAGGAACATCCCTAGACATACCATAGAAATATCTCTAGGGATCTCACTAAAGTTTTTACATCCTAGTTTCCAAAGGTTAACTAAACCTTTCCTCTGATACCAACTGTAGAGACCCAAATATTAATGTACATGGACATCACATTACTTTTGTGGAATACTTAATACATAACAAAAATAGACACCAAAGGATCGTAATAGTTTAGTGTCTTTGGAAACTCGGAATATAATCTTCTAATCTTGGTGAAAGATCTTCAACATCTCCCATAAAGATCTTCCCCTTTTTTTCTTACCTAAAACCTTTCTTTATATCCTGGGGAAAAGAAAACATAAAAATGGTGAGCTCAAATTCTCAGTAAGGGTAAGCATGGAGAAAATAAAACAAACCATATACATTTGAACATAAAAACATGAACATAATGTATAAACATCAAAATCTTGAGCAATGACATAAAACATGGTAGTACGTAAGGCATAGATCATAATAGAACATCAATAATGATAAAATAGCTTGTAAATAAAACTTGTAATTGTGAAAAAACATTAAGCACATGATATGATTTCTATAGTAGCCAAGGCATTGCTACCAAGACCATCTTAGTGGACAAAGTCCCTTTCTGAATCGAGTTCACTCCTCGTTCCAGTCCTGTAACACTGAACCGGATTAACTTACAGTTCCAGCCATGTCTATCTCATGAGATATAAATATTTACTCAATGCATTGGAGGGAGATATAGGTCCCACCCATCTCATAATGAATCATTCTTACGTGTGCCACAACATAAACATAAATCATTCATCATAACCCAAGGAATAAAATGGGTTTCATAAACATCATCTCATCATAACATAATCCATATAAAACAAATGGATATCATTTCATAATAAGAGAAGTGAAACCATGTAAATCATAGAGGAATTATACTTGAAACATACACATATGAAATAATGTTATCTTAGATGGAAAATGGTTTTGATAAAACACTTGAAATAAATTCTTGAGGAAAATATCCTTTCTTATTCAAAATCAATTTCTTTTCACAAAATGCCATGAAATTTTAAAAGAAGATGATTTTGTTAAAAATAGTCATGAAATCTTGTAGAGTAATCTTTATGAAAATAAGGTGTTATGAAATCCTAAAAATTTGTTCATGCCGTATAAGTTAAAAAAACATTCTTCTCGTACTTTTACCAAAAAGTCAAAAATTACCTCCTATGGTAAACAAAAGAAATATTCCTTACATACCATGTAGTAAAAGTCAAAAATGGGTAAAACGGACTTTAAACATACATGAAACCATTTTTAGAAAACAGGGACATGGATTATAAATATAACCCCAGTAAATACTTACGAATAAACTATCTCGGATAAAAACGAGATTGGAAAAGTTATCCCTTACCTTATGTCTGATATGCTTCATATGTATCCGGACCTCCTGTATAATGATTTAAATAATGTTATTGACTTATTACAGAATCATATTCATTTTTATGATATCATATATGGTTTACTTATGACTTTATATTACCCGTTCTTTTATAAATTTGATGTAAAGCAGCGATTTGGGTAAAATCGTTTCATTTATTGTACGTGTTTCGACTTGTTGTTCTTGATATTATTACTTATATATTGATTTACTTAATTTCAGAATGTAAAACATGTTCTATAAATAATATATATTCAGAATATACATATATATATGATAGATCGATAAATGGAATGAAATACACCATTCATGGAGACGGTAGGTCGTACGTACGCATGAACGTTGTTTTCGTTTCCTTATTGAATTGAATGGAATTAAGTAGATGACATACATATATATATACATAAATCCAGTATCATTATTATGTCATATATTTCATGATTACTTATTATATATACTTTATAATCATTCATGAATGGTTAATATGGAGAATGAATCTCATCGCGTCGTGGAGACGGTAGTTTGTACGTACGCACAAGCGATGATACCATTCCCATGATCGTGGAATTATATTGAAGTGTATGTATAATATTTCAGAATCAATAAAACTTTACAATAATCATATATAGTTATTTATTTATACCATTATACCCATCCAAGTAAGGTGGTGGTCGAAAATAGATTACACCACGGCGTGGAGACGGTATTCTGTACGTACGCACGCACGGTGATTTCATTTTCCGTAGGATTGGTAGAAGGTAAAATATGGTTGTTTCATATTTATAATAATATATCAGTATATATTTAATACTGATTTTAATAATTTATAATGAAACAACTAAATAAGAAGAAGTTGAAGAAGAAAAGAAATTGGAAAGGATCGGTAATGGATATTACCTTTTCTTTGACGCGCCTCTTCTTAACCTCCTCTTAGGGCACTAGGGTTGGTCTTTGAAGAAGAACAGGACCTCTAGGATGTTTCTAGGGAAGTGTAGAAGATAATTTGGTAGGTTTTTTCCGATCTTGATGGCTCAAAGTGGTGTGAGGAGGAGAGGGAGGAGGTGCCCTTTTATAAGGGAGGAGAGGGGCACCTTTGGAAAAACTAAAAATATTATTTTATTATAAAGTCATATTCGGTTTTTAATAGATCCAAATTAATTTATTTCGCAGATAAGGTGGGGATGGGTCTAAATCCTCTCATCCAATATAATTTGGACAAGTTTAGGTTACTATTTTAACCTTATCATTTAGATTTAACTTTAAGTTAAATAATTTTACTTTTATCGTGTCTTCTTGTTTTCTTACACTATAAGGTTAATAAACTTACTATATCAAGCCAAAAAAACCCCAAGTGGTTCATTATTAATATATATAACCTTATCTAAGTCATTTGGCTGATCCTTAGATTTTTAGGAATAAAATAACAATTAATAATATAATATTTGTTTTAAAAACTATTTTATGTCAATTTAGACACTATTTGGTAATTGATTTTTATGAAAATCATAACAGCATGATTAGTTTGAAAAAAGTTAATTAAATAAATACTAACATGTCATATTAACCTATAAAATCATTTTAATTCAAAAAAAGTCTCAAATTAAATTTATTTGGGTATTTATAACATCAATTATGTTAATATTTCATTAATAAGGTAATTATTGCATCATCATTGTGTCATAAATAACTTAATTTATTTAATGTCTAAAAATTATAACTAAATTACCATTATGTAAGAAATCTTTTTATCTTTATAATTAATATTTATAGTCGAATTTATCTTAGGTATAACCCTATATTAAAAATTATTTAGTTATTAAACTTTGATTTTAACTATTTTAACCCTTCTTTAAATAAATTAATAATAAATGTCCCAGTCTAATCCAAGTGGACCTAAATGGTCATATATTATTCCTAAGGTTGTTTTTGGTCAAATTACACTTATCCAATAGAATTATGACATGTGTTAGGGTAATAATAATATCATTTTTACCCTTAATTACTCTATTTACTTTTAACCGTGGTAAATAAAAGTAAAAAGTTACTATTCACCAAAAAATATTTTCAACTCATTGAACCACATTTTAGTCCTTTATATTAACCATGTCTTTCGGATTTTCAAAATTTCACTCATAGAAGCGGTAAAATTAAGTTTTATTTGAATTTTCAAATTTTCTTAGGAGGTGGGTAAAAGACGGTGAAAAGTTCAATAAAATTTTTATATATCTAAAATTTTTATAAAATGACTCCAATGAATTACATTGAACTTATATAGGTATTATGTATCAATTTTGACCTAAAATAAATTTAAATAAAATAAATAATTTTTTAAATAAAAAGTCAGTTTTTAAATAGTAACCCAGTGTTTTCACTATTCATCAAAACTTGAAAGTTTTCAGAAAAATACCAAAAATTCACCCTAGGATAATTTCTATATTCTGGATCCAAAAATGAAGTCCATTTTGAAATATAAAATTTATAAAATTTCAAAAAAAATGGGTATTACTATTCATAACGGCTAGTTCATAATAATATTATAATAATATCTTGTTTAGTGAAACTCGGTATTGCGTACTACACACGCTATCGAGGAAGGTATTGATTGCGTGTAATGCAAGCCAAGTTAGGGTTGCGTGTAGTGAAATCTCCGTTTGGTGTTGCGTATAACATAATCAAAACTTATTTCATTTATATATTAAACAAAATCTATACTTAATGTTGCGTAGAAAAATTTCCACAAAACAAACTTGAAAATGTGTGTAACATGAGCCAAGAATAGTGTTGTGTATACTGCAAGCTAATACAGTGTTGCGTATAGTACAATCTAATCTTGGTTTAGTGTATAATAGAACACATCAAAGAAGTTAAAAATTTATCACATAAAATCTCAGGTTGTTACATTCTACCCCCCTTAAAATGAATTTCGCCCTCAAAATTCATCGGGGTTATAAATGGTTTATTACATGAGAGTTTCTTTCAAAGAAACCCACATCTTAAAAATAAATACCAAAACTTATCTTTAAAAACTAAAGTATGAAATGTAACAGTTACCTAAATTAACTAATCACTGGGTTTCCACAATGGATAATATAAGTGAAAATATGAATATGGAAGAGAAATCTAACCATCAAGTTCTGATGGAGAGTGGTAGAGAACATGGCTATGAAAAATCCAACAATCACAAAGCCATAAATTTGTGATGATCTAAGGTATCATCTGATTCATCAGATATAAGGACACTAGGACAACATTTTTGGTTTTCAAGATCATTTCCCTAAAGTTGAAGAATTTGAATTAGAATAAATACTTACTTTATTTCGGTATAATATCACCGTTATTCAGGCCTTGAACAATTTCCACTTCATCTCTTAAAGAAATGAAGTTGAATTTATCTTCCGTGAAGTGTTAGCAGATCATGCGATAGAATGATAGGTCATTCCATCTGTCTCAAACATAAGGTTACGAAAAGTTATATACATAAGTCCATCTATGGTGATATTAATCATGTATGGCTCCTAAAATGGAATTATAATTCATCTATCATACCGCTTAATAAAATAAAACTAGTTTCTACTAACCAGGGACTTCCTGTAGGATAGTGGTAGGCGACAAAGGCCTGTCGCACTTCAGTTGTGGGTTTGATTCCCACAGCCTTGTCTGACGCGACGGGTTGTCGCCCATCCTATGGGTTGTCCTTTTTCTAAAACTGTACTATTATAACATTTCAAAAATAATATCAAAAAGTTCTAGCCTTAAACAATACTAACTTATGTTCAACATAATCCATTCCAATCTTTAGGCTTATCCAAAATATTTTTTTCCAAACTCATAGTATAAAGAGAACGATTACTAAAAAGGTCATATAATAAGCATGTGAATACCATCATTTATCCCTCATATATCTTATTGGTCACACTCCAATCATGTGAATACCTTAATCATATATTCTCTTGAAAAATGAATACCCATTGAACCTTAGTGAAAACATGAATGCTGTCAAAAGTTAACTTTTTCCACATACCAAAATCCAAACATTCTATATACTCAAACCATGATATAACTTTGTCCTTATATCATTCATGAGCTCATGAATACTATCAAACATTTAATTTTCTCTTTATCCCTTCATTATGTGCATATCATCTTCTTTCCAAAATATTTGAATCACTTTTCATGGTTACCGGTACCATTCAACATATACTTTCAAATACTTTAGGAAAAACAATAGTGTAACAATCCTTAGATGTTTCTTTATTCCATAGTACCATTACCTATACAACATAACTCTTGATAAACATAAATCATTCCACTACCTTCTTAAACCATTGACCAAGCTTCAACACTTCTTTAATCTCATATATCATTTGTAGTGTCCTCATCATTATCCACATAAATACTACCCATATGACCATGCTGATTCTCTTCATGAGATTTTCCCTTAGGGCATTGGTTTGCATAATGCTCATACATTCCACATTTAAAACATATAATCATTGTTGATGTCGTAGTAATACCATTATCCTTCTCCATGGTGTTAAATGAACATTTTCTTTTTCACTTACTGGATTTGTGTCTTTCTTTTATGCACCAAAAGCATCTTCCAGTTCCTTAAAAACATTCTCCTTGATGCCTCTTCCCACATGATTTACATGAGAGAAATTGAACTTTCTTTCCTCTATGATCATCATGAAACTCCATCTCTCTCTTATTAGCTGAGTCAGGAAACTTACCAAAGTTGAGATTATTGATCATATTATGAGATTGTTGATTAGGAATAATAACGATATGTGCACCTCAAGATCAAATTTCATTTGGTTGCTCAGGAATAATATCATTCCATTGTTCATCATATCCTCCATTATCGTGAATCTTCCCGTTTCCAGCCATTTTCTAAAACCCAAAAAGAATAGTGTGAGAGGCCAAAATCATAATCAAGGGGGATTAACTTAAATATCTAACATCTTAGGTTAAATTCTAAGATCGTTACCATAATTCTAGGACTATAACATATACTTATACTTAAACTTAGGGACATCCCTAGACATACCATAGAAATATCTCTAGGGATATCACTAAAGTTTTCGTATCCTAGTTTCCAAAGGTTAACTAAACCTTTCCTATGATACCAAATGTAGAGACCCAAAGATTGATTTACATTGACATTACATTACTTTTTTGGAATACTTAATACATAACAAAAACAGACACCAAAGGACCGTAATAGTTTAGTGTCTTTGGAAACTCGGAATATAATCTTCTAATCTTGGTGAAAGATCTTCAACATCTCCCATAAAGATCTTCCCCTTTTTTTCTTACCTAAAACATTTCTTTATATCCTGGGGAAAAGAAAACAAAAAAAGGGTGATCTCAAATGCTCAGTAAGGGTAATAATGGAGAAAATAAAACAAACCATATACATTTGAACATAAAAACATGAACATAATGTTTAAACATCGAAATCTTGATCAATAACATAAAACATGGTAGTACGTAAGGCATAGATCATAATAGAACATCAATCATGATAAAATAGCTTGGAAATAAAACTTTTAATTGTGGAAAAACATTAATCACATGATATGATTTCCATAGTAGCCAAGGCATTGCTGCCAAGACCATCTTAGTGGACAAAGTCCCTTTCTGAATCGAGTTCACTCCTTGTTCCAGTCCTGTAACACTGAACCGGATTAACTTACATTTCCAGCCATGTCTATCTCATGAGATATAAATCTTTACCCAATTCATTATAGGGGGATATAGGTCCCACCCATCTCATAATGAAATCATTCTTACGTGTGCCACAACATAAACATAAATCATTCATCATAACCCAAGGAATGAAATGGGTTTCATAAACATCATCCCATCATAAAATAATCCATATAAAACAAATGGATATAATTTCATCATAAGAGAAGTGAAACCATGTAAATCATAGAGAAATTATACTTGAAACATACACATATGAAATAATGTCATCTTAGATGGAAAATGGTTTTGATAAAACACTTGAAATAAATTCTTGAGGAAAATATCCTTTCTTATTCAAAATCATTTTCTTTTCAAAAAATTCCATGAAATTTTAAAAGAAGAGGATCTTGTTGAAAATAGTCATGAAATCTTGTAGAGTAATCTTTATGAAAATAAGGTGTTATGAAATCCTAAAAATTCGTTTATGCCGTATAAGTTTAAAAAACATTCTTCTCATACCTTTACCGAAAAGTCAAAAAGTACCTCGTATGGTAAACAAAATAAATATTCCTTAAATACCATGTAGTAAAAGTTAAAAATGGGTAAAACGGACTTTAAACATACATGAAACCATTTTTAGAAAACAGGGACATGGATTATAAATATAACCCCAGTAAATACTTACGAATAAACAATCTCGGATAAAAACGAGATTGGAAAACTTATCCCTTACCTTATGTCTGATATGCTTCGTATGTATATGGACCTCCTGTATAATGATTTAAATAATTTTATTGAATTATTATAGAATCATATTCATTTTTATGATATCATATATGGTTTACTTATGACTTTATATTACCCGTTCTTTTATAAATTCGATGTAAAAGCAGCGATTTGGGTAAAATTGTTTCATTTATTGTATGTGTTTCGACTTGTTGTTCTTGATATTATTAATTATATCCTGATTTAATTCAGAATGTAAAAAATGATCTATATATAATATATATTCAGAATATACATATATATATGATAGATCGATAAATGGAATGAAATACACCGTTCATGGAGACGGTAGGCCTTACGTACGCATGAACGCTGTTTTCGTTTCCTTATTGAATTGAATGGAATTAAGTAGATGAAATACATATATATATACATAAATCTAGTATAATTATTATGTCATATATTTCATGATTACTTATTATATATACTTTATAATCATTCATGAATGGTTAACATGGAGAATGAATCTCATCGCGTCGTGGAGACGGTAGTCCGTACGTATGCATGAGCGATGATACCATTCCCATGATCATGGAATTATATTGAAGTGTATGTATAATATTTCATAATCAATAAAACTTTACAATAATCATATATAGTTATTTATTTACACCATTATACCTATCCAAGTAAGGTGGTGGTCGAAAACAGATTACACCACGGCGTGGAGACGGTATTCCGTACGTACGCACGCGCGGTGATTTTGTTTTCTGTAGGATGGATAGAAGGTGAAATATGGTTGTTTCATATTTATAATAACATATCAGTATATATTTAATATTGATGTTATTAATTTATAATGAAACAACTAAAGAAGAAGAAGTTGAAGTAGAAATAAATTGGAAAGGATCGATAATGGATATTACCTCTTCTTTGATACGCCTCTTCTTAACCTCCTCTTAGGGCACTAGGGTTAGTCTTTGAATAAGACCAGGACCTATATAATGAAACTAGGGAAGTGTATAAGATAATTTTTCCGGTTTTGGATGAGCTTGATGGCTCAAAGTGGTGTGAGGAGGAGAGGGAGGAGGTGCCCTTTTATAAGGGAGGAGAGGGGCACCTTTGGAAAAACAAAAAATATTATTTTATTATAAAGTCATATTCAGCTTTTAATAGCTCCAAATTGATTTATTTCTAAGATAAGGTGGGTATGGGTATAAATTCTCTCATCCAATATAATTTTGACAAGTTTAGGTTACTATTTTAACCTTATCATTTACATTTAACTTTAAGTTAAATAATTTTACTTTTACTGTGTCTTCTTGTTTTCTTACACTATAAGGTTAATAAACTTACTATATCAAGCCAAACGAACCCCAAGTGGTTAATTATTAATATATATAAACTTATATAAGTCCTTTGGCCGAACCTTAGATTTTTAGGAATAAAATACAATTAATAATATACTATTTGTTTTAAAAACTATTTTATGTCAATTTTGACACTATTTTGTAATTTATTTTTGTGAAAATCATAATATCATGATTAGTTCGAAAAAAGTTAATTAAATCAATAATAACATGTCATATTAACCTATAAAATCAGTGTAATTAATAAAAAGTCTCAAATTACACTTATTTGGGTATTTATAACATCAATTATGTTAATATTTCATTAATAAGGTAATTACTGCATCATCATTGTGTCATAAATAACTTAATTTATTTAATTTCTAAAAATTATAACTAAATTACCATTACGTAGGAAATCTTTTAATATTTTTAATGAATATTTATAGTTGAATTTATATTATGTATAACCCTATATTAAAAATGGTTTAGTTATTAAACTTTGATTTTAACTATTTTAACCCTTCTTTAAATAAATTAATAATAAATGTCCTAATCTAATCCAAGTGGACCTAAATGGTCATATATTATTCCTAAGGTTGTTTTTGGTCGAATTAAACTTATCCAATAGAATTAGGACATGTTTTAGGGTAATAATAATATCTTTTTTACCCTTAATTACCCTATTTACTTTTAATCGTGGTAAATAAAAGTAAGAAGTTACTATTCACCAAAAATTATTTTCATCTCATTGAACCAAATTTAGTCCTTGATATTAACCGTGTCTCTCTGATTTTCTAAATTCCACTTACATAAGTGGTGAAATTAAGTTTTATGTGAATTTTCAAATTCTCCTAGGAGGTGGGTAAAAGACGGTGAAAAGTTCAATAAAATTTTTATATATCTAAAATTATTATAAAATGAATCCAATCAATTACATTGAATTTATATAGGTATTATGTATCAATTTTGACCTAAAATAAATTTAAATAAAATAAATAATTTTTAAAATAAAAAGTCGGTTTTTAAATAGTAACCCAGTGTTTTAACTATTCATCAAAAATTGAAAGTTTTCAGAAAAATACCAAAAATTCACCCTAGGCTAATTTTGATATTATGAATCCAAAAATGAAGTCCATTTTGAAAGATAAAATTTATAAAATTTCAAAAAAAATGGGTATTACTATTCATAATGGCTAGTTCATAATAATATTATAATAATATATTGTTTAGTGAAACTCGGTATTTCGTACTACACAGGCTATCGAGGAAGGTCTTGATTGCGTGTAATGCAAGCCAAGTCAGGGATTCATGTTGTGAAAGCTCCGTTTGGTGTTGCGTATAACATAATCAAAACTTATTTCATTTATATATTAAACAAAATCTATACTTAATGTTGCGTAGAAAAATTTCCACAAAACGAACTTGAAAATGTGTATAACATGAGCCAAGAATAGTGTTGTGTATACTGCAAGCTAATACAATGTTGTGTATAGTACAAGCTAATCTTGGTGTAGTGTATAATAGAACACATCAAAGAAGTTAAAAAAATATATCACATAAAATCTCGGGTTGTTACATTTTTCCTGTTGACATTTATGTGCTTAAAATGGAGGATGATAGGATGAATGGGCATGCCCCAGTTATATTGGGGAGAACCTTCTTGAAAACTACCAAAACCATAATTAATGTCTATAATGGTAAATTATCTATGGAATTTGGTGGTGATATGGTCCATTTAAACATCCTTGATTCCATGAAGCGCCCCTTAGAAGAACATTCCTCTCTCTATTAATTCAATTGATAAACTCTCTTCCCTTGAAAAAACATAATTTCATTCCTCTGATCACCTTTCTGAGTTCTCTTCATTAATATAAATGCTAGGAAATGATTCATGCAATTATTTTTGTAGTGGTATAGAGAAATGTAATGCATTTTTGTTGATTGATGATTTCTTGAACATTGAGGATCACTTGACCATCAATGACACTGCTAAGCTTGTAAAAGCTCATTCCCCATTTTAGGATGATACCATTGAGTAGTTAGATGAGATTAGTGACCTCTAATTTTCACACACACTCCCATCAATCCAAAATACACCTGAATTGAAACATAAACAGCTGCTTCATGATTTAAAATATTCATATCTTGAGAATGGAAACCAGTTTCCCATCACCATTGCTTGTTCTCTCCCTCCTGAGCATGAATTGTGACTGTTGGAAATTTTGGGGTAGTATAAACAAGCTTTAGGATGGAAACTTTCTGAAATTCCTTGTATTAGCCTATCAATTTTCACACATCATATTTTATTAAATGATGAGGCTAAACCAGTGAGGCAGGCACAATGTCAACTCAACCCAAAACTCCTAGATGTTGTAAAAAAGGTGGTAACAAAGTTATTAGCTGCTGGAATCATTTACCCTATATCTGATAGTCAATGGGTCAGTATCATTCAAGTAGTTCCTAAAAAAATTAGTCTTACAGTAATCAAAAATAAAAATAATTAATTGGTTTGAACTCGTGTACAGAATAGTTGGCGTATCTGCATAGACTATCGTCGACTAAACCAACGCACTAGGAAGGACCATTTCCCTTTTCCATTCATTTCCAAATTCTAGAGAGGATAGTAGTTATGTCCCAGTATTGTTTCCATTATGGGTATTATGGATACTTTCAGATCTATATTTCTCCCGAGGATCAGGAAAAGACAACCTTCACTTGAACCTTTGGCACATTTTCATATAAGAGGATGTCATTTGGTCTGTCTAATGATCCAAGTACTTTACAGTGATGGATGGTTAGTATTTTTTCGTATTACCGGGATAATTTCATGGATGCATTCATGGATCATTTCACTATTTATGGCTCTTCGTTTGATGAATGTTTGACTAATCTTGCCTTAGTCCTACGTCACTGTATTGAAAAGAATCTCGTATTAAATTATGAGAAATTCAATTTCATGGTGTGACAAGGTATGGTTTTGGGACATGTCATTTCTGGGGATGGTATCCAAGTAGATAAATCGAAAGTGGATTTCATTTCTTCTCTCACATTCACCAATAATGTACGGGATGTGCGGTCTTTCTTAGTTTATGTTGGATTTTACCAGCGTTTCATTTGTGATATTAGTAAGATTGCACTCCCCTTATCCCAGTTACTCCAAAAAGAAAAGGAATTTGTTTTTGATAATAAATGTGAGGAATCTTTTAATAATTTAAAATGGAGTCTCACATCACCCCCATTAATCCAACCACCTCAATAGGATTTACCATTTGAGCTCATGTGTGACCCCTCTAACTATGAAATTGGGGAAGTCTTGTCACAAAGGGTCGATCGAGATCCACATGTAATTGTTGATGCCTCATATAATTTAGAGCCTGAACAAGCAAACTGCACCATAAATAAAAAATAATTCCTTGCCATTGTGTTTGCCTTGGATAAATTTAGGTCGTATCTTTTGGGATCTAATTTCATTGTGTTCTCAGACCATGCATCCCTATGGTATCTTCTTAAGAAACTAGAATCCAAACCATGTCTCATTCGCTGGATGCTTCTCTTTCAATAATTAAATCTAGAAATTAGAGATAAAAAAGGAGCAGAGAATGTGGTGGCTGACCATATCAGAATGATTCCCCCATCCTCAGACATTGAATCATCCCCCTATATTCCTATACACGACATGTCTCCTGATGAGCAATTGTACCAAGTGCAAGTTTTTATTCCTTGGTATACTAAAATTGTAAATTATTTGGTAGCATCTTGCATTCCTATCGATTTCAATAAAAACCAAGTTAGTCGTCTAAAACATGAGTCTCGTTCGTACATTTGGGATGACCTCTACCTCTGGCGCACATGTAGTGATCAAGTCCTTAGGCGTTGTGTCCCTAATAGTGAGATTCATTCTATCCTTAGATTCTTTCACACTCATGCCTGTGGGGACCACTTTGGTCCCCAACAGACTGCTCACAAAATCCTTGATTCTGGTCTCTTTTGGCCAACACTTTTTTGGGATTCCAATGATTTTTGAAAATCTTGTCCTTGTTGACAAAGAATGGGTAATGTCTCTAAAATAAATGAAATGCCAAAACAACCATTGCTCTTTGATGAAAATTTTGATGTTTAAGGTATTGACTTTATGGGGCCATTTCTCAATTCCTTTGGCAACTTGTACATTCTTTTGGCAGTTGATTACATGTCAAAATCAGTAGAGGCACGAGCTACAAGGACTGATGATTCTAAGGTAGTTGTCGACTTTTTGATAACCCAAATATTCTATAGGTTTGGCTTACCTAGTTTCATCATCAGTGACTAGGGTTCTCATTTATACATCTAGACAATGGAATCCCTTTTGCGTCATTATGGGGTCAGTCATAGAGTGTCTACTGGATATCACCCACAGACCAATGGTCAAGACAAGGTGTCAAATAGAGAGGTAAAACATATTCTTGAAAAAAATGATTCAACCCATTAGAAAATATTGGAGTCTTTAACTTGATGATTCATTATGGGCCTATCATACTGATTTCAAAACTCCCATTGGAATGTCACCCTATTGGATTGTGTTTGGAAAGAGTTGTCACCTTCCCATTGAGATTGAACACCAGGCCTATTGGTCCATCAAACAATTCAATTCTATTCTTTCTAGTGCAGGTTATCAAAGGAATTTGTTGACTCAGGAGCTGGAGGAAATGAGAAGATATGCATATGAGAACTCTAGGATTTATAGGGAGCGATCCAAGGCTTCCCATGACCGTATCATCCTTTATCGTCAGTTTCATGTTGGGCAGAAGGTCCTCCTCTGCAATGCAAGGATGATGTTGCATCCATGTAAACTTTGTTCCCACTGGTTTGGACCATACAATGTTACTAAAATCTCTCCAGTTGGTGTTGTCTAGGTTAAAAATGAAGATAACAAGCAAACTTTCACTGTTAATGGGAAGCGGCTAAAGCACTTCCACGAAGCCCTTCCGGAGTCCCCGATAGAGGAAATCCAAGTTCAAGAAGTAGTTTACGAATGACACCCATGTGGTTTTATCCTTCCTTCCCACATTTTTTTTATTAAATTGAGGACACTATACACTTTAGGTGTGGGAGATGGGTATATTCTTGGGTTAGTTAGGAATTTTCATCATCTTTCTTATTTTTCTTTTTTTAGCTTGCTGAATTGTATTGTTACTTTCCCCCCTTTCCTCCTCATTTACCCAATCACTTTTGTGCCAAAATGTTAATTTTTTTTGTTATTCCCACCTTATCCTAGAAAATGATGCCTGATTAATCATGGAAGTAATTGAAAATGTATGTGGAATTTCCATATTTCATGTGGTTTTATCTTTTAAAAAAATCTTATGAAATGTTCATTTATGGAAAAATTCAATAATATGGGGTGACTATCTTATGAAATTTGGTTTTTTGTTGATGATATAAATGGTAGTATCATTTTGAATTCTTTGAGTAGAAGGGTTCCCTATTTAGTGAATAGTTTAAGGGAAAATTGTATCACTTAATCTCTCTACCCATTTTTGCACCCAACCATGATGTGTGAAAATTTCTTACTTAATGGAAGGTAAATATATGTTAGGTTTATTTTTCTCTACCTTCCAAAATCATTTTTCATATGTTCGTTCCTTATCTGGTCTATTTTAGTATTATACCAGATTGACCTATGTGTGTGTACCTATTATCTGACTGTTGTATCCCCTCAAAAATAAAAATAAAAAAGGGTTGTATAGTGGGTAGGTCAAAAATCACCCTTCCTTAACCTTTGATCTTATTATAACTATTACAATTAGTGTCATGAGGAGATCAAATATGGGTCGGGAGAAGAGTGTGAGATTTGTTCCAAGTGCAACCTCTGAGAAAAATAAATAAATGAGGGGAGTGATGAAATGTGAAACATATGGGTATATCTAGGTCGGGAGCTTATGTTTTATCTTCTGGGAATTCTTAAGTGAGTGGGTCTTGAAATTTGGTTGCAAAGGATGTGGGGAAAGTCGGTGGAAAAGATATTATAAGTTTAAAATTATTAAAATAACTTATATTTACTCAATAGAAAGTGGAAAGAATAGCATGAAACGGTTGTCCCACACACACATGGAGAATTAGTGACATGATCAACTTTTGAATTTTTTTTCTTTGATTGGTATCATGCATCTCTTGTAATTTCATTTGAATACAATTTTTGAGATATCTTTTTCAATGATCATTGAGAATAACTCATCGATGTGATTTTTTATTTGATCACATTTCTATCAAGAATTAAATTTTCATTGAATGTTGAATATTTAAGAAGTTGGACGTATATACATGCATCATTTTTGGGAATATTACATTTCCCAGGAGTGCAAATGTTTAGGTGTGGGAGTGTGATTGTACCATGATTCACTGTTTCATTTTTACCCTTACAACATTGTATTAAACTGAATTTGTGTTGTAAATTCCAAATATAATAACAAAATTAACTTCATGTTTGATGCAATTATTTTGTGTTTATCACTATTAAAAGGGTAATGATACTTGTTTTGATAATTTCATTAAAGGTGGAGGTGATTTGGAGGACCCATGATGAAGTCTATGAAAAATAATCCAAATTGCATAAGGATCCAAGCGCACCAGTGGATTAATCTGCACACATCTACACAACCGTGCATTAAAATGGGATTAAATTTTTTGGGATGGTCCAAAATTTAATAGGATACATTTCATCTTAATCAACCAAATCCAAATTCGGATTCTATGTGGCCCATCCAAACTGATCTGTCCAAACAACTGAATCTACACAAAGTCAAAAGTGGAGTTCTGTAATATGTCTCTATCTTGAGCTGTGATTGTCCAAATGATGCAAAAATTTTGGTGGTGATATTCATGAAGTGAAGCTACAACTTTTCAGTTTTTTTAAAAGAAATATTTGACTATATACTGACCTAAAACTATCCTTTAAATGGTTTATCAAAATCTGGGTGCCCAAAACCACTTCCTAGTTTGGCTATAAAAAGGCACCACGGGCACCCCATTTTCATGTTCGAACAAGGAGTGAAGTGATTCCAATTTAGAGTTCCAAAGGAGTCCTCTTCTCATCCTATAATTTCTGGAGGCCCCTATCCTAATAGGGGGATCGATAATGAAGAAGGAGTTCCACCCGAGCTTCATCTTCCTCGTGATGTCGAGCTAAACGGTGGATGGTCATTTCGAGGGAGCAACACACACTTGAGAGGGAGTTACAGCACTTGTTCATCTAATTGATTTGTGTAATTTGTGTGCTAAATATTTCACTTATTTCTTATCTTGACATGATTCTCCTTTGATTTCATTTCCATTGTTATAATTAAGTGAAACACTTTTTATTTCAACACCTATTGGGTTGAGATTTCAAGTGGGAATATTGGGTTGTTCTGATTTGAAAAGACAAGAGTCTTATTTATCTCACACATACATAAGATTGTATTATGCTTTGGTATCCTTTATTCTCTATTCTTTATAACCAAACCTTGACAACACGATTTTTGTGTCAATGGGGAGGTTCTTTGAGCATCATTTATGAGGCAAGAGGGAAGTTGAGATCTTGACAACCCTCAAACAAAGGATTCCATTAAACCATGTGTATTTTTCAGAATTATGAACTCGCAAAGATGTGTAGTGAACATGAAATGATCTCTTTATCTCATAATTCTAAAAAATCACTTTTATTTATCAACTATTAAACTCTTTAAATCAAGTCATTTTCTTTAATCTATTTTAATCCCACCCCTCTATTTGTAGTTCTTATTAAAAGCGCACACTCTAAACCCACCAATTCACCTTGAGATACGGCCAAGGGTCTTCCCTAGATTATAAATCAACCATAAAATCATAATCAATTTGACATGTCACGGTAGAGCGTTCAATTATCCACCTGTATATTATATTTATGATATTATTATACTTATTTAATTTTAATATTAGATAAAACTTTTTTATGTTCCATTCCATTTAAAATATGATAATGTCGCTCAAGTGTATGGATTACTACCACATATTTAAGAGACATGATCCATTTTTCACATACAATATACATGGACTGTAGAAAGTATTAAATTAATGAATATAATTTACATACATGAGATGATATTTATTCTTAAGATCCATAAATCTCTCACTTCCTTACCCTTTACCTCATTAAGTGAATGATATTGTTTCTCATGCATATGTATGATATTATAACAATAATGAAATAAACTTCATGAAGAAACAATGAAGTTAACTCCTAAAACAATTAAAATTATGAAATATTGTAAACAAATGGGTGGTAAATGTTATAAGAGGATAATAAATGATATTATAAATATTATTATGGAAGTGTTATATGTTAATAAGATTCCTAAAACCATTACTCAAGATGTAAAAATCTATCTGATGGAAATATGTCCTAGAATAAGTGTTTCAGATCTCAATTTTACATGTGTGATACATATGCTATATTCACCACTTATTTACGTTGTGTGGTGTATATATTTTCCCATTTTATATGTTATATCATGTATCTATTTATAATAATATTATTTAAAATTTCATTTGATATCATTTTTTTATAAGGCTTATTGTTTTTGTAACACCCCAGGTAAATAAAGAATATGAAATTTTCATATTTATCCATATTTGTGAATAAATTATTAATATTACTTTAAAGGGAATGCTATGCTCGATGGCATACCCAATACGCAACAATGAGTTTCTTTGAAATCTTACGTTGCACTCTAATAATAAAATAATATTATTTTAAATGGTAGTTAACGCCTAGCCATTGTAATGGCGGGAATGAATGGAACTAACTACAAAATTATTATATATGTTTTTCAAATATTTTTACTTTTATCCAACAAATGTTAGAGGCTTAAAATGCAAATGAATCCAATTTTAAGCATAAATCTTCTAATATTCTTTAAAAGGTCAATTAACCGCCTTTTGATGGAGAACCCTTTTTAAATATACTTTTGACAATTTTATATGTTGTATTTGACAAAATAAAATCCTTCTTTAAAATCTGGACATCAAAATTTACTTTGAGTAAATTTTTGTTATTTTTCCGATAAAGATCATTTTTATTGAAAATGTTGCATTTTAATTTAAAACCTCCTTTTAATTTGATTTATTTATATGGATAGATTATATTTTTAATTGAGATTAAAGTTTATTTAGAATATATTTTTACCATTTAATCCAATGGGGGTAATTAGAATTAATTTCACTTTGAAATTGGTCTTAAACTAGTGTCAATCTTTTAATATATATTGTTTCTTAAAAACACGCTATTTGTTTTGACAGTGGGAATTAATTATTAAATTAATTAATGAAACTTATATGTTTTGAATTTTGTAAAATAGACATAATTTTTGAATTCAGAATATCAAATATAGCTTAGGGTTAATTTTTGGTATTTTTCTGAAAAACTTCAATTTTTGATGAATAGTGAAACCACTAAATGGTAGTTAAAGAAACTGATTTTTCGTTTAAATGAAACTTTGCCACTTCTATGATTTGATTTTAAAAAATCCTACATGCATGGTTATCATTAATAAGTAAAATTTGGTTCAATGAGATTAAAATAATTTTTGGTGAATAGTAACTTTTAAGTTTTATTAATTGTGATTAAAGATAATTAGTGTAATTTAAGGTAAAAATAATGTTTTAATAATATGAAATGACCTAGACACATGTACTACCCTCATTGGATGTGTCATGGCCGACTGAGACAATCCATGGGTCAACTTGGGGACCCCATGGAGCCACTTTGGTAGGAAAATGACATAAATAACTTTTTATTTAAAGTTAAAATAAAAATGTCACAAACATGAGTTGTTTTACTAAAACAATTTTTACATGGAGTTATACAAGTCATATTTTTTACTATAAATATTAATTAGAAAGATAAAAATATTTCCTACATCATGATATTTTTTTTATAATTTTTATAAATTAAATAAATTAAATTATTTATGACACCATGATGATGCAGCGATTACCTCATTATTTAACGATTTAAATAAAATGAAAAGATAATGTAAAATCTAAGACCTACACTTGTAAAAAAACTATTGGATGGGTGGATTTTGAACTATTATCACCTTATCCTAGAAATATATAATTTTGGAACCTTTAAAATCCGAAAATCATTTTATAATAAAGTAAAAGTTTATAACTTTCCAAGAGTGCCCCTCCTCTCCTCTTATAAAAGGCCCCCACCTCTATCACCTTAACCACACCTCTCAAGCCTTTGGCTCGGAAAACCCCTGACCATTTCATCTCTCCAAATCCCTCTCTTCATCATTGAAGCCTCACCTTTGGTCAGAATCCTTTCCAAGGAAGCCTTTGATCTCAAATCAAAAAGAGTTACCCGATTTAAAGGTAATGTCTTCCCTTGTGTTCTTTTGTTTTATTTTGCTTCTCCAACTCTCTAAAATCTTTTTATTACTTTATTTTGTAACAAAAAAAGTATATTCAATATTCTATGATTTTTTTATGTGAATGATTAGAGCTACGCTTACACACACCTTCGTCTAATGGTTAAAGAACATACTGTTTCTGTGGATGGCGAATTTCTGCCTCACGAAACGATGATTGTTCAATCTTCTCTTAACACCTTTCATGGTGGCCATTATTATGTCACTATATTTTATATATTATATATATTGTATTTATGTTTTCTATATGCTTCTGAATTTTATATTTAAAACATGCCTTTTTACTTTTCATGTTGTTCAAATGCGATAATTTCAGACGAGGAAGTGTGGACTACCGCCCCCTCAAGTGATGTGACTCATTCATGTAATAAATGGAATGTATAAATAATGAAAATAATAAAAATATGTGACATATATAACATATATATTATACTTTAATTATAATATATATATCTATCAATTATTTTTAATTCCATTAATATGACAAAGAAATGAAAGTAGCGTTCATGCGTACGTACGGCCTACCGTCTCCATGAACGGTGCATTTCATTTCTTTTTATCTCCAAATGTTATGGAGTATTATATAATGAATATGTACTGGATATATATGATATTTAAATCATTAATACTATTCTGGATATTATTTACTTATAACTACATGGACAATCATTTTTTCAAACAAATTCATTTTTGACTCATGTACCAAACATCGACAAAAACGTCTGATATAAACTCACATTATTAACCAATTATTATAACATTATAATATGTGATATGAACTGAATAATAATCTTTAAAAGATATCCTTAAGCAATTATAAATTGACCAAAGTTTATTATTCAGGAATATAAAAGAAACGAACAAGACAAGTCAGACTTGAGGTAAGGGATCCGACCTCTCTCTTTCTTTTCAAGTACCCTCTTTTATGTCATTTAATTTATGCTACATGTTATTATGTTCAAGGATGTTCTTTAATATTCACCATACTTAAATTTTTATTTTCATATGATGAGTTACCACCTCTTACTCTCATCAATTCATTTTATGAATTTTTACGTGGCGTCGTTAGGCTGCCGAATTTTCGTAAGGGGTTTTTCATCTCACTTTTATTCCCGTGACATTTATGCTACGTTTGCCACTATTTCCTTTTGAGTGGTGTATGTACTGCCCATTATTATACACTTTGTGTAGTATAATTTCATTTATGGGTATTTACATCTTCATTGTATGACCCTTCTTCCATGGGGTGTACGTTTCGAAAGTTACCCAACTCGGTAAGGGGACCTTTCACCCTCCTCTTTTTAAAAGACATCTTTTGTTATGTCTTTTAATTCACATACTATTATGTTGGGATATGTTCTTCTATATCCTTATTTATGTAAATTTTATGTCCAAGTGATGAGATGCCATTTTCTCTCTCATCAACTCATTTTCTGAATTATAAAGTGACGTCGTTAGGCTGTTGGATTTCTGTAAGGGAACTTCTTAACCCACTTTCAATTCTTTGGGTTAAACCTCTACTTCTTGATTTTATTATGCCAAGATTATGTGTGGAATCTATATGTTGTAATTTCCACAAACCTTTTTGTAGATATACTATTTCTACACATAATCATCTCATTGATAATTTCTTACGAACTTGTATGGGAAATCATAACTCAATCTCATTTCATTGAGTTAAATATCTATGTCATTGGTTTTGTTTTTCCAAGATTATGTGTGAATGTTCACTGATTGTTTCACACTTAATATCCACTTATATTGGGTGTATTTATATTTCTCACACATAATTATGTGATATATTTATCCTTAATTTAAGGATACCATCTTTATAATGGATTTCATCTCAATTTACATTTCCATTGAGACTTCATTGTTGTTATGCACCAATTCACTCTTATATGGTGTGTATACTGTCCTTTGACTTAATATATCATGAATCCCTTTATTCTCATGATATTATAAAGTTCGGATTAAATGGTATTCCTTAATTATTTGTATTCAAGAGTCTCTCATTTTGTTAAAAACTCATTAACAAAAATATTGTTTTAAATGTTTTAAAGATTCATTATTCCAAATCTTTATCTTTAATGTCCATATTTTCAAAATGGTTTTCTGTATTTATTTATATGGACATTAATGTTTTAAAATTATAATTCCATTAAAAGCTTCAAAGTTGTGTGGGACACTTTGATTCAAAAATCTCTTTTAAATGATTTTTGAAAATGGATTGATTAATTCAATATCTTGGAATTACTTATTGTGATTGCAAATGAAATGTTGTTATTTAAATGTTTATATTTTCAATATTTTATGTGTAATGATGGTACTTGGACACTTTACGGGTGGTTACGTGATAAACCATATGATGGGTGGTGCCGTGAATACCAGGACGGGTGGTTACGTTATAACCTCCAATGTATTGGGTATGGAAGTCGGTCGTATGACTATTCCATTAAGTATGTGTGGAAGTCGACCGTATGGTTATTCCATTTAAGTATTTTTATGTCCCAATTTACCTCTATATGTTATGTGTTCTTTATATGGGTTTTTATGGTAATCTTTTGGTTACAAAAGGGTAAGTAATGGTCTTTTATTCAGTGAAGAGTTTTTACTACTTCATAAAGGTGGAAAGTATTACTTTGGTAAACTACTCATGGTTTACTTGTTGTTTTGAAAAACTAAAAGTTTTCCTTCTTTGTGTATTCTTTACTGGGCCTTTTATGCTCATCCCAAGTTTTTGAAATGTTTTCCATAGGACTTAAAGATGAATAGGGTCAAGGATGGGATCAAGGAAAGACATTCTATCTAAAACATGGAACTAGACATGTTTCTTTTTAAGTGTTTTTTTTTATTTTATGGAAACTTAGTAGAAGTTTCTACTATGTAATCTTTTTAGATGTAATAGTTATGACCTAATTCTCTAAAACTCTAAACCTGAAAAGATCCTCTATGTGAATTATTCATTTAATTAATGATTAAGTAATGTATAAGGCCGGGGCCTTATAGTTGGTATCAGAGGTCGGTTTAGATAACTTTAGAGGTTAGGTTATTCTCTAAGCATAAGTGACATTACCATAATGGTTAGGATTTCAGAAAGAGTCCTAATTTTAGATAAAGTGAATGAGTAAGTATATCTTAGTGTTTATCTTCCTCATTAGTACATGATGGTTTTGTTGATATACTCACACTGACCTTTATGGTTTTAGTAAATGGATGGATCTAGCAGGCACCAAAGTGACAAAGGGTTTGAAGGAAACTGTGGTGGTTCTCTGATTAAGAGACTGGATGAAATGGGGCATTCAATGAGAAATCTCGTGGTTATTCTAAACCAACTATCAGAAGTCAAGATCAACCACTTGAACCTTGGTGAGTTCTCTAATGCATCATGTACGAGAGAACCAACTCAACATGGAAGTTCAGGTAATAATTATAAAGGTAACCATTAGGGTTTATATGATCCTTACTTTTGAGGTAATTATGGGTTACTATACTTTATGATGGAATATAAACGACATGAGATAAACTTGAGGTTAAATTATGTTATGGTTATTTTTGAAGATTTTATATCGTTTTGGGGAATGTTTTAAGAATTATATAGTTTTGGAAAAAGGACAACACACAGACCGTGTGACAACCCGTCGCGTCAGACAAAGCTGCGGGAATCGAACCCACAACCAAAGTGTGACTGGTATTTATCGCCTACCACTGGACTACGTGAAGTCCCTGGTTAGTATGAATTATTCTTTTTAGTTATATGATTTTATGAATTAATAGTAAGTTGATTTTGGGTTATCTATGGAAATTATTAACCTATCATGGAGGATATGTGATTAGGTTAATTACTTTTCAATATGAGACTTTTAGAGCAACTGATGTTATTTGGAGATAACTGTTAATTTGTACCTTGGAAGACTATGTGATTAAATCCTTAAAATATTTGGGTTTCAGTCTTAGTTTTGATTACTTTGAAGAATTTTATGGATAGATGTTTATTGAATGATCTTTGTTGAACTTTGGGTATTATTTGACAAATTTTGGAGATTAAGAATAGATTTTTTTTATAAAGGATTATCCTTTTTGGGTATTATCTGATCTCGTACTAAACTTTTTGGTTTGGTTTTGGTTGATATCTAAAGACATGGGAAATATATAGTTCTCTTTTTTGGATTAGGTGATTCTAAAGAAGTTGATTATAATACTCTTAATGCGAACAAGTCTTCCTAAAAACTCGTCTTTTGGAGAAAATATGAGTTTGATTAAGGAATCTAGTAAAAGTTGAAAGTCTATGTGACAAGTAAGTATGTTTCATTATGATTTAGTTAATCCCAAAAATAAATTCCTCAATTAAGAGTAACTTAAAACAAAAATGTTGTCTGTTAACTTTTCCTACTGTGGAATCGAATACCATTTAACCCATCACAAGTTTGTGATTTTCTTGTTGTTAACTTTCTCCTAGACATGTTTATTATCACTCTCCATCAAAACATGACCCTTTGTTTTTTCCTCCATATCCATATTTTCATACTTGGAATCCTAGTATGGGTTAACTCGAGTGACCTTTGTACTTCTCTCCCATTCTTTTAAAGTGATAGTTTTACTGACTCTTGTTCCGATGTGGGATTTTCAATGAAGTTTCCAAGCCCAATTTTAAAATTGCGAGGACGCAATTCCCAAAAGGGGGGAAGGATGTAACACCCCAGGTAAATAAAGAATATGAAATTTTCATATTTATCCATATTTTTGAATAAAGTATTAATATTACTTTAAAGAGAATGCTATGCTCGATGGCGTACCCAATATGCAACAACGAGTTTCTTTGAAATCTTACGTTGCACTCTAATAATAAAATAATATTATTTTAAATGGTAGTTAACGCCTAGCCATTGTAATGGCGGGAATGAATGGAACTAACTACAAAATGATTATATATGTTTTTCAAATATTTTTACTTTTATCCAATAAATGTTAGAGGCTTAAAATGCAAATGAATCCAATTTTAAGCATAAATCTTCTAATATTCTTTAAAAGGTCGATTAACCGCCTTTTGATGGAGAACCCTTTTTAAATATACTTTTGATAATTTTATATATTTTATTTGACAAAATAAAATCCATATTTAGAATCTGGACATCAAAATTTACTTTGTGTAAATTTTTGTTATTTTTCCGATAAAGTTCATTTTTATTGAAAATGTTGCATTTTAATTCAAAACCTCCTTTTAATCTGATTTATTTATATGGATAGATTATATTTTTAATTTATATTAAAGTGTATTTAGAATATATTTTTACCATTTAATCCAATTGTGGTCATTGAAATTAATTTCACTTTGAAATTGGACTTAAACTAGTGTCAATCTTTTAATATATATTGTTTCTTAAAAACACGCTATTTGTTTTGACAGCGGGAATTAATTATTAAATTAATTAATGCAACTTATATGTTTTTAATTTTGTAAAATAGACATCATTTTTGAATTCGGAATATCAAATATAGCTTAGGGTGAATTTTTTGTATTTTTTAGAAAAACTTCAAGTTTTGATGAATAGTGAAACCACTAAGTGGTAGTTAAAGAAACTAATTTTTCGTTTAAATGAAACTTTGCCACTTCTGTGATTTGATTTTCAAAAATCCGACATACATGGTTGTCATTAAGAAGTAAAATGTGGTTCAATGAGATTAAAATAATTTTTGGTGAATAGTAACTTTTAAGTTTTATTAATCACGATTAAAGGTAATTAGTGTAATTTAAGGTAAAAATAATGTTTTAATAATATGAAATGACCTAGACACATGTCCTACCCTCATTTTATGTGTCATGGCCGACCAAGACAATCCATGGGTCAATTTGGGGACCCCATGGAGCCACTTTGGTAGGAAAATGACATAAATAACTTTTTATTTAAAGTTAAAATAAAAATGTCACAAACATGAGTTGTTTTACTAAAACAATTTTTACATGGGGTTATACAAGTCATATTTTTTACTATAAATATTCATTAGAAATCTAAAAATATTTCCTACATCATGATATTTTTTTTATAATTTTTATAAATTAAATAAATTAAATTATTTATGACACCATGATGATGCAGCGATTACCTCATTATTTAACGATTTAAATAAAATGAAAAGATAATGTAAAATCTAAGACCTAAACTTGTCAAAAACCTATTGGATGGGTGTATTTCAAACTATTATCACCTTATCCTTGAAATATATAATTTTGGAACCTTTAAAATCTGAAAAGCATTTTATAATAAAGTAAAAGTTTATAACTTTCCAAGAGTGCCCCTCCTCTCCTCTTATAAAAGGTCCCCACCTCTACCACCTTACCCACACCTCTCAAGCCTTTGGATTGGAAAAACCCTGACCATTTCATCTCTCTACATCCCTCTCTTCATCATTGAAGCCTCACCTTTGGCATAATCCTTTCCAAGGAAGCCTTTGAGCTCAAATCAAAAAGATTTACCCGATTTAAAGGTAATGTCTTCCCTTGTGTTCATTTGTTTTATTTTGCTTCTCCAACCCTCTAAACTCTTTTTATTACTTTATTTTGTAACAACACCAGTATCTTCAATATACTAGTATGTTGTTATGTGAAGGATTCGAGTTACACTTACACACACATTCGTCTAATGGTTAAAGAACATACTGTTTCTGTGGATGGCGAATTTCTGCCTCACAAAACGATGATTGTTCAATCTTCTCTTAACACCTTTCATGGTGGCCATTATGATGTCAATATATTTTATATATGATATATATGGTATTTATTTTTTCTATATGCTTCTTAATTTTATATTTAAAACATGCCTTTATACTTTTCATGTTGTGCAAATGCGATAATTTCATACGAGGAAGTGTGGACTATCGCCCCCTCAAGTGATGTGACTCGTTCATGCAATACATGGAATGTATAAATAATGAAATTAATGAAAATATGTGACCTATATAACATATATATTATACTGTAATTATAATATATATATCTCTCAATTATTTTTAATTCCATTAATATGACAAAGAAATGAAAGGAGCGTTCATGCGTACGTACGGCCTACCGTCTCCATGAACGGTGCATTTCATTTCTTTTTATCTCCAAATGTTATGGAGTAGTATATAATGAATATGTACTGGATATATTTGATATTTAAATCATTAATACTATTCTGGAGATGATTTACTTATAACTACATGGACAATCATTTTTTCAAACAAATTCATTTTTGACTCATGTACCAAACATCGACAAAAACGTCTGATATGAACTCACATTATTAACCAATTATTATAACATTATAATATGTGATATTAACTGAATAATAATATTTAAAAGATATCCTTAAGCAATTATAAATTGACCAAAGTTTATTATTCAGGAATATAAAAGAAACGAACAAGACAAGTCAGACTTGAGGTAAGGGATCCGACCTCTCTCTTTCTTTTCAAGTACCCTCTTTTATGTCATTTCATTTATGCTCCATGTTCTTATGTTGGAGGATGTTCTTTAATATTCACCACACTGAAATTTTTATTTTTCATATGATGAGTTACCCCCTCTTACTCTCATCAATTCATTTTATGAATTTTTACGTGGTGTCGTTAGGCTGCCGAATTTTCGTAAGGGATTTTTCATCTCACTTTTATTCCCGTGACATTTATGCTACATTTGCCACTATTTACTTTGAGTGGTGTATGTACTGACCATTATTATACACTTTGTATAGTATAATTTCATTTATGGGTATTTACATCTTCATTGTATGACCCTTCTTCCATGGGGTGTACGTTTCGAAAGTTACCCAACTCGGTAAGGGGACCTTTCACCCTCCTCTTTTTAAAATACATCTTTTGTTATGTCTTTTAATTCACATACTATTATGTTGGGATATGTTCTTCTATATCCTTATTTACGTAAATTTTATGTCCAAGTGATGAGATACCATTTTCTCTCTCATCAACTCATTTTCTGAATTATAAAGTGACGCCGTTAGGCTGTTGGATTTCTGTAAGGGAACTTCTTAACCCACTTTCAATTCTTTGGGTTAAACCTCTACTTCTTGATTTTATTATGCCAAGATTATATGTGGAATCTCTATGTTGTAATTTCCACAAACCTTTGTGTGGATATACTATTTCTACACATAATCATCTCATTGATAATTTCTTACGAACTTGTATGGGAAATCATAACTCAATCTCATTTCATTGAGTTAAATATCTATGTCATTGGTTTTGTTTTTCCAAGATTATGTGTGAATGTCCTCTGATTGTTTCACACTTAATATCCACTTATATTGGGTGTATTTATATTTCTCACACATAATTATGTGATAGATTTATCCTTAGTTTAAGGATACCATCTTTATAATGGATTTCATCTCAATTTACATTTCCATTGAGACTTCATTGTTGTTATGCACCAATTCACTCTTATATGGTGTGTATACTGTCCTTTGACTTATTATATCATGAATCCCTTTATTCTCATGATATTATAAAGTTAGGATTAAATGTTATTCCGCAATTATTTGTATTCAAGAGTCTCTCATTTTGTTAAAAACTCATTAACAAAAATATTGTTTTAAATGTTTTAAAGATTCATTATTCCAAATCTTTATCTTTAATGATCATGTTTTCAAAATGGTTTTCAGTATTTATTTATATGGACATTAATGTTTTAAAATTATAATTTCATTAAAAGCTTCAAAGTGGTGTGGGACACTTTGATTCAAAAATCTCTTTTAAATGATTTTTGAAAATGGATTGATTAATTCAATATCTTGGAATTACTTATTGTGATTGCAAATGAAATGCTGTTATTGAAATGTTTATATTTTCAATATTTTATGTGTAATGATGGTATTTGGACACTTTACGGGTGGTTACGTGATAAACCATATGATGGGTGGTGCCGTGAATACCAGGACGGGTGGTTACGTTATAACCTCCAATGCATTGGGTATGGAAGTCGGCCGTATGGCTATTCCATTAAGTATGTGTGGAAGTCGACCGTATGGTTATTCAATTTAAGTATGTTTATGTCTCAAGTTACCTCTATATGTTATGTGTTCTTTATATGGGTTTTATGGTAATCTTTTGGTTACAAAAGGGTAAGTAATGGTCTTTTATTCAGCGAAGAGTTTTTACTACTTCATAAAGGTGAAAAGTATTACTTTGGTAAAGTACTCATGGTTTACTTGTTGTTTTGAAAAACTAATAGTTTTCCTTCTTTGTGTATCCTTTACTGGGTTTTTTTATGCTCATCCCAAGTTTTTGAAATGTTTTCCACAGGAATTAAAGATGAATAAGGTCAAGGATGGGATCAAGGAAAGACATTCTATCTAAAACATGGAACTAGACATGTTTCTTTTTAAGTGTTTTATTATTTTATTTTATGGAAACTTAGTAGAAGTGTCTACTATGTAATCTTTTGAGATGTAATAGTTATGACCTAATTCTCTAAAACTCTAAACCTGAAAAGACCCTCTATGTGAATTATTCATTTAATTCATGATTAAGTAATGTATAAGGTCGGGGCCTTATAGTTTTGATGTTACCAAAGTGGTAAGATTTTATTTCACAATCTCATCATTATTCGGGATGGTCTATGTCTATGTATCCCTTAGAGGAAACATTTTATATTTATATATATTAATAACTATATTTTCTTCACATATGATTGTTCATTATATTTTTTAACTAATATAATTAATTTTCAACTCTTTGGTACTTAAAATGATTAAAATAATATATTTATATAAAACCAGACATTATTTCTCTCTTTAGTTGGAAATTCCTTTTCATTAAAGCCCATATTTTCTAAAAAAATAATATGTTTTTAAACATTTAAAATGATTTATTATAAACTTTTAAATATTTTTAATTATTTTACACCAATTTTAAAGGAATCTTTATTTCATATTCCAAATAATTCATGTTTGAATTTTGTTGAAAATATGAACGGAATCATTATTTTAACATGAATGAAATTAATGAAAATTTCCACCTTCATGACCAATAAATATTTTATTACATATTTCACATTATTTAAATGGTAATATTAAATAAGATTTACTTTTAAAAAAAATTGAACATTTTTTTAGAGGTTCTTTTCAATGTGAAATGGTTATTTTCCCCAAAAATATTTTTCATGATCTTTTCATGGTATTTATATTCAACAATGTCATCAATATTATATTTTACTTATGATCAACTGAGGATATGTTGTATTCATATTGTGCCTACTATTTATCTATATGGTTTACGATCAGTTTGATTGGGGCTGTATAATTTCATTACCCGTCACTATTTTATTATGGATGGTTTATGATAATTATTATTGATTTGGGTAGGTATTAACATTTCATATCATAGGTTTTCAATATGAGTGTTAATGTCAATTATGATTAAATCATTTAATATTATGAATTATTTAGACCTAATAAGTGATTTGACGGGTGCAAGGGGTTCTAAGAATGCCCTCGACTCACCTCCTTGATTTCAAAATTCTATACTTGCGAGCCTCCGGTTCTTCATGGTGTGACAGCCCCACCTCCGTTGAATGATCCGCCTCATGCTCCCTCGAAGGTTAGGCCTTATCCCGATTGATCTGCAATATCTCCTTCTTCCCAGACCCCCCACAAGTATATTCTGTTTCTCCCCCCCCCCCCCCCCCCCCCCCCCCCTTTCGGAACCTGTCGCCCCCTCCTCTCCCGGAAAATCCCACTGGAAGGAATACCTCGTAATAGGGTGGATGGGTTTCCAGAGTTGATTTTCCCAGATGCGGCATTTTCAGAAGCTTCAGCTAAACATCAGTGGACATTGGTGGCTCATTTTTGTAGGGCGCATCACCCTCTTCTGCTGTTTTCTCAGTTAGCTGAATCCCATGATTTGAAGACCCAGCTTGGATATCGTTTCTCAAGCACAATGAATTTTTCATTCTTATGACTTCCAAATATGACTATGTGCCTTCTGCCCATCTCATTCAGCTCCTGGCACTTTTCCATCTCTAAGTGGTTTTTGGGTGCGCATTTAGGGCCATACTCACCTAGGGCAGCTGTGTAGCTCAATTTTCCGTGTCTACCTCTCCCCTTCAGGAACCCTTCCTACCTCCAAGCTATTAGAAATTCAGTGGGCTCGTTTTTATGTGCTGATGCTCGAATGACTTGGCATACAGATGCAGCGATGGCCAGAATTTTCATCGAAGTGGATCTGGCCAGTTCCCTTCCTAACTATATTCTACTTAAGGCTGGTGATAGCTTCTCATTGTGGAAAAAAATTTACCCCTCGTCCGATGCTAGATTCTACCACAACTGTCAGATTCAAGGATATTCCATCGAGGAATGAGGGAAGTCTAAGTGGGGGTTCCTCAATGGCAGTTTCCTAGCTCAGCCTAAGATATCATCCTACAAGATGTCAGCCTCCCACGCTGGTGGTTCTGTGGAAAAAGGCTTGATCACCAGTCAGGCTGTTGTTGCGCATGAGGTTGGTCTTGTTTTGGATACTCTATCTTCGTCCAAGATCCCTCTGCCCCCTCCGGCCTTGCCTATGTCTCCCCATTTGGCCCTTTACCCCTCCTCCTGAGGCTCCCATGGCTAATATCTACTCTCCTTGCAGTTTCATTCTTCCTTATGTCCCCATATCCCTACCTACTCCGCCCTACTCCCTTCCTCCTCTCCTTGGTCGGGGCAGTTGGGTTTCAAAGAGTAAGGAGATATTGTCTGAGATCATGCTAGTTTTTAAGATAGTCTGAGCTTCTAATTTTCTATTTGTCCCTATCTCATTATCTAACAGTTGTAGTGCCTTATTGATGGAGAAGGGTTCCACTTTAGATGCTTCGAGCTCCAACCTCACTATCCGCAGGGAATGCAAATCCCCAGTGGCCATGCATCATGTTTCCTCTTCTCTTAGCCCCCCACTTAGCAGGTTCTGTACCAGGTCCAATGCCAGATTATTGTCTCCTCCTTTAAACATGGATGATATCAGCCCCTTCCAACATGGGTTCAGGGTATGGAAGCCTTGGTTTTGATGTTTTTCATGTTGACTTGGAATGATCAGGGCCTCGACACGCGAGTAAAGTCTGATTTCATTGCAAATGAGGGTTACATATATGATGTGTTGCTTGTGGTTATCCATGAATTTAAGAATGGGCCTGCTAGGATTAGAGATGATGCGAGGATATCCGGAATGTGACACTTCATGCATAGTGAGTCTGAGAGAAGTCAGATTTGGATCTTCTGGAAGTCAGCGATTTCAGTGGGGAGACAGGTAGCCACATAACAGATTTTTTTTTATTAAGGTTGAAGCAAGTGGTTAATCATTTATCTTCTCTTTTTTTATGCAATATGTGATGTTAGGCTTCGAGAGAAGTTGTGGATCGACCTTTTCTCTTTCAACCTGGGTATGTTTCCTGGGATTGTAGGAGGCGATGTCAACACCATTATGTATTCTTTTAAGAATAATAGGGGCATTTCCCCCTCACAATCAGATAAGTTTCTATTATCTGCATTTGAGGCCCAGAAAGGCCTCCACGATCTGGGTTTTGTTGGTGAAAACATTACAAAGTGAAATAATAAATGAGGGGCTAGAAGAACATGGTACATATTTGGCCGGTGTTTTTGGAATTTCCATGCTATTTATGAGTTCCCTAGAACTGAAGTGATCCACCTGACTCGAGCTCTGTCCGACCACTCCACCTTGCTCATCATCTTAATGTATAGTGCCCCAAGAGAGCATCAGTTTCTGTTTTCTAGGTGCTGGAATTCTCATCAAGGCATTCTCAGTATAATCCAATGTTCATGGGTAGCCCTGTGTTGTTATAGGTATTGGCATGGACTGCAAAATAAACTGTGGAAACATCAAGGTGATCTCAAGGCATGATCTTCTTCTCTACCCCTTGACTGGCCATCCCTGGATGACATCATGGTTGAGATTGATACTATGTAACTAAGGCTGGAGGATTTATGGGATGAATGAACTTTCATCTCTCTATGTCTCAATAAGCAATTGTATAATGAGACGCTTCTTGAGCAAGAGATACTTCTTCACGGGCACTCTCGGGCTACCTGGTTAAAAGAAGGTAACTGCAACACGACCTTTTTCCATGCATGTTTGAGAGAAAAATATAGTTGGGCTCCGAATATTCAACTTGAAGATGATTCCTTCACGAGTGATTTTGGTGGGTATTATTGGAGGCTTTGTTAGCTCACATTTTAAATCGTTGCTTTTCTCTTCTGATAATAGATGGAAAAATGGTTTTCCATAAGGCCGGGCAAAAAATTTTAATTCTATTCCAAATAGTGTCTCTGTTCATGCAAATACCATTCTAGAGGGTGTTTTGATGGAGGAGGTGTGGGACATTGTTTCCTCATTGATCCAGGAGAGTGCCCCTGGGCATGATGGCTTCTCAGGGTCCTTTGTTATTTCCTGGAGTGTGGATAAGGATGATCTTGTTGTTGCTATCTGGGATTTTTTCAATGGGGGTAGCCTTCCCTATGTTGCTAGTGTTACTGGCATTATTCTCATTCCAAAACTCCCATATCCATCCTCTATTTCTCAATTTCAGCCTATTAGTCTCTGAAACATCACCTACAAAGTGATTTCCAACATTATTAATAGAAGTATCTCTCTGTTTTTATGTTGTTGGGTTTCAGAGGAGAAGCATGCTTTTATTCAGGGAAGATCCATCCAAAGCGCCATTTGGCTTGCCCAGGAGCCGATTAGCGACATTAATACAAAGGTTCAGGATTTTAATATAGTGGTCATGGTGGACCTAGCTAAAGATTATGATATGTTGTAACGGTCTTTTGTTATTCATGTTATGAGATACATGGTCTTCTCTGAGATAGTTATTAACAAATTAATCTAGTGCTTCAGCTCCCCCTGGTTCAATATATCCTTCATGGGCAGGCAGCGTGCCTTCTTGAAACACATTAGAGGCCTCATGCAAGGGGACCCCCATCCTAGTATTTACATTATTGCCCAGGATGTCTGGAGTAGGCTGGTCAATGCCTTATTGCAGTGTGAGTTGATTATACCTTACCATTGTGGACCTCATGCCCCTCATGTGTTACACCTCCTCTCCTCCGACAATCTATTCTTCTTCATCAATGGGTGTAACTCCACCATCAGCAGTTTTAATAGTACTTTGGAAGAGTATACCTTTTGGAGCAGGCAAATTGTTAATCATGACAAGATTGGTGTCTTCATCACATCCTCATGCCAAGAAAGACATAAGATCAATATTGAATACATGATGGATATTTCATGCAGGGTTTTTCCTATGATCTATTTGGGTTCTCCCATTGCTCTGGGAAGTATATTCATTTCCCACTTTGAAGGCATGGTAAGTAGGATTATAGATCATATTATCAATTGGAAGAACATGTTCTTATCCTTCGGTGGGAGAATCACTCTTGTCAACTGCATGTTGTCCTCCATCCCCACGCATATTCTTTTCACTTTAAAGGTTCCCAAGTCAATTATCAGTAGAATTGAGAGCACACTGAACACCGTTATATGGGATTCCCAAGGGATGGGAAAGTGTTGGTGGGCCTCTTGGAGCATGATTTATAATCCGATTAAACGGGGAGGGATTAGTTCTAGGGATGTCATATAGGATATGTACTTTCAGGGAAAGCTCCCAAGGGAGGTTATTGAGGGCCAGTCCTTGGGGGGCTGTTTCATTAGAGGGATGTATGGATTTGGCTCCAGGATGATGGTAATGTAAATGATGAGTCTCATAGTCTTACCCATTATAGTGTAGTTTTTATACCACTGATAAATTATATCTTGAATCATTTTTTTAATATTCTTTTATGTTTCATGAATTTAACACCACATCATTTAGTAAACATTTGCATTTTTCATCCACATGTCTATTATTTATAATAAAATTAATGTTTAAAATATGAGAAGGAAGTGAATCATATAAAAGTAAAATTAAATGTATATAAATCCATCATGTATAATATTTAAAATTTATAGTTTTTAGAATACAAATAAATCCTAAAATATACATTTTTATTTTTAAAAGAACATTTGTAGAAAAAGTGGGAAACCAAACAAGTCAGGGTACGTTATGCATAGGAAGAACTCAAAAAAATTATTAAATCTGAAAAAATAGTGTGATTAGGAACCCTATATCACACCCAATTAAGTGAAATTAGCTATATTTATGAATTATTATTGATAATCACATAAAAATGATTGGTTATATTGTTCCATTTCAAGATATATTCCTTTGAATTAATCATCGTTTCATTAAATTCTACTGAAAAAATGCAGTCTTATTTATTTATCCACAAACTTTTCTACAAACTGGTATCAAATTGAAGCCTTATTTAATAAATTCTCATCCGTCGTAACATTGGGTTGAAATAATATATCCACAATTTCTTCAAAATAGTGAATAATGAGGTAAATGAAATTTCCATTCTCCTCTTCCATTTTCCATAACATTACATTCAAATTTTTAGTAGGAACTGATTTCTAGTCAATCTCAATGAAATCTATTTCAGGATCCCTATTGAACCAACATGTAGCTTTCTCACCCGACACACCAGGGTCTGATTAACGACAGAAATAATTATTTATTTGGTTAGCCCAATTCATGTCCCACCTTTCTTTGATTTTCTTTAGTATGTGTGTATTATTTTTATTAAATTTTATTAAATTTTTTTGAAGGATTTATTCCCCCCACCCTTTTAATAGAAAAATTTACAAATAATAGATCTACTTTGTTTTTTTTCCTCAAGCCAGTTCCAACAGGCATGTTACCATCAGAGTCCTCATAATCTATAACGTGTTTAAAATAAATGTATTTATCACTAGGATTGGTGACATTAGTTGAATATGACCATGCATAATTTCTTTTACATGTTGGTATTACATTATTAGATCCTTCACTATAGATAAATTAGTTCTCATTTATAGATAAATATGTAAATCAATTTTGATGTTGGATCATTATTGCTGAATCATGCTAAACAGATGTTTCCCATTCATAAACATCTATTTCATTCTTTCCTAGTGAAACATGATATAAGGAGGGTGGAATTGGAATAGGTGTATTCTTTATAATCAACCTCGAATATAGCAACAAGAACAAGATCATTCAAATTATTCATACTTATTGTCTTCACGATATCTGTGAGGGAAGGAAAAGAAGGTATATGGTTCAAACCTTCCACTTTGGGGACCTACAATACTACCTTTTACATATCTAAATCACGTTAAAAAATTGAATATATGTCACCTACCCCTGGATCAGTATTCCTATGTACGTTCTATTTTAGAACAGCCTGGTCAGAGTAATATTCCTCAGCACCCAATTTACTTGTTGAGAGAACATCAACACTTCAATCTAGAATGATCCAAGAAGTCCTAACTAATTTAGTGGATGTTGAGACAAAAAAATCATTGTTATACACAATACATAGATGAATAGTAAAATAAAGTCAGTCTTTCATACCACCCAGAAGACACTTTTTGGGAATAATATAATGTAGTGGTGAATGGGTTGACATATTCCACTGCCTCAATTGGAAAAATATGATCAAATCCATCAAAATATAATCTCAAACAAGAAAAAATATACAATCAATGGGTCTAGTTGAATCAACCTAACCACCTATCAAATAGGGTCTCCCAATTAAATGAGTTCATTACCCAAGACACTGGTTGAGAGGCCATCACGATAATCTTATATTGAACTATTAACAGTTATGATTGGAGGATTAACTTGAGAATGTATACAGAAAACCTAATTTATGTGACCCATATGAGAAAATGACACAAAAAAATCATACCAAGTATTGAACACCCCTATCTCATTGCATGAGATCTCATCACCCACCATGATCCATAATGTGTTAATAGCTGTTCGAAAAACTGCCACTTCCACACAAATTTGGGGAAAATGGGGTGACACAATGATCTAGAATGATCATTATTATCTAGAATGTTTCCAACATTGTTACCAAAAATTGTAAGAATAAAGTTGTTTTTAAATGGATGGGGATGTCCTGGAAAACATAACCAAATCACCGCATTGGGGAAATCACCCTTCTAGTGAAATTTTAATCCAATCTAAAAAGGAAGAACCAATAGAATTTTTAATAGAATTTATCCATGGACCTTACCAAAGCGATTTCATCCGCACTGGAAAAGTGGAGAATGAGTTTAAAGATATTAAATTATCTAATCCTCAATAATTAGTAATTCTGTATCCAATTTTATAATATCACAATCCATTTAATATTAATAAATATTATAATATCACGACCCATTTAATATTGATAATTGGTACTCGCCCAAGAATTCTCAAGGAAAAATCGATCAATGCTTATTTTCTATAAGTGAATACTATTTATCAAAGTTAATAAAGAACATTTATATTGAATTCATTGAAATAACAATATAGTAGTACATAATACTGTAATATACGTGGAAAGAATATGAAGACCTCATTAAAATAGTAGAAAATAGAAAGGATAAATTTAAAAGGAATGGAGCATTGTTATTTTAGAATGGTGATTTACATTAAATGAATGTAATACATTTGAAAGAACATAAAAACATGAATTTTTATAATGAAATACAATGTGATAACTAAGATAGGGAACAACCGTTTTGGTAATAAATATGAGAAAATAGCGAATGATAAAATATAATAGATAATAATAAATAGTTGGACAATATTCCACCATAAATATATATGTTTATATTTGTAGATGTTTATCACAAATTTAGTCACATGAAGTTATTGAATCACCTAATCACAGTGGGACCCTCAACCTCAAGATCTACATCCACTTTTATTTGAATATGAAATAATGTTTAGAATTAAGACTAAATATTATTGAATATTGAAATGCCATCATCTAATGTTCAAATGACATACAAGTGTGAAGAATAAACATTAATGAGTTTTGAAAGAAGAAAATCAACATTTTTCATGACACATAAAATATATTTCTATATAATGAAATGATGTGGTGAAAAAGCAAGCCCAAAAACCTATTAGGTACACAGTATACATACACTGCTAATTGTGGTGTTGATGAATTTTACTTTTAGAACTCATGTACTTGCGCTCATATATTATGTGATTTTTGAAGTTGGATTTGTTAAATACTTCAACATTCAATCATGGACATAGTTGGATCGGTATTCCATGTTCCTAAAAAATGGTTCCAAACAATGTGAGGAGTGAGCCAAAATGGTTGGTGACTGCTACTTTATGATGAGAGAAGTTATCATATGAAATGGAACATTCAAACATTTTCTGGAACAAAAATAACTCCCAAGCATTGAAATGGAATCATGGATAAATTCATGTCCCACATTACAAATCTGAATAAAAATTTTAAAATTTGTTGGTTAGCGTCTCAAAATAATAATCATGACAAAAATTAACCTTATTCTATATATTTATCTTCATAGAATGAAGTATAAACTTCACCTATGGAGTGGATTTCTGGAAATAATAATTATGAAAAACATTCACCTTTACTTTTTTATGGTGCATGTGTCTGCACTTCCTCAACACATGCATCAAAAAATATACAACACTACATAATTATAACTTGTATTCTTTGGGAGTGATGTATAAGGCTTCTGGTAAGTAAACAAAAAATAAAAAACTCCAATATCATTGTACAGACGTCAGATTGCAATCACTCTGCTTTGTGGTTTATTTCATTACATGGTGATACTGAATTTTTTCAAATATTCAGAAAGTATAAGACCTAAAATTTTCTAATATGAATCTCAAAATTTCAAATGACTCATATGTGATCTATGTGTTGTTCAATATATATACATATTTAATTCGTTGTATGTTCTGTTGTGTTTTTAATTCCAATAGCAGAACGATGTGATTCAAATTTCCATATGCTTTTAAAATCATGTTTTGAGTTAGTTTCTTGCACAAACATTTTATTCTTTCACAATGTTTATATTCCTAGAAATTCCTCTGCTCATTCAAGATTATTGCATTAACTATAACATTATTCTATATAATAAACAGTACTTCTGAAAGCTACATATTGATAATAAAACTGTAAGAACCCGGTTTTTGCTGCAAAAGACTTTGAAATATTCTTGATATTATTCCAGAGCAGCGCCTTCAGACGGCGTGCGATTTCGAGCCCCAGTGTGTCCGAGATTAAATTTTCAGTGCGTTCACACTGGAAACACCAAATAAATGGGATAACTTCTAAACGGTGATCCGGATCGGGAATCCGAGTGTACGAATGGGTCTGGAATGAGGTGTTTACCCTAAGAACGACATAAAGTATGTCGGCGCGGGACGTTTGGACCCCTCGCTCGCTTTCGGAACGTGAAACGGATAAATTAAATAATTAATTTATTCGTTTAATGGTGAAACTCAAGTATCTCTTAAAACGGTGGCTTGGATTGGAAAACCGAGGGCACCGTTGAGTTCGGAGAGTGCCGTTTACCCTAGGAGGGGTATAAGTTTTGCGAGCGCAGACCGTCAGTAAAGAATGGCCCCAGGGGCGTTTTCGTAATTTGGCGGCCGCAGGCGTTGAGCTTAATAACTTTTGAACGGGGCCTCAGATCAAAATTCTGAGACTTCCATTGTGCTCGGGAGGTGGTGTTTGCCCTAGGGGAGGCTTAATCTTGTTCGCGCCAGAGGTTTCAGATGTGGGTTAATTTGGGAGGTTAAATTAATTAAAAACTTTTAATTAATTTTCTTATTTAAACTTAACTCACCCCATCCCTCTCCCATTTTGCACCCCCTGGCGACGCCTCCCCCTCAACCTCCTCCTCCACCACTTCCTCCGGTCAAGACGGAAGCAACGGCGGGAAAACGCGGATCGACGACGAAACTTTGGGCGAAGCCCATCGAGGTAGAATCGTACGCTTCGTTTTTTTCCCGCACCTACTTTGAGCTCAATTTGAATTGTCGATTCCCTGTCAAAACTTCGATCAAAGCCCTTATTTGCGTAGTACTCATCCCGAGCTCCTCAACGCAATTTTCAGATTTAAAATCCAAGTCCCGACGTGTTCACAAACTTCCGGCGAAGTTCGCGGGTTTTTGGTTTTTCCGGCGGTCCGAGGCGTGGCGGCGCAGGGCTGTGGCGGTGACGGTCCCTCTTGGCGGCGACAGCTTCTTTTCCAGGCGACGGCGGTAGTGCTGGCTTCGGCGGAGCGGCCGGGGGAGCTGGGGCACGCGGCGGTCGTCGGCTGCAGGCGCCGCGGGGCGCGGAGCGCGGAGGAGGACCGGCTTCGGCCGATCGTCGCGGCACGAAGACCCGGGGTCTTCGTGACCCCGGCCAGCAGACAAGGGACCTGCGCTTCGCGGGTCCCGTGGGGAAACAGCCGGACCGGGCGATGCGGGCTGACCCGCGCGGTGAACCGCGGGCCGGCCGAACCGGCCCGGCCCACCCTTCGGTCCAATAAAATTTTAAAACGCCTCTAAAAGGCAGCTCGAGTGTCGGATTCATGCGCCGTCAGCGACGACGTGTTCCTTGAGTTAAGACGAGCATTTTGAGATGGTTTTGGGAAATTTTAATTTCCGAAACGAGGGGCTCGGAGGCGCGACGCGTCTTTCAGTGAATTGTCGTTTTTCCGGGGGAACTTGTTTTGGACGGCACGGATGCGTCCGACGTCCGATTTAAGCGCTGTCAGTGGCGTTGAGACCCTGGCGTCGGGGCGAAGCTTTCCAGGGTGGTTTTGGGCGTTGAAGCCGGAGTTGAGGTGTGGGCCCCACGACCCGTCTTTGAGCTGCGAGCAGCGTTTAGCGACTTTCTCACCGGGCGTCCGTTCAGGGCGTGCGAGTAGTCGATTCTGGATATTTTTCTGAGGGGATTGCAATGGTGCAATCCGCCCGCTCTAATTCGGCACGATGGTGTGGGGCCCACGAGGGCCGTTTGGGCGTCGACGGTGATTTTCCATCTTTATCACCGGGCGACCGTTTTGGACAAGTGAATAGTCCATCTTGTCTGCTTTTTCGAGAGGATCGCAACAGTGTGATCCGTTCGTTGTGTTTCAGGACTGGGTTGCAGGTCCCACGAAGCACCGCTCGTGTGCGGTGCGCCGGAATGCATCTTTTTCTCCGGATATCCGTTGCACTCAAGTAAGCAGTCAATTTGACGTGATTTTCCGAGATCATTGCGATGGCGCAGTTCACCCACCCTTTTCGGGGACGTGGTGTGGGTCCCACCTGACCTGGCTACGGTGAATAGTACCTTTTTCACCGGGTGTTCATTTTGGGCGATTGAGTAGTCAATCCCGTGTGTTTTTCAGAGGGGATCGCAATGGTGTGCTCCGTTTGTTCAGTTTCGGGATTTTGGGGTGGGCCCCACACGGGTTAGTTACGGTGAATAGTACCTTTTTTCACCGGTTGACCGTTTTAGGCGAGTAAGTAGTCTATCTCGCGTGTTTTTTCTGCGGGGATTACAACGGTGTAATCTGTTTAGGTAAGCGGAGCCTCATACGCGATCTTATTAAATGTGGAATGTGAAGGTGCCCCGGTGGTGGTTCTTCCTACGGCGTTTGCAGAGTACCCTTGGCGTATGATCGCGTGCACTCCCGTGTGAGTGATGTAAATGCTTGAAGAGATGTGGTTGGCTGTGCCTCAGCCGTTGGGGTGGCAGGTTAGAGTTTTTACGTTACGCCTTCGCGTTGACGTTGGGTGCCGTGTGCACGATAGCCTTAGGGCTGGAGACGTGATATACTCTGGGAGTATACGAGAATGCTTGGAGGTACACGTTGGGGATGTTTGTACCTTAGAACGTTTGTACGCTTGGTTGGGGTTGAGATGGGGCCACACGTCGTGTGGGCCCCATATGCGTTCCAGGTTATGCTTTGCGTACTTTGACCTCTCGCGACGTAGAGGGTCCCTCTGTGCTTGTTTGTTTGACCAGCAGGGTTGAGTGGTCTCCCCCTAGTTTCGTTCTCGATGGATCGGCCGGTAGCGGTGCTAGTGACACCCAGTGATGGAATAGGCGCTGAACCTCTTTTGGGTGAGTTGTTCTGGAGTTGGGTGGTTGCGCGGTACCCACTCAGTGCTCGGTTGGCCAGTGTTATACCATCCAGTAGGGATGGCCAGAGCAGTTTCGGTTTTACCCTCCAGCAGGGATGGGCAGTGGGTTGCTCATTGACTTCTCAGGGTTTACCCTCTAGCAGAGACTAGGCAGTGGGTCACCCGACGACTCTTTAGGGTCTACCCTCCAGCAGGGCTGGGCAGTGGGTCGCTCGTCGTCTTGATTCAGGTCTACCCTCCAGCATGGCTGGGCAGTGGGTCGCCTGTCAGCTTGTTCCGGGTCTACCCTCCAACAGAGACTGGGCAGTGGGTCACCCGACGACTCTTGTGGGTCTACCCTCCAGCAGGGCTGGGCAGTGGGTCGCCCGTCATATTGTTCCAGGTCTACCCTCCAGCAGAGCTGGGCAGTGGGTCGCCTGTCGACTTATTCCAGGTTTACCCTCCAGCAGGGCTGGGCAGTGGGTCGCCTGATGATGTATTTGGGTTTACCCTTCAGCATGACTGGGCAGTGGGTCACCCGATATCCTATTATGTTTTACCCTCCAGCAGGGCTGGGCAGTGGGTCACCCGATATCTTATTATGGTTTACCCTCCAGTAGGGCTGGACAGTGGGTCACCCGTTGGCTTTTCAGACTCAGTCCTTTCTACTAGACTAGTATGCGGTTTTTCTCCATGACTACCGGAGCGGTACCCTTGGTTGTACGAGTTAGTTTTGTGATGGCTTAAATTTGAGAAGACCTCTCGACTGCAGGGCAGTGACGAGGTGTGGTTTGACTTTCCCTAGAACTCTCAAGTACGAGGGGCGCTTTCCCCATCGAGACGCGTTCTTGTGACGTGACCTAAAACTGTGCGGGCGAGTTAGTGCCGCCCAAAGCGGATAGTGTCGAGGTGCGGTGATTTGAGCCCCTTGACTTGTAGTTCGGGGAAGACGTGCGGGATGCTGGGCATCAATGGTGTTACTTCTGGGACTGTTGGCGACTCACTTTTCTTGGGCTGATCTACGGGACAGAGATCCCCTTACGACGTTGTTCGGGCTTCTTGATTGAGCATAAGGATATGTATATACCTTGTTCCAGTACCCACTTCTTGGGTTTTGGTTACTCTCCTTCTAGGAGAGGCGAAGACACGCGGGGTATGCCACGTGCTTTCCATGTCTAGCTTCTTGTGGTTGGACGAGTCTACTCTCCTGCTATAGGTAGCGAAGACTCGACGAGAAGTTCATCTTCTCATCGTTTCCAGCTCCTTGTTTCTGGACGATTCTACCTTCCTTCTTCTTGTTGGGTTGAGCTGGACTCTTTACTGTACTCTTTACTGCCCTTTCGGTTGTACTCCTTTACTTTTTCTGTTTGCTCTACTGCTCACCCTTCGGTACCTCCTTTGTTGCTCCCTCGAGCCTTCGGGGTATCCTACTGAGTATTTTTATACTCACCCCTACTTGGGCTTTGCCCGCACTTGGTGTGCCCTTGCAGACGACGGACAGGTTGGTCGTGACTTCAGTGGAGCTTAGGAGTTCAGGAGCGTGGACCGCGTGCGGTGGTCGGAGTCGGGTTCCAGGTGGGGGACCCTTCCAGCTATTTACTTTTTGTTCACATATTGCCGGGTTGTGGTACTTTTCTGGTTGGACGCATGTTTTTCCCCTTTTCTTTTCAGTTTACCTCAGCACTCGCTTGTACTGTTTAGAGGTCGATGCACTATTGTGGTTTATATATAGTAGTTGCCCTTTTATTTTCTTGTCTTTTCTTTTACTCTGCACTTTTTCATTGAGTGTGCTACGTGTGTGTGTGTACAGGTACTCAGGCAAAGGCCTCCCTGAGTTGTTTAGCCTTCGGCGCTTGTCGCCAGCCCCTGGCCTATGGAGGCGGGCTTGGGGTAGTTGCGGCTCGAGCCCGGGTAGGGTTGGGTCATGACAAAGTGGTATCAGAGGTTGTTCATTCCTTGGGACATTGTGTGGACGTCCCTAAAAATGAATTGGTTGGGATTTAGGGTAACAGTGTTAACGTGTCTCGAGAGCAGCTCTCAGGCTAGGGAGTCCAGTGGTGGTACGGCGGCCGACGTATCCATTCACCAGGACCCTGATAACCTGCTTGTCGACTCGGCATGCTGAGACACTTGTTGCAGGGAAAATTTGTATGTGCATCACATAGGACTGAGTCTTGACTGTCCTTCTTGAGTCAGCTCCCCATCGTTGTTGTTATTGGTATATACATATATGCTCACCTGACTGCGACACTCCTTGATAACATTCAGGATATCTCCGCGAAGATAGCCAGCCAGGATACCATCTTTGGTTCGTGACGACGACCCTGTGAGCTACGAGGCCACAATCTAGGACCCATCATGTGATCCCCTTTCTCCAGGTGGGTCGGTAGCAGCACCCCCACCTGTTGAGCAGCAAACAACTTCAGTGGAGAAGGCTGAGTTTGAGCGCAGGTTGAGCACGTTCCGCGAGTTCCAGCGGTAGGGACCACTGAGGTTTAGTGGTGAGCCAGACCCTCAGGCAGCAGAGGTTTGGCTGGAGACAGTGGTTCGCCTTTTCAGGCTTGTGCGGACGTCGATAGATCAGAGAGTGGCTTTGGCAGCCGACCTTTTTCGTGGAGCAGCTTGGCGTTGGTGGAGTCTGGTGACTCGGCTTCTTGACGAGTCGTCGCTTTCATGGGGTGACTTTCTGTTGTTGTTCTGTGAGGAGTTTTTCCCCTCCTGCTTACGCTCCGTTCGGATTCAGGAGCTCTTGCAGTTTCTGCAGGGAGGGATGACGATGGCTGAGTACGCGGCTAGTTTCGCAGACCGTGCACGCTTTTACCCGGACTTGGTCCATGACGACAACCTCCGAGCGCAGAAGTTTGAGCAGGGTCTTCACCGAGAGATTCGTGCTGTCATAGTACCCTTGGGCATTTCCACATATGCCGGGGTTCCAGAGCAGGTGCTGGTGACAGAGGGATTCCTGTCACGTTCTAGAGTTGGTGGTGGCAGCAGGCACGTCGGAGCCGAGACGTCTCCCACAACTAGCGGGCGTCGGCAAGCAGAACCTCGACGCAGGTGGTTTTTTTTGACAACCAGACTCAGGGGCGTGGTCGTACACCACAGTGGCGTCGGAGGGCACCAGTGCAACCCGAAGAGAGTCGGTGCTATGCTTGCGATGGGCGAGGTCACCTGGCACGGGACTGCCCGACCAGGCATACAGAGAGCTTTGGGCAGGCAACAGGTGCACCATCGTAGCAGAGGCAGCGCCGTGATCGGAGTAGTACCCAGAGAGGTGGTTCTAGTAGAGGAGCGGGAGGAGCTGGTAGTGGGGGACGAATTTACGATATCTTCCCATCAATACTAGGCGGTCCACGTCAGGCTCCGAGAGCTGAAAGTTGGGACCACAGACAGCCACGAGCCTTGAATGTCTACGATCCTACAGTGCATGAGGTGATAAGAGGTACGCTCTACAGCTCTTCTACTTTTTGTAGTGGAATTGTTAGACACTGTGTGTGAAATGCTTTTCTCCCTGCTCCTTGCTTGGGTTGTTACCAGGGTGGTGCGGGGCGTCGGTGTAACCCTGTGTTGGTACGGTAAAAAGGCGTGGGACCTTTTTCTTTAGTCGATGGTGATGAATCCATCGCTCTCCGAGCGTGTAAGAGAGTCTTGGTTGAGAGACATCGACTGTGAAATCTTGCGTGACCAGATATCCTTGGGTGTTTCACCATATGGATATTCTGAAGGAGGGAATCACTGGGCCTTGATCCAAGTGCGGGTGGTGATTCCAGTCACGGCGTGCGACGTAAGGGTTTGGTCGGGGAGGTGAGCTACCCCCAAGGTCCTTCGGACCGTTTGAGACCGTGCAGAGGGATGACGAGGTTTCCTACCGCCTTGCCCTAACCCCAAAGGCTGGTTTGGGTGCATGACGTCTCCCGCGTGACTCACCCGAGAAGAAGTGTGCGTGCCCCTATGCACGACATCGGCAAGGGCAGACCTCGCGTGAAACAGATCAATCCTTTGGTCTATGTGCAGTGGCGCAGAGCTGTGCGTGATTTCTTCTGGGTACGGGAGAGCCAGGTGTGGGCTTAGTACCCTGAGTTGTTCCCTGGTTTTGCTTTTCGGGGACAAAAATCTTGAAGGAGGGAATGATGTAAGAACCCGGTTTTTGCTGCGAAAGACTTTGGAATATTCTTGATATTATTCCAGAGAAGCGCCTTCAGACGACATGCAATTACGAGCCCCGGTGTGGCCGAGATTAAATTTTCAGTGCATTCACACTGAAAATGCCAAATAAATGGGATAACTCCTAAACGGTGATCCGAATCGGGAATCCGAGTGTATAGATGGGTCCGGAATGGGGTGTTTACCTTAGGAACGACATAAAGTATGTTGGCGCGGGACGTTTGGACCTCTCGCTCGCTTCCGGAACATGAAACAGATAAATTAAATAATTAATTTATTCGTTTAATGGTGAAACTCAAGTATCTCTTAAAACGGTGGCTCAGATTGGAAAACCGAGGGCACCGTTGAGTTCGGAGCGTGCTGTTTACCCTAGGAGGGGTATATGTTTTGCGAGCGCGGGGCGTCAATGAAGAATGACCCCAGGGGCATTTTCGTAATTTGGCGACCACAGGCGTTGAGCTTAATAACTTTTGAATGGGGCCTTAGATCAAAATTTTGAGACTTCCGTTGTGCTCGGGAGGTGGTGTTTTCCCTAGGGGAGGTTTAATCTTGTTCGCGCCAGAGGTTTCAGATGCGGGTTAATTTGGGAGGTTAAATTAATTAAAAACTTTTAATTAATTTTCTTATTTAAACCTAACTCACCCCATCCCTCTCCCATTTTGCACCCCCTGGCGATGCCTCTCCCTCAACCTCCTCCTCCACCACTTCCTCCGGTCAAGGCGGAAGCAACGACGGGAAAGCGCGGATCGACGACAAAGCTTCGGGCGAAGCCCATCGAGGTAGGATCGTGCGCTTCGTTTTTTTCCCACACCTACTTTGAGCTCAATTTTCATTGTCGATTCCCTGTCAAAAATTCGATCAAAGCCCTTATTTGCGTAGTACTCATCCCGAGCTCCTCAACGCAATTTTCGGATTTAAAATCCGAGTCCCGACGTGTTCGCAAACTTCCGGCGAAGTTCGTGGGTTTTTGGTTTTTTCGGCGGTCCGAGGCGCGGCGGCGCAGGGCTGTGGCGGTGGAAGTCCCTCTTGGCGACGACGACTTCTTTTCTAGGCGACGACGGTAGTGCTGGCTTCGGTGGAGCGGCCGGGGGAGCTGGGGCACACGGCGGTCGTCGGCTGCAGGCGCTGCGGGGCGCGGAGGAGGACCGGCTTCGGCCGGTCGTCGCGACACGAAGACCCGAGGTCTTCGTGACCCCAACCAGCAGACAAGGGACCCGCAATTGTACTGTTTAGAGGTTGATGCACTATTGTGGTTTATATATAGCAGTTGCCCTTTTCTTTGCTAGTCTTTTATTTTACTCTGCACTTTTGCATTGAGTGTGCTGCGTGTGTGTGTGTACAGGTACTCAGGCAAAGGCCTCCCCGAGTTGTTTAGCCTTCGGCGCTTGTCGCCAGCCCCTGGCCTACGGAGGCATGCTTGGGGTAGTTGCGGCTCGAGCCCAGGTAGGGTCGGGTCATGACAAAAAACAATCTATATTCATTATTGAATTTCTATTTTAAACTGTGTAGAATAATAGACTTCTTACAGTAAACAAATAATAAGAAAACAAATTTGAAGATTAAAATAACAAGCAGTATTTCCTTGATAATGCAGCAGAAAAAGTCATATTTTTCTTCTATCTTGTTTAAATACTCCTTTGATTAGCTATGTAGTTTAGTGGCATATCTTTTTGTAATCGTGGTGTCTTGAAGAAATTAAAAGGCATTATATCGTTTTCCTATCCAAAAGAATTAATAAACTGCAGTGAAGAGTAATTAACCTGAAACAAAGGGCTTGTTGAATAGAATGGTGGGGCTCATACATCCCTTGTAGCTTCTTTTCAAGAAATAGATTCTAAACAGATAGTGAAAAAACAATGTTAGAAAAAAACACAGAAGAATCAAATTTCCAAAGCAGATGTAATATATATTGGAAAGTCAAACCCCATGTTGGCTTAGAATGTAACCGATGAAAATTATAAAAATAGAAATTCCCATTACGTAAAAAAGACATGATATAATCACAAAAAAAATATTATTGATTAAAAAATTTAGCCTATCCTAATGTTCATCATGTTTGGATATGCTGAAGGAGGAATGTGTCTACAATGGTAAAATGCAGATGATGAAAGATTCATTGACCAAAAGAAAGACTGTATACCAGGATAAATGACGGTCAATAAATCCACTATAAATATTGATTCGTCTATTTTTATAATATTTTTATCCTTTGAATATGAGTTGAAGTTGTAGAATAAACCAATAAATATGTCACCATGTACTTATTCTTTAACTCCAAAAGCCACCACCATGTTATCATGCATACACAATAATGATTAAAATTAAGAAAAATAATAATAATAAATATTGAATTCGGAAAATTACAATTTTGAATGTTAACAAAAAAGAGATAGTTCGAAACCAAGAAAAGATTACAAAGTGTTTTATAACATAAGGTCACCTTCCACATAAGGGTTTGTTTGTCAATAGCATTAAATTTATCAATACGTCTAAAAATATATAAATGTGGTGGGGTGATTTCATGTACATCAATGGGTTTAATAGAAATCAATAACGATTCCATAATTTTTAGGAAAATATTAAATCATATTAATTTACTTCCATTGAATAAAATTACTCAAATAAGAAGATCAATGTAAATAGTACAGAAAATTTAACATTTCAAAAACTATTTGAATATGAGTTGAAGTTATAGTTTTCAATGCATATTATAAAGAAGCTTATTGTCACGACCCGACTTCACCAAAAGGAGGGAAGGGTCAGCAGACTGCCAGGCCCTTCCTTCTTCAAGTTAAAGGAGAGATAATGACCCCTGAAACCCTCATTCAATAGGTCCCGGAGTGGCGACTAGCACCAAGGGTATAGAATCACACACTAAATGGAAGGCATTACACTTTTTATTTTAATAGGATCGGGAAATAGAATGGTAAATCCCAACAACACCAAAAGTGGAAAGTAAAAGTAAATCCAAGAACCACTCCCAATGCATGTTACAAAAGTAAAAAAAATCCACCAAGTACAAAGTGACTACAAAGATAAAGTACCATGGAAAGAAAAACAACAACAACAACTGTCCCAAATATCCTGCACTAGTATGGTCCCGTACGATCCCCGAAGTCCTCCAGGAAGCCTGAAAACAGTTTTATATACGTAGGGTGAGCATACAAGTATACTCAGTAGGGAAAAACCAAAATCTCTCGTGCACAAGTGGGGGAACGTACTAAAGTCCCGTGAGAAAAAGAGTAAACCAAACACCTAACAAGGTAAAATATCCACCCAAGCCTCACCAAGGCACACTCCCCAACTAACGCAAGTCAAGTAATATATAATAACAGCACATCGATGTTTGGGTACCCCGCGCCACTTTCCCACTGGTTATTGAAGACATCATACGCATCAAACCAATCCCGCCATTCTCACCGCAGTCCCACTGCCACACCCGCCCGCACACACCTGGGCCACAACCTCACGCAGTCCCACTGCCAAACCAAAACCCATTTGTTCCATCCTGGTTTACATGTTCATTAATAACGTTTAACTAAGTTTCTGCACCTACTTGGGAAACTAGCACCGTAAGCACAATCCAAGGGAAAAAGATCCATCCAAACGTCAAGCATCAACTACAACATCCACACCCGGTTCTCTTGTAAAGTCATAACAACAATGGGATAAGTGAGATCCCTCGAAGTACTGGAACCAAAGAAAAACCCCGAGACACTACCCCGTGTCCCCCCAGATGGTTTCTCATCAACAGAGGATCCCACCCCAATTCGTGATATAAACAAGGTAACCACCCAGTCTTAAAATTCACAACCACTGAAAGCATAAAATAGGGGATCCCATCCCCAATTCTCACAACCACTGAGAGTATAATAACAGGGGATCCCATCCCCACCCACATCACCCAGCAACGGCCCATGAAGGAAGAACAATCAAACCACTACCACCAAGCAAAGCAGACCCATGCCAGTATTTTCAGATTTATAAGATTTAACACACTCCATGATTCTAATTTCCGTGTGCTTTAACCCGGGTTATCACAAAAGGGAAAAGATCCTGGTGCTTTCAATTTGATTAACCGAATGTAAGTAATTATCTGATTCACTTTTCACAGCAGGAGTTCACAACTTCAACACAATCCATCTAAAACATCATGAGGGGTTCATTAGTACACATAGAAAGACCACCAACGACCATGATTTTCAGTATCCGCAAGCCCGCACAATTCAGAAATCATATAATTATGGAGGATCATAAAACAGAGTAGCATCATCGATCACATCCCCCCCTTCGTTAGAGTTCATTCATTATCTTCATTAAGTTTTGGGTTTATCCAATTCTACAGGAACAAAAGCATGCCCACCCCGCATGATACACAAAAAGGGAGAGACGAAGGAGAAATTCCCTACCTATTATCAACGATCGATGCTAAGCCCGGGCGTGGAACTTCACGGATAGCGATGCGGCTCGTCCGAACGAAAAGCTGCTCGTCTGAACGAAGGGTACTCCTAGCACAGGGTGATCAAGAAAAGAAACCTCAGGAGAACCCTTTTAGTTTATAAAAGTTGGGGACGATTGAGATAAGAACGTAAAACTGTGTAAGGAGCGGGGTCGTGGGTTGACCACGCGGCCCCACACGTTATTAAAGGGTCGGGAGGTTTAAACCTATGCACACACCAGATTAATTCATTAAATATTTAATTAAAACATTTATGGGCGTTACCGAGCTTTAAAACAGGTCAAAATAGGGTTTAAAACCCAATTTGTGCAAAAGGAGCGCGACTGGAAAAACCTCGACAAGGCTGAGTGACGCCGATCGGTCTCGCCGATCGGTCGTGCCAATCGGCCTTACGCCGAGACGCTACCCCTTTAGGATCCGGATTTTTGGCAAAGGAAAGGACCCTGAGAGTCTGGGTCATCACATCAGATACCTCTCAAACCATTATCACCCTCGAGAATTTAAACAACCCAGAAGGAAAGGGCGGGTCCGAACAACCACCTCGAAAGATACCTCTCAAGAGTGGACCTCATTGTTAACTAAGATCACCTTTCTGTCAAGATCCAAGAAACATACCATGTCAAACTTCCCAGACATATGGGTTGGGGAGTCTCCTCCCCCATGTCAAGATATTATCCGCTTTGGGCAGCACTGACTCGCCCACACGAGTTTAATCGCATCCACCTTAATGCATCTTGATTAGGGGTCGGATTCTCTCCTCTCTATAGCCAGGGCTTTTCACACATTCAGAGGAAAGAAAACCAGTATTTCATAGCCAACAAGGTAAAACGTTCCACCACAACAGCTATAAACCGAACAGTAAAAAACTCAAAACAACTCTGGGTACTGGGTACGCATCTGTGCTTCCCTCTCCCACGTACTCTCTTCAAGCCCACCATGTCTCCATAACACACGAACCAAGAGAATGGTTCGCCCACGAAGCACCTTCTCCTTGCGATCCTCGATCATCACTGGTCTCTCCACAAAAGTCACTTCATCCTTGATGTCCAGCTCTCCCCAGCCGAGGATGTGTGAATCGTCATGCAGATACCGACGGAGCTGGGACACATGGAATACATCATGTATCCTCAGTAGCGACGGTGGTAACGCTAGCTGATAATCCACTTCACCGACCCACCGCAACACTTCGAAGGGCCCGATGAACCTAGGAGAAAGCTTACTCCCCTTGCTGAACCTCCATTGCCCACGCCGAGGGGAGACCTTCAAGAACACATGGTCCCCAACCTCAAACTCCAAGGGCCTCCTCCTAGTATCAGCATACGACTTCTGTCGGTCCTGGGCCTCCTTCATCCTTTACCGTATGAGGTGAACCTTCTCCATCATGGTCTGCACCACCTCCGGGCCAAGGATTCCCGCCTCTCCGACTTCGGTCCAACACACAGGTGAGTGGCATGGCCTCCCGTACAAGGCTTCAAACGGGGCCATACCAATGGTAGAGTGATAGCTATTATTGTAGGTGAACTCTACCAGAGGCAAGTGTCACACCCATGATCCTCCTGAGTCCAGAACACATGCCCGCAGCATATCCTCCAAGATCTGGATGGTGCGCTCTGTCTGTCCATCTGTCTGGGGATGGAAAGTAGTGCTAAGACGCAGCTCGGTGCCAAAAGTATGCTGCAATCCTCTCCAGACCTGCGAGGTAAACCATGCATCCCTATCTGAGACTATAGACCTCAGAACCCCATGCAATCACACCACCTCATCCACGTACCTTCATGCCAAATCATCCACTACACTCGACTCCCTGATCGCCAGGAAGTGAGCCGATTTCGTCAACCAGTCCACTACCACCCAGATGGCGTCGTATCCCCCTTGGACATTGGGTAGTCCCGTGATGAAATCCATCGAGATTTCGTCCCACTTCCACTCAGGGACATCTAGATACTGCAGTAGGCCGCCTAGAACTCGGTGTTCAACCTTCACTTGCTGACACACTAAGCACTTGGCCACAAATTCTGCCATTGCTCGCTTCTCTCCGGGCCACCAAAACTATCTCTTCAGTCCCTGGTATATTTTGGAAACTCCTGGGTGTACCGCCAAGGGTGAGTTGTGGAACTCACTGAGAACCTTGCTGCACATCACTTCTGGAACAAACAACCTTCCCTATAAAAGCATCCGGTTCTGACCGTCCTCTGTCCATCCTTCCAGAGCATTGCCCTGGTCAACTCGGTCACGCATCACTTCGCACTTTGGGTCTCCCCACTAAGACTCCTCCACTTGCTGTAACATAGAAGACTGCACTTTCATCTGATACAGGCAGCCTCTACCGCTATCTATCCTCACATCCAGGTGCAAGGCAGCCAACTCCTCCACCACCTTCCAGGTGTCTGCCGACTCTCAGACCGCATCCTTCCGTGATCTCCTACTTAAGGAATCAGCCACTACATTCCCCTTCCCTGAAGTGTAGGAGATCTCGAAGTTGTAATCCTGGAGGAACTGTGACAACTGGGTCCCGGTGATAGCCACTAAATTCTGCCATTGCTCGCTTCTCTCCGGGCCACCAAAACTATCTCTTCAGTCCCTGGTATATTTTGGAAGCTCCTGGGTGTACCGCCAAGGGTGAGTTGTGGAACTCACTGAGAACCTTGCTGCACATCACTTCTGGAACAAACAACCTTCCCTAGAAAAGCATCCGGTTCTGACCGTCCTCTGTCCATCCTTCCAAAGCCTTTCCCTGGTCAACTCGGTCACGCATCACTTCGCACTCTGGGTCTCCCCACTAAGACTCCTCCATTTGCTGTAACATAGAAGACTGCACTGTCATCTGATACAAGCAGCCTCTACCGCTATCTATCCTCGCATCCAGGTGCAAGGCAGCCAACTCCTCCATCACCTTTCAGGTGTCTGCCGACTCTCAGACCGCATCCTTCTGTGATCTCCTGCTTAAGGCATCAGCCACTACATTCCCCTTCCCTGAAGTATAGGAGATCTCGAAGTTGTAATCCTGGAGGAACTGTGACAACCGGGTCCCGGTGATAGCACAGACACCCCGCCTTAACATGGCCATCGGGTACTTGCCTACCAGGTACCACCAGTTGCCCCCGCAGACACGTGGGGCCCACCCCAGGGTCACACCCACGTGCCCGAACGGGTCATCTGACTAATGATTGTCCCCACATGCCAACACATGTCCTTTCTAGTGTGCTTTGTCCTCACTCACACACACCCTGGGAAACTTCCCAGAAGGTCACCCATCCTGATCACTACTCCATGCCAAACACGCTTAACTGTGGAGTTCTAATCAGACAGGCTCCTGAAAAGGAAGGTGCACCTTGTTGACATGAGTCATATCAATTAGTCATTTAACCCTTTATCATTTGGGGATGTTACAATCACCCCCCCTTTAGAGCACAACGCCCTCGTTGTGGGCCCTACATCTCAACCCAGGCAGTACATCGCACTTAAGGCTGGGTACCACCTCTAATACCAAATGTGACAACCGGGTCCCGGTGATAGCACAAACACCCCGCCTTAACATGGCCGTCGGGTCCTTGCCTACCAGGTACCACCAGTTGCCCCCACAGACACGTGGGGCCCACCCCAGGGTCACACCCACGTGCCCGAACGGGTCATCTGACTAATGATTGTCCCCACATGCCAACACATGTCATTTCCAGTGTGCTTTGTCCTCACTCACACACACCCTGGGAAACTTCCCAGAAGGTCACCCATCCTGATCACTACTCTAGGCCAAACACGCTTAACTGTGGAGTTCTAATCAGACAGGCTCCCGAAAAGGAAGGTGCACTTTGTTGACATGAGTCATATCAATTAGTCATTTAACCCTTTATCATTTGGGGATGTTATAGGAACTCCATCCACCTTCGCTGCCGGAAGTTTAGGTCCCGCTGGGAGAAGATATACCTCAAGCTTTTGTGATCTGTGAAGACCACAAAACGTTCTCCGATGAGGTAGTGCCGCCATAGCTTCAGGAAAAAAACGACCGCTGCAAGCTCCAGGTCGTGGGTGGCATAACTACGCTCATGAGGGCATAACTGCCTAGACCCATAAGAGATCACCCATTGTCGCTGCATCAACACACATCCCAGGCCTTATCCTAAAGCATCACATAACACCTCATACGCCGCCCCTTCTTCTGGTAATCTCAGCACTGGGGCGCTAACCAACTTCTCCTTCAGATAGCTGAAGACTGACTCACACTGCTCACTCCACACGAAGACCTGGTCCTTCTTGGTCAGGGCTTTCAAAGGGGCTGCCACTCGGGAGAAGTTGGGCAAGGATCTCCGATAATAACCTGCCAGCCCGAGGAAACTACGAACCTCTGCCACATTCTTGGGTGCTGCCCAAGAAACAACTGCCTCAACCTTTGATGGGTCCACTGCTACCCCCTGCTCGGACACCACGTGCCCAAGGAAGTGCACTTCTCGCATCCAGAACTTGCATTTCGAAAACTTACCATAGAGATGATGCTGTTGGAGGACCTCCAAAACCATCCTCAAGGTGCTCCGCATGGTCCTTCTCTGATCTTGAATAGATCAGGATGTCATCGATGAACACGACTACGAACCGATCCAGGTACCCCTGAATGATGGAGTTCATAAGCCCCATAAACACAGCCGGGGCGTTCGTAACACCGAAGGGCATGACTACGAACTCGAAGTGTCCTTATCTGCACCTGAAAGCTGTCTTCGGGATGTCACTCTCCTTCACTCTCAGCTGGTGGTACCCAGACCACAGGTCGATCTTCGAGAACCATCCTGCCCCTTTCAACTGGTCGAAAAGATCATCTATCCTTGGAAGAGGATAGAGATTCTTGATCGTCACCTGATTCAGCCTCCTGTAGTCTATGCACAACCTGAGACCACCATCTGCCTTCTTGGCGAACAAGACTGGAGCACCCCATGGTGACACACTCGGCCGAACATAACCCCTCTCCATCAGATCATCAATCTGAATCCGCAACTCCCATAGCTCTGAAGGTGCCATCCGGTAAGGAGCCATCGAAATCGGACAAGCACCAGGCTGCAGGTCTATCCCGAAATCGATATCACGTCAAGGGGGTAGAGTCATCACCTCCTCAGGGAAGACGTCTATAAACTCACGAACGATCTCTGGCACCTCCACCATCTCAGCATCCACTAACTCCACTGACAGCTCGGCTAACAAGGAGAGGAGGGGTTCCTCTCGCTTGCTGCTCTTCTGACTGCTCCGCTCGCCGGTGAAGGTAACACGCCAACCGCCCAAGTCTAAGAACACAACCCTTCCTTGGAAGCAGTCGATGACGGCACACACAAAGAATAGCCAGTCGATGCCTAGGATGACATCGTATGGCTGTATCTGTAGCATAAGAAGATCCCTAACCGACTGATGTGGCCCTATCATCAGTATGCATTCTCAACAAACAAATAACAAGTCGGTCTGACCTCTGAATGGTGTGCTCAGCACTAGGGGCACTGGAAGTCTCTCAGAATCTAGACCCAAGGAACGGGCTAGACTGGGTGCAACAAAGGAGTGCGAAGCTCCGGTATCGAACAAGGCAAAAGCAAGGGTATTGAACAAACTGATCGTACCTCGAACAACCTCCGACCTTGCTGGAACTGCTGCCTCCACGATGTGTAGCTGTCCACGCCTAGCTCCTCTGCCCCTCGGCTGTTGGACACCTCCCCGACCACGCCCCGGTTGAGGTCCCTGAGGAGCGCCCTGAGGTCGGCCTCCTCCTCCTATGTCTGCCCTCGGAGGAGCGGGAGCTCGTTGTCCCTGCTGCTGCTACTGGAAAGGCCCGGCTGGAAGCTGCTGCTGGGGTGGGTGGTGGGGCTGTCTGCCACCACCGTACTGTACCCGGTCCGGGCACTGACTCTGGAGATGTCCATAGCTCCCACATACGAAGCACCGCGGTCCTGGGCCCGAGGGAAAAGGGCGAGGACCAAGGGATCGAAACTGGAACTATTGCGGCCTGCTCCCTGCTGGTCGGAACCTAGAGGGTCCTGACGCTAGAGGCCTGGTACTGACGACCTTCCCCTTCGATGGTCCCAGCTGGATCCCCTCTCGTGACACACCTCCTAGAGCGTGCATCCTCTCCACCACTTTGGCCTTCTTTTGGACCTCCAAGTACATCGACAGGGTAAAGGGGGTAACAACATACTGGAGGGAGGGTCGGAGCGCCTCCTCCAAATGACTTGCCTGAGACTCCTCATCGGGAAAGAGGTCCGGAGCAAAACGTAGGAGGTCCTTGAACTTGATGCCTAGCTCCCTCACTAACATACTCCCCTGCTGGAGGGCGAGTAGCTCCTGTCTCTTTTCCGCCTTCATCACCGAAGAGAGGAACTCCGCCCGGAACTCCCTCTCGAAATCAGCCCATGCCACCTTAGCCTCTCTCCTCTCCCCCAGGTAAAGCGTCCACCACTGACGCGTTGCTCCCCGCATCTAGATGACGGCCAGAGGAACCCAATACTCGGTCGGAGCCCGGGTCAAGCCGAAGGCTATCACCAGCTCCTCTAGCCAGCTCTCCGTCTTCATGTCAGAGGTGCTGCCCTCATACTTCTCGAGGGTCTATCGTTGGAAGGCCCGAAGTGTCTTCTTCCACTGGTCGTCCTCCTCCTCTCGATCAGCTCTCTGCCGATCGGCCAAGGTAGTCTCTGGGGCCTCGATCGCCTGTACCACACGTGGTTGCCTTCCAGGTGCCATAGCTGCAAGGTAAACAAGGAATGCCTAAGCCCAAGTAGTGCAGAATATTGTCTTTAAAAATTATTAAACTTTTTGTTTATTCTTAATTCCCAAGACACCCCAGAAAAATGAGAACACAAGTCATTATGATGCATGTACCTTTCCTAGGGTTTCTACCCTGCAATCTGCGTGGCCTCACTTGGTCATTCGGTAGGTCTAGAGTCCTTGCATCGGATCACGGGGGGCCCTAAAATCCCGTGTCCTAGACGGTCTTCCCTGGACTAATTCACGCACCAAGGTCACCCAACACTGTTTCCCTACCATCCCATGCAATACTCACTGTGCCTAACTCCAGACACCATCCTATCTCTCAACCTTTTCCCGCTCTGATACCATTCTGTCATGACCCGCCTTCACCAAAAGGAGGGAAGGGTCAGCAGACTGCCAGACCCTTCCTTCTTCAAGTTGAAGGAGAGATAATGACCCCTGAAACCCGCTTTCAATAGGTCCCGGAGTGGTGACTAGCACCAAGGGTATATAATCACACACTAAATGGAAGGCATTACCCTTTTTCTTTTAATAGGATCGGGAAATATAATGGTAAATCCCAACAACACCAAAAGTGGAAAGTAAAAGTAAAGCCAAGAACCACTCCCAATGCATGTTACAAAAGTAAAAAAAATCCACCAAGTACAAAGTGACTACAAAGATAAAGTACCAAGGAAAGAAAAACAACAACTGCAACTGTCCCAAAGGTCCTGTGATAGTATGGTCCCGCGTGATCCCCGAAGTCCTCTGGGAAGCCTGAAAATAGTTTTATATATGTAGGGTGAGCATACAAGTATACTCAGTAGGGAAAAACCAAAGAATCTCGTGCACAAGTGGGGGAACGTACTAAAGTCCCGTGAGAAAAAGAGTAAACCAAACACCTAATAAGGTAAACTATCCACCCAAGCCTCACCAAGGCACACTCCCCAAATAACGCAAGTCAAGTAATATATAATAATAGCACATCGATGTTTGGGTACCCCGCACCACTTTCCCACTGGTTATTGAAGACATCCTACGCATCGAACCAATCCCACCATTCTCACCACAATCCCACTGCCACACCCGCCCGCACACTCCTGGGCCACAACCTCACGCAGTCCCACTGCCAAACCAAAACCCATTTGTCCTATACTGGTTTACATGTTCAGTAATAACGTTTAACTAAGTTTCTGCACCTACTTGGGCAACTAGCACCATAAGCACAATCCAAGGGAAAAAGATCCAGCCAAACGTCAAGTATCAACTACAACATCCACACCCGGTTCTCTTGTAAAGTCATAACAACAATGGGATAAGTGAGATCCCTCAAAGTACTGGAACCAAAGAAAAGCCCCGAGACACTGCCCTGTGTCCCCCCAGATGGTTTCTCATCAACAGAGGATCCCACCCCAATTCGTGATATAAACAAGGTAACCACCCGGTCTTAAAATTCACAACCACTGAAAGCATAACACAGGGGATCCCATCCCCAATTATCACAACCACCGAGAGTATAATAACAGGGGATCCCATCCCCACCCACATCACCCAGCAACGACCCGTGGAGGAAGAACAATCAAACCACTACCACCAAGCAAAGCAGACCCATGCTGGTATTTTCAGATTTATAAGATTTAACACACTCCATGATTCCAATTTTCGTGTGCTTTAACCCGGGTTATCACAGAAGGGAAATGATCCTGGTGCTTTCAATTTGCTTAGCCGAATGTAAGTAATTAACCGATTCACTTTTCACAGCAGAAGTTCACAACTACAAAACAAGCCATCTAAAACATCATGAGGGGTTCATTAGTACATAGAGAAAGACCACCAACGACCATGATTTTCAGTAGCCGCAAGCCCGCATAATTCAGAAATCATATAATTATGGAGGATCATAAAACAGAGCAGCATCATCGATCACAACACCCCCCCTTCGTTATAGTTCATTCATTATCTTCATTAAGGTTTGGGTTTATCCAATTCTACAGAAACAAAATCATGCCCACCCCGCATGATACACAAAAAGGGATAGACGAAGGAGAAATTCCCTACCTATTATCAATGATTGACGCTAAGCCGGGGCATGGAACTTCACAGATAGCAATGCGGCTCATCCAAATGAAAAGCTGCTCGTCTGAATGAAGGGTACTCCTAGCACAGGGTGATCGAGAAAAGAAACCTCAGGAGAACCCTTTTAGTTTATAAAAGCCGGGGACGGTTGAGATAATAATGCAAAACCGCGTAAGGAGCGGGGTTGTGGGTTGAACAGGCAACCCCACACGTTATTAAAGGGTCGGGCGGTTTAAACCTATTCACACACCAGGTTAATTCATTAAATATTTAATTAAAACATTTATGGGCGTTACCGAGCTTTAAAACAGGTCAAAATAGGGTTTAAAACCCAATTTGCACAAAAGGAGCGTGACTAGAAAAACCCCGACAAGGCTGGGTGACGCCGATCGGTCGCACCGATCGGTCTCGCCGATCGGTCGCTCCGATCGGTCGCGCCGATCGGTCGCACCAATCGGTCGCGCCGATCCGTCTTGCCGATCGGTCACGCCGATCGGCCTTACGCCGAGACGTTACCCCTTTAGGATCTAGATTTTTGGCAAAGGAAAGGACCCTGAGAGTCTGGGTCATCACACTTGTGGTACAACATAGTAAAAGATTATAGTTTTATATAGTCATATTGAAATTATACATTCATGAAGATACTAAATTTACAATATATTCATGTAGTCATTTTGAAACTACATATTACATTGTTATTAACTAATACCAAATAATGTTTAGACAATGCATATTTTACATGAGTTGGAAGTTTTATTTTCCATGTTACTAAAACTATACATGATAAATACTACAGAATCAAACATATTATAACATTTTTCATTGTATATTATTTAGAAGAATGCAGGTCGAATGCATGTTAAAGCTGCATAAAAGTTCAAAGTGACACAATCTGCATTTGTGTTGAAATTGAATAATTAGATGCATATTTTTTTATTACAGCATGTAATTAGATCACCGAGCATAAGAATAAATGACATAATATTTTGAAATCATTTAATATTAGGCCTATTGAGAAATCATAGTCATAGAAAAATGAATAACATAAATGATTTCACTTGCATTCCAGAAGATCAATTTCACCAAACATAAGGAATATTTCCCCCCATCATTCCTATCCCCATGATTTTCAATTCTATACCTTTTATTGCATCCATTCGCATTATGTAATTGATATAATTTAAAACACCCATCATTGTGTAAGTTGAAAATGATTGTAAGCAGAAATATATTAATTTGAAATAAATCTATAAAGAAAATTTTATCAATATCTTCAACTTGCAGATGAACTAACACTTACAGAACAATTAATTGAAATAAATTTAAGAACTTATGAGTGAAAAATGAAAACAAAAACCAAATTTAATTTGAAAAACTGATGCACAAATTCAACATCCCAATGCCCTATAATATATAAGCTCTTGGGATAAGGGATGTTGATCCATAACATCCCCATCTGCTACATGCATGAACGGTTCAGGTAAATACTGATTAATCTCAAATATCATTTCACTTAGTATTAGTTCTAATTATATAGAAACCAAGAACCATAATACAAGAAAAATAAACCTCTATTTTAATTTAGAAAGACTCAATTCTATAACATGAAACATGTGGATTTGGTCACACACACGAATATCCTCTCCCAACCAATAAGCATCAATCCTTGGATGAACAGGAAATGCCCAGATTTTGAAAACCAAAGAGGTCAAAGTTAATAATGAAGTATCAGCTCAAATAATTTAAAAATGGCACAATGTCCTTCCCATCCCCATCCCAGAGTTCTCAGAATCAGTACCACTAGCAGAAGCTCTCTCCCAGCCACGTACAGTATTGCAATGGCCGTGAAGCTCAGGGGTCGAGAAACTTACAAGCGATGGTTAAATAAGGGAGAGTACTAAAACACACTTCTCGCCCAAAAATTGATGCTAGAGTTGGGAATCACTGACATTACCTTTTTCGAGGACTATTTTCTAAAGAATAATCCAACCTAGGGGTTTTGTTGGAAACACAGAGGAGGCAGGGGAGGAGAAAGCTCAAGCGTAGCCTAAGAATGTGGATGAGCCAGAGGCGGTGGAGGCAGAGAAAGTGGGATACAGAGGCATAGGAGCCAGACAGGTGTGGGTTTGAAGGGATTCCAATGAAAGGGGAATGATTCACAGGAGGGTTACGAGATTACTAAATCAGCGCTGTCTGTGGGAAGCGTTGGAGGATTGGAGGGAAATCGGGAAAGGTAGCAGGACGTCGGCGCTGGTTTGTGGAAACCCTAGCTCGAGAAGAGTTAAATCGCAAGTGGGTTAGGGGAAACCCTTAGCTGGAGGGAGGGAAAGTCACAGCACGAGCGATATACGAAGCCTATCGCGGAACAACCGAAAGTGTTAGGTGGATGTTAGAAATCTTGGTTACATGGTCTATTTTTAAGGTGACATGTTAGCTTTGAGAATCCAAGTTTAGTATATAATATAATATAATATTATATAATATATAATATATAATAGATAAAAGATAATGGATTTAATATTTTCAAAAAATACACCCTATAACTTATAAAATAACCCCTTCACCGTCCCACTTTCCCTAACACCTAAATATTATAATGTAATATAATAACTTCTTGAACCATTTCATAAAACACTTATTCATTTCATAGATGTTTTTCCACTAAAGGGACCCTTTCAAATTTTATTTCTAATTAGATTATATGTTATTCAAAGGATTTCCCAATGATGAAATAATCCCTCCATTTAATTTTTATTTCTTTTATTCTTATTATACCTCCTCCATATATATTCTAACTATCCAAATATAATGAAATTTATATAATTAAAATACAAAAAGGAAATTATAAGGATAGAATAATTATTATATTCCTTCATCTTATTCATCTAAAAAATGAAAATGTCGCCTACATTATTCATGATTCACCACCACCATGAGTAACATATTTCATTTTTCATCCCATTCAAACATGGATGGTCCTACAAAATTTAATTAGTTAATAATATATATAAATGATATTATAATTATTATATGATGATAGTAAGACATTGCGTGTTTACATTCCTACCCTTAACACCCATTCCCAATGGATCATGGGGTAGGGGGAGGTAAATTTTTGGCAGTGCAATTACATGGGTGGGATTCTAGACATTCCATGGTGTCATGTTCCTGATATCTCGGTTATGGAGGCCATATTAAATCCATAAATTACACAAGTTATTATTGATCCCACTCAACAAGAGGCCTTCTATATTCTTTATACATACGACTCCCCTTATTGCTGTATCTTTTTTGGTGTAGTGAGTGGAAGGTTTTCAACTAAGGCCTATAGGAATGTCCTAAATTTCCAGCCAGGCAATGATCCTTGGGGTCCTCATCTCTAGTGTAAGGAAATTCCTTCCATGATTAACTTTCATATATATGGAGAATTTCCCACCATGCACTCACTAATGATCTAGCCATAGAGCGCAAGGGAGATCATTTGGCCTCGAAATTCATGTGTTATTCAGCCCATGCTGAAGAATATATATGGCACATTTTCATCCAATGTGGTTGGGCATGCCTAATCTAGATATTTCTAGGTGAGTTCATCTGTTTCAGACCTGTTGTGGACTCTACTGACTATTTCCATCAAAGATGGTTTTATGGCTGCATTGGTAACTTGTATGAGGAAAAATATCGGGTTGGTCTTCTGGTTGTGGGGTGTTGGTCTATCTGGAAAGTAGGAAACTAGTCCAGTCACAGGTCTATGATATCCTATGTGGGGATCATGGTGTGATCCATGTGCTTAGTGGTGGAAATGGCATGGCTTTTGATGTAGGGGGATGTCGCTTCCTACTTAGTGAATTTTCAGTCATCCTACTATATTGCGAATGCGACTAGGCCTCGTGTTATTGGGAAATGGATTTACTGGGCACCTCCTACCAGTGGATTGAAGCTCAATGCTGATGGTACCTATGCTCAAGGAGACATGCATTATGGTAGAGTTTTTTGTGACTCTTCTGGCTTAGTGTTTTATGCCATTAGTGCCTACTTTGGTGCTAGAAACTCTCTCAAGGAGGATTCTATGGCCATGCTTAATGGACCATCCTTATTTAGGTCTAGGAATATTGCCCTATCCTCAGTGGAGTCAGATTTCAAATTATTTCAAGCTATCTCACATGTGACTCTATCGCCCCATGGCCCATCTGGTACCTGATTCGGAAGTGCATGTCATTTCTTTCGGGTGATATGGAGATATCACACTTTCGGCATGAATCCAATTATATGGCAGACTTCTTTACCTCATTAGATACCCCATAATTTCCTCTCATTGAATTGAACTCTCTAGGACCCTTTCCTTCTACTAGTATGTCTCATGTGACGGGGGATGATTTCATTTTCTATTTCTATTTCTCCCATGATTTTTTGATCTTTTCCCCTTATTAATACAATATATTTATTGAGTTGGAAAGTGGCAGTTTGGGGTCACTATAACCACTTGTTTCATGGGTAGGTTTCATGAGAAAAATTAGGTTGGGTTTTAGTAGAGACCTTAACCATTTATTTAGATGTCTTGGAGTAAGGAAGTGACTGTAATTTATATATTTCCTCCATTATACATTCCATAATTATGATTTCAATTATAGATTTTCCACATGATTACTTGATTTGTATGAATATCCACTATTATGTTCTAAATATCATGGGATTATTTATATGTCATTTTTTTATCATGATTTATTCCTACCATATTATTCTCATGCTATTTTTTAGATGGAATGTGTATGAATTGTTTACTATTCTATTCATAATATTCCTTATTTATTCATAGAATCAATCATATATTTACCCTTACTGAGAATATAATATCACCCATTTCTTATGTATTATTTTTTTCATCATACTAGGCTATGAATGTGATTGATATTCAGGGATTCCCTATAACGAATAATGGAATTCTCAATGAAAACACATTATGTATATTATGTTTTTAGTTAAAATAATAATTTCATGTATTTATCTATTCTACAAAGGTTAAAAATCTATTTGGACATTTGTGATGTGATTCCTCATATATTATACAAATGTAATAATGTAGACACATGCTCGGGGAAAATGGGGTCTGGTCACTACAATATGAATGATTTTAGGCCACTTCCCCTTAGATTTCATCTTTAAAACAAACTACATATTACCATGATATCACTGTTTTGACCATCAATAAATAAATGTAATGAAAAAAATGAGATTCACCTTATTAACTAATTTGATCATGATTATTGAAAATATTAAAATTATTATATAAAAAAATTACAATGGAAGAAAATTAATTTTAATATTACTGAAAATAATATGTACAAACTATTAGTTTATAAAAATTGTATTTTTATTAATTGTATTATCAATTTCATTAAATTATCAATGATTTATATTTTCATAACAAGATATTGTTTTTAAATAAATATTTATATTCATATGGGTTTTAAATCAACCAAAAACTCAATTTCTCAATTATAATATTCCATTAAAATAAATTATAAAAAATAGTTTGTATTGGCATAAAATATTACTTTAGTTCCAAATTATTAATCAAAATTTTTCTAAATAAACATTTTAAATTAGTGTATAAATTTACTCAAATAAGAATTTTTTTAATAAACTTATTATTTCTTTCTTATATAATGATAAATTCAGAATACTTAAAATATTATTAAGAACATTATTTTTCCCTATTCACTTAAGAAACAACTACTCCAAAAAATTAGAAAATTTTTATCCTAAAATAATTTTAACATGATAAATTAAATAATTTTATGTGATTCAAAAAAAATTATAATATTAGTAAATTTTTCATTAAACTAAAAATGAAAAATATAAATAAGATAATCATTTGTAGAAAAATTATCATTTTAATCTTTAACTAAATTTAATTTTATAATATATTAAATTCTAATTAATAGTGTGAATATGTTAGTTTAATAATTTTCATATTATCGTAATATTATTTTATTATAAATCAATTTAATTTATAACACAATAGAAATGGTTCTTTCCAAAAAATACCTTTTTAAAATTAATCAAAACAAAAATAAAATAATACTATGTATGAATTTTAAGTGATTAATATAATTTCACTTACTAGAGGTTATATTCTTATTATATTTTTATTATTAATTTCTATGTAATATGAAATGAAACATTTTAGTTTTCCATTGTTTGAATGACAATCTATTCAATAGATTATTTGTTAAAAGGGAAATATATACTATATTATTTGGGTGTTACATAGAAAATTTCTTTACTAAACCATTAAACATTGTTGTGTTTGAGAGGTATAGGTTAAGACTCAGTGTTTAACCAATATTTTAAAATAATGGAGGTCCGGAATTCTCCTCAACACATTGAACATATTGTAATATTTCCATACCTTTTTTGTTTTTTAGGATCTTATAAATAATTGTCTATAAGATATATGGGGGATCCACAATACATATGAATATTTATGGAGTATAGAGGCTGTTAATTGATTTCACAATGGATAACTAGATGAAGTTAACAGTTTCTATTTTTTCCTAATAGAATCCTTGACTCATGTAGGTTTAGATGATTTTTTGATTGTACATTGATCAATGCAGAATGTGGAATGGTTTAACAAGTATGATATAGAGAGAGAAATTATTTAAATTTACACTGAAAATGGGGTGATTATCAAAGTCGGGATAAAAAAATGAACATGAGATATTTGATTGGAAATTTTTTATGATAATTATTATATTTTACTATTTTTCATGATTGATGGAAGAAACCATCACCAAAATGTTAAAAAAGAAATAAAATAGGTGGATTGTTTCAACAATATGTAATAATTATTAACATTTTTTCAATATTAAGTATTTTTGATTATGTTTCATGAAAAATAAGAAATATAGATTTAGCTAATAATGCTATAATAAAATCATATTTCATTTCGATAATTTTTATTTCTTAAGAGTTATTTAGATCATTTTATGATTTGTTCAAACTATTTGATCAGAAGTCACTATATGAAAATTATCACAGTATGGTTATTCTTTTTCATTGTCAAATTTTGTGATTTAACTGTCATTATATTGTACAGATTAATTATATAACGAGTTCATCAATCATATCATAGAGAACATCCCTATGTGGCTATTCTTTTCCCTTTTTAATATTTTTTCATTCCATTTAACACACCACAATTATGAATTCATAGTATCAACGATTCATCTATTATTTATCACTTCTACTAGATTGAGTTCATCATCGAGTAAAATATAAGATCAAACTATGAAGCATTATCTTTTTGTGTTAAGTGATTATATATAATGAAGCATAGGTCATGAATGAAATATCTCACAATGAAGGATATTTGGGTATATTTTATATAATTAAGCAATTTGACTTCCGAATACTGAATCAAGTACTTCTTAATGAAGAGGACTAGATGTTTCCATTAAATATTGTCATCATTATCATTCATGAAAATTTCTGTTGAATATAATAGGGACCTACATCTCATAATAGAGTACTTGATATGAAATAAAAGGCCCCACCATGACCAATCTGGTTGTTGAATAAATAGATAATACAAACAAAATTGTATATTTTTAAAGTTTAATATTGAACCATGAATAATGATATATGCAAATTTTGAATAGAAATTATGATTTGGTTTTTTCCTAAGTGTTGGGTGGCTATTGGTAAAGTAATTATTACATATTTTAATTCAATATAAGGTGATTAAAAAAAATTATCCAAGGTATATACATTTTTATAATAAGATAGTATTTTTTACATAAAATTTGAAAGACAAATATTGTTTAGATATACAGACTCTAAATCATTGAATAAAATATCACACATATAGATCATCACGTTATAGAAAAGTGATATTGGCTTATTAAATATAAAATACAATATAATATCATTGATTTTCTAGTATTGATAAGTGAATTGTGATCTATAAGAGTTTTTTTAAGATAAGGCTTTCAAAATTTATTAGTTGTGTGAACTATCAATGTGTCGAGAATTAAATAATTGAGCATCATAGGGAATATCATATTTTTTAATTGAATCCTTTTATAGAAATATTTTTAATGACCTATAGGTCAATTAAATCATTATTACCCTCTTTAACGTAGTGCATAGAATATTGGAATATGTTGTGGAATACAAAAAATTATTGACCCCTTACACTATCATGAAGTCACAAACAAGGGAATTAGTATTTTATAAAATGTACTGACATCATTAAAATGTATGAATTTAATATATAATTTTATTGAAGAAATAATTAAAATACTTCATTAAATCAATTAATTTTTTATATATGACTGTCATGATTTAAGAAATTAAACTTATATATTCCAACGTGAACACATGATACAATTTTTAATACAGAAATGAAGAAATTACAAGTCACCCTATATGACTCCCCAACCCAAAAAATATGGAGTTATAAGGTGTAATATGGTACAAAAATACATCATCATGAAAATTCCATAAGTAATAAACACCTTATCATTGATAATTTTTTATAACATCCAAACCAATGAATGTGTAGAAAATTTAGCAGTTACCATCAAAATATTAATTTAAAATAAGAATAATTATTATAATGGTAATAAAACATATAAATCAATTGAATTAAAAATAATTAATAATTTTATCTATATGTAAATAAAAATTCTAAATTTATGAAAGAGGTAATTATACCATATATGACCAAGACAATGTATAAGGTAAATTATTATTTTCAAATCACAATTATATTTTCAAATTATTTACGTGTACATTCATATTTAGGGAACATATATGTTCATTCTCTTTAAAACCTCATTTATTTATTCCATTGTATTTATTTATTTGGGTTTTCTTGTTTTCCTATCATTCTACCAAACTTTTTTTGATAATTTAACACAATGGATTGATTTAAGATAAATTGACCATACTTATTCCTTTCAGTTATGAATATTTCACCTCCATGTCTTTTTTTTCATATGTTAATCTATATTTCCTTATCGCAACATCTATGATTGATAAAGGTAACTTTATACCATCTTGGAAACTATGTAAAAAAAACAATGAATGGATTTTTTTACCATTTTCAAAACTATTTATTTTATAGGCCATTTTATTGAGTTCTATTTAAGAATTTTATTTTCCAAGATTTCATGGTTTTCTGTGGATACCTTCATTTATAATCATATTATATTTCAAAAACCATTTTTCAAAAAACTATTTAAATTTATTAAGATTAATTTAATAATTATTGTATATTTCTTCTTTTTTCCCAATCTTTTTTTTCTGTTTATCTTATAAAGTGTTTTTCATCTATTTCAACATCCTTTAATATTTTATTTTCTACTGGGTATTTTAATAAGTGATATTATCCATATTATTTATATGAAATTCATTTTATCATGTATTATGAAAATATCAATGAGGAATATTTCATTCTCATGTGTTAATTAAGGTATAAAGGAATTATACATATTTTCATTTCCATGTGGCCCACATATTAATGGTTATTCCATATATAACAGGTGGGGGAAAATTATATATCAATCTAATGAAGTTGGAATAGAACTATATGTCATCAGATGAAATGTAATGGGATTAGGAGTGCACCCTACCAACAATGTTAAAGGTCACAGTTTACTATATATGAAAGTATTATCCCGGAGACATGAAAAAGGAATGATAATCTATGATTATATATTTGCAACATTCTTATAAAGAACTAAATGTTACAGATTTTTGTTGGGTTATTATTTTATAAATCATGATTTTTGACTCCTATTTCCATATTGTGATGACTTATTTCAATTTTTATTCTTAAAATCCTTACATAATTAATGGAGTTTTATTAGATATGATTTTAGTGAATGATTTTATGATGTTTTGATATGAAAATTTAATTATGTTTTCATAACCACATATTTTTGTTTTGAACACTTATGATCATTGATGGTTATTTATTTTATATATTAATAATAAGATTTTATGCAAGTCCTATAATTTTTTTCTTATTATATGATTTGAATAAGAGTATTATATTTCAAAATACATGAATAATACCGTATGTGAATAATTATTTTTATTGACATTGAAGCGTGATTTTAATATAAATTAATTATTTATCTATTTTCTAAGTAAATTATCCAATAGTTCTATGATTGTGATTGTTTTTAAAATTCTAACAATATTCATGTAAAATGATTTCATTTGTGTGTGGGTTGTGGTTTAATCAATTCACAATGTATAATGGTTACTTCAAATGGTATAAATGATTTGGGGTTGATTGTATGTGTAACCTAGGAAACAAGATTTATCATTTTACTAATGTATTTAATCTAGTCATTCAAGGAAAAATTTTCCATAAACCATATTCAAAATGTAATGATGTATTGAATAGTGTTATGGTGATTGAAAAGGAGTTATAAAAGTCCAACATCATCAATTGAAAATTTTAAATTAAAATGATAGTTGATCACCATGTAGAATGATCCATTAAACATATACTATAATAGTAGGGTTACCTATATATAATAATTATTAGATGGAAAAATTTGGGAATTCAATCAAAAACATGTGTGTATAAATTAAAATGGATTGAAGGGTTACCAATATCATGTTTGAAAATAATTTATTAATGTAATGAATTCAAATTGTTATAAATGTAATTAGAAAACCCATTTATAAATAATTTTCAATCCTCAAACCCAAATCAATGAAAGAGTTAGCACCAGGATGGAATTTTAGGACTCTATTTATAATTAAAATATGTTTTACCATTTTAATTTCAATAAATTAGTGATTTTAAATTTTTAATAATATAACTACACTAATAGTGGATGTTGATGTAGTTTCAAGGATGTACTGACTCTAAAATTATATGGTAAAAATTTCATACATGGTAAACTATGTATAAATTATGATGTCGGTATAATGTTACATGTTTTTAAAGAATTGATTTATTTATCTTATAATTTTATTTACCACATCATGTAACTAATCATAATAAAATTCATGATGAATATGTAATTAAAATAATTTATATTAACAAGTACATGTGAATTTTAAAAAAATACTATACCTAGGAACATTACATCATTATATTTATTTATTTATTTAATGATTTTTTTTATATTTACCCTTGACTGAAAAGATTAATTTCATATTAATCACATATAATATATAAAAAATATATCAATAACACCATATATAATGGATTTATTGTAATATATGAGATTATAATGTTGGTGTGTGGTTTTTATAATGAGAGGTTTATTCAACCATGTGTTTCTCTATTTGAAGGTATTTTCATCATGAAAATAAAAAATATTGATCTATAAGGACATTTATTAAGTATAGATCAATTAATATAATAAAATTAAATAGAATGTGTCTATTGCCAAAAATTGAAGACTATTTTTGATAAACCACTAAGGTATTAGTAATTACCAATGATTAGCCTTTACTCTATTTGTCATAAATTAAATTTTATGAATGTGAATATGGATTACATGTATTTTTTTACGACCAATGTGGTTTCATAAAAATTTGTTTTTGTATAACAAATTCACACATAATGATTATGGATTTTTATTAATTGGGTTATATATTCATAATTATCCATGTTATCAATTAATGATAGTCATTATACTATAAAAGTTATGATGGTTATGAATTTTTTTTACCTATGATTGTTACTCAAAGTAAGATGTAGCTATATAGAAAATTTAGTAAAATGAATGCTGTCCTCAGTAATTTTTTATGTTGGACATATTTTATCTATGGATTTTATATATGACGACTCTTCAAAAATTTTTCTACTCAAGAAATTTTCATGACATATTATCATATCTATAATATAATGTTATTTGTGTTATCTACAAACTCTTAATGGGTTATCAAAAATTTTACACGAATGGAAAATCCATTAATAATATTAATAAAAAGACATCCAACTTAACATTTATATAGTAATTTGAATATATTTTTTACTAATTAAAATGTATATTTGTAAAATAAATTGTGATAAAACGTCTATTTAGATTTTATTGGTTTATGTTTTAGTGTTATCCATCAAGGAATGAGATTCTTGATAAAAATCATTATATTGGGAAATATGCAGTTAAATAGTTTTAGATCTATGAGAATAAATTCAAATATCATGACATAGTATTTTAGGAAAGGATATATTCACAAATAAGATATATAAAATCTATTAATTAATAAAAAATTCGTATATATATATATATTAAATACCCACATGAGCATTAAAAATATATTTAGACAAAAATAATTTACCATGAGGTATAAGAGATGGGTGGAGATATGTATGGTTTTTTATTTGGTTATTCATTACCAATAACAAAAAAAATATTATATATGAACATTAATAGGAAATACATGGTATCTTGTACATGCATAGGTATAATAATGATATTATCATTAATGTTTTAGTAATGGTGTACGCCTTCCCATTCGGTTACATTGTGAGTTTAGTCACTGTAGGTGCTCAGATGAGGCTCGGAGGGCATTTGGTGGAGTTCAGTTGCTAAAATCTGGGAAAAGGGGGTCTCAAGCTGTGTAACTATATTAAATGACATGAAACATTGATTCACTGATTGTCTTTGTGTTTTCACGAAGTGAATATATTTTACACGGTGTAAAGAAGAGTTTCACGACATGTAATATTTCATGGTATAAAAAAATAAAATAAAATCAAGAGGTGATACTTTTTTTCTGTGGAAATCGATCCCCGAGTATTACACAATGTGAATGGGTATTACACATCATGTAATACCCTGATCATGTGCAGTTTCATATTTTTTTTGGTCGTGCCACTTTTCATTCAGCCATGGATTTTTTTCTCTTTTTCCAAATGAACCCTAGGTGACCTGAGGTGTCCTTCATGACCTATTCCTCCCTCATTGATCTATTAATCCTAATGGTTGTTCATTGGTGATCCATGATCGATTTGTTGTGATTTTTATACTATTTTTATTTTTTTCTTCTTGTTCATTCCCTGTGATTCACTATTGTGTTATGGGTATGAATGATATGGATGTTTGGGTAGATTTTTGATAATATTTTGGTGTGGAATATGTTGATCTGTGTTTTTGGTGGTTCAGTTGTTGCTTGTGGTCATTCTTCTTTTCCATATAGTGTACAAATGAGTTGAATAGCTTCATCATGGTAGGGGTTTCCTTAATTTCTCTTTGATTTTGCATCATGTTAGAGGGATCAAAATTTTTTGCTACATATTATATTTGTTCCACACTAATAAAATATAAGAATCTGATAATTGATTTGAAAGGGGTGGAGAGATCTAATGCACATGTTTTCTAGATTTGTTGTTATTTTTATGTTGCGAACTATACTGGCTAAACGCCCAATTAAAAATCATTTTCATTGGTGGTCTCTAGTTTCAAACTAAACTAGTTACATGTTGGTTTATTCCTTTTGAAAACATTTATTTTCAAATTTGAATATCAAGTACACTTTTCTAATAAACAGATTCCCATGGATTACCCATTTTCGGTGAAAACCCATAAATTAACAAGTGGAATTAAATAAAGGATTCCTTGTTAAATATGTAATTATGTTATGATTCAATATGTGGGGTGATGTGTTTGTATGGGATTGATGTGGTTATGTTCCCAGGATAGATGGAATGTGAAGTGGCTATGTTGTGATGTGTGGATATGCTCTTGTTTTTGTTGTGGTATATTTGTGAATAATAGGTGTGTGTTGTTTGTTGTTTGGGTGCTGTGGTGTATGATCTTTTAGATGGTACATCAAACTGACTATGTAATGGAATCTCATGTTGAGAGATTGATTTATTATTTAATGGATGAAAATTGTTGCGCAGTGGGGCAGTGATTGGGTTGTGTGGTGATGTGTTATTGTGTTTCTTATTGTGTGTTCAACATGGTAGTTTCCTAGATATTGGTTGAATAAATGAATATATAATTGGATAATAATGGTTGGAACTATTTTGTGTTGGTTTGGTTAATAGAATGAATAAATGAGTTGTGAATAAATAATGGTAATGGTTAATTAAGTTTGCTATAAATTGAAAGGAAGTTGTGGCTTGATGTGTGGTTTTGTGCATTTAGATGTTGAAGAAATGCTGTCAGTGTTGTGGGATAGTTTTTATTTGAGAACCCAAAGGTTGGGATTTATTGTTCAATATCTTATATGTATAAATATGTATTTTACCTTGTGATTTTTATATGCACCATGGCCTTTTTGAGCAATATATACTGAACACCCTCATCGTCATGGGGAGGGTGTATTTCCCAAATATCTCAGTGGGAGGAGGGATGGTTGTCCAACCATTATTCCCCAGTCCCACTTCCAGGTGGTGATAACACAAGATTATTCATGAAGGTTTGTGGTTTGCGAGGACTAAGTGTGTGAGGGTGAGTTTTTCTTTCCCATGTTCCTTTTGGATGAGGCGAGTTATGCTTTCCCATGTGCCTTATGGATGAGATGTGTTGCGCTTTCCGAGGTTCCTTCAGGATAAGGTGTGGGTTGTGGCCCATGTGTCTGTGGGTGGGATATGATTTCATTTTTTTCCTAGGTGTATATGGGAGGGACATGATGTGTTTTTCGGCCCAGGTTTCTATAGGCCAAATGTGATGTGTTTTGTGTCACATGTGTCTATGGGTGGTATGTGATGTTTTTTGTGGAAAAGGTGTTTGTGGGAGGTATGTGATGTGGATCGTGGCCCTAGTGATAGGATAAGGTGTGGTTTTCGATCCTAGGTGTGTGCGAGTAGGTTTTTATGAAGTTCTTTCAGACGAGGAGGGAGTGCGAGGATTTTTGTCGTTAGGAAAGAGAGGCTAAACCATTGGAAATTGGCACAGGGTTCCCAAATCATTGATGTAATTACTATATTTCATTCCTTTACTTCTATTATTCTATGACCATGCAATGGAATGGCTAGGAATGTTATTATACATATTAGGTGTTGTTTTGTTCTATTATTTTCTCACAGAGGAATTAATATGCTCCCTTTTACTTGTGCATGACTGCGATATGTTTTTCCTACTGAGTATACTTGAATGACCACCCAACATATATAAATCTATTTTTTTTGTTTCCAAGAGGATAGCATGGACCAAACAACACCTAATATGTCCCTCTTGATGTTTTTTGGGATGAACCATTTTATCTCCCAATCTTGTTTTCCTAAAAATAGAAGTGCCTCCCATTTTTGTGAGATTATATACCCTTGGTGCTAGTGACCACCTCAGGGCCTATTAGAGGCAGGACACATATGTCATTATCCCCCTTTCTTCATTTCTATCTCAGGAGTTGTATCTTTGAATGAAGGGGTTATGAAAGAATGGTATCAAAGGGGATAGTTTAGTGATTGGATGGAGTTTGGTGTTAATAATAGTGAGGATTTAAATGGTTGGTAGGGAAATTATGTCTGGTGATCTTGGTGCATGACACATTCTAGGGAAGTCCGAATTGGATGCTAGGTTTTAGAGCCTCCTATGATCCAATGGAAGGATTATGAGAGTATCGAACGACCATGTGAGGCTACACCGATTACAAGGTAAGGACCCTTGGAAAGGTACATGCATCATAAAAACTTATGTTCTTGTCAGAATTGGGTTTTTTTTGGAAATTGGGAAAGAATGGAAAGAAATGAGTTAAAAAAATGAATCTTAGTAAAAATTCCATACTATTTAGGCATAGGAATTCCTTATTTACCTTTTCGCTATGGAACCTGTGTTATTTTCCAATTTTATCTTTGTAGTTTGAGGCTTATTAGGTGAATTTGGTTGATTGGTGGAGGGTTTATCCATTGGAGGAGGATGACTAGTTGTAGAGAATGTCATGTTCTTTACTATGGCAGTCTTTGGGAAAGTATGAAGGAATTTTTTTTGATATGGAGATAAAGAGATAACTTAAGGATTAAGAGATCCCATTCTTCTTGATCCAAGACCTGACATAGTACTGGGTTCCTTTGGTATTTAGTCAGATGTTAGAAGCTACACGTTAGTGGTGGATGATGTACCATGGGGGAGAGGAAGGGGCATACGTTCTAAATGTTGATTTCGAGATGGAGTACCAAGAATAATACCTTTCATCAACCATGAAGGCTAAGAAGAGGCAAGAGTCACTCTACCTCCAGTAGGGGAGAATGTCAGTATGAGATCTAGTGATCAATTTTAGGGATCTCCTTAATTTTTTCTAGATATCATTCTAGATAATGATTCTTCTGTGAGATATCTAGAGGAGGTGCTCCATCCTTTGATCCAGTATATTTTAACTCCCTTTACCTTGACAAAATATCTATAAATCTTGAAAAAATTTATAGGTGATCATGTTTATGGATTTGTGAGGAGGTTTACCATGATAGGGATCCAATAAGGTTATTCTAGATGAAGGGTTACTAGTGGAAGGTATTCTGTGGTAGGACCATTGAGGTTTCAACTAGTAGGGAGTCAACCCCACTAGTTTTCTTTATGAATATATAGTCCTCGTACTTCTTTTATGGAATTGGGGATGAGGTGTTTCTTATATGGAGTCTTCAATCATCATTATATTCAATGTACAACAAACACTCAAGATCAATATGGTGGAGGTGGATAGGTTCAGCACCAGCCTCAGCAGTAGTTTCCAGTTAGGTTGTTTCAGTAGTAGGGAAATAAGGTTCATGCTCAACCGAGGGGAGATGGAGCATGTAGGGGAAACATCAGTATGTTCATCAGGGACCTCGTCCTAGGCTTGGTCGTGGTGTAGATCATCCTGAGAGGGTAAGAGGAGTAGGGAATAGTCAGTTACATGCAATTGCAACATCAGTTTTAGTAGGATCAGAGCCTCTTTATTCTTTATTAGTTGATCTGTTAGTGGAATCTGTAGATATTGGGATGGTGGATGTTCATATAGTTTTTTGGGAGTTCCTGGATGTTTTTCCCAAATAATATGTTACTCTATCCCTTCCACATGATGTTGAGTTTGGGATGTACCAATAGCCCTATAATTATCCTATTTTGATGGCTTCATATAGGATAGAACCTTCTGAGTTATGGGAGTTGAGGATTTAGATTGATGATCTGATTAAGAAAGGATTTATCCAACCTAGTGCATCGACGTGGGGTTCTCTATTGTTGTTTGAAAATGAGGATGTTGGTCTGGGATTTTGTATACACTACCTGATTTGGAATCAGGTGACAATCATGAAAAATTACATGTTTCAAAGGATATATGATATTTTTCTACAAAAGAGGGTAAAGTTGTTTTTCTATGATTGATATATGGTTTGGATACAACCAATTGAGGTTGAAGGAGGGTGATATCCTGAATACTTCTTTTAGGTGTAGGTATGTTTACTTCGAGTTTGTAATCATGTTTTTTGGTGTTACAAATTCACCAGCCATGTTCATGGGGCTTATGAACTCTATTTTCCATGTGTTCTTGGATAAGATTATGTGTTCATAAATAATATATTGATCTAAATGAATTCAGAGGAGGAACTTGCAAAGAATCATAGGATTGTATTGTAGGTTCTTTGATGCCACCAGCTCTATAGAATATTGTCCATGTATATGTTCTGGACACGAGGGGTGCATTTCCTTAGGCACGCGGTGTCATAATAGGGTGTGGTAGTGGACCCATCAAATTTCAAAGAAGTTGTTTATTAGGCTAAAACTAAGTGCGTGGAAGAGTTTCACCATTTTCTTGGTCTCATAGGCTATTATCGTAGGGTTTCATCCTTATTCATATCGAGATGCATACTTGTTGACATCTCTGACTAGGAATGAATAAGATTTTTTGGGGTGAGTAGTGTTTCAAAGTGTTTGGATATCTAAAGGGGAAATTGTTTAGTGCTCCAGTGCTCTGGTTTTTCGATGATGGGGTGATTTTTGAGGAGTTTTTTGATTCTTAAAGCCTAGATTTTGTATGCGCCTTGATGAAGCAATGGGGAGTAATCACTTATGGGTCTAAGAAGTTATATCCCCATAAGCGTAACTATTCCACCCATGACGTGGTTATAAAAGCAGTTATTTTTTTACTAATGTTGTGGTAGAATTTCCATATTTGGGAGTGCATTTTGGCCACCATAGATCACAAGAGTTTGAGGTATATCTTTTATGAGCATGATCTAAATTTGTAATAGTGAAGGTTGATGGAGTTTCTTTTGGGCTATGGTTTTAAGATCTCTTACACCCCAGGAGTGGGGAATGTTATGGCCATTTCATTGTGCAGAAATTTATAGAAGGAGGTTGTTCATAATATAAAGATGATTGGAGAGTGTTTGTGGAGTTGGAAGCCTTGCACATTGATTTAGGAAAGGATGGTGGTATAGGTTGTTTGTTCCAGATGATAGTGTCATATTATCTTATGTAGATGGGGGAGGAGTCTCAGTAAGGTGACTCAAAGTAATAGTTTTTTTAAGATCTAGTTGGCCATGGTGATGATTTAAAGTGACGTTCTGAAGATGTTCGTAATTAGATGTTGTTACGTGATAAGTTGATTGTTTCAGTAGAGGTCTATGATGGGATCCTTCTTGAGTTTAATGGATCACATTTCTCTATACACCCCTATGTTTATAATATATACCATGGATTGAGAATGTGGTTTTTTTGGTTTGGGATGAAATGGGAAGTTGTGGAGTTTTTGGTAAGGTTATTAGTTTTCCAGTGGGTGAAGGTTGAGCACTATGTTCCCAGTAGTTTTTTTGAAGCCCTTGGATGTCCCTAAGATGAATTGGGATGACATCTAAATGAATTTAGTCACATGGTTACCCAGATCATGGGGAGGATATGATTAAATCTATGTAGTGATGGATTGATTGAAAAAATCATCTCCTTTCATAGTGATCAGAGGGTCAAGTGCAAGGGATAAATTAGCTAAGAGGTATATGGATGAGGTGGTACAATTGCATAGAGTTATAAGGTCCATTATCTCATATTGAGAGACAAATTTTAACTTGAGAGTCATGATGTAATTTACAAATTATTTTTTCACCCAGTTATGCCTCAGTACTGCCTTCCACCCTAAAATAGATTAGAAGATTGAATGGACTATTTGGATTCTGGAAGATATGATGTGAGTATACTTTTTTGAATTTAGAAGATCATGAATGAGACACTTTTAGTTGTTAGGGTTTTATTATAATAGAATTTATCACACTTCCATTGGAATGGATCTATTTTAAGCTTCTTATGGAATTCCATGTCAATTTTTGTTGTGCTGTATAGAGGTTCTGGAGATAGCTATTCTTTATCCCAATGTAGAGAAAATCATGAAAAACATGGTTCAACTCAATCGTGAAAGGATGAAAATAGCGCAAGAAATGTAGATTTCAAATCTCAATCATAGAACAAGTCCCTTGGAGTTTGGGGTTTGGGACCATGTGTTCTTGAAAGTTTCCCCTTTATGTGGGTTGTGAAGGGTTTTTAGAGGGAGTAATGCTTCTCCCAGGTTCGTTGGACCCTTTGAGGTGTTGGTGAGAGTTAGTGAGATGGAATTCCAATCAGAGTTGCTAATTCAATTAGAGAGGATCCATGACATCTTCCTCATATTTCAACTTCTTCATTTTCTTCACAATGACTCCCATGTCCTTGACTAGTGGGAGTTTGATATCAAGGATTACACGACGTAGTTGGAATGGCCAGTAGAGATCCAATATCACCAGGAGAAGGTGTTGCATGGATGGACTATTCCATTGGTTCATGTGTTATGGAGGCATGGCGTCCTATAGGAGAGTAATTTGTAGTGGGAAAAAAATATGTGTTCCCAGTACCTAGAGTTTATTTGAGTTTTAGAACGTTCTATTTTGTTTTGAAATGTAATGTTTGAGACTTTTTTATAAAATGAGATGTTTTTCCTTGGTAGTGATATGTGTGGTGTACTATGTAATAAATTATTAATGTGTGGATAGGGAAGTAACTAACTAATAATCAATACTCATTATTTTAGATGTGATTAAACCTATTAAGGTGAGTCAGTGCCTCCCAAAGTGGATAATATATTTATATAGAGAATGGAATTCCAGGATTCAGATTTTTGGACAATGTGGTTGTTATTCTTGTGTGGTGTCTCTTTTGGTTGCTCGATTTAGAATACGTGGGAGGAGGTGTTCTTGGATGTTTTAGTTACCACATAATCTTTCAAACAACACAGGGGGGTTTATCATTAAACATTAATGTGTTCAGTTTTAGTGGTGTTTCATGTGTAGTAAAATCCATGAGAGGTATCTCGTGGGGTGATTGTTCGTACCCCTATTTTATATGGTCTTGGTTTTGGATTATTGAGGGTGAGAATCATTTTAGAGGCATCAAATGAATTTTTCTGTTCCTTCTTGGTCCATCACGTTTTCAATTTGGTCATTGGATGTGATCGGAGGAGGCTCAGAGGGAGTTTGGATGATTTCAGTTACTAAAGGGTGGGAAAAGGTGGATTTCATGCCTTGTAACTATATTACATGATGTGAAACTCTTCTTCACAGCCTATCATGGAGATTTCACAAAATGAATATATTTTAATTGGTGTAAAGAAGAGTTTTACAATGTGTAATATTTTAGGGTTTGTAAATTAAAATAAAATTGAGAGGTGATGTGTTTTTCAGAAAAAACCAAACCCTACATATTACATAATATGAAATCATATTACAAATCATGTATTACCCTGATTATGTGTAGTTTACATAATAATTTTCGACCAAACCATTATTCATTTGGTCTTGGTTTTATATTCCTCTCAATACAGTTGAACCCTAGGAACCACATGAAGTCATTCGATCCCAACTCACCCCTCCTTGATCTATCAATCCCAGTGGTTGTTCGTTCGAAATCAGTGATTGATCTATAGTGAGTTTTCTCTTATTTATAATTTATTTCCTCTTGTTCTTTCCACAATATTTCTTATAGTGGAGTGTATTGGATTGAGTTGGATGTTTTGGTATCATTTTGATAATCTTATGGTGTGGAATAGGTTAATCAGATTTTTTGGCGGTGCAGTTGTCATTTTTGAGCATTCTTCTTCGCCCTATGATGCATGGATGAGTTGAAAACCTTATTCAAGGTAGAATTTTTATCCTTTTATCATTTATTTTGAATCACATGTGAGTGATATAATTTTTTTTGATGAATTATAGTTCTTCCTCCTTAATCAACTATAAGAACCGTGTAAATAAATTTAAAGGGGGTAGAGGGATCTGATGCAGACATTTTCTCTAGATTTGATGTTATAGTGGTTCTATATACTATACGGGCTAAAAGACCCACTAAAAATCATGGTCTTTTGTGGTCCTTGGATGCACACTAAACAAATTTCATGTTGGTTTATTCTGGTTAAACACTTTTATATTGAAAATTTTAAATCACATACACCTGGTTAATAAAATGATACCACATGATTACCTAGTTTCTATGAAAAACCATGAATTAAAAAGTGGAATTTAGTAATGGATGCCTCATTAAATATAGAATTTTGTTACGCTTTGGCATGTGGGGTGATGTGTTGTGTGAGATAGTTATAGTTGTGTGTGTGGGATAGATGAAATTTGAAGTGGATATGTTGGTATGTGTGGATACACACTTGTTTGTGTTGTGGTATATTTGTGAAGCATATGTATGTGTTGCGGTTGGTTTGGGCAACACAGTTAATGAAAATGTAGAAGATACATCAAACTGATAATGTAATGGAATAACTGGTTAGTATATTGATTTATTATGGAGGGGATGAGAAGTGTTGCGTACTAGGGATGTGATTGGGCTATGTGGTGATGTGTTTATTGTTGTGTGTTGCACTTGGTAGTTTCCAGATAATAGTGGAATAAATTAATAAATAATTATTTAATAATTTCTAAAAATTTATTTGGTTATTTTTGTTAATATAATGAATAAACGAGTTGTGAATAAATAATGGTAATGGTTAATTATATTGAATGGAAATTGAATGGAGGATATGGATTTATGTGAGATGTAGTACAATTTGAGGTAGCAGCAAAGTTGGTAGTGTTTTGAGCTAGATGTTTTCTGATAACCCATAGGTCGGGATTGAGTGTTTTTTATAATATATTTATAATTGTATTTTCCATTTTGATTTCTATATTCACCCCACCGTAGTTGAGCACTATGTTCCGAACACACCCATCATCAAGGGGGGATATGTCTTTCCCAAAAATCCTGGTGGGAGGATGAATGTCTTGCCACCTTCTCTCCCATGATTCCTCTTCTATACGGTGAGAGACCACGATTCTTAATGAAGGATTTGGTTTTTAAGTACCAGTTGTGTGCGGGTGTGTTGTACTTTCCCAAATGTCTTCAGGATGAGGCGAGTTATGCTTTCCTCGGTGCCTTCAGGATGAGATGTGTGGTTCATTCCCAAGTGACTTTGGGATGAGGTGTGGTTTGGGGGTAAAGTGTCTGCGGTTGGGATGTGTTGTGGTATGTGCCCCACGTGTCTTCAGGTGGTATGTTATGTGATTTATTGAACAAGTTTCTGTGGGCGAGATGTGATGTGGTTTGTGGCCTAGGTGTCTGTGGGTGGGATGTGATGTAGTTCATGACCCATGTGATGGTAAGATGTGTGGTTGTGTTTCCTTGGTGTGTGTGAGTGGGTTGTGAAATGTTTCTTTTAGAATTGGAAGGATCATGAGGATGTTTCTCATGAGCCAAGAGGGGCTAAACCAATGGGAACTGGTGTGGGGTACCTAATTCATCGATGTTTTTACTATATTAAAATCATTGACTTGCATCATTTGGTGAGTGTTCCTTGGTGAGGCTAGGATGGTTAGTATAACTATTGGGTGTTGTTTGGTTCTACTATTTTCTCACAGGGGCAATAATATGATCCCTTTCACTTGTGCATGATAAAAATAGGTCTTTCCTAATAAGTATACTTGTATCCTCACCCATCCTATAATTTTTTTCAGGTTTCCTAGGAAGATTATGTGGATTGTGGTGGGAATTAATAGATCTAGTTTTGGGATGATTGTTTAGTCGCTTCTTTAGCTTGCATTTTTCACTTTCTTTGTATTTTTATATAAGTTGTAAAAGTTTTTTAAACACACATGTGGGATTGATTTTAGATTCCTTGTATACATATATATATATATATATGTATGTATCGTGTAGTTTTATGGTATAAATCATATTATATTACAATATAGTTTTCCTAAAAAGGGTGATGCCTCTGATTTTATGAGATTGTATACCCTATGTGATATTCCCCACCTTGGGGCCTACTGGGGGTGGGACTCAGGGGGTCATTATCTCCCATTCTTCATTGAAGACCCAGGATGGGTATCTTTGGAGGGAGGGGTCATGAATGTTTCAATATGTTTTGGTCAAGGAATTATATTATATTTTGAAACATTATAAACATCCCATATATTTATCAAACCATCATCTCTTGAGATGATTACTATGACTTAATTAGATGATGGGAATCCATTGAATATTTTTTATGTTTTGAAAAAATGGGAAGCTACAGGATATAGATATTTGTAAATAAAAATTCTCATTATTTTTTAAAAATTCATGTGCCATGTCAATACAAGATATATATAATTATGTTCACGAGATTTTTTGTTGTTTAGATATAAAACTATTGATAATGGATTATACTCTATTATTTATTGAATACTACTAAATTATTTCATACATACAATATTCATAAGTGATACCCTATCATTTCTTATACTAAAGTGGATGTTGTGTAACATTAATATAAATATTTTCCTACCCATACTAATACATTATTTAGTAATGTATGATAATTTCCATGAAAGCCATGAATATATAATCTATTATTTCTTAGATAAATTTTATTAAAATAATTTTTTAAGACACTATAGTATTTTTTCAAAAATACAAATTAGTCATGATTTGTAGATCACCAAAAAAATTTTGAGGAGCCATTAAAATTTATTTACTATGTAGTTAAAATTTAGCTCCACCAAAAATTCTAAAATGAATTAGTAGTAAAAAATGACTATCAATATATTATAGAATATGTTATGTTTATACACATATCACATCCATTGAAATTGGGATCTATATGTACATATAGTAATTCATTTATATAATAATTACTACTAATTAAAACATATGGAATATTATTAATCATTGTTAGGCTATATATATCACAAATTGAGATGTTAGGAAAATTATTTAGAGATAAATTTATTATACGGCCAGATTTGATTTTAATGGCATGTTGATGTTTTTATCTATTAATTCACATGCTACTTTTCTCTACCATATTTATAGTGAATTTTCACATTGTGTTCAGTGCTATATAGTCCCCACCTAATAGGAATGATACCCAAAAACCCTATATATATCCTTCCTAGAATAATTTTAGATCCTTCTAAATGATCAATGAATGGGTATGACATAAGATCATGGGGAATCATAAAACAAAGAGAATCAAATCAGGTGGGATACTACTAAATATTTTTATCACTGGTCTATACTAGTATTATAGGGATATTTTTAGTTTATCTATACAAAGTTTCTAATATATTGGATTCCATTTATACACATTAGGGTCTTCCTATCTCACCTAAGTCTTTTATATGTGATTTAGGCATTATTTTTATTACAGATATTTTATATAAATGTTTTTAGACTATGTTTGAATGTAGTTAAATTTCTATATTTAGGTGAACACATATTACTACATTGTTATATAATGTGTCCTAGGATTATATATAACTCCTAGGTGGATAAAATTAACTTTTATATATTAAATTTTATTGAAAAGAACCAAATCATGGTAAATAATATCTTACACATTCAGTAGAATAATATGATGTGATATGCATGAGATGAATATCGTGTTTTATGATATACTCATACCATAATGGGGAATGGGATATATGTGTATATGTATCTCATTTTGTAAATTATTATTTAATATATGATAGGCATGTGATGTGGTTTTATGCATCACCACTCTGTCCTATTTTTATTTCCAGTTGTATTGGTTCATTGGTATGGATATATTTATGGATTTTTATTTCAAATATATTCATTGAAGTGTTTAATGAATAAAACCCCAAATGTTAGCATCATTTGAAAACCATGATATGATAATTGATGATTCAAAATTATGTATCTCTTAAGTAAATTAAGTGAGTCTCTAAAGTTATATGATCTCTTTTAACATGTACTAATTGATGGATTATATTCTAGCATAGACTCTCTTCATGTTTATGGTTCTTCCTATATATTTATAATGAATTTTCTTGCACCCCATCATAGATTGTGGGATCCCATACTTACACCAAAGGATAAAAGGAATAGTATAATCCCCTCATAGGTGGGTATAATTCAGTTATTTTTTTATAATAATTTTTATCCATAGTTCATAAAAGAGTAAAATATAGGATTCACCGTGTTAATCATACACATGATTGTTTCTGTTAATATTTTTCATGCCAAATTTGTACAAAAAATATCTATCATTTCATGTGTTTCATATAATACTAATTTAATTCAATGAAAACCCTAAATAATATCAATGAAAAAATATTATTCAATATAGTAGATCAAAATGAGGTTTAATATGTTTTTAAAAGAGTATATGTATCATCACGTGTTTATGTCCATATTGTAAGGTGAGAAATGTCGTTTTACCTTATATTTTGTAAAATATTTTCTTAAAACTACCATATATGTTCGGGTATGATATATCAAATTTTATTGTATTAGAACCATATTATAATATAAGTTATTTGATAACATAATATATTAATTAATCTAAAATGTCTTGTAAATAGTTCATATGTTTATATTGGAAATATAGGTGATGTTGTCAAAAATAGAAATTGATTTACATTGTCACATATAAAATGAAACGATATCAATCAAATTTGTTGATTTATAATCCAATATTATCAATCATAAACCATTCTGTTGGAGAGAATACTTAAATTATTATATTATGTTATATTTTATAATATTTTATTTGTTTTTATATATATTAAAAGTGTCTGGATATATAGAATGACATTTTTAATGCCTAAATTATATAATTAATGTATATTTATATTTATTATTTTTGAGAAAAAGTTAAATGTGTATTTATATGTTTATTCATATATAATATAAATTATTTTAAATTATTTTATGAAATATAAATATTTTTTCTTCTTAAATTACGAGATAAATGTATTCTACTATATTTTTATACCATGAATTACATTCCAGGAATTGAAATGTTATATTTAATTACCTACTACCATGTTATATTTTATTTAATATGATTATTATATTTATTATGGTTTTAAAATATAATTGATAAATAGTATGTTTTAAATTAATTATCTATTAAATTCTCTCATCAAAAATTTAACCCAGTGTAGAGGTAATTTTGGTTGGAATTTCCACTGGTAAGGTGGATTCATTATTGACCTTGAAATTTGGGGGTTGATTGTCTATTTTAATTGGATTACTCATATAAATATTATCAATATACTCTCATTAAAAGAAATTTTCTAAAGCTTTCATGTATCTTATTTATCAGATACAATTATATATGTTTAAATATTATTTTACCTCTATTTTTGGTGAGTAAGAGGAACTATGGGTTTTGTAATAAAAAATAATTTTATGTTGTGTGAACATATTTATTTGTTTTAGGAAGTAAAAAATTATTAAAATTATAATCACACAAATGTATAAAAAACGATTTAAAATTATTTTATATAATAAAATAATTATGAATTATTTATATATAAAATATATATTAAAGTAATAAGACTACTAATGGAAAACAATAAAATACTATCTATGAGATTTCTTTGAAAGTTTTACTTAAATGACATAGATCATCCAACATGGTTGTTCGTATCATAAGTAGAATAAAACTAAGATTTTATTTATTATTCTTCTAGCCATTGTGGTGTGAGCCCATATTCATACAGGCATTGCTATTGATGTCGCTAATCAAATTCTTTATATGCTACTCCAGGGTTGGTCTATATTTCTACATCTATATTGAAGGATTTTAATTATATAATTCTATCATAATATGTGGTTTAATATATAAAATTTAATTTCTGTAATATTTCTTATGTGGAATACATTAATAACATAAAGGTGATTCAATATCTCTATTTTCAAATTAATTTTCCAACCCTTCCAACCCTTCCAATGGATCAATATCAAAAGGTTTCATTGAAGTTGGATAGATTCCAATATCCTTTTACAATATGTATATAGGTACTATACCATAAAATTATCAATGTTCCACAAAACATCCAACGAAGGGGTGGTTGAGTTTATGAGGATCTACGCTTCTCCCAACTTACATGAAAGCCATGTTTATTGGGGTGAAAAACATGTAATGATATAATTGTAGGATTTATTTTTTTCCCGATATTCATTTATAACAATTGATTTGTCTAAAAAATATTTCAATATTCTAATATCTAGAAAATAATACAATTAGAAATAGTATATGGTCTACAAGGTTCTTCATGAAGTTTCCATAATGATAAAAAAGATCCTAGTAGGGTCAAACTATCCATGAATAATTATAATAGTATATAATTACATGTAGATAGTTAATAAAAAATTAACTAAATATATCAAATTCCATATTAATGAATCAATAAATTAGGCAAGATACAAAACTATATTCCTCTATAACAGTACATGAGAAACACTAGATCATAATGTTTATGATATTTTGACAATGACCACCACCACCTCAGAATCATCAAAGCCGATATAGATAAAGGATGTGATGATGGTAAAACTAATTAAATCCCATACCCTATAAATGGATATATTTTCATCACCTACTTATCTTACTCTATGAATATAATTCTTCTCTAATATGTGGGAGATTCTATAAGAAAAATTATCATTGATTCTCGACATATGAAATCCATCTCAGGTATTAGAAGTTCACTCAATAAATGAAACAATAGACTCTATCAATGCAACCTTCCATCAAAGAGTTATATGATTCCTCAGAGGTTTCAAAAGAATAAAGACTCTACCAAGAAGATAAATTATATAGAGAAATAAAATTCACTAATTAGAAAATATGTTCTTATTTAAAAAACCCCATACAAAATTGAAGGTTGTGAATAAATTAATCCAGTTATGTGATATATATAAAAAAATCATTAACATCAACCTCAAAAATAATTCCATATATTAATTTTATATAAAAGGAATATAGGAATAGAAATACACCCAAGATATAGTGTACAACAACGAATATTTTGTCTCTTCATGAAAGGAAATGAAGTTTATAAACATGGGATCATATTCATATAGTCAAATAAAATATACAAAATATTATCTTAATAAATAGAAATATAAAGGTTTGGATACATGAAAAACTCAACCACCACCAAAATAAGATGAATCATATTCCATCATGTAATGTTTTCCCAATCTAATGTTGTGCTGGAAGAGGTAAAACTGATCATTTTGAAATTAATTAGAGGAAATATTACTAAAATGTAAAATTCTCTACAAGAGTTTTATGCCTCTAATTCATTTCATATTCAATTGAATTGAACTTCTATATTGGTAATAATAAATTCTTACTAGTAAAAGTTATATGGTTATTGGAAATCAGTTTATCTAAACATAGTGTTTTATGGGTATGATTAATTTAATCAAAGGGTAGTGCTGATGTTTTTCAACGAATGATACCCTTGTAGATCTAAAAAAATACATTAATCAACATAATGGGACATATTAAAATAAAAATCTTGGAATGTGTATCCCACTATGGTATAAAACCAAGTTTTGTTTCCACTAGAGTTATTTGACTCCATTGATTCAGTTGGTTTTAAAATAGAATATATAGAGGGGAAGTAGGTAGTGTTATAGCCAGATAGAAAGGTATACCCTAATTTTTTGGATTCTATTCATCATATTCCAAGGTTTAAGAATATTATATTCCTGATTATCAAGGTCATCACAAGATTTAAGAAGTATAAGAATGAATATACATCTTGATGTGATCCCATGATGGGATATTTAGAAGAAAATGATGTGGAAATATCATATTACTTGTATATATCAATAAGGTACCAACATTCATCAAGTATAAGAATATAAAATATTATACAATTTTTAATTAGTAAGATTTATTGTTTCATTTAATTTACCAATTCAGTTCCACACTAATGATTATTAATGTTGTTGGTGATTCCAATTGATTTTTTTTAAAAAATGAGAGGGCCATAGACTTTATCACCTGATGGAAGGGATATACCTACTCCTTAAATATGGATCATTATTTGGGGAAACTATTTTAGGTGTATATAAAAAATATTTTAAACCAACTATAGATGTAGTATATTCTTGTGAAGCACCATAGTGGTTTTTAGAGTTTACATAATTCATTCAATGCCTTAAATATTCTAAACCATGGTCTTAGTCCACGTTTTGGACAACACCATTCACACAAGAAAATATTCCCTTTTAAGGAAAAGATTTTAATTTTCACCATGAAACTACCAAAAATTAAAAAACAACATATAGACATCAACATTAGAATACGGGGCATCCCTTGGATCAATAACATCAATAATAATGACCTCTTTTGGATGTGAGTTAGGATCTACCAGACACAATATTTGAGAACTGGATGAATACAAAGAATTAATTGAAATGAATGTAGGTTATATATTATATTTTTAATGATTTGAAGAAAACCATTTAAATAATACAATGGTCAAGATTCCCAAAGATGTCAATCAAAAATACTATCCCAACTATTACCCATTCCATCAAACACTGGGGAACAATATCGAAGGGAAATATTTATCCAAGGATAATCACAATAAGAATATTTATTTTCAGATGATTAATCATAGAAAAAAATCAATATAGGAGACCCATATTTATTTCACCCCACTATAAGTGGAAAGGGAATATTAAGAAACCATAAGAAGAGGGGAACAAAAAATTGATGATGGGATGACCAGGAAATTAGTTAACCAGGAGAACACAATATATTGGGAATAATTAAACCATATAGTTGTGACCCCATATCCCATTGAAATATAGACATGAAATTTTAATTATCAAAAACATTTAAGATATGATATGATAATATCTGATGTATATTACATTAGAGGAGTATTTATAGGAAATAAATAATAATTTTTAAAATATCTATAACTTCTAACATATATCCATGGGAGGAAAAGAACAGTCCCATAAAATGATATAACTAGAACCATCATACAAAATAAAAAAGTAGACAACACACAATCAGGCAAACTCTTTATTAGAAGAGGAATCCCAATACAAATACATCGACACCATTCAAATGATTATCCCTTTTTAGTATAGATTTGGAAATCTATGAACTAGATTCCTCATATATAATATTAGAGGGTATCACTGGAACTATGAAGTTCATTGAAAATGATTTAAACATAAACACTAGCATCTAGGCTCTATTTATTCTAGTGAATTATATTTTTTAAAATCCTAATGACATGCATTATAATAATCCAATAAAGTAAATCAATCTAATCCCAAATCATCCTAGGATTTATCAAATACAATAATATAAAAGGTCCTACGTAAAAATATAAATTTTATTAAAACAAATCAGATAAGAGTAAGGTTATCATAACCACACCATTGAAAAATAAAAATGGATCCCTACATTGATTAAGGAATTGTGAAATAATATTGTATTTGGGAATTATTTTCCTCACATAAGTTATATTCCCATAATTCCAACGTTTTATTTCAAATAATGAAAAATAAATTAAATTTAAGTATTACATACTATATTTGAATCAATAATAAAACTCATTATTCATTCATAGTGGATCATTTAAATGAAAGTATATGTAACTAAATTTTACAAACAAAGGATGATTAGATACCATGGATGAGTACATCACATAAAAGTGAACAAATTAAATGTGGAATATTAAAAAAGTATATCTTTACCACTAGGAAATCCCATTGATCAGGTTCACTATTTATAATTAGAATTTTAAGAACAATCCCAATAATGAAAAACATTATAAAATGATATATAATGTTGAAATATAACATGAATTTCATAGAAATTAGAATTTTTATTAGAAAAAATACAGTGGAATGAATTTATAGGATGTAATGGGGATAATATAACATTAATATATCTGTTATAATGAGAAATAAGTCATTGGGTATAATATTGGAATACACGTAACAAATTTAGAATTTATAATATATATATATAAGGATTTTATAGATTTTAGAATATAAATTTCGATTATAAATAAATAATAAGAAAAAAAATATTTTTAATAGATTTAATTAATAATAATTTATTTTAAAAAATGAAATTTATTTTCTGGATTGATTTTTATAAAATAAATATTTTTAACAGAAAAAATTACTTTTTAAGAGTGAAATTAAGAACATGTAATTATTAAATTGAAGACAATATTTATAAAATAAAATAATAACATCTATGAAATAAATAAACAACTATATGAAATCTTTTTTATTAATTCATGTCTAAACAAAAATTACTTGTTTGAAATATTATTTTATATATATTATGTATTTTTGTAAAGCTAAATTCAAATAATTTTAAATTTTAAATTATATTTTTTATACATATTAAAAATTAATAATCAATCATAAAATAACTATAAATTTGTTAGAAATGAAGGTAAAATCATATAATGGTAAAAAGATATATTTTTGATGGGATTTTTTTATATATAATATATTTATATCTTAGTAAATTAAACTAATAAATTATAAATATCTTCTTAAATTATAATTATTGAAAACATAATATGTTCACATCCATTTTATTTTTATCCAATATAGTGAAAAATTTATTTTATGCTTAAAAAGGATGTTCTTAAAAAATTGGGTTTTATTCATTATGAATGTTTATATTAAAATTACGATTTATAAATTATATAAATTGAATAATAGAAAATATATTTCATTTTTTAAATCATAATGTCTATTATTTTATAGGTTAATATTTTTTATTATAAAAAAAATAATTTGTTGACATAACATTCAAAAACATAAAAAATATAAAAGTGTTGTTTTTTAAGAATTATTTTAAAGAAATGTGTAAATTTTTTATAAATAAATAAGTTTATTTATATTAAATTTGAACTATAATATAATTTCTACAGATATAAAAAATATTACAAACATTCAAATTATGAATTGATAATAAATGAGAATATGGATAGTTAATATTTAATCATTCATTTTTCTATAAGATTAATTTTTTAATATATAATTTGTTTTTTTGGAAGAAAAATTTTAAATATATAAAAATTTTATCATATTAAATGGATTCCAAATCATTCACATGGATTCAATTTTTTTTCATATGGTAACATTTTATTTTTATTGAATATAATTACCATTGTTAATAACTAAATAAGGAAAAATCAGTTACATGATGTTAATTGAATATTTATAAAGTATAATTATATAATTTACTTCTATAAGAAAATATTTAATGTTAAATTAAATTATAAATTTCTAAAAAACATTTATTTAACTATCGAACAAAACTATCATGTGATCTTATCTTTAATACCCACCTGACTTATGTTTCCAAATATATTTCCCTCATTTTAACCTATAAAAGGATCTTTCTTCTACAAACTGAAAGGGATAACTATCCATTGAATCCAACATCATTACCTACAAATATTTAATATTCTACGGTATCATTAAATTTTCTTTAAACAATATTAATAATAAGGTTTTTCAAATCACCCATTTTTATGTTTCCTTATATGAGAAGATTCACATTCTCCACATTAGTATTCTCCAATCCTTATACATTTCCTCTATATTTTTCTCATTCAAAACATCTAAAAAATAGTTCATAAAAACATATAATATAAATAATATCATTATTATAGTTTTATATTAATATTATAATAAATTAATAAATTTTATAACATTAATCACCAATAAAGTATAATAGGTTCTTGTTTGGTTTAACATAACTACATACATGATAGATTGTATAAATATCAATCATGGATGAGTTTGGAAAATTCATTAATAAAAAAATTTAATTTTAAGAAATAAATAAATAATTATTATGTTTCAAAAATGTAGTATTAATATTTAAAATCATCATTAATAAAAAAAATATTTTATTCATCTAAATATATCAAAACATGTTTGTTAAATAATTCATCTCTATGAATAGATCCTAAAATAGAGAATAAATTAACCCAAAATATCCTAATAAATTGTGGATATTATATTCTTGTTCCCTTAATGATTTATATAGGATAATATAATTTTCATGGAATGATAAAAAAATTATACAAAATTCAGTAAATAGTTACAAACATTGACAACAAGTGATAAATATTAAATAAAAATAAGAAGTAACCATGTAAAAAATGAATTTAAATGATAAATATAAATTATTAAAAATTTATTAAAGATATTAATTGGATGGTAATGAGTCTATTATTAACATATATGAGGTTAGGTCACATGAAACTAAGAAAGAATCAATGATAAGGGTTCTTTATGTCAATATCAATTCAGTGTGACTTGTTTTTTATTTTATACAATGTTTTTTAAATGGTGTACATAATTATATATTTAATTATTATATCATAATTAAAGGTTCATTAATTATATTAAAAATTAATTTTCATTATCAAATATTTTTATTATTTTTATTCATTTAACACTAAATACAGAAATATTTTTAGCAACTCAACTCCCTTCCTTGGAGTTATATTATATATTCTTAGTTAATATTATTCTATTATTAGTTAATTATACATAAAATATATTTATATATATTAGTTCCTTATTATTTTAATAGAATTAAAATATGAAATTAAATTCAGTTTCATTGACTAATTTCTTTCATCATAATAAAAAAAATTTATTTACAAAAATTTCCTCCCTTCCAAATGTAATTTTTCTTCCATATCTATATTTATCTTACAGAAAATATTTTCATTTTTTATTTGAAATAAATCATCATTTTATTTTTTTGACATTCGATTTATCTATTGAGATATTGAAATTTTTCAACTCTTTCAATGATTTTTATTTTTATTAATACTACATAAACCATAAAAATATATTTCTTATCATGTTTTCTCATTTTTCTTATACTACAGATTAATTTAAAAATACTACTTATTTTCAATGTTTCATTACGAGATATTATTTTGATTTAATATTTTTAAAAATTAACCATTTATGAAATTTTTTATTGAAATTATCTTAGAACAATGAGTTTTTATTAAAATAGTAATTTTTTTATTAATTATTTTATAACTTCAATTATTTATCCATATCTACATCCAAATGTTCTATCACATATAGGTTAATGATCATAAAAATAATTTATATTCATTAATGATAGACTTATTTTTTATGATTGAATTTCATTTTATATCCATCATGAACATGATGTTATTTTATATGATACCATTTCCATATCTTATAAATCCAATATTATTTGTAGTATTTTTTAAAATATATAATGTATGACTGATTTCATTTGGAATATTAGTATGGTTTGTTATTATATTACAAGTGTAGACATAAATATACATCCAATGAATTGGTTAAATATTTATATCCCTTTACATAATAAATAGATATCATTTATGATAATCAATCCCCTATAAGATGTGAGTTTTGATACTCAGTCCATAATGCGATGTTAGATTTCATTATTGATCTATCTTGTTATCAGTTTTAGGATAATATTCCTAATTAACTATATTATTATTCATGATATTATTATTAATTTTACATTTAGTTATGGGATACAATATTATGATTCTTTATTAAATATGGTATAGGATTCAGTTCTGTTATATATGGTATACTATAATATGGTTACATATGTTTATTCATATATCTCATATTTCAGATATGCCTCATGTATTTTTTATGTTACATGGTGTATTATTATTGTCTAATTTTCATTATTCTTACACTATTTTATATATTTGATCATTTTATGTTACATTTCATTCAATCATTCTTAATAGAAAACTCTTATTCTTCAATGGTCGTATTATTAATATATTTCTCCTATGATCATGCTTCTCACATTCTTATGGTCTAACGCATTATAAGTTTTTTTCCCTTAATGAGAATTTGTGGAAACTCTATTGTTAATTAACCCTTACCTATGAAAATATATGAAAGTGTTTATATAATATTATATTATTTTTATATATATTTTTGTGATATGTTAAAGGAATATTGATTAATCATTTATTTATATAATAGTCCTCCACTAACAGTAATCCTTTTGGTAGAGTAATTGCGCAATTATTTTTCACATATAATTTTTATTTTATGGAAAATATTTAAAATATATATATTTCATGCATGGGTTGTATTAAATTTTATCAAGTCCAATATATAATGTATGTGATGTAGCACAAAATCTAGGAGCATGGTTCTAGAGTGTCATGGTTTGTCTCAATATGTTGGTTAGTATTTTATATAATTAGGTCAAGAAATTATTATATAAATCTATATAAAGCATCCTAGTTCGATCCAACATTATCAAAAGGTAATGTAAATATGTCTTAGATTAAAAAATCACGAGTTTGATTATTTCTTCTTGGGATAATATATATATATATATATATATATATATATATATATATATATATTCTTAATACACATGATTAATCACTTCTCATTTTTTCTAATGGATAGAACACACAATAAATGATTTAACCATTACTCCGATGCCTAATTTTTATATTTTTCTATTGAGATACCATATTGTTCAGGAAATAGTGTTATAAATATTAATTTAATTCTAATCATGTTATCTCAGGTTATTATTGACAACAAAGACCACACAAAACTTTTTAACATAAAAATTAAGAAAAATAGAGTTTTGGTGAAACTCATGTGATAATTATAATAGATGAAAGATGATCTAACTACCTAGGAGTCTAAAATTAGGAATTTTTTCCCTTGTAAATGTTTCAATAAATATCGATGTATTTTTCATTGAGCTTATGAATTTTTATGAAATTCAAAAGTCCATTTAACATAATGGCTAGAATAATGGCCCCATTTAATGAACCACCCAAATAACAAGGCTTTAATTGAATGAAATTTTGGAAATGTTGACATTGATTCCCCAATCCAGTGTGCTAATTTAGATTATGGATATCATTAACCTCCCTAAATAATAGAAAAAGTGAATGGTTATGAAATTTTAATAATATAAGTGGGACATAAAAATGATGATTTAAAGGTAAAATTATCATCAAATCACAAAGATAAAATGTATAATATTTTTTTTCTTATATCTACTCATTTCTAAGTAGATTTTTTACATAAAGGATCAATAATCTACCTAATCAATGATATTATTCCTGAAATATTCTTTTGAAATTATTATTATATCCTGGTCTATAAAATCTCCCTAATTATTTTTTTGGGGAAATATGATTCTAGGAAGCCACATTATACTCCCATTAAATAAATGTGATGTGTTATCAGTAATGGAGTGGAATTATTTTCAAAGGTTTTATTCTAATTTTTAGGATATAGAAGTCATTTTTTATCCAAAACAACCCACAATAATCTTTTAGTAAAAGGATGACTATAGTACCTCTATTAAAAATTACCTCAATTATATGAATCTTAATACCCAATTGTGAGTATAGTTAATACCAAAATTTTAGGGAGAAAGTAAATATTGAGGATATAAATATTATGAGGGAAAATATGAGTTTCTATGTGTTAGATATGTTAGTGAAATTAATATCTCATTTTAAAATACATGTTGATCATTTGCAATCGTATAGTTATCCAATACTATTTTTAGTACTAAGTGATAATTTTTTTAGGATGTTATGTATTTATTTGAGAACATAATTTATCACCCTAGGATTTATGATTGATTTTAATTCCATAAACTGTGTGTCTATTATTATAATTTATTTTTTCTCAATTTATATAATACAATTGAAATTGATTAGAAGAAAATTCATACAATGTGTGGATCAAAAGAACGAAAAATTATTCATTACTTACTAAAAATTATAATAAAAATAAATCAAAAAAGAATAACATACCATGGAGTATTATATACCATGTGATTAAATCACTTTAATGTGCATAAATTAAAAATCTATAATAAAAAAATAATAAAAACATCATTATAACATCAATATCACATAGATCAACTTAAAAATTGAGAATAAACATTTTTAGAACAAGTCCCTAAATAAAAAAACATCATGAATAGAGAATGATGTTTAATATATAAAATATAAAACAATATTAATGAAATTATTTCATAAGATAGTATGGAATGGAATGAATTTATAAGATGTAATGAGGGTAATAAAACTGTTAGAAGTAGATATAATGTTGTATATATCTATTAGGCATAATACATGTAATATTATTACAAATTTTGAATAAAATGTATATAATTTAATTTTATTTAGATGTAATAAATATAATTTTTAACTATAAATAATTATACTTATATAAATTAAACTTATTTCTAATTGAATTATTAGATACTGAAAAACCTTTGAAAACATGATTTTTTATAGATTTTTTTATATAATATGTATTTTTATTGTAATTATTACTTTATTGAATTATTTCCAAAATATATAGTAATAAAAATCAAGTACAATACAATAAAACAATATAATTACATCAATGAAAAAAAAATAATTATATTTATGAAATTATATTTTAATAATTCATGTATAATGAAATTTGATTTTTTTAAAAAAAATTATTATATATAATTTTTTTATTTATAATATAAATTTATGAAATAGAGTAAAAACTAAATTTTTTCATTTATATTTATATATAATTAATATTAATTCATAAAATTATATTCCATTTATTAAACATAAAGATCAAATAGTTTATTTATAAAAAGTGATATTTGTCAAATAATTTTTTTTCATGGGGTAATTTATTTTTATTAATAATAAATTAAATTTATTGTTACTAAGGAATGATTTAAATGAAATTTATTGATAATATAATGATTAATCACTCTTATAAATTTTACCAATAATCATGGTTTAGTAATCCAATCATTTTATGCACAATATACATCTTTATTTAAATTAATTTTTATCCAATATGTGGTTTTATATTAAATGTAATTATTATCAATATAATGAATTGAATCAAATATAATATGACTAATATTTTGAATACAATTTCTAAATAATTCATTAATTTCAATTTCTTGAAAGAATATTATGTTACTAATGTAACTATTGGTTACCATGTTTCTAGTAAAATTGTTATTTTCATAGAATTGGTAAATTTTCTGTGTAAATTTAATATAAATAAATTAAAAATATCTCAATTCAATTATCAATATAATATAATTTTTATCTATTTTAATATACATATATATATATATATATATATATATATAAACACCCATTAAAATTATTATTTTATATGAAATAATAATAAGAACACTTGATGTTTCCATATTAAATTTTCTACATAAATAGTTTTTTTTCTAATCTGTATTTTTGTAACATCCGAGGTAAATAAATAATATAAAATTATTATATTTATTAATATTTTTAAATTAATTAATAATTTTACTTTCAAGTGGATTCTATGTTTGATGGTGTACCCGATACACCATAACGGGTTTCCTTGAAATTTTACGTTGCACACAACATTGAGTTATACAAAAAATAACAATATAATATTATTTTAAATAGTAGTTAAATCCTAGATATTGTATTGGTGGGAATGAACATAAAAAACTAAAATATTATTATTCATGTTTGTTAAATGTTTTTAAATTCATCCAATAAAAGTTATAGGCTTAAAATGTGAATGAATCTAATTTTAAGCATAAATACTCTAATATTCTTTAAAAGGTTGATTTAATGCCTTTTAATGGAGAACACTCTTTAAATCTAGTTTTGTCACTTTTATATGTTTTATTTGAAAAAATAAAATTCTTCATTAGAATCGGGACACCAAAATTTAATTTGGGTAAATTTTTGGTATTTTTCTGATAATTTTTTTTGAATGAATAGTAAAAAATACTGTATTTTTAATTCAAAACTTCCTTTTAATCTAACTTATTTATATGGTTAAATTATCTTTTTAAATGGTTTTATAATTTAATTAGATTATATTTTAATTATTTAATCTAATGTTGGTCATTGAAAGAAATTTCACTTTGAAATTGTGCATAAACAAGTGACAATATTTTTATAGTTAATATTTCTTAAGAACATGCTTTTTGTTTTGAAAACATGAATTAATTTTAAATTAATTAATACAAATTCTATGTTTTTAATTTTTTAAAATAAAAATAATTTTTTAATTCAAAATGTCCAATATAGCTTAGGCTGAATATTTGGTATTTTTCTGAAAAATATCAATTTTTTATGAATAGTGAAACCACTAAGTAGTAGTTAAAAACTAAAATTTTCATTTAAATGAAAGTTTAGTGCTTCTGTGAATTGAATTTAAAAAATCCGACATACATGGTTATTATTAGTAAGTTAAATTTGGTTCAATAAGATGATTTTTTTGGGGAATAATAACTTTTGACTTTTATTTACCACAGTTAAAGGTAAATAGGGTAATTCAAGGTAAAAAGAATATAATAATAATAAAAAATACCTTAAAACTTATTCTAACCTTATTTTAGGAGTCATTGCCAACTATGGTCATCCTTGGGTATATTTCAGGACCCCATGGAGCCACTTAAGAGTGATAATGACACTTTATTTTATTTAACTTAATGTAACGGAAAAAATGACATAAAAAAATATATTTTAGTAAATCAATTTTTACATGGAGTAATATATAATATCGTATAAACTATATATATTATTTTGAAAAATAAAAATATTTCATACATCATGGTATTTTTTTTTATAATTTAAATACATAAAATAAATTTATTTATTTATAACACAATAATGATTCAGTGTTTACCTCATTAATAAATGTCTTAAATAAATAATATTATAAAGATTAAAATAATATATAAAATCTGTCCAATTATTGTTTGGTAATTTTAATTATACCATGAGTCATATTATATTTGACCTTAATGAGTTTTTTACCTTTAGAAACCAAAAATCATTATATAATAAAATAATATTTTCACACTTTCTTAAAGTGCCCCTTCTTACCCTTATAAAAAGCCATCAATTCTAACCCTTTCCTCACACCTCTCAAGCCCATTGGCTCGTCCAAACCCTACCCAAAAAATCTCTTAATATCCCTATATTCCACCTATAATCCTTACCTGAGGTATAAGTAACTTCAAGAAGTCCTTTTGGTTCAAAATAAAGGGAGTTACCTGAATTAAAGGCAACCGTTTCTCTTAAATTATTTTCTTTTATTTTAATTCTCCAACCCCTAAAATCTTTTTATTTATTTCTTTAATAACAAAATCATTATCCTAAATATACTAGGATGTTGTTATGAGATGTATTAAAACTACACCTACACACACCTCCATCTAATGGGTAAAGAACACACCGTTTCTGTGGAAGACAAACTACTGCCTCACGAAACAATGATTATTCAAATATCTCTTACCGCCTCTCATGGTGGCCACTATGATTGAACTGTATTTATATATGATATATATATATATATATATATTATGTTTATTTTTTTAATTCTTCTGGATTTTTTTATTCATAGCATACCTTTATGGTTTCCATTATAGTAAACATTATAATTTCATTTGAGGAAGTACGGACTACCGCGCCCTCAAAGTAATATGACTCATTCATGCCATATGTGGGACGTATAAAGGATGAATTTAGTGAAATTACATATTATATTATACTGGAATTATAATATACCTATTTAACATTATGTTTTCATTTCATTAAATAATAAATAGAAATAAAAGTAGCGTTTATGTGTACGTACGACTTACCGTCACCATGAACGGTGCATTTAATTTCCTACCTCTATATGTTATGTAAGATTATAAATAAATATATATACTGGATATATATTATATATATGATATCTAAATCATGAATATAATTTTAGAGAAAATGGACACTTGACCACATGGAGAACTTGTAATTATAAGGTGTTCCTTTTTGACTCAAGTACCAAGTATAAAAAAGACCATTATTTACTTAAATGATTACATAATATTTATAACATGGTAAAAAGTTTTATAAAAGTAATAATAGAAATAAAAATTTTCTTAATCAAGTAGAAATTATCTTATGTTTATTCTTCAGGAAGAATAAGGAACAAACATGTCAATTCAGACACAAGGTAAGGGGTTTCTTATCTCACTTTTAATTCCGTGATATTTCCTTTGTCCACCACTTATTTATTACATATAGTGTATTGTGTACTAACATTTGATATATATTATCATTATTCAATTTATATTCATGGTATTCTATGACTCATTTTTTGGTTATTAACTTTTGTTCTTACGACTCGATTGATTACAACCTGGTAAGGGGTTTTCATCTCACTTTTTATTCTCGTGAGATTCTTGATATATTTTCCACTATCTCCTTTTGTGTAGTGTATGTACTACCCATGATCGTGTTATTTTTGTAATGTAATTTAATTTATGGGTAATTAAATATTTATTTTATGAACCATCTTTCTTGTGGTGTATGTTTCGTAAGTTACCAAATCGATAAGAGAAACCTTTCACCCTCCTCTTTTTAAAAGACTTTTTTGTTATGTATTTTAATTTACAAGTTCTTATGTGGGGATATGTTATTATATATCATTATTGCTATAAATTTTATGTCCAAGTGATGAGATACCCTTTTTTCTCTCATCAAATAATTTTCTAATTTTTAAAGTGACATCGTTAGGCTGTCAAATATCGATAAGAGAACTTCTTAACCAAATTTCAATTCTTTGAAGTTAAACTTATACTTGTGGATTATGTCATGCTTTGAATATGTGAAAATTACCTATGATTTTTTACACTGAATATCCAATCATATTGAGTGTATTTATATTTTTTACACATAATTATGTCATTATTTTATCCCTAATATAAGGGTACCATATTTATAAGTGATTTCATCTCAATTTACATTCCATTGAGACTTCATTGTTGTTATGCACCTATTCACTCTTATATGGTGTATATAATGTAATTTGGAATATTATATCATGAATCCTTTTATTCTCATCATATTATAATGTTTTTATTAAATTTTATTCACCAATTATTTGTTTTCAAGCATCTTTTATTTTGTTAAAAGCTCTTTAACTAAAATATAATTTTAAATATTTTAATGATTTATTCTTCTAAATATTTATCATTAATTTCCATGTTTTAAAATTTGTATTAAGGATTTATTTATATGTACATTAATGTTTTCAAATGTTAATATCTTTAAAAGTTTCAATGTGGTATGGGACACTTTGATTAAAAAATATCTTTATTAAATGTTTTTAATGGTTTTTGAAAATGGTTTGATAAAGAATTGATTATGTCAATATCATTAAATAATATATTGTGATATAAATAAGGAAATTTTATCTTTTATTTATGATTTTTATGTGTTATGACTACTTTATGGTTCTTTGGCATTGTTTACGTATACGGGTGGTTCCGTGATAAACCTAGGACGGGTGAGCCCGAGATAGCTCTCCAATGAATTGGGTAACATGGCGGAGGTAATCATTAATGTTTATTCTAAGATATTTAGAGAATATATTGTGATATGTATTCCAAATGTGACTCCCTATGTATCTGTGATAGCTACAATGTAAGTATGTTATGTATGCCATATGTTACCTTTATGATTTATGATTTCTGTGCGTTATTCATAAATCTTATGATTTCGTAAGGTATGTTATGATTGAAAATTAGGTTTTCATTTTTTTGTATTTATTGATAGGATAATGTTTTAATTCTTTATTTTATTTCCCTTACTGATATTTTTATGCTCATACCTAGTTTTTTAAATGTTTCCATAGTAATTTAAGATGAATAAGGGTCAAGGATGAGATCAAGGAAAAGTCATGCTGTCTAAAACATGGAACTAGACATGTTTATTTTTTATTTTATGAAAAAATGGATACTGAGTAGTAGTGTCTACATGTAATATTGAAGTTGATATGTAATAGTTATGGCCTAATTCTATAAAACTATAAACATGAAAATATTCTCAATGTGAATTGTTAACTTAACTCAAGATTATGTAATGTTTAAGGCCAAGTCCTTATAGTTTGTATCATAGGTCATTTTAGACAACTTTAGGGATTAAGTGTTTTTGTTAAACACATGGTTAGCCCCTATGTCTATTATTTTAGTAAAACCCTTGTTTTAAAACTTTTTAGATCAAGTAATGTCTATTACAATTCAAGGAGGAGGATCTCAGAAAACATTCTTATCTCTTCCTTATGACATGCTTGCAATAATTATTGCAAAGTCATGTTCGGATGATTGTGAAACATTTTCTAGCATACAAATCACTTTCAAGAAGTTGTTTGAGATATAAAACACCTCCACTATACCTTGTTATCATCTTGGATCATGGGTTTTTTTTAAACAAATCATATTTTCACAATATTCTCATATTTTAATGAATGGTAAATATTATCAAGACATTTTTAAATATTTTACCTTATCAAAATATTTTGAAGCATATTATGATTTTAAAAAAGGTGATGAAGAAGGAGACACTTGAGCAACCTATTTATATTTTATTTTATAATATTTTCTCTCAACACATACTTATGGTATTTTAAAATGACCATTAATTGAAAATTTTAACACAAATTCAGTCCAACTATTTTATAAAAATAATGTTTTGTTAGATGTTTTGAAATTATATGTCATACATGATTATTTTCCAAAACTATTTTTCTACAAACACCCATATGACCCATGTTGTACAATGTGTATTTTTATGAAGAAAGAAAATGATTTTGAAGTATCTCTAAATCATTTTTGAAATACATGGACCTTCTACCTACGTGAACATGGTGGCAATGAATCCATGTGGACACCATAATCAAGGTATGTTGTTCTTTCTTTTGTAATAATTCTATTTTATCAAATTATGTGAAATAAAAAAAATTAAGATATATAAGATGTTATGGTATTAATGATTTAGGATGAAAATTATAGTTATAAGACAAAATTTGATGTTAAAACATGTTTTGGTTATTTTTTATTTTTATAAAAAGGACAACTCATAGGATAGGTGACAACATGTCATGTCCGGAAAGTCCACAGGAATCAAACCCACAACCAAAGGAAGATAAGGTAACATCACCTACCACTAGCCTACATGAATTCCCTAGTTTGTATGAGTTATTATTTTAGTAAAACGATTTTATGGCTCATGAATATATTTATTTTGGGAACTTATGTTTTATCAAATGGATATCCTTTGTATATGAAAATTATTTGGTGACTAAGTGATAAAGGTTATTTTGGAAGTCGTTCTCTCTTTTGAGTAAACCCTATATGTCTAAGGAAAATAAAATAATATGGGATTTCATTTGTGGAATAGTGGTTGAAATTTTATTTTGAAAGAATTTATGTTTTATATATATTTTGGTTATTTATGGAAATGATTAACTTATTATAGAGAATATGTGATTAGGTTCATTACACTTTAGTATGAGATAATAAGAGTAGTCGATGTTATTTGGAGATAAATGTTAAGATTTACTGTGGATGACTATGTGATTAAATTATTCTGAGTTTTGGGTTTCAATCATAGTTTGAATTATATTGAATAGTTTTAAGGACAGTTGTGTATTGAATGGTCTTTGTTGAACTTTGGGCATTGTTTTTTGAATTTTGTAGATTAAGAGTAATATTTATTTTTATAAAGGATTATCATTTTTGGGTATTACTTGATCTCGTACTAACCATTTTTGTTTTGGTTGATGTCTAAAGATAGGGGAAATATACAATTCATCTTTTGTGGATTATTTGATACTCTAGAAGTTGATTCTAGTACATTTAATGTGACTATGTCAGTTTGAATATTCATCGTTTGGAGAAAAGATGTTTTTTTGGTAGAAATTTAATAAAGTATGAAAGTCTACATGTTAAGAAAGTATGTTTCCTTATGTTTTTAGTAAGGTTCATAAATAAATTCTTCAATGAAAATTAACATAAAACAAAAATGTTTTCTCTTAACTTTTCCTATTGGGGAATCAAATACTATTTAACCCATCATAAGTTTGTGATTTTTTTGTGGTTAACTTTCTCCTAATCATGTTTTCTATCACTCTACATCAGAACATGATGGTTTGTTTTCTCCTCAATATCCATGTTTTTATGAAATCCTAGTATATGTTGTCTCGGGTAACCTTTGTATTTCTCTTCATTTATTTTAAAGTGATAGTTTTATTGACTCTTTTTCTGATGTGGGGCTTTAAATGAAGTGTCTGAGCCCAATTTTAAAATTACGAGGGCGTAATTCACAAAAAGGGGGAAGGATGTAACATCCCAGGTAAATAAAGAATATGAAATTTTCATATTTATTAATATTTGTATATTAATTAATAATTTTACTTTCAAGGAGATTTTATGTTCTATGGCGTACCCGATACAAAACAATGGGTTTCTTTAAAATCTTATGTTGCACTCAACATTGAGTTATACTAAAAAATAATAATATAATATTATTTTAAATGGTAGTTAATGCCTAGACGTTGTATTGAAAGGAATGAATAGAAATAACTACAATATGATTATACATGTTTTTTAAATTTTTTTACAATCATCCAATAAAAGTTAGAGGCATAAAATGTGAATGAATCTAATTTTAAGCATAAATTCTCTAATATTCTTTAAAAGGTAGATTTACCACATTTTAATGGAAAACACACATTAAATCTAGTATTGGTCACTTTTATATGTTTTATTTGAAAAAATTAAATTCTTATTTAGAATCAGAACATCAAAATTTAGTTTGAGAAAATTTTTGGTATTTTTTTTGATAAAATTAATTTTTTAAAGGATAGTGAAAAATACTTTATTTTTAATTCCAAATGGCCTTTTAATCTAACTTATTTGTATAGTTATATTATATTTTTAAATGGTTATAAAATTTAATTATATTATATTTTTACCATTTAATCCAATGTTGGTCACTAGTCAAAATTTTTCTTCGAAATTGGGCATAAAAAAGTGTCAATCATTTGATAGTTATTATTTCTTAAAAAACTCACTTATTGTTTTGACAATGAGAATTAATTTTAAATTAATTAATCCAACTTCTAGGTATTGAATTTGATAAAATAGACATCATTTTTTAATTTGGAATATCAAATATATCTTAGGCTGAATTTTTGGTAATTTTTGGAAAAACATCAATTTTTTATGAATAGTGAAACCACTAATTAGTAGTTAAAAACTGAATTTTTTCATTTAAATGAAATTTTACCGCTTCTGTAAATTGAATTTCGAAAATCTGACATACATGGTTGTTATTAGTAAGTAAAATGTGGTTCAATAATATAAAAATATTTTTTTATGAATAGTAACATTGGACTTTTATTTACTGCAGTTAAAGGTATATAGGGTAATTTAAGGTAAAAATAATATCATAATAATAAAAAATAACCTTAACACTTTTCTGAACCTTATTGGATGAGTCATGGTCGACCATAGGCATCCTTGGGTCTATTTTGGGACCCCATGGAGCCACTTAAGAGTGATAAAGAAACTTTATTTTAATTAATTTAAAGTAAAGGAAAAAATGACATAAACAAATATCTTTTGGTAAAAAAATTTACATGGGGTTATATAAGTTATATTTTGGACTATAAATATTCTTTGGAAATATAAAAATATTTCCTACATCATGATATTTTTTTTATAATATTTAGACATCATATAAATTAAATTATCTATGAAAGAATAATTATGCAGTGTTTACCTCATTAATAAATGATTTAAATAAATATGATTATAAAGATTAAAATAATATCCAAAACATGTCCAATTATTATTGGTTGATTTTATTTCTACCATGAGTCATCTTATCTTAGACCTTAATGAGTTTTGGACCTTTATAAACCAAAAATAATCATATAATAAAATAATATTTTCACACTTTTCTAAAGATCCCCTCCTCCTCCTCCTTATAAAAAGCCCTCACTTCTAACCCATTCCTCACACTTTTCAAGCCCCTTTTCTCATCCAAAACTTAACCAAAATATCTCTCAAGATACCTCTATTCCACCTAGAAGACTTAGATTAGGCATAAGGCACTTCAAGGAGTCCTTTTGGTTCAAACCAAGGGAGTTACTCGAATTATAGCTAACAATTTCTCTTAAATTATTTTCTTTTATTTTACTTCTCCAACACGTAATTTTTTTTTTATTAATTTCTTTTATAATAAAACCAGTATCTTAAATATACTATGATTTTTTTATGATAATTATTTTAACTACACTTACACCCACCTCCATCTAATTGGTAATGAACATTCTATTTCTGTGGATGAAGAACTACTGCCTCACAAAACGATGATTGTTCAAATATCTCCTACTGCCTCTCATGGTGGAAATTATGATCACACTATATTTATATATGATATATATATTATTTTTATGTTTTATTTATTATTATTAATTTTTTTTTCATTTATATAATACCTCTATGGTTTCCATTATGGTAAACACGATAATTTCATTTGAGGAAGTGCAGACTACCACCCCCTCAAAGTGATATGACCCGTTCATGCCATACGTGGGAAGTATAAAAAATGGAGTAAATGAAATTATATATTATATTATACTGGAATCATAATATACCTATGTATCATTATGTTTTCATTCCATTAAATATGAAATAGAAATGAAAGTATCGTTCATGCGTATGTACGACTTACCGTCTCCATGAACGGTGCATTTCATTTCTTACCTCTAAATGTTAAGTAATATTATAAATAAATATATATACTGTACATATATTATATATATGATATCTAAATCATTAATATCATTTTTTAGATAATGTAATCTTGAAAACATGGATAACTTGTAACTATAAGGTGTTCATTTTTGACTCAAGTACCAAATATCGACAAAATGACCATTATCAACTTAAATGATTAAATAATGTTCATAACATGGTAATAATTGATATAAAAGTAATAATAAAAATAAAAAGGTTCTTAATCATGAATAAATTAACTTATATTTATTATTTAGGAAGAACAAGGAACAAACAAGTCAAGCCAGACACGAGTTAAGGGGTTTCTTATCAAAATTTTAATTCCATGGGATTTCTTTTGTTCGCCACTTATTTATTGCATGTGGTGTATTGTGTACTTATATTTGATATATATTATCATGATTTTATTTATATTCATGGTATTATATGATTAATATTGTGTTTATTAACTTTTGGTTTTATGACTCGATTGATTACATCGTGGTAAGGGGTTTTCGTCTCACTTTTTATTCCCGGGAGATTCATGATATATTTGCCACTATCACGACCCATCCTCGGGGCCCGTATCATGACTACCCCAAGCCCGCCTCCCATAGGCCAGGGGCTGGCGACTAGCACCAAAGGTGTAAATCCCAGTAAAAGGGGAGGCATTTCCTTTAAATAAGAAAACAAACACCATAGAGTACAAAAGTTAAGGAAAACTCTAAGTAAACTGAGTACAAAAGTAAGAGCTGGAAAGTAAATGAGCCAAAATACAAACCCAATAGAAAGTAAAGTACAACCGAAAGAAAATACAGTAGTAGAAAAGTAAAGCAGCAACTCCGAGCAGTCCTCCAGAACTCCCACCTGAAGTGTGGGTACATATAGCCTCCACAGCTCCTCGGTCCGGCCGTCCGCTCCATGTAAGTCCCGCTAAGTGGTCCACCTCCAGGTACCGTCCAGCTCCACAAGCTTCCACCTCGATCAGTGCTGTCCGTCGTCTGTATCCAACACCACGTAGTGCGGGCATAGCTCCTATAGGGGTGAGTATACGATACTCAATAGGGACCCCGAGACCCCTGAAGGTCTCTCAGAATACACGAAGGATAAACCACAAAGGAAAGATATAATCACGAAGTATCAACAACACTACTTAGGTATATGCCCATACATATACCTAAGTCCTTAGTTACAGTTCGTCTCCAACTTCCAAGCACCAAGCAGTCCACAAAAGAAAGCACAACCCAGTCCACAAAGGATAGCTCAACTCAGTCCACATAGGAAAAACACAACCCAGTCCACAAAGGATAGCTCAACTCAGTACACACAGGAAAAACACAACCCAGTCCACAAAGTAAAGCAAGTCAACCATATCAATGATGTTGATTGTAAGTTAAGACTCAGCTCACACAGGTATACTTATTCATAAGACGATAGAGGTGATCAGATGTAGCCACTGATTCATCTAAGCTGTCGGACCCACATAGGATACAAAACTAGCTAAGCTGTCGGATCCACAAAGGATACAAGACCTGCTACTCTGCCGGACCCACATAGGATACAAGTACAGAGTCAAATACTGCCGAACCCACATAGGATACAAGAATAGTAGTCAAATACTACTGAACCCACGGAGGATCCAAGTATAGTAGTCATCACTGCCGAACCCACAGAGGATCCAAGTATAGTCGACAACACTACTGAACCCACAGAGGATCCTAGTACAGAAGTCATCGTCGTCGAACCCACAGAGGATCCCAGCACGGTAGACGTCGTCGTCGAACCCACAGAGGATCCCAGTATGGTAGACGTCGTCGTCGAACCCACAGAGGATCCTAGTACGATAGTCGTCCTTGTCGAACCCACTGAGGATCCTAGTACGGTATTCATCCTTGTCGAACCCACTGAGGATCCTAGTAAGGTAGTCATCCTCATCGAACCCACTGAGGATCCTTGTACGGAAGTCGTCTTCTTCTTCGCAGCCAGCTCTAGGGTTCCCGCACACAGCATGATCGATTCTGGGAGGGTCCGCTCCATGAGCCAAGGGTTCGATACATCAAATGTCATGATGTCCAAAGTTGATGTATCACAAAGTTCCGTCTCGTCAAAAGCAACTCAATGCGATAGACAGCGCGTCAATCGGATGCCCGGTCTGAGATTTATTGGCTTTTTTGTCTGAGGGGCCCGGTTGGTTTTTAAGTCAAAACCAACCTGACCATACTCCAAATGCGTCCAAACCCCAAGCGGAGTAAGCTAAAAGAACCTTCTCACTAAGAGGAATCCAACAAAGTTGACGACACGTCAATCGGACGTCCAGAGCTCAAGTTATAAGCATTTTCGCTCTGAGGGCCCTGTTGGTTTCGTGTTTGAACCAACTCCGCCATACAAAAATTTCTCCGAAAACCTTGAGTGTAATATACCAAAACGACCTTCTCAATCCAAGGATCCCAACCCAACTAACGGTGCGTCGATCGGAGGTCTGTAGCCCAAGTTATGGCCGTTTGAACGGAACTGTCCGAAAACAGGGGGTTTGGGCCCGGTCCGACCCGGCCCAATACCCCCTGGGTTAGCCCGAACTGGGTCTACCCGACCCGGGTCCGGGTCCGGTCCAGTTGGGCGTCACCCGGCCCGGCGCGGGGGTCTGGCCCGGCCCGACGCGGGCGGCCTGGCCCGTGTGGCCGGCGGCTCGGCTCTCGGTCGAGTGGGATGCAGGGGGGGGGGGGGTGCGCTGCCCCCCTAGATTGAAGAAACGGCTGACCATTAAGTCCGGCCTTAATTGAACCCACGAGACCAGATGGGTCCCGTATCTAGCTGGTGCCAGCGGCCGGCTCGGCCGACCTCTCCTCTGAACCACCGTAGCCATAGGCCGCTACTCCTACCCGTCTGGCACGACGCGATGACGCCGTGCCCCTCCGTTGCGTCCCGCCCCGGTCGTGGCCCTTCATGGTGCTCTGGCACGGTGCAACGGCACCGCGCCCCTCCTCCGCGGCCCGCTCTTGTCCGAGGCCTCCTTCGGCTTCACCGGCGCGGCGTGACGGCGCCACGCTCCTTCGCCGCGGCCCGCTCCGGCCACGGTTCTCTCGTTCCCGCGCGGTGCGACGGCACCGCGTCGCCTCCGTTTCAAGCCATGAAGATGATCAACAACAAAAGGGGAGGAGGATCGGCCATGTTTGTGTGGTCCGACCTCCTCCTGTTATTTTGATAACAATCGGACAATAATTTAACAACGAAGTTTGTTAAATAATACTTGAACGAAGAATTGAACGATGAATTAACCCCTACCTCTTGCTCGTCGCTCGATGGTGGAGTCACGGAAGGAAGACGATGAAGACCATCATTCGTCGCGTCCGCCACACGTCCCCAATTCCAAGCTTCGTCGATTCGTTGACGATGTTGCGGAGGATAGGTGTCTGGGGAAGGAAGGTCGAAGAAGAATCGTGTGGAAGATTGTCATTGGTGTTCTTCACATTCTTCATTGGAGAGGATATGATTTCCCCAAGTGTTGGGCGTTGCGATACTTTACCAGTGCTTCATTTCTTGGTGAAGCCATCCCAAAACCTTCTCCCAATGTCCCTATATATAGGAGAGGAGGAGAGGTATGTAACCATCGTGGAATTTATGACAGTTCATTTATTTGGAACCTTCCTAAATTCCAATGATGCGGTTACTTAATTTAAGAAGGGGGTCGGGCGAATTAAATTGCGTTGGCGCAATTTAGGAGGTGCGTTGGCACAACTTAAGAGGGGAGGACGCTAAGAATTTTCCTCCATATAGAATGCATCAAAACATATGACACGAATTAATTTTATGTTGACACATAAAATTAATTGACAACAATTAATTTCACGTCGACACATAAAATTAACTGTCAGCAATTAATTTCACGTCGACACATAAATTAACTGACAAAAATTAATTTTATGTCAACTCATAAAATTAATTAAGTGAAATTAATTTTACTTCGACATGTAAAATTAACTGACAGTAATTAATTTCATGTCAACACATAAAATTAACTGACAACAATTAATTTTATGTCAACTCATAAAATTAATTGAGTGCAATTAATTTTACGTCGAAACATAAAATTAATTGATGGGGGGGGGGGGGTGGGTTGAGAGGTTTCCTATCCATCTCCTTTAAATGGGAGGTTAGGGTGTAGCGGTTTCACCACAAACTACCAAGTGGAGCTTCTAACCACTTTTATCTGCACGACAAGTGTTTAACAAAATAAAATAAATTATTCACTTATTTTATTTTATTAACCCACGTAAAACCCCAAAAACTAACTTTCATACCTGATCATCTGCCATCGAGGTGAAGGTATTCTTAAGAGAAAACCCATGTTGTGAGTTCAATGGTTTCCTTAGAATTCAATTCCAAGCATTGGTTCAAAAGATAGAAAAATCCGCTCGTACGTTTACTGAATGTACCCGAAAAAAAGTTCGGAAAATTATTATCAATCACCCTCGACCTACTGCAGTCAAGGTTAGGCTCTGCCTAGAAGAAACATGCCCCAATGAACTCTACAGTACTCTCAGATTTTCAATTTGAGTTATCGTTTAGAAGTTATGAATTTTATAATAAAATAATTGTCACTTAATTATTTTATTTACGGACAAAAACTAACTTTCTCAAGTGGCCTCCGCCGGCCAAAGTTAGTATCTTTTTAAAGAAAGCATACCCTCACGAGTTCAGCGGTGGTCTCAGATTTTTAATCCGAGTTACCGTTTGTGATTTATAAGAATTTTAAAAATAAAATAACTTTATTTAATTATTTTATTTATGGTTATGCCATTTTCGGGTTTTCTTACAGGGGGCCTGCACCGACTAAACTTAAGTCACGCCTAGGTTAAAACCACCATCCTGAGCATAACGGTGCCCTCAGATTTCGGATCTGAGTAACCGTTTAAGAGTTATTCCACTTTTTCAGGAAAACTGCTTACGCGCGTTAATTTAAGCGTAACAAAACTTCAGAAAATTATTCCGGGCACACCGGGCCTCGGAATCAGGTGCTGTCAGAAATTGCGTACTCATAAAATTTCAAAGAATTTACGAAAGAAAAAAAAATTTCTTGAAATTTACGGGTCTTTACATTACTCCCACCTCAGGGCTTTATGTCCCCGTAAAGCTAAACACAAACTACGAAAACTAAAGGAGGTATCGAGAACACATCTGAGCCTCCTGCTCCCAAGTGCTCTCCTGTATGTTTCCATGCTGCCAGCGAATGTGCACCATGGGAATCAATCATCCACACAGGACCTGCTCCTGTCGATCCTCAATCTCCACTGGAACCTCCGTGAAAGTCTCCCCATCATCAATGTCCAGCTCCCCATGGTCAATGATGTGGGATGGGTCGTGGAAACATCCCCTCTGCTGATATATGTGGAAGACGTCGTGCACCCGATGCAAATGAGGTGGAAGGGCCAGGCGGTAAGCCACCTCGTCTACGTTCTACAAGAGCTGCTAAGATTTCTCCTTTGCCGAAAAGGGAAATCTGGTTTCATCCCCTGGATGAACCATGTTATTTTCCTAATACATTCAATCCTGACATGAACAGTACAACCCATGTCATGGATGACATCATAAGGCCTCGATTCTACTACCAAGAGATCCAACTGTTACTCTTGCCTCCAAGGGTTGAGTCACACTGTCGGCATCAGTGTGTGGTTACTGGGTCTCCTCCAGTAGGAATCTCACAAGTGAGGGTCAAGTCAACAGTCTTAACCGGAACCTCTTAGTATCAACCATACAAAAGGATAGGTTAATAAATGTCACAAGGAAAAGTTTCTTTTATTACTGCAGCTCAATGTACAAAGACACATGAAAACCACAAACAACAAAAACACGGAAACTAGAAGCACCAAGAACAAAGGTCTCCATGCATGGAACTATTCCCGCTCCTGTCCACCAGCTTCTGGAGCTCCATAGTTGTATGATCCAGCTGGCTGAAGCTGTTCTCTCCCACGTCCACCCATTCCCTGCGGTCGGGGTGGTCTTCCTGGTGGTGGTGGTGGTAGGGCCTAAAAGTGTCGCCCACCACCCGCAGCTCGGAAAGCTCCTCTGCCTCATTTGCCTATTCCCTGCGGACCGCCATAGTTGAAACTCTGCCTGGGAGGTCCCTCTACCACCCACTGCTCATCTTCATGGCGGGTCGGGCAGTCTCGAGCCATGTGACCCTGCCCGCCGCATGCATAGCACTGTCTACTCCTCGTGTGGCTGGCTCTGTTTCGTGTGCCCCGTACAACTGAACCTGTTTCTTGAGATTTCTCATCTGATGGTCTGGCCCGCTTGGTCCTCTGCGTCATCTGTTTATTGCCGACTGCAGTAGACTCCGCTGCGGGTCGTCCTGTGGAGGGTCTCACCGCTGGTGACTGCTCAGCGAGAAAACTCTCCACTAGAAGGGATCTCTCCAGCACCCCCTCCTGCGTCGGGATATTGAGGGAGATCATGGAAGCCCTGATCTCATGCCTCAGTCCCTGCTCGAAGGTCTGGGCCCTGAAGAACGGGTCCTGTACCATATCTGTGGAGTAGCCCGAGAGGTCGGTAAATCTCGCCGAGTACTGGGCTACTGTCATGCTACCCTGCCGTAGCTGTAGTAGCTCTTGAATGCGCACCACACGGAGGTTGGATGGAACGAACTCCAAGTGGAAGAGGCTCTCGAAGTCCGTCCATAGAAGAGATGCCTCGTTGTGCACCTAGAGCATCAGGATCCACCATCTACCTGCTGCCGCGTGCACGAGACTCGCCGCAAAGATCACCATGAGGTCAAATGATGTCCCTATTAATATGAAGACTCGAACAACATCCTCTAGACAATCCTCAAATGCCTGAGGGTCCGTATCCCCGCGGAACCTGGGCGGTCTCTAGCACTGAAACTCGTGCAGTGCACTAAGGCGACGTGAACTCTTAGCTGCTAGGGCTGGTGGCATCGGTGGCTCGGCGGGTAGAGGTACCGTCAGTGCCTCCGCTGTAATGGGCCCCTGCACCGAGGCCTCATCCCTCGGTGGGCTGCCATCTCGCACAAAGCTCGGAACCCCAGCTGACTTCCGTCATGGGGCTATCCTGAAATGAAACAGGTGCTCCATGGTCAATACAGTATACCTGGTGAGCTGGCACAAAGTAATCACAAAGGAAACTTTTTTAAACACACATGCAATCAATGTTTTCATGTACTGAGTCGAAAATCAGGAGTCAGGGTCCTGGTGTATGGATACGTCGGCCGCCGCACCAACACTGGACTCCCTGGACTAATAACCACACTCATTATTCTAAACATTATTGCTTCACAGAGAAGAAATTATCAGTGTCCTGAGTTCTGTGGTAGAACCGAATCCTCTGATACCAATTTGTCACGACCCGTCCTCGGGGCCCATGTCGTGACTACCCCAAGCCCACCTCCCACAGGCCAGGGGATGGCGACTAGCACCAAAGGCTTAAATCCTAGTAAAAGGGGAGGCATTGCCTTTAAATAAGAAAACAAACACCATAGAGTACACAAGATGAAGCAAAATCTAAGTAAACTAAGTACAAAAGTAAGTGCTGGAAAGTAAATGGGCTAGAATACAAACCCAACAGAAAGTAAAGTACAACCGAAAGAAAATACAGCAGCAGAAAAGTAAAGCAGCAACTCCGAGCCGTCCTCTAGAACTCCCACATGAAGGGTGGGTACAAATAGCCTCCACAGCTTCTCAGTCCGACCGTATTCTCCATGTACATCCCACCAAGTGGTCCACCTCTGGGTACCGTCCAGCTCCACAAGCTTCCACCTCGATCAGTGCTATCCGTCGTCTGCATCCAACACCACGTAGTGCGGGCATAGCCTATGCAGGGGTGAGTATACGATACCCAGTAGGGACCCCGAGACCGCCAAAGGTCTCTCATAATACACAAAGGATAAACCACAAAGGAAAGATACAATCACGAAGTATCAACAACACTACTTAGGTATATGACCATACATATACATAAGTCCTTAGTAACAGTTCGTCTCTAACTTCTAAGAACCACGCAGTCCACAAAGGAAAGAACAACCCAGTCCACAAAGGATAGCTCAACTCAGTCCACACAGGAAAAACACAACCTAGTCCACAAAGGATAGCTCAACTCAGTCCACACAGGAAAAACACAACCCAGTCCACAAAGGAAAGCAAGTCAACCATATCAATGATGTTGATTGTAAGTTAAGACTCAGCTCACACAAGTATAATTATTCGTAAGATGATAGAGATGATCAGATGTATCCACTGATTCATCTAAGCTATCAGACCCACATAGGATACAAGACCAGCTAAGCTGTCATACCCACAAAGGATACAAGACCAGCTACGCTTCCGGACCCACGTAGGATACAAGTACAGAGTCAAATACTTCCAGACCCACGTAGGATACAAGAACATTAGTCAAGTACTGCTGAACCCACAGAGGATCCAAGTATAGTAGTCATCGTTGCCGAACCCACGGAGGATCCAAGTATAGTCGGCAACGCTGCTAAAACCACAGAGGATCCTAGTACAGAAGTCATCGTCGTCGAACCCACGGAGGATCCCAGCATGGTAGACGTCGTCGTCGAACCCATGGAGGATCCCAGTACGGTAGACGTCATCGTCGAACCCACAAAGGATCCTAGTATGGTAGTCATCCTCGTCGAACCCACTGAGGATCCTAGTACGGTAGTCGTCCTCGTCGAATCTAGTGAGGATCCTAGTACGGTAGTCGTCCTCATCGAACCCACTGAGGATCATTTTATGAAAGTCGTCATCTTCGTCGCAGCCAGCTCTAGGGTTCCCCCACACAGCATGCTCGATTCCAGGAGGGTCTGCTCCACGAGCCAAGGGGTCGATAAATAAACTGTCATGAAGTCCAAAGTTGATGTATCACAAAGTTCCGTCTCATCAAAAGTAACTCAAAGCGACAGACAACGCGTCAATCGGACACCCGATCTGAGATTTATTGGCTTTTTCATCCCAGGGGACCAGTTGGTTTTTAAGTCAAAACCAACCTGACCGTACTCCAACTTCATCCAAACCTTGAGCTGAGTAAGCCAAAAGAACCGTCTCACTAAGAGGAATCCAACAAAGTCGACGACACGTCAATCGGACGTCCGAAGCTCAGTTATAAGCGTTTTCGCTCCGAGGGCCCTGTTGGTTTCGTGTTCGAACCAACTCGGCCATACCCAATGTTATCCTAAAACCTTAAGTGTAATATACCAAAATGACCGTCTCGATCCAAGTATCCCAATGCAACTGACGATGTGTCGATCGGAGGTTCGTAACCCAAGTTATGGGCGTTTGAACGGAACTGTCTGAAAATAGGGGGTTTGGGCCCGGTCCGACCCGGCCCAATACCCCCTGGGTCGGCCCGAACCAGGTCTACCCGAACCAGGTCTAGTTCCGGCCCAGTTGGGTGTGGCCTGGCCTGGCGCGGGGGTCTGGCCCGGCGCGGGTGGCCCGGCCCCCGTGGCCGGCGGCTCGGCTCTCAGCCGAGCAGGATGCGGGGGGGGGGGGGGGGGGGGGGGCTTCCCCACTTGATTGAAGAAACGGCCGACCGTTAAGGCCGACCTTAATTGAACCCGCGGGACTAGAGGGTTCCTGCCTCAGCTGGTGCCAGCGGCTGGCTCGGCCGACCGCTCCTCTGAACCGCCGCGGCGCGACGGCACCGCGCCCCTCCGCCGCAGCCCACCCCAACCACGACCCTTCATGGTGCTCCGGCGTGGCGCGATGGCACCGCGCCCCTCCTCCGCAGCCCGCTCTTGGCTGCAGCCTCCTTCGGCTTCACCTGCGCAGCGCGACGACGCCACACTCCTTCACCGCGGCCCGCTCCAGCCGCAATTCTGTCGTTCCCGCGCGGCGCGACGACACCGCGTCGCCTCCGTTTCAAGCCACGAAGATGATCAACAACAAAAGGGGAGGAGGATCGGCCATGTTTGTGCATTCCGACCTCCTCCTGTTATTTTGATAATAATCGACCAATCATTTAACAACGATGTTTGTTAAATAATACTTGAACGAAGAATTAAACGAAGAATTAACCCCTACCTCTTGCTCGTCGCTCGATAGCGGAGTCGCGGAAGGAAGACGATGAAGACCATCATTCGTTGCATCCACCACACGTCCCCAATTCCGAGCTTCGTCGGTTCATTGACGATGTTGCAGAGGATAGGTGTCTGGGGAAGGAAGGTTGAAGAAGAATCGTGTGGAAGATCGTCGTTGGTGTTCTTCGCGTTCTTCATTGGAGAGGATATGATTTCCCCAAGTGTTGGGCATCGCGATACTTTACCAGCGCTTCGTCGCTTGGTGAAGCTGTCCCAAAACCTTCTCCCAAGCTCCCTATATATAGAAGATGGGGAGAGGTATGTATCCATCGTGTAATTTATGACGGTTAATTTATTTGGAACCTTCCTAAATTCCAACGATGTAATTACTTAATTTAAGAAGGGGGTCGGGCGAATTAAATTGCGTTGGCGCAATTTAAGAGGTGCGTTGGCACAACTTAAGAGGGGAGGACGCCAAGAAGTTTCCTCCACATAGCCTACATCAAAACATATGACACGAATTAATTTTATGTTGACACATAAAATTAATTGATAGCAATTAATTTCAGGTCGACACATAAAATTAACTGACAGTAATTAATTTTACGTCAACACATAAAATTAACTGAAAAAATTAGTTTTATGTCAAATCATAAAATTAATTGAGTGCAATTAATTTTACATCGACACGTAAAATTAACTGACAGCAATTAATTTCACTTCAACACATAAAATTAACTGACAATAATTAATTTTATGTCAACTCATAAAATTAATTGAGTGCAATTAATTTTACGTCGACACATAAAATTAATCGATAGAGGGGTTGAGAGGTTTCCTCTCCCTACCCATTAAATGGGAGGTTAGGGTGTGGCGGTTTCACCACTAACTACCAAGTGGAGCTTCTAACCACTTTTATCTGCAAGACAAGTGTTTAACAAAATAAAATAAATTATTCACTTATTTTATTTTATTAACCCACGTAAAACCCCAAAAAATAACTTTTATACCCAATCATCCGCCATCGAGGTGAAAGTCTTACTAAGCGAAAACCCACATTGCGAGTTCAATGGTGCCCTTGGATTTCAATTCCAAGCACCAGTTTAAAAGATAGAAAAATCCGCTCGTACGTTTACTGAACGTACCCAAAAAAAAGTTCGGAAAATTATTATCAATCACCCTCGACCCACTAAGGTCAAGGTTAGGCTCTGCCTAGGAGAAAAACGCCCCAAAGAACTCAAATGTACTCTCAGATTTTCAATTCAAGTTACCATTTAGAAGTTATGAATTTTACAATAAAATAATTGTTACTTAATTATTTTATTTACGGCCAAAAAATAACTTTCTCAAGTGGAATGCGCCAGCCAAAGTTAGTATCTTTTTAAAGAAAGCATACCCTCACAAGTTCAACGGTGGTCTCTGATTTTTAATCCGAGTTACCGTTTGTGATTTATAAGCATTTTAAAAATAAAATTACTTTATTTAATTATTTTATTTACGGTTATTCCATTTTTGAGTTTTCTCACAGGAGGCCTGCGCCGACTAAACTTAAGTCACACCTAAGGTAAAACCGCCATCCTGAGCATAACGGTGCCCTCAAATTTCTGATCCGAGTAACTGTTTAAGAGTTACTCCACTTTTTCATGAAAACTGCTTACCCGTGTTAATTTAAGCTTAAAAAAACTTCAGAAAATTATTCTAGGCACACCGGGCCTCGGAATCAGGTGCCGTCAGAAACTGCGTACTCGTAAAATTCCAAAGAATTTAAGAAAGAAAAAAAAACTTTCCTTGAAATTTACGGGTCTTTACAGCCACTATCTATTTTTTTGTAGTGCATATACTACCCATGATTTTATTCTTTTTGTAATATAATTTAATTTATGTGTAATCAAATCTTTATTATATGATCCTTATTTCATGTGGTGTATGTTTCATAAGTTACGAAATCGATAAGGTAACCATTCACCCTCCTTTTTTTAAAAGACTTATTTTTGTTACGTATTTTAATTTATATCTTCTTATGTTAAGATATGTTATTGTATGTCCTTATTTCTGAAAATTTTATGTCCAAGTTATGAGATACCTTTTATTCTCTCATTAAATCATTTTCTGAAATTTAAAGTGGCACCGTTAGTCTATCGAGTTTCAATAAGAGAACTTCTTAACCCAATTTCAATTCTTTGGGGTTAATCTTTTATTTGATGATTATGTCGTGATATGAATATGTGTGAATGACCTATGATTGTTTTACACTGAATATCCAATAATATTGAGTGTATTTATATTTTTTACACATAATTATGTCATTTTTTATCCTTAATCTAAGGACACCATATTAATAAAAGATTTTGTCTCAATTTACATTCCATTAAGACTTAATTGTTGTTATGCACTAGTTCACTATTATATGGTGTATATACTTTACTTTGTAATATTATATCATGAATCCTTTTATTCTAATGATATTATAATGTTTTTATTAAAAGTTATTCCTTAATTTATTGTTTTCAAGCATCTCACATTTTGTTAAAAGCACTTTAATTAAAATAAAATTTTAAATGTTATAATGATTTATTCTTCTAAATATTTATCATTAATTTATATGTTTTAAATATGGTTTTAAGGATTTAAATATATAGACATTAATGTTTTAAAATGTTAATTCCTTAAAAAATTTCAAAGTGCTATGGAACACTTTTATTAAAAAATCTCTTTATTAAATGTTTTAAATGGTTTTTGAAAATGGTTTGATAAAGAATTGATTATGTTAATATATTGAAATAATATATTGTGATAGAAATGTGGAAATGTTATCTTTCCTTTATGCTTGTTTTATGTGTTATGACTACATTACGGTTCTTCGGAATTGTTTATGTATATGGGTGGTTTTGTGATAAACATTGGGCAGGTGAGCCCGAGATGGATCTTTAATGCATTAGGTAACGTGATGAAGGTAAATGTTAATGTTTCTCCTAAGAGATTTAGGGAATATACTGTGATGGGTATTACAAATTTGACTCCCTACGTAGCTATTATAGCTACAATGTATGTATGTTATGTATTCCAGAAGTTACCTTTATGATTTATGATTTCTGTGTTTCATTCATAAATATTATGATTTCGTAAGGTATGTTATGATTGAAAAGTATGGTTTCATTGTTTTGTATTTATTGATGGGATAACATTTTCATTCTTTATCTTATATACCTACTGAGGTTTTTATGCTCATCCCATGTTTTTGAAATGTTTTCCACAGAAATTGAAGATGAATAACGGTCAAGGATGAGATCAAGGAAAAGTCATGTTGTCTATAACATGGAACTAGACATGTTTCATTTTTATTTTATGAAAAAATGGATACTTATTAGTAGTGTATTCATGTAATATTTAAGTTTATATGTAATAGTTATGGCCTAATTCTCTAAAACTTAAAACATGAAAAGACCCTCAATGTGAATTCTTGAATTAACTCAAGATTATGTAATGTTTAAGGTTGGTTCCTAATAAATTTAATATAAAATCTTGTTTTATCATATATAGAAATACAATAAACATAAATTGAGTCTAAATTTTAAATTGTAATATCTAGATTTTTTAAAATAGGTAATCAATTAATTTTATTAAAAAAATAATTAACATAGAAATAAATTAAACAATGTATAAGAGGTAAAAGGGGGTAACATGATGTGTCTCAAAATATTAATAATTAGAATGATATAAAAAGTATATATAAAAAATTTATATGGTTTGGGATTTAATAACACATGCCTAAAATACATTTCATTACCAATCTCACATATCTCCCTTGCGATTCTATCTTTACACCTCATGTAATATTTATTTATTGGCATGTTACCCAATTTCACATATAAATCGATCCATATTCCACCCACTCAGAATTTTTTTTATAATAAATATATATTCAATACCTATATATTTTTACTTTACTAATGTCTTATTTCACTTCTTTCAACATCTATTCATAATAAGGTGTTTGAAATCCTCCATTTACAATAGTACTTCCAAGAGTAGATTCGAGATCTAAACATGACTATTGTCCACTCACAATTTTTTATTCTCTATATTTTACCAACATCTTAGACTCTATATAGATTCATCCCCATAATAATATATAAATAATATAAATATACATCTATTGAAATGATATTAAAATAAAATAATATATTTTATAACTATAATAACCAATTAATTATAGCATGTTCTTCTTTGGTTATGTTTAACCACCCACATGAATGAATCAATAAATTTTTATTGTAGAAAACTATTAAACATAATTATAGATAAAATATGATTTTAATATGTGAATAATGTTTTTTTCATATAAAATGTTAATATTATTGTTTCAATTCATTATTAATATAATATAATTTTAATAAAAATTACTGAAACAAGTTGAGGATATATTTCATCTCTGTAAATATTATTTAAAACACCAATTAAATGAACATAAAATATAATAATTTAGGATAGATATCTTAATATAATACCATGACTATTTGTGAGATGATGAATTCCTAGAAATTGATTGATAAATTGAACCTTTATACATATAAAATCAATGAAATTGTTAGAATCAAATACAACCAAGGGTAAAAAATAGCTAATAATATGTAATTTTCATCTATTAAATCATTCTAACATATTAATATAAATTCTAAAAAATATTAATATGGTTATATTATTTTAAAAGTTGGTATTTTATTATTATACCAGATATTAAATTTCATCCATCATAGTGGGAATCATTGATAGGGGTTCTTTTTTCAATTTCTATTCCATAAGGGTTTTTTTCTATTCAGCCCCGTATTTTTTTTAAATTTTTTAAAAACCACCTTATCATGTAATCCAATAATAATTGATTCTTTGGTAATTATATTTAATTTTTTTTCATGGTCACTCTTTAATTAATATTTTTCTTACATTAATTATACTTCCATTAGGATTTTTTAAGTCTACTATATTATAATATATTATAATTTTTATTCATGAAAATAAATCATTATGGTTTGGTTTCAATATATACAAATATTTCTCAATATTTTATTTCCTTATTTTTTAAATTATAATTAACATTTTAAAAAAAATTAATTTTCCATTGATGGATTTCATTCTTCATAAATAAATAATATTTATAAGAATAATTTTCATCATTTATAATTGCTATTTGTACTCTATATAAATATTTTTCTAATAGAAACAAGTTTTCATTCTTATTTTGAAACATAAATTCATATTATCTTTTATAGATTTTATTTACCTATGTAACTCTTTTTAAAAGAGAAAAAATTTAACTCTATCATCAATGTGTATTTTCATTAAGACATTATAAAGGTATAATAAGTCATTTCAAATCACATTAATTATTTTATTATATAATGTCTTCGGTTTTTTCCATATAATATTTTAAATATATCTTGTAATATTTTTCAGTCCAAGCACTGAGATGCTTTTAGATTATGAATCCTGGTGATCCTAGAATTGATATTTGATCAATATTAAATATTTAATATCTCACATGAGATGTTTTTTGGAAAATGTGAATTAACTCCAAAAAATATCCTCAGATCGGAAATTTGAGAATACCATTGAGTCCAAAACATTGGATTTTCTTGAGTTCATAAATAATTTTTTTAGCATCAAACATTTTTTTAAAAATCATATTGGGTGAAAATAATAAAGTAATAAAATAATAAATTGAATTTAATTATTTATTATGTGATGACACAATGACATAATGAAACTCTATATAAACATGGTTATAACTAAATTTTTAGGTTTTTTACATAATCCAATAATTTGAGAGGAATTAGTAGAGGAGCCTGAAAGAGTATCATCGATAGATTATGAATTAGTATTAGGTAAGGTAATGGAGCTAGTGGATGATAACAACAAAAACTGCTCACACCATTCATCATCAATAATCAATCAAATATTGATGTAGGGAATTTGTTTTATAATGATTTATCCCATTTTTATATGTAACATTTAATGTGAAGCAATTATTCTAAAAAAATTGTTCTCAAATAAAATATATATTTCAATTGATATTATTTGTATATTTATTGGGCCAATTCATTCAACATTATAATGGAAATGGATTGAGGCCATCCCAAAAATTTCCATGGTTAATTCCTAATTTTTCTTCTTATTTCAATCCCTTATTTATGTGTTCATCATTCATATTCAGTTTTTTATTGTGGTTCGATGAATAATCAGCAGTAAAGATTTTTACACTTTTGTTTTAGTGAAATGGATTAACACTATGGATCTAGGTTCAGTATTTATGACAGTTAAAAATTCAGTGATAACAATGATGGATAATGACTTGATTAGAGAAATTCACAAGTGATTGGGAGTTACTGTGACAACAAAATAATATGGGATAGTTTTTTGACCATGTAGATGTCTAGAATCCATCGAATAGTGACAATAAAGCTCAATTGACCATGATCAACAATATCTAGGATATATTACAATGTAATATGATGGAAAACATGGTGTTAGTAGAAGATATTTGATGATCTATAGTTTATAGAAATTTATGCACTACATTGCATGTCAATGAAGAACACACATCATGTGTGGGGACCTAGCTGTGGTGATAGTGTTATCTCATGGTGTTAAATATCACATATTGTGTGACACGTGTCATGTTCCATATGTCCAGTCCATGGAATCTCATTTTGTATCTGAGAGGATACGTGGTCTTAGATATTTCTAGGTATATAGTCACAAATAGGGTACACAGGAACGACCCACTACTCGAACAATGTTAGTTACATGACAAGGCCTCGTTGTTTGGTCATAACCATATATTCATGTTCACATGAATAGGTACATGGTCATAGGCATGGGTAGGTTCCATATTCCAACTACATGATGTGTACCCTATTTACATGTCATGTAGTTTTTTGTAGGTGTAATTCCACCCGTGTTCCCCTAAATATGGAAATGATTAATTAGGGCGTGTTCACTAGATCCATTTATTGAGGGTATCGTATGACATTAATACTAATTATAGGATAGTTATCCCTTCTACTAGAATTTTTTTAGATATATTTCTATAAATCCCACCTGGCCTTGGGTGGAATCCTCTATCATCTTCTATATTAAGTGGGGTTATCAGAATTGGCATGAACAATAATACCCAGTCATTGTTCCACTATATAGTGAGGTAATATTGATTTGGGTTGTTGGTATACCCCATGGACCATGGATTGATCTCTATCTATGTTTTGATCTCTAAATACATCCATTAAGTATTTCCATATAGTGAAACCAAACGAGAACAACATCTCTTATGATCACCATTAGTACTATCAGACTCACATGGTTATTTTTTCAGGGAAAGTGTTTCTATAAACTCTCAAGTAGAGTGTTAGTCCTGAAATGTAGTTATGAACCTACATGAAGACATAGTTCTTACCATGCATATATCTAGAAGTTTTATAGTATATATATTATTATTATTTATATATCCCTATTATTATATGATTTATATCTTTATTTGTTATACCTATAATGTTTGGGGTGTCCTACTATTTATTGTTTTACTAACCACTACATGGGATCAGTGTGTACATGTCATGTCTTATGAATATGAATAAACTATTTTATGGGGTTATCAATGGACTTGGATAATATAGATCATTGATTGGGATTAATAGGTCATGGTTCATACTAGGAAACAAATTTGATTATAGTTCCATATTTTTGGAAATATGTACTTCTTTATAGTTTTTTTTGTGCTTTTATTTTTTTCCCTTATACATCCTAATATTAATAATCATTTTCCTATTATGGTATTTACATGAATTAATTCATTTATTATTATTATTATTTTATTTTATTAGTATTTAATAGGTTTATAAATGTGTGTGTGTGTCTGTGTATAGTTATCTTAGGATATGGCCTCCCAAGTGAGCTTTATGCCATCTCGGTGTTAGTCGCCATCCCCTACCTATTAGAGGTGGGTTTGGGGTAGTAATAGTTGGATTATCACCGGTAAACATGACCCCAATGAGTCAAATCTTTACATAGTGCTATAAGATTAGTTCAATATGAGGAATAATGTTGGAGTTTTTTGTAATTGTTATACTATTGTCGGATTTTTTAAATTTGTGTTATGTGTTTCTACTTTAATATTTTTTCCAATGAATATAGTATTTCTAAAATATATTACATATCAATAAACTAGGCCTTTGAATAGATACCTTATGACTCATTACATATAGACATTGGTTGTATATAAAAAAACATAAGTTCATACATCATGATGGAATTGGTTGTGATTATATGTCTACATTGAGTCATCTCCCCATATATACTCATTTACCATTGTATATATTACCTATTTAAAGATTAAATTACTACGAGTTTAAGCTACAATTCAGTAGTAAGAGTGTGATGATGATCCCCTTTGTGTTTAGGTTTAGATATAGGTACTTATTGATAAGATAGTTCCTTTACGTGGTTTTGTATCCATTCCTCCACCAATGAAGAAGTTGACGGTAAAAGTTATACTAATGGATCTGGTGCTCTTTCTGATCACAAATCATGAGATTTAGAGTCAAAGCCCCCTTATATTATAGTTTGACATGGTCCCACATGCAACTGAGGATTGGATCAAGGAATTTTTGTGATTGATTCATATTTTCAGGATACCTGTAGACCATATAGTGGCCCTATAAGTTATTCATCTTCATGAAATTGAAGGGTATTGGTAGAGTCATTTTGTTCTATCATATGATGATGATTCTTTTTGACATGGTTTTTATTTAAACAAAGTCATATTTTAATTATTTTATATTTACATAGTATTAATTTAATATGGTTTTTAGGGTGAAACCCAATCGAAGGCTAACAATGAGATTAGTGACCAAATTTCAAGACAAACCCATATTTTTTCAGCAGTGGGTTAACATTTCTATTTAATAAATTTTTATAATTTTTGTATTTTTTATATAGTATGAGAAACTAGGTAGAACGAAAATATTATTTGTTAAATTGAAGAGATGATGAAACTATTGGGATAATAGTGAACTAAAAGAGGAACAAAGACTAAGAAACAAAAGATCAAGAATAATACTCCGGAATTATAAAATTACAGGTTGAAAAGGATGAAATATTTACTAATTTTTATTGAATTATACATCATGAAATGATTGATAACCTCCATCTCCATGAGAGAGATCAAACAAAAGATATTATATCAGATTTCTCCACACCAAGATTTATCAACTATTAAGGAATTATATAATGAATTCAATTGGAATTAAACTGGGCATAAAATTCTAATGTTAATGACATCAAAGCATCAAAAAATGCATTCAAGATCAATCCCGCTGATTGATAATGATGTTTATAAATTTGAAACTTCGAGGTGCGAATAGTTAATATAAGAATCATAATTAATATCACCGATTGATTCAAATTTCATAAAAATGAAAGTGTGTGAATGAATATTAAAGATAAACTGGTACCATTTAAATTCCCTATATAAGAAATTTATCTTACAATCATATTGATTACCATTACTATAGTCATTCGATTACAAAGTAAGAAAATTGTAGAAGAAAAGAGAGGAAATATACCTCTCTAAAATTGTATTTCTCCTATATTCTTACTCCTCAAGTCTCTAGATGAACTCCAATGGTCTACGAGGAATCTTCTGGAAGTCTTCTATAGGTACTGTCAAATAGTGAATTGCTGAGCCCTGAATGATGATTGATCTAGTTCGACCTGTTGTTGCATGATTTAAGTGAATTATCAAATCTCATAAGTCACCCAATACTTCCACTGACATAAGTTGTCTTTCACTACATCTCCATATAAGTGATTTTTTTGTGTGTAAAACTCATCACCTGACCAGAATCCTTCTAACTAACTTTTTTGAAAGTTGTTTGGATGCATTGTGATGGGATTCCAGGTTTCAGAAGTATTGCAAATGGAAAATAGTTAAAACCATTAAAAACTGAATAAAAATATTTAATATCTATTTACTTATATAATTAATAATAATTATTACTAAATTAATGTTAAATAACTATTTAATACTTATTTGTGTTATTTTTTATTAATTAAAGAAATATTTTAATTAATTAAGTTATTTTGTTTTCTTGAAAAAAATTATTATTAATAATAAAATTTATTTAACTAACATTGTTAATTTTAACGTTTTAACGATTGTTAGTATTATTTTAAAAATAAAATTTATTATATTATTATATTATTTAATTAATTATTTAATAATAATATTATTAAAGTAATTAATTTCTAAATTATGTTTTTTATAACTAAAAAATTTAAATTATTAAACATAAAAGTTTAAATTAAACCACTAAATTAAATTAAATTTTACTAATTATTAATTACTATATTTTAATTATAGTTATCAGTTTTAATATTATTTTAGTTTTATTTATAATATTATATTTATTTAATTTTTTAATGTAGGTTTTGATTTTATTTTATTAATTTTTTTATCTATCTCCCCCCATTATCCTTCACCATGAATTAGGGGTTTCTGGTTCTTTGTGAATCTTGATGGGGTGGTGCCTCCCTATAGCTCCTTAGGCGTCAGTCACATGAGGAGGCACTAAATGAATCACAACCTCATCATGTTCATCATGACACCTTAGATCTATAGCAATGGCACCAACATCACCTCCTTCTTCCAAAGGCTCTGATATGAAGTTCTCAGAAATATGGTGGTCTATAGATAGTGGTAAAAGTCCTTTAGATTCTGGTGGAAATGGACCTCCTTAGTGGTGGTCATCATATATGGTGGTTTTAGGTTTGATTCCTAGATTAATGATGGCAGATTTGATGAATTATGTCATTCAGGGGCCTGATTTGTTTGGAAAGGGGTTCAATCACCTAGATTCTTCAAATTTGAATTGAAATTTTGATTTTTAGTGTTTGTGAAGTGGTTGAGATTCACTATAGTGGTAATTTTTTCTTTTAATTCAAATGATGAAATATTGGTTAGTGTTGTGGAAACTCGATTAGAAGATCTGGTGAGTCGAGCTTCTGTTCTTGTTGGAACATGGTGACAAGAAACGATGTGAAGGCATTGGTAGGAGTCAAATAATGGTGGATGCAGGGACATCATGGAGAGGATGTATGGTGGGGCTGACAGTGAGATAAATAACAGAAGTGATGGTGTCAGTAGGTTGAGATATGGTGATCGACGGTGGAAGAGGGTGATGGCGAGAAAAACAAAGGTAGAGGCCTTAGTAGGTAGTAGTGTTAATAATGTATAAAGAGTGGGTTTATGATGATGGTGCCAGTAATTGGGGTGAAGAGGTAATGGTTTTTCATAGAGTTAGTGAGGCAATGCAATAGTGAGACACTACAAGGGGAATTAGTGAGTCGAGTGGTGTCGGTAGCATGTTCCAAATTGTGAGTCAATGAATCACCATTACAATTATGATAGTGTGTTAGACTTAGAATCACAACGGTGTCTTTAAATTAATCTAAAAAATCCTAAAAAGAGAAGTTAAAAAATATTTATATTAGAACAAATAAAATTTTAAAACCCAATTCTTTTAATTTAATAAATATAATATAAAAAAACAACTATTTAATTAATTTAAAATAGAAAACACCATTAAAATCATAAACTAAATTATAATCTAATTATTGATTTTTTTTATAATTAATAAAATAAGAATTATAAATTGAATCATAACATTGAACTTTATAAAGATATAAATTAATCAATTATAAAAAATAGCTTATTAAGGTTAATTTATTTCAAGAAAACACAATAAAAATACTAAATGTTAAATTATGATTTTAGTAAATAAAAATGGATTGGTTAATTAAAAAATTAAAATTAACAATTTAAACTATACATAAGAAATAAAAAAAATAAAGAAATATTAATATAATAGTTTTAAAGGCCAAAAATAAAATATTAATTATAAAAATTGATTATATAAATAAAATTAATTATGAAAATAAAAAATTGAAATTAGCATCATAAAGTGAAAATTTAATTAATTAAATCAATAAAATCATAAATAAAATATTTGGAAAAAATCGTCAATTTGAAGGCCACATAAAATTACCCCACACTTAATAATTTATTTTACTTAATCAATACCATTCATTATTGCCTTTTCAAAATAAAGGAAATGTTTTTGTTAAGAAACATAGAATGAATCATGTACAATAGTTTTAAAGTAGAGGAAAAAAACTAAGTAAAAGGTTATTGAAATTTATTGTTCTAAATAAGTCATTCCCATAATCAAATACTCACTCGATGATCAAGAGAGCATAGAATCATCTATTTATGAGCATTCCTTACCTCATATATGAGATTTTTTAATGATTTAATTTTATTCAAAACAATGATCAAGGTCCAAGAGTTATAAAATCTTAATAGTTTGTGGAATTAAGAATGTAACAAAAGGCACATTGTACATTGACATTAACCTAGGTCCCAAAAATAAAAAAATAATTGATTTTTTTGAATTACCTTATTGAAAAACATAAATGATTATACAAAAATATAATATCCCTAACTTTATCTATTGTTCATTTTTACCCTCACCTTAATGAACTCATTTTTTTCAACTAGGAACATTATATTAATTATTCCCAGTAATGTTTCTTGTTCAAAGCAGTGTTCACAGCACTTATTCAAATAGATTTAGTTAAGAGAAACACACCTTGTTCCTAGATTCTCATAGAGTCATCATGGGTTCCCAAATACCACTTATAATCAAGTTTCAAAATATTTAGATGAATACCATTTATACTGGCCTACTAATTTGATTACATTTTTATAATTAAAAATTGGGTACCCTAGGATAATGTTCAAATTTCTGGTTCATAATGATATGATCTCATTTACATAAAAAAGTTTCATATATCGCTTTTAAATATTGTTCTTAAACAGAAAATTCATAAAATCACTATTCATATTCATTATGCAATTATTATTACTCACATTTTTTAGATAAAATGGGACTCTTAACTACTATAAAGAAATCATCCTTAGGCAGTAATTAATTTAAATACAGTGAAAAGCCTATGGAAACTCAATTTTTTTATGAATTCTGATAAAATTTAATGATTTTCAACAAAAAGTATAATGTGTTGAGGAATCTGATGGGATTAAATTAAGGAACATATTAGTTTGATTTATTTTGACACCCTTATCCACACATAAAAGACAACATTATCCCCATGGTTGAATTAAAATGTGGATAAAAAAATTTGACAAAAAATTATCACAAACATATTTCCAATTAAATCGCATAGATGACCTGTTTAAAGGGTCACAGTGTAGTTCAAATTGTGTGATTATACAGAAAATATTTTATAGAATCACACACATTCATTAACTATGATGATAGTGAATAAATTTTCAATTAAACTCAAAATTAGTATGTAATCATATTTAACATAGAGTGAATAGGGTGTAGAATGTTCAAAATTTGTTTCAATAATATTTTAAAATAAGAAAAACAAATTCATGATAAACAACCTTAATAATAATAAGAAGAAAACATCCAAAAAAAGAATCCATAAATGTGGGAATGTACCCCCAAACACATAATTTTATATAGAGTAATTTTTTAGAAGGCTAGAAAAATTTTTAGCAGAGAAAAAAGATAATCTAATGATAGAGTCACTATTGTGGTGTTTCAAGTGTAATAGTGATTAGTGTGAAATAGTGATTCATTAAAAATTATGAGTCATGGGTATCAAAATTTTCAACAAACACACATATGCAATATAATTTTTTTTTTCAGAAAAGAGACATATATAGTAGAATTTTGCAGCATTAGCAAAATTTATTTTTCTAAAAAGATGCATGTGTAGAAAATTAATGACTAACAACTAATAACTTATCAGTGAGACATCATTGAGATAACTCACCAATAATAGTGTAATAATGAATCATACTCAATGGTAACTCGGAAACATACCATTGTTCTGTAATATATCAGTTATTTTTTTTATTTTTAAAGGAAATGAATAGTTGGAAAAATATATACCGAGATTAAAATAAGGTATCTCCTGGAATAAAATTTATCCAAATATAATTCATTAATGGAATTATACTTTTTTATGATTCCAAGAAAAGAGAAATTTTTAATCAAAGATTAAAAACTATCCTAACTAAGATAAAATATGAGCATAAAATACATAAAACGAAAGAGCAAGAAACAATTAATTAAAAAAAGTAATAAAATTAAAAATCAAGTATGAACCATGGGATAACTCCTATGAAGCATTGAGTTTAACATATTCATTTAGTATTCATTTAGTATCAGTTTCCAAGAATAGTGAAGTCAGCCAAACCCTTTGGATTTCCTTCAAAATACAATTTAACTCTCTGACCATTGAGAAGCATGGGCCTTTTCTTCTCTCATAAAATATTTATAGCACCATTATTTAAAACTCTAAATACATTGAATGGTCTAGAACACTTGAATTTCTATTTTCCATAAAGGTTATTTTATCTTGAATTAATGAAAAGGACCTTCAATCAGGGTTTAAAATCTCAATTTTTTATGATAGAGTCATGAATGTTTTTAGAAATATCTTTTTATATAATATAATATTCATAAGTCTCTCTCTTTATCTCATCATGTTCACTCATCTGAACCAATATTATCTTTCTAGCATCTTAAAATCAAAATTCATGTCCTTAAATGCCTAATAAAACATGTGTTTCAACTCTGCAGGAAGATGAAAAAATATTCCAAATAAAATATTATATAGAGAAATGCCTATTTGGGTTTAAAAACTATTCTATATTCCCATAAATCATTATGTAACATCAATGACCATTCTATCATAGTTTTTGAGATAATTTTTTCTAGAATTTATTTAATATTTATGTTTGAAATTTATACCTATCCACTAGAATATGTATTGTTTTAAGTACAAGTATTATGAGGGAAACATTATTTCACTATTAAATCTGTTAACATTTAGTTGTTAAAATTTTACTAATTATCAGTAATAATTTATTTTTGGGACTCCAAATCATGAAAAGATAATCAAATTTTAAGACATTATTGGCAGGATGATGGGTAGAGCTACTAAATCTACCCATATTTAAACATAGTATACAAACACTAGAATATATTCATTCCAATGATATGATAGAAATATACCAATGAATTTTAAACCCAAAACATAAAAAAAGTTATCTTCTTGAATACCCTTTTGAGTTAACTCCTGCTTCCTCCAAACATCACTCATCATCTGAAATATAACACATCCTACAACATATCTCCTATAATCCATGAATAAGGGGGAAATAAAAATAGCTTAATGTACATTTTTTTCTATCCATTCACCACCATGGTGTCCTACCTAAGGTGAGGATTGAAATATCTCTAAAATAGGCAACATATCTTCTTATGGCACACAAATTTCTATGAATTCCATAAAAAATCCTCCTAAATAAAAAAGAATCATCCCAAAGGTAATAATTATGTTCTGACATAAATTTAATTCTTTGGTTATTTGATATAACTTTTATAAATTCAGTAGCTACCATGAAATTAAATTAGTATGAAAACCATGAATACTAACCTATTAAAACAATGAGTAAATTTTCATTAGGAAAGTAAGTGTTAATATCCATTTGAACTTCATAATGATTGTGAGGAATCCTAGAAAGGTGATATGCAACTATGTTCTCATCTTCCTTTTTATCTCTAATTTCCAAATTGAATTCATGTAACAACAGAATTGATCTAATAAGACAAGGTTTTGATTCCTTATTAAACATCATATATTTTAAGGAAGAATGATTAGAAAAGATAATTACTTTTGAACCATGAAGATACTGCCAAAACTTCTCTAAATCAATGAACAAAATTAACAAGACATTTTCAAAAATATTGTAATAATTTTGAGCATCATCTAGTAGCCTTATGGAATAGTAAACCACATGAAGCTTCTTATCTCTCATATGTCCTAAGAAAATACCAAAAAACATATCACTAGTGTCACACACTAGTTAAAAAGGATGTTTAAAATCAAGTGTAGTGGTGATAGGTGATAAATTAAGTTTGAAATTTAATAGATTAAAATAATTAATATTTTTTTTATCAAACATTAAGGGTTTATACTTGAAAATAAGGTTTTATAAGGGCTTAGTGAATTTTGAAAAATATCTAATCAACCACTGTTAAAATTGGGACTTCCTAGGAAACATGTACCTCCCTTTACATTCTTGGGAGGTGGTAGTTTTTGAATTACTTATATCATGGTAGTGTCTACTTCCAATCCTCTCTTTGACACATTATGTCCAAAAACTATCCCTTCAGTGAGCATAAAATTAAATTTTTCCTAGTTGAGAAATAGTTTGGTCTCTAAACATCTCTCTACCACTAATTAAAAATTTCCTAAACATGAATCGAATGTGTTATCATCTATGAAAACTAATATGATTATTTCAATCATATTAGAATAGATATCCATTAAGAATCATTGAAAGGTAGTAGGGGCTCCACATAACCAAAAAGACATCCTTCGATAGGAAAATGTCCCAAAGTGGTATGCAAAGGTAGTTTTCTCATAATCTTCTAGAGCGACTAGAATCTTCTTGTAACCATAATACCCATCCTACAAATAGAAAAACTCATTCCCCATAAACGACTCAATCATTTGATCAAGGAAGGGCATTGGAAAATTTTCTTTCCTACTAGATGAATTGAGATTCCTATAGTCTATATATACTCTCCACTTAGTGGCATTAAAAACATTAATTTCTTCATCTTTCATATTTTTTACAATAGTGAAACCTTCTTTCATAGGAACAACATTGAATAGACTAACCCAAGTACAATCACAAATAGGATATATGATACCATTTTCTACCTATTTGATAACTACCACCCTAACAACCTCTTTTATTATTAGTATTTAATATCATTTTTCACTCAACTATAGGCCTATAGTTTGGATCTATAATAATTTTTTTCATTGAAAATGATGGAAAAATTCTATATCTATGGACCAACCTATGACATATTTTAATTTCTTCAACTCATTTAACAATATTTACCTTTCTTTATCTTTTTGTTGAGAAGAAATGATGACAAGAAGTGTTGAATTCTCTAAAAAAAATGACTATTTCAAATGGGAATCATGTGGTTTTACTTCAATAATGGGTGGTCTATACTTGAAGGAAGGCACTTGGGATTGGGAAGACCAAGGTTTTCAATATATCTCTTATTGGGAGTTTGAAATGATGAATGATTTTCAATTTCATGACCATTTTTTGAATTTCCATCACTATTATCCAAAGTAAACAACTCACTGTCCAAATATACCAGATTTTAGATTAAATGATTTATCAAAGAAAATTTATAATTTTTTTAATAACCTCTCCCCATACTTCATAAAAATATTCAATAGTGTTGGGAAAACTAGAATCACCACCATGCTTACTTAGAAATTTATAAAGTTCAGAACCAAATTAGACATCTCTTGGAGAAGCAGAAACTAGAATGTTGTCTAGTTCTAGAAAATTTTCCATAATCTCAGTTTGAGAAGATTCTAGTGTCTATAAGAAAATAAAATAGACATTTTCTATTTCAAAATTAATTCCTTCAAAAGAATATTATTATTACATTTATTAAAAAATTTTAGGTTGATTATCATCTTCTAAAGACACTATATTAGAACATTTTTTCTAGAATGATAGACCTTAGTCATTTTTAAAAACATTTAATTATTCTTGTTGATCTCAAATTTTAAAAATAAATTTACCCTTATAAACTTCATTGAATGATACACCGGTGGCCAAAAAGGGAATACCTAGGATGATGGGCACCTCTTGGTCAAACTGCATATCAATGAATAAAAAGATAGTAGGAAGATAATGTTTCCCAACTAAAACTAGAATTTAATATACCCTACCATATTATGATTTAAAAAGAGTCAACAAAATTTAGTATGAATATAGTTGGTTGAAGATAACTCAATCTCAACTGTTGGATTAGTGATTATGGTTATGTTTGATTCTACCACCTATTTCACAGATAAATTTTAGTTGACTAGAATTTCCTAAGGTACACTGAATGAAAAAACAACTTGGGTCCTTAAGATTTAAGGGTATTTTCTTTTGGAGGATATTGTTTCACTCATCATTAAGGTTGTGGGTGGAAAATTATTCTAGAGACTTTTTATTAGAAATAATTGTTTTGAGAGATTTCAAGTATGATGGAATTTTTATTAAGGCTAGAATGAAGGGATATTCACTTGGGGCTAGTTAAAAATCCCATGAAACTGAAAATTTTTATCCTTAGTACTTTATTGGGGTTTAATTGTTTCAGGTAAAGGGATGGATGGGAAAAAATTTCAATAATATTAGGAATATATCTCATTTTTTCAATATATTTCTTGTTTTCTATGTTATTATTATTTTTTTGAAGAATTTTCAGTTTTATTACCATGTGAAAAAATTAGATTTTCCTCATTTTCAAGACATCTCTATTTATTTCTAGAATCTCTATAAAACATTTTTTTATTTCTAGACTAAATTTTTTTTATCTTGGTCATTTTAATGGTTTTTAGTTTTATATTGAGTGTTATGCACACTTATAGTAACAAAAACCTAGACATTATCCTTTGAGTTAATTTCAGTTGTACTAGAAAGTCTACCTTTATCCATAGAATTCGTGTCTTTATCATGTTGTCCCAATAGAGTTTCCTTATTATCCATTAAATATTTAGTTAGGATTTTATCAAAGTTTTATTAATATTATTTTATATCGTATTGAGTCTTGATTCTTTTATCTCGAGAGTCTGTTATATTTAAAATTTAATCTAGTTTTAAAAACACTTGACCCTCATAGTTTTCTTTTGAATTAGAAGATTATTCCTTTTATTGGTTTTGAAAGCTTTATATAGGTTTGTTTTGGTATGCATGGACAATGGGTTGATTAATCATTCCTTGTTCCTTCCATGATATATTAGGATGGTTACTATAGCCTTGATTACAATTTTTTGGAAATGTGTCTTCTTTAGTAGGCATCCTAGGACCATAATTAACAATGTTTGAATTTTATTATTGTTGGGATGACATATCAATGATTGGGAAAAATCATTTTGACTGAATATCCCACATAGATATCATTGTTCCATAAGTGATTGATTGAGTTTTGACAGTATAGTTGATTAACATATTGTTTATAATTCAAGTTCATTAATGATTTACGTTGGTTGATTATTTCAAAAAGTTGAGATTGATTGTCAATTTATGATCCAAAACTAGTATTTGGAATTGAATTCACACATTTTCATTTTGAATTTTCATGTTGGGAATTTAAAGCAAGGTTATTTAAAAAAATTATTTAATTTTCATTAGACATATTATTATAGTTTCCCCCAGTAGATTGGTAAACAAAATATTTCCACGGGGAGGATAGCCCATAATAAAAGATGTCTATGAGATCATGGGATACGAGTTGACGATGTGAACACATCCTAATAATATTCCTAAATCTATCCCAAAACCCATTAAAGGCTTCACCATACTCTTGGTAAAAACATGTGATTTTGGTTCTATGTTCTCTTTTATGCCTTTGGGGATAATTTTATTATTAATTTTTTATAGTCTTGGTTCCAGTTCTCAAAAATATTTTCTTGTATGGAAAAAATTCTTAAAATACAATTTATGAAAAAAGGGAAATACCCTCAGTCTCACCTCATTATCTACGAGTCCTTGATATGTTTGTTGATGCAATGTATTATATAATTATCTAATGAAGGCTAGATATTCCTCATTATAAATCCCATTGAAATTAAGAATTAGAGAAAGGCAGGGTTGTTTGAATTCATAGTTTCTGTCTCTCTGAGACAATATAATGGAAGATGGATTTCTTAACACTTAAGGGATTTGAAACTCCCAACCTATGAATCTCATTCTACATAAAGAGTTGATGGTTAAAATTCTATTTATTATTAGGTGAAAAATACCTCTCTTCTAAATTTTCTATTTAAATTTAGTTTTTCATTTTATGAGATGTAAAATATTTATCTATTTTCTATTTTAAGTGATATAGTCAAATTTCATAGGTTTTTGTGCTCATGAAACTAAAATAACAAGATGCAATTCAGAAGGAAAAAAACTAGTTCAAGGTACTAAGAGTAGTATAAGTATAAAATATCTACAAACAAGCAGTGAAAGAAAATAGGTAAAAGCGGTAGAATAGTAATACAGTAATAGTGGGTAGTAACTTAGTAATAAATTTGTACAAAATAAGTAACAAGATATGGTATCAATTGAAAAAGTAATCAAAAAAATAAAAAATTAAAAAGGCAATAAATCACAAGAGATTTTTTTTACATTAGATTTCAATTTTAAAATTTTTTAGATTTTTTTCATATGTGATTTCATATTGAAATAATTTTTTTAAATAAGTGGTTGCTCAATTCATTTTGCAGAAATAGAAAAAAAAATTGATTTGATATTCATTGAAACTGAGTCAGAGTTTAATTCTTCTATTTTTCCTACCACTATTGTAAAGTGGTTTTAATGGTCGATCCTAAGGGAAGGCTAATAGTGAGTTGAGTGATCAAATTTCAAGACAAACCCCACTGTTTTCAGTAGTGATTTATATTTTCTTTTTAATAATTTTTTATATTTGGAAGAATTTATAAATAGTATGTGAAACTAGGTTGAACAAATTGTTTAGGTATTAAATTAAAGAGATGATGAAACTATGGAAATAACAATGAACAAAAACTGGAAAAATACTAATAAATAATAGATCAAGAATAATACAGAGGAATTATGAAAATACTACATATAAATATTGAAACCTTCACTACTTTTTATTGAACTGTACCTCATAAAATTGTTAATAACCTTCATCAACAGAAGATAGATCAAACATAATATTGTATATTAGATTTTTCCACTCCAAGATTCATAAAATTCTTAGAAATTTTATACATAATTCAACTAGAATTAAGCTCACCATAAAATTCAATGATAATAAAATTAAAGCATAAAAAAATGCATTCAGGATCAATCTTGCTGATTGATCTTGCTTTTTTGACTTTGAATACATTGATGCGTGAACAATTAATATGAGAATCAAAATTAATCTCACTGAATGATTCTATTTTCATAAAAAATAATGTATGTGAAGGAATATAAAAGATAAACAAATATAATTTAAATTTCTGAGCTATGTAATTTACCCTACGATTATATTGGATACCATTATTATAAAAAATCAATTACAAAGTAAGAAAATTGAATAAAAATAGAGAATAAATAACCCTATCTCAAATTAAATTGTTGCTATATTCCATCACCAAATGTCCTAGATGTCAAATAAGGGACTTTGAGGAATCTCTTTGAAGTGCTCTATGGGTACCGTCATAAAGTGAAGTGTTGAGTGGTGAATGATGAATGATCTTCTTTTCACTGCTACTGTATGATTTAAGTCTTCTGTTAAATCCCATAGGTCACCCACAATCTCTACCGACATATATTTTCTGTAACACCCCAGGTAAATAAAGAGTATGAAATTTTCACATTTATCCATATTTCTGAATAAAATATTAATATTACTTTAAAGGGAATGCTATGATCGATGGCTTACCCAATATGCAACAACGAGTTCCTTTGAAATCATACGTTGCGCTCTAATAATAAAATCATATTATTTTAAATGGTAGTTAACACATAGCCGTTGTATTGACAGGAATGAATATAAATAACTAAATTACGATTAAATATGTTTGTTAAATGTTTTTACTCTTATCCAATAAATTTTAGAGGCTTAAAATACAAATGAATCCAATCTTAAGCATTGAATACACTAGTATTTTTAAAAGATTGTTTTACTACCTTTTGATGGCAAACCATTTTTAAATCAAACTTTTGAAAATTTTATAAGCTCTATTTTTTAAAATAAACATATTAGTTATGATTGGGACATTGAAATTTACATTGGGTTAATTTTTGGTATTTTTTTGACAATGTTCATTTTTCAATGAATAGTGAAAAATACTGCATTTTACATCAAAACTGCTTTTTCATATAATTTAATTATATGGTTATATTATATTTTTAATTTTTTTTAAAGTGTAATTATAATATATTTTTACCATGTAATCCAATTATGGTCATTGGGATTAATCTCACTTTTTAATTGGGCATAAACTAGTGCAATACTTTTCATAAATATTGTTTCTAAAAAAAACCCGCTATTTGTTTTGACAACGGGAATTATTTTTAAATTAATTTTTGCAATTTATGTGTTTGGAATTTGGTAAAATGGATTACATATTTGGAATCAGAAGTTCCAAATTATGTAATTAATACTCTTTTATTTTTGTACATTATGAATAGTAACGACAATAATTATCTTTAATTATCTTGATTAATGAGTAATCAGGTAGTTAAAGATAATAAAATAATATCATAATAATACAAAACGACCACAACATGTGTCCTAAGGCTACTGGTTATCTCATGGCAGACCATTGGATGGATTGTTCCAAACTTGGGGGCCCCATGGAATCACTTTTGTGAGAAAGTGACTTTTTATCTTTTTATTTTTTAAAGAATGTTAAATGTAACAAAGAATGTATCACCTAAGTAAAATATTTTTAATTTTGTCTAAATAAACGATATTTTGGACTATAAAAATTAATTATAAAGCTAAAAATATTTCCTACATAATATTATTTTTTTTATAATTTTTAGACATTAAATAAATTAAATTATTTATGACATCATGATGATGCAGCGATGACCTCATTATTTAACGATTTAATTAAAATGGAAAGATAAAGTAAAATCTAAGACCTAAACATGTACAAAACCTATTGGATGGGTGGATTTATAACCCTTATCACCTTATCCTAGAAAAACATCAATTTGGGACCATTAAAATCCGAAACGCATTCTAAAATAAAGTAAACATTCTTTACTTTCCAAGAGTGCCCCTCCTCTCCTCTTATAAAAGGACCCCACCTCTACCTCCATACCCACACTTCCAAAGCCATTGGCTTGGCCAACCCCTACCCATTTTGTCTCTACACATCCCTCTCTAACTCCTTGAAGCCTCACTTTGGGCAGAAGCCTTCCCAAGGAAGCCTTTGAGCTCAAACCAAAGGGAGTTACCCGATTTTAAGGTAATGTCTTCACTTGAGTCCTTTTGTTTTATTTTGATTCTCCAACCCCCTAAACTCTTTTTATTAATTTCTTTTGTAACAACACCAGTATCTTCCATATACTAGGATGTTTTTATAATAATTATTCGAGCTAAACTTAGACACACCTACATCTAATGGTTAAAGAACATACTGTTTATGTGGATAGCGAATTTCTGCCTCCCGAAACCATGATTGTTCAACATTCTTTTAACACCTTCAAAGGTGGCCATTAAGATGACACTATATTTATATATGATATATAATATTTTTATGTTTTCCTTAAGCTTCTGTATTTTTCATTTATGGCATACCTTTATGGCTTCCATTATGGGTATACGCGATATCTTCATTTTAGGAAGTGCGGACTACCGCCCCCTCAAAGTGATTTGATTCATTAATACCATATGTGGTACGTATAAAGGATTTATTTAATGATATTATATATGATACCATACTGGAATTAAAATACTATTATGTATCATTATGTTTTAATTCCATTAAATATGAAATAGAAATGGAAGTAGCGTTCATGCATACGTACGGCTTACCGTCTCCATGAACGGTGCATTTCATTTATTAACTCTAAATGTTATGTATTATTATAAATGCATGAATATACTGGATATATATGATATATATGATATCTAAATCATGAATACAATTCTGTATATAATGGATATTTTACCACATGAAGAACTTGTAATTATAAAGAGTTTATTTTTTTTAACTCAAGTTCCAATGATCGTTAAAACGACCATTATTAACTTAAATAATAACATAGTGTTCATGACATGGTAATAAGTGATATAAAAGGAATAATGAACTTGAAAAAGGGTTCTTAAGGAAGTATAAATTAACTCAAGTTTATTATTCAGGAGATTAAAGAACGATCGAGTCAAGTCAGACCCGAGGTAAGGGATCCTACTCCTCTCTTTCTTTTTAAGTACACTCTTTTATGTCACCCCTTTTAAGCTCATATTTCTTGTGATTGAGATGTTATTTTATATTAATCTTACTGTAATTTTTATGTTAATATTATGAGAGACCCTATTCTCTATCATTAATCCATTTTGGAAGTTTTGAGTGGCGCCGTTAGGCTGCCAAATTTTCGTAAGAGATCTAACCTCTCTCTTTCTTTTTAAGTACTCTATTTTATGTAATTTATTTTAAGCTCATCTATATTATGTTTGTGGGATGTTATTTTATATTACTCTTGCTGTAAACATTATGTTAATATTATGAGAGACCCTATTTGATCTCATCTATCCATTTTTGTATGTTTTAAGTGGTGCCGTTAGGCTGCTGAGTTTTCGTAAGGGATTTTTCATCTCACTTTTATTACCGTGAGATTTATGATACATTTGCCACAATTTCCTTTGAGTGGTGTATGTACTACCCATTATTTTACTCATTGTGCAATATACATTCATTTATGAGTATTTACATCAATGTTGTATTGTCCTTCTTTCACGGGGTGCATGTCTTAAAAGATACCCATGTCGGTAAGGGAACCTTTCACCCTCCTCTTTTTAAAAGACTTATTTTGTTATGCCTTTTAATTTACATACTATTATGTTGGGATATGTTCTTATAAATCATTATTGATTTAAATTTTATGTCCATGTGATGAGATACCCTTTTTATCTCTCATCAACTGATTTTATGAATTTTGTAGTGACACCGTTAGGCTGTCAAATTTTTGCAAGGGAACTTCTTAACCCAAATTTTATTCTTTGGGATAAACTTGTACTCCTTGAATATGTCATTCTATGAATATGTGTGAATAACCTCTGATTCTTTTACACTTAATATCCACTTATATTTTGTGTATTCATTTGTCACACATAATTATGTAATTGATTTATCCTTAATCCAAGGATACCGTCTTTGTAAGGGACTTCGTCTCAATCTCCTTTCATTGAGGAATATTTTGTTTTATACACAAATTTCTTTTATACGGTGTGTAAACCCCTTTGAATTTTACATTTATCTAAAAATGAATCTTTTTTATACGAATCGTTTTACTAAACGACAAAAGGGAATGTTTTTGTCGTACGTATGCGACGACAATGACTTCTCCGCCGCCATGACCATTATTTGAGTTTAGGCTTCCTCTACAAGCCATACCTTCTTTTTAAAAGAAAAATAAATACCATGTTTTACTTATCTTTTATTTTGGTATTGAAAATGGTTTTCATAATGTTTTTATATCAATGTGTTGTATTGATATATTGTTATTGAAAGGTGGAAATGTTATGTTTCCTTTATGCATGTTTTATGTGATAAGATTATGTTATGGTTCTTGGGCATTGTTATGAAGACGGGTGGTTCCATGATAAACTAAGGGCGGGTGAGCCCGATATAGCTCTCCAATGCATTGGGTAACGCGAAGGAGTGAAACGTTAAGGTTTATCCAAAGATATTTAGGGAATATAATGTGATGGGTATTCCAAACGTAACCAAGAGGGTTACTCCCTACGTAAGAATGTTATGAATGCCTCAAGTTACCTTTTATGTCTTATGATTTCTATGATTTATTCATGATTTGATGAGGTATGTTAAAGTGCCTATGTTTTATGGGTAAATTATGATTTCATTCTTATGTATATATGAAATCATGTTTCCTTTCCATATTTTTATATCCCTTACTGATCTTTTTATGCTCAACCCAAGTTTTTTTGAAATGTTTTTCACAGGTCAAGGGAAAGGTACATGATATGATGATAGTGTCAAGGAAGTGTCAAGAAATAATCCATGTTTTATTTTAAATATGTTTCCATTGATGGGAAAAAAAGAATACTATCTTTATGTAACCACTTTGTTTAAATGTGGAATGTAATGCAAGTTTTATGATCTAATTCTTTAAAACTCTAAACCTGAAAAGATCCTCAATGTGTAATCTTGCATTAACTCAATATTAAGTAAGGTTTAAGGCTGGGGCCTTATAGTTGGTATCAAAGGTCTGTTTAGATAACTTTAGAGGTTAAGGTATCTTCTAAGCATAAGTGACATTACCATAATGGTTAGGATTTCATAAAGAGTCCTAGTTTTAGATAAAGTGAATAAGTAAGTATATCTTAGTGTTTATCATCCTCATTAGTACATGATGGTTATGTTGATATACTCACACTGACCTTTTTGGTTTTAGTAAATGGTTGGATCTAGCAGGCACCAAAGTGACAATGGGTTTGAAGAAAACTGTGGTGGTTCTCTGATTAAGAGATTGGATGAAATTGGGGATTCAATGAGGAATATCATGGTTGTTCTAAATCAACTATCAAGGAATCATGATCTACCACTTCAACCTTGGTGAGTTCTCTAATGCATCATGTATGAGATGGCCAACTCGATTCGGAAGTTCAAGTAATAATTATTAAGGTAACCATTAGGGTTTATATGATCCTTACTTTTGAGGTAAATATGGGTTATTATATGTTATGATGGAAAATGAAAGGCATGAGATAAACTTGAGGTTAAAATATTTTATGATTATTTTTTTGAAGATTTTATCTCGTTTTGGGGAATGTTTTGAGAATTATATAGTTTTGTAAAAAGGACAACACACAGACCATTTGACAACCCTTCGCGTCGGACAAAGCTGCGGGAATCGAACCCACAACCAAATTGCGACTGGTATTTAACGCCTACCACTGGACTACGTGAAGTCCCTGGTTAGTTTGACTGATTCCTTTTAGTTAGATGATTTTATGAATTAAGAGTAATCTGATTTTGGGTTATCTATGTAAATTTATTAACCTATCATGGAGGACATGTGATTAGGTTAATTACTTTTCAATATGAGACATTAAGAGAAACTGATGTTGTTTAGAGATAAATGTTACGATTTAACTTGGATGACTATGTGACTAAATCCTTAAAATATTTGGGTTTCAATATTAGTTTGGTTTACTTTGAATAATTTTATGGACAAATTGTTTATCGAATGGTCCTCGTTGAACTTTGGGTTTTGTTGGACAAATTTTGGAGATTAAGAATAGATTTTATTTTTATAAAGGGTTATCCTTTTCTGGATTAGTTGATCTTGTTCTAACCTTTTTGGTTTTGGTTTTGGTTAAAGTCTAAATACATGGGAAGTATATAGATATCTTTTTTGGATTAGGTGATTCTCTATAAGTTGATTATAGTACTCTTAATGTGAACAAGTCTTCCTAAATACTCGTCTTTTGGAGAAAATATGAATTTGTGTAAGGAATCTGATAAAAGTTGAAAGTCAACATGATAAGTGATTATGTTTCCTTATGAATAAATTCCTCAATAAAAAGTAACTTAAAACAAAAATGTTGTCTATTAACTTTTCCTATTGGGGAATCAAATACAGTTTAACCCATCATAAGTTTGTGATTTTCTTATGGTTATCTTTCTCCTAAACATGTTTTCTATCACTCTCCATCGGAACATGACCCTATGTTTTCACCTCCATGTCCATATTTTCATACCCGGAATCCTAGTATGGGTTAAATCGGATGACCTTTGTACTTATATTTCTTTATTTTAAAGTGATTGTTTTACCGACTCTTGTTCCGATGTGGGACATTCAAGGATGTTTCCAAGCTCAATTTTAAAATTGCGAGGACACAATTCCCAAAAGGGGGGAAGGATGTAACACCCCAGGTAAATAAAGAGTATTACATTTTCACATTTATCCATATTTTTGAATAAAATATTAATATTACTTTAAAGGGAATGCTATGCTCGATGGCTTACCCAATATGCAACAACGAGTTCCTTTGAAATCATACGTTACACTCTAATAATAAAATCATATTATTTTAAATGGTAGTTAACTCATAGCCGTTGTATTGACAGGAATGAATATAAATAACTAAATTACGATTAAATATGTTTGTTAAATGTTTTTACTTTTATCCAATAAATTTTAGAGGCTTAAAATACAAATGAATCAAATCTTAAGCATTGAATACACTAGTATTTTTAAAAGATTGTTTTACTACCTTTTGATGGCAAACCATTTTTAAATCAAACTTTTGACAATTTTATAAGCTATATTTTTTAAAATAAACATATTAGTTATGATTTGGACATTGAAATTTACATTGGGTTAATTTTTGGTATTTTTCTGACAATGTTCATTTTTCAATGAATAGTGAAAAATACTGCATTTTACATCAAAACCGTTTTTTCATATAATTTAATTATATGGTTATATTATATTTTTAATTTGTTTTAAAGTTTAATTATAATATATTTTTACCATGTAATCCAATGATGGTCATTGGGATTAAACTCACTTTTTAATTGGGCATAAACAAGTGCAAAACTTTTCATAAATATTGTTTCTAAAAAAAACCCGCTATTTGTTTTGACAACGGGAATTATTTTTAAATTAATTTTTGCAATTTATGTGTTTGGAATTTGGTAAAATGGATTGCATATTTGGAATCTGAAAGTCCAAATTATTCAATTAAGACACTTTTATTTTTGTACATTATGAATAGTAACGAAGGTAATTATCTTTAATTATCTTGATTAATGAGTAATCAGGTAGTTAAAGATAATAAAATAATATCATAATAATACAAAACGACCACAAAATGTGTCCTAAGGCTACTGGTTGTCTCATGGCCGACCATGGTATGCCTTGTTCCAAACTTGGGGGCCCCATGGAATCAATTTTGTGAGAAAGTGACTTTTTATCTTTTTATTTTTTAAAGAATGTTAAATGTAACAAAGAATGTATCACCTAAGTAAAATATTTTTAATTTTGTCTAAATAAATGATATTTTGGAATATAAATATTCATTATAAAGCTAAAAATATTTCCTACATCATAGTATTTTTTTTTATAATTTTTAGACATTAAATAAATTAAATTATTTATGACATCATGATGATGCAGCGATGACCTCATTATTTAACGATTTAATTAAAATAGAAAGATAAAGTAAAATCTAAGACCTAAACATGTCCAAAACCTATTGGATGGGTTTATTTTGAACCCTTATTAACTTATCCTCGAAACAAATCAACGTGGGACCATTAAAATCTGAAACGCATTCTAAAATAAAGTAAACATTCTTTACTTTCCAAGAGTGCCCCTCCTCTCCTCTTATAAAAGGACCCCACCTCTACCTCCATACCCACACTTCCAAAGCCATTGGATTAGCCAAACCCTGCCAATTTTGTCTCTCCACATCCCTCTCTAACTCCTTGAAGCCTCACTTTGGGCAGAAGCCTTCACAAGGAAGCCTTTGAGCTCAAACCAAAGAGAGTTACCCGATTTTAAGGTAATGTCTTCACTTGAGTCCTTTTGTTTTATTTTGCTTCTCCAACCCCCTAAACTCTTTTTATTAATTTCTTTTGTAACAAAACCAGTATATTCCATATACTAGGATGTTGTTATAAGAAGGATTCGAGATACACTTACACACACCTACATCTAATGGTTAAAGAACATACTGTTTCTGTGGATAGCGAATTTCTGCCTCCCGAAATGATGATTGTTAAACATTCTTTTAACACCTTAAAAGGTGGACATTAAGATGAAACTATATTTATATATGATATATTATATGTTTATGTTTTCCTTAATCTTCTGTATCTTTCATTTATGGCATACCTTTATGGCTTCCATTATGGGTATACGCGATATCTTCATTTTAGGAAGTGCGGACTACCACCCCCTCAAAGTGATTTGATTCGTTAATACCATATGTGGTACGTATAAAGGATATATTTAATGATATTATATATGATACCATACTGGAATTAAAATACTGTTATGTATCATTATGTTTTAATTCCATTAAATATGAAATAGAAATGGAAGTAGCGTTCATGCGTACGTACGGCTTACCGTCTCCATGAACGGTGCATTTCATTTATTAACTCTAAATGTTATGTAATATTATAAATTCATAAATATACTGGATATATATGATATATATGATATATACATCATGAATACAATTCTGTATATAATGGATATTTTACCACATGAACAACTTGTAATTATAAAGAGTTTATTTTTTTGACTCAAGTACCAATGATCGTTAAAACGACCATTATTAACTTAAATAATAACATAGTGTTCATGACATGGTAATAAGTGATATAAAAGGAATAATGAACTTGAAAAAGGGTTATTAAGGAAGTATAAATTAACTCAAGTTTATTATTCAGGAGATTAAAGAACGATCGAGTCAAGTCGGACCCGGGGTAAGGGATCCTACTCCTCTCTTTCTTTTTAAGTACACTCTTTTATGTCACCCCTTTTAAGCTTATATTTCTTGTGATTGGGATGTTCTTTTATATTACTCTTACTGTAATTTTTATGTTAATATTATGATAGACCCTATTCTCTCTCATCAATCCATTTTGGAAGTTTTGAGTGGCGCCGTTAGGCTGCCGAATTTTCGTAAGAGATCTAACCTCTCTCTTTATTTTTTAGTACTCTATTTTATGTCATTTATTTTAAGCTCATCTTTATTATGTTTGGGGGATGTTATTTTATATTCCTTTTTCTGTAAACATTATGTTAATATGATGAGAGACCCTATTTGATCTCATCGATCCATTTTTGTATGTTTTATGTGGTGCCGTTAGGCTGCTGAGTTTTCGTAAGGGATTTTTCATCTCACTTTTATTCCCGTGAGATTTATGATACATTTGCCACAATTTAGTTTGAGTGGTGTATGTACTACCCATTATTTTACTCATTGTGTAATATAAATTCATTTATGAGTATTTACATCAATGTTGTATTGTCCTTCTTTCACGGGGTGCATGTCTTGAAAGATACCCATGTCGGTAAGGGAACCTTTCACCCTCCTCTTTTTAAAGGAATTCTTTTGTTATGCCTTTTAATTTACATACTATTATGTTGGGATATGTTCTTCTATATCCTTATTGATTTAAATTTTATGTCCATGTGATGAGATACCCTTTTTATCTCTCATCAACTCATTTTATGAATTTTGTAGTGACACCATTAGGCTGTCAAATTTTTGCAAGGGAACTTCTTAACCCAAATTTGATTCTTTGGGATAAACTTGTACTCCTTGAATATGTCGTTCTATGAATATGTGTGAATAACCTCTGATTATTTTACACTTAATATCCACTTGTATTTTGTGTATTCATTTTTCACAAATAATTATGTAATTGATTTATCCTTAATCCAAGGATACCGTCTTTGTAAGGGACTTCGTCTCAATCTCCTTTCATTGAGGAATATTTTGTTTTATACACAACTTTATTTTATACGGTGTGTAAACCCCTTTGACTTTTACGTTTATCTAAAAAGGAATCTTTTTTATACGAATCGTTTTACTAAACGACAAAAGGGAATGTTTTTGTCGTACGTATGCGGCGACAACGACTTCTCCGCCGCCATGACCATTATTTGAGTTTCAGCTTCCTCTACAAGCCATACATTCTTTTTAAAAGAAAAATAAATAACATGTTTTACTTATCTTTTATTTTGGTATTGAAAATGGTTTTCATAATGTTTTTATATCAATGTGTTGTATTGATATCTTGTTATTGAAAGGTGGAAATGTTATGTTTCCTTTATGCATGTTTTATGTGATAAGATTATGTTATGGTTCTTGGGCATTGTTATGAAGATGGGTGGTTCCGTGATAAACTAAGGGAGGGTGAGCCCGATATAGCTCTCCAATGCATTGGGTAACGCGAAGGAGTGAAACGTTAATGTTTCTCCGAAGAGATTTAGGGAATATACTATGATGGGTATTCCAAACGTAACCAAGAGGGTTACTCCCTACGTAAGAATGTTATGAATGCCTCAAGTTACCTTTTATATCTTATGATTTCTATGATTTATTCATGATTTGATGAGGTATGTTAAAGTGCCTATGTTTTATGGGTAAAGTATGATTTCATTCTTATGTATATATGAACTCATGTTTTTTTTCCATATTTTTATATCCCTTACTGAGATTTTTATGCTCATCCCAAGTTTTTTTGAAATGTTTTTCACAGGTCAAGGGAAAGGTACATGATGTGATGATAGTGTCAAGGAAGTGTCAAGAAAGAATCCATGTTTTATTTTAAATATGTTTCCGTTGATGGGAAAAAAAGAATACTATCTTTATGTAACCACTTTGTTTAAATGTGGAATGTAATGTAAGTTTTATGATCTAATTCTCTAAAACTCTAAACCTGAAAAGATCCTCAATGTGTAATCTTGTATTAACTCAAGATTAAGTATGGTTTACGGCTGGGGCCTTATATTGTCCTTCAATTAATCATCATAGATGGGAAATTTTATGAAATACTCATCAATTTATCAGAATCCATCTAACTAACTGTCATGGTAGTTATTAGGATACACCTAGATGTGATTCTAGGATTGGTATGTATCTACCAATGGAAATCAATTAAAATAGTGATAAAATCAATAAAATGATTTCATATTTATTGAATTATAAAATTTATTAATTATTAATAATAAATTAATGTTTAATCACTATTTAATAGTTAATATAGATATTTTTTATTGATTAATAAATATTTTAATTATTTTAATTTATTTATAACAATTATAGTCTTGGTCCGAGTTCCCGAAAATATATTGATATAAAGAAACAATTCCTAGGATTCCATTTATGAAAATAGGAAAATAGCTTTAGTCTAACCTCACTATCTATGAGTCCTTGATATGGTTGTTGATGCAATGTATTATATAATTTTCTAATAAAGGACATATATTCCTCATTAGAAAGATCATTGAATGTTGGAAGTATAAAAAGGTGGGGGTGTTTGAATTCATAGGTACTGTCTCTCTGATTCAATATATTGGAATATGGATTTCCTAACACTTGAGGGATTTGGAACTCACAACTTAGGAATATATTTCTACTTTATGAGTTAATGGTTAAAATTATGTTTATTATTAGGTGAACAAAATCTCTCTTTTAAATTTTATATTTAAATTTTGTTTTTCATTTTATGAGATGTAAAATATTTATTTATTTTCTTATTCAAGGGATCTAATCTAATTACATATGTTTTTGTGCTTATGAAACAGAAATTAAAAGTTGAAATTCAGAAGAAAAAAAATAGTTCAAGGTACTAAGAGTATTATATGTATAAAATAGCTGCAAACAAGCAGGAAAAAACAATAGATAAAAGTAGTAGACTAATAATACAGTAATTGTGGGTAGTAAGTTAGTAATAAAATTCAAAAAAAATAAGTAACAAGAGATGGTATCAATTGAAAAAGTAATAAAAAAAATAAAAAATAGAAAAGGCAGTAAATCACAATAGAATTTTTTTACAGTAGTTTTCAATTTTCAATTTTTTTAGATTTTTTTCATATGTGATTTTTTATTGAAATGATTTTTTTAAAGAAGTTTTCGCTCAAAACATTGCGTGGAAATAACACAAAAAAATTGATTTTACTTTCATTGAAACCAATTTAGAGTTTAATTCTTTTATTTTTTCTACTACAACCATAAAGTGGTTTTTATGGTTGATCCTAAGGGAAGGCTAACAGCGAGTGGAGTGACCAAATTTCATGAAAAACCCCACTATTGTTAGTAGTGATTTAAATTTTCTTTTCAATAAATTTTTTATATTTTGTTTAATTTATAGACTGTATGAGAAACTAGGTTGAACAAATTATTTAGGTATCAAATTAGAGAGATGATAAAACATTGGAAATAACAATGAACTAAAATAGGAACAAATAATAAGAAATAATAGATCAAGAATAATAATGAGGAATTATAAAACTACTACTTAAAAATATTGAAATCTTCACTACATTTTATTGAACTGTGCATCATGAAATTATAAATATCCTCCCTCAATAGGAGACAGATCAATCATAATATTGTATCATGGAGTTCGCCACTCCAAGATTCATCAAATTCTATGAAATTTTATATATAATTAAACTGTAATTAAACTCATTGTATAATTCCAATTATAATAAAATTAAATCATCGAAAATTGCATTCAGGATCAATCTTGCTGATTGATCTTGAAGTTTTTGAATTTGAAAACATTAAGATGTGAACAATTAATATTAAAATCAAAATCAATCTCGCCAATTGATTCTATTTTCATAAAAATGAAAGTGTGTGAAAGAATATAAAAGATAAATAAGTATAATTTAAATTTCTGAGCCATGGAATTTACCCTACGATCATATTGGTTACCAGTATTGTAAAAAATCAATTACAAAGTAAGAAAATTGAATAAGAACAGATAATAAATAACCCAATCAAAAATTAAATTATTCCTCTATTCCTTCTCCAAAAGTCTATAGATGTCTCTTATAAGGGACTTTGAGGAATCTCATTGAAATGCTCAATGGGTACTGTTAGAACATTAAGTGTTGTGTGGTGAACAATGAACAATATTCTTCACACTGCTACTGTAAGATATAAGTGTTCTGCTAAATCCCATTGGTTACCCACAACCTCCACTGACATAGGTTTTCCTTCAATGAATCATCACATATGTGCATTTTTTTTGCAACACTCGTCAATTTATCCGAATCCCTCTGATAGTCATGGTAGTTATTGGGATGCACCTAGATGAGATCTTAGGATTGGGATGTATCTACTAGTGGAAAAAATTAAAAGAGTGAAAAGCTTAATAAAATGATTTCATATCTATTGACTTATATAATTTATTAACTATTAATGTTAAATTACTGTTTAATTACTATTTAATAGTTAATTTAGTTATTTTTTATTGATTAATAAATATATTAATTAATTTAATTATTTTAATTTATTTATAACTATTATAGTCTTGGTCCCAGTTCTCAAAAATATTTTCATATAAAGAAAAAAATTCTTAGGATTCCATTTGTGAAAAAATGGAAACACCCTCAGTCTCACATCATTATCTTTGATTCCTTGATATGGTTGTTGATGAAATATATTATATAATTCTCTAATGAAGGCTTGATATTCCTCATTATAAATCCTATTGAAAGTAGGATGTAGAGAAAGGTGGGACTCTTTGAATTGATAGGTTCTGTCTCTCTGAGATAATATATTGGAAGATGGATTTATTAACACTTGATGGATTTGGAACTCCTAACCTAAGAATCTCATTCTACTTTAAGAGTTAATGGTTAAAATTCTGTTTATTATTAGGTGAACAATCTTTCTCTTCTAAATTTTCCATTTAAATTTTGTTTTTCATATTATGATATGTAAACTATTTATTTATTACCTAGTTCAAGGGATCAAGTCTAATTGCATAGGTTGTTTTTCTCATGAAACTAAAACAACAAGTTGAAATTCAGAAGAAAAAATCATGTTCAAGGTACTAAGAGTAGAATTAGTATAAAATAGCTATAAACAAGTAGTGAAAGATAATAGGTAAAAGCAGTAGAATATTAATACAATAATAGTTGGTAGTAACTCAGCAACAAAATTTGAACAAAATAGGTAACAAGAGATGGCATCAATTAACAAAGTAAAAAAATAAAAAAAATAAAAAAAGTAGTAAATTACAATAGAATTTTGTTACATTAGTTTTCAATTTTTAATTTTTTTTTATATTTTTTCATATGTGATTTTTTATTGAAAGTATTTTTTTAAATAAGTGTTCGCTTAGAGCTTTGCGTGAAAATATCACAAAAAAATTGAATTAATTTTCGTTGATACTAAGTCAGAGTTTAATTAATCTATTTTTCCTACTACTACTGTAAAGTGGTTTGTATGGTCGATCCTAAGGGAAGGCTAATAGTGAGTTGAGTGAAAAAATTACAAGACAAACCCCACTGTTGTTAGTAGCGATTTAAATTTTCTTTTTAATAATTTTTTAAATTTTGTTTAATTTCTAAATAGTATGAGAAACTTGGATGAAAATTTTTTTAGGTATTAAATTTGAGAGATGATGAAACTATAGAAATAAAAATGAACTAAAACTAGAACAAAGACTGATATATAATAGATCAAGTATAATACTGAGGATTTTTAAGACTACTACTTAAAAATATTATAATCTTCACAACTTTTTATTGAACTTTACATCATGAAATTGTTAATAACCTCCCTCAACAGAAGATAGATCAAACTTAATATTGTATATTGGAGTTTTCCACTCCAAGATTCACAAAATTATAATAAATTTTATAGATAATGCAATTGGAATTAAACTCACTTTAAAATTCCAATGATAATAAAATTAATGCATCGAAAAATGCATTCAGGATCAATCTTACTGATTGATCTAGATGTTTTGAATTTGAAAACATTGATGTGTTAACAGTTAATATGATAATCAATATCAATCTTTCCAATTGATTCTATTTTCATAAAAAGTAATGTGTGTGAAGTAATATAAAATATAAACAAGAAGAATTTATATTTCTGAGCTATGAAATTTACTCTACGATCATATTGGTTACGAGTATTGTAAACAATCAATCACAAAGTACGAAAATTGAAAAAGAATAGAGAATAAATAATCGTGTCTAAAATGAAAATGTTACTCTATTCCTTCTCTAAAAGTCTACAGATGTCCTATAAGGTACTTTGAGGAATATCCTTGATGTTCTCTATGGGTATTTTCATAAAGTGATGTGTTGATTGGTGAATGATGAACGATCTTCTTCACACTGTTAATATAAGATTTACGCGTCCTATTAAATCCCATTGGCCACCCATAACCTCCACCGACATACATTTTCCTTCAATAAATTATCACAGATGTGCATTTTTTTTTCAACACTTGTCAATTTATTATAATCCCACTAACTAACTATCTTGGTAGTTATTAGGATGCACCTGGATGAGATTCTAGGATTGGGATGTATCTGCCAATGGAAAACAATTAAAATAGTGAAAAACTCAATAAAATAATTTTATATCTATTGAATTATATAATTTATTAATTATTAATATTAAATTAATGTTTAATTACTATTTAATAGTTAATTTAGTTATTTTTTATTGATTAATAAATATTTTAATTAATTTAATTATTTTAATTTATTTATAATAATTTTTAATAAATATAAAATTTATTAAAATAACATGGTAATAGTTAATATTTTAAATATTGTTATTATTAATTTAAAATTAAAAGTTATAATATTATTTTGTTAATAATTTATGTATTTATTGATATTGTTATTATAATTATTAATTTAATAACTATGTTTATTTATAATTAAAATTATTAAATTATTAAAATTAAAATTAAAATTATATCCTTTGATTAAATTAATGTTTACTAATTATTAATTATTTTATTATTCTAATAATAATAATAATAATTATTATTCTAATAATAATAATAATACTAATAGTTATTTTAGTTTATTAATATTATTATATTAATGTAATTTATTTTTATTTAAGTATTGATTTTATTTTATAAGTTTTTTTAATCCTGCTCCCCCCTTTTCTCTTTACGACGTGGGGGGGGGGGGTTGTTCTTCCTTAATCCGGTGGCAGTGGCACCTACCAGAAGCTCCTTAGGCGTTGGTCACTCATGAAGGTTGTGGGTAAATCGTGGCCTCCTCTAATTCAGCATGAAACCTCTGATCTTTGGCCACAACGCCAACATCGCCTCCTTCACCCTATGGCTCGTATCTGAAGTGCTAAAAAATATGATGGTCTATAGACAGTAGTAAATGTGGTGAATATTCTAGTGGATACAACCCTTGTTGGTAGATTTCATCACAAATGAAGTTTGCAGATTCAATTCTTATATTGGTGATGGTGGATCTTGTGAACCAGGCCTTTCAGTGGCCTGATTTGATCATAAATGTGTTCAATCATCTAGTTTCTTAAAATCTAAATCAAAATGTTGATTTTGAGGGTCTGTGATGTGGTCGAGTTTCCCTATGGTGGTAAATTTTTCTTCTGATTTGAATTATGAGACTTGGTTAGTGCAGTAGATACTCTATTGAATATATGGTGAGTTGAGCTTTAGGTCTAGTTCGAACATGGTGGCGGGAATTGATGTGAAGGCACTGATGGAATTGAAACTGTGTTGGATGCATGGTTTCATGATAACGAATTATGGTGGGGATAATAATGAGATAGGAAGCAAAAGTAAAATTGTTAGTAGGTTGAGATATGGTGATCGACGATGACAAAGTATGGCGGTGAGACAGACAGAGGTGGAGGCGTTGGTAGGTAGCAGTGTCTGTAAGACGTAAGTATACAGTTTGTGATGATGTTTTTAGTAGGTGGTGTGAAGAGGGAATGGTGAGTAAAATCATTGGTGAGAAATTTTAGGGGTTAGACACTGCAAGGGTTATTAGTGAGTTGAGCGGTGTCAGTAGCAGGTTCCAATGGCGAGTCATTGACTCACTATCGCAATTGCGACATTGTGTTAGACTGAGACAAACAAAAGTGTCTCTAAATTAATATAAAAAATCATAATAATAATATGTTAATAAAATTAATAAAATGTAAAAAAATTAAATTTTTTAAACCTAATTCAATTAATTTAATTAATAAAACTCTTAAACAACTATCTAATTATTTTCAAACTGAAAACTAAATTAAAATCATAAATTAAATTACAAACTTATTAATGAAAGTGTGTATAACAAATAAAATAAGAAATATAAATTTAACCAAAATAACAATCTTTATAAATATATAAATTAATTAATAAATTATAATTATTCATTAATCTTAATTAATTTCATGAAAAAACATTTAAATGATCAAATTTTATATTAAAGTTTTATTAAATTAAGAAGTGTTGGTTAATTAAAAAAATAAAATTAAAAATTCGAAAAATTACATAAGAAATTAAAAGTAAAATAAAAATTATTAAATTTATTGTTTTAGAGTCTAAATATACAATATTAATTATAAAAATTTATTATTTAAATAAAATTAATTATAAAATTTAAAAAGTAAAAAAATTAGAAAAAAGTGAAAAATTAATTAATTGTATCATTAAAACCCTGAAAAAAAGATATGGAAAAAATCATCAATTTTATGGCCACATACATAGATCAAGAACAATTTTTTTATTTATTTTTCAAAGTGAATTATATTCTAATGATGATGTGAGTAGTTCATATTTGGGATCACTTATAACTACAATAGGGCACTGCGACTTTGGATTTGTAGTAATCAAGGTTAACCAATATCTCATGATACTCAATGGAAATGGTTCGGGATCTGTTATTTCAGCCATGTATTTTCGAGTGGGGTCAACACATAGACATATGCGGTAGTGGGGCGCCTATATGAAATCCCAACTATTTTGGGTTTTAGAATGTGCTTTGGTGAGAGAGATCTTTCTGACAGAGAAGACACTAGTAGTGGATTTCAATTTTTGGAAGACATGTGATGAGACTTCTATAGAAGGTAGATATCGATAGACCTATTTATCTAATAATAAGATCAATTTTTGTGTGGAAATATCATGATATAGTTTCAGTGGTTAAGGGATCTATGATGGATTTATTCTATCATGGGAGAGGCAACACTACTCTTTAGACGATCAGTGATATCCTTTGTCAGATGGTAGAACCCTCCATATATATGACCAAAAAATATACAATTAACTATGTAATAAGAGGTAGTGGCACCCTTAGAGAGGTCCATATAGTTGTGGGTGGGGTAGATGAGTAAGGAGAGTAGCTTGAGGTTTAATATAGTTTAAATTGTTTCCATAACCACCCACAAGTGTTCCTTGCTAGGCTTAGGGGGTCGGTGGACATGAGTGAGGTCAGCTACAGGTTATAGAGGCCAAAGATCAAGAGGGTATGTGGATTATTATAGGTATGAAATATTTATATTATACAATATCATGAGTTTTTATAGACATATGAACAATCCAATATGTTTTCACTACATCCGTAGTTTGATACCTAGAGGTTCCGGTTGAGACCTAGGATTGACCCTTATTCTTGGAAAATCTTATCCATGATGACTAACCAATTAAAAACTTTTGTAAAAATTGTCATCTAATCCTTGTAAGAGATATTTTATCATGTGATATCCTTAGTTAAATAATTATTCCCTACAACATTAATTTTGGCATGAATTGGATATACATAATTCCTACACAGATTGACTATTTTATGTGGGGCATTTGGTGTGTACGTATAGATGGGGTGAGGTTTTCTTACATGGGAGAGAAGGATACCAAGGGATAGTATGATACAATCAACAATAGGAATTTAATACTAGTTCCTCATTAGATGGATATAATAAGTTTTCGAGAAGTGGATGAAATGGTCTACCAGTTTCCTTCAATGACGTTAGGTTTTGAGGACGTTATTCCCAAGGACAATATATGCATACCTTCCTTCTAATAGATAAAATTAAATATTAAATTTCACCCAGGGATTTCCTTGATTTCTATGTCAGTATATCAGATAGCTCCCACATATCTTCATGATATAAAGCTGTAGTTAGAGTTCTTGTAGAGGAAAGGATTCAGGAAACCCATTGTTTCCCCTATGTATCCCCAGCGTTATTTGATAAAAAGGTGGATAGGACATTGAAGTTGTTCATGGATTTCATATCCTAATGTAGGATACCATGAATAATAAGTTTCCATTATCTAGGATTGAAATCCTCTTCAATTATTTTATAGGAACACCATGGTTTTAAATATATCCTCAGATCAGGGCATTCCTAGCTTCGATTACGGGATGATGATATAACAAGGATAACAATTAAATTTCACTATTATCATAATGAATAGATTGTTATGGCCTTTATTGTGAAAAATTACCTAGAAATGATTATGAAACTCAAAAATTAGTTCTTTCATTCTTTTGTAGACATGATTATTGTACTCTTCATCAACGATTTTTTAGTGTACTCATCGTACGAAGAAGAGAACATAAGATACTTAAGGATGGTGCTACAAATAATATAAGAACACCGTCTTTATAGAAAAATCTTGATTTGTTTGTTATGGATTCAAGAGTTCCACATTCTAGGAAATGACATATCAGTATAGGGAGTATCAATGGACCTATAAACAGTGGAGTCATTTTTTCTTGGGGGAAACCCAAGACATTGATAAAGGTTTAGAGCTCTCATGGGATGTAAATATTCTATAAGAGACTCATTCCTTATTTCTCCAAAATCTCATAACCATTTACAACATTTCCCCTGGATGTGCATCCTTTCATGTGGACAAAAAGGGTTCATCATGTTTTTTTATGATTTGAGGTAGAGGTTGACAAGCACCCCCATCACGTTGTTTCTAGTGTAGGATTTTAAATACATACTATTTTAAAATTCATTAGGAAATAGACCATGTTTTTATATAATATAGAGGTGTGTGATGATTTACTATGGATCTAGGTAGTAGAAAAATCATTAGTAGAACTATGTGACAAACGATCTATATTTAGAAGTGGTAGTCTTTTTGTTGAAGGGGTGGAAACACTACCTTGTGGGAAAGTGATTTAAAATCTACACTGAACACAACAGTATCAGGTATATCTTATCATAGAGGGATCTTAAATTTATATAGATTTTTTTGTACACAAATAAGAAATCATGTTTTGATGTGTTTTATGTTAAGATCATTTTTATCCCTATCACTATCAACCCGAGTGAGTTGGTTTGTTTTACGTGGTGTTCCAATAGACTTAGTGTGGTGGATCATACTAATTTATTGTTTTCATTGTCAAAAACTAAAAAAATGTTGATGTTGTCATTAGAGGGAAAGTGGAATAGTTCATGAATCAATGTATATGAAGGGAATATTGATCATGATAATACTAAAAGGCGAGTTGAAGAGATTCATGAAGGAGGAGCACCTAGATAGACACTACGACAAAATCACGATTTAGCGGCGGTTTTTTTTCGTTTCGCGGTGGTTTAAACCGCTGCGAAATCATGCATCGGGAAACTATTCTCGGTGGTTTTTAAAACCATCGCAGAACGTTTTGCGGTGTTTTAAACCGCCTCTAAATGATTTAGCGGCGGGTTTTTAATTTTTTTTAATTTTTTTTTATTTTTAATTTATTTCGTATTTATTGTATTTATTGTATTTATTTCGTATTTATTTTATTTTATTTATTTATTTTATTTATTTTATTTATTTTATTTATTTCGTATTACTTTATTTACTTTATTTATCCATGCACATGCCCATGCACATGCACATACAATATAAAAAAATACCACGTTTGGTGAGATTTGAACCACTAACCTCTTACATATTTTCCAAAGACTTTACCACTCCAGCAAGCTCATCATGTGGTTAATAAACAGAATTTAATATACTTATATATATTAATTGAAAAAACAAATAATACATAAATAATAGATATAAACTCAATAATAATAAATAATAAATAATAAATAATAAATAATGAATAATAAATAATAAATAATAAATAATAAATAATAAATAATAAATAATAAAAAAATATAAAATATAAAATATAAAATATAAATAATAAATAATAAATAAATATAAATATAAATAATAAATAAATATAAATAATAAATAATAAATAAATATAAATAATTAATAAATATAAATAATAAATAATAAATAATAAATAATAAATAATAAATAATAAATAACAAATAATAAATAATAAATAATAAATAATAAATAATAAATAAATAAAAATAATAAATAATTATTAATAATAAATAATAAATAAATATAAATAAATAATAAATAATAAATAATAAATAATAAATAATAAATAATAAATAATAAATAATAAATAATAAATAATAAATAATAAATAATAAATAATAAATAATAAATAATAAATAATAAATAATAAATAATAAATAATAAATAATAAATAATAAATAATAAATAATAAATAATAAAAAATAAAAAATAAATAAAAAATAAATATAAATAATAAATAATAAATAAATATAAATAATAAATAATAAATAATAAATAAATATAAATAATAAATAAATAATAAATATAATTAATTAATAAATATAAATAATATATAATAAATAATAAATAATAAATAATAAATAATAAATAATAAATAATAAATAATAAATAATAAATAATAAATAATAAATAATAAATAATAAATAAATAAAAATAATAAATAATAAATAATAAATAATAAATAAATATAAATAATAAATAATAAATAATAAATAAATATAAATTATAAATAATAAATAATAAATAAATATAAATAATAAATAATAAATAATAAATAATAAATAATAATTAAATATAAATAATAAATAATAAATAATAAATAAATATAAATAATAAATAATAAATAATAAATAATAAATAATAAATAATAAGTAAATATAAATAATAAATAAATATAAATAATAAATAATAAATAATAAATAAATATAAATAATAAATATAAATAATAAATATAAATAATAAATAATAAATAATAAATAATAAATAATAAATAATAAATAATAAATAATAAATAATAAATAATAAATAATAAATAATAAATAATAAAAAATAAATAAAAAATAGATATAAATAATAAATAAATATAAATAATAAATGATAAATAATAAATACATATAAATATTAAATAATAAATAAATATAAATAAATAATAAATAAGAAATAAGAAATAAGAAATAAGAAATAAGAAATAAGAAATATGAAATAGGAAATAATAAATAAATATAAATAGTAAATAATAAATAAATATAAATAATAAATAATAAATAAATATAAATAATAAATAATAAATAAATATAAATAATAAATAATAAGTAAATATAAATAATAAATAAATATAAATAATAAATAAATACAAATAATAAATAGTAAATAATAAATAATAAATAATAAATAATAAATAATAAATAATAAATAATAAATAATAAATAATAAATAATAAATAATAAATAATAAATAATAAATAATAACTAATAAATAATAAATAATAAATAATAAATAAATAAAAATAATAAATAATAATAAATAATAAATAATAAATAATAAATAATAAATAATAAATAAATATAAATAATAAATAAATATAAATATAAATAATACATAATAAATAATAAATAATAAATAATAAATAATAAATAATAAATAATAAATAATAAATAAATATAAATAATAAATATAAATAATAAATATAAATAATAAATAATAAATAATAAATAATAAATAACCAGTAACAAATATTATTATTAATAATAATATTTTATTATTAGTAATAATAAATAATAAATAATAAATAATAAATAATAAATAATAAGTAAATATAAATAATAAATAAATATAAATAATAAATAATAAATAAATATAAATAATAAATAATAAATAATAAATAATAAATAATAAATAATAAATAATAAATAACCAGTTATAAATAATAGATAATAAATAAATTAAAGTATATTATAAATAATAAATAATAAATAATAAATAATAAAGGAAACACATGAGAAAGTATGAAAAGACGTGATAAGGGATGCAAAATCATGAAAACGCATGAAAACGGATGGAGAAGCATATGAAGAACGAGGCATTAGAAAGAATAAGAACGCATGGAAACTCATGACAACTCTGGAAAACCCCTTAATAATTCAACATAATCATCATAATAACCCACAAAAAACCATTGATAAATATAACAAGTCATGGAAACCCAAATAAATAGTAATAAATGGAGCAACCGTTAAAACCCGTCAAAACGGTCATAAAGAGACAAAAATATTGGACTCACATTAACGAAGATAACTTATGATCCGAGAGTCCGTTTTAGATCCACAAGCTGTCAAATCAAAGATCCTGAAACGATATTTGACCTGAAAGGTGAACGAGTCCGAATGGACAGGTGGATTGGAAGTTACGACCATTTAAAAAAAAGCTGACGGGGAACGGGTGCTAGAAACGAGGCATCGAAAAACATAACAAACCCGATACCCAATAAAAAGGCCATAACATATGATCCAGGAGTGCATGTAGGCACCACGACCAGTCAAACTGAATCTCATAGAACGAGCTATGATCTGGCAGGTGGAAGTGTCCGAACTGACACGCGGATCTAAAGTTAGGTCCGTTTGAAGACAAGTTCGACGGGACACCGGTGACAGAAACAGGGTTTCAAAGGCCTTCAGAGGGGTTTTTGGGGTTGAAAAACATGATATAATCTTTCTTGTGTCAAATTGGTGCATAGCTCTCTTCACTGGATTCAATTTGATACGTGGTAGAGCCCAAACGGACACCCGGAGTGAAAGTTATGGCCGTTTGAAGTTGGAGAATTTTTTTCAACTTTCTTATAACTCTAATATCTTCCGCACCTTAGACCGTCTCATTGTTTTGATTATACGTTCCTCTATATCTCTTCATGAGATTCAATTTTACTGGTCATGGCGCTCCAACAGATGCCCGGATCAAAAGTTATGGTCGTTTTAGTGATTTCGGGGTTTCTCGTGTTTTTTTATTTTTTCCTTTCATTTCGCAGCGGTTTTACCGAAACCGCCGCTATTTCGCGATGGTTTTTTTAAAAAACCGCCGCTAATACTCAAAAAAAAATAAAAAATAAAAATAAAAATAAAATAAAATAAAAAAATAAAAATAATTTATGGCATTTCGCGGCGGTTTTTTTGCGGTGGTTTTTAAACCGCTGTGAAATGGCGGCCCGAAACACGTTTAGCGGCGGTTTTTAAAACCGCGGCGAAAAAACAGCTGCTAAACGACAGTTTTCTTGTAGTGAGAGTTTTATCATGAAAAGGTCATTTGTCGATGTTCCAATGTGAATATTAACCAAGTATGTTGAAAATTATATAGGATGGAGGTATGGAAGCTCTATATGTGGTATATATAATTGCGTCTAAAAGGTGGTGTCCTTTCCTAGTGGTTTCCAAATTCCTGGGGTTGAATATTTGAAGCAATAGAAAAGTTTCACAAAATATGAACTTCCAATACTGCCTCATGAAAATATGGAAAAGGAATGAATTTTTGTATTATTTTGTGTTGAGAATGTTTAATGATTCACTAAATAATGTTTCTATAAATAACGGTTAATCATGAAGAAAAATGTGATAAGTTATGTGGTTACAATAAGTTTCAAGAATTAAAATTTTCCATAAACATCCATAAAGTGAGTCCCATGAATAATGATAATGAGAATAAAAAAATGTTCTAGTGTGATTAGAAGAATCTTAAAGGTGGGGGTGATGTATATAGATTGGTAACTAACCCAATCATTTGATAAACCTAATGTTATTGATGATCCAAATATTTGAAATTATGATATATTTTTTCCATGGTTTTTCTTGTGTGATGGATTAGTATGAACAATTTTTCGACAATGAGATGGCCTGTTTCAATTTGAATAAGGGGTGTCTGGAAGGATTTGAAACAAAAATTGAGTTTCAACAAAGAAAGTTGTTTTCATGAAATTAAAATGTTTTTAAAACATCATAAATGTTTCAATAATGGGGTGAAATGTTTCCACAAAATTTTTATGTTATATAAAACTGAATGTTATTAGAAATTCGTAATGAATTTTTCAAATAAGGATAATATTACATACAGACTAGTTGAATAATGAATTTTCCAAATAAGGATCATTCCTCATTTTTATTTTTTCTCATTTATCTCACTTTTATTCATGGTTTCAACATTAGTATACAGTTTGGTTGGCAGTCTGAAAAATACCCAATAATCAAATTTTGTGAACCCATTTTTTGCAATAATGGCTTGATACAATCATTTTAAGTTCAATATTGAAGACAAAACAATATTTGATGTTAGAAATGATGGATCTGGATGATATCAGAGACATTATCATGTGTTTGGAAATTGAAAATATGGTGAGGTCCTATTTGGCCATTTCCTAATAATGTCAAATGACCAAAACCTTGGCACAAATGACGAATATAACCATTTGACCAACATCTAATATCTCTAAGAATGTTTAACCATGGATCCAAAGGAAATGGTGGCCAGAGTAATGGATTTGTGAAGATATATGATTTCTAGAAAAATATACACAACACTATGTGTAATGAAGGAACACACATCATGTGCGGGTCCTTGGGTGTGGCACATGGATTTACTTGTGGATTTAAAAATCACATGTTGTGTGACTTGTGTCACATATTGTTTGACCCTTATATAGTGGCTCAAAATGAATATCTAAGGATACATTTGAACAGAAATGACTTTGTACATGGGTATGGGTAGGGTACATGGAACATATTGGTACTCTAACAACACCATGTAAATAGAATTACCTTGATAAACAGACACAGATAGATCAACATGGGCATGAGAAGATGCACATGATCACAAAAACATTAAGGTATATGAATAGTTTAGCACACAATGCAATTTCTTGAATAAGTATTTGAAACCTTGTTCATATTATTATGGATATGTTGAATTATGGTGTTACCCCTTGATCCATTTTCTAAGGGTATAATACATTTTTAAATATTGTGATTAGGATTCTGATCCCCTATATGGTAATTAGTCTTCAATAGAGCAGTTAGAATCCCATATGTCCCTAGGTGGAATCATCTTTCATATTCTATCCTAGGTGGGGTTCTTAGTATCAGCATGACCAACTTTACCAGGGCATCAATCCCTTATTTAGAAAGATAATAAATATTTGGTTAATTGGTACACCCCTTGGCCATCAGTGTGATCCCCATAAATGTATCATCATCTTTATAATTCCATTTGTTACTACCTTATAGTGATATACGATAAGAGCAACATCCCAGATGGACGATATCAGTGCTTCCATACCCATACAGTGAGTCCTCCTAGGCATTTGTCACTATAGAATCTCGATCATAATCTTAGTTTGGAAATGTGGTTGTGACCATACCATTAGAATTAGTGTCTATCATGAATATAAATGGATGTTTTATTTTGAATATAATATTATTGTTAACACATACCTATGCTAATATGACTACTATCTTGAATATTTAGTTTTAGAGATTTTGGGGAGTCCTATTGGTTATTTATATACTCACCACTACATCAGATCTTCATGTGCATGTCATGTCTTATTTATAAGTTCAACCATTCAATGTGATTCTTAGTATACTATGAATATATGAAACATAGATTGGTCTAGGTAGGTTGTGGTTTGTAACCGGAGTCACAGTGGACTATAATAACGTCTTCCTAGTATGTTTTACATCTTTTATTTTTTTGATGGTCTTGTATTTTTCCCATTATACTTTTCATTATTATTCAGTGTACTATAATTGTGGGATTTATATGAATGAAAAAAAATTCCATCAGTCTTATTTTATTTTATAATATTTTTATGGGATTTGTGTCGTTTTTGTGTAAAAGTAAATTATATTAAGGCCACTCATATGAGTTTTATGAAAACTTAGTGCCAATTTCTATCCCTCAGCCTGTTAGAAGTGGGTTTGGGGTTATCATGTTTGTCTTATCATCATATAGATGTGATCTAGTGTGTTGCTTCATGAAACTATCCTCCAATCCATATATATTTAAAATATCTATTTCATTTACATGATCAATTATTTTGGATTATTTAATTTAATATCTTAAGTAAAATTTTCTACTTAAAAATCATTTTCTATAGTGTTTTGTAACTTTTAATTTTGATGTCAATGGTAAACATAATTCATAATTTTTTATGGCCTTATTTCCATATTTGTATTTATCTAAAAATGACCAATTGATTTTCAATTAATATTCATGAATATCCTATAATAAAATTATTGTTACAAATCTTATAGAATATTAAATTTTGGTACCAATCAATCACCCTTATGGTGTAATTGAATGAGAAATCATTTGAAAATGTAATGAAACACATTTTTTATATGTTTTTTAATGATTACTATATTATTAATTTTATGTAGAATATTGGTATGGTTTACCATTATTTAATTAGTGGGATCCATTATAGACATCCAATGTATTCGTTAAAGATATATATCTCATGGGATTATTATGGGTTATGAGTTATGATACACGATCCACTTTGTGGTGTGATTTATGATACTAAATATAATATATAAAGCAGGTTGTGATGTCAGATACCCTGGGTTATGTAATTCATGCTAGGATGATCAATCCACTATTTTATTGGATATTGTATTATAAAGCATGATAAATTATGTTATGGTATGTTGGAATAAAAACTGTGATTAATTTTTTTATGGGATATAGGATTTTAATTTCTAATTTGTTATGTTATGGTTTCCTATGTTTCTCTATATGAAATATTTATCTATTATAAGTCATGTCTATATTATTCTACATGGATAATTTTTATTTTCTTATAGTTATATATTCGTATGATATTTTTTATTTTGAAATTTTGAGGTATATTTCCTTCTGTCATACCATATGGAAAACACATATGGTTCCTTGATCCTTTTAGTCATATATTAATCAAATGATCATTCCTTCTCACATGCTTATGATGTAACCCTCTGTGACTCATTGATATTTTTTTTGTTATTGATATTTTTATCTGGCTTCTTCAATTTATCCACATTAATATGAAATTATATATAATAATACAATTTAAATGTTGTTTTATATATAAATATTTATTAGTTATGTCGAAGAAATATTGTGTAAAAAATATTACATAGGTGCTCTCTAAAGGGAAAAAATTTCTAGGTTTTATTGTTGTGTGATAATTTGTGATATGTAATTGTTTTTATGTAATGGATAAATAATATTTTTTTTATTCATTGGGTTTATCAATTGGAATCTAATCCTATTTCTAATGTATATGTTTTTTACACTGTGTCTTTGAGTGTGTGTCTAGGGACTCTTATATGTAGATGCCATCATAGAGATAAGTGACCTATAATAATAATGTAAATGAACCAAATCATTATAAGATAAATATAAAAAGTATTTAAAAATAAAAAATAAAAATTTGAGATCCAATCATCCATCGATTATATATATTTTGGACACCATTTACTATCCCCAAAACATAGGTTAGCACATATTGAGGCTATATTCAGAATTCAAGAGAGCAATGATAAATTTTTTATAGTTTAGGTATATTATGTAGAGATTTTCCTAATTAAATGTGACATAATAATTCTAGTTATAAAGAATGTCCCAGAATCATCTAAAGATAGGAATATTATGCCCATATTTATTCCTAACATGTTTTGTAATATCGATTCCATCAAGCTATTAATTGTAATGTATTTGTGATCAACCTCATACCTATCTAGATCCTTCAATATTTAGTTTACCATGAAGAAAATGTCACTCCCTCAAACCTGATAATTTCATAATATGTTAAGAGTATGAATTATATACTTTATTGTATTAATCTTATAACCTTGTTTGAAAATCTTATATCTATCGTAATATTTATAGTAGGTTTAATACATAGAAATCTTTAACACTTTTCTGGGAAGTTAATGTATCTAGATAAATATCCCAACACAATAATTATAAAATCAACACCTCAAATAATCTAACAATATTTTAGTTGAGGTATTTTATAATGATGATTCTTTATCATTGTACTACGAATATTAGTGTATAGACCCATAATTCTATGATAGAAAAGGGAAGTAATTTGTGCTAGGATATTCCATTAAAATTATTAATCTAAATTTTATAGAAATATCACCCTTAAATCTATGGGTAGATTAAAGGAAGGCTACATGTATTCCAATAACCGAATTGATGTAATCAATCCAGATTTGGGAATTCTTCATGTCATTCAAGTTCCATCCAAAAAGAGGTTAATGAAATCAATCAAATTCCATTAAAATTTTCTTAATTATAATTTATTCATAGGTAACCCACGATAAAGGAAACAAGAGAAATTATCACAATCCATGTTCATCAACTATTCTCTATAATATATGTATCATTGTGCATGATTGACTTATATTTAGTATTAGTCAATGTAGTTCGAGATTTCTGAACATATTGATTTCGATCCCTATATTATAAGGAATATATAAGGGTTGAATACATTCTCCCGCATCCTCATGATATTATTTTCATCTACTCATCATGACTATGATGGTGAGTGGTGTAAACATGGAAAAGATATTAATGACCTTAATAAAAGAGTTTTCATGAGTTCTTGATAATCTAAATATATTGATGTATCAATTTCCCTAAATGATAGAATGGAGGAAGGGTAGAATATTCATGAAAATGTTTCATTAACCAAATGTCCTATAGATATCCTTGTATGATCCATTAGATCTAAGAATTATCCTCACTTTTCCCATTCTAAAAATTAAATAAAAGAGGAAGAAAAAGAAAAATATCAAAGAGAATCCCCACCAACAATCATGGAAGTAATTTCATACACTATAGAAGTACATAAATAAGTTAATTAGGTTAAATAATTATATATGTGTTCTATATTTATTTGAACCTCCATGTACTCTAATGAATAAGGAAAATATATTTTATTTATCAATCACCATAATGGTATTTTAATAGAACTATATAGAGGTTCAATTATTGGATCCTTATATGGCTACCCATATTTTGGATTATCCAAATTACCTCTACTGATTTAAAAAAGTCTCTTATAGGATGCATTAAACATGTGTTTACATTTTATATAAAGATGTAAATATCATCACTAAATGTTTACTTCTGAATATAAGTACCCACAATGCCTCCCACCAATATTGTTCCTATCAATAAACATAATGTAAAATTTTGAGTAGGCATAAATTTTTGGGATCTAAACTATAATTGTTAAATAAATGGAATAATTGAACTAATTATATAATTACCGATTGATGCAAAAACTTTTTTTAGTCTCTATCATTTATGGAATAGTATTAAAAAAATAATATGATCTTGATGGAACCTTATAATGAGGTGTCCACTGGGTTCAAGGAACCCCAAGGGGAATATTGTCATCATGTTGTTCCATTTTAAATGAAAAATGATAGCACTACATATCAACACACTATATAATGTATAATCAATCTACTTCAAGGGAAGATAAAAAATACAATTTTGATGATTTAGTGGTCATGTCTCTATTTAATTCAGACCCTTTTTATAATCATGTTATATCTTTAAAAAAATATAGAAAAAAATCCTTAAAAAGAACCATCTATAATGATATTTTATGGAAACATCAAAAAAATTCCATATATTCATGGTATACCATTGTGGTGTTGATGTCAATCAAGATAAGACCATATCAATCCTTAATGTGCCTAAACTCAAAATCTAAAATAATTAAGGGGACTCTAGTTTTAGTTGGCCTATATCAGATGCTTCACTTCCAAAATATATGTTTAATATTTCTCTTTTATGAAATTGATAAAGAATGGATTTATATATATATGAAATGAATATTTTTATAATTTTTATTTTGACCTCATGAAGTATCTTTTATTCTAAACATTGTTGATTCTCCCAGTGTAAGTCAATCCAATAATAATTTAAATGGTGACCCTAAAAAGATATCTTAACATAATATTAATAATTAATCATGATTAAACAAATAAATAAGTACTTATTAACCAAGTGAAACCATTTTTTAAAGTGACGCTGGATAATCTAATATTGAGAAGAATTATATGGTGTGAATATTCATAGTGAAAAATTTGAAACACTACATATAACATCATATGTTTTCTTCATCACTTTCACCAATTAGAATAATTATATACTTATTATTATATCACTAAATTGTAATCTTTCTTGAGGGGAGGTTATTCTAGTGTATTTTTATATCATGTTCATCTATCAAATGGATATCAATGGGTAGGCATTGGTTGATTTCATCATAGCACAACCTATCTATGATAAGTCACTATTGAATACATATCTCTAAGGAGAATAGGTTTTCTCAATCCATGATACTCCCCATACATGGGATATTTACATTGATTGTGTTTTTATAATCCTAAAAAGAAGTATGAAAGACACAAAGAATAATAGGTCAGGCCGTAACATTATTTTTATCACACCAGGAAAGGTATTTATAAAATAATATTTCCTTATATTGACTATATATACCAATAAATATGTATAATACCATGATATAATTATGGTATTAGGTTTTAACTATTAAATAGTAGTGGTATGATTAAATATAAGAAGAAATTCAGAGTTTTTATTCAACTAATTTTGAAGTGAATATATTAGAAAAAGGTGGATATAATCACCATGGTTGATTATTTACAAGGGTCTATGAAAAAATTTCTATAGTACTAAAATAATTTCATATCTAATCACCATGGTTATTATTCACATAATGAACCATATGGTGCATTCTCAATTAGTCAGAATTGAAACGGTGGAGATCATTTATGTAAATTAAATATGATATTAATAAAATACCATATCTTTACATCCTGACACTAAAATTATATAGATATTAACTCTAAGAAACAGTATCCAAAGTTGAATTATTCTGTATTATCAATGCAATAATGTATAGTTCCCATTCCAGGTAGTGAATATAATTTTTTAGGACAACCCAAATTCTAAGAGGTTCCTTTACAAAAATGAATTTAAGGGAATCCTATTTGGATGCATTGATATAAGAGATACAATCACTTTTATAGATTAATTCCATATCAGTCATTATGGTTATCACTACATATGATTAAATATCATTCCTTAAATAAGAATAAATCAATTACCAATTATATAATTGTTGCATGAATTCAATGAATTTATGAAAAAATGACATTCTTTTAAGAAACATGCCAATTTCATATATAATCCCCTAGAATAATTGAACACCACCAGATATAATTGGGTTTTTTCATGTGAGAAATTGACCTAATTTATACATATCCCCTATATACATAATAGAAATTAAATTAGACCATAATTATAGTCAATTAATATATCATGTGTTCAGAGAAAATATCACCGAATATTTTTTTCATAATGTCTCTCATTTTCTTTACAAGGGATAATATTATTGTAATATTTGATTACCCTTAAAATATATTTAATGTCAATGAAAAAAATTTCTTTTTTAATTATTTTAAATTTTTGTATCATAGATATTAAAATTATTCTAACTAACCACCATATATCTATGAAATTATGAATGTATTGATAATGTGTTTCATGGAAAGGAAATCAAATATACTCTAGAAGATATTGGACGATGAAAGTATTTTTTAGAGTAAAAAATTCATGACTTATGGGATTATCTCACCACAAAACATACCTTTATGAAAGAGACCCTATATTCTATTATATACGAGATAAAGGTAGTTATGAACATTAAGGTTTAATTATCTTTTCTAGAAATTTCCATACAAAATATGTTATCTGAAGAAGAAAAATCTAAAATTAACCTTCATGAGTTCAACCATGTTTATTTTATTAACATACACACACTACATAGCCTTTAAATCCATCATAATTGAGTCACATGAGAGTTCAATTATATATTTATTTTATTCTTATTTCATCATCGAAATCTAATGTCCATTTTGATAACTCTATTGATACCAATTATGTATACATTTAAACTAGATTTGAAATGGGAGGAACTATATTTGTATATATATGTTCAATTATGATATGGATTTTTCCTTAATAAGAATGTATAAATAGTTAATAAAATAACCTATAGAGAATGATTTATTTTTAAATAAATTTCATACATTCATTTTGGGATACCATATGTTTTAGATGTAATACTATAAAATATATTTCACCTAAAACTCTATATGACGAAGTTAACTTATAGAGGATTTTACCCCTATAAAGTGATTTTTATCTTCTTAGAAATTGATTCCATGACACATGATGTGAAACTATCTAAATATATCCCACTATACGTAGAAATTAATATTTACTATGATAGTATTTTTTGGGACTGATCCTAATTATGAAAGAGTCAAATCAATTTAGGAATTCTCATTACATATTACCATCCTAAATATATCAGTCATCAGTGAGAAAAATGCACTGACATTATAAGAAATATATAGGGTATATATATTTTTATCTCAAAATATATATTAATGATATGATATTATATCGTAGTCATAGGGAAATAATCAACTTACACTATTTTTGTGCCTTAGTGGTGAAACCATTACCAATTCATATTGGGGTTCATTTTTCCTTCTCTTAACACAATTCCCATGCATTTTACAACACTTATCTCATAAATAATATAGATCAATATATGATAATTTAATCAATTAAATACTTGTGTAATTATAAATATTATCACATGATTCAAATTAATGGATGCATCTCACATACTAGACACATCCATATATTCACCAACAACCAACATTTTATTAATGTATGATATTCACATTTATTTGAAGATTTTTTTATAAATCAGAATCTATGTAGGAAAGAAAAATATTCTTGGGATGTAATATAAATTTTATATAAGGACAATATATGTATTTATTCATGTTATTATATGATATATAGTGAATTCTAAATTATTATACCCAACTACCAGTTTAGTTAAAATTATTCTCTCCACTTTGTCTTAATGTAATTACCTTAATTACTCATGTTGGATATTTTCTCATTGATCAAAATTAAAGAGTGGTTACCTTATATTGAGTATAAGATGAATTCATGAAAAAAATCATACAAAATAGTTATCATCACATAACCATAACTTAGATAATATCTATATCCTTTATATAATATATTAAACTATATAATGCATCATCCACGTTATATGGAATTAAATATATTAGAAAGTTTGAATATCCATAGAATAATATCCTTAGACGATATTCCAATCTATGTCGTAACCCTATAAGAACCTAAATAATTAATCTTAATCCCATGGTGGCATATAAAAGAACATTAATTTTTAAATGGTCTATTAATTTTTGGATAATTCCCAATCATGTTACACCTCTCCCATTTTTTTCTTGATATTAGAAGATAGTCATTTCAGCCTCTCATACGAATGATATAGATCATTATTGGAGAATAAATACAATGGATTCATCATCTATAAGCCTATATATAGAAATAATGTATCCTCCTTATATACGATCATGATATATACATGGGTATTTCATAAGATCTATATATGGATTTATTGTTACTATCACATGAACATTATAAGGCCCCAACCTTAAACCTTACTTAATCTTGAGTTATTACAAGATTACACATTGAGGATCTTTTCAGGTTTAGAGTTTTAGAGAGTTAGATCATAAAACTTGCATTACATTCCACATTTAAACAAAGTGGTTACATAAAGATAGTATTCATTTTTCCCATCAACGGAAATATATTTAAAATAAAACATGGATTCTTTCTTGACACTTCCTTGACACTATCATCTTATCATGTACCTTTCCCTTGACCTGTGAAAAACATTTCAAAAAAAACTTGGGATGAGTATAAAAAAGCTTAGTATGGGTTATAAAAATATGGAAAGGAAACATGAGTTCATATATACATAAGAATGAAATCACACTTTACCCATAAAACATAAGCACTTTAACATACCTCATCAAATCATGAATAAATCATAGAAATCATAATACATAAAGGTAACTTTAGGCATTCATAACATTCTTACGTAGGGAGTAACCCTCTTGGTTACGTTTCGAATACCCATCATAGTATATTCCCTAAATCTCTTCGGATAAACCTTAACGTTTCACTCCTTCGTGTTACCCAATGCATTGGAGAGCTATATCGGGCTCACCCGCCCTTAGTTTATCACAGAACCACCCGTCTTCATAATAATTCCCAAGAACCACAACATAATCGTATCACATAAAACATGCATAAAGAAAACATAACATTTCCACTTTTCAATCACAAGATATCAATACAACACATTGATATAAAAACATTATGAAACCCATTTTCAATACCAAAATAAAAGTAAAGTAAAACATGGTATTTATTTTTCTTTTAAATAAAAGGTATGGCTTGTAGAGGAAGCCGAAACTCAATAATGGTCACGGTGGCGGAGAAGTCGTTGTCGCCGCATACGTACGACAAAAACATTCCCTTTTGTCGTTTAGTAAATGCTTCGTATAAAAAATATTCCTTTTGAATAAACGTAAAAGTCAAAGGGGTTTATACACCGTATAAAAGAAGGTTGTGTATAAAACAGAATATGCCTCAATGAAAGGAGATTGAGACGAAGTCCCATACCTCGGGTCCAACTTGACTTGGTCGTTCTTTAATCTCTTGAATAATAAACTTGAGTTAATTTATACTTTCTTAAGAACCTTTTTCAAGTTCATTATTCCTTTTATATCACTTATTACCATGTTATGAACATTATGTAATTATTTAAGTTAATAACGGTCGTTTTAATGATCATTGGTACTTGAGTCAAAATATGCTCTTTATAATTACAATTTGTTCATGTATCCATTATATCCAGAGTTATAATCATGATTTATATATCATATATATCATATATATCCAGTATATACATGCATTTATAATATTAAAAAATCATTTAGAGGTAAGAAATGAAATGCACCGTTCATGGAGATGGTAAGCCGTACGTACGCATGAACGCTACTTTCATTTCTATTTCGTATTTTATAGAATGGAATAATAATGATATAAAGGTATATTATAATTCTAGTGTAATATCATATATAATATCATAACTCCATCCTTTATACATCCCATATATGGTATTAATGAATCAAATCACTTTGAGGGGGCGGTAGTCCGCACTTCCTTAAATGAAGATATCGCGTTTACCCATAAGGGGAACCATAAAGGTATGACCAAAATGAAAAATACAGAAGCTTAAGGAAAACATAAACATATTATATATCATATATAAATATAGTGTCATCTTAATGTCCACCTTTGAAGGTGTTAAAAGAATGTTGAACAATCATCGTTTCGGGAGGCAGAAATTCACCATCCACGGAAACAGTATGTTCTTTAACCATTAGATGTAGGTGTGTGTAAGTGTAGCTCGAATCATTCTTATAAAAACATCCTAGTATATGGAATATACCGTTTTTGTTTCAAAAGAAAATAATAAAAAGAGTTTAGGGGGTTGGAGAAGCAAAATAAAACAAAAGGACTCAAGTGAAGACATTACCTTAAAATCGGGTAACTCCCTTTGGTTTGAGCTCAAAGGCTTCCTTGGGAAGACTTCTGCCCAAAGTGAGGCTTCAAGGAGTAAGAGAGGGATGTGGAGAGACAAAATGGGCAGGGTTTGGCTGAACCAAAGGCTTTGGAAGTGTGGGTAAGGAGGTAGAGGTGGGGGCCTTTTATAAGAGGAGAGGAGGGGCACTCTTGGAAAGTAAAGAAATGTTACATTATTCTAAAATGATTTTCTGATTAAAAAGGTCCCACATTGATATAATTAGAGGGTAAGGTGATAAGGGTTTGAAATTCACCCATACAATAGGTTTTGGACATGTGTAGGTCATATATGTTACATTATATTTTCATTTTATTTAAATTCATTATTAATGAGGTAATCACTGCATCATCATGATGTCATAAATAATTTAATTTATTTAAAGTATAAAAATTATAAAAAAATACTATGATGTAGGAAATATTTTTATATTTCCAATGAATATTTATAATAAAAAACATGACTTTTATAACCCCATGTAAAAATTGTTTTAGTAAAATAACTCATGTTTGTGTCATTTTTACTTTAACATTAAATAAAAAGATATTAATGTCATTTTCCTACCAAAGTGGCTCCATGGGGTCCCCAAGTTGACCCATGGATTTTCTTGGTCAGACATGACACAACCAATAAGGCTAGGACATGTGTCTAGGTCATTTCATATTATTAAAACATTATTTTTACCTTAAACTACACTAATTACCACTAATCGCGATTAAAAACATAAAAGTTACTATTCACCAAAAAAATTATTTTAATCCCATTGAATCACATTTTATTTCTTAATTACAACCATGTATGTTGGATTTTTGAAATTCAAAACACAGAGGTGGTAAAATTTCATTTAAACGAAAAATCAGTTTTTTAAGTACCACTTAGTGGTTTCACTATTCATCAAAAATTGAAGTTTTTCAGAAAAATACCAAAACTTCACCCTAAGATATACTTGATATTCTGAATTCAAAAATGATGTCTATTTTACAAAATTCAAAACATATAAGCTGCATTAATTAATTTAATAATTAATTCCCGCTGTCAGAGCAAATAGTGTATTTTTATGAAACAATAAGTATCAAAAGATTGACACTAGTTTAAGTCCAATTTCAAAGTGAAATTAATTACAATGACCACTATTGGATTAAATGGTAAAAATATATTCTAATTTCACTTTAAAACCAATTCAAAATATAATCTAATCATATAAATAAATTATATTAAAAAGTAGTTTTGATGTAAAATGCAGTATTTTTCACTATTCATTAAAAAAATGAACATTGTCAGAAAAATACCAAAAAATTTACACAAAGTAAATTTTGATGTCCCAATCATAAAGAATGAGTTTATTTTGACAAACATAGCTTATAAAATTGTCAAAGGATAGATTTAAAAATGGTTTTCCATCAAAAGGCAGTAAAACAATCTGTTAAAAATATTAGTGTATTCCATGCTTAAGATTGGATTTATTTTCATTTTAAGCCTCTAAAACACTATCTAATTCATTAATAGGCATAGATAAAAATATCTATTATTCATTAATTACTTGGGATGTTACAAACATAGTAACTCCATGATTTCTTATTCTAACACCCATTTAAATCATAAACAAATTATGTTATGTACCATGATGTTCAGGACCTTTAATTCATGTCATGTATTCTTTCAATATGACCAATACTGATATGTAATGATATAATTTTTTTCATGAGAAATATCTATATAGATCTTTAGGTAAAAGTACTAATTATATGACTTTAAACTAACTATACCAATCTCTTATTTTCATGACATAAAACTACATGAAAAAATTATAAAATTTAGGATCATAAACTACTTGAAATATGATACTTTATATGATTCAAATAAAAAATTACTCACCCCTATATGAGAGTTTGGTTTACGTAAGGGATCCTAACCATTTATTTATGATATAATGGTTAGTGATGTTTTTTTCAACCATAATGTCACAGGACACCTAATCTATGAAAAATAATTTCCCCTTTATGAAAACAATGTGTTTCATTTAACACCACACAGTTTTAATATATATCATTTCATCAAATAAATATAATGTGTATGATATATTATTACAAACACCTAAATGAACCAAAGAAAAACAAAAAAATTGATAAATATTATTAGAAAAAATGTATAATAAATAATTATTTATTAAATAAAAATATTGTAATTATTTACAAATCCATAAAAATAGAATTAAGAGCTCTTAAAGTATTTTATGGTAATTTTTAAAAATAATTATTTTTTATTTAATTATCATTTACCATATTTATTTTAAAATATTATAATTATATTTATGGAAAATAATATTTTTTTTAAAGAATTGTGTAAAATTTATCAACGAGTGATTCAATGATATTTTTTAAAAATAATTGTTTTTATGTGTATTGGGAGAAATTTATATTTCACTAATACCATCACTTTTATGAAATAATAATAATAAAATAATGACTCATTATTCATTGAAAACAATATTATATAATATAATATTCATAAAATTTCAAATACTTCATTTAAAAATACAATTTAAATTTATATAACCCATGTTTAATGTTTTTAAAATTATTTAATTTTATAGTTTAAATTTTTAAATGGCAGCATGAAATAAATATTTTATTTCATCTAATATAAAAAATATAAAAAAAAATTATTTATAGTTTGGTTAAAAATTTAATATAGTTTAGTAATTTTAATTACCTTTTTTAAATAAATTCTTTATTAATAAAATTAATGTTAATAACTATTATATTGGTGAAAGGGTTATTTTAAGGGATTGATTTATTAATGTTGTGAGAAGTTAATCTATAGAAATAAATTGATCTATATTATGTAACTTAATTTATGTGATACTAAAACACGTATACAAATTTATTGAACCTCATTCAATTGCTGTTAAAAAATTAATATGATTAAGAACTCATAATGGTAAAAAAAACATTTTTTTACAAAACCATTTTAAATAGATTAAATTTCATAATTTAAATATTATTTTAATTATATGTAAAAATTTAATTACATTATATAGAGCCTACATATATTTTTATAAAATAAAAACATGTTTATTAGAGTTACCTTATACTTTTAATAAAATAAAAACTACTTTGGAAAATACATGTTACTATGAAAAAAAAAACAAAATTGAAAAAAATAAAAATATTATTGTAAGAGTTGTAACATGTTTAAATCAGGTGTTATATGACTTGTACACTCATTATCAAACATAATCAAATAAAATATCATTATTTCCCATATTTAGGTCAATTAACACGTGGATTGTTTCATGACATCATTTAAAAATTAATGGGTATTTATACAAATGGTATTTTCTTCAATTATAAAAGGATACCACTTTATCCACATCTATATTAAATATAAAAATAATTATCTTTACCAATACTTGAACATTGTCACTAATAATCCATTTCACCATGTCTTAGAGGCAAAATAATTTAAATAATACAAAATTATATAGCATTAAATTCTTTCCCAAGGGAGATCATACAAAGAGATAGATAATGTTCTCAACCAACATCTCTTAATTATTTTAATCCTTTACCCCATAAAATATTTTCTAATACATAAATATAAAATAAATTAATAATTACTAATATTATAAAATGATATTATAATATTAATATAGATTTTCTATATTCTTATAAATCTATTTGAAAATATGTAGACATATCTAAGTGTATGTGGAGACTACTATGTCCATGAATGGCATGTTCTATCTTTTCATTACCTCCTAACATAGATAAATCTTAAAATATATTTAATATATAATAATTATATATATTAATGTATTATTATTCATTATTGATCTCTTTTATATTCTATAAGTGAAAAAACAATATAAAATTATAGTAAACATAACCAACTTGATGAATATATCAAGGAAAAATTCTTCATTTCAATATATTTTGAAAAAACATAGGAAACTATATAAATTATATAATAGTTGAATTATGAAATACATACTATTTACAATATTTTGGATTATTAATCTATTATATAGAACTTTTACCATTTTTAATATATAAAAGATGACTCAATTAAATTTATTGAACCACGTTATACAACATCCATAAGTGAAAACTATTTAAAAAATAAATAAAACATGATAATAAATAGATAATAAAAAAGATAAATATAGAAATAAAATGTTCCGAATAAAGATTTTAATGATTTAAATTTTATTAATATGGATTTTTGGTGAATTTTTATAATGAATCATTATACAATGTTAAAGTTTTTACATCTCAATTTAGATTTTTGAAATATATTATATATTCACCAATATATTTATTTTTATGATTTATATAATGGAAATAAATTCTATTATCATAAATTTTCATTAAATATAATCTATTTTCAAATAATTATCATGTTCATACCCTTTAAGGGCATTGAATTAAAATAATAATGATGATGTAATGGTTATATGCCAATATTTTCAATTCCATGAGGCATTTGGATATTTCATAACATTATTTCTATCTTATAATGTATTTAATACCATTTATTCTGCATGTATAATACATATTTTTCACTTAATGAAATTTGAATATCCAATTCATGGTAATCTTGTTATGTTCTTTTTATTATTATGTTACTATTACTATTGGAGTCTCTGGAAATACATTTCTCATTCATTGAGTTAAGGTTGTACATGAGGAACATATGTCATATGATTTGGGCACATTTTGGATACATAATATTATGTAATAGTTTTCTAGTAATTTTAAATTCTACAACATATTCTATAATGTCGCATTTTTTTAGTAAATAATTATCACTACAACATGTGAAGTATCATAAATTATTCACAACTCAAAACTAAAACTATATATAATACATTAGTCCATAGAGTAAGAACACGAACAATATCAATATTACATAACAATATAGTAATAATTTTGACATACATAAAAATTATATTTTGAAAAATAAAAACATAAATAGTTCAACTCTTATATTAAATTAGTTTTCTAATATATATTTTTAAATAAAAAAACTGAATATAAAAAATGATTTTTTTTTAAATTTTAAAATAAAATATATTTTTAAAATCGAAACATTAAATTAGAATGAAAATTTTCATATTTTCTAAAATAATTAATTTTTACAAAAATATTGAAAAATATTAATTTACTAATGATATAGAATTTATATCATAATAATAAATTCAATGAAATATATTGAATGTTTAATGATCTAAAAAAATAAAAATATTATAAAATTTATATTTTATTCTCAACATTGAGAACCCATATTTTATTCTTATATCTTAGGTGTAACTTTATAATAAATTAATGGTAGTATTAAATCATTTTCTTTAATTAATCATATTTATTACAATTTTTATTCTGATTTAATTTTAAATCCATAAAAAAAATTATAACAACCAATTTAAGTCATAAAAATTAATAAAATTGATAATTGTTATCCTACAAATAAATTTTATGCTTAAAACATTATTTTTTTCAAAAATTTTTTTTTACATGTATCATGCACTAATGAATAAAATTAATTTTATTACACATAAATATTATATTTTATTATATAGATGTATTATTTTATATTATTATCTGAAAATTATTTAATAAGTTATATTTTATTTTTTTGAATAATAAATTAATTACTTAGGTAAAAACTAGTTATTGTGGTAAAAGGAAAAAATGGTAAAAGGGAAAAATAATGAAGAAAAAATCTATGATTTTTTTAAAAAAATCTATTTCATTTTGTGAGATTTTTCTTGACCAAAAAATTATCTACATTGCATTTTTTAAAAATTTTATTCCTCCATAAACACGAAACATGTGATCTTGTTATTATAATTTGATGTATTTAAAAACATTCCATTCTCTTTACCTATATATTGATCCTCACAACACACATTAAAGACCAATTTAAAAATTAATTTCTTCATTATAATTAAATGATATTAAGTCCCATAGAAACCCATTCTACTTCTTTGATCATCTAGTCACATGAGGATATCCTACCCCCCCATTTCTATTGTTTGGTACATTAAAAAAAGTCCTCAATATAAATACTAAATCTTCTGTAACTTCTCTTATTTTCCTTCATCAAAAATATAATTTTTTATTTATTGTAAAGTAAAATAATTATCGATTATATAATGATTTTTATTTTTCTATGTGATTAAATATTATCATCCTTTCCATTTTTTCACTATTAAAAATCCAATTTTATTCATATGTGTGAAGGCTACTACCTCCACAAAGTAACAAATCCTGTTTTTCATCTAGTTTCATTATTATATTATAAAATTTTATCAAATATGATTAAAAAACATAGAAGTATCTACATTATAAAATTTATTTTCCAAAATAATGATATTATTTCAAAAAACCACTATTATAACCACACTCCCATATAGGTTGGATTATTTTTATGTCTAGTTTGATCATACCATCTCTATGAAAAGTGATATAAAATAATATAATCATTTATATTGAATCATAATTAAAAATAATTAATGATATAAATAAGTATATAATGATTTTACGTTCTTGCTATATTGGTAATAATGATTTTATATTTTTCATTAGTTACCAATATATATATTTTTCAAATCATTCAATCATGTTCGCTATCGATTTCATATTTATAGATCGTAACATAAAATACCAAATAATTTATTTATAAAATTATTAATAATTAAAAAAATTTAATTAAATTACCATTAATGATCAAGGAATGATTATATTTGGGATAAAAATGATTAATAACACCTCTATCATGAAACTAGTTAAGAAAAACAAGATTACTCACACCCGATAAAAAAGACATACAAAAATTAACAAATAGTGTTTCCCTCAATTGATATATGATATTTTTTAGATATATATATATATATGAATATAGTTATTAAATAGTTAATTATTATAGTTATTTTTTATAGAATATTAAAGTGCTGTTAATAATGTATAAATTATAGTTAAGGATTTCATCAACTCAATTTTTAATTCATTGGGTCATAATCATTCTTTTACCAATATTTTTTTCATGATTTCACCCATCCTAACATTTCAATATTCTATATATTATTTCAACTTATTCCCTCGTAAAATTAAATTTTAACATCAATAAAAAAATCTTTGACATAAAAATTATGAAATATAAGTATGAAATTTTTATGTCTAACCATCATTCATACCAATGAATCATTTACTTTCATATACTAATTTTTTTAGTTAAAAGAGGTATTTTTATTGATATGCAAATATGTTTCTTCATTTATATTCCTCATATTATCTGTTCCTTATTTTAGGAAATTTATTTCTGTAAATGTTTCTCTAATGAGTGGTATTTTTAAAAATCACATAAAACATAATATGAATTTTATTTATTGTTTATCGCTCTATATTAATTAGCTTGATATATTATTTCTTTAAAATGATATATTATTTTTATTTCATTGTATCAATTTTTTCAAAAGTAATCTCTTTCCATTATCATAATATATTTATTTTAATTTTTTTACTTTATATATTATATAAATATGTTAATTTTTTTTAAAATCTTGTATATTTCGATTTTCTTTTTTATCCATTCATTACCATCAATAAGAGATGTTTTCAACACCTTTATATGATTTTTTTCCTTTTAGAAAATGATATTTGTGAAAAAAATTATTTTTAAATACATTTTTATGTGAATTTTTTTAATTTTTTTGAAACAAAATTGTCTTCAATGTTTTATTTAAGATATATTGATTGTTAATTTTGTGTGGAAAACATATATAAGGGTAAATATGGCCATGTTCCTATATCTCCCTCTAATTTGTTGTTTTATATATCCTTATAATGAGATAGTTAGTTGTGGATATAATGACATTGTTTAAATGTGCATGAGAATAATATATTTTCTCACATTAATAGGCATAAAAATGATTTTTTCCATTACATAGTAATCAATATAATGAATTTCCTCACAATATGTTTCCTATTCATATGTTAGTTCTACAATTCCATATTAATATATCATTATATGCCACATTTCAATGATTATTTACCTTATATTGATACATCACGTATTCATGTTACACCTTATTTTAAAATTATTTTGAACATATAAATATTTCTCACAATTTTTATTATTCTTGAGCTGTATATTTATCCATGTGACTAATTTTAATCTTAAACAATGTTATTTTTATTATCTTATGTTTCTATTCCATATTTATTGATTATCATCTAAGGTATCATGATCATTTAAAAATATATTTATCCTCACATCATGTTTTAATTTAGGATTATAATATTATATATTAGGGTTTTTTATATATACTAAGAGTTAGGTCTCAACCCATTCCGAATTATCCATTCAATATGTTTTAATGATGATTATATCAAGTGATATATATATATAAAAAATTCTCGAGGAACATGATTATGGGGAAGTGTATGTTAGTGTGAAATAATATCATGTTTATAAAGTTAATTTCTAAGACTATAAAAAATTATGTTCTTAGGTTCTATGATTATTTGTGAAATTTAATACATAAATATTTGAATTATAATATTAATAATATAGTTTTAACTTTTCTTATTTTAATTGGTATCAGAGTCGTGTTTAACTATTTTTTGGGAATATTTTTTTTTTGGTAATTATGATTAGATAACTTTAGTAAAACCCCAATGTGTAATGCTAATTAAGAATTATATATAGAGGATAACAAGATGAGTATTATTTAGTGTATATAATGCGAGGTACTCATATAAATTAAATTCTTATATAGATACTAGAATGTAAAAGGGATGTGGAACATCTGTGTTTAGGGTAATCACCCTAATGAGGGTAGTTGAACATTGAATTAAATTCTTCTATGGTTCATGATGACTTACCCTAATACTATACACATGGAAAGATACTTCAAAGGTATATTAATCAAGTTATTACCATTCTTTTTAATAATTATTAAAAAGGATTTAAAATATAAGTTTTTTATTTATAAAATAAATCATGTATAACCTGGTTTGAATCCTTGTTATTCATATGTTATCAAATAAAAATAATTTATTAAATCCTCATTGTATGTAATTAGTTTCATTATATATACATTCATTAATATAAATATAATCATATCCAATTTCCATTTATTTATAGTAATCACAAGAACATAAACAAGCCGAGTTAAAAGTGGGTGTGATGAATAATGTAGAGATTGTCCAAATAGGCACATAAATGAGATTGGAGATATAATACAATATAATTATATGTATTTAAACATTTCATAATATTTATTTTTTATTCAATAATTATTATTCCTAAATTCCAAAGGATTTTTATGTTTTAATGTTTTGGAGAATTAAGTCATAATTTATACATAGTAAATCTATATAATAAAATGTGGACACATATACTTGGTATCCAATTTTAACACAATATAATACATCTAAAAATAAATAAATTTTCTTTTTTAGAAAAATAATCAATACTTTATACACGACATCATCTATGTTATTACACATCCTTAAACCTTAGGGAATGTATTTTAAAATGTGTGATGAGAACATAAAGCTCATTAAAAGGTATAAAAATTTGAATATTTTTGTCTAGTAAAAAGAATGAAAACTAATAAAATGATTACCTTTATCACAATATTCATTGACTATATGAAATAAGTCATTTTAACATGATAAAATGACACAAATTTCATAAATAAAATCTATAAAAACAATTTTAAGAAAATAAAAACACATTTTGTTAATTTATTGTATTGTATTACTGACCAAATTAAGAAATAACCAAATCCCATTTTAATACATAAGAGAACTATCACTAGTTAACTACCTCCTTATTTCCTATAATGATAAGGAGTAATATAAAATTAATGGGATCGATATCTCGGTGCACCCATCATACAAGATTTATCGAGGCCATCTGTTGTATAAGCTATATCAGGGTCACCAATCATGCAAGATGTATCAGTATCACCATCCATATAATATTTATCAAGAAAACTCATTACCTTTTATAATTTTCTTGTACCATACTAAGAATAAAATTGTTTCATTTTTTATAATAAAATCATTAAAATCTCTTTTAAACACATATACAAAACACATTCAGATATTGAAATACCCATTATTTGTAAACATCTTTTTCAAAAATAAATTACCATGAACGAGAGATGTTTTATCATTGAGGAATAAATAAAATATTGTAATGAAATCCATAAATTAAAATAATTGTTATGGAGGTAGAAAAATAAGTTTTCACGGAATACATTAAAATAAAATATCTTTTTATTTTGTAAATAATGTTAATACATTTTTAATAAAATATATAAAAATATACCTTTTGAAATAATTTAAAATAATAAAAAAATGGAATGATGATTTCCATCATATTCATTTATGTACATTGAATAAAATCCACAAAATAATTTAACAATATTTATGTGGATGGGAAATATTTATAATATAAATGTTGAAAATATTTAAAATAATGATTTTAGAGTGATTTTTACCTTATTTAAAAACATAAATGATAATTTTATTAAACCATTATAATGACTTTAAAATATCCTAAAGAATTTAATTAATCATCTATTAAATAATAAATAATAATTTTATTCAATCATTTAGGGGAACATTGTCATAGAAGAAAGAGAGTTGGAAGGGAAAAATTAATATATGATCTTTTTTTAAAATAAAACCTCTTACCATTAGTATGAATCATCTTGTACATTAATTATCTTTCTAAAAAATGAATATACTTTAATAATTTTTTATCAAGAATAGTTTTCACATTTATTATTCATTTAAATTTTATTCATTATGATTTTATATTCAAATACATAATCATTTATGTTTGTGATGTTTTTATGATAATATTCAGTTCATATGAGTAAAATGACTTTTGTAGGTTGAAAATGGTAAACATGATCATTATTCAACATTAAATAGAATAATAAAAAGAAAATAATTATCATTATTATAGAAAATTTATACTTTTAAAACAAAAAATGAATGATGTTTATAAAAAATGAGTTATGTTTCAATCATGAAGGTGGTAGGTCTAATGTATACATGGGTAACATTTTCATTTTCAATATGTAAACAATGTAAGTAGTATTTAATTCTTATAGAGTGGGAATTTTAATAAAAATATAATATTATTTCCTTTAATATAATTATAAACATATCATCCCAATGATGTAATGAAAAATGAATCAAGTAACTTAGTGGAGGTGGTAGTCTATATGTAATTATGAATTATGTTACCATTTTTCAATGAATGGAAATGAAATAAAGTAAATAATATATTATTTTTAATAATTATAAGTATTTTATGAATATAAAATATATATTATACATATATATTACCATTTCTAAGAGGGGGTTATGGGAAAAGAATTACACCAGTTCTTGAGGGAGTTATCCATGATACACACGAATGATGGTTTTACTTCCCTTTTGATGGGAGAGGAGATTCATATTGTTTCAAACCTTAAAATAATAACATAATAGTATGTTGAATATAATTTTGTTATCATTTTAGCTTTTTTGATAAATTTTCTTTTATTTTTTGGAAAAAATAACATGAAAATACTTGATTAAGATCTATACAACTTCTTCGGACACCATCTTATGGTTTAAACCAAAATATTTTACAGGTTGGTTTTATAATATTTAAACCCATCAAGGACCCAGAGAGGGATTTTAAAAGTAATGTTTTGAAGAATTATTTGTTCCAAATGGTTCTCTTATTTTTGAAAAAAATAGAAGAAGAGGTTCGATTTTATAAGAGAGGGGAGGTGAACTCGTGAAATTTCTTGTGGTGTTAAATTAATATAAATAAATTTTTAAAATAAAATATATTAAAATTGATAATAATAAAATATAATACACGCATGAGAATAAATTCATTCATTTAGTAAAAATTTGACATCTTCTAGTTATTTTTTTCACCCTTAACTTTTTATTTTAACTCGTTTTAATTCTTTTTTACTATTACTATGGTATTGCATTTTCTATTCATTAGGTTTTAATAAAGATAATTTAAATGGTAAAAAAGTGAAAAAATGATTCATGGTTGATATTATACACCATATCCCATTTGTATGGATTAATATAATACTAATAGAAAATTTAAATCATTTAATGATATATTATTTATTATAAAATACCATTTATGTCAATTTTGATAGTACTCATTTATTTTGACATTGAAAACAACATGAATAATATGGATTTCGAATATTAAACATTAAAATAAACCTAATATGTGCTAATTATATAAATTTTTTTGGAAAAACTAACTCACCCAAATAAAATAACAATTTATATTTTAAGAAACATTTATTTTATTTTCCTTCGAATTAAATAAATAAAGTGTCTCCATTACATAAATATTTAAGGTAATTATTTAATTAAAAAAATTATTAATAAATTATAATCCTAGAAATAAATTAAAAATGACCAAAATAAACATTTACATTGATTTGAATTTTTTGTCCCTTTCGGATCACATAAGGCATAATTAAATGAAAGAAGCTAACATTATGTCTTTTTCATTACATAATGTATTATAAATTACATAATTATGACACTGTGTAAATAAAATAATATATATTATATGTTTTGGATGATGATAGATGAAATTTATGCATAAAATAAAATTATTGTATGTTTTAGTGTTACTTTTTTGCCTTTATCAACTTATTTTAACGATTAATTAACTAGTTTTTCCATTAATATAGTAACACATATTTACTATGATTTCTATTTATAATGACCCTAACAAAATGAGTCATATATAACAAATATATAAATCATGATTCCAAATATAGAATAAATATTTTCTTATTCAAAACCCATATGTTGAAGAATATAATTTTAATTTAAACTAGAAAAAATTGATGAAAAATGTTCATTTAAAAATATTCATTTTTCTGTAAAAATTATTTTTATACCAAATTTAAGTATAAAATTAATTAAAATGACTATTATTTTTTTAATCAAAATTAACTAACTAAATTATGAAAAAATATATAATAGAATATTAAAATTCAAATACCTTGAAAAAAAATATTTTCAATAAAATAATTTATTTTCCACTATTCATTAAAAAATAAGACGTTTAAAAAATTATCAAAAATTTACCATGACATAATTTTTAAATGTTTATTTCAATAATGATATATTTTTTATAAAATAAAATTTCAAAATGTTTCAGAAATTAATTATAACATTCACTCACAAAAATCATTAAAATCATTTTTTGAAGGAATAATATCTTTGAAGCTAAAAATGAAATTGTTAAAATTAAAGAATTTTTAAGTAGGAATATTTAAATATATTGATATTGATTCATAAAATTATATATATTTCATAAATAATATAATCATATTCATATACTCCAATATAACAACTAAGTTATAACAATTATATTTAAATAATAATATTTCATTGTTCATTTAGGATTAGCGATGCATGTTGTATATACTATCGAACATAGTTTCACTTTTCAAATATCTTAGTCTCACAATCATCCACCCAAAATATTTTTTCCCTCACAATTTGAACTTGATCATGGTAATCAAGGCTTTTCTATATGAAATTAAATTATTTAGAATCCCACATCATAAAAAGGGTTAATAAAACTTCCTCTTGAAAAGAGAGAGAAATATATATGAATGTCATCTGAAATAACACAAAACAAGGGTTCCAAATATGAAATGATTCATGGTATGTGAAGTTATGGTTATAGAAGAAAATCATAATGTCCAAATAATTTTGTATAGATATATATATCATTGACATAAAAATGTAAATTAGCATAATAAAATCAATGACGACAAAACCATAATCCATATAGGTTATAAAAGGACCATTGATTCATTAGAAAAAATGATAATATTATTGAATTCTTATTTTTAAATATATTTACTAAAATATAGGAATTATATACCATCTTAATAAAATAATGTAAATATACCTACATGATAGCTAAAATTTCATCCTTTAACCAATTTCATTAAAATATTATATTTTTCTCTAAAAGATTATTATTAAAGATAAATTTTTATTCTTTATAAACTAAAATAAACTTCTATATGATCATATACTTAATAAAATTTATAATAATCTATAAATTAAATCTTTAGTTATTATCAAAAATCTTAATGGTAATCATATAGTAATAAAACTCACTATTTGAATAAACCTTCATATAATGAATTAATAAATTTATGTCCAAAACTGAATAATATCACTAAATGTCCAACATAGATCATTCCATAAATAATTATACCGATGTTTCATCCAAATATGTTTGATTAGCATTGAAAATTAAAAAATTAGAAGGATTTGATCACATATTTTTCCATGATAAATTTTATATCTGTCTCCAAATAATCTTAATCACTCATATTGTCTTACAACACAAATGTATATGACATTTTATAATAATATTTTATATGTTATATACATTTATATATAGACCATAATTACTATAATTCCACAATTAAATAAAATATTGTAAAAAAAAATTATTTTATTACCTTAATAATATAATATCTTAAAAAAATTAATATTTCTCTAAAATAACCTAAATTAATTAATCATAAAATAATTTTTCACACCAATTGTTACCATTATAATAATAATTATATTCCCATCATAAAAATATTATTTATTTGTAACATCATAATGTCTAGGACATCATATAGTCTTATGCTAGGCGATACACCCTTATCTCCATTTGGTTGTTGGTTAACACACCATGTTATTATAATATTGCATTTTTATCGAAACTTATATCAATTTAATTCCACCAATTCTCGCAAAAATATGGTGAATATCTTAAAAATAATCCTAATCATCAATTATCATAAAAGCGTAATGGTTATCAATACATTTAAACATAAAAATGGAAAACTAAAAGATAAATTTTCCACTCATAAAATTTTCAAAAAATTCCTCCATTGAACATCCATCTCATAAGACATAAAAATACTATTAATTATTTTATTCATGTGATTATCCATAAATCTACCACTAAAAAATAAATATTTAATCCCAAAATTTAAACACTATAATAATTCAACGTTGTTCATATTCTATATATCATGTTATCCCATATTATTCATTAATACAACCTACAAAGGAAATTTAATGATTTCCTTAGATAAAAAAATATCAAAAACACGATCCATGATACTATTAATAAAATTTATATGTCATTTAGAGTTTCCTCATCTTTAGATATTATAGAATTATGGATTTTTAAACATTTCTCAATATGATTATGTTGATGTTATTCTTGATCTTTATCCCAATGGCCACAATTTTGATAATATCTATACTAATAACATTTAAACAATTCAATTATTATTTGAGCATAAATTTCTTCCACTTTATGGAATTAACTAACCAACTCCTTTTTATTTGGAAGTTTATTTCTTTATTGCATCCTTTATCACATGAAAAATATCTTTCTAATAATTTTAGACATATTATTGGGTGCTATATTCTACATTAATTTAATATAGGTTGTCTAGTATTTTAAATTAAGGATATATATTACCTGAACTCCCATGGGGAATCCTTTAACACTTATTTTATGCATTAAGAAACTCACCTCATCTCGTGTTTTTAATTATAAATCATGATAGATGGTTATGAATAGCCACAAAAGTTTTCATTATATATCCCATTCTATTCAGTTTTATATTTACATAACCACTTCATTTCCCATCCCATTCATTATTAATCTAGTTTTTATATGATAAAAATATTTCCTAATACAACAAATTTTAGTGTGATTATATCAATAATAGCTTAACAAACAATCTTATGATGGGTGATAAACATTAAGATATCCCAATAAATAATGTATTTAAAGCTTTTTTTAATCCAAAATAACTATTATTCACCTTCAAAAATACCATTTTTATTATAAATGACTTTTAAATTAATCCCAAATAACATCCTATCCTATAATGTTATCTAAAACATTCTCCTAAAACCAAGTATATTTACTTAGCGTTAAACATTCAATAATCCTGAGTTATTAGTGATGTATTCATTTTAATACATTGTAAAGGATAATTATGGTTTATAGTTTTATATAATAAGGTCATTACTCATAAATAATAAACCCATATATTTAAAGTGGATACTTCTACTAAAAATTTAATGCCCTGAAAATCTATGGTAAGAACATTATATTCAATAGATTATATGACACGTAACACCAAGTGCATAAAGGAAAATATTATCCAGAGATATTATAATATGTTTACAATTATAAATTTATCTTATATTATAAAATTAATGAAAAATTGAGTTATATTGAGTTACACAAAACCATGAGTTTCTTTAATGACTTGTGTGACATGCAGGTGCATGTTTCATTGAACAATAATATGCTATAGAAATATTATTATTTAATATAAAAAGAATAACCTAGCCTTTAAATTATCAGTTCTGAATAAGATGATCTAACTTATGAAAATATATGGTATTAACATATATGAAATGAATTCATTGGTTACAAATTAATTAGAAACTAATATAAAAATAAATTTAATTTAAAGGGATTGATTCTTTAAAAAACATTATTATGCTCATAAAGGCATTGTTTTATAATTAATTAAATTTATTATAATTAGTGAATAATATTAATGATATATATATATATATTATATTGAATCAAATAATTTTTATATTAAACCAATAGATTTGATAGATATAAGATAATAATAAATTATATTGTATGCATAAAAATGTTATTTTTTCTAAAAAGGTAATTTTAGCACCATATATTAGAGAACCTATTTTAATTCTATGTTTGGAAACTTTTACATGTTTTATATTTAAAAATAACCTTTTTCTTTAAAAGAGTACTATAAAAATTAATGTAGGGTGAATTTTAGGTATGTTTCTAGGATGTTTCGTTTTTTAATGAATAGTGAAAAATTATAAATTTTAATTACAAACTGATTTTTCATCTAATTCATTAATAATGATAAATTAATTTTCAAATTGGTTTTAAAGTTTAATTATATTAATTCTTTATTAATTAATAAAATTTAGATCACTATAACAAAATTTCACTTTTAAATAAATTATAAAAACATAACAAGATTTTTAACCTTTATACTTTAAAAATTTGTATGGGCATTCCATCTATGGGATTGAATTTAAATTAATTTATTCTACTTCATTTGTTTTATTTTTGAAAAATATATTCGGTATTTTTAATAATCAAAATATATAATTTATAATAATGTAAAAATATTTTTTGATAGAAAATATTAGTGAACGTGATTAAAATTAATTATAATGATTAAAATAAAAATTATATTAACAAGGGACTGGACCATAAAAAAAGGGCCAAGATGACCTAGAAACTTATAAAAAATAAATTCTATTTTTATATATAGACCCTATCATAAATTTTATTGAATTTTTCTCATTATTGGTGACACTTTAAATATGAACAATATCGGTGGAATTACAAGAGTACCTCTCCTCATCAATTATAAAAACGAACTCAAGCCTCCCACATCCTCACAAAACAAAAGACACTAAGGATTGACCAATATCAGGCCAAATAACTCCTAAAAATCCCTCCCATCAACAAATAATTATAAAATTGGGTATAAATACATCCATGGAATCCCTTTCATGTAATCCAAAATGAGTTACCCGATTAAGAGGTAACATCCTTTCTCAAGCTCTTTAGATTTATTTATTTAACAAATCATTCAATTATTATTATTCCATTCTTATATAAAAAACAATTATCTTTAATATAAAATTATTTTTTAATGTCATGGTTTGGATCTACACTTATACACACTTCCATCTAATGTGTAATGAACATATTATCTATATGTACAATAAACTACCACCTCATGAAATGATGTCGTTTGTTTTTCCATTACTAAAACTCATAGTTGGTCATTATCATGGAAAATAAATTTTATATATCATATATATAATATTTATAATGTATTTATGCTTCTTCAATTATTATATAAAACATAAATTTATGACATCTTATAACATCATATGTGGATGTGTGGACTAAAGCCCCCTGAATTGGATGTGATTCATTGACAATATACATGGAATATATAAAGAAATGTTTTGATAAACCAATGTGAAATACATGAAATATATGCTATACTGTAATTACAATATAAATATTAAAAAATTTATTTTCATTATTTCAGTAATACAAAAAAACTTAAGGTAGCATTCATGCATAAGAATGGCCTATCATCTTCATGAATAGTGTATTTCATTAATTTTCTCCAAATATAATAGATTATTTCAAATAAAAAAATAAAGAATATATATAATTAAATCATGATTTAAATCCATGATATTATTGTATTATTATCTACTTAATATTATGAAAAAGTAAAAAAATCATAGAATACTCAAAAATCTAGGCAATTAATCTTGGAAATCATGAGAAAAATGAATGGTTATTGAAAAAAAAGATATTTTAAGAAGACCATATATGATATCATTAGTATAATAATGGTTCTGTTATTAGTTACTAACATGTTTAAAACCATTATAGAATATGTTAAAGTAAATTCACCTGAGAGGAAACATAACTTAGGGGATTTCTTCTCAATTTACATTCCATTGTGACATATTTATTGTTATGAACCTAGATTATTTTAAAGGGTTTATTACTAATTTTTGACATGTTATGTAATGAATATCATTATTCTAATTAATTTATATTTATAATTTAGTGTTATTACTTCATGAATATTATGACTCAACGTTTTCAATGTTTTATGGGATACCATTTAATGTTTAAAAATTATAATTCTCAAGAACATTTTAAAGGATTGTATTTGTAAACTAACATCTTTTTATGATTGATAATTTCTATTTAAAAAATAAAATTAGTTTTATGCACCTAGTTTCTTATGTATTATGTACATACTTTCACATTTTCATATAATATTTTGGTGTATTAATTCTTAATGATATTTTGTGTGTTAATTTGAATTATTTCATCTAAGGGGATTTATGTTAAATGTTACCCAATGGAAAAGAATTTGATAACCCAATTTATATTCATTGGGATTTACTAATACCTAATTTTTTTAATATTATCTGATTACGTACATAATTACATTGAATATGTATTGATGTATTCAAACATACTTATATGGATTTATAGTTGATAAACATAATCTATGCATTGATTTATTCTTATATAAATGTTATAATCTTTTCAAGTGTTTAGATTACAATCTCATTTTTTACGAGAATGTTTAAACTGGAATTTCCATCATTGGAAATTATTTGATCATTTCTAAATAAACTCTTTAATTTTATTATTATCTGATTATTTATGAGCTTTATTAAACAATAATATCATTTTTTAACTCTATAGTACTTAAAATTATTTATAAAATATTTTTTAAAAAATACGACTTCATTTATTTCATTATTAAATAATAGTATTATTTTTATACCTTTAGTTTTAAACCAACTTGTAATTGGTCATGACGATATATGTTTTCATTTTCCTGAGATATGGAATCTAATAATTATACATTTACATTAATCTGAATAATTTGTTATTTATCAAGAATATTTTACATCTACATATCTATGGATGAATTTCATTCTCAGTTCATTGATAGAATGGAATTTGTTTCAGTTTCATACCTTTCAATTTTATTCTCATAATTTAGTTATTTTAATGGCATGTGTTTACATTTATTAACCATATCGTATTTATTATACACATACTTATTAGTTTATTCATATCTTGGAATGTTTTTATGCTATTTACTTATCCATTTTATTATTATCATAAATTCATTATTGTATCCATTGTACATTACCCTAAATGAGAATTTGAGCTCAATATTTTTTTGTTTCTTTTCCCAAGGATTTCCAGAATGTACTAATAAAGATATGAAAGGATAATCTATATGGAATAAATCTATTATCATCGAATAAATTTTTTTATAATTAGTCTAGTCATTAGTAATACACAAATCAGATATTTACCTAGTTTTCTAAGACTATAAAACTCTTAAGTCCATTGGGATTTTATTTCCATTAACCAGGACAAAATAATGGTATTAGACACAGACTCCGAGATTACTAGGGTCAGTCACTATATTTGGTATTTCAAGAAGTTTAGTATAATCCTTAAGAATTATATTTAATACCACATACATTAGATAACATAACCCTAAGGTATAATTTTAGGATTAGTATATTATAACATCATAAAATTTTGGTAAGGTAGAGATTATGCGAGTCTTCATAAAAATAAATCACTATCTAGATAATAAAATTGGATGTAGTTCTGGAAAAAATTTACCTCAGAGTAAAAAATCCAACAAGGTGTGTTAGACTAGACTCAGTGTAACCTAGTACATGAAAATGTTCCTTACTTCCCATAGAGTTAACACTCTCTGGGGATAAACAGAAGATAATTCACATTTTAATTAAAACCCATTATAAAGGATTTGAATATATAATGAAAATGAATGAACTAGGATGAAACATAGACAATGGATTGAATTATCATGAAATAATCCGTAGAAGTATTTATGTATTGGGGTTGTATTTAAATAGTTAGATAAAAGGATACTTAGCGATTAACATTATTTCAAGGAATTGAATCATTTTTATTTTATAAATTATACTAGATTAGTTTTATAAAAAGTACAACATGTATGTTAGGTGACAACAAATAATATCTGAAAATGTCATGAGACTTAAACCCATGACCGAAGGGTGATAAGGGTTTCACGGTGTCCATTGACCTATAAAATATCTAAGTTAATATATTATTTTTTTGTTAAATAATTTGATGAAAAAATATAAAAGATAAACAAGTAGTGTAAATTTTTAGGTTTTGAGATTAATGAAAAAACCATAATAGTATATGAGTCTAGTTAGAGACCAATATAAATAATTTTCACGCATTGATAGGCCTTGTGATCTATTAAATGTTTATTTCAGTTCTTCAGTGATCAAATATATTTTCTAGATATCTATTTCATGAAGTAGAAAATGAATTATAATTTGATCAAAAAACATCTAAAAATTTGGAATTGTTTATGTTTAATTTAAATGTATTTTGTATATAAATTTTGTTATATTATTAGGTAGTAAAATAATTTCTCAATATGAGGAAAACGATCATTAATTTTTTTCCCAATACATTAATTTTTGGTGAAATGATGATCTTCTAAATAAATGATGATTTATCGATTTGAGGCCATCAATTTTCTATTGATCATTCACTTGATTATGATTGGTGACCGAAATTGTAAAGACCAGGAAATTCCATGGATTTTTTTTAAATACATGGGAATTTTATGAGTCCTCTGTTTCTGACAGCGCCTGATTCTGAGGCCCGGTGTGCCCGGAATCAATTTTTGAAGTTTAGTTCAGGTACGTTCAGTAAATGTATGAGTGGGATTTTATATCTTTTGAACTAGTGCTCGTAATTGAAATCCGAGGATACCGTTGAACTCGCAACACTGATATTCGCTTAAGGAGACCTTTACCGCAATTTCATTTTATCGAGATTGGAAGTTGATTTTTGGGGTTTCTAAATAAATTAAATAAAAATATGTGTAGCATATTTTTATTTGAGTGGTGGTTTAATCCTCCAAGGTGAGGTTATAGGTGGGGCCCACTCGCGCATAACCTCCCATGGGAGGATATTATGTAGTGGGGCCTACACGAGCTTCATACCCCCCATTAACCCCCATTAACTCTCCATTATTAATTTGAAACCCCTATTCATTAATTGGAACTCTTCACCCCCCTACTCTTTTTGAATTTGAACCATTCCACCCATTAATTAGATGAGTTGTTGTATTTAATTAAAATAGTGGAATTAAAATGGTTGTGCCAACAAATAATATAGAATTCATCTATTATTTTATTTTGGGGATTGGTGATTCTCTTTGGAGGAGATTTGGAGAACTCTTGGAAGAAATTCATCCTCTCCAGAAGAAGAATTCTCCTACCACCGAAAATCAATGCCGTCTTCTTCCTTCTCCAACCGAGGCAAGGAAAGGGAAGAGACACCCACGAGGAATGCCGATGTCGTCTTCGACTTCGTCAATGAATCGACGTCATCTCTTTTTTCTGACAATTTCAACGGATAGCAAATACGAGGTAGGGGTGTGTTGAATGATCAAAGTTATTCTTGTTCTTCATAAGTTGTTTTATTGCACATGAACCGCTTGCTATCAAACTAAAGTAGAGGGACCAGACCAAACTAACACAACTCGATTCCTCCACTGTATTTTTCTTGTGGTGTGTTCTTCACGTTCTTAATGGGTGACGACCAAAGGATCGTTGCGGGAACATTTTGCAACGTAACGATCTAGAAATGAATACCCAACATCACGACGACCTAGCGGAGGTGCAGCGACGATAGCGGGTGACGGATTGGACTGGAACGGGTAGGACTGTTCTTCGAGTGGGTCAATCAAATCATGTTCTTAGAGCCGATCAGAGGCCTGAAAACACCAGAGATGACTTCGGAACATCGGGGCGACCTAAAGTCTATGGTTTAGTGGCAATTGGTCCATCGGAATGAAGAACGAGCATCAGGAGGGGCGTGCTGGCTAGAGGCGTCGTTTCTGGAAAATTCCAAAATACATGATGTGTACTTCAGATGAACACACCATGTAGTACAAGAATTCTATTGCTTCAGTTTCAGACATTAGAAAAGTAACACACGGAGTGTGACCCCGGTCACACGACGTGTACTCTCCACACAAAATGAAAGAGGAGACTTCACGAGATATGGCATGCATTATGGGAAATACACAGACACGTGTAGCAATACACGACCAAGAGGAACAAAGTGTATTATCTTCACATAAAAGTAGAAGCGGATTTGCGGGACTCGACGTGTATCTCGGGATCCTCCATGGGTTCGACAGTGGTGAATTATGTACTGGGATCCTCTGTGGGTTTGACAGCGGTGACTTCTGTACAGGGATCCTCTGTGGGTTCGACAGTGATGACTTCTATACCAGGATCCTACATGGGTTCGACAACGCTGATATTGTTCCAGGATCCTACGTGGGTTCAACAGAGGAGATGATTCAGTGGATAAACTAATCATTTCTACCCCTCTACATGAGTTGTATACCTGTGTGAGCTGAGTCTTGTCTTTCAATCATTATCATCAAGGTGATTGACTTTAATTCCTTTGTGGACTGGGTTGTGCTTGGGCTCGAGAGTTGGAGCCAGACTATGACTGGTAACTTAGGTATATGTATGGGCATATACCTTAGTAGGGTTGGTTGATACTTCGTGATTGTATCTTTCTTCTGTGGTTTATCCTTAGTGGATTCTGGGAGACCTTTGGGGGTCTCGGGGTCCCCTACTGAGTATTTTTATACTCACCCCTGCACAGGCTTCTCCCGTATCTTGTTGTGTTCTGTGCAGACAATGGTCAATAGTGATCGAGGCTGAGAGTGATGGACAGGAGGCTGCTTGGAACTGGACTAGATGTGAAAAACCTCAGGGATGAGTTGTTATAGTTCTCTACCTACCCTTAAGGTAGGATTCCCCAGTGGACGATCCATAAGCTGTTTTTTACCTTTTTACTTATACTTGTTGTTCAGTTGGGTTTGTATTCTATCCCACTTACTTTTAGCACACTTTTCTTTTCTATATTAGTGCTTGTTGCTTCTACTCCTTGTGTTCAGACTGTGTGTGTTACAGGTTTAAAGGAAATGCCTTCCCTTTTTATCGGGGATTCGCCTTTAGTGCTAGTCGCCAGCCCCTGGCCTATGGAAGGCAGGCTTGCGGTAGTCACGGCATGGTCCCCAAGGATGGGTCATGACAGAAATCACCCCCATAAATATTTAATCATTTAAACCATGTACTTATCTCTACATTCAACTAATTTTCTTTGAAGACCTAGTTATATTTTACCTTATGTGATATTTGCACATCCCATTCTATCTTTCCCTGTAGATTTTTTACAGAACCTTCTCTAGATGTGTGATTTAAATCATAGTAAGAAAATATCACCAATTTAAAGTTTAAATTTTATGTGTACAATTTAATTATGGTGGGGATAATGTAACGCCCTGAAAATCTAAGATAAGAACACTATATTCAATATAGAGTATAACACACAATAATAACCACATACAGAATATAATATCTAGATACATTAAAATATATTTAATATTTTAATATATTAATTATTTTTAAATGCACAAAAAATTGAGTTAAATTATGTCACATGAAATAATGTGTTTCTTTGATGAATTCTATTACATACAAGACAAAGTTCTACTAAAAAATAATATATTATTAAAATATTGTTATTTATTATAATAAAATATAACCTAGTTGTTATATTATCCATCATGAAAAGGATTAACTAACATGTGAAAATATATGGTTTACAAAAATATAAAATTAAATAATTTTTTAATATTTAATTAGAAATGAATATAAGAACTAATTGAATATAAAGAGAATTTTTTCATAGAAAACTATTATTTTACTCCCAAAGGCGTTTTATATTAATAATTTAAATTAATTAAAATTAGTGAACAATAATAATGAAATTTTTTATGTTATATATTTATTAAAATATTTTTTATAAATATCTAATACATTTTATATGAATAATATATTAATAAATCACGTTTTACACATAAAATTTATTTTTATAAAATGTAAAATTTATCATCTTATAATAGAGATCATTTATTAAATATAAATTTTTAAATTTTTATATATTTTATATGTACAAATAAACTTTATATATGAAATAAGAACAAAATAATATATTATAGTGAATATTTTTATTTTTTAGCAAAGTTTCAATTTTTAAGGAATAGTGAAAATAATGCTTTTTAATTAAATTTTTTTTCATTTAATTCATTTATAAGGTTAAATTATAATTATAATTTTTTTAAAGTTTTATTAGATTATTTTTTATTAATTATTTCAATTTAAGTTATTATAATTATTTTCATTAATAAATTTAATATAAAAAATTACTATTCTTTTGGACATTTTTTTATTGTAAACTTGCATTGATATCCCGTCTACCAAATTTAATTTAAATTAATTTATTCAAAATATTTGAATGAAATTTTTAAAAATTGATTCCATATTATGAATTATAAAAATTTTAATTTATAATAAGGTCATCCTATTTTTTGAAAAACTAATATTAAAGAACGTGAATAAAATTAATTAAAACAACTAAGAGAAAAAACAGCTTAACAATGGATTAAACCTTAAACATATCAAAGAAAATAACCAATAAATTATCCAAATTCTATTAAATGGACTTAAATTAAGTATATCCTACATTTTTAAATTTTTTCCATTTTTGGAGATAATTAAAATGGGGAAAATGTGGGTGGAATCCCCTTTTCCAAAATTTACAAGCGTGCAACTCCTTCTCCATTATAAAAATGGACTAAAGCCTTCTACTTCTTCATGCCCCTTATGCCACTATATATCAAACAATATTTTCCAAAATATCTTCTTAAAATCCCTCCTCTAAACCTAGAATCCTAAACCTGTGAATAAATCCAACCATATAATCCCTTTTAGGAAAACCAAAAGAAGTTACCTGATTAATAGTTAACATCCTTCCTAAATTTGTTTAGTTTTATTTATTTATTTACTCATTAAATTATACATATTCCATGATTATATAAAAACAATAGTATATAATATATTATTATGAATTTTAATGGAAATGGTACAAACTAAACGTACACACACTTCAATATAATGGTTAATGAGCATACTGTTTATGTGTATGATGAACTACCACCTCACAAAATAATGTTGTTCATTTTTCCTTTACCACCACTTATGGTTTAGAATTATGATGGAAAATATGTTCATATATTATATATATATTATTTTTATTTATTTATTCTTCTTTAATTCTTATATAATAAATACGTTTATTCTTTCTAATTTTTTAAAATATAGTAATAACATTTGTGGATGTGTTGATTACCACCCCCACAAATCGATGTGACTCATTAACACTATATGTGGAACGTATAAAGTATAGATTTATTAAACCTATGTGAAATAAATTACCTTTATATTTTAATATAATTATAATATACATATATATAATATTCTTTTAATAATTTAAATATTACGATGAAATAAATGTAGAGTTCATGTGTATGTATTGTCTACTGTCTCCCTGAATGGTGAATTTCATTTCTTATATCCAAATATTTTAGATTAGTATATATATATATACTGAATATATATAACAAAATCATGTTTTATATCCTTGTGATGATTAAATCATGATCCATGTAAGAAGGACAAAAAGTAACATGTCAAAATCTTCTTGAAAAACTAGGAAACTAACACCCAAAATAGTGAAAATTATGAAATATTGATAAAAAATGGTTAATAAGATATGATAAGAAGATAATATATGATATTGTAAGTATAAATATGTTTATGGTATATGTCAGTGACATGTTTGAAAGAATTGGATGTTATCTAATGTATAATGATTAGGTAATTTCTTATGTTTCAAGATAACTGAAAACTAATGAGTTATATTACCCCACACATGATTTGGAATTATAATTTGTGGTTAGTGATTTAAAAATTTAGAGGAATAATTTATATGCAGCCAAATTTGAATCATATAATCACTATCAGAGTTTGAGGTTTATATTCACTCAGTTGGAATTAAACATGAGGCATAGAATAAAGATTAAACCAATAAAGGATTATGACTGCATGATCAATTACCTTCTTAAAAATAAAAACAATGTGGTGGATACCATGAGTCTAAATAATCATTCATTATTAATCATGTTACATTTATAACATGTCCCCTTGATTAATGATTGGCTGAATTTTCTCCTGGATGTTGTTGGTGTATGAAATTCCACTATTTTGTTTCAAGTTTTAGTGCTGTTGTCTTTTTCAAAAATAATTTAAATAGGGAATAAGACCATGAGTTATAGAAAATGGTATAATTGGTGAAAATGGTATGTTTCCAGAATTTAATATTGATAAAAATTGTGTTTAATGATTTGGAATGATGTTATACGTGCTTTGTGATTCCCATCTAAAGAAATAATTGTTTTGTGAAAATCATAGTTTTCCATTTTCAGTTCATCATTGTAGTACTAAGATAAATAGAGACCTTCAGAAGTATTACTGGTGGGATTGAATGAAAAGAGAATTGAATATTTTACAGTGAAATGTTTGATATGTCAATAGGTTAAAACCGACTAATAACTACTTAAGGTGATTCTTCATCCTTTTCTAGTGAAAGGGTGGAAATGGGAAAATATATCTATGGAATTCATATTGGGACTACAAATAATTCTTTAGGTAACAATGAGATTTGGGTTTTTGTTGATCTACTAACAAAATTCACACATTTACATTCTATTTGAGATATAATGTCTTTGGAACATCATTTTAAACTGTATATCAAAGAGATTGTCATGTTACACATATGTCCTCTTTCCATTTTATCTAACCATGATCCTAGGCCCACTTATAACTTTGGAAAGGCCATCATAAATCATTGGTCATAAAACTAAATTTCAGAACAACCTTTCATCCTCATTTTGATAGACAAACAGAGAGAAAAATTAAGAAATTAGAGGGTATTCTTAGATCCTGTTCAATGGACTACCAGGGAAGTTGGGATAATCATCTTCTTTTAGTTTTGTTTTTATATAATAACATTTTTCATTCCAAAATACAATTAGAAACTTTTGAGTTATTATTTGGGAAGTGGTGTCAAACTCTATATTTTTGGGATAAATTTGGGGAAAGGTAGTTTATGGGACCAGAATTAGTTAAGGAAGTGTATGATAAAGTGATGATTATCTAGGAACAAATGAGGAAAATTAATATTATGAAAAAATGTTATAAATATAACAAGAGTAAATTCTTGTATTTTGATGTCGGTGGTCAAGTTTTTCTTAGAATCTAACCATCAAAATATGTTATGAGTTTTGGTAAAAAAGGAATGTTATGTCCGTGGTTCATTATAACTTATGAAATCCGGGAGAAAGCTAAACCACTAACCTACTAAGTAGATTTGCCTCCATTTTTTACCTCATGTAAACAATTTTTTTTCATGTTTATATTTATAGAATGTATGTTCTAGATTAATATCATGTTTTAATCCCTGAATTAGTTCATCAAGAAGAGAGCCATTTTTTTGAAGAGAAACCTATTTTGATTATTGATCGTAGAGAGAAATTATTTTGGAATAAGGTAATTCACCTAGTAAAGGTTTTGTGTAGAAACTATTTAGTATAAGAAGAAACATGGTAATCTAAAAATTCTATGAGGGAAATGTACCCTCACTGGTATAATAAGTAAATAAAAAAATTATGAGGTCGCAAATTGAAGTAGGCGGGGAGAATGTAACACCCCTAGTCATTACTAATAAATTTAATATGTAACATCCCAAGTAAGTAATGAAAAATATATATAGTTATCTATGTCTATTTATGAATTAGATAGTGTTTTAGAGGCGTAAAATGAGAATAAATCCAACCTAAAGCATGAAATACTCTAATTTTTTTTAAAAGATTGTTTTACCACCTTTTGATGGAGAACCATTTTTAAATACATATTTTGACAATTTTATAAGCTCTATTTGTCAAAATAAACTTATTATTTATGACTGGGACATTGAAATTTACTTTGGGTAATTTTTTGGTATTTTTCTGATAAAGTTCATTTTTTAATGAATAGTGAAAAATGTTGTTTTTTAATTCAAAACCTCTTTTTAATATAATTTATTTATATGATTAGATTATCTTTTGAATTGATTTTAAAGTGAAATTAGAATATATTTTTACCATTTAATCCAATAGTGTTCATTGGAATTAATTTCACTTTGAAATTGGACTTAAACTAGTGTCAATCTTTTGATATATATTATTTCATAAAAATACGCTATTTGTTCTGACAGCGGGAATTAATTATTAAATTAATTATTGTAACTTATATGTTTTGAATTTTGTAAAATAGAAATCATTTTTGAATTTGTAATATCAAATATAGCTTACGGTGAAGTTTTGGTATTTTTCTGAAAAACTTCAATTTTTGATGAATAGTGAAACCACTAAGTGGTACTTAAAAAACTGATTTTTCGTTTAAATGAAAATTTACCACCTTTGTGTTTTGAATTTCAAAAATCCGACATACATTGTTGTCATTAGGAAGTAAAATGTGGTTCAATGGGATTAAAATAATTTTTTTGGTGAATAGTAACTTTTAAGTTTATTAATCGCGATTAGAGGTAATTAGTGTAATTTAAGGTAAGAATAATGTTTTAATAATATGAAATGAACTTGAAACATGTCCTACCCTTATTGGATGTGTCATGGCCGACCAAGAAAATCCATGGGTCAACTTGGGGACCCAATGGAGCCACTTTGGAAGGAAAATGACATTAATATCTTTTTATTTAATGTTAAAGTAAAAATGTCACAAACATGAGTTGTTTTACTAAAACAATTTTTACATGGGGTTATACAAGTAATATTTTTGACTATAAATATTCATTAGAAGTATAAAAAGATTTAGTACATCATGATATTTTTTTTATGATTTTTAGACATTAAATAAATTAAATTATTTATGACACCATGATGATGCAGCGATTACCTCATTATTTAACGATTTAAATAAAATGAAAATATAATGTAAAATCTAAGACCTAAACTTGTCAAAAACCTATTGGATGGGTGTATTTAGAAATCTTATAACCTTATCATAGAAATATATAATTGTGGGTCCTTTTTTATCTGAAAATAATTTTATAACAAAGTATCTTTTCTTAACTTTCCAAGAGTGCCCCTCCTCTCCTCTTATAAAAGGCCCCCACCTCTACCACCTTAACCACACTTCAAAAGCATTTGGATGGGCCAAACCATACCCATTTTGTCTCTCAACATCCCTCTATAACTCCTAGAAGCCTTACTTTGGGCATAAGTCTTCCCAAGGAAGCCTTTGAACTCAAATCAAAAAGAGTTACCTGTTTGAAAGGTAGTGTCTTCTCTTGTGTTCTTATGTTTTATTTTGCTTCTACAACCCCCTAAAATCTTTTTATTATTTTCTTTTGTAACAAAACCAGTATCTTCCATATACTAGGATGTTGTTATAAGAAGGATTCGAGCTACACTTATACATAGTTACATCTAATGGTTAAAGAACATACTGTTTCCGTGGATGGCGAATTTCTGCCTCACGAAACGACGATTGTTCAATATTATTTTAACACCTTAAAAGGTGGACATTAATATGAAACTATATTTACATGTGATATATAATATGTTTATGTTTTACTTAAGCTTCTGTATTTTTCGTTTATGGCATACCTTTATGGTTTCCATTATGGGTAAACGCGATATCTTCATTTTAGGAAGTGCGGACTACCGCCCCCTCAAAGTGATTTGATTCGTTAATTCCATATGTGGGACGTATAAAGGATGTAATTAATGATATTATATATGATATTATACTAGAATTATAATATACCTTTATATAATTTTGATTCCATTCCATAAAATATGAAATAGAAATGAAAGTAGCGTTCATGCGTACATACGGCTTACCGTCTCCATGAACGGTGCATTTCATTTCTTACCTCTAAACGTTATGTAATATTATAAATGCATGTATATAATGGATATATATGATATATATGATATCTACATCATGAGTATAACTCTGGATATAATGGATACATGAACAACTTGTAATTATAAAGAGTTTATTTTTGACTCAAGTACCAATGATCGTTAAAATGACCGTTATTAACTTAAATAATTACATAGTGTTCATGACATGGTAATAAGTGATATAAAAGGAATAATGAACTTGAAAAAGGTTCTTAAGAAAGTAGAAATTAACTCAAGTTTATTATTCAGGAGGTTAAAGAACGATCGAGTCAAGTCGGACCCGAGGTAAGGGACTTCGTCTCAATCTCCTTTCATTGAGACATATTTTGTTTTATACACAAATTTCTTTTATACGGTGTATAAAACCGTTTGATTTTTATGTTTATTCAAAATGAATATTTTTTATACGAAGAGTTTACTAAACGACAAAAGGGAATGTTTTTACTTGTCATACGTATGCGGCGACAACGACTTTTCTGCTGCCGTGACCATTATTTGAGTTTCAGCTTCCTCTACAAGCCATAACCTAACTTTTTTGAAAATGAAAAAATAAATACCATGTATTAATATTCTTTTATTTTGGTATTGAAAATGGTTTTCATAATATTTCAATTATATCAATGTGTTGTATTGATATCTTGTGATTGAAATATGGAAAGGTTATGTTTCCTTTATGCATGTTTTATGTGATACGATTATGTTATGGTTCTTGGGAATTGTTACGAAGATGGGTGGTTCCATGATAAACTAAGGGAGGGTGAGCCCGATATAGCTCTCTAATGCATTGGGTAATGCGAAGGAGTTAACCGTTAAGGTTTCTCTGAAGAGATTTAGAAAATATACTGTGATGGGTATTCCAAACGTAACCAAGAGGGTTACTCCCTACGTAAGAATGTTATGAATGCCTCAAGTTACCTTTATGTCTTATGATTTCTATGATTTATTCATGATTTGATGAGGTATGTTAAAGTGCTTATGTTTTATGGGTAAAGTATGATTTCATTCTTATGTATATATGAACTCATGTTTCCTTTCCATATTTTTATAACCTTTACTGAGATTTTTATGCTCATCCCAAGTTTTTGAAATATTTTTCACAGGTCAGGGGAATGGTACATGATATGATGATAGTGTCAAGGAAGTGTCAAGAAAGAATCCATGTTTTATTTTAAATATTTTTCCGTTGATGGAAAAAATGAATACTATCTTTTATGTAACCACTTTGTTTAAATTTGGAATGCAATGCAAGTTTTATGATCTAATTATCTAAAACTCTAAACCTGAAAAGATTCCCAATGTGTAATCTTGTAATAACTCAATATTAAGTAATGTTTAAGGATGGGGTCGTATATTTGGTATCAGAGGTCGGTTTAGATAACTTTAGGAGTTAGAATTCTATTAAATGATTATCCAAAAATATTTTTTTTATGGTAAAATTGAAATGATATAGAATTTGGAGATTACCATGTTGCTTCATCTAAGACATGTTTTTTTCAGAATGGTTTTCCACAGAGGAAACATGAGAGCAGTGCTAGGAAGGCATATAGAAGGAAATAACCTTCCAAATCAGCATCCTGAGATGGTCGGAATTGGAACTGAACAGTTTTTTGCAGTAATGGCGCAGTTGACTCAAGCGATAAATGGTGGTGGTATCCATGCATGATATCAGATAGATCACCCGCAGAGGAACATGTACATGGTGGAACATTTCATGAGGAAACATCCCCCATCATTCAGAGGATCATCTGACCCTTTGCTAGTTGAAGGGTGGATTAAAGAACCGGAGAAGATTTTCGATGTCATGGGGTGTTCAGACAATAAAAATGTTAGTCTTTCTATTTACCGTTTGGAGGTTGAAGCAGATCAGTTGTGGTCGATGGTTAAAAATATCAGGGACGGTGATGAGATTGATGCTCTCGACTGGGATGAATTCAAAGGTATGTTTCTTGAGAAGTATTTTCCTAAGGCTGTTTGACTTAGGATGGAAAAACAATTCCTATAATTGAGGCAAGAGGAGGACTCAGTGGCTGCCTATGAAAAAAGGTTCACTCGATTGGCAAGGTATGCTCCAAAGTTTATCCAAGACCTTGATAGTAAAATTAATCATTTTTTCTCAGGATTAAAGCCAAAATATCGAAGGTATTTAGCTTCGCGTGAGTTTAAAAGTTATGAAAAGCTTGTTCGGTGTGCTGAGAAGGTGGAAATGGAGTTTTCCGATGATCAAGTGTTCTATAACAACCAACAGAAGAAGAGACCGAGGTGGCAATAGAAAGAGAAGAATTCTTCAAAAAGGTCTGATAGTAAGAAAACTATGTATCCAGTTTGTGATAAATGTGGGAAAAGGCATGCTGGGGAATGTCTTCTGAATTCTGGAAAGTGCTACCGATGTGGTAAGATGGGACATAAGGCTCGTGATTGTACTGAAAAATATCAGGGTGATGGTAAGACCAAATTTGATTTATAGTTAGTGAAATTTTTTAAGTGCAATGAGATGGGTCACTATGCAAATGAGTGTCCGACAAAGAGCTCGAGTGATGGGAAACAGTTAGAATACAAGTAGAAAGGGGTGGTGAAATCCTTTGAAACTACTTCAATAGATGTTGGGCCATCAAATGAAGTTGTATCAGGTACTTTGTTTGTTTTTTTAGATTATTCCAGTGTGTTTTTTGATTCGGGGTCTACACATTCTTTCATCTCTGAAAACTTTTCTAGTAAAATGGGAATACCATCTCAAGAAATGAATCCTGAACTTGTGGTAAAAACACCTGGGGGAAATGTTGAGGCAAAAAGAATTTATAAGAATCCTCCTATCCTTATCTGTGGAAAGAAACTACTTGAGAACCTTATTGTTTTACCTCTAGTAGAGTTTGATGTTATCCTGGGTATGGATTAGCTCTCTATTTACCATGCTAAGATTGACTGTAGATCTAAAGAAGTTTTTTTTTCAGAAAGACTTTCAATTTGTGTACAAGAATGAACCCTTACTGTTGATAACTTATCAAGAGGCCGAGAAACTTGTAAAAGATGGAAATTAATGTTACCTTGCACATATCGTTGAAAACATGGGAACTGTTCAGATTAATGATGTGCCAGTGGTAAATGAGTATCCTGATGTTTTTCCTGATGAGTTGCCTGGAATAATACCAGATCAAGAAGTTAAATTTACTGTTGACTTAGTTCCTGATGCTAAGCCAATTTCAAAACCCCCTTATCGAATGGCTCAAATTGAACTTTTAGAGTTGAAGGAGCAATTGCAAGATTTATTAGAGAAAGGTTTCATTTGACCTAGCACATCACCATGGGGTGCTCCTGTTTTATTTGTTAAAAAGAAAGATGGTTCAATGAGACTTTTCATTGATTATAGAGCCTTGAATAACATCACTGTTAAGAACAAATATCTTTTGCCTCATATCGCTGATTTGTTTGATCAGCTCCAGGGAGCTCAGTATTTTTCAAAGATTGACCTGAGATTGGGGTACCATCAGTTGAAGGTAAAGGAAGAAAATATTCTGAAGACCGCGTTTCGAACAAGATATGACCATTATGAATTTGTAGTAATGCCTTTTTGGATAACCAATGCACCTACTATATTCATGGACATAATGAATAGAATTTTCCATGAGTTCTTGGATAAGTTTGTGGTGGTTTTCATTGATGATATTTTGGTGTTTTTTAAAAGTAAAGAGGAGCATGAAAGACATTTAAGGGTTATTTTGCAAACCTTGAAAGAAAATAAATTGTATGGTAAATTCAGCAAGTGTGAGTTTTGGTTGCAAAAAATTTCTTTCCTTGGTCACATTGTTTCTAAAGATGGGATAACTGTTGATCTTGCAAAAACAAAGGTTGTTAAAGAATGGGCAAGACCCACAAATGTAACTGAGATTCGTAGCTTCCTTGGATTGGAAGGATCTTACTGAAGGTTTGTTAGAAAATTTTCACGGTTATCCAGTCCAATGACTAAGCTAACTCAGAAGGGTGTTAAGTTTATCTGGAAAAAAGAATGTGATGATTGTTTTCAGTAATTGAAAAGAAGATTGGTGAATGCTCCAGTTTTGGAACTACCTTCCAGGAATGGTGAGTTTGTTATCTACAATGACGCTTCATTGAAAGGACTTGGTTGTGTCCTAATGCAGAATGATCAGGTAATTTCTTATGCTTTATGACAGTTGAAAACTCATGAGGTAAATTACCCTACACATGTTTTGGAATTAGCTTCTGTAGTTTTCGCTTTAAAAATTTAGAGGCATCATTTTTATGGAGTAAAGTGTGAAATATATACCGATCAAAAAAGTTTAAAGTATATATTCACTCAGAAAGAATTGAACATGAGATAGAGGAGATGGATAGAATTAATCAAGGATTATGATTTTACAATTCATTATCATCCGGGAAAAGAAAATAAAGTGGCTGATGCTTTGAGTCGAAAAAGTAACTCTTCATAAACAATGTTGTGTTTGGAACGTGATCCTTTGGTTAAGGATTTGATGAAATTTGGCATAAAAGTTTTTGGTGCAGGATGTCCTTCTATTTTGTTTCAGGTATCAGTGAAATCTTCTCTATCAGACAGAATCAAGCAAGCACAGAAGCAAGACAGTGAGTTGCAGCAAAAGGTAGAGCTAGTTCAGAAGGGTAAGTTGCCTGAATTCAACATTGATAATGATTGTGTTTTGAGATTTGGGAAGAGGTTGTGTGTGCCTTGTGATTCATAGTTGAAGAGAGAGTTGTTATGTGAAGCTCATAGTTCTCCATTTTCAGTTCATCCAGGCAGTACTAAGATGTATAGAGATCTTCGGGAGTATTACTGGTGGGATGGAATGAAAAGGGATATTGCTGATTTTACTGTGAAGTGTTTGACATGTCAACAGGTTAAAGCAGAGCAGCAGTTACCGAAAGGGATGCTTCATCCTTTACCAGTACCAGAGTGGAAATGGGAGAATATATCCATGGACTTCGTTGTGGGATTGCCGAAGACACCTCGAGGTAATAATACAATCTGGGTTATTGTTGATCGCTTGAATAAATATGCTCATTTCATTGCTATATGAGATACTTTTTCCCTAGATCAACTTTCCCGTTTGTATATTAAAGAGATAGTCAGGTTACATGGAGTTCCCCTCTCCATCGTATCTGATCGTGATCCCAGGTTTACTTCTAACTTTTGGAAAGGCCTTCAGAAGTCGTTGGGTACTGAATTAAATTTTAGTACAACTTTTCATCCTCAATCAGATGGGCAGTCACAACGAACAATTCAGACTTTGGAAGATATGCTACGTTCTTGTTCGATGGATTATCAGGGAAGTTGGGACCGACATCTTTCTTTGGTTGAATTTTCATATAATAATAGTTTTCATTCCAGTATACAGATGGCACCATTTTAGGCGTTATATGGGAAGCAGTGTTGAACTTCAGCTTTCTGGGATGAAGTGGGTGAAAGAAAGTTGATGGGACCAGAATTGGTAGAAGAGTTGGCAGAAAAAGTTCAGCTGATACAGAAACACATGAGAACAACACAGAGCAGGTAGAAGAGTTATGCAGATAACTGGATGAAGGATCTATCTTTTGAGGTAGGTGATCATGTTTTTCTCAAAGTATCACCATGGAAAAGTGTGATGCGATTTGGTAAGAAAGGAAAGCTGAGTCCAAGGTTCATTGGACCATATGAAATTTTGGAGAGAGTTGGATCAGTTGCATACCGAGTGGCTTTACCTCCGAGTTTATCTCAGGTACACAATATTTTTCATGTTTCGATGCTGAGGAAGTATATGCCAGATCCATCTCATGTTTTGAGTCCAGAGGTAGTTCAGATAGAAGAGAATCTATCTTATGAGGAACAACCGGTCCAGATTCTTGACCAGAGGGAGCAAGTGTTACGGAATAAGGTGATTCATCAGGTAAAGGTTTTGTACAAAAACCACATGATTGAAGAGGCAACATGGTAATCTGAAAATGCAATGAGGGCTAAATACCCCCACTTATTCGATAAGTAAATAAATTGCGGGGACAAAATTTTCTAAAGGGGGGAAGGATGTAACATCCAAATTAATTAATGAATAATTGATATAGTTATCTATGTCTATTTATGAATTAGATAGTGTTTTAGAGGCGTAAAATGAGAATAAATCCAACCTAAAGCATGAAATATTATAATTTTTTTAAAAGATTGTTTTACCACCTTTTGATGGAAAACCATTTTTAAATCTATATTTTGACAATTTTATAAGCTCTATTTGTCAAAATAAACTTATTCTTTATGATTGGGACATTGAAATTTACTTTGGGTAAATTTTTGGTATTTTTCCGATAAAGTTAAATTTTTAATGAATAGTGAAAAATGTTGTATTTTAATTCAAAACCTCCTTTTAATATAATTTATTTATATGACTATATTATCTTTTGAATTGGTTTTAAAGTGAAATTAGAATATATTTTTACAATTTAATCCAATAGTGGTCCTTGGAATTAATTTTACTTTGAAATTGGACTTAAACTAGTGTCAATCTTTTGATATATATTGTTTCATAAAAACACGCCATTTGTTCTGACAGTGGGAATTAATTATTAAATTAATTATTGTAACTTATATGTTTTGAATTTTGTAAAATAGACATCATTTTTTAATTCGGAAGATCAAATATATCTTATGGTGAAGTTTTGGTATTTTTCTGAAAAACTTCAATTTTTGATGAATAGTGAAACCACTAAGTGGTACTTAAAAAACTGATTTTTCGTTTAAATGAAATTTTAACACCTTTGTGTTTTGAATTTCAAAAATCCGACATACATGGTTGTCATTAGGAAGTAATATGTGGTTCAATGGGATTAAAATATTTTTTTGGGTGAATAGTAACTTTTAAGTTTATCAATCGCGATTGGAGGTAATTAGTGTAATTTAAGGTAAGAATAATGTTTTAATAATATGAAATGAACTTGAAACATGTCCTAACCTTATTTTATGTGTCATGGACAACCAATACAATCCATGGGTCAACTTGGGGACCCCATGGATCCACTTTGGAAGGAAAATAACATTAATATCTTTTTATTTAATGTTAAAGTAAAAATTTCACAAACATGAGTTGTTTTACTAAAACAATTTTTACATGGGGTTATATAAGTTATATTTTTGACTATAAATAGTCATTAGAAATCTAAAAAATTTTAATACATCATGATATTTTTTTATGATTTTTAGACATTGAATAAATTAAATTATTTATGACACCATGATGATGCAGCGATTACCTCATTATTTAACGATTTAAATAAAATAAAAATATAATGTACAATCTAAGACCTAAACTTGTCAGAAACCTATTGGATGGGTGGATTTCGAACTCTTATAACCTTATCCTTGAAATATATAATTTTGGGACCTTTTTTATCCGAAAATCATTTTATAACAAAGTATCATTTCTTAACTTTCCAAGAGTGCCCCTCCTCTCCTCTTATAAAAGGCCCCCACCTCTACAACCTTACCCATACTTCCAAAGACTTTGTATCGGACAAACCCTGCCCATTTTGTCTCTACACATCCATCTATAACTCCTAGAAGCCTTACTTTGGGCAGAAGTCTTCCCAAGGAAGCCTTTGAGCTCAAATCAAAAAGAGTTACCTGTTTTAAAGGCAGTGTCTTCTCTTGTGTTCTTATGTTTTATTTTGCTTCTCCAACCCCCTAAACTCTTTTTATTAATTTATTTTTTAAAAAAACCAGTATCTTACATAAACTAGGATTTTGTTATAATAATTATTCAAGCTACACTTACACACACCTACATCTAATGGTTAAAGAACATACTGTTTCCGTGGATGGTGAATTTCTGCCTCACGAAATGATGATTGTTCAATATTCTTTTAACACCTTAAAAGATGTCCATTAAGATGAAACTATATTTATATATGATATATAATATGTTTATGTTTTACTTAATCTTCTGTATTTTTCATTTATGGCATACCTTTATGGTTTCCATTATGGGTAAACGTGATATCTTCATTTTAAGAGGTGCGGACTACCGCCCCCTCAAAGTGATTTTATTCGTTAATGCCATATGTGGGACGTATAAAGGATGTAATTAATGATATTATATATGATATTATATTGGAATTATAATATAACTTTATATCATTATGATTCAATTCCATAAAATGCAAAATAGAAATGAAAGTAGCATTCATGCGTACGTACGGCTTACCGTCTCCATGAACGGTGCATTTCATTTCTTACCTATAAACGTTATGTAATATTATAAATGCATGTATATACTGTATATATATGATATATATGATATCTACATCATGCTTATAACTCTGGATATAATGGATACATGAACAACTTGTAATTATAACGAGTTTATTTTTGACTCAAGTACCAATGATCGTTAAAACGACTATTATTAACTTAAATAATTACATAGTGTTCATGACATGGTAATAAGTGATATAAAAGGAATAATGAACTTGAAAAAGGTTCTTAAGAAAGTATAAATTAACTCAAGTTTATTATTCAAGAGGTTAAAGAACGATCGAGTCAAGTCGGACCCGAGGTAAGGGACTTCATGTCAATCTCCTTTCATTGAGGCATATTTTGTTTTATACACAACTTTCTTTTATACGGTGTATAAACCCCTTTGAGTTTTATATTTATTCAAAAGGAATATTTTTTATATTAAGCGTTTACTAAACGACAAAAGGGAATGTTTTAATTTTTCATACATATGCGGTGACAACAACTTCTCCGCCACCGTGACCATTATTTGAGTTTCGGCTTCCTTTACAAGCCATAACCTAACTTTTTTTTAAATGAAAAAATAAATACCATGTATTACTATTCTTTTATTTTTGTATTGAAAATGGTTTCCATAATATTTCAATTATATCAATGTGTTGTATTGATATCTTGTGATTGAAATGTGGAAATGTTATGTTTCCTTTATGCATGTTTTATGTGATACGATTATGTTATGGTTCTTGGGCATTGTTTCAAAGATGGGTGGTTCCATGATAAACTAAGGGAGGGTGAGCCCGATATAGCTCTCCAATGAATTGGGTAACACGAAGGAGTTAAAAGTTAAGGTTTCTTCGAATAGATTTAGGGAATATACTGTGATGGGTATTCCAAACGTAACCAAGAGGGTTACTCCCTATGTAAGAATGTTATGAATGCCTCAAGTTACCTTTATGTATTATGATTTCTATGATTTATTCATGATTTGATGAGGTATGTTAAAGTGATTATGTTTTATGGGTAAAGTATGATTTCATTCTTATGTATATATGAACTCATGTTTCCTTTCCATATTTTTATAACCCTTACTGAGCTTTTTATGCTCATCCCAAGTTTTTGAAATATTTTTCACAGGTCAAGGGAATGATACATGATATGATGATAGGGTCAAGAAAGTGTCAAGAAATAATCCATGTTTTATTTTAAATATTTTTCCGTTGATGGGAAAAATGAATACTATTTTTTATGTAACAAATTTGTTTAAATGTGGAATGTAATGCAAGTTTTATGATATAATTATCTAAAACTCTAAACCTGAAAAGATCCTCAATGTGAAATCTTGTAATAACTCAAGATTAAGTAATGTTTAAGGCTGGGGCCTTATATAATATATAATTAAGTTCATCCAAAAATAATAATATTTTAAACAAAACTTTTATATATAAAGGTTATAGTTATAAACAAGTCTTTAAACATAATTCTTTAAATTCTATGAATTGAATTTCAAAAAACATACATACATAGTTCTGATCAGTATGATATTGAGAGTCTGATAGGATAAACATGATTTTTAGTGAATAATAAATCCACCCTTTATAAAAATAATGGTACCCTTATAAATATTAATATGACCCATATGAATAGTAAATCGACCAAATAAATATCAAAGTCACCGAATAATGTAAAAATAAAATTTATGCATCTTTTAAGTGATAATATGATCATAGTATAAATAAATAAATATGTTTTAAAAAATATTAATTATGTAATAAAATTTTTATTATAATTTAATGATAAATTTAATATCTTAAATGAAATTTTACATTCATAAAATGTCATCATAAAATATTATTTTATTCATATATGATTATAATATAATTCTACGAGACCTTGATAAATTTTTCATTGTGTCATAAAATCATTTTTAGTTTAAATTTTTTATTTTTTGAATGAATTGTGATTTAAATTTAAAATTAAATTTAATATATTTATAATTTTTTTGATATAATGAGGTTCATTTTAAATTATACACTCCAAAACTGGTTGGGGTGAATTTTTTGGATTTTCTTGAAACACGTGATTTTTTTGTGAATACTGAAATATGGTAATTTAAGAAATAATCTACATACATGGATTATTTATTCAATAATGATGTTCTACAAAGATAAGAACCCTTGGGATGAACTGCGATGCAATAATTACTATATTTACACAATAACTAGTACAATTTCTTATCTTGAGCAAAATAATAAAATAATGTTTAAAATATTGGAACCTCCCTCTCTTCCACTATAAATACCAACCCTCACCCCATATTCTCCTCACACAACTCAAGTTTGATAATTTTCCAAAATTTTTCCATTACTATTCCCAAGACTCTTCCCCACATCCAAGACCATATGGTCTCACCAAAAATCCAAAACAAATGAAAATAAAAAGGATCTTAAGGAGAATAGATCAAGAGGTAAAAAGTTCTCTCATTTTCTTTTTTTCTTTTCCATACTTTTTATTTTCTTATACTGTATTCACTTCCCATTATCCAAGTAGAAAGAAAAATCCAGTATAATATATATAATATAATTTTATCATGTTTATGGAAAACATTATTATCATACTTATTCCCCACTCCCTCTTATTATAAAAATAAAAACACCATCTGTTATGTGTCAATTTACTGACCTCGTGAATGATGTGTTTTCAATTTCTATTATCACCTACATGGATGGTCATAAAAACATTTTAGTGGTTGAAATATATTTTAATTTGTATTATATATCCAATTTATGTTCTATAATAAACATATATACTTTATATTAAATTCTATAATGAAACTATTTTGTGATTATCAAAGAACCGCAAAAATGATCTAAATGAATATTATTATTATATAATCTAATGATTCATCATCATTTATGAAAATAAAATTAATTATGCTTTCAATTAATAATTTAGAAACATATTAATTCCATTTTATTTTACTTATGGAGTTTTATTTTCAGACATGATGTAAATCCTATACAAATCGACCATGGATATCATGTGAAAACGACACCTACAACCATGGAAATAACAAAATAATATTAATAAATGGGTGTAATTATTTCATAAAATGATCATATAATGTGTTATAAACATGAATATGTTTTATTAAAATATAAATAACACCCTTTTAACAATTATAAAAGTGGTTTAAATATTTTTTATGGAAGACAAACTGGAGAAAAGTGAATTATTAACCCAATTTCCGTTCATTGGGTTAACCTTATACATCATTAATTATGTGTTAGATGGAGTATTTCTATAATTTATTTTTTTTATTTTGTATCTTTCGTGTATACACATAATAAATTTGTTTTATTAATTCTCACTTAAACTATATGGTATTTTAAGGGACATTTCTTTCAAAATCCTATTTTAAACATCGATTTTTATAAAATTCAAATGAAATGTTTTTATGAATGTATTATTATTTTATAGTTGTGTTATGGTTATTGAGAATTTATTATGATGAAGTTTAGAACCTATATCTCGGTCTAATACATTGAGTATTTTTATGTTGGATGTCAGACATATGGTTACTTTATGTGTAACTATGATGGTTACACCATAAGGTAGTTGTGAGGGTTACATTGTAAAGTAGCCACGAGGGTTACAAAACAAAAAGTAGGTGTGAGGGTTAAAATATTAAGTAATTAATGACACAAGATATATTTATTGTTTTATTTATGTTTTATTTGAAGATATCATGTTTCAAAAAAGTAGGTATATGAAACATTATTGGTGAGAAGTATGTCTTTGTGAAGATTATTTCATATGTTTATAAGTATTCATATAGTAATGGTTTCTCAAATTATTTTTATATCCCATACCAATATTTTTATTCTCAAACCATGTTATATAATGTTTTTCATTGGGTTTAATGATTGGTAATAGAAAAAGATAATCTAAGATGAATTTTTTAAATACTATTCATTAAAATATTTCTTTTTCTTATTTTAAAACATTTGTGTTATGAATGAAATGGATACTATTTTAATAGTACCCACATTTTATGCATATGGGTTGATATATATTAATTATTTCCTAAACTATTTAAACTATAATCCAAAAATATCTTTGGTAATGAAATGATTTGAATTCAAAAGTAATTTACTAGTTTTATGTAATTTTTAAAGGTTGGGTCCTTATAAGGATCACCCTTCATATAATATATATCAAGATTACCTATAATTATATATAAATATAATTTACTATATCATAAAAAAATTAACCTATAATTTCTTTCTTCAAAAAAACTTTTAAGAACTTTTTTAAAACCATATTTGATCACTTTTCGATATTTAAATACCCTTTATTTTCCAAAAAAATAAAAACTAAAATTTCAAAATATGGGGAAAGAAGAATTATCAATGAATAAAACATGAAATAATGTAATGGATTTTTTAAAAAATTAATGGTTATGATGGTGTAAAATTATCATTGTTGATGTATACAATAAAATATTATTTTACTTTTTTCTTCTATAAAGATAGTCTAAATATTCCTTATAAAAACATAAAAATATTCCTTTTGAAAACCTTAGAATGAAAGTAAATAGATAAATTATTATATAATTTGTTATAATTTTATATTAATATAAAAAAATACATAATTTTTTTATGAATATATAAATGGAATTGAATGTTTTAGAGAATAAATACTGAAAATAGTTAAAACAATGTTTCTAAAGTAATTTTCTTCTTACATAAAATAATGAAAAGGTTCCTTTTAATTTTTTTATATATAGTAAAGTATAATAAAAATGTGATTTATCATCAATTTATTCATAAATAATAATTTTCATGAATCACTAAGAAGAACATAGACATGGTAGAAAAATGTTGGAAGAATAACTTTAAAAGAATATATTTTTAGAAAGAAAGTCTCATACGATGCATTTGAAACATCACGTACGCTCCTTATCATCCTGAAAAATAAAATTATATTAATTATTTACTTTATTTCGAAAAATTTTAAAAATTATTATCCCTTTTAATTTTATACATTATTATTTTATATCAATCACCTAATTATTTATATTTATGTCAGATGTTTTATTGATATGTGTCTCATATGTCTAAAATTACACAAATAGGTTGATTTTGGTCCAAGTGGTCTTTAATATATGTTCCAAAAAATAATGACCATGAATAATTATAAATATTATATATTAATTTAACTTTTAATACAGACCATGAAATATGGTTATGAAAAATTAACAATGTTACAATAATGGATATATTATGTTATACATACGCATGACTAACATTTCCATTTTTCAAAAATCATCATGGAGAAAAGGAATGTAATATTTTATATGTAATTAATTATCAATATATTATAAATATATTATTAATTTTTTAAATTTATTTATTCATTTCATCCATGTTATGTGGTGATGAAAAACTCATCACATCTCTTCAGGGAGGTGGTAGTCCGCACATACTCAACAACAATGTTATAATTTTAAAATAAATACAAAGGTTTGAAAGAAAATAATTTAGTATCTTTTAATAATGATAAATATTTCATTTATAATATATATATATATATATATATATTATACCCTTCATTACAACCATTCATAAGAGAAGGTGACGAAAAAATAACTACATCGGTTCGTGAGTCGGCAGTCCACCGTACACATGAATTATGGTTTAATTTATCATTTAATTGGTGAACATATTGATATAATTTATTACATTAACATAACATCTCATTATATTGATCATATAAGATTTATTATCTAATCATGAATAATAATTGTTTGAAATATGTATAATAAGAAATAAAATCAAAATGACTAATTGAGAACTATACACATTCTTCGGATAACCTCTTATAGATTACACTAGGATATTTCCTAGGATAGTTTTAAAATAAAATAATGTCATTAATGACCATAAGATAAATGTAATTAAGTATTTTAGGTAGTTATTTTCCATTGAAAATGTCTGTTTATATTTATATTAAAAATAATAAGAGAATTCCTTTCATAAGAGAGCGGTGGGGCACTCTCTGATTTTTTCAAAGTATTATATTATTATAAATTATATTTTATAATTAAAAATCCAATTTTTTTTATTTGAGTATAACAAAATTTTAATTCTTTTTCAACACATCCAATAAATTTTTTACAATTTTAGATGATTTTTTGACCCATTTATTTTTGTTTTATACCATTTAACCCTTTTTGAAAATTTCCACGATATGAAAGATTTTACAATTTATTGTTCATGAATGTTACCAAAAAAGGAAACAAATCCCATAAATAGTACCTACATGATATTTCCGACCATTAAATATCTAAATAGAAAATTTCAATATTTTTTGGAATTTAAAATAATATAATAAAACGTTTTTTTGTTATAAAATATCATTTAGGCCATTTATATAATATTATAGTAAATTGACTATAAAAAACCACAAAGAGGTGGATTTTGAATATAAACCTTTAAAACAGTAAATATATATTATAATTATCTAAAAAAATTGTGTAACATATGAACTTATCAAATTTATATTACTTTTATATTTATTTAAATCCATTTTTTTTATTTTTTTATTAATTAAATAAATATTGTGTTTGTGTTGCATAACCATTTATAGTGTTGATATAATAACTAAATATTAGAAATAAATTATTATGATGCAAATAATTTCATTATACTCCAAATAATCATTTATTTTCATTAAAAAATTTCTTTTTTACATTTATGAAATCATAAAATATATTTAAAATCAAGAGGGTGACATTTTTTCTTTTTAATTAAATAAATTACTATAATATAAATAATCGTCCCTATATGGAAGAAAAATTTCATATATTTGAACCTTGGATTCTTATTGATGAACATTAATCATGAAATATAAATATTTTTTGTTTTATGGTTAATTTTTAATCATTATAATATTATTTTTACCCTTTATTAACTAAATTTATCTTTATGGATGTATGAAAAATTTACTACAATTATTTTTCATTATAATAAAAAATAAAAAATATCTATTTAACTAATTTGGAATTTCTAATTCTAAATAAAGAATCATTTTTCAATATTCAAAAATTTTATGATGTATAAATTAATTTAATCTTGAATAGGTGAAACGAGATAATAAATGCTTTTTTAGAAAAATTCTTTTTATGTATATTTTTTTTAAAAAATAGGTTTAAAATTTATGCTAAGGAAAATTATTATTAAATTTTTAATCAAAATGAACTAAGGAAATTTAAAAACTAATGAAAAATAGAATATTAATTTCTAAATTCATGAAAATAATATTATTTAAGGAAATTAATATTTTTCACTATTTATTGAAAAGTCAATATTTTCATTAAAATTACAACATTTCAACATAATATAATTTTTTCATGATGACGTACAAAATTATATAATTTTTATAAACTAATGTTTATAAATGTTATATATTTTATTTATAATATTCCACTGTAAAAATAAATGAAGATATTTTTTTTAATGAAATTTATTTTTTAGGAATAAAATGACTTTTCTAAAAATTGTAAGATTATTTAAAATGAATTTATCAAAACACATTTACTGAGTATACCCTGGTATATATTTCAAAAACAAGTTATTCCTATCCATAACCACCAATTTAATAGTTGTGTTATAATATTTATTTATAAACAATAATATTTAATGGTTTGATTACGATTAGTGTTGAGTTTTGTATACGATATTGAATATAGTTTTATTTTTAATATAATATGGTGGTATATTAAAATAATTATATGAATTGTCACCATATTATCTAATTTTTTTAGGAACAATTAAATTCATGTTTAACTTGTGAATGCTACAAGGGTGGAATTAATCTCTATTGATCTATTCATGTGCGAACATGAACCCTCATTTAAAAGATATCCTAATCAATTAGTCACTGATTTTAAAATTTTATTTTTTAGTAAATCATTTCGTCCAAATATGCTCATGAAATTAGATAGGTAACTCATGAAATTAATGTGTAAAAGGGTGAATCTATTAGGGCTTATGAATAAAATTTCACAAGACTCATTATGTCCATTTCAAGTTTCATCATTAATTGTAAAATTAAAATCAATCACATTTTTACTGGATTAGATGAAAGGCGTCAAAGAGTTGTATCCATAATTCACATTTATGTATATAAAGATATTATTTTATGTGTTATTAATATAGATATGGAAATTAAAAACATCATTATTATAGTAAAATAAAAAGGAATGGGTAGTATCATTGAAGTTTTGATGATATGAAACATTTTTGGAAGAATGTCAAATTTTCACCATGTATTAAATGTGGGAGGTAGAACTCAGGTAATTCCCTCAGGGGTACATGGATGTTTTTTTATATAAAGTAGGAAAACCAAATTATAACTACTAATGTGGTGTTAAAATACCAATTAATATAACAGAGAATAAGATATCCCCTAATAATGTGGTACCCACAATATAATGTTTCAAATTAAATAAATTTTGAAATAAAAAAAACCAATGACCTAAACCTAGATAAATTGAAATAATATCCCCATATATTAATAATGTAAAGGAATTAGGAATATCATGCACAATCACCACTACTGAGGAGGGTTGGGATAATGATATAAGGAATGGTACACATATCAAGTACATTATAACTTTGAATGTATCATTTTATTTTTGTTAATCAAATTATTTTATATTATACAAATTTTTTTATTAATGTGGATTCATATCCATAATCACTGGATATTAAATAAAAAATTAAATCTCTTGATGGCACAATTATTTCATCTATGAATTATAAATCTCCTCTAATCATTATTTTTTATAATATACTCTATATAAATCTTATTATAAGTCCCTTAATATAATTCTGTTTAATATTTTCTATAGATTGTATCTTTATGTATAGATAGTGGATAAGAATAATAACCATTCACATATTGTGGAACATTCATTTATAATTTATAAACTGTATACTAAATATATTAAATGTGAATTAGGGCTGAATAAAGTATCATTCCATGTTTATGTAATAAAAATTAATTTCATATTAGTAGATATATCAAAGATAGATGTTATCATGCAATGGCCCAGACTAACCATGATAACTATGATATGTATTATTCTTAAGATAAATTGATATTACTGAAACATTGTGAGAAATTTACCAAGGTTATAAAATACACTATGTATCATATCATGTGAGGTGGTGAAGTTTATTTATAAATAAAAACGTTTTTATTTATCATAAACTAAAAATGTGGTTGGTTTGTACTCCTATAAATATAATACCATAAAATGGTCAACATTTTTTTAATTTAATTTAATTTTTTGAAAAATAACATTGGTTATATCCAAGTAATTATTTATAAGGTAATTTATAATTCCTCTCACCAATTAAATTTTTGTGATATAATATACCCACTTCATGAATTGAAACTGAATACATTTATTTTTTAATGATTTTATATAATTATTCTTACAAATAAAAGTGTGATATATACCGACCATAAGATCTCAAAATATATATACACTTACTTGGAATTGATTATACACCATATGAGATGATTTTAATTCATTAAATATTGTGACAACACAATACATTACAAAGTCAATGATTGTGGTTTCCTAAAAACGATTTCACTATTCACTAACTAAACAATACATACAAAAGAAAATTGCAATGAATATATAGAGTAACATTATTCATTATATGTACTTTGGATATATGTTTTACCTTGATGTTCCGGATAAGTCTATAGAAATCATAAGACAGAGTGATGAGTTCCATCACTACTTGTCATCCATAGGAAGATGGCTAGTCTGAGTGGCCCATTTAAACTCTAGAAGATATGATGAAATCATTATTAATTGGTATCCATTTATATTGGTATTTACCCATTCCAAATATATAATTATCATTATATAGAATTTTCAATTATAATATTCCTATGAATCCATATGATTCTCTTTATGATAAGATTTGCAGGACTCTATCATGATGGAACAAATCTGAAGAGAGGGGACTAATTTGTCATGGCATTGTCCATGAAACAAAGTAAGAGATAGAAAATATGTATTTTTATATGTAAGTAAAAAAATTCAATAGAATATTTATTTATATAATCATCAGGGATATCTATATTTTTGAATTTAATGTTAAGGAGTTCATTTAAATGTCTATATGGAAGCATAATATGAGATAAGGGAAGAATGGGAATTAGATCCCTAGATATATCTATCATTTCTAGATCCATTATTGTTTTGGGATCGTATCCTATCTCATAGAACCCCCTTCACGCCTCTCTAAAGATCATAATGGGTTCCATGTATCAGTTGTGAAGAGTTATACACCAGACCCCTCACATGTACTAATCAAGAAAGCTATAAAATATGATCTTGGGGATTCATATGTAGAAAAAACTATAAATATTATTGATCTAATAGTTATGGTTTTGAGGAAAAATACCACACATATATTAAGTATCCTATAGAGGGATCATATATTTATGGAGGCTATATGATAATAGGAGGATGTCATGAGAGAAAATTACCCTCACTTATTTTCCTCCATGAAATAAAATTTTTAGGGTGAAATTATTTTTATATTCGGTATAATATAATGACCCATAAATTTAGTAAATAATTTTCCATAAGTCATGTTGAGTAGCTTGTCTTATAAAAAAATATAAACTATAATGATTCATAAAATATTAGTTAAGAAATATATATCAAGAATAAAACCAATAGTTTATTAAAATATAATAATTAATTTTAAATTCGTACAAAATAGAATTAACAACACCCAAATATTTAATCATTGTTTTTTAAAATAAATATTATTCTTATTTATATATATTAAAATTTTATTTAAAAAATAAATTTATAAATTATATATTTTTTATTTTGTAAAATAAAAATTATTATCAATTTAATAAATTAAAAAATTAAATTATTATATAGTTTTTATACTTTTATAGAATAATTAATTTTTTGCAAATACTAATAAATACTCTTACCAAAACTATAAATATTATGTTTTTATATGAATCACTTAAAAATATATTTAAAATTTTAATTGAAAATTATTGTTGTCATGGTGAAACATTGTTCATTTTAAATATTATTTTAAACAGAAAAACCCATGTTCAATTTTTAAAACATAGGTAACATTTAATTCAAAAATTAAAATTAGATTTCATTCCTTTCTTTCAATTTATCATTTGAAGGGTAAAATTTGATTTTTGTTATTAATTTAAAAGAGATTAAATATTAATTTTATTATAAATAAATTAATTTAATTGAAATTAGTAACATTCATTATTTTTAAACTAAAAATAAATGTTAATTAAAAAATATATATATTTATAAATCAATTCTTAAGTGTTACTTACACTGAGGAAATTTTTTTTCGTACACATAAAAAACTCATTTGATATAATTAATTTTATATTTGGAATTAGTAGTGATAAATAATATAATATTTTTTTATTCTTTTTACTTAAATTTTGAATTACCTAAGGAAATAATATTTTCCCTGATAAAAGGAAAAAAAGGGTGAAAAGGGGTTTCCAAATGGATAAAAGGGATAACACATAAAAACATGTTTCTGATTGAGTTTTTGATGATTAAATAAACAAGAAATTAATCCTATTGAATTATTTTCCTTTTTTGAGACCTATTTAGTTTGAAACATGTTCTCTATTTATATTATATTGAAATATTAAAAAAATGTCATTATATACACTTATAAAAGGGTTATATCCTCACCAAATCAAGAATGATCTAAATTTATATTTCCTATTGAAACGATTCAATATTTCTATTACCCTATAATAAACTTTTAATTTCATTAGAATCTCCTTAGAAAATTTATCTTATGCCTTCTATTTTGAAGTAATAATCCTTAAGAAAACTCATATCCTGAATAAGAGTATTAATTTTTCTCACAACTTATTTTAATTTTTATATGAGTCTCAAAAATAAAATTTTATCATTATAATATTATTACATTATTAACTTTTTATAAATATTTTTTTTATCATTAAAGAATAACACATCTCATTTATCATCAGGTTTCTTTCTTAATTATTATGCATTGAATTGTTTGTAAAGCATTAAAAATATATAAAAATATCATCATTCATATATAGTAATGGTATTGTTCCAAAATAATCCGAATTTGTAACCATACTTATCCATTATTTATGGTGTGTTAAAGTTTGGTTGGGTATAACCACCTACATTAACAATGTTATAAAATAATTTCATGGATGAATATAAAAATATAATTAATATTTTTATATTTTATAAATAAGAAAATAAGTTTTTTTTTCTGGAATGGTATAATTAATATTTAACTCATTAATCTTGATATCAATGCTTGTTTGTTTGAAATTAATCACACATACTCATTGTCAATTTCATTATTATGGGTAATAAGCAACACTCCCAAATACATAATTTATAATATTAAAAAAAATTTAAATAATAAATTTTTGAATAATGTATGATCAATGAATTTTTAATTCTTAGAGAATAATGATCAATAACACATCTATTTTGAAACTAGTTTAAATTATCAATAGTTATAACACTGAATAAAAAATAGAAGGCTTAAACACTAACATAATTCCCTAAATTATTAAAAGTGAATTATATACAAGGAATTATACATGTATAAGGTTATTAAATAAGTAATGATGATAGTAAATTTTTTACATGATGATATAGTGTGATCAACTAAGATGGAATTAAAGTTAAGGAATTCACTAGCTCAATTTATAATTCACTATGACATAATCATTACATTGTAATTATACATTTAAATCATTAATTTTTACTTAAATTACTATATTTTATTTTTTATTTTAAACTTTTCTCTTATGAAATTACATCTCATCATTAATAGACACTATTTAAAAAAAATTCAAAATATAAGTATAACATTAATACAAATAACTCTCACTCTTATAAATGAAATCTTTTCAGTAGGGTCTATGTTTTCTAAATCAAATTATTTTTCTATAAATAAATAAAAAATATTAGTTATTTAATGTTCTTTATATTATCATTTACCTATTTTATGAAATTGAATTATTTCAATGTTTCACTGATGATTTGTTTACTTTAAAACAACCTAAAAGGCTTAATATAGTCATGAAATTGTATTATTTACAACTTCTAGTCTATTATCATTAATATTTTTAATTTTTTAAGAACAATTAATTTGGATGAAATTATAATATTTTTTCTAAATTTCTTTCATTTACCATCTAAATTTGTGTTTTAAATTTAATTTTTATATCATGTTTCATAAAAATATTTAATAGGATTATTGAAAACATTTATATTTTCACTTTTAATTTTTAGTAAATATTTATCTCCTACGAAGTGATATTTTAGTCACCTTGTATATTTTATTATAATATGATTCCATTAGGAAAATGATATCATGCTATCTTATAATTATTGTTGTTCATGTAATATGATGATTTTAAAACCATTAAGAGACTAATTTTTCTCCATGACTTCCTTAAGATATGGTGATGATTGATTTTCAGTTTCTCACATATTTAATAATGATCACATATGGGGAAATATATTTCCCATCAAAGAATTGGTTTACTAATATTTCAATTAAGATAGTTTGTCATTTATATAATGATTTTTTTTCACAAAAGCCTGGGAATAATGAGCTATCTCGCATTTTATGTCATGGAACTAATGAGTTTGTTCACATATGAATGAGAAAATGAGTATTCAAGTAGTTTTTCTCACAATTTTAGTGGTTGTGAAACATTTACATAATATTTTATCAACATATTATAAATTAACATGATGATTTTTAGTTTCATGATATGTTATGTTTTCTTATTAAAACTTATTTTTAAAATATTTTAACTCCTATGTAATTATCTAATATTTTTTGATTGTGGAGATATATTTTTGACCTATGTCATAAATTTTATTCATACTTAATTAAATTATTATGGGCTGATGTTTCTATGAAAAATTTTATGAATATTATATATGGTCCCAATAATATTTAATAATATATTTATCCCCTTCATTCTCCCCTATATGTTTATGATATAATATATTATGATCCGTTTTTTTTCAATTTTTTGAGCTCACCCATTTCCTTTGATTCCATTACACATTTTTTCAAAATGAATGTATCATGTGATATCATTATAAAATTATTTTTAGGAGTGTGAATAATAAATTATTTAAAGTATTTTGTAATTAGATATTTATGTAGTTAATCTCTAGGATACTAAACCTTCAGGTCATTGAGTTATATAAATATTTGTGAGATGTATTATTGAAATCACATAATTGAGGTATGATTAATGAATTATCATCTTCATTCACATTATAAACCCCTTTCTAAATTTTATTTTCTTTGTAAAATATTATACCAATAAAGGATTTCGATTACTCATGTTTCCATTATGAGAGTTAAAATATTATTCCATGAGAATAATTCTTGTATTATTGATAAAATATTATATGATTAATTTAATTTAATTTTCATACATTAATCTCTAGAGAAAATTATTTTTAACTCAAAATATCACACCTCATACCCCTATAAAAAATGATACACACGTGGGCCGAAACATATGTAAGGGAGATAATAAGTACGAAAACCACATCCAACAGGCCACAAGTGGGTGATAAAAACTGAGGGTATATCATATAAAATGGGAGGTTATAAACAAAATTAAATTATAATTATAAAAGATTTAAACCCATTAAAAATAATCCTTCTCAAAAATGAATAAAAAACCTCATAACATGAACATAATTTCATATAATTTAAAAACTATAAAAGAAAATACAGGTAGTAAACAAATATTGGCATCAACCACAAAGACTAAATAAATCCTAAAAAACTGCATGAGCTTGTAATGGTTTGAAAAAACACAAAAAAACTCTAGATGTTATAAAAAAATAGTATATATATATATGGTGAGGATAAAAAATACTCAATAAGATCCTTCCCATATCCTCTTTTCATATAATTAATTAAAGCATACTAAATCCGAGGAATTGAGAATTAAATCTAAATAGTCACCTAAAAAGATATACAATGTTCACATCCTCATCATGTATATCATATATGAGATAATATAAAAACAATATAGTGAAACTGACGTTACTATGCTACTACATCCCATGTCTTTTTCTTTTCATCCTCAAAATTTTAAATTGAAAACAAAATTTATCCAAATATATATAAGGCTTCATAAAAATGCATGGAAAATGGTAACATATCATTCACTCCACAAATAAAATCACCAAAAAAATTATTTTACCTTATCCAACATGTCATCTCATAATAAATGTAAAAATATTCATGTAGTATGTATTTTTTTTCCATGATCCCACAACACATAAGTCATATATTATATCATAAGAAATCACATCCAATACATGACATACTAACAATATTCCTTAGGACAGAATATTTGGATATTCTTATGTGTATACTAACTACAAGAAAATATATCCCTCTAAATAATATATAGGAATGTTATGAAAAAAATTACTAACATAAAATACAACTATGAGGAGAGAGTGAGAAAATAGGGGTTAGTTAGCCATAATTTATTAACCGACCTAGATATTGTGGAAAACACCCTCTTAGATTCTAATAGGTGTAAATTTCCCTACTTTCTTACGTATGGAAGAATATGAAATCAGAAAACATAAGAATATAGGAATATATCACACCTACACTATGAGAGACAAACTATATTTAACCACAACTGCTATCATCATCTCTTGGACACCCGATTTCCACTAAAAATACTAGATATTGTATCATAACACATGATTTTCAAGGATATTTACATTTCATTATTTATTAAAACCAATTAATATATATATTAATTACTATCTAGTTCCATGCCTTATGTTTATAATATAACTAATATCATGATTCCTCAATATTTATCACCATTTAGTATTAAATTCAAGCACTAAACCCATGTGTTAAACTTAATCCAATGCCATTATCGCTATATAATTCCTTGTACTATAGTACTCGACCTATGATTACATAAAAAGATAAATCAACAATGAACCTCCATTAATGTTAATAAATGATGTAATAAATAGTTTTACTTCTAACCTAACAATATGACCTTTAAATATGATTTATTTTCAATCATACATACCATATTGGGGAATATAAGTAAATAGTAAAGACCTATATAATATTTCTCAAACAATATTACTATCATCCCAAACACCATCATGAATATCACCATGCATCCCACTATCATGGAATTTAGCTTCTACCACATCCCTAGGCCTCCCCACCTATTATCTTCCACAATCATCCATCGTATTCTCACATTGAGTAAAAAAACAAGGATAAACTCTAGAAAAATCACAAAAGATATAAAAACGACTAAGAAAACAAGAGTTAATATTGGACCTAAAACTAAGGCATATGGCCTTTATATGAAATTTACTTGTCTAGGAAACTAAAATTATCAAATAACAAATTCATTACCATTGTGAATTAAATTATTCATTTTTCATATTCTATAACCATAGGAAACCTAAGTTATATGCTATCATTAGATATCAGATATTTACACATACCTTCATGTATAACCTCAAGTTTCATCATATTAAAAGGAAGAAAAATTGAATTAAACATGAATCTTTATAATTAATCAATCATGAAAGTCCATCTATAATTTTATAACCAATTTCCACAAAAACAAAATGTGATAAAATATATCTTAGTAAAATAAATCCCAATAACTAGAAAATCATTAGGAAACCCATAATAATGGTATAAACACATGTGAGCACTGAAAATAAAATGTATATTCATCTCTTAATTATATTTTAATATCCATTAATGTCCATTACATTATTATCAAAATAGATAAATAATTTCAACATTATAATTACATATATGATCAACGAGAAGAAAAAAATATAATACCTTGATTTAGATGTTTAATATTTTTACCACTTGATTGAAATATTGAGTATCAACCACCAACGAAATAAACAGCATTGATCTGAAGAAAGAAAAAAAACCAAACACAAAACAATATACCAAGAAACAACACATAGATCTTAGACAATAATAAAGGGGGTTTTTATATTGACCAAACAAGATAATGTAAAAAAATGTGAGATATGATGAAATTGTACCTTTACCAATATAACCTGATTATCCATAATCAAGGATAAAATTAACTTTTATTCAATCAACATGAATATTTGGGGTTAAACTAACAACACCTGGTTATGATTTTTTTCCAATATATCCTTATGTGTGAGAATCATCTAAACATGTCTGATGTTCCTTGGAGCATCGAGAAATCAAATAAAACACATAATTAAAAGTGGATCAATGAATAATATAAAATAATTAATTTAAATCATATTTAAATCCCACTATATGTAGTAAATGTTTTCTTCTCATAAATTGGTCAATATTCACAAAGAAAATCAATAGTTTGAGTTATTTCAATACAATCTCAACCACCACTATAACTTCTAAAATGGATTGGAGATGGAGATGATGCCGTTGGTAATGGAAAAATGAAATAGATTCCATTATGGAATGTTACATAAACATTGGGTATTTTACCTCCCTCTATGGACTCAATCATAACCATAAAATCCATTTCCACATCCCTGTTTCTAATCAGAGATCCCCCAAGGCACCGCGTCTAGCACCACAGCCTAGTTTTTTATATCCATGATTCACATTTTAGACAATGGTACTTCAGGGAAAACACGACCCACAAAATTCTTTCAAAGTTAATGGTTATGGATATAGTGAACCTAGAACCACATGACTATCCCAAAATGACTTTAATGAACCCTCATCTCAAACATGTCCTTCACCACATCATATATCGGTACATAGCGACCCCCATCATAGCCAAGACCACTACCATAACCTCTATGACACCACCAAACTCACTTTCAAACCACATAGCAATGAGAAATCATAAATGATATCTTGAGATGGTCTAGAAAATTACATTATATTAACCTCAATCAATTTTTATCCTTGAGAATAAATCAAAATCCAAAGAGAAGAATAAAAATAAGGGGTCATATGAACTACCACCTTTTTAGATAACAATAAATTATCTTTCCATTATATGAGAACAACCACTTATAATAGAGGATCAATATACAATAAGTACATAGTAATAACAACCAAGACCTAAACAATCTCTTGAGTGAGATATTCTTCTACTAAAGGTAATAATAAAAAAAAGATTCAAATAACATTAAAAAATATCATAATCTATAAATGGTCTTAATCAATTACAAAAATTAAATAATATTTGTAAAAAATGAACTACTAGGAATAATTTTCGATGGAATTTTAAGTTTTTATCAATAAATCAAATTACCAAGTTCTCTCCACTATGAATTTGTGTCATAAATTGTCATGAACCCAGGGAAAACATGTTAACATAAAACCTTCATTGGAGAGTCCTAGATCTCCACTAGAAACACTCAAAAGGTTGAATCATCATAAAGATCAACCATTCCCAATTTTGTGACTTTAAAATCATCATAAAGACAATATTGATGTTTTGAAACATTATAAAACATAATGCATCTAGATTATCTATGGGTCATTTCCCATCTATTAAATAGTAGATCCTATATGATCCAACACCTCAAATGGCCCATGAATCTAGGGTTATAGATTATTCCCATAGAAAATCCTTTAATTCACCCAAAGAAGATTATCATTCAAGAAAATATGATCTAAAATCCTAAAATCCATAAGTCTCTACATATGCACATCATAGGGATTATGAAAATTTATTTTATATTTATCATAAATTGAATCACCTAAACCATCTATATCATGATTATTACTATTTTATTCCTAATAATTATTGGCTTTTAGAACATTGTCAAGTTTAATAGAGAATATTTTGATTTGTTATAAAAATTGGTCAACAGTTCCATAACAATAGTGAAGTGAAAACTTTTGTTTATAAAAAAATCTCAACAAAAGGTGGTTGCCTCATCCCTGAACATCAAAAAAATATGAAATAAGTGTGAATAACATATTTATGAGTCTGGATGGTCTGATTAGTGTGACCATCTATCTTCTTGTGAATGATGTTGTTTATAATACAAGAGAGATAAATTTAATATAAATTTCAATCCACATATTGAAGGATAAATTAGAATAATATTTAGATATATTCAGCCACAGGATTCGTTGTTTACTCACAAAATTTTCTAGGTATATCCTCGACAAATCTTCCACTAATATTGAATCCTTGATTTATAAGAATAAATATATTTTACCAAATAATCTAACATCACCAATATTGAGTCATATAATCCTTTAGATTGATATGAACTATTGATAAAGTAAATTGATGGGTCCTACCAATTCCACCTAGGAAGATAAAATATATAAAGAAACACACTATGAAAAAATGGACAAATATATATATTTTTACAAAAAAAATACATTGAAAAGAACTCTGGAACTGACCACTTTAAACTAGGCCACCGAAAACTAACTCTTTGATAATGGTATATTCTTGATGTGGTAGGATGTAATATTGATGGTGATTGATGGAAGTCATGTAGATCCTTTTTTATATACCACGAATGAAAAAAATCATCCCTTAGAGAAACACATGAATATGGACATCTACAGGTCATCCACCATGGGAATCACCACAGACATCCCGATCACACCTAACATTTACTATAAAATAGCCGAGTTGTGGCTCCTCTATATACATTACTAAATATAACAACCCTTTTTTCTAAAAATGGAATAATATTCCCCCCAATCTCTCCCATACCATGATGCATAAGGGGGATCAATTCTATCTCTCTTATAAAATATGAATATTGATTTTTGACACCCTACATCAAATCGTTCCTATCAAAACATCCACCATGATATGATTTCTCAGTGTATAATGAAAATAAATGTTATGATCCTACAAGAATTATCATAATAATACTTATCAAAAGTTCATGTCACATATGTAGAAGGTATATCACAATATTTTTTTATCATTATAAACTAAAAATCACCTCTAATAACATAGTGTCCCAATAATTCCAAGGTGAACTATCTAAAACTAACTCATTGTCATTGGTGGAATAGTTACATTAATTTGAAATTTACTTATAATGAATATAAGAAATAACTACCAAATATTGTATTATGAAGCCTCCCAATATATGATTTTAAGTTTCATAGAAAAAAACCTAAAATTATTATTTAGGAAAATAGTGAACTAGAGCACTAACAAAATTTTCATTTTGGTACATGAATAAAACCTCAAACTGGTCAATATTTATGAACGTGTTATACATTATGGTTAAAAGTATTATAGGAGATTAAATAGAATATATTTCATGAATGATCATATTATATTATCCTAAAATTAAGTGGAAGCTTCATACCTATGAAACATTATTTGGGGAATGAAAAGAATCAACTTCCATGTTCATCAAAGTCTCTAAGGTTAATCAATTCTAGGAGTTGACTTACCCCAAGAAAAAAACCTCTATAACCTAGAACCCTCACATAAAAAAACCATTATATATTATAATAATGAAGAAATCCCAAAATATCTCATGAAGAATTTGTATATCCCTCCTTAGACATAGAGTAAAAAAGATTCCATAAATGAAAACAACCATTAAATGCTCCTAAAATAATTAAAAAAGTTAATTCATAAAACCCCAGAACACTGCAAGAGAATTTATAACACTGACTAAAATTATAGTTAACATGTAATTATCACATCCCTAAAAGAATTTGATCATTAAAATATAAGGCCCCGACCTTAAACATTACTTATTATTGAATTAAATAAATAATTCACATTGAGGATCCTTTCAGGTTTAGAGTTTTAGAGAATTAGGACATAACTATTGCATCTCAAAGATTACAAAGTATACAATTCTACTAAGTTTCCATAAAATAAAAACTCTTAAAAAGAAACATGTCTAGTTCCATGTTTTAGATAGCATGTATTTCCTTGATCCCATCCTTGACCCTATTCATCTTTAAGTCCTGTGGAAAACATTTCAAAAACTTGGGATGAGCATAAAAAGCCCAGTAAAGGATACACAAAGAAGGAAAAATGTTAGTTTTTCAAAACAAAAATTAAACCAAGAATAATTTATCAAGGTAATACTTTTCACCTTTATGAAGTAGTAAAAAAAACTCTTCACTGAATAAAAGATCATTACTTACCCCTTTTGTAACCAAAAGATTACCATAAAAACCCATATAAAGAACACATAACATATAAAGGTAACATGGGACATAAACATACTTAAATGGAATAACCATACGATTGAATTCCACAAATTTCACTTAATGGAATAGCCATATGACCGACTTCCATACCCAATGCATTGGAGGTTATAACGTAACCACCCGTCCTAGTATTCACGGAACCACCCGTCATATGGTTTATCATATAACCACCCGTAAAATATCCAAGTACCATCATTACACATAAAATATTGAAAATATAAACATTTCAATAACAACATTTCATTTTCAATCACAATAAGTAATTCCAAGATATTGAATTAATCAATCCATTTTCAAAAATCATTTAAAAGAGATTTTTGAATCAAAGTGTCCCATACCACTTTGAATATTTTAATGGAATTATAATTTTAAAACATTAATGTCCATTTAAATAAATACTGAAAACCATTTTGAAAACATGGACATTAAAGATAAAGATTTAGAATAATGAATATTTAAAACATTTAAAATGATATTTTTGTTAAAGGGTTTTTAACAAAATGAGAGACTCTTGAATACAAATAATTGCGGAATAACATTTAATCCGAACTTTATAATATCATGAGAATAAATTTATTCATGATATAATATGCCAAAGGACAGTATACACACCCTATAAGAGTGAATTGGTGGATAACAACAATGAAGTCTCAATAGAAATGTAAATTGAGATTAAATCCATTATAAAGATGGTATCCTTAAATTAAGGATAAATCTATCACATAATTATGTGTGACAAATATAAATACACCCAAAAAAATTGGATATTAAGTGTGAAACAATCAGAGGTCATTCACACATAATCTCGAAAAAACAAAACCAATGACATAGATATTTAACTCAATGAAACGAGATTGAGTTATGATTTCCCATACAAGTTCGTAATAATTTATCAATGAGATGATTATGTGTAGAAATAGTATATCCACACAATGGTTTGTGGAAATTACAATATATATATTCCACACATAATCTTGGAATAATAAAATCAATAAGTAGAGGTTTAACCTAAAGAATTGAAAGTGGGTTAAGAAGTTCCCTTACAGAAATCCGACAGCCTAATGGCGTCACTTTAAAATTCAGAAAATGAGTTGATGAGAGAGAAAATGGTATCTCATCACTTGGAAATAAAATTTAAATAAATAAGGATATATAAGAACGTATCCCAACATAATATTATGTGAATTAAAAGACATAACAAAAGAAGTCTTTTAAAAAGAGGAGGGTGAAAGGTCCCCTTACCGAGTTGGGTAACTTTCGAAACGTACACCCCATGGAAGAAGGGTCATACAATGAATATGTAAATAAACACAAATGAAATTATACTACACAAAGTGTATAAGAATGGGCAGTACATACACCACTCAAAGTAAATAGTGGAAAACATAGCATAAATGTCACGGGAATAAAAGTGAGATGAAAAATCCCTTTCGAAAACCCGACAGCCTAACGACGCCACTTAAAACTTCCAAAAATGGATTTATGAGATAAAATAGGGTCTCTCATAATATGAAAATAAAAAGTACAGTAAGAGGAATATAAAATAACATCCCCAAACACAAGAAATATGAGCTTAAAATAAATGACATAAAAGAGAGTACTTAAAAAGAAAGAGAGAGGTTGGATCCCTTACCTCGTGTCCGACATGACTCGATCGTTCTTTAATCTCCTGAATAATAAAATTTGGTCAATTTATAATTTATTAAGGACCTCCTTTAAATATTATTATTAAGTTCATATCACATATTATAATTTTATAATAATTGTTTAATAAAGTGAGTTCATATCAGACGTTTTTGTCGATGTTCGGTACATGAGTAAAAATTGAACTTGTTGGAAAAGAATTTTCCATGTAGTTATATGTACATCATCTCCAGAACAGTATTAAAGTTTTAAATATCATATATATCCATTATATATTCATTTTTTACTATTCCATAACATTTGGTGATAAAAAATTAAAATTACCGTTCACGGAGACGGTAGGCCGTACGTACGCATGAACGCTACTTTCATTTTTTTGTCATATTAATGGAATTAAAGTTAAAAGAGAGATATATATATTATAATTACAGAATTATATCCATAATTTATATTTAATATATGAAATATATATCCATTATATATATGTACTTATAATAGTACATAACATTTGGAGATAAGAATTGAAATGTACCATTCATGGAGACGGTAAGCCGTACGTACGCATGAACGCTACTTTCATTTCTTTGGCACATTAATGGAATTAAAAATAGATGAGAGATGTATATATATTACAATTCCAGTATAATATATATGTTATATATATCACATAAGTTCATAAATTTCATTCTTTATACATTCCATGTATTGCATGAACGAGTCACCTCACTTGAGGGTGCGGTAGTCCACACTTCCTCAAATGAAATTATCGCATTTGCACAACATGAAAAGAATAAAGGTATGTGTTAAATATAAAATACAGTAGAATAGAGAGGAAATAAATATAATATATATCATAAATAAATATAGTTCCATCATAATGGCCACCATGAGAGGTGGTATGAGAAGATAGAACAATCATCATTTCGTGAGGCAGTAATTCGCCATCCACAGAAACAATATGTTCTTTAACCGTTAGACGGAGGTGTGTGTAAGTGTATCTTGAATAATTAACATAAAAACATCCTATTATATTGAAAATACTGGTGTTGTTACAAAATAAAGGAATAAAAATATTTTAGAGGGTTGGAGAAGCAAAATAAAACAAAATAACACAAGGGAAGACATTACCTTTAAATCAGGTAACTCTTTTTGATTTGAGCTCAAAGGCTTCCTTGGAAAGGATTATGCCCAAAGGTGAGGCTTCAATAATGAAGAGAGGGATGTGGAGAGATTAAATGGTCAGGTTTTGGCTGAGCTAAAGGCTTTAGAGTTGTGAGTAAGGAGGTAGAGGTGGGGGCCTTTTATAAGAGGAGAGGAGGGGCACACTTGGAAAGTTATAAAAGGTTACTTTATTATAAAATGTTTTTTGGATTTTAAAGGTCCCAAAATTATATATTTCGAGGATAAGGTTATTAGAGTTCAAAATCCTCCCATCCAATAGGTTTTTGACATGTGTAGGTCTTAGAGTTTACATTATCTTTTAATTTTATTTAAATCGTTAAATAATGAGGTAATCGCTGCATCATCATGGTGTCATACATAATTTAATTTATTTAAAGTCTAAAAATTATAAACAAAATATCATGATTTAGGAAATATTTTTATCTTTCTAATTAATATTTATATTAAAAAATATGACTTGTATAATCCCATTTAAATTTTTTTTTAGTAAAACAACTCATGTTTGTGACATTTTTATTTTAACTTGGAATAAAAAGTTATTTATGTCATTTTCCTACCAAAGTGGCTCCATGAGGTCCCCAAGTTGACCCATGGATTTTCTTGGTCTTGCATGACACATAAAATGAGGGTAGGACACGTGTATAGGTCATTTAATATTATTAAAACATTATTTTTATATTAAATTACACTAATTACCTTTAATCGTGATTAATAAAATTTAAAAGTTACTATTCACCAAAAATTATTTTAATCTCATTGAACCAAATTTTACTTCTTAATGACAACCATGTATGTCAGATTTTTGAAAATCAAATCACAGAAGTGGAAATGTTTCATTTAAACGAAAAAATCAGTTTCTTTAACTACCACTTAGTGGTTTCACTATTCATCAAAAATTGAAGTTTTTCAGAAAAATACCAAAAATTTACCCTAAGATATATTTGATATTCTGAATTCAAAAATTATGTCTATTTTACAAAGTTCAAAACATATAAGTCGCATTAATTAATTTAATAATTAATTCCCACTGTCTAAACAAATATCGTGTTTTTAAGAAACAATATCAATTAAAAGATTGACACTAGTTTAAGTCCAATTTCAAAGTGAAATTAATTCCAATGACCACCATTGGATTAAATGGTAAAAATATATTCTAAATACACTTTAATCTCAATTAAAAATATAATCTATCCATATAAATAAATCAAATTAAAAGGATGTTTTGAATTAAAATGCAAGATTTTCACTAAAAATGATCTTTATCAGAAAAATAACAAAAATTTACACAAAGTAAATTTTTATGTCCAGATTCTAAAAAAGGATTTTATTTTGTCAAATAAAACATATAAAATTTTCAAAAGTATATTTAAAAAGTGTTCTCCATCAAAAGGTGGTTAATCGACCATTTAAAGAATATTAGAAGATTTATGCTTAAAATTGGATTCATTTGCATTTTACGCCTCTAACATTTATTGGATAAAAGTAAAAATATTTGAAAAAAATATATAATAATTTTGTAGTTAGTTCCATTATTTCCCGCCATTACAATGTCTAGGCGTTAACTACCATTTAAAATAATATTATTTTATTATTAGAGTGCAACGTAAGATTTCAAAGGAACTCGTTGTCGCGTATTGGGTACGCCATCGAACATAGCATTCCCTTTAAAGTAATATTAACATTTTATTCACAAATATTGATAAACATTAGAATGTAATATAATTTATTTACCTGGGATGTTACATCTTTCCCCCTTTTGGGAATTGCAACCTCGCAATTTCAAAATTGGGTATGGAAACTCCATTGAATGTCCCACATCGGAACAAGAGTCAGTAAAACTATCACTTAAAAAGAATGGGAGAGATGTAAAAAGGTAACCCAAGCTAACCCATACTAGGATTCCAAGTATTAAAATATGGATATGGAGGAAAAAACAAAGGGTCATGTTCTGATTGAGAGTGATAGTAAACATATCTAGGAGAAAGTTAACCATAATAAAATCACAAACTTGTGATGGGTTAAACGATATTGGATTCCCCAGTAGGAAAAGTTAACGGACAACATTTTTTTTAAGTTACTTTTCATTGAGGAATTTATTTTTTTAACTTAACTAAAACCTAAGGAAACATACTTACTTGTCATGTTGACTTTCAAATTTTACTAGATTTCTTACACAAACTCATATTTTCTCCAAAAGATGAGTATTTAGGATGACTTGTTTACATTAAGAGAGCTATAATCAACTTCAATAGAATCACCTATTCCATAAAAGAGAACTATATACTTCCCATGTCCATAGACCATAACCAAAACTAAAACCAAAAAGGTTAGTATGAGATCAGATAATACCCCAAAAGGATAATCCTTTATAAAAAAATCTATTCTTAATCTCCAAAATATTTCAAACAATTCCCAAAGTTCAACAAAGACCATTCAATAAACAATTTATCTATAAAATTATTCAAAGTAAACCAAACTAATATTGAAACCCAAATATTTGAAGGATTTAATCACATAGTCTTCCAACGTAAAAAAAATAACATTTATCTCCGAATAACATTAGTTTCTCTTAAAGTCACATATTGAAAAGTAATTAACCTAATCACATATCCTCAATGATAGGATAATAATTTCCATAGATAAACCAAAACAAAATTACTCTTGATTCCTAAAATCATATAACTAAAAATAATTAGTCAAAATAACCAGGTACATTACGTAGTCTAGTGGTAGGTGATAAATACCAGTCGCACTTTGGTTGTGGGTTCGATTCCCACAGCTTTGTCCGACGCGACGGGTTGTCACACGGTCTGCGTGTTGTCCTTTTTCCAAAACTATATAATTCTTATAACATTCCCAAAAAAACGATAAAATATTCAAAAATAACCATAAAATAATTTAACCTTAAGTTTATCTCATGTCGTTCAGATTCCATCATAACATATAGTAACCCATAATTAACTCAAAAGTAAGGGTCATATAAACCCTAATGGTTACCTTTATAATTATTACCTGGACTTCCACATCGAGTTGGTCATCTAGTACATGATGCATTAGAGAACTCACCAAGGTTCAAGTGGTTGATCAAGACTTCTTGATAGTTGGTTTAGAACAACCACGAGATTCCTCACTGAATCCCCCATTTCATCCAGTCTCTTAATCAGAGAACCACCACAGTTTTCTTCAAACCCATTCTCACTTTGGTGCCTGTTAGATCCACCCATTTACTAAAAATAGAAATATCAGTGTGAGTATATCAACAAAACCATCATGTACTAATGAGGAACATAAACACTAAGATATACTTACTCATTCACTTTATCTAAAAAATATGACTCTTTCTGAAATCCTAGCCATTATGGTAATGTCACTCATGCTTATAGAATACCCTAACCTCTAAAGTTATCTAAACCAACCTCTAATACCAATTATAAGGACCCGACCTTAAACATTACTTATTATTGAATTAAATGAATAATTCACATTGAGGATCTTTCCAAGTTTAGAGTTTTAGAGAATTAGGACATAACTACTGCATCTCAAAGATTACGAAGTATACACTTCTACTAAGTTTCCATAAAATAAAAACTCTTAAAAAGAAACATGTCTAGTTCCATGTTTTAGATAACATGTCTTTCCTTGATCCCATCCTTGATCCTATTCATATTTAAGTCCTGTGGAAAACATTTCAAAGAATTGGGATGAGCATAAAAAGCCCAGTAAAGGATACACAAAGAAGGAAAACTGTTAGTTTTTCAAAACAACAAGTAAACCAAGAATACTTTATCAAATTAATACTTTTCACCTTTATGAAGTAGTAAAAAAAACTCTTCACTGAATAAAAGATAATTACTTACCCCTTTTGTAACCAAAAGATTACCATAAAAACCAATATAAAGAACACATAACATATAAAGGTAACATGGGACATAAAAATACTTAAATAGAATAACTATATGGTTTACTTACACACATATCACTTAATGGAATATCCATACGGCCGACTTCCATACCCAATGCATTGGAGGTTATAACGTAACCACCCGTCCTGGTATTCACGGCACCACCCGTCATATGGTTTATCATGTAACCACCCGTAAAATATCCAAGTACCATCATTACACATAAAATATTGAAAATATAAACATTTAAATAACAACATTTCATTTTCAATCACAATAAGTAATTCCAAGATATTGAATTAATCAATCCATTTTCAAAAATCATTTAAAAGAGATTTTTGAATCAAAGTGTCCCATACCAATTTGAAGATTTTAATGGAATTATAATTTTAAAACATTAATGTTCATATAAATAAATACTGAAAACCATTTTGAAAACATGGACATTAAAGACAAAGATTTAGAATAATGAATCTTTAAAACATTTAAAGCGATATTTTTGTTAAAGAGTTTTTAACAAAATGAGAGACTCTTGAATACAAATAATTGCGGAATAAAATTTAATCCGAACTTTATAATATCATGAGAATAAAGGGATTCATGATATAATATGCCAAAGGACAGTATACACACCATATAAGAGTGAATTGGTGCATAACAACAATGAAGTATCAATGGAAATGTAAATTGATATGAAATCCATTATAAAGATGGTATCCTTAAAGTAAGGATAAATCTATCACATAATTATGTGTGAGAAATATAAATACACCCAACATAAGTGGATATTAAGTGTGAAACAATCAGAGGTCATTCAAACATAATCTTGGAAAAACAAAACCAATGATATAGATATTTAACTCAATGAAACGAGATTGAGTTATGATTTCCCATACAAGTTCGTAAGAATTTATCAATGAGATGATTATGTGTAGAAATATTATATCCACACAAAGGTTTGCGGAAATTACAAAATAGATATTCCACACATAATCTTGGAATAATAAAATCAAGAAGTAGAGGTTTAACCCAAAGAATTGAAAGTGGGTTAAGAAGTTCCCTTACAGAAATCCGACAGCCTAACGACGTCACTTTAAAATTCAGAAAATGAGTTGATGAGAGAGAAAATGGTATCTCATCACTTGGAAATAAAATTTACATAAATAAGGATATATAATAACATATCCCAACATAATAGTATGTGAATTAAAAGACATAACAAAAGAAGTCTTTTAAAAAGAGGAGGGTCAAAGGTCCCCTTACCGAGTTGGGTAACTTTCGAAACGTACACCCCATGGAAGAAGGGTCATACAATGAATATGTAAATTACCATAAATAAAATTATACTACACAAAGTTTATAATAATGTGCATTAAATACACCACTAAAAGGAAATAGTGGCAAACGTAGTATAAATGTCATGGGAATAAAAGTGAGATGAAAAATCCCTTACGAAAACTCGGCAGCCTAACGACGCCACTTAAAACATCCAAAAATGGATTTATGAGATCAAATAGGGTCTATCATAATATTAACATAAAAAGTAAAGTAAGAGGAATATAAAAAAACATCCCCAAAAATAAGAAAGATGGGCTTAAAAGAAATGATATAAAAGAGAGTACTTAAAAAGAAAGAGAGAGGTTGGATCCCTTACCTCATGTCCGACATGACTTGATCGTTCTTTAATCTCCTGAATAATAAAATTTGGTCAATTTATAATTGATTAAGGACCTCTTTTAAATATTATTATTCAGTTCATATCACATATTATAATGTTATAATAATTGGTTAATAAAGTGAGTTCATATCAAACATTTTTTCGATGTTCGGTACATGAGTAAAAATTGAACTTGTTGGAAAAGAATTTTCCATGTAGTTATATGTACATCATCTCCAGAATAGTATTAAAGTTTTAAATATCATATATATACATTATATATTCATTTTTTACTATTACATAACATTTGGAGATAAAAAATTAAAAGCACCGTTCATGGAGATGGTAGGCCGTACGTACGCATGAACGCTACTTTCATTTTTTTGTCATATTAATGGAATTAAAGTTAAAAGAGAGACATATATATTATAATTACAGAATGATATCCATCATTTAGATGTAATATATGAAATATATATCCATTATATATATATGTAATTATAATAGTACATAACATTTGGAGATAAGAAATGAAATGTACCGTTCATGGAGACGGTAAGCCGTACGTACGCATGAACACTACTTTCATTTCTTTGGCACATTAATGGAATTAAAACTAGATGAGAGATGTATATATATTAAGATTCTAGTATAATATATATGTTATATATATCACATATGTTCATCAATTTCATTCTTTATACATTCCATGTATTGTATGAACGAGTCACATCACTTGAGGGGGTAGTAGTCCACACTTCCTCAAATGAAATTATCGCATTTGCACAACATGCAAAGAATAAAGGTATGTGTTAAATATAAAATACATAAGAATAGAGAGGAAATAAATATAATATATATCATAAATAAATATAGTTCCATCATAATGGCCACCATGAGAGGTGGTTTGAGAAGATAGAACAATCATCATTTCGCCATCCACAGAAACAGTATGTTCTTTAACTATTAGACGGAGGTGTGTGTAAGTTTAGCTTGAATCCTTCACATAAAAACATCCTAATATATTGAAGATACTGTTTTTGTTACAAAATAAAGGAATAAAAAGAGTTTAGAGAGTTGGAGAAGCAAAATAAAACAAAAGAACACAAGGGAAGACATTACCTTTAAATCAGGTAACTCTTTTTGATTTGAGCTCAAAGGCTTCCTTGGAAAGGATTATGGGAAAAGGTGAGGCTTCAATGATTAATAGAGGGATGTGGAAAGATGAAATGATCAGGTCTTGGCCGAGATAAAGGCTTTAGAGGTGTGAGTAAGGAGGTAGAGGTGGGGGCCTTTTATAAGAGAAGAGGAGGGGCACACTTGGAAAGTTATAAAACGTTACTTTCTTATAAAATGTTTTTTGGATTTTTAAAGTCCCAAAATTATATATTTATAGGATAAGGTGGTTAGGGTTCTAAATCCGCCATCCAATAGGTTTTTTACATGTGTAGGTCTTAGAGTTTACATTATCTTTTCATTTTATTTAAATCGTTAAATAATGAGGTAATCGCTGCATCATCATGGTGTCATACATAATTTAATTTATTTAATGTCTAAAAATTATAAAAAAAATATCATGATTTAGGAAATATTTTTATCTTTATAATTAATATTTATATTAAAAAATATGACTTGTATAACCGCATTTAAAAATTGTTTTAGTAAAACAACTCATGTTTGTGACATTTTTATTTTAACTTGAAATAAAAATTTATTTATGTCATTTTCCTACCAAAGTGGCTCCATGAGGTCCCCAAGTTGACCCATGGATTTTATTGGTCTGCCATGACACATAAAATGAGGGTAGGACATGTGTCTAGGTCATTTCATATTATTAAAACATTATTTTTACCTTAAATTACACGAATTACCTTTAACCGTGATTAATAAAAATTAAAAGTTACTATTCACCAAAAATTATTTTAATCTCATTGAACCACATTTTACTTCTTAATGACAACCATGTATGTCAGATTTTTGAAAATCAAATCACAGAAGTGGCAATGTTTCATTTAAACGAAAAAATCAGTTTCTTTAACTACCACTTAGTGGTTTCACTATTCATCAAAAATTGATGTTTTTCAGAAAAATACCAAAAATTCACCCTAAGATATATTTGATATTACAAATTCAAAAATGATGTCTATTTTACAAATTTCAAAACATATAAGTTTCATTAATTAATTTAATAATTAATTCCCACTGTCAAAACAAATATCGTGTTTTTAAGAAACAATATCAATTAAAAGATTGACACTAGTTTAAGTCCAATTTCAAAGTGAAATTAATTCCAATGACCACAATTGGATTAAATGGTAAAAATATATTATAAATAAACTTTAATTTCAATTAAAAATATAATCTATCCATATAAATAAATCAGATAAAAAGGAGGTTTTGAATTAAAATGCAACATTTTCACTAAAAATGATCTTTATCGGAAAAATAACAAAAATTTACACAAAGTAAATTTTGATGTCCAGATTCTAAAAAAGGATTTTATTTTGTCAAATAAAACATATAAAATTGTCAAAAGTATATTTAAAAAGTGTTCTCCATCAAAAGGTGGTTAATCGACCTTTTAAAAAATATTAGAAGATTTATGCTTAAAATTCGATTCATTTGCATTTTACGCCTCTAACATTTATTAGATAAAAGTAAAAATATTTAAAAAAAATATATAATCATTTTGTAGTTAGTTCCGTTCTTTCTAACCATTACAATTGCTAGGCATTAACTACCATTTAAAATAATATTATTTTATTATTAGAGTGCAACATAAGATTTCAAAGGAACTCGTTGTCGCGTATTGGGTACGCCATCGAACATAGTATTCCATTTAAAGTAATATTAACATTTTATTCACAAATATTGATAAACATTATAATGTAATATAATTTATTTACCTGGGATGTTACATCCTTCCCCCCTTTTGGGAATTGCGTCTTCACAATTTCAAAATTGGGTATGGAAGCTCCATTGAATGTCCCACATCGGAACAAGAGTCAGTAAAACTATCACTTAAAAAGAATGGGAGAGATGTACAAAGGTCACCCGAGTTAACCCGTACTAGGATTCCAAGTATGAAAATATGGATATGGAGGAAAAAAAAGGGTCATGTTCTGATGGAGAGTGATAGTAAACATATCTAGGAGAAAGTTAACCATAAGAAAATCACAAAATTGTGATGGGTTAAACGATATTGGATTCCCCAGTAGGAAAAGTTAACGGACAACATTTTTTTAAGTTACTTTTCATTGAGAAATTTATTTTTTTTAGCTTAACTAAAACATTAGGAAACATACTTACTTGTCATGTTGACTTTCAACTTTTACTAGATTTCTTACACGAACTCATATTTTCTCCCAAAGATGAGTATTTAGGATGACTTGTTTACATTAAGAGAGCTATAATCAACTTCTATAGAATCACCTAATCCATAAAAGAGAACTATATAAATCCCATTTCCATAGACCATAACCAAAACTAAAACCAAAAAGGTTAGTATGAGATTAGGTAATACCCAAAAAGGATAATCCTTTATAAAAAAAATCTATTCTTAATCTCCAAAATATGTCAAACAATACCCAAAGTTCAACAAAGACCATTCAATAAACAATTTGTCCATAAAATTATTCAAAGTAAACCAAACTAAGATTGAAACCCAAATATTTGAAGGATTTAATCACATAGTCTTCCAACGTAAAAAAAATAACATTTATCTCCAAATAACATTAGTTTCTCTTAAAGTCTCATATTGAAAAGTAATTAACCTAATCACATATCCTCCATGATAGGTTAATCATTTCCATATATAACCCAAAATAAAATTACTCTTGATTCCTAAAATCATATAACTAAAAATAATTAGTCAAAATTACCAGGGAAATAACATAGTCCAGTGGTAGGCGATAAATACCAGTCACACTTTGGTTGTGGGTTCGATTCCCACAGCTTTGTCCGACGCGACGGGTTGTCACACGGTCTGCGTGTTGTCCTTTTTCCAAAACTATATAATTCTTATAACATTCCCCAAAAAACGATAAAATCTTCAAAAATAACCATAAAATAATTTAACCTTAAGTTTATCTCATGCCGTTCATATTCCATCATAACATATAGTAACCCATAATTACCTCAAAAGTAAGGGCCATATAAACCCTAATGGTTACCTTTATAATTATTACCTGGACTTCCACATCGAGTTGGTCATCTAGTACATGATGCATTAGAGAACTCACCAAGGTTCAAGTGGTTGATCAAGACTCCTTGATAGTTGGTTTAGAACAACCACGAGATTCCTCATTGAATCCCCCATTTCATCCAGTATCTTAATCAGAGAACCACCACAGTTTTCTTCAAACCCATTCTCACTTTGGTGCCTGCTAGATCCACCCATTTACTAAAAATAGAAATATCAGTGTGAGTATATCAACAAAACCATCATGTACTAATGAGGAAGATAAACACTAAGATATACTTACTCATTCACTTTATCTAAAAACTATGAATCTTTCTGAAATCCTAGCCATTATGGTAATGTCACTGATGCTTATAGAATACCCTAACCTCTAAAGTTATCTAAACCGACCTCTGATACCAACTATAGGGCCCCAACCTTAAAAATTACTTATTATTGAATTAAATGAATAATTCACATTGAGTATCTTTTCAAGTTTAGAGTTTTAGAGAATTAGGATATAACTATTGCATCTCAAAGATTACAAAGTATACACTTCTACTAAGTTTCCATAAAATAAAAAATCTTAAAAAGAAACATGTCTAGTTCCATGTTTTAGATAGCATGTCTTTCCTTGATCCCATCCTTGACCCTATTCATCTTTAAGTCCTGTGTAAAACATTTCAAAAACTTGGGATGAGCATAAAAAGACCAGTAAAGGATACACAATGCAGGAAAACTATTAGTTTTTCAAAACAATAAGTAAACCAAGAATACTATATCAAAGTAATACTTTTCACCTTTATGAAGTAGTAAAAAAAACACTTCATTGAATAAAAGATCATTACTTACCCCTTTTGTAAACAAAAGATTTCCATAAAAACCCATATAAAGAACACATAACATATAAAGGAAACATGGGACATAAACATACTTAAATGTAATAACCATATGGTTGACTTACACACATATCACTTAATGGAATAACCATATGGCCGACTTCCATTCCCAATGCATTGGAGGTTATAACGTAACCACCTGTTCTGGTATTCATGGCACCACCCGTTTTATGGTTTATCATGTAACCACCCGTAAAATATCCAAGTACCATCATTACACATAGAATATTGAAAATATAAACATTTCAATAACAACATTTCATTTTCAATCACAATAAGTAATTCCAAGATATTGAATTAATCAATCCATTTTCAAAAATAATTTTAAAGAGATTTTTGAATCAAAGTGTCCCATACCACTTTGAAGATTTTAATGGAATTATAATTTTAAAACATTAATGTCCATATAAATAAATACTGAAAACCATTTTGAAAACATGGACATTAAATATAAAGATTTAGAATAATGAATCTTTAAAACATTTAAAAGGATATTTTTGTTAAAGAGTTTTTAACAAAATGAGAGACTCTTGAATACAAATAATTGCAGAATAACATTTAATCAGAACTTTATAATATCATGAGAATAAATTGATTCATGATATAATATGAAAAAGGACAGTATACACACCATATAAGAGTGAATTGGTTCATAACAACAATGAAGTCTCAATGGAAATGTAAATTGAGATGAAATCCATTATAAAGATGGTATCTTTAAACGAAGGATAAATCTATCACATAATTATGTGTGAGAAATATAAATACACCCAAAATAAGTGGATATTAAGTTTGAATCAATCATAGGTCATTCACACATAATCTTGGAAAAACAAAACCAATGACATAGATATTTAACTCAATGAAACGAGATTGAGTTATGATTTCCCATACAAGTTCGTAAGAATTTATCAATGAGATGATTATGTGTATAAATATTATATCCACAAAAGGTTTGTGGAAATTACAACATATATATTCCACACATAATCTTGGAATAATAAAATCAACAAGTATAGGTTTAACCCAAATAATTGAAAGTGGGTTAAGAAGTTCCTTTACAGAAATATGACAGCCTAACAGTGTCACTTTAAAATTCAGAAAATGAGTTGATGAGAGAGAAAATGGTATCTCATCACTTGGACATAAAATTTTCATAAATAATGATATATAAGAACATATCCCAACATAATATTATGTGAGTTAAAAGACATAACAAAATAAGTCTTTTAAAAAGAGGAGTGTGAAAGGTCCCCTTACCGAGTTGGGTAACTTTCGAAACGTACACCCCATGGAAGAAGGGTCATACAATGAATATGTAAATAACCATAAATGAAATTATACTACACAAAGTGTATAATAATGGGCAGTACATACACCAATAAAAGTAAATAATGGAAAACGTAGCATAAATGTCACGAGAATAAAAGTGAGATGAAAAATCCCTTACGAAAACTCGGCAGCCTAACGACGCCACTTAAAACTTCCAAAAATGGATTTATGAGATAAAATAGGGTATCTCATAATATAAACATAAAAAGTACAGTAAGATTAATATAAAAGAACATCCCCAAACATAATAAATATGAGCTTAAAAGAAATGACATAAAAGAGAGTACTTAAAAACAAAGAGAGAGGTTGGATCCCTTACCTCGTGTCCGACATGACTCGATCATTCTTTAATCTCCTGAATAATAAAATTTGGTTAATTTTTAATTTCTTAAGGACCTCCTTTAAATATTATTATTCAGTTCATATCACATATTATAATGTTATAATAATTGGTTAATAAAGTGAGTTCATATCAGACGTTTTTGTCGATGTTCGGTACATGAGTAAAAATTGAACTTGTTGGAAAAGAATTTTCCATGTAGTTATATGTACATTATCTCCAGAATAGTATTAAAGTTTTAAATATCATATATATCCATTATATATTCATTTTTACTATTACATAACATTTGGAGATAAAAAATTAAAAGCACTGTTCATGGAGACGGTAGGCCGTACGTACGCATGAACGCTACTTTCATTTTTTTGTCATATTAATGGAATTAAAGTTAGAAGAGATATATATATATATTATAATTCCAGAATTATATCCATCATTTAGATGTAATATATGAAATATATATCCATTATATATATGTACTTATAATAGTACATAACATTTGGAGATAAGAAATGAAATGTACCGTTCATAGAGACGGTAAGCCGTACGTACGCATGAACGCTACTTTCATTTCTTTGGCACATTAATGGAATTAAAACTAGATGAGAGATGTATATATATTAAAATTCTAGTATAATATATATGTTATATATATCACATAATTTCATCAATTTTATTCTTTATACATTCCATGTATTGCATGAACGAGTCACATCACATGAGGGGGCGGTAGTCCACACTTCCTCAAATGAAATTATCGCATTTGCACAACATTCAAAGAATAAACGTATGTATTAAATATAAAATAAAGAATCATAGATATGAAATAAATATAATATATATCATAAATAAATATAGTTCCATCATAATGTCCACCATGAGAGGTGGTATGAGAAGATAGAACAATCATCGTTTCGTGAGGCAGTAATTCTCCATCCACAGAAACAGTATGTTCTTTAACCATTAGACAGAGGTGTGTATAATTGTAGATTGAATCATTCACATAAAACATCCTAGAATATTGAATATACTGGTGTTTTTATAAAAGAAAGTAATAAAAAGAGTTTAGAGGGTTGGAGAAGCAAAATAAAACAAAAGAACACAAGGGAATACATTACCTTTAAATCAGGTAACTCTTTTTGATTTGAGCTCAAAGGCTTCCTTGGAAAGGATTATTCCCAAAGGTTAGGATTCAATGATGAATAGAGGGATTTGGAGAGATTAAATGGGCAGTATTTGGCTGATCCAAAGGCTTGAGAGGTCTGAGTAAGGAGGTAGAGGTGGGGGCCTTTTATAAGAGGAGAGGAGGGGCACACTTGGAAAGTTATAAAAGGTTACTTTATTATAAAATGTTTTTCGGATTTTAAAGGTAAAAAAATTATATATTTCGAGGATAAGGTGATAAGAGTTATAAATCCTCCCATACAATAGGTTTTTTACATGTTTAGGTCTTAGATTTTACGTTATCTTTTCATTTTATTTAAATCGTTAAATAATGAGGTAACTACTGCATCATCATGGTGTCATACATAATTTAATTTATTTAATGTCTAAAAATTATAAAAAAAATATCATGATTTAGGAAATATTTTATCTTTATAATGAATATTTATAGTCAAAAATATTACTTGTATAACCCCATTTAAAAATTGTTTTAGTAAAATAACTCATGTTTGTGACATTTTTATTATAACTTTAAATAAAAAGTTATTTATGTCATTTTCCTACCAAAGTGGCTCCATGGGGTCCCCAAGTTGACCCATGGATTGTCTTGGTCTGCCATGACACATCCAATGAGTGTAGGACATGTTTATAGGTCATTTAATATTATTAAAACATTATTTTTACCTTAAATTACACTAATTACCTTTAATCACGATTAATAAAACTTAAAAGTTACTATTCACCAAAAATTATTTTAATCTCATTGAACCACATTTTACTTCTTAATGACAACCATGTATGTCGGATTCTTTAAAATCAAATCACATAAGTGGCAATGTTTCATTTAAATGAAAAAATCAGTTTCTTTAACTACCACTTAGTGGTTTCACTATTCATCAAAAATTGAAGTTTTTCAGAAAAATACCAAAAATTCACCCAAAGATATATTTGATATTCCGAATTCAAAAATGATGTATATTTTACAAAATTAAAAACATATAAGTTTCATTAATTAATTTAATAATTAATTCCCGCTTTCAAAACAAATATCGTGTTTTTAAGAAACAATATCAATTAAAAGATTCACACTAGTTTAAGTCCAATTTCAAAGTGAAATTAATTCCAATGACCACCATTGGATTAAATGGTAAAAATATATTCTAAATACACTTTAATCTCAATTAAAAATATAATCTATCCATATAAATAAATCAGATTAAAAGGTGGTTTTTAATTAAAATGCAACATTTTCACTAAAAATGATCTTTATCGGAAAAATAACAAAAATTTACACAAAGTAAATTTTGATGTCCAGATTCTAAAAAAGTATTTTATTTTGTCAAATAAAACATATAAAATTTTCAAAAGTATATTTAAAAAGTGTTCTCCATCAAAAGTCAGTTAATTGACCTTTTAAAGAATATTAGAAGATTTATGCTTAAAATTGGATTCATTTTCATTTTACGCCTCTAACATTTATTGGATAAAAGTAAAAATATTTGAAAAACATATATAATCATTTTGTAGTTAGTTTTGTTCTTTCTCACCATTACAATGACTAGGCATTAACTACCATTTAAAATAATATTATTTTATTATTAGAGTGCAACGTAAGATTTCAAAGGAACTCGTTGTCGCGTATTGGGTACGCCATCGAACATATCATTCCCTTTAAAGTAATATTAACATTTTATTCACAAATATTGATAAACTTTTGAATGTAATATAATTTATTTACCTGGGATGTTACATAAAATATCTTTATCCTTCACATGCATCAGATGATATACCAACTGTAGAAAAAACATTTGTAGAAAACAACATCTATTCTATTGATTAAATATGTAATCAAACCATTTAAGAGGATAGCGAATCCACACTATCACCTAGTTGAGGAGATGATGATTGATATATATATATATATATATATATACTACCATTTTATTACCTTATTAAAAAAACTATATCACTGTAATGTGATAGTATTGTCCAAAAAACCTCACTATTAACTAGTATATATAAAATCCACAACACACATACCTTAAAAGGAATCATCATATATAAATTAATTGATATCATGGTATAAAATAATTGTAATTATCTTAAAAATATAATCTCTCATCAATGGGTTAATTCCAAAACCACATCAGGATGGTTATTTGTGTACTCTTCCATAAACATAGGAAACAGAATTGGCTGAACCTCTGAATAACATAGAATCACCTCAGTAATCCAAGAAGAAAATATTGGAACACACCTCAAACCCATATGATAGTATTTTTTGGAAATAAAAATAAAAATATATCCTTCATCATCATAGAATCCAGTCTTCCTCCAGATGAAATCCACAATATCCTATAACAAATACATCATGTCCATTTTGAGGATGATGTAATTCGGTAGTATATGAAAACATAATAAGTCTCCTTTAGAATGGTGACACCCGAAAAATTGATCATTTTTTATTCATACATCATAGAAATATGATCATATTACAACAAGAATAATTAATTCCATGGGATCTATAATTCTCTCCACCTATAGTCCCAGAGAACAGGCCAGGGTAGGTGGTATAATAGAGTGTGTGGCTCTTGAATCAAATAAGAAATACACCTATAAAAATAACAAGTAATGGGTAACTTGAACACAAACCATCTCATAGAGAACTAGTATCTTAATAAATGAAACTAACTATAAATGACTATAAGGCCACTCTAAATGCCTTGGAAACCACCTCCAGAGTCACTCTATTCTTGAGGTAGAAGATGAGTATCACAAGGATTTTGTTTACCTACCACACCTACCCAATTATAATAAGAATGTAGAGTAAATTGATAATGTAATATCAGTTAAAAAATATTAAATATAAAAACAAAAAGGGGAACACCAGTCATTATTTTCCTACCCACAATTTTTGTGCACTATTTTACTGATTATTATGAACTCAACAATAAAATAATATGCTTGATCCCTTGGTAGTGTCTTGAGAGCCTCCACCACTAAGAAATGGGGTGTATAGTGACGGGACATAACACCAGATATATGTAAGATATTTTTCATAGGAAATTAGGATACCTTTACCATTATTATATTATGTGGAAAATTCATATGACTCTCATCCCATGACGATTTAGATTTATTTAATTTCTTCTCAACAACCTCATTTCTCGTCAATGCATCAATATATATCAGTTTTATTGATAGGGTAACCTATATATAGATATATTGATTCAAATACACCTTTAAATTTTTTCCCAAAAATAATTATCTGATAAGAGATCTAATGTGTATCAAATGTGATTCCTAAAATAGATCCTAAATGCCCATATTCCACATCTACCATGTAATACAGGTACAAATATCTCAACAATTTTAATCATTCAAAATAAAATATTGAAAAATAACATTAATACTTTCATAAAACATCATCCTTGAAACAAATTAATCCTTAAGAAAAATGAAAAACCACTACTAGATGCCCCAGGAACCATCTTCACCGCCAATTATACATTTATTTCATTTTGAGAAGTGAACCAATTGAAGGTTATCATGACTTCTACTATGATGTATTATACCAATGAGTCTAAAGATTATCCTTCATTATTTTTTATCATGATCCCTTGAAACTCTAAATGATTTATCATTCTTGTGTTATTATCATCGACCTATGTTACATTGTGATCTACTAATATATCCTACAAAAAATCATTGGTGCAAACATGATAAAAATATTGAGCGAGTCATACCAATAAAAAAAATTTCTAAAACAGAAATCCTTGAATATGGAATATTTATGATGAATTATGTAATTATGGATTATTATAATACAATGTTATTAAAATATCAAATGCATATAGAAACAAGAATGATGCATGTTCCCTTTCTTGGTCCCTACCCCACAACAACAATCAATTCCCATAGTTGGATAAAAAACATTAAGGTTAATAAATTAAATAACTTAGGGATCTAAATACATGTGTCCAATAAAGTATGTATTGTTGACATAACATACTATGTCTAACTAATTACATTTTTCAACCAACCCATACAGTCATCCCCATTTCCTACCATAGAACACTATCATATCCCACATACTGAATGTTTTCTGGCACTCCTTCGAGACCCCCTCCCCCAAAGGGTACCTTTATTTTTTCTAAAATGAGAGATGATATATAATAACATTAGAATCCTTCCTCTAATAAGGTATAAGTTTGCAATCGTAATCAAGGGTATAACATAAATAAAATTAAGAGGAATTTCAATATAATAAGAACATAAGGATTAAGAGATAAGATAAAACCTCCAAATAACACCTCTTTATAATGAATAAAATATCCTAAAACCTTAATTTGTTGATATAAAAATAAAAAACTATAAAAAAATGATAAAGTCGAAAAAATAAATTTTCAGTAGTGTTCTCAAAGTTACAACAACCTCTAAATAAACCTACAGACAAGTAATTCTTATCCTTATCTCCAAACATCTCATACAGACCTAAAATTTTGATATATATATAGTGATTACAAAAAGTACAATCATTTAGATCTTACTTCCCACCACTTAGGAAAAATATAATGAAATCATACAAAAGCATAGTGAATAAAAAGTGAACCTAAATCACATAAAAAATGGTATTCTATGTTCACAACCCCATGATGGAACTCTCTCTATGTATCTTATAATAGAGATAATTTTAAAATCAACAAAATATCAAATTAATGTACGCTTCTACCACTACCACACTTGGTTTTCACTCTACCAAAACATCATATGTCATGATTCATCCCTCTTCCAATATATATGTCTTCCTAAAAAAACTAGGAATCTCTATCATATTATTTACATCATGTCTCATATCATCAACACTTATCATTAACCCCCATCATGAAATTATTTCATCATAATCATCTATATCTCTATATGGTAACTGAGTTGTTTTTGATAGCCATATTATCTCATACATCATGTATTATACCCAAATACATTGAAGACCTTTCATAATATACATATAATAGTCCTTAGAATACAACATTCTAAGATATATATGTGTGAAATTTACACAATTAATTACAGACATATACATACATATTGTAATATTAAAAAACTTTAAAGGAAAACTATGTTCAATAGCTTATAAAATACGCATCACCATGCAAACAAAATAATGAAATATTAATTTAATATGATCATTATAACCCATCCAATAAATTATCATATATTAATTATGTTAACTAGTTGGGAAAAATCCCTCAAGGTAACAAACATTGCATCATTTTGGGTTGATTGTGTATGTTGACAAAGAATTTTTCCATGGTAAATTTTCAATTTCCAGCAATTTTGTTGACAATCCATGTTGAAAATGAACCTTAACAAAGGAATGGATGATCTGGAGGTGGTATAAAAAGAACAGATGCAAGGTGGTGCCGTTTTCCTGTGTTTACCAAATTTTGGGGATCCAAAAATTAGAGTTTAGTGAGAATTGTGAAAAGGGGATATCCTTGAAGATCTCATCAAAATATGGAAAACTCATGAGTTTCACAAAGATTGGATTCATGGTTTTGATTTCATGAAGATCAGAAGAATATTGACGGTGATTCTTTGCGATTACGTCATGTTTTGAAAATGGTAGAGTTGAAAAGCATTGCAACGGTGAAGGGTATTTTGAGTGGAGATTCATGGCTAAGGAACGGAATAATTGACGGGATTATTCATGATTAAGAAGAGCTTCGTGATTGGAAAATTTCCGTGGTGCTTTAAGATTCTAAAAGATTTGCGGCGGAAATTTGGGAGCTTCGCGATTTGAGATGACATGGCGTTGAATTCATGTGGAAGGCTTGAGGGTCGATGAAATCACCTATAAATAGACCTTAACCCCCTTGGGAAAATTAGAGAGAGTTTTTGAAGAAAATATTTTGCTCTCGGCTCTCAAAGGTTGTTCGTGAAAGTAGTGTTCTTCACCAAAGGAAAGAGCTTCACGGTGGCTATTCTAGCTCTGCGAAAGTTGGGTGCTCCACGTTGGCACAATGAGATTTGTGAAGAGGTAGGAGCTTCGCGAAAAGGCGTTAGATTCACGAATAGGCGTGATCTTCATGAAAAGTTTAGTGCTTTGCGAAGTCCTATTTGAGCTTCGTGAAATTGGGAGCTTCGTGAAGTAGGGCGCTTTGTGAAGGTAATTCCAAAGGTTGTTGCCTAGTGTTTAGAGGCAAAGTGGTATTCATCAGTGGATAAAATTTGGACTTCAATAGAGCATAAAAATTTATTGGAGGATGCATTAATTATTGAAATAAAGAGACCTACGGGTCTATAAACTATGAGTGGATCTTTTGAAGAAGAATATAGCTCACTTTAATTGAGAGAGCACTGAGTTCTCAAATTGTGAGTGGTTGTAAACCAAGAGGGACAATGAGTCCACTTCGAACTTGTAAACAACAGTGTGCTTATAGTAGAATTGGTACATCAGACACTGCTGGTTTATGCTCCTTGGACATATCTGAGTGAGGGTGAACTAAGTAAAAATCGTTGTGTCCTGTGCATGCTTTAAGGTTTATTCATACTCTGCATCGGGAAGGAGAGAGAAGAGAGTTTTGTCTAACAGAAAAACAAGATCAAAAGGGGTAGTTGCTTTAATCAGCCATACCCTGATTCACCCCCCTCTTGGGGTATCTAGCCTAGTGTACCTTAAATAACTATTTTTAATAGATATATATAGTTCTTATAAGTACCAATGTATTGATTAATGATTTAGAAACAATCATTGATTTTTTGGAAAATTCAATTTATGTTTCCAGAACACATTTTTTTTCTTTTTATAAGAAAATAAATATAATAAATTTAATGAATATTTATAAACACAATTTTATAATTTATATAATTTATTAAAATATCATATAAAAATTATTTATGGGTGATATTATTCCATTTTTATGGGAAAATTTATTTTTATGTAAATATGGAAAAATACTAATTTTTTAAAAGGTTGTAATATTATTTTCATTAAATGACTCATTATATATATAATTATATCCCAATGGAGCATAAAAATAATTTAATGATATATAATCTTATTAACATCAAATATATTATCATTATACTTATTTTTAGTGTAATTACATTTGGGATTAAGATTCATCTCTCTAAAAACTGTTTTTCATTACTTTTTATGCATTTATATCTTCTAGTTAAAAAAATTGAACATTGACAAATAGATTCTAAATTTATATTATTTGTTTAAATTTTTGTAAATATTAATGTTTATTTTTAGAAATTATGAATAGTAACATTTTTAATTTTTGTTACCAGGTAAAGGGTAAATCGGGTAATTAAGGTTACAAATAAAATGGTGTAAACAAAAGAATGATCTTAACACTTAAAATAATTTTTTATCATGAATATATATTGACCATAATCATGAAAATTCAACTATAAGTCTTTTTTTCTATTTAGAAAGGACTTTTAATCTTTATATTATTTTTTATAAGTAAAATTAAAACATGTAATTAATATAGTTTTATTATTTTTTAAAAATTTAAATAAAGATAAATAGAGGATTTATTCATTTATAAATATTACTTTTAAATGTAAATTCTTTTATTTCATCAGTGTAATTTTTTTTAATTTTTTATGGAAGATATAATTTCCTTAAATTTATATTCAACACTAGTATAATGATTGTTCATGCAAAATTCAATAAATTGATATTAAAATTAATAAAAATATTATTATATGAGTTATTATTTTTTGTTGTAAAGTTTTTTTAGATAAACATGAAAAATTATAGATAATAATATATAATATATATGGATTACATTTTTTATTTTATTTTTAAAACTCATGTTAATTGAGTAGTTCTAAAAATGACATTAAGGCTATTTGATAACAAAAATATTTATTTAAATAAAATAAAATTCATAAAAATATTATCATAAGAAATGATAATTGGATATGATATTTGAAATCATAAATTGTCCATTTTTTCCATTTTCCATTTATAATAAATATATAAATTGGTAAATAGTAAGAAACATTGATATCACTGTAATGGTTTAAAGGGTTAATAAAGGGTACAAAGAAAAAGATAATGATAAAAAAATTGGCTCAAAATTATCTAAATTTTATCGAAGTATATTATTTCCACTAATGCATCTATTTTTATCTATTATATTAAATTTGGGTCTATTTTCACATAATAATAAGTTTACATTATTTTAAAATTTAATAAAATCCCTATATTTCCCTCATATCTCTTATAATTGATTACCACTTATTATTGTCTCCTTACACTTCCCCTACCATTTGGTTATATAATAATCTAAAAATATTTATTATTTAAATATATCATAAAATCATTGAGTCCATGGTTTGATCATAAATCTAACTTATAAAGGCTCTTGTCGTAAACCATAAGAGGTTGTGAGAAGAATAAGTATATTTCTTAACTGAATATTTTTTTCTTCATATACCCCCTATAATTATTATTAAGATATAAAAAAATACATATATATATATCTATTCTGTTATTTTAATGAAACAAACAATATCTATCTGCCCCTCCATTAATTGGTAAATGAAACCCTTATATTTGTTTAAGAGAGACTACCCCCTTGTGAATCGATTCAATTAATTTTTGACCACAATATCTGATAGTTAGTTATAAATCTAGATAAAATATACATATATGATATTAATGACACATTTATCATTATTAAAGGATGATACATCTCATACATTTTTCCCTTTCAATCCACTTATAAATGAAAACATTGTTGGTGTGTAAGTGTGGACTACCAGCTCTATAAGGGAATGTGATTCTCTTTTCATCAACCAAATCAAAAGGATAACATATATAAACACAAGTGTTTTCAAAAAAATAATTTTTAATTTATGATATAATGATCATTTTTATGGTTAAAATAATACATTTACTTTTTCTATCATGATCGTCGCAAAATTGAAACACTACTCATGCGTAGGTATGCCATACATTCTCACAGATTGTAAAATAGTTTATTATTCCTAACCCTCATGCATTATTGGTTATAAAAACTATTATTGAGGTTTAAAAATTATAATTATTTCAATATTATTATTCTTTAGATGATTTAACATTGACTCCACTGATCATTTTCGATATTTTTAATTAGTTTCAAAATTATGATCCGAACTACCTCAAAACACCTAATGTGGACTTAACAGGTTAAGTAATTAAAATTTTCATTATAATATTTGGTAAAATGGTTTAATTATAAATTAATGAACCCATAAAATGTTATTAAATAATTAAATAATTTATATATGTATATTATATAGTATTTAAAAGACATACATGGAAACATGGGACTGGTGGTAATGAATATTGTCTCAATTTCCTTTCATTGTGGCATATTTAATTTTTATGCAACCAATTTTTATTATATGGTTTATATTATACCATTATTACAAGTTATATAATAAATCCATAATAATTCATTATATTTTAAGTTTAAATTTGATATATTTTATCCAATGGTACTTGACATGAATGATAATAATTCATAAAGGTTTTTTTAAATTAATTTTTTAAATTAGGTTAAAAAAAAATCTTCATTGACATTGTTATGAAATGATCATGTGTGAATAGATATATAAATTATTTTATTATGTATTTAAATTATTATTTTTTGATTAATAATGGCTAACCATATTCCCTATATTTATTAATTCTCAACCAAATGATATGATCTTTATAAGGGTAATTAATCTCAAAATCGATTTCATTAGGACATAAGATTATAATATCAACATATCCACATAAATGAGCCATTTATACTATCTAGTTGACATTTATATCCTGAATATACTTATTCTAATGATATTTAATGTTTCATTTGATGTCATTATTTGATGTGTGTTATTATTTTAGACTTACCAAAGTGAAAAATCCTTTACATTAAAATATGCTTTAATTTCAGAACTGTTTGTGTTTGAGGTTCCAATGATGTATGTCAAGTTAAATTATTTTTAAAAAAAATAACATTTATAATATTATTATTTTAAATGTTATTTAAAATTTTAATATTTATTTTCAACTTAATTAATAATTAAATATCAACATTTTTTTTAAAAATAGATACTAATCATGTATCTTATTTTGTAAGAGAAATATGTCCCTCCCATGTCATGGTTTTCTAAAATGTTTTCAAAAATTTTATTTAACATAAATTAATGTTTTACTAAATATATTATACATTATATTTGAATTCTATTTCAATGTTTATAGTTTTGAATGTTCATAACATTTTCTAAATGGGTCACTTTAGACTCCCAATACAATTTTTTGAAAAGAATATTTAATTTAAACTCTTAAAAAAGGATCATATTTTCCTTTTATCATGGTTATTATATTGTAAAAAATATTCCTTAATAAAATTTCAAGGTTTTTTTTAAAATATTATTGTTTTCACCGTATTTTACGAAATTTAAAAGAAATTAATTTTCAATGTGAAAATGGTATTTTCCTCAAGATATTTTTCTTGATCTTTTAATAGTATTTACATTCAGCTGCACAAAAAAATCTTAATGTTACATATGATCCACGATGGATATTTATTAATAATACTAAACTCATTACATCTATTTATGGATTTTTATTGCTGAAATGATATATTTATGCAACTCATTTCATTTTCCATGCGTTAGTCAGGTTATCAAGTGAATACTCTATTTTTTCCTAAATGAAAACAAATAATTTTCCCATAGTTGTATCAATTATTTGATGTTTCAATTCCATGATAATATATCATGATTTATTTAATGAAAACCCCACTTTCCATTTTTCTATGAGATTTTTTTTTTGAAAATGGGTTTTAATAGAATATAGTATTTTGATATATAAAATGTTTTGATTATGGGTTTGAAATATTATTTAAAGAGTCTTCTTATGTCTTGTTTAAGATATTTTACTTTAGAATTATATATTATAGTATAGTGATCTTTATACAACTTATAATAAGGGATTATCCCCACTGTATCCCGTGATAATGGGTGAGACCGAAATAAATTATACAAAGGGTGAGCCTTATTATATATAATCAATGCATTGGGTTGTGTTCCTTTTCATCAATTGAAGGAAGGATGGACTTTACTGGTGTAAATTATATTATAATTGTATATATAACTTAGTTATTTCTAACATGGATATAAATTGGGTTATGAATATGACACTCTATGTTTCATGAAAGTGATTTTATTTTATTTCTACGGGTTTTTAATGATTATTTTTATCAACATTAATATTACAGTTCTCATAATAATTGATTAATATTAATCTTGTATTTTTCAAATCCTTATAAAAGATTTAATGATTTATGATCACTGTATTGATGGTATGAATTCCAATTACTTTCTCCATGCACATCTAGTACGTTATCATGTCTTTATTATCATCTTAATCTCATTGATGAAATTATTTTTTAATACTTATGTTCACCCTTATAGAGCATTTTCAATATATCATCATATACTTCCTCTTCTGTAGTTAAGGAGGAATTATTATTAATTATATTATTCTAGAATAATATCATACGTGAAGAAGTTTTTTTGGGGATATTTAACAATTAATATAAAATATTAAAAGGTGGGTATATTGGGAAAATTCTCCCTTGATGTCTGGAGTTTATATCTATTTCCATTTTTCCTAACTCTATAAATTTTTTGAAATAAAAGTTTTTTTAGTAAGTGATAAAAATATCCTTTTGAAGTTTCATGATTTGTATGGAAAAAAATTGGGACACATTTATCGGTATCAAATCCGTAAATATAATGTTTTTATTATTAGCAGTGGATCCAGGAGATCGGTTTCATGGTCATTATATTTGGTATCATAGTGGGGTTTAGATATTTTTCAAGATTTGGATGATTTTTATGAATATATCTTATGATTTATGGATTACATCCTTTTTTTATAGTTTTACAGTTTTCCATATGTTCAATGCTTTATACAACCCCCTTTTGAGGATTTTAGGGATTGAGTTTTGAGGTTATTATAGATATATTGGCAAAAGTTTCATTAGGTAAAGGTATATATAAGACTTAAGTATAACATGGAATATTATTTAGGAAAAATTTTCTAACATTTTATTGGATGAAAGTTTATGGTTATGAGATAACCAATGGGTATTAAAATGATCTTTAATATTAATATTACTTACTTTATTTGGGATATATGGTTATTAAATTTTATAAGGTGAACATTGATTATTTTTTTAGGATTTAGGGATTAATTTTTTTATCTATATTATGGATTATTCATCTTTGAATTATATTAAAATTTCATAACCATTTTGGTTTTGGATAATATTTATTGATATCAGAAATAACATCTTTTACTTTTGAGAACTATTTGATGAGATAGATGTTGATTCTGATGCTTAAAGCATGAAAAATACATCATGAATAGTCACCATTTGTATAAATAGAAACCATTGTGTTGGAAATTTATTAATTCATGAACTTCTATAAGGAATGCATGTATATCGGTAATGTATCAACGCAGGTTCAACATACTGGTGCCCCGAGCCAGTCGGTCACATCACCACAAGCACGCCTACCTGTACGCCATAAGCTATCAACTATTAGCGATGGTCTAATGTTGATATTGGGCAGAGTATTCCCTCTTTATAAAATTATCTCAACAACAGAAATAAATAAGAATAACCAACAGATATAACATGAAAAAGAAAATAGTCATTTCAAAAGAAGACAAAAATAGAAATACAACATCAAAGAAAACCTTTATATATTACATGATAAAGGACATGACATATGTCAAAATGAAAAAACAATGTAAAGACATTTTTAACTCCCAAGTGGGACCCAAAACATGTACAGTTCAGTCATCCATACTTTATTCCAAATCATCAATCTAATACTTGGCATTTTACCTTATCTTGTTTTGAAATAAAGAAGTCTACTAAGGTACTAATCAGGCATCCTGAGTATGATGAGAGAAAAACATATTAGTCCACCACCATTAGAGTCAAAAAAAAATCTAGTCTATATCAATGTATATAGTTTCATACAAAATAAAATACCAGAAATAATGAAAATAATGTTCATTTATTCAATTACAATGTATTTAACCACATAAACCATCAAGTTCCCTAGAACACATGAATCTCAATACCTACAATGGATTATCCCAGAGTATAAATTATCTCAATAGAATATAATATATCCAAATTCCATTTTTGACATTAACCATCTCATTTATCATCACGGCCAGTTTGAACCATAGTCTAATGCCAACTCATGGGTGTAGAATTTCGTGTCTAATATCCTATGCGTATTTGGACCTCTAATCCATATCTCACTCCTCATTATAACATAGGTATTTGGAACCTCAATCCTTTACCTATACTCAATATCACATATGGATATTTTGATCCTTAGTCTATGTCCCACACAAATATAAAATATAATGGTATTTTGATCCTCAATCCCTATCCCATACACGTTTGGAACATATTGGTATATCAAGACTTATTCAATGTCCCAAACATATTTACGATATATGGGAATTTAGAGCCACAATCCCCATCCCTCATACATTTAACTCATATAGGTATTTGGATCCTTAGTCCCTTTCCAATACACATTTAACATTTATATATATATATATATATATATATAAAATAACATATGTCAAAATATCATAGTAATTAATTTATATATTAATTAATCAAATTTAACAATTATATAATAAAATCAATCCATTACATAATTCAATAATTATTTAGTCATGGAAATACCTTTAAATAATCAACCCAGTAATTGATTACATATATTCCATTGATTAAGTCAACAATTAATTAATCATGTCAATAATTTCAATTAATTCAACAATTTGTTTATTAAATCCATTCCATTAATTAAATTAAAATTAAATTAATTGATTCAATCAATTTTATAATCACAAAAATATCCCTAAATTTATTTGACAACAAATTAATCAATACCCACAATCCCAAAAACCCCAATTTGACAATTACTTACTTAGTTAATATAACAAATTAATTAGTTAAAATTTGGGAACTCTATTGACAATCATAAAAAAAAAATTCCACAATTACATAAACATAATCAAAATGAATACTTTGGGATTTGAATAATAGACCATCTGCCTCAAAATTAATATAAAACCCTTTCCAATAGAATAACCCAGTTGATGAAGATTTTAGAATCGATAATGGATGAATTGATATAGACCAAAACATAAGATCCAGATCAACCCCCAAACCCACAACTATCAATGGTTACACTACTTCATTATTAGAATGGTAAATTGAATGGAACCATTGAAAAAATTGGATTTATAGGTATCCATCACCAATTTGTAATGATTATAGATAAAGAAATCTCTATAAATACATTAAGAGTAGCCCTACAGTTGAAGGAGTAAGGTCGTACAAAGGAAAGTAATCTAAAATGAACCACATTTCAATTTATAATATGCTTCTCGGATAATTACACAGTGTGTAATTCCATCACATAACCTACTATTATTTTTAATGTTTTACAGAAAAAACCCAACATGATTTTGTGATGTTATCCAAATTAAACTATTAAAACATGTGTAATATCATTACATTATGTGGAAACATTTGATATATAACATTTCAACCTAGAATTAATTTTTTTATAAAATATTCGACCACCTACAGAGCCTTCCAAACCAATATGAAACAATTTCCAATCCTAGTACGAAGGAGAAAACTGAAAAGTGGTGTACTTGGAAATAGAAGGGCATAATTCAATACCCTAAACATATAAAAACTCATCCCACAAGATATTCTCTCATGAATATCTATGAATTTGAGGTAAAAGCACCCAACCACCGAACCTATAGATCCACTACTCCTTCCCAGGTTTTCTCATGAACACGCCCATGAAGCCACAATACTCGAAATATATGAATAGTATTTACTTACAACACTATCTAACTAAAGTAAAACACACATATTTGATGCTCCTCGAAGGATGCATCTATTTCAAGCTCAAAATTATCCAAATTGACCACACGAGGAGGGTTTTGGTGATACCACCAAATTTTTGACAAAAGAAAAACATCATTTATAACACAATATCTCTAATGATGTGCTAATTAGTATGCCTATAAATCAATTATCTCCACAATCAAAAATAAATCAATGAACCTAGGCACCTAATATATCTATCAATGTACCCTATAATGACCCAATATAGGCTACACCTGATGGAAAACATTATAACCCTTTATAAACTATAGGGGTATTTTTGTGACTATCTACATACTACTTCTATCTACTCTTATGCATATACAAACTATTTAGAATCAAATGAACCTGCTCAAACATCTCATGCATGATACTCAGTCCCTAAAATACTAAATTAGGTGCATCCATCTAATATAGAGGTTATCTGAATGGCCTATCATAAAGAGGATTGTATAGTTCCATATTTATCATCTCCTGATAAATGTGGTTATAGGAAAATTCAACTAAATCTATGTGCATCTATAAAGACCCAAAAAATTAAAGAATAAATTCTCACAACATATCCTTAAGAACCTTTATAGTACACTATGACTACCCATCTATATATGGGTAGAATTTATTACTTAGTAAAACATCTATACCAGTCTCCTTTTGTGATCTATTCATTAAGTGTGAAGTAAAACATGATTCACGGGTTGAAACAATAGTCTGTGGAACCCTATGAAGATGTTATATTTCTAGAACACAAAAATATCATAGTTTCTCCACAAAAAACGTATCTTGTATAGGATAGTAGTGCTCTAACTTTTTCCAAGGTCCTATAACCACCAAAGTAGCATCATTTTACTGAGGCTTCCTCGAGAGACCAACAAAAAATTCATAGTAATATCTTCCAACCTCCATTATGTAATGGGAAAAAGTTATAGCAGTCCACCAAGTCATTGATTCCCATCCCTCACCTACCGATACGTGTGGAATTATTTCAAGATGTCTATTATCTATTTTTTCATTCTCGGCCATAAAAACTGTTATCATATGTCATGGTAATTTTGTTCACGCCTTGATAGACCACCTAGTTCGTGTTCTTAAATTCATGTATCAAATCCTCTGACATACTCATAGGAAAAAACAACACAATCCATAATATAGATGATAAAATCCTCTTGTATGGTCTAATAGAATGGGGACTACCCACCTTTGAGGGGTTCCCTCAAGAATAAATATTACAAATCCTCGTAATACCTATCTCTAATATGAATCAAGAATGTATACACCAGTGAAACTGATCAGATATTCATCTGATCTTAACTCTCCAAAATCAGAACCTACATCTCAAACTATATGTTCATCATATTCCACTCAACAATAGACACCAGAACTTTCTAAGCCTTTGTTTTCCTAATTAGAGTGTTCAAAACACATTTCCCCTTTCATAGTGTATATGATAGCTCAAAATCAAATGACTACAAATACTCTACCCACCTATACTAACTGAGATTTATGTATCACTATGAAAAGATATTCATCATGATCTTATAATTCTTATAATTATTTTCTCCCAATAGATATTTCCTCCAACCCATAAATGCATAAAAAAATGTTGTTAACTCAAGATAGAAATAATGTATTTTCATTCATGTGGCATCGATTGCTAAGACCCATACACCCCAACTAGAACTCCCTATATAAAAAATTCTCCATGTCTAATCCCAAAAGCATCAAATAATATTGTATTGTCGTCATCTAACATTGGTAGGATCAATATTTGTATTGATTTCAAGAACTTATTCAACTCCTAGAATGTATTATCACATTATTTTTTCTATTCAAACTTTATTCCCATCTTATTCAGCCTCAATAGTGATGATTCTAATCAGAAAATGTCTAGTATAATCCTATGATAACACACTTCTATCCCCATAATTCTATAGATATCAAAAAACATTCTTAGGATTATCCTAATATACAAATTCATAAACCTTATCTAGATATACTGACACAACTTACCCATAGATTATGTGTCCCAAAAATTTTACCCGATCAATCCAAAAACTACACTTAGATAGAATGGTTCATATTTAATGGTATCTTTGTGTATTTATAACGATTTAAAGATTTTGGGAATGTTCATCAAGAGTCATTTCATACGTAAATATGTCATTCACAAACACAACTAAAAACTAATACAGGTAGAGATATAATATTCTGTTCATCAAGGAAATAATTGCGGATGGTGTATTCATGAACCCAAATAGAATTACAATGAACTCATAAAGGCCATACTTTCTTCTGAATGGATTCCTTGTTATATTAGAAGGTTTAACTATCAAATGATGATACCAGAAACTCATGTAGATCATGAAGAAAAAAAAAAGATCCTATAATGTAGTCAAAATGATCATCAATATGTGGAAGGGGATACCAGTTCTATAGATCCATCATGCTCAACATATGATAGTCAACCCACAAACATATTGTCCTGTAAACATTCATAGAAAAAAAGAATAATTCCAAGGTGATGTACTTAGATGTATAAAACACTTATCATCTAAAAATTATAGTTGATTCTTATGCTCATGAATATATATAATTTCTATTATGTATGGTTGAATAGAAACTATCTCATCCCCTGACGCGAGGTCATTGGTAAACTACACATATCTCTCAGGTGGAAACCATAATAATTTTTCAATAAACACATCATATAACTGATCCACTACTAGAGGATATATATTATTATTTATACCTATATCATCTAGTAATTGACTTCCTACAAGGGCAGTAATCTCCCCTAGTTGATGTGAAAATAAATCTACATGAACTACCTTAATGTCTCACTCTCCATAGTGAATGTATTTTTCACCATCAAGAGACATAAAAGTCACTCTTCTATCGTAAAAATCTATTTGGTCTCGGTATGCAATTATAAAAATACAGTCCCAACATTTGAACAATGATAGAAATATCATAAATATAATGATCATACTTAAGAAATATACTCCCCATATTCTAGTGAACAACATTTACATAAGAAAATGTCCCATCCTACCATAGGATCAGCACTCTATCAGTGTTCTGGGAAAATGATAACAAAAATGGACTATCCTACTACACTGGTGGAAAAGAACTCATGTAAGATCCTGATTTACTGATTATTCCCCATGACCACTCTTCTAGTTGTACCTTTGGATACATTTCTTGTAGAAACTCTTATTTACCTTGGAATACATACATCTTGGTCCTCTAGAACCAACCATTGGTCATACACTATAATCCTTATTTAGGTCCCCCTCACTAATGAGAGCCTGATACACAACCACAATAGGCTTAATTAACCGAATTTGGTTATCTTAGGACATAATATCACATTTAAAGGCATCATGAAAATGACTTTCCGTATCTATCTCATCCCCTTCCTACATTTGAACAAAGAACTATAAGTCTGTAAAGTGACCAATATATTTCATAAGGGAAATAATCCCCACATTCAATCACATAAACATAGTTTCACTCTCCTTTTATAGCATCTCTAGATAATGATGTTCTAGGGAATTATCTAAAATTTCCTTCCATGAAATCTCACCTTCTTACCCTATCGATGCCTGAAAATAAAACCATCATTTCACATATTCTCATAACATATAAAAAAACATGACCCTCTTCTTAGTAGGATTATTTAAATGGTTATGTATAGTTATAATGGACTCAATGAAAAACACTACCACCTCAAGTCCACCCTCTTTAGTACATGTTATAGGGTGTTGTAACTAAATATCTATCATCTGGTCTAACATGATTTTCATAATCCTCATTGCTAGGAACTTCTCTATGACTCCCTCAACTAGAATTATCGATGCCTCAGGTTCCATAGATGGTAGATCATATTTATCCAAATTCGTATGGCCATCCTCTCAATAGGTTTCATCATCAAGGAATTTTTATATAATTCCAAATATACATTATAGTAAACATAAAAAAATAGTTAAACATTTACATGTAATCAAAATAATCCATAAAAATTAATTTCCCACTCTCCCCACCACATGATCAGAACTGATTCCCTATCATTGTCCTTAGCCATCCTATATTTAGGTCATGGTTAAAAAAAGAAAAACTCATTATTATTATTAATGATTCAAATTAGAAAAAAAATTAACCTTTCAATTTATCTCAATGTGAATAATTTTCAATTTAATGTTCAATTTATTCACTATTTTCAATGCAATTTCACAATAATAGAATTTTAGTTCTCATTAGACATCTTAACAAAAACCCATTTTTTGTGTTTGTACCTAATATGATAGATGCCAAAAAATAATCCTAAGTTCCTAAAATGATGCATGCATACAGAAAATATCGATAAATTATAAATAATGATTCATTACTCGAAAAATATCAGAAAAAATAATCACATCACACAAAAAGTGCATCGCCCATGGTGAAATAACATCATCTATAACCATAATAATCAGAAAAAGTAATCCCAGCATGAGAATTTCTCTTTTAGCCTCGTACATGGGTTATCTATTCCCAACAATGAGCACTTAGTCAAGGTATAGATCATCTTATTTTATTGTCTACATTTATTAAATAGTACGAAAAAAGAAAAAGAAAAAACATTCCACCTTTGAAACCACTTTGTAACATCCTAGTACGGGTTCCACACACAGGTTCCCTAAACCGTTCAGTCACATGACCACAATTGTTCCTCCCTATACAAAAGAGGTTTGATACTAGTAGTGAGGGTCTAATGTCGATAGTGTAGATATTATACTCTCTTTATAATAGTATCTCAAAAGTTGAAATAAATAACAATAACCAAAAGATATCACATAACTAGGAATATAAAAGTATCACAAGATGACCAAAACTAGAAATACAATATCAAAACTGAACAATATACCTTCCATGATAATGTAATTTCCATGTTTCAAAATATAAACCCAAATGTAAAGACATTTTCGACCATAAAGTGTTTCCTGAACCACGTCTTATTCAAGAATCCATGCTCTATCCCAAATCACCAATCTGACATCGAGCATTTCCTATAATCTACTCCTGCAAACATAAAGTCAATTTGGGTACGATCATGCTCCTTGAGTATGCTATTAGTACAACTCAGTAGGACACCACTGACAACCTATAAAAAAATATCCAGTCCATAGTAATGTTTGTAGTTGTATAATAAATAATATAAAATCAATAATTAAAAGTCTTTACATTTATTCAATAAACATTTATTTTACCACATAAACAAATGTGTCCCCTAGGGCACCCGAACCTCAATAATAGCATTATCCCATGCCAGATGATGAATAATTCCCAAGTAATATCATATATCTGAATTCAATTTATATAATTCATATTTTAATTTCACATCATGTACAATTAAAACCTTAGTCTAATTCCAACCCTTGGGTGTAGAATATTGTGTCTAACACCCCATGGGTATTTTGAGCCGATATACCTGCCCACACCTCAATATAACATGGGTGCTTGGTGTGTCATTCCTTATCCAATACTCACTATCATATATGGGTATCTGGAGCCTGAGTCCCTATCCCACAAAAATTTAACACCTATGGGTATTTAGAGCCTTAGTCCATATCCCACACATATTTAACACATATGGGTATTTGAAGGCTGAGTCCCCATACAACACACATTATTAACACATACGGGTACTTGGATCCTAAGTCCATGTCCCAAATTTTTTTAACATATATGGGTATATGGAGCCTCATTCTATTTCCCACACAACTATATCACATATATCATATATATCACAACTTCATGTGTTTCACTATATCACATTAATTAATTCATCATCTAATTAATCAAATTCAAAAATTTCATTATCTCATAAATCCATCAATTAATTCAACAATTAATGAATCATGATAATGAATTTAATTAATCCACCCATTAATTGATTACATTAATTGACTTAATTAATTTATTAATAAATTAATCATATCAATCCATTCAATTAATTCTATATTTATTTTTTTACATATATTCCATCAATAAATTTATTTATTAGTTAATCGATTCAATAAATTTCTAATTCACAAAAATATTCCATAAATAATTATATAATTAATTAATAAATACCCACAATCCCACTATCCCTAATTTCACAAATCCGTAATTAATTATTCTACAAAATTAATTAATTCATATTTTGGAACTGAATTTCTAATATTCCTTAGCCAATTCTATATTTACATACATGTAATTGAAATAAATACTTTCATATTTGAATAATAGACCACTGCATAAAAATTGTGGAAGAGCACACGCCAACAGAAAACCTCTATTGATGTACAATGGTCGAATAAAAAACAAAAGAAGTGATTTAGACCAAATATTATGATCAAGATCAACCACTAAAACCCTTAAATATCAAAGTTTCCACTTCTTCATTGGGAGAAGTAGGAATGGAAGGGGACCAATGTAAAAATGGACTACCACGTATCCAACACCAATCTTCAATGATCAAAGATGATGAAATAACTCTACATTCTAAGAGTCTCCATAGGATGGGAAGAGGAGTGTTACATAATAGAAAAATGAACCAAGATGAAACACATTTTATTTTTCAATCTATTTCTAGGAGAATTACATGTAATGTAAATCCATTACTTGTATTGTAATTTTTTTAATAAATACTGATAAAAACCATGTCTCCTTAGGTGATTATATCCCTATTAAACTGTTATATAATTTTTTTAAAAAATAAAACTATGTTAAAAATTTATAAAGACTATTTTTCTGCTCAATAATATTATTCAAATTATCTTTATCCACCTTTATATCCTTCCATACCAAATAAAAACACTTTTAATACCTATATAATATAAAAAAACTCAAAAGGCATGTACCTGAATAAAATAACATGATTCTATAATGTTTCATTCTTTATTTAGTTTAAATAGTAATTTATTTATTCAACTCTAACGAAAAGAATCTTAAAACAAAAATTTATCATATTTTTATCATTTATAATGATTTGGTGGTCTTTTATAGGCATATTTGGTTTATGATTTTGTAACCATTGACATTATTGTGAATATTAAATATCATGCGATCAATAATCTCTTTAATTATCCATCATTATTTTGAAATATTCTATTCTTCAATGTCCATATATTCTTTTCCTATTATTGTTTATCTATTTGGAAAAAAATTTATATATTATTACTAATAACCATTGTACTTCACATTCTCTCTATTAATGTTGATGTTATATTAACCCTTATTATAATGTTATATTTAAAAAATGGTACTTTCAAATAAAATACATTTATTATTGATTTTAAGTATAAATATCAAGGATAAAATTTAATAAACATCGTAGGATATAGTATCCATGTATTTTAAAGGAATCCTATGTTTGTTATCATATCAAATGTATAACAACAAGCATAATTGAATTGAAAAATAGTATATAAATATGATCATAAAAACATATATATTAATTTTTTTGTAAGAATAAGGTTAAACACTCTATGATATATATATACCATATAAATAAAAATTTATTGATTAATTTTTTAGAAAAAAAACTCAATTATTATAAATTTTATTTTATTTTATAAAAAATGTTTTATTTCTTTTTGGGATGAAAAAATTATAATTAAATTCTTAAAAACATATAGATTTTATTTTATAAATAATGTATTCTTTTTTAAATCATCTTATCAATATTATCACTGGTTAAAATATTTTTATATTTCTAAAAATATTTATTTTTTCTGGAATAGTTAGGAGTATGTTTTTTTATAAAAATTATCATATTATTTTCTTAAAAGTTTTAATTATTATTTAAATTAGATATTAAATTATAATATTATAATATGAATAATAATAATCTAATTAAATTCATCTGAATCATCATTATACGTGATTTTAGTATAAGTACTTATTTGGGATTAAAACGATTTCTTTAAAATCCAAATTTTCATTGCATCATAATCATTTATATTAAAAATGATTTATACTATTTTTAGAAATGTATTCATTAAAAATGGATTACATTGTTTAATAAGTGGGTAATAATTGGTATGTAGTAACATTTTATTTTTACAAATTATGAACAATGAATTTATAAAATTTGTTTACCACTATAAAAGGTAATTTGGGTAATTTAAAAGAAAAATGAAATTAAATGGATGAAATAATGACACAAAAAATTGATTAAATTTTATTCAATGAGTATATAACGTCCAAAATCATCAAAAAAATTGAATATACGGCCTTTCCCATTATTTAATGATTTTGACCTATTATATTATTTTATATAAATAAAAGTTAAAAATTTCATTCTATTTGTTTTATCATATTAAAATTTATTACATTACTATAAAAAGAGGATATTTATGGTAATAAATATTAATTTCAAATCATAATAATTCTTTTTCATAATGATAATTTTTTTGAATTTTTAGTGATGATATATTTTCAATCAACTCTTATGATATACTAACATAATACTAATTCAAGTAGTAAACAACAATAAAATGAGATTTAAAACTATAATTAAATATTATATAACTGATTTCTTATTATTTTTTAGGAAATATGAAATATTATAGAGGTTTTCATTTATTATAATCATATTACATTATTTTAATTTATTTTTAAAGTCAACTTAAATTAAAAGTTCCAAAATTTACATTAATGATATTTTATAATAAATATTAATTTATTAAATGATATAAAATTTTTAAAAATATTATATTTATCAAAGTGAATTTGATGTGGGTTTTGACATCATCCATGCTCCATTATTTTCTTTTTCTTTTTATTATAACTATATTAACCCCTTAATAGTAAAAATCATTGATATAACCATAATGGTCAAAAGGGTTAACAAAGCCTTAAAAGAAAATTTTAAGGGTAAAAATTTGTCCAAAACATATCCATGCTTTATAGTATAGTATTATTTCCACTAATAATTGTATAATAGTTTTATTTTATCAATTTTTATCAATTTTTACAAAAAAATCAATTTATATTAATTCAATGTTTTAATAAATTCAAAGACTATCCCTCCAGTCACTTATAAAAGGGAACCTATTCTTGTAATTAATTCACACATAAAGAACCTTTTGGGATTTAAATGACCTATAAAAATCCCTTTCTACAATCCATAATCAAAACATGTAGTCATTTTTATCATAAAATCAACCTAATAAATCTTTTTTCATAATTATTAAAAGGATTTCTAGAGAATTGGTATAGTTCTTAACCAAGTGTTTTTATTTTATTTCCTCTTCAAATCAGATAAATCTTATTGAACAATAATGAAATAATAATTCCAGTGTATTAAATATTATAATATACTTTTATGTTCCTTAAATAATATATATTCATCTCACATTCCATTTAATGGGAAAAAAACTATCATTTATGTGTATTGCATACTACAATATTGTGGAAAGATATAATTTTATCCATCAATGTCTCAGAATTTTGGTTATAATGATAGGTTTATTGTATATATATATGATATTAATGAAAAGGTATTCTTTTTGGAAATAAAATAAAAGATATAATGTCATTCCTTTCAATCCATTGAAGAATGATAAAATCATTTGTACATTCATGTGGACTACCCCTACTACGAGGTGATGCGATACGTTTTAAATCGGTACATCATATTGATGATATATATATATATATATTTAAAATAAATTTTATTTTATTTAAAATATAATGATAATTTTTGAAGTATAAAATAAGACATACCATATTTCCATAATGATCGTTGAAAAATCGAAATGTTACTCATTTGTAAATATTTCCAACCATATCCATGATTATGAAAGACATCATTTTCCCCAACAAACGATCATAATTTTTTTAAAAAAATATAATTTATTTCTTAAAATGAAAAATAATTCATGATTATTATTTCTTCTGTGATTTAGTAATAACTCCTTTTAAGATGTTTAATATGTTGATGTTATTTTGATATTATGAATTGAATGTCCTCAAAACAAATGACATGGAATTAACTAATTATATAATTAAATATTTAATTATAATAAATGAAAAAATGGTATAATGATAAATTATTCAAAATAGAAATGCACATTCTATAATCTATAATTTGTATACTTTTATTATACATAAGTTAATGAAAAAACACGTAATATTTGGACTCAAGGTAATTTATTTTTTCTCAATTTCCATTTATTAATGAGTATTTTATTATGATGGATATGATTTTCTTTATATAGAGTATATAATTCCCCCTTTTACACCTACATAATTAATAATTCTTAATTAATTATATTTTTTTTCAAAATGAATTATTTTATACAATGGTATTTGAATTAATCATTATCGTGTGGTAATAGTTTTCTAAACTCAAATTTCTTTTATTCGGTTATAATCCCTAATAATAAAGAAATTTTTATCTAGGAATATGATTGAATAAATCAATTATTTACTTATTCTTTTTTTAAATTGTTTTTTTGAATTTAATTTTTTTATAATCAACAAAACCATTGATTTGTTCTCAATTCAATTATGTGATCTTTGTAAGGTTAATTTGTCTCAAATTATATTTCATTATGATATATGTTTATGATATGAACCTATCTTATTTTATAAGGTGTATATAATAACCCATTTAATTTTTATATATTTAATGAGTTTGTATTCATGATATTTAATGTTTCATTTGATGTTAAGTTTTTATGGGGGTTATTATTAGGAATTAACAAAATTGGAAGAGTTGTTATCTTAAAATCCTCTTTATTTTCAGAATTTAATAAGATAATTATTTATTTGGGGGAATTCATAATCTCTTATTTTCAAAAAAAATATGTTTTAGTCTCCAATGGATATGATTTTTAATTACATGTGTAATTTTTTACTTCCTTGAATATTGATTATAGAAACTTCGGGAATTTTTTTTGCAAGTGATATAGATCTCATTAATTATTTTTTGATAAGTAATCCTTATCATTCATATATTTATTTTCAAAAAAATGATAAATTTTAAACACATATTTTCTTTTAAACTTATTTCAAAAGATCATTTACCTTATTTTAGAAGTTTTTAAAAATGAATTTTTTTTAACATTTTCCAAATGCGCCACTTTAGACTCCCTTTAAAAATTATTAGAAACGAATGTTTATTTTTATCATTCACAATAAGAATGTATTTTACCACCATCATGATAATTATTTTCTTTGTAGTAATAATTATTTGTTTCTAAGGATTTTTTAAAATAAAACAATCACTATATTTTATGAATATTTTTTTTAAAAGTTATATTCAAAGTTCAAAGTTTATTTTCTTCAATAAATTTTATCATGATCATTTTATGGTGTTTATATTAATAAATTTAGACATCCCATGATATTTATAGTTCTCTAATAGGTATATTTTTTAATGAAACAATCCTCATCCATTCACTAGATTGATTATTATTTCTTAAAAAATATTTTCATGGAACCGATTTCTTTGTCATGAGTTATTCATGTTTTTAAAAGAATTCCCTATTTTAACATATAAAATAACAATTAAATCATCTTAAAACATAAAATTAATTTTATTTTTTACTTTACATTTAAACATTAATGAGTTCATAAAATAAATAAAAATTTCCCTTGACATGGGATATTTATTTTAAAAAAATGATCTTAATATAAAATTATTTTTCATAATCCGTTTTTGTTTTTCATGTGGGATCATAAGATATTCACAATAGTTTAATGATTTTTTATTTGAGATATGGTATATGATCATTATATTTGATAAATGGGTGACCTTGAGTTAGCTTATATAATGGGTTGATCTCAATTATATCTCATGTAAAACAGTTGAGCCTGATCTAACTTATATGATGTGTGATCCCCATTATACATTCTCAATGCACTATTTTTTTCCTAGTGTACAACTCAAGAGGGCGGGTGAATTAATATTCCTATAATTGTTTATGTTAAAAAAATTAAAAATTAAATCCCCCAATATGATAGAATCACTTATTAAAAATTAGTAAAAATATTTAATTTAATCTTATGAATAACACCTAAAATTCTCAATAACATATCAATTAGAATACTATTGAAAATACAATATATTTTAAAACTAATATACTTGCATCAAAACACATGTTTGAAAAACCAATATATGTTAACTATCAATGAAATAATTTTATTAATAAATTTTAATGAATGGAGTTGTTTTATTTTTAAAAATTAAAATTTAATAGATAAAGAATAATATAAATTTAAAAAGGGGTTCTATCTCAAGTTAATAACTAATACCCTCCACATAAAAATCAACCACTTCCAAGAAGTTTATTATTTTGTAAAATGATACACCAAATGAATTGGTTTTTATATACATGTGTACAAATATATTCCATGCTAAAATATTTTTCAAATTGTTCTTCATGGGAGAAAATAAACATAATTAATGCATTTCATTATTTTCTCCTTGTGACTATATTTTATTCTTAAAAATGTATTTATAAAAAAGTTTCCATATGAAAAAAGTCAACGTAGTCTTATTTTCACATATCCTTGATCCAATTACCGAAAAACTCTCCATTGTAGATTTGAAATATTTCATTACTAAGTTATATGTGGAATGTTTTTTATTTAAATCAAAACTAGTTAACATGTAATGTTGGCACAAAAACACAACCCAGTCGGTTAGAATGGTTAGTTAATTCCATTATCTTGTCTGTTCATTTGTTCTTATGGTTGGAATTCTACTGCACGAGGTTACTACAACAAAAGAAGTGGTTAGTACATTAAATAATGAAAATTTTACATTCCTTATCGCGGTAAATTTATTTATTCCTTTGGTGGGAAGTTTTTTTTCATGTGATAACTTCATTTATTCTCACATTTGGGTCTTTTTTACTCATAGTTATTACATCTACATCACACGGTAGGTTTATTGTAAATTTGGTAAGGTTATTCTCAATGCATGGTATGCTATATATCAATTCACAATCAGTTCATATTAAACTTCTTTTTTTCATCTATCTCTTGGTATGTAATTTTTACATGATGTTATGTGGATTAAAAATTGTTTTAATGTTCCACAAGGTCACTATAACATTACAGTTGGTTTAAAACCTTCAGATGTTAAGGTGTCATGGTAACATTCGAAAAAATCTAAATTTTCAAGTTTATCTAGAAATAAATTAACTAATATAAAAAATGGAATTCATAAAAAATAAATATGATTTGGGATAACTAAAATATGGGTTTGGTCAGATAATCCACCAATCTACATATTTTTTATGTTGAAAAATCATGACATTTAGATTGTGTCACACCCCGACCGCGGACGTCTGTAATTTTTCCCCTTTCTTGGTCCCGATTTAAATTTTTTGAAGTTTAATTTCATTGGCGGTGTCGCGCCGGTGCGCGGTCACCGCATCGTTAGCGGTGACCGTGCGTTCAGCCCGGGTGACGGTATGTTCACCCAGCGTTTTAAATATTATAATTTTTTATGTTGGAATTTTATTATTATTACTTTTTTTTCTTGTTTTGTTGTGTTATTAATATTAAAGTTATTTTTATTGTATATATGTATATACATGGGTATAGGTATGTATACGTATATACTTGTGTGTGTTATTTTTCTTTTTTTTATGTAGTTTTATTAGTTAAAATATTTTGGTTATAATAATTATTACTATGATTATCTAATTATTATTATAATTATTATTAATATAACGTTTTATTATTTTATGAAGTATTATTATTATTATTAAGATCTGATTTTTATTTATTTAATTGATTTATCATATTATTAGTATTATTGTTATTTTCTTTTTTTTCCATTATTTATTTATTTATTATTATTATTATTATTAGCATATATATATATATGTGTTATAGACCTAACCCTACCCCTACCCCGCAGCCGCCACTTTCCCCCTCCTGCTCCAGGCCGCCTCCGCCCTCATCCCCCAGCACCGCCTCGCCTCCTGCTCTCCCCCTCGCCTCCCTCCGCCTGTTCCCGACGCCGGCCTCCTCTTCCCGACCCCTGCTCTTTCCCGGCCTCCCGACACACCGCCTCTCCACGCGCCCCGACGTCTCCCCCTCCGCCGTCCCGCTCCGGCGCCTGCCGCCTCCTCCCTCACCGCCGGCACCCCTTCTCCCCCTCGACGCCCAGTACCCCGACAGCCCTCCCCTGTCCCGGCCTTCCGCCGGCCCGCCGATCTCCATCCCACCGCGCCAAGCCGCCGCGCCCGGCTGCTCCGCCCCTGCACCCTCCTCCCGGCGTTCCGCCCGGCCTCCGGCCCTTCCCCTCTTGCCTCCTCCCTGCGCCGCCGTCCGACCCCCCCGTTGCCCGACCTTCCCTCGCGCAGCACCCCGGACCCCGATGCCCCGCCTGCTCCCCCTGTCCCGCTCCCCGTTCCGCATACCCCGTCGCCGCACCCCTGGCCCAGCGCCGCCTGCTCCTCCCGTCGCCGACCCATTCCCCCTGCGTGAGTTCTCTTTTTTTTTTATTTTTTTTTATTTTTTATTTTTGTTTGTTTCGTTTTATTATAATTATAATTATTATATTACAATTAATATTATTATACTATCAATATTATTGTTATTATTATGTTAATATTATTATTAATATTATTACATCATTATTAAAATTATTATTATGTTATTGTTATTAATTCTATATTATTATTATTATTATTATTATTATTATTATTATTATTATTATTATTATTATTACTATCATATTATTAATATTAATATTATTATTATTGTGATTATATTATTATTATCATTATATTATTATTATTGTGATTATATTATTATTATATTATTATTATGTTGATATTATTCTATTCTTATTATTTTTATTATATCATTATTGTTATTATTGTTATATTATTAATATACTTATTAAATTATTATTCTTGTTATTAAAGTATGTTATTATTATTATATTATTATTAATATTAATATTTTATTAAGATTAAGATTATTATTAGTATTATTATTTTCAAGTTAATATTATTAAGTTATTATTTTGTTATGTTATTGTTATTATTATGGTTATGCTATTATTATCATTATAATAATAATATTATTATTATTATTTCCTTATTATTATTACTCTGGAATTTACTTGTGCTTTGTTAGGGGTTTTCTTCATCAATTTATACTTGTTTTTGGTAGGTTTAAGACTTTAGGACCCACGCAGGGCGTTTCCGAGAAAGCACCATCGCCGCGCCTTGTTTCCGAGGTTCTGCCGTCTCCGTGCCTCAGTTTCGAGAGTGTTGGACTTTATCACGTGGCTTCGGACACACGTCATGTCATCGCACTTGGATCTTGAGGTAGGTCTCCCTATGCACTTTCCTCTAAATTAAGAATTTATTTATTCCTTGTCCTTTTATTGAATTTCAGTAAATTAAAGAAAAATAATATTAAGTAGTTTTTATAGTGTGGTGATTTGCTGATAAGGCAAACTGTTTAATTCTAGCATTTCATTAAAAGTGTTTTCTTGGTTTCAATTGTGGGATTTCATAGTAATGTCGCTAAATGGTTCTTCCTGAGTAACGAAAGACATGTTGAATTGGGTTTTGAAATGTTTTTGGTATGTGTAAATTAGTAAATGTACTGTTTATGGAAAATGGTGTTTTCTTGTAACCTTGATTAGTGAAAACGTCGTGTGACCCTTTGAAATTGTTTTTGGAAACTTTACGTGTGGTTCTTGGTTGACGAAAGATGTTTTCCCTTGTTGTGTTATTAAAAATAATGTTTTCTAGGTTGTGAAAGTTGGTTATGTTCTTGTTTGAGTGTTTCAAAGAAAGGGGTTTTTGCGAAATGATTGGGTAATGACATTTCTATTTCTAGAAAGGTATTTTTGGCGTGCGTGAGTTTGGAAATATTGTTTGGGTGTGGAAATGGTGACTTTTGTGTGCAATATCTTGTTTGGCCTGCGATATGAGGAAGAAACATACTATGTGAATGTGAAACTTGTTTGAGCACACGGGAAACCCTGGGTATCTAGGTGGGCGGACTAGAACTAGTGCGCTAGTGAGCCGGATGGGTGTCGTCCCTGTTTCACTTAGCTAGATTGACGATTGCAACACTAACTAAACATATGATATCTGAGGGTCGTGGCCTTCTAAGCCACGTGTTCTGAGGGTCGTGGCCTTCTAAGCCACGTTTTCTGAGGGTCGTGGCCTTCTAAGCCACGTTTCACCGAGACACGAGGTTCTAGGGTCCCACGTGAGCTAGATGAACCTTAGGGGTTTTACCCATAGTTCTCTACCATCTCTGGCGTGGTGCCTTCCGTCGGCATACGGGGGACCACTTGGGTGTGAGTGTGTGTGCGTGTGTGAGTATGTGTGTGTGTGTGTGAGTGTGTGAGTGTGTGTGTCTGCCCATGGTTATTGCTGATAACTTCTGGTTTATTTTTACTTGCACTTGGTTTTTCCTTGCTTGTTTACCTCTACTTGCACTTGCTTTCTTTCCTGCTTGATTACTTTCAGTTCTTCTTTACCGCTTGTACTGGTTGCTTTGCGAAAATGGTTTTCAAATAAAAATGCGTTTTTCTCTTGTGTAGTAAAACTGAAAGTGTAACACTTCTTTATCGTTCAGAACGAATTTAGAATCAATGAAAAGAAATTCAACTTTTAAAAAGGAATAAGGGTGATGGCTTGTGTTTAGTTTTTCAAGTGAAACATTGTAAGAGCATACTTTTATACATTGTAGTTCAAACCTGGAATAGGTAGATTCTTTATTTACTGGCAGTGCATTGGGATTTGTTGTGGGGCTCACCTACTGAGTACTTTTGTGCTCACGCCTATCTTTTACCTTTTCAGTTGCAGGTTCCTTTTGTTCAGGTTCTCCTGCTTGAGTCGCTCAGTGTGGGAGCGACGTTGGTTGTAGTTGGGTGGTGACCCGCGAGGTCACATGGAGGTATGTCGTGGTATAGTTTTGTTTGTGTCTTTAGTGTTTGTCTGTTTGTTTAGTTTATATTCGTTCTTTCGATCCTGTTTTTAGCTTGGGCTGAAATTGTTCCCAACGATTAAAGTTTCAATGCCCGGCACTTGTTGCCATCCCGGGGGGATCGGGAACGCCCCTCGGGACTTGCCGCGGACCGGCTCGAGTGACCGGTTCAGGGTCGACCCGGGATGGTTCGTGACAAAATGGTATCAGAGGCTGGTTCTTGTTATTTGGGTTTTCCGGTAGAAGGAGATTAGGACTGTCGGAACTCGAGGGGTAAGTACGGGAAGAGCGTCGCGAACTCTTGACCGCACTGATCCTCGAGTTACCAGGGGTAGTTCGGGGATTGTGTCCTTGTCTTTTCTGGTTTGTCTTGGATTGAGAGATGATAATGGAGGCAAGCCGACGTTACGTCGTGATTTCACATGGAGTAGTGACCCATGTGGAGTCCGAGTACGTGGTTTGAATTCCTCCTAGTGGTCGACGCTGACTTGGGACATGGCCCACTACCATGTCGCCAGGTTGAGTGTGACTACTAGTCCCTCATTTCAGTGATTGATGCAAATTTGGATGTTGTTTCCGTTTTGGTCTGTGTGAGTGCGTAGTTGGAAATGAAAAAGGGTTTCTGAAAATTTGACTGGTTTCTTTTAAAGGATTTTAAATGTATAAAATGGGTTTTGAAACTGAAATCTCTTGATTTGAAAATCTGTTGTTTGCTTGGAATTGGATAAGAATGATTTGGGTTGAAACCTCGGTTCCTCTTTATGAACGTTTGCACATGTGTGAGAATGCATGGAAAGTGTGTGTTGATGCACGTATGGATGGAATGTGGATAAGGACATGTGCAACGGTTCATGAGATTACCTGGGTGTGTATTTGAAATTAAGGGCTTGATCTTGTTTTCTAAATTGGTTTTAAATGGAAACGGTTTTGGGAAGTTTTGGTTTGAAAGTGGATTGGTTTTTGGAAAGTGATCTTGAAAAAGGGTGGTTTTGAAATCAAAAATGAAAAGGGAATTTTAAAGAGGAGATTTTTTTTTGGGTTGTGTTGTATTTGTTTGGTCGTTGAGCTGACTGTTTTTGATGAAGACGCTTTTATTGATGTTGCTTCGATTTGATGTTGGTTTTGGCTTTGAGTTTTATATATCGCTCAGGAAATGCCGCCCAGAAAGGTCTCTAAGGATTCGGATATGTCATGCCCAGTTTTTGGTCCTCCTCAGACTTTGCCTATTCTCCATGGTGATTAGGGTCCGTTAGAGGCAGTGAAATGGCTCGAGGAAGTGGAACGTGTCTTTAGAATATTGGGAACTCCCGATAGTGTTAAGGTCCGTGCAATTATGGAGTTGTTTGAGGGTCCAGCTCTGGACCAGTGGAAGATGGTTACCCCACCGTCAATGCAAGGTGAAATGACGTGGGATGTCTTTAAAACAGTTTTCATCCAATGGTTTGCACCTGAGGAAGTGAAGCTAGAGAAAAGAGGGAGCTTGTGCATATTCAACAAGGTCGACGGACGGTGAGGGCATATGTTGACCATTTCAAGGAACTGATTCCCTTTTCCTCAGAGGTAGCGTCGCATGAACTCATGAAGGTCTCTCTTTTCACTGGGGGTCTTCGTCCAGAGATCAAGGAGCGAGTCCTCCCTTATAAAGACTTTTGTTTCGAGAAGCTGGTGGAGGAAGCTTTCTTGGCTGAGTTAGTTTCTGGTGTGCGGGTGGTTAATACTTCAGTGTCCCCTGTTGTTGTTCGTAAGAGTTCCCCCTCTAGTAAGGAAAAGGCACCAGAGATACCTGTTCCTAAGGAGTTATCCCCTTTGGTCTCAGCTTTCAGTTCGTCAGATCGTTCGAGGGTATGCTATCAGTGTGGTCGTTTCGGCCATTTAAGGCCGTCTTGTTGCAACCCTCCGAAGACGTGTCATCGATGCGGTTGTCTGCGTCATCTGGAGGAGTTTTGCAGGAAGCGTCGCTTAAAGAGGACGCCGTGATGGGAGAACGTCAGTACCTGACTGTGAGGCAGAAGATGCTTCAACCACCAGAGCCCCAACCACAGGTCTTGGGGTGAAGCTCGCGCACAGTCAGGAGTCCCCAGGGGTGTGAAGCCTTGGTCCAGGTTTTGTGTCCCGTGTTAGCAGTGGAACAATTAAGACCTTTTAGTACTTGTTTTTCTGCTGTTAAGTTTTGACGATATTGTTTGTTCATTGTTTTACCATGGGGTTATCATGGACTTGTTTTATTATAATCTAAGTAGTATGGATTATGTAAATGTGTTGTTTTTCTACAAAGTGACGATGGACTTGTTCGATGATAAATCTAACCGGATTTGTCGTGGGAATGTAATATTCTAGATCAGGTGTCCTTCCTAAAAGTGTGTTCGACTCTCGTGTGGGTTGACCTCGTTTTAGTAATGTTGTCGATGTGGTTATGTTTTGTGGAATTCGGTGGATCATGTCTCCAGTTTGATGTTGGTTAAATGTTTTTCTATGGTTTTTACCTGGTATTTAAGGTGGTTGACTCTGGTCGAGGATTTAATGTCTAGACGGAGGTGTGGTTTTAATTGTTCTATAAGAGTTGGTTTAAACCGGTTGGGAGTTCCCGCGTCGACCCCCCCCTTCCCGGGGTTTTCTATTTAAATGGTCTCTTTTCTGCACTAGTTAAGTTCTTGTGGTGGGGAGAACCCCTTCGTGTTCTCCCCTCAATCTCGGACCCCAGTTTTCTCTTGGATCGGTCGGGTGTGACCTGTGTAGAGTAAGGTCATCCCCGAGATTCTCAATTCTCTCCGGTTCCTTTAGTTCCGTTGGGCATGAACTTAATTTTTGACCGACTTTTGGCCTGGTGACTTTCTGGGGGCAGAAAGTGTCTGTGGTGGGGAGAATTGTCACACCCCGACCGCGGACGTCTGTAATTTTTCCCCTTTCTTGGTCCCGATTTAAATTTTTTGAAGTTTAATTTCATTGGCGGTGTCGCGCCGGTGCGCGGTCACCGCATCGTTAGCGGTGACCGTGCGTTCAGCCCGGGTGACGGTATGTTCACCCAGCGTTTTAAATATTATAATTTTTTATGTTGGAATTTTATTATTATTACTTTTTTTTCTTGTTTTATTGTGTTATTAATATTAAAGTTATTTTTATTTTATATATGTATATACATGGGTATAGGTATGTATACGTATATACTTGTGTGTGTTATTTTTCTTTTTTTTTATGTAGTTTTATTAGTTAAAATATTTTGGTTATAATAATTATTACTATGATTATCTAATTATTATTATAATTATTATTAATATAACGTTTTACTATTTTATGAAGTATTATTATTATTATTAAGATCTGATTTTTATTTATTAAATTGATTTATCATATTATTAGTATTATTGTTATTTTCTTTTTTTTCCCATTATTTATTTATTTATTATTATTATTATTATTAGCATATATATATATATGTGTTATAGACCTAACCCTACCCCTACCCCGCAGCCGCCACTTTCCCCCTCCTGCTCCAGGCCGCCTCCGCCCTCATCCCCCAGCACCGCCTCACCTCCTGCTCTCCCCCTCGCCTCCCTCCGCCTGTTCCCGACGCCGGCCTCCTCTTCCCGACCCCTGCTCTTTCCCGGCCTCCCGACACACCGCCTCTCCGCGCGCCCCGACGTCTCCCCCTCCGCCGTCCCGCTCCGGCGCCTGCCGCCTCCTCCCTCACCGCCGGCACCCCTTCTCCCCCTCGACGCCCAGTACCCCGGCGGCCCTCCCCTGTCCCGGCCTTCCGCCGACCCGCCGATCTCCATCCCACCGCGCCAAGCCGCCGCGCCCGGCTGCTCCGCCCCTGCACCCTCCTCCCGGCGTTCCGCCCGGCCTCTGGCCCTTCCCCTCTTGCCTCCTCCCTGCGCCGCCGTCCGACCCCCCCGTTGCCCGGCCTTCCCTCGCGCAGCACCCCGGACCCCGATGCCCCGCCTGCTCCCCCTGTCCCGCTCCCCGTTCCGCATACCCCGTCGCCGCACCCCTGGCCCAGCGCCGCCTGCTCCTCCCGTCGCCGACCCATTCCCCCCTGCGTGAGTTCTCTTTTTTTTTATTTTTTTTATTTGTTATTTTTGTTTGTTTCGTTTTATTATAATTATTATTATTATATTACAATTAATATTATTATACTATCAATATTATTGTTATTATTATGTTAATATTATTATTAATATTATTACATCATTATTAAAATTATTATTATGTTATTGTTATTAATTCTATATTATTATTATTATTATTATTATTATTATTATTATTATTATTATTATTATTATTACTATCATATTATTAATATTAATATTATTATTATTGTGATTATATTATTATTATCATTATATTATTATTATTGTGATTATATTATTATTATATTATTATTATGTTGATATTATTCTATTCTTATTATTTTTATTATATCATTATTGTTATTATTGTTATATTATTAATATACTTATTAAATTATTATTCTTGTTATTAAAGTATGTTATTATTATTATATTATTATTAATATTAATATTTTATTAAGATTAAGATTATTATTAGTATTATTATTTTCAAGTTAATATTATTAAGTTATTATTTTGTTATGTTATTGTTATTATTATGGTTATGCTATTATTATCATTATAATAATAATATTATTATTATTATTTCCTTATTATTATTACTCTGGCATTTACTTGTGCTTTGTTAGGGGTTTTCTTCATCAATTTATACTTGTTTTTGGTAGGTTTAAGACTTTAGGACCCGCGCAGGGCGTTTCCGAGAAAGCGCCATCGCCGCGCCTTGTTTCCGAGGTTCTGCCGTCTCCGTGCCTCAGTTTCGAGAGTGTTGGACTTTATCACGTGGCTTCGGACACACGTCATGTCATCGCACTTGGATCTTGAGGTAGGTCTCCCTATGCACTTGCCTCTAAATTAAGAATTTATTTATTCCTTGTCCTTTTATTGAATTTCAGTAAATTAAAGAAAAATAATATTAAGTAGTTTTTATAGTGTGGTGATTTTCTGATAAGGCAAACTGTTTAATTCTAGCATTTCATTAAAAGTGTTTTCTTGGTTTCAATTGTGGGATTTCATAGTAATGTCGCTAAATGGTTCTTCCTGAGTAACGAAAGACATGTTGAATTGGGTTTTGAAATGTTTTTGGTATGTGTAAATTAGTAAATGTACTGTTTATGGAAAATGGTGTTTTCTTGTAACCTTGATTAGTGAAAACGTCGTGTGACCCTTTGAAATTGTTTTTGGAAACTTTACGTGTGGTTCTTGGTTGACGAAAGATGTTTTCCCTTGTTGTGTTATTAAAAATAATGTTTTCTAGGTTGTGAAAGTTGGTTATGTTCTTGTTTGAGTGTTTCAAAGAAAGGGGTTTTTGCGAAATGATTGGGTAATGACATTTCTATTTCTAGAAAGGTATTTTTGGCGTGCGTGAGTTTGGAAATATTGTTTGGGTGTGGAAATGGTGACTTTTGTGTGCAATATCTTGTTTGGCCTGCGATATGAGGAAGAAACATACTATGTGAATGTGAAACTTGTTTGAGCACACGGGAAACCCTGGGTATCTAGGTGGGCGGACTAGAACTAGTGCGCTAGTGAGCCGGATGGGTGTCGTCCCTATTTCACTTAGCTGGATTGACGATTGCAACACTAACTAAACATATGATATCTGAGGGTCGTGGCCTTCTAAGCCACGTGTTCTGAGGGTCGTGGCCTTCTAAGCCACGTTTTCTGAGGGTCGTGGCCTTCTAAGCCACGTTTCACCGAGACACGAGGTTCTAGGGTCCCACGTGAGCTAGATGAACCTTAGGGGTTTTACCCATAGTGCTCTACCATCTCTGGCGTGGTGCCTTCCGTCAGCATACGGGGGACCACTTGGGTGTGAGTGTGTGTGCGTGTGTGAGTATGTGTGTGTGTGTGTGAGTGTGTGAGTGTGTGTGTGTGCCCATGGTTATTGCTGATAACTTCTGGTTTATTTTTACTTGCACTTGGTTTTTCCTTGCCTGTTTACCTCTACTTGCACTTGCTTTCTTTCCTGCTTGATTACTTTCAGTTCTTCTTTACCGCTTGTACTGGTTGCTTTGCGAAAATGGTTTTCAAATAAAAATGCGTTTTTCTCTTGTGTAGTAAAACTGAAAGTGTAACACTTCTTTATCGTTCAGAACGAATTTAGAATCAATGAAAAGAAATTCAACTTTTAAAAAGGAATAAGGGTGATGGCTTGTGTTTAGTTTTTCAAGTGAAACATTGTAAGAGTATACTTTTATACATTGTAGTTCAAACCTGGAATAGGTAGATTCTTTATTTACTGGCAGTGCATTGGGATTTGTTGTGGGGCTCACCTACTGAGTAATTTTGTGCTCACGCCTATCTTTTACCTTTTCAGTTGCAGGTTCCTTTTGTTCAGGTTCTCCTGCTTGAGTCGCTCAGTGTGGGAGCGACATTGGTTGTAGTTGGGTGGTGACCCGCGAGGTCACATGGAGGTATGTCGTGGTATAGTTTTGTTTGTGTCTTTAGTGTTTGTCTGTTTGTTTAGTTTATATTCGTTCTTTCGATCCTGTTTTTAGCTTGGGCTGAAATCGTTCCCAACGATTAAAGTTTCAATGCCCGGCACTTGTTGCCATCCCGGGGGGATCGGGAACGCCCCTCGGGACTTGCCGCGGACCAGCTCGAGTGACCCGTTCAGGGTCGACCCGGGCTGGTTCGTGACAGATTGAAATTAATTAAATAAAAATTATTTAGATTTATAGATGAATGAATTAAATGTTTGATGAGTTCTAATAACCATACAATGTTTTCTATTGAATTAAACTTATTTAAATTTATCTATAATTTCCATTTTGGGATAATCAATAAATTAATGAAATAATAGAGAAAAAATATAAAAGATGAAAATAAAAATAAAAATAAAATGATTATAATTTCATTAAAATAGAAAATGATATACAAAAAGATTTAAAAAATTGACTATCAAATATACTAATATAAATATAAATTTGGGATATCTATCACATCTGTATGAATTATAGTATCCTTTACTTTGGAAGTAATTATAGGGGAATAGGTAGGAATATGTGAAGATGATTATGTAGGCACACCATGTACTAGACATTAATAAATTAGTTATAATTATTGAATGTCTTTTCTAGTCGATGGGATGAAAGGATTAATAATATAAGAGGTATTTTTACAAGGTATTGACATTAGAAATGTTATAGGGGATAACAAAATAGGTTGAGAAGTGTGTAGATAAGGTTAAAAAAACCTACAAACTAACTGATATTTTGAGTACGGTGCTCTAAATCATGATGACAATCATCTATATTCTCCATGAAATCATCCAAATGTAGAGTTATATCCATCATATTCTATATTTTTTAGTTAAATTCCTTATTTAGGGGTGGAATGATTAAATATATGTCAAGGTATTTCTACATATCCCTTGAAGGATACATATTAATGATTCATATAAGATAATAATCAATATTTTTCTCTAAATATTCTCCATCTTAGCTATATTTCTTCACATCATCCCACACATGTTCTAAAGCCTCATTATATTTCTTTTGAAATCCATAAATCATATATTCGCAGGTATTTATGAACTCATAAATTATAATCCTCAACTAATCACATTTCATTTTTCGAATCATTTATTCATAAATGAATGAATGAACATGTGGAGTTAGAGAGGGAGTTGGAAAGATAGAACTGATGAACTTTTGGTCTTTTTGAACAATCACATAATAGATATTTTCTTAGAGGGAAATAAATTGTTACTTATGACCATCATTCTCATTATTTATGATATTCATTTAAAGATAAAATATTGGATGAATATGAGAAATCATATGCAACATTGTCCTTGTAATTTTATCTTCTCCAGTAAGCTCCATATAATTTTCAAAAAACACCAATGTCTTCATTAAAAAAACCATAATATTATATTTTAATTCAATGTAATCATCCATAGAAACATGTGATATAAATGGAATATTGTTAGATGGATCATAAATGAGTTTGAAACCATCTAACTCAAGAAAATAATCCATTAATTTAGGACATACAGTTTAATCTAAAATTATAGTGTCAACATCCACTTCTTCCTCATCAATAGTAAGATTAACACTTTCAATATCTTCACCATGATAATTTATTCACTTTCATTATTCATCTTCTTTGGCTAGAGTAGTAAAAAAAATATCATAAATAATAAGGTCAATTAAATGTATAAAATGTGATAACTCAAGTATCACTTGAGTATATATACCAAAAATAAGATATCCCTCTTAAGAACATTGAGAAAAAATGTTGAATTTTCATTGTGTATAGGTGAACTTCCCTGCTTACATAATCTAAATCAACATAGTCCAATTGTTAAATAGTATATCCAAGGGAATTATCCCCCTTATAAGGTTCATATTGATTCATTTTCCTAGGTGTACATTCAATCAAGTGTAATCCATCTGAGCTGACTTAAAAAATTTCATATTCATTAGACTCATCCTATTCATGCCAATGAACACTTATAGAAGACTTTATTTCCACCATATCCTTATACAAAATCTCCACTTCATATGATGGAAAAGGTAAGGGGTATTTAAGAGGTCCAAATGATTTGGAAGAAGTTAACTCCCTACTCTCCAAATGGAAAGATTTTGTTTCTTCATCTAGATGTACCATTTTATCCTCTTCCTCATTATTCTCACAAACATTGACCTCATTATATGACTACTAAAAAATATCATTAGGATTAAGAGAGAAATACAAATATTTTTTCTCAAACAAGATACATAAATTTATTAAATATTTTAAATATATTCTCTCAATTTTCCACACATACATTTTTCCAGGGATTATAGTTTACTTTCATCAACATAAATTTTTGTAGGCAGATACTATCAAGTGAGGAAATTATTTCCTTCCCCTAATGAAAAAAGACTTTCTACCATAATATGGATGAAATAAGCTTCAGGTGAGGTAAAAAACAGAATTTTGAAGTTGGATTACATAATTTGACCATATGTCTCTGGAAATATCAACATTGGTTCATTTCAAACCCACATTTCATCACAAACTAAGGAAAAAATATTGATGTTACATGATGATAATTTCTCTATTTCATAAACATATAATATTTTACATTAATATAACTATTAGTCCAAATTTTCCACTAAATTCAATGTTAGTGTGTATTCTAGGAGTACTCTTCCCAATGATCTTATCTAAATCAATTTGAAAATAAATTTTATCATAATTGACTAGATATGAGATCTATTAATTTATATAATCTCTATAGTGGGGTAAAAAAACACATTTTACATTTCCTCAAAGATAATTCTAAAAATTCACCATTTACTATTGTTTTAACTATATCCATTTTCTCCTTGGGTAAAGACTCATCTTTTTTCTAAGATTATTTAATAATCATCTGATTGAAAGGATTTATATTCTATTTAAACTAAGAACCCCACCCTTGTTTCTAAATTTAATTCCAAAACAAGTGTTTAATTTATTTCAATAATAATTTAACAAATTTTTAAAGAGATAAGATGATCAACTATGTTCTGTATTCTCCAACATAAGTGTCATACTCAAGCTATATTTTGATTTCATCAAACTCTTCAAAGGAGGCGAATGAATATGAAATTTAGTTTCCATGATGTGCTCCATCTTTAGTATTTTTAGTTTTATCTGGTTTTATGAAGGATGTATGTTTATAAGAATGATTCAAAACTAGAAGGCTAAAGTTAATGTCTTAAATATCTAAATTTTTATTGAATGAGATGATTATAAATAAATAAAGATATTTTTTTTTGGAAAGATACATTTTGTTTCAAATTATGATTTGAAATATATTTTAATCATTTAGGGAATAAAATAATACTTTTATTTGTATTTTATCCATCAAAAAATTGTCAAAAAAAGTTCTATAGAATAAAAAATGGTAGGTATACGATCTACATATCCATGATAAAAAAATCATATTCAAAATACTGATTGTGACCTCATGAAGGGTATTCTAACCATATGTATAAATTGTTCATGTTAATTACATAATGACCGTGTGAGAAAATATTCATGGTATGTATCGTAACCATGTTATTAAATAATCTTGGTATGGATGAGGACCATATGAGTTAATTTCTATCATACGTATACTAATCATATGACCAATAACTAATTTTCGACATACTAACCTTGTGAACCACATTCCATAGTTACCTCCAGAAAATCCTAAAAAACAAAATCTACACAGTTTAACATAGTAATTAATAACTAAATATAAATTAAAATCATTAGACATCATTTATCATAACCAAATAATTTCAGATATAATTTAATCACTCAAAATTCCGTAGATTAGTAAATATATCAACAATATTATGTACAATACCAATGAACTCAAGATCTACATCTATATTTTGAAAATGATATCTCAAAAAGTGATGTCTTATATCAACATGTTTTTTTTTCAATAATGTGATAAAGGATTATTAGAAATATTTAATAAACATGTAACAACACAATTTATAGGGACATGTTAGAATTGATATCCGTAGTCTAGTAATGTATGGTTCTTTCACAAAATCTATGAAAAATTACTACTTTCATCTATATACAATGCTTTATTAGTGAATAATGAAATAGAAATCTATTTATTAACACACCTTGAAACTACAATGTTCCCTAAAAAGTGACATGTTATAGAATATCTTTTCCTACCTAACTAAAATAAACCAAAATTAGTATCGGACTAACTTACTATATCAAATTTGTTTCCTCTAGAATAAAACAATCTTATGTGTTTTAATTTTTAATGTATCTAAGAATTCTGTTCAAAGTATGAAAATACGACTCTTTAAGATTTTCATGAAAATGAGCTCACATACACATGATAAACATATTATCAAGTTGTATAGAATTTATATATTTAATGTTTTTAATCATAATTCTATATGTGGTTTGATCAACGAATTTCTAAATTTCATCAAGATCTAGTTTACAACTTATATTCCTGGGTGTATCACTACATTTAGTACTATCCATACAAAAAGAATGATATTTTGTGTACGTATATTGATTTAATATAATTCCATATTTCCATTGACAAATATGAAAACCAAGAAAGAATTTATGTTCACACATCAAACTCATTTCTAATTCACTTTATAAAATACTTTAAAACTCAATAGATAAATAATTTATTAAAGATCCAAAAATCATAGCATCAACATATATTTTTACTATAAATTCCTCTTTATAAATTATCCTAATAAAGAAATATGGTTAGAAATAATTTTTATAAAACCATTTGATATAAAAAATGAGATTATTCTATCATACCATACTGTAGTATATTTCATTAAAACATATAAACATTTTTTTAAATTTGAGAACATTATATGGTAGGTCGGTGTTTTGAAATATAGTGTTTTTAACAAAACAAATAAACAACTATATATCCATTTAAGAAGTAAATTTTGATATAAATTTTATATATTTTTATATAAAAATTAAATTAATATGAAAGAAACAATAATATGAATTCAATTCTAGCTACTGGTGAAAATGTTTTATCATAGTTTATACCAACTTCTTTCCTATATCCTTGTGCAAAAATTGATTCTTTGTTTCTAACTATTTTTATAAACTCTCCCATATTATTTATAAACACCCATTTACATCCATTTTATAGATATTACATAGGTCTTTAGAAATGTTCCAATAATTCATTTATTTCAAACTAATGCAACTGTTATTAAATATTCACTTCCCAAAATTCAGAATTTATTACTTTTATGATGTTATTGGGTTCAATATGTGAAAATAAATTTTGTTGTTCAATTTGTTACCAGTGAGATTATATAGTCTGAGTTATGTTATCTAGGTCACCAAAAATTAAATCTATGAGGGGATGTCTACGAGTCCTAACAGTTCTAGAAATAGAAATGTCTGACACCTCGTTCTTATATACGATTTTGGTTTTAATATATTCATTAGAACTACTAGAGTTTGTTATAATATATTTAAAAAAATTGATTTCCTTCTGGGTAATATAATCCTTAGGAATTGTGAAGGGTTTATTAGGATCATGTTTATTTGTCTCATAAAACATCACATAAACAAATTATTCCAAAATAATAGTTCTTTTATGAAATAATCTATACGTTTTAGTAGTTTTAGAATATACAAGGATAATTAATTCATCAATTTTTGTTTCAAAACATGTTTAAATTCTATTTTTTTGTAGAGTATAAATACATTAAAATAATAAACACATGTGAAAAAACATTCAGTTTCCAAACATTCTATAATTAATTTGGGGTATTTGGTCTAATTAAAATTATACTAATTATATTGAATGTATTTTTCACAACTTCTTCCCAAAATTAAATAGTTGAATAATTCTTACTGAGGATGGACATGGAAATTTCTTGAAGGGTTTTATTTTTTCCTTCTACAACAAAATTCTGCTAGGGGTCCTTAGAGTATAAAATATATGACTATAACCATGTTGTAACCATAATTATTCAGCATCATGATTTTAAAACTCCTGTAAATGGTAACATATTATTATTTTTTAATCCCAAAAAATTTTTCTATACATCTATCATATTTAAAAAAACCTGAAAGAGTTTCTCTTTTATGAGAATGAAAAACTCTCTAATTGGAATCCTGTATAATAATACATTATATCATTGGCATAGTTTTTTCCTTCTATAATATAAACTCTAAAAGGTCTCTAAAAATCCATTTGAACCAATGATAAATATTGTAAAGTTGAAACATCATTCATTTGTTTGAATTGGATTTTTTCTTTTCCTTTTGATCGGGATCCCATAAATTGTTGAATAGGAATTCAGTGTTTGGTAGTGTCATGACTAAACCCTTCCATGTTAGTTTTCTAGGGGAGTGAACATTATAATGGCAAAGTCTTATTTTCAAAATCTTTGATTTTTTTAAAGGAACTCAAAGAAGGAAAAATATGAGAAGATAATGAATTTAAATCTATAGAATAATAATTTTCATTTATTATTGTAGTAAAAAATAGATAATGTTGGGAATCAAATAAATTTCAAGATTTTTTTAGAAATAAACAAGAAATAAATAATTACATAATTTCTTAATTCTAATTAGATTATATTTTAATCTATTAATAAATAAAACATTACTAACTAAAACTATACTGGATTGGATGATTTATCCATGTCCTTTAATTTTTACTTTGGAATTGTCACCAAAAGGGGCATTTCCATCATCCAAATTAACTAGGTTCTTGAATCATGATTAGTCTATAATAATTTATTAGATTATACACTCTTTAGATACCATAATTTCATATTATAAACTTTTATATAGATATACTATAAATGAGATTTAGATGATAAATGAATTTGTTACCTATTTTTTCATGGTTCTTGAGATGTTAGTAATAATTTTTTTATGAATCAACAATTGTTTTTATAGTTTCCTAAAACCAACTATTATAATTTTAGATAAATAAATTATTGTCTCTTGTATAGTAAAAAATATTAGAAAGACTTGTATAATTAAATGTTGGGATAATTTTATTCCTATATATTTTCCCTTGTCCATGTTGATATCAAATTCCAATTGTATGTTTATGAGTGTATTGTTTACCAAGAATATTTGTTATAGTTTTTATCCAGTTTGTAAATCTCTCCAGATACTTCAATAATTTTTCATTATATAATTTAACCTCATTATTTTATTTTATTTTCATTTGAGAATTATTTTTCTTTTCTATTATAATATCAATTAAAATTTTGAAGAAATTTCATGATACTTATTTATTATTTAATAATGATAAATTAAATCATTAAATTTATCTTACAACATGTTACATTAATTAAATAAATAATAAGTAGATAAATTTTCATCATTTTTTTCTATTTTTAAACTAATAGAAGTATTTTCACATGATTTAGGATTTTTTTAATAACATAGATTTGTGTGTCTTGAAATACATATTATCATTTTCATTTATTTATTATATGGTGAAATAATAATTAGTTGTGATATCATCATAGGCACAACAACTGGATTTAATATCCTTTTTATAATATTCCCTTTTTTTATACTTATTATTATATCTTAGTTTAGGATATATTGATTTAGTGTAATTTTATTTTCAACTCATATCAGGTTACTTCATTTGAAGAACCATCCTCGTTCATTTATTTTCATCAATTCACTTTATTTTCATATATATGTATAGTTCAATTACATGGAAAAATTATTCTTCTTATAGTAATTTTTAAAATTTCTAGATAAATGAACAATTTCTTCATCACTGTCTAAAGGTAATTCCACATAATTTGTACATTCATGTTAGAATATATCGTTTTTTTAATGTCAAAATTATTAAAAGGTAATAAATTAAAATTTATGTCATCAACTTCATATTTCATCCATTTTAGTTATTCTGTATATATCATAAGATTTAAAAATATTTATTTTGGTGGAAGTGTACCCATGTCACATGACTCGGAAATAGACACAAATGTTCCCCTCTATCTTTCTGGAAAGCATATGAGAAGTCATATGACTATATCCTTGTTATAAATCTTCTTTCTAAGAAAATTAATCATGTTTAATATATCATTGAACCTGAGATATATGTCAAAAATAAATTCATTATGATTCATCATAAAATTATCTTATTTAATCGTATAGGTATCTAAATGAATTTATTCTAAATTATATGTTCATTCATGAGAAATAACTAATATTACCCATACCTCAAGAGTAGTATAAAAATCATATATTATATTAAATTCATCTTATTCTAATGAACCAATATAATTCATTCATTTCTGTAAAATTATAGTCATATGCTTTCTTTATGGAATAACTCTAAGGGGCGGTAGCAACATCAAGTTTCTCATATTCATCTTTCAATACAATAATGTTATCAATGACCATACGTATAAAAAATAAATTTCATTTTTATTTTCGATTAAGAATAATATGTTCTATTTAAATAAGGAGGTTTATTAGCGGTAATTTATTATTGTCATTGAATATACATAAATAGTGGAATTTAAATAAAGTATAAATATACGATTATTAAATAAAACTAGAACATAGTGAAATGTATTTTTAATTGATTATCTGATACTAAGTGTTAGTCTAAATGGATAACTCAAGAGGGGGGATAATTGAGTTTTCAATCAAAATTTCAATTTAAAAAAGAATTCAAATTGAATCCCCCAATTTGATAAATCCTATTATTTAACAAAAATTGTAAATATTTATAATTTAATCATTTGAAAAGATTCACAAAACAATTATTATAGCTCATTTAAAATTATTTTTAAAATTATATAGATTTTGAAATAGACAGTAGTGAAAAAAGGTTCTCATGTAATTTTTTTTCAATTTTATCATTATTTTTTAACCAAAATTTATAATTGATCCATTATGAATAATGATTTCAGCATCAATTTTAAAAAACATGATACTGAAAATAAAATTATTTGAATATAAGGTCTCATTTTTTTGGATTTTATTCCACTATAAATTGGAACAAAAAAGAATATTTGGAATTAGTTTTATAGTAGAAAATGAGAACAATGTTCATTTTTTTTGTTTCGGCATTGATTTTTGTTTAGAAATGACATGGAAAAAAATTTATTTATGTTTTCAGCATTATTTTCTAATAAAAATAGACATAAAAGATCATTTATATTTTTAAATTTACCATCATCAGATTTTAAACAAATTTCTACTAAAAGATAAATACTACTAAAAAATTATAAATCTCACAGTCCTAAAATATTAGAATTATTGTAAAAGAAGACACAATATACTGTAATCAAATAGCCAATATCATGGAATAAAGAACTTTAAAAACAAATAAAATTTAACAAAATAATCCAAAAATATTTATTTATGTAGTTACATATTACACTAGAATTAATGAATATATTTTTGATAAATTATAACATAATAATTCATGGTGTTTGTTGCATCATTATATTGAGATGAATTTGTTTAAAAATGTATTATAATAAAATAATTATTGTTTGAGCACAATTTATTAAGACAATTTAATATTAATCATAAAACATATATGATACATACCTAATAATTTAAATAGATATCACACTTAACATATAGTTAACAAAAAAATATCTAAGTTGGGTAAGTTCATCATTCATATACAATTTGACATCATTGAACATAAAAAATAACATTAAATGTTATAATAATAAAAAAATTAATATTTTGAAACAAAATATAAAATAATTAATATAACTAACATTCAAAAATTCATTTTTACCCCATTTTTTATTATCTAATATGTTAATAATAAAACATAATAACCATATTCAACAATTCCTTGTTGACAATGAAACTATAGATATAAAAAAGTAACATTATAATAAAAACCAATATATATATATATATATATATCAGAAATTGGAATATTATCTAATATAACAAATATTTATCATTACATCAACATATTGGATTTGATTTGGGTTCCTTATTGACAAGTGATATTTGTTGATAAATTTCTATGACTTGAGTTTTCATATATATTAACCAAAAAACATGTATAAAAAAAATAATAAAATATAATGAGAATATAACAAAAAAGAAAACATATTTTTTAACAAGGTGATAATGTTTTATAAATGGTAACTAATAAACAACAAATCCAAAAAATATGCATTCATTTTTAAAGAATATTATTAACACCCAATGCCATATAAAATATAAAAATCTCCAAATTAATTACATTATGATGAATATTTGTTCAAAATTATTCTTTTTATCCATCATGGATTAGAAAGACCCAACACCCAATCTCCATCTTTGATAATATATCCCATATATATGTAACTTGATTAATAGTCTTCAAATATATCATAGATGTTGAAATAAATTATGGATAAACACAACCGTAAACACAAGAGGTATCATTTTGAATAAGAATTATTTTCCAATACCAAATTAAATAATAAATATAGTGTGTCACTTAAAACCATCTTTTATTAATGAAATAAAAATTAAAACGTATTTAACTAACATGGAAAACAACTACAACACATGAACACTAATATCTTAAAAATTATTTATATTATTTATATATTTTTTGATTATTCTCAATGGAAAGTATCTTCTACATATATCAGATGTTATCCAAAACACATAAAAATTAACCATGGAAGAAGAAGCATGAGATAATCATTTTATTTCATTAAAAATATCATAAGTTTATAAAGTTGATTTTTCATAATCCTTTTCATTTCTTTTTGACATTTCTTTTTATTTTTTAGACTCTTACATAAATTAAATTTCAAAAATCATTATAATTAATTTTCAATAAAATATAATTAGGATTCTTAAAAAATAAATACCTCATATAAAAGATAAAAAAGAAGTCTAGTTGAGAAAAGTAATAATTGAACCTTAAAATCCCCCACTCTAGTAACATCATTGGTATAAAATGGTAGTAAATCATTAGGATTAATAATATCATGTACTAATACTCTAAAATAAACCATATTAATATGATGGTGATGCATAGAATCCCCCCAAAAAATATGTACTACTTAATATGATACAACACATACATGAGGTTATCCAGCATACAATGCACCATATAAGGTTAGATATAAATGATAGGTAGAGGATCTGAGTAGCAGATAGAAAAGGATGGTCTGGCAGGGTTGGCTGTATAGTCTACACAACTGGAAGGTAAGGCTGGGCATGTTGGTTTGGTTGTACATACTTTGACTGTCTTCTCAATTGTTATAACATGGCATGCAGAGATTCTTGAATTTAATTACACATGGAATTATTCATATAAATCAAATCATCTTTCAAGAATTCAATTTTCAGGTCTCTTGATTTCATACATATGGGACCAAAAACATTCCAAATACTAATGCGTACTTCATATCCATTTATGCACCTAGGGTGTTCTTTATTTCCTAAAATAGTCACTAGGATGTCGATCCAACCTTCAAGGATAAACTTTACATATGTATATTTCTCCTAAATGTCATATGGAAAAGAAAAATGAAAATGGAATATAAGTGATCTTAATATATCAAATACTAAAATTAATAAAAAATAAAAACTATTTACTTATAATAATTTCAGCTACATACTTAGCTTCATATGTAAGATACTTTCCATTTTTTCCTACTCTCAATTTTCTATTTTTGATTGTTAATGGGGGGGGGGATGTAGGATGTAACTAGAATCATATTAAACACTATTAGACAGAGATATTAAAGCTTCAAACTTTTCATTAATAATTTTTTTCTCTAATAAGTTATACACACCACATGATAAAGAATGAGAGTATACATTCTGCAATTGTATCTCTTGATGATATCTCCATGAGGAATGTTATATAAAATAAAAAATAAGTAATTATATATATGAAAAATAAATTCCAAAATATAAAAAAATAATCATACCAGAAATGATTCATATTGTTGGTTAGAAAAAAAATCTTCCATGTATCGGCAACTATAAAATCATACTTGCAACATTGGTTTATTTTTAATTTTTTTCCAAAAAACATATTTTTTTGTCAATTTTATTTTGAAATATATAAATGTAAACTCCACTAACAAATAAAATCATTCCCTGGTTTTATTTTTTTTCATTAAAATAGAAACTCGTCTATAATTGAATAAATTAAATATTAGTCATTTAAATTATATAATATTTGAAAAATGAGATAAAATAAATTAATTGATATATTTTACCATTACATCCTCCCAAATATGGTCATTCATCATCTTATTTATTGATGTCGAATCAGTATATAAATGAAAATCCTGCAATGACTTAGTATAGATATATAATTGGTAAACTCTGTTTCATTTGGGATAATGGAGTTATTATTATCATAAAAAACAATATGTAATCACTCATCTACATGATCATGTGATAGTTTTCATAAATATGTAATTCTATGTTTACAAACTCGAGAAATTAATTTATAGCTACTAAAAGGATAAGGCTCCACTATATAATAATCATCAATAGACCTACAAATATATTTTTTAATTTGAAGTTTTATTTCATTAAATATTTAAAATACTAAATAGTTACTCATATATAAAAAATACATATATCTTTTTTATTGTTCATTTGTTTTTATTTCTATATATCACATTGAAATTGGAAAATGTAATCAAATTCTATATACCAACATATTATTAGAAAATTGAATTATTAGAAAGTATGGAAAAAAATTATGTATGTATAAAAAGTGGTAAACATGTATATGATTTAAAAAATACTTATTATGTTATGATTCTTAATAAAAAAAATTCATATTAATTATTAAATATAATCATTACTTCTAAAATGAAAGAAACATTTATAAATTTAAATATCATATTCATGAAATATTATTTTCATATGATTAAATTTAATGAAAATATAATAATTTAAATTGGGTATTAAAATTAAAAAATGATCAACCATAACCATAGTATATAAATTTTTTCAAAACTAATTTATATAATATATATATATATATAAAATTAAATATCCAATAGTTATTACAAAATACCATTTTTACATCTAAAGTTTTTAAAAAATATATAATGTAAATATTTACCATATTAATTAGGAGATTAATATACTATTTTCTCATATCCCTTTAGGAATTATATTTTTGAATTACATGCACTATGTTTGTGTTATAGTCATTATTATCATAAAAAAATCATGTAATAGATGAATATGGCTCATTAAAATCGATAACATCATCATAATCCTCAACACCCAAATGGATTCTTTTCCATTGCAAAAATACATACCACTGATCATTCAATAGATCCATGACATAAAATATATTCTTTCATGTGTCACCAATATGAACGATTCCTCATTGCAACTAAATAATTTCAAATAGGCCATTTTAAACCCATATTTGTCATGTTTGACACCACTATTACTCACAACCCAATTACACATAAACACAACGACTCAATTTTTAGAATAGTCAAACTTTCATATGTCTTCAGGAACCCCAAAATATTCCATTGATGGCTAAAATGTGTTTTTATCCTTTGCACATGAAAAATGAAGTGCTTATGTGATGAACATTACACCACTATTTTGAGTGGTATGCTTATCATCAATTTTTTTGTAAAATGTGTACCCATTACTATCAAATTTAGACCAAGTGATTACATTAATAGATAGCCCCCCTGATACCATTTTCAATGTTTTTGATGTTGGTATATCTATGATTAATTTCCCTTTCAACCATGTAACAAATGACTATTTATGATTATTCATCATAAACTTTTCATAGATATCATACCATTAATTCCATAATATGTTATTATATATACTATTAAACCACATCTATGTTTTTTAAAATGTATAAACATTTCTATATCACTTCATCAAATGGAATTAACATTACATTTAATCTTTGAATAAAACTACCTTCACTATAAACTATCATATTTCAAGATATAAGAAGACTAATATGCTTCAAATCATACAAATAATCAATACAAAACTCATTCACCTATTCCAATACATATTTTTGAACAATAGATGCATTCGATGAATAATATTTTTTTACATATTATTTCAAATTTTTTATATATCTTTCAAAAGGATGCATCCATCATAAATAAACATTCTTACGTATTATTATCTCACTCACCTAATGAATCACCAGATGAACCACTACAAGAAAAACATATGTGGATAATGCATTTATAGTTGAAAAAGTAAATGAGAAGCTTCATTATCCAACACATCTATCAAATTTTTATGAATTAATATTCTATAATATGATTTGGAAAAAATAAATAACCTGATGATAATTTTTCTGACATCTACTAGAAATATACAATATAGTTTGACCAGTAGAATTTGTTTCATCATTAGATGTATTTCATGATATTTCATACTTATTAATTTACAATCCTTCAGTGACATAAAATTCTCCACATTTGAAGAATGTATATTTGGTACTTTAATACCTTGAAGACACTAACCAAAATTCAACATTTCAATATTGCTTCATGTGTGACAAGGCAGAGGTAAATTCTTTCTATTACATTTTATAGTGGGGTCTAACTCCAATAATATTCTCTCTAATGTAATGTCAATTATATCATGAAAGCCATATTTTTTTCATTCCATTAATTTATATCAAAGAGATAATGAAATTTTTAAACATTTTTTTCTCAACATGCATCACATAAATGTTATGTTTTATCGCTAGAAATATTCTATAAGGTTTTTAAAAAATAAAAGGTTTTTTCATCCATATATTTTTTAAAGACCAGATAGTTTTTTTCATTACAAATTTCATGTCAATATGTTTCACCCAATCATAATATTATTCAACTTAAAATGAATATGTGAGAATATTTTATTTTTGTAAACCATTAAATTCATTTCTCAATCTATGATACAGATGATCATTTTAAAAAAATCATCGATGTCCAATGTACACATTCTTTCTTCCAGTATTGAATTGATAATATGAAGTCTCTTCTTTAAAATTTGGACATATTTTATGTCCCTTATCAATGTATCCACATAAAATTATTTTTTTTGTAAATTTTTTCAAAGTAAACATTGTTATAGAATGCAAAAGAAAACTGTCATATTTTTAAACCTCAAAAACCATCACAGTTATCTCCAATAGAAGTTTCAAATCATCAATCAATGATGAAAGATACATATCAATATCATTTCTTAGATTTTTTGGTCTAGAAATAATTTAGATCATCATAACATATTTTTTTCATATAAAAATATGGGTAAAACACGCAAAAAACCATAAAAATATTTCATGAACTATGATGTCCACTTAGGCTTTGATATGGATTCATTACATTAATACAAAATAATAATTTTGATATTTCTAAAATCACTTAAAAACTCAAGAAATAGTTTATCAAATATATTTCACTGTGGTGAATCAGCAGGTTGACATAAGTAACCATTGTAAAGACCCAGAAATTCTGTGGAATATTTTTTCTTAAATACATGAGATTTTTACAAGTCTGTGAAAATTTACAGTTCTTGATTCCGAGGCCCGGTGTGCCCAGAATCAATTTCTGAAATTTTGTTCGGGTACATTCAGTAAAAGTATGACCGTGATTTTATAAATTTTGAATCGGTGCTCGGAACTAAAATTGGAGGGCACCATTGAACTCGCAGCATCAGTGATTTCTTACTGAGATATTCACCACAGTTGCATTCTAACAAGAATAGAAGTTAGATTTTGGGGTTTTTAATTTAATTGAATAAAAATAAAGTGTTAAGAATTTTTTATTTGTGGTGGTTAAAAGCTCCAAGAGGAGGTTAGTGGTGGGGGCCACCACACCATAACCTCCCATGAGAGGTTATGGAGGTGGGGCCCACCCGAACATAACTTACCTCGGGACGATATTCCATGGGGGTGACCACCCGGGGATTGTAACCCCTTGGAACCCCCAATTAAGTGGATAGCGTCTTCACCTTCCTCCACCATTTATTTGAGCCAACCCACTTCATTTATTTGGTTATGTTTCACGAATTAATTAAACTTCACCTTTTGAAAACATTTTAATTCTTTCCAGAAATTAAATAATAGACAAACCTATAATTTTATTTTTTTTGGAAACTTTCATTTGGGTGGGACTTTGAGAGAGGACTTTGAAGAATTTGGAGAACTTCGTCCTCTCAACGAAGAACGCGAAGAACGCCTCTTCATAGTTCACCGAAGATTGTCAAACTATTTCATCAATCATCAACCATGATAAAATAGAAGGAGATGATTGTGAAGAATGCCATCTTCGACTTCGTCCCCTCTGAACGCTTATCCTACAATGATGGTTATCCACTTCTTTTTCTGACGTCAACGATCATCGATAAAAGATTGTAGGGGTTTGAGTTGAATTTTTATTCTTGTTCTAAGTCGTTCAACTCTCAGATTATGTTATGCCGATTGATATCAACATAACGTGGAGGGCTCAGACCGCACGAACACGGCCTGACCCTCCCCCTTTGATTGTTCTCATTTGTTGATGACGGCGGCGGCACAACGACGCCCCTGGAAGAGAGGGTCACAGCGGAGGATCGGGCCATGACCGATGGGCCGCGGCGGTACATGCGGCAACTGGAAATGAGCCGGCCATGGAAGAAGTTGGCGGCGCAAGGGCCTCTTGGCCGTGGGGGTTTTGGTGGGGCACGGTGCCATCACACCATGATGAAAGAGGGAGCCACGACCACGTAGGCCCCGACGGTTGGACGGGCTGGGCGCGGCGCTATCGCGCCGCACCGGAGAAGAACCGTGACCATAGGGAGCGGCAGACAGAGGTGGGTGGGTGGCTGAGTTGGCTGCCGGTACATGCTATAGGCGGGACCCGAAGGGTCCCACAGAGATCGGGCCGGTGCCATACACTGACCGTTGTGGAAGACTGGGGGTGTAACCTCCCCATACACGGCTAGCCGGGCCGCCGGGCCAGCCAGCCAACTGGCAATGCGGGATAGCCATCTAGCAGGCCAGACGGGCCTGGAAGCCCACCGGCCAAGTGATCCGGCTCGCTATCTAGCCACCTGGGCCTCCATCCAGCCAGCCACGCAGGTGGGCCAGCTAGCCAGCCACATGGGCGGCCAGCCAATTGGGCCACGCGGTCCACTAGACAGGGCTGCCCCCCTCAGGCCGGACCGCCCTCAGACTGGGACAAACCCTCCTGTCAGGCCGCATTTGAGCCGGGACGCCCCCTTAGGTCGGGCCACCCCTCGGGGTGGGCCACCTTCAGGGTCCGACTCGCGGATCGGGTCGGACATGCGGACCGGGTCGGACCCAAGTCTGGACCCTATTAGCGGAATACGTCTTTTTGCCCGTATCATAGGATACTGGTGTCGGATCGATGAACCGTCTATGGTGACAGAAATCTAAGAGTGAGAAGGTTATTTTGGTATACCCCACATGATGTTTGGACACAATTGGGATATGGTCGGGTTGGTTTGAACCTAAAAACCAATCGGTCCCTTGGAACAGAAATGCCAATAACTCACAGACCGGGCATCTGATTGACACGCCGTCTGTTGCATTGAGATACCTATGAAAAGGAGTACCATTGAGATACTTTACCTGGTACTTCATGAAAGTTGTATTATTGACCAGTATCTCATGGAGAAGATCCTCCTGGAGACAAGCGAGCGGAGTACAGAGACCTAGTAGCTGGATGAGACTTGACGACTGCTGACCTTTCGAATCGGAGTGTTTCGACTAGCCCAGTGGGGGGTGCTTCTGTGTGACGTAGCAGACCCATGGTGGGGAGAACCTCTGTGTGACGCAGCAGACCCATGGTACTTGACAGGAGGAGTACCTCAGCAGGCTACGAGGGGGAGCGCCTCTGTATGACGTGGCCGACCCACAGTGGGGAGCGCCTCTGTGTGTCGCAGGAGACCCACGATACTCAACAGGAGGAGTACCGCAACAGTACAGGATAATGGGAAGTTCCACTATTTGATGCGACAAACCCACAGTACTCGTTATAGGAGGAGTACACCATCAGCCGAGGTTTCAACAGTATGATTGGTGATGTTACTTGATTCTATCCCCTAGAATAAAATCCTGGTTTGAGCTGAGTCAATGACTTTTTGTGATTTCCTCACGATTGAGATGGGTTACTATATAACTTAGGTATATATATGAGAATATACCTAAGTAAGGGTTATCTGCTGATTCTTTACTTTTTGGTTAACCTTTTTGGATATTGTGAGACCTGGAGGGTCTCGGGGTCCCTTCTGAGTATCGTTATACTCACCCCTGCACGAGCTATGCCCGCACCTCGTTGTGTTGGTTGCGGACGAATGGACATAGAGAGATGAGGAGGCCATCTATAACTACCCTTTAGGTAGGAACCCCGAAGGATGACCTAGTAGATTCTTTGATTTTTCTTCAGTTGTACCTGATTTCAGTTGTACTTGCGCTTTACAGTTGGGCTTGTATTTCCGCCCCCTTTTACTTTCTAGCACTTCTTTTGTATACACTTTTTACATAGTGTTTCTTTCCAGTTGTGTACTCTGATGTGACTGTTTATAGTTATAAATTCAATGCCTTCCCATTTTAGGGATTTACTCTTTTGGTGCTAGTCACCAACCCTTGGCCTATGGAAGGTGGGTTTGGGGTAGTCACGATACAGGTCCCAGGGGACAGATCGTGATAAATTGGTATCACAGGAGTCGGTTCTACCACAGTATTAGGACTCTGATCATTATTTTTTGTGAAACAATAGTGTTAAGTGTACTAAGTGTGGTTTTTAGTGCAGGGAATCCAGTGATGGTGTGGGAGGCTGACGTATCCATACACCAGGACCCTGACTACTAATTTCCAACTTAGTACTCCAAAACACCGATTGCGTGTGTGTTTTCAAAAGTTTTATTATGTCAGATAAACCAGGTCAGCTCACCAGGTATAATCTTTTGACCGTTTCACATCTGTTTCTTTCATGATGACTCCCCGCAGATCCCCAAGAGTAGTACGCTCTGACATCCAATCGAGCGATGAGGCCTCGGTGTAAGGCCGTTTACCAGCAGAGGCACCAATGGTACCACTTCCCATTGGGCCACCGATGACAACATCCTTAGCAGCAGACGATGCATGCCATTTGAGCATGTTGCATGAGTTCCAGTGCCAGAGGCCACCCAGGTTCCGGGGAGAGACGGACCCACCGGTGGCTGAGGATTGGCTGGAGGCTGTGGTGAGAGTTTTCAGGATAGTAGGGACACCAGTAGACTATATGGTGATCCTTACTGCCAGTCTCCTTCAGGAAGCAGCAGGCAGATGGTGGAGCCTGATGCTCCAGGTGCATGTCGAGGCGACAATTCTCTGGTCAGACTTTGAGAGCATGTTCTGGGTGGATTTTGTTCCAGTGACTCTACGTACGGTACAGATCACTACTAGAAATAGCACCTATACCCACGATTTTAAACCATGGGTATAGCCCATGAAACCGTGGGTATAGGATATACCCACAGTTTCAAGAACCACTGGGTACAGTGGCGTCGCAATAGGGCTATACCCACAGTTTGCATAGAACCGTGGGTATAGATGAAGAAAAATTCACATTACCCACGGTTTAACAAACCGTAGGTATAGACATCTATACCCACGATTTTCAAACCGTGGGTATAATGATTTAAATCTAGACATGTACCCATGGTTTTCAAACCATGGGTATAGTGAATTAAATATTGCCATATGTACCCACAGTTTACAAATCGTGGGTATACTGAATTATACTCCTGTACCCACGGTTTGGAAAACCGTGGGTATAGACTTGTTCCCCAGGTAGATGCAACTCCACCTCCCTACCGTTCTGCACCTACAGATATATCAATGCTTCCATTCAAATATATCAGAAATCAACAATAATATGAAAATACGTACTCTGGTATATCAATCCCAACATGAAACTACAATGGAAATTAGAGGACCTCGTCAAAGCATCTTGACTAAAAAACAGAGGAAGAATCACATTCTTACCAAACACCGTACTGCTGCATGTGCACCTGTGTAAGCTTGCTGCTGGAGTATCCCACTAAACTGGTGAACTTTATTTCACCAGAAATAACATTCATATCTTCAGATTCGAAAACGAAAACATGATGTATCTATTGAAAGGAAGAGAAAAAATTATCTCAAACCCCTAATTGTGGTGCAAAGAAAGCAGTAATGAAATGAAACGCGATCCCCCTGCCCAGCCCTCCCCATCCCTCCCCATCCCTCCCCACTTCCCAACCCTCACCCTCCCCCCTTCCCAGCCCTCACCCTGCCCAGCCCTCCCCCTCCCCCCTACCCAGCCCTACCCCTCCCCCCTACCCAGCCCCTCCCCCTCCCTCCCCACTGCCCAGCCCTCCCCCCTGCCCAGCCCTCCCCCTGCCCAGCCCTCACCCTCCCCCGGCCCAGCCCTCACCCTCCCCCCTGCCCATCCCTCACCCTCCCCCCCTACCCAGCCCCCACCCTGCTCAGCCCTCCCCCTCCCCTCTGCGCAGCCCTCCACCTGCGCAGCCCTCCCCCTCCCCCTGCCCAGCCCTCACCCTCCCCCCTGCCCAGCCCTCCCCCTGCCCAGCCCTCCCCCTCCCCCCTGCCCAGGCCTCTACCTACCCAGCCTTCCCCCTCCTCCCTGCCCAGCCCCTCCCCCTCCCTCCCCACTATCCTATGCATGTAAACACCCCAGGAACACAGAGTGTAAGGCAAGTACATGATGTGTAATGTGGGTAAACGATGTGTACCTACATGGGGTACATGCCTATGTCCCTTAATCTACCTGACTAGATACTTGGCCAGGCTGTGTATCTCTACACAACGTGCCACCCACATGGGGTCTGGTTGTGTACTCTAAATAGCTATATCCTCATAAATGGGTTCACCTGATTGGGCACTCGACTAAATTGTGTGTATGAACCCATATTTGATGTTTACTACCAAAAATTAATCTTCCTAAATGATAATAACACATGGCGTGTCACCCTAAACTATACGCCATGGTTTCAGGTTTTCCCGAATGGAAAACCCCCGGATTGCCCAGAACCCTTGGTTTTACCCCCAAAACAACATATTAGGCCTTTAAGAGCCATTAGAAAGCATAATAGGGGTTAAAAACTTGAAAAATAATAATATAAAGGGGGTTTGTGGTAATTTTAAAAATGGACTACCTTTGGGCGGAAATCGTTGAAGCTTCATTCGATTTTGCAGTCTATGATTGTCACACGTTGACTCAGCGCGTCAAGAGCTCCATGGAAACACCTCCCTCTTTCCCTCTCCCTTTATCTTTATCCCTATCCCTCTCTTCTCTTTGTCCGCAACAAAGGTAATTCCTCAGGGGAATATGCAAGAATCCAAGAGGAAGTAATATAAACAAATTTTAGGGTTACTTACCCTCTTTATGCATCTAGTGGTTGAGTGTGTACAAATTTTAAGACTAAAACTCTTGGATGTGACTTGTCCTCTGGTTTAATCCAATCAATTATTTTCTCTTAGACACTAATAAATGTGTCACCATCCACTAATAATCCCGTGAATAGATCTAGTAGATCTTCTTCAATAATATCTCCCAAATTAGAATTTTTAACAAACACTGGAAGTTCCATTATTTACTCTTCAGGTGCGGCTTCAACTTCCTCTTGACTCTCCATGATATCACAAAGATGGTATGCATCTTCAATACTTGCAATGGGATAAAAAAATTAAAGCAAGATTCAATGAAATCAAAGTTAAATAAAAATATAGATTCTTCCATAATTTTTTCAACTCCCTACAATAGTGCAATTTGTTCCTCTTGACTGAGCAGTTAACCTGAGAGTATTTGGGGTAGGAGTAAGGTAGGAAACCACCTCAAGCCTATCTTCAAAGAAAATGACCTCTGATGTGGTGTCTTCTAAGGAAAAGGCAAGTATGTCTTGTGATAGCTCATCCTATTGAAACATAGATAAATCATTAGACAATTCAGAAAACATAATATCATTAAATGAAGTGCTGGAAATAAAATGATCTTCCAGATTATACCCAGATTCTTCAATGTATTCCTATCATATCTTCTTCTAACCCTTGATATAGTATTTTGGATGCAACTCATGAATTTTCACCAGTAAATCATAGGATATTTCAAACTCAAAAATAGGCAGCTCCAACTTTTTTTCACTCCTTATATTTATTTTTTTCCTTTATCCTAATATTTTTTCCATAAGGTGAAACATTAGTGGATTATTGGAGTACTTTAATTCTCTTATGGTTCTATTAATCCAAGAAAGTAGGTCCAAGGAATTCCATGATTCTCTTTATGGCCACCAAATCCTTTTTGAAAGGTACCTTCCCCTCTTGACCATTTTTGATTGGAATAAATATATGTGCATACTATTATTTTATTTGATGAGTCACAACCTTTATAGAATCATATAAATATCATACTGGTCAGTATTATAACCAAAATTGGAATAATGCTACATACTTTTATAGTGATTTCACATCAGAGAAATCAATAAAATCATTAGTAAAAGAAAATAAAGTGTCTAATTTTCTCCATTTTTAGTGTTTTTTTGTTTTTTTGTTGAAAGAAAAGAAAAATTTGAAAAACCACTTAGGAAATCATTACCTCCCCCCTTGCCCATCCCTCCCCCTGCCCAGCCCTCACCTTCCCCCCTGCCCAACCCTCCCCCTCCCCCTACCCAGCCCTCCACCTGCCCAGCCCTCCCCCTCCCCCCTGCCCAGCCCCTCCCCCTCCCTCCCCACTGCCCATCCCTCCCCCCTGCACAGCCCTCCCCCTACCCATCCCCTCCCCCTCCCCCTCCCTCCCCACTGCCCATCCCTCCCCCTGAATCTCCCTTCATGAAATATGTAGATGCATGAAATGTTTTATTTGGATACAGACCCAACCAGGTAAGGTACTGCAACTGTTAGAAAATATCCTAAAATTTTGATAAGGTACTACAACTCACTGTATTACAGAACAGATTATAACAGAAAAAATACCAGTCAAACTCATGAAGAATGTGATTATCACTGTATCATTTACTGCTTGATTTGTAAATAATATAAACTTCCATACATCCTATCCTATTGAAGAGTTAGATGAAAAAAATACCTTCATCAATCCTCACTGAGACATAAATGATACACATCTCTTAAGTTTCTTCTCCATGCTTGTAAATCGAAGGCATTCATTCCATCAGCCCATGCACATTCACCAATATTTCGGTTCATCGCTATGCTGGGATGTGAATAATCAAAGTATTTCTAGCAACTCTTAGACATGACCCACAAAAATCAATATACAGTGGAGTCAATAGTGAAAACATATCACCTGCATTCATATGTTGGATGAAAGGGAGGTTAACTCCATGATTTTACGACCAATAACCTGCATTCATATAGTGTGTAAATGAAAAAGAAAAATGATGCATGGTAGGGAGGTTAATTTCACAATTTTAGGAAAACATACCTATTGTAGAGATTTGGAACTTATTAGTGTAGGATTTACTTGATCTCTTCATGTGAAGAGTGAGTAACCTGCAATATATAAATAAAAATAATCAATATTCATCTTAAAAGATGAAGTGCGTAATAACGTATGAAAAAGTTTTATGTGAAGGGAAATACTGCAAATTGTCTAGGAGATTATTTCAACGATATTACGAGAACATACCTATTGCGGGGTGAGCAACACATCGGTCAAGATTCGATTGAAGTTGCTGCTCTGGGCGGTTTTGTTAACATCCACCTCAACCGTGCACCTGCTTTGTGTTTCCAGCGCACCCTTCAAGAACACTTTCAACTTCCAGAATGTTGATTCAATCTGCATCCCACATACCAATTATGGCCGAAAACAGAGAGGAAACATAGCATTTGTGCTGCAATGAATAGTCAGAAATTTCAGGTTTAATGATAGCAACTAGAAGTGTTTACTTTCAAATGGAAGACAGTGCCCCATTGATGATTGTTCAGAAGGCGTTGAAGAAAGGTGATGTCCTGGGAGTGTTCGATCCTCTAATGCACCATGGTAATCAACTAAATCAGCTGCAAATTCATTTATGGGAGCACTTGAAGTCCTACTGAATCATATTATGAAAATATGAGTCTGGGGTTAAATTGGATATTTGAGGATGCAGTTGAGTAAAATGAAAAATTGTCATGATGTAAAAAATGGTGTGGTAAAACCATACCTTTAGCAAATGTGGATAAGTCGACACCGTGTCCAGCTCCTCCCCCAGCCCCTCCCCCTCCCCACCTCCCCCTCCCCCTCCTTCCCCACTGCCCAACCTCTCCCCCTCCCTCCCCACTGCCCAACCCCTCCTACCCAGCCCCTCCCCACTTCCCAACCCCCCTACCCAACCCCTCCCCCTCCCTCCCCACTTTCCAACCCCCCTACCCAGCCCCTCCCCACTTCCCAACCCCTCCCCCTCCCTCCCCACTGCCCAGCCCCTCCCCCTCCCTCCCCACTGCCCATCCCCTCCCCCTCCCCACCTGCCCAGCCCCTCCCCCTCCCCACCAGCCCAACCCCTCCCCCTCCCCACCTGCCCAACCCCTTCAATAGATGAGCTCTTCTGCTTCAAAGTGGAGGACACGGTCATACTCGCCTGATGAACATCCTTTGCATGTCGAGTATATGAAAAAGAGATTACGTGAATGCGGCCCCCTCCCCTCCCAGCCCTCCACTGCACCCCCACCCCCTCCCAACCTTCCCCTCCCAGCCCCCCAACCCTCAACTATAGCCCCCCATCCCAAGCATCCCCTCCACTGCTAAGGCCAAGATTAGATGGCGAGATAATAATTAACACACCAAACCATAAAAACAAAAATGGCATGTGAATATTACCTAAAGAATTGTCAAATAACACCCCTGATGAAAACATAATCCAAAATGAATTTCATTGCATAAAGAAATTCACATACAAGCAGTCCACCAATACAAAAAAAAATTAAAACTCCACAAGTCTCTCTGCTAAGTCAAAAATGGAGGGGATTAGTATCCCCCCCATCACCATCATCATCATCCCCATGTCTAGCATCATCATCATCAGCATCAACATCATCAGAATCATTATCACCAGCAGCAACATCATCATCATCATCATCATCAACAACAATCTCATCACCAACAACAACATCAATAACATCCTCGCCAGCTCTATCGCCACCACCGTCATCACCACTAGGACCCTCATGGGAATCACCCGAGGCATTATGTAAAGAGCGCATTGATTCTATACATGAATCAAAAGTGGTAGCAACCTCTGGTGGTAGTGACTGACTCAACATTGACATAGCTTTCATGAAATGTTCATTCATTAGCTTACTTTTTTCACGCTCCTCTAATACTATTTTCTTTGTCGCAGCTAATTCAGCATGCATACTTTCCAACTCAGAGGATTTAGAGGCATTAGAGGAGTCCGATGATGAACAATACCTAGAGGGGACAATGTTTTTTCCTGGTTTACAACGGACTCTTCTTGGATTCTCCACACCTAACTCCTGACTCAAATTATCATTTGGCCCTAAGTTTTCAGCTTCCTCATCCATGGCCTCCAAGGCAGACTGTTGAAATTATACACATATTAAATTATTAATTTCGTATAAATGTTTGAAATATATATAAAAAAACTTACAATTTTTTCTTGTGTTTGTGAATTAACTGCAGTTCCATCTTTTCTTTTCCTACTGAAGCAGAATAATTTGGCACGAGGTACAGGACCTTCAATGCCCCATTCATCTTGCTGCATATGAGAAATGCACAAATTTTGATTACAACCATATATGATAAATGAAAAAAAATTGGATTGAACGTACCATCCGATTCTCATGATCAGGCATTGTAGTGCGCCCCAATGCGTGTAGATATATAATTTCATCTTTGTTTTTTTTGTTTTTCACTGACACTTCCTAAGAAATAAAAAACAATACACGTAATAAGAATTAAATTTTATATAAAAACCATTAAATATGGGTAGTACCTTATACTGTTAAGTCTTCCAATGTGCGATCATTTTTTGATATTGACTTTTTGGACAGTCAGGGTTTGTGGGTACACCTTCTAACTCAGTACCCACTCTGCTCCTCCAACCAATATGTAACTCATACTTATATGACTTCCAATACTCTCCAAGATCACCCAACCTATCAGCTTTGGAAGCTTCACCGTTAGGAAAGTTAAATCGACTCTGCAACTAAAATTTTAAGTCATATAAATACATTACTAATATAAATATAAATTTATAAAATTTCCATACCCATATCTGCACCCATGCCCTATCCTTGATGTCAGCACTGATATGTCTCCATGAGACCGGTTCCACCGGAATGATATCATGATATTTGGCTAAAGTAGCCATGAAACTTCTACACTCCTTAGCATTTTTACCTACCATTTGATTTTGAGGATTTTAATCCACCATAATCTGAGTTTCGCGATTCCAGGCATCCCACATTCGAGTGCGCCCACATCGCCTACTAGAAGATCCCACTAAATAACATAAGAGGTGAAAATAGAAGAGTTAAGTGACAATACAATAAGAAAAAAGTGAAATGATATAATTTGAAACATTTATAATAAAAAAACCTGATGCAGGATCCTGAATAGGCTGTGAGGCATCCGTGGACTGTACTGGATTAGCATCCTCCGAAGGAAGTATCTGTTCCATAGCATGCTCCGGCTGATCTTCATGAACAGGAGTGGAAACTGAAGGAACAGACTCAATATGTGTATGATGGATGGTAGGAAAAGGAGGTGGCGTAGACATGTCAGAATATGCGTAGTAGGTCTGGGGATACATGAATGGATATGGAAATTATGGAGGTGGGAACATCAGTTGAGTCGGCGTGGACATGGAATGGGAAAAAGAGGGTAAATAGGATGATGACGACATCATGTATGGGAACATCCTAGGGGTCTCAAGCGGAGGGCGGACATGTGTGGTAGATGGGATGTCCACTGATGGGTCAGTCTGGGGAGTGGTAAGATGGGAGATCCACCTAGGTTTAGGAGGATCCCTGCTCGGTCCCATACTAGGAAGAGGAATCTATGAAGACAACTCACGCTCGTGTCTAACAGGATCAACATCAAATAATCTTTTCTTGCGAGCTTCTGTAGTTTTCTTCATAATATGTATAAGAATGAAATAAATATTTTTAGCAACAATTTTTACAAATCATACATACAACTTAGAAGCCAAAGAAGAAAAAAAATGTCATAACATCTTTCAGTAATGATAATTTACAACCAAGTTGTACAATTTTTAAAACCACATTTTAAACCCAGTTTTCTGAATTGAAATAAATATAATTAAATGAAATGAAACCAAACAATACTAAAACCGACATATCATTCCAAACTAAAACTAAATTATAGTAATTACATTCGTACCAACCTGAGAAACTCACATCAATGCAAACTGAATGAACTCTGAATATATATGGTTGCTTTTATATATTACCCTCCACTACCTCAGGTTCAACATCATCTCTCACAATGGGACAATTTGTGTCATAAAATACAATATTTTGGCTAACACCGATGGGGGAGTCAATGGTGACAATTTCATCCCCAGCATCATGAAAAATATGTCTTGGGATTACTTCATTAATGACACCGTAATCAGGTTTCAGATGATCTTTCACATAAAACACTTGTTTTTCCATTGATGCCAAAATGTATGGTTCATCGGTATGCAGGAATCGACTCATGTCAATAACTCTAAATCCGCAATCAGCAATAAATGTACCATGTCGCGTCATTGAATCAAACCATTTACATTTCATCATAGTGACTCGACCTTGAGAGTAGTAATCCAATAACAATATTTTCTCAACCAGTCCATAATAATACACATCTTCATATCGAGGTCGACTATCTGATGCACTGGCATAACAATCTGTTCTAGCAGTTAACATAACGCCATCATGCTGTGTTCTCATTTTCACAGCTTTATCAGTTGTAACAAATTTATATCCATTGATTATTAAAGATTTGCAGTCATGAACCAAAGAATTGGGACCAAAAGCCAACGCTCTTAATTCTTGAGAAATGAAGTCAGCAGGTAAACTCAATACCTGAAATACATATGAGTAATATAAATAAATAAATATCTATATTTTATGGTATATAATTTAATGGTCATACATTTGATTTCAACCAATATGGGAACTCTTGGATATGCATAGCCTCTCTCCTTCTCAACGGCAAAGACAGATGAACTCTACTTATAATTTGTTTATGTTCTCTACATAAAATGACAATAAAAGTATAAGGTATATGTGATATGATATCGTATGAGATAACATATATATATTCAAATTACTTACTTGATATAGGCATCGAACAAACCACAATTAAATAAGACTGTTCGATGTGCCATATTCCGCTCTTCAAAGCTCAATGTAACCAATGTATATGACCCGACAATTCCACCTGTTTGGGGAAGAGATGGAAACGAGGGCTGAATTTCCTCATACTGCTCATCTTCATTTCTCATTGGTCGATTATGTCTTGTGCTCACATCAGACAAATACATTGAACAAAAATCCATACATTCTTGGGCCAGATAACTCCTCACAATGGAACCTTCAGGATAATTCTTATTTCGGACATATGATTTCAAAGTGCACATATTTATTTCAGTGGGATACATCAACCGAAAAGTGACTGGTCCCCCAAGAAGTGTCCCAATTGGAAGATGAACTGTTAAATGCAACATGCAAGTGAAAAAGGATGGAGGGAATTTTTTTCCAACTCACACAGAATTAACGGAGCCTCTTGCTGCATTTTTATCAACAATGATTTGGATAACCTTTTAGCATAAAGGTCTCTAAAAAAATGACACAACCGAATCACTGCCACTCTTACATTATTGGATAGAAAATGCCTAATTGCTATTGGAATCAATTCAAGAAGCAGGATGTGATAATCACGAGTTTTTAGGGATTTCAATTTCAAATGTCTTCTGTTGACTCGTTTAGATATGTTGCTGGAATAGCCATCTGGAACCTTGATATTCTCCAATATTTCCAGATATCGATCTTTCTCTGCCGGTGTCATCACATAAGAAGCACAGGGAACTTTCCATTTGTTTTCACCGATACAAGCAGGATGTAGTTCTGGTCGAATACCCCAATCCAATAAATCCCGACGAGATCGGAGGTCATCTTTGGTCTTCCCATTAATATTCAAAAGAATTGCAAGCAACATTTCACATATATTTTTCTCAATATGAATTACGTCTAAACAATGACATAACAAATTAGTAGACCAATATGGCAACGCAAAAAAATACTTCTCTTTTTCCAATTGTAAGTGACTTCAGTATCATCATTCTTCCTCTTTCGAGATTTCAACTGAACTTTCCCTAATGAAAATCTGAAATCTTTAAATTCATCAAGCACATCACTTCCTGACATACATTGAGGTGGTTCTTCAGTGTCAACATTATTATAAAACCTCCGATGATTCTTCCTGTATTGATGATCCCTTGGCAAGAATCGGCGATGCCCCATGAAACTAAAACTACAACGATATTTAAGCCTTCTCGATCGTGTATTCTTCATACAAATGGGATATGATAGTTTTACCTTCGTGCTCCACCTAGACATCATTGCATAGGCAGGGAAATCATTTATGGTTCATAGAAGGGCAGCATGCATCTGAAACGTATTCTTTGAAGAAACATCAAATGTCTGCACACCTAAATCCCAAAGTTGTTTCAACTCTTTTATTAAAGGCTGCAAGTAGACATCTATATAATTACCAGGATCCAAAGGTCTAGATATCAGTATACTCAAGAAAGTGAAAGGTTTTTTCATACAAATCCACGGAGGAAGATTATAAACATGAATAAAAACCGTCCACGTGCTATGAGCGGTAAGCATCTGACAAAACGGATTAAAAAAATCACATGATAGGCCCAATCTGACATTACGCACCTCAGCTGCAAAATCAGGATGTTGTGCATCAAATGTACTCCATGCTAATCCATCTGCAGGATGGACCAGATCATCATTACCTTTAACTCTCTCAACATCATGCCATCGCATATTAACTGAGATTTCTGGAGACATGAATAGGTTTTGAAGTCTGGGAATCAATGGAAAGTGCCACATGACTTTTTGTGGCACACGAGATGGTGTTCCATCTGCATTTTTCTTCCATAGAGATTTACCACATTCTTTACAGTCATTACGGTCAGCTATTTCCTCCAAATATAAACTGAAATCTTTCAGACAAGCATGGACTTTATTTGTATCAAATCCAAGCTGCTTAATTCACTTCCATTCCATGTAATGATTGGAGGGAATATCTGCACCATCAGGAAGCAAGTCCTTAAAAAATGTAATAATATAATCAATAGAGGTATTAGAAATCCCATACATGGTTTTTCCATGATATAACCGCATTAAAAATTCCGACTTGGTAATTTTAGTACATTCTTGATATACTGGAGTTCTGGCATCATCCAATAATTTTTTCACTCTCTCAACATCATCGTCTTCAACATTTTCCTCGTGTGTACTGATATCATTGTCTTCTTGCACCGACATGCTATCTCTCTCGGAATGATGCACATATGGAAACTGATCAAATATCAAATTCTCCATGTCACTTCGTTCATTTCGTTTATGAACAGTCAAAGATTGACTCGTCTCTCCATGGTGAAACCAAACATTATAGTTAGCTTGAAATCCAAATTTTGTTAAATGGTAACTAACTTCTTCTCGTCTTAACCATGGTCATCCAACACAATTATAGCAGGGACACTGTATACATCCTCCATCTGACGCATTGTTAAATGCAAAATCTAAAAAATTCTCCAAATTACTTTGAAACTCGGTTGAAATCCGATTGGTACGATACATCCAGCTTCTATCCATTCTATAACAAGAAAAAAATTATCATTCAATCAACAATGTAAATCATATTTAAAAAATTCATTACAATCAATTTTATTATTAAATTAATCAATGCATATTAGTAGCTAGCAAAACATATTTAATGACAAGAGGAGTCTATTATTGAATAAGTATCAATAATAAGAATGATCAGGATAAACCATCTTTCCATATTTATTTTCCATGTAAATCTAGAAAGGATCACATTGGATATCATTGTAAATCCTAAACCTAGATAAGAAATCCGAGATCTACTTCCTTTACAAGTATAATAAATAATATCTAGCAATAATAAGAATAACAACAAACAAATGATAAATTATATTTAAATCTCAAGGACTGATTAAATTCTATGTAAATGGTTTGGTTTCTTGGATTAAAAAATCATGCTCTAAACCGTTACATGTTGTTCAATTCACCTTTAAGTATAACATTGAAATGTTACGTTAATACATAGTAAAAAACTTTAATTTTTTTAAAAAAATTAACTAATTGTTTTTCATAATTTATGGAACATACATTATCAAAATTAGAAGATGATTTCCATGTGTTACTGGTCATAAAATATAGTATGTTAATTATTAATCATTCCATTATTGGTTTAAGAATTATGTATGTACTCATATAATTATGTTAAAAATAAATTATAAATGGTATTTTCAGATAAATCACTATATATGATCATAATGTGTCTTATATAGTCTACCATGCTTAAACAATTAGTTGAGCATGATTTTCCAAATGCATTCAACTAAAATGTTATTGTACCACTCAATAAAATAATGAATTATTTATTTTGAAATACAAATGAATGTTAATTTCTCATTATTTAGGTTGTTCAAAATAGGTCAATACAATATAATAATATTTTGGAGTTTGTTTCAGCTTGGTGTTTAGTGAAAAGTAAGATATCAAAGAGAAAAAAATTTAGACATAGAAAAAAATCTTGGTGTGTTACAATGAATATTAAATTTTTCCTCCCTATGTGTTGTGATCATTATTGGTTTTAAAATCTATTCTCTTAGGATGGTATGAGCTTAGTCTTCCTGGTTTCGCATCGGATGGTTTGCAACAGGTCATGACCACATGGAACAACCCCAAGAGATGATTTAGATCTTTCTGTTCATCTATGCAGAGTTTTTTGTATTTGGTCATTTGAGAGGGTATGGCGTCAGCCATCGGATCGAGACTATGCTTTGACACAGGACACTTTCTTGTTGAATCACTTTGCAATGGTGGAGAGCTTCATCACATTCAAATGTTGGGGAGGGGCAGTTTTTATGTTGTCAATCTGGTTTTATTTTCCTTGACCCTTAGGGAATTATTTGTCCCAATTCATGATGTATTTGGGTTTTCCCATTCATCCCTTAAAATACAGTCTTATCTTAATAAAAATTTGAAGGCCTTCAGGCCATTGGAGGAGGTATGAGCTCGGTCAAGTGTCTTTCGAGTCATCTATTTATCGAACATTTTTTCCACACATAGTTAGTTTTTCTTGATAGTCACCCTCTTCTTCTGGTATGGGTAAAGGTTAAATATGTCACCTATGTTGGGGCCTTCTCTACTATCATCTATCTATAATCAACTGTGCTCTTCAGAAATTCATTGAATACAAATCATCATTAAACGGTGTGGACCAATCTCCTATAAAAAGAATAGTAGACATGATGGTCTGTGAGGTTGACCTCATTAGGTTTCTTAGGTTTTTGTATCTTGATTATGTTATTTTCCATGTATGTAAGGAAATAATTGTAAAACTTCTCATTTAATAAGTAATACACTTTGTCCATCCGTTCCTCAAGTCATGGGTGACCCAGATCACTTTTTTTCTTCCATTCAAGGGAGAATTTGTTTTTAATGCCACTCAATGGGAGGTGTCATGTGATTTAGGTCCTTCCTAGGTGCTTTAATTGGAACTACTACTGTTTTTAGGGTAAGAGAAGCATTATCTACCTTACTAGTCCTTTTTACCTATGTCATGGGTGTCGGCCAAGATTTGGCCTAGGTTTTTTAAATGGAATATTCTAAGCGTTGTGTTGTCTCTGAAAACTCATAGAATCTTCCTAGATAATTCATCAAGATAAAAGGTGTTTTTAGCTCATCCTAAATATTCCCATCACAAATTTCCATCCATTTCTTTTTTGATAAATGTATTCTGAGTGAATATGTTAAACTTTTCCATCCAACGATGAAGTAAAAAACTCTATCACTTTCACATTGTTTGCAATCTGTGAGGCCAAAAATCATATTTTCATTAACATGAAGTTTAAATGATCTAGGAATTGATAACGAATAAATTTAAATTCCACAATGGATCCTACCGAAAGGTTGTTTTACTAAAAAAGGTTGGTCCTACCAAATTACATACAAAAAAATCTTAGTTTTGTTTCCTCCTACTGATCTTAGGGGCTCATCATAAAGTCTCTTTAGGACATGAAGTGTGTGGGATGTAATTTTGGATCTCCCAAAAAATCAAGGCTTTAGAATATAGTATTGTAAAAATTGGATAGGGTAATGGTTTTATCCACACATTCGGGATATAACTTATTTTTGGGTTGTATGGGGGTGTTCCTCCCTTCAATGGATTCCATTTTGGAATCCAATGATTCAGTGGTGTTGAGGAGTTCTTGAGGTATTATTTTCTAGGAGACCTTCTAACTACAGGTATTGGGAAAGTATTGATGAGGTGGCCCCACCTTCATATCTCATTGATTCTCAATCTATGCTAAGACTGAATAATCGCTCTAATGGGGAAGATGTTGTCACCATAATAGAGGAAAGTTGTAATCATTCAAAACATCTTCATTTATGTAAATCAATTTCTTGGATCTATACCCAACCTAACATTAAAATTACACCGTTTAATGCATATTATCCCTCTCCTGATGTATGTGGTGAGAGTGTTTTGTCTCTTTTTGAAGATGATAGCCAACAGAAATATTGTCCCTGATAGTTCCTCATTGATATATCTAAGATTCTATATCAGATTATCTTATTGTGCTAGTAGTTCCTCTATAGAGGTAATTTCAGTTCCCCTAGGTAGTGATTGGTATGTATCCACACATTTCCCTTTATCCTAGGCAGAGTTACATCGAGGAGAGGGAAATTCCTCATTCGTAGGTGCCATGTTCTACATATTTCTTTGATTACGTGTATGTGTAGCCTTAGTTTGTTCATCCACATCACCTACCCCTAAATGAACAGTTTCCACATCATTCTCCTATATTTTTAAATCTTGGTTGACATCAATTTCTATATTAATTATGATGATGTTCACTAAGGTGTATCAAGTAGTGGGATTTACCCCATAACTCTCCACGCAAAAGGGAAATTATCCACTGTTTACTCCTCCTTTGAGGGTTTCATTAGGGTCATTTATCTGACCCCTGGTCATATTAGTCCATTTTGTCTTATGAAACTTATGTTTTTTAACTTCCTTTATCGTAAATTCCCCCTACCTTGGTCTATGAATAATGACCATAAGGGAATTTCCAATCATACTTGTCGAGCAGACCCAAAATGAAAGAGGTGTATCTCATAGTGGGAGGAATGATTGGGATGTTGACCATTGATAATTATCTTTAAAACTAGAGAAGATTAATTCCTTTAGGGGTGATAATAATGATAAAAATCACCATGGACCTATGGAGTGGGAATGATTTGGGGCTGTTTTTGGCACTTTTTGATCCCATTTTTGAGGATATAAGGAATCCAATCAAGGATTTTATGGATCCTAAGATGTAAATTGAGATATAAATTCCCCCATAATTAGATGTTGGTGTTTATATAGAGCCACCAATGATTTCTCTAGGACATAAGGAATCCAATCAAGGATTTTATAACATAAGGTGAGTGAATTGTTGTGTCATTTCACACATATTACTACATCATGAGGACTGTTAGCATACATAATATATTTATTTGTCTTGTTATTAATTTATGAAGATATGTATTCGGACATGAGGACTATTAGAATACATAATATATATAAGTTGATATTTATGATAAACCCAAATCTATCATAAATAATTCCTAATTTTACTAATCTATAGATATCTATGTGACACTTAAATCAACCAGTATCTACAACTTCAAATCCTAGAGGTTAATCATTACACATGGTAACCCCTATAATCAACCAAGAATCATCGATATCCTCCCATAACATTAATGGAGCATCACAAGTAAAATTACCTTATTTAAGAGATGTCGAGGCGGAGGTGAAGGCCAGGGGGTCCAGGTCGGGAGCTGGGATGCGGAGCCGGGAGGCGGAGCCGAGACGCAAAGCCGGGACACGGAGCTGGGACGTGGATCCGGGATGCGAAGCCAGGATGTGGAGTCAGGAGGTGGAGGCTGGGGAGGGGAGTCAGAGAGGGGAGGATAGGGCTGGGATTCGGTGGTCGGGGAGGGGAGGACAAGTCCGGGAGTAAGCGTCGGGAAGGTAGGGTTGAATGGGGGGAGCGCCGAGTGAGGAGGAGCCCGATACATTAGGAAATATGCTATTTTAATACCCATGGTTTTAATAAAACCGTGGGTAAAGATAAATAAAAACAACCTATTCCCACGGTTTATAAAACTGTGGGTATATATGTGTGGGGATAGACCCCATTTCCAGTAGTGTATATATGAGCTACTTCATCTGCAGCAGAGTAGGATGACAGTGGCGCAATACTCAGCGAGGTTCACTGACCTCTCGCACTACTCCACATATATGGTGTGGGACCTATTGTTTAGGGCCCAGACCTTCGAGCAAGGTCTCAAGTGAGAGATTAGGGCATCGATGATCTCCCTCAGCATCCCGATACAGGTGGGGGTGTTAAAGAGAGCCATCCTAGTGGAGAGCTTCCTTGATGAGCAGACACCAGCAGCGATACCCACCACTAGTCGACTTGCAGCGAAGTCTACTGCAGCTAGTAGTATACAAATGACACACAGGTCCAAGAGGACTAGACCCACGGGTGGATAACCGTAGAACTCAAGATCAGTTGTGCGGGGCACTCGAGGTAGTGACTTACCTACCAGGAGTAGGAAATGTTACTCATGCAGCGGGATGGTCACATGGATCGTGACTATCCGACTCTCCATTCAGATGATCAGCATACAGTTGAAGGACCTCCCAGACAGAGGCATAGGTTCGATCGAGGTGGTCCATAGGGAGCAGGCCGACGTGGAAGATGAGCTGGTCTTCAAATTGGCAGTGGATGACGTTTTGAGGTGTTACCACCACCACCATCAGGAGGAACACCCAGACCGTAGGGAGCTGTAAGATAGGTGAGAGCTCAGCTTCAGGCAGCTAAGGCATACAACCATGGTGCTCCAGAGATGATTCGAGGTACTATCTATGTCTACTCCACCTTAGCTACAGTAATTATAGACACAGGTTCTAGTCACTCTTTCATTTCCACTACACTCGTTCGGAGCTCGGAGATTCTGACGAAGTTGTTGGCTCAATCCTTACGGCTAGAGACTCCTACGGGAGCAGACTCGACAATTACGCACTGGTTTCGGCAGTGTGAGCTTACTATAGGAGGCGTGAGCTTCGGCTGGGATCTCCTCGTAGTGGCGTCGAGTCCTTATGACGTCATCTTGGGTATGGACTGGTTATCTATAGTCCATGCTCAGATTGAATGTATTAGGCAAAAAATGCGGTGTGTCCACACGAATGAGACCAGGTTCACCTTCATTGGCTAGAAGGGAAACTTTGCAGCACAGAAAAAAGTTACTTGGAGGAGGGTGCAGCCGTTCACTCACCAGTTGGCTTGCCTTACCCTCGGAGCAGTTGATGTGGGGAGTCCAACTTATCCTATAGTGGTGCACTAGTATGCAGATGTTTTCCCTGACGATGTTCCAGGACTACCTCCTTGAAGAGAGGAGGACTTCTATATTGACCTATACCCCGACACAAAACCGATACCTACTCCAGCATATCGGATGGCTCCCGCTGAGCTACATGAGCTGCGGGTGCAGCTAGAGTATCTGTAGGGTAAGGGATTCATTCGGCCCAGTGTTTCTCCCTGGGTATCCCTAATTCTATTCGCCAAGAAGGTGGGTGGGATCTTGAGGCTCTGTGTTTACTACCGTCACCTGAACCAGGTGACGGTGAAGAACAAGTACCCACTCTTGAGGATTGATGACCTGTTTGGTCAGCTCAAGAGAGAACGATGGTTCTCAAAGATAGACCTCATATTAGGCTATCACCAGCTCAGAGTTAGAGACAAGGATGTGTAGAAGACAGCCTTTATATGTCGGTACGACCACTATGAGTTCTTGGTTATGCCCTTCGGCATAAGAAACGCTCCAGAAGTGTTCATGTGTCTCATGAATAGGATCTTCCAGCCATCCCTCGATCGCTTTTTCATAGTCTTCATCGATGATATTTTGATCTAATGGAATACAGAGGAGGAGCATGCCTACCATTTTCAGGTAGTACTAGATACACTACGAGAGCACCATTTTTATGGTAATCTCTCAATGTGCCAAGTTTGGATTCGAGAGGTTCAATTTTTGGGACACATCATCTCAGAGGCTGGAGTTGCAGTGGATCTAGTGAAGATTGAGGTGGTACTTTCTTGGGAGCCACTCAGAAGTGTGATGGAGGTACAAGTTTCCTGGGCTTGGCTGGATACTATCAGATATTCATTCCAGACTTCTCCAGAGTAGCAGCACCACTATCAGCCTTGACAAAGAAGGGGCAACACTTCATGTGGTCAGAGAGATTCCAGTAGATCTTTTAATAGCTGAGGAAGAGGTTGAATAGTGCCCCCATCTTGAGGCTTCGATAGGAGGGAATAGGGTACGTAGTCTACTACGACGCATCAGGGACCAGGCTTGGGTGTTTCCTGATTCCGGAGCAATATGTGATCACGTATGGTTCTCAGCAACTAAGAAACACATGAGTAAAACTATGCTACCCATGACTTGGAGTTAACAGTAGTGATCTTCACCTTGAAGATGTGGTGACACTATCTAATGGGTGAACGTTTCACCGTGTACTCTGATCACAACAGTCTCAGGTATATATTCTCTTAGAAGGACCTGAACCTAAGACAACGTCGATGGTTTGAGTTCCTTCATGAATATGACTTTGAGATAGTCTATACTCTTGGGAAGGGGAACATTGTTGCAGATGATCTCAGTATGAGATCTGGTATACAACTATTAAGAGAGGAAACAGAGCAGCTAGCTACCTTACAGATATCCTTTGTGGATAGGGATGGAGCAGCCCATCTACAGTCTCTCATAGTCACTCCTCCACTTATTCAGCGAGTCAGGGAGGCGTAGCATGGGGACGCTGGCTGCGAGACTTGACCTGTTCAGATATCCATAGGGCAGGCACCTGATAAATTTTCTGAAGGTGGGGAGCACGTCATCCTCTTAAGAGGACGTATCTTGGTACCAGTTTCACTTTAGGAGGAGGTGTTGAGGGAGTTCCACACTTCCCCTTTAGCGGTACATCCAGGATTGGTGAAGATGTACCAGGACCTAAGACGACAGCATTGGTGGCTAGTTATGAAGAAGTAGGTAGTAGATTTTATCTCACAGTGCCTCACTTGTCAACAAGTGAAGGCAGAGCACCAGGTACCATCAGGCTTGGATCAGCCCTTAGAGGTCCCAGAATGGAAGTGGGATGAGATATCTATTGACTTCGTGATGGGTCTTCCACATACTTCCAGGAGTCATGATTCAATATGGGTGATCATTGGCCAACTCACCAAGTTGGCCCAATTCCTACTGATAAGAGAGAAAGGTTCAGTAGAGATCATGTGATGCCTCTATGGTCAAGAGATTGTGTGGAGTACCTTCCTCGATTGTCTCCGACCATGATGCAAAGTTTACTTCCCGGCTATGAAAGGGGTTACAGGAGGATTTTGGGACACAGCTTCACTTGAGCACCACCTTCCATCCTCAGACAGATGGTCAGACCAAGAGGACCATCTAGAACCTTGAGGACATTCTACGTTCACGTGTCCTAGACTTTAGGCATAGCTGGGAGGATCACTTACCATTGGTAGAGTTTTCCTACAACAACAGATATCACTCCACCATCGGTATGGAACCCTTTGAGGCCTTGTATGGTCAACCTTGAAGATCACCACTGTGCTGGATTGACCTAGGGGATTCAGCATGAGTGGGACCAGAGATGGTACGCGCTACTACATTGAAGGTGAAGATCATCAAGGAGCAGATGAAGACTGCACAGAGCAGGTAGAAGTCATATGCTGACAGGATATGGAGGCCTCTGGAGTTCGAGGATGGCGACTATGTCTTTTTACGGGTCTCACCTCGATGAGGTCTACAGAGATTTGGATGAGGTGGAAAGTTATCTCGGTAGTTCATCAGACCTTTCAAGGTCCTCAGCAGAGTAGGCGACGTGGCTTACTACCTGACTCTTCCACCTCAATAGCACTGGGTGCACGACGTCTTCCACGTATCTCAGTTGAGGAGATACGTGCATGACCCTTCCCACATCATTGAACATGGAGAACTGGATATCGATGATGAGGTGACTTTTACAGAGGTTCTAGTGGATATTGAGGATTGATAAGAGAGGGTCCTATGTGGATGGTCTATACCTCTGGTGTGAATTTGTTAGAAGCACGAGAACCTCTAGGAGACCACATGGGAGAGGGAGGCTCAGATACGTGCTCAGTACCCCCATTTGTTCCCTTAGTTCGAGTTGTAGCTTATGGGGATGTAAAGACCTAAGGTGGGGAGAATGTAAAGACCCAAATATTCCATGTAAATTTTTTTCTTAAATGCATGGTATTTTTACGAGTCTGTGAAAATTTACGGCACTTGATTCCAAGGCCCAGTGTGCCCGTAAACAATTTCTGAAGTTTTGATCAGCTAGGTTCAGTAAACATATGAGCGGGATTTTATAACTTTTGAACCAGTGCTCAGAACTAAAATCTGAGGGCATTGTTGATCTCACAACATCAGTGATTGCATAGTGAGACCTTCACTGCAGTTGCATTCTAACGGGAATGGAAGTTAGATTTTTGGGGTTTTTAATTGAATTGAATAAAAATAAAGTGTTAATTTTTTTGGGTGGTTAAAAACTCCAAGAGGAGGTCAGTGGTGGGGGCCACCACACCATAACCTCCCATGAGAGGTTATGGAGGTGGGGACCACCCGTACATAACCTCCCTCGGGAGGGTATTCCATGGTGGGGACCACCTAGGGATTGTAACCCCTTGGAACCCCCAATTAAGTAGACAGACTCTAAACCTTCCTCCACCATTTATTTGAGCCAACCCACTTCATTTATTTGGTTATGTTTCACCAATAAATTAAACTCCACCTTTTGAAAACTTTTGAATTATTTCCAACAAATAAATAATAGACAAACCTATTATTTTATTTTTCTTTGAAACTTTAATTTGGGTGGGAATTTGAGAGAGGACTTGGAAGAATTTGGATAACTTCATCCTCTCAATGAAGAATGCGAAGAATGCCTCTTCATCGTTCACCGAAGATCGGCGAACTCCTTCATTGATATTCAACCGTTCTAAAAGAGAAGGAGACGACCGCGAAGAATGCTGTCTTTGACTTCATCCCCTCCGAACGCTCATCCGCCAATGATGGTTATCCACTGATTTTTGTGACGTCAACGATCATCAACAAAAAAGGTAGGGTTTTAGGTTGAATTTTTATTCTTGTTCTACGTCGTTCAAATCTCAGATTATGTTATGCCGATTGATATCAATGTAACGTGTAGGGATCAGACATCAAGAACACAGCCCGAACCTCCCCCTTTGATTGTTATTGTTTCTTGATGACGACGGTGGAATAACGTCGCCGCCAGAAGAGAGGGTCGCAGTGGAGGAACGGGCCGCGACCGATGGGCCCCGGCGGTACATGCGGTGATCGGCAATGAGCCGACCGTAGAATAAGCTGGTGGCGCAAGGGCCGCCGGAGGGGCGCGACACCGTCGCGCCACACAGAGAACTAGGCCACTACCGGGCGGGCCATAGTGGTGCCGTCGCACCACGACAGAAGAGGGAGCTGCGGCCACGCAGGCCACGACGGTTGGACGAGCTAGGCGCGGTGCCATCGCGCAATGCCAGAGAAGAACCACGACCATAGGTGGGCGGCCGCCAGTGAACGCTATAGGTGGGACCTGAAGAGTCCTACAGAGACCAGGACAGTGCCAAGAACTGACCGTTGCAGAAGACATAGGGTGTAACCCCCCCATATGAGGCCAGCCAGGCCACTCGGCTGACCCGCCGCCTGCCAACCGGGCCATCGGGTCGGGCCCCCCCTCGGGACGGACCGCCCTGGACCGGGCCGAACCCTCGGGCCGGGCCGCCTTCGTGCCGGGCCACCCCCTTAGGTCGGGCCACCCCTCATTATAGGGCACCTTCCAGGTCAGACTTGCAGACCGGGTCGGACCCGTGGACCGGGTCGGACCCCAGTCTGGTCCCGATTAGCCAAATACACCTTTTCGTCTGTATCTTGGGCTACAGGTGTCCGATCGACGGACCATCAACAGCGACAGAAAGCTAAGAGTGAGAAAGTTATTTTGGAACACCCCAATTAAGGCTTGGACATATTTGGGAAATAGTCAGGTTGGTTTGAACCTAAAAACCAACCGGGCCCCTAAAACGGAAATGCCAATAACTCACAGACCGAGCATCCGATTAACGCGTCGTCTATTGTGTTGAGATCCATATGACGAGGAAAACCTTTGAGATATTTCTACTTGGGACTTCATGATAGTTGGTGTATCAACCAGTAGCTCATGGTGCAGATCCTCCTGAAGATGAGAAAGCGGAGTTCGAAGACCTAGTAGCTGGCTGAGACTTGATGACTGCTGACCTTTTGACTCGGAGTGTTTCGACTAGCCTAGTGGGGAGCACCTCTGTGTGATGCAGCAGACCCATAGTGGGGAGTGCCTCTTTGTGACACAGAAAACCCATGGTACTCGACGGGAGGAGTACCTCAGTAGTCTACGAGGTGGAGTGCCTCTGTGTGATGTGGCAGACCCACAATGGGGAGCACCTCTGTGTGACACAGCAGACCCACGATACTCGATAGGAGAAGTACCACAACAGTCCAGGAAAATGGGAAGTGCCTCTATGTGATGCTGAAAACCCACAATACTCATTATAGGAGGAGTACACCATTGGCTGAGGTTTCGATAGTATGATTGGGGATGTTACTTGATTCTATCCCCTAGAAGAAAATCCTGGTTTGAGCTGAGTTAATGACTTTTTGTGATTTCCTCACGATTGATATGGGTTACTAGATAACTTATGTATATGTATGGGCATATACCTAAGTAAGGGTTATCTGTTGATTCTTTACATTTTGGTTATCCATGTTGGATATTGTGAGACCTTGAGGGTCTCGGGGCCCCTACTGAGTATCGTTATACTCACCCCTGCACGGGCTATTCCCACACCTCGTTGTGTTGGTTGTGGATGGAAGGACGTGGAGAGATGAGGAGGCTATCTGTACCTACCCTTCAGGTAGGAACCCCGAAGGATGACCCAATAGATGATTTTATTTTTCTTCTATTGTAATTAATTTCATTTGTACTTGCACTTTACAGTTGGGCTTGTATTTCCGACCCCTTTTACTTTCCATCACTTCCTTTGTATACAGTTTTTACTTATTTTTTGCTTCCAGTTGTGTACTCTGATGTGACTGTGTACATTTATAAGGGAAATGCCTTCCCAGTTTAAGGATTTACGCATTTGGTGCTAGTCACCAGCCCCTTGCCTGGTGAAGGTGGGCTTGGGGTAGTCACGATACGGGCCCTGGGGGATGGGTCGTGACAACAATCATAGATTTTCTCATCTAAATGTTATATTATACATTTACATCAATTGAATTTAAAAATAGATTGTTTCAAGAAAGTAATTTTTAGAAGGTACCAAATTTTATTAGTGGGATATTTGATTATGGTACATGATGTTAAATCAGTGTTAAATTATTGGAATTACATGAAGAAATTATTGAATGGAATTATTATAAATTATAAAATTTATTTATGTTGAAGTTAGATACCAATAACTGAGAATGTATGTGGGATGAATTTATCATCCATCTAATGTTGTGATGTCCCACATGTAATAAATTTTGATAAATATTCATACTCCTTCCAATAAAACACACAATAATTGGGGAAATCATGTAGATTATTATACCTCAATACCATTGGGTATAATATTTTATATAAGTCGTAATTAGAATCTTGAAGTTAATTTTATTCTAGGTTAGTATTTTTTAAATGATCTATAAAGTTAGAAAACTTATTATCACCCCACTCATTTCTTTCATTCAAGTTAAGTACTCTAAAAACAATTGATAATATTATATATTTAGTTAAAGTGATGAATAATTGTTTCTCATAATCACCATACAATTATTCAATAGTTGTTTTTTTCAATGGTTTCAACACCTATGTCATGAATTAATTCTTAAATATTATCCTTTGTCTCTGTATGAATATTTTTATCAACATTAGATTTAGAACTTTCAATTATTTCCAATTCTATAACCAATGTGTATAATTATGTCTAAAATGTTATGAAATTGCATGATATATGCATTATCTAGAATTTAACATTGTCATTTTCAAACAATTCACAAGTTTATAGGAAATAAAATATATGTTTTAGGGATTTTGTTTAGAAAATTGCAGGAAATAATTGACTCCTTTTTCCTATTCACTAGGGTTTATTCATAAATTTACCCAATTACAATCCATTAAAAACCTAAGATGGAAATTTTAAAGGTGAATATATTAAAAAATATATATACTTTTTTAATTTTAAATATAAATAGAAAATTTTTAGACATAAAAACATAAAATTAGAATGATTGGTGATCATGTTGAAATATAAACTGTTATTAGAAATGAAATAAACAATAAATCACTCAAGTTATATATTTTATTTAAAAAAATATAAACTTTTCTTGGTGATCCTCATAAATGAATTGTGATACTATTACCATGTTCAGATAGTTTTGTTAACTGACTAATAAATTACACCACTTCCATTATACCTAGATCATTTAATGCAGATTTCTACATTCCTTTTTTGTTATCCTAGAATAATGAATGTTAAACATAAATTCAAATTTTTATTATCCACAACAAAGTTAAATTTTATATGGAATACAATATAGGTAATATGAATCATTTAATATAATAAGAAAAAAAAAATAATTTAAATCCAAAAAAATAACATGGGTTAAAAGTAATTTATACATTAGATCATACTGAGGAATAATCTCCTCCACATGTAAATCACCTTCTTCAATGAAGTTTATCATTATATTAAATAATCAATAACCTAGATCAGGTTTTAAAAAAAAGTGTAAAATTACTTTCCTCGCTAAATTCCTCTTCCATAGTATAATATGGTAAAAAATAAGCATAGGTCACAAACAACCACTATCACTATTATGTATGGGAATACAAATGAATAAAATACAACCTGTTTAAAGTAATATCTAGATAATTACAGTACAATATTTTTTAAAATGAATACTCTACTAAAAAAAATTGTTCAAATATAAATCATAGACATATAGACAATGATAATATATTAGAAATATGATGTTATTCTTAATCCATAAATAATTACTATTTAAGAGTCCTTGAATTTGTATTTGGAATGAGAACATAATATTTTCATAGATTATACAGGGAAAAAGTGTCATATATATATTTATTAATGATAGTTTTTTGTAGAATAGGTTCACTACAAGGATCTTACCATATTATCTGTAGAACAACATGTTATCTTATTTTCATTACATGTTAATATTTATTTCATCAAAACTCATGATGATAATGTAGTCATTAGATAATAATCAATGCATTCTTAAATGAATAGAATACTGAAATAATACTATAAAAACTAGCAGTTGTATATTTCAAATGATCCACACCAATGTTATACATGGAAATATTTCAATCATTAATGCATGGTAATATGGTACAAAATGTTTTCATGAAAACTTGAAAGTGTCAATTAGAATAGACGATTTGTATAGATAATTATCATGAGTGGTCCATTCCTTCACGTGATCAGTTCATTTGATCTTGTTGTATAAATTCTTGACCAAGAAATTTCTATAATGAAAAACTAGATTAATGCATTAAATAATCAATAGTTTACATATATTGGCATGATAATTTGATTTCTTCATCTGGTATGAAGTTTCCTTCATGAGACAATATCATTTATCTGCACAATCATGTATTTTGTAATCATGATAGCGATATATATGTCACATGGTAGGTCAATTGTACAAGGGGTATGGTGATTCACAAAGCTTGGTAACTTCAACCTCAATTCATGGACATTTCATGACTAATATACTTTGTTAACCTAATTCATGATAGAATGTCTTTTCAGAATGTTAGATTGAGTATAACTTGCGGTAAGGTTCCATATAATCACATAAACATTATAGTCATTTCAATTTATTCACACAGAATGATTGAATAATAATTTTCAGACTTATACAGTTATAAATGTTTTTCCAGAAGAATATTTACTAAATGAAAACATGAAATTCACTAATAAAATTATGAACATGGATTTATATCACTAAAAAAAGAGGTGTTGTAAAAACAATTTTTTTGTTATTATCATTTTCATCAAAGGAAAGAAGTAAATAGTTATCCCTAGTGGTTAATCGTATTGATTTATATGGTCAATTATTATTTCTAACATAATTAAAATAGGGGTTTTGAATATGACTCTTTATGATTCTTGATTGGGTTTTAATTTTTTTTAATGTGGGGTTTTAATGATTTTATTGATCAAGAATAGAATCACATCACTCGTGATTATTTATTATTATGATTCTTATGTTTATTAAATAGTATTCCATTTTTCATGTTTGATGATCTATATATCGATGGATATAAATTATCTTATGTTATGATCATTCCCTTGGATTGTGATATCATTCCCTTATGATCATGTTACTCTCATTAATGAAAATTAATTGTTAAATATTATGTTGACCCTTTTTGATCATATTAGATCTATATTATTATATTTTTGTTTCCCAATTATATGAAGAATGGTGATAATTGATTTTAATTTATAAAGGATTCATATGTGACATTTCGTGACCCGACCTAGAGGGGTTCATTCCATGACTAACCCTTGCTAGCCTCAGATAGGCCAGGGGTTGGTAACTAGAACCGAGAAGGAATATCCTGTAAATGGAAGGAATATTTTTAAGTACCTAAACACACAAACACATCTATATTCTAAAAATTAAAAAATGTAAAAATACTAGGTAAAAAATTCATTCATACACTATGATACCAACCATAGAGTGTGATAGTAGGAAAACTAGATAGTAAACAATGCTAGAATACAAGCCCATCAAAATAAGAGTCTATCAAACAGAATACAAAAGTTCATAAAACTAATCCACAGAAAAACCTATAAGAAGGGGTGGTGTAGGATAGTAGTATGAAGCTGTAGAAGGACACCTCATCTACTTAATCACTCTAATCCCTATATGATCCTAGTCTACCTAGATCTCCATCAAAGTTTGGATCATCTGCATAAGAGACTACATGTGTGGGGAAATCCCCTATAGGAGTGAGTAAAATAATACTCAGTTTGACACCCCATAACCAAAAAAGAATACCACTAAGTAACACATGAATTATAACAAAAAATACATGAATTAGATAAAAAATAAATATAAAAATTAGAAAACTAATAAATACATCATGTAGAAAACTATGAAATACATAATGTATAGTAATCTTACTAAAGTATAACTATAAAGAATGAAAAGATGGTTTTTCAGTTGTAGTACACAGATCTCCCAGTTTATTTTGACCGATGAAGTGTCGATGTCTCATGAAGTAATGTTGGCACATAGAGCATCTATGGTACATGGAGTGTTGATGGCGCTCAGAGAATCGATGACACCTCAATCTTTGATGGAACATAGAGAGTTTCAGGAGCATCTTGCATTGATAGAGCACAAATCATCGATGGAATATATAGCATCAATTATGCATAGAGTGTTGATGGTTCACAATGTGTTGATTTCTTCATGCAGCCCCATGCCACGTAGTCACAAAGTCACCAAGTCACAGCTAGCCACAAGATTCTTCTCGTAGTGCGCTTGTATCGGGAGAACCTAATACTGTAGCCAATATATCCTATTCTATCTTTTCACAAAGACTCACTTAGAGTAAACCCAAAAGACTATCTCATCACAAAGGTTCCAATGACACAAATAGATTGACAGAAAAACATACAATTTGAATGTTACATCTATTTTTTAAGAGGTCTGACATGGGTTTAATCCGACCAAGCAGACCCGACCAGACCCGTTGACCTACCTGAACCGGTTAGGCTATCCCAACCCAACACATTGGTCACGGACCACTAATCCTTATGGACCTACCCACTAGGCTGCTAGAGTGGAACAACTCATTTGTTCTGGTCTGCTACAAGCGGGTTGGTTTGTGTACACTGGACACAACCTTCCTTGGACGTGTCCCTATGATCAACGTGCAATCATGACATGTTTCACGTGGACAACCCACTTCCTCCACCTGGTCTTGTGGGATCACCGATACTGTGGGATCCCTCCGATACAGCTCTGATCTGCATCTCAAATCACAACTACGACCTCCTGTCATGGCTCCCTGGTCGCTGCCTGAGGCCCCTGCTACCATAACCTCCCTCTGACGCAGTCCTGTCTGGACTGCATTTTGTTTTCATTGTTTACTACCCTTCCACACTCTTTCTAGCACAACCTCCCCTGATAGGAAACTACTACGTCCATAATTGGCTGCCCCACCTTGTGGTTCTGTCACCTTACACTCCCGTCACAGCTTCACAGTGTCATCATAGGATTGGTTCTCAATTGAGATTTCGCATAGGGTATCAAATTAAAGGAATAAGGTGAAGAACACATGAAGAGTATGAGATATTGAGGGGAAATATTGAATTTACAGGAATAAAAAAATAATGGATCTTTTTCTTGTTTGTTTTGTCCTAGATCTATTCATGTTATAAGAATTATGAGGAACTATTCAACACACATATCTAATCCCCATTGAAAGCCATGCAAGAAGTTATCCATCCTGCAAGAATTAATGAACCATGCATCAATATGTTCATAGCTTTTTCTGTACTCATTTTTTTTAATCTTTAACACCCCAATCTTCCATAGTACGTTTCTCTTTGAATAATACAATAGCTTGCGCTATACGCAACGTCGAGTTCTAGCACACCACGACCAATCAAACTAGCCGTTATGAATAGTAATATCCACTTATTGAAATATTATAAATTTTATTTTTTAAAATGGAATTAATTTTTTTATTCGTTATATCAAAATTAGATTAGGGTTAATTTTTGGTATTTTCTCAAAAAACATTCAATTTTTGATGAATAGTACAAAATACTGCGTTATTATTTAAAACCTATTTTTTATTTAAGTAATTATTTATTTTATTAAAAAATTATTTTAGGTCAAAATAGATAAAAAATACCTATATATGTTTAATTTAATTTATTTGACTCATTTTATAATATAATTAGATGTATAAAATTTTATTGAACATTTTAACGTCTTTTACCCACCTTCAAGGCACATTTGTAAATTTGCCTAAAACATAACTTTACCGCTTCCATGAGTTAAATATCAAAAATCAGAGAGACACTGTTGACATCATAAAGTAAAATGTGGTTTAATAGGATGAAATTAATTTTTTTTGAATAGTAAATTCTGAATTTTATTTACCACGGTTAAAAGTAAATAGGGTAATTAAAGGTAAAAATGATATTATAATTACTCAAAAACATGTCCTAATTCTATTGGATAAGTGTATTTTGACCAAAATAAACCTTAGAAATAAAATATAATCTTCTTTGATCCACACGGATTAGATTAAGACAATTATTATTATTTTATAGACTTGCCACTATTTAATTAGTGTAACTAAAGAAACAACTAGAGGAATTGAGTAATAAAGGATTTATTCACCCTAGTGTTTCTCAATGGGGAGCTCCTATTATTTTTGTTAGGAAAAAAGATGGATCTATGAGGCTGTGCATTGACTATATAAAGATCAATTCTATAAAATTAAATAACAAGTATCCCCTACCTCACATTGATGATTTATTTGATAAACTTCATAGAGCTCAATATTTTTAAAAGACTGACCTTTGATCTAGATATCATCAGTTGTGTGTGAAGAAGGAGGACATTTTGAAGACAACATTTCGTACTAGGTATGGGCATCACGATTTTACAATAATGCCTTTTGGACTGACTAATGCACCCTCTATCTTCATGGATCTAATGAATAGAGTTTTCAAGGAATATCTTGATGACCTTGTGGTGGTATTTATTGATGATATATTTTTACACTCAAAAGGATACAAAGATCATGAAAATAACTTGAGCACTATTCTAAAGACTCTTAGAAGAAATGAATTATATTGGATGTTTAGCAAGTGTGAATTCTGGCTTCATGAGATTTTTTGCATGGACATATTGTCTCTAAGGATGGAATCACTGTTGATCCTTCTAATACAAGAGCAATAAAATAATGGCCAACACTAATGATTATAACTAAGGTACACAGTTTTATTGGTTTAGTAGGTTATTATCGGCCTTTCTTCCAGAATTTTTCCCGATTGGATAAACCATTAACTGATCTCACATGTAAATGGGTTAAATTTGTTTATAAAATAGAGTGAAGAATGTTTTGAATAACTGAATAGAATATATGTCAATTCTCCTATCTTGACTCTACCATTGGGGAATGTTGGGTTTGTTATTTATAGTGATGCTTCAATGAAAGGACTTGGTTGTGTTCTTATACATAATGATAGATTTGTTTCCTATGCATCATGATAGCTAAAAATTCATGAACAAAACTATCACACTAATGATATTGAGTTAGAAGTTTTAATATTTGATTTGAAGATATAGAGAAATTATCTCTATAGTGAAAAATGTGAGATATATAACGATCAAAAGAGTGTGAAGTATATTTTCTCACAAAAATAACTCAACATAAGGCAAAGAGGACGATTTTAACTACTCAAATATAATGATTTCACTATACACTACCACCTAGGGAAGGAAAATAAGGTTTTAGATGCTTTGAGCAGAATGGATCATGGAGTTTGGAACAAGATGTGAGTTGAAAGGGATCCTATGATCATGGATATAGTAATGATAGATATGGGAATAATCATGGAAGGGGAAACATCAATACTTTTTCAATTGGTTTCTAAACCATACTTACTAGAAAGGATAAAAAGTTCTCAGACTGATGATAACAAGTTTAAAAAGAATATTTATGTTGTAAATGATCGGAGATTGATTGACTTCGTATATGTAGATAGAATATTGTAATTTGGGAGGATTCTTTATGTTCCTGACATACCTGATCTAGAAAGGAAAATTTTGGATGATGCTCATTGCTCAAATTTATCTATAAACCATGGTATTACTAAGATGTATAGATATTTGAAGGAACATTTTTGGTGGGACAACATGAAGAGAGATATTGTAGATTATGTGTCAAGATGTATGGTTTGTAAACAGGTGAAGGGTAGAATACAACATCCTAGAGGATTCATAAAACCTCTTCCCATACCTGAGTGGAAATTGGATGATATTATGATGAAATTTGTTATGGGTTTACAAAAGAATCCTAGAAGGAATGATAAAATATGGGTCATTGTTTATCATCATACCAAGTTAGCACATTTTATTGCAATAATAGAATATTTACCACTTGAATGTTTAGAAAGAATATTTATTTATGAAGTTGTAAGACTTCATTGTGTACCCCTGTCGATTGTTTCTGATAATGACCCCCATTTTACATTAAGATTGTAGAAAGGTATTCAGAATTCCATGGAAACTATATGTTTTTTGAGCACTACCTACCACCCTCAAACTAATGGAAAATCAAAACAGACTATTCAAACCTTATAATACATGTTGATATGTTTCTCACTTGACAATCAAGGTATGAGGGATCAATATTTATCTCTGGTAGAATTTTCCTATAACAATAGATTCCATTCAAGTATTTAGATGGCACCTTATAAACCGTTATATGGAAAGAGATGTCGCACACCAACTTGATGGGATGATATGGGTGAAATAAAACTCATAGGCCGAGAACTTGTTGAGGAAAAAATGGAAAAGGTGAAGATTATTCAAAACCACATCGAAGCAGATTAAAGTAGGCAAAAGAGATATGTTGATAACTGAAGGAAGAATTTGTAATTTCATATAGGAGATATTGTTGTCTTGAAGGTGTCTCCATGGAAGGGTGTTATACAATTCAGTAAGAAGGGTAAATTAAGTCCCAGGTACATCAGAACTATCAAAATTCTTGAAAAAATTTGGAGTTGTAGCTTACTATTTGGAAATTCCTCCAAGTATCTCCTAAGATCATGATGTCTTCCATGTATCACTATTGAGAAAAAACATGCCTGACCCAATGCATGTACTCACCTATGAATAACTAGAACTAGAACATGATCTATATTTTTGTGAAGAGATTTTCAAGACTCTTGATACAAGAGAACATGTGTTGAGAAACCAGATGACTCATCTGGTAAAACTTCTATGGAGAAACCATAAGATGGAAGAGGAAACATGGGAACCCGAGGAACTTATGATGAAAAACAATCCAAATATTTTTACGCGGTAGTATTATAGAAATTTCGAGGATGAAATTATTTGAGGGAGGGAAGGATAGAACACCCCAATTATCCACGGTACATTTCTCTTTGAATAATGAAATAGCTTTCACTGTACGCAACATTGAGTTATAGCACACCATAACCAATCAAACTAGACATTATGAATAGTAATACCCACTTTTTGAAATTTTATAAATTTTAATTTTCAAAATGGAATTCTTTTTGGATTTATAATATCAATGTTATCTTATGGAGATTTTTTGGTATTTTTCTGAAAACATTCAATTTTTGATGAATAGTGAAAAACACAACATTATTGTTTAAAACATACTTTTTATTTAAATAATTATTTATTTTATTTAAATTTATTTTATGTAAAAATAGATTTATGAAACCTATATATGTTTAATTTAATTCATTGGAGTCATTTAATAATAATATTATATGTATATAATTTTATTGAACATTTTAACGTCTTTTACCCACTTTTTAGGCACATTTGCGAATTGACATAAAACATAATTTTAACACTTCTGTGACTTGAATTTAAAAAATTTGAGAGACATGTTTGACACCAGTAAGTAATTTTTTTCAATATAATGAAAATAATTTTTTTTGGATAGTAACTTTTGATTTTTATTTACCACAGTTAAAAGTAAATACAATAATTAAAGGTAAAAATGATATTATAATCACCCTAAGACATGTCCTAATTCTATTGGATAAGTTTTTTTAAAAAACAATAAACCATTGGAATAAAATATGATATTTTTTGACCAAAATGGATTAAATTAAGACATTTTTTATTATTTTATTTAACAAAGAGTTAAAAGTGTTAAATTCAAATTTAAATAACTAAAGAATTTTTAATATAGGGTTATAAAAAAGATAAATTCTAATATATATATATATTTAGAAATCCAAAAATATTTGCTACATAATGGTATTTTATTTTTTATTTTTAGATATTATATAGTAAATTTATTTATGACACATTGATGATGCAGTAATTACCTTATTAATGAATGATTAAAATTATTGATATTATAAATATCCAAATAAATGTACATCGAGACTTTTTATAAATTAAAATAATTTTATAGGTTATTATGAAATTTTAGGATTGATTTAATGTATTTTTTTTGAATTAATCATGTTTTTTTTCTTTAAAAAAACCAAACACTAAAGAGTGTCAAAATTGACATAAATGAGTTTTTAAAACAAATATTATATTATTAAATAATATAATATTACTAAAAATATAAGGTTCATAAAAAGGACTTATATAATGATATATATGTCATCAATGAATCACTTGGGGTTTTTTTGTCATTTTATAGCAAGTGCATTAACCATGTAATATAAAAATAGAAAAAGACATGATAAAAGTTAAACTATTTAACTAAGATTTAAATCAAAAGGATAGGGATAATATGGAGACCTAAACTTGTATAAAAAGAATTGTCTGAAAATATTTGGACTCATACCCACTTTATCCTCTAAATAAATCTCTTTTGAGTGATTAAAAACCAAATATGATTGCATAATAAATTATTTTTTCAAGCCTTTCCTAAAGTGACCCTCACCTCTCTTATAAAAGGGTACTTCCCCTTCTCTAAAATTACACCACCAATTTCATTTATCTTAGAGAAAACCAACTCAAATATCCTCATAAATACCCTCACATATTCTTATATGTAACGCCCCGACCCCAGTTACCCAGAGTCGGTGCATTAATTACATAACATTGGCATGATCACAAGAAAGATCAAATCTCGAAAGACCGATTGGTTTAGTAGCCTTGGAAACACTAGATATATTCATAAGTTTTACATTAAATCATAAAATGAAAAACTACTACAACAACATAATGTTTCCACAATCCACACTATTAACCCCTCATAAAATCCCTGAAGGTCATTCATAACTTACTTCTTCACATCCTGGGAAAAATAAAACATAGAAAAGGGGTGAGCTCAAATGCCCAGTAAGGATAACAATATAGCGGAAACTTTCATAAATAAGAATAAACATTTAAGGCAATGTATAACTAAAACAAAAGCCTTTTAAATATGAACTTTCAACATGGTATGGCATAAATAAAATGAAATAATGCCATTTACTTATTCACATGGATATTCTACTAATCGAATAATCACATGCAAAAATCAATAACCACTTTCATAATGTTGGAATGCATAATGCCAGACTATCATAACCACATAGCCAAGGCCTCGTGCCAAGACTACAAATAAGATTTTTTCAAGGCCTTGTGCCAAGACACTAGTTTTTCTCATGAGACCTACCGATGCATCGAGGAGCTATAGCGGGCTCCACCCGTCACATATTAAGTCCAATGCATTCCCATATGAAAAAGGTTTAAACATAACATAAACATTTATATTAAAACTAGCATATGAAATGTCAATACTTTCACCATAAACTATGAATGGTATAAAAATAGCACATCCACAGTCAAACATATCACAAAACCTTCAATACAATATAGAAGTTTTGTATCATAATAAATCAACTTCAAATAATCTTAAAATCCATCAAAGGATGTTGACATAGATGAAATCAAAATTCTTTTTAAAGAAATATCTCCTTTTATTTTGAAATAATTTAAGATCCATATAAAATAAAACATTTTCTTTGAAAATATTCTTATAAGCTTGTAAGGGAAGCTTTGAAGATTTTATAACGGCGGAAAATAGCCGCACCCGCCGTATAAGTTAAAAAAAACATTCTTACCTTAATTCTGTCGAAATGGTTAAAAAGGACCTTGTTTTGAAAACGACCGAAAGATTCCATTATAAACCACTTATAAAAGTCAAAAAGGGTATAAATGACTTTAACTCATATTCTAGTAAATAGTAAAAATGTTTTGAAATGCATTTTTAAGAAACATGGATGTGGATGATAAAGAGATCCCAGTAGATTATTACGTATAAACAACCTTGGATAATGAAGAGGTTGTAAAGTAAACCCTTACCTTGTACTTTTCCTTGGTTGGGGTAGGTTAACCTCCTGTATAATGGTGAAATAGTTGTTATTAAATTATACAAGAATCATATATAATAATATGATATCATATATGATCTTTTAACATTGATTTGTTAATAATATCTTAGAATTATCGTCGTTTCGGGAGTTAACTTACTCATTTTCTTTTATATGTTTTGTTACATAAGCCATGGTTGTTGTATCTTATTCATATCCAGAATGATATCTAGTACTTAAAAATCATTTTTAAATCATCAAATGATAATTATACTTGGATGGATACGATGGAGAATGAATCTCATCGCGTTCGTGGAGACGGTAGTCCGTACGTACGCACGAGCGACAATATCATTCTTTTGATATTAAAATAATATATAAATGGATGGTATATCATATATACAGAATCATTAACATGTTATATTTATTATTTACATGAGTTACACATCATTATTATACCCATCCAAATAATATTATATTGAATAACAATTACACCACGACGTGGAGACGGTAGTCCGTACGTACGCACGTATGGTGACATGTTATTCAAAGGGTGGATAGAATACTGAATATGGTTGTACCATATTTATAATAAAATCAAAGTATATGTGAGATACTGGAGTTATTATTTTAGAATGGTAAGAACAAAGGAAGAAGAATTGGAAGAAGAAATGAACTTGGAGAAGGGTGGTGAAATCATTACCTCTTCTTCGGGTTCTTCCTTTTGATTTGATCAAAAGGGCTCCTTAGGTTGGCTTTCCGATCAAACTAAGGCCTCTAGATTGTAGTGAGGGATGTTGGGAGAGTATTTGGGCAGAGTTTGGCCGAACCAAAAGGCTTTGAAGGTGTGAAGAAATGAGAAGGTGGAGTGCCCTTTTATAAGAGGGGTGAGGGGCACCTTTGAAAAGGCTAGAAATATTAATTTATAATAAATTCATATTCGGTTTCTAATGGCTCCAAAGCTTATTATTCAAAGGTTAAGGTGGGGATAGGTCTAAAACCACTCAACCAATAGAATTTAGACAGGTTTGGGTACTTATATTAACCTTATCTTTAAGTATTAACTCTAAGTTAATTAGTTTCACTTTTACAATGTCTCTTTTGTATTTTTATATAATATGGTTAATAAACTTACTATATACATCCAAGCTACCCCCAAGTGGTACATTAATGATGAACCTATCATGATATAAGTCTCTTGGCCGAACCTTAGATTTTTAGGAATTTAATATCAATTAATAATATAATATTTGTTTTAAGAACTCTTTTATGTCAATTTTGACACTATTCAATAGTTGATTTTTGTGAAACTCATAACAGATTGATTACTACGAACAAAGTCAATTAAATCAATCCTAATATATCATATTATCCTAGAAAATTAGTTTAATTCATTAAAAGTTTCATATTATATTTATTTGGGTATTTATAATATCAATTATTTTAATTTTTCACTATTATAGTAATTACTGCATCATCATTGTGTCATAAATAAAATAAATTATTTAATGTCTAAAAATTATAAATAAAATATCATTATGTAGGAAATATTTTTATATTTCTAATGAATATTTATAATCTAAAATACAACATATATAACCCTATGTAACAATTGTTTTTGTAAAAGATATATGCTTGTGTCATTTTTGTATTCATTTTAACTTAATTAAAATAAAGTGTCATTATCACTTACAAGTGGATCCATGGGGTCCCAAAATAGACCCAAAGATTCCCATGGTCGACCATGTATCAACCAATAGGGTTAAGAAACGTTTTAGGGTAATTTAGTATTATTATAATATTATTTTTTAACCCTTATTTACCGGATTTACCCTTAACCATGGTAAATAAAATATTTACCGCAGTAATTATTCAAAATGTCTAAAAATAAAAGTTACCTATTTACACAATTTGAACATCCTGATTCCAAATATGGAATCCATTTTCATAAATTCAAAACACAGAAGTGGCAGAAATTAATTTAAAATTAATTCCCGCTGTCAAAACAAAAAGCGTGTTTTTAAGAGATAATAACTATCAAAAGATTGACACTCGTTTATGTTCGGTTTAATTGTAAAATTATGTCCAATGACCAACATTATATTAAATGGTAAAAATATATTCTAAATATACTTTAAAACCACTCAAATTCATAATTTATCACTATTAATTATTTTGATTAAAAAAGTTGTTTTTAATTAAAACTTAGTAATTTTCACTATTCATCAAAATATGAAAGTTATCCGAAATGTACCAAAATTTCACCTTAGGCTAAATTCGATATTCCAAATCCAAAAATGAAGTCCATTTTCAAATATAAAATATATATAATTTCAAAAAGTAGGTATTACTATTCATAACGGCTAGTTTGATTAGTTATGGTGTGTTAGAACTCAAGGTTGCGTACAACACACACTACTGTATTATTCAAAGAGAGCGTACCGTGGAAGATTGGGATGTCTCATTTTAAATTTTTGATGTCCACATTTAGTCAAAAAGTTTAAAATATTGTATTTAAAAAGGGTTCACTATTAAAAGTTGATAAAAGTGCAATACTGAAAATGAATTTGTTCTTGCATTATATCTAAGAAACTCATTATATGGATTCTAAAATTATAAGGATTATATAAAGTTTAAAATTTAGATAATACTATTCATAAACTCTTTTGAATGGCTTTTTTTTGTAAGTCATGGTGTGATTGAACTCGGTGTTGCGTGTAGTGCAAGTTATTGAATTATTTTGAAGAAATAACACACTATGAAATCTTGGGGTGTTACATTCTCCCCTCCTTCAATAAATTGCGTCCTCGCAATTTGAAATTGTTCTTCGAAAATAAAAGGTTGAAAATAAAAAAAATATCTTTGTGGGAAAACCCACATCGGAAATTGGGTTACTAAAATTTATTCTTAATATGAGGAAAAGAGAAATGAAAGGGTCACCACCAAATTATGATCTCGATTAGGAGAACATTGGTGGCAATTAGAGACATATAATTGGAGGAAAAACGTAAATATTTATAGGTAGTGATTGAGGTCATAAATCACAAACAAGTATAGAATTGAGGTCCTTAAACTCATCAATCTATGATGATTTGAAATACCATCGGTTCAACAAAACATAGGGTATTAGGATAACACATTTTTGACGTTTCAAAATATCTTAGTTGAAATCCCACATCGAAAAATGAATTAATGAGGCCTCTATTTAAAATAAAGAGTGGAAAGTATGAAGATTACCGAAAATAACACATACTAGGGTTCCATGTAGGAAAATATGGATATGGAAGAGAAATATAACCATCAATTATCTGATGGAGAGTGGTAGAGAACATGGCTATGAAGAGGCCAAAAATCCCAAAGCCATAAATTTGTGATGATTTAAGGTACCATCTAGGACAACATTTTTGTTCTAAGTTTCTATTATTAATGTTGAGGAATTTATTTATGAGATTGGCTAAGATAATAAGGAGATATACTTACTTTATAATTAGAATTTTACCCATTAATAAATTTCTACCACAAACTCATCTTTCACTCTAAAAGATAATAGAACGTAATTTTTTTTTTCTATTTATACTATTCGTACAGGGTTCCAAAATAAATGAATTTATAATTAATCTACCAGATATTTTTTAAAAAAAACTACATTATTTAATTCAGGACATCTCATGGGACATTGGTAGGTGATACACCCTTGTCGCCCTTCGGTTGCGGGTTCAAGTCTCGCAGCCTTGCCAGACGCGACGGGTTGCCGCCCGACCTCCGGGTTGTCCTTTTATGGAAATCCAAAATAATCCAAACTAGAACTATCCAAAATACTTCTATCCAAACTCACAGTCCAACATTTATAAGGAAGGTAAACATAATATAGATCCTTTTTACCCCGTAATAGCATATGAATACCTTCATCATGTACTACCATATTCCTTATTGATTACATTCATGTTCCCTTATTCCATATAGAATGCTGGATATACTTCATTAATCCAAAAATGTTTTAAACCCCAACAATGATGGAATATACAAATCATTAATCAGCTTCAAGGTAGTCAATAATATCCAATATAATTTATCCAAATCAATCATGTATTATTCTAAAATCACCACCTCGGTATCTGAACCATATTATGGTTTATCTTTCTCTCAACCATATATTTTCCAAACATTTAACCTACTAATGAGTCACTTTTCTTTGTTCCACACCATCTCAAGTCCTTAATGAAATAGTACTGCAGTACAATCCTTATATACTCCATAATTATTATAATAAGTACATTGTTGATACAACACTCAATTGATATAATCAACATAAGAACTCTAATCATTCCTCTTCATCTGTGGTAGTATCATAACTTGATTATTATCCAATAGCATCATTTGCGGCATAGTCTGATGACTGGGACATAGGTTCGCATAGTGTCCAAACTCCTTGCAAATGAAGCATTGTACATTTGAAACCATTTTCTTACCCTTGCAGTCATGTACTTTGTGCCCTTTTCCTCCACACTTATAACAAACTCCCATTCCTTTCAGGCAAGTTCCAGGGTGTTTCTTTCCACAGTTACCACATATGGGAAAATTCTTCTTTTCCCTCTTCCCTTTATCCATCTTTTTCTCTTCTATCCTTTTCTTCTCTTGCTTCCCTTCAAAGCCATAGGACTCAGTAAACTCTTTACTTATCTTATCAATACATGATATTATTTCTTCATATGATGATAATACATGGGAGACTATTTCTCTTATAAATTCTAGCTTAAGACCATGAAAGATATGATCCTTCCTTCTCTTTGGATCATGTGCATTTCTGGAGTTCTCATTCCTTCTACTGGGCACCATTTCTAAACAATGGCATACACTAGATCAGTTTATGAATCAAAATACATAATCCCATACTTATAAAACACTTAACATAAATTGAACTATTTATGGATATAATCCATAATCATAAAAATTTCTCCTTTGAGGATGTATATACTCATAAAACCTTCATAATTATTTGTAAATAAAATGAGAGTTATCCTAAGCATATCCCCCGGGAGTGTCGTAACCAAGAGTGCAGCAAGGCCCGTTGTCGTGCACCAGTTCCCGTTCGAGTCTAGCTCAAAGCGGTGTTTTCGGGTTTTACCCCTAGGTACATCTATGCCAGAGCCTCCTCTACCTGCTCGTATCCAGACAGGGATGTATTTCTCGGAAAACTCACAAAATCTCTACAATACCAAAATTCTAGGAAGTTCTTCTATACTAATCCTCAAAGTTCATCTTAGGTCTACGTGCTCTAATCAGAGTTTATCTAAATCTAGCTTCCAAGGTTTGTACTAAACTTCCTCTGATACCAACTGTAACGCCCCGACCCCAGTTACCCAGAGTCGGTGCATTAATTACATAACATTGGCATGATCACAAGAAAGATCAAATCTCGAAAGACCGATTGGTTTAGTAGCCTTGGAAACACTAGATATATTCATAAGTTTTACATTAAATCATAAAATGAAAAACTACTACAACAACATAATGTTTCCACAATCCACACTATTAACCCCTCATAAAATCCCTGCAGGTCATTCATAACTTACTTCTTCACATCCTGGGAAAAATAAAACATAGAAAAGGGGTGAGCTCAAATGCCCAGTAAGGATAACAATATAGCGGAAACTTTCATAAATAAGAATAAACATTTAAGACAATGTATAAATAAAACAAAATCCTTTTAAATATGAACTTTCAACATGGTATGGCATAAATAAAATGAAATAATGCCATTTACTTATTCACATGGATATTCTACTAATCGAATAATCACATGCAAAAATCAATAACCACTTTCATAATGTTGGAATGCATAATGCCAGACTATCATAACCACATAGCCAAGGCCTCGTGCCAAGACTACAAATAAGATTTTGTCAAGGCCTTGTGCCAAGACACTAGTTTGTCTCATGAGACCTACCGATGCATCGAGGAGATATAGCGGGCTCCACCCGTCACACATTAAGTCCAATGCATTCCCATATGAAAAAGGTTTAAACATAACATAAACATTCAAATTAAAACTAGCATATGAAATGTCAATACTTTCACCATAAACTATGAATGGTATAAAAATAGCACATCCATAGTCAAACATATCACAAAACCTTCAATACAATATAGAAGTTTTGTATCATAATAAATCAACTTCAAATAATCTTAAAATCCATCAAAGGATGTTGACATAGATGAAATAAAAATTATTTTTAAAGAAATATCTCCTTTTATTTTGAAATAATTTAAGATCCATATAAAATAAAACATTTTCTTTGAAAATATTCTTATAAGCTTGTAAGGGAAGCTTTGAAGATTTTATAACGGCGGAAAATAGCCGCACCCGCCGTATAAGTTAAAAAAAACATTCTTACCTTAATTCTGTCGAAATGGTTAAAAAGGACCTTGTTTTGAAAACGACTGAAAGATTCCTTTATAAACCACTTATAAAAGTCAAAAAGGGTATAAATGACTTTAACTCATATTCTAGTAAATAGTAAAAATGTTTTGAAATGCATTTTTAAGAAACATGGATGTGGATGATAAAGAGATCCCAGTAGATTATTACGTATAAACAACCTTGGATAATGAAGAGGTTGTAAAGTAAACCCTTACCTTGTACTTTTCCTTGGTTGGGGTAGGTTAACCTCCTGTATAATGGTGAAATAGTTGTTATTAAATTATACAAGAATCATATATAATAATATGATATCATATATGATCTTTTAACATTGATTTGTTAATAATATCTTAGAATTATCGTCGTTTCGGGAGTTAACTTACTCATTTTCTTTTATATGTTTTGTTACATAAGCCATGGTTGTTGTATCTTATTCATATCCAGAATGATATCTAGTCATTAAACATCATTTTTAAATCATCAAATGATAATTATACTTGAATGGATACGATGGAGAATGAATCTCATCGCGTTCGTGGAGACGGTAGTCCGTACGTACGCACGAGCGACAATATCATTCTTTTGATATTAAAATAATATATAAATGGATGGTATATCATATATACATAATCATTAACATGTTATATTTATTATTTACATGAGTTACACATCATTATTATACCCATCCAAATAATATTATATTGAATAACAATTACACCACGACGTGGAGACGGTAGTCCGTACGTACGCACGTATGGTGACATGTTATTCAAAGGGTGGATAGAATACTGAATATGGTTGTACCATATTTATAATAACATCACAGTATATGTGAGATACTGGAGTTATTATTTTATAATGGTAAGAACAAAGGAAGAAGAAGTGGAAGAAGAAATGAACTTGGAGAAGGGTGGTGAAATCATTACCTCTTCTTCGGGTTCTTCCTTTTGATTTGATCAAAAGGGCTCCTTAGGTTGGCTTTCTGATCAAAATAAGGCCTCTAGATTGTAGTGAGGGATGTTGGGAGAGTATTTGGGCAGAGTTTGGCCGAACCAAAAGGCTTTGAAGGTGTGAAGAAATGAGAAGGAGGAGTTCCCTTTTATAAGAGGGGTGAGGGGCACCTTTGGAAAGGCTAGAAATATTAATTTATAATAAATTCATATTCAGTTTATAATGGATCCAAAGCTTATTATTCAAAGGTTAAGGTGGGGATAGGTCGAAAACCACTCAACCAATAGAATTTAGACAGGTTTGGGTACTTATATTAACCTTATCTTTAAGTATTAACTCTAAGTTAATTAGTTTCACTTTTACAATGTCTCTTTTGTATTTTTATATAATATGGTTAATAAACTTACTATATACATCCAAGCTACCCCCCAAGTGGTACATTAATGATGAACCTATCATGATATAAGTCTCTTGGCCGAACCTTAGATTTTTAGGAATTTAATATCAATTAATAATATAATATTTGTTTTAAGAACTCTTTTATGTCAATTTTGACACTATTCAATAGTTGATTTTTGTGAAACTCATAACAGATTGATTACTTCGAACAAAGTCAATTAAATCAATCCTAATATATCATATTATCCTAGAAAATTAGTTTAATTCATTAAAAGTTTCATATTATATTTATTTGGGTATTTATAATATCAATTATTTTAATTTTTCACTATTATAGTAATTACTGCATCATCATTGTGTCATAAATAAAATAAATTATTTAATGTCTAAAAATTATAAATAAAATATCATTATGTAGGAAATCTTTTTATATTTCTAATTAATATTTATAATCTAAAATCCAACATATATAACCCTATGTAACAATTGTTTTTCTAAAAGATATATGCTTGTGTCATTTTTGTATTCATTTTAACTTAATTAAAATAAAGTGTCATTATCACTTACAAGTGGATCCATGGGGTCCCAAAATAGACCCAAAGATTCCCATGGTCGACCATGTATCAACCAATAGGGTTAAGACACGTTTTAGGGTAATTTAGTATTATTATAATATTATTTTTTAACCCTTATTTACCGGATTTACCCTTAACCATGGTAAATAAAATATTTACCGGAGTAATTATTCAAAATGTCTAAAAATAAAAGTTACCTATTTACACAATTTGAACATCCTGATTCCAAATATGGAATCTATTTTCCTAAATTCAAAACACAGAAGTGGCAGAAATTAATTTAAAATTAATTCCCGCTGTCAAAACAAAAAGCGTGTTTTTAAGAGATAATAACTATCAAAAGATTGACACTCGTTTATGTTCGGTTTAATTGTAAAATAATGTCCAATGACCAACATTATATTAAATGGTAAAAATATATTCTAAATATACTTTAAAACCACTCAAATTCATAATTTATCACTATTAATTATTTTGATTAAAAAAGTTGTTTTTAATTAAAACTTAGTAATTTTCACTATTCATCAAAATATGAAAGTTATCCGAAATGTACCAAAATTTCACCTTAGGATAAATTCGATATTCCGAATCCAAAAATGAAGTCCATTTTTAAATATAAAATATATATAATTTCAAAAAGTAGGTATTACTATTCATAACGTCTAGTTTGATTAGTTATGGTGTGTTAGAACTCAAGGTTGCGTACAACACACACTACTGTATTATTCAAAGAGAGCGTACCGTGGAAGATTGGGATGTCTCATTTTAAATTTTTGATGTCCCCATTTAGTCAAAAAGTTTAAAATATTGTATTTAAAAAGGGTTCACTATTAAAAGTTGATAAAAGTGCAATACTGAAAATGAATTTGTTCTTGCATTATATCTAAGAAACTCATTATATGGATTCTAAAATTATAAGGATTATATAAAGTTTAAAATTTAGATAATACTATTCATAAACTCTTTTGAATGGTTTTTTTTTGTAAGTCATGGTGTGATTGAACTCGGTGTTGCGTGTAGTGCAAGTTATTGAATTATTTTGAAGAAATAACACACTATGAAATCTTGGGGTGTTACATTATAGGTCTTACATTGATCATTAAGCCAACCCACGGTGCCCTTTTGATCAAATCAAAAGGAAGCACCTGAAGAAGAGGTAATAATTTCTTCACCTCTCTAAAAGTTATTTACTTCTTCCACTTCATCTATATTAGTTGTTTCCATACCAAAGTAATAAATCTAGCATCTTTTACATACTATGATGTTATTTTAAACATGGTACAACCATATTCATTATACAATCAAATTATGAATGACAAAGTCACCATACATGCGTACATACGACTAACCGTCTCCACGTCGTGGTGTAGTTTGTTATTCAACACTTCATTATTTGTATGGGTAAAATAATGAGTATTACTGATGTAAATAATAAATATAACATGTTAATTATTCTATATATATGATATATCATCCAATGTCATACTATTTCACCATAAATAGAATGATATTTCCGCTCCTACATACGTACGGATTACCGTCTCCACCAACATGATGAGATTCATCCCCCATCGTAACCATTCAAATATAATTTTCATTTTATGATTAAAATTAATGTTTAAGAATATAATATCATTATGTATATTAATTAAACACATCATATCCATAACAAAAATGGATTACGTAACAAATCATATAATTGAAAATGAATTAGTTAATACCTGAAACAATGATACTTCTGAAATGTTATTAACAAATCAATATTAGAAGATCATATATGATATAATATTTATGTATGTATTTTTTTTATAATTTAATAACAATGATTTAACTATTATATAAAAGATTAACATACCCTTTAATAAGAAAAATTAATGGTAAGGGTTAATTTTACAATCTATTTATTTATCTGAAGTTGTTTATACATAAGTATATATTGAGAATTCTTTATCATCCAAATATATGCTTCTTAAAAATTTATTGAAAACATTTTAACTATTTATTATAATATGTTTTACTGTCATTTATACCCTTTTGTTTCATTCTATAATTTTATTAAAGGAATCATTCTGTCATTTTCCAAACAAGGTACTTTATGAAATTTTCGACAAATTAAGGTAAGAAATGTTTTTTAACTTATACGGCAGATGTGATTATTTTTGGCCGTTCTAACATCTTAGATGCTTCCCATACAAGCTTATAAGAATATTTTAAAAATAAATGTTTTCTTTTATAATTACCTTACTTTTAAATGATTTCAAAATATAAAGATATATTTCTCTCAAATTGTTTTGATTTAATCTATGTCAACATCTTTGGATTGATTTTACACTTGTTAGAAGTTGAATTGTTATAATAAAATTTTCCATATTGTATTGAAGGTTTTGTGATATGTTTGAATGTAGATGTGTTATTTTTTTCTCATTCATGGTTTATGGTTAAAGTATTAACATTTCTTATGCATGTTTTAATATGAATGTTTATGTTATGTTTCAACCTTTTCATATGAGGAATGCATTGGACTTAGTAAGTGATGGGTGGAGCCCACTATAGCTCCTCGATGCATCGATATGTATAATGAGACAAAATAGTTTTAAGTCACAAGGCCTTTACAAAATATTATTTGTAGTCTTGGCATGAGGCCTTGAATATGTGGTTATGATGTCTGACATTATGCATTCCATCATTATGAAATTAGCTATAGATATTAAATGTGATTATTAGGCTAGTAGAATATTCATGTGAATAAGTAAATGAAATAATTTGATTTATCCTTGAAATATTATGATTAATATTATATTTAAATGAATTTTTTTTAGTCCTATACATTGACTTAAATGTTTATGCTTATTTATGTTAGTTTTCACTATATTTTTAAGCTTATTGAGCAACTGAGCTCACCCATATCTTATATTTCATTTTCCTAGGATGTGAAGAAGTATATTATGATTAACCTCCTCAGATTTTACAAGGATATGAGTGTGTTTAAAGGGGACACAATTTTATTTTTTTCATGTTGTAATGTAAAACTTATGTATATATCTAGTACTTCCATAGATACTAAACTTATAGGTCTTTCGAGACTTGATCTCTTAAGATCATGCCAATTTTATGTAATAATGCACTGACACTAGGTAACTTGGGTTGGGGAATTACATAATCTAAGAGTGGAAATTAAATCACAAAGATATTAATATCCCACCTAATGGTTGGATCAGTCATTGACGAAGAAAGGAGGTTTGTGTCATCATCAATCCTTGATCCACATTCATTTGTCATTGAGAGGGTTTCCATCCACACCTCATAGAAATTACAGGTTTGTGGTGATATCCTTGAATTCCTGAAAGTGGTTTCATTAAAAAGAAAAACTATGTTGCATCCAATAAAATATTTTTATTAAAATATTCTAATGAAGGTTACATCCAAATTATAACTTTCAAAGTCTAACTATGCCAGTCGATGCTAGGACTATACTTAGGTAAGTTAATTTCTCTAAACGCAATGATGTTCTCATATTTTTGATCTGGGTACTTTTTTAGATTTTATTCCCATTTTACTAATAAACCTCCCATGCGCTTTATTAAAAACATATCATTTTTCATCATATCGTTCTGTGAACACCAGGTATGAGAATTTCATTCCATTTCTACACCTTGTCTCAAAATTTTCCAAATTAATTTATAAAAATAAAACATGAGAAAATCTGAGTGATCAAATTCTCCCCAAAACTGGTCTTTACATCCTCAAAAGACAAAAAATGTGGTACTCCTCAAAATGATAATGGTACTAAGCATGAATCTAATCCTCCTACCCCAGCTGCTCTCTTGGAGATTATCATGCTTCCACAAAATATTTACCATAGAAATTTATGTACCATGAAGGATCTAATCATGTCAATCATAGATCTGCACCACGTACTCCAAAAAAATCACCCCATCATCAATCTTCTTCTTTCCCTAGTCAATGGCTTATGATGAATCATGCACTTAACTCTTTAGCTATAAAACGTGGAATACATCATGCACCCTATGAAACTGCTGGGGTAGATCATGGCGATATGCCTCCTCACTGACGCTACTCAAAATTTGAAAATTGTCAATATACCTTAGATATAACTTGTATCCCTAGAAAAATCTCCACAATCCCCATCAAGGTGAGACCAAAAGTAACACATCTTCTCCCTTTATGAACTCCAAGAGCCTTCGTTTCCTTTCATCATATGAATTTTTATGACTCTTTGTAGTCCCCATCCACTCCCTGATGGTATGCACCTTCACATTGGTAGTCCCTACCAACATTGTACCCATGAGTGATGACTCTTTGTGGTTAGTTCAGTAAAGTTTTGACCTGTATGGTCACCCATACAAGGCCACAAATGGAGCCATACTGATGGTGTAGTGGTATCAATTGTTTTATGAAAACACCACCAGGGTTAGGTGATCTTCCCAACCACGTCCAATGTATTGGACTGCAAGAATGTATCATGTACTCAATAAATTGAATGGTCCTCTCCATCTGGAAATACTTCTGGGGATGAAATGCTATACTCAACCACAACTAAGTCCCCAACGCCTCCTATAATACCTTCCACAACCAAGATGTGAAATGATCATCATATCCTAAGACGATTGTTGATGGAACTTCGTGAATTTTAACTATATCCAACAAATAGTTCCATCCCACACTCTCTATTGAACTCTTCTAAAATATTGGTAGGAAGTGGGATGACTTGGTGAGTCGGTCAACGATCACCCAGATGGTATCATGCCCCTTGATGTGCATGGTAAACCCATTATGAATCCCATCTATATCTCATCCCACTTTCACTCTAGCACCTCAGTGGTGGGGTCAAGACCAATTTTACTAAGTTATCATCATTCACTTGTTTGAAAGCAGTCATCGAGAAATGAACTCCGCCACTACATTCTTCATCCCTGGCCACCAAAACTGATTTCATAGGCCTTGATATATATTTTCTACTCTAGGATATACTGAAAATTGTGTCTCGCAATCAATATCCCCAAGCTCTGCCTCCAAGACTCGCTCTAAGTTTTGTTGGGTGACAATAATTAACTATAGGTAAGATTCTCCATCCCTATCCACAAAGGATATCTACAATGAGACCAAATCCTCTAATACCTCTCTCAGTAACTATAATCTCTATCTCTTGCTGAGAGCATCTACCATTATATTATCCTTCCGAAGTGTATATACAATCAAAAATTCATTATCCTAGAGGAACTCTAGATGTCACATCTATATCATGTTCAAATCCTTCTAAGAGAAGATATAATTGAGACTCGTATGGTTAGAGTATAAAATAAACCTCTCACCCATCAGGTAGTGTCTCTACATCTTCAATTTAATGACTACTGCTCCCAACCTAAGATCATGGGTCACATAATTATGTTCATGATGCCTCAACTAGAATAAGCTATAGGAAATCACCAATTTTTCTTATATTATAACTAAACTGAGCCAGGTACCTGAGAAATCATAGAACAACACATAATCACACCCTCCTTCAATAATATCATGAGAGGAGCACTCTTCAAAATCTTTCTCAGATTCTGAAAAACCTCATGGAACTTATCTATCCACACAAATGTTTTTCTATTTTGCATAAGATATTTCAAGGATGCTGCAACTCTGGAAATGTTTCACAAAAACCTTCCATAGTACTGAGCCAAACCAAGAAACACCACACCTCTGTAACACTCTTGGGTGGATACCAAGCAAGAACTACATCATTATTCACTGGATCCACATCATCTCCAACCTTTAAAATGATGTGTATTAGAATGTGGACCTCCCAAATCTAGAACTAACACATCAAGATCATTCCATAATAATGGTGCTATTAGAATTTGTCTAGGTCTATCATCAATTCTACCAGGTGATCCTCCTCGGATGTTGAGTACACCAGGATGACATAAATGAAGACCACGATGAACTGCTCTATGTATGGCTGAAATATTATATTCATGATCCACATAAACACTTTTAGGGATTGAATCATGTACAAGGAATCACCAAGTACTTGTAGTTGTCATACTAACATCTGAAACCCGTATTTAGGATGCCCTTATCCCATACTCGAAGCTCATGATATAAATATCTATATTTTATCTTCTATAACAACCTTTTTCCCTTCAGTTGATCAAAGAGGTTGTCTATCCTTGGAAGTGGATACTTTTTCTCCATTATCACTTGATTTAGGTGCTGAAATTTCACAAAAAACCTCAATATCATGTCTTCATTCTAGAAAAACAAAATTGGGGCTTCCCAGGGTGCAACCCTAGGTCTCACGAATACCTTACTATAAAATTCCTCTTGATACATCATTAACTCACTAGACTCTATAGGATACATCTGATATGAAGGTGTAGCTAGTGGTGTCATCATAACATACATATAGGTGTAGAATTCAACCTCCCTTTGGGGAGTTAATCTGGTGATATCATCAAGAAGGATATCCTCATATAATGCCACTACTATAAGAAACTGAGGACTCATATCATCCACTCTTTCGAGTGTCATGCTAGCCATCTAAAGTGTGATCTGTTGCACCCACATATGTGTGAGTCTATGCTGCACCACATGTGTTTCGATTTCATTGAAAAAAAATTGGTCCCATTACTATGGAAACACCACACTATGTTCCAAAAAAAGTTATTCTATGCATGAACTATGGATAACCAGTCAATACCAAAAATGTATTTGTAAGGAATCGACACTGCCACCAAGGGATCCCAACTGAAACTCTCACCCCAATAGTAAGGGCACACTATCGGCACTTGTGTGTGATCTTCAAATGTCCACTATATAATTTTATAACTATAGGGATCAAGTTAAAGATTCAACTATAATATTAGAGTCTCGAGCATGGTTCATGGAGAGAAAATAGTGATTGGCATCTATGTTTATCCAAACTACATCTATAGTGGAAAAGTCATAGATTGTACCTCTAATCTTCTCAGGAGCACTGAGTTTGTAAGTCTCCATCATCTAAAGCTGGACTCATCCCTATGAACCAGCTCATCATCAACACCCTCTACCCTATGGAACACTCTTCTTCTGCCTATTCCTCTATCTTGATGGCCCCTCCCCTATCTCATGATTGGTCATATGATAGGTCGAGAAATATCTAGCTAGATGCACCTGACCGCCACACGAGTAACAAAGCATTCCATTAGCTGAATTGATCTGAACTGGGAGCCCTACACTAGTACTGATCCCATATCCTACACTATTCCCTTGTACTGGTTGAGTAGCTTGGGTCCCTGAATCTATTGTCGACTACCTACCACTAATGACTCAGCAATATGGTGCCTCCTCGTAGCTCCCACTTCTAGTGTCTACTCTTCCAGAAAGCTCTCCACTAGCATGGCTTGCTCGAGTACCCTTATATATGTATGGATGTTAATGGCTATCATGTATTACCTGATCTCTTGTATTATCCCCCACATGAAGGTTTGGGACCTGAATAATGGGCCATGCACCATCTCTATTGAGTAGCGAGAAAATGTCACCGAGTACTCAACTACTATCTAACTAATATGATGTAGATGTCATAGCTCTTATATCCACACTGAGTGTAACATCACCCAAATTAACTCCTCCCTGAAGGGACACTCAAGGTATACTCAAGAGAGAGTCGTCTCATAATGAATCTGGGTCACTAAGCTCCACCATCGACCCTATGAGCTCTGAAATAGACTCATGACTATGATTTCCATCTGGTAGAAAGGCATCCTCATAAAGAAGAAGACATGTGTAATTTCACCCAGCCAATCCTCACCTATCTGGGGGTATGAATCACCACTAAACCTAGTAGGTATCTTCTTCTATAACTTATGAAAAACACTCAACTGGCATGAATCCTATGTAGGTAGCACTGATAGTAATTGTTAATCAACGAGTGGTGGTATCAATGGTACACCACTCATATGTTCTATATCTGATGCTTGGTGAAACTCTAGAACATGCCCCTATACCAATGCCACATTACTGGGTATATCATCCTCATGATCACAGAATGGAATACTGGATGGCTATCTATATGGCGCTTCATGAAATAGATCATGATGTACCACAATCGATAGTGTATACCATGTGAGATGAATCAAGAAGGACATGATAACACTCAAAATACTATATGATACATGTACCATTTATTCCCTCAAACTAGTGTTTTCTTAGGTCAAGTCTAAATGAAGGTTTCCAAAGATCTTGTGTATGCATATGTCAGCCTTTACACCAATAATAAAATCCCTAGCTAGAAATCCGAACTTGAAACTCTAAACATTTTTACCCAAACCAATCTCATAGACTCTTGGTTATTCTGGTAAAAAAAACCTCTCTATGATACCACTCAGTCACAACCTGTCCCAGAGGGTCTATTAAATTACTACCCCAAACCTTCCTCTGATAGGCTAGGGCTAGCAATGAGCACCGAGTATGCATATCCCACAAATGGGAGGAATGTTTTTAAGTAATTGTACACCCGAACACATCTGCAATACCAAAATGATAAAATATGAAAACACTATGTAAACATTACTTGCATACACTATGATATAAACCATAGAGTATGGATATAGGAAAAATAGAAATTAAATATGGCTAGAATATAGGCCCACCAAAATAAGAGTCTTTCAATGTGAATTTATAGGTTCCTAAAACACATATGCCTAAAACCATACTTGAAGGGTAGGTGTAGTAGAGTTCTCTGAATCTATATAAGCACACCGCATCTTCCTGATCACTCTAAGAACCACATAGTCCTGGTCCACCTAGAACTTGGTCAAAGCAACATTCTTCTGCACATGACATGATACATGTGGAAAAAGCCCATATAGGTGTGAGTAAAACAATACTTATAAAAAAACCCCAAAGTCCCAAAATAATACCAATGAGAAACAAAACAATTAGGCCATAATGAAATACCCGATGTATACCACAACGAAATACACGAAGTAGAACAAAAATAAAGACATGAAGTAGGGCATAATGAAACACACGAATTATATTCTTGTCACATATATAGATGTCTAAATAATGAATAAAGGGATTTTTAGTTTTAGTAAATAGATATCCAAGTTTCCATGGCTCAAGGAATGTTTATGGCGCATTGAGTGTTAATGGTGCATGAAGTATTGGTGGCTCAGAGAGCATAAATGGTTCCTAGAGCATCGATGGAGACCAAATCATCAATGCATCATAAATAATTAATGATGCATAGTGTATCAATGGAGAATAGGAGCGTTGATGATGCACAGAGTGTTGATGGATCATAGAGAATCAATGGGTAATGTAACCCCCAAGTCATGTAGTCACCAAGCCCCCAAGTCATAGCCAGCCATAGGATTCCGCTCATATCATGATTGTACTGGAAGAACCTACTCATCAAGACAATAGGTCATATTACAAATTTCACAAAGAGTTACCTAGAGTATCTCCATGGTATAATATCATCCCAACGGTCCCAACACCTTAAATTACTTGTCAAAAAGACACCTAGGTTGAATGTTACATCTATTTTCCTAAAACGTTTAAATCGCTATCTGGTCTGAGTCTGATCCATCCCATTAAATATGACCTAACATGTAAGTAGAACCATCCAAGTTCAGATAACCCAACTGAGTCTGTTGGGTGAGGCCCAGATCATCTGGTCCGAATTGTTGCTAGAGGTCCATTTTGTTTGCACTGATGGCGGCCCGACCTGGCCGCGTCACTATAGTTTATGTGGAACCATTGCGTCATTTTACATAGCGGGCTCACCTCCTCAAACTTGTCCCACAGCCTCGCCACACCCACGGGATCCCTCCAAAGTTTGTCTGATCAGCATCCCAGATCACCATCATGGCATCCTACCAAGGGCCACTGGTTGCTGCCCATAGCTCTTGCAATCACGGGCTCTAACTGAAATGGTCCCATCGGGACCATGTCCTCTTATCACCATTAGTCGCCCTTCCACTCACTATCTTACCTAACCTCTCATGTAAGGTCACTACTGCCTCCACTGTCAGTCGCCTCGATGATGGACTTTCCTTGTCGACACGTGATCCTCCAAGACCGGTGTTGCCCTGCCTTGTGTGGTCACCACCTTGCACTATCATCTAACCTCCTCAGTGTTTTCGCAGGACCGGTTCATGATGTTGATTTCACATAGGGTTACAAAGGGTAGGAAGAAGGAAAGGAACATTTGAAGAAAGTGAGAGATTTAGGGGGGAGTTTTAAAGAACATAAATACCCAAATAATGGATCTTGTCCTTTTTATTTTCATCCTTGATCCGTTAATATTATCAGGATTATGAGAAACCATAAAACAAATATATTTAGTCCCTATTCAAAACCCTGGAAGATGTTATGCATCAGTAAGAATTAATGATACATATATCAAACTGTTTGTGGGTGGGTCTATGTTCATCGTTTTAATGTATGAGGGGAAAGAAAATCCCAAAGAGTCAACATCATACCTTGTGGTTGTATTTGTCGTTAACAAAGAACAAATGTCTCTGTCTTCATCAATTCTTGATCTACCAAAATTTTTCACCGAGAGTGTTTTCGTCCATGCCTCAGAGTAATTACATGTTTATAGTGATGACCCTAAATTCTTGAAAAAGGATTCCTTAAAAATAACACCTCAACTGCATGAAATAAAATATTTTAATACCAGTTACGTCCAAATTCTAAATTCCATAGTCAACCCACACCGGTCGATGTTAGGTCCTAACTAAGGTAAATACACTACTCTGAATGCAACAGTTCCCTCATATTTCTGATTCAGGAATCCCGTTGATAAGTTATTAAAATTTTTATAAAAAAACTCACGTGTTCTTTATTTAAAACATTACATTTTTCATGTTATCATTCTTGGTACACTGGGCCACGAAAACTCACGATGCCTCACTATCTAGTGCTTGAATATTCCAAATTAATTTATAAAAACAAAAGTTGATAAAATCTGAGTTATTACATGATGAATTTTTTAGGATATGTTTTATATTTAATATAGAATATAAAAATTTGGGTAAAGTGGTTAAAATAATCTCTTGATTTAATGAGTGTTATTTGAGTAGAAGTTTGTATAAATTTTATAAATCAGTAAATATAAAATCTCCCTGAATATATTTGTTATCGAATATATCATTATGAAGCTTTAGGGTTTGTATGGAAAATTAATTGGGCCACATTTAGTAGTATTGTAGATAGAAATGTAATGTCTATTTTTTTAGTAATGGACTCGAGAGTAAAGGTTCTTGGCCTTTTCCTATGTGTGCGAATGGAAATCACTATGAATGCAGTCACATAATACTACCAGGATAAGACTATAGTAAAAATAGATTATCCAACTATACATTCCTCACCATATTCATTTCCGGTGAAACACCCTCCTATAGACAACTGGGTGTGGGTAACCCTACTGATATGGAGGGTAGCATATGAAATCACATAACAAAGTAGTATTGATATATTTCTCAAAAAACACTATAGGAAAATACATATCCAAAAACTCAATTCTAGATATCATCTCATGAACACCCTACTTCCACTTTTAAATACTATATATTCTATAAACACATAATGAATTGAATAATTTTTCCATTTCATTTTTTCTTTTATCTGTTTCACATTTACATTAATTACCATCCAATTCTATTCCCTCAATCTATAAAATATCAGATCCCATAGTTCCTCAAGAATTAACATTAATTATTTTTTCATTTAAGAGTAAAAAAGGGGTTAAAATTACTCACCATTACAAGTAATTCTATAATTTTAAGTTCACTTGCAATCTTCCTAAGATAAAAAATAAATATGAATCACCCCATATACAACCAACTATGTTTGATTTCGAGAAATGAAAAATAGTAACAAAAAACACATACATAAAAAATTGATGGATATTTATTATTATAAAATAATCCTAACATTAAGAATGTAAAAAAAAGGAGAAATCCTATAGTCAACCTGATACATCATTCACTGTTACATCTATGAGAATATATAGCATATGACCATACATCCCACCATCACATGAATCTACTACTACAACAATCCTAAGACCCCCTTCTGATTCTTATCAACATTTATTCATCCCAAGATCACATCATGTTTCATCATAACACACAAATGTAGAGCAACCAAATAATGTAAAAATAAAAAATTAAAATCATTAAGGTGTCTATGACCTAATACATTGGTATGAAACCTTTTTTATACTGTATTACCACACATATTTATACAATTATTCATATCAAACAACTGGATCAAAGGAACAACCAAAATGAAACATGGATTTGTTAAAATCAGTAAAATGACAAAAAGTTTAATATATAACCCCCTTATTTTTAGATATATTTCCCAATTTATATATAATAATTATCCACTAATATCAATGATTGTTTATACCATTAAAAAACATGCATGGCCACTATAATAAATTACACTACAACCTATACTTTTGCATTGTGTTTTTGTAAATAACATCCTGAAATGGATTCTTTACTTGTTATGTTACCTAAACCATAGGTTATTTCCATTAAAAAATGAAATCCAACATGGATAGAGAAGATATTTTCATGTCCCCCATTTCAGATGGTAGATCCCTTAAGGAACCATGCTTGGATCCATTCTCTCATAAGTAATTTTCATGCATTTGATTTTGGAAAGGGAGGTTTAATGGACAATAGGTCCTCCAAAGTGAATTTATAATCCATGTTTCTCAACATGGTTCACAAACACTAGTGCATAAAATAGTATTTACATCGGTTATTTTTCATTTTTTACGTCAGTTTTTAGCCTACGTTAATAAGGACGATGTTATAAAAAACGTTTTTTACGCCAATTATTTAAAAACCGACGTAAAAAACAGAAAATCATGGTGTTTATCACGTCGGTTAATTAATAACTGACATGAAAAAACCGGGGGGGGGGGGGTTTATCATGTTAGTTATATAATAACCGACATTATAAACCTATGTGGGGGATGTTTATCAGGTCGGTTGTTAAATAACCGACATGATAAACCCCTGGGAAATGGTTTATCACGTCAGTTATATAATAACCGACGTGCTAAACCAGTCTGAGGGGGGGGGGTTATCACGTCAGTTATTAAATAACCCATGTGATAAACCATTTACCAGGACTTTTATCACGTCAATTATTAAATAACCGACGTGATAAACCATTACAAAGGTGTTTATCACATCAGTTATTAAAAAAACCGACGTGATAAACCCTTCCCGATTTCTTTATCAAGTCAGTTATAAAATAACCGATGTGGAAGAATTTTTTTAAAAAAAAATAGAATGCAGTCCTCTGCTCTCCCCTAGAAACAACCAGAAACCAAATCAAGAATTCGTACCACAAAAACAGAAGTAGATCAAAACAAGAACTAAAGAAAAATTAAGAATTTACATTGATAACATATAAAACTTACCCCACTTGACAACCCCTATCTCACCCCTGGACTGCCCCCCGACCCCCTGGACATCCCAAACACCCCGGGACAACCCCCACCCTCTTGAACAACACCCCCTCACCCCTCACCCCACTTGACAGCCCCCACCACACCCCTGGACTACCCCCCGACCCCCTGTATAGCCCCAAACACCTTGGGACAACCCCCACCCTCATATATACCCCCACACCCTGGACAGCCCTCCCCCACCCATTGGAGCCCCCAACACACCTCTGGACTGCCCCACCGACCCCTGGACAGCCCCAAACACCCTTGGACAACCCCCACCCTCATGTATACCCCCCACCCCCTGGACAACACTTCCACACCCCTGGACAGCCCTCCCACACCCCTGAAATAGACCAAAAAGTTACCGAAAACAAACCAGAACCCCCTCACCCCACTAGACTGCCCCCACCACACCCCTGAACACTCCCTCCACACCCCTGGACATCACCACCACCCCTGGACATCTCCCCACCCTCCTATAGACCCCCACCCCCTGGAGAGCACTCCCACATCCCTGGACATCCCTCCCACACCCTTGAAACAGACAAAAAAGTTACAAAAAACAGAGCAGAACCCCCTCAACCCATTAGACAGCCCCACCACACCCCTGGACCCCATCCCCATGGACACCCTGGAACCCCCCACCCTAGAAACCCCCTCACCCCATAAGACACCCCCACACCCCTAGACACCCCTTGGATAGCCTCCCACTCCCCTGGACAGCCCTTCCACCCTCCTAGAAATGCTCCCACCCCTAGACCGCCCCGACCCCCTGGACAACCCCAAACACCCCAGGACAGCCGCAAAAACCCCGAGACAACCCCCCAATGGACTCCCACCACCCCCTAAACAGCACCCCTTCAACCCACTTGACAGCCCCCACCACACCCCTGGACTGACTCGACCCCCTGGACATCCCCAAACACCCCGAGACAACCCCCCACCCTCCTGAACAACACCCCCTCACCCCCTTACCCCACTTGACAGCCCCCACCACACCTATGGACTGCCCCGACCCCCTGGACAACCCCAAACACCTTGGGACAACCCCCCACCCTCTTGTATACCCCCCCACCCGGGACAGCCCTCCCCACCCCATTGGAGCCCCCACCACTCCCCTGGACTGCCCCCCGACCCCCTGGACAACCCCAAACACCCCTTGACAACCCCCACCCCCTAGACAACACTTCCACACCTCTGGACAGCTCTCCCACACCCCTGAAACAGACCAAAAAGTTACCGAAAATAAACCATAACCCCCTCACCCCACTAGACTGCCCCCACCACACCCCTGGACACTCACCCCACAACCCTAGACATCCCCCACCCTCATGTAGACCCCCACCCCCGGACAACACTCCCACATCCCTAGACAACCCTTCCACACCCTTGAAACAGACCAAAAAGTTACCAAAAACAGACCATAACCCCCTCAACCCAGTAGACAGCCCCCACCACACCCCTGGACCCCCCATCCCCATGGACACCCTGGACCCCCCCCCACTGGACAAACCACCACCCCTGGAAACCCTTCTCACCCCACAAGACACCCCACACCCATGTACACCCCACTGGACAACCTCCCACTCCCCTGGACAACCCTTCCACCCTCCTAGAAATGCTCCCACCCCCTTAGATTGCCACCCACTCTCATGGACACCTAGGACCCCCACCCCACAGGACAGCCCTCCCAGACCCCTGGACACCACCAACCCCACTGAACACCCCCACACTCTTGGAACCCCTCCCCCCAGACCAGAATCCATACCATAAAAACCATCATAAGTAGACCAAAACAATAATTAGATCAAAATTTAACATTCACATATATAAAATTCAAAACTTACACTATCAAATTCAAAAAAAACTAAATCCAACCTAAACGACTACCAAATACACAATTACAATGACAATATTCAAAATTACATTTTACATTACAAACAACTAAAATTCAATCAAACCTGTAAAATATTTTGACCACTCCACTTGTAAGTGTTTGATGTCTTCATCAGTATAGGGTTGAGGGTCATCAAAAAGCTAAAAATGAAAAGGATAGTAGTTAACGTGTATAATGAATAAATCAAATTGAAATATTATGGAAATTTTTAAGAGGAAATATTACCCGGTAAAATTTCACAACTGTACGAGTTGTTATTATTTCATACATAAATCTTAACATATAATATCTGCATTCGATGATGCCTTGTTGTTCATGAAAATTCTGTTTGAATGAGTGTAAATTTAATATATTATTTTTATGTAATAAATCAAAAAGTACAAATTATAAATGGATATTTACCTTCGCATTTACATATTTGATCTTTGCACTCCTTTTCTTTGTGTTTTTTTGAAAGTAGGCCCATGCCCTGTTAGAAAATAATACGAATGGGGTAAATTTAATATTAATTATAATATATAAAACTATTGAGAAATTGAAACTTACTTTTCCAATATATTCTTAAAACTTTCCTTCACATCATCATGGACAGAGCATATCCAATAAAGTGCTTTCTCCCTTTGAAAAAAAACCCCTAACATCCAATGATCACAGATAAAAGGAAATTTAAGGTTATTGGGTTTTTATGTTAAAATATAATGAACTCTTTGATAGAGATGTGTTTCATACCTCTCACAAAAAGGCATCATCCAACATTGTGTGACTATATTCTTTTCAAGTCTTTCATCAATATAAAGCATTCTTTGTTCCTCATCCAATTCACATGCTTCAGGGGAAATCAATTGCGGGTCCATGAATCTATATAAATCTTTCAACTCATTCCTCTCACAAATTTTATAAAGATACCTAATACAAAACAAACATAAGTATAAATTTTTAATAAATATAACGCAGGGAAAAGGTGTTAAGACTTACATGGAAAAAATTTTCACCACATTAATTCCCAACTTATCTCCAGTAATAACCTCCATGATATTAGTTTTCATAATCCCCACACTTATTGTACGTCCACAAACACGAGCTTCCATTGGAAACTCATAATGACCCGCCAACAAATTTGAATATCTTGACAATTTGTAAAGACTACTAGAATCTGTATCTGATGTCATAGACATTTGTCTTTTTTGTTGTCTATACAGTATTTCTTTACCTTTGAAGTATTCCTATAAAAATAAATAAAAAAAAATATTAGTTTTCAAATGATAAAACAACTTTAATAAAAAAATAAAATAAAATATATAACATTCATACTTCTATGGTAATGAGTCGAAGAAGTCTGGATGGCCAAATTAAAAAATGGACTATACTATGTCCAACTGTCATCACCTCATATGTAGGTAATGGTACTCGAGCTGATCTATCTATAATATCCTATATAGTGACCCTCTGATTCTCTACCTCTAATTTTTGATGATGAACTGTATCTCCTATACAATATACCAACCCATATGCAACTATATGATGTTGAGGATCATCAACATACAAATCGCAATAAGTAGGAAGCTGCGGCGAAGGAGTAGGATAAAAAATGGGGTCCGCATGCTGAGGTGGGGGAGTGGGAGCTACTATCGGAGGTGGATGATAAATAATGGGGTCTGCAGGGGGAGGTGGAGGAGTGGGATCTGAAGTCTGAAATTGTCTTTGCATGTTTGCAAACATAGACTGTACCGACGCTCTAATATTTTCCTCCATCGTCACATTAATATTATTAACTTCAGCCTCCAAGGATTCATTTTTTTTATAAACCCCATCAATTTTAAAAGTTGAAGAATGTGGAAACACTTTTCTTACTGATACACCTGCCAGATATCCTCTTACATGACCAGGATGTTCGGACTTTCCCAATGCTATAGATAAAATATCTTGCCTCCCAGTAGCTGTAAATTTCCCATGTGAACTCTGCTCCTCAAGAGAGTCTTGTATTAATTAATTTAACATTTCTATAATGATTGAAATTATATAAAGAAAATAGTTAACTTAAATAAATAAAATATATAACTTACAATCCTATCAGCTATGATTCTAAATTATTCCAATAGATATTGCCCTTTTTTCCCTTCTGATCTCTCTTCTATTTTTCATGTCTAGATGGAGGGGATGGAGGGGACACCTCTCCAGAGCTTGAAGACTCAGCTCTTAGTTGTTGAAATTTTTCTGCCATCATTTGTTCTTCAAAAAATGCATACCCTCCCTGAGATAAACTACGAGGGTTCTACATTTTTAGATTGGATCTCCTGATGAGATTTCCTTATTTGCTGTAAATTAAGAATAAGAAATCATTAAAAAAACATTAATAAGATCATTTATATAAGAAAGCATATAAAATTTTATATTGCCCTTACCAAAAATGACTCTTTTCTTCTACTTTCAAAAAACTGTCTCTATGTGTCTTCATCTATAAAAGGATATATACGACATGGATTTTCATGACTCCTATGAACATAAATGAAATCAGATGAGAGGGTTGATTTGAAATCCCTCCATCTCCTGTCATCCAACGATAAGCATTTATTCTTGACTCCTCCAGTGTTAGGAATATCAAATGTCATCTGATAAAGTAGTGGTTAAACATATTATATATACTAGAAACATATAAATAATAGTCAAACAATAGTAAAAGATCTTACCAAAATCATCTCCCATAACTGAGAGATTATCGCTTTATTCACACTTCTCCAGTCATCATACAGAATGCTTACTTTGCTCTTAGCCTGAGTTGCTACAAAACTCTTAAAATATTTTGCATTTGGACCTCTAGGAACATCATCATCATCAAAATCAACGAGTATCCTATGATCCTCCATACAGGCAAGTGCTAATTTTGGTAAACGTGTGAACCCACGTTTACCAACCTTTGAACTCTTTGTCATAATAGGAGCACATGAAGAAGATTGGGGAATATCAAGAGGAGCATGTGAATGTTCCTCCCCAGAGGTATGACCAATATGCTTATCTCCAGAATCATGTGATTGATCAACTAAATTATCTGTCATTATCCTTTAAATCAAAAAAAAAAACATTAGTTCACCAATATACAAATTCAAATATTTTAATACTACTGTAATTAGAAAATATAAAAGTGTACTAAGTTACATAATTGTAAACATTTGTAATATGGTAAGACTGTTAAACAATGGTAAAGATGGTAAATATGGTCAAGATGGTAAACATGGTAAACATGGTAAACATGGTAAACATATTAAACATGGTAAACCTGGTAAACATGGTAAAGTATTTTTCACTGAACAAAAATAATAGATATATAATTCATGTAATGGTAAACATGATAAATTAAACTAAACAAACTTAAAACAAACAAAAACTTATACTTATTTTGTTTTAATACATGTTTTAATAAAGAAAAAACTTACAATATATAATATTTTATGAAAAAAATAAATGTAAACAAGAAATAAACACATGTTACCTATAATTGTAGGAATGTACAAATGGATTGTTTTCTCAAATTCCTTCGTCGTGATCGTTCTTTATGGAACAAACCATTTCTTCAACATGCTCATCATTATGTTCTGTTAATCTTTCCATGGAAGTAGGGATCTCACATAAATCAGAATCTTCATCAAGTTCATCCTCACCAACATATTGTTTTTTCCATTGTAAAACAACAACCCACTACATATTTGATTGATATAATACATAGAAAATTTGTTTTTCATGTGTTTCCATTATAAAAGAATCAACCGTGTCTTAGAATCTATTCAGATTAACAAGTGTCATTCCAAATTCATCATGTCTAACTCTGTTGTTACCGATAAACCATTTACAGTTAAAAATAGGAACTTTAATTTTAAAGTAATCAACCTCCCATATGTCTTCAATCACTCCATAATATGCACTTGATGCAAAAATTGGGTTTTTGTCCTTAGTACTTGAAAAATGCATTGCTTCTGCAAACACCAATACACAACAATTCTGAACTGAACTTCTGTTGTCCTGAGATTTTGTATGAAATTTATATCCATTAATGTCATAACCGGACTATGTTATCACATTTAAACATGGACCACCCACTATCCATTTTAATTTCTCTGACACATTTGATCTACCAAGAAAGGTCTTTTTAAACCATGACAAAAAGTTTTTTTGTGCTCATTCAAAATCCAAATTTCTTTCTTCTTTGGATGACATTGTTTCAACTCATTAATATGCAATGTGATATACGGTTGAGCATCAAATATGTTATTCAAGATGTATGATTCTAACTTCTTCATATGTTCAGCTAACAACGATTTAAATTTCAAGCCACGAATCCTCTTTCCCTCATTATTAATTCATTCATGGTGAGATGGAGGCAAACCAATGTGTTGCGCCACAGCCAAGTAGCTCGTATAAAACTCTGCTACCTCCTTAGAAATATAATTTTCAATAATGGAGGCTTCGGGTAGATATGGATTTTTAACACACCCCTTTAACATTTTCATATACCTTTCAAAAGGATACATCCAACGAAGATATACATGTCCACAAAGCTTTATTTCTCGAACCATATGAATCATTAAATGCACAATTATATCAAAAAAAGTTGGAGGAAAATACATTTCCAAGTGAAAATGTATAAAAATTGCATCCTTTTCCAAAATGTTCAAAGCATTCACATCAATCGCCTTATTACAAATTTAATTGAGAAAAATAACACAACTTCATTATAGTCTTTTTGACATAGATGTGCAATATTCCACGCAATGCAACTAGTAGAATTTGTTTCATCATGATGTGACAATCATGTGATTTCATACCTATCAACTTCAAGTCCTTTAATGAGAATTTTTTTTACATTTGAAGAATAACCTTGAGGCACTTTGATATCATGAATACATTGAAGAAGATAATTTTCTCCCTCTTAGATAATGTATGAATAACCGGGGGAAGAAATGTTTGTCTTCCTTTAGGAGTGGGAGCTAACTTCAAATGTATTCCCATTGATTGTAAGTCTAATCTTGCATTCAACCAATCTTTTGTATTTCCTTTAATATCTAACAATGTTCCAATAAAACAATCATAGATATTATTCTCCACGTGCATGATATCAATATTATATTTAACTTCATGATACCTCCAATATGGTAGCTCAAAAAATATTGACCTTTTCTTCCAAATATGTCTATCATCATCATATTTCTGTGTCTTTCCCAATGTCACATCAAGGTTTTTCACCCTCTAAAAATACAGATCAGGGGATAAAGGTTTTGGATAAGTATCAAATTCTTGTGATCCATTGAATGCATTTTTTAGTCTTCTATAAGGGTGATCCATAGGAAAAAACTTTCGATGACCCATGCACACTGTTTTACTCCCATTATGCAGTTGACAATATGACGTCTGTTGTTCGAAAATTGGACATGCTTTATGCCCTTTAACACTGTATCCAGACAAATTTCCCTACGCTGGGAAGTCATTTATAGTGAACAGAAGCACTGCATGTAGTTGAAAATATTCCATTTTATAAGAATCATACACCCTAATACCATCAGCCCATAACAGTTTCAAATCATCAATCAACGATGACATGTAAACATCAATATCATTGTCGGGTTGCTTTGGACCAGAGATCATTATACTCAACATGACATATTTTCACTTCATAAAAACTTCTGGAGAGAGGTTATAAATTACCAATAAAACAAGCCATGAACTATGTGTGCTACTGAGGGTTAGGTATGGATTCATTCCATCTGTGTACAACCCTAGTCTGATATTTCTAATTTCATTTACAAATTTAGAATATTGTGCATCAATTTTCTTCCATTGTGGAAAATCAGCTGGATGATGTATTTTTCCATCACATACCCACTCATCCGCATGCCATCTTAACCTTTTTTAATCATGTGAATTAGCAAATAAACGTTTTAAATGATAAATTATAGGAAGATACCAAAATAACTTTGAAGGGATCTTTGTAATCTCAACATCAGCCTGCGATTTTTCTTTCACCTTATACAGTGATGTCCCACATTTAGGACACTCTGACAGAAATTCATATTCCTTCTTATATATAATGTTGTCATTCAGACATGCATGTATTTTCTTGTATCCCAATCCCATCGGGCATAATATTTTCTTGGCCTTATAATGTGAATATGGAAGATCGTTATATTTTGGAAGAATGTCTTTCATCAATTGTAGCAGCTTTGTAAAACTTTTGTCACTCCATCCATGTTTCGCCTTCAGGTTAATCAATCTTAAAACTACCAACAAAACCGTAAAATATTTACAACCAGGATATAATGGTTTTTCAGCATCACCATATAGATGTGCAACTGTCAGTTCTATCTTAATTTGTTCTGCTACAATATCACGAATCATTTCTTCAATTCCATCGGAGTTACCATCTTGCGAATCATCACCATCAGTGACATTCCGTCTAGTTTGACCATGCCAAATCCAAGGGCTGTAACTCAGATTAAAACCATGACAAATCAGATGATCTTTTATCTCTCTACTTTTCAACTTCTTTATATTTAAACATTTCGGCATGGACAGAAAAAAATGTCACTACTTGGAACATTTCCTTTAGAAAATTCCAAAAAGGCATCAACACCTTCCTCATATTCATTTCTCATTCAATGTTCCATAATCCAACTTCAACTCATTATTACCTATAACAAATATCAAATATATATATATTTTTACGATAAGAAAAATATATGTTTATATGAAAAAATCATAATTTGAATGTAAAACAATTTTGAAATATAAAACAAATCTATGCGTATTTAAAAAAATATGCTTGAATATTATTTTAAAAACAAAATATATTTAGATATAACAGTTTTAAATTCCATTGATTCTAAGAAAACCATGGGGCCTACAGTGGTTGATAGAAAATTGGAGAAAATGGAGTAAACCTGAGAATCAAATCAAATTTAAAGTAAAAATTTAGATGGAGAAAATCACAATGTAAATCCAATCATAACAGCACAATCATCATGTCATAATCTCAGAAACCACGATGCAGTAGTCAATACCAATTGACACTTATCCCCCTACCCCCTTAGACACCCCCCGGACACCCCCAACCCCCTTGTACAACCCCCACCCCTTGGACACCACCCCCACCCCCTTGGACACCCCATGGACACCACCACACCCTTGTACATCCCCCCACACCTCTTAGACACCCCCAACCCCTGGATAGCCCCCACCCCTCTAGACAGCACCCCCACCCCTTCTGGACACCCCCAACCACCTACCCACTTGGACACCCCCTGGACAGCACCCCACCCCTCTAGACATCGCCCCCACCCCTCCTGGACACCACCCCCACCCCCTACCCCCTTGGACACCCCCCCGGACACCCCCAACCCTCTGGACATCCCCCACCCCCTGGATAGACCCCCACCCCTCTAGACAGCACCCCCACCCCTCTTAGACACCACCCCCACCCCCTACCCCCTTGGAAACCCCCTCGATAGCACCCCACCCCTCAAGACACCACCCACCCCTCCTGGACACCCCCACCCTACCCCCTTGGATACCCCCGAACACCCCCAACCCTTTGGACAGCCCCCACCCCCTGGACAGCCCCCACCCCTCTAGACAGCACCCCACCCCTCCTGGACACCACCCCCACCCCCACCCCCTTGGACACCCCCTGGACACCCCAAACCTCTGGACATCCCCCCACCCCCTGGACAACCCGCACCCCTCCAGACAACACCCCCACCCCCTAACCCCTTGGAAACCCCCCCTGGACACCCCCAACCCTCTAGAAAACCCCCACCACCAGACAACCCCCAAAACCCTCTGGACAAGCCCCCAACCCCTTGGACAGCCCCATACACCCACAAACCCGCTTGGACACCCCCTGGATAGCCCCCACCCCTCTAGATAGCACCCCCACCCCTCCTGGACACCACCCCCACCCCCTACCCCCTTGGACACCCCCTGACACCCCCAACCCTCTGGAAAACCCCCACCCCCTAGACAACCCCCCAAACCCTCTGGACAGTCCCCACCCCCTTGGATAGCCCCCCACACCCACCCACCCCCCTGGACACCCCCCTGGACACCCCCCAACTCTCCGGACAACCCCCCAAACACTCTGGACAGGCCCCCACCCCCTTGGATATCCTCCCACCCACCCACTCACTTGGACACCCCCTAGACACCCACCAACCCTCTGGACAACCCCCCACCCCTGGATAGCCCCCACCCCTCTAAACAGCACCCCCAACCCTCTTGGACACCACCCCTCACCCCCTACCCCCTTGGACACCCTCCTGGACACCCTCCAACCCTCTGGATAGCCCCCTACCCCCTATACAGCCGCCACCCCTCTAAACAGCACACCCCACCCCTCCTGGACACCACCCCACCCTCTACCCCCTTGGACACCCCCCTGGACCCCCTGGACCCCCCCAACCATCTGGACCACCCCCACCCCCTGGACAACCCCCCAAACCCTCTGGACAGGCCCCACCCCCTTGGACAGCCCCCCACCCACCCCCATCGACAGCCCACCCACCCCCTTAGACCCCCACACCCATGGACTGCACCCACCTCCATGGACACCTTGGAGAGCCCCCAACCCCCTGGAAAGCCACCAACCCTCTTGAAATCCACCCAAAACCATGGGATTTTAACCTCAAGCTGCTAGTTTTGGCATATCTAGAGATTTTAACCTCAAGCTACTCGTTTTGGTATCATGGCATTATTCAAAATGAGAACCATGAATTGTATCTCCTATTAGTCTAAAATGATCTATTTTGCAATGAATCAGTTTTTAATAGCATATGAAGACTTATAATAGTCCATGAAAATAAGTGACATAAATAGATTATGGAACAACAAAAATTGATACCCAAAATAGAAACAACCAAGGATCCAAAACAAACACTCCAACATGAAAAACCATATATTTACTTATAAAATAAATCACACTAGTACACGGAATGGTTTACATATAAATTGTAGTAATATAGGTGAATGAGATCATTAGTTTTCAATGACAACAAAAATTACCATCAATGTCGGGCATTCGTGAAACAAAAACAAATGAAATAAAAGTAGGTGAGGATTATGTGAATATTGCGAGTCGATCTAATAGATCTGGGGATAATAAATAAGACAATGATGGCAAAACGAGTTAAGAGGGTTCGAAATTGAAGAATCTTACCTAGTTTAAAAAAAAATCACAAAACGTAAATATAGACTATCCGAAAAAACAAACGAACGAAATAAAGTCGTGGGAGGATTACCTAAGTGTTGCGAGTTGAGTTCATAGATCCGAGGAGAGTAAAGATGATAAATGATGATGGAAAAACGAGATTAATGCAATGAGATCGACGAGTTGATTAGGGTTTACCACGCGAGAGAGATGAGTCGCCGGACTGTTGATCAAAAAATCGTAAATGACAATCCACCGGGCGTGTTAATTTTTTAAATTTTTTTATAACATCGGTTATTAAATAACCAACGTTATAAACTATTTTTATTACATTTATAATGTCAGTTATTATAATAACCAATGTTATAAATGTATCAGATATAACTTTTTTTACGTCGGTTATTTTATAACCAATGTAAAAAAATCCACGTGTTGGTTTTTTACATCAGTTATAGAATAACCGATGTAAAAAATACATCAGAAATCACAGTTTTTACGTCAGTTATTTTATAACCGACATAAAAAATTCATAGATACCTCATTTTTTACTTCGGTTATCAAATAACCAACGTAAAAAACACTGTGCTTTGGATTTTTACATTGGTTAATGTATAACCGACGTAAAAAATGAATGCGCATGATTTTTAACGTTGGTAATTAAAATCACCGACGTTAAAAATTTACTCACCGCATTTTTTACGCTGGTTATAAAATAACCGACGTAAAAAACCACGTTTCACAGATTATCACGTCGGTTATATATAACCGACGTAAAAAATGGTGACGTAAATTACATTTTCTACACTAGTGAAAGAACCAAATAGTCATATTTAAAGGACATAATTATGACCAAATATCCTATACAACATTCAATATGCCCACCAACATGGAATAGTGAACTTCAAAATGGACAAGTTCACTACCTACCCTCATAAACACCGTATAAATCCCTCTAAAAATAATTATTCATTGTAAAAACATATTTAAAGGCCAATATATTTTCAAGAATTAGGCAAATATTTCTTTATTAATTTATTTCTTATAAAAGATAATTTTTTTTTAAAAAACATCATCTCCATTATTAGATATTTTACACAAATAACATGATTATTATTCATAAAAAGTGTTTCCTTTCTTAGTTTATAATAAAATGATGTTGTTGTAATTTCAGACTCCTATTTTCATTTAAAAAATTTCATTGGTAATATTTACAACCAAAAGTTTTATATGGATTTTTAATATTGTTATTTCAACATATTAAAAATGTTTTACATCCCATTATAATTGTAAGATTTTTATTTAAATCAAAATTCAATTTTTATAACAATAATATATTTAAAGGATTTATTGTTAATGATTTTTATTGAAAATTTTATAAAAACAATCTCTGCATATTCTCAAAATACAATCTTTTGAATGTTATCCATAACTTATTATTTTACAATAATGTCTATTTTTTTTTCTAAATTTATTTTTCTGTTTTCACAATTTTTTCATATTTATATCTAATAGTTATATTTCTTTGAAAATTATTTTAAGAAATCACCCTCTAAGTGTTATCATAAAATACAATACTTGGGTGATTTAATTATAGGTATCAATCATTTATTTTATTGATGTCAATTTTGGTATAATAATATTCAACATGTTACAATACCTATTTTTTCATTACATGTGTTAATTTTGATGTTATTAGTGGTAATGTGAAGTTAGATCACAAATGTAGGATGATAGATTGGTGTCCTCTTATATCTCCCTACAATGAATTATAAATGTATTTATATGTCCAAATATACACGTGTGATAAAGGTTCATAAAATATGAATCCCTTAGTTACCATTATTTTTTAAAACCATAGTCACTTATAAACCATTGATTTATAGAAGTAATTTCACATATAAACTAATGATTTTGGAATCCTATCTCCCTTAGGGACCATATATTTCTGAAACATAATTAAATTATTCCTCATATGTTTTTGAAAACATATTCACATATAGACTATAGGTTTTTGAAACACATGTAACTATGGTTTTATAGGTTTGTGAGTCCTAATACACTATATAATGATTCATTTTTCTTATAGTTGGGGAAAAACATATTATGCTATATTTCAATGTAATTTTATAATTTTTTATCTATGATTACGATATTTGTAACATATTTTTTTCTCATGTTTCTTTTATATTATTCCATTGTATATAGTTTTTTTAATTTGAGACTACATTCCATCCTATAATTACTTGTTGATAACTCCCATTATTAGATGTTGTTTTTAATAATATATTTATACATTTGTAATTTTATTCTTATTTACATATGATATAATCCTAGATGAAATATTGAAAATTTATCCCTATCTAATAATCTTAGATCACTCCTTTTTTATGTTTCTATTCCACTGGTTATAAAGATGAGTAAAAACATGGATATGCTAAGAAGTGGATCTACAATATTTTTTAGACATAAATATTACAAGTTTTAATAATATAAGTTTCTAATGTATATTTTATTTACAGAAAATATTCCTTCCACTCATGGGATTATGTGTTTTTTTCCACATGTATTACGCAACTTATCGAAAAAATAAAAAACAAAGATATGTTCATCTCAAATTAAATCAATTATATTTTATAAAGACTGTGTTTTTATAAATATAAATTGGGGTTAAAGAGTGGGGAATCATAGATGTTATAAGTATTGGATTTATTTTTTTTGTATATTTTTTTTATTATTGTTAGGGATTCGGAAAATAGAAAATAAATTAAAACATTTAGGATAAATCTAAGTATAGGATAACATCGAGAATTTTTTTTAAAAGTTTTAAGTGATTAGATTCCTTAGAAATTATATCGTTTCCAGTATATATAAATGTTGATATTAAGGTGACATTGATGAACCTAAGTGTAATCAACCTGAAATAATTTAGTTGGGTATCAAATGAATCTTCATTTAGTGTTTGATTATTTGGAATATGTTGATCCTCATAGCACAACATGACCATTGTACATTCATTGGTCAATTAAATTACCTTCATGATTCAGTATGAGATATTTATTGTGTTATAAATTTATGTTATGGAGTTTGGGATAACCCCACATAAATAAAAATTGATTTAACTGGGAGTTATTGAGTTGAAATTTAAAACAAATGTGGTGGTTTGAAAGAGTAATACATTTCTATAATGTGTTTTTTATAATGTTTTGGTAATAGTTATCCTATGTTATTATTTTTTTACCAATACTTTTAACCCCTATTAGATTTAGTAATGGTTGGAGAATAGATAAATTGAGTTAACAATGGGTGTGATGGGAAATACAGTGATAGTCCCAATGTGAAACCATAGGATATGGAAGTGGGAGTTCAAAATTATGTTAGGACTCTTACTCAAATATCTTAATACAACAATAATAAAAATGTATATATTGATCTTCTGATGTTAACAGTAATGGATAATCGGGTAATTATGTATTTCCTACAATAACATGTGTCCTCCATAATTGATATAATACATTTATTTTTAGCTATGGATCAATTTGATCAAAAATTTGTTTTTTATTCCCTAGTTTTAATAACATGAGAATTTTGTTTTGTTCATTTATCATTTGGATGGTGATGCTAACTAATGTTAGACTATCATTATTAATAAAAGTGCTAATTATGAATTATAATCATTGGAATTAGAGGATTATATAAAAATATTATTCATAAAATATTTTCACTGAACTCCCCACATGAAAATATATAAAAAGAAAATAAAAAAGGATATAGTGTTCATCTAAAAATATGTGGATAACTTATTGAGGCATGCAAGGTAAACCTTTAGTTGTTTTACTAACCAATAAATAATGATAGAATAATTCATTAGAGTTATAATCCTAGGTACTTAAAAGGAATTATATATAAGAGGATTTAGTATCTATGAATAGGTTATTCGATTTGATCTAGATGAAGAGATAGAAACTAGAGGGTCAAATTATTTTTGAGACATAAAAATTAAAGTAGATTATCATTGATGTTATGATGATAAGTCAGATGTGGTGAATAATATTCATCAAAATAGATGTCAAAATAGTGGTAAGAAACACATAGGTCTTTGCCTCAATGAATAAAGAACATATATTACTTAAAGAAAATAATTTCATTAATAAAGTGGTAGTTTATATGGAGAAATATGTCTGTTAATGAAACATGGAAATGAATTCTCCCACAAATGCACCACCCAAAATCCAGTGCTTCATTGATAATAGATATGGGAATTACAATAATTAATTCCATAATCTAAGATGTGAGGGAAATAATAAACATCTATAAAATCCTAAGATAATGGTATAAGGGAATTTTTATAAAACCACAACTACATAAGAGTATTCAGGAAATTATTTTTAGTAATGTGAAATGATCATCTAGTAAACAAAAATGAGTGTCGTATTTGATTCTTGTCTATCCCAATCCATTGTTCCAAGAATACAAGAAAAATGCATAAAATTGATACTACAATGAATATATCATGAATTTTTAATGAAAACTTTTATTAGTATGGTAATTGAATATCAAGTTTATTCATATAGGAATATGAATCCTATTGACATTATCTTAGTTGAATGTGGTTTCATTTTTCAAATGTATTTTCATAACATTTACACTGATCAATAATTTATAGAAGACATGTTTCCTATCATAAACCAAGACATGATAATATATTGATAAAATGAGGACTATAAGCTCTATCAGAAAACTATTTTTATTATATAAGTTATGTTACATAATCATGATGGATTTTTTTTCTGAAATTATTAGAGGAAAACTCAATTTTAGGATTGACTTATTCTAAACAGAAAATAATATTTCCAATATTTTTTCATATCACTTCAGATATTATAGCATGAGTCATGAATATCACTTAGATAACCATAATAATATTCTCTACAATGTGATAAATAAATTTATTAGGAATTGATTTATTTAAAGGGGGGGATATAAAACCTCATGATTTTATAAAATAACCTTCCTTGAAATAAATATAATGTGTTTAGAAGCTTTATATACCCACATAACACCAAATAAAATATGAAAAACATAATGTTTTATGAATATTATTAAGAAATTATAATATTAAAAAATATTATTGTATATAAAAATGTTGTAATATTACTCATAATATATTAAAAGTGTATTTTACAATAAAGGTTGTTTTTTATTAAATATTATATTTTAATTTAAGAGATAAATTAATTATATTTTGAATTTTGATAATATTATATGAAAATATTTTCTAAATTAATCATATCAAATTTATATTATGTTGATTTTTGATATTTTTTAAAAATAATAATTTTTATAGGGATTAGTGAGATAGATAAATTTTTATAATACCCTAAAAATTTATCACCATAATTATTCAATAATGAAAAAATGTTAGAAATTATTTTCTATAAAACTTTTATTTAAAAAATTTAAAAGTCAATTAAAAACATTTTTTATACCTTATAAAACCCATGTTTAATGTTCTTGAAACTGGAGTAATTTTTTAATGTATAAAATCATTTTGTTCAATTTTTTTAGAAAACAATTATCATCACATTGAAAAATTATAAATAAAAAATTGATTAAATATTTTTAATAAATATGATTATTTTATTCAATATTTTAAATTTCATTTCAGGTATAAAATTATGATTACAATGACAAAATATTATGACCGTGATAATTGGGATGGATTGATTTTTAAGTAATTGATTTTCTAGTGTTTTGTATTATTTATGTAAAATAAATTCATCCATTTAATATAATGACCTTTATATTAATTTTGCACATTTTTAAATATATTTTAACAATGATTCAATATATGATCATTTAGAAATATGATTAATAACTGCTAATTGATTCTTTTTATGTAAAACAGTTTTTATAAATATCAAATGATTTAATATAGAATTCCATTTTAACTAACTTACATAGAGGATTATATTATATCAAAAATATATTTAGGTTTACATAATAAACCATAGAAAATATACCTTTCCTTATTTTTAAAATAGTATTAAAATTAATTTTATAAATATAAGTTACCAAAGTAAAAACCAAAATATTAAAATTAAGACATCTAATTGTAAATGACTTGAAATTAGTTAAAAATGTATTATAATGCTATTTTAAGGTTTTATATACATTACGGAACCCCAAAAATAATAATTTACAACTTTTAGAACCATTTAAATTTTAATGAATCGATTCCATAATTAAAAAATTAATGAGAATTTATGACAATTTCAATTTTATCACATATAGAAAATGATAAATTCCAGAACAATTTACAAAAAATTATGAATATTTAGATCAACCAAAAATCATCATTAATTTCTATTAAACCATATTTCAACATAATTTATGCCTTTATCCTTCTAAAAATATAATGATATTGATCCTTTTAATGTTACCAATTGGAGAACATCCAAAGGGAGAGGTAACGCTCTTAACCTAATACTTTAAATTTTTTCTTCCTCTACCACCAAAAATACATTATACTAAATTAGAATATTAGAACATAAAATATTTTAACATGTTAAAATGTTATTATTTTAATGGAATATCACTTTTCAACCTTCCTTCAAAACCATTCGATAATCGAAGATTCCATCATGTGTATGTGCTGACTGCCACCTCAAGGAACATCATGTTTTATTTTTCCACTACTGCCTTACATGGAAGACCATAAAATTAAATTTAATATATAAAAATATCATTTATAAAGAAATTAATATTTATATAATCTACTATTTTATATTCTATAAGTGATATCAATAATTAATGGTTATAGTAGTCTTAACCATCTAGAATAAGTATAATACGAAACCTTTCATAATTTGTATCCATTTTGAGAAAACATTTGAAAACATTTATATTTTATAATAAGGGAATATTAAAATTAATAAAAATATAAAATTATAAATATTATGAATCTATTATAAAACAAAATTTTCATTATCATTATAAAAAATATGTTCCTGAGAAATCGATCATACATCATATTATAACTATAATATGATAAAACAATCCAATGAATAAATAACATATAATAATAAATAGTTCATTGAAAATGATGTATAAATTATAAAATTTATTAATAGTTTTATTTATAAAATAGATTTCATTATTTATTATTTTATGTGAAAACAAACATTGAATCAGGATTCTGTTAAGTGTTTTTGGCATCATAATTTTTCTTTTCTTAAATATGATGTGTATTAAAAACTAGTTTTTTTAATATATTGGACATGTATTCCTTTTATCATAATTTTCTATGTAATATATATATTACCATCATATTATTGAATAAAATTTTCTGTTTAATAACATATATGATATTCAATGATGAGCTTAATTGAGAAGAAAAATAAATTTCATTAAATTTAATCTCTTCAATATCATACGATACATGAAACCCCGAGTCTAAAAGAATTTCCAAATAGTATATCATTATAACCATGTTGATAAATTGTTAATTATGAATAGTAATAAATAAATTATGATAAATATATGGTTTACACATGTATAAACTAAATTAAATTGTGATCTATTTATTAGAAATAAAATTAGAATCAATTGAAAGAAAAGATGAAATATTTTCTAAAAAGAAGTATTTTTCTAGAATTTGGTTTCATCCTTATTTGTACAAATATTTTCTTAAAATAATATCACTTTCTGAATTATAATTTTAAAAATTGAAACTTATTTTTTAAAATATAATGTTAAAAATATCAAGGAAGTAATTTTTGATAATTTACTGAAAAGATCATTCTTTCATGAGTAATGAAAATGTGATATTTTATTTCAAATGATATTTTTTAAAATAATTGAAAATATATATATTTAATTTTAACTTTTTTAACATTAAAATTAAATCTTTTATAATATTATAAATAAATTTTATTTCATTTTATTACAATTTATTTATATGTTTGATAATAAAACTTTCTATACTTATGATAAATTAATATTTGGAAAACTGGTTTTTCGTCTTGTTAGTGAGACTAATTTAAAATTAAATTCATCCAATTTTTTAATTTAATTTTTAATAATATATTACATATTATGAATCATAATGGTTTTTATTATATTATATTTTCAATATTAATATTGGACATACTGAATAGTAAAAATAGTAAAAATAAATCATCATAGTTAATGATAAAACAGGTTTACAATAGGTTAAAGTAAAAATATAAGAGTTACACTAACATAAAAAAGTAATAATTACTATTTAATGGAAATTTTTATTCCTTAAATCGTCCATATTTCTATAAATATCTATATTCTATCATTTTCTTCTATGAAAACATTGGGTATCACTTTTTCTTTCCAAATATTTCAACTGTTTCCTCTCCCCCACATATAAAAGACCACCGGTTATCCTGTCCTCCATACACAAAAAAATCCTTATAATTTTTTAATTACCAAAAAATATTTATTCCTTAAATCCATCCCTATAAACTATATAACTTTTTTTTTCTGATATCCCATCTATTACAAATTTAGGTGTAACCCTAAATAGGATTTAGAAGAAAAGGTAGAGTTCTTAACAATGATTTTTTTAGTTCTTATTTTAACTCTTAAAAATAATCCTCAAATATGGTAAAATAATAAAAATAATATATACTATATATTTATATGTTATTTTGTTAATTTAATAACCTATATCAATCTATTTTTCTGTCAAATTGAAAATGAAAATGTCGATCGTGTGTACCATAAAATTACACCTTTTGAACCGATGTAATTTGATTTCTAAAATCACCTATCACATAACAATATATTGATTGATTTAACACACATATAAATATATATGATATTTGTTAAATTATATATATATATATATATGTAATTATAATATCACATATACCATCCTATCATCTAATCCATTAGAAAAAAATAAAGTGTCATGTGCGTACATTTGGACTACCGCCTCAGCGTTGTGATGTGAAATGATTTTCATTTAATTTTAAAATGTATGGTGATAATGACTATTAAATGAATATATAGTATATATGTTATATAATATTGATTCTTTAATTTGAAAATATTATTTAACTTTCTTATATTCTATCCCATGGAAGAATAAGAACAATGTTCATAAATACATATGGCCTACCGTATAATTGAATAATGTAACTCATTTTACCTTACATAACATTGATAGACTATTATAAATACACAAAAAGTAATTATATATGATATTAATGTCATGGTTAAATTCAAAAATTTACAAAAACATAATCAAATACATTTTTCCTAAATTAAAAAACCAAAACATACATGAAAAAATAAATCATTATAAACAGAAATAAATATTTTAACAAAGAATTGTCAATAAATAGTCATAAAAGACTACATAAAAATAATATATTGTAGGAAATATATTATTATGGTTAATTAATATGATAATTAAAAATATATATTTATTATACATGATGTTAGGACACATATAGAGAAATTAGATATGAGATAAGGGTTTCCTATCTCACTTTTAATTCTGTGAGACATATGTCATATTCACTACATAGTTATACTGTGTAATTTATATAATGACACTATGATATTTTATATAACTAATTAATTTATCTTTATGTATTTTAATTTTAATTTTTATGTTATTTATTTCATGGGGATTATGATTCAGAAGATACCAAAGTGGTAAGAGTTTATATTACAATCTCATTGTTTATCAAGAGTATTCATGATTATTCTCCCGCTGATGAAATGTTATGATCTATATATAATGAATATAATGAATTATATATCATATTTCTATTACTATAGATTAAATTTTTTTAATTTCATTTTCCTCTTAAATAACACAAAAGACAATAGAAACATTTTTTTAGGAAAACTAACTTCATTTCTCTATTCAGTCATAATCCTATTTCTCTAAATTCATAGTTTATATAAAAATTATAGAATGATTTATAGTTATAAAATTTATTTATTAAATACATATTTACCCATGATTTACTTTTTACAAAATTTTATGAATTTAATATTCTTGTCATTTTTGAAATGATAGTTTTTTTAACCTGTTTAAAATAGCATGAGAGAATTTTTTTAACTTATATGACATGTAAGGAATTACCTACCATCATAAAAAAACATTAATTTAAATAATACTATATAATTTTACAAGGATATTTTTAGTGAAATGTTTTTTTCAAAAATATTCATGAAATTTTTGTTTTTGAATGTGATTTTCATTGTAAAAAAAATATATTTTCCTCAACAAAGTTTTTAATTGAATTTTCTTATTATTTATATTCATGACCAACAAAAAAAAATATCTAACATATAGTGTATTGAGAATATGTTATAATTAAAACATCCTTATTTTTTATTTAGTTTTTTTATTTTTTTTATGTGGGATGCACTATTTTGATAACATTCTCCACAATACTCAAAATTTTATACATTTATTCTTATTTATTAGGATTGTATTACCATTTTATTTGCTACTTTTTCAGCAATTTTATTATCTTTATTATGCTTCACTTTATTTATACGATGAATTCATTGGACTTAGTAAGTGATGGGTAAGGTCGCTATATCCCCTTGGTGCATCGGTAGGTCTCATTAGACAAACTAGCTTGGTTTTTTTATTGAGGCCTTACCCATTTATGTAAGATATATTAGAAATATGAATTGAATATATGGTTATGATGAATGGAATTATGAATTCCCACATTATTAGACATTTAATTGATGTCCATGTGATTATTTTATTTTTTAGAATATGCATCGATACGTTTTAATCTCATTTGACTATTTATATGTAATTATTTAGTAACCATTTATTCCAAAACAAATTATTCTTCATGTTTGTGTAATTTATCAAATGAAATGTTTTTTAGATATTTACCATAGAATATGGATATTTCTTATTCATTCATGATGTATTCCTCCCTAAAATTACCCTTACTGAGCATTGATCTCACCCCATTCTTACATTTCCTTTCCCAAATATTACATGATGTTTATTATGATTTATTTTTAGGGGTATGCCAAAGAGAATAATGGTATACTCAAAGAAAATACTATGTTGTTTTTATGATCTCAGTTTTACTTTAAAATTCAGTCATGTGTCTATTTTTCCAATGCTACTAAACTATTTGATCATTTGGGATGATATCTATTGTATCTAGAACCAATTTAATAAAGTAACCACTAATTCTAGCATATTAGGGTCGAGGCATTTACAGTTTTTATTAGATACAATCTAGTACAAACCTTGGTAACTAGATTTATGAAAACATAAATTATGGAACATAACCATATGATATACATTGAATAAATATAAATAAAATAACATCATAATGTTTAGATAAGAACTATATTATGTTGTTTTCCAAGAAATACATCCCTATCTAGATACAAATAGTGGACATAGAATGAGAATATTTTTGCCTAGTTGTAACAACACTAAATAGGGGTATTGGGATTTGACTTAATCATTAACTATTTCATGATAATGGACCATAAGATACATCTATTTTTACATTAAAAGGGGGTATTATTAGAATATTTAACATTTTATTTACAAGCCATTATGACGGATTTGAAAATACTATTATTTTTTGATAAATTTACAAAGGAAACAATTTTCATGTTTATGATATTAGATATTAATAAATTATTCAATGTACATTAATTATTTAACATGGTTTGGGATTAAACATTACAATTTATAATTTTTTGATATAATCAAAAGTATTCCATCATTTATAAATGGAACCTAGTGGTAGGAATGGGAACTGTATCAAAACATGAACTCCATTTAGTGACAACCCTCATAAGAAATATAATTAAGATATATTAGGAGATAAATATGGAATTAATATAATTATAACCATATTGGTATAGGTGACTTAGGATATTATAGATAAACATTCACAAATGCATCGTTCTATTGATCTACCATGTAGTGTAATAATGATTCACCACTTCCTACATTAGTAACCTTTATCCTTAAATTGGACAAAGAATCCATTTTTAGCTATGTAATGTATAAGTTACATAGTGGATATATATTTAATTCTTTGAAGTAATGAAGGGGATAAGGTTTCCACGATATTTTTTCATCTCTTAGGAGATAAATATTAATTGTGGTCATTGATTTCAAAAACTATGGATGAATAAGAAATAAAAAACATGGAGTGGAAGGATTTTAAGGTAATATTCTTTGGAAAATATTTTCCCTATAATCAATGAGAGGATTTGGAGAGGAAATTATTGATTCTAATATAAAATAGGAAGATCTAGTAATTTATGAAGCTGACATTACAAAGTTTACAGTCACTATTATGAACTATGTATGTAATCCATAGAGTATAATTCATAATTTATTTTATGTGTTATATAAACTCTATGTAATATAACTAGTCTCTCAAACCTCCTCATAATACGATGATATAGATTCATTTCCTATGAAGATAGTGAATGAATAATCCCTATATTATGAATTCAATGGAAAGAAATAGAAAAAGAGGATGATATAGAAAAAATGTATAATTTGAAAAAGCTAAAGAAGAATTTTCCCACATATGATAATTTTGATAGGGAACACCCATGAATAATCTTATAGGGGATGTGAGTTTTCTTCAGGTGCAGAGAGAGAGGACATAATGCATGTAAATTCAAGGTTAAAAAATAAACCCCTAATGATCAATGTTTCAATTGTATGTTGATAAGAAATTATACTGACAAATTCCCCAATATTTAAGTGAATATAACTTATAATAAGATAAGGTGTCAACTTCATGATTATGATATTATTATATCTAAAGTGGAATGATTAACGTGCTTTTGAATTTTAAGTCAATAATTATATTTTATAATTAATTATCCAATGGTATTTTAATTATAAGAATACAAAACATCCAAATATTGTTTTAAATTTAGAATAATATATTTCATCACAAAATATTAATTTACTATATGTAGATACCATCATGGTTTTATGATCTTAAGTTTATTCATAATTTCAATGTCTTAAACTCCCCATTTTAGTGATTTATTTTACATGAGTTTATTAAGATTAAGGATAATTTTTAGAGACATTTTTTTTGAGATACAACCCATTTTAATAGTAAATAATTTAGTTAAAAAATTATTTAAGAAATGATTCCATTAAATTATAGGGATTTTCAGTTAATGGTGTTGATTACCTTTATAATGAATAAAATTATTGATTTTTTGGTATTAATAGTCTATTAATATTAACTAATTTCATGAAATGAATTTTCCAAAAATAAATAACTTTTATTTAAAAATTTATTTTATGACCAATGTCATTTTTATGATATTCATCATATTTTTTAAAATTTATAAGAATTATATTAGTATGGTTCTATAAAATGAAAACCCTCATATAGGCTGAAAACCTGTAATATCCAAAAAGGCCATAGGGCTTGAACCCACAACCAAAGGATGATAATGGTGCAGGGCATACCAGTGGCCTATGTGATGTTCCAATTAATATGTAATTATTTTTAATTAAATGATTATATATATGTATACTTATTTAATAGATTATGTTTAACATTAGATGTTACAATTGAGATTTAGAGATTAATGTGTTATACAAGATATCTCTTGCTTGGAATGTTTCATTTTATAAATATGTAGAGGAATAATAAAATAAATGATACTATTTTATGGACCTTATTATTTCTTAAAATTAAATTTTATTTCTTCAAGATTTTAAAAAATCATATTGGATATTGATTTTATTTACTATTAAATAAAGTGAAAATATATCAAAATAGAACCAAAGGATTAAATTTTAATTATATTTTATAATGTTCTCTAATATGATAGTAAATAATTCACTCAAAAATAAGAAAATGATATTTAAAAAAAGGGTATCATAATAAAATTGTTTATAATGACGGATTTATATTTTTATTCATAATAGATATTTTTTTGTGGTCATTTAATTTCCATTGATCACTACATTTCTTGTGATCAATGATCTCTATTAGTCTCTAAAATTATTTAAGCTTTCATTCCATGTTTATATTTTCGCTCACCATTAATTTTTTCCAACATTGAATCATAATTATGTGTTATTATATATTATGTTCATATTTTACCTTCCATATATTAAGAGGATATTTTCTTAACCCTTTTTAATGTGCAGGATTTCAAAGAGGGTATTTTCATATGGAAAACCCTTGATTTTTGTGCATATGTTCAATTAAAAGGACACAATTTCATGAAGGCCCGGACAATGTAACCCAAAAATATTATAAAAGAAAAAAAAATTCAATTGTTTATGTGACACATAACATTGATCTTTAATGAATCTATAAATATATATTTTTAAATATAATTTCTTCTATATATTTTTATGCACACAACCATGATTCTAAAAGAACGTTAAAATAGTACAAAATTATTACATAGTAATTAACTTTGTGGGTTTGAATAAGAATAAATAATTTATGAAAAATATATTTTTTAAAAATGTATAAAAAAATAAATGGTTATTATAAATTAAATTAAAAACATTTTAATGAAAAATAAAATTTCATTATGAAAAACTGTATTTTTCTAAAATTAAATTTCTTTCATATGTTCAAACATATTTTGAAATTAATTTCTATAAATTTAAGAAAATATTTCCACAAAAATGATCAAAAACTTTTAAATTATCATATGAAAATTATCATAAATATAATTTTTCCAAATTTTATTAAAATTGTAATTTTTTGAGTAGTGATTTAAAATGGGTTTTAATTGAAAAAGATGTTTTTTAGAGGTATTTAAAAGTGAAATTTTGATTTATAATTATTTTAATAGTAAAATTATTCAGAAAATGTTATTATAAATAAAATCTAGGTCATTGGAATAAAAGTTATTTTTTATTTTCGGTATTAAAACTTCCAATGCTTATGATCATTTTCTCTTTAAATAACTTCTTTTAATCACATGTTAACAAATATTTTTTATTTAAATTCTCAATTTATATGAATTGTATTTTGAAAAAGTCATATCATGTTTGGAATCATAGTAATTAATATTATATAATATGTTCATCATAATTTTTAATCCTAATTATTTTTTAATACAGTATTTTTTTTAAATTTACTAGGTTAAAACGAGAAAATTAGGGGTTAAACTAAAATGATAAGGGATATAATGACATATAAAATATTCCATTTAATATTTTATGGATGAAATGAGAAAATATCTCATACATGGTTTAGTAATGAGAAATTTTTTATCCTTTTTTATTTTTAATAATGTATGTATCATATTTCCATTTAAAAAATTCCATGTGTTCCCTCTTTCCAACTATTAAAAGGCTTCCCCCCTCCTATACTATTAAAAATCTAATTGACTTTTGGTTTGTCCAATCCCGAAAAAAATACCTAAATTACATCCACACATTCCTAGATTAAATATATCCCTAAAACCCATCCCCACATCCCTGATGCAATTTTAGGATTATAAATACAATCTAGGAAGGTATTAGGTATAACCCTAAATAGGTTGTCCATAGAAGAGGTAATGTTATTAACCATGGATTTTCATTTTTATATATAAATGTAACTCCTTAAAATCATATCCAAATATGAAAAAATTAAAACACCAATATTTAATATATACTATGATGTTATTATGTTACTTTAATAACCTATATCAATCTCATAGTCTATCATATGGGATACAAAACTATTGATCTTATGTATGGAAGACCACCACCTCAGAATCCAACTTAATTCGTTTTCCATCACTGCCTCTCAAGGTTAGATATAATGATTAATTTAATATATTTTTATGATATTTATAAAATTAATATACTTTTATAATTATAATATCAGATATACCTTCTAACCATAATTTATGATGAAAAAAATGTTCCTTATGTGTACGTACGAACTAGTGCCTCCACGTATTGATGTGAAATATTTTGTATCTTATTTTAACATGGATGTTAATAAGGTTATATTACATTGATATAAATGGAACATTTGACATTTTAAATTCTCATTAATTTTAAAATATTTCACACTTTTCTTATGTTTCATATTTCAGAAAAATAGAATTTTTTTGCAAGCATATGTATAGCCTACCATCTCTATTAATGATGTATCTCATTATCCCTTCTATTATATTCATGGAAAATTATAAATATTATTATTATTATTGTTATATTTGATGTTTAAATCATGTTAATTTTTTTTAATATTATTTAACCATAATCAAATAATAAGTAATTAAATTAGAAAACCAAAACATACTTGAAAAACAAAGTAATTATCACCCAATACAATGATTTTAAAAATAAATTTATAATAAATTTATATAAAAAACTATAGGTACATAACATATGCGATAAAATATATAATTTTTTTACATTAGTATATTTATACCAAATAAATATTTATTATACTGGAGGTACCAACATATATGAAGGAAATCAAACCTCATATAAGGGTTTCTCGTCTCAGTTTCACTTATACGAGATATATGTCATATTCCCAAACTAGTTCTTTTGTGTGGTGTATATACTTACTAAATGATAAGTCATATCATGAATCTGTATATTTTTTTATTTAATGTTTTCTTTGATGTTATTTCTTTCACAATAGTTGTGATTTATAAGTTATCAAAGTGGTAAATGTTTGTGTCACGATGTCATTATTTATCTGGATAAATAATGATTATGTTTTCGATGAAAAATTATTATGATATATATTTAAATAAACTAATTAATTTTATTCTAATATAATTATTCCATGGTAATATAACTTTTCCTCTATTTTCATCTACTTTTATCAAAAGAGACTAAAAGGGTGTTCTTTAATGAAATGCAACATCATTTATCTCATTAGTTGAATATTTTTTCTTCAATATTTATTTTTGTATAAATACAAATTAATAAATTATTTAACATTATCCAAATGATTTATTAAATAAAATTTATATGTTTTTTAATTTTTTTCAAAATTTTATGAATGGAATATTCATGTCATTTTATAAAGCATGCAATTTTTATCCTTTTACAATAGTGTGAAAGGAATGACTTTTTAGCATATTCAGAATCTATAGATTTACTCACTATCATAACCACTAACTACATTGAAACCTAAAATACAAGACTACAATGGCGTTTTTATTAATTAAATTATCTTTAATAATTTTCTGAAATGATTCAAAATTTATTAGGTGACATTCAATGTGAAAAATGATATTTTATTAAAAAATGTTTTTAACTTCATTTGTACTATATTTCTATTAATCAAAATTGACAAATATTATTTTATATATTACCCATGGGGAATATGATGCAATTCTACAATCCTTATTATTTTATATAGATGTTTTATGATTAGTTTTACTGGGGATGTTTTATTTTCATAACATTATTCATATTAATATGAATTGTTTCTGATTATGATTCTTGATTTGAGAAATTATTAACATTTCACATGTCAGATTATGAATAATAATTCTTATGTTGATTTTGATTCACCCCTATAATAAGAGTATTTAATTGGATAATATATTCGATTGGAAAGGCCCACTAAAGCTCCTTGATCCATTAGTAAATCAAATAAGACAAACTAGTTTGGGATTTTGGCTGAGGCATTTGGAATTTATGTGAGATGTATTGGAATGATGCCTTGATTTTATGCATATTAATTCCCTATTTATGAATTACCTCATTTTCATATTAGTTATTCTTTTCAATGTGATTATTTTATTATTTAGGATATCAATAGATAAGTTCAAACCACTACTTGTTATTTATGTGAAATTATTTTATAATTATTTATAACTTATATATTATTATTTTTCATCAAGTTATCGAGAATATTCCTTGTGTATCAGTTATTTACCTTTCCATATTTATTACTCCATACTTCTTCATGGTAACTTCTTCTCTACACGTACTTGTACTAAGATATAGAGCTCACCCCATTATTAAGATTTTGTTCCCTAGTATTCTAATAAGTGTATTATTATTGAAATAAATGGATATTCTTAAGATAATAGTTGTGTAATCATTGAAAATACTATTTTTATTTATTTTTCAGTTATAATGTGAAATTAATGTATGTATCCAGTTTTTAATTCTACTAAATTATTTGGTCCTTTGGGATTATAGATCTCGCATCTTGCACAAATGTAATAAAGTATCCATTGCATATGGGCCACTAGATTCATGTTATTTCAAATATATTTTATTTAAAATTCCCTTAATTAGAATAATAGTGAAGATTTAATTGTTATTTTCCTTTTTCAAATCCATGAGACGTATATTATAATACCTTCCATCAATAATATTATATGGTGTGTTCTATGATAGATTAAAATCATGTTTATTAAATATTTTTTATTTAATGATATAAAATTTTAATTTTCATGGTTGTCCTCCAATTTTCTTTTGACTCTTTTGTAATAATTTAAATAAGGGATCTAGAAACTCAATTCTTGTTCACTGAGTTATTTTTGTACCTCTTGAAAATATTTAATATACATTGTTGACATTATTATAATTTATTTTAATGTGTTATTTTTAAATTTATTTTTATATAAATTAACTTTTATAGACCTTAAGCCCCGTTCTAAATAACTATTAATTCATGAAATATATATCATTAGGGTATTTAGTTAATAGAAATTTTGAATCTTTTAGTTATAATTATATTCAATGGGAATAATTCTTTTAAGATTGATAAAATTATTTATTTCAAATTTAATATGATATTTCCTCTTTTCCCACTACAGAAAATGTTGTTGTTAACTCAAATGTGATTTCAAATTTAATTTCATTCCAATAAATGTGTAATGATTTTAAGAAAAAAAATTTGTATCTCCATTAATTTTTCCCCTCTATTTCTTCGTTCATTAATCACAAAAATGTTTATACTTTATTTTTTTTGAAATCTAAATATGTGTTTGGTGAGGTGATATTCCTATTTTCCATTACCACCATTTGATGGGATATTTGAAAATCTCTTATTATGATGTGGTTTTTTGACTATCATATTCCAAAATATTTAAAATATATTCCAAAATTTAAAAATAAAATATTTTATATTTTACTCAACACTCCTTTCCAATAATCATTCCATAATGTCATGAACGAATTATTGATGATTTTTTAAATGATTTTTTTTTCAAATTTCTTCACTTGAAAAATTCAAAAATGTATTTTGTATATTATGTGTAACTTATTATATTACAAAAATGTTAACAAAATTCTAGAAAATCTATTACATTATCAGTACCATTTTCTTAATTATTTCTAATGGATATATCTACATGGGAATTATTTTCATAAAACACACTTTAATTTTTATTCTATAATTATCTTATTTTTTGATTTAATATTTGGTATTATCTATTTAAAATATTAAGTTAAATATTCGTGATGCAACAAAATTTTTCTAAAAAACCCCCACTATTCTTTCAATGGGTTATTTATGATGTGGTGATTGGTTGTTTTCAATTAGAAGACATATATTTGCTTTAATGGGTATTGGGACCCTATAACACCCTCCAATATATTATCTAAGAACATAAATATCATGAAATACATATAGACTATAGGTTTTTAAAACTTAAGACACATACAGACCACTAGTTTGTGAATTTGATGTCACTTCTGGATCGTAGGTTAGGAAATCCGAGGGCACTTATAGACTATATTTTTTAAAATCTTAAGTCACATATTGATCATAGTCTTTCGAAACCAAATTCACTTTTGGATCAGATTTTTTTGAATCCCATGTCACCTATGGACCATATGTTTTTAAAACATATAAAAATTTTGGGTCATATGTTTTTTTATACCTAAGATACAATGTGTTGATTTTATATTGTTATAGTTATTACATATTTTATTTAAATTTTATATTTTTATGTGATACTATATTTTTGTGCCTATTATTATGATAAATCTTTCACCACTAATGTATTTTTTCTATACTCTTATTTCATGGTACACGTTTATTAATTTCATATTACATGTCACCATATATTGAAAAATGGAAAACCAATATTGTTCCATGTTTTTTATTATTAAATTTTATCCCACCTGTATGTTTTCTATTATTAAAATGATTTATCCCTAGATGACATATTTAATTTATCTTTCTTACTAAGTGTTTTATCTCAACTATTTATTATATTCCATTACAAATGTTATAATAAATATTATAACCACATATTTTTATAAAATTAGAAAAAATGATGTTTTATTTTAGGAAAATATTCATTGGTATCTTAATATATAATGGTTTTGAAAGTAATACTCAAAGACACTAAATAATTATATCATAAGATTATGTGTTTATAGTTATTTGCAATGATTAAATTATATAAATTTAGTTAAATTAAGATAGTTTCATATCAATTTATATCAAATACAGTGTTTTAGAAATGTGTTTTAACACTAGATTCAAGAGTGTCGGTTTGGATTTCATCATTGAAGGATTCATGTTAACATGGGATACAAATATCATGAAGTATCCTCTATACAAGCAAAAACCATTAATATCCTTAACCATTTCTCCCTTTAATCCTAAAATTTGGGGCACTCTATTGACTATGGGATTTCACTAATTCTCTATACACCAAGTCCTTTTTAAAAATTACATGTATAATGTTTCTTATTAAAAAAAATGTTTAGTGACATCCAAACTATATAACGTAATAATAATTATAATCTAATACTCACATTTTTTTTTGAATTCTTATGCTTCACTCATTTATTCATCACCATTTCAAGTTTATCTTACTTTTTCGATGAGACTAATATTGGAAAAAGATCTTAAAATAGATTCATAGGTTGTAATATCCTAAATGAATGTTTTTATGAGTCCTTTTATATTGATTTTAAATTACCAGATATATAATTTATACCAAATTAATTCAAATAGTTTTTATTTGTCTAAAAATATTTACCTCAATCTAATTAGGTTGATATATAATATGTGATCTCAATTCAAAATGTCCCCTTATATGTTTGAACATAATCTATATGAGGGACATTTCCAATTTACTAGTGATCACCCCATAGGACAGATCACTCTCTCTACCCAAATATATAGTTTCTATGATTACATTTTCCTATTTACATATCATGACCAACATATATTATGACTAGGATAATTCCCTAATGTATATAAAAAATATGTAAACAATGATTTATGATAACATATAAAGGCAGTGAACCCCAAAATACCTATATTGGTCTCATTATAAATTATCCCATATTCAATACTAGTGACTATGTTCACACTCTTTCATATTTGGTTTATTATGATCACCTAGAACCAATGTGAATCCACATAATATTTCCATATTAATTGAGTTAGATCCATGTAAATACTTTATAATGAACAATATGTTCCTTTATTCCAAGAATTTCAGGATTTGTAGAGACACAAAGAATATATATTCTAATCAAAATGAAAAATAATTTTGATTTTACTATTGGTATATATGTTCTTATTGACCCATTTTTTGTTTAAAGACTTCCATAATTCATGATACTAAACTTATTAGTACATATTCCCATCATATGACCTTAAATTGAAGTAAATCATTCTTCCCAATGTATGGAATTAAAAATAATTATCACTTGTAATACCTCTTTGTCATCTTATTTTGTTGTGATAGTATGTTTATGGGTTTTATTCTTCATACATGATATCTATATCAATAATGGAATCTTAAATACAAGTTTTCACAATTGATTAAATTGAATTAACTATTATAAGTCCCCCCTTATTCCAAATAATTAGATTTTTTTGAATCCCTAGATAACCATTTGTAATTGAATTTAATCATTACCCTAGATATAAATATTGTGATTCGTTTTTCTCTGATTACATACATATGCATAAAAATTCCATCTCTTATACTTGAGAAAATATTATGTTGGGATATACTTAATAAGAACTATGTATAACATTATAAAAAAAATTCGGATACCTATTGATATATAAATTATATGTGTTAGACCTAGTCATGAATTTTTATCAACCACCATTTTACATCATGATAAAAATGTCACCCAATTATGGTTAGTTTAGTGTTGGATTAATCCAATATACTTTTTAATGTTCCATTATTTTTGAAACACATGTTTACTTAAAATATTTTGAATCACATTAAACCATTTTTTGGTTTCTATAAATATTTAATTTTTCAAAAAGGCACACTTAGTTATAGTAATGTTTAGGCCATAATATTCAGTTCTACTAACTGGAGTAATATTCATCCTATGAAATAGTTAACTCTAATCTCATTATGCCTTAGACAAAAATTTCATGAACCCTTAATTTGAATATTGGACGGCAGTTATTATTGTAATACCTTTTCTATCTCATAATTAAAATAAAAATACCTATATTCATGATTTATATAATCATTATTTCGTATTAAATGTTTCGGGGATGAACATAACTCTGAATACTCATTTGGGTTATCATATTACATGACCCATTTATCACTTTCTGGAGATCTATGAAATTAAACTATGTGATCACCTATATGATGGGTTGTAGTATTATCAGGTTCCCTGTAATGTATATCCAACCAATCCTATTTAATTTTTCTGACTTTTATTGTAAATTCAAGGGTTATTCAAAATGTATGAACCATCATATATGTAGTTTAAATTTGGTGTGTTTGAATTCCATTCACATTGGGTCAACCTGAATATCATTTCTATGAATAATTAATCATTAATATTCTAATATGTATTAACATAAATCCCATAAACATATGGTTAAAGATATATAACCTTAAATCCAAATAGCAATTATTCAAATATTTGTAACTTTAAATTCTAGACTATAGTGGTTCAAATTGTATCACTCATAATCAATAGATTAAAAGGATAAAAAATTAATCATGTGGAAAACTAGAAAAGGGAGGAATAGAATAATAAAAGTATCCACCCACCAGGAAACCATTTTTATGTCATAGTAATAAGTTATAATTTAAATAAAATAAGTTGTAAATATTAGGTGTTCCACATCATGACCCTCAAGATATCTAAGATATATCGATTTTCCTTAGTCTTATAATAATGACTAAATGAAATTTCAATTAATATTACATCATCCAAAGTCTATTTTCTTATTATGGTAGTGTAACCTTTGTGTTTTCTTAAACAGTATTGATTATCCATGTCTCTATAATCCTACATCATTCTATAGGAATTTGAATCATCAAAACATCATTTCCTAATATTAATGATTATTATTATCTCAAAGGGACACATCTCATTGGTAATATCCATACCTCTATATTTGGCACTACCAACCAAAACCTTCTTTATCAAATAGAAAATTTCACTTAATATCCATACACCATATAACATCACTGAAGAACCCATTATTTTAATATGGTTCTTTTTCATTATTTACTTACTTATTTAATGAAATCATTCACTATTTGAAATACTTATGGTTTTGATTTTAAAATTAAGAAATATCACATTTCAATTCGATTATAATGCATTGGATGTAACAAACTAATGCATCATAATCATTTTCAATGAAAGAATATACCATATTTTTTTTGATATTTAATGGTCTTTATCATGTGACAATAAACACTATGACGTGATAGTTTGTGTGCCATGAAATGAAAATTTATACACCCATGATGAAATCTATGTAAGTGTAAATATGTTTTCTTATTCACATTAATTTTATCTCACCCTTTTTACTGGATACACCACACAATTTCTATGTTTAAATTTATCTTATATTAAAAACTAACCTAGCGGTTTTAGCACCTTGAATTACATATATGTCCTCCATTACAAGTATTTTTCCACAATTATGGTATTTTACACTTCACTCCTATCATTTTGGACTCCTTTTTATTTCTATGTAAATATCTTTATTCTATTCGGTGATTTTTTACTACACTTAACCACATCTATATTATTCAATCTAGAAATAATATATATTTCATATGGAGTGAGATATGGAACTCACCATTTCAAAAAGGAGAAGATTCTGGCATTGGAACATGATGAGTTTTTTCTCATAGGGGATTCCCCTCACCTGACATATGAATAATTTATTTCCTTGTAATAATATCAAAAAATTAAAACAAGTTATCTTCTTAGAAAAAATATAGGAAACTCTATGTAAAATTCCTGATTTAATTTAGTTTGTATCCTACAACTATTTCATAGGTAAACTTAAGTGGTGATTTAATGATTTGAAAATGTTATAGGTATTATCATACGAGTCTAGAAAAATTATTGAAAAAATAACTTTGTTTCATTACCATGGATTTAATTAGACTTCTTTTATTTATCATATACATTGGTTCAAACAATGCATGTTAATTTTTTTTTAAGATATAGATTTGGTATCCTCGATTCCTAATGAAAATTTTATTCTACATTTCAAATCCCCCATTCATGATCCTCATCCCAATGAAACAGTAAACATACATAAATTATTGTAAAAACAATACTATAATGTTATTATACACATGTCGTTATATCCTATTTTTATTTATCCAATCATAAGTCTTGGTCTAGGAGGAAATCATCATCCATATCCATATACTCTAAATATAGTGCACAATGATGATTCAGAAGCCATTATATTAGGACTTCCTATACCCTTCCTTGATTGAACCTACATGAAAAAATAATCATCCATTTTTGATTAGAATAACTCTATTGTATAGCGATGGTTTATAAAGTACTATATCTAACCATTCAATTATAAAATTTGAGATCACATGAAATATTAATCCTTTATCTACATAATCTATTTAATATTATATATATTCCTTTTCTAATTTATAAAAAATCCCAACGTGGATTCATTTATCAACATTTTACTCTAGGATAGATTAAATGTTTATCATGGATCAATGATTAAGTTGACATAAAAGGTTGAGAGATGTTTGTATATTTTCTTTTAATTCATTTATAAGAAAGAAAAAAATGAGGTGTAAGATCAATGTTCAATTAAAAGAAACATGTTTCATGTTATGATCCATTAGTATAAAAATATAATCAATTGACCACTTAGATTTATCATTATATCATATAATTTATTATAGTTCTACAATCTCACCCTCTTCAGTAGGGAGTAAGCATTCGACTTGAGATACAAAATCTATCTACTATATCTTGGAGTCATTAAATAATATATATATATCTATTTAAAAACTCACTCAAAAATAATTTATCTCTTTATAGAGTTTTTACACCATTATAATCACATTATTGTAAAGGTATTGAAGATCCAATACGATCGGAACATAAGAATATGTTTCATGGATAATTGTGGATAGCTACATAGGGAGTCATAAACTCAACCTGAATGAGGAATGATAGGGAAATCAGTACAACCAAAATAATCCCTAAGGACTTCCATCACCGTAAAATGGATCCTGTAGTTATTAAACTTACCGCAATATAGGATCGTAAAATTTCTGATAAGTCATAGAAAATTCCAACTCAGATCCTCATAAGGGTTATTTTGAATTAATTTCTACATACCATCCCATATAAACATCCAAAAAGCCCAATGGAAAAAAAGAAATTATTTTTCTAGCTCAGAGTCTCTATAAAATATTGAGATATAGAACACAATGAAATCAAATAGATATAACCTATAATAACTCTCCTATGATCACCTAAAAACTAAAGTATTCTCCACTTTTGTGTGCTTTAGAAGTGAACAAATTGAGATCAAAAAATTTTCAATTGGAACATAAATATATTATAAATTTTTTTCAAATGATATAAAAGATAAATTTGTTATCTTATGGGTGTTGACACTAAAATACACATGTTGTGGGACAAGTTGATGAATTAATGTATGATTTCGAGAGAATTTGGGAAAAACGAACAAAAATGGTCTTAAGGGGTGGGATTCATGAATTCCTCAACCTTTAAAAATGATTATTTATATTTAATATAATGTTTATATGAAGAGTTTAAGATAAAATTTTGTTATAAATGTATAGACTATAAAATATTACCTTTGGGAACATGCAAAGTCTCGTGGTAGCATCCATGTACTATCCCTCAGGTTCATGGAGAAATGCATGATTATAAAGCTCTAATGCTTTGTGAATTCTTATATCCTTAATGTAACTGACACCCATACCTCTGTAGGTATTATTTATACCCTCATTATGTATGGATTTTATGGGGACATGACCTTTCATCATTCATTAAATGATTTGACTTCTCAATACTCCCGATATCCATGGGAGAAAGAGGAGATATGCCTTCAAAGGAAAACTTTTTTCATGAAACCAACTCCTATGGTTCTTTGATAACATTAAACCAAAATTAAATATTACATTAGAATTTTATATGAACATCATGGAAGATGAAATCCCCATGTGCCACCAAGGGTTTCTTGAGGCCCCTGTCGTTCATGAAACAAACCCTATTAGAACAATACCTTTACCATGAGGTAGGGTCACTATATTTCACAAAGTGTACTCCCTCACACATCCCCTATCCTTTATAGGGACCCTAGTTATTTTGATACACTCCTATGTGAATCCCCACAAATCATGAATAATCCCCACCAGTCCTCTACATGGTGCCTCAATTCATCTAACACATTCCCATGAAAGCTAACTACCCAGGTCCCCTATTATAATCCATGAAATGTCCCTATATAGCCCTAATGATTATTTCAATGTTACCCCTCCTTCTATGTCCTCCTATATCAGCCTCCATCTTATCTACTTATCTTAAGTATTGGTACCTTATTTCATATTTATCATAATAATAGATACCCTAACCTTAGGACTCGTGATTTACACTCCCCCATGGAAGTTACAATGATATGTCATGTAAAGAGGCACATGAAAATGGTCACATAAGTATGATAGGTTGAATATTATAAGGGGAATGTGCACCGGTATGAGAAATGATTCATTAGGAATAATATTCCTCATGCTTTGACCAGGTACCTCTATAAGTGTGACACTATCCATGTCCAAGATGCATGATATAAAACTTTATATCTCCATGTTCTAGTCCTATGACCATAAATTTTAGGAAAAGATCCTCATCACATGACTTAAAACTATAGATTTACCATATAAGATGAACATAGTATTACCCATGTATGAATCTAGTGGGATGACCTAATATATTTTACCTAGTGTAATAAGTATATGATGACCCATGTATGATCATTATAGGATTCCACCGTCTCCCCTATGAATAGAAGATCCTATACCCATGAGAATCTTCCAAGAATAATCTCCAAACCATTCCCTACTGATTTTTATTTTTTTTAAATGGGAAGCTTCTATTCAAAATCACATAAACAACACAAGTCAACTCTCCTTCCATGATATGACCTTTCTTACATTATGATGATAAAATTTAGGGACCAGTCAAATAACATGACCTTAAACTACTATATCAAACTACATGGGGTTTGATCCATATTTCTTAAAAAAGATATTTAGGAGTCCACATTTAGGTTCAATCATAACAAATATCACTTATACATTGGAAATGCTTCCTCATAGGGTCACCCTGATCTATCTTAACAGGACATTCAAATTCATCTCCAAAAGATTATAAAATTGTGCATTAATTCATCTCAATAAGATGTTTTGAACAATATCCATAAGTTGTAAAACATGTGCCTCTATCCATATGAATATGATGTTCATATCCATCTCAAGAATATTAAACCTATTCCTTGAATGGTATAAATAGTATTCTCTTATATATATCCATTAGGTTTTAAACCCATGCATCAATCCATCTCAATTTAAATTTTTTTTACATCTTAAAAATATGATAAACTGATACCTCTATCCATCTTAATAATACTGTCTAATCCATATCCAGAAGATGTTAAACCCATTCCCTAATCATTCTAAGTTGGATGTTCCCATATTTTCCCCAAAATACAATAGAAATGTGTTCATATAGTTTCAACAAGACTATAATCTTTTATCCATCCTATCCATGAGAGGCATTAAACCTATTCCACAACTATATATATAAGATGAAAAACTCTCAACCTAATTAAGAGTACTTACCCCATGAAATAAACATAGTATTCCTAAGAAAAAATTCCTCAGAAGGCATACACACTTGGATTTAATTACCTCATGATCGACAAAATATGAGTTTAGTTCAAAGCCTAATATTCCTCACAAAATAGATTCCCCCAACAAAGGAAAACATCACAGGTTCCAGATATTATGAAATACTCTATGGTGACCAATGTGACTACACACCCTAATTGGGGTTTTTTTCTCTTTCAATATAGAATTAGTGTAATTAACAATTATCCACCACGATAAGCAATTGGGAACAAGTTCCATAAAACTGACTTAATCTTTTATAGAGACACATACTATGAAACCATATACAAGGAGGAATCCATGGAAGAAGAAACCTAAATCTAATCATCCAATTTCAATCATGTAGAATACATGATCTATGAATGTGAGGGAATATTCTCACATTTGGAAATTGTTATAGTGGGGTAAAAAGAAAGCAACATGTCGACCACAAGTTATACAAGAGGTGTTGTGCCTCGAGGAATGTGTTTAAAATAGAAATGGTGAACCAAACATGAAACTATTATCCTCATCCATGGTGATTAGTTAAATTCATGGATGTGATATATTTTTATGTCACTGGATCAAGATATTTGATTCTCGGTCCCACTAAACAAATGGTGGTCCAAACATGAATCTCACCTACAAATTGGTTTAGTTAGCATTTGACACCTTCAGTTTGTGACATCATAGGCATCGATCCTACATAGTTTCAATAATATTAGATGGAAATGGGGATATGAGTATTTCATTACATGTATATGTATTGATGGATGAATCTAAATTCTATAGAGGAAACAATATATATGATGTTAGGGACCTTACACCAATAGATGTTGGGGAATGGGAAACATTGATGCGGTGATCCTATAAAATTACACTCCTACCACAACTTCTCCTTCATCATGGGTTAATTGGTTCCCATGCCATGTATCATCCACTAAATCATAAATTGGAGGATGATTAATGCCTTTATCCACCAATGTGACCCAGAAGGGGTCACACCCACTGAGGTTGTGGCCCACTAGGACCTAGTTTTATCAGCTCCTTTCTGACACCACTACCACCAAGGGCCATGTAGGAAAAAACCTCGCATCATTATAAGGATGAAAAAATTTGGATAACCTCCCTAGAGTTCTCTATTAGATCACTCACCAACTCCTAAAATGTAGGATTTATTCAAGCCACACACACAGCAGAAACCACATGGGATATTCCAAGGATGGATCCCACCGTGAATGATCATCACCTGCATCGACTAGTCACAAATTTTGAAGAATTGTTAAATTTCATCTCCACTATACTGTCCCTTGTCCTGAGATGTCAATGTTGATGTATGGTGGAAACCCTAAGAAAATACCCAATAAGGGTAATCTTCAATGGCTCATGTGGTCCATGCGACTACCATTGTGTCCCACTAGATCCATAAAAGAGATAAACAATGATCCATATTTTCTTGTTTAGGATCGATATCCCAACTGCCCCATAGATAGGCTAGGTTAACTCTATCAGTCTCTAGAACAAAAAAAATCTATTGAAGGTTGTCCTGTGATGAGTATAATCAGTGTGGAGGTCCTTCCAACACTATTTTCAATTAGCTCAGAGGTCCTCCCCATGCTCCAACTAATTTAAATGAAGTTCAACAACACTCTGTAGATAATCAATATGAAGGTACTCCTCATGTTCTCAATAATTAGCACATAGTCCATCTTATTTCATAAATATAATACTAAATAGGTCATCCCAAGTACATCACTAATGAACAAAATCTTCATCACCATATAAATGTTGTACCATAGCCTAAATAACTATCTCAGGGCTGGATAGAGAATATACTCTTTTTTTGGTAGAATTATGAGAAACACAACAACATCATTGTCCTATCAAATTATATGATGATGGATGAATAAAAAATGGAACCTTCACACTAGATTCTAGAGTCTAAGGAAGAATGATTTCATTTTATTTTTGTGATTCTAGACATTGTTGTACAATGTTTCGTAGGATCCCTCTATATATAAATTTAGATATATGATATTATGTCTCCCTTCATGGATATCTTAATGTATATCACCCCAATTTTCACACTTGTATACCTTGAAAATGATTAGGGAGATATTTATGTGTTGGGACTGACTCTGTAACATATAGAGAACTTTACTTTGCCACATATGGACAATATAACCCTCTCACATGAAATAGTGGTGAGCATTCATTCCTACATAGATATGATCAAGTTGGATCACCCTCAAAGTGACTTCCCAACATGAAATTTCCATGTTACCCAAAAAGCAATCCATCTTTAAAAAATTTAGCATTAAAATAGGTCTACTTTATTGCCTCCACCCATCTCTTAGCCTTGTCCAATTAGGCATGGGTTGACCAAGTACATGTCCCTTCCATCGAGAAATAGGGTATGTGGAAGGTTTTGGTCACCGAATAGATACCAGTGGTGTTATGGAAACCTAAAACTAATTAATTAATCATAATGGTGTCCAATATAAAGGACTAGGTAGTTTGTTCCCACCATATTATCTATGTGATGTTCCACCGCCTCAGTGATCGACGATTAACCTACACAGTGAATCTAGAGCACCTCAACGCCATCAACTAGCTATGTGAAAAGGTTGATATCATTATAATATTTGTATACCGGTGCCATAGGTTATAAGTATATTACTAAAATATCTATTATACCAACATCTATAGCCTCAGTCTTCCCTACTAGGTTATGTAAGAAGCTTCAAATCTTGTGCAGATCAATTAATGGGGTAATATGCTTCCCTCTATTTCAGTCTGATTCTATGAAAACAATAGGACATTTAGTTTGACACATTCACTGATAGTGAATATTAAAATCTAAATACCATAATTGTTAATAAGTTTAACACACAAATATTTTATGGTAAATTTTACTTTTTAATATGCATAACAATTTCTGTTATGTGTAACATCGTGTTCATGTAGACTGTGATCTATTAAATAATTGAATGTTATAACCAGGATGTGAATTTCATGAAAATGAATAGTTTTAACCACATTTTGAATCAAATGTTTTGAAAAATAATCATAAATATTTTATAGCAATAACATATGATTTAATTCAATTATATGCCACAAAAGTTACATTTCTATAAAGGAAGTTGTAACACCATTTGATGGTGCACTAGTTGTAATTCAATTTTTAAAAAATTTGTTAATTTTATTTCACAAAATAAGCATATAATATGAAAGTGAAATATCAAAATTTACCATTGTGGATTTTTATCTTTCTGATATGTTTAATGTTTTGATGAATGGTGATAAAATGTTGTATTTTAATTGAAAAATAATATTCATCTTCATAAATTAGAGTGTTAAATTATATTTTTAATTGGATTTAAAGTATAATTAGATCAATGATTATCATTTAATCTAAATTAGGCTATAAAAATAAATTTCAAATTGTATTTGGGAAAAAATATTTCTTGAACATTTATACTTTAAAAACATATTTTCTCATTTTGTCAACGAGATTAATTTTAAATTAATTTTTTCCATTTTTTTGAAATATGAAAAATATATTCCACATTTGTAATCATAAATCCAAAATATATATAATATGTCACTTTTATGTTTGGAAAATTAATATTAACTTTAATAATTTTTAATACCATGGTTAATGGTAAATTAGGTAATTTAGAGTTAAAAATGTTAAAAATATAATAAAATTACACTAACACTTGTCCTAATTTTATTAGAAGATTGATTGTTGGACAAAATAATGATGGGGTAGATTTTATGGTCTCATTGAGCAACATTAATGAATTTAAACTAATTATATTTTTTTATTTATAAAAAAAATGAAAAAAAATCCATACTCATAGTTTTATTAAGTTATTACTTTTAAATCGATGGTTAATAAGAAGATAACTTCCACTATAAATAGAGTTTTGAAAGATAAATTTTTTATATTAATCATGATATTTTATTTTAAATTTTTATGAAATAAAAAATCAATATTAAGTATTAACACAATGATGATGATGTAATTATTTAATTAAATAGAATATTTAATGAATCATTAAAAAAAATATTAAAATAAATATAGTTTCAAATAATTAATTTTATCTATGAATTATATAGAATAAATTGACATAGTAGTGACATATTGGAATTATTTGTTTGAATATAACTTATTTTATTGAGATTTCTAAAAGTCCACATAATGAATAGAATCAAAATAATCATTAAAGTCATATTAAAATCAATAATCTTGTATTAAATGATATAAAATTAATAAAAAGATAAAATTCGGAGTAATTAGTAAGATATTATTAAAAATATCATCAATTATCCATTTATTGTTGTTTTTGTATTTTATAGTAATTATATAAACCATTAAATTGTAAAAATACATGTTTTCACAGTACGAGTAAAAAGGATTAATTAAGGTTTAAAGCCATAATATAGGGGTAATAATATGACAAAAACATTTTAAAATTTATTTTTTTATATTATTTTAACCCATATTAATCTTATATTATAATGTAATCACTTTTTATCCATACAATAATAATAATTAATTTATATTAATTTTTTATTTTTAGAGTTTCCAACAATTCCTTCCACCACAATTATAATTGGGAACCTACTCCCTCACTTCATCAAACGAAATTGAGCCTTCAATATCAACCAATACCGACCTATTTCTCCCCCAAAATATTTATCCAACTTATACAGGTTCATGTCTTTCAAAAATACCAACTCTTTTTCCCTTAATAATAGATATAATGGAAGTCCATCGAAGAAGAGGTAATTGCTTTACCAACTCACCCTTGTTCAATTCATTTTATACATTATATTCATATATTTTTTCAATACTAATGAAAAAAAATGCAGCATAAGATATTTTTTATATGTTATTATTATTATGTGACATCCATATTACACCTTTAATCTATACTATGAAAATAGAAAGCCCAATGCGTGCGTTTGTATGGATTACAATCTCAATGTAGTGGTGTAATTTGTTTTTCATCACCACATTATTTATATGGGTATAATAATGATTATAATGTATATAAATAATAAATATTACATGTTATTTATTCTAGATAATTATTATACCATCCATTTCCTTTACACATTCACCATTAACGGAATGATATAGTGGCTTGTGTGTACGTAAGTCCTATCGTGTCTACAATGCAATGTGATTCATTATCCATGATAAACATTTAAGAATGATCATAAAAATGTATAAAATGAGTTAATATAATATTTATTAACTTAATATATTCTTGGATATTAATGAAATACATTATATTCATAAGAACCAAGACTTACTTGACAAAACATTCCTAGAAAATTGAAGTAGCTAACACCTGAAAAAAGGGTAATCAAAAAATATTATTAGAAAAATGATATTATAAGATTATATATGATATCATAAATATGTATTTGGTTTTTGTATAAATTAATAAGTGATATAAACTATTACATATGAGTTCAAAGTTCATTCAACTAATGGAATGTTCAAGGTAATGGTTATTTCACAATCTCATTATTATTTGGGAATTTTTATGTTGTAGTCTCTAGTGGGTAAATGTTTCCTAAAATAACATGGTTTTAAAATAATATTTTCAGAAATGTATTTATGATTATCATTAAAATGATTGAATTATATTTTCACATATTCTAATTTTTTTATAAAATGGGTTTTAGGTAATATATTATTTATTTTCTAAATGAGGTACTTTATGAAATTTTCAAAAAAAAAGAGAGGGAATGTTTTTTTAACATATATAGCATGATATGGTTTTCCTCAATTATGATTCCCAACCATTTTTTAACAACTATTTAAAATTTTACAAGGTTATTTTCAAAGAAAATGTTTTCTTTTATAAATGTGTGATTTTTATGTAAATTACTTCAATATAAAGATGGTATTTATCTCAATAAACTATTAATGATATTAATAAATAATTGTCATATATGTCAGAATAAATTTTTGGATATTATTATATATTTATGTTTATCACATATTATATGATATATTATAATATATTTATTGGTTTATGATCAGTTTGGCTATGAATTTTATATTTTTGGCACCATTCATGGTTTATGGTTGAAGTATCACATTTAGTATGCTAGTTTTTTAATATGAGTGTTTATGTTATTTATTCTTCTCACATGAGGAATGAATTAGACATAGTAAGTGATGGTTTGGGCCCACTACAACCTCTTTATGAATCGATAGGTTTAATGAGATAAACTCACTTGGGTTTTGGTCAAGGCCTTACCCGTTTATATATAGTGTCCTGGCCAAATAATTTACAATATGTTTATGATGTCATTCATTATTCATTACCTCATCATGATATTAGTTGTTGATATTCCATCTGATTATTCTAATATTAAAATATCCTTGTCATTATTTACATGTAATTATTTTATTTTCATTTATTCGTACAATATTATACTCGAGATTATGTTTAAATGTCTATTGTTTCTATTATACAACTTGACATAATGTTTATGCTTATTAATTAATAATAGTATCCACTATACTCTTACCCGTAGTGATCAACTGAGCTCACCCCAATCTCATGTTTTATTTTTTCTAGGATTCCATGATGTATATTATAACTAATATATTGTGTTACTCTAAAAGAATAATGATTTTCTCATAGGAATCACTATTTTTTACATTATATTTTTTATTTTAATGTAATATTCATGAATGTTATCTGGTTTCCAAAACTGTTAAACTGATCAGCCCTTTAGGAATTTAATCTTGTATCTATAACAATGTAATAAGGTGAGGCACTTACTTCGGGATACTGGGGTCTAGTTCATTACATCTAGAATCAGTGGATGTTTAGTATAAATGTCGGAACTAGCCATAAAATAATATATATTGTGAAAAAATAACACTATAATGGACATTTATAATATTATCAAATTAACCAACTTTATGATTTATAGATTAGTTAACCATAAATTTTTAATTTATATTTTTTGTTTTTATAATAAAATATTATGCGTTATGATTCATAACATAAACTATTGTTTTTCATTATTTAGAAATGTGACACGGTGGAAGGAATAGAACAAAAAACAATACGCATAACACATTTAGGGATTTCTATCCTATGAATGAAAATGATGTTGGAGCTGGATATTCAACCAATGCTAGATATATTATAAATATACAGAGACAACTGAATGTAATTATGGAAAACATCCTTATCTATATTTATAATCCTAATCTACAATCTAGAGAATCAATGTTAGACCACTTCATGAGATAAGAACCTCCATTATTCAATAAGTATACAAATCCATTTGTAGACGATCAAAGGATCAGTTCCCTATAGAAGATATTTCTTTTTTTGGAAGTAATGAATGGGAGAAGGTTATCTTGAGAATTTATCACCTCTAAGGAGATGAAAATCAATGGTATCCATGTATTAAAATAGGATGAAGAAATAATTTTTTTTAATAATATAATTTTAAGGTTATTTTATCAAAATAATATTTTCCTCATGAATATTGACGAGATATAGAGAGGAAATTAATTGAGTCTGAGGAAAAAAGAGGAATATAATTTTTCTATTTATAAATCCAACATTACAACATTTTCAAGGAATTCTATATATTATGAAGGGACTCTAATGATCAATATTGATTGATTTTATGATGGGTCAAAACCATTAATCTGAAGGGAATTGGTCTCTCAATCTTTCCCATTTTACAAAGGCATAGTCTTCTATTCTATCAATATAGAGTAATAATTTTATATGTCATAGGAAATTATAGAAAATATAGAGAAGAAGAGGGATGATTAAAAATATGGAGAAATACATAATGAACATGGGAAGAAGGGAAGAGTTGACTTTTTATCATGTAACAAACATGGAATAAAATTTCATGGAACATCCCTAATAGAGATGGGTGTTTATCAATTGTGTGCTGAAAAAGGCCACCAATCCTGTGATTTCAAGGGAAATAAATATGTTGGTAATGTTTAATGTTTTAACCATATGGACATTGTATGATATTAAAATTATTATTCTAAGTGTAATGGAAACATTTCATAGAACATGACAAGGGAGAAAAGAGAACCTTATGAGATCACAACTGCTGACGTTGAAGTTCAAAATGATGTGGTGGAATAGACTTTAATTTTATCCTCAATAATAGTTAATGGTTTATATGATTTTGGATAATCACATTCATTTATATCACCCTAGTTTTCTAAAAAAATTATACATTTTTCTTTTTATTAATAAACGATTTGTCTATTAGATCTCCTAAAGGAAGTATCATTATATAAAGATGTGTTTGGGTAGTCCCAAATATGAAACATAAGTGTGCTTTAATTTTTCACCTTATCAATAAACCTATGGTTGAATTATATATATTTATCGATATGGATTGGACATCAAAATATGATAGTCAAATTATTTCATGAATAATGAATTTACGATTTATAAGGAAGAAAAATAATTCCTAATATTTTGATTAGAAACTACATTATATGATTCTAATCATGATCCACCCCCATAATCTCTGTTAAATTAAATTCAAGGGGAGGGAGATAAAACAACTTCTATAGATGAAAAATGTAATCTTTAAATTAAGGATGTAAATAATTTGAAAGAATAAATTGATATATAATTACATAGACACCCCTAGAAAATGAATTTGAGTTTTCAATTAGTTTAATCCCTGATTCAAGACCAATATAAAAATATCCCCATATAATTACCATAGTGAAATTAGTGAAGCTAAAGAAATAATTAAAGGAGTTGGGTAAAAAGTGATTTATTCTCCCTAGTGTTTTTCTATGGGGATCCCTTGTTATGTTTATTAATAAGGTATATGAATTTATGAGTCTATGTGTTGATTATGGGGAAATTAATGTTTTTATAATAAATAAAAAGTATTATCTTCTATGCATTGAGTTTTTATATGATAAAAATCACAGAGTAGATTTTTTTTAAAAGATCAAACATAGTTTTGTATATCATTAACCATTAATAAAGAAATATGAAATTTAGAAGACAACATTTTGGATGAGGTATAGACATTATGATTTTATATTAATTAAATTTATATTAACTAATGAACCTTCAGTTTTTATGGATATAATAAATAGATTATTCAAGGAATATCTTGCTAATTTTGGTGTGGTATTAATTGATTATATTGTGCTGTATTGTAAAAGCTAAAAATACCATGAGAATCACTAACGAATAATATTTTAGAATCTCATATAGAAATAGTTATATGGTAAATTTAGAAAATGTTAGTTTTTTATTCAAAAAATTTATTTCTTGGCCATATTTTCTCCAAGGATGGAATCTTTATTAATCATCTAAAATCAAATGAAATCCAGGAATGAAATACACCAACAAACATAACTGTGGTATGTAGATTCATTGGTTTAGAAGGTTACTATTGTCTTTTTTTTCATAATTTTCTTGATTGGATAACCTGTTAACCAATATCACATGTAAATGGGTTATGTTTGTTTAGAAAAAATAATTTCAATGAATATTTTTAATTAATGAATATAAGATTGTTCAATGCCCCGATCATGTCATTAATATTATGAAATGGTGGATTTGTGATTTATAGTGAATCATAAAGGAAATGACTCGGTGGATTACTTATTCATAATGATAGAGTGAGTCTATATGCATCTAGGTAGGTAAAAAATCATGAAAATAACTATCCAACACATGATCATGAGGTATCAAATATAATAATCTATATGATGATTTGGAGACATTATCTCTATGGTGAAATATATGAGATCTACACTGATCACAAAAGTTTGAAATATAATTTCACATATAAATAACTAAATTTCGGTTAAATAATATGACTCGAGAAACACATGGATTCTAATTTTTCAAAACATTTCAACCTAAAGAAGAAAAATAAGGTAGCATTTTAAAATGATCTTGAAGGGTCACAAAGTTATTAACAAAATGACTGTTTATTGGGATCATATGTTCTTGGATATTGTAAATTTAGATATGGTAAATATTAATGTAGGATAAACATAACACATCTATAATATGGTTGTTAAACTATTTTTTTGGGAAAAGGTAAAAGGATATGAGTCTGATGATGAGAATTTAAAAAAGATAATTTTTGTTGTGAATGATGGAAAATTGAAAAAATTGGTATACGAAGATGATGTTTTTAAATTTGTAAAATATCATTGTTTTCCCTTGATACAAAACCTAAAAATGGAATTATTTGATGAATCTAAAATCTCAAATTTATATATATACTACAATATCACCATGATGTATAGATATTTGAAGGAATATATTTGGTTAGACAATATAAAGTGAGAAATAGGTAATTATGTGTCATGATTTTTTGTTTGTCAACAAGAGTGAAATACAAAATCCTAGATGTGTCATGCAACCTATACCTATTCCTAAATTTAGAAGGGTTTAACTTACTATGGAAATTATCACTGTATTAAAAGTGTCCCCGATAAAAAATGATGTGATATGGGTTATTTTTGATCCCTTTACCAAATATTCAAATTTTCTCACTATAAGGTAATATTTTAGATTGTATATTCTTACATGACTCTATATTAATAATGTTTGAAGACTTCTTGGTGCACCTATTTCTATTCTTCATGATTTTAAACAATTATTTAAATAAAAATTCAAAAAAAGTATTTAGAAGGCCCTGGATACTGAACATTATTTGAGAACTTCTTATCAACCTCAAAAAGTTGGACAATTAAAAGTGAATATCCATATGTTAGAATGGATATCAAGGTAAATATCACTTGAAAATCATGGTGTGTGGGATCAATATTTTCCATTATTATTATTTTCATATAAAATATTTTCCATTCAATTATTCAAGTAGCACAACATAAAGAGTTATAATGAAAGAGATGACATACACCAACTTGTTGGGATGAAGTTGGGTAACAGAATTTTGTATTCCCATAAATTTTAAAGGAAAAATGTAATTGGTAAAGGCTATTCAATCACATATAAGAGAATATAAAATTACTAAAAATACCTATTTTTATAACTAGAGGAAGGATTTGTAATTTAAAGTGGGATATCTTGTTTTCTTTAAGTAATATCCATGGTAGGGTGTTATAAGATTCATTAAGAGGAAGGGAAACTAAGCCCCATACACATTATAACTTTTTTAATTCTATAATGAATAAGTGTTTATTATCATTTGGAAATTATTTCTAGCCTTTTTAAAGGAAAGTATTTGTTTCATATCTTTTTTCCAAGGAATTTCATTCCATAACAAACACATGTTCTCACATTTAAAGAAATATAATTAGAACATGAATTTTCTTTCTGATTAATTGCCTATCATGATTCCTAATAGCAGAGGGAAAATTTTGAGGAATAAAACAATATGGATTGTAAATGTGCTATATAGAAATAATAAAATAGATGTTTAGATGTGGAAAAATACAAAAATTATAATCAAGAACTACAAAATATTTTTTATGAGATGATATTCTACAAATTTCAAGGCTGAAATTTTTTTAAGGAGGGAAGAATGTGACACCCCCAGAATTTATAATACCTTTTCCTTTTAAATAAATTTAATTTATTGTGTTTCACAAAACCCCAAGATCACGTATATTATGATCTTTTAAATAAGTGAATTTTATAAAGTAGACATTAAAATTTTGGGAATGAATAGTTTTAACCATGTTATGAATCAAATTTTTTTAACATTCATTCAAATTATTTTATAGGTAGTTGACATAAATGAATTAAATTTTAGCAATCAAATTTATATATTTTTATAATGTAATTTTTACAGCCTTTTGTTAGATCATTTGTTTTAAATATTTTTTTGAAACTTTTATACATTATAACTTCAAAATTTACTTTGGATTTTTTTTTACTTTTTTGATAAGTTTCATTTATTGATGAATCCTGATAAAATATTAGATTTTAATGGAATGAAAATTTTCATGTAAATAATTTGTGCCATTTAATCTTATTTTTAAGCAGTTTTTAAGTATTATTAGTAAAAAAATTGTCATTTAATATTATATAGGTCAAAAGAATAAATTTCAAAATGAATTTAAATATAAAATCATTTCTATCTGTTAATATATATCACTTTAAAGACGTGTTTTCTCTTCCTATCAATGAGAATAATTTTAAATTAATTTTGTTCAATTTTTTGGTTTAGAATATTGAAAATTGGATTTTTTTTATTTGGAATAATATTCTCCAAATTTAGAAAACATATCAATTTTATTTTTGGACATAGTGAAATTATTCAATTGTAATATTTATTACCACAATTATGGGTAAATTGTGTAATTAAAATTTAAAATAATATTATAAATATTCGTAAATTTCCCTAAAGCCTATCCTAATTTTATTGGATTAGTGACTGTCAAATGAAATCATTATTGGGCCGATTTAATGGACGCATAGATCTATTTGGATTACTTTAGCACTTTTATTTTCTTTTAATTTATGAAAAAGTCAAATATTGCATACTCATGTTTTAATAATTATTACATTTTAAACATGTGGTTATTCAGAAAATATATTCATTTTCAAATAGCCTTTTGAAATAAATTTTTTTATATTCATAATGATATTTTATTTTTAACTTTTATAAAATAAAAAATTACCTTAAAGGATTATAATGATGATTTATTAATTATTTAATTAATGATTTTATCAAATAAATGATTAAAAAATATTAAAATAAAATTAATTTGAAATAATTAATTTCATCTAAAAAATTATATATATCATTATAATATTATCGATATATTATATGTGTTAGTTAAAAGATACCTTGTTTTATAGATATTATTAATATTCAATGTATTGAATAGTATCAAAAAAATTTATTAGTGTTATATTAAAATAAATAATAGTTTATTAAATGGTATAAAATTTATAAAAACATAACATTAAGAAAAAATATTGGGATAATATTAGAAATGTAATCAATGATACATTTTTGCCTAGTTTTGAAGATTATAGTAACTATATTAGCTCTTAATGAGTAAAGATGCACGTATCCATGGTAAGAGTTAATGAGATTAAGTAAGGGTTAAATCCAAAATATAATGGTATGAATGTCACCTGAACATGATTAAAAATAACTGGATGAAAGGATAAAGAGTATTATTAATCTTATATTAAAAATAACTCACTTTTTGTCCATTTTTAGGTGAATATTAATAAATATTATTTTATTCAATTTTAAATGTATATTAATGAATAGAAATTTTGTATTTTGAGGGATTCCCAAAGAGCCCCTCAACAAAATTGTAAAAGGGAAAATCCTAACTCACTTACTCACACTACATTGAGCCTTATATATAGAAAAATTATTACCAATTTATCTTAAAAACATCCTTATCCATGTTTTAGGGGTCTTGGACTTCCAAAAATACCAACTCTAGATCCCTTAAGAAAATATCTAAAGGAAGTCAATCAAAGACGGGGTAATTATTTTACAAACTCATTCCAGTTCATTTATTATTCTAATTCATCTTAATCTTATTACATACTAATGTAATTACTATATTATCATCTATATTATATGTTTTATTACTATGATTACAGGACAATAATATTCCACCTTTTATCCATATTATGAAAAATGTAGGCATTGTACATTCGTACATACAACTTATAGTCTCCACGATATTGTGCAATTTATTTCTCATCACCAGTTTTGTTGGATGGGGGTAATGATATGAATAATGGATATAAATAATAAATATGACATTATTTTGATTATTTATAGTTAATATATCATTCAAATAATTACCCTTTCACCATCAACTGAATGATATCATTCCTCATGTGTATATATGGTCTACCATATCCATTACATGATGAGATTCATTTTAGATGATAAACATTCAATAATGACTATAATAAGGTATATAATTAGTAAATATAATATTTATTAACATAATATCATCTTGGGGATGAAGTAAAAATATCATATGCATAAAATAAAGTTTTACATGAAAAATAATGATTAATAAAATGATGCAGTTGACACCCGATACAAGGGTAATAATGAAATATTACTAAATTATTGATATAATAATATCATATATGATATAATATATGATATCATACATATGGATATGGTTCTATTTTAAATTAATAATTTTCTTTAAACTATTATACATTATTTTACTTCACACTCAATGAAATGAATGTTCAAGATAACAGTTATTTCATAATATCATTATTATTCAAGTTTTTTTATATTTAAGTATCTACTAGTGATCATTTTTATTCCTTTTCCATGAATTATAAAAATGTTTTAAAAAATTTATTTAATATTACCCATTAATTTTTTAGTGTCTTTTTACCCATGATAAATTTATTATGAAATGGTCTGTAAGGAATATTTTTTTTTGTTTTTCAAATGTTTTACTTTATGACATTTTCAACAAAAATATGGAAGGAATGTTTTTTAACCTATGTGACATGAGTGTATTTTTCCACCATCCTGAAACCATAATGTTTTGAATATTCCATTAAGATTTAACATGGTTATTATAATTTTTTTTCTTTTATAAACTCATATATTTTAAATTATTGATTTCAATGTAAAGAGGTTATTTATAATAATAATTTTTAATGATTTTATTAGACTGTTTTCATATATGTCATCATCCTAAGACGATTCTTATGCACGATTCAGGTTTATCTCCTATGATACCGTATATAAAATTTTATTTAAGGTTTTATGATCAGTTTGACATTGGATTTTATATTTTGATACCATTCATGATTTATGTTTAATGTATTCACATATTATATGCCATATTTTTAGTATTTTTGTTTATATTATTTATAATTTTCACATTTAGAATGAATTGGACATAGTAAGTTATACTAAGGGACCACTATATCCCCTTGATGCGTCAGTAGGTCTCATTATTAAATGTAGTTTGGGTATTGGATGTGTCCTTAATGGTTTTTGTATGGGTTTTTGGATAAAGAAATTATGGAATGTTTATAATGTCTAACATTATGTATTCCCTCAATATGAGATTAGATATTGATATTCAATGCGAATATACGATTATTATAATATCAAGGTGATAATTTATAAGTAATTATTTTATTTTCATTTATTTATTCCCTATTATACTCAATATTATGTTTAAATGGATAGTGTTTTAGTTATACACATTGACTTTATGATTAAGCATATTTATTAAAAGTAGATTGTGTTGTAATATTACCCTTAGTGAGAAACTGATCTCACCAATTTCATATGTTTTATTTTTCTCAGGATACCATCATGTATATGATAACATATATAATTGGTTAATCTAAGTGAATAATAAGGTTTTAAAAGGCTTCTCTAAGTTGTAATTTATATTTTAAATTGTAATGAATGATCGATGTATGTAATATTGTTTCTAAAACTGCTAAACTAAATAGTCATTTGGGATTCATATACTGAATCTATGCTAATGTAACAAAGTGATGCACCATATCTGATCTACCAGTGTTGGGGTCATTATCATTCGGTTCTTACTATATTTACAAGGTATTAGAGGAACATGGCCATCTATTTTGTACATGGTATGGAAAAAATGCCTCAAGGGGTTTAATTTTACTAGAAACACCATTTGGCAGGCATCCACACGTGTCATAAGAGGAAATAACTCCTCATCAAAAGCCCCATATTTAGGTTTTACATCCCAGTCAATGATACATCAATGATGTATTTTTACTTGATGAAAAATTATACTAATTAAAGGTCATATATAAGCATATATATGACTCATTTCAATTTCCTTACCCCATTAACATGAGGAATGCAAAAGGATTACCACAGATCTAATTTTTTATTGACACATGTAATCTATGAAAGCATAATGTTACCCCATCGTTACTTTAGTTAGAAACATATTACTCCTCATTTAACCTCCCTAATTTATACATGGTGTCCCCATGCATCCGTCTATGGATGATTTTAGGGGATTTGGTGAGGGTACAATATATAAGTTTCCTATACCACCTGAGTAGTATGTGGAAAATGATTATCTTAATTGAATTCTAGTATGAGATATTACTTAAGTAAATGAGCCTATAAATTCAATACTTTCTATAAAACCTCCCCAATACTAATTTATAGATTCCTCACTTATCATCTGAAGGATTTCGAAACATGATTGGTGGAAATCTAGCCTGATGGAATGTCATACCCAGTCAAGTTTCACAATGAATTAGCACCCCCGGTGTTTGATAAATCATGCTTCGCCCTATTTAGTGGGATGGTTGATCCATTACAACATATCATAAAATTTTACATGAGGTTCAACCCCATATTTAAAATCCTATAATAGAAGGAGGTTGCAAAACTCTAATTATTCTTCCAAACTCAGGATGGACAGATGTTCGACTCGTACATCTAGCTACCGATAGAGTAAATTTCTCATTGAGAGGATATTAACAGATAGTTTTTCTATTATATCAGTTACAATATAAAAAATATTAGAATCATTGACCTCTTCAAATAAAAACTAAGGTCTAATGAGAAAGTCGCTGACTTCATTTCTTGGTCCAAAGTCCTCATGTACTCAGTCATCATGTATTTGTTTATGGAAAAGTGAGTAATGATGTACATAGATAATTTTATGAATTATATGGTCCCTAACATCATATTATTTAACTAACCATGTGTATATTAGTAATTAACAAAAAGGCACAGTAGCATGAGGAGGCACTATGGTTGACTAGAAAAAATTCATGCATATTTCCCCTTCCCGCTCCTGTGAGAATCCATTTGAAACCAAAGACGGTCATTAATGTGCATGTATAGGCCCCTAAGAATGTAAATCTATCAGAACCATTGTGGGAATATCCACACTGAGTGAGTCCCTAACTACCACAACCATTTCCAGTATAGTCTCGTTAAGAACCACCTCGCCAAGCACAACCACCTTGACTAGATAATATAGCTCCAATCCCCCATCAAGGAGAGGCACCTAGAGCACCCATTCCAATCCAAATAAATATAACCTATTATTTTAGGGAATCAAATTACTAAAGATAATTAATCAATTATATAGAGAAATGAATCATGAATTTTCCAAAGACTAGGAGACCCCAAGAGGATGAAAACATTTTCAATATGAACCATTTCCCATACCACAGGACACCAAGACCCACCATCAATGAATTTTTTATTATCAAGTAATAGATCCAAGTCTAATTGAATCATGTATTATTAATGTTTGGGGACATTATGGAATATGAGAAACATATATCATGTGACCCTAATTGTGACAGTGAAGTATTTCAAAAATGCAAGAAGGATATTAACTGAAAGACATAGAAATATGACGACTCGATGGGTTAAAAAAGAAGTTTCTTATGAGCATTGTATAATTTGTTCCCACATGAGGAAGCCTGAAACATCTATGGTCATCACTTATCATCCATCTGACGCATCCACATTTGGGTAACATCCTTATAGGCCTTGGAAAAATCGTTATAGATTGTAAAAGTGAAATCATTATCCCTTACAAGTGAAAAATTTGTCTCCAACCCTTTAGGATTTCATGCTCCCTAATTTGGGTGTTGTTCCCTAACTCCACACATATTTATATTAATCTATATATAATGAGCAAGTGTATGCCTCCATAAACATTTCTAACCTAATAGACTGATTCATGACACTCGATAGTGAGGAATACTAAGTAAACCCATTTGGTGCTTCTGGATGATGTCATCAAAGGAAAGGCAGAGGATAAGAAATATATTACAGAGATTAGGATACTTCTTCCACTCATGTTTTTCATGAAACTAAGGCTAGATAGTTGGTTTTGTGTAGATCTAAATAAACACATTCCTTCCAGTCTTCTCTATCAATGATGACTCCACAACCAAATGTGTTAGTTGAACAAGAAACTCATCCACAAATGCATTGTGATCAACCACATATAGACAGGGCCAGAACATATATGATTGATAGTAATATAGAAGATGATTAGAGAATACTATATTTTTAGAGGAATAATATTTCCATCACTAATGATAACCCATCAATTTAGTGAGTAGAATCCATTTTCCCCCTTTCGGGGAGAAACAATCCATGGGAAAAAATGCTACTAGCACAGAAATATGATGTGTTAGAGAAACTTGCTGGAATACCTAAATGGTTATCAATCCACAAGGTTCTCTTCTTATTGAATTAAAAGAAAAAGTCCCTCATTGATGCATTGAAAATCCCCAAACAATTTTAGATAGAGATAAAAACTATTAAAGACCACTATATAGAGGAGGCTAAGCAAGAGTAATTTAAATACATTATCTCATTTTCTAGAGAAAATGATGGTGTTATAATGTAGAGGAATATATACCCTATGTATACCACTAATCAGTTTAAATATATGAAAATACACCATAGATTGATGGATACTAGCTCCTGTATCAACCTTATCCCAAACCAGATGATCCATTAGCAGGGAATGACAAATGAATATTTGACACCATCGTACCTCACAATACAAGGATGTTATAAGAATTAGTAGATGAACCAAGAAATTATTTGGCAGAAGACCCAGTTTGGTGGTCTGATGTCAAGCACAAAATTATTTTTAGTCTCATAAGACACCACCTACAATGATCGTCAAGGAAGACCCTATCATCATTTTCGGAAAGTTTTCCCATTTTTATATCACTCATTCCTAAAATAATCCATCATTAATTTAGTATGGGTAGTTTTGGGTGATTTAACCCTATTTTAATCTTTTGATCCCCATTATCTAGATGTTGGATATTTCAAGAGAGTTGTAGAGTAGTTTCATGTTGATGGTGTCAATCACATCAATACTCCGAAAGATCTAGAATACTCTTTGGTTAGTCTGTGAATAGACATGAATGATAGATTAATTCCCCTAATTCATCAGTTAGTACCTCTATAAAAGGTCTTGTGGTATTATTTTCTTCTTACTAAGGGGTTTTTATACCCTTATGAAAAATAAGTGCTTATAGTTTACCTCATAATCCTATATAGGATAGGCCAAGGTGATACTAGATTCCCCTACCCCCATGAAGTAAAAAAATTCTCCCTATGACTACCAATACAAATATTTCTTTCATGTTATCTCAAATAAATGTTAGATATATAAATAGTGGCGCATCTCCATTGTTTCGATATCTAGTGAGGAATTCCTAGTAGGAGGTCGAACAAAATTGGATCAAGAGACTCTATGTCAATAGTCATATATGACCATGAATCCCTTGAAAGGGATTATATATTTGCAAAGAAAATGGACCATCTCATCCCCTATATCAGTTATCCTATAATATTTACCATATCCTACATATCCAATACTCTTAGATGTTGAAGATTACATTGAGTAATTCCCTATGTCATTTGAAGTGGGTGTCCCCACCATAATTGATAAGTTAACCTAGGTGAACACTGATACTAAGGAGGTTCCAAGGATAATATTGATCAACATATTAATGTATTTAGAGGTGAAAGAGAAGTATGTGACCTTCTTCAAGAAGCATCAATTTTTTTCACGTGGATCTATAATTTTATTCCATAGACGGACCCTCAAGTCACCGTTCATTATCTTATCCTCCCAATGATTCATCATGTGTTTCAGAATCATCCTAGAAAGATCCACCAATCTCACAGTGTTATGGTCGATGATAAAATTGAAAATATTATTGAATAGAACTTCATCATGGAGGTCCAGTGCCCTAGATGGGTACCCAGAATCATCCAAATCAGGAAGAAGAATGGGAAGATTATAGTTTGTATCGACTTCTGGGAACTCAACTACCATTTTCCAAAGGATGATTTTATCCTTCTAGTAAAAGATTTTTTGATTCATTTCAAAGTAGGGATCCATTCCCTCTCTTTCATCGATGGATAATATAGGTACAAAAATATCTAGACCCCCAAGGAAGAGGATTCAACTCCCTTCAGAGCACCCTAAGGAACATTCTATAATCACGTGATTCCCTTCATCAAGAATAATTATATTTCCACTTATTATCTATAGATATAAAATGTATTAAAAAATTATTATGAATATGGTGTAATTATTCTAGGATGACTTGGTAGGAAAATACAATAAGTGTTAGGACCATATCAAGGGTAATTATAAAGTGTTTTGATTCCTCCACATCCAACACATGAAAATGATCCCCTTGAAATATAACTACAACATTACCTCTAGGAAATTATTCATCTTTATTGTATGATATAGAGACATTGATATTAAACCATATAATATCAATGGCATCATTCAAATGAATCCCTTGAGAAATCTTTGTGAGTTGAAGGGAATCTAGGGCCACTTATCCTAAATAAACTGATTTATCCCAAATCTGGATGACAAGTGTAATGACATATCATGGGTAATGAATAAATTAATCATTTACTAGTGGGATGAGGAGTTTCAAACTTACTTTGAGTATATAAATTAGTTTATGCTACAATGATTGGTTTTAATGCCACTTTTTTAGTGAATCCTTTGGTCCTCTACATAACCACCCTAGAGAAGTACCTTGGTACTGATATAATTAGAAAAATAAATGAGGAATAGAAATACATCCTATATTATATCATTCAAATTTTACTTAATACGAACACTAGATACTACCCTATCAAGAAGAAATTTCATTCACTGGTCTACATAGTTCAAAAGTCCCCAAATTACCTACTACATCGGGTGATACATTTGGTTTCATGAGTATAAATGCTGAAGTAAATAATCAATTTCCCAATGCTAATGGGACAATTGGAACACTAGGTAGTGTTCCTCCAGCATTTTGAAAACATGTGTTTTCTATAGAATTCCATAAAAGTCTATGCATTAGAGAACATCCTGGCTGCACATCTGACCCCTAAAGATCATCCCCTTGATTTTGTTTTCCATGATGAGGATGTCCACTCAGTAGATCAGGCCATGACATGTTGAAATATTTATTTTGATGGTTTCTAATTAATTTATAAAAATTGAAGGTAAATTGAACACATGCTTCAAATTTTAGTATTGGGAATCATCGTCATCACTCCAACTCATGTCATCATTCAATAGTAATTTCTATTGTTAGAAGGTCGCACCGACAATGATACTGAGTATCTATCTCTCATTATAAGAAATGATTTTCCTCTCATGATTTATTTTCTCTGTTTACATGTGGGGTATAATTCAATATATTCTCCATGAAGATAAATGTTGTGTAAATCATCATAAAATAGGAGTTTGTGATCATAATAGATAGAACCCATTAGTTAATGGCCTAGTTACCTTCCCTTCAAAATTTGTCCCATGACCCATTGTCACAGAATGTTCAAGCCAAAACCTTGTCCAATTTAGCTGTGCATTTTGGAAATATGGATTAGGATGATCTAGTTATTCATGTAGAACACCGAAAAACCATTTCCCCTTCCAATTTAGATGTTGGAAATTAATGTGTAAACCAACTAAATTCTTTAAATTCAATGTCATGAATCTTGGGTGATCCTATAGTAGAATAAATGACTGATTATACTAATCCCTTAGTTGAATATGTTTGGGGTGGTACTTTATTTCTAGAATGAAAAAATCATGATCGAATCTATTAGTTTGAAGCACAGTTCACCCACCAAAGTGGGAATCACATTGATTATACCCTCTACATGTATGGGATAAATGAAATTTTTGTCTATTCCATCAAAGTAGTTGAGATATGTTATGTTATGCAAGATTTCCCCAGATCTTATGGTTCCCATAAAGAAATATTGAAGCTCTCCCACTAGATTCCAAGATTAGGTTACATCTAGACCACTATAGTCCATGATTGTATTGTTTTTTAAAAAGTGTTCACGTGTTTCGGATCCATGTCAACTTTTTGAATCAACCACAGATGTTTTTACCCACAACTATGCAAGACATGCCATTTTATTTTGGGGACTCAATTTTATAAGTCTATACCCACTGGTGAATTCTCATTAGTGTAGGTTCTTCCTAATAGCCTTTTAGTTATTCTCTAAATGATAAAAAGAGATTCCACTCATGGAAGTGAATACCCGGTCCATGGTGAATTTCATTAGCTCCCACATCATCCATATAATTGGAGTATCTCATGCTATTATCATAGTAGACAGATCCTAATTCTATAGTAAAATGTTAAGGAATGTGTATTCCATGTACAATATATGATCCAACCATACTTCTCTCTATCACATAATGGAAAATGTGAATAAATAAATTTTCAAAGATAACCTCTATGAAATTATGTAGAAAATAGTGGTACTAGAAAAGAATATGGAATAACAATCTCCACAATACCATATAGTCCTATCAGATGATGAATCAAAATTCCACATAGTTTACTCGATACTCTCCAATATGTTGAATAGAGGTATTCTTTCTAATTGAGGTTTAAATGTCATCACTCTGAATAGATTTAGTTGAAATATATATGATAGAAAAAATGGAAGAAATATATCTATATGATTTGGAAGACATCTAGGAAAATATGTTTTAGGCCTTGTACAACCTATAAAGGAATCATAAGATTATAGTGAGTGTGTATGACAAGATGGTTCAACAGTGGTTTTTCTTTATGGATTACATGGTATTGGATCTAAAAACATCAATGGTACAAAAAATCCAACATAGTTTGTTACCAAATGATATGGACCTAACATCATCCATAAGTTCTATTCCAATGGAGCAAACTCTTTGATCAACACGTTCAAATAGTGTATCATTCTTCTTACCAATGATAAGTTTCCCAAATATTATTTCTTGTAAGTAGAGTAAGGGTTTATGCCGTATGACCTTAAACTATTTTTAAGTGGTCCGAGCTCAATTACCATTAACTTGAATCTACCACTTGGTATTAATAATTATGATTATAAAATATTTTCATCCCCTATTGTTCAAGATATATGACCAAAAAATAAAAACAACCTTAGCCCTTTTTCTGTGACATTAAATTAAAAATATCAACCTATATTTGTTTAGGATGACTCATATGATCAATATGTTATGAAAACAGAGAATTACCATTTATATGTTTGGGATGCCTCATATGATTAATATGGGATACTCAAAAACCAACATCCTCTGCGATAAATTTTAAACTATGGTATTAACATGATTAGTAATAAAATTAAACCTTGAATATCATGTGTGGGAGGCCCAAAAAGGTGAATATACTCAACACTTGACATTAAAATATTTCCTATTTTAATATCCTAGGCACATGATGACCCATGCCATCATTGGAAATCCTTAATATCCTTACTAGAGAGGATAGACCCTATAGGTGTTGGTGTTTTACCACACCACATCACAAAACTATTTTTGTCCTGATTCAAATCCCCATTAGATATGCATTAATTATTAAATGTATCATATTTAAGACCATATTGAAATCCATAAACCCTTTGAACCCTTAACCCTATAAGAGGTTTCAACATTATGACCTTAAACTACATGAAATTTGTTTCATGGTATTATTGTTGTGTTTCGGGAAGCATTATCGCCACTCATGTCAGGTTTCACATATTTTAGACCACACATATAGCCTTGAAATAAATAATTCCAATAGTCCAAGCATTTTTACTTTAAACTATCTTACAATATCTTAAGAATCATCACTCTGAATTTTTTTCTATGGTCTAGTATTTATGACCCAGAAATTTGTATATTTGGCTTCAAGAATACATTGTCATGTGTCGGGACTCCTTGGCTCCTTTCATGTCATATTTTAACATGTTCACATCACATGTATATCCCCAAAGCACCCACCCTTGGTCAAAGAACTAAAAACTTAAATATGAATCCACAGAATAAGCTCTATGAGAAAAAACTATATGAAATCACCCCTATTAGAATGGATTTATTCATCACTAATATTTTAGAAATCCTACACATCACTAAATTCTAGAACTATGTGTTCCATGATTCCCATTCTCATGGAATATATTGTGATGCCTATAACTTCATTCTTAAAGCCTATACATATATTCAACACAAAACCATTCATTCCCTATTGGTTTATCACCCCAAAGATACCTCATAGTCCTCTAGAATTTGTATAATTTCCATCCATGTGGATTAACCCATTAGCATGTTGATATTCTCTCATTACCCAATGTGAGGGATAAAGAAAAAGGTTGCAAGGAGTGATCCCTTCCAACAACCCTACTGCATGACATTAAACTATGATCTTTCCTAGTACCAAATTGAGATTCCCCACATGAAAATTATGGTATGTTCAAAAAACACATACCTCGTATGAAATTGGGATTCCACATGCCACAATATGAAGATATGATTCATTGTCTTGGCTCAAAAGGACATCCTTATTCCAGTGTCAATATCCAACTACACCATAGTCTAGAAATATTTATGCATTGATTCCCATCCAAATGAGACAACGAGAAATTCCTTGACATTTCTTCATGGGATCATCCCATTCATCGACCCATTGTGGGGTCCTCTCTTCCCCAATATCCTAATATCGACCCAAATTAGGGATTTTCACTTTTTTTGTGTTTATAGTCCCATTTTACCCTCTATTTAGGTTGGTTTTTAACCCATCCCTTCCATACAAACGTCCCTTAAAAAACCCATTCCACACTTTTTTCCCCATCCTATGTGACCTTAAATAAGTACTTTTCCTTATGGTTCATGATATTTAACCTTAAACTAACAAAAACCATATCCTGAGTTGTATAAATGTAAACTAAAAAACCCCACATCCCTAAAAAAATGGAAAACTAAAATATTACCCCATATAAAATATAGATACCCTATACAATAATTATCAAATGATAAATAAACAATTGTACCCACAAAAAACTGAGATGCTTAATTATACGCTATGGCTTGATATCCTCACCAGGGAGGACGTTACCCATCGCATATTGGTCTCTTACAACCCTACAACCCTAAAATAAATATTTAGTTATTCATATTCTATTGGGATATTTAGAGACACCCAAATAATTAGTCCTATACCCATTTCTATCAACAACTTCTTTTTGTGTACTCTATATATGGGATAAGGTGGGTTCTCACCTACCCTTGCAATCATCCAACACATTTTAGTGCATGGAGGAATAGATACAGGGGAACCTAATATTACATATGGGACATTCCCTATATCTGATTCTTTGTTTTATGATTTCCCTAATTAATATAATCATTATCCTCCAAACCTAAATAAGATCTCTAATGGAAAGTCCTAGGTCATGCTACCTCACCTTCCATCATAGGCGCACACCTCAAAGGTTATTTAGTGAAAAATATAAGCTTCCATGTTTTGAACTCATTAAAATGTCCATACATAATTTTTTCTCCTCCTACCAAAACAACTAGTGTACAAGACCTATGATTCAATCACAGTCAATTGTTTATCCTTTCTTTTTTGTTATTTTCTTTTTCATTATCTTGGATTGAAATTTGTAATTTCTCCCATTATATTTGACATGAATTGTCACCTATAATTATTTTCTACATTGCAAGCTACAAGAACCCCATACTGGTCCTTGTTTCTTGCACCGAGAATGTATTATGAGGGCTTACGAATTGGGTGGAGGTTCTCTTCAAGAATGGAAAATAAATGAAATAACCCCATTATCCAACCAGCATGACCATAAATAGAATAGAAGTTAACTCAGTGATGTTTTATGTGGTATTAGGTTTTATCTAAAGCCCCTCATTTCACATCGGGAAAATTTTCATTTAGTTCATGCATATTCATTCGAGAAAAAAATCTAGTATGATCCAAACATTTTGAAAATAAAATATTCAAAATTGTTCTGAAATCGATGATTTTAAACTAGGAAATCAATTACAAGAATTAAAAATTTAATCTTTTTTCCAATCATAATAGGAATGTTTTTTGTGGAGTTTGATACCTTTGGACCTCCTTTCACATTGGGTTGTCAGTTTGCTACACTGAACATATCCATTTGGGGATTCTCAGCATTTGGACCATTCTTCCTAACCATAAATTTTGTGCTTATGCTCACTGAGATATATTGTGTTGTTTAAAATCCTAGTATCCTTGTCCAACTACCTATCCCATATGATACACATATCCCCTCTGAGTAAGAAAATCCAATGGTCCAACATAAAAAACCATAAACTAGGAGCCCAACGTCCCAATCAGACAAAGACAAACAATGTTATACACATTCATCACCGTATGAAGTTAATGTTATTATTTAATTTCTTAATCATAAAACATTTAAAAAGGGTTTTCATCATCCTAAATGAATGATATTAAACAATGAGTTGTTTTAGAAAATTTCTCTATAATCCCTTCATTCTGGTGCTGGTCACCCACCGTATAGTTCATTTTCTTTGATCACCACTCAGAATGTTTAGTGACACCCATTTTAGAAGAATAATGTGACTATTTTTCATACAAATATTCCTACCAAATGTGATCTAATCAAATGTTCTATAATTACTAGAGATTTTAACTCCATTTGAAAATTTCATCACTTCATCTCCATGCTTCATGTGTCCCTTCCTATAGATCCCCATACATCACAATGTTCAAACATTAACACTAAATAGAATGGTCTAATGCCACACTGGATCATCTAATGAAATTTCTATATTCCCCAATAGTCTTCTGGAGACATTTGTTGATAGGTCACATGTTACTAACTTGGTCAATAGTTAACCCTCATTTTTTGTCGCTATTTTCGAAAAAAATGGTAAAGAGAATTATGTGTGTTAAACACGGTGAGAAATTATCCTACATCATCACACCGATCCCATTGTGTAATATATATTGGTAATTGTGGTTCATGATCTTAGTTACAATTTATTTGAGTAGAATTTAATGCCCACGGTGTTACCCCATTCATTCATCATCACACCTTGAACTTGAAATTCATATTTTCTTAGTCTGCACATCCTCCATCGATAGAAAATTTCAGGTTATGAAACTCTTAATAGTTGTCGAATAAGATTATGATCCTGAATGCCTAACCCTTAACAAATAATCTCTTATAGATAGGATATCATCTATTTCCATCTAATTTCCCTCATCAATCACAACTCACATATGATTAGGGGTTGATAGCTATTTTTATTCTACTTATGTTTTTGATACAGAAAAAAGAAACACTTCAATGAATGCGTGGAGTGAACAAAGACAAATGATATTCTGGAGGGTCCACACATATCGGATAATCTTATTTAATTTAGTTAGAATAAGATAACCCATAACACTCAACCTCTAAAATCAAGCATCTAATCTCAACCTACATCTATTGAGTGGCCTCCAAGGTCTAATTTGGCTCCACCAAATCATTCACCTATTCCTCAATATTTGGACAAACCTCCTATGCTATTATTCACAATCGATAATGATCAACCTATTATTCAGCCACTCAAAATAATGGATCATTATTCTTAGCTTCGTCTACCTGTAAATGGGCTCTACGATAACCAATGATATTAAATTTTGTGGATTTCACAAATACTTTTTATTGTTCCAACCATCCCTGATGGGTAATCACCACTTTGGCTTATAAATTAAAATTATAGCCCTTAATATTTTTTGTTTTCTATAAAACATCATAATCCTTAATCTCGACATATTCTCACACAATGAGTATGTCTCGATATAGTTTGTGGAGTCTACTAGAGTCTACCCCACCAATCCATAGGTAAACTAGATAATAAAAAAATGCATACTTCTCAATTTTCTAAGTCAACCATTTGGAGTTTAAATGATGAAGTATTACATATTCTTATATTATTTATGATGAATGAATAAATTATAAAAGGTAAAATCCAACCTAGGATACTTCAAGTTTTTTGGTGTTATAGGATTTTATAGAGGTAAAAATGCCATTAAATTAATGACTCTATCATCCACATCCATTTCTTACATAGGGATAAAATCCATAACCATGTGAAATGAATCCTGTCCAAACCCCATACCTCCATTTTAATTCCCATATTCTTTCTACAGAGCCACCTATAAATATGTGACTATCCCAGCAACGTCACCATCCCCCTTTGGTGGCACGATATCGGCCTTGGCTCTATCCATTTCCACTGAAGACACCACTGTGGTAGGAATATCCATTTCAAAACGCATATAAACATCTATGGATGGTACAATCTCATTCACCTCTATTAAGGCCTTATCTCCTAAAACCATTTCTAATGAAATTTTTAGGTCAAGCGCATCTAATGTACCCTCACCATTCACACTAATTGATGGTACAATTTCTACCTCCACTATTGCATCTTCAGCTCTAATAGTCACCTATGGTAGTGCCTTTATGATAGGCTCATCCACTGTATCCCCCTCACATATCCCAATAATGGGAATCATCTCAACCCTTTCCACTGAGGGAATGCTATTGATAGTCTCATCAAGTGAAGAATTCATGGTTAGTCTAACCACCACTAACTCCCAATCCACCTCTTTTGGGAGAGGTGTACCCAATATCACTTCCTTGATCACTATCATTGTAGACTCATATGTTTATGTTTGAATCAATGAACTGAACATAGTTTAAAATACCATTTAATTATAGGTGAGTCAAATGTTAAAATTAAAAGAATGATTAGAATAATTGAAATGTGGAATTGGCTTATATGAATAGTATAACTCAATGAGGAACACTGAAGGGTTCATTGGAAATCCCACTAGTGATGGAATTCCCCTACAGTCCACCACCATAGTTTCATATTTTTCTTCAAATGAAGATTGGTCTTCCATGACCACAAAATCATAGTGGGACCCCTCACTTGACCCTTTAGGGGTTGATTCTTCCTTACCTTTTCATGAAATTCATCATGAAATTCCCCATCCTCCGCTATCACTGCTTCTAAAATAAGTAAAAAAAGTATTTCGGCATTAATAATGATGTTTGGGTAGTTTTAAATGCATTAATTGTTCGATGATTTACCTCATCTATGAAAGGGCCCCCTTCTAGAAAAGTTTTCCAGTAGGTTTCAGTCCCCCAGTACTAGTCTAACCCTACCTAAAAGGTTTTCATGTATCTAATTCTCCTTCCAAGAGATCTCGGGGATATTTCATTATAATATCTCCTTTAACTAGGAGGTCATAGGGTATGCAGTTTACAATAAGTGGACCAGATCCTCATAACATATTATATATCTCACCGCTTCATTCCAAGAAACATGGTAGCTAGACATGTGGTGACTAAACCTTTTGAGGTATATTTTTTCTCTACTGAGGTTCTTTGACATCCTATGGATAGTGGTGGTATGATTATAGATCCCCCAGTTCTCCCAAGCATCCGAAATATAATATCACTAATGATATCTGAGTGCCACATGCATATTCCAAAAACCTATAAAAGTACCTACATGACTTCCCCATATGGATTTCCTTCTTCCAAAGATCAATTTCATAATATTTTAGAACCTATTTCTTCTACGCTTCCATTGGTATTATCCAATACTAGTGTAGGGATTTCCGACTTTGCATTTTTTTCTCTTCCCAACTGACTAAATATGTCTCCTCAACAAGCACCAACTACTACCTATCATCAAACCTGCAATTTTAATCCTCTCCTTTGTAAACTCCATGGTTTAGTGCCTCTATATCTCCCCGGTATATGTTCTCTCAGAATATGTACATATTCATGTGTGATCCAATTAGTAGTGTAAAGATTTTGAAACATGTTTCTAAAATTTAAATATTCACACATGAACATTTTCTAGATTTTCCCCATAAGAAAAGGCTTATTCACGTTACTCACATATGTGTACACCTTCATAGTCAACCATTGTAGGAATCAAAATTTCCTCATGAATATATCTAGTGCTTAAAGACTATAGATACCCTAGTAGTCAAACCTCACCACCAATACCCCACCTCAGAATTCCATTAGGTATGACCACTTATCTGTGATCCTAATTCCATAATTATTCACCATTCATGGGAGAAGGGGGAATATGTGGAATATATAGTGGTCTCCAACACAATGTTTTCCAGGGTGGATAAGTAGGTGAATTTTTCAAATGTTTATAATTTAAGACTAGATTTTCACACTAGGTGGGGCGATATGATTTTGATACTCATATAACACCATGTGTATGACAATGCAACTGTATAGAATGTGGAAGGGCCCACACACATGACAATAATTATTTAATTGGATGTTGGGAAGTATACCTTGTATAGTTTCTCTAATACTAGATATTCTCAGTTAATTTGGGACCCTAACGCTATCATTTCGGCTATAAAAAAGGTTCTCAGACACACCCCCTTATGTGAAACCCTCATCACGAGTATCCGTCAATAAATTAGTGTAGAAAGGAACCCAACCAAACTATGGGAGCCTCAACTTTCACAATGTAACCAGAAATCATCAACTATCTCTTGCGTATATTTCTTTAGAACGGGTTCTCATTTCTGAGATATAAATACCAAGTACATGTATGTGGCTTCTATGGTATCATATCCACTAGCTCTTCCAAGAAATTATAGAAAAACTACTAGAACATGTTATCTTTCATCATCATCTAGTGCTTGTCTTCTCATTTACCCAAACATGGAAACAAACTCTCAATGTATGTAATTTATTAATTTTCCTCACAAATATTCTCTATGGGGAGGAATTAATCATACATGGATCCTTGGATCAGGATCCCAATAATCTGGTATTTATCCAAAAACCTGAGTCCAAAATCCCCATGGTGTGGATGAAAAGTTTTGTTCTTAGTTTAATACCTGATCATTAGATCTAGTAGAACCACTATATGACTATATACATGAAACTATGGGGCCTATGCTTCTAGGTAAATCCCAACCCACACCATCTCTAACTCAATATCACAACATGACTATAATTCCCAATACACCTAAGTCCACACATAATTTATTTTTCAAACCTAGAGATGATTCCAACTTTCAGTTGACCCATTGAATAGATCCATTAAACCCACTTTGAGGATTTTCATGTATTTAGGAAGGGATTCCTACCCCTTTAGAAACATCATTTTAACATTATTAACACGTTTCTAAATATATTTCATGGTGTGTGATGATTGTTCCTTCATGACAGTTCCCCCGATATTCCTATGCCACTTCAATTGTCCATGAATGATTATAAACTTGTAGGTGGGCCAATATTAATTAGTGTTGGGGATAAAGAAATCTTACCTTATCCCAAATATATATTGAGGTATCCTTTTTAAATTTTGGTATTCTTTCAAGAATTTCTTTTATTGTAGTTAGTGTTTCATGGTCTGATGCAATATAACCACTCTCCCTGATCATTATGTTCCGAGTTATCTCATCCCATCGAGTAGCATCAACTTCTTCCCCTTTAGTAGAATTTTTTTCTAAGGATTAATAATTTCCTATGCCAGGTTCATGGATTTCTCTCCAAGAATTACTAATTCATGTTGTACGACTCACAAATTTCATTTTCATGTAGGTTTGTTAGAGGATATAAATTAACTAATTTTTTTCATGGAATGTACTTCATGGAGGTTTTGAGGTTCGTGAGAGATGATGATCGAAATTGAAAAACTCTCATGACCATCTTGAGCTATGTGAATATATATCACTATCCTTTAATATCATGAAATTTTCATGGTCTTCTTAAGGAATCATTCTATTTAATAGCATATGACCACCTATGTTTCAACAATGATCTTTACAAAAGGTATTCATGAATGTATTTGAATTACTAATTTTCATGGGATTTACCTTAGTATAAAACCCTCCTACCCCCATTGGCTCCAATTTTTAGTGTTGAATTTGATGATATGGAAATAAACATGTCAGAGGAGAAGTCGATGAAGGAATCACTGATTCAGTGTGAATCAAGGCCAAAATGGAATAATAACTCACTAAATGGATTGGATTCACAAATTCCATAACCTTCAAGAATTAATCTGACGCATGAAGGTCCCATCCATGTGAAGGGATGATGGTGACCTACATGCATTTTATGTCTGAAGTATTTGACATTACCTTCATGAACATAAATAGTCTTGATGGTAACTTCCATCCAGTGTCATCCAAGATCATAAAGGACCACTCGACTGCTTATATCATAAAGAATCACGAGGGTCTCAATCATTTATGAAAACCACTCCCTAAAATCCATAGGGCCTATAAATACCCCATTATGTCTGACTTTTTTTGTGACATTTTTTTCTGCACCAAAAAATGCTCTAAGTTCATGATACTATAGTGTTCTATGAATGAAATAGGAATTAGGCCATCAAATCATGTCCTCTTTGGAAAAATCTCATCTCATGGGTCTTTGAGAACATCATCCCAATGTGAGGATTCCATTTGAGATGGTTGATGACATTCTTTAAGTAAGAATGATCCATATGAATCATGGGTTTATGCATGGACTCTATCCATTGAGAAACCAACAACATGAGAACCTGAATTTATCCCAAGGTAGGGTAACTTTATTTCATGAAGCATGCTTCTTCGCAAGACCGTAGACATTTGTGACTCCCCTGAGGTTCAAGGGACCCTCTTTTATGAAGCTCCAACCTTCATGAACAACCCCCACTAGTCCTCCATATGATGTCTTCTTTAGATGACACCTTTCTATGAATGCTGAATTCCTAGGTCACCTATGATAATTCAATACCAATATAGCCAAAACCCAAATGCTTATGTGACTTCTATCCCCCCTCTTCATTTTCCACCTACTTTGATCCAAAAGATTCTTTGACCTCCATTCTACATAATTCATCTAATTTTTTGTATCCTAACTCTTATTAATCATAATAATTGGTACCCTAACATTTGTCCCCATAATTGACACTCGTGTATGGATGTGACAATGCCATGTCCCTCTAATAGGTGCATAAAATGTCATCATGTAACCCCCAAAGGTTAAATAATTGAAGTAAATTATGTCATTGTCTCGTAGTGGATTCCATATGAAGAATCTTTATCATACATTGACATGGTCACCCATGAAGCGTTACCCCATCCACATTTGAGTTTAATGACATAAAACTGCTTACCCCCATATCCATGTCATAACATGTTAAACATCACAAGAACATATGTATATCATGATATAAAATTGTAGCTTCATATTGTGAGATGAACATAGGTTTCCCCATTTATGAATCATTAGGGATTACCCCATTCCTCTTACCCATTGAGATAAGAATAAGTTTCCCCATGTATGATCATCATGGGATTACACCATCTCCCCAACCACATGATGTTCCTCTACCCCTATGAATATTACATGCATAATCCCTACATCATTCCCTAAATAGTGATCCCATATTAATTTTGAATCTTCTAAGAATAATCCAAACACCACAATTCACCATTGCTCCTTCCATGTCACACTCATCCTAACCTCATGATGATATACAACATGGATCATTCATGTCACATGACCAAAATCTATAACATCAAAATATGTGGGTTTTTGTCCTTGCATCTTAAATATATTATGTAGTATGCCTCCCAAGGGTTCATTCCCAATAATATCCACGTATATGTCTCTAATATTCCCTCATAGGGACACACTCGCCTCCCCCCAATCTGTCTTAATATGACGTTTAGGTCGGTCTCCACAAGATGTTAAACTTGTGTCTCGATCCATATCAATAGGATTTTATTATCCATATTTACAAGATGTTAAACCTATACATCATAAATATCAATATAAAGTTATTTTCCACATTATAATTTTGATAAAATAGTTCCTCAATTAATCTCAATTGGACTTTCCTATCCCTATTCACATGATATTAACCATGTTTCTTGATCTGTATCAATAGGATATCTTGATCCATCTCAACAAGATTTTAAAGATCTACCTTGATAAATCTCAACAGGATGTTCTGATCCTTATCAATAACATGTTTACACCATTCCATGAAACATATCAATTATATGTTCCCATATTGTCCATAAAATATAATAAACTTTCATCTATCATGTTCTTACATGAAGGTAATCATGAGCCCATCCTATCCTCACAAGACACTAAACCTATTCCCCAACCTTCTATAAAAATCATTAAACATTCAACCTGATCAAGAATACCAACACCAAGATATAAATGTGATATTTTTAGGTAAAAAACTAAGAATACGTATGATTATGGAATTTATTACCATGTGATTTTTATAATATTCTTTGCGATCCATCCCTACGATTCCTCAAAAATAGGATTCCCTATAAAAGAAGAAAACATTGTTGATGGATAATATCCATACATTCCTAGAAGATCCAAACATGACTACATACTATAACCATAATTTTTTTCATTATCTATATGGAAGAATCATAATTAAGCAGTATCCACCTCTAGATGGAACGATGAATGAGTTCTATGAACCTGAATTAATCTATAAGGGAGACATGAACATGGGAACATGCTCCAATGAGAAGTAAATGGATGAAGGAATTGAGAACTCATTAATATATTTTAAAGAAGGAGTATACATCATTTATGGATGTGATGACTGTTTTCCCACTATCATAATATGGGAATTTGGGTAAAAAGGAAAGTTGTGAGTCAGCCTCCAAGTTGACGGGTGGCACTGCACCCTAGTGAAATCATCAAAAAAATGTTTATGAAATACAATATGAATTATTTTATATAGTCTTAAACCTTATGTTAGGGAAATAAAATATCAATGTTTTTCTACTTCTAAAAACAAAATTGGGGTAATTTTGGCATGTGGATTCCTTATCATTTGTTGGAATGGAATTTTTTATCATTGATGACATTCAGATGGATTGTTAAATTGGAGTATGGTATCTTATTGTTAAATTTAGATCCTTCATAGAATCCTGACCTCCTTCATCAATATCTATGTCACTATTTTTTGTTGTGGGAATAAATTCCCAAGGATAATATATTGGGATATGTTGGTCTCTAATTTTAGGCAGTAAATCTAGGTCCACCCATTTCAACACCTTTTCCCTAGATACAAAAACCAAAATATGTAAAATGGCCCTTGTCTCAAAATATTCAATTATGCTTGATATGTATTCCATTTATAGATATATATGGGTATGGAGATTGAATGAAAAATTGTGTAGGATAAAATTTAAATTGGTTTTATAAATGATAATATATTCCCACCCAACTCCATTTAAAAATTCATTAATTTATATAAGTAGGTTCATACATTAATTTATGAAAAGTTTTAATCCAAATTTTTCTCCACTTTTATATTTATAATTAGACATATTAAGAAATAGAGAGTGATCAATGATCCAATCAATGTGGAATTATGTCTTATTTATCATAACTGAACCATCTTCCCCTACACTAGAAGATTTGATCTATATAGGTATTTTCAATTCTCCATCCACAATATTAATAAATAATTCACATCAGGAGATAATAATTATTCAAATGACTCACCTATAATGTTCTATAGGCCCACATCAATGGTATCCATCTCATATAAGAATAATTATATTCGAAGAACAATAATTTAGTTAATAAGATATAAAGGATTTAATAATATGTTGGAGCATAGTAGAAATATGAAGCATGGGACCTACGGTCAGTATTGATATGTTTTCCTATAATCTCAGAACTTCATTGATTAATGATTATATGTAGATGAGTATTTATGCATTCTTATATAGTGAATGTTCCGAGGAGAGTTAAAATAAATTATTAATTTAATCCCTCCACAACTTGTATCTCGCTTTTATCAAATAATATATACCCTTACTATGAAGCCCATATTCTAGAATAAAATAATGTGGTATCACCTATAGTGTAAACTAATAACATTTTGGGTGAATTGGATATTCTTGTTTAGTGTAGGGAGGGGAAAACAATCTAGGTGGGGTTCATTGGTCATTCTTATGTTTACAAAGAATATGCCCTTCAAATTCAATTACCTTGTTCCAAAATGTTGTTTCATTCATAAAATTTGTGAAATATAATGACCCATTTATTGTTAAAATCATTAGAAATATAATGTAATTAATTTTAAAGGATTCTGAAATGTTTCGTGAAAATACTTGAATATCATGTTCTCTCATGTACATGTTTACTTCTACATGGTAAATATCAAGGTTAATATTAGAAGTTGCCTTCACTTTTCCTTGTTGGAGGAGATAGAGACCACATTAGAGTGTGGGAAATATTCTCACAATGTCTATATCCACATCCTATTTATTCAAAATGAGAGTCGTCTTAGGATATTAATAGGATAACTAGTCATCAATCAAACCTCTTATCAGTCATCAAGAAGAAAGAATATATTTAAAATTTAGTTTTTTTCATAAGAATCTCATCAAAAATTTAATATTATTATCTTTATCAGTTGTGGGAACATCTTACCTTTTATTCATGATGTGATGGATAATCAAATCATAGTTATCGAGTGACCTATATAAAATGATGACTTCAGAAATTAGGGAACTCATCACGTTTATGTCTCGTATAAGGATTTCTAAAAGAATATCTTCCTCTGTCATGGGATGGATTCGTAGTGACCCATTGGATGATACCAAAGATATTTCCCTATGGATTTGAAAATATCAATAATTATTTATACATGGTTGTATGATAAAATAAATCCTATTAGAAAGGATTCCTAATTAATAATATAGTTCTTTCATTGATTATTATTACCTAATGATATTTGACCGATATAGTACACCACTCTTTCATAAAAATAGTTAGAAAACCCAATATTTGATATTTTATTCACTATAATTTGTATAAAACCTGATGATGTTCCTAGGATAAGAAAATTCTATCAAATAAAATAAGGAACACTTGGATAAAATCTCTTTGATACATAATATATGATCATGATTCATATATTTCATTTCTATTTTAAATATTTACCAAACTGGGAGGTTCTATATATGTAAGGATGTTGATAACTAATTTTTGGTTCATAGATTTTAGGTCTGCATCAATCATTATTGATGATAACATGATATATGATTTTTTTCTAATTAAATGGTGTTGATCAATTTTATTGTTTTTGGTATCTTTAAGTTGAATGTATGACATTAAATTATATTACCACCCACTCTTAAACTGAAACTACTTCAACACTACTAGCACTAGAACATTTATACTTATGATCTCCCATATTTTATTTTAGTTTTTATCAAGAATACACAGGGAAAAAACCATTATGAGATTTATAAACTAGAATTAGTTAGTTTCTAAGTCAAATCAAAATGAATCATACTAGTTTCATCTATATAGGTGTATTAGGGTTAACATCATGACAGAAATTTCCATAGTTATATTTTTCAATATATTTAATATCAATTCCTGGTGCCCTGTTTATTTAATTTGATGGGAACCATATCAATAATACATAGGTTGGACTGTTCCCATGATCATGGAGAAAAACTATCCATACATTTAAAATGATATAGTGAGGGTGAGAGGGTTACTTCATAATGACATTAACAGCTTCCCTTAATGTTTATTGAACTAAAGAAGGTGTATACATAAAATATTCTAGCATAGCCTTTTGGGTATGTAAATAATCATAAAATTTCACATGTATTGGTTCTCTAGTGGCATTGTAGACATCCCATAACTAAATAAATATTATTAGTGTGTTTGAGAAAACATATTTTCTATGGACTATCATGATTCAATTGTTATAGTATCAAGCTATAAATATTATATACCTATTTATAATTGATTAACATATCTTTATATATGAGAATCTCCTCGAGTTCATATAATATTTTAGAAGACATCTTTAAAAATTAATATTTCAATATCTGTTAATGGTTGAAGCCACCACCAAGGCACATGTTCAATTTTTGGATTCATCCCCCAAAGAAATCAATGAATGATCTACGGTTTATGGATTTAAATATGTGAATATAAGTTTATGTGATGTATTTTTTTTGTGGTTTTATTGTTACATAACATCTATGATTTTCTAGCATACACCACATGGATAAAGACTCACTTTTAGGAGATGATGGAACTTCTCAAATTAGTATATATTATGAAAAAAGCATGTGTATTATTTTTTATTTTTTTTAGGATTGGGATATTCATTAGGATCTTGTACCCATATAATAGAATAAATTTATAATACTTGTACTCTACATGGTATTTTCATTAGATTTCCACAAGTGTTGTTTGGCTTCATTCCCCATAAATATAAAATATATATTATATGACCCTAATATTAAACATGGAAAATAGATATTTATGTATTTACCATATTATTCCCAATTGGGATTTCAATCATTTACTAGCGGGATAAAAAGAAACATACTAGAATGTGGTTACATGCTGAGATGGTATACAGTATACTTGAAATTTGATAATTGTATTTCCCACCCAAGATTTTCTCATAAGATTAATATTATAAGATGTTATTCCCAAGGAACACAAATATAGATTCCTTCACATATATATCTCTACCCAAAATCTTATCAGATGTCACACCATTCGTATGGTAATGCTGTAAAAAGCTCAGACACACCAAACACCTTCCGACTCAATCTAAGGCGAGTCATAAAGTTAATATGTTTACCCCATATAGCATAAAAAACATGGTTTAATAGACAGTGTTGGTACTTATGTCTTACTACTATTAAATATATTTATCCATAGTTGGGGGATAACTATTTAATCATGTAATTTCATCATTCACTTGGGTGAAAAAACATGGTTCTCACCTAAGAATCAACAAGTGATGAATAGAATACATCACTTAACTACTAGCACACAAAAAATTATGAGGAGATAAAACATCCATGAGTTTAGATCTTGTACAACCATAAATCCCATTTATATCTTCTAGAAACTAGATGGATCATGTAGAAATATTTAGAGGGGGAAAATATATATACCCAACTTTTACTAAGTTTAACATTCTTTTCATTTAAATACACCTACACTAAAATCTATATCATGGTTAATTGAAATGTATTTGATACTAATTGTAAATAATCACATTCACATGTAATAAATTTAAAAAAGAAATCCCTAGAGTAAAACACTTTTTATATGGTCCAGATCCTTTTGAAAAAAAATCCTTACCTTGTATTACTACTACTATGATATATAATTTATTACCACTAAGTAATTGTAGTGATTGAAAATATAGTTCCGATTTCATGAAACCATTGGGAATATATCATCAACATCCGTAATATGATATTTTTATACTGGAACCACATGTTTTTCAATGGATTTTTTAATTCTAGTACCACTGTTACATAAAATGGTATTCCAAAAACTTTCATGAATAATATTTATATTCTACACTAGATGTCTTTGAATCAAACAAATGACATTGTTCCTCGGTTTTAGTTGTTCAGCTACAATAAATTAACAAATTCATGCATAAGAAATTCAGAAAATTATTCTTATTTAATTATTAGAATTTATTTCTTCTATATTATCTTACAATATCATTAGAATGATAAAATAATTATCATGTAATACACAATATTTTTTCTTCATCCTCGATCCTCAAAAAGAAAGGATTATATAACATCCAAAATAATTTTTTCATCCTTCATGAAAATTTATAAATATAAATATTTATTATGTATAATTTATGTAATATAATTCAATATTATCCATATTATTTCATATAAATCTTTTTCATGAAAAAAAATTATTCAGTTATTCTCATAAATGGGTTGTTGTTTGAGTGATTCATGGTTATTATTTCCTATTTATTAATATTTTATGAATAATTCTAATCGATATATGGAATTATATATTCATCAAAATATTATATTTCTTTCTTATGAACTACATATATTCGTCATGTAAATAGACAATAGTGAGAAATATTCTAACATTAGGTGTTATTATTCATCATAGGAATGATAACACGTGATTAGGTTTTATTATTTTTACATTGTATTGTTTTATAATATGAATAAGAAATGAATTCTAATTATATTCACTTTATTCCTCTTTATTTTGTGAGCATATATATATATATATAACTCAAATTTCTATCTTTATGTGATGATATTTATATGGTTTCTCTTAGTTTTCTTCATGCGAATATATCACATGTGGATACTCATTCCGAAATGGATATAAACTATGAGTGTATGTTTTTATCACAAAATCATACTATTCATATAGTACTATTTTTTTTCATTTTCTTATGTCCTATTTGAATCAGATATAGAATAATTATTGAATGATATAATCTGATAAATAATATAAAATCAACCATGACAATTATTATTTAAAATTAGTATCCATGTGAGATACTTTGATGGAAATATTTTTTCAATAAAGATATTTTTAGTTTGTGTGGAGTTTGTGTTTTAATAGATTTCTCATCCCCCTCCTCTTCAGGATATACAACACTTTACCATGGAATTTTATGTATCACATATTATATATCATTAAAACCCCATCATCAACAACATTTTAATACTACATGTTCCCTAGACACAACATGCATAGGTTGAACCTCAAATTGTGATAGTTTCACAAGGACATAACCTTTTAATCACATTTTTGAGAAGGATCATGGCTTCGTGGATCTGTGTAATTTTATACTCCCTATCATTGATCATACTTGTAAGAATGTATTATTCTTCATCTGAATATGATACATCATTTCATGGAATATTATTGGAAATGTAGTGTGATCATAATTTTCATGCATCTCATTCTCTGTTAGAGAATGATATCTCATGTTTTAGTGTTTATCGCCATTCATATTGGATTAAAAACCAATTTTTATTGTATAATTGATAAGAAAACTTCATCTGGATACTCGAATAAAAAAAACTAGAATATAAATGATGAGGATTATAGGATCCCATGTTAAAAACATAATCTAATTTAAAACAATGTGGCCACATCTGTTTTAGATTTTAGGTGGAAGAATAGTGTACAAGATTTTAAATCCACCCCACATTAGTTTCCATCATAAAAGGAACCCTTTTTTTCATTATTGGATATCTCATGTGTTATAATAATTTGGATAAACAGTATTGGTTTATTTTCATTATGTTACATGATGATCTCATTTATGAAGTACTCTACATTCCATCTATTCTTAACATAGCCTCTCAATGATCACAATAGAATTCTATAAAGCTGAATCTTATATAAATATTACAAAAATGAATGAATTATATATATTATCCAACGTGTATCTATATACGATATATTTATATGAATAAATATATAAGAACCCAGAAAAATAGATCTTATTGAAGAGAAGAATCCATATGACACATATATAATCCTCTTATAATGAATAGGAGATAAAATACAACTAGAATACACTAATTAAGAAAATTTTAAAAAATAATACATTACATTAGTAATAAAAGAAAACTCTATTTTTTCATTTCCATAATAAACAAGAAAATATAATTTTATATGTTTTTGTGATATATTATACTTTTTTAAGAAAGAGAGGTAGTAGTATGCATTAGGATTAAGAATATATACCTTCATAGACACAACCATTGAAATATTGAGTCCATTAATATTATAAAAATTAGTAGGAAATAAAATCTATATATCAAAAATACAATAATCCATTTAAGATAATAATTAAAGTAGAATGTTTCATCTAGTTGATCTATATGATAAAAAAGGATAATTGTGATTTATATTTCTTAAACTAAAATATATGAATAATAATTTTTAAATATTTATGAATAGGATATTAAAATAATATTCAAAACTATATATTATATTCATTCCAAATATGTAGTAATAATTAAAAAAATATTCTATGGAAACCCATTTTTTGATAATTCTAACGACAACATGAGTGGGAGTTCAAAAAAAATCTTGTAATTGTTAAAATAGAATACTAAAATGAATTGAATACAACTAAATATTTTTCAAAAAATAGAATTAGAATAACTAAAAATGAGGAATAATATATTTTGGTTGATTCAAATCATTTAGAGCATATGGGTAATCATTTTAAAAATGATTTTTTGAAGACCCCTTTTTGTACTTTGGGTAATAGTATTAACACTTCCATTAACGTAAATTCGGTTCAATTATAATAAATTCAAGTTAATTAATGAAGATTATACCTTATTTCTTTTATTTTGACCTTAAATATAGCTATAAGCAATATAATTTAATACTTATAATAAAATATGTGTCACAATTGTAGTTGGTCATGACATGGTGTAATTTTTATATATGGTGTCAAAAAATGTTATATTCTATATTTTATAATGATTATTTAATTATTTTTATTTCTTACTCATTTTATTATTATGTTCAAAAAGAAAAATTATTCCTCTTAATTGGGGTATAGTTTCAAGTGTCTGTGGGGTTATTTGAAATGAATGTATAAACATTGTAATAGTTGTCTATGTTATTTCATCCACACCCTTATCTATATCCCCCTATGATATATTTGATATCTACATGTCCTATTGGATGATGTTTTGACTATAATGGGATCACTATATGTAACAGTGGTTTTTAAAATGACAATATGATGTGAATATTGAATGTTTTATCTAATGTGCATCAGGTGGAAGACTTATTATCAACTATAGTTTAAGAAGACATGATGATTTCCAAAAAAAATACATAAAACTATATGATGTGTATTGTAATTAAATTGAATAAAAAATAAATTATGGAAGATAATGATCAATAACACATTTTATATAATAAATGGGGTAACTACTTGTCTTTTAAATCTACTAAGAGATATATTTTTTATGTAACATATTTAATATGAAGTTATTTTTAATTGGTTTGAAATATTTAAATATTAAAAAACATATACTATTAACATGAATGGTCATCTAAGAATGTTCATATTTATGTATTCTTGTATATATTTGGCATTTCTAAAGATCATCTTGGAGAAAAACATATGTGGAATATGAAGTTGAAAAAATTGGATATAAACTTTTAAGTAAATTTTAAATTTTATCCTAGGACTATTTAAATAAAAGGAATAATATCTAGATCTTTGCAATGATAAATTTTCAATGGAATATGATAAATTATATGGTAATTTTTTGAGAATTAAGTAAAAATAATTCTTAATATAGTTATCCATTCATTTGAAAAGATATAAAAAAACACTATAAATTTAAAATATTCACAACTAGAAATTAATGGATTGATGATTAATTACTATGAAATCACTCTATAATAAAATAACATAAAGAATGATTAAATCATTAAAAAATAAGAAGGATTTTGAATAATGGTTGAGATATATTTCACCTGAAAAAACTCCCTCAAAAAATCAAATATTTAAATTGATGTTAAATTTAAAAAAATTATTTTGTGATAGAAACAATTAATATAATTTAAGTGATTAAAGAATAATTATAATGTAAATTTTGTGAGTATGTAGAGACATAAAAACTCAATGATGATGAAATCATTGAACAAATTTAATTTTTCATTTTTTGCTATGAACGCAAAAAATTATCTATATAGGTATAGATATAGATAATTCAGAGAGAATGATATGTTAGGGGAACAAAGTATCATGATTTATGAAGAACATGATAAAAAAACCATTCTTGAAAAGAATTACATAAATCTAATATAAGGATTATGGAAGCTTATTTGGAAGTAAAAAGAAAATAAAACAAATACCTCAACTACAATTTGAATGAAGTTATTATATATAATTACATATTGATTTATAGAATAAAAAATTACATTTAATCTAGTGTAAAATATGTTAGAAAATATTACTCTTAATATGAGATTTCACAATTTCAAAGAAAACATGATAATTTTATAAGAGATGCATATTAAAATACTCTATGTTGTGGATACAATTAATTATTTCATAATAAAATTTAATGATATTATATTATATAAAGACTCATATATATGTAAAGATAATCATGAAACCATCACATGACTAATATATTATAAAATAATTTAATAAGGTAAAATCTTACAAAATTAATTTTTTCATTAATGCGCTTTTATAAGATACTAAATGAATAATGTTACGATTTAAAAAAATATTGGTGGATAAAAATTCCATGTAATCTGTCAATTAATCAATATAATACCCATCAATCTAAAATAAGATCCATATTACAAATAATTTACAATAAAATTAATGACATCCTCTTAGTCAACATGTTCTTAAAACAAGTCAAAAAAGTGTTTCACGAACAAGGATAAATATTTTAGCTACATTTGGTTCTACTAGAAGATTCAATTTTTAAAAAATCATTCAGAATATGATAGCTGATGAAGACTATAAAAGTCTTATATTCATGAATATTAGATATGAGTTGAAAAAGTAACATGATTAATAGAAATATAATCAATTCTATAAAATATAAATTGATTTTATTGTCTTTAATAATTTTTGGATTATTGTAACATAATTGGTCATATATATTAACATGGGTTTTATTAATCATATATTTAATTATTGTGATTATATTATAATAGGACCACATCATGGACTAAAGTAGGTTATATAGAATGAAAATAAAATTTCCTTTTAAGAATAATACTTCATGATTGATAATCATTAATAGAAAATATTTAGACAAACACTCTCTAAGAATACAAAGAAGAGATAGATCCATGATGTAATTTTAACTAAGAAAATATAGTTTCATTATGTAATGGGTGATAACACCATGGATAACTACAAACAACCCATTGGGATTGATGTTAATTTTAGATGACTAAAAATTATAAATTAGTCAATTTCATAGAGATCCATGAGTATTGGTTTTTTGATTGAAGAAACCCTATAATAATAATTTTGGAGGTTTTTTATAAGGAGTGACAAAAATAATGAAAATAATCTATTTGTAATTTTTGTTGAAATAGTGGGTTCCCTAGACCCAACTATGATGTACTTTTTATTATTGTATCATTTTTACAGTTAGCTATGCATGACGCTATTTTACCATTATAATGAAATTTTTTTTGCGTCCACTATAATAATGGTAATATCCAAAGGTTAATTGTTGTGTAGAGAGGTTATAGAAGATCCCAAGATATAATGAGAATATAAGGCCCTGACCTTAAACCTTACTTAATATTGAATTAAATACATAATTCAAATTTAGGATATTTTCAGGTTTATAGTTTTAGAGAATTAGGACATAACTATTACATCTCAAAATATTACAAAGTAGACACTTCTACTAAGTTTCCATAAAATAAAAACTCTTAAAAAGAAACATGTCTAGTTCCATGTTTTAGACAGCCTGACATTTCCTTGATCCCCTCCTTGACCCTATTAAACTTTATGTACTATGGAAAACATTTAAAAAAAACTTGGGATGAGTATAAAAAGCTCAGTAAGGGATACACCAAGAAGGAAAACTGTTATTTTTTCAAAACAACAAGTAAACCCTGAATACTTTACCAAAGTAATACTTTTCACCTTTATGAAGTAGTAAAAACTCTTCACTGAATAAAATAAAATTACATACCCTTTTGTAACCAAAATATTACCATAAAACCCTTATAAAGAACACAGAACATATAAAGGTAACTTGGGACATTATCATAGTTAAATGGAACAACCATTCAGTCGACTTCCACACATACTTAATGGAATAGTCATACGGCCGACTTCCATACCCAATGCATTGGAGGTTATAACGTAACCACCCATCCTAGTATTCAGGGAACTACCCGTCATATGGTTTATCACGTAACCACCTGTAAAATGTCCAAGTAACATCATTACACATAAAATATTGAAAATATAAACATTTCAATAACAACATTTCATTTGAAATCACAATAAGTAATTCAAAGATATTGAATTAATCAATCCATTTCCAAAAATCATTTAAAAGAGATTTTTGAATCAAAGTATACCATACCACTTAGAAGATTTTAATGGAATTATAAAATTAATATCCATATAAATAAATACTAAAAACAATTTTTAAAACATGGACATTAAGGATAAATATTTAGAATAATGAATCTTTAAAACATTTAAAACGATATTTTTGTTAAAGAGTTTATAACAAAATGAGAGACTCTTGAATACAAATAATTGCGGAATAAAATTTAATGCGAACTTTATAATATCATGAAAATAAAGGGATTCATGATATAATATGTCAAAGGATAGTATATACACCATATAAGAGTGAATTGGTTCATAACAACAATGAAGTCTCAATGGAAATGTAAATTGAGATGAAATCCATTATAAAGATGGCATCCTTAAATTAAGGATAAATCTATCACATAATTATGCATGAGAAATATAAATACACCAAATATAAGTGGATATTAAGTGTGAAAAAATCATAGGTCATTCACACATAATCTTTGAAAAACAAAACCAATGACATAGATATTTAACTCAATGAAATGAGATTGAGTTATGATTTCCCTTACAAGTTCGTAGGAATTTATCAATGAGATGATTATGTGTGGAAATACTATATCCACAAAAAGGTTTGTGGAAATTACAACATAGAGATTCCACATATAATCTTGGCATAATAAAATAAAGAAGTAGAGGTTTAACCCAAAGAATTGAAAGTGGGTTAAGAAGTTCCCTTACAGAAATCCGACAGCCTATCAACGTCACTTTAAAATTCAGAAAATGAGTTGATGAGAGAGAAAATGGTATCTCATCACTTGGAAATAAAATTTACATAAATAAGGATATAGAAGAACATATCCCAACGTAATATTATGTGAATTAAATGACATAACAAAAGAAGTCTTTTAAAAAGAGGAGGGTGAAATGTCCCCTTACCGAGTTGGGTAACTTTCAAAACGTACACCCCATGGAAGAAGGGTCATACAATGAAGATGTAAATAGCCATAAATGGAATTATACTACTCAAAGTTTATAATAATTGGAAGTACATACATCACTCAATGTAAATAGTGTCTAACATAGCATAAATGTCATGGAAATAAAAGTGAGATGAAAAATCCCTTATGAAAACTCGGCAGCCTAACGACGCCACTTAAAACTTACAAAAATGGATTTATGAGATCAAATAGGGTCTCTAATAGTATTAACATAAAAATTAAAGTACGGGCAATATAAAATAACATCCCCCAAACATAATAAAGATGATCTTAAAAGAAATGACATAAAAGAGAGTACTTAAAAAGAAAGACAGAGGTTGGATCCCTTACCTCAAGTCCGACTTGTCTTGCTTGTTTCTTTATATTGCTGAATAAAAAACTTTGGTAAATTTATAATTCCTTAAGGAAATATTTAAAATAATTTTTATTAAGTTCATATCACATATTATAATGTTATAATAATTGGTTAATAATGTGAGTTCATATCAGACATTTTTGTCGATGTTTGGTACATGAGTCAAAAATAAACTTGTTTGAAAATGATTTCCCATGTAGTAAATAATTTCCAGAATAGTATTAATGATTAAAATATCATATATATCCATTAAATATTCATTTTATACTATTCATTAATATTTTGAGATAAAAAAATGAAAATCACGGTAGGCCATACGTACGCATGAACACTACTTTTATTTTTTTGTCATATTAATGGAATTAAAACTAAATGAGAGATATATATATTATAATTCCAGAATTATATCCATCATTTAGATGTAATATATTACAGATATATCCAATATATATATGTAATTATAATAGTACATAACATTTGGAGATAAGAAATGAAATGTACTATTCATGGAGACGGTAAGCCGTACGTACGCATGAACGCAACTTTCATTTTTTTGGCACATTAATGGAATTAAAACTAGATGAGATATATATATATATATTATAAATCCAGTATAATATATATGTTATATAGATAACATAAGTTCATCAATTTCATTCTTTATACATTCCATGTATTGCATGAACGAGTCACATCACTTCAGGGGGCGGTAGTCCACACTTCCTCAAATGAAATTATCACATTTGCACAACATGAAAAGCATAAAGGTATGTATTAATTATAAAATAAAGAAGCATATAGAGGAAATAAATATAATATATATTATAAATAAATATAGTTCCATCATAATGGCCACCATGATAGGTGGTATGAGAAGATAGAACAATCATCATTTCGTGAGGCAGTAATTCACCATCCACGGAAACAGTATATTCTTTAACCATTAGACAGAGGTGTGTGTTAGCGCAGATTGAATTATCCTCATAAAAACATCATAGTATATTTAAGATACTGGTGTTGTTACAAAATAAATAAATAAAAATATTTTAGGGAGTTGGAGAAGAAAAATAAAACAAAAGAACACTAGGGAAGACTTTACCTTTAAATCGGGTAACTCTTTTTGATTTGAGCTCAAAGGCTTCCTTGGAAATAATTCTTCCCAAAGTGAGGCTTCTAGGAGTAAGAGAGGGATATGAAGAGACAAAATGGGCAGGGGTTTGCCGATTAAAAGGCTTGAGATGTGTGGGTAAGGTGGTAGAGGTGGAGGCCTTTTGTAAGAGGAGAGGAGGGGCACTCTTGGAAAGTTATAAACTTTTACTTTATTATAAAATGATTATCGGATTTTAAAGGTCCCAAAATTATTTATTTCTAGGATAAGGTGATAATAGTTATAAATCCACCCATCCAATAGGTTTTTGACAAGTTTAGGTCTTATATTTATCATTATCTTTTCATTTTATTTAAATCGTTAAATAATGAGGTAATCGCTGCATCATCATGGTGTCATAAATAATTTAATTTATTTAATGTCTAAAAATTATAAAAAAACTATCATTATGTATTAAAGCTTCTTAGATTTATAATGAATATTTATAGTAAAAAATATGACTTGTATAACCCCATTTAGAAATTGTTTTAGTAAAACAACACATGTTTGTGACCTTTTAATTTTAACTTTAAATAAAAAGGTATTAATGTAATTTTCCTACCAAAGTGACTCCATGGGGTCCCCAAGTTTACCCATTGATTTTCTTGGTCGGAAATGAAACATCCAATAAGGGTAGGACATGTGTCAAGGTCATTTCATATTATTAAAACATTATTTTTACCTTAAACTACACTAATTACCTCTAATCGCGATTAAAAACGTAAAAGTTCCTATTCACCAAAAAATTATTTTAATCCCATTGAACCAAATTTTACTTCCTAATGACAACCATGTATGTCATATTTTTTAAATTAAAGACATAGAGGTGGTAAATTTTCATTTAAATGAAAAATTAGTTATTTAAGTACCACTTAGTGGTTTCACTATTAATCAAAAATTAAAGTTTTTTCAGAAAAATACCAAAAATTCACCCTAAGCTATATTTGATATTCCGAATTCAAAAATGTTGTCTATTTTAAAAAATTCAAATCATATAAGTTTCATTAATTAATTTAATAATTAATTCCCGCTGTCAAAGCAAATAGCGTATTTTTATGAAACAAAATGTATCAAAAGATTAACACTAGTTTAAGTCCAATTTCAAAGTGATATTAATTCCAATGACCACTGTTGGATTAAATGGTAAAAATATATTCTAATTTAACTTTAAAACCTATTCAAAATATAATCCAATCATACAAAAAAATTAGATTAAAAGGAGGTTTGGAATTAAAATACAACATTTTTTACTATTCATTAAAAACTGAACTTTATCGAAAAAATACAAAAAATTTACACAAAGTAAATTTTGATGTCCAAATTTTAAAGAAGGATTTTATTTTGTCAAATAGAACATATAAAATTGTAAAAAGTATATTTAAAAAGGATTCTCCATCAAAAGGTGGTTAATCGGCCTTTTAAAGAATATTAGAAGATTTATGCTTAAAATTGGATTCATTTGCATTTTACGCCTCTAACATTTATTGGATAAAAGTAAAAATATTTGACAAACATATATAATCATTTTGTAGTTAGTTCCGTTCTTTCCTGCCATTACAATGTCAAGGCGTTAACTACCATTTAAAATAATATTATTTTATTACTAGTGTGCGACGTAATATTTCAAAGAAACTCTTTGTTGCGTATCGGGTACGCTATCGAACATAGAAACCCATTTATAGTAAAATTAGCATTTTATTCAAAAATAGGGATAAATATAAAAAATATCATATTCTTTATTTACCTGGGGTGTTACATCCTTCCCCCCTTTTGGGAATTGCGTCCTCACAATTATAAAATTGGTCTGGGAAACTTCATTGAAAGCCCACATCGGAACAAGAGTCAGTAAAACTATCACTTTAAAAGAAAGGGAGAGAAGTACAAAGGTCACCCGAGTTAACCCATACTAGGATTCCATGTATGAAAATATGGATATGGAGGAGAAAATAAAGGATCATGTTCTGATGGAGAGTGATAGTAAACATGTCTAGGAGAAAGTTAACCACAAGAAAATCACAAACTTGTGATGGGTTAAACGGTATTTGATTCCCCATTAGGAAAAGTTAACAGACAACATTTTTGTTTTATGTTACTCTTATTTGAGGAATTTATTTTTGAGCTTAACTAAATCATAATAAAACATACTTACTTGTCACGTAGACTTTCAACTTTTACTAGATTCCTTAATCAAACTCATATTTTCTCCAAAAGATGAGTATTTAGGAAGACTTTTTCACATTAAGAGTACTATAATAAACTTCTTGAGAATCACCTAATCCACAAAAAGGAACTATATACTTCCCATGTCTTTAGATCTCAACCAAAACCAAACCAAAAAGTTTAGTACGAGGTCAGATAATACACAAAAACGATATATTTTTTTACACAAAGAAAAACTACTCCTAATCTCCAAAATTTGTCAAAAAAAAAACCCAAAGTTAAACGAAGACCATTTAATAAACAATTTGTCTATAAAATTATTCAAGTTAAACCCAACTAAGATTGAAAACCAAATATTTGAAGGATTTAATCACATAGTCTCCCAAGTTACAAATTAACATTTATCTCCAAATAACATCAGTTGCTCTTAAAGTATCATATTGAAAAGTAATTAACCTAATCACATATCCTCCATGATAGGTCAATAATTTATATAGATAACCCAAAATAAAATTACTCTTGATTAATAAAATCATCTAACTAGAAAAAAATAATTAGTCAAACTAACCAGGGACTTCACGTAGTCCAGTGGTAGGTGATAAATACCAGTCGGACTTTGGTTGTGGGTTCGATTCCCATAGCTTTATCTGACGCGATGGGTTTTCATATTTTCTGCATGTTGTCCTTTTTCCAAAACTATTTAATGCTTAAAACATTCCCTAATAAGAGATAAAATCTTCAAAAATAACCATAACATAATTTAACCTCCATTTTACCTCATGCCTTTCATCTTCCATCATAACATATAGTAACCCATAATTACCTCAAATATAAGGATCATATAAACCATAATGGTTACCATTATGATTATCACATGAACTTCCACATCGAGTTGGTTCTCTCGTACAAGAGGCATTAGAGAACTCACCAAGGTTCAAGTGGTTGATCATGACTCCTGATAGTTGGTTTAGAATATCCATGAGATTTATCATTGAATCCCCCATTTCATCCAGTCTCTTAATCAGAGAACCACCACAGTTTCCTTAAAACCCATTGTCACTTTGGTGCCTGCTAGATCCATCCATTTACTAAAACCAAAAAGGTCAGTGTGAGTATATCAACAAAATCATCATGTAATAAAGAGGAAGATAAACACTAAGATATACTTATCCAAGTTATCTCAAACTCATTCCAACCTTAAAAAATAATAATGACTCTGTCTAATATAATAACCATTTTGGTTATACACAACTTGTCACTTATGCTTTAAAAAACAATCTACCCTCTAAAGTTATCTAAACCGACCTTTGATACCAACTATAAGGCCCCGACCATAAAACATACTTAATATTGAATTAAATGAATAATTCACATTGAAAATCTTTTCAGGTTTAGAGTTTTAGAGAATTAGGACATAACTATTACATCTCAAAATATTACAAAGTAGACACTTCTACTAAGTTTCCATAAAATAAAATCTCTTAAAAAGAAACATGTCTAGTTCCATGTTTTAGACAGCCTGACATTTCCCTGATCCCCTCCTTAACCCTATTCAACTTTATGTCTTGTGAAAAAAATTTCAAAAAAAAACTTGGGATGAGAATAAAAAGCTCAGTAAGGGATACAAAAAGAATGAAAACTGTTAGTTTTTCAAAACAACAAGTAAACCATGAATACTTTACCAAAGTAATACTTTTCACCTTTATGAAGTAGTAAAAAATATTCAATGAATAAAATAACATTACTTAGCCTTTTGTAACCAAAATATTACTATAAAACCCATATAAAGAACACATAACATATAAAGTTAACTTGGGACATAAACATACTTAAATGGAATAACCATACGGTCAACTTCCACACATACTTAATGGAATAGCCATACGGACGACTTCCATACCCAATGTATTGGAGGTTAGAGCGTAACCACCCGTCCTAGTATTCACGGCATCACCCGTCATATGGTTTATCACGTAACCACTCGTAAAATGTCCAAGTACCATCATTACACATAAAGTATTAAAAATATAAACATTTCAATAACAACATTTCATTTTCAATCACAATAAGTAATTCCAAGATATTGAATTAATCAATCAATTTCCAAAAATCATTTAAAATATATTTTTGAATCAAAGTGTACCATACCAATTTGAAGCTTTTAATGGAATTATAACATTAATGTCCATATAAATAAATAATGAAAACCATTTTGAAAACATGGACATTAACGATAAATATTTAGAATAATGAATCTTTAAAACATTTAAAATGATATTTTTGTTAAAGAGTTTTTAATAAAATGAGAGACTCTTGAATAAAAATAATTGCGGAAAAAAATTTAATCCGAACATTATAATATCATGAAAATAAAGGGATTCATGATATAATATGTCAAAGGACACACCATATAAGAGTGAATTGGTTCATAACAACAATGAAGTCTCAATGGAAATGTAAATTGGGATGAAATCCATTATAAAGATGGTATCATTAAATTAAGGATAAATCTATCACATAATTATGTGTGACAAATATAAATAAACCCAATATAAGTGGATATTAAGTGTGAAACAATCAGATGTCATTAACACATAATCATTTAAAAACAAAACCAATGACTTAGATATTTAACTCAATGAAATGAGATTGAGTTATGATTTCCCATACAAGTTCGTAAGAATTTATCAATGAGATGATTATGTGTAGAAATACTATATCCACACAAAGGTTTGTGGAAATTAAGAAATAGAGATTCCAAACATAATCTTGGAATAATAAAATAAAGAAGTATAGGTTTAACCCAAAGAATTGAAAGTGGGTTAAGAAGTTCCCTTACAGAAATCCGACAGCCTAACAGCGTCACTTTAAAATTCAGAAACTGAGTTTATGAGAGAGAAAATTGTATCTCATAACTTGGGCATAAAATTTACATAAATAAGGATATATAAGAACATATCCCAATGTAATAGTATGTGAATTAAAAGACATAACAAAATAAGTCTTTTAAAAAGAGGAGGGTGAAATGTCTCCTTACCGAGTTGGGTAACTTTCGAAACGTACACCCCATGGAAGAAGGGTCATACAATGAAGATGTAAATACCCATAAATGAAATTATACTACTCAAAGTGTATAATAATAGGCAGTACATACACCACTCAAAGAAAATAGTGGCAAATGTAGCATAAATGTCACAGGAATAAAAGTGAGATGGAAAATACCTTACGAAAACTCGGCAGCCTAACGACGCCACTTAAAACTTCCAAAAATGGATTTATGAGATCAAATAGGGTCTCTAATAATATGAACATAAAAATTACAGTATGATGAATATAAAATAACATCCCCCAAACATAAGAAAGACGATCTTAAAACAAATGACATAAAAGAGAGTACTTAAAAAGAAAGAGAGAGGTTGGATCCCTTACCTCAAGTCCGACTTGTCTTGTTTGTTTCCTTATATTCCTGAATAACAAACTTTGGTAAATTTATAATTTGTTAAGGACCTCCTTTAAATATTTTTATTAATTTCATATCAAATATTATAATTTTATAATAATTGGTTAATAATGTGAGTTCATATCAGACGTTTTTGTCGATGTTTGGTACATGAGTCAAAAATGAACTTGTTTGAAAATGATTTCCCATGTAGTAAATCATTTCCAGAATAGTATTATTGATTAAAATATCATATATATCCAGTAAATATTCATTTTATAATATTCCTTAACATTTGGAGATAAAAGAATGAAAAGCACCGTTCATGGAGACGGTAGGCCGTACGTACGCATGAACGCTACTGTCATTTTTTTGTCATATTAATGGAATTAAAACTAAATGAGAGATATATATATTATAATTATAGAATTATATCCATAATTTAGATGTAATATATGAAATATATATCCATTATATATATGTACTTATAATAGTAGATAACATTTGGAGATAAGAAATGAAATTTACTGTTCATAGAGACGGTAAGCCGTACGTACGCATGAACGCTACATTCATTTCTTTGGCACATTAATGGAATTAAAACTAGATGAGAGAGATATATATATATTATAATTACAGTATAATATATATGTTATATAGATCACATAAGTTCATCAATTTCATTCTTTATACATTCCATGTATTGCATGAACGAGTCACATCACTTGAGGGGGCGGTAGTCCACACTTCCTCAAATGAAATTATCGCATTTGCACAACATGAAAAGCATAGAGGTATGTATTAATTATAAAATAAAGAAGCATAGAGAGGAAATAAATATAATATATCTCATAAATAAATATAGTTCCATCATAATGGCCACCATGAGAGGTGGTATGAGAAGATAGAACAATCATCGTTTCGTGAGGCAGTAATTCCCCAACCACGGAAACAATATGTTCTTTAACCATTAGACGGAGGTGTGTGTTACTGTAGATAGAATTATCCTCATAACAAAATCCTAGTATATTGAAGATTCTAGTGTTGTTAGAAAAGAAATAAATAAAAAGATTTTAGGGAGTTGGAGAAGCAAAATAAAACAAAAGAACACTAGGGAAGACTTTACCTTTAAATCAGGTAACTCTTTTTGATTTGAGCTCAAAGGCTTCCTTGGAAATAATTCTGCCCAAAGTGAGGCTTCTAAGAGTAAGAGAGGGATGTGGAGAGGCAAAATGGGCAGGGTTTGTCTGAGCCAAATGCTTGAGAGGTGTGGGTAAGGTGGTAGAGGTGGGGGACTTTTATAAGAGGAGAGGAGGGGCACTCTTGGAAAGTTATAAACATTTACTTTATTATAAAATGATTTTCGGATTTTAAAGGTCTAAAAATTATATATTTCTAGGATAAGGTGATAAGAGTTTTAAATCCACCCATCCAGTAGGTTTTTGACAAGTGTAGGTCTTAGATTTTACATTATCTTTTCATTTTATTTAAATTGTTAAATAGTGAGGTAATCGCTGCATCATCATGGTGTCATAAATAATTTAATTTATTTAATGTCTAAAAATTATAAAAAAACTATCATTATGTAGGAAATATTTTTATATCTCTAATGAATATTTATAGTAGAAAATATGACTTGTATAACCCCATTTAAAAATTGTTTTAGTAAAACAACATATCCTTGTGACATTTTAATTTTAACTTTAAATAAAATGGTATTAATGTCATTTTCCTACCAAAGTGGATCCATGGGGTCCCCAAGTTGACCCATGGATTTTATTGGCCGGAAATGACACATAAAATAAGGGTAGGACATGTGTCAAGGTCATTTAATATTATTAAAACATTATTTTTACCTTAAACTACACTAATTAGCTCTAATCGCGATTAAAAACTTAAAAGTTAATATTAACCAAAAAATTATTTTAATCCCATTGAACCACATTTTACTTCCTAATGACAATCATGTATGTCAGATTTTTGAAATTCAAGACACATAGGTGGTAAAATTTCATTTAAACGAAAAATCATGTTTTTAAGTACCACTTAGTTGTTTCATTATTTATCAAAAATTGAAGTTTTTCAGAAAAATACCAAAAATTCACCCTAAGATATATTTGATATTTTGAATTAAAAAATGATGTATATTTTAAAAAAATCAAAACATATAAGTTGCATTAATTAATTTAATAATTAATTCCTACTGTCAAAACAAATAGCGTATTTTTATGAAACAAAATGTATCAAAAGATTGACACTAGTTTAAGTCCAATTTCAAAGTGAAATTAATTCCAATGACCACTATTGGATTAAATGGTAAAAATATATTATAATTTCACTTTAAAACCAATTCAAAAGATAATCAAATCATATAAAAAAATTAGATTAAAAAGGGGTTTTGAATTAAAATACAACATTTTCACTATTCATTAAAAAATGAACTTTATTGAAAAAATACAAAAAATTTACACAAAGTAAATTTTGATGTCCATATTCTAAAGAAGGATTTTATTTTGTCAAATAGAACATATAAAATTGTCCAAAGTATATTTAAAAATGATTCTCCATCAAAAGGCGGTTAATCGACATTTTAAAGAATATTAGAGGATTTATGATTAAAATTGGATTCATTTGCATTTTCCACCTCTAAAATTTATTAGATAAAAGTAAAAATATTTGAAAAACATATATAATAATTTTGTAGGTAGTTCCGTTCTTTCCCGCCATTACAATGTCTAGGCGTTAACTACCATTTAAAATTATATTATTTTATTACTAGTGTGCAACGTAAGATTTCAAAGAAACTCTTTGTTGCGTATCCGGTACACTATCGAACATAGAAACCCCTTTAAAGTAAAATTAAAATTTTATTCACAAATAGGGATAAATATAAAAAATGTCATATTCTTTATTTACCTGGGGTGTTACAGAGAACCTCAAGATACAATGACATTTATCATAAACATATGTTCTATAGTCTAGATCCATCTTACTGACTGGACACCGTAGATGTTTGACTATCCGGTGCTAGGTGCTCATAAGCATTGAGAATTCTTCTCATGATGTTCGCAGTTTCTGATCTCTAGTAGTGAGATCATGAGGACAGACCCGTCAATAGGAACACCACATGTTTTGTGTGTCATTGGTCGTTCTTATCTACGTACATGTGTATTGATCTCCTAACTTGAGACCATTACCAATGTATATCATTTGATTACATACTTTGATGCAAGACGAAAACCCTGGCAGTGGTGTTGTGGCGAGGTGGTTTGTGTTGGGTGCATCGTTGGTGGTATGACATTGGAAGAATGATCAAGAATGGATTTGTCACTTCCAAGTTCATGAAGTTGTATATCTTATCTTGGTTGATCTGGATGGTGTGGCCTTCATAAGTCTTTGGCCATAGTAGTAGAAAGGAAAATCCATCCAGATAGATCAATAAATAATAAAGCAAGATAAGGGTGATGATACAAGAGTACGGCCTACTTTATGAGGTATTTAATGACAAAGAGATTATAGTACACCGTCAGTGTTCACAGGATGGTAGTCTTTTTTATGACTATCCTTATCTCTTTAGGGGCCACGATGAGTTGCTAGACTCCACACATGGTTTGTGGATTTTATTCACCGCTATAGAGATAAAGGATTAGAGGGTCACACACAATAGGGTATTCAAGAATCCACCCTATTCAGTTGAATAGGTATATAGACATAGTGGGCCCCACCACAGGGTCCAAGCGTTGTCCAAGTTGTCGATCACCAAAATAATTAAATAAATTCATTAATATTCAAGTTACGATAATTTGGGATTGAATTTATTTAATGTATTTATGAGTTCAGTAAATATGAGTAAATATTAATCGAACAAATATTATTTTAATATTCAAGGTTCATTTAATATTAACCAGGACAACGAATCGAGTTAAATGGATCAGATTTTGTCATGTAATATATTTCATGCAAGTATGTGATAAAAATAATAAAAAATATTGGTGCAGTTTATTCCATCAATATTATTTATTTAGTGAACTTTGATATAAATGGGGGTCGTGGAACCCTACCAGATATTTATCAACGTCAGTATAAATATAGGGGGAGGATCTCTCTTATGTTGTGAAATCACAATTCATTCATTCATGGAATGAAAATTGAGATCCTCTCTCTCCTCCCACTTTATAGAGTGATAATTTGTTGATCCAAGAGTTCAGATCATATTCTTCCTTAAGAATCTAAGTGATCTCGATGCGGTGATCATTAGGACATCGAAATCTTCATCGGATCACCGCTCTAGCACCTAGAATTCGAAGATCGACATTCCAATGGATTTTTGGAGAACCTGTGGATGATCTAGAGGGATCTTTATTTGGATCCTTCTAGTGATGATCACCATCGACCGGTTGTAGTCGACCACAGCTTCAGATTAGAAACAGGTACTTTCTCATTTTAGTTTTGTTGTCTTAATAAATTATGCGAGATCCTCGGACCTCTCTGGGGCTCGGATCGTCGGCGACGACAAGTTCTGTCAATGAAAAATTTTAAAATACCCAACCCACTGGCTTTTCCTGCGAGCCATGGAACCTAAAAATATGTAACCAATCTATCAATGATAGAATGGGATGTTTAACTATTTTTCCTGAAAAAAATAAAATATATAGGAAAATAGAGAGTTATAATGTCAGTTGAATGGATAAGTCTAAACATGTTATTCACATTAAAAACATTAATTTCATGAGATGTTGTCAAAAAAATATTTTATGTGTTTAGAAAGTATATGTTGAAGGTTCAAAAAGATTATACATAATTAAAATGGTTGTATATATCTTATATTTTCTCAATAATAGATGTTTAAGAGTGATAATCATGCACTAGGAAAAGAAATTTATTGTACCTGATGATATAAAAATGATTAGTCCCAACAAATATATGATTAATGAATGTTTGAATTTCATGTTTCTAAATAAATATTATTAAATATACAGTAAAGGTGGTATAATTATAAAGAACTATATAAATAGTAGATTTTTAAGGAATAAAGAATCAGTTTTGAGATCACGTTTTCATCCCTATAATTACTATTTAAAAACACATCCGAGTTACTCCTTATTCAAGTACTCTTTGAGATTTATTTTTATCACTATAATATATGTAACTGAAGGTGATGTTGGATCTCAAGTATGAACTAAATAATTATATCTGGATAACTAATTGTAAAGATGAATGATATAATAATTCAACAATATATGATAATATAAATAATTGTTACAAACAAAACTGATGGGGGGGGGGGTGGTTGATGAGTCGGAAATGAAAAAGGTGTTTAAATTATTTTTTACCATAAAATTCTTGTTTAGTTGATCTATTTCATACATGGTGTGTGATTAATAATAAAATTCATTTTACTACCCCAAATATGTAAATCATAAAAATTGTTCCTCATATTGAAATAGTTAATAGAAAATATGGGGGAAATCATTGGATTCATATATATATAATTTATATTGAAACAAAACCAAATAATCAGATTGAAGATATTTATAGATGGATAATGATTAATGTTTTTTTCAATATATCATGAGAGATCAATGTATTAGGAAATTTAGGTTATCTATGGTTATTGATTATCATATAAAGTATAAAGGGTGTGCATACATGATGTTGAAGATTTTTTTCATTCTTGGTGTATTTTTAAGGTTCCATTGGATTTCATTCTTGATAATGAAATACAATCATTATATTATATTATTGGAGAAAAAAGTAATTCTTAACAAATATGGTAATGATATTATGATATTGCACATTGTTTTCAACATCAAAGAATCATCCATGTAAATAAATATTATTCTGTTTTTGTGATTATTTTTAAAATATTAAATAAAAAATATTATTTTTAATGATGTGATGAAGATTATTCATTATTATAAATTTATTTAAGATGAGTAAAATTTAAAAAAAATATGTTTGATTTTATGTAATTCAGAATTATGAAACAATGAGTTTATGAGAATGTGATGAGATATTTTTATAATAAGGATTTCATTTGTAGATTATAATGGGATTCCATTTCATTTATATTATATTATGGGCCATTTAAAACTATATATTGTTTTTATAATAAATATAGCGTGAACATGGTGGCTAGGAGTAGGTATACAGATGCATGGATTAACACATAGTTGGTTAGCATCATCAGTTGGCTGTCATGAACTCTGGTAGGTGTCCACTTACACCCATACTATTTAAATTCATTATAAAAGGAGTGAGGTACCATGTTAAGATGATTCATTTCACTTCAAAAATAGATGTGGGGAAGGAATTAAAATACCATGTAATGATTCTCACATTTAGAACCCAGACACACATGGTCACACATTTTAAAACATGATTATGTGTTTCATCTTGGAGACTCATTATCATCATCTACTAGAAAGCTTGGTTTTTCTAGGTTTGGTCATCTATATATCCTATTGATGAAATAAACATTCCATTTTCATATCTACATATAAAATGTGCAATAATTTTTATAATTAGATCAAATTAAAAATAAATGTACTTTTTGGTACTGTTATTCAATAAATGGTTGGGAACTTGATATATAGTTGGTTAATTCCTTAGGAAGAGGAATATCACATATTCAATAAGCCTAAACATGTTCATAGGGAACATTTAAAAGGATATTATTGGTTTATCTAGTTTGAATCATCTTTATTTATTATCTTGACATGCGTCATTGCACTAACACATCAACATCTATAATTCCATATTTCTTGCCCAAATGCAACAATCTGACCTTATTCTTCACAAGAATTGACCTCCCAACACCCCAGATCATAATGAACACTATTTCATGTACTTTCCTATGATTCAAACTCTATGTTAACTCATTTTATTAAATTGTATACATAAAGATGGACACTCTGATAAAATAGATATATATTTATCCAATTATTAAAATTGCCTTTCATGTAGGATAAATATTTTTAAAACATATATGTATAAAAGAAATTGGCTACTTGTGTAAAATAATGGTTTTTGAAATTCAATCATTTTCAGGACCCCCCCTTTATCCCTAGTTTTCTAGGAATATGGAAAATAATCTCTCATTTAATTATAAAATATGGCTCCACTCATGAAATTCATAACTGAAACCCTCTCTACTAGTTCAATTATAGACCGTGATTGCCAATTGGGTAACCAATCCTCCCTACCCGTAATTGGTACCATATAAACCCTTCCCTATAACTAGGTAAAACCCTTTTAAATGACTCCATATCATGTTTACCCATCACCAAGTCCTGTTATATATCCACAACATCCAAAATATATTGTTACATGGTAATCCACATTACCATCAACATCATTAAATAAATCACCTCATCCATCAATATTAATAGATAACCTTATTTTTCATTCCATTTTACTAAACTGATAAATCATTCTACTCATCTTACAAGGTTGAAATTTCTTCAAGGACATAATACTAAGAAGTCCCATTATCTTTATATTTTATATCTTTTTTCCACATACCCTAATACTCACTAGAATGATCACATTGACTAGGAATCTCAATAATAGAAAAATTTACCTTATAAAATGATAAAATCCTATAAAATAAATATTGGTAACTATGTTTCCAACGGTTTCCCAAATAGTACAATAAATTTTCCCAAAATACCATACAGACACTCAATACACAAGATAAACTCACTATTAGTTTGTACCCCCTTAGGACTCTAATACAACCACTTAAATTTAATGAATAAGTTATAAACTCTATAATCTACAACATTTATCATGTATTTAAATGAAAAATTATCTCATGATTTTTTATATTATTTTATGGGGTTATAATAGGGAATAAAATCATGTATCTCTTTGATAATGATGATCATTCACATCAGGATACTATTGAGAATAGTTTATGAACCTATTTTCCAACACAACGTCCCCATATGTGGCATACAAAATTATTAGATACCCAATGAGATTCTAAATCACCAAATGATATAGGGATGGAGGAATATATTTTGGTATTAACCATTACAAGTTCTCTTTAGAATGGTAAACATGTTATATGCACAAGATCCAATTACCTCTCGATGGGATGATATTTACCATGTATATTATCATGCTTTTATTTTATCATTTGTTGGAAGGATGTTCTTTTTTCATTGGACACATATTATGGTGAATTATCTTTGAGGGAAACATATGTACATGCTCCACATATAACCATCATTATCCTATGAATCTACTAGGAAAGCCATTAATAATCCCTAGCTCATTCTTATAAGGAATATATCCCCCTAAATCCATTTTTCATGGTTATATATTCATTGTGAAAAAAGCACAATTTGGTCATCCCATGTATAAGTAACCACTAACTCAAACAAGACTATATTCCCCATGAAATCATTCTATGAGGGAATATTATATATGATAAATCCATCATCTCCATGATATAATCTCTATGACTCCAAACATTACTCCCCTCCTAGTTTCTATTAAATTAGATGAAAACATGTATGTAAATGATTCCCATGAATAAACCCCATAAAATATTATAATTTTATCCCTTTTACAAGATCAATAATTCTTTACCATATAATGATAATATTTAAGATATTGTCTGATGACTCAAAAATAAACCGTGGAAATATAATTTTTTTGGACATCAATCTTTATAATAAAGGAATTTGAGGTACTTTATTGAGGTTTAATCCTGTCATCCAAAATTATACTTTAATATGAAATATTACCTATATAACCATATACATATAAGGATATATTTCTTATGAGTCATACAACTCCTTAAAGAGCCAATTTCATTATAATCCAACATATGTCAATGTGACATATTCTATTTTAAAAGAATGAGAATGGGGAAACTAATGGACAAGTACCACACTAACTATTATACGACATATTATGTCTAATAGTTTACATTTCATGTAATTTAATTTCTAAAAATAATTTATAATTTCTTGTTCTTAGAATGAACCATATGGATCCATTCAATATGAATGTAAAATGTATGATGTTTCACATTATATGCTACTTAACTACATAGGGTATGATTAAATTGATAAGGATATATTGGAAGACCATTTCATAGCACCAATCATGACTACATAACACATATAACCATCCTATATGGTAATAAAATACCAATAGATCAATAATGTGACATTAATCTAGAACATAACCCACATGAAAATGACAGATAATGAACCTATGATGCATATATATGTTCATATCAACACTTGTGATTGATGAAAGCATTATAAAGATCATAACATATCCCAAAATGGGATTTTGGTGTTATTAATTAACATTTATTAAATATATAAGAGATTCCCATTGATGTAAATAATTCCACTAATAAGGTGATATGTGCCCAAACTATAATCCTCTTGACTAATGAAAACAATATGTGTATCTCATAAATAAAAAATTATTGCTTTTATTCAGAATGATGTTCCATGGTGGATGAATTTTTTTTGGGTTAATTGCATATAGGAAAAATAATAAACAACTCGGTATCTTCATCCTTTATCACAAAAAATAAATAACTAATAAAAACAGTTTAGAAATATATGTGTGATTGTTTTTTGATTATTATTGAAATCATATATCCCTCTGCAAGTTTTCATGACATTACTGCATTTAGTAAAAAAATTATTTAGCATATCATTTTATATTATGTTCTTTTGATCAACTATCCTGATATCATCATGAATTTTGATATATTTCTCTTTGATAATGGTGTCATACTCATCCCCATTATGAGTTCAATTCTAATAATTTTTCAAAAATAATTTATTTAAAACTTCCAATTTCAATGTATCATTTCAAATAATAAATTTATTTTTGTATTATATAAAAAATTAAAAAATATCATGAAAATTCAATGGAGAATTAAATAAAAAAATATCTTTAAAAAAATATTTCTATTAAAATCTATTATTCACATAAATTCAATAATTTTCCAAATCAATATACATACAATTCAAATAAAAATCAAATATAAATAATAATTTTAAAATAGTGATTATAATACATAAATAAATACATATATAAATATAGATAATAATATCGTAAAAATTATTTTATCTTATTAAAGTGATTGATAACTATCATAAAAACCTACAAAAGTTTTTCTAATAACTAAATTATCCTATTTGATAATAAATTTTTTATTTAACAAAAATAAAATAATAAATACTAATTTAACTTTTTTAAGACTATCTAAAATAAAATATTGAAAAATATTTACCATAAAAAAAACTAATTTCTTAACATTTATACAGATCCTCTATAATTTTTTAATATCACATCAATTTAAAAATTCCTAGAAAAATAAATTTAAAGGTTCTGAAATTGGAACTGTAACACTCTCGGATTTTTTCAAAAAAAATTTTCAATTAAATTTTAACATTTATATATTTGGAGTTTCATGAAATACTGAGTTTGGATTTCATTACACGTAGTATTGAGTTTTATTGATACATGACATACTATAAAAATTTTATTCTTTAATATGTTTTTAATTTTCTTTCCATTGGAATTATGGGAAGAAATATGATTAAATTAATAATGAGAGTATATTTTTTACACACACACACACATATTTATTAATTTTATGTTGGAAAATTATTTATAAATTAAAATAATAATAAAATTAAAATAAATTATATTTTTTTATAAAAAAATATTTTTATTCATAGAAATATGTTTACCTCAATAATTAAAAAAATCCCTTTTGGTGAGTGATTTTAATTAAAAGTATGTATATATATATATATAAAATATTCAATCAAATATTTAACATTCATCTTATGTGTATCACTAAAATGTTTTACAAATAAATTTATATTGAATGCATAGAATCACTGACTCTCTATGAAACAAAACATTTATTATCCAAGGTAATAACAATTATTTGTCTACATCTATGATTTGAATTTTGAAAAGCTAACATACTTGGTTGCATTTAGTAATATATTTTGAGTATGTTAGGGTTAACATATTTTTTTGGTGAATAGTATCATAACCCATATCAATAGTAATATACCCTTATAAATAGAAATGTTACCCTTGTAAATATTAATACGACCATTTTGAATATTAACACCAACCATGAAAGTATAAAAAAAATTTAGGGACCTTATAAATGAAATTAAATGCTTTAAAAATTAATAATTAAGTGTTTTTATTTTTTAATTAATAAATATTTATTTACAATTTTATAGTTAATAAATTTATTTAAAATAAAATTATTTTTCATAAAATATATTCCTATCTAATTTTTTTTCTCCTATAATTTTATAATAATTTAGTATTACCTTAATTGATTTTTAGGGTTTTATAAAATCAATTTCAATTTTAAAAACAATATGTTTTAGTAAATGATAATTTTCATTAAAAATTAAATTTCACATATTTAGAAAATTAATAACATAAAATTTGTTTCATTTTTTAATTATACACATCCAATAATGGTTTTTTTATTTTATGAAAAATATTAATTTTTGGTGAACAATCAAAATATATTATTTTTTATAAATTGCGATATTTTTGCAGACTTCTTCATGAAATTATTATGATATAAAAATTTAATTAAAATATTTAATAACTAAATAATTATACCATAAGTTCTATATTTTACATAATTAATTTATAAAATTAAATTTATATTTTTCATGAAAACTATAAAATTAATTGTCAATGTCGAAGTAGTCCCTAAACCTTGCTGAAAATGTCAAAATTAGTAATATATATATAGTAAATGAGTTCAAAAAATTATTCACACAACTTATTTATTAATTATTATTTATTATTTATTTCTTTGGTTGTTAATTTCTAATTTTAGTGTTATATAACATGTGTATTATCCAAATGACTATGCATTTCTTGCGTAGGGAACAAATAAAAAATAACAAATCATAGAAGATGTCTTGTTTTTTATAAGAGTGAATATACATAATGAACTAATTTAGAATTTTTTTAAACCTAATTAATTTAATTCATGGATAGTAATTTATTTTTAATTTATATATGTGAATTAATTTTAATTAATTTATATGAAACTCTAATGTAGCGCTTTTTCAGGACTAAGAAAAATAAATAAAATTATTTTAATTAAAATTATTAGAACATTTAAATGACACATATATTGTTTAAACCTTTTTTTATAAGTAATATTCACCCATTATATATTTTGGATTTGATTTGGGGACACTTTTTACCCACAAGAATTAATTTAAGAGCATTATAATATTTTATTTAAAATAATAAAAATGTGTTCACACTATAAACATTACATTATATAACATTTTTAATGTAAGGTTTTCCTAGAGGTTTATTCGAACAAGAATATTATTTGGAAAACCAGTAAAATTAATTTTCTCATGTAATTTTTATTTTTATTTCTATACAAAAAAATACCATAATGGCTATCACTAAGATGATACACTATTAATTTAATTAAGTAATTAATCAAATTAATGATTTTAAAATTAATAAAATAAATATATTATCTTTTTAAGATAATTAATAAATTTCATGTATTTATACTATATTTTTTTGATATATTTAAAATTTTAATTTGAATACGAAACCTTTTTTATTGTTTTGTTGTCAAAAGTTACCAATAGTGCTTAATTTGAAAGAATCATTTCTTAGGAATATAATATTTAATTAAAATATTTTAAAAAACAAAATGATTGAAAATATCCCAAAATAAAAAAATGTTTTCTAAAATGTGATATTATATTATTTTTATCCCATTTTAAAGTCTTTTAACCTATAATAAATTTATTATATTTTTATAATATTTGAAATTCTTATGTTACCCCTCACATCAATTATAAAAGTAGACTCCCTCCATTACAAATTTTCATAAACTTAAGACTTATTCCTAGGATAAACTATACAAAATTCCCTTCTCATCATCCCTTACCACATTATAGTTCATATGGTCTCACAAATAGACCACTTCCTAAACCCTTAAGGATAAATCGAAGAGAAATTTTCAAGACGTATGATTTTTTATTCTTCACTTTAGAATTATTTCACAATTCTACCTTATCCCTAACTCATATCCAATAATTCAAGACATTTCTAGTACATATATATACTGTAATGTTTTTTTATTCTTAAATATTCATAAAATATATCATCATCTTTTTTGATTATTAAATTACAAAATCTTCATCTATGGTGCGCCAATTTGTTGCCTTCGTGGATGATGATTCTTTGGTTCTCTTTTTACCAAAATAATGGAAAGTTTAATTTCACAAGTAAATTTTTAAAATGAGATAAATATATATGTGTAATAAATTTTATATTATTATTTATTTTTACATGGAATACTATAATAAACAGACCTTGGAAACCACAAAAAGAATGCTCCCAAAAAATGGAAATAACAAATATTGATAATAAATTTCTGGAAAATTCTCTAAGAGTAATATGCAAGGTATTATATAGATGATTCTAGTAATTTAATAAATTATGAAGGATATTCAAACCATTATACATGGGGTTTGAAATTTTTTTAGGGAATTCAAACTCGAGATAAGAGATATCATAACTCAATTTACATTCAACAAGTTAAAATTCTATGTCTTTGGTTGTGGTTTTTCAAGAATATGTGTGAATGACTTATGATTATTTTATACTATATACCCACTTACATTTTTTAGATTTTTATTTTTAAAAATAATTATTTCATTGATTTTTCCTCACACTAATGATTCAATCTTTGTTAGGGTTTTCTTATCTCACATCCATTTTTTTTGAGATACTCCATATTGACCATTATTTCTTGTATATGGTGTATATATACATGTGGGACCCCAAGAAACCCTGAGAGGGGAGGGGTGAATAGGGGTGTCTAATTTTCTTCTTAAAAGAAGTATATTATTCCCACATGGGTATTAACTTTTTAAAATGGAATGATGGATAAGAATAGAAATAAAAAAAATTACATCCACAAAGACCACACAACATTTTTTCTTGGTTCAACACTAAGGGATACGTATAAGGAGCATACACCGAAATTGTTTTGGTCATAAAATATTCCACTAAACATAAATATTTTTGGAATACAATGTTTCGGTCATAGTACCTCTCTACCAAGATCACTGACTATACAATGGTTTAGGGATAACTCGGAGCCTCCCTCGGAACACATCAGTCGACTCCACATAGCTCACAGCTTTGAGAGAAGTCTCAATCTGTCAATAGACTTGAAGGTCTCTTCAATGATTTCTAATTAAATACGTTGTCTATGACCTAGAATGAGACTCTACTTTCACTATATACCAGATCTTATGCTCCATGAAATCCATATATCCTTAATCTAAGTGTTGAAAATTTCTCTTCGCGAAGATCCTCTGCAAACTAAACTCTTTCACAAAGAACCCCTACCTCTGTGGAACATACTTCCTCTACGAAGCATCCTAGACTTCGTGGAACTATCTATATTCTCAAATCTTCATAGCCTTAATGAAAAAATCTTCATGAAACATCCTAAGTCAATGAGGAATACCTAATTATCACAAAGTACCTATTTGAAAAAATCATTAGCATGAGTTTAGACTAAAACTCTCTTCATGATGCACCTACTCACCTTGATAACCCAATTCACAAAGCCCTTTGTGAACTAAAAGATTCTCATGATTTTACTTCAATGGATAAATTATAAATGAAGTGGGTTGGCCTCATATTTATAGGCTTTTCCATTTGTGAATCTCCACCAGCCCCTTCGTATATTTTCTCAATCCTCAAACATGTCTTCTCGGAGCTTTTCCATTCATAGATAACCATAAAAATATATGTTCACAAATCTCATCATCATTGTAAAGTCTTCCTTTAATTCAATTAATGACACCCATTAATTTCACAGAGATCTGAAACTCATAATTGTGTAGAACTCTATCTCTATTCACGAAGCTCATTATAATCACAAATGACACCATCATACCACATAATGTTTTTGCGAAACACAATTCTCAAATCGCATCATTTTGAAAATCATACCATTCCCATTTTTTAAAAATTCCTCCAACAAAACCCACTTTTCACGTTGAAATCAAACTTCCAATTTATTGACCAAAAATTTTTGGCAAACACTGGGAAATGATGCCTCCTTAAATACTGCTTTTGGCTTGAACTGTATGATATATTTCCTTGCAATCTCCTTGGTCTTTCATGTGGGGATTGACAACAAACACAAACCATACTCCAATTCAACAAAGTAATATTCCTGGTTCTAATAATACTGACCATTGATGTATAATATCATTAATCTATTTATTTTCATTTTATTAAATGTATCATTTTATAATTATTAATTTTGAGGCATATAATTCAACTAATTAAAAATTGGTAAGGAATTATATAGGAATCCTCATTTTTCATTCAGTTTTCACTTTCTCAATGTTTACTCAAATATAATGCTTATTTATTTTTATAAAGTCACAATTTTTATCATGAATAACTATCTTGATTCATTTCTGGTTTTATGAAAACAAACACGCATTTCCACTTTAAAATGTCTTCCTTAAAGCACACTAAATATTTTTATTTCAAAAGCTTCTTAAAAACTATTTTTATATGATATAAATTCAGTGGAACATCATTTATGATTAAAATATAATTTCAATTTACATACCTTTTCTTTCCTAGTATAAACATGTTTACAATCTAATTCCAAGAAAAATAAATTTTTTTATCTCAAATTTACACTTCTTTCTAAAGTAAAAACGAATTTTTTTTGACTCACATTAACTTTTATGATATATATTCCTTCTTAACCACTTATTCCTTGAATTTGGTGTATTTTAAACCCTATGATATATCATATAAAGAGCCTCTTTATTCTAAAAATATTCCAACATATTTTTTTTAATTTTTCAATGTGGTATTAAACACATTGGACTATTTATGAATTATTTCTTCAAGAATTTTTCAATGTCTCATTTAAAAGTCTCTTCATTTTTCGAACATCCTTTGCTAAATCTTGTAATTAATTGAGGTTTATCTCTTATGAAATCATAAGGAATATGTTTTTAATGGGTTTATTATTAGTTTTACTATAGATGTTATATCTTGATTTCCATTTACCATATTACTCTGAATAGTTAGTAATTATGTTTACAGATTGGGGAAAGTTATTTACATTACACATGTATATGATGTTTATGTATATAACCATTCATATGAGTAATTTATTAGAAATAGAAAGTGAAGGGTGGGGAATTTATATCCCCTCAATGTATTAGTAGGTCTCATGACCCAAATAGTTTTGGACATGGATGAGGCCTTGTCCATTTTCATATATGGTTTTAGCCGAGGCCATAATCATTTTTAGTTGTCTTGGCTATGGACTTGACGGTATGTTTCAGAATGTCCGGCATATGAATTTAACTTATTATGATATTAGTATTTAATAAATGATGTGATTATTAGACTACTTTAATATCTATGGTAACATTTCATGTGATAAGTTATATAGCACTATTTACTCAACTTTCATTACTTCCATATTATAATCAAGTTTATTATTAAAGACAAGTGTTTTTAGTTATTCACCATGCCAAATGTTGATTTTTCGATAAATTATGATACATTCCTTACCCTTACTACGTATCTATTCTCATCCATTTCTGTTGTTTCATTTTCCTAGGTTATGAAGTAGGAAACATTGAATAAGCTTTCAAGGATGCAGTTTTAATTCATTATATTTTTATTCATGTTTTATTTTCCATTACCAATGTATTATGGGTATCATGAATGTAATATATTCTTCTAATACTTCTAAAATTATTTTTACTATGTGATTTGATTCCTTTTAATCATGTTATTATATTTAAATAATGTACCAGATATGTGCTTCGAGGGTTGGGGTGTTACAGTTGGTATCAGAGGATTTTTAATACAAAACATGGGAACTAGATTTAGAAAACATAGATTAGGAAAAAACAATAAGATAAAATTTGAGGATAAATATATAAGAACATTATATTATATTGGTATGGAATATATTATGTAATTGTTTTTATGAAATAAGTCCCTATCTAGATATTATAAGTGGATAGGGTTCTGGCACAGATGTACCTCAGAATAACAACTCCGATAATGTGTTTTCATGTTGACTCAGGTTAACCTGGTACACGTCAACAAGCCTTACTATGAATCTATTTTGACACTCATGAGTGTTATTCGTAGGAAAATTCATATTTAATTTACCCACCATTCTAAAAGATTTATACCCTCAAAGAAATAAATTGATATGGTTCTATGATTTATGATGCATTAATTTATGTTATATTCTATACCCTATTTAGATTTATAGAATTTTCATAATTATATGATATAATATAGAATTTTGAATTTATTTTAAATGGTTCTTATAAGAAGTAATGAGAACTTCACCAATGCACACGATGTAAATAGTAAGAATGATCATATCTCTCATGGTCTTAAACCGGCCTTCCAAATGGAGATTGTCTCCCATGTATCCTCATAATATGCAAAAATAGTATCATGTTTTAATAGGATGTGTAAATAATTCTTTGAGTCTTATGGATTTGAAGGGACGTAGGAGAAAAAAAAGATGGAAGATAAAAATATAGATAAAGGGAAGAACGGAATATATGAGGATTATACTGAAATAATTTTTTATTAAGGATTTCAAACCATAAGTTGAATTGTATAAAGAAATTATATTTAATGTAAAGTTAATATTTTTGGAAAACATGTGATTTAGGGATATAAAACCCTAAGTATAACCATGATGTTGATATAATGATGAAGAAATGGTGGATTTGGATAAGTGCTGACAACCTTAGAACTGATTAATGGAATGTCTACAAGTGGTCTATGATATCATTGATTGAGTTTACATAACTTTTGGATGTAAGAAGTATATCCAATAACATGTGTAAGGATTAATCCAGGATTCCAATAAGGTTTTATGGTAATTAAAATCATCACCATAATTGAAGATTAGATATTATGAAGTTATTCACATGTTTGGAGTGTAAATTTTTTGATCTTTTTCATGTTGATTGAAGGAAAATATGGTAGTTGATGCATTGAGCATTATGAATCATAGAGTTATAGAAAAAAATGATTTCCAAGGAACCCATGTACATAGTTATTGGATGTATGGATATGGGAGTAATCAATGAGGGGTGATATATGATTTGGTAAGAAACAGAAACCGATCCCCATGTATATTGATCATTTTGAAATTCTAGAGAGAATTGAGGTGGTGGATTATCATTTGGTAATTCTGCCTATCCTTTCTAAGGTACACAATAAGTTCCATGTCACTTTGTTCATGATGTACATTCTGGGCCCAGCACATGTACTCACCACTGACGGAATAGATTTGGATCCTGACTTATCATAAAATAAAGATCCTATCTAGATTCTGGACACTAAAGAACAGGTGTTGAGGAATCAAATGATTATACTGGTGAAGGTACTTTGGAAATATTTTAAAATTGAAGATGTGGCATGGAATCCTGAGGAAAATATAATGAATTACTACCGAAACAGTTTTATGAGGTAACATTATTCAATTTCTAGGATGAATTTTTTTTCAACGGGGAGAATGTAACCCCCAAAGGATTTAAAAATAAATTTAATATTTATTGCATGAAAACACTAAGTCTCAATGAAACTATACTTTATTAGCCTAACCAATAAACAAATTTTTTTTTTCTGTGATTTGAATTTGAAAAACTGATATACACAGTTCCTTTTAGTAATAAATTTATAGTCTGATAGGATCAACTTTGTTTTTTAGTGAATAGTTACTTTTCCCTTCTGAATAGTAATATACCTATATGAATAGTATTTATACCCTAATGATTAGTTATATAACCCATTATGAATGGTAAACCAACCCAAAAAAGTAAAAATAAAATTTAGGTACCTTATAAATGAAATTAAATATTTTAAAAATTAATAATTAATTGTTGGCATTTTTATGAGTAATAAATATTTATTTATAATTTTATAATTAATAAATTTATTTAAAATTAAATTAATTTTCATAAAATGTATTATTAAATCAATATTTTGTTTTCCTATGATTTTAGGATAATTTATTCAGACTATAGTTAATTTTTTAGGTTTTTATAAAATCATTTTATACTTCAAAAAAATATTTCTTTTGAGTAATTGATGATTTTAAATAAAAATTTAACTTCTCATATTTAGAGAAATATTTTTATAATATGTAGTTAATTCTTTATTTCTATATTTCGATGATTTTTTTAATAATTTATTGTATTTTTATAAAATAGTTTAATTTTTAGAGAATAGTTAAAAAATTACATTTTTTTATAAAATACTGTAAATTTATATGACGTCATCATTAATTTTTTGTGATGTATAAATTTATTAAAAATATTTAAAAAATATATAATTATAAATAAATAGGAATATTTTATATAATTATTTTAAAATATGAATTTTTATTCATGATAAGTATAAAAATCGTTGTCAATGTTGACCCAGTCCCTGCATAGCGCTAACAAAGTCAAAATTGGTTTCATATATATAATTATTGAGTGATAAAAAATATTTTAATGACTTATTTATTAATTATTATGTATTATTGATTTATTCTTTAGTTTCTAATTTTATTGTTATGTAACATGAGTATTATCCAAATGTCTATGCAATAGTTTCCTAGGACAAGAAAATACAAAATAACAAATCTTGGAAGCTTTATTATTATGTATAAGAATGAATAAACATAATTAATGAATTTTGAATTTTATATTATACCTATATAATTTTTTTGATAGATATATATATTTTTAATTATTATATTTTAAATAATTAACATTAATTTTTATGATAGTCTAATGCAGTGCTTGTGCAAGAATATGAAAAATAAAAACAATGTTTTTAGTTAAAATTATTAGAATTATTAAATGAACCATATTTTGTCTAAAAAAATTTATATAATTGATTTTCATCGATTATATATTTTTTATTCTAGTTGCATAAACTTTGGAACCACATGAATCAATTTAAGTCTATTATAATATTTTATTAAAAAGTAATACAAGTTCTTCACACTATAAATTTTATATTGTATAACATTTTTAATGTAAGGGTATCCTCTAGTTTAATTAAATCAAGTATAGTATATGGAAATAAAATATAATTATCTTTCTCATATAACTTTATTTTTAATTTTCAGATGACAAAGAAATACCATAATGGCTTTTACAAAGACGATTCTGTATTAAATTAATTAATGAATAAATCAAATTAATGATATAAAAAATAATAAAATAAAATAAATTTGATATTTTTATGATAATTCAAGAATTAAATTAATTTATATGATAATTATAGGATATAAAAAAATTGCATTTGAATTTAAAATCATGCTTTGTGGTTTTAAAGTGAAAAGTTACAAATAGTGTTTATTTTGTCAAAATAATTTTTTAGGAAAATAATATTTAATAAAACTATTTCATAATCATAAAATTATTTAAAAAAGACAAAAATAAAAATATTTGGTCGAAAATTTCATATTATATTCTTTTTTTTACATTTTATTTTATTTAACCCTATAATAAATTTATTACATTTTAATAATTTGTGTAATTCATATGTTACCCCTCACCTCAATTATAAAAGGAGGCTCCCTACTTTATAATTTGTCATCAACATAATCCATCTTTCTCATGTAAAATCTTCCAATTTTACTCTTCCTCATCCATTACCACATTATAGTGCTTATAATCTCACAAAATGACAACTTCTAAGAGCCTTAACGAGGTCTTCAAAATGAAATTTTCAAGAGGTAAGATTCTTTATTCTCCTCTTTCAAATTCATTCTCACGTCTACCTTTTCCCAACCTATTATCCAATGATTCATGATAGATCCAATATATATATATATATTGTGATTTTTTGTGCGTATGGTAAAATAATAATTAAATCTCAAATCTTCTCTTTTTTTATTAAACAATGAAATCTTCACCCGTGTTGCGTCAATTTAATGCCTTCGTGGACAACGTTTCATTGATTCCATTTTTACCAAAATCATCGAATTTTTAAATGCATATGTTATTTTTTAAAATGAGAAATATATATATGTTATTAATTATATATTAATATTTATTTTCACAAGAAAACTATAACAAACTAACATTGGAAACGATAAAAACACACACACGAAACAATGGAAATAACAAAATATTTTCAATAAACGGGTGGAAATGATACAAAAATAATATGTAAGGTATTATAAACATATTTTTAGTTCTTTAATAAATTAGTAACATTAATCAAACCATTATATAGTAGTTTTGAAAAAATTATAACGATATCAAACCTATGTTAAGGGATATCATCACCCAATATTATTTCATCGAGTTAAACATGTATGTATTTGGTTTTGTTTTATCCAAGAATATGTATGAATGAAATAATATTATTTTATACTTTATACCAAATTACATTTCTGGGATTGTTATTTTTCACTCATAATTATTTCTTTTATTTTTCCTCACTCTAATGATACGATCTTTGTAAGGGTTTCACATCTCACTTCTATTTTTTGGGAGATACTCCTTATTCACCACTATTTATTGTTTTTGGTTGTACATATACTGACCATTGATGTGTCATATAAAAATCTATTTATTTTTAGGGTAATAAATGTATCATTTTATGATTATTAAATTTTCATCATAAAATTCAATTGATTACAATGTGGTAAGGAATTCTACTCGAACCCCTATTTTTTCGATTTTCTCTTTCTCTACCCTTACAAAAAATGTAATAATTCTTTATTTTTGAATCCTTATTATAAATTTTATTTATATTTACCAAAATCATATATCCTTATCAAATTATCCTTCATTTATTGGGATATTTATGTTTTAAAATGGTTTCCTTCTCAATTCTTCCTGGTAAACAAGACCAATTCAAGGGAACATCTCAACTTCATACCCAATATCAAGTGTACTATTTAATTTTTCATGAACCATTAATATTTTTATAAAATAAAAAATTTTATCATGAAAAACTATCTTTTTTAATTTCTGGTTTTATTGAAACAATCTTTCATTTCTGGTTTAAAATCACTTCCTTCAACCATACAATAATGTTTTTTATCTAAAGAATCATAAAAACTATTTTTTCATGATTTAATTACAGTGGGACATTATTTATGAATAAAATTTAATTTAAATTTAAATCCTTTTTCTTTTCTGTGATATACATTTTTACAATCTTATTTCAAGGAAAATACAAATTATATTCTAAAAAATTGTTCATTCTAAAGTAAAAATGGATTTTTCTAATCTCACATTAACTTTTACGAGATGTATAAATTTTTCACCACTCTATCCATTAATGTGGTGTATGTAATTACCAATAATATATCATATAAAGAGCCTATTTATTATCCAAATATTCAAAGGGATTACTATTTTAAAAATTTCAACATGGCATTGGACACATTAGAATGTTTATGGATTATTTCCTCATGAATTTTTCAATGTATAATTTCAAAGTATCTGTGTAAATGTCAAAATATTTTATGTAATATTGTAATTCATTGAGGTTTAACTCTTTATATATAATCTAAAATATGTTATTGACTGGTTTCTTATTAGTTAGACTATAGATTTTCTATCTATAGTTCAATTCACTATATTACTCTGAATAGTTAGTAAAAATATTTAAAGATTGGGGTAATTCATATAAATTGCACATGTATATTATGTTTATGAATATACCCATTTAGATTAGAAATGTGATGGACATAGAAAGTGATGGGTGGGGTACAGAATAGCCCCTCGATGCATCAGTAGGTCTCATGAGTCAAATAGGTATGTACTTGGCTGAGGCCATTCCCATTTTCAGATATAGTTATAGTCAAGGCCTTAATCATTCCTAGTTGTCTTGGCCCAGACATTAAAGGCATGTTTTAGAATGTCCAACATATTCATTAACCTCATTATGATATTATTATTTGATAAATCATGTGATTATTTTACTGTAAGAGTATCCATGGAAATGTCTCAAGTGATCAGATATATGAATTTATTTACTCAGCTTTCATTCCTACCATATTATACTCAAGTTTATTTTTAAAGGCATGTGTTTTTAGTTATTTACCCGCCTAATGTTTTGGTTTATGATAATTTTTACTATATTAATTACCCTTACTAATCATCTATGGTCCCCCCTTTATTAATTTTCCTTTAACTAGGTTATTAAGAAGGAATCATTGAATAATATTTAAAGGTGGCCATTTTAATTATTTTTATTGTGTTTTATGTTTTATTTTCCTTCCCCAAAGTATTATGTTTTTATGAATTTAATCTGGTCTTCCAAGACTAGTAATCGATCATTCTTTTGGAATTTAATTCATTTTAATTATGCCAATATATTAAAATAATGCACCAGCTATGGGCTTTTGGGGTTAGGGAATTACACTACGTGTTTTATAGTCATGAGATAAGAGTAAATCCAATTTTATGGTTAAAGACTAATTTTTTCTAAGAAAATTTTTTGTTTTAATTTTCATAATTATATTAATATTATTTGTTGAATCTTATAGGAAATTTTTTTGAAGAAAAAATAATTTTTTAAACTATCATGTCTAAATTATGTTGGGTTTAATTTTTTTACAATTTTATGAGAATATTATGTTCTCGATGAATAATGAAAAATAATGTTTCTTATTAAGAATAATCGTTTATTAGAAAGAAATTAAAATCTAAAAAATTTATTCAATATGGTTTAAAAAGTAATATTAGATTTTTTTTAAAAAACATCTTGAACAATTTAATTAAAAGATGAATATTAAATGAGTCTAAAGGATGATATCATATTACCATATTTATCATAAAGATAGAGAAGATCAGCGAGAAGATCGTTAAACTAGGTAATGTCTCGATTTACTCCTTTGTTAGCTAGAACATCAGCAATCGTATTATCTTCATGATAGATATGAGTGACAATGTAGTTGATGTAGAGAAGCGAGCAGGTGCAATCCATCCATCAAGTAGTGATCGACCACACAAGGTGTGTCACATTGTTCCAAATTGCTTGCACCACGATAGTAAAATCTCATTCAAACCAGATATTGTTCAAACCATGATTCCTAACTAACGAAACAAAATGTATCATACATATCATTTCAGCATCCAGAGAATAGGGAATTCCGTAGTTCCCAAGAAAACATCCAAGGATCTGACCAAGGTTATTCCTAAAGGTAACAACACAACCTGCAGGACCTGGATTGACTTTTAAGGAACCATCAACATTGACTTTGATCCAAAAAGTAAAGGGAGAACGCAAAAACACTTCAAAGTTATAATGTGGTTGAAAAAAAATTCCTTCAATATGAATATGTCGTAGAATCATAAATTCATGAACATTGTTGTTGTAGTGACCCTTTTGTATCAAAGTAGCTTCACGTATTTATATAAGAATCTGCATCCAACCTGCATTATGATTGAGTGAGGATTTGATATATGTAATAATATTTCTATTATACAAGATCATATGATAGAGATCAGAAACATCAGCAAGGAAGAGGTTCTTAATTTTCTATGAAACTTCCATTTCCACACATCTCTTTAGTTGTGTTTTGACATTATAAACTTTTGAGCATTTTCTCTTTGGAAACCTTCTTTTTTTTCATGTATGTGGGATTAAAATTAAATTATAATCTTCCACTAATGTAAATATAATGTAAAAAATGGATTACATATTTTGAATAAAAAATATTTATATCATAAAATAAGGTAAAATTAATTTCTTACAAAAAATAATTGTAAAAAAAATTATGCTGATTAAGGTAAAAATAGGTTTACATATGGTTAAAATGAAAAGAAAGTGGTTAAATTAATAAAAAACACTCCCAACACACATTTCAAAAAAATATTTATTTCTAATATCTTCTATTTTAGATAATGGACCATTTAATAGCCTTTTTTACTTGTGAAAAACATGGGTACACATTTTTATATTAAATAATTACAAGTGTGTTAGTCCTCTAACTTATAAAAAGGCAACATTGTCTCCTATATTCTTCACATATCCAAAAACCCATTGAATCAAAAAAATTATTTCCTAAATAAATTACTTAAATCTATACTTTTACCCTATAATTATTCATTTTTTTCTAATTCCATCTATTAATGATTTAGGTGTAACTAATGAGACTCTCCAAAGAAGAGGTAAATTAATAAATTTGTGTTTTTGTTTTATTTCATCATGAACCTCTTTAAATTATTATTAAAACATGATTAACTAATAAACATAGTGTTTTTTTATATTTATATGGTTATTATGTTAAGTTCTTGACATAGATCTTTTTCCACTTCTATTAAATGAGATGCAAAATCACTATTCTTGTGTACGAGAGACTATCACCACACAAACCGATGTTATGGTTTTCTATCACCACCTATCATGGATGGATATAATGATAATTTTATTATATATATATATATGTATTATTTTTATGATATTTTTATGATTTTAGAATCATTATATTACATATTACTTATTGCCATCCATTATGTGGGAATATGATAACAACATTTGTGTGTATGCTGGACTGACGGCTCATGGTACGATGTGATTCATTCTGAATATATGATTTTCATTTATAGTAATAAGGATAGTTTAAAATAAAAATATGGGAAATATATAAGACTAAAAATTATCCTATAATGGTAACATATTATTTAACATTCTTTCTTTTTATCCATTGAGAAAATGGAACCATTGTTCATGCGTGCGCATGACGTACAATCATCATTAATGGTGTGTTTCATTTTCTATCTCTAACAAATATAGACTACACTAAAAAAATATATAATTAATATATATGATATTTATATCCTATTTAACAATATTTATATGATTTAACCATGATCAAATTAAGAGGGATTAAAATAAAAATTCAAAACATACATGTAAAAACAATGCAATTTTTACCCGACATAAGATTTTAATAATGTATTGTTAATAAATGAGTAATGAGAATCTCGAAATTAATAATATATGGTATTATACCTATGTATATGAGATTTTAATATATTTATATTAAACTTATACTTATTTTGATTTATTTTTGAGCTCGTATGAAGTAATTTGAGACATAAGACGAGGGATTACCATCTAATTTTTTTTTCTTTTGTGAGACACATGTCATAATCACCACATATTAATTTTATTTCATGTATATACTTCTATGGAATATATTTTATGATTATTATTATGACAATTTTTGGGATATAAATATAAATTTGCAATATATCTTTTACAAGGATTATAGTTCAAGGGTTACAAAATCAGAAATGAATTTTTTCTCAAATAGATTTCATTGGGAAAAAGGTTATATTATACATCTATCTTCCTATATGAGATGTATATACTAGACCATTGAGATTTTGTATCATAAAAATTATTATTTTTTATATTAAATCATTAATTATATTTTATTCTATGATGTGTACTATGATTCAAAATATACCAAAGTGGTAAAGGTAAGATGTTACAATCACATTGTTTATCAGAATTATTTATTATTATGAATTAGATGATAAACTAATATGATATTTCTCTCAATATAATCATCTATTTTATCCAAATTTGGTTATGTCATTAAAATATATGTTTTACCTTTATTTTCCTATCTTAATGGATTAAAGAGACTAATGTAATGTTTTTAAGAAAAATCCAATTCATTTATCTCTTTGGTCAAAAACCCTTTTTTGTCAAAAAAGATGTTTTCATAAAAAATTTAAAAAATGGTTTTAACATTATCAAAGTGATTTATCAAATAAATTTCTATCCATTTTTAACAGTATATAAAATTTAGAAAGAAATATTCATTTCCTTTTCCAAACAAGGCCCATTAAAAATTTATAAAAAATGTGAACAAAACCTTTTTTGACCTGAATAACATAAATAGAATTTTTCTCCCATAATGAACATTATTTTCATATATTATTCCTTTATATTTTTTAAATTTTATTTTTGAATAAAATAATTTAATTTTTTTTATGTTTTTAAAATTGTTTTTAATGTTGAATGTTTATTTTCCTTAAAAAATATTCCATGTGGGTTTCCATTCTTAATAATTTTCTATCCAAGATGACATCCATTGAATTCAACCACATAATATATAAAGAAACATAACCCCCTTCCTCTTGAACTCCAATATGAAACATTACAAAGAGATCTATCAAGTTCCACTCTTCTGAAGATTCATTCACTGCCTGGGTTGGATGTTTCCTGCTTAAACAATCAGTAACGAAATTCCATTTCCCTGATGTATAAGCGATGTCAAAGCTCAAAGACTATAGGTACTATACCAAAATACTATTAATAATATTAAAATCCTTTTGTGAGAAGATATAACTCATTATTTTTTTTCTGAATACACCAGAAAACTTTCTCCATATAGGTAATGCCACCTAATTTTAAGAGCGTGCATCACAACTGCATGTTTCAAATCCTTGGACGGATAAATCTTCTCATGTGACCTAAGATAACGAGATCCATATGATACTACATGATCACACTGCATAAAAACATATCCCAAGTTAGAACCTGATGTATCACAAAAGACTGCATAGCCCGACCCAACTTCTAGAATAGTTAACACTGACGCAATTGTTAACATATATTTCATCTCAACAAAAGAACTCTAAAATTTATAATCCCACAAAAAATTTACATCCTTTCAAGTCATAGTAGTCATCGGCGAAGCCAAATTCGAGAATACCTTCACCAACCTACAGTAGTATCCAGCTAAGAAAATGAATCTCTGGATCTCAATGACATTTTGTGGTTTCTCAAACATCATAATAGCCTTCAACTTATCAGGATAAACAAATACACCCTACTCAGACACCATATGTCACAAAAAATCCACTTCCCTAATCAAAAAGCACACTTTTAAAGGTGGGAATACCGTTATCCAAATAATAATGGAAAATTTAATTAATTAATTCTATGAAAAGTGAAGGACCATTTGTATAACCTAAGGGAATAACAAGGTACTCAAAGATCCTGAACCTGCCCCAAAATGAAGTTTTATGAATGCTAGATTATTTTATCCCCTACTGATAGTAACCAGATAGAAGGTAGATCTTTGAAAACCACTTCTCCACTTTCCGTTGATCAAACATATCATCAATCCATAGAAATGGATATTTTTTCTTTATCGTAAATAAATTTAGATTTTGATAATCAACATATAAGAGAGGTGAACCAATGACCTTATTAGCCAAGAGAACTGGGGTTTCCCTAGGTGACACACCTGGATGAATAAATCATTTATCAAGAAGGTCATCCAACTGAGACTTCAGAACTTTCACCTCATATGTTTTCATGCAGTAATAGGGGATAAAGAACATTTGAGCATCACGTATTAATTCAACATAAAACTCAATATCTTTCATTGGTGGAAGGCCATAGAAATCATAAGGTACCACATTGGAAAACTTGGTGACTACTAGAGGAGGATCAACAACCACTTAATCTCGATCTAGGTAAAAATAAAACACTGATATCACCTTCCCCAAATCTAGATAAGTTGGTCTATCTCTAATCGAACTTGGGTCACATTATACATGAAAAATAAGTGGCACACTACTGGGTTTAGTAATATAGTCTCGTCAAAGATAACAATAAATTAGAGCTTTGATAGAAATGATCCAATCCATCATGAATATTATGTCAAGAGTTTTCTTATCAAGAACTATAAAACTTAAAGCTAGCGTGACATCAGATAGAGTGAAGACACATATAGAACTATTGAGACCCTACAATCTCTTCGTACCAAGGGGTATAGTAATATCCATTATACATGATAGTTTTTTATATAGTAAGATTAAGTAGGTTAACAATACGAGTTTAAATAAAATATTGAGATGCACTAGTATCAAAAAGAGATGTCACTATTGATGATGCAATGATAATGGTTCCTCTCACAATCATTGGACCCATATATGCTTCCTCGGGAGACTCTTCCACTATGTGAAGAAGTTTCGTTCAATATTTTTATGGCTAGAAATCTTCTTAATTTGAAGAATTTAATTGGACCTCCGTGTTAAGAGGAGATGATGATCCTATCCCACTACGTGGGGTAGAGAAGGGATAGAAAAACCTCTTTATGTTTCTTGAAAATCCACTAGAGCTACAATTTTTTGGTGTCAGTGCAAACCATCCTAGAATGTCCTAGATTTCAACACTAGTAGCATGTCAATAAACTTCCTCTTAGAGCTGTAGGAGGCCTGGAATGACTCTATCATCGAGATATTCCATGAGGATCATCATGCTCCCATTTTCCATTAAAGGAACCAACACTGCCACTTGGAGAAAAAGAAACTCCTGTCAACCATGACCTCCTAGTTAAGTACATATCAACCATCATAACCCTATCTAGAACATCAGCATAAGTGGGTAGCTTTAGTATGAAAACCAGAGAATATATATCTGATCGAAGTCTCAACTCGAACAGTTGATCCATCATCCTCTCATTAGATACAATCTTAGGAGAAAACTGCACCAGCTCAAAAAATTGATTTGAATACTCAGTCACAGTTTTTTTGGCCTTCTCAAGCTTGAAAAACTCTACATATTTAGCAAAAACAATCTAATTTTGAGAGAAATGATTGGTGAAAATAACCATGAATCATTTCCATTCTAAGACCTCATGTTCCCTTAATATAACTATCTTGTCCCACTATCTCCTGCTCTTTCCATCCATCACGAATGTGGCACACTTAACCCTGATCAGTTCTAATGTCTCTAATAACTCAAACATACATTATATATTTCTCAACCATTCCTCATCATATTGAGTATTAGTGGATCCTTTGATGACTGATGGATTTTGGCGAAGGAACCCTTGAGAATAAATTCAAAGAACATCTCCCTCAGGATCCACTGCTGGAGGCTGATCAAGAATTGAAGGTGGTGCTTGTCCCAGAGCTTGGACAGTGCCCACAATTACCTCTACCAGATTCAAGTCAACAACATGATTTTATTGTTGAGGTTTAGTAGTATCCCTTTCCTTTTTCTGATTCGTATGCCTCCTTAGAGGCATGATGCTACAAAACATCACCAGATAAATAGAGAACATTAGATTAACACCCAAAATGAGTATAAAAAGAAAATATTATCAACAAAAGGGACAAAAAATATTTGGATTTAAATATATCCAAATATTTATTGGGAAAATAATATAACTATTCCACAAGACATCTTTCCCTAACCACCCCTTGGTACTTGAGGTTCATTGTGGTGAAAGATTTCCAGGAACTTAATCACAAATACCTCTTAATTTCAAACATGATTTCAAAAATTGATACTGACTACATGAAAAATAATAAAAAACTTCCTCTAATAATTTTTTTATGAACAATCTTAGATATCTTTGTAACCGGATGACCGATCCAACCATCACATGACCCAATGGGAATTCCTGAACCCCACAGCCTGGCGACTAGAAACTAGAATCATACAACAAAGAAGTGGGAATAATTTTTTCACAAGAATGTGAAAACAAATGATAAAAGATAGTATGGAAAACATACAAAAAAAATACACTAGGATTAAATGATATAAAACACAAAGAGGCCAAAATCCAAAGTACTACAACCCAATGTACTAAATAGGGACACAACCCCAACGTCCCTAAGGGCACAACTCACCACATCTAAAACTCAACATCTCATTCCACCTCTAAGAGATCCATTCACTTTTCTCAAGAATGGAAGAAGAAAGTCTAAAAATTACAGAAAGAAAAATATGATTGTTAACTTAAGACTGGTAGGATACCACCAAAGATTCGATAACAAATTCCAAATATAGATCACCCAAGAAAATTCTTTCTATTTTAATGATAAACTGTTTTCGAATTATAAATAATATTTAAATGAATAATGATATACATTTCAAATGATAGAAATAAATATATTAAGCAATGATTTTACAAATGATGGAATTTTTTTAAAAAAAGGGATTATGTCAAACATTTATATTAAACAGTTTATATAAATTCAACAGGCACCTAAAGCAATTACAATAAACAATGATTTATATTTATATATCAAATATAAATATTTAAGTGAGCAACACAGTCATCTACCAAAAGGTACGATAGTATTAACCAGCTATAAGATTCTACACTCTCTATATGGACTCAAAAAAATGTTTATTCACACATCCCTATAAAACTAGACAAGGGAGACTCATTACTAACACATCAGAGACTTGACCCACCATAAGTATGTTTTATAACATTGTCGTAGTGTAGATTGAATCCAAATAACTCACTAACTACCTAAGGCTTTCATGCACCCTTACATAATGGGTGAACTATTTTGGTTCCAAGACATTTGGTTTAATCAATAAGGATTTGAGTATCTCATTAATGCATCCTAACTTATCTTTTTTGATTTCCATAAATTATGGAATGGAAAAGAGCATGAAAAATATCCAAACATATAAATTAAAGCTGGGTGCAGGCTGAGTCCTAATGTTTACCTTGGGGCCACAATGTGTAGGCCACACTAGATAAGTATGCTGAAAAACCCATTTCCTCAAGTTACTAATTTGATATTTAAACACTAACTAATGTGTAACTCAGGTAGAGGATGTTGTCAAGCTCACGGTGTGACCTCCCCATTCACAACATGAAACTAGCTCCATGTACATGACATGTACTTTAGGTACACGATGTGTACGTGTTTTGAAATCTGCAGTAATCCCTGAAAAAACACATAAAAGGTTTTTAACCAAACTGGGACATAGAAAATGGGGAAAATTTCCTGTTTAAGGTAACAAAATGTTACATTAATGAAGTGATTTCAAAATGAAAAAGAATAGCTGTCATGAAATATTCTAGATATCTTCTAATGGTATTTCATCTATGATGAAATACTATGATATAAAATATGAATAACTCAGTTATAATCAAATGATTCTATAAAATTTAATTATTTGTATTTATTACTATAATAATTATTTATGGATGATTCTACAAAACCAATTTTTTTTCACATGTTAATTTTTTATGATGAATCTATTATGAATCTCATTTCATTCTCATGAGTTTTTCTATGATGCTAATTATAAATTTTTATAATATACATTTACTTTCCTTAGGTTATTCTATGATAAATTATTTATGATCTTTAAAAACAAATATTCTTTTTTCGTTATATAATATAGTGGACCATAACTGTATAACTCTCAAATAAATTAGTTAAAGATGGATATATCATTAGACAACAGGTACTTGAATCAAGAGTTAACCAACTTAAATAAGGGACATTATCTACTATAATATTTGAGGGAGTGAATATTGAATAATTATATGATGGAAGTTGGGAGTGAACCAAATCCTCTTTCACAATATTAGAAGTGAAAGTTATCAAAATATATTATTTTTCATTCTTATGTTTATGAAACAAACATATTTATTATTCTAATTATTTACCTCATGGATATTGTTCATTGATTCATGTTATGTCCACTAGGTTATATAACCTGAGAGGGGGGTGAATAAAGGGATGATAGATTAAAACAAATACCCCTATTGATCTTATTTCATTGTTTAGAAAAAATATATTCTTACTCTTTCCCATAGAAAAGTATAAATAGAAATTACACCATGCACATGACACATCGAATTTTACTTGTTTCACCCTCACTGGGCTACATCCAAGGAGCATACACTGACGTTGTTCCAATGTACTTAATTCACTAAAAGTTCACTTCTATTTTCAACTTTCCAATCGGACTCACTATCCCTCCTTGTTTACAAACATTTACAATTTGAAAGGTCACCACTCTCTCAACTGAAGTGTGCTCTCTACTTCATTAGAATATCCACTCATAGTTTATAGACTTGTATGTCCCTTCATAATCTCAAATGAATGGATCCTTTATAGTTTGTAGATGTTCTTTTGATCTAACACTTTCATCCAATGATGAATACCAAATTTCCATAGTACGATTGGGAAACTCCAAATCTTTCACACAACCCTTACTACTTCTTTCAGACAATATTATTTCCTTGCACGCAAGATTCCATTTTTGTCTTGAAAAAATACGTGCATTCATCTTCATTAATTCACACAACTAAAATATTATACATAACTTTATTATCTTCCATGAAACTCAAAATAATTCATGCAACTCCTTTTTCACCATATTCTTATGTGATTTGGTGCTTAGATATTATCTATGTGTTGAGATCTTTCTAATGAGGGGGGTCACCACTTATTTAAAGGCATTATTTACCCCTGCACGGAAGATTCACTATGTCGCGCAAGATCCTCTTCGAGCATGAAAAACCCAGTTTAACATCGTATTGGGTACACAAGTTCTTTCATACAGCCTCATCATTTGTGCACATCTCATATTTTCTCACACTTCACGCTTTTTCCATTTTTCGGTGTTTTGATCCTGAAACATTCCTTGCGTGCATGTTTGCACACCATATTCAATCTTGAGCACAAATTCATTGACAAAAACATGTATATACATTTTCTAATTTTGAGGCCAAAAAATTTGGCAAACATAGGAAAATAGACCCACCTTGTATCTGCTCTTTTTGTTCTGCCTCCAGATTATCCATTCCGTTGTTGTGGTTGTTCAACCAATCATGGATTGATGGCAACAACCCTTGAACTCAACAACTCACCATGACAACCCCCTTTGTCAAAAAATATGTACATCGTGGTCTACATTGTCAACAAACACAACACATAGTCCCACTTTTTCAATAATCAAATTCACCTAAAAATACATCAATGTTGCCTGGGGGGATTTTTTCCCAACAATATCCCCCATTGGGTTTGTTGACAACTCTTCTCATAAAAATTCTCTGCGCTTTGATACCTCATTAAAGCTTCTTCCACCCACTACCACCATTCGCCTCTTGCGATTCTGATAGAATTAAAATATTTACTCAACATATACCCTAATCCCACATGAGCAATGCTTGAAATGATAAGAAAAAGTAAATGAAAAGTTCATCAATGAATCACTTCATTTCTGACACCAACTATTGACACCAAATTGATACCAATTGCTAAAATGATACCAATTGTTGAATGCTAGAAACCTTTAAACACCATTTCAATTCCACTATACTGCTTTTATAATTATCTTTAGCTATCGTGATATCTATTATTTTATCGATCACTTCTAGCATCATTATATTTAATAATCTCCTTTAGTTATTTGGTTCTTGTGTTGTCCAAGCTATGCTTTGGATAATCACATCGAACACCACATATTCTCATCATGATGCTCTCCCTATAAACTTCCTCACCTGTCTTGATAAAATCTGCCTATCTCGCTACTCTACCTATCAGATTCTTCCCATGTCTTTGAGAAAGACATTTTATCCATTCCTTACTCATAGTTTCTCCCACTTTAGGAGTCACTATTTCTCCCACATTGTCAACAAACCCTAAGGTCATTTCTCTGTGGTCAGAGACATTGGAAAGAACACAGATTGGAAGAATAGAGAAAAACACACCATATCTTGGGGAGGGGGGTGGGTCACAACAACACCTTTTTCATCTATGGGGAGTCGACTGAACTCCAAGAGCCAGTCTATGCCTCTCATAAACTTCTTTGGGTAAGGCCTTTTTCATAATTTCTGTAACATGTAGTTCTGTAGGCACATACTCCAACATCATGATTCCCTACTCAACCTTATCCTTGAAAAAATGATACTTTATCTCAATATACTTTTTCCTTGAGAAGTGGACATGACTTTTTCTATGATTTATACAATTTGAGTTATCATACTGGATTCCAATCAGAGACTTCACTTTAATGCCCATATCATCAAGTTGCTTCTTCATCCACAATAACTATGTGCATGCATGAGTGGAAGAAATATATTTAGATTCTGTGCTGCTCAATGAAATGAAATATTGGTTCTTGCTTAGCCATAAAATACACAAACCACTAGGATACAAAGAAACTCCTTACGTTGATTTTCTATCATCTGATAAACTGGCCCAATCTGCATCAGTATAGCCCAATAACTCTATTTCATATTTTTTAGTATATATCAAGTTGATATCCACTGTTCCCTTGATATACTGAAGTATTCTTTTCACTAAAATCATTTTTATTTCCATTTTATTACTCTTATATCTCATTGCTTGGCATGTGTAAAATACAATGTTAGGACTTGTTCCAGTCGAGTATAGAAATCTTGCAATGATTTGCCTATATTATGTGATATTAACTGCCTTTCTATCCTCATCTTTGGATAGTTTCACCCAGGTAGCAACCAGAGTCTTCATATCCTTGGAATTGACCACTAAAAATCTTCTCAGAACTTCCATAGAATATTTGTATTGAGAAATTGATGAACCATTCCTTTCTTGTGACACCTGGAAACCAAGGAAAAATGCCATCTCTCCAATCATTGACATTTCAAACTCAATTTTTAGGAATTCAAAAAATTGTCAACACTGTACTTAATCTGATCCGACAAATATTATTTCATCAACATAAACCAGAGCCATCATCCAATTATTACTATCGTTGATGAAATAGATAATCTAATCAACTATCCCACAGTAGAAACCAAGTTTTTTTAAATACTGATCAACCCTTGGGTACCATGCTCTTGGTGCTTATTTCATCCTATAAAATTCATTATCTAGTCAAAAAACCTTTTTCTCACCCTCATGAATGAGAAAATCATATTTATTCTGGATATACCCTTCTTCATACAGAACACTGTTCATGAATGCCTATTTGACATCCATCTAGAACACTTTGAACTTCTGTTGCACTACAATGTGTAGGAATAATCTGATTGTCTTTAGCCTTGAAACTGATGAAAATGTCTCATCAACATCTATTCCTCTATCTAGGAGTATCTTTTGCACACTAGTCATGCCTTGTTTTGAATCACTGTTCCATCTTCATTAATCTTGTTGAGATAGACCCATTAAGTCCTGATTAATGTTTTATCTGCTATCCTAGAAACAATCTCTCATGTCTGATTCTTCAAAATCAAACCTAGATCTTCATTCATAGCCTGAATCTAGTTTTCATCATTAGCTGCATCAGCAAAACATTTAGGATCTACCTGAGATAAGAAGGATGACTATTATAGTGATTTAATTCTTCATGTCTGAATAAGTGATTTTTGATTACCAATTATATTTTGACTATCAATTTCAGCCTGACTCTTTGTCTTCTGTGTAGATACTGACTTTAATTTTTCCTAGTAATCATCATCATATTCTTATAAATCAACATATTCCACTTATGCTCCCCCTACATTTCTTTCCTCTTCATCACCTTCATCAACAAACTATTCATTATACAATTTATCCTTCTCTTCATTTTCCACGATGGTGACATCATTGCTCTCAACTAATTTTCCCAGCTTCTTGTTAAACAATTTGTATGATTTACTTTTTCCTGATTAGCCAAAAAATATCCTCTCATCTCCATGTGACTCAAATTTCCTATGTTTTTTGTTGATAATGAATCTTTTATTTACAAAGATTCGAAAGTATTTCACTATTGGATTAATTGTATAACACATCTCAAATGGAGTATTTCCTTAATTCGGACACCACAAAGCCCTATTATAAATGTAGACCAATGTCAATACCTTTCCTTCCAAAATTTATCTGGCAGGTGTTTTTCTATAATCATCATTCCGACCATGTTTTTGATGATCCTATTTCTCCTTTCAACAACTCTATTCTGTTGTGGAGATCTTACTGAAGAAACTTGACGTCTTATCCCATGTTTCTCAGGATAGTCTTCCATTTGAATTTTTGTGAATTCTGTTCAATTATCAGTACTAAACATCATAATTTTCTTGTCCATGAATCCTTTCAGATTCCCTCTGATGTTGTTTTAGATAACTGAACACATTATACTTATGGTTAATGATGAATACCCATCCCATTATTCTATAGTAATCAATGAAAAGAACATAATATTTCTTCCTATTAATGGCCCTGGGCGAGATAGGTACACAAACATCATCATGCACCAATTCATGCACTCTTGTTCAATTATTTTCTTTAGCCTTGTAAGTTGTTTATAATTATTTTCCCTTACTGACTTGCATCATATGTATGTGTACGATCGCATGATATCATAGAGAGGTCTCTTATTGCTTCACATTTTTCTAGATCTTCCTGGGATGGTTGACATAGATGACCATGTCATTTATGCTAAAACTTTTTTTCTTTCTCTCTATACAGAAAACACATATATTCTTATTCACTTACCTGGTAGATATTTCCCTTGGTCATTTTCAATATAGAACCACTGCACCATCTATTCCTTTGACGATATACATATTCTTATTCAACCATATAGAACTCCCTAAGTCACATAGTTGGCCGACACTAGGAAAATTATTAGGGAGACCTTCCAAAACCACGACATCAACATGTATCATATCTTTTCCCCCAAACCTATCCTTTCCTGATCAGATAATCTTTAGGACTTCGTCATTTCCAAACTTGAAACCTCTTTCTTGGTCATGTTTTATGCCTGTGACAGGATCCTTATAAATGTTCTAATGCAATATGTGAAATTTCTACCACCACTGCCTTATCATAATTTTTCTTTTTGATCCATGTCATTGATCTCACACATGGTGTAGTTTGAAAAACCTGACCTTCCTTGGAGTGAGATGGAATAACTTCATCCTGTAGAGCTGAAAATTTATTTTTAATATTCAAATCACCTGTTTTTTTGTTGATTTTCTGATGGAGACTACTTTGATTCTACCTTGGCACATCCCACTACATGGTTGATGTACAATATATATCCATGTGCCCAAATCCTCCGCACAAAAAGCAATGTACCTCAAAGGATGTTCTATAATGGTGAACTCTGTTTGGTTTCGACTATTTATCTTGTGCCCATATGTATCTTTTATCTATGGAAAACATATATTGTGAATGTCCTATCTTTCCACTACAATAAAACCTGATAAAATGTGAATTCCCACATGTCACTTCTGTACTACCAGTCATTCCTTGGGATCTTTTAATTTTATTCTTCTTCTTTGTACCCACATAATGTTTTTAGAAAAATGGGTGCATGTGGTCGCAATTCAACCGTGAACTCTTTCTATTTATGATCAAGACCTAAAGAAGCCTTAACATTTAAGCTCAATTGCTGCTTTTTTATAATGAACTTCTGGGCTCCTCTTTAATCGTTTCAATCTTTTGAATGATCTTCCTTCATGATGTCACATTGGGGGTCAAGATTTTTTCTTGATTCATCACTTTTTGTTTCATATTTATAACTTATTCTTCATGTTCTTAAATAATATTAACCTGATCTTTCATTTTTCTATTCAATCCATTGACCTACCTTTTATATTTTTCATTATTGATCTTATGTCCATAATCCTTTTATGAGCTCTCTGGCTTGGATTACTTATGGTTTTCAATATCTTTTACTAGATCAGACATCTCTTCTTCCTACTGTTGCATCTAGAGTTTGGCATTATGAACCACCTTGTTGGATTTCATTTTCTCTATCTCCAAACATCCATCTCTTTAAGAGTTTATTCTATTTTAACTTCCATGTCGACTCTTTCTTCAACTTCTTATTATTCTTCATTAGCTTCAGTTTCAGCCTGTTTCTGAGAACTATCAACAACTACAACTGTAGAATTCTCTCCGCAATCTCTGTAGTTTTTTATCTCTTCAACCTCCTCAACCTTAGACTCATATGAACTGTCTCATTTTTTTAATGAAGGATTTTACTCTTAAAGAAACCTTTATTTAAATGTCTCTTTCCTTTCATAAAGTCTAAATACTTATTCTTGGGAATTTTGGCTTCATAGAAATCATCATATTCATGGAACTTTTTGGGGCCCCATGCCGCAAGATGTCCAACATTTTCACATTGAAAACACGAAAGTGGATGTTTCCCGTTAAAATTTCCTTTTCCTCTATTATGTTTTGAAGAGAGGAATGACAACACATCATATGTATCTTCTTCTTCCTCCGAGTCTTCAATAGTTATCCTCTTCATGGATTTGAATTCCACTTCTTTGGATTTCACCTCTTCCCCAATATCATTATCATCATTTTACATTTCATATTCTACAAGTGTACTATGCATGTTATCCAATGTCATATCTTTTGGATCCTTGTCTTCCAATACTGAAACATTTGGATTTATGTGAGGTGGATGTTTCCTTAGGGCGCGCTTCACAATATTTATCTTCAATTACATCACCAAGACCCCACATGTATTCTACTACAACATTTACCCTATCAAATAATTCATCAAGAGACCCAATCAGGTTCATTATATGATCTTCATATTTATTCCATAACAGTTGAATTTTTTCTTCTCCGACCTTTGAATCTTCTTCATATATGTTCAAATATTTTCCCACATGGCATGTGATGTATTTCATGACATAACCAAAGTATATATAACATTGGATAAGGCTCCCCATAAAGAATTGTTTCTCTTGGCATCAACATCATATTCTATTCACCCAAATCCTAAGAGTGAAAAACTATTATTATCTACTGTTATACCATGCATTGATGCTTAAACACATCCATTCCCAATGACCAGAAGTAGTGTTGCATCCGATTATTCTTTAACTGAAAGTTGTTCCCATCAAAGATCATAATCCCTTTATGATTGGTGACCTCTATTGAGAGAGAAACACTGATATTATACTTTACCTATGATACCAATTGTTTGGTCTAATAGGTTAGATACACTGAGAGGGGGGTGAATAAGGGAATAACAGATTAAATCAACTGCCCTTATTGATCTTGTTTCACTGTTAAGGAGAACTCTCTTCTCTCTCTTTCCCGTAGAAATGTATAAATAGAAATTAAATCATTCACATGATACATTTATTTTTTACTTGATTTACACTCACTGGACTACGTACAAGGAGAATATATGAATAATGTGACAATGTACTTAATTCACTAAAAGCACAATTTTTTTACAATGTTTAAATAAAACTCATTGTCCCAATTGGATTACAATAATTCACAATTTTAAAGATCACTTCTCTCTCAACTGAAGTATGATCACTGCTTCTTTAGAAGATTCGCTCACAGTTTATAGACTTTTATATCTCTAAATTATCTAAAATTAATCCATCCTTCAATGTATGTTGATGATCTATTGATGTCCCACTTTCATCCATTGATGAATACCACTTTAGCGCAGTCCTACATGGCAACTAAAAATATTTTGTGAAACCCTTACTGCGTCTTGCGCGCATATTTATTTCTTTGTATGCTAGTTTACCTTTTTGTTCTGAAAAATGCCTTGCATGCAACTTCAATATTTCACAAAACTCAAATATTACACGCAAATTTATTATCTTGCATGCAACTCTAAATCTTTCGCACAACTCCCTTTTCGTGAAATTATAATGAGATCTGGTGCTCTAATTTACTCTAAGTGTTGAACCATATCAAATGAGGGGGGTATCCTCTTATTTATAGGCATTATTTACCCCTTAGTAGATGATTCACTATATCATGCAAGATCCTATTCAAGTACGCAAAACCCAATTTGACATCACATTGGGCACACAAGTTCTTTCGCACAACCAAATCATTCACCCACATCTTCATATCCTTTGTGCACTTCATGCCTTTTCCATTTTTCGGTGTTCTGATCCTGAATCATGCCTTGCTTTAAAGTTACAACACCATCTTCAATATTGCGTGCAACATCCTTTTCCAAAAACATGTATCTTTATTTTCTGATTTTGAGGCCCAAAAATTTGTCAAAAACTGGAACATTGAACCACCTTGTATCTGCTCTTTTTGTACCACCTCCAGATCATCCATTTGTTTATTGAGGTTTTTAAATCAGTCATGGATTGTTGAAAACATCCTTTGAAATTGAAATCTCAATATGTAAACCCCCTTTTTCAATAAATTTGTAGATCGTGTTTTGCTTTGTCAACAAACACAACATGGAGTCCCGCTTTGTCAACAAACACAATCACATCAAAACTACTTCAATGTTTCCTTATAGGATTTTTTTGCAACAATTACTCTATGACTCATTCCTTATAAACTTCAATAATTAGTTCATGACTCATTATTATGATATTTTAAATATAGGGTATAGTTTTAAAAAGATAAGTATATGATATCATAGATTTATGATAATATTATGTTTAATTGATCACTAATATCCTCATTGTTTTAACATAACGAGAATCTAAGATCACCCTTTATTATATTTTTTGTTCCATTGGATATGATGTAATTTTTTAATTATGGTGTGTCAAGGAAGAATGATAATTATGAATAACTATGTGGGGATAGTGTAGATATTTGATGAACTAATTGTTTATGTATCTAGGTTTCTAAATACATTAAAAACTTATGGTTCTTGGAATGGATTGTAATGTTGTATATCGAACATTCATCTAATAGGATGTGATATATATATATATATATATATGAAAACCAAGGGTCACTATAGATGGTATCAAAGAATGGTTTAGTTAATCAATAGATACTTGGATTATATAACTATAGTAAATAACATAGGGAGTAGTCTATGTATAGGATAACATCATAATGGTTTTTTAAGGAATAAATTATGTGGTTTCCTTGAAATACATCTCTATATAAATAAAAAAAGTCGATATGGTTTTGGAAAATATGAATATAATATTAATAACCATGAAAATAGTATGTTGAGTACATCTTAACAATCATTAAGGTGTAAAATGAGTTTCCCCATACTACGCAAATGGATTGAAACTCTTGATGAGGGGATATTTTTAAATGAATTCACATTTTAATTATGAACCATTATGGAGTATTTAAATTGATTATAACCATAAAGTTCCAAGGAATAAACTATGGTTTAATAGATTTAATATAAGGTATCATTGATTTATACATCATATAAATGATTTCTCATGATTTCACATTATTAATATTGTTTTTCACAATATGATTTTTGGTTTTATGAAATGGATAGATCCAGGAATATTCATATTAAATATGAAAGATTTAAAAAATGATTTCATACATGAGAAACCAAATAAAATAAGAGATAGAATGAAAAACCTTGTTATCAATAATGATCACTTGTCCCATTTTATAATTATTATCCTCAAGTTAGTTAATTTTCATAAAAATCCTAATAAGATAAATATGGAGATTCAAGAATACCATAGATTAGTGGATAATTATATTTCTATATGTGTATATTTTAAGATGAAGCACTAAAGGGAATGACTCAATGGAATGTGAAGATGTTTTCATTGTAAAAAATAAGGGAATTATGCCTGTAATGTTTCAGAAAAAATGAACAGTTTGATGGAGCTAGATTATGTTGATAATATGGTGTCACTTATAGTTAAATGTCTCATGTTTTGTGAATATTGTAATTATCTATGACAATGGATTAATCCATGGGTTAACTCATAGACTTTGGAAATAACTATTCTATTACAATTATTGAAGTAAAATTATTAATGTTCTTTATTTGAAATATAGAATTTTGTTGTAAAATTATTATTTTAACACACCAATATTTTTTGAAATATTTTTTTTTCAAATAAATTTCATTTTTTTAATATATTTCATTACACACAACCCCACCTTTTCCTTTTATTTCATGTAATATTATGTTTAAATAAAAAATGATATAATAATAAAATATTATTATTTAATATGATAGTTATCAATAATTCATTCAGATGGAAGGAATTAATATGAGTTAATAAATTATGAAAACATATATTTTAAATCATTATATAAATTAAATATTTTGGTGATTAATTAAATAGAGATGAAAATAAAAAACATTTACTAAATAAAGGGAATATTTTTCTGAAAACTATTTTTCTAAAATAAAAATCATTTTACAAAAGTAAATTAAACAAGTCACATTTTAATGATTTTAAATAAATAAATATATTATATATTGAATTAAATGATTAATATTTATTTTCTAGACATGAGGAAAGAGTAAATCTTATTTGAATCATAAGAATAATATTTTTAAGAACACCAGTTATGTCGAATTTTTCACACTTATTTTAATATTTTTTTGATTACATGAGAAAAATTTATTATAAATAATGAAATAAAATTTTCAAATCAGAATTTAAAAATTATCATTGACATTTTTTTGAGAATTTTTTGAAAATAATTTTTATACTAAATAGTGAAAATAATGTTTTTTATAAAAAATTACCCTTTTCATTCAAAGAATTTAAAAAGATAAATTTATTTTATTATCATTTAAAGTAAAAATTAGTAAATTTATAAATCTATTAATTAAATTTAGGTCCTTAGAATTAATTTAATTTTGAATTATGATATAAATTTTTTAAACTATTAATATTTTCCCTTTAGAAAACTACCTTTTTATCACGTATGTAGGTTTAATTTAAATTAGAATATTACAATTATGTGAAATAATTTTATAATAAATTTATTTAATATTTTTAATAATCATAATATATATTATATAATGAGGTGAAATTAATGTTTGACCATAATTAATCGTGAAATACTAAATAAATAATTATCACGGTTAGCGTTAAAACAGGTTTACTGATGCTAAACTAAAAAGATAAGGGTTAAAATTAACTTGAAAATCCACCAAAACAAATTTTATGGAAATATTTAGACCATATAACATCTAAGGTATTATAATTATCCATTTTAAATCTTTTTTTAATGTGATTAATGTGGGTACATGTTATTATTTTCAAAAATAACTAGTGTGTCCTCTTACCCACTTATAAAATTCTGATCTTATACTCTCCAATTAATAGTTAAAAAACACTATGAATTAATCATTAATTCACCAAGACATTCACTAATTTTATAAAATAATCCTTGATTCCATATTTTAGTTAGTAAAACCTTCTATGATGTCATTAGGAGTAAACCTAAAGTGTCTCTCTGAAGAATGGGTAAAATTTTTAAACTTGAATCATTGTTTTATTTCTTATCACAAAAATTTAATCATTATTAAAATATTATGATATAATAAAAATATTTTATATTATTTAATTTAGTTTTATTAATTAAATTTAATAACCTATATCAATTTTCACTTCCATATAAAGGGAAATGAAACTTTTGATAATTGTATAAAAGACTGCTGCTTTGTGAACTGATGGGGTTTTTTTCCCATATCCACTATTCACGAATGGATATAATTATGAATTTAATGTTTATATATAATATTTATGATATTATTATTCCTTTATAATTATAATACCACATCTAACTTCTTACCTTACAACCCTTTGGAAGACAATAACGATGCTTGTTTGTACGGAGGACTATCGCCTCCCGAACCGATGTGATGTTTTTTTCCATTTCCTTTTTACATGGATGGTAATAAGGATATATTGAATTAATAAATATGATATATGAAAAATAATTACACCTATGGAATAAATATATCACATATAACTTTATACATTCCATTAAGTGGAGGATATAATAATGTTGTTCATGTGTACAGAGAACTTCCGCCTTGGGGAGCAATGTGATTCATTTTTTAAAAAAATGTTTTATGGAATGTAATTATGGTAGATATAAGGAATATATGATATATATATGACATAAGAATTATTCAGCAATGATAATATTTTATTTACCTTTTTTCTCATCTAATGATAAAATTGAAACAACAGTGATGCGTATGTATGACCAACCATCTCTATGAATAATATAATTCATTTTATGTCTATAAAATTAATAAATTAACATAAATTATTGTAAAATGAATATATATTATATTTATATCATGGTTAATAATATGTATATGATGGAACCATGATAAAATATGTGGAACAAAAATATAAAATCAAAATAGATATGAAATACAAAATAGTTATTACCCATAGCCTGATTTTAATAAGGAATTGATAATACATTTGTAATAAAAGGTAATAATTAAACAATATAAGGTATAATATATATATATATATACACACATACATACATATATAAGTTTTTTTGTAATATATTTATAATAAGCCTATATTTATTATACAGTAGGTTAAAATGTGTAGAAAAAATGTCAAGACTTATGGTAATGGATTTACATCTATCTTTTTTTTATGTGCAACACATGCCATAGTCACCAAAGGTTTATTTTATATTGTTTATATAATTACCATGAATGTATTTCTTGATGAATCTATACAAAATTATGGTTATTTACATATCATTTTTTCCTCTGTTTGATGGGGTTTACAATTCAATGGTTTTCAAAGAGGTAAGGGATTTTTGTCTCAATTTATCTTCTTTGGGACATAAATTTTGTTATGATCCTATGTTATTTTATGAGATGTATATACATCCCCATTTACATGATATATCATGAATATAATTATATTCATTATATTTAATGTTTTTTTGATGTTATTCTTTAACATGTATTATGATTTAAAATTTTCCTAAGTGGTAAGAGTTTGATGTTATGATATCATTGTTCATTGAGATTGTTTATGATTATTAATTCAAATATGAAATATTATAAAACATATATAAATAAACTCATGAAATTTATTCCACTATAGTTACATCATTACAATACATTTTTACCTTTATTTTTTTTTCTTTTAATGTACATCAGATTCCAAATGATTTTTTGTAGAAAAACTACTTCATTTTTTTATCTTTAATTAAAAACACTTTCTACTTCCATATACATGTTTTATAAAAATGATTTATTTTTTATAATGTTACTATGAGATTATATAATGTTATAATACCTTTTTATATAAAAAATAGAAAAATAATTTAAGGGAATCTTAATATCATTTTCAAAATAAAGACCATTTATCCTTTATTGAAAATGTGAAATTAATTTTGGTTTTAATATAAACTAAAGGATAAGTATTTTATACTATCATAAATTAAATATTATCCAATGAATCATTTCAATGTAATCACGTTTTTTTTAATTAAAATATATTCCTTAATTTTTGTGGTTTTTTTAAAATTTTTAATTAGTGATTTCAAAATAGAAATTTCCTCAAGAAATGTTTTAAATCAATTTTAATGATCATTTAAATGTTTTCAAGGTAATTTTAAATGAAAAATATTTTCTCAATATTTTATGGATATATAGTTTTAAAAAGTTTATTTTTAAATGAATATTATGTTCTTCAAGAAATGTTCTAAGTGATTTTTCTCTAAAATATCATTTTCCATATTTGATGAAATTATTTACATTATTTAATCCATACTAGGGATATTATAAAATTATACCATCTTTATTAATTATATGGATCATTTATTTTTAAGAAAAAATTAAATTTATGAATTCTTTTTAATTTTCATGATTTATTCAATGATGAAATGTTTTAAAAAACCCATTTCTTTTCATGAGTTCTAATATGATCAAATTATTATGATCTTTTGGAACACATATATTTGATTATGGTAATGTGATGGTGGAAAATATATCTCTATATAACGAATTTGATACTTATTAAAGTCTTATGAGATTAGATGGTGAACAATAAGTTATCCCAAGTTTGAAAAGAGGGTATATGGGAGGTTATCCCATCCTTGGAGAAAGTAAACTAGTGGTTAGCCCATGTATAACATGTCATGAATGCCTTGTTGAGTTTCCATGAAATAAGGTTTTATAATCTTATTTGTATGCCACAATTCCATGCCTTTTGACAATGTTATACTCTCATGTATCATGTTATTTGATTGTCTTATGATTCAGGTCTTATAAACATAAAATATTTATCCCATGACACAAGATTTCGATTAATTATATATATGATATGGTTTTAAAATTTAATGATCATGTTATCATACCCTTATTCTCAAGTTATCTTTATGTTTTCCCTTTGTTTTCCCTTACTAAAAATCTATTCATTCCCTTTTATATGTTAAATTTATCTAGTTTATGAGGATATGTGTTACTTGTGATATGTATAAGAAGGGTCCTAGTTATAAAAATCTATCAAGGAGAAGTATTGTAACTGTTATGAATTATTTATCTATGTATCCCTGATTCCCAAGTAAGTATACCTTTAAAATACTTAGGCATGTGTTTGTGTAATGTAATTAATTTCCATGTAAAAATATGTTTATCTATATTGGAAAATTAGGGGAACTATAGTTTCTATTTGAGGATATTTTTCTTTAAATATTTGAAAAGCAGATGAAAAAATTATGTGATATATCTAGGGATATTTCTATGGATATATCTAGTTATAAATGTAATGATAAGTATAAGGATGAGTCAATGCATAGTATTTTGTCCTAAAAATATGGATAAGGATAGAGTGAGTGGGTTTAATGCATATGAAACTCTATTTGGATGATAAAAGTATATGTGGATATAACAGTTATGTACCAATGGTTAATAACACATAAAAGGGTGCATTGAGAAGGAATTTATCATCACCTGGTGCATGATAATGAGAATTAATCCATACATGGTTTGAAACTCTCAAGGGTTATGTTTTGGAAATCACAAAATATTTATGAACCATTATTCAAGATTTAAATAAAGACTATGAGTGACCTCGGTTAAGCCTAGGTGGTCATATATTGAATAAAAGGTTTCATGATTTAGACATCATTTAAATTTTATTTCAATATTATATGTTTTTTCACTCTGAATATTGTTTCCCACATTATGTTTTTGGTTATATTTAATGTAAAACAACTAGAAGGAATGATGTTAACATTGAATCAAATTAAAAATTTGGGGACTATGGGAAAAAAATTAGAATATGGCCAACTATAAAGATATTTTGATTTTACCTAATGATCCATCACGATATATGATTAAAAATGTGAACTTAAAGGAGATTACTAAATCATCAAATAAGAAGAATATGTACTTTTATGAACATAATTGTGGTAATTAATATATATGAAATAATATTTAACTTTTTAAATGTTAAGAAGGTGGGTATAAGAACCTAGAAGAATATAAAAAATGGGAGGGATAATGTTTAATGTCTTCTAAATATGGTCATAGAGTGGTGAGTTTTTTACGATTTCAGTGTCTTTTGTGTGGGGAATATGATAATGATCCATGTCAATAACCTAACACATGAGTTAACTTCTCTACCAATTGGTGAACTATTCCATGATAGTCATTGAGGTGGAAGGATTAAATTATTTATTTATAGTGATTCAAGGATCATGTTATAGATGCATTTTTACTGTTGATATTTGGGTTGTAATAATCATGAAACATCGAATAATTATGCTAATTTTTTGAAGAATATATGTCTCATTGGATTATTAACATAAGAGTTATGTATACCATCATGTGTTTATGAGTTTAAAATGGTCCTAATATCACATTCCTATAAATAAATTTCTAGGAATTATGTGATGGAATTTTATAAAGATTAAGGATAATATTGGAGATAATTATGGACATGAAACACTTATGATTTGTATTGGTTTTTGTTGGAAAAAATTATTTTTTGGGGGAATGAATGTTTATTTTCTTGTCATATGATTAATGGTATTGGAAACATTGGGGTATATATTATAATTCACGATAAGTTAATTATTGGTTATCTAAATTTCATACATCTTAGGAAATATATTATTATAGTTTTAGGTAATGGATAAGCCACAATCCAGGGGACATAATGTTGTATCTGGAAAGGCCACAAGACTTGAACCCACAACTAAAGGATCGAAAGATTTTATCACCTACCACTGACCCACATGAAATTTTATTTTACATAGTAAATCATGAATAAAAATATTTCTGAGTATTTATTATGATACATAGTATATCATCATGTTAATGTTTAGAAATAAAGTCCAAAATGATTCTATGACCATTATAAAAACTCGAATGGAAATAGAAAAACTTCTCCATGGATATTATTTATGGACTCAAAAAAAACATTTAAAGGGCCTAATGATACATGGGTTATATTCGATAACCTTAATAAGTAAGAATAAATCATCTATATCATATAATATTACTATTTAGATAATATTTCCTAGATATAAATTAAGTATGTAGTATAGATGCATGGATTATAATATTCTATTACATAAATTCAGGATCCTATGCCTACCTCAAATTTGGGGTAAAGTATTTAGTATGTGATGGATACATAGTTATGTTTCTTTAATTTGTATCATCCTTTGAAATATGGTCAATATAAGAGAAAATTTAAAACCATAAAAGATATATTAAGACAACATTTTATGTAACTAAAAGGTCTTTGGGATCAACACCTTCATCTAGTCCAATTTTCATAAAACAATATCCTTCACTCAATCATTTATATGGTTAATTATGAATCCATTTATGGAATTTAGATTAATAATAAAATGAAACATAATGATGTTGAAGAAAAAAAATCTATTGGGACATGATCTATCTGATGAAATAGAAGACAAGGTCAGATACATTAAGAAACACATAAGAGAAGCACAAATTTGATAGAAATTTTTTGTTGATAATCATTATTGTTATAAAGAATTGATGTTGGTGAAAAGAGGATTCTAAAATTTTCTCCATCAATGAATGTTATGAAATTAAAGAGGAATGGGAAACTAATACCTTGGTATATGAGTCCCTTTTAAATTATTCACCATATAGGTATCATAGATTATCACTCGGTACTTCCCCCAAACCTCTCTTCATTATTTGATTTGTTCAATATATCTTTCTTGAGAATGTATATACCTGAAACTTGACATGTATGTAACATAGATGTTATGCCATTAGATAAAGATCATTCTTATTAGAAAAAATTAGTGATTATTGTGGATTGTATAGATAAAGTTCTATAAAACAAGACAAATCACCTAATTTAGTGCATCAGGATGTTTCACATTCATTCACATGATGAATACCCCTTTACCATATAATTTCTTGTCAACTCCTTATACTATCAAAAACTTTTTCTTTTGTGAAACCATTTGATTTATTCTACAAAAAAATTATTTTTAGTCATGGAACTCCAAAATTTCTTAATTTTTTATGCCTTTGAACTTCCTCTTACTCACAACTTGTATATTTTGTTGGACCCTCGCTTGATCATGAAAACAAAAGTATTTTTTTATGCATAATAAATATTTCATTTTTTTCTACCCAAAACACTATTTGTGAGAAAATTCTATAAATTTCAATGAAACATAACATTAAAGACATCTTGGATTTTCTCTAAGTTATGAGCTATCGAATTGAGGGGGGTATCATTAAATTTATATACCTAAAAAACATATAAAAAAACCCTTACATGCCTTCCTCTGTTGATGCATGAAATCCATTTTATCATGGAAGTCATACCTTAAACTAAACATCCATTATGAACTATTCTTTATTACTTGATGAAGTATTTGGAGAGTAATATTATTACGGGAAAACTAATTCACTTTACTCTTATTCCATGAAAAAACACATTTTCACATAATTTTAGATCTTACACGCATCATTTGACATAGCCATAATTTGATGTGGTGATCCTGAATCATGAATTGAATGTATATTTTGAATCATTAGAAAACTTGTAGGAAATATTGTACTTTCATGTGAAATTACTTCTTTTTCCAAAAACACATTTTTCAATCCTCCAGATTTTGGACTCTAAAAGTTTGGAAAACACTAGAAAATAGTGCCAACTTGTATATTCATCTTTCTGTATAACCTCTAGGGCACTCATTCCTTTAACATGGATCATTTTTATCATACTGTGTCAACAATGTCACTGAAAAATCACAAAATACCATGGAAACATACTTTTTCAAAAAACACAATCAACCTAAAAATACTAAAATGTTAACTTGAGAGATTTTCCCAACAAATTTTAATATATTATATTCTTTTATTTTGTTTCATCTATTGAGAATATATTAACAAAATTCATGCGTACATATGTCTACCCTCTCAAGGAATAATGCATTTCATTTTACATCCATTACATTAATGGATTACTAAAAATAAATATATAATTAATGTAAATTATATTTATATCTTGGATAAATTTTTTTAGACAATTGAACCATGATCATTGTAAGATTACCCATGTACTAAATCAAAACCAAACAGAAAAACAAAGTATTTATTACCCAAAATGTGATTTTGATAAGGAATTATTAATAAAATATTAAAAAAGTTAATTATTAAATCATATATTGTAGAATATATTTAATTTTATTTCTGGAATAAATTTAAAATAATCGTATAATTATTATACAGGTGGATAGAACTTGTATGAAGTATGTTGATACTTAATGGAAGGGATTTATGACTCACATTAATTTTCAGTGAGATGCATTCCATATTCACCATGTGTTTATTTTACGTATTGTATATAATAGAAATTATTTTATTTTTTAATTATTCTCCTGATTTTTTTTTGTGATTTACAAATCCATTTGAGAATATATCTATCCTGTTTTTTATGGTTCAATGGTTTCCACAATAGTAAGGTATTTGTTTCTAAATTTTTCTTCATGGGACAATATGTCATGTTATGAACTTATCATCTTTTATGAGGTATATATACTACCATTTTGAAATTTTATATCATGATTCTACTTATAATAATGATATTAAAATTTTAGTTTGATGTTATTATTTAATGAGGCTTATGATTCAAAAGTTACCAAAGTGGTAAGTGTTTGTTGTTACAATCTCATTATTCATCGAGAATAATTACGATTATACATTTTAGGATGGAATATTATAATATATATCTCAAAAAACACATGGATAATCTTATAATATGGTAATTTCTTGTAAATAAATGTTTAAAATTCATCTTCCCCTCTTTATGTACTCATGATTCCAATATAATATTTTAAAAGAAACTAGCATTATTTTTCTCTTTGGTCGAAATTTGTTTCTCTAATATATACATTTTATAAAATTGTTTATGAAAAATGAATTTATATTCTTATATGATTTTAGAACGAAATGTTTACCTTTTTTTTAACTTTTTAATATTTTTTAGGATTTCTCATGTCACTATCAAATCAAGGACCAATTGGATTTTTCTAAAAATGTGAAAGGAAAATTTGTTTTATTGTACATGATATGAATGATATTTCCAAAATATATTGATCTATAAATTATTTCAATCTTCCATAAAAATTTTAATGTTCATTTTCAAGGAAAATGGTTTCCTTAATATTTAGGAAAATTTTGGTATTTCAATACATGATTTTAAAATAAGAAGTTCATTTTCATCATGAAATGATTTAAATTGTTTTTAAATTTTCTTTATAAATTTTCAAGATTATATTCAAATAATATTGTTTAAACAATATTTTATGAATTTATAGTTTTATAAAGATGATTTTTTGATAAATATATGTTTCTTAAAGAAATATTCAATGTGATTTTCTCTAAAACAGATTTACCATATAAGACGATATCTATGGATGCTAAATAATATTATTAGGGATATGATCCAATGATAATAAAATTATTCATTCAACAAATGGTTTCTATTTATGATTGAAACATGTTTATTAATATATTTTTCATGGGTTATGTTATGATGAAATGATTTTAAAACACATTTAATTTCATGGATTCTGATATGATAAATGTTTTATGATCTTCTGGCACATGTATATATGATTTTCATTATGTGATACGTTGGATCTATATCTCTATCAAATGTATTGGTTAAATATTAATGTTATATGATATAATAGGGTAAAAAAGATATTAACCCAATCCTAAAGATATAGTTCATGAGAGATTATCCAAAGACCAATGTAGGTACATCAGTGGTTAACCCAAGCCTAATATGTTATAAATGTCTCGGTCTACAACCTTGTAATAAGGGTTGATAAGATTATATGTATTCAAAAAATCGATGTCTTAAGTAAACACCAAAATTATAAAACAATAAAATTTTATTTTATAGTTTATGTGACATGTAATACCGATGTTAAACAACATATGAAATATATTTCATTAAATTTAATCTCTTTGATAGCTTGTGGAACACACAACCATGAGTGTAAATGAACCACAATATAGTATACCATTGTGACCCATCCATTAAGTTGGAGGGTGTGAATAGTAATAAATAAATTATTAAAATTCAATGTTTTATATTTTTTAAAAATTAATTCATAGGTAATTTAATGATTATAAATAAAATAAAAATCATTTAGAAGAAAAATAAATGTTTTATGAAAAACTATATTTTTTTAAAAGACAGTTTAGTCACACTTTGCATACCGAATTTATAATTAATTTATTCCCATATTATAAAATTTACATGAAAAAATAATGTTAATTTTTGAAATAATCAAATTAAAAATATATTCGTGTGAATTTTTGGTATTTTTCTAAAATGATTTATTTTTTTGATTAATAGGTAAAAATACAGAATTTTAATTGAAAACATGTTTTCATTCATATTATTTATAATGTATTTTTTTAATTTGTTTTAATTAAAAATTATTTGAATTATATACTTATTAATCCAATTTATTTTATTGTAATAAATTTTATAATTAATTTTTTAATAAATATTTTGTAAACTTTTATAATTTTATCATTTGAAAACTGGTTTTCTCATCATGTTTATGTGATTGATTTAAAATAAAATATTATAACTTATTAGAATATAATTTAAAAAATGTATTCCATATTTAGAATAATTATAAATTAAATTATGTAATAATTTATAAGTAATTATTGACCATAATGAATAGTAAAAATTGTAAAAAATATTTACTTTTGTTATGGTAAAAATGGGTTTACTTGGGGGTGAATTAAAAATTTTAAATTTAAAATGACCCAAAATCTTGTAAAAATTATATTTTCTCAAAATATCTGCACATTATCATGTATAATATTCTATAATACTCATTCATGGACCCTTGTGAGATGTAAAAACATGGGTACATCATTTTCTTTTGAAAAATTACAAGTGTACCACTCACCTCACTTATAAAAGGTCACCTTCTATCCTCTCTTATTTACAAATTCAAACCATTTTCATTTAAAAAATTGAATACTATATAACTTTCAAACTTCCATCCCCCTGTTCTATAATCCTTAGACTGGTAAAAAAACCAATGAAGGATTTTAGTTCGAGTATAAGGATGTTACTTGAAAAAAAAAGTATTGTTCTTCAACGTGGATTTTTAAATTTTTTCTTCTTCCACCTACTTAAATTTTTATTAAAACATTATTATATAAAAAATAGTATCTTATATATACTAATATTTATTTATTTTAAGGCTATTTCCATAAAAAATCCTAATATTCGTCAAATGGGTTACGAAATCCTCATTTACGTGTACGACCGACTACTGCCTTACGAACCAATGTCATTGTTTTTTCCATTAGAACCTATCAGAATTGGGTTTGATGATAGATAATATATTTATATATATCTATTATATTTATAGAATAATTATAAATATAGAGTAATTATATCATATAATGAATTTTAATTTCTATTCTGTAGGTGATATGATAATGTCACTAGTGTATACGGTAGACTATCGCCTCACAAGGAGATGTGATTCATTTTTCAATAACACTAAATATAGAAGATAATAGGTATACTATTAATTAATATAGGTGATATAAATGACATATTTAGGATATTAATTACATATTTATCATTCATTAAATAAAATATATCTCAGTTTTTTTCTTACACTATCCAATGATAATGTCGTTTGTGTATATGTGGAAAACGTCCTTCAGGAAGGGATGAGGCTCTCTATTCATCACCAAGCCACATGGACGATATAAATAAGTATATTTAAAGAAATAATAATTTATAAATTATATTATAATCATTATGGAAAGATAAAATGTTATTTACCTTCTTTCTATAAGGATCATTAAAAAATGGAATTATTAATCATGCAGACGTACAATCTACCATCTAAATGATTATAACATAGTTCATTTTTCATAACCATATTTCACGATTGTTTCTGAAAGTATATTTGAGGAATAAATATGATAATTATTTAATTATTATTATCCTTTATATGTTTACATAATGATCTCATTGACTATAATCATCCTATGAATTTCATTTTGGATATATAAGAAAAATATCATCGAAATATATTACTTAAAATTAATTGATTGACTAATAATTTATAAAATTGTAAATTTTAAATAAAATGATTAATAAAAATTAGAATATTTCTTAATAATGTAAATAATTAACAAAATTTTATTTCTCATACAGATAATTAAAGTATTTGACCATTCAGACTCAGGTAAGGGTTTCTCCTCTTAATTTTACTTCCACTAGAAATATTCCATATTCACCAATTAATTATTTTCTATGGTTTATATTATAAATTTTTTATTTATTATATCATGAAATAATTTCTATTCATTCAATTTAAATTTTAATTTAATGTTATTCATTTCCTAATGATTATGATACAAAAGTCAATAAATTGTTAAGGGTTTATTTCACAATCTAATCATTATTAATGATTGATTTTGATTAAATATACCTTGTAAGAATTATTTGATATTTCTATCAAAAATAAATAATATTTTTTCTCCTATGGTCATTCATAAACTTTTTCAAGTAAAAGTACAATTTTTTAATCTCATTGGTACTTAAAATTATTAATAAAATGTTTTTAAAAGTATGAATTTATTTATTTCATCAGTCGAAAAACATTATTCTTTCAAATTAATGTTTTATAAAATTGTTTCATAATTAAAAAATTAATTTATTAAATTTTTTACCCATGATTGAATATTTCAGAGATATGTTCTAATGGACTTTTCATTTCAATTTCTAAATGTGACACTTTTCTAACCTTTTAAAGTGAAAAAGAATGTTTTTCAACTTATACAAAATGTATGAAATTAATCATCAACATGAAATTTGTTTCTCTAAAGATACCTTTTTATGTTTACATGGATGTATTTTAATGAAAATTTTTCCTACTATTGTAGAAAGTCATTGTGTTTAAAAGTGATATTCGAAAAAAATATTTGGAAAATATTTAACGAATTTTAATCTTTTAAAATAAATTGAGTGACTTTCAAAAAAATATTATTTACCTCAAAAAACGAATCAAGTTATATTTAAAAACCTTTTTCTATATAATAAGACATAATTTTATATTTTTTATGAATTAAAGGGGATATGCACAAATTATACCACCCTAATTTTTTATTTGGATGGTGTATGATCATTTTGAATTGGGATACACTATGTTGATACCATTTACTTTAAACTGGATGGTTATTTATTAGGGAATGTATTTAAATTTGATATTCCAGGTTAAGTGGAAATGTTTATATTAATTATCTTTCACCCCTTTCATTTAAGGAATAAATTTGACTGAGTAAATGATGGGCATGGCACACTATAACCCCTCGAGGATTAAGTAGGTCTAATGAGACAATCTAGATTGGGTTTTATTTAAGGACATACCCAATTATATATATATAATGGCACAAAGAATCATTGATATTATATGAATTGGAAATTTTCCTTGATGGTATATTGTTGATGTCAAAAATTATGCATTCAATCATTATGAATATGTTTATTAATAATCCTTGTGATAATTTAGTTTGTTAAAATATCCAAGGTAATGTTTTCAAGAAAATGTGAGTATTTATATGGTATTATTTGATCACTGTTTATTCAAACCATATTACGATCATGTTATTGATTAAATGGAATCTGTTTTAGTTATTTACTTTTACATATTGATTATGACTTTTTTATTTATATCATTGATTGTACGCTTACCCTTAGTGAGCATCTGTTCTCACCCCTTTTAAATGTTTTATTTTTCCTAGTATATTAAGAAGTTATTTTCGATTTATATGAAGAGATACACTATGTTGAATAATTATGTTCCCAAATAAAATACTTTGACTATTTTATTTTTTCAATTATAAAAATAGTTTAATGTATGATTATATTTTACCAAGACTATCAAACTATTAAATCAATTGTGATGTTATTCATTGTATGTTATGATACTGTAATAAATTGGAAACTAGCTATGTGATATTGGGTTTGGGGTCACTATAATTTTTATCAGAGGACCTTTTATTGAAAACAAGGAAAGTATATTTAGAAAAACATAGATTAGGGAACATAACCTTATGATAGACTTTTTGGATGGCCTTAGAAAAACAACCTAAAGATTTATTAAATAGGATATTATGTGGTTATTCTAAGAAAAACATACATTTTAATATACTATAAGTGGATGTTCTTAATGAAAATATATACATAGGGGTAATAACTATGAAAATGGTGAATTTGGGTTGACCCAAACCACAGCTGGTGTACAAAAAATGAGCATAACTACGCACCTAGTCAGACACTCTTAGGGGATATTCTTATGATAATTCAAATTTTATTTACTAACTATTATAATGTATTCTAAAATAAATATATACCCAAATAAACCATGTTTATGATTACGAGATTAGCTATGCTTAAATTTTAAAATTAATGTATAGGGTTTCCCTTGTTTTTATATTATATATTATGTGTCATGATTTTATGATCTAGTAGAGTGTATTCAATCATTTATAAATGGTTCCTAGAATATGGAATGATAAAAACATAAAAAACATAGTACAATGCATTATAATTATTATTTATTTGATGATATTATTATAATATGTCAACATAAAATAATCTCCCAAACATTTTAATAATTCAAAGCCGTAGTTTCAAAACCTATCAATACATATAAATAATTATATAAGTATTATGGATTCAAAAGGAAACTAGATAATAATACAATGAAAAAAATAAAATGGACAAGGGGAATATGGTAATGAAGTGTTTTCAAACATGTGATGATTTTGGAAAGAAGCACCCTGGTAATTTCAAGAAGGAAATAAAAGTCTTCTACAAGTGTGGACGAAATATACAACATGCCCATGATTTCAAGTGAAATAAAATTGTTTCTAAAGTCAAATTCTCAAACCGTAAGGATATTATACACTAAATAAATTAATTATCCAAGCGTCAAGGGAATATAGATCAATATAGATAAATAGCGGAAGCAATAAATATAACAACAGAAGCAGAAATAAACCCAACAACATGCTAATAACCTGTGACTACCACTGAATAGTAAAACGTGCATCTAGAGTAGGTCATACACAACTAAATATAAAAAGTTCACCAATGGATAACCAACAGTAGCTAAAACAAGTAAGAATGCCGATACAGAAAAGTAAACAAAACAAAGTAAACCCACAGCTAGGTATGACCTCAAGGTCCATACCATCTCCATGTAACAACTAACACAGCCCAGCTCCAGAAGCTGGCCTTTTTCCTGTATGTAAATCCATAAAGTCTGCACGCGTCCTGAAAGGCCCATGTAGGGTGTGAGACAAATCTCAGTAGGATACCACCTAACGGTGCATACCAAATATATGTGTTTAAGAAGTTATGCATTTATCAGAAAAGCAGTAAATAGTACAATGCACAAATAATTACAAACTCCACTGGTGCTCAACAGCCACCATGGAGTATCACCTGCTTTGGCCAACGCCAAAAACTCTTTCGTGTAACCCGGCACCATGTGCCACCTGACACCCCGTGTCTCAAGTACCGACGTACCAAAGGAACACCCATGATTAGTAACCCGACACCATGTGCCTCATGACACCTCGTGTCTCAAGTACCGACTTTCCGAAGGTACGCCCAAAAATAGTAACCAGACACCAAGTGCCTCCTGACACCTCGTGTCTCATGTACCGACATCCCGATGGCACACCCATCCCCTGAAGGCTCCTCACCTCCCACGTGGCTTTCTACGACAAGCACCCCCAACCAGAAAACCTAACCGCAACTACAGGGGCCTCTACCCACACGAGTGGTCAAAACCACCTCATCATGGAGTATCTTTGTGTGCACACTACTCAAAGTCCTGGGTGAGCTGTAATCACAAAAATAGTACCTAATCCCCCAAAATATCTGACACCTCGTGTCCCTGCGACTATGTCGATCAAGTCCATTGGCCTCGCCATCCAAGTAACCCGGGCCATGCCCCCAACCTGACAGTCGTAATGCCTCAAGACGACATCCATGACGCCCAATCCCGTAGTCAAAACAACCCAAAGTAACCTGGGTAAAGCCCCAACCTGTGATTCACATCACTCAAGCGTAACTGGGCCAAGCCCAACACAACCCAAGGTGTCTGACAGATGCAATTCAGCAATTTCATATATAACACATATAAAGAGTAAACATAACCCAACAAAAAAAACTAAACAATTGAATTTCACCCTACCAAGTGTTGTCCCATACCAGTGCTAAGGTCTTAAATGCATCTAAGAATTTATAACAGGCTTTAAAAAATTAAACTAAATAGTTTATAACCATCATATTTCAATTAAAACCATTTTGGCACTCCCCGGCCAAAATGCCCCGATGAGAAACGACGCCTCACCCGGCCCTGCTCACGCAAACTGGAAACCGGGCATACCCAAAAGCATCCCAAAGGTACCATAAGCAATACAGTAAGAAAAATCAGATAAAATGGGTCCCGTTCAAAATACCCGAAAATGCGTCGTAGGCCGAATCACCTAAACAACCACGAAAACACAAAATGAAGTATTCACCACCTACCTGAGACTCATACGATGCTACTCCTCCTGTAACAGCCGCCAATTCGGTCTAAAATGCGGTAAATCTACAAAAGATTCAATTCCGTTCAAACACCTATAACTCATTATAGAAAAAAAATCAAACAAAACGGCCAAAGAGGAATCGAGGCCTTACCGAGGGGGTTCCAACGCATCCAACTGAGATCAGATCAGAGTTCGGATGATGAACCGGGAAGCAAATGAAGATCCAGATGACTTGGTTCGCTAAACCCGACCAAAATATTTAGGTTCTGCCTCAATACGAGGCTACTACCCATTTTAAGCAAAACAAAGAAAGTTCACGACATGTACTTTGGGACTACACGCCGTGTATGGTTCATTTAACTGTTCATAAGATGACAAGATTCCACCGACTTACTTTCCGAACCTGCCGACATGAGTACACAACGTGTACTTGGTTCCTATTCCTTTCCTCGCCGACGTACTCACACACATGTTGTTTCCCTTATACACGACAAGACTACACAACGTGTTCAAAAGAAACACGGTGTGCCCCTGGTTCTACCCGGCCAACAGGCCTACATGTCATGTATGACCTCACATGGTCGGGGTATACACGACATGTTCAAAACTACACACCATCTAGTAAGAAACTACTACACGATCATCACACGGCATGTACCCAGTGAGCACATGGTTGGTAACTCGCCTACACATGCACGGCGTGTAGTATGGAAATTTCCAGAACTTCGTATTTTCTCTAGTTTCCTCAGAAACAGTAAAAAATTTAAACAGGGTCAGGATTTTAACCCGTTCAAAAACCCGGGTTCTTACATTTCTACTTCATGGAAACTTAGTAATATGTTATACTAGATGAAAATTATACTTAATTGGTCTCTTATTAAGTGAATGTTTTATTAAACATCCTTATAATGTGGGATTCTAGTAAAAAGATTTCGAAATATTAAAACCTTGATTACTGAGATCAAAATTAAATTGCGAAGATAAAATTTATTTATGGAGGGGAGATGTAACACCCCAGAATTATAAAATATGAACATTTTAGTTGATATAATATGTATCATAGAAAATTGGGATTAAATAACGCACATAATATATTTCATTAACGTTAATCTCTTGATAGATTGAAGGACATGTAACTCGAGTCTAAATGAACCATAATATTGGATACCAACATGATATAGACATTAAATTGGAGGGTATTAATGGTAATAAATAAATTATTAAGAATTATATTGTTTAAAAAATAAAAAAAATCTTTGGTTATCCATCAATTAGAAATAAAATAATAATAATTTAAAATAAAAATATATTTTTTTTGTAAAACACTGTATTGTTTTCTAAAAGATAGTTCAGTCATGGATTAAAATCATAAAATTAAACATTTAAAAAATTAGAAATTTTATTTTAAAAATTAAAATTAATTTTTTATATAATAATATTAAAAATATCATTGGGTGAATTTTGAATTTTTTCTATAATAAATCATTTTTCAATGAATAATGAAAATACATAATTTTAATTTTAAACTGCCTTCTCATTTAAATTATTTATAAATTTAAATTATATTATGATGTGGTTTTAATGTAAAATTAGTGAAATTATATATCTATTAATAAAACTTATGTCATTGGAATCATTTTTGTATTGAAATTTTATATAAAAACTCTATAAACATTTGACCATATTCTCTTAGAAACCTCGATTTCTCATCATGTATGATGGATTAAGTTAAAATTTAAATTTTCTACTTCTATAAATGTAATTGTGAAAATTTTATTACATATTAAGAATTATCTTAATTTATATTATATAATATGGTTAACTTTTTCATGAATCGACCCATCATAGCTCACCTCACCGACGACGAGACGAGAAGTAACTACACTAAACCTACCTAAACAGGCCAGGGCTGGAAGCAGGTTCCAAAAGGATTAACTAATATAGGACTTTGAATAATGTATCTATATTCTCAAACCCAATCATATCCATTAATATGTATATATAAATAATTATTAAATATGGTAACATCTATATTATCTCCCATGCATGTAACAACCTCTAGGGAATACAAGGGTATGAAAAAGTAATTCAAAATGTAAAGGGGAAAATACACTCTAAACTAGAAAGATGTCCCTAGATGAAAATAACTAGAAAATTAAATTCTAATAGATCCCATCTTTAAATATCCATGCTCCACCCATCGGACATGGTCAAATTCACTAGGTTATACCTATTCTTCTATGAAGTCACCACTACCAGTATGTCATCTACATAAGACACAAAACATGTAGGAAAAGTCTATATAGGGTTGAGTGTAAGAATACATAGTTGGATACCTTCAAAAATATAAGGGGAGAAATTTAAGACACAATAGATGTAGACTGATCAACTCATGAAAAATGAGTAATGATAAAAAATAGTTAGATAAAACACATATATGATCAAACAAGGAAGCCCATACAAGAGGTAAATGATATCTCTATTTCATAGCCCACCTCCTAGAATTGTGTCTTCCATCAGTTCCAAAGGGATCTTTTATTGATGCATAGAATCTCATGTATCTATCTAAAAAGTAACAATGTGGAAAGAAACCTCTCTATTGTGCCACATATTTGAGGTGGCATAATATTTAGATAGATGAAAAATTACTTTTATTTGATAGGATGGTGAAATCAATATATAGATAGATTATCCACACCATAGTATGTGAGGGGGTTCCACTCTTTATGTAGAGGACCCATTACCTGTCACAGCAGGAGGGATCCACATTTTATGTAGATAAAGGACACACACCTTAGTACATGGGGGGGGGGGGGTCACTCTATAGATAGATAGAGGACCCATTCTATATTCATTCTAGGGGGTCCACTCTTTAGGTAGAGGATCCATTCCCTATCATAGAAGGAGGGATCCACTTTAGGGATATTATACCCCTACCCTGTCCGAATATGAGGGTTCTAATATGTAAATGGATAAATAGATGACATGTTCCCTATCCTAGAATGATGATTCCACTATGTTAGTAGAGGAACCATGACTTACCATATAAAGAGGTTTCCACTATTTAAATGGATTGATAGAATTACCAATGCCTGATCACAACAGATGAGTTCCAATATGTAGGTAGATGACTCATGCCCTAACAAAATATGAGGGTTCTAATATATATGTGCATAAATAGAGGAATCATTCCCTATCAAAGTAAAGTCTTACACTCCAAGGATAGAAGACGAATTTCTTATCCCAAAAAGATGGTTCTACTCTATAGATGGATAGATAGACGACACATTCCCTATCAATGTAGTAGGGTTCTACTCTATGGATAGAGGACCAAGGACCTATCCTAACAGGAGGTCCCACTATGTAAATGGATAGAGGACCCATGACCTAGTCCATTGGAGGAGGGGGGTTCCACTCTCTATATATAGTACGCATACCCTATCTCCATAGGAAGGTTTCACTCTTCAGTGGCCCTGCCTGATTATTATAAACATTGATTGATGCCTAAGGAAGCATCACACGTGTTACAATGTCACATAGTATAGAAAAATCCAATTTTGAAGTCACTATAATGTCATTCATAGAAAAAAACACAAGATATTATACTATTGGAACAAAATATGAGTCCAAAAAAATAGATATGAGAGGTAGAAGTTTCCTAAAAAAATTAAACACTGTGTTTTAGGGGTCCCCATAGTATGGGGCCCCACTCCTTCACCTGGTCGTGTCCTCACCAGCGCATGGATATCTTTCCAAGTAGTACCGGATGGCATGTATGGTTACATAATAACATCTATTAGCAAACAGGGGATGATACATGATCTCTAGACCATGCCTATGCCCTTCGGGCCATGGTTTTGTATACTATCCATGTTTCAGTACACAATTCATGCCCACCCATCAAGGAATGTTGCAAATCATGGGATCCTATGTGTTTAAACCTTATATATTCCAAGTCATCTAATAAAGGGAGACCCAGTTTTTTGTCCCTCCTTATTGTGTGTGATATTTAACACCACTACAAAACCCTAACCAATATAGAAACCAATCTATAGGATGGGTGTTCGTTATAGTACATGCCATTTAAGTCATGATTTTAATGAATCTGAAATGTTTCACCTATCATCTAGATCTAGTTTGTCCTCCTAGAATAATGTTTTCCACATATATTCTATGTTTGTTTCCTCTGTCCAATTATCTCAGCCCATCAGTGATCAAAAATAAAATTCCCATAGATCTTATAAAATCCCACACACACCTCATACACCTCTAGTGCCGCTACCAAATCTTCTATAGATATTTGATTAATTATTCTAGGACTTCTCTCCATAATACAAAAGGATTCATCATCTAAACTCCAATCCGATATCTATTATCACATACACCATGAATCTGGGGGGTTTAATCACACTTAGACCCACCCATAAATAGTCAAATCATGACACAATGGTCTAATAATGAATAATATGAAGAACATGTGTAGTAAAGGAAAAAGAACAAAGTTTATATTGTCTTTAGACAAACATCATTGGACAGTAATAAATAATAGTTGATTATAAGGGGGTGATTTCATGGAATAATATAGAATAGATCGTATTAATAAATTAATTCAAATCATGGGGTCATGTAAAGGTATTTATGTTAAAATAGATCAAGGAATATAGTTTTGATCATGGTAATCATTTTAATCATAATGTAGTAGTCTACACATGATGATTAATAACATTATTTGGATCAATTATTGGAGAATAATGTAGTATCCCAAGAAGGAGATGCCCCACAACATTCATTGCACCTCGATTCACCTGGATCTGAAACTCATACACCATCCAATATTGATTTTCCAAAGAAGAAAAATGGAATTATCCCCTCAATAGTCCCAAGGTTATGAAAATAAACATTTATATTCTCTAAAACATTATATTTAAATAGGAATAATAGGTTAGGTCATTTAATACAAAATAAATAATTTAATTCTTTATTAAGGTATATGTACCCACCAACGAATGGCTCTACTGGACGTTATGTGCCGAAAACCATTATGTCACACATAAGATAAACCCCACACTCTAGATTAAACTATTTTATTTGATTTTTTATTTTAGAATAATTTTAAGAGATATCTTATCATTTATGATAAATATTAATAATCTGATATAAAATATTTTTAATATTTTTAAGGAATTAATTTCAGGATCAGCAGGCCTCGAAATCACATGTTATCACAACAACCAGCTCCAAATAAGTACATGATATATTTCAATCTCTTAAAAAAATTATGTCTCTACATTATACCCTCTATGATTTTCATCTTATAAAAATAGAAAATAATAAAATAGTTTGGGATACTATGCCTATATCTGGATCTCATACTCCCAAGAGTTGTCCTACATAGTCTTATGCTACCATAACACACAAAAAAGGAAATTTTCTATCATCACTGGAACCTCTCCTGACAATCATCAATCACCATTAGCTGCTCCATGAGTTTCCCTTCATCTTGGATTTCTATCTCACCCCAGTAAATAACATACATAGGATAGTGAAAAAATCTCATAATAAATAAATCATGGAAGACACCATGTTCCCTATCCCACTATGGGGGTAAGGTAAGTCAGTGACTGACCTCACTACCCTTATGAAATATCTCAAATAGTCCAATGAAACTAGGGGGTATCATGCCTCCTCGATGAAAATATAACATTAAATCCCCCAATATAACCCCTAACTCTTAGATAGTGTGCTCATCCTACCCATCTGTGTGGCGATGAAGAGCTATACACATCCACATTTCCGTCCCAAATGACTCCTATAGGGCTCTACAAAACCATGATGTGAACTTCACATCATGGGTGATGAAAATAATAATGGGTTACCCATGAAGGTGTATGATATCCTACATGTAATACTACACCAAACTCTCTATCCAACCCTTCTACCAGATAACAAAGAAGTGCGACGACAATGTATCTTAGTAAATTATCATTTAGATGACACCATGGCCTCTAAATATCTGTTGGTGACCTATAATGATGTACATTCATATCCTATCCCATTTACACTATATGATATCAAGAGGCTGCAAGAAACCTACAAAAACCTGGTGCTTATCCTTCACATGCTGATATATAAGTCATCTTGAGATGAACATGGCCAATCTCTTCCTCATGAAATCCCACAAAAAATATTATTGTTGCTCTCAATACATTATCCCCACACAAGTATTTACAACAAAATTATATGTGTGAAACACCATTATCACCTAAACTTTCCCCATGAATGAAACCACCATCTTTTTCTAGAAAAAAGGATAATGTTATTACCTTCTTCAGAAAATTCATCGGGTGAATCTCTTTAGGATATCTAGTCATGTAAAACCTCATAGTAAATGCTTCAAAACTGATCCACCCTCACACAATTGAGAAGTATAGGATTCAACAACATTGATAGATGAACAATTTCACCCTCCTCCTCTACTAAGGTCAGATGCATGGAGGACATATGCAAATACACCTTCTCCACCAAACGAGCATGGGAATTCCTAATAAGAAAACCATCCAACATTTTTTCCTTCTCAAGAGTATAGATTATCTAAATTTCATAGTCTTATAGGAACTATAACCAATGACTCGGTCTTACTTAATATTCTCTCTTCATGAAAAATACATATGACTCGGATGGTATGAGTATACAAAAAAGAATTATCCAAGAAGATAGTGCCTCCACATCCTATGATATAAGACCAATAATTACAACCCTAGGTCATGAGATACATAGTTGTTCTCATGTTATATAATCTACCTTGACCCATATGTGATCAATACACAACTATACCTCAAAATGTCGATGATCTCAACTCCATTGACATAAAAATACACTACATACTCCACACACTCATCTGGTAGAATTAGAATATGAGAACTCTCTAGCCTTAGACTCAACTCCTCAAACGATCATTGGCACTAATATATCCAGGTAATGTGAAACCATTTTTGTTTCAAGGTGTTAAAAGGGTTTTTAATCCTATATAAGTACTATAAAATATCATGAATCCATAAAAGAGCCTATAAGAGTTTCCCACAATACTAGAACTCTCAGAGCATATTTAGAATCTATCATCAACTTTATCACATACTACTACTCACACCCTAAGGACATGAGGTATCCAACAAATAATACTAAAAATACTAATCCATGAAGGGTTTAAATACCTGGTTCACAAGTCTATCTACTCCACTAGGGAATACAATGTGTCGAAGTGTATCACCATACATTCAATGTGACCATAGTGGATTCAAAAAGTTACTTTTGGTATAGTCTCCTAAAAAACATGAAGATTTTGATAACCCATATGGAGGTCAAATCCATGAACTACTTAACCCCTATCCACAGGTCGATGAAGTCATATATCCTCAGGTGTGGGTATACCTACTTTATTGTCACCTAATTCTGGTGATTTCAATCTACACCTCACATTGAGCTCTCATGCATCTCTCAGGATAACAAAAAATGGATTCTCAAGTGATCACAATTTGTCTTATGAATCCCTAACTATATAAGACATCAAATCATAACACTATATCTCACATCCCCATTGGGTAATTTTTCATGTTATCACAAACATCAGGACATCCCTTGTGCATGTATATTCATTGGTCCATCTCACATGGGGGTGGGAGGGGGGGGGGGGGGGGTAATATCAGAACATCCTTATGAAATATTTCATCATAACCCATCATCATTATAAAAATATGAGAGGTCATAACATCCACTACTATAATGTTAATTCTATCCAAATAATATATTTACTCTAACATCCAATTAATGAGGTCATCTAGGTTTTCCCATGGATAACTCTTTGTCAAACAGGAAAACTCCATCCTACAAACTATAAGTAGTTACATGCTCACCTATAGAAATAATCTAAGAATGGATGGTTAATGAACATTCCATACTGAGGAAAACATTGTAGGGTCTCACTACCTTCATGAATATATTTTGTGCGAGTCTCTATCACTCTTCTCACAGAGTAAGGTCACCCCATTATCAAAAACATATGGTCTCTGATATTATTTATAAGATACTAAAACATAAATGTCTAGAAAAAGAGAATGCAATGGTATGAAAGTTCTCAAATAGGGTCCATTTCTAGGGAACTAAAACATTCAACATCAATATATAGACTGAAACTGATGTAGGGGAGGTATAGGTAATTCCCTAAACTACACTCAAGCATCCTGGTCAGAATCCCCTTATATCAGTAGCTCATTAATTCCCTTGCCATATTTCTCTCTTCAACCATGTAATGATATAAAAACTCATCAATCATAATATAAATGAACTCATAAATCAAATGGAATCTTATGCCACACCTTGAAACTATCTACTTTGCATGGAATTGATTCTACCTCACAACATAAATTTGCATCACAAGGAAACATCTCGATGGGGGATGTGGCCCTCTTTCTTGCACATATGAATCCATTGTAAACATATCCATCACAAGGATCTACAAACCGGAAATTTCACCTTGGAGAGGTAAAACTATGAAGATGACCCTTGAATGGGGTCAAATCCAAGTGGGATATAAAAAACACTAGATCTGACCTATCCTCAACCACATGAGAAAGGAGACTGGATGAACACCAAAATTGGAAAATATTAATCTCTAGAACCCACAATGTACACTCTTTATAGGTGGTTTTATTGTTGGTACCACTAGATCCTGCTGCTTCTCTATGAATAGAACTAGTTTTAGTGAAACCATTAAATTTGTAGAGATCCACAGATGTTTAAAACTAATATATATGACTGAAGATAATCATTTTCTTCATAGGGATTTGGATCACCATAAAACTTCAACAGACTCCATTAGTAGAAGTCATGATGTTTACTATTCATGTGCTCATCCTCAACCACCATTGATGATATAAACCGCTACTCAAAATCCAGGGATACTTGTACCTATTTTCAAGGAGTAAAGATCTTATGTGATGGACCCTGAATTGAGGTGTCGTCACTCATTTTCATGATCCCAAATCAAAAACCAAGATATATTTCATCATAGAGTCATCTCAAAAGCGATGATGACATACCATGGTGAAATAAAAATATATATAACAGGTTCTAAATATGAAAAAATAGTTGTAAGGAATCAATCTTATATGACGCATTTACCAATTTTCCCAACAAAAAATGTATCAGGATTCCAAGTCGGCATGCAAGTAATCAGAGTTTGGGTGATTTAATTTATCATCCCCTAAACTAACAATAGATTCCTTTTTATGAATGCTTCACATGGGACAATTTTACTTTGTTTCCATATGTTCCAAACCAAACATTACAAGGAATTGTAAATCTAAACATCATCCTGAGGTTGAACCACATCTGATAAAAATCTATCTTGACCCAACCCATTAAAGCCTTTCTATAAAGTAGAGAAATAATCTTAAAAAACCCTAATCCCACCTCCATAGAACAAAGGATGGAGACATTTTTCAAAAGGAATAAATAATATGGGTTGACATTTCCAACTTTACATGTATTCATGAACCCAATTATCTCCATATAGAAGTGTATAAGAATAAATATAGAAGAATGTAGCATCTTGAGTAACTGCAATCCATTTAACAACCTCTAAGAAATAAAAGCTATTGATTGTATAATTGGAAAAGTATAGGGGAAAAATAAACCTCAAATAATAAATGTGTCTTAAGTGAAAATAAGTTGAAAAGTATATTCTGTGACTTTCCATCTCACAATATCTAAGATATGTCCACTGTACGCTATCAAATGTACTAGGGTATCCCTTTGATTCTATGAAGTCATCTCTAAACAAGACATCATCTCTATATGAAGCTACAAATTCTGGAAAACCCAGTGCAGAAATGAGTATATACATACCCAGTAGGAAGTCCCAAAAACTGGTGGAGATCAATATGAGACATGGTAGATGTAGATAGAATAATCAATAGTGAGTGAGGAATGAAATACAATACTCAAATAACCAACATATATTATCCTAAAAATAATACTAGATGAGAGAGAAAGGGTATATCAATATCATAACCCATCCCAACGAAAAGGGATTTCTATCAGTTCAAAAGTGATAAATCAATGATACCCTAAGTCTCCTACGTCTTTCCCAAATTTTACCATCTAGAGTCAGAACTCACTACTATGCCACATAGTTGAGGTAGTAAAATCCATATATAAGTGCCACATCGCCTGATATTATGGGAGGGTCTCAATAAGTAGATTGATAGATGACTCAAACCCCAGTCCACCAAGGATGTCCCACACTGTATGTATAGAAATCATGCCATGTCATAACAAGAGGGTTATAGTCTGTAAATTGATAGAAAAACCATACCCTATTCTGTTAGGGTTGGTGGTATAATATCTAGATAGATAAATAAACCCTTCCCTAGTCTATTATGGGGTACCAATATGTATATAGAGGACTCATTCCCTCTCAAAATAAGAGGGTCCCACACTATGGATAGAGGACCCATGCCTTGTCCCAACCGGGGAGTTCCGCATTATAGATAAATATATATAGGAACCATACCCTATCCTTGTAGGGAGTTTCCACAAAGTAGTTTTAGGAAATATTCTATATTAAATAATAAGGGCTCCTCTATGTAAATGGATATATAGAAGACCCATGACTTGTCCTTACAAGAGTGTTCTGCTGTATAAGTAGAGGATCCATGCCCTGTCACAACAAGATGGTTCCACTCAGTAAGTGGATTGATAGAGACCCCATTACCAATCCAACTAAGAGGGTTCCACTCTGTGGATATAAGACTCATGACCTGTCTAAATATGAGGGTTTCGCTCTATAAATGGATAGATAGAGGACCCATGTGCTATTATAGAAGGATGTTTCCACTTTATGGGTACAATACGCATTCCATGTCTCAATAGAAAGGTTTAAATATATATATGGATAGAGGAACCATTCTCTAGTAATTATGGGGTTTTCAATATGAGCTAGAGGACCCATTCATTGACATTATAAGAGGGTTCCACTCTTTAATGATTCTTACTGATCACTTCTATAATTGAAGCCCACCTAAGTAATCTTTACACTATGAACAAGTTGTAACATATCTCAAAATTCAATATGAAGACCACCTTCATGACCTAAATTGATGAAAATTAATATAAGCTACTCATTGGCCAAGATTGGGATGAAAAAAAAGAGATACGAGGGGTATAATTTTCTCAAAAAATATGTACACAAAGTGGAAGGGGTCTACATGTCATGTTTTCCCACTCCAATACCTAGTTGTGTCCTTACAAGCACATGGATCATTGTCAATGTAGTCATAAATATCATTTCATATTCACTTGGTGTTGAGTTGTAATCTCATAGTTTTGAATGTGTCTTTCAGGCCGTGTCGGTGAACACTATCCATGTGCCAGTACACAACGTGTCCCCACCCTTCATGGAGTGTAGGGACACAAGGAATCATGGAAGTGTACTCCCTATACACAATATGTTAGAAAAATATGACTTATACAACATGTGATCCATCCACATAGTGTGTGATACTTACCTCTACTAAAGAACCAAATATTGTGCATAAACCAGACTACCCATTGTCTGCTCATCAAAGTACACGTTGTGTATGTCAGAATTTACCAGAATTTCAATAGTTCCCTGATTATCAAAGATCCATTTTTTCCATGAATCACACCTTTTCCCCACCCATATTATTGATTATTCACCTTCGAATAATGATTGCAACCCTCCCGTGGTAGGAAATTGGATTTCTAGTGGTTTACTAAAATCCCACATGTGCCTCGTGTACCTCTCATGCCACTTCCATCTTCAATTTAGATCCAGAATCCATGAATCCATCACCAGTACCCATTATATAGATATATTCATCCTCAAAAATCCAATATCAACATTGTTTACACATCCACCATGAATCTAGGGTCATATTGCACTCAGACCTTCCCGAAAATAGTTGAATCGTGAACCCGTGGTCTAAAAATGAAGAATTAAAAGAACGAGTTGGGGAAAGACACACAAAAAAAGGTTATATTTCTATTGGATAGACATTCATGACCAACAATCATAGAACTAAGGACTGGAATGGTTTATTTCTTGGAATAATAAACAGTAGATATAATACATAAAATAATTCGATATAGGTTCTCTTGAAAAGGGATAATATAAACGATGATCAAGTAAAAATGTTTTTATCATTATCAATAGTTAAATAATAAGGGACTAATCCAAAAATTATGAGTGTTATCGCTATTAATATTAAATATTGATAAAAAACATAGTCTACCATGAAAGATAAGACCTATTGAATTTGTTGCGCCTTGATTCATCGAGATCCAGAAGTTGGTCATCATCCGAACATGATTATCCAATTAATAATATTTCAATTATCCTCTAAAAAGTACAATTGTTATGTAGATAACCATATAAATTAACTATAACATCATATTTATAGAGGAAAAATATTTTAGGTTATTTAATTGAAAATAAATATTTTAATTTTTTATTTAATTAAACGAACATGAGAACATAAGAATCTATCTAACATCTCATGTCGACCAACATTAGGTCCCTCCTTATGAAAATTTGGAACTATGGATTCAATCAGGGTATCATATTTCATATTAGAGACACCTTTTAATAGATACCACATAATTTCTAAAAACTAATCACAAATGATATAAAATTATTTCAATATTTTTATATAATTAATTCCGAGTGCATCTGTCCACAAAACAATTTATTGTATCAGTACCTAGCTCTTAACATATTCAATGATATATTTCAAAGTGTGAAAAACAAAAATCAGGTTATCTATAAAAACATCATTTTGTAACATAATGAATTATAAAAAAAGTAAAAATTATTTACCATTTTTAAGGTAAAAATCTGTTTATCAGGGGGTTAAACTATAATGATATGGTTTAAAATGACATAAAAACATGTCTAAAATATATTTCATGGCCATAAATAAACCTTATCATGTCTAAGGGTCAATAATAATCCATTTTGGACTGTTTTTACATGTGAAAATTGTTGTTACAACATTTTGTTTCTCAAAATTACAAGTGTTACTCTAACCTCACTTATAAAAGGACACTTCCTATCCTCTCATTCACACCTTAACCCCATTTTCATCATCCAATCCATGGCCAAATAACTTCCCAACATTAATATAGTAATCATAATATAATTAGTTTCTAGAAAAAACATCCTAAGAAATATTTTGTTGAGAACATACATATTTTACATGAAGAAGAGGTAAGATTATTTAATGAGCATTTTCATTTTATTTCATCTTCAACCTCCATCAATTATTATTAAAAAAATTATTATATAATAACCAGAGTATATTCCATATAATGATATTTTGTTATGTCAAGGTTATTACCTACCACCATCCCCACATCTATCAAATGAGTTACGAAATCATCATTCATTTGTATAGAATACTACCGCCTCATGAACTGATGTCATACATTTTTCAATTACTACCTCTCACGGTTGGGTATGATGATGGATATAGTGTGTATATATGATATTTATAAAATAATTATGCCAATAGGGTAATTACATCATATATATCATTTTAATTTCCATTCCCTAGGGGATATGATAACATCTATCATGTGTACGACATACTACGACCTATAGTGAAATACATATGATATTCATGACATGCATATCATTCTAAATAGAAAATATATATCATTTTATTTATTATTGTGAAAAATTATAACGTCGTTCATGTACTTCTGGAATACCGCCTTCAAGAACTGATGTCGCTCAATTTTCATCACTACACCACAAGAATGATATATATAAGCATATTTATAGAAATAATATTTTATTCATGATGTTATAATCATTATAGAAAGATTAAATATTTCTTACCTTCTTTCTATAATGACAAACATAAAATGGAAATGTAACTTAGGTGTACGTATGACCTATCGCCTCAATGATTGTAACATAAGTAATTTTTTATAACAATAATTCATGATTATTTTTAAAATTGTAATATATATATATAAATATGACAATTATTTATTAATAATTATTTTTGATAGGTTTAAATAATTACCTCTTGGACTATATTCAACCTACTAAAGTAATTTTTGACATATCCAAAAAATATCATAATAAAATCTGATTTAAACTTGATTGATTAAATAATCATATATAAAATGGTAATAAATAAAATAAAAGGAATCATAAATGTGAGAATTATTCTTAAGAGAGTATATAACTAACATAATTATGTTATTATTGAAGATAAATAATGTATCTGACAAGTAATACTCATGGTAAGGGTTTCACATCCCACTTTTACTTCCATGAGACATACACCATCTTAACCACTTATTTCTTTTGAGTGTTGTATATAATGAACATGTTGAATGTTATATCATGAATTCATTTTTCTTCCTAATATTTAATATTTAATTTCAATTTATTTATTTCATGGGTCTTATGATTCAAAATTTACTAAAGTAAAATTTTTTTATTTTATAATCTCATCATTATTTTTGACTGTTTTTGTTTAAGTCTCCATTAGTGTAATTATTTTAAATTTATGTCATAATTTTTTTTTATTTTATTCTATCATGGTTGTTCATGAAATATTTCATGTAATATTATTATTTTTACTCTTCTTGAAAATTAATTAATAAGAAATTTTTTGAAAGATAATTCGAAATTATTTATCACTTCAGTCAATAAACGTTTTTCTTACAAAATAATTTTTTCAAAAAATGTTTTAAAATATATTTTAGCATTACCCATATGATTTAATAAATAATTTTTTACCAATTTTTTCAAAATGTCTTGAATGGAATCTTATTATCATTTTATGAATGAGGCCCTTTTCAAGCTTTTTAAGAGTGGAAAAGGAATGTTATTTTTAACATATATGGCATCTATAGACAACCCTACCATTAAGAAATTGATTTTTATGGAATCCTTTTCATGTTTACAAAGTTATTTTTAAATTTTTTTTTCTAATATTATAGAAATTATTAGTTTTTAAAATCTATTTTGAAAGAAAAGGATTTATAAAATATTTTACAAATTTTCTAGTTTTAAAATAATGATGTATATTTTTAATAAAAGGAGATTTTCCTCAATAAATAATCCAAGAGTCGTTTCAAAATCAATTTCCATATATAAATAAAGTAATTTATGTTACTTATTATATAATAGGGATATAATCCAATGATACCATCCTTATTATTTCTTTGGATGGTTTTTGATCATTTTGGCTGGGGATGTATTATATTGATAACGTTCACATTACTCAGGATGGTTTATGATTGTGGAAATTATTTAAATTTATATTTTAATTTAAATACTAATGTTTATGTGCATTATTTTTCACCCTTTTAATATGAGTAAATCATTAGAAATTATATGTGATGAGAGGGGCCCATTATAGCTCCTTGAGGCATCAGTAGGTCTCATGATAAATGCAAGATTGGGTTTTGGCCAATGCTATACCCGTTTATATAGATTTATTAGATCAAGAACATTATGATATTAGATTTCTTTTACTATGGTCTCTATAGTATAGTTTATATGTCAATAATTATTCATTCCATCTTTATGAATTCAGTTACTGATATTCTATTTGATTATTTGAGTATTTATAATATCCATGGTAAAATTTTAAATCTCATGTTATTGTTATATGGTATTATTTGATCATAATTTATTCTTTCCATATTAGGATCATAATTTATTCTATCCATGTTATACTCATCTTATTAATTTAATGTCACAAGTTTTAGTTTCTTACCATTCCATATTTAATATAGCATATTTATTCCTAGTTTGTACTATACTCTTACCCTTACTATACATATGATATATCCCCTTTATTCTTTTTAATATTAAACAGGATACTATTTACTGTTTTGTGATTAATATGTATGGATACACTGTTAAAAATAATGTAATTCTAGATGAAATAATTTTTGTCTTTTATGTTTTCAATTACAATATGAACATCAAGCAAGTATCTATTTTACCATGGCTACTGAAATATTTAGTATTTTTGGATGTGATTCCTTGAATATAATGATAATTTAATAAATGATACACCATCTCCAGGCTACTGGGGATGGTGTAGCTATATCTTATGTAAGTGTTATGCTTTCATTGATCATGTTATTTTATTTTCATATCATTCATGTCTTATGAACTAATAATATTTATTACACGAGTCAAGATTTTGATCGTTGATATACATGGTATGGTTTTCATATTTAATTTTCATGTTATCATATCCTTATGCCCACATTATGTTTTTATATTTCCCATGTTTACCCTAACTGAGTATTATGTTTATTTTCCTCAGATTATGATTATAGGTATTTCTTGGGATATGTCTAAGAATGTTGCTATTTATGAAGAACTAAATGGGAGATTATGTATAACACTTATTAAAAATTTTATTATATATCTATGTTTCTAAATGAAATATACCTTTTTGATCCTTCAGTATGTGTTAGTGTAATGTAAGGAATATTTATTTTAAAATATGAAATATGTAAGAATTAAAATCCTAGGTCTCTATACTTAGAGTTATAGGATAGTTTTAGTTAATCTTTGGAAACTAGGATGTGAAAAAATTAGTGAGATCCCTAGTGACATTAATATAGATATGTATATCGACAAGACTAAGGATGTGTCAAAGTGATGTAAAATTTAATAAAATATTTTTAATGGATATAGTGAGTGGTTTACATGCTATTACATCCTTATATGGATACAATAAGTATATGTGGATCTATAAAAGTGTTACATAAATGTAACAACTCTAAATATGATGTGTTGTGATGGCTTTTATCATCATCTAGTTCATGAAAATGGTATCGGATGCATAACTGATTTGACACTCACAAGGGATATGCTTTGTAAATTAACAAACTCTTTATTAAAATTTATAAAGTATTTAAATAATGACCATGAATAAAAAAGGATAATCATATGGTATCATAGATTGAACATATTTTTTCATCATTTATACATACTAAAAATTACTTTTCTTGATGATGTGGTTTTAATCTATGAATGTTGTTTCTCACACAGTTCTTTTTAGTTTTTTTCAATGATGGAAAATATAAAAAATTATGTTAACATTGAATCTTATAGACAATTCGATGACTATGAGAAATAAAATTGGATAAGGACTGATATAATTATTATGTGATTATGACTAATAAGGTATTGTGATATATTATTAACAATGTGAATTTATGGGATATTCCAAAATCATAAAATAAGAGAAAGATAGAATCTTTTAAGAGATTATGTGGTAATAAATATAGAGTAAATATTATCTCAATCCCTCTATGTTCTGATGTTGTGAATATGTACATAGAATAATAATTAAAATTTTTTGGATGATGTTTTATATGTGGAAAATAAAGTCATAGAGTGATAGATTATTGAGGAGTTAACTGTCTTATGTGTGGGGAACATGGGAATTATCCAAGTTAATTTTCAAATCTAATAGTTAACTTATTTACCTAAGAGAGAACTATTATTCTCAATCATTGAGGATAAATTATTAAATTATTTTTTATTTAGATTCAAGGGTTATATTGAATAAGAATTTTTACCATTAGTATTTGTGTTATAAAAACCAAGAAAAAACAATGTATTGGGTTAATTTTAAAAGAATATATGTCTCCATGAAGGATTAAATTAATAGTTACTGATACCATTATAGGTTTACTAGTTTAAGGTTGATTATAATATTAAATTATTAAAAATAACTGATCCATTATTTGATTGGATTTTTTAATGATTAAGGATATTACGAGATATATTTACAGAAATACAACCATTGGTTTTGTATTTTTTGGATGAAAATAATTATTTGAGGACAAATGCCTTTAGATTTTGTTGGAATATTAGTAAAGTTATTGGTAACTTTTATGATTCATCTTATCATTTATGTTAAGGAAATTGTGGGTTTTATAAATTTCCTAATACTTTAGGATTTATATTATTAAATTTTTAGAAAAAGGATAACACACTAGATGGGAGAAAACATGTTGCATATGATAAGGTCATGGAGCATTAACCCATAACTGAAGGATGAAAAGGGAATAAAACCTACCATTGACCTACCTAAAAGAGTATTTATGGTGAGAAATCATGATGAAAGTTATTTTGTATTATGCATATCAATGTATTGTATCCTTTATATTATGGGTGATAGATAATGGGAGAATTGGTTCTAAAACAATTACCTGTACTAGAGTGGAATAGGGAAAACATAACCATATATTTTTTTATTATAATCCTGAAAACATATAAAGGGAATAATGCTACATGGGCTATAGTCTATTGGATTATGAAGTCAGCACACTTCATATCTCTCATATAACATCACTTCTTGGATAATATTTCAAATATATAAATTAATAAAGTGTTAATGATGAATGGATTATAATATTATGTTATATATATTCAGGATTCGAGGTTTACATGAAGTTCTAGTGAAGTTATCATTAGGCCCTGTATACAGATTGATGCATTAATACTATGTATCATCCTTATATAGATGCTGAGTATATGCTCAAGTATATTTTTACATAATTTTCTATGTAATTTAATGATTTTTGGGATCAGTAATGTCCTCTTGTTGAGTTTTCATACAACAATAGCATTCCCTCAAGCATTTATATGTCCCCTTAAGAATCCCAAAATGGAAATAAATGTTGGAATCTAATTTAATGGAATTTAGTTATATAAAGAGATATAATATGACATAATCTAGATGGTGAAATGGTATAAGAGGTTATATCTATTTAGAAACACATAAGGGTATCAAAAATATGGAAAAACATTAATGCTGATAATAATTTATTTGAAATAGAATTTCAAGTTGGTGACATTGTTTATCTAAGAATTTATCCATCAAATAAGGTTATGAGATTCAAGAATAAATGAAATATAAAACCTAGCTATATATATCCTTTTGAAATTTTTTATCATATCAGGACCATAAATTATTTCTTGGAGGGTCCAGTGAACCTCTATCAAGTCCACAAAGTGTCCCATGTATCAATCTTAAATAAATACATATGTTATTCTTTACATTTACTTAAATTAGATTACATACCCCTGGATCATTATCATTCTTATAAGGAAAAACTGGTAGAAATTTTCACTCATATAGAGAATGTTTCATGAAACAAGACCTCTCACATGGTCAAAATTTTATGGTGAAACCCCTAGTTTGAGGATGTTATGTGAGAACCTAACGATGTAATGATGTAGAGGTTTGATTAGATGTTTGTACCAGTGTGATAGAATTTTGAGGTTGAATATAATTTTGAGGGGGGTAGAATGAAACACCTTATGATTTATGAGATATATTTCTTCATATAAATTTAATTTTTTCTATAGAATTGATTTAAAAAAACATTTATTTTAGCTAGAATTACCCACAACACTGAGTTTAAATGAAACATTAAATAGAATAAAAATATTATTACATAGTATGATAGTGATAATCTAGCCATTAGAATAGTGGGTATGAATAAAATTTTAATCGACAGTGCCTTCCCAAACTATTACATTTCAATTATTGGTTATTAGAGGTATCCAAGGGAGGGTATTTGAGATTTTATTAGATGTTAAAGATATAATAGTAATTCTATAGGATGTTCAGTTTGTGGAATGTTTACAAAAAATGAATTTGTTTTTTATGTCTTAGACATCTAGTGAGTTCAAGGATTATAAATCCTCACAAGGGCAGTGTGTGTTGTATTATATTTTAGGTTAGTAGAAATTAAGGACATGTATTAAATAATGTCTAAAGATTATATGGTTTTTGGATAAATTTTAAATTTTAGGAAACCTATGGATTAAAGACCATATAATGTTTACACACCATGAAACATGGGAATTCTTGGGTTATTTTATAATACTTCTAGAAATATCTAATTTCTTACAGCTGCTAACTACCTCTATTATTATGTTATAACCCTAGGAACCTTGGTTGGATCATATATTCCATTTCCTCCTTATTTTATCATTTGGTTCTACTGCTTGTTGTTTGATGATCCGTGTTGAGTTATTTTCCTTTTCCCATTTTCATTATTCTATTCTTTTCATAGCGATTCACTTTGGTGATGGTTTTGGGGTGTGATTTCCGATACATTTTGATGATCCCAAGATGAATTATAGGATTATCTATGATCTCATGATGTATTAGTGGTTTTAGGAGTTTTTACTTTTTACTGCAGTGTGTATCGAGTTTTCAAAGATTAATTGAGGTAAGGAATTCATCATTTCTATTTCTTTTGTATCATATAAGACATGTTTACTATTATTCATAAACGGGTCATATTTATAATAGCTTAATTAAAATTAATGATTGGGTTAATTAAAAATTAATGTGAAATGGGTAATGAATAAAATGTTTTTATATCTTTGAAATTATTATGATATGATGGATTATACGAGAGTGATTCCATGCTAAAATGATGTATGATGGATGATTTGTTTTTGCAGGATAATATCTATTATGACTATTGTTTCTGTTGTGATTATTGTGATATCACCCTAAAATGAAAATTATCTAACAAAATATATTTCTCTAATTAAATGGTTTCCCTAAGACTATGGATTGTGGGATGACACCCCAAAAATAAAGTGAAATGCGATATAATACCCTTTTTAAAATCTATTAATAGGTATTGATGTTTTATTATGTGTTTCCAGGCATGTGGGGTGACGATGATAGATTGTGATGCATTGTGGGGATGACGGGTGAGATGTAATTGTTCTTTTAGGGTAGTTAGTTTGTGGTAATTTATCGATATTTTTGGGGGGGTGTGTGGTGGTGGTTTGTGCATGCTTTTGGGGTGTTGAGGTTGTTATTGTTTGGACTTTCTTTTGGGATAGTGGGGTGGTTGTTGTTTGGATACAGTTTTGCAGCATCAATGTGGTGGTTGTTTGGACATGTTTTTTGGGAGGTGTGGTGGTTTTTGTTTGTTCGTGATTTTGGGGCCGTGATGTGATGGGGTTATTATAGCATCCCGCCATTTTATAACATAAACTTTCATTACATTACACAAAACTTAGGATCTTTAAGGTCTAGTGTCTTGGAAACCAGGAACATAATACATGAAAACAACATAAAACATTATTCTTAAACACTTGAAAGGCGTCTTCTTAAGTTCAATCTAGGTTCATTACTGCATCTCATAACCTGGGGACATACATCAAAAGAAAGGGTGAGCAGAAGGCCCAGTAAGGGAAACAAGAGGAACATTTTACATGTGAGCTTGAGATACTTCAATAAGTACATGAAAAGAACTTTAGGGCATGAGAAAGAAATCATGAGGCATTTCATAATAAAAATAACATTTTTCATAACTTGAAGATGTGGCTACATCATTTAACATAGACAATCATGAACATATCACCAAGGTCCATCCCCAAGGTGTCATTTGAAAATTACCAAGGTTATTCACCAAGGTATCGTGAAAATTGTAATCTCTAGTGGTTACATCATTACCCAATGCATTGGAGCGCTATCAGGGAGAACCCTTAAATTTTCCTTTATTATCATGTGATACACATATATCATCATCAAACATTTCATAAATAACCCATATAGAATACAATAAATGGGTTTCATTTCATAATCATAACGTTTTAAAAACTGCTTTAAGGACATGATCTTTACGTCACTTTAAACCCACGGAAAGGGAAAGTGGGTCTCATGTATGTAAATCCCAGAATTTAAAATAGAAAATTTTGATATATATGTGAATAACCTTGTAGAAATAATATCTTTGTGTATTCACTTTATAACATAAAATAATTTTGAGAAAAGAGGGAGAGGCATTTTGATACGAAAATTCTACAGCATAACGGCTATGTTTCGGGGTTTTAGAAAACATTGAAAAGAGAGGGGACATGGGTCACCCACTAATAAATGATCCATAAAACAGTAAGGGGACAGAATAATAAGGATATATGGACATGGTAATGAAATTTTAAGGACATACCATATGAAATGAAAAACATGGAAGGAAGACAAAAATTAGATTTCTTTTATGAAAATTCGGCAGCCTAACGGCGTCACTTAAACTTAAATAATAAAGAATTGACAAGATCAAATAGGGTCCCTCATCATATGATCATAAGAGATCAGTATGATAGATTTAGAGATCATACCCCAACATAATAAAAAGGAACATGAAAGGCTTGACATGAAAATCGAACTTGAAAAATGAGAAGGGTGAAAGAATCCCTTAAAAATTCGGCAGCCTAACGGCGTCACTTAAACTTTCATAAAACGAAATGATGAGAGTAAGAGGGGATATATCATCATATAAACATGAAAGGGCAGTATGAGTAATACAAAATAACATCCTCTCACATAAAAACATGGAGCATAAAAGGAATGACATAAAAGAGATTACATGAAAAGAAAGAGAGGGGTCGGATCCCTTACCTTAAAATGTAACTCTTAAACCTCAAAGGTTGGGACCTTGAGGGATTGGGGTCACCTTGGGAGGACTCCTTGGGAGGTAATGAGACCAAAAATTCGTTGGGAATGAGTAGGGAGTCGAATGGATGAGAGGAGGGCTTGGTATTTATAGGGAAAGTGAGGGGACAAGGCATTAATGGCCAAGGGACACCTCACATGTGCTTTTCTCAAACCCATGTGCTCTCCCTTGTCATTTATCATATAGTTAGGCCACATGGGGCCCCGAAAACAATAATTCATCACCCTTGGCCGGCCAACCCTCAAAAGATCTCATGACATCATCATGACACCGTTATGATGTCATTAAACATACCGAAACCCTAAAACTGTATTTTTACTATTCACTGAAAATTCAACTTTCTCAGAAAAATCCCAAAATTTCACCTTAACCAAATATCAATGCTATGATTTCGAAAATTAACTCCATTTTATAAAAATAATTTTCTAAATAATTTTAATTTTATTTTTAAATAAATACACTATTCATCGAAAATTCATTTTTTCAGAAAAATCCCCAAAAATTACCATAACATAATTTCGATGCTCTGAGTTCAAAAATAAAGTCATTTTTATAAAAATAATTTCTTAATTATTTTTAATTAAATTTTTAATTAAAAAACACTATTCATCCGAAAAAACTAATACTTGAATAATAATTTATGAAACTGTTATTTACCCATTTTATTGAATCACATTACTTAATCAAGGTGCCTAGATTATTTTAAAACTTTCTTTAAGTGAGATTACTAATACATTTGGTCACATTACTAATCCTAAGCGTACAATCACTATTCACTAATTACTATTCATCAAAAATTAAGTTGATCTTATTAGACTCCAAATTTCTTAATGAACACTTTTGTAGAAGACCATTTTTTGAAAATCATTACACATCATTAGTTATTTAGGGTTTACATAAATATAAAAAAATTCATCAATAAAATTCATTCTAAAATTATCTGGACATTTGAAAATTCATAAACTTCATCATAAGAAGAAATCCCAAATTTTATTTAAAACAAGGATTACACAAGGTAGTTACGGTCTCGTTACATAACCCCTTATAATACCAACATAGGACCTAAGAGTAAGGTGTGCTAGGGTGATAGAAGCTTGGGACAGCTCAGTCAACATTGCCCGAGTAGTAATTTCTATCAGTTTGAACTTCTCACGAAGGCGATTCCGTTCCAGCTTCACATGATGAAGTTCGGCTTGGATTTGATCCAGAGCAAAGCCCAGTGGTGCTACCTCCTTCCCAAGCTCTGTTAGATGGGCTTTGATCGGTCCAAGACTACTAGGTGAGGCCATCAAATCTTATTTCTATAATAATTAACCAAGATTACTTATATTTAGAGACAAAAATCAAAACATTTTGTTCACATTGGTCATATTGACCGATGGTTATATAATAGTCAAAACCCACTGATCTCATTTTAATTATAATCATGTTTATCAAATAAAACATTTTTGTTGAGTATAACAATAACACATAAAATTGGGAAACAAAATTTATTTAAAAATTTCGGGTCGTTACAATCTTCCCCCCTTAAGAAATTGCGTCCTCGCAATTTTAAAATTGGGTTTTGAAATTTCATTGAATGTCCCACATCGGAAAAGGAGTCAGTAAAAATATTACTTTAAAATAAAGAAAGGGAAGTACAAAGGTCACCCGAGTTAACCCACACTAGGGTTCCATGTAGGAAAACATGGACATGGAGGAGAAAACAAAGGGTCAAGTTCTGAGGGAGAGTGACAGAGAACATGATTAGGAGAAAGTTAACCATGAGAAAATCCCAGACTTATGATGTGTGTAAACGGTCTTTGATTACCTAGTAGGAAACGTAAACCAACAACATTTTTGTTTTACGTTTCTTTTCATAATTTTGAGGATTTCATTTACTACATAGAACAAAAACATAAGAAAATATACCTACCTTCACGTAGAGTTTCATCCTTTAACAAGTCCCTACCAACACTAATATTTTCTCCAAATGATGAGAATTAAAAAACACTTGGTCTCATAAAAGCACAAGAATCATCTTCTATAGAATCACATAATCTACAAAAGATTAACTATCTATTTCTTCTATCTTTAAACATTATCCCAAAAACAGAAAGGTTAAGGTAAAACAACTCTTCAAAAAGAAAGAATCCCATAGGAATGGAAACTACTTTTAAATCATCCAAGTTCCATGGTACTACCCAAATTTTATCATAGACCATTCCATAAATAACGGTCCTTAAAATTCCTCAAAACAAACCAAACTAAGATTGAAACCCAAATACAATAAGGATTTGATAACATAGTCTTCCAAAACAACTTCATTGTTCATCTCCAGACAACATCAACCACTCCTAACATCTTATAAAAAAAAGTAGCTAACCTAAACATATTTTACCCAAGATAGGTTAGTCATTCCCATAAGTAACCTAAATTACTATAAGTTCACCTTAAATTCATCGATTCTTCAAAATATAAGTCAACCTTACTCCTCAATGAAAATACCGTAGTAATCTATTTACCTCGATCAAATATGGTTCCCAAAATAATGAACGTCTTCCAAAATAATAATCATATTTTAATCCCCTAATCATCCCTGTCATATTAATACGAAAATCATCGCATTTCCTATCACATTGGTTGTCGGAACATGTTCTTCCATTTCCCACCATTAACTAAGAAGAGAAAGCATAATTAGGGGCTTAAGTACTTAGCTAATAATCATGAAAAGGAACTGAAAGCATATAAGGATAACTTGTATATGAAAGGTATACCATAACTTGTGATCTCCTAGGTTCTCATCTAGGTTATGAATGATCATATATTCTTATGTGAACCTTTATTTTATTTTATCTTTGTTCCTTTAACAATGGTTCATACCAAGCTTATGAATTTACCAAAGCATATCCCCCGGGAGTGTCGTAACCAAGAGTGCAGCAAGGCCCGTTGTCGTGTACCAGTTCCCGTTCGAGTCTAGCTCAAAGCGGTGTTTTCGGGTTTTACCCCTATGTACATCTGTGCCAGAGCCACCTCTACCTGCTCGTATCCAGACAGGGATGTATTTTCTTGGCAACCCCTTACTCAATACTCACCAAAATACCAGGAAGATTTCCTATATTAAACTTTTCTATAGGGTTACTCCTAGAGTTTTCATATCCTAATTTCCAAAAATAACTAAACCATCCTTTGATACCAACTATAGAATCCCGCCATTTTATAACATAAACATTCATTACATTACACAAAACTGAGGATATTTAAGGTCTAGTGTCTTGGAAACCAGGAACATAATACATGAAAACAACATAAAACATTCTTCTTAAACACTTGAAAGGAGTCTCCTTAAGTTCATTCTAGGTTCATTACTGCATCTCATAACCTGGGGACATACATCAAAAGAAAGGGTGAGCAGAAGGCCTAGTAAGGGAAACAAGAGGAACATTTTACATGTGAACTTGAGATACTTCAATAAGGACATGAAAAGAACTTTAAGGCATGAGAAAGAAATCATGAGGAATTTCATAATAAAAATAACATTTTTCATAACTTGAAGATGTGTATACATCATTTAACATAGACAATCATGAACATATCACCAAGGTCCATCCCCAAGGTGTCATTTGAAAATTACCAAGGTTATTCACCAAGGTATCGTGAAAATTGTAATCTCTAGTGGTTACATCATTACCCAATGCATTGGAGCGCTATCAGGGCGCACCCTTAAATTTTCCTCTATTATCATGTGATCCACATATATCATCAACAAACATTTCATAAATAACCCATATAGCATACAATAAATGGGTTTCATTTCATAATCATAACGTTTTAAAAACTGCTTTAATGACATGATCTTTACGTCACTTTAAACCCACGGAAAGGGAAAGTGGGTCTCATGTATGTAAATCCCAGAATTTAAAATAGAACATTTTGATATATATGTGAATACCCTTGTAGAAATAAGAGCTTTGTGTTTTCACTTTATAACATAAAATAATTTTGAGAAAGGAGGGAGAGGCATTTTGAGACGAAAATTCTACAGAATAACGGCTATGTTTCGGGGTTTTAGAAAACATTGAAAAGAGAGGGGACATGGGTCACCCACTAATAAATGATCTATAAAACAGTAAGGGGACAGAATAAGAAGGATATATGGACATGGTAATGAAATTTTAAGGATATACCATTTGAAATGAAAAACATGGAAGGAAGACAAAAATTAGATTTCTCTTATGAAAATTCGGCAGCCTAACGGCGTCACTTAAACTTCAATAATAAAGAATTGACAAGATCAAATAGGGTACCTCATCATATGATCATAATAGATCAGTATGATATATGTAGAGATCATACCCCAACATAATAAAAAGGAACTTGAAAGGCTTGACATGAAAATCGAACTTGAAAAATGAGAAGGGTGAAAGAATCCCTTAAAAATTCGGCAGCCTAACGGCGTCACTTAAACTTTCATAAAACGAAATGATGAGAGTAAGAGGGGATATCTCATCATATAAACATGAAAGTTCAGTAAGAGGAATATAAAATAACATCCTCTCACATAAAAACATGCAGCATAAATGGAATGACATAAAAGAGATTACATGAAAAGAAAGAGAGGGGTCGGATCCCTTACCTTAAAATTTAACTCTTAAACCTCAAAGGTTGGGACCTTGAGGGCTTGGGGGAACCTTGGGAGGACTCCTTGGGAGGTAATGAGACCAGAAATTCTTTGGGAATGAGTGGGGAGTCGAATGGATGAGAGGAGGGCTTGGTATTTATAGGGAAAGTGAGAGGACAAGGCATTAATGGCCAAGGGACACCTCACATGTGCTTTTCTCAAACCCATGTGCTCTCCCTTGTCATTTATCATGGAGTTAGGCCACATGGGGCCCCCAAAACAATAATTCATCACCCTTGGCTGGCCAACCCTCAAAAGATCTCATGACATCATCATGACACCGTTATGATGTCATTAAACATACTGAAACCCTAAAACTGTATTTTTACTATTCACTGAAAATTCAACTTTCTCAGAAAAATCCCAAAATTTCACCTTAACCAAATATCAATGCTATGATTTAGAAAATTAACTCCATTTTATAAAAATAATTTTCTAAATATTTTTAATTTTATTTTTAAATAAATACACTATTCATCGAAAATTCATTTTTTCAGAAAAATCCCCAAAAATTACCATAACATAATATCGATGCTCTGAGTTCAAAAATAAAGTCATTTTTATAAAAATAATTTTCTAATTATTTTTAATTAAATTTTTAATTAAAAAACACTATTCATCCGAAAAAACTAATACTTGAATAATAATTTATGAAACTGTTATTTACCCATTTTATTGAATCACATTACTTAATCAAGGTGCCAAGATTATTTTAAAACTTTCTTTAAGTGAGATTACTAATCCATTTGGTCACATTACTAATCCTAAGCGTACAATCACTATTCACTATTTACTATTCATCAAAAATTAAGTTGATCTTATTAGACTCCAAATTCTTTAATGAACACTTTTGTAGAAGACCATTTTTTGAAAATCATTACACATCATTAGTTATTTAGGGTTTACATAAATAAAAAAAAATTCATCAATAAAATACATTCTAAAATTATCTAGACATTTGAAAATTCATAAACTTCCTCATAAGAAGAAATCCCAATTTTTATTTAAAACAAGGATTACACAAGGTAGTTACGGTCTCGTTACATAACCCCTTATAATACCAGCATAGGACCTAAGAGTAAGGTGTGCTAGGGTGATAGAAGCTTGGGGCGACTCAGTCAACATTGCCTGAGTAGTAATTTCTATCAGTTTGAACTTCTCACGAAGCCGATTCCGTTCCAGCTTCACATGATGAAGTTCGGCTTGGATTTGATCCAGAGCAAAGCCCAGTGGTGCTACCTCCTTCCCAAGCTCTGTTAGATGGGCTTCGATCGGTCCAAGACAACTAGGTGAGGCCATCAAATCTTCTTTCTATAATAATTAACCAAGATTACTTATATTTAGAGACAAAAATCAAAACATTTTGTTCACAGCGGTCATATTGACCGATGTTTATATAATAGTCAAAACCCACTGATCTCATTTTAATTATAATCATGATTATCAAATAAAACATTTTTGTTGAGTATAACAATAACACATAAAATTGGGAAACAAAATTTATTTAAAAATTTCGGGTCGTTACAATCTTCCCCCCTTAAGAAATTGCGTCCTCGCAATTTTAAAATTGGGTTTTGAAATTTCATTGAAAGTCCCACATCAGAAAAGAAGTCAGTAAAACTATTACTTTAAAATAAAGAAAGGGAAGTACAAAGGTCACCCGAGTTAACCCACACTAGGGTTCCATGTAGGAAAACATGGACATGGAGGAGAAAACAAAGGGTCAAGTTCTGAGGGAGAGTGATAGAGAACATGATTAGGAGAAAGTTAACCATGAGAAAATCCCAAACATATGATGTGTGTAAACGGTCTTTGATTACCTAGTAGGAAACGTAAACCAACAATATTTTTGTTTTACGTTTCTTTTCATAATTTTGAGGATTTCATTTACTACATAGAACAAAAACATAAGAAAATATACCTACCTTCAAGTAGAGTTTCATCCTTTAACAAGTCCCTACCAACACTAATATTTTCTCCAAATGATGAGAATTAAAAAACACTTGGTCTCATAAAAGCACAAGAATCATCTTCTATAGAATCACATAATCTACAAAAGATTAACTATCTATTTCTTCTATCTTTAAACATTATCCAAAAAACAGAAAGGTTAAGGTAAAACAACTCTTCAAAAAGAAAGAATCCCATAGGAATGGAAACTACTTTTAAATCATCAAAGTTCCATGGTACTACCCAAATTTTATCATAGACCATTCCATAAATAACGGTCCTTAAAATTCCTCAAAACAAACCAAACAAAGATTGAAACCCAAATACAATAAGGATTTGATAACATAGTCTTCCAAAACAACTTCATTGTTCATCTCCAGACAACATCAACCACTCCTAACATCTTATAAAAAAAAGTAGCTAACCTAAACATATTTTACCCAAGATAGGTTAGTCATTCCCATAAGTAACCTAAATTACTATAAGTTCACCTTAAATTCATTGATTCTTCAAAATATAAGTCAACCTTACTCCTCAATGAAAATACCGTAGTAATCTATTTACCTCGATCAAATATGGTTCCCAAAATAATGAACGTCTTCCAAAATAATAATCATATTTTAATCCCCTAATCATCCCTGTCATATTAATACGAAAATCATCGCATTTCCTATCACATTGGTTGTCGGAACATGTTCTTCCATTTCCCACCATTAACTAAGAAGAGAAAGCATAATTAGGGGCTTAAGTACTTAGCTAATAATCATGAAAAGGAACTGAAAGCATATAAGGATAACTTGTATATGAAAGGTATACCCTAACTTGTGATCTCCTAGGTTCCCATCTAGGTTATGAATGATCATATATTCTTATGTGAACCTTTATTTTATTTTATCTTTGTTCCTTTAACAATGGTTCATACCAAGCTTATGAATTTACCAAAGCATATCCCCCGGGAGTGTCGTAACCAAGAGTGCAGCAAGGCCCGTTGTCGTGTACCAGTTCCCATTTGAGTCTAGCTCAAAGCGGTGTTTTCGGGTTTTACCCCTATGTAAATCTGTGCCAGAGCCACCTCTACCTGCTCGTATCCAGACAGGGATGTATTTGCTTGGCAACCCCTTACTCAATACTCACCAAAATACCAGGAAGATTTCCTATATTAAACTTTTCTATAGGGTTTCTCCTAGAGTTTTCATATCCTAATTTCCACAAATAACTAAACCATCATTTGATACCAACTATAGAATCCCGCCATTTTATAACATAAACTTTCATTACATTACACAAAACTGAGGATCTTTAAGGTCTAGTGTCTTGGAAACCAGGAACATAATACATGAAAACAACATAAAACATTCTTCTTAAACACTTGAAAGGCGTCTCCTTAAGTTCATTCTAGGTTCATTACTGCATCTCATAACCTAGGGACATACATCAAAAGAAAGGGTGAGCAGAAGGCCTAGTAAGGAAAACAAGAGGAACATTTTACATGTGAACTTGAGATACTTCAATAAGGACATGAAAAGAACTTTAAGTCATGAGAAAGAAATCATGAGGAATTTCATAATAAAAATAACATTTTTCATAACTTGAAGATGTGGCTACATCATTTAACATAGACAATCATGAACATATCACCAAGGTCCATCCCCAAGGTGTCATTTGAAAATTACCAAGGTTATTCACCAAGGTATCGTGAAAATTGTAATCTCTAGTGGTTACATCATTACCCAATGCATTGGAGCGCTATTAGGGCGCACCCTTAAATTTTCCTTTATTATCATGTGAGACACATATATCATCATCAAAAATTTCATAAATAACCCATATAGCATACAATAAATGGGTTTCATTTCATAATCATAACGTTTTAAAAACTGCTTTAAGGGCATGATCTTTACGTCACTTTAAACCCACGGAAAGGGAAAGTGGGTTTCATGTATGTAAATCCCAGAATTTAAAATAGAAAATTTTGATATATATGTGAATAAACTTGTAGAAATAAGATCTTTGTGTATTCACTTTATAACATAAAATAATTTTGAGAAAAGAGGGAGAGGCATTTTGAGACGAAAATTCTGCAGCATAACGGCTATGTTTCGGGGTTTTAGAAAACATTGAAAAGAGAGGGGACATGGGTCACCCACTCATAAATGATCCATAAAACAGTAAGGGGACAGAATAATAAGGATATATGGACATGGTAATGAAATTTCAAGGACATACCATTTGAAATGAAAAACATGGAAGGAAGAAAAAAATTAGATTTCTCTTATGAAAATTCGGCAGCCTAACGGCGTCACTTAAACTTCAATAATAAAGAATTGACAAGATCAAATAGGGTCCCTCATCATATGATAATAAGAGATTAGTATGATAGATGTAGAGATCATACCCCAACATAATAAAAAGGAACTTGAAAGGCTTGACATGAAAATCGAACTTGAAAAATGAGAAGGGTGAAAGAATCCCTTAAAAATTCGGCAGCCTAACGACGTCACTTAAACTTTCATAAAACGAAATGATGAGAGTAAGAGGGTATCTCTCATCATATAAACATGCAAGGGCAGTAATAGGAATATAAAATAACATCCTATCACATAAAAACATGGATCATTAAAGGAATGACATAAAAGAGATTACATGAAAAGAAAGAGAGGGGTCGGATCCCTTACCTTAAAATGTAACTCTTAAACCTCAAAGGTTGGGACCATGAGGGCTTGGGGGCACCTTGGGAGGACTCCTTGGGAGGTAATGAGACCAGAAATTCGTTGGGAATGAGTGGGGAGTCGAATGGATGAGAGGAGGGCTTGGTATTTATAGGGAAAGTGAGGGGACAAGGCATTAATGGCCAAGGGACACCTCACATGTGCTTTTCTCAAACCCATGTGCTCTCCCTTGTCATTTATCATGGAGTTAGGCCACATGGGGCCCCCAAAACAATAATTCATCACCCTTGTCTGGACAACCCTCAAAAGATCTCATGACATCATCATGACACCGTTATGATGTCATTAAACATACCGAAACCCTAAAACTGTATTTTTACTATTCACTGAAAATTCAACTTTCTTAGAAAAATCCCAAAATTTCACCTTAACCAAATATCAATGCTATGATTTCGAAAATGAACTCCATTTTATAAAAATAATTTTCTAAATATTTTTAATTTTATTTTTAAATAAATACACTATTCATCGAAAATTCATTTTTTCAGAAAAATCCCCAAAAATTACCATAACATAATATCGATGCTCTGAGTTCAAAAATAAAGTCATTTTTATAAAAATAATTTTCTAATTATTTTTAATTAAATTTTTAATTAAAAAAACACTATTCATCCGAAAAAACTAATACTTGAATAATAATTTATGAAACTGTTATTTACCCATTTTATTGAATCACATTACTTAATCAAGGTGACTAGATTATTTTAAAACTTTCTTTAAGTGAGATTACTAATCCATTTGGTCACATTACTAATCCTAAGTGTACAATCACTATTCACTATTTACTATTCATCAAAAATTAAGTTGATCTTATTAGACTCCAAATTCCTTAATGAACACTTTTGTAGAAGACCATTTTTTGAAAATCATTACACATCATTAGTTATTTAGGGTTTACATAAATAAAAAAAATTTCATCAATAAAATACATTCTAAAATTATCCGGACATTTGAAAATTCATAAACTTCATCATAAGAAGAAATCCCAATTTTTATTTAAAACAAGGATTACACAAGGTAGTTACGGTCTCGTTACATAAGCCCTTATAATACCAGCATAGGACCTAAGAGTAAGGTGTGCTAGTGTGATAGAAGCTTGGGGCGGCTCAGTCAACATTGCCCGAGTAGTAATTTCTCTCAGTTTTAACTTCTCACAAAGGCGATTCCGTTCCAGCTTCACATGATGAAGTTCGTCTTGGATTTGATCCAGAGCAAAGCCCAGTGGTGCTACCTCCTTCCCAAGCTCTGTTAGATGGGCTTCGATCGGTCCAAGACTACTAGGTGAGGCCATCAAATCTTCTTTCTATAATAATTAACCAAGATTACTTATATTTAGTGACAAAAATCAAAACATTTTGTTCACAGCGGTCATATTGACCGATGGTTATATAATATTCAAAACCCACTGATCTCATTTTAATTTTAATCATGTTTATCAAATAAAACATTTTTGTTGAGTATAACAATAACACCTAAAATTGGGAAACAAAATTTATTTAAAAATTTCGGGTCGTTACAGTTATAGGGATTATGGGATGATTCTAAAGTGTAGATTCTTCATGCTAAATTCTGGTTAGTGGTGGAATAATTATTTAATAATTATTTAAATGGTTAGGGATATGTTTGAATAATGGTTTTAAATGGATAATAAAAAATTAAATGATGGGATGTGTAGTTAAATGTGGATTATACTAATTAATGAAATGAGTGGGAAGGAAAATTAGTTGGATTAAAATTTTTAAAGGGATATATGGATTTTTTTAATGTGTGGTGTAAGAAATTTATATGTGGAAGTGAATTTTTGGATGTTGTGAGTTTTTTAGTTTTTTTGTGAACACATTGAATGATTTTTTTTGTCTATATATATATTCTTGTCTATTAATTATGGTTTTTATAATCACCCCAACCAAATTGGGAAATATGTATTGACACTCATATTTATATAAGGGTTTTATTTTAGACATTTGGTGTGGGGGATGGATGGCTTGATATTCAAACTTTACCACTATATCTTCTTGGTGAAGTAGGTATTGCACAGGTTCTGATGGAAGGATGTCTAATAGTTAAAAATATGGTTGTTGTGATAGACTATGTGTTTTCAAAAGATATGTGATGTGGTCAGGCTTGTGGGGAATTGAGACCAGGTGTCTTAGGTAATGATTTGAGGTTGGCTATGTGTACTTGGGAAGGATGAGATGGGATTAGATAGCTTATATTGGAGTATATGCATGGAACGAGGAGTGATCAAAGTTATTTTCCATCAGATTCATGATATACTATAGCTATAGTTATGGTTGTGGATATATTATGGCCCATGTGTTTTTGGGTGAGATATTATGTGTCCATTCTTAGTGGGTGGCGAGCCTAGGTTTCTTTGGTAATGATGGGTTGTGATCATGATTGTTGGGGTAGAGTGGTATTAAAAATAGATGGAAGTGCTAGGATGTACAGTGTTGGGTTATAAGATCATAATACCTATAATAGAGTGTTTCAAGAAACCCTTTATAATTTTGAATCATGTTATATTATATTATCTATCATATATAATTCAGTTAGTGTTCATTGGTGTGGTTGGGATGGATATATGACCTATTTAGGTGCTTTGGGTTCATTTATTTCTCATAGACGCGTTAGTATTCTTATTTTCCATGTGCATGATATATTTGGTTTTCATTCTAAGTATACTTGTATTATCACCCTACATATTAAAATAATTTTTATGTTACCAAGATGACTAAATAGACTATAATGGACATTAATATCTTAGATCTATGGATATATAATGTGTCTATACTTTATATTTTCTCATGGGTAATTAATTTGGAGACATCAATCAATATCAGTTTTATTTATACAAAAATGTGTGATGGTTGTGGTTTAATTTTTTTTATTGTATTAATTTGTTTGAATGAATCATCTTATCAGAAGATCTTATGTTATTTTAAATGGAAATTCATCCCATTCTATGTTATTTTTATACCCTCAGTGACAGATTCCAACCTAGGGCTGACTGGAGGTGAGACCTAGGGGTCATTATCTATCTTCCCTCATCGCTCTATCATTAGAAGGAAGGGGTCATGATAGAGTGGTATCAGAGAATATGATTGAGTGATATTATGTATATTGGATTAAGTCATAATAAGTATTTAATATCTTTGTATATCCACAATACTAGTTGTACTTGGTGTGTGACATAGGATAAGGAGAATGGTTGGGACCCTGAATTTTTGGGCCCGCACGATCCAGTGCATAAAAACTGAGTTTATTTAATGATGAAGTGATGTGAAACTTTTCTAGGATAGAGGCCTAAGAGAGGTACATACATCATATTTAATTGAGTTCTTATTTGAATTGGTATGTATTGAGAAGTTTTAAATGAAAAAAATTGGATTAAAACTAATATAAATAAAATTTCATACTACCTAGGATTAATAAATATTAATTTACACTTTCATTGTTTTTTTGAGTAGTTGGCATTAGGGAAGTATGATGGAAGTTTTTTAGATTTGGAAAGTGGAGTTCAAGGTTGATTTCAATTTGATCCAAGCCCTGATAGGATTATGATTCCTTTTGGTGGTTATTAAAATATGGGTATTTTCATGTCAGTGGGTGATGATTTACCTTGGAGAGTGAAAGGAGAAATATGATTCATGGGTTGAATTTAAGAACATGATCTAGCTAGAGTTCCATTTATTGACCATGAAGACAGTGAAAAGATAGGTACTTATTTTTATTCAAGAGGGGAGTATGTTTGTGTGGGTGTTGGGAATCATGTTTATAGAACTTAAATGTTTTTAACATGATCTTTTTTAGATATTAGGTGTCTCATGTTAGATTTCTTGTGGAAGCACATCTTCCTTCAATACATTTTTTTAATTTTTAATATTTTTAATGTATCTAGTGTTTATGAAAAAGGTGAATTGTATTTTAAGGTTGTTTATAGACTATTAGATTTTCAATAAAATGATATTAAATCATTTTTGTCCTCTTAAGAAGATATATGATCTTTTGATCCAGTTTAGAGGGGTGAGTAATTTTTCTAAAATCAATCTACAGACTGGATATCCCCAATTGAGGCTGAAGGAGGGAGACATCCCAAATACCACCTTTAGTTGTAGGTATTTGAACTTTGAGTTTATAGTCATTCCATTTGGTGTTATTCACACACCAAATATGAACATGGGGCTTATGAACTCCATGATCCATGTGTTCTTAGACCAGTTCATCATTATATTTATCACTGATATCACGATCTACTCAAAGTCATAGGTGGATCATGTCAAGTATTTGAGATCTATTTTGAAGGTTCTTAGATGTCACTAACTCTATATATGGTTTTCAATGTGAGAGTTTTATACATGATAGGTTCATTTCCTTGGGAATTTTGTGTCTCAGAAGCTTGGGTAAGTGGTCCCATCTATGATTGACAAGGTTTTATCTTGGGATGAACCTAGGTATGTTTAATTGGTTCACATTTTTATTTGTATTACATGCTATTATCAAAGGTTCCTACTATATTTCTCACGAAATACTACCCCATTGATAATTATATTCAAGAAATACAATTATTTGTGTGTGGACTAACTAGTGCTAGATAATGTTTGGTTATCTTAACGGGAAGATGGCTAGTGCTCTAGTTCCACTGTTCCTAAGGAGGGGATGATGTTTGAGGGTTTTTTGATGCTTACGATCTAGTATTTGTATGAATCATGATGAATACGTAGTTAGTGATCTCTTATGGGTCATGGAAGTTACATTCCCATAAGTATATCTATAAAAACCATGAAATATAGATATAAGTGGTTTTGATTTCACTAAATTTGTGGTGGAATTACATCACTTGAGAGTACTTTGTGGTCTTCACAGATCACAAGAGTTTTAGGTATGTCTTATATTTGTGTTATCTAAACAAAAGGTAGTATAGGTGGATGGAGTTTTTTAAAGATTTTGATTTTCATATCTCCTAAAAGATATATAATCATAATGTTTGGATTAGGATTTGAGCATTAAATAAGGGATGAATGTTGTTTGGGAGTCTGGGGATGTTTGGAGATCCGTGGAGGAGTTTGAAACCTTCTAATTAGATTTATTTATGGAAGATGGTAGATAATATTTTTTTATATGGAAGTGTAGTCTTCTTTAATTTAATAGGTGTTGGGGTATTAGGGGAGAGACTCAGAATAATAGGTGATGCATGATCATGTTGAACATGTTGAATCATTTGAGGGATGGACAAAACAAAATGTTGTTTTATTGGAGGATGTTTTTTCTTGAATTGATTAATGAAGGATTCCTTAATTAGTTTCATATTTTCACATTTGGAAGTAGACTATGGTGTTTTCAATATGTATAGTGGTTTTAGGATGAATTTTTGATGTCCTAGGATGAAATGGGAAATGACAGATTTTGTGTTGAAGTGATTGGTTTTTGAGAAGGTAATGGTTGAGAATCATGTTCCTAGTGGTTTGTTACATACTTTGGATGTAACTGAGTTGATATGGGATGACATCTCAATGTATTATTTACCATGGTTTTCTTAATTTCCTAGATTTTGTGATTTAATTTTGGTGATTTTGGATTAGTTAATGAATTCAACTCATTTAATAGTGATCAAGGAGTTGTGCACATTATATTCATTGTCTAAGAGAAATGTGGATGTGGTGGTTAAGATTAATTGAGAATCAAGGTAAATAATCACAGAACATGTGACCATTTTTACCTTATTTGACTAGAGGGGATTAAAAAATTTTTTTGGAACACATTTATTCCTCATCACTAATTTCCTCCATCAAAATGATGGGAATGTAGAGCAGACTATCCAGATTTTAGGGGATATGTTATGGGAGTCTATAATAGACCTTGGTGGATCTTGTGTATGACACATTCCATTGCTTTATTTAGTGTAAAATAATATCTACAACTCATCCATTAGAATACCTCCATTTAGGGAATTATTAAAGGTGAATGTTTTGCTCTTTATTGTGCTGGATAGAGGTTGGGGAGGCAACAGTTCTCAATGTCTATGTGGTGAAGATCATGATAGAGAGGTATAAACTTGTTTGTGATAGGATGAAATAAGTGTAAAACCAAAAAAATGTCTTATGATGATCATAGGAGTATATAATTAGAGTTCTATGTTGGGGACCACATGTTCTTAAAGGTTTCCCAATACTTGGGGAAGCTGAGGGTTGGTAGTGATAAAGAGTTATTCTTTGATTTTTGGGACCTTTTAGGTGTTGGGGGGGGGGGGGGGGTTGTAAAGGTCGCATATCTATTTTCATTTAACTATGGATGGAGAGTATCCATGATGTATTACATGTATCTCGACATCATATATATCTTCCCAATGATCCCCATTTCATTAATAGGGGAGAGTTAGATATAAAGTTAGAAGAAAGGTTGTTGAACGTACATTAGATATACAAATGATTAGTAGAAAGTGCTGAAAGGATAAAAAATATCATTGGTTTGTGTGTTGCGGGGGATTGGTGGCATGGAGGAGTGTACTTGGGATTGAGATATATAGATGTGTTCCCAGTACATGGAGCTATTTTGACATTATCTGTAAACTGATATTCATGTGATATAATTTTTAGATCATTCTATGTTTTGATATAATTGGTCTTCCTTGGATTTTGATGTATTATGTGAAATAAATTTTGGATATATGAAAAGTGGAGGACCTGATTTCTAATCGATACACATAATACTACGATGTAGTTAAACTCATGCAGGTTAGTCAGTGTCACACAGATATAATGGTATATTGAAATGGAGGATAGCATTCCATTATTTGTATGTTCGAAAAGTGTGGTTTGTTCATTATGATAGTTGTTAGTTGGGGCTGTATAGAGGTTCGATGGTTGTGGTGATGTGGATATGTAGTGACGAGGTTATGAAAGATGATTTTTTCCATTTGTTTTGGAATTTTTGGATTATGTTAGCATTGATGAGTAATGATTTCCTTAATGGGAATCTCACATGTGGGTTGTTTGGACCCATTTCCATATATAATTTGATTTGGATTCTGGATGGCTAAAGTCATTTAAATGGTATATGAAGTAATGGATCAAGACTTCATGACATGATATATTGCTAATTTTGGTGGTTGGAGGAGTATGGGGGTGGTTACAAGAGTTTTCTATGGACGATGGAGTAACAACAAAGTTACTGTTGGAAGTTCACATTTTTTTAATGTTTACACAACATATATTGGTGTTCCAGGGCTTTTAAAGACAATGAATTTACAATATATAAACTGGATGAGGGGGATCCCATTAGAAGTATTACACACAATGCAAGTGAAATTCATTATGTGTAATAAATAAAGGACAATGTAAACATTATTTTTAGTTTATGATTATATTTTAGGAAACTGATGGATTACACATTATGTAATCTTTCCACAATGTAGAAACAGAATATTATAGGATTTTTATAACCCCTATTAACCAATTTACATTCATTTGGAAGCTATATTACTCTCTCATTTCGCGAAATCCCTAGGCGCATTGGGAGTATCTCTTTTCCCACTTCATCCCCATTTGATCCATTGGTTATAGTGGTTTTTGGTGACGATCTACAGTGAGTGAATTCTTTTTACCCATGGGGTTCTCATACTAATTTCATGGGAATTAAATCTAGAATTTTAGTTTTGGTTTTGGATGTGAGTTTTATTTTGTTTTTATGATCCATGTATACATTTTAGTTTTACCATGGATATTATGGTGCATTTGTGGTTTGCAGGGGTTTCTTCTTCACCATACTATGCTTAATATGTTGGAAACTGTTATTTGATATAGGGAATCCCTCATATCCCTTTATTGTATATCATGTGGGAGGGGATAACTATTGTTTGACTATGGGTTATTGGTGGGATAGATTAAATAAATATTATTGTTTTTCTATTTGAAATTTTTGGTGGAAAGGTGATTGATTTTCATGTTTCTAAAGATATGATTTTATTGTGATATGTTGGATTATACAGGGTTGATTCTCTAATTAAAATTATTAGTATTGGGGGATTTATTGGTACAGGGATGATAATTGATCGGATTTTTGTGTCTATTGTGATTATCTTGGTCTCTCCCTAAAACAAAAATTTTCTAAACATATATATTTGGATAATGATATGGTTTCTCCTAGATTATGTCTTCTATGATAATTTCCATAAAATAAAGTGAAATGTGATAACATCCACTTTGTTAAATATATAATTTGGTATTGATGTGTTGTGATGTGTGGTCATGACTATGAGGGAGGCATTGTGTGATTGTGAAGCAATGTGTGTATGATGGGTGATATGTGGCTGCACTTTTGTGGTGATCAGGTGGTGGTTTTTTGGTAATGGTTTTAGGTCGGTGAGGTGGTGGTTTTTTTCATGATTTTAGGATTGTGAGGTGGTGGTTGTATAGTCATACTTCTTTTGTGGAGAGGTGGTGGTTGTTTGGCCATGTTTATGGGGTGGTGAAGCGATGGTGTGATGGAGATGATGATAATATTTTGATGTGTGGTTTATTTGTACAATATGATTAGGTGGTGATGGAATAATAATTTAATAATGAATGAAATAGATGAGGTTTGGTTTGATTAATGGGATGAAAATAGTTAATGAAAAGTAAAATGATGGGATGTGTTGTTAAATGTGGTTGAATCTTAAAAATGAATCAAATGGTCTAGATAATTGGTTTTTTTGGAAATGCGACTTGTGGATTATGTGGAGTTATGCATTTAGAGTTTGTAGAAACCGTAAGGATGTTCAGAGTAGTTCAGTGTTTTTTATGATACCATAGGTTGGGATTATGTGTGGCTAAATTTATATAATTTATTATTTCCCATGATTATTATAAGAACCCTAACCACATCAAGAAACAAGTTACAACACTAATATTTATATGAGGGGTTTTTTCATAACATATACTGAGGAGGAATAATGGCTGGGTAACATCTATTTCTAACTCTCTCTTATATATAAGGAATGTATTGAACAAGTTGTGATGGATAATGTTATGATATTATACTATACATTGGTTTTGAGAGACCATGTGTTTATAGGAGAGATGTGATGTGGTCATGCTTGTGGGGCAGTGAGCCCAGTTGTTTTTGGGTGGGATGTGATTTTACCCTAGTCTCTACAAGCATGATGTGATGAGATGATGTGGCATTTGGTGGGGGTCGTACATGGTCGGAGGAGGGAACACATATGATTTACTTCATATTCATGATAAACTATTGTTTTGGATATGGTTATGGATGTGATATTACAAGATGTTTTTAGGAAAGGCGTGAGATGGTTGTGCTTGTGGGGTAGTGATCCCAACTGTCACTGGATGAGATGTGTTGTGACTATGTTTGTGGGGCAGTGTGGTATTTGGAAGAGGTGGAAGTACCAGGACGTGTGATGTTAGGGTGTGAGTGTCAAATACCATTGGAAATATGGGACGGGGTAAACTTTATTGATCAGACTCATTTAATATTATATTACCTATCTTTCATTATTTGGTGAGCATGCCATAGTGATGTTGGGATGGACTATTTAACTATTTAGGGGTTGTTGGTTCTGTTGTTTTCCCTATGGGTGAATTGGTATTCTTCTTTCACATGTACAGGAGAGACATTTTTTCATTGTATGTATACTTGAATTCTCACCCTATGTATATAATATGTTTTTTAGGTTTCCAGATGGATTACCTAGACTCTGATAGAAATTACGTTCTTAGATATTTGGATAGAAATTGTGACGCGGCATTAGCATTGCATTTGGGTATTTTTTTGGATAATTTTATCTGTATTAGTCTTATTTATACATGAATGTGGGATAGTTTTAGTTTTTTTGCATTATATCATGTAGTTATTCATTTATAAATCATCATATCTCTAAATAGATAAACATTATAGTATGTAATGCCAATCATTTCATGAGATTTTTAGACCCTTGGTGCTAGTCACCAACCTGATGCCTACTGGAATGGGGACTCAAAGGTCATTTTATCCCCACTCTTTAGAGTATATTTAGAGGTATGGTTTTGTGAAAATAATATTTAAATTAGGAATAAATATGTTTTACACGCACATATATAATGAATTATTTGGTGACTAATTAAATAGACATGAAAATATAAACAATATAAAAATAATATAAATATATTTCTCAAAAATAATTTTTCTACGCACAAAATCATTTTTACTCAATAACATTAAAAAATATATTTTGTTTGAATTATTTAAATCATATTTATAAAGAATATATTCAAAAAAATTTAACATTGAACATATATGTTTTATGTACATGAGATAATAATAAATCCACTTTTACATTCAAAAATATATTTTTTCTAAAAAGAAGTTTTGTTACATTTTGTGCACATATTTTAAAATATGCGGAAATTTACTTAAAAAAATAATATAAAATTTTTAATGTATAATTTATAAATTTTTGTAGGGTTAATTGTTGATAATTTTCATAAAAGTTATATTTTTAAGTCAATCTTTAAAAATACTTGCTTTTAATAAAAAAAAATCCATTTTTCTTTAAAGAATTTAAAAGATAATGTTTATTTTTGTAAGTTTTTAAAAGTAAAATTAGAGAATATATATGTATATATGAATATATATTGATTTTATTTAGAGAAATGGAATAAATTATAGATTGATATTTTAAATTTGAACATTTTAATCTTTTGAATATCTTCTCATTGGAAAACAAAATTTTAATCATGTCTGTTGGTTAAAATTGAAATAAAAAATTTTCTATTCTTTAAAAAGAATTTTGAAAAATGAACTTAATATTTTTAATTATAATAATTATTAAAATAAAATTATTTAAATTTCATTATTGAAATAATGAATAGTGAAAATATAAAAAATATAAATAGCACGGTTAAGTATAAAATGGGTTTACTATAGGGTTAAATTTAAAAGCTATGTGATAGAATGACCTACAAATTTGAAAATAACCCATTTTATAGAAGTGTATAAACATTAAAAACTATATTTTTATAAAAAAACCAATTTGATCCCTTTGGAATGTGAACTCATGGGAAAATTTTATTCTTTTCAAAAATATTAAGTTTGTCCTCTACCTCACTTATAAAAGGTATCAAAGTCTTTTCTCATGTAAAATCATACAGAATCCATTGGATAAGAAAATACCTGAAAATTTAAATCCCTTAATTCCATAACCTCATACAATATTCCTTGGTTATGAATCCCTCCCAAGAAAGACTTATGTTTAAACATAAAGAGGCTCTCCTAAGAAGAGAGAAAATTATTAATAATTCAATTTCGGTTTTATTTCTTATTCCACATACATAATATTATTACACTATTATGATATAATAACAATATTATCTAAAATATATTGAAATTATGTTATGTTAATGTGATAACCAATATCCATATTTACTTTTATAAAATATGAAATGAATCTGTCGATCCGTTGTACTACAGACTACAGCCTCGTGAACTGATGTTGTTCATTTTTCATCAAAACCTCTACCGACTAAATATAACTATGGATTTAATATATATATATATAATATTTATGTTATTATTATAAATATTTCATTATAATATCACATCTAAATTCTTACCTCTAAACCCATTGGAAAACAATAACATTTATCTTGTATACGACAGACTACCGCCTCGTGACCCGATGTAATGTGTTTTTCTGTTTCCATATTACATGTATGTTAATAAACAAATAATAAATGAATATATATATATGTATGATATTTTTATCATAATTATAATTTTTTAATAAATTAATCATTTATACCTTATTACTTTCTATTTTGTAGTGGATAAGAAAACATCATTTGTGTGTACAGTGGACTACCACCTCACGTAGCAATGTGATTCGTCTTTCACTAATGATTTTGATGGAATGTAATTAGGGTTGATTTAATTTATATATGTGTTTTATATGAGATAATTTTTTTTTCAATAATTGTAGTATATTATTTATATTTATTTATAATAATCCTTCAAGAAAATGGAAACAACATTCAGGCATACATACAACCTACCACCTCCATCGATGTTTTATTTAATTTTTTCTCTATAAAATTAATGTATTACTCTAAATAAATATATTATTAACATATATTATATTTAAATCATGGTTAAAAATATATATATCTTAGAACTATGATGAAATTAATAGGACTAGAATTCCAAAATAACGACATATATGAAAACCAAGCAATTATTTCCCGGAACTTGATTTTATTATAGAATTTTTAATAAACGAGTAATAAAAGGTAATAAGTAAATAATATATGGTATGATATATATATAGTGTATTTTGAAATATATTTTTAATATTCCTATTTTTGTTATACAAGAGTTTTGAATGTGGATGAAGGAAATTGAGGCAAAAAGTATGGTATTTCAGTATGACTTTTATTTCTTGGGAGACAGAGGCCATAATCACCATGTGGTTCTTAAGTGTATTGCATATAATTAAAATTAAACACTTTAATGATGAATATAAAGAAAAAATAATATTTACATATCCATTAAATGATCTCTATCTCATGGTGTTTACATTTCAATGTTCTCCATGGCGATAATATTTTTTTTTCTTAATTTGTCTTTTTTGGGAAATATATTATTTTATGAATATATCTTCTTATATTAAGTTTATATACAACCCATTTGACATGATATTTCATGAATATTACCCAACTAATGATATTTAATTCTTATTTTTATGTTATTCTTTAATTTTTATTATGATTCAAATGTTACTAAAGTGGTAAGGTTTTGATGGTACAATCCATTTCTTCTTCAGGATTGTTTCTAATTATGCTTTTAGTGATGAAATATTATTATCCACAAATCAAGAAACACATGAATTTTATTATTTTTATTTTATTTCAGGACAATACAATTTTTTTATTTGACTCTATATACTCATGATTTCAAAATAATGTTTTTCGATAAAACCAACTTTATATCCTTCTTTGGTCAAAATAATTTTTCTTCTATATCAATGTTTTCTAAAAATATTTCTCAAAATATATTTTGTTACTATAGGATTATTTATATTCATATTTAAAAATTTCTTACTTTATGATTTATTTATGTATAATGTTCATAAAATTTTCAAAATAAGGCCTATTTTGCATTTTTTTAAAATGTGAAAGGATTTATGTTTTAATGTACATTATATGAAAAATATTTAATATTGTAATGTAAAATAAATGATTTCATTTTTTACTTATAATTTTTCATGGATATTTTTAAAGATAATTTTTTCATTAATATTTTGTAATTTTTTGAATTTTAATTATATGATTTAAAATGAAAAGTTTATTTTACTCAAAAAATGTTTTTAATGATTTTTAAATATTCCATTATAATATTTCAAGTATATTTTCAGAAAAAAAGTGTTTATTTTTTTTAATTACTTGTTTCAAAATGGTTATTTTCAAAAAAAAATTATTTTCTTTAAGAATTGATCCATGTTATTTTAATTTGAAAATTGGTTTCCATCTAAGAAAAAATAATTTTATGATACATAATATTTATAGGATATATGATCCAATGGTACCATATTTATTTATTCTAAAAATGGTTTATGTTTACAATGACAATATTTTTAGGAAACCCATTTCTTTTTCAGGATTTATGATATGATGAGTTGATTTATTAAATCATATTTATTTTATTGGGATATGATTTGATGAATTTTTTATGTTATTGTGGCCAGATATATATATATATATATATATATCATTATGTGATTTTAGGGAACTATATATCCGTCTAATGCATTAGGTAATAATAAATGTTCTTTGAGCTCATAGGGTAAATGAGAGGTTATCCCAAGGCTGAAAAATGGTTAAATAAAAGGTTATAACAAGTTCAAAGAAGGTACATGTTTAGATAGCCCAAGACAAACATGTTATGAATGTCTTGGTGGGTATCCTTCACATATTATTTTCTAATGTTACATATATTCGATAATACTATATCTTACATTGATGGAAATATCTCGGGGATAATTTTATTTGATTTATTTATAAATAATGTCTTATGAACTATCAAAATATTTTATATGACCCATGATATTGATCTTTGATAATCATTCCAGGGATATTATATATTAACCTCATGTTATCATACCCTTAAACTAATATTATGATTAGCTACTTCCCTTTTTTACCCTTACTAAGCATCTAAGCTCACCCTTTCTGATGTTTATTTTCTCCAGGTTATAATGATTGGTATTACATGTGATAAGTCTATGAAGGGTACTAGTTATGAGGAACTTACTGGGAGACGATGTAGAGATATTATAATCAAGTTGTTTTTGTATCCATAATTCGAAATTCATTGTACCTTTAAGATCATCTAGTGCATGTTTTTGTAATGAAATGCATATTTTTCTAAAAACATGGAATATATATTTATGAAAATAAAAGGTCACTATAGTTATGCCAATGATATTTTGGATATAAGGTCTATTAAATATCTAACAATTTTAACACATTAGTTTTTATTTAAGGATTTGATAACATATGTTGAATAGTACTGATAACTAAGAAATGTGATTTAGTGGTAAGGTTATAATCTTTTATTACACCAGAATAGTGTATCGATAAGAATAATATTTTCATGATGTTAATTTAATTGTGTTTATTTGGGATATAGTGTTGATTTAAATTAATGATATAAATTTTATAGTAGTGGTAACCTTTGAAATTGGTTATTGATATAATGAAAAGTTTATTTAGTTCACATTTGATGTAGTTTATTTAATTTTGGATTTATGGATTATATATAATGGTATATGATTTTATTTTAGGAATAAGGGTGAAATATTTAATCATATATGTCTTTATATAAGGTTAACATAATATTTTTGGATAACATCATTGGTTTATAGGTTTAATGTCGATCATATGTTTAATGTCATAAATAGACCTTAAGTATTAATGTATTGGAACATTGAGGTGATTTCAAACATTTATTAGGTTTTAGGATGAATAACTTATTAAAGTTTAAATAAACTTTTTTGTTAGTATATTATTTATTTTTTCATTAATTATGGTATATTATATAATGGGATATATATAATATTGATGGTTGAAAAGTGATTCATTGAAAATGTGATATTTTCATTGATATTTTTGGTCATTCTATGTATTCCCTGTTAGGATAAATTATATAAACTAACCAAAATATTTTTTTTTAATTTCACTATATTATATGATTATGAAGTGAATTATCATGGATAATAATTATATTTCAGAGATTTTTCATTAGGTTGAGGTTTATGTAACATTAATTTTTAACATGTTTCTTAACATGAAGTATTATTTATGTTGAATGAAATTAAATCTCTAGGGATATAAGGTGTAACGTATGATAACACCTTTGAGGTTTAAAAATTATTTAATGTTGAAGCTTTTGAGGTTATTTGGGATTTTGGGTTATTTATTTATAGAATGATCTATGTTTATCTAATAGTGTTATTATTGAAATATTAGAGTGAAATTTATTTTTTCTCCACATGACAATTTATATATTTTCAATATTATTATTCCTCATTATAAACATTTCGGTTTTCATTAATGATTAATTATAGGTGGAATAACTTAATATGCTTTTGTGAATTATTGTATCTATTTTATGTTTATGTTATTTCTTCATGCATGGAAAATGATACTTGAATACTCATCATTTGAAAAAAGTTGATTTTATTGTGGAAATTGGTAAAATATTCAATCCATGTTTTCATGTAAGTTTAATTCAATAATTTATTGGCCTTGATTTTAATGAAATTCCCTAACACTAGAAAAATGATCCTATAATTTTTTTATCCAATTACCATCATTTCTAATGAATTTTTGGTCTTTTTTATACCTTATTGATTTATGATTGTGGGGTCATTAACATTCTCATGATAATTAAATTTTTATTATCCATGTTATCTGTAATCATCCATAATTATTTGGGAATTAATTTTTCCTCTATATACATATATTAAATTCCCACTAACATTCAACTATTTATAAACTTACTTATGTGCTCTTCTAGATGACTATCATGCTTCCCTTTCACTATTTGTAAGAGGAATTTTTATTAACACTTTTTCTGTAGTGGGTTTTTGAGGACAACATTTTCAAATATAAAACCCTATATTACCAAGAAAATTATTAAACTGTGTTGATTAAATTTATTACATAAGGAATAATGTAACATCCTAATATTTTTAAAACAACACTATATTCGATATAATACAAGATAAAAAACAACGATATTATATTAACAATAAAATATTATTCATTAAACATAACTATTATAACCTAGCAATTGAATTGGATATTATAAATAGTCTCAACCACATTATTTAATATATATATATATATATATTCCTTACTCAATAAATATGTATTGATTAATTTTTAGAAAAAAGAACCCAATTTTATTATTAATGTCATTTTATTGTTTTAAAATATATTTTATCCAAAAAAATGAATTTTATTTATTTTTCGGAATAAATATTATAAATAATTTCATCAACATTTTAAAATTATTGGTCAGAAAAAGAATATAATTTTATATTTCCTCATGTCTATATTATCATAGGATTATTATTTTAAAACATCTTAAATTATTTCATTTTCATTGAAAAGTGAAAAATATTAATTTTTTTTAAAAACTATAATGTTTTCAAGAATTTATAAATGTAAATTTTATTTTAAAATGGATTAAAACTAAAATTAATTCTATTAAATTAATAATAATCTAATATTATACATTATAATCAATATTATAGACTAATTTGTTATTAAAAAACTTTTAATACAAAAATATGAATTTTTATGAAAAATAATCTTTCACTGCATTTTGTGTTTTAATGTAAATATAACTTCATCTAATTATATTAAAGAATTCATGAAAAATGGATTAAATATTTTTAATTATTAATTAAAAATATATTAAATAGTCACATTTTATTTTTTTTCCATTATTAATACTAACCATGAAAAATTCCTATTACATCGGTAAAGGTAAAATGGTTAATACTTTGGGATAATTACATAAAATTCCATTAAAACTTGAATTTATCATATTTTATCATTTTATTTTGGAATTTAAGTCTATAATCTTGAAAATGTTGAAACATTTTTTCATTTGACTGGTTTTTACCATTATAATATTTAATAAGAAGATAGTGTCAAACATATCACATTATTTCCTTCAATATCTTCAGTATTTCGTGATAGAGATAAAAAATTATGTTTAGTTGTAAATTAATAACATAAAGAGTGATTTTTTATAGTTAATTAATTTTTTAATTAAAAGTGATAATCTTATTACTTTAAATGATTATGCAAAACTGACATAATGTATTTGCATGGATTAGAAAAAGCAAGGAAATTATTTTAAAAAAATTAAAGTAATAAATTTTTTAGATAATTATAGTTCCCAATGAATTTTAAAGTTAAATAAAACATATAATATATAATTTAAAGGTTTATATTCTGATTCCATTACTTTCATGTTGTTTTCATAGTCAAATTATGTGTATAGTGTCACAAATGACATATATGGTTATTTATGTTAAATTTATTTTATTAAATTATTTAAAAATTATAAAAATCATCTAACAGAAGAATTATGATGATACATCATCAAAAATATCATCCCATTTCCATTTATTATCCAATATAATAATTATATGTAAAACTATAAATCATTAATATTGAAAGTGGCATTACCGAAATCAATGTTAAAATTTGTTTTCCAAGTGTTCAACCCAAAAGATATGCTATGAAAGATATAAAAATATATAAAAATTTGAATATGTGATAATATTATGATCATTAATTCCATATATTCAAATCCCTTTCATTTTTAACCATTTGGTTAGAGTTATAAAAATGATATATGATTTTTTATAGTTTAAAAAAAATCTTTAGTGATATTTTATGACAAGAAATATTTTTTTATATGATTTATGATTCTTGAAAATCATATATTAGTCTTTTTGAATGATACATGGTTTAAAATATCAACCATATTGCATTTATGGATTAGTTTTACTATAATAGTAACTTAATTTTTGTTAATGAGTAAAAAACCTTGTTGTTGTGGTAATTGTCTAAAGGGTTTATGGGGAGTCAAAACAAATAGATTAGGGTGATAACAACCCTAAAACATGTAAAAAAACATTTTATGATATTATTTGGAGTAATCCTCATCATTTTATTAATTTATATATTTATATCCATTTGAAAATGATATTTAATTTTTATTCTATTAATAATTTGTGAAATTCCAAGAATTCCTTTCCCTCAATTATAAAAGGAAAAACATTCCCTCTTTTCCATACACCATGTTGATCCATATATCTTTAATAAACCCTTAAAAATTCCTCTCAGAAATTTTAAATATATATATATATATTGTTGGAATCCTTAAAATTCAATTTCAAAATTTATTAAAATGGATCTAAAGGAGGCATGACAAAGAAGAGGTAATCATACTACTTGAATATTTCTATTTATTTCTCCTTATATATCATCAAAATATATGGTATTAATCTTAAATTAATATATTACTTATTATAAATATACTAATATTATTATTATTGTTATTACACAACATTTAATATTCACCCTCTATTCCATCAAACATGATGTGAAAATATTAATCGTGTCTACATTTGGATTACCATCTTCACATTGTGACATAATTCATTCCACATTACCATATTTATTATATGGTTATTGTGATAGTTTTAAATATTATATATAAAATTTATGAAATAGTTTTTATTAGGGTATTCTAATATCAGATCTGCATTCTTACCTTCAAATCCGTTGGAAATTAGTAATGTTGCATGGGAATATATATTGACTTCAACCTCCATGAAGTGATGTGATTTTTTAAAATTTGTACATTAAAATGATATTAATAAAGATATATTTAATGAATAAATTTTTAATATAATATATAACAATTACTTTTGAAATTTTAATTAATATTTACAGTTATTTTATTTTATACATCAAAATGTGAGAACATTGTTCTTGTGTATGTTTGGTTAATCATATTTTTTATTACAATGTAATTAATTTTCCTTATATACCTTTTTTATATTAAACTAAATATATATTATATCTATAACAATTTTAACATTTTATATATGATGGAACAATGATCTAATTATAAGAACAAGAACTACCAAATTGAAATTTTCATAAAAAAAGAAACAACGAACAGACATAGATGATGTTTCAAATAAGGTGTTATTAATAAATGGGAGTTAAAATGTTAATAGTGTATATATGATATTATAATTATGTACATGAATCTATATTATATTAATAATAAATTTAATTTTTTTTTATATTTGGTTAAATAACTTTCAAATCAAGTCAAATTTGATGTAAGGGTTTATCATCCCAAATTTCCTTCTTTTGGTAATATGATAACTTTTGCACCTATATACTTTTATGAGGTGTATATAGGGAATATTTGACTTTTTATATCATGAATATACATATTTTCATGATATTTATAGTTTCATATGAATTTATTCTTTAATTGGATTCATGATTAAAAATTTACCAAAGCGGTAGTGGATTTATGTTGCAATCTAAATTTTTATCGGGATTTTCTACGATTAATTTTATGATGATAAAATTTCATAATTTAGATCTCATAGAACCTATTAAAACTAATTACCCTTTATTTATTTAGAAATATTATATTTTTTACCATCATTTTAATCTTTTTAATAATTCATGGGACTAAAGGAATATATTAATTTAAAAATGCATTTATTTTTCTTGTTAAATGAAATTCATTTTTCTTCCATATACATGTTTCCAAAAAAAAATCAATAATGTGTTTACTCACCTATGATTGTTTAAATTCATTTAATTATATGTTTTAATTTTTTAAAAATGGTTTAAAAATAAATTTCTTATCATTTTCTAAATTAAGTACTTTTGCGTTTTAAATATAAAGGTTAAAAAAATATAAGATTTAGCATAAATGGAATGAAAATTATTTCCAACCATCAATAATTATAAATGAATGTATTCTTAATATAAATATTCTAAATGTTATTTCCAAATAATATTATTTCTTTAATGTTTAGTAAAAATTTATGTTTTAATGATTTTATTTCAAAATAAAAATATTACTTTCCATATAAAATATTCTAGTTATCTTTTAATAGTATTTTCATCCATGATGATATACTTAGATGTTACTTTTAATTTAATGTATATTTAATCAAATGATAAAATTCAATTTAATTATTTAGAATTTTTATTTTGTGGATGATATAAGAAGGATTTTATGAAAACTGTTTCCTTCCCATATGTTAATTATGTTATGATGAAAATATTATGAAATTAATTTATTTTCCAAATTTGTTACAATGATAATAAGAAGTAATATTAATGAAGACTATTTATTTTATATAGGTAACGGTATAATGAATAATTTATGATCTTATTCAAAAAATATGTATGATATTCCTTATGATATGGCCTTCCTAGAATTATAAATCCCTCTGATGTATTGGGTAAATATGGATATATCATGAGATAATAAGGAATTTATTAAGGAGTGAACACAATTTAATAGGTGAATTGTTTAAATAGTTACATTCTTGGGATTGGACATTGACTAATGATATTATAGAATTGGGTATTTTACCCAATACACTGTGATTTTCATTAATGTAATTCTTGACTAAAGAAATGGTTTTCGATTCATATGTCTGTTCAAAAAAGTTATTCATTTTGTAAATGTTATGAAATCATGTATCGAGTTATTTTATTCAATTATGAATTATTTCCTATAAACTACCTCTATCTGTTCTATTAATCAATATTATGATATTTAAAAAACATTATATGGTTTTAAAATATTAATATCATGTTGTCTAACACTAATGATCTTGTTTTATTTAAGTGATCATTTATATATTCTTTGTTTAAACTTAGTGAGAATATGATATCACCCATAATTATCATTTCTTATCCACAAGATATAAATAAATATTATATATATATTGTGTCTATGAAGGGTTATTCTTGTAAAGAACTAAGAAGAGATGATATGGAAGTTTTATAAACTAGTTTCTTATGTAGAATATTTTCCAAAAAAAACATTAATGTTATTACGTGGATCATAATGTTATGTACTGAATATTAATCTAATATGATTTTTTATTTATATAGGAAAGTTATGGGCAAAAGTATTAATTTTATAATCCAATAAAACTACCAATATATATAGAAAATTTAGGTCTTTTTTATTAATATCATAAGTTTTAGTTGGGTCAACAATAATTATTTCTTTAGAGATAATATACCCAAATATGATATATACTAAAACACAGTTTCAAATTTTCATAATTTTTTTTATAATTTGTTTTGCATGGTTGAAAAAAAATTATAGTTATCTTTCACCGTCCTAATGTCTTAAATAAAATACATTAATATAATTAATAATAAAAACTATATATTTATCAAATTAACTATGGAAAACTATATTATTAATATCCATGAATATTTTTATTTCATTAGACAACCCTATGGGTATAAAAATGTGCATAATGTTCATATATAGTTTCAAATTTTTTACTCAGAATATCCTCCTCCTTTAACTAAAACATATGGTACTATAACATGAGATCAGGTTTCAAAAAACATTTTTCTCCTTGTAGATGATCAATATATTCATTGATATGATTAAAAGGAAACTAGTTATTAGTAGTTATTTAATTCAAGGATATATAATGAATACAAATTGTTATTGAACCATATTTATTTTCAATAAATAAAATAGGATCAAACTTTAGAGAATTAATTGATGAATAAAAAATTTATCAAGAAACTCTTACAAGATTTTTTTCATTTCCCAATGTTTTATATGATCCATTTTTATCTGAGTTTTATTTTTAATTCCAAATAGAACATCATTAATATAAGCAATTTTTTTTCAATAAAAAATTACCAGTGTCTCTCTTTTCTATATTTAATTAATTTATCATCTTCTTAATATTTTATCCAATTAATGAAATCATTAAATATAACATTATTTTCTCCATAATATATCATATGTAGATAAATTTAAATTCCAATTCATAGACATAATAATATAATCATATATTACGGTAATTGCCACAAGATTTTTTTGGGAAAACCATTCAAGTTAATATAATAGTATGACTGTTATAAATTATTGTTTCTTTAGTAATTCCATGAAGAGGTTTCACCAAATTTTCTATATTGTTTTCATGAACTTTTAATCCTATTTTAATTACAGGTTTCCCTGTAATGAATTAATTTAATCATCCAATATCAAAAAATACATCAAAATAATTTGAATAAACATGTAACAAACCTATATAAACACAATTAGATTTCCCAACATAAACCATAGTAGTTTTATACAATGATTTTTCCAAACCACTCTACAATTATTTTATGATGATTTCAACTATGAGTATATAGATTTGGACTCAAATTATCACAATTCCCTAGCTCATTGAAGTTAAAACATCTCACTATTGGTTGGATATCTGCGACACCACTCATGAATTGATCAAGAATTTTTTATTTAAAGACACAAAACATATTACCAAACATGAAAAACATATAACCCATTTCAGATACTTTTAATCATTATAGAAATTACCTTTTACCACACTTGGAACATGTAGAGTGTATACCTATATTTTATTTCATTGAATGCTTATTCATTTCATTCAACATTTAACACTTATTATTCTTACATCATAGGGAACATAAGTACAAGAAACCAATATTTAAATTTTCATAGACTAATGAAAAACATTACCATGACATATAAATTACCATGGGTCCAAATCCCTTCAAAATCTATGATTTAATACTGAGTAAAATCAATTTATATTTTTATCAAAGTACCCAATAAAATTAATATTATGCCTAAAAATTATTATATAATTTTCCCCATATATGGCCATTACACCCTCTTTATTTTCCTTAATTCTAAGAATTTTTTTTCCATTATTATTATAGGAGATTTATTAATATATTTATATTTGAAACAAAACATAAATATATACCATTCTTCAATATCATGTTGTTCTCTCTATGTTATTATTAACCAATGACAAAAATTGTTGAACTTTACCATTAGAATAATAAATAGAAATAACTAACTTTTACCTTAATGATCATCCCCTTACTTTTAATAACTTCTCTATAGAATTGATCAATCATTTAAATAAAATTTTATATATGGTCAGAATGAAATATTGGGGGTGTTGTTTTAAAAAATTGTTAGCTATCATTATCATCATCTAGTTTATATTTGGTTTATCTCTAACATGGTTTCCATCACAATTTATAAAATGTGTCAAATGATCTATAGCTCCAACAATCTTCTCAGTTATAATTCATGCCATTTCAAGTTGTGTATTTTTATGGATACTAACATCTTGATACCTTCTTACTTTTATTTTTTATTTAATACACATAAATATATTCCAAAAAAACATATATTAGATAATGAAACATGGTAATGATGAAATGAAATATCATTTTAGTATAATAAAAAGTTATTATTTATTGAGGGTATTGAATTAATATTCTATTAACCTATAATTTTTTTAAAACCCTTCCTTTGGTACCACATATAATGAAACATCCTTAAAAAATTATATAATCTTGTGTTTTTATAAATTTTCCACTTCCATATATGTTAATTATTGTGATAGTTTATAGATTTAGAAATTTTAATCATAACTCTAACAAAACAAAACCATTTATTATAATGTCGACAAATCCACTTAGTATCAAATTTTCCCATAATAGAAGTCATTTAAAATTAATCACTTTTCATTTTAATGAAAAATCATCATTGAAATTTATCTTGACATATTCTTTGTTCGTACTCATCCTTAAATCCTGTAAAAAACATTTGAAATCCTTGGATAAAAATATAAATAATATTATTGGATATAAAAGAATGAAATTTCTTAGACCAATAAAAAACTTGAAAACCATATTTTTTTTTAACTTTTCCACATTATTTTTTGATCATATAAAAAAACTCATATAAACATGGTAGATAACTTTTTTTATCAATGAAAACCATTAAAACATATAACTAGAATATAGAAAACAATGCTGTCATCTTATAGAATTATATTCATAACCCTTGTTCACTCATGTTAAAAATAACTGGATCCCACTTAAATCTATAGTTAAAAACACTGAAGTTAAATAAACTGTCTACTACTATAAAGAAAAGAAACATTACCTTTTTTAATGTAGTACTTTATTGGGCTCACACCTCATATAAGCGGTATTAGTCTTAACCATTCCATAAGCATTATTAGGCTAATATATAATAATCTATAATTAAAATGTACCATAAAATAAAAAATAATAATTCAATCATGAACCTTCATAAAAAATTTCATGAAAACTCTTTTGAAATAATAAGAAGGCCATATTCCATTTTCATAAAAAAATTGTGAACTATCCATTTTTATTGAAATATAATTAAAATAAAACATTCCCAAATTATTTTATAAATTATTATTTTTTCATTAAAACCATGGAAACATGTAAATAAACATTAAAAGAAATGGAAATTCATAAAGTTAAGAAAATACATTAATTATTTAAAATTTAAACCAATGATTCATTTCACATCTTCGATATGAGTACCTCGGTTGGTAAATAACAAGAATATTCATTTTTAATCCTTATACAGAAATTTAATTATTGTTTAAAATGATGTTTTATATTTATTTATGTTTTAAAAATTAAAATTTTTGAAAACTTTTTAATGTACATGGATATTGAGGAAAAATAAAATAAAATATTAATGTATTCAAAATAACGTTTAAAATAATAATACCCAACTATAAATAACATCTAGTGTCATGAATTATTTAAATATAGAATCATAATATTTCATTAGTTATTTAATTTCTTAAGACATCTTTTTTTCATTACATTATCATTATAAATTTAATTTCATTCGTTATCAAGTTTAATTTAGTTTCATATTCTAATAAATTTATATCAGATGTTTTGAGGAAATACATACATAATCCAAAAAATAGCTTTAGAAGAATGATCATGGTCAAAGGGTTAATTTTTCAATCAACTAAAGAATAATAAAAATAAAAATAAAATAAATTTAATACATTAAATAAATTTTTTTATTAATCCATGAGTGAAATAATTGAAAAATGAACTATATTGCTTCATAGAGGTGGTACTACACATGTACGAACTAACACTGTAATAATTGTTCAATAGATATAATGGTAGGAAAATAATTAATTTTGTATCATTATAGAAATATAAATATGAAAATAATATAATATATTTTAAATAAATCCATCATAGTAACTATACATAAGAGGTGGTGATGAAAAATGAACTGCATTACTTTGTTCAGGTGGTAGTCCACATGTATATATGATCCATGTTTTCATTCAAAATTGGATGTAAAAATTTATGAAAAGGGTTGCTACACAACCATAATAACTTTTAATTATATATAGATTATTATTCTTTTATTTCAACATGGTTAAATAATATTTTATGAAGGTTAAACAAGAAATAGTCCTGAAATAGTTTGGTTAGGATTTATAACAAATTTTTAAATATCCTCTTTAACATACAACTTAAGTCTTATAAGTTTGGTATGATGCTTTTACATTTAAATCTAAGAAATTAGTAAGAATTTAATTAGGATATTATTTTATTTATTTACCAAACTAGAGGTCTCAAAAGGTGTGAGCAATGAAGGAGATAGAGATTGATTTTATAAGCGAGGGGTGTATAACCTTGTAATCACATAAAGTACAAAATTAATATAAATTAACTTCTATATTAATGTTGGAAATATTAAATTATTTCAAAAATAAGATAATTATGTGTTCATATTATTTTATTTTATAGAATTTGGTCATATTTTTAGAATGTTTTCACCCTTATCTCTTAGTTTTAGCCTATATTAAACAATTTGATGACTACCATGACATAAAAGATTTTTAATCTATATGTGACATGAATTTTATGATAAAAATTATATTTATCCATAATTGGGAAGTGATTCATATTCTCAAACTTATTCCCTTCCCATGGCTAATGAAAATATTATTATGTTTTTTAAATCCTAAAATAATATATTATTTAATATAATATACTACTAAAGTCATTTTGGGGAATCATCATAGAATTTCACTTTAATGACACTTTAATTTCAATTGAATTAGAATATAAGGATTTTAAATATCAAAAAAGTTATATTTATTAGGTAAATTCATAGAACATTATAATTCATTAAAATTATATTACTTTTTAATCATTTAAAAATAATTTACTTGATTTTACTAATAATTGAACAAGAAAATTTTATACATTATATAAGAATATTAGTTAATGAATTTATTAATAAAAAGTAAAAAAAATATTTCCATGAGAAACACTTAATTCATCATTAAAATAATAATTTATAATAAAAAATTAATTCTTCTTACCCCTATAGAATAATATTATATATTATTAAACAATGTGAGTGATAGTTTTTTTATTATTTTCTCAAAATCATATTTAGGGCATTATCAATGGAAATTGGAATTTAATTTCAATATTTTATAATATTTGATGGTTATGGTTGATAATAAATTATCCATTAAAATAAATTCAACTATTATTGCGATATTTAGGCCTTATAGCATAGTTTTATCCTTATTTTATTGGTTTCATCCTTACATATGTGAAAAATATTTACTATAGTTACCTTTCACAATGAAAAATGGAACTATTTTAAACATGTGAACTTCCTGATTCTGAACAAGGAATCTTTTCTTCACTAATAAATTTATATAATTGGTAGAATTAATTTTAAATATGAATTCATAACATGAAACTTAAAACAATTTTTAGAAAAATGGGTGGGTAATACCCAAAACAATCTTATACCAAAATTATGTATAATATTTATTTATATTTAATTAAATAGATTATTTATTAATAAATGATTTTTTTAAAATAATTAAGTTAAAATTTAAAAAATTATTGGTATTTTGATTAAATTATATAACAAAGGTAAATGGCTATTTTACATAATTCATTATCCATGACTATTGTCTTAAACATAAATCCTTTTAGATAAATCCACAAAATTGATTATAAGATACATTTTTTATTTCTTATTTTAAAAATGAATTTAATTTTCTAAATTTCAAATAAAACATATTCTACATTAGTATGTTAAATATAATAGTATAATAGATGAAAAAATTCACTAATAATAAAACTATCATATTTTTTATTTCAAAAAATATATATTAATCTTATAATTAATATATCTATATAGAATATAATTCATGAATATTAATTTGGTTGGATATTTATTTACAAAACCATTGGTTTTCAATATATGTTATTATGGGAATGATTTGTAAATGATATTTGGTTAATTAAAAATATCTATAATAAATTATATTATTTATTCCTAAGTAAATTATTGACTATGTATTAATTAATTAGATTTTTGTAAATTATTTTCCATATTTTTTTATTTTTAATTTCTAGTTATATTAAATTTATATTCATTGTGAGATAAAATACTTATAGTAGGTATTCTGGGACTATGGATACTCTGAGTTTGGTTAAATCCTTAAAATATCATCGTTGTGTTAGTCAATTATTACTACAATTGATCCATAAAAGAAATTACTAAGTTTGATTATAAATTAGTGGGTAATATTTCCTAACACTTATTTTAATAAACTATATTATCAACAATATTGAGAGAATTATTTTTCTTACTCATTTATAATTTTAGTTGTAATTCACCATGAACACCATAGATTAATAAAAAAGAGTGTGGAAATTAGTGTTGTTTACCTATGTATTCATAACGTCATCTAATTGATTATGAGATCAGTGAAAGAATAATCAATAGGATTTTTTATATTACTCATAGGATTCCTAAGGGATGTAAATATATTTCTATCTACATTCTAAAAACATAGATACATCACTCACAGAGATTACAATTTGATGTTGGACTGTAGGGAAAAAGTGATTGGATCAAGTAGATCCACTATATTTTTTTATCATATCAATACACTATAAGAGGTGATGGTGATTGTTTAATAATATAGGTTACATGGAATGGATATTTTCACATGTGATATTTAAATTTCTGTTTCTTATCATGGTATATTATCCTGATATTTTGAAACCATTTCATTATATATATTTTGAATGATATAACATGGATAGACCAAGCATAATTATTTTTATATATTAATATAAGTGATATTTAAATGATTAGATATGATACATAATTTATACTATTTGATTAAATTTTTATGATGTTAATAAATGATGAGAAATTGTGCAATAAATGAATAAATATTGGGTTAAGGAATCATCTTTGTTTCAAAAATACCTTGTTCCATCAAATATTTTTTTGTATGATAAATCATGGTTTCTTTATTTTGGTAATCTAGTGGATAGTGGAGGATCTATTCAGACGATAATATTAAAGTATACAAGATTTGATCTTCAAGTATATAAGATCAATGGATTAATTATACCATCTATAATGGTTATATGAAAAGTGTACATTATAGGGGTTTATCCATACCCTCTTCATGGAGGGTTCCAGTATAGTGATTTTAGTTTTGTTTGGTTTCTGAAACATAATATTGTTTTTTCACGAATCTTATGATTTCCCATTCATGTGAGAAAATATTATATATAAAATGATTTTTTAAAAGATCATCATTCCAATTATAAGATAGGATCAATACAGTTTGTAGAATTAATATATCAATTTACGTGATCAATAAAGAGAAGTAACATTGAAATTTTTATTATTAGATAATTGGTTAAGATTTGGTTTACAATGATAAATTTAATCATAGCATAGAAAACAAAACATTAGTAAGTCTTTCTATAGATAGGTCTAGAGTACAGTTTCAAGTCTTCTTTATTACTTATGAGAAGAATCCAGGTGGTAGGGATGAGAGATCTTCAACATTATATTGTAGTATTATCTTGACAACAACCTTATTAAAATTTCTATTCAATATTTGTCTGACCTGATAAATTATATAAAAATGGTTCGTAAATTTCAATCTATTATTATTGGAGAGTATCATCGAGTTATTTACCATTGAAACCACCTTTGAAAGTTATTTTAGGGTATCTAATGGTACTCTATATTTTCATGGAACTATGATATTAGGAAAAATTATGTAAACTCCACATGTAAAAAATGTTTCACATTGATGTGAAATTAGATATAGATTTATTAATTTTTTTGGATAACAAATCGATATCAATTAAATATGTATTAATTTAATGTATCAAAAATTTTATTGTTATAGTTCATTGGGGAATAGGATTTTATGGAAGGTCATGCAGGACAACATAATCGACTTCTTGGAATGATTAAACACAAGTGTGATGTATTATTTGGATGAAAATAAGATCATATGATGTATATATTTTCTATTATTATCAATTAAATCTACAATTTATTTTTTATTTTGAACTCCTTAGTATTTTTATCTATTATGTATGTAGAGATTACAATTAACATTGTATTGGGTAAAAAACCGCTTTCAATTCTACCTTATAGGATATATCCATCTATTTTAGGGGATTTTATTTTCCATATGGAAGTGATTTATTCTACTTATAAATTATTTTTGTGGTGAAGTTACTCTTGTTAACCAAGAATGGTGGAGATAGACTATCCTTATATTAATATTATTTGGGACTAAAACATAAAGTTACTTATAATTGGTTCACATTTCCAAAAATCAACAACTTTTTTATCAGGTTATGAGGGATAGGTGATTCTATGATATTTATATATGGTTATATTATCTCCAACTATGGGATATATCCATGGATATTCAACATAATACATTTCAAATAATATATAAATTAAAAGTGTATGTTGTAATTACATCCAATTTAAAGAACATACTCACCTTGTTTAAAGAAGAAATTTAAAAGATCATTCACCCTTATCTTGACTTATTCATGTTGGTAATCATTGAAAACCAACTTGTCCAATCATAATAATAGAAGAATTATTTCATGCATCAAGAGAATATTTTTTGTATATTTTGATATAACTAACATTATTCTAGGATCCTGATGTATCATTTCTTAATAAGAATAATGTTATTTTTGGGTAATATCATATCTATGGTTTTATTTTATGAATCCTAGAAATGTTAGATTTTGTAATTTGTTCATAGTTTCCTGTACATGTATTTGTGATCTATTATTTAATATGAATTATAGAATACTAATAATGGTAATTTAGTTTCTTACCCTATTTTTCATTACCTATTAAATATCTAAAAATGATTGATGAAAATTTTGGTTGACTATGAAATGTATCTGTTCATTAACTAAGATACTGATTAGGTTCGACTTCACTTTGATCCTATCATAACCTAATTTTTGTAAATTTCATATATTGAATTATAATGTATTATAAATTGTTATTAAGGTATTTTTTATGATATACAATTCAGTAATTACTTCTATGTATATCGAGATTCAATAGCAAGATTCAAACAATGAAACCCTAAATATAGAACTAGTTATTTCACTCCATAATCTAACATATTTATTTTACTATTTAATTATTAACTGATAAGAGGTTTATATCAAATATAAAATCCTTATATAAATAATCACATAAGAGGAGACAAATATCAAGTAGTGTATATTGGCCAATTAACCATAGTACATCGATTTTATGACAGAACACAACCATAGGAATGTAAATGTAATATCAAATATTCATCGTCAAAATAAAAAATAATATGTGGTGATTGCATCTTGTTATGAGTTAACATTGATGATATCAATTATCTAGTGGGTATCAAATATCAAAGAGTATTGGTGAATGGCTGTATGAACTACTATAAGAAACACCTCATCATTGTTGGATTGTGTAATAGATATTTTGGTATCCAATATTGAAGATTATGTGATGAGGTATTAAATATATTGGTGGATTATCTTTTATGATATAATGATAGGTATTATGATTTCTTATATCTTAATTGAATAAGATGGTTCAATGATCATTATGAATGAGATAAATAAGTATTTCTATACTTCCTCTTTAATTATACAAATAAAGATAAAGAAAATATTCGATGATATTTATCACGGATGTTCATGATTATGGATGAAGAAATACATAATGAGTTGTTTATCACGGTTCCTCATATTTCTATGTGTGAGACATGAGATACAAAGTATTTTTTAAATTCTTCATCCACTAGACATTATTATAATAAAGTGGGATAAGGTCATAATAGATTTAATGATGGGTCTACCATTATGATCATGAGGTAGTGATATAGTGTGGATCATTGTTGACAGTTTGAATAAGGTTACACAATTGCTTATACTTATAGAAATACATAAGATTAACATGTTATAGATGTTATACATATTACAAATAGTATGAGTTTGTGGTGTCCTAATAACTATTATATATTTTCATTTCTATATGGTTTATGAACTGTATATGACTAGGATTAGAGTAACTTTTGGGATCTCAGGTTGGGATCAATAAAATATACCATCTACTAACTCATGAGTTGTTTAATTATATGATCCTGATTCTAAAGGAAATTACTTAAACAAGTTTATTAGATTTTTGTAGAGCTAGATGGAAAATTTCGTATTAGAATAATTACCCAATAAAAAACCGCAATCATACACGGACACATGTGGAACACATTGAGATACTATGTAGTAAGCGATATCACTATTCTTTTTGTTTGTTTGAGGAAGGGGAGTCATCCATGATTAAACATTATCTCAGGAAGTATACAATAAAGTTTAATACAATTTTTGGGTAGAATATTATGGAAACTAGAAGGTAGTTTAGATGATATATTTAATGAATATAAAGACGTTTTATAATATTTTAGTTGATTGGGTTTTCTTGATGGTCTCACATTTGATGGGACAAAAATTTTATTGGATGAATGGGAAATTGGAACCCCATTACAGGGGTCTATTTTAGATTTTATATACGTTTTGTAGTGTATAATATCATTGAGAATATCTTTTATGATATAACTCTCTATAATATATTAAGTGTATCTTTCACAAGAGAATTTATCAAGATCTATTCCTAGTGATGATCATTTATTTTATTGATTAATATGCCATTTTATCATTTCTCTAGTGAATAATATGTGGTATTGATGAAAATGGAATGATAATAAAAGGAAGAAAACTTCTCGTTGATTGAATATTGAGGTTTAATATTCATATAGGATAATGGATATGAGAATATTAGGTTTATATAAGAGTATATAAATCATATTTTGTGGTGATGCTTAATTATGCATAATAATAATATGGTACATTGTGGTGAGGAGTTTTATATTGTTCTTACAATATCAAAATATAAATTTAATTTAATTTTCTCAATATCAGTGTGTTTTCATGTGTTTTTAAGATGAATATTGTTTATCATAGTATAGTTTATGAAAAAAGGAATCTAATGTGCCACTATAGGTGGTGGGTAATTATAGAACCCCAATGGGAATTTAAAGGGAACTAAGATGGAATTGAGTGACTACTTTGTGGGGTTTATAAGCCCCAAGTCCCCCAATAAAAGCCTAATTTATTCCATTATAATCACAAAATTCCACTAGTATGACAATGAGAGAACATCATGTCTTCATTTGGGGACCCTCACTATAAATCACATGGGGTTGTTTTGAGAATAAAAGTATAATGTTTCATTTTTACTCCCATATTTCTACCAACATCAAGTAATACATCTTCTAAAAATATTCTTTTTCAACTAAATAAAATACCATTTATTTATATTCATTTTAATTGGTGAGCTGAACCATATATAAATTATTTTTTATACATTACCTTATTGAATTGTACCTTTAAGCACTTAATTTTTATTTTCAAGGATTTTTTACGATTTCTAAATTTTATTGATTAAGGATATTATATCGTATAAAAAATTATTACTCATCATTTAATGGATAATTTTAGTTTATCTTAAAATTATTGAGATTTATATATTATGATTGTGTCATGAGATATATTAGTAATAATGATTTTCAATGAATAACCCAAACAATAATTAATGCAGAATTATTTATTCATTGTGAGTTGTTGGGTGTCCATTAGGCTCTTAACATTAAATTTATGAATTATATAATATTTTCATAGTATTTGATTGCTACATAACATGTGGTTCATTCAAGGATTATTAGAACATAGATCTTTTAAATGGTGCCGTTTATTATGTGGTCATTTGTTTGACCATGATAGGTTATATTTGGCATTTCACCTCAAACAAGAAGTCTCATTGGGTTATAGGAGAGGGATGAGAATATCCATTGTTGTATGAGATGGTTTTTAGGTATTGGAGGGAAATTGTATCGTGTAAAATATGATTATTGGATATGTATATTTATACTAAGGGGTGTCATGAATTGTGTTCTGTTATTCCATGGAAAATAGTGTGATGGTCAAGCCTGAGTATCCTAGAGATTTGAGTTGTGTAAATTGAGGATATATTTATGGTATTCATATCCTATTTGGATTATGATTATATGAATTTAACATAGGATAACTGAGTACCCGGAATATTACGATCATAGAAAATGTAGATATAAGACAAACTATTAACATAAAAACTGTATGTATAGATGGGTTGGGTACACGAAAAAATATTGACATACTAATTATATTAATTGATGGGTCATATTAAAAAAGATACATGGTTACAAAGTATCTTGGGGTAATATGATTGTTTGAAATTATTAACTTTAAACCCAAATCTATTTTAGTATACACTTGAATTTGATATGCTTATGCATTGTAATTATGAAGTGAACATTACATGGTGGTATAACACCCTTCTCATGAGTTTAGTATAAAGAATACATAATCCAAAATCTTTATCATTATATGATATTTGTTAGGTTAATCTTCAATATTTCACATTGAATATAAAATTATTTTTTTAGTTATTTTTGTTTTATTATTAATAAATTCATCTCATATTTATATCCACCAAAACTATGTTATATTACATTAGTGGCCTATCAGTTGAGTCTTATTAAATCTATTACTAAAACTATTCCCATATACCTCAATTAGCATAAATATTTCATGGTATGTGATTTATGAAGGAATTAGGCCCTAAAAATAGATGGTCGGTCTTGATTATAATGTTAGAGACCATGATACTAGATCAAGAAATTTTAAGGATAAACCTTCTTTTAATTGTCACAATTAATTTATATTTTTGGCGTATACCATGATAAGAACAAACCATTAGTTAATCCTTATTCTCATGTATGAATTTAATTATATTACATACCCTACATTTTCATTATATAATAGTGATAATATTTATCTATGCATTTATAATGAAAATAAATTCTAATTTATATATCTTATTTTTATGAATTTTATCACTTATTTAAGATATATTATAGTTATCATAATTTTCTTATAGTATCTACCCTATAATGACCCAAGTAATTATAGAATAATACTTTATCTTTTCTATTAATATTTATGATTATGATATTAATTTTATATTAAAGAGGACTTTTGTTCCAGTAGCCTACTTGACACATAACAATACGTTTCTCAAAAATCATACATTACACACATCATTGAGTTATACTAAAACATAATACAATGATATTATTAGTATTTTAAAAGTTATTTAATGCATAGTAATAAGAATGGATGTGATGAAAATTATCAAATTAATTTAGAAATATGGTTGACATAACGATTAATTGGTTAACAAATTATTCATAAATTGAAATAGAAAACAACTGAATATAAATGATCTGTTTTAATGAAATCCTATTTAAAAAGAGAATAATTGTGTTTATAAAATCATATCACTATTTATGGTTTTTAATGAAAAATATATTTTATATATTCAATTAAATGTTTTAAAATCATATTTTATATTTACTAGATATTATAAAATAATAAATTATTTTTTTGGATAAAAGAAATATTTTTCTATAAAAGAATTTTTACCACCTTTTGAAAGACAAAAACTATTAAATTTAGTGTTTGTCACTTTTTAATGATATATTTTACAAAATAAAATTCTTTCACATAATTGGGACACCAAAGTTTACTTTGGTTAATTTGTTTTTCGTAATTTCCTAATAAAGACCATTTTTATTGAATAGTGAAAAATAATGAATTTTAATTCAAAAATTCCTTTTTATCTAATTTAATTATATAGTTTGGTTATCATTTTAATTTATTTTAAAGTATAATTGGATTATGTTATTATTATTAAATCCAATTATGGTCATTGAACATAATTTTAAATTTCAATTTGACATAAACACATGTGATTCTTTAACTAGTTTTTATTTCTTAAAAACACTCCTTTTGGGTTTGACAATGGTAATTAATTTTAATTTTATTTCTAAAAATTATATATTTGGATTTATAAATATGGAATCTGTTGAGTCAATAAGGTTTTCCTTATGACTTTTTCATTCCTTCTTGTTTTGAAAATCACAAACACCTTTCTTAAGGAAAAATGCTTTCTTAAGGAAAAACGCTTTCTTAAGGAAAAATTCTTTCTTAAGGAAAAATGCTTTCTTAAGGAAAATTTCTTTTATAAGGAAATTTATCTTTATCATATTTTCATCCATATTTTTCCTAAGTATAAAATTCGGATTCATTTCTGTTTTCTCGGATTTTTTTAAAACTTTGATATAAAGTATTCTGTTTTTAGGATCCGAATTCTGGACCAGAACTGTAATAAAGTTTCACTCCGAAATCCAGATGAGAACTGTAATAAAGTTTCATTCCGAACTCCTAATACGAACTCTAATTAAGTTCTACATCAGATACAGGATACGAATCCTTATGAAGTTCGACAACGAATTCTTCTTAAGAATTCTGATGAGGAATTCTCATTACGAATTCTGATGATGAATTCTCATTACGAATTCTGATAATGAATTCTCATTACGGATTCTGATGAGGAATTCTCATTACGAATTCTGATGATGAATTCTCATTACGAATTCTGATGACGAATTCTCATTCCTAATTCTCATTTCGAATTCTCCTATTAAACAAAATCTGATCATCTTGGTTTTATACACTCTGAATTAATTCAGACTCCGAAAAATATGTTGATTAGACTCCGAAATTTTATTCTGTTTACATTTCTATAATTTATCTATTCTTTATTATTTCCATTTCACTTTGAAGCTTTCATTCCAAACATTTGAGTTAGAATTAAAACAATGTCGTACATTCTGTTACACTTGTTTTGTTATAAAACTATGTTGTCTATTTTGTTATAAACTAACCGTTGTCTAAGTGACAAGTGTACAAGTCCCTCCGATCTTTAAGGAAAATATGACCATTGGAGAAGGAGCCGACCTTACAAATAAATAGGAGCTCATTTGAAAGAGCTCGAAGCTGTTGTAGTGCTGAAAGGCTGACTGATCTTCGACTCATGTGATTACATACTTGAAGTGATTTCTAGAGAGAGAGGATCTTATTAACTCTCAAAGCTTCGTGAGACTCCGAATGTTAGTGATTACATTCGAGGACTTCCGGGGATAGGAAGACAGAGGTGCCGACTACCTTGAACTTCGAGGGCTTCCTTGCTGAGGAAGACAGAGGTTTCCAACTACCGTGAAGTTGAGGGCTTACGGGGATAGCAAGACAGAGACACTCCGATCATCGTATCGAGGGCTTACCCTGGTTTGGGTAAGACAAACTTTCTTGAAAGTATAAATCAAGGTACCTTTATCCAAGGTTGTTGGATACCCTTCTCTTTGGGTTAAAAGAATATTATCTTGTTACTTGTAGTTCTAATACTTTTTTATTTCCGCTGCATTTTGTATTATAAGGAAAGTATAACTTTCTTATACTTCCTTACTTGTACTCTGTTTCATTTAGATTCTATATGCTTTAAGGTAGAATCTCATATTGTAACTTTTGTTAAGGTTCAATATCCAGAACTATATTTCCGGAACCCTCTTTCAGAATCTCATTCCAAGTTTTCATTCGGTATTAAAGGTGTTGTGAATTTTCTTAGTTTAGCTTTGTTAAACTTAGCCCTTTCCTTTACTTAAGGAGAACATAGTTATTCTTAACTAACTTTAAAGGTTCCAAAGGAATTTTTAAAGTGTACAATTCACCCCCTCTTGTATATTGAGCATCTACATCACTATTTCGATCCTACAATTGGTATCAAAACAGGTCTCTGAAATACTTATACTTACGAATAAGTTTTTCTTTCTCACTTTATCATTCCAAACTTTGACATTCAGAATATTTCCATTCCGAACTTTCTCAATCCGAACTTTGTGATTAAAAACTTTTGTTACTAACAAATTTTTGTGCCAAAGGTTATTCAAGTATGGCAGGAATTAATGTTGGTTCGATTGATAATCTAAATCCTACAAGACCACCAATATTTGATGGTAATGACTATGAGTACTGGAGAGATCGAATGAGGACTTTTGTTATCAACACTGGAGTAGATAACTTTGCTATTTTTATTAGTGATTATAAAATTCCTGACAAGGAAGTTAGAACTTTCACTAACTAGGAAAAGAAAGAATATCAACTCAACTATAAGGTATGCAATACTCTACTATGTTCAATGACTATAAATATATATAGCCAAATTTCTTCTTGTGAAGCAGCTAATTGCATATGGAAGAAATTATAGGTTACACACTTTGGGACTTCTAAAGTGATTGAGACTAGAAGAGCTATGCTTAGAGCTGAATATCATGGCTTCAATTTTCCTTATGGTGAACCAATCTGTAAAGTGCAACAGAGATTCATGACTATAGTCAATAGCCTACAATCTATGGGAGATAAAGGTTTAGATGATGAATCTCTTGTGGATAAAATTGTTGATATTATGCCCAATGAGTGGGAATCCAAAAGAACAGCTATAGATGAAAACAGTAAGGTCACTGAGATCTCTCTTGATGAGCTTTTTGGAACTCTTCTACAACATGAAACCAGAATAAAGAGAGATGCATACAACATCAAGAAAAAGAATGGAAATGGTACTGTTGCTTTTACTACAACTTTAAATCAGATGAAAGCTAAGACTCCTGAGAGAGTAAACAGATCCAAGTCTAAGAAAGTTATTTTCCAATCCGAATCTAGTGAGAGTGAAGTCTCAAAAAATGAATTAGCCAATCTTGCTCGAAGGACGAACAAGATAGCTGGCCAAAGGAATTTCCAATCCAAGTATAAGAAAAAGGAAAGGAAAGATAAGAATGATGGAGAAGTTTCTTGTTATGAATGCAAAAGAGTTGGACATATTAGACCAAACTGCCCTATGCCCAAAAAGAAAGAAAGAAAAGAAAGACATTCAGACCGAAACAGAAAGAAGTATTATAAAGTCAAAGATAAGAACGTTTTGAAAGCTAATGACACCTGGAGTGCCAGTGGTGGTGACTCTTTAGATGAATCTTCTGATTATGAGTCTTCATGACAGAAGAATCCTGGTCTTATAGCCAGATTACCTATTGATAATCATTGTTTCATGGATAAGGTACGAAATGCTGAATCATTGACCAATGTTTCTTTAAATTCTAATGATAGTAAGTATTACAACTCTTCTGATGAAGAATCATATTCTGATGAGGAAAATACTTTACCTACTTATGAAGAAGTCTCTAGGTTTACTGAACTTCTTGAGATTGATAATTCCAAACTCAATAAGAAACTTGATAAGGCAAACTCTAGGAATTATATTCTTACAAAAGAGATATCTTATTTTTCTAAAGATCTTGATAAGAAAAATGCTGATTTTGAAAGTGTTTCAAAAAATCTTGAGGAAGTAAGTTCTGAGAAGAACAAACTTTCTAAAGAATTAGAAAAAGTAATTTCTAAGAAAAATGTTTTCGAACGTAGATCTGGTTATAAAACTAATGATTTTGAGGATAAAAACTTGGTTGTAAAACTCAAGTCCAAATTTTTTTCCTTAATGATGTTTTTATCAAACTTTACCCATGGTAAGGAAAATTTTGATAAAATGTATTCTCAAATATGACCTTTAAGAAATAAATCCGGATTTGGTTATACCCATGCAAAACCAATTTTCAGTAATAATTATTTTGTTCCTCAAGGTTCCCCATTTTGTACCAAGTGTCAATGTGGTGGTCACTGGGCAAAGAATTGTTCCTTAATCAAAACCCAATCTTTAGGATTTCACAAAGCTTACTTCTCTAAGAAGATGTGGGTTCCTAAAATTTTATTGTCTGGGAATCTTGGATCCAAACAAGTTTGGATTCCGAAAATCTAATTTTCTTTTTGATTTCAGGAAAACAAAGAGAGTACCAGCAACAATACATGGTACATGGATAGTGGATGTTCACGACCCATGACTGGTAACAAAATCTTTTTCGAAAAGATTATCAAAACGAAAGGAGGAAAGGTAACTTTCAGATATAATGCTAAGGGAGAGATTGTTGGTATTGGTAATATTTTTCTTCTTGGTAAAACCTTGATTTCAAATGTTTTTTTGTTAAAGGTCTTAAGCACAACCTCATTAGCATAAGTCAGTTATGTGATGAAGGTTACCTTGTGAATTTTAGGAATTACAAGTGTTTAGTTCACAATTCCAAGGAAGAATTTATTCTCTCAGCCAACAGGCAAGAGAATGTTTACACCTTAAACTTAGAAGATCTTAGAAGCCAAGATTTACCTTGCCTAAGTGCAATGGAAGATCATTCTTGGTTATGACATAGAAGACTAGGTCACTGTAATCTTAGGAATCTATGTAAACTCTCTAAGAAGAAACTAGTTAAGGATCTACCTGAGCTTAGATTTGATTCTTCTAAAGTTTGTGATCCTTGTCAATATGGCAAGAAACATAAATCTAGTTTTAAATCAATCAGTGAAGTCTCAACAACCAATGCATTACAGTTAGTGCACATGGATCTTTTTGGTCCAACACAAACTGGAAGTATTGAAGGAAAATACTATGTGTTTGTTCTAGTTGATGATTACACTAGGTTAACTTGGGTATATTTTATAGCAAAGAAATCTGAAGCTTTTTCCGATTTCAAAAGTTTTAGAGCTCCAGTTAAAAATGAGAAAAATATTCTATTGAAAACTATTCATAGTGATCATGGAGGAGAGTTTCAAAATTCGGATTTTGAAACTTTTTGTAGTAAGAAAGGTATTACTCACAATTTTTCAGCACCTAGAACTCCTCAACAGAATGGTGTAGTTGAAAGAAGAAATAGAATTCTTCAAGAGATAACTAGAACCATGTTGAATGAATATTCTATCACTAGACATTTCTGGGCTGAAGCTGTAAGTACTGCTTGTTATACTATAAATCGAGTTTTGATTAGACCTTTTCTTAATAAAACTCCTTATGAGTTATGGAATGGTAGAAAACCATGATTATCCTACTTCAAGGTTTTTGGTTGCAAAGTATTCATTTTTAATACTAAAGATAACTTACATAAATTCGCACCAAAATCTGATGGAGGAATTTTCTTATGTTATTCCCCAACATCTAAGGCTTATAGAGTTTTTAATAAAAACACTTGTACTGTTGACGAAACAGTACATGTAAAATTTGATGAGTCAGATCCATTTGTTTTTTAACCATCTCTACCTACATCCACGGATGTGTTTTCAAAAACTGATTGTCAACCTCTGATAGAAGAACCTTCTGATAAGGATAATGTTCAAGAAGATATTCCTGAAACATTTACCCCAGAAGACTTTTTACCCTATGTTGATGAACAGGTTTTACAAAACCCAAATCAGGTGTTTCTTAAGAATCATCCCAGTGATAGTATCATTGGTGATGTAAATCAACCTGTAAGGACTAGAAGTTCCTTAAGAAATGAAGTAGAACATCTAGAATTTCTTTCCCAATTAGAACCTAAAAGCACTATTGAAGCTTTAGGTGATGAAGATTGGATTAAAGCCTTGCAAGATGACCTAAATGAATTCGAAAGGAATAAAGTCTGGACCTTGGTTGAAAGACCTATGGAAACTTCTGTTATTGGAGTAAAATGGGTTTTCAGAAATAAATGTGATGAAAATGGAGTCATAGTAACAAATAAATCTAGACTTGTTACTAAAGGCTATAATCAACAAGAAGGAATAGACTATGATGAAACCTATGCTCCAGTAGCTAGACTTGAATCTATCCGTATTTTACTTGCCTTTGCAGCATTCTTTAATTTCAAACTTTTCAAATGGATGTGAAATGTTCTTTTCTTAAAGGTTATGTTCAAGAGGAAGTTTTTGTTGAACAACCTCCTGGTTTTAAAGATACAAAACATCCTGATCATGTTTTTAGACTTACCAAAGCTTTGTATGGTCTTAAACAAGCCCCACGAGCATGATATGATAGAATTACTGGTTTTTTGCTTAAAAATAACTATGTTAAAGCAAATGTAGATCCAACCCTTTTTATAAATAAAGATAAGAAAAATGTTTTGATTGTTAAAATTTATGTTGATGACATCATATTTGGTTCAACTCAGCAGTCTTTGACCGACTCTTTCGCAAGTCTAATGAAATCTGAGTTTGAAATTAGTATGATGGGTGAGTTAAATTTTTTCCTTGGTTTTCAAATTTCTCAAAAACCAGAAGGAACCTACATATCTCAACAGAAGTATATTAAAGATCTTCTTAAAAAGTATGGTTATTACAACACTAAGAGTATAAGTACTCCCATTGGTACCTCAAATTCTTTAGATCTTGATGAAGCTGGGAAACCAGTAGATCAAACATCTTTTAGAGGTATGATAGAAAGTTTACTTTACTTAATAGCTAGTCGACCAGACTTAATGTTTTCAGTATGCTTATGTGAAAGATATCAATCCAATCCTAAGGAATCTCACTTAAAGGCAGTAAAAAAAATTTCGCTACCTTAAGGGAACCTTGGATCTAGGATTATTTTATACTTCTAGAAATGATTTTGTTCTAAAAAGATTTTCTGATGCTGACTTTGGTGGATGTAGAATGGATAGAAAAAGTACATCCGGAACTTGTCATTTCTTAGGAGATTCGCTAGTTTCATGGTCCTACAAGAAGCAACATTCTGTAGCACTATCCACTACTGAAGCTGAATATGTAGCAGCTGGAAGTTGTTGTGCTCAAGTGTTGTGGATGCAACACACACTCACAGACTATGGCTTGAGTTTTACTAAAACTCAAATTTTGTGTGATAACACAAGTGCCATTTCCCTTAGTAAAAACCCTGCACATCACTCCCGTGCAAAACACATAGATATTAGGAATCACTTTCTTAGGGATCACACACTTAAAGGATATATTATTCTTCAGTTTATTGGAATGCAAGATCAACTTGCTGATATTTTCACAAAATCTTTGCCTTCTGATAGATTTGAATACATTAAACAGAAGTTAGGAATGATAACCGTAAGGTAATCCTCCTTAAGTAACTTTCTGTTGAAAAACTCTCCTTACAGCAATAAACTCCTTTTCATAGGGGGAGTACATCTGATAGATAGATTAACAAAGTTTTTCAAAATTTGTTTTCAAACTTTTCGGAACTACAATTCCAGAATGGAATTTCCGGAAGTACAATTTTCTAGAATGAAAATTTTCGTACAGAACACTTCTGGAATGGAAGTATTCGTATTGAAAACATCCAGAATTGAAAATTCCGTACTGATATTTTCATAACGAGATTTCCGTACCGAATCTTCCTTACTAAGTTTTTACTTACTATGTTTTTTTTTCATACTGAGTTTTCCGTAATGAGTGTTCCATAATGAGTTTTTCGTACTAAATTTATTTTCCGTAGTAAAGTTTTCACGAACTCTGTCTTCTCATAATAATTTTTTTCTCTTTTCTTTCATAGTCATTTTTATATTACCCATTACGAATAATACTCCTAAGACAATCCGAAAGGTATGATTACCTTACTCAAGTTTTCGTAGTCATATTTTACTTGCTAGAATTTTCTTGTATTATGTTTTCGGATTATAGTTTTCTTAATTCTTTGTTTTAATAAAAACCTCAAAAAGATAGGATTCAAGTTTTCAACCATCAGATCTAATCTCAGATCATCCCAACCGTTAGATCAACCAAGGAAGTTGAACCGTCGTTCCATTGCCTATATAAAGGGGACCCAAATACTCGTCCCACATCGACTTCAAGCTCTCGCGTCCCGAATATCTGCCTCTCTGTTTTTAAAGCCGTTCCGTACTTCAGTTGTCTCCATTCCGAAATTCTCAGAGGATTACAGATCCGAATGTCTACGGAGTTAGCTTCTCAAGATATGTCATCCACTAAGCCAATTTCTCAATGGTTAGTCTATAGAGAAAGGCTAGTCCATCCAGATTTCTTCAACAAGTATTATTCTCTTATTTCTAAGAATATCAACTTAAATGGTTGGGAAGATGTTGCTGTATCCAAACCAGGGAATCAAGACGATGTCTTTTCAGAGTTACTTGTTGAGTTCTATGAATCAGTTTCCTTCTTTAAGGAAGATAATAGGGAGATGTTTTCTTTTAAGTCTTATGGCAAGACTTACAAGCTTTCTCACACCAAGGCAGCAAGCTTGGTAGGGCTGACTTATGAAGGAGAAACCAAATTTATTTCGCATGTGTTTCCAGACTCTAAGGGTAGCTTCGATAAGGAAAAATCTTTAGAAACTCTCGGACTGGCTGATGACAAGGCTCCGAAGATTGCAAGTTTATCCACAAATTTCCGGATTCTAGAGTTGTGGGTGCAAGGGCTTATAGTACCCAAGAAAGGTGATAAAGACAGTTTGAAGAAAAGTGAGATCTACATCCTAGATTTTCTGATAAATCTGAGGAAGTTTAACTTGATGAAACATATTTTTATCACTCTTGAGAATTTGAAGAAAGGAAATCCGAGAGCTCAGATTATTATGTATCCAGCAATCCTCTCCATGTTGATAGTTCAGTGCCTTGAGTCTTTCAAGGAGACTTGCAAATTTAAGCCAAGAGTTTGCAAGATTATGCTGGTCAGCGATGGTACTCTTAAGAGGATGGATGTGGCTTTCAACAAGGAAACTGGTGAGTTTTTCGATTTGCCTAATCAAGAAGAAGCGGCTCTGAAGGCTTCTGAACCGGAATCATCTAAGCCAGTAAGGAAGAGAAAGCTGAAAGAAGTAGAAGTAGAAACATAGAATCCTAAGTCTAAGGAATTCCATTCCGCACCTCCAAAACCAAAGAAGAAGAAATCCTATCCTGATGAAGTTGTTGCGAAGTGGAGAACAGATAAAGAGAAAAGGAAAGAAGGGGATCCGCAGTTCGGATTGGACCCTGCGGAGGCTAAAGCCTTGAAGGATAGAACTGCTGATGAGCTTGAAAAACAAGTAAAGGAAAAGAAGATCAAGAAGAAGATGTCTGAGGCTGAGGTAGCTCAGGATTTGTTGAAATTCAATGAGATGGTTTCAGCAACTATTCCTGTTCCAAGATCTTTCTCCTTGGAATCTCTACCTGAGACTCCAGGAAGGAATTTTGTTGCTCCGGAAGAAGCTGTTGCTAAGACTACTGAGGAAGTAGAGCAAGTTGAGCAAGTGGATCAAGAAGAAGATGTTCCTGAAGGAAGTGGTGAAATCGGAGATGTGCTGAAACAAGTAGATGATTACAAGGGGACACCTTCGGAACACTTATCACTCCGAACTTCAGAAGTTGAATCTTCAAAGCTACTTACTCCAGCAATGGAAGAAGAGAAAGGAGAAGAAGATGTTACTTATCATGGAGAAGAATAACAACTTTTACTTGATGTTGCTCAGAAGGAAAACGTAGGGGTTCGTGTTCAGGAAGTTTCTGTTGAGGAAGATAATGTTGTTCAAGTTTCTGATAGTGAGAAGAGAACTCCAGAACATGTTTCAATTCTGGAAAAAGACAAGGGAAAGCAAATTCTTGTTGATACTCCGAGCTCAGAAGTGAGGAAGAGGAAGGAAGTTGGTAGTTCTTCGAAGAGAAAGCTTGACCTTGTTGAAGAAGAAAATTCTCCAAGCAATGTTTCGGATTCAGAGTCATCTTCCGTGGGGCATGACTTTGTTGTTCAGTCTTTGAAGAAGTTGGTAGGAACCATTCCGACCTTCTCTAGTATTGATTCAAGATGCCAGATGCTCCAACATGCATTGAATCATAAAACAGACTCTGTGTCTATGGTTATGGACAAGTGCGTTGAGATTGAGGCTCAGTTCAAAACCTTTTTTGTTGGCTATGAAGCTCATAGAAAATCTTGCAAGAAGATGACAAACTGGTCTAAGAAGACTGTTGAAGAAATGAGGTTATTTGATGAGTTTCAAGACAATGTTTAATATTCCTTTGAGACTGAGGATAGGAAGATAAATGACCTGTCTTCATCCTTTGAAGAGAAGCTGACAGATGAAAAGAATTTCTAGATTCAACAAATCAGAGATCTGAATGGGAAGTTGAATTCTGTTTCTCAGAACTGGAAATTTGAAAGGGATCATCGGATTGAGTTTGAACGGAAGATGAAGGCTCAGGAAGAAAAGATCAAGGCTCAGGAAGAAAAGCTGAAAGCCCAAGAAGAGAAGATTGAAGCTCAATCCACAAGAATATTTGTCTTAGAGAAGCAAGCTGAATAATATCATAAAGACCTGAAGAAGATCAAGACTATTCTTAAGGGGATCATTTCGAAGGAAAAAGATCTGCAATAACCAAATCCGATCTTTTTATTGTATCTAATTTTATTTGTTGCCAATATTTCAAACGTAATGAAATTTGTGCTTGTCGTTTCTTTTGTTGTTACTAATTTTCAGGTACTTTGTTTTTTTTTCATTCCCTCGATCTCTTTTTGAAAATCACAAAGGGGGAGAAAGAAAATATCCTTAAGAAAAAGAAGAACTCCAATGAGAGTTTATCAAAGGGGGAGAAGGGAAAGATCCCTAAGGAAAAAGACCTCTAATCAGAGTTTGTTTAAGGGGGAGTTTTTTCATTTAAGAATAATTTCTTATTCATAATGAAATGCCAGTCCGGAAATCTAGAATACGATCCTTAGAGTTTCAAAGCCTAAGGGGGAGTTATTCGTATTCATCAATATCCTCAAATAAAAGGGAGATAAGCCTTAATGTTTTTCTTTCTTCTTAGAATTTCTTTTTCGTAAGGATGTTTGTGCTTTCCAAAAAGGGGGATATTTTTGAGTCAATAAGGTTTTTCTTATGAATTTTTCATTCCTTCTTATTTTGAAAATCACAAACACCTTTCTTAAGGAAAAATGCTTTCTTAAGGAAAAATGCTTTCTTAAGGAAAAATGCATTCTTAAGGAAAAATACTTTCTTAAGGAAAATTTCTTTTATAAGGAAATTTATCTTTATCATATTTTCATCCATATTTTTCCTAAGTATAAAATTCGGATTCATTTCTGTTTTCTAGGATTTGTTTAAAACTTTGATATAAAGTATTCTGTTTTTAGGATCCGAATTCTGGACCAGAACTGTAATAAAGTTTCACTCCAAAATCCAGATGAGAAATGTAATAAAGTTTCATTCCGAACTCCGGATACAAACTCTAATTAAGTTCTACATCAGATACAGGATACAAATACTTATGAAGTTTGAAAGCGAATTCTTCTTAAGAATTATGATGAGGAATTCTCATTATGAATTCTGATGATGAATTCTCATTACGAATTCTGATAATGAATTCTCATTACGAATTCTGATGAGGAATTCTCATTACGAATTCTGATGATGAATTATCATTACTAATTCTGATGACGAATTCTCATTCCGAATTCTCATTCTAAGTTCTCCTATTAAACAGAATATGATCATCTTTGTTTTGTAAACTCTGAATTAATTCAGACTCCAAAAAATATGTTGATTAGACTCCGAACTTTTATTCTGTTTACATTTCTATAATTTTTCTAATCTTTATTATTTCTATTTCACTCCGAAGCTTTCATTCCAAAATTTTGAGTAAGAATTAAAACGATGCCGTACATTCTGTTACACTTGTTTTGTTATAAAACGATGTCATCTATTTTGTTATAAACTAACCGTTGTCTAAGTGACATGTGTACAGGTCCCTCCGATCTTTAAGGAAAATATGAACGTTGGAGAAGGAGCCGACCTTACCTATAAATAGGAGCTCATTTGAAAGTGCTCGAAGCTGTTGTAGTGCTGAAAGGCTGACTGATCTTTGACTCATGTGATTACATACTTGAAGTGATTTCTAGAGAGAGAGAGGCTCTTATTAACTCTCAAAGCTTCTTCCGACTCCGAATGTTAGTGATTACATTCGAGGACTTCCGGGGATAGGAAGACAGAGGTGCTGACTACCTTGAAGTTCGAGGGCTTCCTTGCTGAGGAAGACAGAGGTTGCCAACTACCTTGAAGTTGAGGTCTTGCGGGGATAACAAGATAGAGACACTCCGATCTTCGTATCGAGGGCTTACCCTGGTGTGGGTAAGACAAACTTTCTTGAAAGTATAAATCAAGGGACCTTTATCCAAGGTTGTTGGATACCCTTCTCTTTGGGTTAAAAGACTATTATCTTGTTACTTGTAGTTCTACTACTTGTTTATTTCCGCTGCATTTTGTATTATAAGGAAAGTATAAATTTCTTATACTTCCTTACTTGTACTCTGTTTCATTTAGATTCTATACGCTTTAAGGTAGAATCTCATATTGTAACTTTTGTTAAGGTTCAATATCTAGAACCATATTTCCAGAACCCACTTTCGGAATCTCATTCCATGTTTTCATTTGGTATTAGAGGTGTTGTGAATTTTCTTAGTTTAACTTTGTTAAACTTAGCCCTTTCCTTTGCTTAATGAGAACATAGTTATTCTTAACTAACTTTAAAGGTTCCAAAGGAATTTTTAAAGTGTAAAATTCACTCCCCCTCTTGTATATTGAGCATCTACATCACTATTTCGTTCCTACAGAATCCATATTTGGAATCATAATTTTCATATTTGATAAATAGTTACCTTCTATTTTTAGACACTATGAATAGTAAGTTTAGTAATTATTTTATTTTCCATGGTTGATGGGTAAATCTTGTAAATAAGGGTAAAAAAATTATATTATAATAAAATTAAACAGCCCTAACTCGTGCCCTAATCTTATTGGATGAGACATGTCTGAACACGGATATACTTGGGTCAATTTTGGGACCCCATGGAGACACATGGATGTGACGATGACATTTTTAGATTTAATTTAAAGTAATGGGAAATATAACATAAATATGTATCTTATAGTGAAATTTTTTTAATATAGAATAATTTAATTTTTAACTTCGACTATAAATATTCATTAGAATGATAAAATATTTCCCACATCATGATATTTTATTAATAATTTTTAGATATTATGTAAATAAATTTATTTATGATAAAATGATGATGTGATGATTGATTCATTAATAATGGATTCAAATAAATGATATTAAAAATATTAAAATAAAAGTAATTTCATTATTTTCATGATATTCAACAATTTTATGGATGATATTGACATATTATCTTTGGTTTAATTATTTTTTATCAAAGGAATCTAGTTTTTAAGAAATTTTAAAAAAGTCAAGTATGAATAGTGTCCAACATTGACATAATCCATAACTTAAAATATAAAATGATTTATTACATGATAATAAATTCTGAAAATTATAAAATTCATCAAAATGGTTATGAAAAGTACGAATATTTAATAAATGATTTTTTTGGGTCTTATGACATGATATGTTAATTATAATGAACCAAAATTTTTAAATAACTTGATATCACTATAAGATTAAAAAGGATAAAATAATGGTTAAACCAAAATGATAAGGATAATAAAATATTCAAAACAAGTATAGAAATTATTTTATGATGGGTATTAGAACCAGAATAATATAATATTAGAATTAAATGCGTGTTGGACCAAATTTAATCAATATTCAATTTATAATAAAAAATTATTTCAAGAATTTTCTAAAGTGTCTCTCCCCCATCTTATAAAATGCCACCACCACTAACAACATACTAACACCTATCAAGACCCTTTACTAATCCAACTTATACTAATATAAGATCACAATATCCCTTTATTTCTCCTCATGGACATACCTTTGGATGAAGGAAAATTAAAAAATTCTTTTGGCTCAAATCAAAAGAAGTTTCACTATTTAAAGGTAACGTCTTCTCTCATGTACCTTTATTTTATTATCCTTCTCCACTACCTATGATCTTATTATTAATTTATTAAATAACAACACCAGAATACTAAATATTATAGTATTTTTTATGATAAATATTATAACTAAACTCACACACACCTCTATCTAATGGATACAAACATATTGTTTCTGTGTACATCCCACTACAGCCACACGAAATGATGATTGTTCAATTTTATCCTACCACAACTGATAGTGGCCATTATGGAGACACTGTATTTATATATGATATATATTATATTTATATGATATCTATTATTTAGTAATTTTTATTTTTATAATACCATTATGATCTCCATAATATGTAAATATGATAATTCCATTGGAGGAAGTGCAGACTACCGCCCCCTCAAAGTGATATAACTCATTCATGACAAACCTGGAACGTATAAACATTGGTCCTAATGAACATATGTAACATATATAAAATATGATATTATAATTTAATTATAATATATATAATTATCATTTAGTTTTCATTTAATTAAATATTTAAAATAAATTAATGTAGCGTTCTTGCATACGTACAACTTAATATCTCTGTGAACGGTGCATTTCAATTCTTATCTCCAAATGTTATAGAATATTCTAAATATGTATAAATTGGAACAAAAAACGAATATATTGGATCAAAATTACATATATACGAGATATATATGATATTTAAATCAAGAATAATTATGGTTGTGATATTATTTTGACTACATTGACAATTTACATTAAAACAAGTTCATTTTCGAGTCTAGTACTGAATATCGACTAAACGACATATAAAAACTTGAATAATTATGTATTTTTTATAACATGAAGATATGTAATATAAAATGAATAATAAAAATGAATAATGTTTTGAATCATGTATAAATTTACCAATGTTTATTATTCAAGAATATAAATAGTGAACGAGACAAGTCAGACTCAAGGTAAGCGACATCATCTCAATCTCCTTTCATTGAGAAATATTTTTGTTTATACACGACAACCTATTATATGATGTATAATTTTACCATTTTTCTCTTAATTTAATTCAATGTTTTTCAAAATGATTATTTTTCTACGAAGCATTTTACTAAACTATAAATGGAATGTTTCTTTTTAACGTATGTGGTGACACCGAACTTTCCACCATAGCAAGCATTATTTGATATTTTGATTCCTTAATAATCCGTAATGTTTTTAAAATAAAAATAAATAGAATATAACCTTTTTATGTAGTTTGGTATTTAAAATAGTTTTGATAAAGCGATGATTACGTCAATATTTTGAAATGATATATTGTGATAGCAAAGTGAAAATATTATCAGTTCTCTATGCTTGTTTATGTGTTATGATTATGTTATATTTCTTGGGAATTGTGTACATATAATGGTGGTTCCATGATAAACCAAGGGCGGGTGAACCTAAGATAGATTTCTAATGCACTGGTTAATGTTAAAGAGGTAAATGTTAATGTTTATCCTAAGAGATTTAGGGAATATAAAGTGATGGGTATTCCAAATGTAACTCTTTTTGTAGCTGCGAAAGAAAAAATGTAATATTTTTAATGATTTATTCAAAAATATTATGATTTCATGATGCATGGTAAAGAGCATATGTTTTATGATTGAAAAGTATGATTTCTATGATTTTTATGTATTCATGGACTAATGTTTTCTTTCATTGTTTTATATCCCATACTGAGCTTTTTATGCTCATCCCAATTTTTGGAAATGTTTTTCATAGTGTATATGAAAGGGTAAGAGAAAGAAATAATTCAAGAATATTTATATCAGGAATATAATTCTTTTTTAATAAAGATGTTTTATTTTTGTGAAAAAAATTTATAGAGAAATATTGTATACTTTGTTATATTCAAGTTGTTATGTATAAGTTTTGACCTAATTATCTAAAGCTATATACTTGAAAATATCCTCGTTTTGAAATTTAATTCAAATTATTTAATTATATAATGATTATGTAATGTTTAAGGCTGGGGCATTATAGTTGGTATCAGAGGCCTATTTAAATATCTTTAGTGGTTACAGTGTTATTTATGAATAATAAACATAACCATAATGGTTAGCATATTATAAATAGCCATAGTTATTTTTGTTAATTTGAATTATTTGAAGATGACATGATTAAACGTATCATAGTGTTTACCCAACTCGTAACATCGTATGTGATTATTTTACTAATATAATCAAACAATAAATTTTGGTTTTAGAGTAAATGGATAGATCTAGCATGCACCAAAGTAACAATGGGTGTGAAGAAAAATGTGGTGGTTTTATAAATAAGCAACTAAAAGAAATGGGAGAAACAATGAGAAATCTTATAGGTATTTGTAACCAACTATCTGGAGTCAGGATTGACCTTCTGAAGAAGAACGTCCATGAATGGGATCAGAAGGAATATACTATTATATGTTTACCAATACCCAATTCTATTCTAATTAAAATGAGGAAACTGAAAATGACCTATGAAAGGTATATATTAGTTAATAGCTCATGTTTTAATATTATTGAATCTAAAGATATTATGCATGATTTTTTTGTAGTAAATAAGTATAATATGATAAGATGAAAAAACATGGATAAAGGATCATGAAGAATGATATATGTTTAAGATATCAAAATTCTAGGAATTTAAAATTTATGTTCGATCTATATATAATGATATGTTTAAATGTATTAATGATGGGATTAATTTTTAATTCATCTAGTATCTTATACCAAATTTTTTTTATATAGAAATGTTAATCGGGGAAGAATTGTGATTTATTTTGTAGATATAGTTAGAAATAAACATTAGTATTTATATAATCCTTGAATTTGATGCAATTACAGGTTATTACTTTTGGGTTTGAAAAATACGATGGATGACATAACCTTTGAGGAAAAAATATGTTATGGTTATTTTTTTAGATTTTTCCTCATTTTGGGAATGTTTTAAGAATTATATAGTTTTATGAAAACGAAAACCTACCGGAATGGTGACAAGCCATCATGTCTATCAAGGTTGTGAAAATCGAATCCACAACCAAAGGGAGACAACGCATGTCGCCTACCACTGGACTATGTGAATCCCATAGTTAGTATGACTTACTATATTTAGTATGACTAACATTATGGATCAATAATAAGTTTATTTTGGAAAATTAAGCTTTATCAAATGGATATACTTAATGTAGGAATAAAACTTTTCTTGATTAAGTGATAAATGTTATTTTTGAAGATGTTCTATCTTTTGGGAAAACTGTATGCTTATGGAAAATAGAATACATTGGGATTTTATTTGAGTAGTAATGGTTGAATTTTATTTTGAATGAATATATGTTTTTATTTTTGAAAATGGTGATTTTTTTATTTATTGAAATGATTAACCTGTTATGGAGAATATGTGTTTAGGTTAATTTCATTTAAATATGATACTTTAAGTGTAGTCAGTGGTATTTGGAGAAAAATGTTATTATTTATCATAGAAGACTATGTGATAAAATTCTTATGAGTTTTGAGTTTAAATAATAGTTTGGATTATATTGAATAATTTTAAGGACAATTTTGTATTGAATGGTCTTTGTTGATCTTTGTGTATTTTTTGTTGAATTTTGGAGATTAAGAGTATTATTTCTTTTTTATAATTTATTATCCTTTTTGGAGATTATCTGATCTCGTACTAACAATTTTGGTTTTGGTTTTTGTATAAAGGAATGGGAAATATATAGTTCATATTTTTGGGATTTTTTGATTCACTAGACGCTGATTCTAGTGCTTCAGGTGTGACCATGTCATCTACAAAACTCATCATTTGGAGAAAATATGCGTTTGAGGTAGAATTTTTATAGGATGAAACTATACATGAAAATGTAAGTATATTTCATTATATTCTTAGTGAATATCATAAAAAATTATAAACATTACTAAAAAGAACATAAAAAAATACTTTTTTTGTTTACTTTTCCTACTTGGGAGTAAAAGACTATTTAACCCGTCACAATATTATGGTTTTTCGGTCATTAACTTTATCCGAATCATGTTTTCTATCACTCTCCATCAGAACATGATGGATAGTTTTATCTTCCATTTACAAGTTTTCCTACATGGAATCCTAGATTATGTTCTCTCGGGTTACCTTTGTACATCTCTTTATTTATTTTAATGTCAATGTTTTATTGAATATTTATCTGATGTGGGATTTTCAATGATGTTTCTTAGCCAAATTTTAAAATTACGAGGTTACAATTTTCAAAAGGGGGGAATGATGTAATGAACTTAGTTTTTATAGAACAATAATTTCCCTTTTCTATTAATATTTATGAATAAGATATTAATATTATATTAAAGGGGATGATTTTTTCGATAGCGTACTCAACACGCAACAACAGGTTTCTCCCAAATCATACGCTGGACACAAAATTAAGTTATATTGAAAAATAATAAAATAAAAATAATATTATTTTAAATTATATATAACCCCTAGCCAATGGAATGGTGGGAATGAATACTATTAAATAAATTTTGAAATATGGTTTACATAATGATTCATTAGTTACTAATTTTTTTATAAATGTAAATAAAAAGAAATTGAATATAAAGGATGTGTTTTTATAAAAACCTAATTAAAATTAATATAATTGTGTTTATAAAATCATATCTCTAAATATGGATTTTTATCTAACAAAATTATATGTTATATATTCAATTAATGGTATTAAGTTCATCTTATATGTTTTGTAGATATGATATAAGAATAAATTCATTTTTTTCGAATTAAAGAATTAGTTTCTAAAAATTGTTATTTTACCACCTTTCGATGGAGAACCCTTTATAAATTTTATTTTTTCTATTTTTTATATTATATTTTACAAAATTAAATTATTCTGTAGAATAGGTACATCAATTTTTAATTTGGATAATTTTTTTATAATTTTTTGATTAAGTAAATTTTTAATGAATAGTGAAAATACTACATTTTAATTGAAAACTACCTTTTCATTTAATTTATTTATACCGTTAGATTGTAAATGTAATTAGTATTAAATTATAAATATATTATGTTTTTAAAATTTAATCTAATGATGGTCATTTGGAGTAATTTTCCATTTTTATTGGATATAAACACATATGAATCTTTTGGTAGTTTTTACTTCATAAAAACAGATTTTTTTGTTTTGTCAAACATGAATTTATTTTTAATTAATTTTTTAAAATAATGGTTTTTTAATTTAGAAAAATTTATTCCATATTTTGAATCATAAGGTTAAATTTTTTTAAATAGTTAACTTTTATTTTTTTGACATTTTGCATATTAACTGTAGTAATTATTTTATTTACTGTGGTCAATGAGTAAATATGGTAAATAAGGGTAAAAATATAATTTTATAATAATATTAACATGCCGTAAAACAAGACCAAATCCTATTGGATGATATTTTTCTAACCATGGGCATTATTGAGTCAATTTTGGGACCCCATGGAGACACTTCGGTGTGAAAATGACAATTTTTTAGAATTATTTTAAAGTAAAGAGAAATATAACATAAACATGTATATTTTACTAAATAAAATTAATATAAGGTAATATAATTGATATCTTATTCTATAAATATTAATTATAAAGATAAAATTATTTCATAAATCCTGATATTATATTAATAATTTTTAGATATTAAATAAATAATTTTAATAATGACACAAAGATGATGCAATGATTGATTCATTAATAATGGATTCAAATAAATGGTATTATAATTATTAAAATAAATGTAATTTGATTATTTTAATGCCATCCGTGAATATTATGGATGACATTGAAATATTTTGTTTTATTTATTTTATTTGGATTGAAGGAATCTTGTTGTTATTAATTTGTAAAAAAGACTTGTATTAATAGTGTCTAAAATTGACATAATTCATATCATTAATTTGCGATATGGGTTTGAAGGAATCATGTTGTTATTAATTTGTAAGCAACCCTAACTCATGCCCTAAAATCGACATAATTCCAATATTCATCCAAATATATAAGAAATATACATATATTTCATAAATTATTTTTTTTGGGACTTTCGACATGATATGGTAATTACATTAACCAACAACGTGTAAATAACATGATATAATTATAAGATTAAAAAGGGTAAAATAAGGATTATACCGAAAAGATAAAGTAAAAAATATTTAAAACTTTCCCAAAACTTACTGGATGATTGGTATTCGAATCAAAATCATATTATCTTTGAATTAAAAGTGTTTTGGACATTTTGTAATTGAAATTGAATTTATAATAAATTAATATTTCAAGACTTTCCTAAAGTGCCCCACCTCTTACTTATGAAAGGCCTCCACATCTACCCACGTAGTCACACCTCTCTAGACCCTTGGATCATCCATAAATTGATATAATAATATCCCAAAATCCTTACCTTCTTCATATAATCCTTATATTGTACAAAATTTATTTCAAGGAATCCTTTTGGCTCAAATCCGAAGAAGTTACCCAATTTTGAGGTAACTTCTTCTCTGAAGTACCTTTGTTTTATTTTCCATTCCCACTACCTATGATTGTATGATTCATTAATTACATAGACAAAAAAATATACAAAATATAATAATATTTTATTATGAGAATTATTTAAACAACACTTACACACACCTCCATCTAATATATACCAATATACTATTTCTATGTACGATGAAGTACTGCCTCACGATATGATGATTGTTCAATTTTCTCCCTCCACCTCTCAAGATGAACATTATGATTGAATTTTATTTATATATGATATATATTATTTTTAAATTGTCACTATTATTCTGTAATTTTTTTATATCATACTATTATGCCTTCTATAATGTGTAAATACGACAATTTCATTTTAGGATGTGGGGAATACTTCCCCCTCAAAGTGATACGACTCTTTCATGAAATACATGGAACATATCAAAGATGGAGTTAATGAAAATATGTGATTTATATTAAATATGATATTATTCAGAAATTATAATATAAATATTTATCATTTAGTTATCATTTCTTTAAATATCAAAAAAATAAAATGAATGTAACATTCATGTGTACGTATAACTTACCATCTCCATGAATGGAGCATTTCATTTCATATCTCCAAAAGTTATAGACTATTCATAATACAATTATATTGGATATAAACAAATATATAATGAATATATATTAAAATTAAATCATTATTAATATTATGGGGATGATCCAATATTGATTACATGAACAATTTACATCAAAACAATTCCATTTTTGACTCAAGTACCGAATATCGAAAAAAACCATTATGAAATTTAATAATTATATAATTTTTATAACATGATTATATGCAATAAAAAATGAAAAATAAACATGAAAATTTTTCTGAGGAAATTATAAATTAACCAATGTTTATTATTGAGGAATATAAAGAACAAACAAGAGAAGTCAGACTCATGTTAAGGGACTTCATCTCAATGTTCTTTAATTGAGGCATATTTTGGATTATACATGACCTTATTTTATACGGTGTTTAATTATACCATTTTTACTTTAATTTAAGTCATTGGTTTTCAAAAAGAATCTTTTTCTATAAAATGTTTTTTTCTAAATGTCAAAGGGAATGTTTATTTTTAACATACGCGGTGACAACGACCATTCCACCACTGCGAGCATTATTTGATATTTTTCATTTATAACAAGACATAATGTTTTTAACGAAAAATAAATACCATATACCCTTTTTAAATATCTTGGTAATGAAAATCATTTTGGGAAATAATTGATTATGTCTATATTTTGAAATGATATATTGTTATTTCATTGTGGAAATGTTTTCTTTATTTTATGCTTTTTATGTGTTATGATTATATAATGGTTATTAGGTATTGTTTACATATATATGTAGATCTATGATAAACCAAGGGAGGGTGAGCATGATATAGCTTTCTAATGTATTGGGTAATGTGAAAGAGGTAAACAATAATGTTTTTCTTAAGAGATTTATGGAATATACTATGATGGGTATTCAAATTGTAACTCCCTATGTAGATGTGAAATATACAATGTAAGTATTATATGTATTCCAAAAGTAACCTTTATGATTTATGATATCTATGATTTATTCATAAATATTATGATTTAACAAGTTATGTTTAAGATCTTATGTTTTATGATTGAAATGTTTGATTTCATTGATTTGTATATATTCACGGACTACTATTTTCTTTCTTTATTTTATATCTCTTACGAAGATTTTTATGCTCATATTATGTTTTTGAAATGTTTTTTGAGGCTATAAAGAAGGGTAACAGAAAAGAATATTTCAAGAAAATTTTTATCAAGAAAATAATACATTTTTAAATAAAGAAGTTTTATTATTATGAAAAAATTGGGTTGATTAGAAGTGTATACATGGTAATATTCATTTTGTTAGTTATATGTTATCACCTAATTCCCTAAATCTATTAACCTGAAAAGTATCATTATTTTAATTAGAGTGAAATTTTTGACTTATCAGAAGATTATTTCATAATGAATGATGTGTACTTATATACACATAATGATCTAACTATCCATAATATTTAGTATCCTTTAGGTTAAATAGTTATTCTCTTGAGATTATATAGTAACCCATCATATGCTAGTGGATGAGTATCTGAGACTTGTATTTTACACAATAGCTGAAAGGATGAATATTGATTTGGTTGGCTTAAAAATTATCAGTTCACCACAAATAAGGACACAAAAGAATGAAATTTTAATTATACATTTTTATTCTATATGGGTAAGTCTATGAAATATGTTTGTCTCATAGAAAAAAGAAATTTCAAGGAACAATAAAAATACAAATAGATTAGATAAATTAAATATTAGAAACCCTAATCACTCCATTGTGGATGTGGGTTTTAAAAATTCCATCAGGCCTAATTTTATTAAATCAAGATAACACATATCCACGTTAATTATTTTGGAACATGGGGAAATTAATATTTTTCTTTTTTGAAGAAGGCTATGTGTATTATTAGTTCAAAAATATGAAATGATATTATTTTTTTATCTCACTATCATCCTTCTATTTGAATAATTAATATGTCCCTTGAATCTACGAGATTTTTCTCCTTCAATATAGAGATTATAGATTATAGATTCACCTTGGATTTTTCACATAGGAGGTCAATTATATATATTGGACCCACAATCAGTGGTTCTTTTAATAGTGTAGAATGATGGTGTTGAAATGGAAACTAGATTTTGATAAGGTGTTCAAACCAACTATATTCCATGAATGGTGAGGATTTCATGTCCTTCCAATATATCTATGTAATTTATATTCCCTATCTACCTTTTCCAACCTAATTTACACTCTCATTAATATTTATTGAACCAAAACTAAAATATCAAGACCCTCCGTTTTACATAACTTTTATGAAGGTGGATGTATCTAAACCTATATTACCTTTCATTTGGATTTAAATATGGAATGAAAGGCCCATGTAAAAGGGTGAATTATGAATATATCCCATATAACTACATTTAATGTTTTAAATTTGGTAACTATAATGATATCATTTATAAGGGGTCACAAATAAAACCTATTTCATAAATTCTTGTTCGAGATATAATTACATAAACTAATAAATTAATACATGATGCCCTTATTTGAGTGTAAGATCACACTATGGATATAAAAAAGGGTAAATATGGGATTTTATCTTAGTATTCAATTAGGAAATATGATATACCCCCAAACACAACCAAGATTGACATGAAGAATAAAAAAAGTATGTGGTGTCTTTTCATGGTCCCCATCCCACAGCTAAGGAGAAGGAGGATCAAGAGGTTCATTGTTATAATGAATCCATTCATGAAACACAATAAAAATATTTCCATACTACAAAAAATTTATAACACTATGGTGCTACAAAAGGGATGAAATAATTATTGAATATAAGTGGTCTTATCATTATCCCGCATAGAAAGACATGAAAAGATAAGGATTAATCTAAATTTAAGATTATTATTATAACTAGATCAAAATGAATTAAAATTTATGAGGAAACATACATTCCTCATCATCCTATCATAGATAATCCTCTCTCTTCCCCTAATGAATCATCCTGTGTTGATGAAGATGTCACTATGCTCAGGAAAGAAAATCAATTTATTAAGGAGTGTATTATAGATGAAATATACTCTTAGGTTTATGAAGAGAACATATTAAATTTAATAGATATAAGAAGATGTATATGTTTGTGTATGAGTATCTTAACTTAGTATAAATTTTTTAGTAAAATTGAATCATAATTTTATATGAATTTAAAGTTTGAGTTCCTAAATCTCCCAAGGTAATAATTGAGTATGACATCTACTCTAGTATGATTTCTTTTTTAGATTCTTATTGATACCCACACTTTCTTATAGATTGGGTTATGAAAATATATAATTTCAGAAGCATTTGAGTTTGAAATATAAATAGAACTATTTTGATTCATTATCTATTTGGACACGTTTTCTATTCTAGTCTTCTCATGAATGTATTTTTATTCTTAAGGTTTCCAAACTCTCAATAGAGTGAGGTTTTTATATATTTTTTATTTGGTGGATTAATTTAGGATTTTATATTTATTTTTATAGATGGATACTAATTTAAAATTCCATATTTGGCATGGAAAAATATACTAATTTTAGATTTTACACCCATGGGAACTATTAGAGCTCATCAAAAAAACACTCTCAGTTGTTTTCCCAAATATGTGGCCCTATATAGGTTTGTGCAGACATATTCTGACTATGTATGGTTGAAATACTTCTTATAATAACACTTTATTACCTTATAATTGTTCCGTTTAAATGTAATTAATTATTTTCTCATGTTTTCACTAATATCATACTCATATTAGTAAAATATATCTAGGTTGACTTGTTTTATGAGAAGACGATGTGTTTTTTGAGAATAAAAAACCATAATCAAGGCAGAATTTAGCACTCACAAGGTTACTTGGTTTCATTAAAAATAATCTTAGTATTCTAGAGTCATTAATTAGTTCTTACTTTCAATGTCAATAAGGTTTTGTAAATTACATTATTCTTTTATTAAATTGATTAATTAAAGAATCCTTTCCAAATGATATGGAAGAATTAATAGTATGTTATCACAATATTTAATATTAGTGAAACCATGTTTCACCTTCTGAGTTATCCTATAATGTTTTTATATTTTAATAATTTTTAGTGGGGATTGGTTTGGTCCTTCAACTTATATATCATACACTTTTTGATAAATTCTCACATTATGTGTTTCATGAATTTATTATTTTACGATATGGTTATAAAATCTAATTCATTTTCCCCACTTAAAAAATAAAAATTAATTTTAAAACATATATAATATTTTTTGATGAAAAATCACAATGAGTCATCTAAAAATCTAAAAATATAATATATATGTGTAACTCTATGTGATGTGGATGATAAGTAATATATATAAAAGGATCATTCTTATCAAAATTATATAAAAAATGTGTAGAAATTAAGGGAAAAATTAAAAGGGTATGAGAATATGGAAATAGTGGTGATAATGGTAAAGGAAATGAATACATATAATTTTCATATTATTGATAGTTTTCGTACTTATAACATTAAAACAAATAATAATATTTTAGAGGAAAAAAAATAAGAAAAATAAGGATTATAGAAATTATAACTTGTAAAGGATTTAAAATTATAGGATTTAAGAAAAATAAAATAAGTGAAAATTTCATTATCATTATAGATTTATAGGAATAAAAGGGTTATGTAAGAATCATCTAAACATATGTTAGTTCTATGATTATGGGAAATTCATTTAACATTTCGAAGATTATATGGTTTCTTAAGGAAGATATATTATTTCAGAATGGGATAAAAAGTGTAATATCACCCAAATAAATTTTAAATAATCTACATTATTTTTTTATAAGGACGATGGAAATATGTTCTGATCTTAATAATATAGCTTCATGAGTAAATATTTATTCACCATTTCTTGAGTCATTAAGGTACTTGAAAATTACAAGGACAGAATGTGTGGACATATTCATTTTTTAAATTATATATCAAAGAAGTGTAAATTGAAATTTTTAAAATTTACTGGTTAAGAAGATTCTATGATTTTATTAATTGGTGTATGTGCATGATTATAGGTAAATCACTATTAGAGTAACTAATACAATAAGGTACTATATATTTTATATCAATGGATAACATATTATGAAGGGATACATTCTATTAATCATAATTCCTAGGTGATTAATTTCATACTAAATTATGAAAGGTTTTTTTGGGAATATTTTTTGCAGTAAAATTGTTAACGGTTTAGAAAAAAACAAATATACTTAAAAAATAATCTATCGTGAGATAATTTTAAATACAACAAGATATAAAATAAAAAATCGATGGAAATAACTCTTTTACAAAATAGTGTATTCTATTAAATAAAACTGTTTGTGAAAAATATTGAACTCATAACATTCATTTGAATGGATATAATATTTAAATTTTCTAATAATGTTTTAGTTACATCCATTTATAAAATAAAAATAACCTTTTTATAAAATAGTATTGAAAAAAACTAATATGTGATTTGTTTTAGTAAGAATTTTGTATTGAAATATTTCTGAATAATTAGAAGTAAATATATAATTATCAATAATGAGAATCTTAGCACGAATATTCAATATTTAGGGGTTGGAAGTTTTTCACTAGAATGAAAATAAATGATAATTGCTAAAAATTAGGATTATAAAACTATTTATGATAACAATGTTTGATTTCATGATTAGAGGATGCAATATTAGACAAAAAAGAAACTCATATCTCATTTATACCATTAGTATATATTTCTATCTTCTCAAGTTATAATTGGAGAAAAATTCCCCAATAAAGTGATATATTATATTGAAAAATATTATACTTGATAGATTATTTCAAACCCAAATGATATAAATATCATAAATTTTAAAAACCCAAACTCTTGTAGTCTGCAGCGGCATCAACGTTATTACATTCCCAGTAGATACAAGCGATCAAACTCTAAAGGAACAAGAAATATCATAGTATTGGGAGTGCAAAGACCAATATTTTCCATGTAATTATATATATATGTATGGAATTATTATGAGTTTGTGAAAATTGATAGTGCATGATTCCGAGGTTCGGTGTGCCCGAAATGAATTTATAAACTTTTTTAAGGTACGTTCTGTAAATGTGCGAGCAACGTTTTCTATATTTTGAAATAGTTTTCAGATTAAAAATCGGACGACACCGTTGAATCAGCAGCACCAAGATTTTCTGAAGGGAGGCTTCACTTAAACCACAGTTGGTCCTGAGAAAAATTTATGTTTTGAGACTTTTAAAATAATAATAAAAATAATATAGATATTTTTTATATTTCTTTCTTCTTCTCCAACGGAAAATCGACAGCGTTGGACCAGCAATGTGTCAATCCAATAAATGGCTTGACCATTCATTTCTAAGTAACTACACCATTGTGTAATTAGGATGGTTCCTAATTAATGGGTCTCCATTTATTCCCAACAACGTTACTTACCCTCTCTCTTCTATTTATATAGAGCTTGGGGAGGGGTTTCAGCACAGCTACGCCAAGCAATGAAGTGTTGGTAAAGTGCCGAGACACCAAATACTTGGATAATAAAGCCAGTTCTGGCAAGCAGTGACGAGTAGAACTAAAACCCTGAACCAATGATCGACGATCATGCGACGACATTGGATGATAGTTGCGGGGATGGAGAACACTAACCCAATTCCTCAACTGCCTGCATTTCTCCCTCGTTCTTGAGGTATGGGTTTGATTCTAGTTTTAATTCAAGTGATTTTCATGAAACCCTTAATCCTCCCTTATAAATTATGAGAAAATGCAGAGGGCACAGGTCTAACGAACCCTGCCCGAACCCTCCTCTAATTTTCTACACTTTCTCCCTCTGTTAAAGATCACTGGCATGGTGGCACCAACCGGTAAAAAAGGAGGCGGCACACCAATGCACTCTGCAAGAGGAGGTTGTGGCACTAAACTGTGGTGGTTATTAGAGTAGATGACATTGGGCAACCACAGAGGAGGTGTGGCGCCATCACATGCCGCTGATGAGGAAGAGGCTATGGCTCATCAGCCGAAGTGGTCGGAGGAGACAGTCAACCCGTTAGCCAGCCACAGAAGGGAAGTTATAGTGACCAATGTGCCACTGGAAAGTAGGAAGGTGGTGCATCCAGTGCGACACTGAAGAGTAGGAAGGTGGCGCGACCAGCGCACAACCGGCGAGCAGAGGGACACAACCAAAGCCGTGGTGGAGGCCAATCCCGTTCCTACCTAGCGGGTTCCATAATGTCTATGCATCACCCACATGGCACCACTATTTCAAAAAGAAGAATGGGCTGCGAACATTTCAGGATACCAGGGGGAAACGCTCCTCCCTTGCCAGCTTTGGCGGACTGCGGGCCGATCCTCACGCAGCCTGGCCTCCCCCTTTCGGGTCGCGCCTCACGCATCCGGGCCACCCCCTTGCGAGTCGTGCCTCATGTGTTCAGTCCCCGCCTTGCGGGACGCACCTCACACGGCCGGGATGCCTACCCACCAGGCCGCACCCCTTTCTGGCCCACCACATTACAGGTCGAGACACCCCATACATGTCTCTCCCTTGTGCGCCAGGCTAGACCTCAGCCTGGAGGGCCGAGCCCGCAGTGGCCCAGACCAGACCGGGTTGTGCCGTGTCGGTCCAACCAGACCTAGGCCCAACCGCACCCAAAAACATAGAAGAGGACAAACCATGAAATCCATGAATCCATTTGATGAAACCTCTATGGCATTGGGACCTTTGGAATGAGACGACCCATTTGGTATACTCCAATTGAGTTTTGGAGACAGTTGGAGTACAATGGGGTTGCATCGAACTCGAATCCAACTAGACCCTCATAACAATAACTCTTATAACACAGAGACCTGGTGTCTAATTGATGGTCTGGATGTCATGTTGAAACCCTTATGACATGGAGTTCCTTTCAGTTACTCTTTTGTAGAGCATAATGCTGGTTTAGGTACAACCAATATCTCTAGGGGAAGATTATATGGAACACTAGCGCATCGAGTGCGAGGAATCCTGTGGAAGGCGGTAACATGATGAATGAACATCAATCCTGTGTGGTTAATCATCTATTGATCCTATATAGGTCAGCATCCAGTAGATCCTTTGTGGGTCAGCGCTCTGCGATCCTGTGTGGGTCAGCACATACCGATCCTGTGTGGGTCATATACTGTGTGGGTCATCAGGGGTTAGTTAGCTATCGATCAAGTGTGGGTCAGTAGCTGTGATATTTAAGAGAATAAGATGATCTATCCTTATGAATAATCATCTATATATCTGTACTTAAGTTATACTTGATTGTGAGTTGAGTTTTTTTCAGCTTTGTGGTGTTATCTTCACGGTGTTACATGTGTGGTACTTCTATCTTCGTGGTGTTACATTGTAGTACTTCTATCTTCGTGTTGTTACCTATGTGGTAATTCTACCTTCATGGTGTTGTCTTAGTTTTATAACCTATGTGGTTATTTTTCCTTTGTGGTGATGTCTTTGTGGTGTTACCTTTGCGGTACTTCTATCTCAGTGGTGATATCTGTGTGGTATGTCTCTCTTCGTGGTGTTACATTTGTGGTATTCTTCCCTCATGTGTGAGATGAGTATATCTTGATAACTTAGGTATATGGATGGGAATATACCTATGTAGAATATATGTATAATGCTTCATTATTTGAGATTGAGGCCTTGATTTATGGTATTTTTCATTGTGGATCTCTAGGATACCAGCGGGGGTCTGAAGGTCCCTAATGAGTATCGTTATTCTCACCCCTGCATAGACTATACCCACACCTTGTTGTGTTTTGTGTAGATGACAGAAAACATTGATCGTGGCTAAGGGATCCATGACTAGATTGTACTTGGAGGTGGACCATTTGGAATGACGTAACACATGGACTACTAATTGTGAGTTGTACCTACCCATCTGGTAGGATCCTCAGTGGATGATCTAAGAGTTGTTTTCCACCTTTTAGTTGTATTTATCCTTTTCAGTTGTACTTGTACTTTTCAGTTGGGCTTGTATTCTGGCCTCTTTACTTTTAGCACAATTTTACTAAAGTACTTTACTTTTTGGTTTCTTCTTGTTGTGTTCTTGGACTATGTGTCTATATAGTTTAAAAAGGCAATGTCTTCTCGTATTAGGGATATACATTTCCTGAAAAAGTCTCTAGCTCTTGGGCTATGGAAGGAGGGCTTGGGGAAGTCACGACACGGGCCCCGGGGACGGGTCATGACATGAAGAATATATAAACACTTGAAATTCAAATTAAATATTAAAACATAAGTTAAACAATTTATTATCCTTGAGAACCCCAATATTCCCTATGGAGTATTCCTGTATATCAATTCAAAAACAATTCTTGGTAAACTAGGGAAATTGAAATATATGAAAGTGGCGAGCTCATATGTTTAGTAAGGGTAAAAATACAACACAAGCTATTGTGAATAAAAAATTATAATCAATATATAAAGGTAAATAAATGAAACATATGGCATTTAATAAATAACCTGACAATAATATGGTAGGAATACAAGATGACCAAAAAAATCCAAATATACAATCAAATTATCTTGAAAATAATCCATGGGTATTCTCTCTAACTGAATAATCACATAGGCATAAATAACTAATCACAAAATGAAGGAATTAATAATTAAAGACAACCGAAAGATACTATCAACTCATTTAACATGATACTTTAATATTGTGGGTAAAAACCCATTTAATATAGCCAACAAATTAGTCTTATGTGACCTATCAATGTACCAAGGTGCTATATTTCACACCTCCCCACCCATCACATACTAAGTCCAATAAATTACTCAAATGAAATATATGTAACATAATCAATATAAATAATCATATAGAATACCAAACATAACAAAATTTAATACATACCCCAATGAAATAAACATACTCATAACCCATTCAGAGTAATATGGCGAATGGTAATAAAATTATACATTTTCTATCAACCTGATCACAATCATTATAATGAAATAATAAGGATTATATAATTACAACATTTCAACATTGTATAATTTGTAAAATAAATGGTTGATGTTATTGAGGAATATAAATACCAAAAAATGTAAATAAAAATTATTTTGTTGAAAATATCATTTCCTTTCTGAAAATATATTTTAATTTAAATTTCACAAAAAATTTTGAAATTCATTTTATTTTAAAATAAACTTTGAAAACTATAAATTTATATTTAAAAAATTTAGAAAATATGACAGGGAGAAATTCCATTCATGCCATATATGTTAAAAAAATATTTATTTCCCATTTTCAATAAAATCCAAACATGCCGTGTTTGGAAAAAAAATAATGATTCATTTCATTTATTTTCATAAAATTTAAATGGTCTATAATTTATTTGAATTTTTTTTCTTGAAATATCTGAAAAATTGATAACATTTTTTGATAACATGTATTTAAATGAAAAAATTTTTTGATCGAAAAGATAAATAAGGATTTATTTTCTTAAAAAAAGTTTCACAATAATTTTAAGTAATAGAGAGTTGAAAAATGATAATATTACTTGAAAAGATTATCAAGAACCAAATTTTAAGGAAATTAATTGGTTTTATGAAATAAATACAAAATAATTTCTCAATGTTAATCAATACCGAAAAAAGATGATATTTGAAATAAACCAATACCACCATGGGAACATTCGACTCATAAGCCCCATGAATGAAATAAATTAAAATGAAACATTAAATTCTTTGAAGAGAAATATATTCATGATATAACAAATCTAAAGGGGAAGTATATACACCATAAAACTGAATATGTGGGGAATATAGCCTATGTCTCACAAGAAGTATAATTATGATGATAAAATTCTTAACTTAATACATATCCATGTGTTTGTTTCTAAAACTCCTATATAATATATATTGGATTATTATAAATATATTAATGAACAATACTCGTATATATCATACCATACATTATTCTCTTATAATATTTTACCATGTATTTCTTAATAAAATTTAATTGTTTCCATTGATTAGAGTGCTAATTGCCTTGTTTTCTCATTCAAGTTTTGTCATGAAAATCCAGGATCTTATAAATATGATATAGATATATTATCCACAAAATTATATTAATTTTATAATTTTTTTTTCTTTATATACAACATAAGAACCACACTTTAGAATTTCATATATAAAATTAATTTCATTGCATTATAGAGATGGTAGGTCATATTTACGCACAAGCGATGATATAATTCCCTTAAATGGTTGAAAGAGTATAATATTATAAATTTTAAGAATTTATATATTTTCAAATATATATATATATAATAATATTGATTAAATTTATCCATATTAAATTCCATGAAATGTATAACTTATAAATAAATCACATCGCTTCACGAAGCGGTATTCCATTGTACACACGAGCGACATTATTATATTTTAAATGGAATAAAAATTAACAAAGTAGAAGTCATATTATAAATATAGAAGTTTAATTATATCTTAGATAATTTATATAATTTATCCCTTACTATTTTAACCCTTGATAAGTGATGATGGAAAACAAGTTACATTAGATCATGAGGTTCTAGTCCACCTTATGCAAGATTGACGATTTTGCTTCCCATTTTACAGAAGTGGAGATTGAAAAATAATATTCAATAAACATAATAATGTATTAGTATATGTTTTATAATAGTCTTATTATATTTAATGTGTTAATACATAATTTTAGGTTTTAAAGAAATAAATATAATAATTTTATTTAGTGGATACAATTACATTTTCTTAAAGTAACTTCCTTTATATCACTTCTTAATGACCCCATGGTTGGACTTTTTAGAAGAAAAAACAGCTATAATCAATATAAGTATGTTTTGGAGGTAATTTATAGGGGTTTAATTGATCCTAATAACTATATATGTGTGAATAAGTGGGGAGAGCGTGTTTACTTCTATAATTAAGGTGTTGTATTTTTTTTAAATACCAAAAACTATTCAATAATTTGAATGCCATCTCATCAACAGTGGCCCAAATATTTATATTTAATGAGGTGGATGGATTATAATGTAAATTAAAACCTAAAAACAAAAAAAAATACATTTTTTAAACACTTTCCCTTCAATTTCTATGTTTTCTTACTTTTACCATTTTAGTTTTTCTTGTATGATAAGTTGTAATTTTAACATAGGTAATTTATCCTTTAAAAATAAAATAGTATGAGACTTCTTATATATTTTTTACCCACATATTCTGAATATTAAATCCTATTTATAAAAAAATTATTATGTTTTTTAAATTAATTTTATGACAAGCGAATGTAATGTGAAAAAAACATGTTTTTACCTTAACTATGGGAACGATGTTTTTAGTATTTTGGGGTAAATATAATCACAATAAAAAAATAGCCTATGAATCATCCATATTTTATATTTTTAAAATTTGAAATATATCTTGGTAAAATATATGAATTATAGGATTTTAAAATCATTTAATAAAATATCATTCATTATAAAATAACATTTATTTCAATATTAACATTACACATTTATTTTGAATTTAAAAAATATCAATACAATAATGGAAATAGAGTCTATAATTTTCAAACCTCTATAAAATGATATATTTATTTTAAAAATTTATTGAACACAAAAATTATTTCAAATTTTGTTTCTTTTAATGTTTTTATTGTCATTATATTTTTCTATTAATTAAATAATTTCTGCATTATCATTTCTTAAGCATTTAAAGTAATTATATGATTATTAAAAATTTAAAATAAATTAACCTCATGAAATAAATTTTAATTTTATAAAAATCACAATCAATATTTTATTACCTTTTTATTTTTTCCCTATATGAAAACATAATTTAAATATAAAAACAAGATGGTGACTTTTTTTCTTTTTCATTACATAAACTATTCAATATGTAAAATTACTGAAAAAATGGCCTAAAAGATAAAAAAACGAGATTAATGTGATAAGGGTCTAAATATACATATAAAATTTATTTTGGACAAGTTTTAGGCCATTTTAAAACTTATAATCATAGTTTAACCATCAAAAATCCAATTATAAGCATTACATGGTAATTAATTGTTTATATTTTACTATTCATTAAGACCAAAAATTAAGTTGAACTTATTATATAATATTATTTAAATTTATTGAAATTATAGAATCTCATTTTTTAAATTTAATTCACATAATTTAACATATTCAATTGGAAATTAAACAAGCATAGGGGTCAAAAAAACTAAACATCCAAGAAAAAACCTTCAAAAGTTCAAAATGTTTTAATATCAAAATTAAATATGAAATTGATTAAAATGACGCAAATTATTATTATTTAAATAATATAAATTTAATATCAATTTAAAATATAATTTAACAAAATAAATAATTTTTAAAAAAGGGTGTTTTCAATATAAATTATTATTTTTTATTATTCATTAAAAAATAAATATTTCATAAATTCCGAAAACATCACCCAATAATAATTTGTACACATAAATTTCAAAAAGAACAGTATATTTATTCAATTAAATTTTATGAAAGTGGTAAAAATTAATTTTAAATTATATGTGCAAAGCATGAGTAAACCTTTATTACGAAAAAAATAGTTTTTCAGAAAACATTACTTTTCATCAAAATGATGTCAATTTTACATATAATCAATTGTTAATACATGAATTTATTTAAAACTTGTTTAAAAAATAAAATTTTAATAATTTATTTGGTCTTATTTCTTCTCTATAATGTGATGGATGCACATGGTGGCATGTGATGATCGACAGTGCTCACGGATGATCAGTGGTGACAACAGGTGTGTTTTTTGTTTCGATTAGAATGTGAAATCATGATATATTGATGGAGAGGTTGAGGTGTCTTCGATGTTGGTTGTTTGAAGCTCCATGGTTTGACCCCTACTATTTCGATGCTTTTTAGGTTTTGACAACATCGATGAAGATGTGTTCTGATGGACTCTGGTTACTGATGACGTGATGACGATGAAGGGTTGATTGGGAATCATGGAGCGTGGCTTAAGGTAGATCGTGGATGTTGTGTTTGAATTTTTTGATGTGGGCTTAGTTTTTTTGAATTTGAAATTTTATGTTTTGAGGTGGATGGTAATGTCTGTGGTGTTTGAAATTTGGTACTAGTTTGTGAGGTTCCCACTTACCACTAAAGTGGTTTATTCAGAAAATAAAAAAAAGAATTTGGGGAGGAAATAATATTTTTGTACAGTAACATGTTTCATTTAATCATGATATTGTATGGATTTAAATAAATTGAAGAGATTTAATTTATTTAGAAAAAAATTATATTATAATCGATACGTGTTAAATTATTTTAATATATTCATTCTGTGTCATATATACATGAATGAACATGTTGATTATATTATAAGGTCATTGGTTTTTACATTACCCCTTAAATAAATTATATCCTTACAATTTAATCTTGATATTAGTAGTAAATGGTTTGAAATATTACAAATAAACTACTTTAGAAACCCAAATCATAAAATGGTTTAATAATACATCAACATGATAATAGTTAAAAGGACATTGGAAGTTCATAAAAAATAACACATCAAAAAGTCTCCATGTATGAAAAAATTGGTGGGAAATGAAAACAAAGTCATGAAATAGAATAATAATTCCCAAGGATTAATAAAGAGTTTTATAGATTAGTTATGATAATAAAAATAATGATTAATATAAATTTGGGGACCACAAAATATTAAATATCCTATGAGTTAAAAGGAAATTATATTCATTAGATATACATGATAATATGATATTTTTTGTTTATATATTTCTTTCCTATAGATGGTAAATTATTTTATGATTATGATTAGATAAATCATTAAAAAATAAACTTAAATTTTCATCTTTTGGTTATTATTTAATAAATTTCCACTAAATTTCGTATACTATGATATTAATATCCAATAGGAAATTTTTTTATTTTCAATTCCCTAAAATTAAATTGTAATTAATCATAGAATACATGTAAGAGTATAAATTTATTTATCCTGTGTTTATTAAAACTAAAATCATTAGAAATATTCTTCTAATATAATACCTGAATATCTATGACCTTAATATTAAGTCTCAAAATTCAACATAATATATTTTATAATGATTAACCATATGTATCATTAAAAATATGTGTGACCATATTCAAAGTCCAAAAATTTAGATAGAATGTCATAAATCAACAATACAATCCATAGAAAAAATAATGTGGGTTTGTATTTTAGATTCTAAATCAGTTTATACCTTTATCACTATAGTACCTTAATGAAAATTTACATTCTTCCCAAAATAAAATATCATGTTGTCAAATATTTTACGAAAATAAATAAATCTTGTAAACTCCAAAAAAATATAATATAAACCATCAATCCTGTAGCCAATTTAAAATTCACAAACACAAGACCCTAATCATTTATTAATCATTATTTTATCAAAATCAATCACATATTAAGGGTTATCTTCCCTAAATCTTGTGTTTTCCAATATGATAACTTTTACATTAATTAATTTTTTTATACTATTAAACTTGTGTCTTAAAATCCTAATATAAAAACCACTAAAACATAATCCTTATACATTAATTTAGTATAATTGATAAATTAAATATACATTATATTTGTTGAATTCTAATACAATAACTTTAATAAATAAAAATTAGTTGTATCAATATAATTTTCTTTATATTGATCTCTTAGATACTTTTGGCTTATATTCCCTTCATGCTTGTGAGATTAGTTTGTGTAGTTCCCCATATCCTTATTATAGAAGCATTGAACATTGGAAACTTATTTATTACCCCTGAAATCATGAGCATTATATACACTCTCTCCACAAATATATTAAACTACCATTACCTTAAAGAATGTATCAATTTGATTCTTTTAAAAATTATCACATAGGGGAAAATAATTCAATACCCTATTCCAATTATCAACCTTTTTCTCTACCATCCACTTCATCCATTTCTTCCATTATAATCCATATAAATGGATAATAGTTTCACTATCTTGATGAAACATTATATTATATCCTCATATGATGAGAAAATTTGAGAAAACTATAGACCATTGATGTATTTGATTTGGCCAATCAAGGAAAAAGAGAATATGTTTTTTTATTAAATGTGTAGTCTATAAAATGCCATGCTAAACTTTACTAGTTGGATTGATAATTATCATCATTTTTATATTTATTTTTTCTTCAAATCAGGAATTTTCTCTCCATATATTCTCATTTTTTATGAGGAAAATTATTTACCAAGAACAATAACTAGAAAACTTCCATTCCATATTTTCAAAATCTTATTCATCCTTAGTGTTTTGAATCAATTCCCACCATTGATCAGAATATCCCGATAGATGAAAAATTTATATGGTAATCATATTTTCAATCTATTAAATGTTATGTTTAACCACATACATTCATGGTCATCATCAATTGAAATCCATCAAGATACTTTGTCAAGAAAATTTAAATTAACCATAGAATTCCCCCTGGAGTTTCAAACTAGGTGCGTAGTAATGAAAATTATCATGTACAAGGTAATGAATGAGTCAATAATTACATGACATTATATGATTTATCAACCCTAGGTACATCTGATCCAAAACCATGTACACATATTGTATCTAGATAACAATTTATCTCTAAAAAAACAGATAGTATATACATTAAAAAATATTAAATATTTTATAATATACTTATAATTATCCTAAAATTCATTCGTAAGGTTATATCCACTAATCAATTTATTAATAAATCTAATTCCTATTATTTCTACTAAACCTCATCAGATAACAAATCTAAATATCCCAACTTTAGAAGCATCGATCTAGTATCTACATTATTACATTGGCAATAGATTCCAATAATCACATTACAATTAAAAAAATAATTTAGTTTTCTTCATAATATATATATATATATATATATGAAACTCAAATTATATTTTAAAACATAAAATACATAAAGTGTTTCATTGATAACATTATTATTCCCATTAGAATATCCCCACATGTCAATCGAAAAACCCATCCTATTCTCGTTGGGAAAATAAAAATATGAACAGGGAAAGCTGAGATGCTTAGTAAGGGTAAGTGTGAAGTGAATGATATCATTAATAAATAATTATAATCAATACAAAAAAGTGAATAACTGAAGCACATTCCCTTTAATCAATAACTTGGGCATAATATGGTTGGAATAAGGAATGATCAAATATTTCTATTTGTATAATCACATGAGTTGAAACTTATCCATGAATATTCAAAAAAATGTAATAAAAAAATTAACATAAATAAATAATATCATAACATGTTGATGTGTAATTCAAAACATCTAAAAAATACTTTGAAGTCGTTTTACAAGTCATTTTAAAAAATTAGTTGAACACCTAAATAATTTTGGGCAACTGATTTGTTTCATGAGACCTATCAATACATCGAAGGGATATCTATAATTGGGCCCCAACCATAACATATTAATTTTAATTCATCCCTCACATGAAATAGGGGAAATATAATTTACATAAAAATTTATTTTGATAAAATAACATAAGAAATTTTAATAAATACTTCAACCAAATAAACAAAAACATAAACACTCCAGAGTAATTTGGTGAATGGTAATAAAAGTATACATCATCAACCAAATTGACCATAAAACATCTAAAGGAATAATATGTTCTATATCAATAAAAAATATTCCATATCTGTCATTTGTAAAATAATTATTTCTTCTCATTGATGAATATAAATACCATTAAAATATCATTAATTTTTTTTTCATAATTTTTTTTGTCAATTTGAAAATATTTTTAATACTAATATTTCATAAAAATAATTTGAAATCCCTTTATTTTTAAATTTACATTAAAAATTATACTTATTCCTTAAAATTTTGATTATACATGATAGAGTAAATTCTATTCATGTTGTTCATGTTAAAAAAATGATTCCTTTTACATTTTCGATAAAACTGAAATGGGCCATTCTTGTAAAATGAATAAGCATTTCTGGTATTTTTTTTGAAAAAAATGAAAAATGGGTAAAATTTTATATAATAAATAATTTTAATTATTTTTTTTAAAAAATAATCATTTTTAAAAAACATATATTTTTAATAAAAATAATTTTTAATAAAAAAGAAATAATATTTCCTTTAATATTAAATAAACTATTTATCATTCCAACTACCAAAGAGTGAAAAATTGAAAATATTTCAAAAAAATTTATATAATAAAAACAAAATATGGAATTATATTTGTTTTACTATAAATTTATAATATAATTACCCAATGAGAGACTGAAGTAAAGACAATCCTGAATAATGATAAGACTGTGAAATAAAGTCTCCAAAAATTGGAAACATTTGATTCATAAGCATCATAAAATAAATAACATAATATAAAACATTAAAAAACATGAATCGAAATATATTCATGATATAAAATATCATAATAAAAACTGTATACATTGTACGAAATAATAAGCGGTGAATATGGCATTTGACTCTTGAAAGTAAATGTGAGATGAGAAAGCCCTTACCTTTGGTTCACCTCCCATTTTATGTTTATGAAACATCATTATAATAAATAATGTTTATCATAAATCTATTATAGAATCATAATCATATATATCATACAAAATATTATCCTATTATAACATTTTACCACCCATTTTTTAATCACATTTCATTACTTTCTTTATTTTGGATGTTAATTGCCTTGTTTTCTCATTCATGTTTTATCATGAATTTCCATGTTCTTATTCATGATAAATATTTCCATAAATACCATAATTATATTAAGGTTATAGAATTTTTTTTCTAAGGACACATACTTAGAATCATTTTTAAATATTTGACATATAAAATGAATCATATCGCTCCGGGGAGATGATAATCTCTACGTATACACAAGCGATGATAAAACTCTCTCAAAAGATGAATGTATATAATATATTAATTTCATATAATTAATATAATTTCATATATGTCCTATATAATCATTAAAGTTAAAATTATTACTGTCAATATGTTGTGTACTGAAAATTGAATCACATCGCTTCGTGAAGCGGTAGTCCGACGTTCACATGAGCAATATTATTGTATTTTAAACAAAATGAAATAAATGAAGTTATATGTGAAATTTTAAATAAAACAGTATGATTATATCACATATGATTAATATATATATTAAATCCAATCAGGAAATGTGTTTATGGAAAATGAATTTTATTATATCGTGAGGCGATATTTCGTTACACACACGATTGACGATTTTTCCCTTTTAAGGAAAATGGAGGTGTAAAAATGTTATATCACTATAATAATATGATTTCTATATATATATATATATGAGAGATTATTTTTTGTTATATTTTATTTGAAATACATAATTTAATATTATAAAATTAGATAGAAAATGAATTATCATACAAAAGACAAGTAACTTCTCTTAGAGAAACCTCCATAGGATCTCTTCTTAAGGACCCTACGGTTGAAATTTTGGGAAGAACATGATCTCTATAATAGATATAAAAATTACAGGGAGGGATGTTTTTATGATTTTTAATCTAAATGTATTTAATTTTTTTTGAAGAAATGAGGTGTGTGAGTTCCCTTTTACAATTGTGGAGAAATGGTATTTATTTAAATACACGAAACAGTTCAATAATGGGAAGTTACTATTACCCCAAGTGGATAAAAAATTAATAATTAATGGGTATTAGGTATTATATGGTAGATAATCTCCAAAATAAAAAACACACCTTTTAAACATGTTTTTTTAACTTCAATGTTTCCTTTTTGCAATTTATTTTTTCACATGAGTAACTCGCCTTTTTAATCTTGTCCAATTATCATTTAAGAATAAATTAACATGAAACATATTAGATAATTTGTACCAAAGAGTTATAAATACTAAATAAAAAATATCAAATAAAAATCACATGTGTGTTGAAAATTAATTTTAATCGAATCACGTGTAATGTGTAGAATCATAGTTTTAATGTTAATCGCGGTAAAAATTATTTTACTCTTTATGGGTCAATATAGAAAGTATTAATGAAAAACATGTCCATTATTGTAAAATAGATGATATTTTTAAATGTATTAAAATAACTTTTATAAATATATGATTTTAATTAATTTTAAACCACTTAATTAATTATTATTTAATATAAAATAACATTAATGTAAATATTGACATTACAAATTTAATTTTAATAAAAAAATATCAAGTAAATAATGGAATTAAAATAGATTTTGTTGACCCATATATAAAATGATATATTATTCTAGAAATTTAATACAACATAATAATTCATTCATCTTATTTTACATTTAACATTTTTTGTATCAATTATTTTATTTCTATATTAATTACATATTTAAGGCCTAGGCATTGCTTAAGCATTTAATGCAATTATGTGATTACTAAAACTAAATAATAAACTACCCTACTGAAATAAGTTTCAATATTATGAAAATTTCTATATATATATATATATATATATTCATTCACATTGTTTTTTATCCATGTGATCATATACATTAAATTTAAAATCAAGAGTGAGGAATTTTGTTTCTTTTTCATTAGTTAATTTTTTATATAGGTCATTCATAGGTTCATTTGACCAAAAAACTCAAAACAATATTTCATTAGGTATTAATGGTCATAATATGGCCATTAAATGGGTGTTTTACCAATTTTAAGTCATTTTTTTCTTTATTTTTAAACTTTAACCCTCTATAAAACAAATTAAACCTTAAGCAACATAATTAGTTTTTATAGTCTTTAAAATTCATTAAAAAAAATTTAAGTCAAACTTATTATAAAATATTTACTATTATAATTACAAAAATAGAATCCATTTTTAAAAATTCAAATTAACGATTTTTTAAAATTTAATTTAAAATTAAACCCATAGACACGTTGAAAAAATTGTTTTCCCTAAAAAATAATTCAAAAATTTCAAAAACTATTTGTGTAATTTTTAAATATGATATTGATTTTAGTGACCTAAAATAGTTAAATTGTAATAAAATTGAAATAATTTCACAGTTAACAAAATTCATAATATAATTTATCATTTAAATAATTTAAATGATAGGTAGTTAAAAATAATAATATTTTTCACAACTCATCAAAAAATTAATATTTTCTGGAAAATATAAACAATTAAAACCATAATAATTGTAAAGACCCAGAAATTCCATGGAATTTTTTTCTTAAATACACAGAAATTTTATGAGTCCTCAGTTTCAAACGACGCATGATTCAGAGGCCCGGTGTGCCCGGAATCAATTTCTGAAGTTGTTGTTAAGCTTATGTTACCGCTCGTAAGCAATCATCCTGAAAAAGTAGAATAACTCTTAAACTGTTACACGGATCATAAATCCGAGGGCACCGTTGCACTCAGGACGACAAGTTTATCTTAGTAACGACTTAGGTTTAGTTGGCGTGGGCCTCCTGTGATGAATCCCAAAAATGGCATAACCGTAAATAAAATAATTAAATAAATTATTTTATTTTTCAAATGTTTATAACTCAAAAATAGTACCTCAAATTAAAAATCTGAGACCACTGCTGAACTCGTGAGGAAATTATTTATTTAAGAAGATACAAACTCTGGCCGACGCAGGCCACCAGAAAAAGTTAGTTTTTGGCCGCAAATAAAATAATTAATAGACAATTATTTTATTGTAAAATTCATAACTTATAAACGGTAACTCGGATTGAAAATCCAAGCATACCGTTGTGTTTTTTTGGGGCATGTTTCACCTAGGTAGAACCTAACCTTGACTTCAGTGAGTCGAGGGTGACTGAGAATAATTTTATGAACTTTTTTTCGGGTACATTCAGAATACGTGCGAGAGGTGTTTCATAACTTCTGAACCGGTGCTCAAAATCGAAATCTGAGGGCACCGTAGAACTCACATCGTCAGCAATTGCTTAGTGAGACCTTCACTGTAGTTGCTTTCTAACGACAATGTAAGTTATATTTTGGGGGTTTTTAATTAAATTGAATAAAAAAAAGTTCTAACTTTATTTTTATTTTGGTGGTTGAAACCTCCAAGGGGAGGTTGGAGGTAGGGGCCACCACACCCAAACCTCCCATGAGAGGTTATGGTGGTGGGGACCACCCGAGAATAACCTCCCTTAGGAGGATGTTAATAGGTCGACCCACACAGGCTTGAAACCCTTGGAACCCCCATTTATGTGGGTTAAACTGTCCAACTTCCTTCATTACATAAATGTCGAACTCTCTAACAATTAATTAATTAAACCCTTGAAATTAATTAATTGGCACATTTGAATTCTTTTGAATTCATGTCAACAATAAAAGAATAGACAAAGATATTATTTTATTTTGGTTGGAAACTCTCTCTTTTGGTGGAAGCCTTGGTAGAGCTTAGAGAACCCTCGAAGAAAGATCTCATCAGAGAATTGTTCTTCCAATGAAGAATTTTTAGAACATGAAGAACGTCGTCAAATGTCTTCTCCATTCTTCAACTGAGTCAAGAAAAGGGAAGCAACACCCACGAGGATCACCGACATTGTCTTCGACTTCATCAACTTCAAACTCTTATCCGCCAACGATGAGTGCCTCTCTTCCTCTTTCGACGTTGACAGAATGACACCGTCTTCCCGGGAATCTGTCAAATGACACCGAAAAGCAAGGTAGTGGGTTTTGTGTTATTTTTATATTTGAATATAAACCTCTATCTTCGTCGAACAAAGATATGGTATGAGAATCACCAATTTCTATCACCGTAACAAGGAGGGCTCGGGCCGCACAACCACGGTCCAACCCACCCCTTGTTTGTTCATGTTCGATGATAACGGCTTGGCAAAGAGGTGAAAACACCGAGGATGGAAAAAATGATCCACACTACCCATGGCCTCTGCGAACCATGCCGCCCCCGCAACACCCTGGCGCGCTTCCTGCGCCCTAGCGTGCTGCCCGGCTCCACCGGCGCATTGCCCGTCACCCTTGCGCGCCGCCAGCGCGCTGCCCGGTGCCCCTGTGCCCCTCCAGTGGCCTGCCCGGTGCCCAAGCACCCTACCGGTGGCCTGCCCGACCCCTACCGATGTCCTTCCAGGGACCCCGGCGCACTGCCCGACACCCTAGTGCCCTGCCCGATGCACTTGTGGCCTACCAGTATCCCCCCAAGCCGACCCGCGGCTTCCCCTGCGGTGTCGTTGGCCGAACCGGCCCGGTCTCCCGACCGAGTTACCGAGCCGCCTACGTCGCGACTACTAGGCCAAACCGCCCTCGCGGTCTGCTGGACTGGGCCCAATGGACCAAGTCAAAACTTAACTGGCTGACCCGCCTAATGGGTCAAGTCAGACCCAACGAGTCTGACCGGGTCGACCCAGACTGGGTCGGACCGGACCCATGCCCATTACTGACCCATTAGCTTATTGGGCCATTTCTTTGGCACTAGACGTCTGTTTGACGAACCGTTAATGTCGTCAGTATTCATGGAATAAAAACTTCCCTTTGAGAATACCCCAGGAGAATTCAGGGTATAGTTGAGATATGGTCAGGTTGGTTCGTATAGGAAACCAACCGGTCCCCCGGGACTAAAAGGTTAATAACTCACAGACCAGGCATCTGATTGATGTTCCGTCTGTTGAGTTGAGACCCCTATGATGTGGTAGTCCTTTGAGATACTTCCATACGAGTCTTCGTGACACTTGGAGTATTGACCAGTAGCTCGTGGAGCGAATCCTCCTGGAGACGAGCATACAGAGTGTGGAGACCTATTAGCTGTAGCCCTGGCGACTGCTTGACCGATTCGAATCCGAGTGATTCAATTAGCACTGTGGATGGAGCGCCCAGTTTGGTGGCAGACCCACGGCGGACGGAGCATATGGTTTGGCAGTAGACCCGTGGTACTCGGCAGGAGGAGTACCTATGACGTCTATTAGGGGGAGCACCCGATTTGGTGGCAGACCCACAGTGGACGAAGCACCCAGTTTGGCTGCAGACCCGCGGTACTCGACAGGAGGAGTACCTCAGTAGTCTAAGGTTAGGTAGAAGCCCCCCAGAGTCACGACATGACCATTGTACTCGACAGAGGAGGAGTTCTCTAGCATTCATGGTTTCGATAATTAAAATCATTATTTGAGCTGAGTCAATGAACTTTGTGTTTTCCTCATGATTGAGATTCGTTACTTGATAACTTAGGTATATGTATGGGAATATACCTAAGTAATGGTTATCCGTTGATTTCATACTTTTTGGTTTATCCTTGTTGGATTTTCTGAGACCTTTAGGGTCTCAGGGTCCTTACTGAGTATCGTTATACTCACCCCTACACGGGTTATGCCCGCACCTCGTTGTGTTGGTTGCAAACGATGGACAACACTGACTGAGGTGGAGTGTTTGCGAGGACTGGATGGTACCCAAAGGTGCACAAGACGATGAGACGGTACCCGGAGGAGATGGGCGGACATGGAGCACTGAGGAGGCTATCTGTACCTACCCTTCAGGTAGGATCCGTGGTGGACGATCTAGGAGCTGCTAGACACCTTCCAGTTGTTTGCCTTTTAGTTATACCTATTTTGTCTTTTTCTTGTACTTTACTGTTGGGATTGTATTTCCGGACCCTTTTACTTTTCATCACATCTTTGGTTATATAATTTTTTCTTAGTTATTGCTTTCACTTGTACTATGGTTGTATGTGTTTACATTTTATAAAGGAAATTCCTTCCTAGTTATAGGGATTTACGCCTTTGATGCTAGTCGCCATCCCCTGGCCTATGGAAGGAGGGCTTGGGGTAGTCAAGATACGAGTCCCGGGGGACGGTTCGTGACAAATTGGTATCAGAGAATGTTAGTTCTACCACAAAACTTAGGACTCCGATCATTCTTTTCATTGAAGCAATAGTGTTAAGGGTACTGAGTGTGGTTTTCAGTTCAGGGAGTCCAGTGTTGGTGTGGCGGTCGACGTATCCATACACCATGACCTTGACTACTGATTTCGAACATAGTAAATGAAAACACTAATTGCATGTGTGTTTTCAAAAGTTTTCTTGAGGTTATCTCAAACCAGGTCAGCTCACTAGGTATAGACTTTTGATCGTGTTGCATCTGTTCAGGATGCCCCCACGCAGATAGTCAGATAGAGTTCTAAGAAAGTACGTGATGATGGCCCACCGAGCGACGAGGCTCCGGGGCAAGGCCCTCTTACTATGTTGGTACCTTCGGGTGGTGTACCAGCAGCACCACCAGCCCTTGGGTAGAAGATGCCACCAACCGCACAGGCGGATGATACATGCCGATTGAGCGCATTTCACGAGTTCCAGTTGCAGTGGCCTCCACGGTTACGAGGTGAGACAGATTCCCAGGCAGCAGAGGACTGGATAGAGGCGATTACTATAGTTTTACACCTAGTTGAGACACTATTAGAGAATATATTGATCTTATATACTAGTCTTTTTTAGTGAGTGACCACGAGGATGGTCCACATAGTTATGAGGTTTCGGTACTTGGACTGTTTTTCGAGATGGTACCTTCAAGAACTATGCCACCTATATCATTTCCTGTTGGTCTGAAGACACTACCGGTGGTACTAGTAGAGGACCCTTGTAGACTTAGCACCTTACATGTGTTTTAGCATTCGATACCCTTCATGTTCCAAGGCAAGCCCGAATCACAGGCGGATGAGGACTGGCTTGAGGAGGTGGTTGAGAGTTCCCTTCAGCTTCTACAGTTTCGGAAGGACGACATGTCAGTAGTTGAGTATTCATCGAGGCATACCAACCATTCCTGGTACTCAATGAATACGATGCGAATAGTGCTTCAGGGATCGGAATTCTGAGTGAGGTGTGTTTAAGAACAATCGAGCCGACACTTTTCCTCTATGCATTCCTACTCATGTTAGGGTGCTAGAGAGAACCTTTGGGGTTCAATGTTTTTTGTCTGATCGGATACAGCCAATCAATGTTAGTAGTGGGAAAGCAGAAACTGGTACCAGTCTCAGAGACTTGGGCATGTAAACTATTTCGGAAAGAGGAAGTGTTAAGTACATATGAATCTGAAGAGAAGCAGACATAGAAGTAGATCTAGGAGGGCAACATGAGGTAGTGTACATTTCGGCATTTTACAACCACCCGCCTTTGTAGTCCCCGCCAGGCTCAGGGAGATGGAGGGTAGGGGAAGAGAGTAGATGCATGCTGTCAATGAGTGTGACCCAAGGGCTCTAGGTATGATTTGAGGAATGGTATGTGTCTACTACTAGCTGCCGTATAAATAGACATAAGTACCAATCATTCCTCCCTTCCATGAATCTTGTCCCAGACCTAGAGTTTCCATAAAATCCATTGACTTGACCCTCATGTCTGGAGATACCTTTGGGGAGAGACTTGATAATCACACTTATGCTGATGGTGTGATCTGACCTTTAAGGTGAGAGTTTCATTTTTAACCTCTTGGTGGCAGTGTCGAGGCCTTACGACTTTAGTTTGGGTATGGATTGGGCAACCACAGTTCATACATAGATTGAATGTATTAGGCAGAAAGGTTGTGGTTTATCTACAACGTTGGGATGTGGTTTTCCTTAGTCGATGAAAAAGGGAACCCAAGAAAAACAGTTTAAACTCATGCATAAGAGGGTGCAGATGATCACTCTTGAGTCGGCCAACCTTACCCTCGTGGTAGTAGGTGTTTTGAGTTTTCAGTTCCAAACAAGAGTGACAGAACATGGGGTCATCTTTTCCAAAGATGTGTCCTCGATTACCAGCCCAAATGGGGACATACATCTACTTTGGATGGATACTACTAGTGGTTCATTCCAAACTTCTCCAGAGTTGCAGCACCACTTTCAGCCTGGATGAATAAGGGGAAATCATTTGTGTGGTCGAAGAGATGCCAGTAGAGCTTTCAAGAGCTGAGGCAGAGGATGACTAGTGCCCCCATTTTTAGGCTTCCAAAGGAATGCATTGTGTACGTAGTCTACTACGACGCATAAGGGACTAGACTCGGGTGTGTTTTGATGCAGGATAGAGATTTGATCGGGTTTGTTTCTCGACAGTTGAGAGAGAATGAGTAGAACTATGTTACCCATGACCTAGAGTTAGCAGTAGTGGTCTTCGCCTTGAATATGTGGCAACACAATCTGATGGGAGAACGTTTTATCATGTAATCTGATCATAAGAGTCTCAGTTATGTCTTCTCTCAGAAGGACCTAATCCTAAGACAATGATTATGGATCAAGTTCATCTGGGAATATGACTTCGAGATAGTCTATACTCCTGGGAAAGGGAACATTGTTGCAGATGAGCTCAGCAGGAGGTCTGGCATTCAACTGGTAGGAGAGGAAAAAAAGCAGTTGGCTGCCTTACAGATATCCTTTGTGGATAGGAACAGAGCAGACTTTCTACAGTCTCCTATAGTCACTCCCCCACTTCTTCATGGATTCAAGGAGGCGCATCGTCGAGATGCTGACCACGAGACACGACGTGCCCAGATATCCACTAAACAAGCACCTGATGGATTTTTTAGAGGTGGGGACCACATAATTCTCTTTAGAGGATGTACCATGGTACCAGTAGCACTTCAAGAGGAAGTGTTGAGGGAGTTCCACACATCCCCTCTAGCAGTACATCTAGGTGTGGAAAATATGTACCAGGACCTTCGACGACAACACTGGTGGCCATGTATAAAGAAGGCGGTAGTGGAGTTTGTCTGTTGATTCCTCACTTGTCAGCAAGTGAAGGCGGAGCATCAGGTACCAGAAGTCCTGGTTCATCCTTTAAAGGGACCAAAGTGGAAGAGGGATGAGATATCCATGGACTTCGTGGTAGGTCTTCCACATAAGTCAAAGGGACAGTACTTTATTTGGGTGATCATCGACCGACTCACCATGTCAGCCCACTTCCTACTGACCAGAGATGGTACGAGCTACCATGGAGAAGATGCAGGTCATCCAGGAGCGGATGAAGACTGCACAGAGTAGACATATGTTTTATGCTGATAGGAGACGGAGACCTATGGAGTTCGAGGATAGTGACCACATCTTTCTACGGGTCTCACCTCGATGAGCTATACAAAGATTTTTCTGAGGAGGCAAGTTATCTCCGAGATTCAACGGACCTTTTCAGGTCCTCGACAGAGTTGGCGAGGTGGCATACTGCTTAGCTCTTCCACCTCAGTTTCATCGGGTGCACGACGTCTTCCACACATCTCAGCTGAGGAGATACGTGGACGACCCTTCCCACATCATCGAACATGGAGAACTGGACATCGATGATGGGGATAATTTCACAGAGTTTTTATTGGAGATTGAGGATTGATAGGAACGATTCATTTATGGATGGTCGATACCTTTAGTGTGCATTTATTGGCAGTATAGGAACCTACAGGAGAGCACATGGGAGCGGGGGGCTCAGATGCATGCTCAATACCCCCATTTGTTCCCTTATTTTGAGTTATAGCTTACAGGGACGTAAAGATATGAGGTGGGGAGAATGTAATGACCCAGAAATTTTGTGGAATTGTTTTTCTTAAATACACGAAAATTTTACGAGTCCGTAGTTTCTGACAGCGCATGATTCCGAGGCCCGGTGTTCCCGGAATCAATTTATAAAGTTTTTGTTAAGATTAAGTTAAGACGCATAAGAAGACTTCCTAAAAAAGTGGAATAACTATTAAACGGTTACTCAGATCAGAAATCGGAGGGCATCGTTGTGCTCAGTATTGCAGGTTTACCCTAGGCGTGACTTAAGCTTAGTCGGCGCGGGCCTGCTGTGAGAAATCCCAAAAATGACATAACCGTAAATAAAATAATTAAATAAATTATTTTATTTTTAAAATGCTTATAAATCACAAACAGTAGCTCAGATTAAAAATCTGAGACCACCTCTGAACTCATGAGGGCATTCTTTATTTAATAAGATATTAACTTCATCCGGTGCGGGCCACCAGAAAAAGTTAGTTTTTGGCTGCAAATAAAATAATTAAGTGACAATTATTTTATTTTAAAATTCATAACTTCTAAACAGTAACTCAGATTGAAAATCTAAGAGTATCGTTGGGTTCGTTGGGGCGTTTTTCACCTAGGAAGAGCCTAACATTGACTACAGTGAGTCGAGGGTGACTGATAATAATTTTCTGAACTTTTTTTCAGGTACGTTCTATAAACGTGCGAGCGGCGTTTCATAACTTATGAACTGGTGCTCAGAATCAAAATCTGCGGGAACCATTGAACTCACATAATCGGAAATTGTTCATTGAGACCTTCACCGTACTTGTGTTCTACAGAGAATAGAAGTTAGATTTTGGGGGTTTTAATTAAATTGAATAAAAATAATGTTCTAATTTCATTTTTATTTTTGTGGTTGAAACCTCCAAAAGGGGGTTGGAGGTGGGGGCCACCACACCCGAACCTCCCATGGGAGGTTATGGTGGTGGGGCCCACCTGAGCATAACTTCCCTTGGGAGGATGTCAATAGGTGGGACCCACAGAGGTTTGAAACCCTTGGAACCCCCCATTTATATGGGTTTAACTATCCATCTTCCTTCATTACATAAATGCGCCAACTCTCCCATAATTAATTAATTTAACCCATGAAATTAATTAATTGGCACATTTGAATTCTTTTGAATTCATGTCAACAATAAAATAATAGACAAAGATATTAATTTGTTTTGGTTGGAAACTCTCTCTTTTGGTGGAAGCCTTGGTAGAGCTTGCAGAACCCTTGGAGAAAGCTCTCATCAGAGAATTGTTCTTCCAACGAAGAACATGAGGAACAAAAAGAACGTCATCAAATATATTATCCCTTCTTCAACCAAGGCAAGGAAAGGGAAGTGACTCCCATGGGGAAGACCGACGTCGTCTTCGACTTCGTCCCCTTCGAACAACCGTCCGCCAACGACGAGTGCCTCTATTCCTCTTCCGACGTTGACAGAACGACACCGTCTTCCCGCGACTCCATCAAACGACACCAACAAGAATGGTAGGGGGTTTTGTGTTATTTATATATATTAATATAAACCTATTTCTTCATTGAACAAAGATACGGTATGAAAATCGTCAATTTCTATCACCGTAATGAGGAGGGCTCGGGCCGCATGAACACGGTCTGACCCTCCCCTTGTTTTTCATGTTGGATGACGATGGCTTGGCAAAGAGCTGACGATGACGAGGAAGAAGAAAAAGGGCCGCACTTCCCACAGCCTCCGCGAACCATGCCATTCCTACGGTGCCCCGGTGTGCTTATCGCTCCCTAGCGCGCTGCCCCGCGTGCTTTCCGGCTCCACCAGTGCGCTTCCCGGCACCCTCGCTCCCCACCGGCTTGCTACTCGGCGCCCCTGTGCCCCATCGGTGGCCTGCCCGACGCCGCAGCACCCTATAGGAAGCCTACCCAGCCCCTGCCGGCGGCCTTCCCGACACCCCAACGCTCTTCCTGGTGCACCCGTGGCCTACCAGTGGCCTCCTGAGTCAACCCGCGTCTTCTCCCGTGGTGTCGCTGGCGGAACCGGCCCAATCTCCCAGGCCGAGTTACCAAGCAGCCTACGTGGCGACTACTGGGATGAACCATCCTCGTGGTCCCCTTGGCCAGACCCAGTGGACCAGGTCAAAACATAACGGGTTGACCCACCCAATGGGCTGGGTCAAACCCAGCGAGTCTGACCGGGTTGACCCGGACTGGGTTGGACCGGACCCGAGCCCATTACTGACCCATTACCTTTTTGGGCCATATCTTTGGCACATGATGTCCATTTGAAAAACCATCAGTGGAGCCGATATTCATGGAACGAACCATCCCATTGAGAATACCCCACGAGAGTTTGGGTTATGGTTGAGATATGGTCAGGTTGGTTCGTACATGAAACCAACCAGGCCCCCAAGACTAAAAGGCTAATAACTCATAGACCGGGCGTCCGATTGACACACCGTCTGTTGCATTAAGACCCCTATGACATGGAAGTCCTTTGAGATACCTCCACTTGAGACTTCGTGACACATAGAGTATTTAATAGTAGCTCCTAGAGTGGATCCTCCTAGAGACGAGCTTATAGAGTGCAGATACTAAGTAGTTGTAGACCTAACGACTGTTTGAACGATTCAAATCAGAGTGATTTGATTAGCCTAGTGGGCAGAGCACCCGGTTTGGCGGAAGACCCATGGAAGATAGATAACCTGGTTTGGCAGTAGAACTGGGGTACTCAACAGGAGGAGTACCTCTGACGGCTATTAGGGGGATCTCTCTATTTGGCGGCAGACCCACAGGAGACGGAGTGCCCGGTTTGGCAGCAGACCCGCGGTACTCGATAGGAGGAGTACCTCAGCAGTCTAAGGTTAGTAAGAAGTGCCTCAGAGTCATGACATGACCACTGTACTCGATATAGGAGGTGTTCTATAACATTCGTGGTTTCGATGATGAAAATCCTGGTTTGAGATGAGTCAATGACCTTTGTGTTTTCCTCATGATTGAGATGGGTTACTTGATAAATTTGGTATATGTATGGGAATATACCTATGTAATGGCTATCTGTTGACTTCATACTTTGTGGTTTAATCTTGTTGAATTTTGTGAGACCTTGAGAGTCTTGGGGTCGTACTGAGTATCGTTATACTCACCACTGAATGGGCTATGCCTGCACCTCGTTGTGTTGGATGCAGACGACTAACATCACTGACTAAGGCAGAGTGTTTACGAGGACTTGATGGTACCCAGAGGTGGACCTCACAAAAAGATAGTACCTGGAGGAGATAGATGGACGTGGAGTGCTGAGTAGGCTGTCTACACCTACCCTTCATGTAGGATCCGTGGTGGACGATCGAGGAGCTTCTAGACACCTTCCAGCTATTTGTCTTTTAGTTGTACTTGTTTTGTCTTTTCCTTGTACTTTACTATTGGGCTTGTATTTCCGACCCCTTTTACTTTTTAGCACATCTTTTGTTATACAGTTTTTACTTAGTATTTTCTTTCTCTTGTACCCTGGTTGTATGTGTTTACGTTTTATAAAGTCGATTCCTTCCCAGTTATAGGGATTTACGCCGTTGGTGCTAGTTGCCAGCCCCTGGCCTATGGAAGGTGGGCTTGGGGTAGTCACGATACGAGCCCTGAGGGACGGGTCGTAACAATAATTTTGATATATATATTTCGAAAATGAGATTTATTTAGAGAATTATATTTAATAATAGTTGTACAAATTAATTTCAAATCATGTGTGCAAAGAATGACTAAACCACCTTTTACAAAAATACAGTTCTTCAGAAGTTATTTATTTTTCATCAAAATGATTCTTATTTCACATCTAATCAATAGGTAACAATTTAAATATTAATATAAAATTTTAAAATTAATGATTTTTATAATTTAGAAAATCATATTCATACAATATTTTAGTGGTTACTCTAAAATAATCATATTCAAATAATATTTTAATAGAGTATTTCATTTTTTAAAGGTAATATTATGTGTATCATAAGTTATCATTGTGATTGAATTTATTGGGGTATTATATTCTCTTCTAATCTTGGTGTTTTATGTCATATAATTGATCAAACATGATATTAATCATTTATGATTTGGGGTGTTACATTAATGAAAAATGGTGTTTCTAAAACATGTTAATTAAAGAATGTATGGTTATTGGAATCCAATTTTGAATTTTGTACAAGGAATATATAAAAATCAATAGAATAAATTTTGATAAATAATTTATTTAGGTAGTTAGTTTCAAAATAATATAATTATAATTTCTTATCATAGTCCAAAAGGAATACATGTAATTTTAAATCAATATGAATTTATATTTTCAACATAGAGTTCCTTAATATAATGTATTTATTGAAAAAATTAATTGATTTATCATGGATGAATATGATATAAAATAGGAATATTTAAAACTCCATATTTTTTATTGGAATAAATTACTGATAACAAAATATTCATGGATTTATTATTTTCCTAAAATTAATATATTATTTTATGGAATGGTTTATTATAAAACATATAACATTATGAAGAATGATTTAAAGATGTAAATTCTTATATATATAAATAAAATAATATATATTATACAATTTTAATTTCAATGAAAAGATTTAACCTCATTCATGAAGATACTTTTCAATATATCCATGAATGAGGAATTAATAGTATCCCTATATTTTAGGCTTCATAAGGATTGAACAACACATTCATTAATATTCAATATATGTAAAGTAAATTTATTTTTTTTAAAATGGAGGAGTGTAATAAATTTTTTATACATGGATGGATTTTAAAACAAGTTTGATGTTGTTATATTTCTGATATATCAGTGTATAGAAACATTACTGAGATCCAATTATAACTAATGAAAATAAGACCTTACATTATATTATTCAAATTCTAAGGTGTATGGTATCAATATAATCTCAATGAAGGCCAAAAGATATCAATAAAATGATATTTTCGTATTTTAATACCATGTTGAATTTTATATTTTTTTATTACCATATATAATTATAGGATTTATATAAATATATAGACAATGAGTTTCATGGATAATTAAAAATAATAGGATAAATTATTGATGTTAGTTCTATATTAGTGAATTGTATAATTATTTATTGAGTAAAAAATTATTTCATATCTTTTTTTTTTATAATAATATTTTTATATTTTGACATCTAACTTTTATAAAAAAACATCTTTATATTAGTTATCTATTTAATGAAATTGGTGTAGAGAAAATCAAACAAGATAGGGTGAAATTAGATAACATGTCACCAAAAAAATCATGTTTTATATATATTAACTAATGAATTATTTAAGTATTATTTTGATAATAATTAATTTAATATTATATTTAAATAGTCTGTATATAATTAATTTTTTATTTATGTTCCCCTACTCCCCAAATAGTTATTCTGCATGTCCTTTTGTAGCCAACATAAAGGGATTTTTATTCCAAAATTTCAATCAATATATGGTATTATTTCCAGATAATTTCATTAAAATTTTGTTTAATGGCCTGTGGAACATCTATTAAGTAATTATTCAATGAATTATTCATTAAAAAAAATACAAGAAGAAGTGATGATTTTGTTAATTGACAATTGTGGGAGACTCATTGTTGACCCTCCATTCCATCATATGTATGAAAATTTGACTAAGGGAAATGTCTTCGAAAAAAAGGAGAAAATAGAAACTTATTTCTTTTAATTTTATGGATGAATTTATAATTGTGGGAGACTCATTGTGGGAGACTCACATTTCCATTATTTCTTATAAATAGAAACTTATTGTCTTTAATTTTACGGATGAATTTTCAGGTAGCCTGATTACTACTATGATCACCCTAGAGCTTCTCCCATGTCATTAGAATACTCCAAGGAAGTTTCATAACACATAATGAGAGGGAATTAAGGGGGTATAATGATACATATATATTTAAGTGTTAGAAATTAACAACACATTCATATATCCATCATCCAACCTCCCTAATTTGAGAACACTTGTGTAATCACCATTCCTAAATTATGACGTTGTCTGACCCACTTCAGATATACCTTTGAGAACTATCAAAGGCCTTATCCAAGTTTCTCCCAAGTATAGTAATCTAGGTATTTCGTCACCTAAGGTGCAACCAAATCACCCAAGTCTACTTACGCACAACATACCTATATTCCAAATACTTGATTGCCCTTTATTGGGTCACCTCACGCTGTCCCACTCAATCCTTTCATGCATCCTACTTTGAAGACACTCATGAAAATTCCACTCCATTATTGGATCCCTTTCCTAAATGGAATAATGTTGATAACTCTATCAAGACCTCCTGATTTACAAAATAATAGTGAGAGGAAAATTTGTGCATACCCACTTGGATATGGAAATCTATGGTCAGGGGTTTTACACACTTGTCCTACAAGAGGGAAAGGATCCTCATGGTGTCCATGGATTTATATATCCTTGTTATCAAAGACCCTAACCCTAGGGATAGTGTTGAGGAGTTCAAGATCATGGATTTCAGAGATCAGACTCTTCCATCCCCTTATCATCTCTAAGACCTTGAGACTCTGGTCTCTAGTAGAGAGGTTAAAGATCACACATACATTTACATTAATAAAATTGTGAAGTAACCCTCCACACAACAAGACCCATTATAGGGTAGCCATCATGTTTTAATCCCCAATCCGTTCATATAGGAGGTTTTATCCTCACTCATCTCAACTTCTGTTACCTTCAATATTTCCTTACATTGGACCCTCTTCTAATATCATGTGAAGAGAGGGAAGGTTCTTTGATATATCCATTTCTTCCATAGCCATGACCTATTCCATAGTCACAATGGACTATCTAGATATATGACTATCCTCTTCCATCAGTGGAGGAGAAAGTGTGTGTGGTTTGTTAAATCTTTCACATCCTCTCTTTTCTCACCCAGAGCATGACTCACATGAATTTAGAGGTTTTTAATGACTGAAACACCATAGAAATCCACCTAAAGGAATTAACTATGGTAAAATTGATTCATACCATAACTACTATATGTTTTAAGCCTTCACCTATTGACCGAGCTCACTAGACATACTCATAAAGAGTCTAACCCTAATTCTCTTAATCTAGGTATCCTCTATAGAAAAAAGTCCCGAAGTACTCCCCCTAAATATACATGAGTTAAAAAGTCTGTCATGGACCCTATTTCAAGGGAATCCTTTTTAGGAGTAATCCACAATATATTACTCTCAAAGGACAATGATTCCCTATGTGTCTTACCAAGATAAAAGGGTTTCATTCCCATCAAAATGGGATACATAGGAAGCATTCCTTAGGGTCAAACCCAACCTCCCAAATTCAACCTATTCTCTCTATTCCACACATTTAGTAGGGTTTAATCCATCATGGAAACTGATATCCATTCTAAGTTCCTTCTACAACTTAGGCATAAGTCCCACACCAATATTTGACAAGGCACCTTTCACCTAGATGTCTATTCTAGATGATGTTAATCTATATGATTTTCTCCTTATCCCAGAACCAAAAAAGGTATGATGTGTCCCATTAAGAGGCACCGAACTACATGGGTTATGATTCCTTTCACAAGGATATGTATGATGCCCATCCATGGGTTAGATCTCAACATCAAAACAAATCACATCTCCTTGGATGAAAATAAAATCTAGATTAACTTCTATTTACTTGGATAAGAATAAACTTTGTAGTATATTTCTATCTACCATGATGATAATAATTTCCAGAGTGTGTTTTTCCTACCTGGATGACCGAAAATTTTAGAGTGCCCCACTGTGTGGCTTAAAAACTATCTCTGTCAAAATAATGACCAAAGAATCAATATATAGTGTATAAGAGGATACCATTGATGGAGATCCTCAAATATATATAGAAATCACTTTTGATGAAAAAATTGAAATACATAGATATTATTATGAATTTCAAACACACAAATAATTTATTGCAAATATTTAGGGAAACATTCATTATCCATGGAAAATTTAAAAGGATTCATGAACATATCTTAAATATATAAGAGATTCACTAAGTATGAAATAATTTCACTTAAAAGGGTGAGATCACCATGACCACCCATCCTATCGACCAATTTGAGGTCTTAGGCATTATTGGTAAAATTCCATAATGAGCACATTCTATTAGAATATAGGCCCTTTGGATATATAAATGTTCAGTGTTTCCGATTCCATAATAAATTAATTTGGAACCCATTTTTAAATAGTGATTCATAACCAGAACACACATTCCAAGGGAATCAATAAAATGGTGAACCTGATTTGAATCCTTAACCATGATGGCAGTATTACCCATTTTCAGGACCCTATCAATTTATAAAGGATATTTAGACAAGGAAATAAATCACATATGAGTTAATATAAAACATGTTTATTTAATGAGGTTCATTGTTTGTATTTGTCATATATACATGAACATTATTCCAAGAACACCCTTTATTCCAAATGGATTCCTTCATGTTTACACATTTGAACAAACTGAATGCTACTTAGGATGGATTTCTGTCCACATGAAGGACACCATCAATAACTCAACATATTCAATACTAGTTCCCTAATTATATGGTTCAAGATTATCATCCAAATAGTATAATTCCAACACTGGAGGCTTTCTTTATTGTCCATCAAAATAAAAAATAAACCATGGCCATCTGGCCATAAATGACTAGTGGTCAATAGAAAGATAGTTTAAACTGCCATCTTTAATAGTTTCGAGAGTTTATCCCCAGAAAAAATCACCAATACCTCTACTATTCCGGGATGATGACCAAGAGTCCAACTATGACCTCATTCCAAATACACAAGGGTACTTTCCAAAGGCTCCTGCCAACAATAATAGCAGCCAATACTGGGTGGTAGAAAACCCTCAACATGATTACAGTGTTATCTTCGGATTTTTGGCCAATGTTTCTCAGACCATGGAATTAAATTTGAATCATCAGGGAAAACATCTTGCTAGCAGGGTGTAGGTTCTTTCTTTTTCTCCCTCTAATGAATTCCACAAACCCATCATGGTGGGAAAAAATGACCAGGAACATACACTAATCCAACTTAATTTATCCAGCATGAATATTCTTTTGGTGGAACCCAACCAATAGTTCCATCCAAATCTGATGGTCTATTGCGATAAGAAACATACATGTGCTTATAATATTTCATCCATCATGTAGAATCATCTGGATGCATTCATACAAGCCCATCAACCAAATGTGGTTGAACTTTCAGGTACTAACTTACACCCACCTATACCTACCAAGACTTACACTAGTCTCATCTGGTTTCACTCAAACAGTTCCCCACCCTATTCTTGGAGAAAAAAATCTAGTAGGCACATCCACCTTCCATTATCCATTAAGACTTCTAACAGTTTCTTTTGGAAGAATCATGATATGTAATTCCAAAAGCTTTCATGACAATCCTAGGGTAGACACAACTCTATAAACCAAGAAACGAGTATATGTAATATCCAGTGATAGGAAATGGAGAACCGGAGCAGGTACATACACATACTCTGGATAAGGAATGGAATTATATTCCTATTTTGGCCACTCAATTCACAAAACACATTTTAAAAATATTCAAAGGGAAGAGACAAATTTCAACACATATCCTAGAATCCTTCCAAAATATCATAATGACAAATTCAGAAATACCAGAGGTGAATACACATAATTTTTCCCCATTATCAAGACGAATCATAATCATTCCATAAAAAAGTATATACATACCAATGTTCCAGTCTAGGAGGTTTATAGTATACACTCCCCCATATCATATGGATACTTGATCCGGAACATATACCTATTCTAATTGAATATATTTGGTTTATTATGATAACCACTCCATGGAAGGCCTGATAACCACATATCCTAGAAAGTGGTCCCCACTACTTGTATGAAATCATATAAGAAGGAGTCACACCAAGAACAGTTAGAGAATCGATAGTTGAGTTGTTATATAGAGCCTCTTAATGATGGAGTTATTAAAGCTCTAAGAAATTTGTCTATTATAGATCACGAGCCTCCCCCATTACCAAATTACGGGAGTCGCAGCAGTAATTTTTAAGTTCCTCATTGGAAACTTCATCAAAAAGGATTACTTCCTAAAATTTCAGTAAATATCTAGAACTTATCTATGTATTAGATCCACATCAACCCTCCATGTGTCTAGAAGATGATGGAGACCAATGATTTATCTCTTATTATAATCCACTATAGTGGTCATCCCCATTATTGAATTCACTACATATGTTCTCTTTGTATTAGTTTTTCTCATTGTTAAGTATATTCCCCAACTGAAAAAGTAATGATAAGAAATCCCTCATTTCTTTAGGAACTTGAAAACATAAGGCCCCTTATACAATATTTCTTGTTACTTGTTGATGAAATACATTCTCATCCAAAAGGCATCCCAAGTTGATTATCATTCTCTAAACCTCCCATGGGACATTATAATATAACAAATAATCACATATCGTTTGGTAAAATAACCAAGAAGTGTCCAATTTGGTCTAACCAAGTTGAGAAACCTCGAGAAAAAGAAGAATAGGATATTTTTAAAATGAGGAAAAAACTGGATAAGTGTGAAATAATAGTTATGTTATGGACTTTGGCTATCGATCAATACAAAATGATATAGATATTGTTAGAAGATTGTATTCAGTATATCCTCCAAAACAAATGAAATACTCTTCATCACCTGGAAGAAAATTTATTTCAGGAAGATAAATTTCAAAGTCATGTCAATGTAATATAAGGGTTGTAGTGCAAATTAACATGGAATCTCTCCATGTTTACTAACATAAAAATATTGATAAGAAACATGAGGCCCTTAAATGTTCATTACTCAATTCATTAATTAGGTTGTGAAAATTTATCTTAGAAACCCCATCTGATGTTTATATTATGTGATAGGGTTCCCAGAGTGCATTGCATTTCACAGTTCTCTAAAATCACAAATCTGACCAAAAGTGGTCTCATTAATTGTTATATCCTTTATAAAGATACAGTAAGAATATTTTGTTTATGAATAAGGATGTTATAAGAAAAACACATGTCGAATGTTTTCCAACAATGTCAGGCTCATAGAGAGAAAGATATTGAGATACTTATGCATCAAGCATCTAAAGACCCTGAGAAAGTGTCCCGAGATGTCGTCCATAAGATAACAAAAATTTATAGAATATAACAATGGATTTATGAAGTAGGTCACTTAAGTGGGTTCTGGATAATGAAACTATTTAATTATTGGACCAAAATTCATAAAATCAGAAGAGCATCTTCGTTGATATCAACCACAATTGTTATAGAACCACCCCCACCTGCAGGTCTGGTGTTTTTTTAAGCCCAACTCATATTGTCAACAAAAAAATCTAGAATGTAAGATAAAAAAAATAGCAACACCCCTACCTGCTTTTATCGGGCTATTTCAAATTCATAATCCCCTCCTCAACAGAAGTCAGTTTTCTCCTGACTAGGGAAGAAGCTGCAAAATGAACACACAACTAAATTATCATAGAATTCCCTTCAGGTTACTATTCACTGGGAAATTCCAAGGGAATCAAAATTAGGTAGACCGTGTCTCATGGAGGGTGCAGAAGAAGACAATGTCAAAAAGATACTAAAAAATTCCAGCAATGCATTATGTGTCTTCGACTGTCATTAACACCATCATGGAGGATCATCATGAAAATTATCCCAATATTAGTGATTCTTAGGATTAATTTCTAATTCATAAAGTGTTCCACACCAAAGAAAATTAAGGAGGTGTGTTTATGATAAATCAGTGGCTTACCCAAAACATAGGTATCCCCATATATAATCAACTTCCAACCTTTTAAAGGAACATAATAAGGGAAAGGTAAGGGTCAGAACATGTCTCACCATTTCCCCGAGAGAAGTTCAATCACTTTTGGTTGAGGAAAGATTTTCTCCCCAAGAGAAGGGGATGGAGTTGAGAAGACTCAATGTAGAGTTACTCTAATGTAGCTTTTCTGTAATACATTCCCCAAAAAGAATCCTCAAAATTTACTTTTAGTAGGAGAAAATCACCAAAGAGGGTTTATTGAAACTACCGATGTGAATAATTAATACCCTCCTTATCTAGTACAAGCATAACAGGTTCAAGAACATCCATACATGCCTGAACCTATTTTTTACCCAAGACAGATACTAGCAGCACCACTACCAGGGGGTTTTTTAGTTGTCTCACTTATTCCGACACTAGTCATCACACTCGTTCAGGCTCGAGTGGTCGCACCTATTCAGGATCCCATCATTACACCTACTCAGGTACCAGATCAACTGGTTATTCTTCAAATTATTATGAAAACCATTGAGTCATTGACTACATGATTGGAAGCTGTGAAAGGACGATTATCACCAATACAACCAAAAATAAAGGTTTATCTTGAATGGGTGGATACGACCCCTCATACCCCAAACATTTTGAATCCCATATTTCCAATATTCAATGCATTATGAGATCCAAAGAATAATTTGATGTAATTTTTCTCCCTTTATGATCCCATGATGGGGACCCCTGAGAAACAATAGGTAGTGATACTGAGATGTTTTTTGCAAACACTGTAAGGGTCAACATTCTTCTAGTATAAAAGCTTTCAGTCTCAATCAATTTTATGATGAGTGATCTTATATTGAAATTCTTTTTATAGCTTATTTCAATGCTTCATAAAACAACAATATGCAATCCCACAAAATTAAAGAAATTAGGGAATGAAAGAGTTTAATATTTTATTTCTCGGTGGAAAGGATTAACATACTATTTGAATATACCACTAAATAAATAATATTTTATACAAATTTTTGTAGAAAATCTCCATGATGAATTATTTACAACATAAATCCCTGTGAAATATACATGATGGTTAAGGGATCTGACTTCAAATTATCAACAAGTGGAATACTCAATAATAGATAATAGAGATGAATATTGAGTAATATCATCTACTCTAAGAAGAAGAATATGAAAATTATAGGATATTATAGTAATGATTAAGTATGAAGATGCTCCTGCTCCTACTTCAAATCCCTAATCATAAAATAGGCCTCCACCTCCTGAGTGTCCGCCAAAATGAACACCTCTTGAAAATGGTCAAAAAGATCAAAGGCAGAGACAGTTTAAGGAGTTGAGAAACAAATTATATATTTTTTCAAAATGATAGAGTCCCTAACAACCTCATCTCAACTTTTTAAAACAACATAGTTTAGTTTCCATGGCCAAGAAAACCTATCAATGAACGATAAAATGACCTACAAAATTATATTCCCTTTTATAAAATTTTGGGTCACGCAATCTAGGAGTTGTTTGTTTTAATGACCTCCTTAAAAGATGGTAGACCCCAGGAAAGTGTAGCAAAAAATTTGACCAGCTGAACTAGCATGTGTTACAGCTTTTGATCCAGAAGAAGAAGGCGAGTGTCTGGAGGTCAAATGAAAGAATTATTAGAAATTAAATAGTTGGATAGCCAAGTAAATATTCAACCATACTCATTCCATTCTATTAATTGAATTGAAATAACCAATTGTGTCTCCTACTACATCTGTAAAAACAACAATACCTTAATGAAAATCCCAATTCTATGAATTATAATCCTCAAAGAAGTTGTGTACCCAAATGAATAAAGATGAATCAGAAGAAGATGAATTTGTGTAAAGGATAATGTTTTCCTTGACCTTAAAGTATTTTATTCCAACCATCTCAAATGCATGGGAAGCACCATAGATATCTGAAAAACTAGTAGACCTATTTGAAAGATTATTCATCAGAAGATGATTTTAAATTTAGTTCCATTAATGATAATCACTTAAGAGATCCCTATGAAAATGATGATTCTGATTATGAATCTATGTTCCCCATACATGATTGGGAAACTTGGGAAAGAGTTCAACAATGTAGAGGAGGCATGGGAAGACATTTGTATGATAGAATCTTCTATTTCAAGTACACCCATACTCAAAAAATTTATATAGTAGAAACTAGTGGGAGAGACCTACATTGGGTTTAAAAAGAATAAGGGAATTCTACCACACATGACAAGGTCTTCCATGACATTATCATATAGAAAGAACAATTAATGTCTATACCACCACCTCCTTAAAAACAAGTTAGACCTATCCAGCCTAATCCACCAAGAGAAAAAGTATATCTATATTCTTACCCAAAAAATGGTCCATCCACATCAGGATTATCAGCTTCCAAGGAACATGAAAAACAAAATTTCTATAATGGATAGAATAGAACTCTAGATAAAATGTATGATGTATTGAAGAAACATGCCCATATACCAGCCAAGATATCAATCATGGATGCTATGAATCAATCAAAGGATCTCCAGGAAGCACTTATTAAGAATTTGTCAAGACCTCAAGAGTTTAAAACTGAGGCTTCTACTATAGAGATTTACTATATAGTGAATTCCCCAAAAAAAATCCATGAAGTAATATTTTTCATGAACCAGGATGAGGATTATTTCATACTTAGACACATCATGACTATAAACCTATATGTATTGATAAATCATATTGACATTCAACTAGAATTCCTTAATAATAGATGAGGGGTCATCCTCATTCCCATCTTGACACTTTGATGATTGGGCCTCACAAAATCCCACTTGTCTCCCTCCATATTGATGTTATATGGTAATGACAAGAATGAAAAGTAACCTCTTAGTTATATTACACCCAGATATTAGTTTGGAGATCTGTTATCTAATTTAGACTTCTTGGATGTCTGACAAGAAACATTTTTCAACATTCTATTGGGGGGACCTTGGATACATCAACATGAAACTATTACATCATCATACAGTTAATGTCTCATATATTGTGTCAGTGGTAAAAATGTGGGCATTCTACGACGATAATTACCCAATCAAAACATTTGAATCATAGTAAAATGATGGGAAGTTCTATAAAATAATGGTAAAATAGTCCATGGAGAAGGATGTTACAAGAATCAATGCTCTGAATGGTCTAGAAAATATCACAAATAACCCATTCAAGAATCTTAGTGTAGATTAAATGTTACCCATTAATCAAATTGAATCGGTTGGCCCCGATCCAAGAACTCGTTCAGTAGCATCCATAATGTTAGTTTTGGAAATAGTGCTGGATAGTAGAGGTGAAATCCTTGATTCACCAAGATATGATTATAGACTAAATAGAGATGTATTCATTCGATCCACCGAGATTCAAAAAGTATCTACTTCATCATCTAGGATAGAATAAATTTTCACAATAATAGAAAATGATAGGGATGTTTATTCTACGCCCATTATTTTCTCCCCATATTTTCATAAATACCCTTCATCATAATTTGGTCCAGTTATGGTTACCTCTTCTTCAAGATGTCCAAACATTGACTCCTCCCCTACCTATTAATGTCATTATCCATCACATACCCTATACATAGAGGAAGAATAATAAATACATGAAGAAAAATAAAAAGAGTAATAAATCATGGATTCCCCTCCAGAATTGTAGGAAGGTGTCTCCACCATTATGGTTGAACTCAGAGAAACAAATATCAGTATAATGGAAGATCCACGACCAACATTGATTAGTGTGGCCAGGATTTTTTAGTATAAATTGGTATAAAATTTATCTCTAAAGAAACACCAGAATTTTATTTCATAGAATTATATAGAAATACCTTGTCTTGACTCTGAGGTGGCCACCCATCATTTTGGATTTCTATATGATCATCACAGACACAATCTGGTTGCACAAAGAATACACCCGACTCATGCCTCAAAAAAAAAATAATACTAAAGTCAAAAATATTATCAATTCTAACATCATCTGAGTTATTATATAACCAATATTTTAAGCTAATATTCTCTATGAGAAAAAGAATGGGAAAATCAAAGTTTTCATTGATTTCAGAGATCTTAATTGGCATTGTCCCAAAAATGAGATCCCAGTTCCAATAAAAAAACACTTGATTAATGAAAAAATTCGCTAAAAATATATCTTCTTCATGTATGGATAATGTTTATAAAAACAAATAAAAATTTCCCTAAAAGATGTGTAATTTACATCCATAAGATTCCCTCATTGAATATTCAGCTATAGATTAATGACCTTTGGTTTGAAGAATGCTTTAATGACATATCTACATACAATGCACTAAATCTTCAAACTATATTTAGGAACATTTATGAAATTATATGTAGATGGTCAAATGGTCCAATCCAGAAATATTTCTGATAACCATACTTACATGGAAATCACATTCACTAATATTTTACTAAATAATTTGAAGATGAACCCCTAGAAATGTGCTTTCGGGGTAACCTCAGGAAAAATTATCAATTTTTTTGTTTTCTATTGAAACTTTACTATTGATTATGAGAATACTAAATATATCCTTTCCATGTCACCTCCTAGAATCATGAATGAGTTTAGATAAAATCAAGGACACTAGGGATACATCTGATTCTTCATAGCCAATCCTTCAAGAAATTATTTTCCCTTAAAAAAATTGATGAAGAAGGGGGGGTAACATTTAAATGGAAAAAATACAACCATGATGAATTTTATTCCCACAAATAAAAACCACTTGAGTCTATTGGTATTGATTCCACATATTGTTGGAAAACCACTCTTCATTATTTTACAGCCTTGGAGAAATTACTAGGGGCCTTCATTGCATAGTTGTATAATGGTGTGAATGAAAACAACCATTACTATCTCAATTGAACCATGCATGATTCATAGATATGATACTTAGAAAATGAGAAGAGCTTCCAAGAATCAATAATTGCAATTCAGAATTTGAGGCACTACCTATAGCATCATGAGGTCAACTTGGTCCCTCGCAAAAACCCGCTCAAAATTATCCTCAGCTATCCAATGTTGACATGATATGTGGAGAGGTGTGTAGTTATTACGTAGTAGCTTGGTATTATGTTTGTGCATCAGAATGTGGTGAATGTAAAAACCATGGTAGAATTTTTTTTAAACACCCATCTTCATATGAAACATCAATAAATAATAAACTTCCTAATGAGTAAATATTATCTATATATGATTTTCCCTGAACATGGGAAATATTATTCGATGGTTCTTTTATAAGTCCAAAGGGGAAGAGAATGGAATATCCAAAGATCAAAAATGATGGCATAAGAATTGTTATTATATCTATAGAAAATGAAGTATTTCTACACTTCTTCATGGTTTTAGAAGGTGGTACCAACAATGAAGTAGAATGAAGTCTCTCATTGTGGGCCTAGAACTTCCACTCCTGGTATCTATGGAGAACCTAGAGGTGATCAGTAATTCAAAATTGGAAATCAAATAGATCAATGGGGATTATTCCATAAAAATGAAATAACTAATCCCCATGTCTAATTATGTCCAAGGGTTAATGTAAGAGTTTACCTTTGATATAAAATTGTATTATTTCATGTGATCACAAAATTCCCAAGATGATGCAATAGAAAATGAAACCACATCAATTAATGATCCAAACCATGATGAGACAATCATATAAAGTGCACATAGTTATATGGTTTCACCTTTTATTCAAATCAGAATAGTGGAAACCAATTAAGTCTGCCTTATTTCTGAGCTATATAGTTTTACCATGGGATTTATGGTTCCCAACATAGAATATATTCAAAATAGAGTACTTCCATCAGATATAGATGGAAAAGTGAAAATCTGATGACGGGTATTTAATTACAATCTTTATGATGCCCTGAATCACAATAAGGTCTTCTATAAATGAGGCTCTTATGGAATTCTCATTAGTTGCATTGATGGGGATGAAACTGCATCTGTCATGAATGATGTACATGGAGGAGCCTATAGTTCTCAAAGGTATGGGTACATGCTTTCTGATCAAATCCTAACCAAATAATCCTGGCCATTTTCTATATTGGTAATGGATTTAATCAGATCTTACTTTCCATTCATGGCCAAGCAGTTCAAGTACATCCTTAATGATATCGATTTCTCCTGTAAATAGTTTGAGGAAATAATTCTCTATGAAGTCATGGATAAAAGAATTGTTAGTTTTTTAAAATCTAACATCATCAAAAGATTTGGTGTACCACATACAATACTAATGGCCAATAGAACAAATTTATATTCTTCTGTGGTGGGGAAGTCATATTAATAATACAATATCATACCCAACCATTCATCCCACTATCATGTAGGAGAAATTGGAAAGATATAGGCTTTCAAAAAAACCTTGTCTAACATACATTACAAAATATTGTATAGAGATAAGAAATCTTGGCCTAATAAACTCTTGAATGCCTTATGGTATTATTAGATTACTACCAGTACTATAACATAATCAACTCCGTACATATTGGAATATGGAATATAAGTAGTCATTCCCATTGATGTTTAATTTCCTACACTCTGAGCTGCTATTTGGGCTCAATTATCTATAGATGAGAATTCTTAGAAGCAGCTAGATGAGCTATAGTAATGGTATGAAAAGATATTACATACATTGAATCGAATAGAATACAATAAAAATCAAATAGAATGATCTTTCAACAATAATGTTGACCTCCATTTATTTCTATGAGGAGAGTTGGTATATTTCATTAGGGATCCAATGATACCAAGAAAAAAGCCACCAAAAAATGATTCAAAGTGGGAATTCCTTATTCTCTAAAAAATTTCTATTTCAATGGAAATTATTACTTAATCTAAATGGATGGATAACTCAATACAACTCTAAACAATGAAAGGTTTATATATAAGTACATTTTTTTAATCGAACAACATTCATCCTAGTTTTAGAAAAATAAACTATGCAATAACCAACATCCTAGTTTCATGATGTTAAACTGAATAATACCACATACATCCATGTTGTATGATGTTTAATTATGTAGAATATTTATCCTTGTCACACGATGTTAAAATTCATGACTTGAGGTCCCAGTCGGACGACCTGAAACTCCAAAAAACCACCACATGACTTTAAACTGTATGATTAATATACCCTTCAATTGAAATTAATAAATATCCCAAGACACCAAAAATTGAAATTATTTGTAGTCCCTTAAAAGATGAGTGTATTTCATGTTTAATAATTACTCACATCAATGCCACCCCTTAGGGGCACAATATCCCCATTTCTCACCATGTTTTAATCAGATCTATATAAGTACACCTTTTCAAGAACTATTTGTGGCTTGATTATCATTCCAATGAGATGTATAGTGAATCCTAGATCTCTTATCTTAGTCCCAAACATAACCATAAATGAAATAATTTCCTATTTCCTTGTACCTGATTTCATTCTATACTAGGAACACTTCCTTAAAATATGGATTGATTCCCATACCATCTAGTATTTTAGGCCCGAACATTATTCTGGAATGTATTAAAGCCCCTATCTCACACATATAAATTCAATTAATGTAAGGAAAAATCCTGAATAACAATATGGAGGATGAATTTAATTCCAATACGATAGGTAGTGACATCTGGGTCCTATCCCCGGGTCCAACTGCAATATTTCCATCCTTTTCACATCAGATCAATTTTGTCCATGTCGTATGTCATTAAATATCACAGACCATTTCATGAGCTATGTGTGTATTGATTATTTCCTATACAACATATGTAGTGATACCTAAGTCTATTATCTTAAATCTAGCTACAATATTGAAAATGTCCCTTCATCCCCTGTGTGTATGAATCATATATTCACAGGAAGAACATTTTGAGAACTATGTCTCGATTGACTATTTCCCCAAAAAGATATGTAGTGATGCCCATATCTCATATCTTAGATCCATTGGCAATGTTTAAAAAATCCATTCTCCCCCTATGCATATAAATCAAATATGCACAGGGAGAACCTTTAAGAACTACATGTGAGTTGATTCTTTACTAAAAAAGATATGTACAGATGTTCGGATCTCCAAACATCGGTCTAGCCATGATGATCATTATGCCCCTGTACTTCTTGTTTACGAATCTGATCTAAATAGGGAACCTATAAAAAACTAAATGTGACTTGATTACTTCCCCAAGAATGATAAATAGTGACGCCTAGGTCATATCCCTGGCTCCAGCTGCAATGTTTCTTTTATGTGCGATCACCCATGTTCTTGATACATGATGATAAAATGCACGAGAAGAACTATGTATGTAATGATACTAATTCCAATGTGATTTATAGTGACTTCAAGATCTCCAATATCATCCCAAAAAAGGCATAAATAAATCCATTATTCTGATCAAAAGTGAATTTTCTTTGTGGAGATTCACATTTTAATAACTTATTGTGTCTTATTTCTCATCCCATTGAGATATGTAGTGATGCTCATATCTCCAAATTTGGAACCAGACATTATTTTAAAAGATAAAATCCCTTACTTTTCCCCATGAATGAGTTAGATTCACATAATAATATATTCTGAGACTTGTGGGTTTATTCATATTACAATAAGATATATTATGATTACTAGAATTCATTTTTATACACAACCCTCGGCCTAAATGTTATAAAAAAACCTACCTCCCCACATCAAAACCATATTAATATGGAAAACAATTTCAAGAACCACATGTGGCTAGATTCTTACATCTGTATGATATGTAGTGGTTCCCAAATCTTATACCCTGGCTCAACCACCATTTAATACTCAAACCCTATCATTCACTTTTCTCAACATTTTCTTACAAAATAATCCTTTCCTATTCCTTATTTAGTAAATTGAGCATAACTCACGTTAGCTTTGTAATTGGGTAAAAAGTTTCTCTCCATAAATAAGGTATTTCAATTCATATTGGGTTTACCAATAGTCCTGGAAATAATAATATGAAATTATACCTATATTTCCTCAATATGAGATGATAAACATCATGGAAATTCATTCAAGAACCTCTTGAGGCTAGATTCTATCCCTTGTGAGATACATAGTGATGTCAAGATTTTCAATCATGGGCCCAACCGCATCATAACCTGAAAAATCCTCTAATATTCTATGTATGAGTCATATCTACATAAACAAATCTAGTAAAAGTTATAATTTTACATAGGAATGTGTATATTTTAGGACTACGTGTGTATTGATTCATTATCTGATAAGATACTTAGTGATAGTTGGACCATATTCCCAAGTAAAACTGCATTGTCTTTTTAAATTTCATATCATGACACCTAATGTCATTACCTAATGACATAAAAATTCATGGATCCACAATCCTCTTTCCATTTCATTTCAAGTAATTCATCATCCTTATAGCAAGATGTCAAACTGTATGGATAATTTTCTCACCGCATGACGTTAAAATGCGCTGTATTTAGAGAACATTGTATGGCTTGATTCTACTTCCATTTCAGATACTTAGTGAAATATAGGCCTTAAATACTAGTATAATCTATGGGATAAATAAAAACTCCCCCTCTATTTCATATGATCATAATCTATACATTATATTTTATTTTCAGCTATCTCTTGAGAGAACCCATAAAGGAAATAAAAAAATTTACACCATTAAACATACGAGTCAGTCTATGTAAGAGACTCCAAACTCAGGGAATGTACCAGTAGAAATACTTCCCTCATGAATTAAACATTCCCACTTTTCCATTTAATACACATAATATTGGATACATTCATATCTTCATAATATTTTTTCGTTTTCTTATGTCATAATGTCTGATACCTGAGAGATCTTTTTTGTAACTACGTGGTATGTTCCCCAAGAGGCCTTGCATTAAATTTGCCTACATAATGGGTGTATTAGCCACATTATTCCATTTTTAAGATATTAATCGCATGACCTATTTTTCCTTTTATAATACGACCCCCATAATGGGTTTTTTAAATAACAAAAACTTTGTTTTTGCGAGAAGACTCTTCTATACCATTATGATTTAATAAAGGTATGATGGAATGCATAATTTAAAGTGGTCATCCATTGTGTATTGGCTCATATCCTTTATACATACCTAAAATTATCTAAGACCATTGTTTAAATTTTCCATCTCTATATGTTCAAAGAATATTAGAATAACATTATAGAATTAAACCACATATCCTCCATAAATTCCATAATATTATGGTATTATTCATATGATCTAAAACTATATTCACCAAAATTATTATGTTTTGGTCAAAACATTATATAGATCATATTTCTATAATTATTTGAAAATCTTGACTTGAAACATGACTTCTGCATTCATGTACTTATCTCAATAAACCAAACTCTATACTTTGGAAGATTCTAATATCCATAAAAATCATTTAATTTTAAGAAATTGAATTTCAGAATTCCTAATAATAAAGCCCCAATAATGGGGTTGTCAAATAGTGGTAACTGCGTTCTTATATGAGACCCCCTCTAAATGTCACTATCCTTATTCCCATGTCATTATTCATATGTTCAAATACCAAAATCACATCATACAATTCTTCTTTTCCATACCTCAATATTGTAACTGATTTCCAAATGAATTACCAAGAATTGTTAAACCATCAAATCATTGGTCAGTGATAATGTCATTAAATTATAGCCCTATAATTTATTTGTGGAATAAATTTAAAATACACATCCCCTCTAAGTCATTTATATATAAATTAAAAATGTATAATGTTTTATAAAAATCCTTTAATGTTAATGATGCATGTCTTGAATCTACACGACATAATGTCCTTGTTGTATGGAATTAAAATACAAAGAGAAATATGATAAATATTATTTATAAAAAATATACCGTTCTTTGTAAACTAAATTCATATAGGAGTGGTACCTTATTCATGGTCTTTATCATCATAGATATCCCCCTTTATTTTCATATACCTCTTCTTGGTAAATAGCCTCAATGTGGTCTTGCGACGTCTAAATCCTAAACCTCTTTGTTTATCAACAGTAGAATGTTATAATTCATGGGAACTCCTTTACCTAACTATGAAGTATGTGACCCCAGTTTTCCAAGCATAATTTCACCCACATAATGTTTGTTTCAGCCCAAGGATTCCACATTTTAGTTATACAACACATGACCTAGTTGGACCTACATAATAAAACCACCATAAATAGTTTTCCAAATATTGGTAACATGGTTCTTGAAAGAGACCTCCTCTGTTATTATATTTCAAATTTTAGATTTTTGGAACATAAAAATCAGGACCCTTGATTCCCATACAATGCTTATAAAATAAAAGATATTCAGACCTTCCTAGACATCTAACTTTGACTGGGTTCTAATTTTAAAGAATCATGGTAAAAGAAATTAGATATAAACACTAGATTTATTAGTATTATATGCATTACTTTAAACTGCACATAAAAAATGGACATAGTACTCAACAGGCTAAAAAACATCAAAGGGAACCCTGGACAAAAGTCAACTCTCAACTCGCTAAACCTATACTCTGTATATTCTATGAAATATCAAGAAATTAAAATTTTAAAAGGCACAATGTTTCAAGGATTTCCCATATGACCCTAGAAACAGTCAAATTACACTCACTCAACCCATTGTGTTAAGTAAAATTTAGATCTTATTCCATATTTATCATTTTATTTATGATTATCTAGTATGAAAATGTCATGTTTAGGAATTGAGTTTCAATATTAAAATTTAAAAAATTGATGAAGACATTGATGATTAGAAAAATAATCATTTCATTAATGAGAAAACAAAAAGTTCATAGGGTACCATACAAAAATTGGAGTTTCTATATTATAAATCACAATATTCCATCAACATAACATTTCATTTTTTAATGGACTCCTAATACTCATCACCCACTTGTTGATGTTCTGTCAGTCGACTAGCCTCAGTCTCCTCATCATAATGAAGTGCTTCATTAGCTTATACAATGGATTTTCCCACCTTTTTGGTCTTCTTATAGCATGTAATGATGTTATTAATGATATTTTGTAGTATTGTAAAAATCTTTATGAAAACACAACACTTTAATGATCTTATATTTATCTTTCTTCTAATATGTTTTAAAATTTTCAGTACGATTGGCCTTATATTGGGATAACGATTCTTTAAAATCATCAATGTTAAAAATAATACTGGATTTTATTAGATCCAAATGAAGATTGTTCTTCCCTCCCACCTCTGAATGGTCCTTTTCACCATAGTATGGATTACACGTTAATCGAAACCTATGAATCCTGACATGCAGAATAATATTTAGGGCTGTAGGATTCATGAAGGTAGTTCATCAAAGAATGATTCAGAGATAATATTCAATATATATCTCCAAGCATTATAACATGAAAGGAAGTGATCATTCTGAAAATTCTGATCCCATTTAGAATCACTATAATATGGCCAGATATACTATAGGATTAATGTATACAATGAAGTACCATGTTATGTTCCTTCCTGAATAGTGGCTACCTAGCCTCCTGATGATGGTTGAGATTATTCATAAGCTTCACCATCAAATATAGACATTGATGTAGTTAATCCAACTTGATAAATCAATGTCATGGTTAGATTTAAAAGAATGGAAAGACCGATAATTATCACAATGGTTGGTAACCCTTACCTAACAACAATTTAACAATGTTAGAAGACTCCACGCCAACATTACCAGCCTCAGTAGTTTTGGTTGGAACCTCTTGTTGGGGGATACATTGAAGAACCATCTTAGGGATCACAAGATGAACCTTTGAAATATTTTCTGTTTCATGGTTCGCATGATCCACCTTCTACTCAATAATTGTATTGATAGTAATATAAACAACTCTTATATGAAATATAAATATATAATATTACATAGATGAGCTGAAAATTCCATCCGGATAAGGTTGTGAAATCAGTCATAAGATTATTGATTGGATGAGAAATAAAAAATCACATCCATATGTTCTTATATAAGGAACATCAAATTTTGATAATGTAGTGGGAATATTAACATGTTACCATACTTCATAAAAATACATTATATGATTTATCATAGCTTAAAATGAAATCCCAAGCCCCATTTTAGTCTCACATATTGGAATACATGGTGTGGTTGGTTTGTGACCCTCATGTGATATATTTAGACACCGATAAACCTCCTCAAGGATAGACAACATGTGAGCTTTTGTCTTCACAGGATTTTATGGTGAATGTGATGAACCTGAGATATTATAGAAATAAAATTAAGTTTATATATATAGATTATTAGGAATAAATTTTGACATACCAGAATAATCTTTTATCAATGTAGTTGGGATAAGACGAGTGCCTAGAGTAGATGTTATTTTTTATGGCCCATATACCTCATTAATCAAATTATCCCCTTTATTGGAAGGAATATCTACTTGATAAGATGTGTCATTCACCATTCCCATAGGCTCTCTTGTAATATCCTTATGTAAATAAATATCTAAATTTTCTAAAATTCGATGTTATTTAACCACTTTATATGGATTAATCTTAAATTAATACGATCATGAAGTCTTACTGCTTCTGATAAAGCATTTATCAATATATTCCATTATTAGATTTATTTATTTCTTTTCCTTCTACAGCGACTAGAATAATCATCCTTAAAAATATTTATTAGAGACTAGATGCCTCCTACCATTTCATTCTCTATGGCCTGTTATCATAGAGATATATCTTCAAATTTATGGGGAGAACCAGCAGCCGTAATCGTGGTACCAAAAGGGAAATACTATAGAGATGGAACATCATTATATTTCCCCTTATTTAGATGCAATTTAATGATGGTAATTACCAACATAAATAATGGTTTTTATAATTTTAAATTCCATAGAAGGAAATAATGTTAGAATAAGGAAAGATAAATCTTCAAGATCGAACAACTCATGCTATTCCTAAAAAAGATGAAGTGTTATTCCCTTCAGTATTGCAACGATCTATAATTTTCATTAATTGTTTTGTGTTGGGGATATAATTATTAGTTTCATATATAATAATATATAACTCCCATATATGAACTATTACTTCATCCAGATTATTCTCAATATAGATATCAAATTTTTCTCAATGATCTCTTATTCCAGGAATATGAATCGCCTCAAATAGAAACACCGACATGGTTTCAACATAACAATACCTATTACACCATTATTGAACCGATTTTATTGGTAAACACACAGAATACATTCTATCCTATATTCATGATGATATCAATGTCTTAGATTTGATGATATTTCCATTTCCTACTATCACCGATGGTGGATGAGAAAATGGAACTTGGCTCTCTTCTAGGCGATGATGACTATACCGCCTAGGTGAAGCTTCAGTCAGTGACACTAGTGTAGCTCTTTGGATTCTGGTGGGTGGTTTTTACCTTGAATGAGGTAGCTCTGGTGATCTAGGAGGCTCTTCATATGTGACCTCAATATCATAGGAATTAACCTCTGAATATGAGGAAGAACCTTCTAAATGAATGTATTCCTTTCTAGTACCTCTCTTTTTTCCAAACCTGAGGGTAATAATTGATTAGTAACCCTTTTGGGTATGATAACACCCCAGTCTAGGAATACAAGATAGTCATTCTGCTCTCTACCTCAACTATAAGATGATAAAAAACTGCCCATATCTTCTCCATGGTTGTTAGCAACCATAGCCATCATCCAATGATCATATGTTGTTCTAGTCTAATATGCACTGGAGTAGATATAGTATTATGTTAGAAAAATTGTAATTATTTTGTGAATTGGTATGGATCATAGGCCTTGCATATTATTTCACCATCAATCCTTATATCTAGTACACCATATCTTCAAGCTTGTAAATATGCACTCATCTCAAAATTGGTTCTCTCTTCATCAACCTCTCTTCCTATTGGTGGATTCTTATATGGAAAGAAGTGAAACCCCTTGATCATACTCATCCTTGTTTTTATGATAATAGGTGTGGGGTATAGAGGTTAAATATTACTTTAATCTGGAATAAATTGTTATAAAAAACTCCATACGACCTGGATTCCACTTTGAATAGAATTGATTCTAATGAGGGTCATGATACATCCCCACAAAACATGTAATGGTCTTACTATTTTGAATAGATATTATATCCATGAAAATGCGAAAATATGCTATTAATATTTTCCCAAATTTGGGTATCCAACCCCACCATCTTCCTCTATGTTTTCTTGGATGCTATATCAAATGTTCTGAGACTTTTAACTCCCTTGGAATCTCATATGAAAAATATATATACACTAAGACTCATGGACAACAAACCCATAAGATGCTTCCTTTCAAGAATTTTGTATTTGACTTCATACCCCCAGTTTTGGAACCCATTTTTCTAAGTGTTGGCTAGAAGGCTCCAAGAAAACCTTTCTTTCATTCATTGGCATAGCTTATTGGACACAGGCAAGTGGGACACTTCTCTCTTATCTTTATCAAAAATATTTACATCCACTCCATTAAAAGAATATACCCTCTAGTGCATTGTTTTTCAATCTTGATCTTGTGAGATATATTTAGTATCTCAAATGCCAAGGACAATGTCTTTTATATTTCATTCCATGTTTTATTTTGAAGAATAAATTCATCATACATATCTGTTGGGACCAAGTTGGTTGGAGAATGATGTTTGAACAGTTATCTTTTGCAGAGTGCTTTATTTTGTTGTCAAGGAAGATAAATCAATTCACTTTTTAATGGACTTAAAACCAGACGATGCTTTGCTGATATGTATTTAAAAAATATCACAAGTTAAGAGAATTTTTGATTCAAGCCTCATGAAATGAAGGGGGAGAAATGATAATTCCAGTCACATACTGTTGTGATTGGAAGGAAAGATGCTACTGGAAGATATAGAAGTTTCAATACTTCCCATTTTAATTTTGACGATGCTAAATTAGGTCTATAAAAGGATATATATATCACGATAGTGGAGTTTGTTTTGAAAGATGACCAAGGGTTATAGGAAGTAGTGAAGAGATAAATGATAAAGGAATGGACAATCTGGAGGTGGCACAAAACAACAATTTAAGGTGGCACAGTTTTCTAGTGTTTTCCAAATTTTAGGGCCTGAAAATCGAGAGATGAAGAAATGTTAGTTTTCCAATGGATATTGTGCAGAAGTTTGAAGATGGTTTTTATTTTTGCGTGCAAGGAATGATTCAAGGCCAGAACATCGAAAAATGGAAAAGGCATGCATTACGTGAAAAATTGGGCAGTGTTCGCGAAAAAAATAAAGACTGTGAGAAATAAGTGTGAGATGCGCTAAATATTTGTGGGATGCATGAAATATGTGAGGGATAAACGAAATATTTGAGGGATGTGAGAAATATGTGAGAGATGTGTGAAATATGTGCAGGATGCATGAAATATCGATGAGATGTGTTAAAAATCAAGGCTGTGTGAAATATTGGCACTGTGCATGAAATATAGGAATGAAGTTTTTCATGCAAGAGGTGTTTCTAGATATAAAGCTCAAAAAATGGAAAAGGCATGAGGTGTGCAAAAAATAAGAGCATTGCACAAAATCTCATGAAGCATGAAAGAATTTTTATGCACCTAAAAAGGGTTTTTATGCATGAATAGGTGTTTTTCCGACATGGTCAAAAATGCCTATAAATATAAGTTTTACCCCTCTCATTTGTTAATTCTTGACATTTAGAATAAATTTTGAGCTCTGGTGCATGTAAAATTTTATGCTACATGAGTTGTATAAAAAGAAAGAGGTTTTCACGAAAAGATAAAGGGTGCGCGAAAAAGTGGGAAGCTGCGTGAAAAGTGGAAAGTTGTGTGGAAAAATGAAGTTGAACGAAAAAAGGTTTTTCACACCCAAAGGAAATTTTTACGCACAATCCATTTGAATTATGCGTAAGGTACCCCAAAGGCTGCATGAAAAATATGTGGTCTTTGTACGTATTCAGTTGTGCATAGGATAGTTCTTACCAGCTCTTGGGTAAGAAAGTGAATATTTGTACTTCAAGAATACAACTGTTCAATTTTATAGAAGCACTGAAATACTATAATTCTCTATTTGTGCTAAGAGGGTGCACACGTTCTTGTGGTATGTTTTCCATGTGCTACAAGAGTGTAAGGGTATATACTACTCGTTTTATTCCACATAAAAGGATTGTTTTCTAGTGGATTGTGTGGTGATGGATTGTTTTTGTACCATATCAAGAATGTAGCTACTCTTTTTGAGTAGTAAACCTTGTAAATATTGTGTTCCTGTGGTTGTGTGTGTTCACCAGGGAAGAAACTCTTTAACAGGAGGAGAAGGTTGTTTCAAAAAGATGGAAACATAAAAAGAAAAAGATATCACTGATTCACCCCTTCCCCTATTAGTGATACTTGGATCCAGACTGGGAAATTCAATATCATTGAGGATCAAAGCTTCAATGATCTTGTAGATATACAATAAGTTGATTCCCACTAATCCATGCATCAGATAGAAATAATTCATCACTGTACTCCATCAGATCAATAACTCTAACACCAAATCATCATTACTATATATTTAGGATTACCATACCCACATAAATTCATAATTTCCTCATCCTTTTAGATCATCTTTATACTACAAAGATGCTTTGTGCACCCAGTACGCCCACATCCACATGGGTTTCACACCCCCTCTTAAGTGAAAGTCTCTATTTTTCTTACAATCCTTAAACTAATCTTTTGGAGAATCACAAAAGATGAATGAAGAGCATGGTGTATTTAGTTTGACTGTGTTCAGCTTTGAATCTAGAGAACACGAGTTGTGATTCATATGCTGGTATTTCGATACTAATCGGGCATTGATATATGTGCCTGCACAAGAAATGCTGGAAAATGAATATTTACTATAGTCTTGGAACCCAGATACTATAAAATAGTTATCTGGATCTGGTATGTTGGATTAACATAGATGACTATAACTATATAGTGGCAGATAATTAATCTTCATAAAGTTAGTGAGGTACTTATTCAAATACTTTTCCAAATTAGTAAGAGTAGTGTTACAAACATTGTAGTAATAATGCCTTACAATCCCCATCATTTTGTTAGTCCTCTTACAATCCAATTCATCATCCATGGTGACTCAAATTGGGGTCATTTGAACCTATAAATAAATATAAAATTTATTTAAGGAATGTAAGTGAAACCAAAACACATGTCTATTTATGCCAAGGTTTCATGCACAAGTATTATAACTAATGTAATTGCATGGATAAGAAAATATTCAACAAAAACAAACATCCACATGTTAGAATTTCATGTGGAGAGAAAAAATTTTCTAATCCATTGTGATTTTCATTGAAAGGGATTCCCAATATGTAGACAACAAATGTTTCTATCACACCATGATCTCACACGACAAACCCATCAACTTACATAAACCTTTTCGTTTTTATCCCATTTTCCCCCAGTATTAGAACTTACTTTTTATATTAGATATAATCCAAGGGGAGAAGGATTTTATTGAAACATTTATCCATTACATGGATGAATATGAGATAAAGTGATGTTTCATAAAAAAATGTGGAGAAAATTCATAGAGAATATCAAGATTTACAAAGAGTAAAAAAATTGTATTACCCAAAGTAGTCTGAATCACTAGCGGCGTACAAGTACTTGCATACCCCAAACATGTGTGCTACTACCTCACTTTTTCACCAAGTCACCATCACTCAGGGTAACATATTTTTTTATAAATAAACCCTTAGGGCCCTCGTTTTTATGGACTTATTTCTGTAAATCTAGATTTCTGGTCAGATGTCCCTAGTGCTTTTCCAATGTCCTCCAAAACCTCCAATGTAGTTTCATGAATCATATTGACATATAATTAAAGGGGGGTAGAGGGAAATAGGTTCTCCAAGGGTTAAAAATTAACAACTGCATGAATATTTCACAAAACCCCCTAATTTTAGAACACTTGCTTGACTTTCCTTCATCAAATAGAATGTTACATGACCCACTTCACATAATACATGTGAAGACTCATGATAGATTTTGTAATATCTCACCCAAGTTCAGTAATCCAAGTTGTTCATCACCGAAGGTGAAACCAAATTTCCCTAGTCTACTTGTGCCCCATATACCTATGTGCCACTTACTTGAGCACACATTCTTAGATCACCTCGCCCCTTTAGCCTACTCACACCTTTCATGAAGCCTCCTTGAAAGCAACTAATGGTGGGGCCTCCCCTTCATTGGAACCCTTTCCTGAATGGGATTATATTGAAACCTACACAAAGACCTCATAATTTACCAAATATTAGGTAAATGAATACTTTTTCATTTTCTATCTTTATTAGGATATAAATGGTAATGGGTGTCCCCCACTTGCCCTACCAGAGGGTTAGGGTCCTTGGGGTGTTCGTGGATTTGGATATTTATGGTCACATAGACCCTTACCTTAGGAGAAATGTTGACATGTAACCAGTTTGGGCTTATGGGGATAAACATTTATACTCCCCTTCTAATCTCTAAGACTTGGAACCTCTTGTCCCTAGTAGGGATGGTAAGGATCATACTTCCTTTTCCTTTTGGATAAAGGATAAGTCACCCTTTTCACTAAGGGACCCATTTTATGGAATCCATCCTTGTATAAGACCCTACCCTTTCATGTAAGAGATCTCAATCTCACTCCTTTTACTTACTTCACCTTCACTCCTTCCTTAAATTGGAACCTCATGTATTGTAATGTGGAGTGAGGGAATTTACATTGTTATGACATCTTCCGCCATAGCCACAACATCATTCACGGTCACCATGACCACTTTCACCGTTGGCCCATTCTCTTGCATTATCAAAGGGTAATGTGTGTGTGTGGTTTTTTGAATCTTTTATATCCTCTTTTTTATCACACCAAGAATTAATCATGTGGTATTATAGGTTTACAATGATTGAAACACCCTCATATTCCACATAAAGGAATGAACTATGAGAACTCCGATTTCCAGCATAATTGGGATACATATAAATCCTTTATCTAGTGCCAGAGCTCATTGTTGATTCTTTTCAGGAGTCCAACCCTAATTCAATTAATCTCGGCATCGTCCATAAGAATAATCCCCAAATCGAGACCCCTTAAATATCCATTATTCAATACATCTCTCATGTACACTATTATAAGGGTATCCTCCTTTTTAGCAATCTCCATCATAATTCCCTCAAAGGGAAATGGTTTTATTTGAGACATACTGAACTATGTGGGCTTTGATTCCCATACAAATGGGATACATAGGATGCATCCCTGATTTACTAACCCAACATCCCAAATCTAAACTATTTTTCTGGGCCACATTCCAAGAAGTATCTCATCCAACATTGAAACTCAAATCCATTCCGTGTTCCTTGGGCTGCATAAGCACAAGTCGCACACCATGCTTTGACGAGACACCATACAACTAAATTTCCTTTACATATGATGTTAAAATGTATTGTTGGGTCCTTATCATGCGACCATAAAATGTATGACATGTCCCATTATGCGACACTGAAATACATGGTTTCTGATTCTTTTCACACATATGTGTAGGATGCCCAACTATGGGTTCAATCCCCATATCAAACCAACTTCCGACTCCTTGGATGACGATAAACTCTAGAGTTACCTCTTTTTACTTGGATTAGAATAATCTTTAGAGTAAATTTCAATCACCCCGAATGATAATAAATTCTAGAGTGACTTTATCCTACCTAGATGACCATAATTTTCAGAGTGCCCCACATAGTGGCATAAAAACTAGATTTACCATAATAGCTACCAAGGAATCCCTAAATAGTATATGATATTATTCCATTTATGGATAATCTAAAATATATATATATATCTTTATTGATGAAGAATATCAAATGCGTATAGATGATTCTAAGTTCCATACAAGCTAATAATTGATTACAAATTTATTTGTAAACTGACATTACACCTGCAAAATTAACAAGGATTCATGAACATATATTAAATCTATAAGAGGGTCCTAGATTATGAAAAAATTCCCCCAGTAAGGGTGTGATGAGAATGACCTCCCATACCCTTGAACAATGCAAGTTATAAATCCTCATATGTAAAAATCCTAAATGAGTGCATATATTTGTAATGTAGTTCCCGTTGGATAAATAATTGTTTGGTGCTTTTAGTTCGATAAGAAAACCATTGGAAACTGTACAGAAATAGTGATTCCTAACCAGAACACACATTACAGGGGAAAGAATCATATATAGAAGGTAATATGATACTACTAATAATGTGGGATAGTTAATTTAAAGACAAAAAAATTGTGGGGGGGGGGTGGGCGTGTATGAAGATAATTTTTATAAGGGCTAGAAGATATCACATTTATTGGTTAAGTGTTTCTTTATTTCTCAAACATTTTGGCATATAATAATTTTTTTAATTATTTTAGTAACATTATTAATGATATACATTATAATTTTCTCTTCATTTTCATGATAAGGATGAATAAATTTAGCCCAATGAGAAATATTTTTTATCAACAGGATTATCTAGGAATAATATTTTTATGATTCTATATATGTATACATAAAAGAGATTTGGTTTATTGAAGGTAGTAATATATATTTTTTATGAGGTTATAGATAATGAACCAAATGTGTGTGATTGGATTAAATATTTGACGAATTTTTTAGTATTAATTTTGTGAAATTGTAGTTATAAATTTATTAAAAGTATAATAATATTTTATAAATACATATTATAATAGTTTATATTGAATATAAAATCTACTAACCATGAATCTAGTTAGTCGGAGCTAGTGTCTACTTTATTAAATTAGCATATCTAACAAGGGATCACAACACGCATGATCAATTAGTTTAGTAGTATTGAGATACCAAATACATACATGATACCCATTTTACATTTGAAAAAAAAATAATTTAAAGGGAAAACATTCATTATCTTTTAACCCATTCAATGAATTCATCTTCAGTACCCAGGGCAATGAAAAAAAATTAGGGTGAGCTCAAAAACTCATTAAGGGTTGTGTAGAATGAATTATATCATAAGTCAATATGACATAATAAAAATGGAAAGGTAAATAACTTAACACATATTATATTTTACTAAATAACTTGATAATTATGAATAGATAAGGTATAATAAATATAGAAAGGTATAAAACAATGAACACATTCAATTTGATAAATAATATGTGAATTAAATTAATCTAGATAGAATATAATCATGAAATCTCATGGATAATAATAATTAATGAATAATTAATGAATTCATTTATTAATTTATCGATGTCAGATCTTAGGCATCAAGATACCTATATGGTCAAAACCTTTATAAGATAGTTTGAAACTATGGATAAAAATCCATTTATAAATAGATTACTAATTCACCTTATAATACTAATGATGCATCAAAGAGATATATATTTATGTAACACACCCATTACTTCATGTCCAATGTATTCCTCATATATCAAATACTCAATTTAATTTATGAATAATGTTCTTTTTCATCAAATATCAGTATTGAGTAAGAAATATGAATCTTTCAATATTTTCCTACATAATCAAATAAATTTATAAGAAGAAACTAAATGTTAAAATTGTATATTGTTTTTGAAATAACCATATAAATTATATAAATAATATGAATATTTAAGATAAATTTAATTTCTATTGAAAAATGATCACATGAATGTGATTTTCTCAATATAAAGTCCGTAATCAGAATATTAAACAATAAACGAGAGGTGAAAATTGATACATTGGGAATATATGATTTTATAATAAAATGATGAACAAATAGGTATTCATGTTAAATATATAAATGGGGTAGTATATAAAACACATAAAAGTCAATATTATCATATTATCACTTATGACTTAAAGAAATGGAAATTGAGATGAAATCACATACCTCACACATCCCTTTTCTTAAACATGATTTAACAAACTATATAATGGATTTAATCATGTCACTATTTTATAATAGAAATATATTCATATATATAATATCATATATTATTTAATTTTAAAATTTAACCATATATTTTTCAATAATATTTCATTATTTTCATTATTTTTGGTATTAATTTCCACGTTTTCTAATGAATGTTTTTTTCAGGGATGTTTTGATTATTATATATTGTGTATATAAACCACATATAATTTTTTTATTAATATTATAAATTTAATATTTATTCTCTTTATATATTTTTAGATTAATTATGTGTGGTTATACATGAAAAATAAATCACATCACTTCCTGGATAGAGTAGACTATATGTATGCACGTTTGACAATATCATCCCACCAGCAAGTCAAAGGTGAAGTTTGTGGGTGATATAATAATTTTCCATAATCAAAATCATTTCATATATATAAATTATATTCATTATATTTACCCTTTCACATATTCAATGTAAATTGTAAGTAAATCACATCACTTTGCGAGGTGATAGTCTGCCATTCACCCAATAGACATTATCATATATTTAACAGAATATAAAGTCATATGGTTTATGTTATATATTAATTCCAAATGTATAATAATATAAAAAATATTATAAATATACATTAAATCCACCATTATATACAATTTTGATATGTGTTAATGGAGAACGAGTTATATTTATTTGCAAGGAGTTAGTTTTCCATACACACAATAAATGATTTTGTTTCCAATTTGACAGAAGTAGAGATGGATTAATATTATATCATAAAAATAATAAAATATCATTACATGAGATAAAATTTTGTTTTTATTTTTTAAATATTATGAAAAAATTTATGGTGGTAAAATAATAAATTAAATGAGAGAGATTCATTACGGTGATTTACTTATCTTAGTGAAACCTCTGTTACATATCCACTTAAGAACATTAGGGTTGGTTGTTTTGGAAGACCATAAGCAATAAAATGTGGATAAAAATGTTGGGGATACATATATGGGAGGGCTTTGTTGATTTAAATATATTTATATGTGTGAAAAATTTAATGAATTGGGTTCCCTTTTTTAATTAATGAGGGTTGGCATTTTTTTAAATACACAAACTATACAATAATGGGTAGTCAGTGTCACCCCTTATGCCTCGAGACATTATAAAAAATGGGCTGGATGTATTATATGGTCAATTAAATCTTAAAAAAACAATGAAATTCTCTTATCATGTTATTCTATATCCCTTCAATTTACTCAATTTTTCCACTTTATTTTTCACCACGATAATATGTATATTTTTATTTTATAAGTTAATTTATCCATTAATAATAAAATTATAATTAGAATTGTTAGATAATTTAGACAAACTGATTATATAAATTACATCAAATTTATCAAATAATCATTCTATGCATTTAGGAAATTATTTACAATAAAAGCGCATATAAAGAGCAAAACCCCGTCTTAACTATAACCAACATAATTAAATTTTTAGTTTCCTTTATAATAATTATATAAAAAATTTATGTTGACCTTATTAAATAATATTAATTATGATAATTAAAAAAATTAAATCCATTTTATAAAATTAAAATCACATAAACAGAAGAATTTAATTTAAAATATACCATTAATTTAGGTCGAAAATGGGTTTTTATGAAATGAATTTTTCAATAATAAAATGATATTATATCCACTATATTAATATTAATCATAATTAGAGAGATATTAATCCATATATTTATATGTATAAAATATAAATTTTATATAAATTATTTATTTTTAACTAATATTTTAATTAATTTAAATGATCATAAATTATTCCCTTTTAAAAAAATTAGTTTCCTAGAAAATAAACAATTTTGTAAATAATATTTATTTTTAACTAAAATGTACCTCATATTTATTTTTAAATATTTTTTGTTAATAAATTGTTAATTTAACATATTATTAAAAATTATTATAAATAAAATGTGTCATATTTTAATACTATATTGGCTTATTTTCACCACGTATGTTCACGTTAGGTATCCATCCTAGAGAATTAAAATTTATTTCCCGGGAATTTTAAAATTATAATTGTGGTATAGTTTTATTTAAATTGAATATTCATATACTATAATTATGTCTCAAGGTTGCATGTATTATAATATATCAAAGATTTGGAATTTATTTAAAAGGAAATATATCTTAATATTTGGGGTTGTTACATTCATACCTCTTACAAAAATATCTTCCAAGAAATTTCAGGGATATTACCTTCTAAAAAATGAGGAAATTTCTTCCTCATAACATCCAATGGTTCTTAGTTTATTATCATTATTTTATTATTTCTCTAAATTACCATTACTAGTTGATTCAATAAATTTATAACTATTTTATCTATACTATCAGTTTTCATGATTGGATTGTCATAGTAAGATAGATCAGGTTCAAATTCTATCTCTTTATTAGTCAAAACATGCACTGCATATGGAATGTAATTTCTTGAAAATGATATGTGAAAGACATCACGTAATTTATAGAATCATGGTGGGATTTCCAATCGTTAAGATGAAAATTCAATACTTTTAAAAATTTCAAAGGGTTATATACTCATATGGATTAGATTTACCTTAATATTGGACCATATAAACCATTCGATAGAGATACGTTCATGAAAACATGATCTCCCACATAAAATTCCAAAAAATCCCTTATATTTTTAGAATAAATCTATTATCTTATTTAATATAATTCTGTATGAGATTAAATTTTCATTAACAATATTAATATATCTTCAATTTTTGTAGGCCTACAATTTTCCTTTCCTCATTATTATCCCAACAGGTTTGAGTACGAAATCACTTTCCATATAATTCTTTATATGGTGCAATTTGAATACTTGAGTTGAATCTATTGATATAGAAAAACTCTACTACAGGAATATACTGATCCTAAAAACCTATTAAGTCATGCCATGATGACATCAACATTAATTAAAATGTTTTAATTGTCCTTTGGTAATATCAATTAGTTGTAGGATAGTATGTAGTGATCAAATGAAGCTGAATATCAAGAGATCTCAGAGGATATTTCATGATTTTTGATATAGAATAGGGATCAAGATCAAGAAGAATAAAAAGTGGTGAACCATTAATTATTAAATATTCATTAATATAGAGCCTTTAATGGTTCTCAAGAGGCAAATATTCTCTTATTGTGAGAAAATGTGCACATTTGTTTAAAAAATAAAAAATATCCCATATTTATTCATTCTTTCAATGAGTATTTGGTAGTCTAGGGAAAAAGTCCATAGTAATTTCAAACTATTTATATATAGAATATTGAATAGGATGCATGAATCCTTTATTATTCTATATACTGTCTTTCACTTTCTAAAAAACTAATCTTGTGGTCAAATAATTTAAAATTTCTGACATTATGTTATCCCAAAAAATATTCCCTCGAATTCATATACATCATAGTGCTAATAGGGTGTACAAAGAAATGTGAGTTGTGACGATCATATAATAATTATATTTTTGGATCACTTATATATGGAACAAATAATCTCTATCCAACAACATAATTCCATATTCACAAACAAAGTCTGCTAAGATCTCATCACTCATAAATTTAATTTTTTTATAATAATTCTCATCATTAGACTGATAACATTTTATGCATTATAATAAACATGGGGTTTCAATTATTTTAAAAATAGTGATGTATCCCCTACCTTAATAATTAAAATATCAATCCTCACTAGATAATGAACATATGATCCTTATCAATCATCATTTAGGCTAGATATACTTCATTATTTATATATAATGAATCCTATACTATATTTTAGCTCCATGAGTGGTAGTGTATAATAATATTATATTCCATGTGTGTCTCAAGAAATAATATATTCATCATGTTGACCACTTTCTATGAAAATATATATTTTATGTTATTATGGATATTGTATATTTTACATCTCTCATTATAGAGATAAGGTATCCATATATTTTAATATTTTTTTATTACTTCCAATTTAAGATCATGGATCAGATATTTTTATTGTTACTCTTCAACTGAATTGATTTATATACAATAACATTACTCTTTTACATTAGGAAACAACCCAATAATATATTTATTTCATGACATTATATCACAACCTCATAATTTCCAAATGGTAGAGTCCAAATCGGAGCATTGGAAAATCTCTACATCAACTGATCAAAAAAATATTCACATTCCTTTTTCCAAATTAACATAACCAATTTACATGTAATCATAGTTAATAGGATTTACAATGTAGAAAAATTCTAAAAAGAATCACTGATAGTAACCTTTTAATCCAATGAAACTACATACCTCAGTTATTTTCATTGTTATCCATCGTTCTCTGACTGCATTCTTCTTTTCAATATCAACTCAGATTCTATCCTTGGAGAAAATATAGCCTATAAAAGAAACTGGTTGAAGCCAACAATCATACATGAAAAACAACTTGTATAACTATTTTATTTTAAGAGTGTTAAGCATAATCATAAAGTGAGTCTCATAAACCCCATATCTTTTATTATACAACATGATTAAATTAATGAATAACACACAAAATCATTATGGTATTCATTGAATTCCTGGTTAAAAATATTTATTTCAATAGATGGTGTATTATTCCATACAAATGGATTTAATATAAAATTTTATTGTCATTACCTCATTCAGAATGTTGTATTGGAAATGAATCCCTTATTTAATCATAATTTACAATACATAGAATGTCATTAAATCATTAAATAATATCAACCTTCCTGAATTTTATCTAATAAGTCATGAATGTTAGGTATAAGATTCTTATTTTTATTTTAATCGAATGGATTTCACTATAATCAATAAACAAACTCATGGATCCATCTTTCTTCTTATGGGAGAGAATATGTGCTCCTCCTAGTGAAGCATAAGGCTGAATAAATCAATTATCACAAAAAATAGTATAATTTTGTCTTTAACTCCATTGATTTTATAGTTGACATTTTATTGAGAGTATTTGGTATAAGTATTGCATCAATTACTATATCAATGGAAAAATAAACATCAGTATATGGTTGATGTCTAGGTAACTCCATAAAAAATACATTAATTTATTCCTATAAAATATGTACATCTTCAAATTGATGATTAATATAAAATCCATAATTTCTTTTTTTACATCTTCACTAAGAATGAATTTCATATGTTCTATTGCAGTTGGAAATATACATGGCTCAGATGATGAAGTATCCACTCTAAATATGAATAATTTAACATCTTCATCAAAATTTGTAATTAACTTTTTTTCAATAATTTCATGTATCATATTAGGAATGAATATATATAACATGTATTATATTGAGTTCCCCTATATGTATGATAATAAGGTCAATAAATAATGAATGTATATTTTTCATAATCTGGAATACCTGTCACATCCTAATTGTAGTGAGACATCCCCAATGTTTTTTTAACAAACAACACCATTATTAATGATCTAGGTAAATATATAATTTTCTTTTAAATCATGGAATATATAATAGAGTGTGATGATAAAAAATATAATAATATGTCGGTTAAATTTGAACATTTGATTTATGTTCCATCCACCAATTTTTTGGGATATTCCACCTTAGTTAAAGTGATCCTATAAGCTTGGACTTCTCCCCATAGACTTTTCTATGGTAAATTTCTTTAATTCTTGGGATATTGTTTAGAATAATTTCCCATATAATTGATGTTAAGCCAGTAGAAATAATTTATTTTTTCATTCCAATTATATTCATAATCAAGGAGAGACTTATCTCTAATCTTGTCAAAAACACTCAATCCCTTCCCAAATTTCAGAGGATGATTCTCTCTACAGTACTCAAAAGATAATAAGATTCTTTATTATCTTATTCTTATTTTATGTATTAAATTTTACATATTTCTCATTAAACAACATATTTTCATTATTTCCATTAAACATATATGATCTAGAAAACACATTATCTTTTTTTATGGAACAAAAAACTATTTCATCACGTGATAAGTTATTTTGAGAGACCAATTTCCTTTGATTACTTGGATTACCCCTTTAAATAAATGGCCAATCTTGTACTATGTGTTGTGTATGTAATACTTATCAACATTTCTATTCTTGTATTGGAATAACCATACTCATAATAAAATTATTCTTCCTTTTTCTTTAGGGTGAGGAAATTTTTCTTCATTTACGTTCATTATTCAAGAGGAAAATATGTCGAAAAATGATTCTTTAAATGATTTCCATTTTTTTCATAGTATTTCCTCCTCCTCTGTAGAATTTGCGATAAATTGAAATAATTTATCATTGTCTAAAATGATATATAATACTACATGTACAACCTATTTATCTTTATTTATATCACAATACTAGAAATATCATTTTGAGGGACACAAGCCATTGCTCAACTACCAATGATTAGTAGTACCATTAAATGACGGGGGCTTCGACCGTATAACACGATAAAATATAGGATAATAATAGTATGGAATAACTTGATTCATCTTCTATGATAGGTTATTTTTTATGACATGATTAATATGACCTAATATGACCGGGACATACTTAGCTCCAATACCATATATTTTGGCTTTCCCAACATGTAAATCTATACAATTTACATGAGTATTGATACTATTATTTCTTTTAGGCATCATTTTTTTATAATGGAATATATTATATTATCACATAAAATTATAAATATTAAATCATAATTCATAATTATAAATAAGCTATATCACATAATATATAAAAAAAATTAAGCATATTCAAAAATATAATCTTTAAAATGGTATCTATGGGGATCTCATTATTTTATAATCCTTCAAAATGGTTTGTAATGAACATTTGAATTACCCTAAGAATATACCCTAGAATTGTAAATATATATACATATTAATTCCTTAATTGTCCACCAGATGATGATCATGTCATACCCAATGCATCCTTTTCATATATATTAACCACATGTACAACTTTTTCATAACCAAATCCACATGTAGTATCCTGACAAGGATGTATTTGTAAGAAATCCTACATAAACCCATTCTCAACAAAAGTTTAGGATGTTCTTCTATACTTATCCTTAATGTATATCAAAGGGGCATATTTCATAATCTATGATTTACTTATTCTAGTTCCCATGGTTTCTACTAAACATTCACTATTACCAACTATAATAATCATAACTGCAGTAACCTGACATTGGTGCCTATATTATAAAATTTCCATAAGCCACAAGGGATCACATCATCAAGGATCGGATATCCTAGTAATCTTATAAAAACAAATACGTACATGATACCCATATTAGATCGTGAATAAAAATAAATGACATAGTAATATAAATCCTTCATCATCCTAAAAATCACCCAACAAATTTAACTTTATAAACCTGGGAAAAGAAAAATATAATGATGAGAAAAAATAACTATTAAGGGTTATGTAAAAATAATGATATAATTAATCAGTAATATATAATTAAAAAAAAAGTAAATAATTTAACACACATTTCATTTAATCAGTAACATGAATATTATGAGTTGATAAGGCATAATCATTATGGAATGGTAAACAACTATACACACATTCCATTAAATAAATAATATTAAAATTAAATTCATCCAAATATAATATTATTTTGAGTATATCATTAATAATGACAATAAATAATTTATCAATGAAAAAAATTCATATTTTTTATATTTAATGATCTCAGACATCATGATATCTTTATAGTCAAAACCACCAACAAGATAGTTTAAAACTATGTGTAAAACCCCATTTAATTATAGTATATTGATTCAAATCTTGAGACATTATACTGATTCTTTACAAGGATATATAATTCTAGAACCCACCAATCCCTAGATGTCGAAACCGGTCTACATATGTTTAAAAATTGATTAAATTTAAAAATAACGTGCCTTCTAATAAAATATTCATATTGAATATGGAAAATAAATTTGTTAATATTTCCTCATATAAAAAATAAATATAAAAGAAAAAACTATATTTTCAATGACTATATGATAAATTAAATAAATATAACCATGATATAAAAACAATTTATTTTTCTGGGAAATGTATTGTCTAATGTAGATTCATCATAAGAATGTTATTGTCTAAATAGAAAGTTAATATTCACAAAATTAATCCTGAAATGATATGTAACCATAGATTCATAATGAATTTTTTTATAATAAACACATGAATTAATAGGTATTATAATTAAATAAATTAATGGGGATGTATTAAAAAAATGTTATGAGGTTCATATTAACAAATATATCTCAATGAAATGGAAATTGAGATGAAATCCAAACCTCAAGATTATTTTTGGATGAAGATGACATAAAATTGTGTTTAATGGACTGAATTGGGTTATTAACTTATACTATTATCATATTCATATTTATAAGATCATATATTCTCTTCTTATGACATTTTATAACATGTTTATTAATAATATTTCATTATTTTCATTGTTTTTAGTGTTACATTCATTATTTTCTTATGCATGTTTTTTCATGAATGTTACGGTTCATGTTTATAGGATATAGATAAATATTATTAAAAATTATATTAATTTTATTAATATCATATTTTCTCATTATATATATATTTTTAAAAATTTGTGAAGGTTAGATTTGGAAAATAAATCATGCCTCTTTGTTGATATGGTTGGTCATACGTATGCATAAGGGATGAGATCATCACATTAATCAGTGAAAAGGTAAGGAAGTGGAAGAGATAATTATTCTATAAAATCAATATATTTTCATATATATCACCTATATAAATTCAATATATTTTTTCTGACATTCCATGTAAATTTTTAGTGAATCACATCATTTTGCGAGGTGGTAATCTGTAGTTCACATGAGTGAAATTGTCATATTTTAAAAGGAATGGAAGGTAATAAATTATATATGATATTTTAATTCCATAAGAATAATCTTTTTAAAATATTAAATATATTCCTAAAATCCATCAATATATTCAATCTTGATATGTGTTAATGGACAATGAGTAACATCAATTCCTGAGGTGGTAGTCCACTGTACACATGATCAAAAAATTCGCTTACCATTTTATTGAAGTATAGCTGGATAAATATTATTAAATAAATATAAAACCATATCAGTATATTTTATAAACTAGTATTACTATATTTTATGTGTTAAATAAATGATTTAAGGTGATAATAGAAGGATTAAAATGAATGGGATTCCATAAATTGATTAATATCTCTTAGAGAAACCAGTATTGTAAATCCTCTTAAGGACACTAGGGTTAGTTTATTTGGAAGACCATAAAATCTATAATATTTATAAGGATGGTAGTTAGATATTTTTGGTCTGTTTTTGTGATCCAAAGTTCTTTATAGTTGTGCATAAGTGATCTTAGTGAGTTTTCTTTTATAATTGAGGAGTAAATTTTTTCTAAATACCCATAACTATTCGATAATGGAAAGTTACTATCATCCCAAGTGATGGAAGAATTGATAAATAAATGAGTGTATGGATGATATGGGGGAAAAACTTCTACTACAAAAAACACATTTCTTAACATGTCATTCCATATCCATTACGTTTACATAATTCTACCACATTATTTTTAACAGTGTAACTTGTATCTTTTTATTTACCAAGATCATTTTTCCATTATGAATATAATTAAAATTATCCTTATTATATATTTTGGTTCTAGTAGTTATAATTATAAAATCCCTTTTATAAAATTTAAAATTTATAATTTTTGGAAATTAATTCTGACAAAAGAATATATAACATGAAAAATCACATTTTAGCTTTAATAGATGTAACAAATTCTTATTGGATTTTCTAATGATTATGGGAAAAAATTACGTTTTAGTAATTGAATAATATTAATTATAATAAATAAAAATATGAAATCCATTTTATTAAATTCCACTCACATTATAAGAAATAATTAATCTAAAATAGACCTACATTCCTTGTTGAAAAATGGGTTTTCAAGAAATGTTTTTTTTCAAGTATAAGATGATATTATATTAATTATATAAAAGGTAATAATCATTAAATGTATTTGAATTAATATAGTTAGATATATTATCTATATAATTTAGATAATATAATTCATCATTATATGTTATTTTAATTAATTAAAATAGATTTTCATTATTCCATTTGAAACAAAAATATGATCCCTAAAAATAAAATGATTTATGAAAAATTTTTATTTTTATCTCCAAATGTTATTATATTTATTTATATGAAACTTATAATTAAAATAATATTAACTAAAAATATTATAAGATTTTTTCTACTTTAAATTATAAATAGTTTAATAGTAAAATTTTTATTATTCATAAAAGATTATTTCTAAAAAAAAAATTAAAAAATTCATTTGAGGCATATTTTTACAAAGTATGATCAAAATTTGTATTCATCCTAGAAAATTTGAATTTTTTTCAATGGAATATTAAAATTTTAACTAGGTTATTATTTTATTAAATCATATTATTCACATAATATAACTTACTCTTTGGTCTGTGCATATTTCATGATATTGAAGAGTTTGAATATATTTGAATGGAAATATATCACATAACTCAATTTGAAAACATTTTTCATCCATACGTATGACCTAATTTCCCCATGAGCAATGTAATTCATTTTTTCAATCATTATATTTATGCATGAATATAAATAACATTATATATAATATATATATGATATTTAAATCATTAATAATATTTTTTCATTGATATAACTATGATAATATTATAGGGTATGAATCTACTAATTCAGAACCTATATAACAGTAAAACAGATAACACACGAAACAATTATTTTAATAATGAATTGATATAAATGGGTGATAAAATAATATAATTAAGTCACACTTGGCATGATATATATAAATATTTTTATGTAAAATATGTATAATAAATCAATATTCATTATATAGGAGGATCAAACACATAAAATGGAAATCAAACCTGAGGTAAGGGTTTCTCATCTCACTTTTACTTCTCTGATACATATTCCTTATTATCTTCTTATTTTTTTGTCTGTGGTTTATAAAAATTTTTTATATAAAATAAAGTGAATATAATTGTGTTCATGGTAGTTAACATTTTATTTTGATTTATTTCTTTCATGGGTCATATGATTCAAATGTTACTCAAGCGGTAAGGATTTATTTCACAATCAAATAATTATCTTGAAGTGCTTATATTTATGCCTCCAATGGTGAATATATCTTCTCATGGTATATTTTTTCTAAAATTATTTTAAAAATTTATTTTATTATTCTAGTAATCTTTAAAAACAAAATTCAGCCATGTTTGAATTTTTTTACTTTTTTTTATGTGAATGAGTTTTTCATTTTCTAAATGAGGTTCTTTTAAACCCTAAGACAATAATGTTTTTTATCTTATACAAAATAACATAAATTTAAAACATTAATTATGCTTCAATTATTTGAATTATATATTAATATTTTACATGTTTTTTTTGAAATAAAACGTTTTCATAATAATTATTAACGTTTTAAAACATAATAAATTTCAATGAAAAAATGGTATTTTCCTTAAGAATTATTCAATGATTTTATTGAAGTAATTTCATTTATGTAAACATTATTTTTTAAATATTATACATTGTTGAGTTGGATATATAATGATAGGTTCTACCATATTCTATTGAATGATCATTTATATTGAGGATGAACTATTTTGATACCATTATCTATACAAATATATATTTCCTATGATTAAGATTTTTGATTTGGAAAAATATTAAAATTTTGTATAATTATTTCAATATGAATGTTTATGTGTTTTATTTATCACCCATTTCATATGAATAATTCATTATAATTATTATGTGATTATAGGGAACTAGAATAGCCCATAAATTCATTAGTATGTATCCTAAGACAACCTACATTATGCATTGCCTGATTTAATACCAATTTATATAAGATTTCTTGGAACAAGGCCTCAATAGTTTGTTTATAATATCTATAATTATAAATTCTATCATTATGATTATATTTATTTATTTCCATGTGATTATTTAATTTGATAGAATATTTATAGATAAGTTTCACGCTCATGTGATTATTTATAAGGAATTCTTTTATCATCATTTATTCATGATAAAATTTTCTTCATAATCACGTAATTGGACAAATGGAATGAATTTTTATTTATTTTGTAAGACACATTGATTATTCTCTATTTAATTATGATAGTTTCTGATATATTTATACCCTTTCTGATCATTATAGATCATCCCTTATTATGCTTCTTTTTTTGGAATCCCAAAAGTGTATTATGAATGATATAAAAGGTTACGATAAAGGGAATAATGGTGTAAAAAATTACTGTGTTATATTTAATATTTTCAATTGATGTGTTAAACCTAAGTATGTATCAAGTATACCAAGTCTACTAAATTAGTTTGTAATTAAAATTTGATTCTCTGCATCTATGCCAATATAATAATGTATCCACAGAATCATGGATATTAGAGATGGGGTCTTTATAATTGGTATCAATAAAATCATAGAATAAAACGGGGGAATTTGATTTGGGATAGATTAGGGAATACGACCATATGAATGAAATTGAGGATAAGTCTAAATATATGATAAAACTTAATATAATTTTCAATATCTACGTATCTCCTAGGTTAAAACTATTGACTCATAGAGTGAGAATATGGTGTCTTTATTTAGACATACAATGAATAATATATCATGATTATTCCATAGATCACTCTAATTAATATATTTTTATTATTACACTTTTCTATTTGGGTTCATTAATAGTAGGAAGAAAAATAAATTGTATTTTCATTAAATTTGTTATAAAATGAGTTGACTAGAATCCAATTAGTACGATGACTAGACTAAAAGAAATTGTGATTATTCCTAATCAGTTATCCAAATATATGATTATGAACTTCCACCATAACTAATCTCAAAATAACCAAAAATGTTATATACAGATTTCTCTATGAAATCAAGTGGTGGAGATGATGGAAGAAGGAAGATTTAGTTTTCTACATGTAAAGAATGTGAGAAGAAGTATCTAAGAGAATATCTTAGAGGAATGGGAATATTATTGTTGGTGTGTAAAATAATGACACAAATAATATAATTTTTGAGGAAAAATGTAAATTTTTGATAAACAATGGATGATAATAGTGGAATCCCAACAGTATAATTGATGGTTAAAAGTACTAAATGTAAATGTTTTAATAGTTATTCAAATTGATGTCATGTGGGGGAGAAATCATGATTATATTATTCATGGTTTTACACGTAATGGTTATAATGATGAAGATAAATATAATAATAAGGATATATTAATTGAATAAGGTATTAAGGAATAAGATGATGAAGTGTTGTTAATGGTTTAATAATGAAGTGGAATGATAAAAGTCAAGGTGTATTTGGATTCAAGAAATTATTTTATAAAATTATTTTTTCAATGATATTATTGTAATAACAATCATGAGTTATAGAAGGATTATTTTACAGTACTTCTTATTTAATTATTAGTAACCTTTTGAAGAATATGAAAACATTATGTGTTATTAAATAACATGAGTTAACAATTTTGATCATGGAAAATATATATAGGATTAATGAAATATTATTATTTAATTGAGAAAATGATATTTTAGATGTTAATTTTAGTGTGTCAGGGATAAAAATTCTTATTGGATATTAATTTCCTGGAGTAAGAAATAATTTAAGAATTGATCAAATTATATTCAAAGAATGAAATTGTTCTTATGAAATAAAAGGATAAAAATACACTATATTTACTTATATTATTATTCTAAATATTAAAGGAATTACACAACTATAAGAATATAACATTAAAACAAAAATGTTATCCAAATCCCTTCATATCCAATAATTCGAATGTATTTTGACACATCACAAGTTTATTGCTTTTTGGTTATTGAATTTCACTTTATATTTCACTTTCTTTTTGTCATTGACTTTTATCACCCTCCATAATTATATGGGAATTAGTTTTTTATTCCATATAAATATGTTTGATACCCACCTATGTTATCATACATGTAAATATAGTTATGTGATTATTCTAGATGAACTACGTACTTCCCTTTCCCCCTTATTAAGAGTACGTTTTATTAGCTCTTCTTAATATGTGGGTTTTTTGTATAGGTATTTTTAAATTTCAAACCCTTTATTACCGATCAAAATTTTAATGTTTGATGTAAATATCTTTTTGAATATGGGGAGAATGAAACACTCTATGATTTTAAAATAATAATATATTTCACAGTATTTAAAACATTCAGTGTAGAGCTTAAGAAAACCCCAAAATATTATTATTTAAACATGACCATTATAACTTAGCTGTTGAGTTGGATGGTATGAAAATATTTACCAAATTATATATATATATATATATATATATATATATATAAATTATAATACACAATAAAAAATAACTTATTAATTTTCATGATATATGAACTCAATTATTAGTAATCTTATTGTATTAATTAGAAATTTATTTTCTAAAAAAATGGTTTTATTTCTTTTTATGACTGAATATTATAATTTTTTGAGTTTATATAAATATTATTTTATAAAATTAATGTAATTTTTGAAATTATAATATAAAAAATAGAATAATGTAATTTTTTAGTATCCTTAATGAATGGTTAATTATTATTTAGGTTTATTTTTTTTCATCTATTGAAAAAATGAAACAATGGTCATGCATATGTGTCACCTAAAAACTCCATGAATTGGGCATTTAATTTTTCTATCACTATCATTATGGATGAATATATGTATTTATATAATTAAATTATAATATTTTTACACCATAAATTATACATTTATGCTGATGTAACTATGATAAATGTATAATGATTGGAACTACCGAATCATAACATACATAAAAAATGAAGAACTTACCACCTGAAATAATTATTTTTTACAAGGAATTTATAATAAGTGGGTGACAAGATATTATCATTATATCATATATGGTAACATAATTATGATTATATTTTTCGAATATATGTATAATAAATCTATATTTATTATTCCTGAGGATCAAACTTGTACAATTTAAATCAAACCATCGGTAAGGGTTTCTCATCTCACTCTTACATCAGTGACATATATTCTATATTCACCACATATATCCTTCATTTAGTTTGTATATATATATATATATATATATATATATCCAATTTTTATACTATATCATGATTATCTTTGTCTTCATGGTATTAAAAGTTTCATTTGATGTTATTTATTTTATGGGGTTTGAGATTCAAAAGATACTAAACAAGGCCAAAGTTTTTTTTTCATAGTCTCATCATTTTTGGGAATATTTATGTTTATGCCTACATTGGGGAATATTTACCTTCCTAGACCATGATTAAAACATATTTCTTTTCCAATATGATTTTATAAATTTATTTTAAAACACGTTTGTATTTTTATAAAATGTTTTAAATGGAATCATTTTGTAATTTTCTAAATGTGGTACATTTTAAACTGTATAAATGGATAATTTATTAAATATCATGGAATAAAAGAAATTACCGACCTTCATAATTTTTCAATTATTTTAATCAGCATTTATTAGATTAAACATTTATTTTAAAATAAGATGTTTTTCTTTATAAATGTACATCTTTTAAAAAATTATTGTTTTTAATGTGAAAAATGGTATTTTTATTGAATATTATTCAATGGAATTATTAAATTATTTTCATATACGTCACCCTACATTGTTTAATATTATTATTCATTGAGTTTTAAATCTTATGATACTATATACTATATTTTATTGAAAGATCAGTTTGACAAGGAATGTATTATTTTGAAGCCATTCACTTTATTACATTGGATCGTTTATGATTTTTTTGTTGAATTTTGAATTTATTAAAATTTGGTATGATAGTATCATTATTATTTATTATTGATTACAATTCACCAATTTCATTTTAGGAATGCATTAGAATTTTTAAATAAAGGGTGGGGCCCTCTATATCCACTTGATTTCTCAACATGTTTGCATAACCCGTCCTAGTGGGGCCCTTTCCACGACTCCCAAGCCCACCTCCAATAGGCCAAGGGATCATGACTCGCACTGAGTAGGAATATAACTAACATGTGAGTAATTTTCTAAGTACTTGTACAAACACATAGATCTCCAAGACCAGAAATTCGGAAATTTAAAAATCACTAAGGAAAAAAATTGTTGCAAATAAGTATACCCAGCCAACCGAGTACACTAGAAAGTAATGTATGGAAAGTAAACTAGTCAAGAATACAATACCACCAAAATAAAAACCCTAAAAACTATAAAGTCCAACTTATAATTAAAAAATAGGTACTGGTACTATTTCATGTAGATGAAGCAACACCAAGGCTTGTAAGGAAGCTCACAAAGCTCGGTCCGATCCTGGTCGTCATTGGACTCCATCAAAAGGCTGCTCCTCTACATAAGCCATGACACATACAGGGAAATACCATACAGGGGTTTGTATAGAAATACTGAGTCGAGGACACCAAAAACCACAAACCAATACACACATAAATGTACATATATCTCTACACAATATATATACATAAAACTTTTAACAAGGGAAACAAATCTAGATACACTCAAAAAAACAGAGCTGTAGTATAGAGGAAAGTCACAATGACCACATACCAATGCTAGGGATTGAGTTTGATGATTCGATGATGAAATCATATGGGACAAGTCACACTATGAGTTTTATAGTTCTAATGTTGTACATTTTAGATGTACATTCATCAGGATGTGTCAAGAGAGAGATAGATGCACTGATAGATATGAAGAGAGAGAATGTACACTCATTATAGGATAACTTATTCATGATAGGGAAAATATCATGATAAATGGATGTGTATCACTACCAGGGCCTTGGAGTATATAAAAAATCATCTGGATTTACCTTCTATGTAGATTATTGTCAACTTGTACGATTGGTCATGTCGATACCTGACACTTTCTAGGGTCAATAATGGGTTAAGGATATCTCTTCGGGCATCTTGGAGGGATTCACACTCTATCCATAAGGTACTGCTGAAAGGATCATACTCCTATCGATGGAAAAAGTACATTACCATTAGGGGAATGTGAAAAGGGGCACTAAACCAAACTAAACATCTCCATGATATGGTGGACGTGGAGAACATTCCATGAAAGAGAATATATATGGTGTGTAGTAAGGCCACACGTTCTGTCCCTTGACATCTGGTAATTATCATGTACTATGGCATGTGTCAACGATCAAGTCATATAGAGACGATATACATGGCGTGTAGAAGAGTAAAACACCATTTTTTATAATCCAGGGGTCGTTATGTGTATGCAGGCCATGTGCCCATACATAGATTCAACCCTTGTCTGAAAACCTGTGTACCAAGACATGGGGTAACCTGTGTAACCAGCTTGGTCTAGTAATGTGGTGGAGTAGATGATGTGTAATCTACCCCATGTCTATTTATCATCTAAGATACACAATGATTCTTTATAAGGACCCACATTCCGTGTGATAGTTGTCTTAGTCCATCTTGTCACTTTATGTCACCCGAAACTATAGCAGCTTCTCAACGGGGTTGACACAACTCTTGGTCTGAACTACACACAATGTTCGTCATAATTTTCTAGAAACTATTCGTTCTTCAACGGTTCTTCTGATTATCCTCCAACATTTGTTCTTTCTAGTTGTTCACATTGAAAATAAAAATCTATGTTCCCATACTAGGGTAACATTAGGTTTCGGGTGACAGATCAGCCTCAAAAAATCTATTTCATTTATCTTCACGAAGAATGAATAAATAAATTTTTCTCCCTAACCATGTTAGTTTATCCACCTTCATAATATTCACTCTTCTGTTGGGTCATCATGATGTCAGATCTCTAATTTAGGATTGTTGTATTGCGAAACAGATACACAATGATCCATTGTTCACAAACTCATGAAGAATGAGAAGAATGTGATGTCATAAAGAGAAAGTAAATCCAAATATAAAAAGGGTGTAATGAACCCCATTCATGATTCATCATTACATTGATCCTCTCCATGTTAGAAGGATCAAATGGAAACAAATAAAATATGAATCAAATTAAGCATGTATCAATTCCTCAAAATAATCCTGATAAAAGATCCTCTTGTAAGAATGAATTATTCATGAGACAACCTGTTCGTGGGATGATATGTGGTCACTGATTAATCAAATAATGAGTGAAAAGTAAATCAAAACAACAACCCATACCTCAATCTTCAATAAAAGGTTTATTTTCCACCATAAGTAATGATTTCATCTTGCTATTCAATGATCTATGCATCATTGGTCACCATAGTTCATCAAGAAATATCCAAAGGTTACTCATCTATAATGATCTTGAAAATTCTAGGGCATTTCTAGGGTTATGAGCCTAGGCCAATGCTCATTCTCATTTAAAACTATTAAACATCACTGCGTTGTTAAAAAGTTTTAAAAAATAAATTATTAATTTATTTTAAATTCTCCTAAAATGTTGAAAAACAAACCTCAACTTTTTCCCCACACTGGTTGATGTTAGGACTCTACTAAGGCAAGGTCTCCGTTTTGAACACAATGGTGCCCTAAATTTTTTTGATCAAGGAACCTGTTTAAATGTTATACTACTTTTTTCAAGTAAAATGTTCTCATGAACTATTTAATAGATTAATTTATTTCAAACATTTATTCTAGGGACTCTAGGCCCCATATTCACACAATATCCTAAATATTAGTCTCATAATAATTCTATATAATATTAAAAATAACAGACACAAAATATGAGACATTACATTATTTCCACATTATGGATTTTATATCCTAAAAAATCCAAAGAAAAAGGATACACAAACAAATGTGGGTACTACACATGAATCTAAGTCTCCTGCTTCCACATGCTATCTTGATGGTTCCTTTACTTCCACCAGACACACACCATGGGAATTGGTCACCCACAATAGATCCTATCCTATCCATTTTTGATCTCTACATGGTACTCTTTGAAGGTTTCCCCATCCTCAATGTCCATATCACCCTTGTCGATGACGTGCGATGGAACACACATGTTTTTCCTCATTGTTACACATGGAAGACACCATGTACCCTGTGACACAACGATGATAGAGAAAGGCGGTACACAACCATGCTAACTCTGCATAGTTTCTAAAAAGGGCGGATGAACCTCAGAGAAAAATTCCCCCCCCAGCTAAATCTCTACAACCCTCGATGAGGTGAGACACGAAAGAATACATGGTCTCCATCCTAGAACTCTAGAGGTTTATGTAATTTGTTATTATAAGTCTGCTGCTAGCTCTGTGTAGTCTTCACTCATTCTTGGATGATCTAAACCTTCTCGGTGGTAGGTCACACTAACACTAGACCCATTAGTGCTAACTCTGTGGGGTCATACTTGAAATGTGGTGACCTATTGAGTCACCCATATATTGCCTCAAACACTTCCATACCATTAGGGGAGTGGTATCTATTATTGTACAAAAAATCCACCAGTGGTAGGTGGTCCTCCCAACTACGAAAAATGTCCAAGATACATGATTAAAACATAACCTCCATAACCTGAATGGTTCTCTCTGTCTAACCATATGTCATAGGGATGGAAGGATTTGCTCAAGCGTATCTGAGTCCCAAACAACTCTTCCAATCCCTTACACAATCTTGATGTGAAACAAGCATCATGATCTGAGACTATCGTTGAAGGGACTCTATGTAGAAGAACTATCTCTTTTATGTAGAGGCATCTCAATTACTCTAATGAAATATTCTCACTAATAGTTGGGAAGTGGGATAAAATGGTGAGTTGGTCAAAAGTCACCCAGATGGAATCATTTCCTCTAGCTATTTGTGGTAATCTTATCATGATTTCTATCAATAATTCATCCCACATCCTCTATGAAACTTCTAGTAGTGAGATAACCCCACTGGCACTTGGTCCTCGACCATCATCTACTGGCATATAGGGAATCTAGAAACAAACACCGCTACCTCCTTCTTTCTATATATCTACTAGAACTGATTCTAATATTCCTTACACATTTTTTCCACAATAAGATGTACCACCAAGGGGTATGTATGAATATCCCTTAGAACGTCCTCCAACAATGCCACTTACACAACTGTGAATCCTCTAAAAATAATTACATGCTCCCCACTTTGAGAATATCAATCAAGATCATGTCCATTGGACAACTAAGAAATTAACATATCACATTCCACATCCTCTTGTTATGTCCCCTAATTGTACATATGATTGGAGTGGTTGCAACCATCGATTAATTATTACCTGCATCATATCCATCCACGAAGGATAAATTTAACAAGGCCACCTACGACGATGCCTCTCTTAGTAGTTGCGAACTCAACCTCATGCTGAGAGCATCTGCCACAATGGTCCCCTTATGAAGAATATAGATGATCTCAAAGTCATCACATGGAGGAACTCCAGACATAACCACTTCCTCAAATTCATATCATGTTGTGAGAAGATGTATTTAAGGCTCTTGTGGTTAGAATAGATGATAAACCATTCACCCATCAAGTAGTGACACCACATCATCAACATGAAGATGACCACTACCAACTTAAGATCCAGGGTCATGTAGTATTGGTCATGTGGACTTTTCTAGAATGAACAACAAGAAATTACTTCTTATGTTCTCATTAGGACATAGACAAGCCCTTTACCTGATGCATTATAGAAAACTACATACTCAACACCCTTTTCTAGAAATCTAAAGATGGGTGTGCTCGTCAAAGTCTACCTCAAATGATTGAAAACCCTCTTGAAAATATCCATCAATACCAAAGGCTTACCTTTCAAGGTAAAGGGTTTCATCAGAGAATATATCTGATTAAAATCAAGGATAAATCATTGGTGGTATCTTTCTTTCAAAATTAAGCTATGCACCTCTGTCACACTCCTAGGTGGACCCCATGATAACACTACCTCATCCATGTTTTGGTTCATTGAAACCCCATTGGTTAAGATAACATGTACCAAAAAGTGGACCCCCTATATCCAAAATCGGTACTTACAGATATTACCATAAATAGGTTCTCTCAGAGTATTACTAGAACCACCCATTGGTGTCTCACATGCTCCTCCTCTCATGATGAGTACACAAGGATGTCATCCTTGAAGACCACTACAAACAGGTCTATGTACGACTAGAAGATCTAGTCCATAAGTCCCATGAACACTATGGGGAAGTTCATCATGCCAAAAGGCATCACCAAGTACTCATAGTGAACTTTGTGGAATCTTAAAGTCATATTCGATATATCCTCATATCATACTCGTAAATGGTGGTAACCTAATCTAAGGTCAACCTTCGAGAACCATCATGCACCTTGCAGTTAATCTAATAGGTTGTCAATCATCATCATTGGATACTTACTCATCACTTTTACCTAATTCAGGCATCCGTAATCCATGAAAAACCTCAAACAATTTTATGTCTTCTTGGGAAACAAAACTAGGGTATTCCATGGTGAGACAATGTGTATTACAAATATCTTCCTTTTAAAATCATCCAACTACACCCTTAACTCAAGAGTCCATATGTGAGACATCTAATTGTATGGTGAGGATATTAGTGCCATCTCATGGAGTGAGTCGATACAGAAGATGACTTCATGGTAGGGTGGTAATATTGGAACATATTCTGGAATGATGTCCTAATACTCTACCAGTACTGCTAGTAACTAAAATCTCACAACATATGATGCTCTGAGGGTAAGTCTAAACAACTCATGAGTGAACAACTTCACCTTCTTTGGCCTGATCCAATTCTGTGCTTCCTGGGTTTCCTTATCACTAATAAAGGAAAACCTCATTGAATTTTTTTAGACACACCACACTCTTAAACTATGTCTTTCAATCTAGGAATGTCTGAATATAACCAATCTATAAAAATAATGACTTCATAAGGCCTCGACGCTACTACCAAGTGGTTCCAACCAAAACTTTGGACTCCAGGGGTAAGATCACACTATTGACAAAGATGTTTGATCATTGAGTCTCCCCCCATATGTGTGTCAAGGAATATGGGTCAAGTGAATAGTACCACAAGAATATCAAGGTTTACCACAAGATATGAGGTGATGAAATAATGATTGGATCATATGTCTATGAGTATGACACCTAAGGTAGAATAGACACATATTATACCTTAGATCATCCCTAGAGTCCCGGGTTCATATGCTTTGATGGATTGTAGCTACACCCACCCCTATCCCCCAACTCCCTGATCTAAATGCATACCTCCAGGGGGTGGGGTAGAAGTAGATAAATGTGTCTACCACCTCCTACAACTCTCCCTTCTCCTCTACCACATGCACATCCTGGTGGGTCTCCCTGTACCACTCTCTGCCACTATATTGGTGGACCATCCACCACCTCCATACTAGTAGTTATATGGGATGGAAAATCTCTAGGGACATGTTTCCTACCTTTAAAAGAGTATTATCGCCTCTCCCTAGGCTGATTGGATTCAGACTAAGAGCTCTATACTGCATATCCCATGTCTTGGTTCCTCTTGTTATGTCTCCCACATGCTGATTCATGTTCCTGGCATCAGATCCCTACTACCGAGATCTGTACACCTGAATAGATACTATTGACCCCCAAAGTCTATCTCTACTCATCAATGAAGCCCTCGATGACCAAATATCTAACATGCACTCCTTCGTATGATGAAATTCATAGAGGCGTGACACTAGATTTAATGTCATAGAATAGACCTCATTCAAATGTTTGAGCTTTGATGTACCGATCCCTAGACATATCCATCGAGTACATGGAGATGTTGGTGAACCTTAATGGAAAGTCAACCACAATTAAACATCACTTATGGAAAATAAGAAGCTCTTGGATATGCACTAATCACATCATAACTGGAGATAACTCTTCTATAATGTGTATATATAACTAATTTCATGATAGAATCTCCTTACCGTGGGACTTTATGGTCAAAATACACTATCTTATTTCCAATACCTGAAGAAGACTCTCTCCTAGGATCACCATCTGTTCTATTAGTGGCCTCACTATACAGAAAACTCTGGTCACCGCCTCAAGCCATTCCTTAGACACCTGAGGGTCAGGCTCACCTCGGAACCTGAGGGGTCACTGTCTCTAGAACTCATGGAGCGGGATCAGCCTGCGCACCTCATCAGATGGAACTATAGGTACCATGTGATGCCCCACTAGTAGTGGGATAGAAGGTGCACTACCCAGAGGTAATTCATGGGGAAATGGTCAATGAATCGAAACCTCATTATTGAGGGGGTCATCCTTGTGATCAAGCTACTAAATCCTGGTTGGTATGCGTTATAGAGGAATCCTATAAGAAAGCAAGATGTACCACAATAAATGTGTATATCTACATAGCTGACACAAAAGGACATGGGAAACACAAAAAATACTTATATTATTCATATACCATCCTTTTGTTTCATGAAACTAGTGTTCTCATGTACCATGTCAAAAAGTAGGTTATAAATGTCGCAGTGTATATATACGTCAGCCGTCCGCAACAACTCTGGAGTTACTGGACTAAATGCCGAGCTTTAAACACTTAACATAGTTTCCACAAAACAATCTCAAATACTCTTGTTACCGTGGTAGAACCTATGAACTCTTATATCACTCTATCAAGACCCGTCCCAGTAGAGTCTGCGCCGTGACTCCGAAAACTCGCCTCTAATATTCTAGGGGCTGGTGAATAGCCTCGAGTAAGAATATCACTAAAATGGGAGGCATATCCAATATACCAATACACATGCACACATCTAGAAGCACAAAAATGATAAAATGTAAAAACCACCTAGGAAAAAAATGCATGCATAAAAGTAATCCTATCCAACAGAGTACAACGTAAGGTAAAATACAGAATGTAAACTGGGATAGAATATAAGCCCACTAGAAAAAAGAATCTTTAAACTACAAATTCCTATATGTAATCAAGAAATAGGTAATATGACATCTTCTTGTAGACATAAGTAAACCTAGACCTATAATGAATCTCTCAAATCTCGTTTCGGTCCTAGTCTTCCCTGGACTCCATTAAAAGGCCACTCCTATACACAAGAAATTAAACGTGTGGGAAAATACCATGCCACATTTAGGATAAAAATACTATGTAGAGGACCCATAAAACCACATAGAAATACACATGTAATGGTGCAATATGATCTGAAATGTATATGTCTAAAAATAATATAACAATATAGACATATCTAGATATACTCAAATCCAAGATGCATAGTCTAGAGGTAAGTAACAATGGATACATACCCATTCTAGGTATTCAGTTTGAAAATTCCATGATGCACTCCTCTAGGAGAACTCACTCCATGTGTCAGATTGCTCTAGTGATGTATGTCTGAGAATTATTTTTAACAAGATGTGTCACGAGAGATAAGGATTATTTGATAGATCTTAAGAGATAACATGTACAATCATTCCAGGATAACTCACTCATAAGTGGGGAAAGATCATGACAAACATATGAGGATCACTTCCAGGGACTTGGTGAATACCACGAATCATCCAAATTTACCAGATAGGTAGAGGATTGGTTTCCTGTTGGATTCCTGATGTTGATACCTAACTCTACTTACGGTAATGAACGGGTAAAGGATCACTCTTAGAGCCTCTCAGAGGGATTCTAACTCTATCCATAAAGTCCTGCTGAAGGGATCATACTTCTACGTGGGAAATGATACCTGGCCTTTAGGGGAACGAGAAAAGGGGAACTAACCAAAACATAACATTTACATGGTATGGTGTACAATGAGGTAAATCCATGTAGGAGAAATTACACGATGTGTCGTAAGGTCACACTTTATGTCCCTTGACATCATGTAGTTTCAATGTACAAAACCCATGTCTAAGAGCGTGTCATGTAGAAAAAATAAACATGACATGTAGCAGAGTAACACACCATTATTTAATATTTTAGGGACTCTCTATGTACACTAGTAGTGTCAACTTATATGGCCTCAACCAGTGTCTGCCAACCTACGGACCATGACACAGGGTTACATGCGTAACCAGCCTGGACTTGTCGTGTGGTGGAGCACATGTCGTTTACTCCACCCTCTATCTATTTATCATCTAAAATACACATCGAGTCCTCTTTAAGTACCCACACACCATGGGATAGTTTTTACATTCCTTGTCATTGTTTCCTATCACTCAAAACCCTATCTTGTACTCAACAGGGCCCACATGACATCTAGTCTGAACTATAGGCCATGTTTGTCGCGATTTTCCTGATACCGCTGGTTCTTTTCCAGCTATTTGTATGATCCTCCAATACTCGATCTAGCTATTTTTTCACCTTGAAATTGATGATGTATAGTCTCTCCGCCATGGTAACATCGAATCATAAGGTTTCAAGTGTCTAATCGGGCTCGAAAACCTATTTTGATTATCCTCATGAAGAATGATCAAAGGAATATTTATCCTGAACCATGTTAATTCATCCACTGCCATCTTGGTTGAACCTCTACAAGATCATCATGATGTCAGATCTCTAATTTGGGATCAGTGTGTTGTGTAACGGACGAGCACTGATCCATTGTTTGTAACAAAATGATGAACGCAATGTCAAAAGGGAGAAGAAATCCAAATAACCGAAGGTCGGAATGAACCCCAACCATCATTCATCAGAGAATTGATCTGCTTCTAGTAGAAGGATCAAATAGAAACAAATAAAATATTAAACAAATTAAACCTAGATCAATTCCCCAAAATAAACTCAATAAAATATCATCCCACAAGAATGAATGATTATTCAGTAAAACTATTCATGGGTTGATCCACGTTAATTGTTTAATCCAAGACAGGGAAAAAATAAAAATAATAACCCATACATTGATCATTTAAGAAAAGTGGGTTTGCTTCCCTATTTTAGGATTCGATCTCACTACTCAATGATCCATGTGTCATTGTTCATCGTCTTTCATCGTGAATTCTCCAAGGGTGGGTCATCTCCAAATCTCTTAAGGATTTCAAGGAGTTTTATATGGTTATGAGACTAATCCTAGGACCATTCTCACCTAAAACCATAAAACATTGTTTCATCATTAAAAAGTTTAAAACAAAATAAATTGTTAATTTATTTTAATCTATTTTATGCCGTAAAAAATCTATCTTCTACTGCTGACCCGAGACGGTCAGTGTTAGGACTCTACTATGGTATGGTCACTACTCTAAATGAAATGGTGTGCTCAGATTTCTGTTCCGGGAACCTGTTTAAATGATATTCCACCTTTTCTAGAAAACTGATCATGTTCTGAGTTTAAACATTTAATTTATTTTGGACATTTATTCCGAGAACTCCCAGCCTCAAAATCACATTCTGTTGCAAATAATGGTATTATAATAATTCCATATAATATTTAAAAACAATACACTAAAAATACGAGACATTTAACATTTATCATGAGACAAACTAGCTTGGTTAATGGTTGAGCCCTTATACATTTATGAAACATGTCATAAACTGAGGCCATGATGATATGTTTATGATGTCTAAAATTATGTATTCTTATATTATAAGATTAGTTATTGATTTCTCCTTGATTATTTGATTATTTAAAATATTGATGGAAATGGTTAAATATATATAATTATTTACAAGAAATTATTTGGTCAATATTTATTCTTCCCATTTTTATTCATGTTCATGTTGTTTATTAAATAGAATTTTTTTATATATTTATCTTGAAATATTGATTATACGTTGTTTAATTATGGTATCTTCGACTATTCCCATACCCTTATGCCGAGTTTTATCTCACCCATTTTTTATGATTCCTTTATTAAGGATTCCATGAACTATATTATGTTTTATACGAAGGGCTATGCTAATGTGAATAATGGTGTACTCAAATAAAATACTATATTTTATTTTATTTTTTCAATTTTATTTTTAAAATCATGTATGTATATATTTTACCAAGTCTACTAAACTATTTGGTCCTTTAGGATGCAATTCCTTGTATCTGGTGCTAATTTATTAAAGTGGACTCCATGTCCAGGCAACTGGAGTTTTGTATTAACAAAGTATGTTGTATTTATAATATGAATGATTGTTATATAATTATCAGGTGATATCTTTATATGTATTCATAGTAATTTTACCATTATTATATTTTATAATCATGTTCTCTTGAGTGATGAATTGTATAAACATTTTTTTAGCTTGAGACTCTCAATAATTACACATACTGGTATAACAAGTTTATTTCTATTTTAATAACCAATGAAATGTTTTATTTGAAATATAAAATCATGTTTAATAAATTATTTTTTTTTAAAATTAAGGATTTTTATGGAAAAAATGATGTAATTTAATGATACTTGTGTATTTTTTTTGTTTTGCTGGGTGTATGTTCCCTTAGAAATAAATTTATTTGTTTAAGTATGTGTTGTATTATTTGTAGAACCACAACATGTTAGTTATTTTTCAGCACAATGGTTGTATGTTAGATTTATATAAATTCATGGTATAATTATTCTACATAAAAGGTTTTGAAAATTATTAGTGTTTTGTGTGGTTTCATTTTGTATTGACTATATCATTGAAGTGTTGATATGTTCTCCAGGAAAACTATTTTTAAAATTATTAAATGATTTTTAATGTAATTTTATAATGGATATGTCACATAATGATTTCCAGTACCTGAATCATTATTCACCAAATCATGGATTCCTTTTTTATCATTCAAATGATGTCACTTTCTTCTTTCAATAGGTATAATGTTGTGATTATGTGCTGTTCTATATTTTAATTAACTCAATCACCCACTAATTATAAATTATAATGACCTAATGATAGTAATAAGATGATTTTTTTGGCTTTTTTAATTATTTTACATGATTTTATTTTCCACATCTGAATTATTATAAACATTTTATTAGAAATAATTGATCTATATTCAATGATGTTTGGAATTACTGTAATTGATATCATAAAGGTAATTTGTATTATGGATTTATGAAAATTATGATAGGGAAACCAATTCCCCATAAAAAATATATATTTATAATACTATCAAGATACCTTTGGGTTTGTTCAGTCCACCGAATATATACAATGTCCTCATACTGAGAATAATCTCCCTTCATTTGTATACTTGATATGTGATGGTTTTTCCTTTTTATGGGATGTGAATATGTTATGTTGTTGTAGTGGAGGTTGTTGGAATGGGATATTAAGAGGATCAAATAGTGGTGTAAATGGTGTTGTAGAAGTGTCATGGATTGAGAAGATGGATACGATTCATTACATAGATGACGTGGTGTTTCACTTACTGAATAATAGTGATGTGATAGTGTGGGGTGTTGTGCCTAAGAGTTTGTTTTTTAGGATGTTTTTAACATGATGTTACTCTTATGATCCTCATATTTGATCCATTGTGTGTTTATTTTAGTGATTGGGTGATTTTTCCTCAACTCATTCCTCATCATATGTTATGATATTGACTAACCATAGTAGTTTGAAAACTATGAAGGAGAAAAGAAGATCTTCGAGTAATTTGTTTTTTGAAAATAAAGTTCTTGGATATACCCAAGTTCATTAGTCGATCATGAAACCTTGATAAAAAAGTTTTGTGTGTAGAATTTAACATTACATATGGTTTTTTGACCTAATTTGAATTCTAAATTTATTTGGATGTTTTATTTATTCAAAATGTCGATGAAAGATAATGGTAGATATAATAATGTTTCCAGATATAGATGTATTGGAGGAAATTTCATAAATTATTTGTAGCATTTTCTTTCACATGATAAAATTAATTATCATCTAAAGGATCTTCATGATCCTTAGTATTGGTATTAGAGAGTGTGTGTGTATTTTTATTTCACATTATTGATATGGTTAGTTGGTTTCAATGTTTTCATCTTGTGGGGAGATAAAAAAAATAATATATTGAGTATTCATTGATAGTGGATTTCCATCAGTTTATTGCACTATTTTAGAAACTATCAAGGAATGTACAGAGAGATTAGGTAGAGATCATGGGGAATGGGTTCCTTTTGAAGGATTGATCTCATAAAGATACCTCCGAAGTTTTCAAGAAGGTGATGTTTAATGATATGGGTTTTGAGTATCGTGCTTCACATAAAAAGAGACTGTGATGGATTTTCCAATGATTTAGTGCCAGATAGTACTTTGGCTTTGATTATTTTGAGTTTTCATGTGTTTATAAAATTTAAATATTTCTATTGTGATGATGTGGGGAACCACTAATATGATTTTCCAAGGATTAATTATTTTCCATGTCCACACTAGAGAGTAAATATAGGGGAACAATATTATTAAAAATATAATCTTTTCATTAAACCTTATATTGGATTTTGAAATTTGTTTTGAAATTGTGTTTAATGGAAATAAAATTTATATTATATATATTTTTATGATCATTTATAGAATGTTACTTTTGAAATAAACTAAAATTATTTAAATAAAAAGAGTAATGTTTTTTTCGAAGATGTGGATATCACCAATCCCAGTCAAGGTGGAATGTGTAATTTGAAAGATTTGGAAATTATTGATGTGGATAAAGAATCCATTAATTTATCTAATGATGGAATAATATTAGATAGGAATGTTCATTTATTAGGAAGGTTTCTTGGTGATGTTTTTTTTGGAGTATCACTGTTTGTATATTTCTAATGTTGTTGGTAATAGATGGTTTCTTTTTGAAAAGTATATCATCATGGTGTATTTTAGTGGGATATATTTTTCTTCATGTCATGGTCTTGAATTACATGGATTACAATCATTAATGTGGTATCTTATTTAATAATATGAAAATTTATGGTCCATTATAATTTTTTTGGGATTTAGAGGTGTTCGAAGGGACAATAAGGAGGGTGAGATCCGGTACAAAAAAAAACTTTACAAGAGGATTTCATGCTATGAATTAAGTGAAATTCAATGAACATGACATAATCTAATCTAACATAGTTTTGGGGAGATAATTTTCATAGTTTAAATGATATATTTATATGAACAATGATTGTAATTTTTATATGATCCAAGAACCATTTTTTTATCGAGGATAGAACTGAATAATTTATTGTGTAAATATATTATCATAAAATGAATGATGTTTTTTATGTCAGGATATAAATTCTATGGTCCATCCAGTATCCCCAATTAACTTTTTTGTATCATTAAATTCATAGGAATATCTAAAGAGTAATTTGATGGAATTATATATCATTTTTCATGTAATTTACTACACTCTTAGAAAGATTGTTTTTCTATTATATGAGGTACGTTTTGTTCATCCCATTGGTTTTACTCCATTGTTCCATTTTATATTCTTTAATTTACTTCCATTTTATGTTATGTTGTGTTAGGAAAATATTTTTATGATTAATAATTATGATTATGTTTTTTTGGGATCACATACTGTCACCAAAACAATCCAATATCCATGTTATTCTTAATATAATTGATTTAAAAGTGATTTTCATTATTCAATATAGGTAGGGGTTCTCAAGATTTATCTTACATATTATGGAAATAATAATATTGATTTCATTTCCTCTCCAATGTATGATGAAATGTTTTTTATTGGTGAATTGGTTTACAAGAAATGGCTGAACATTAGAAAATATATACTCTAAGAGGAAATTATTTACTACCCTAATGATAATTTAATGGTACGGGAAGGAGTTTCACATGGCCATGTGATTTCACCCATCATAAAAAAGGTTTATAGCATGTTGCGAATGTCCAAACACCATTAGTGGGGATACTACACCAAAAATATCAAATTTTATACATCATAAATATATCACAAAAATAGTTTTACTAAAAAAATGGAAACAACATAATTATATAATAACAATGTTATAATTGATGAAATGGAAGATATATCAAGTAGTATGTAATGCCCCGACCCCAGTTACCCAGAGTCAGTGCATTATTACATAACACTGGCATGATACAAGGAATCATATTCCGAAAGACTAATCAGTTTAGAAGCCTTTGAAGTACTAGATAAATTCATATGTTTTACATTACATCATGAAATAAAAACATCAACAATTTTTTTTACCCTTTTGAACACACATATATCCTTATCCTATCCCGAATGGTCAACCATAAAAAACATCTTCACATCATGTGAAAAATAATACATAGAAAGGGGTGAGCACAGATTCTCAGTAAGGATTAAAATATAGCTGAAACATTCATGAAAGTATAAAAATTTAAGTAAATTTATAAGACTAAAAAAAGTTATTTAAACATAAAAATCATAATAATATGGAAAATATAAAATCAAATAATTCTATTTTCTTAATCACATGGATATTCTACTAGTCGGATATTCACATGAAAAATCAATAGCCACTTTCATAATGATGGAATGCATAATGACAGACTTCATAACCACATATTCAATGCCTTATGCCAAGACTAGAAGTAATATTTTTTCCAAGGCCTTATGCCAAGACACTAGTTTGTCTCATAAGACCTACCGATGCATCGAGTTGGTATAGTGGGCTCCACCTTTCACTTACTATTTCCAATACATTCCTTATAAGAAAAGGTTTAAACATAAAATAAAGATTTGTATTAAAAGTAGAAAATTAAATGTCAATACATTATCCATAAACCATGAATGATGTAAAAATAACACATCCACAATAAAACATATCACACATCCTTCAATATAATACATATTATTTGTATCATAATAAATAAATTTCAAAAAATTTTAAAATCCATCAAAGGATGTTGACATAGATGAAATTAAAACTATTTGAAATAAATAAATCTTTCTATTTTGAAATCATTTAAAATTCACGTAATTATAAAAGAAAACATATATTTTGAAAATTTTCTTATAAGATATTATGGGAAGCATCAATGATGATTTAATGGTTGAAAATATCCACACATGCCGTATAAGTTAAAAAAAATTCTTACCTTAATTTTGTTGAAAAAGTCATAAAGTAACTAGTTTGGAAAACGACAGAATGATTCCATTCAAACCATTTTATAAAAAGTTAAATATTGGGATAAATTACATTAACCCATAGTCTAGTAAATAGTAAAAATGTTTTAGAATAATTTTTAATAATCAAGGAGGTGGATGATAAACAGGTCCTAGTAGATACTTACGTAAAAACAACCTCGGATAATAAAGGGATTGTGAAATTAACCCTAAACTTATTCTTTTTATTAGTTGATGGTATGTTAACCTCCAGTGTAACAGTTAGAACATTGTTATTAAATTATACAAGAACTATTTACATAAATATGATATCATATATGATCCTCTAATATTTCTTTGTTAATAATATTTCAGTAGTATCATTATTTCGGGTGTTAAATGATTCGTTTTACTTTATATTCTTGTTTACGTAAGCCATGTATGTTATGGAGTTTATGTATTTGATTCATATATAGAATGATATTATTTTAATATACATTATTTTTAATCATAAAAAAATTATTATTTTCTAATGTTTACGATGGGGAATGAATCTCATCGCGTTCATAGAGACGGTAATCCGTACGTACACAAGAGAAAAAATATCATTATATTGATTGTGAAATACTATGTAATTGGATATTATGTCATATATACAGAATAATTTACATGTTATATTTATTATTTACATCAGTTATACTCATTATTATACCCATCCAAATAATGAAGTATTTGAATAAAAAACTACACCACGACATGGAGATGGTAAGCCGTACGTACGCATGTATAGTGACTTTGTCATTCATATGATGGATAGAATAATGAATATGGTTGTACAATTTTTATAATAACATGAAATTATATATAATATACCAGAGTTATTATTTTATAATGGAAACAAAAAAGAAAGCGGATGTGGAAGAAGAAATGAACTTGAAAGATGTGATGAAATATTTTCCTCTTCGTCAAGTTCTTCATTTTTATTTGATCAAAAGGGATCCTTATGTTTAATTTATAACCAAAGGAAGGACACAATAATGAAATAAGAAAAGTTGGGATGATATTTGGGTTGCGGTTGTCCAAGAAAAATGGCATTGGAAGTGTAAAATTAGGTTAAGGGTAAGTACTCTTTTATAAGAGAGGTGATGGTCACTTTATGAAAAGGTTGATATATTATTTTATAATAAAATCAATTTTGGTTTCTAATGGATCCAAAATGATTTATTTAGAGGATAATATTGGTATGGGTCAAAAACCTATCATCCAATAGGTTTTATATAGGTTTAGGTCACCATATTAACCTTATCATTTAGATTTAACTTTTAGATAAATAGTTTGATATTTACAATGTCCCTTTGTATTTTTATATTATATGGTAAATAAATGTACTATAAACTTCCATGTGAAACTCAAGTGGTTAATAAATAATATATATATCTTTATCTAATTCATTTTGATGAACCTTATATTTTTAAGAATATAATATCAATTAATAATATATTATTTGTTTTAAAAACTCAATTATGTCAATTTTGACACAATTGAGTATTTGGTTTTTGTGAAAATTATAATAGCATGATTAAGTCGAAAAAAAATTATTTAATCAACCCTAATATGTCATAATAACCTATAAAATTAGTGTAATTTATCAAAAGTCTGAAATTATATATATTTGGATATTTATAATATCAATTATTTTAATTTTTCATCAATAAGGTAATTACTGCATCATAATTGTGTCATGAATAAATTAAATTATATAATGAGTAAAAATTATAAATAAAATACAATTGTGTAGGAAATTGTTTTATATTTATAATTAACATTTATAGTCTAATTTAACTTTTGTATGACTCTATATTAAAAATGTTTTAGTTATTAAAAATTGAATTTAACTCTTTTAACTATTCTTTAAATAAAATAATAATAAATGACCTAATATAATCCAAGTGGATAAAAGGGGATCATATTTTACTCCTAAGGTTGTTTTTGGTCGAATTACACTTATCCAATAGAATTAGGACATGTGTTAGGGTAATTATAATATCACTTTTACCCTTATTTACCCGATTTACTTTTAACCATGGTAAATAAAAATCAAAAGTTATTATTCACAAAAAATTATTTTCATCTTATTGAACCACATTTTAATTAATGATATAAACTATGTCTCTTGGATTTTTAAAATTCAACTCATGTAAGCGGTAAAATTATGTTTTATGCAAAATTTTAAATGCTCATAGAAGGTGGGTAAAAGACGGTAAAAAGTTCAATAAAATTTTATATATCTAAAATTATTATAAAAATACTACAATGAATCAAATTGAAAATATATAGGTATTATATATCTATTTTGACATAAAATAAATTAATATAAAACCACTGATTATATAAATTTTTGTTTAAACAATAACGCAGTCTTTTTGAATATTCATAAAAAATATAATGTTCTCATAAATATTCCAAAAATACACCCTAAGCTAATTTTAATATTTCAAATCCAAAAATTAAGTCCAATTTGAAAATTAAAATTTATAAAATTTTAAAAAATTGTGTTTTACTATTCATAATGGATAGTTTTATTGGTCGTGGTGTGTTAAAACTCGATGTTGTGTACAACGAATGCTACTAAATTATTCAAAGGGAAAAGTATCGTGGAAGTTTAGGGTGTTACATTCTCCCTTAAAATAATTTCACCCTCAAAATTTCTTGAATATTATTGCATAAGAAGATTCGAGTGGTACTTCATCATAAGTTCCTCAGGTTCCCACGTTGCCACTTCCATATTATGGTTTGTCCATATAACTTTTACCAGACATGTCGTCTGATTTCTCAGCACTTGTTCCCTGGTATAAATTTTTTTGACAGGATCTTCACAATAAGAGAAATCATGTTCTAGTTCCATTTCCTCATAGGCGAGTACATGTGTTTGGTCAGGCATGTAATTTTACAACAATGATACGTGGAACACATAGTGATACTTGGAGAGACTTTTAGGCATTTCGAAACGATAATCTACAACTCTAATTCGTTCTAGAATTTCAAAAGGCACGATATACCTGTGACTCAATTATACCTTCATACCGAAATGTATAACACCCTTCCATATAGATACCTTCATTAAAACAAGTTCTTCTTCTTAAATTTATAATATTTCCCCCAGTTATCGACATAGATCTTTTTCCTACTTTGGGATGCTTTGATGTGGTTTTGGATAATATTCATTTTTTCCATTGTTTCCTCAATAAGTTCAGGGCCTTTGAGTTTTCTTTCACCAACATCATCCCAACAAGTTTCTGTGTGACATCTCCTTCCATATAATGCTTCATATGGTTCCATCTGAATACTTGAATAGAAGATATTGTTATAGGAAAAATATACAAGAAATAAATATTGATCCCACATACCTTGAATGTCATGTGAGAAAGATATCAACATGTTTTTTGAGGATTTAATAGTCCATTCTGATAGTCCATCGATTTGAGAGTGGTATGCAGTGCTGAAACGATGTTTAATATCTGGGGCCCTCCGATGACTTTTCCCGAATCTTTTTGTAAAATAGGGATCATGATCAGGAAGAATTTTTAGGGGTAAACCATGAATCCTTATAACATCATTAATATATAGTTTTGTCAGAAGTTCATGTGCTAAATCTTCTCTTATTACAAGAAAATTTGTTGACTTGGTAAGACGATCAACAATGAAACATATTGCATCATTCCTTAAAGGAGTCTTTGGTATCCCTAGAAACAAGTCCATCATAATATTATTTGATTTAAACTCAAGTATGGGAAGAGGTTTCATGTCTCCTCCATGCTACTGCCTTCCAGATTACACTTGTTGATAAACCATACATCGTGACACAAAAGCTGCAATATCCCTCTTTATTTTATCCCACAAAAAATGTTCCTTTAAATATTTATACATCTTGGTGCTCCTATGGTGTATAGATAAATTGGATCTATGATCATCATCCAAGAATTTTCTTTTTAGATCAAGTATGTTAGGAACACAACATCGCTTCCCAAATTTCAAAATTCCATCTTCACATATGATGTCACTCAGTCTCCCATCATTAACAGCTTTAATCTTCTTTTGAAATTCCTCATCATCAGTCCGAAAAGTTTATATCATTTCTAGTAAAGATGGTTTGGAAACCATTTTAAAAGGAATTGATGTTTCACCTTCCATGGTTATTCCCATATCCATATTTACTAGATTGATATATATAGGATCCTTTTCAACTACTATCTTGTTCAAAACTCCACGATCCTTTCTTCTCAAAGAAAATTACACCTTATTTTCCTTCTTTGGGTGTAGTGTATAGTGAAGTCATAATCCTTGAGTAGTTCAAGCCACCGCCTTAGCCTCATGTTGAGTTTTTTTGTGGGAAAATATACTTCAAACTCTTATGATCAGTATAAATCTCACATTCTCACCATAAATATAGTGTATCCATATTTTCAGAGAAAATATTAAATCTGCTAACTCAAGATCATGAGTGATATAGTTTTGTTTATTAATTTTAAGCTATTGTGATGCATAGGCAAAAACCATATCATTCTAGATATAGACGCAACCAAGTCCATTCTTTTAAGCATCACTATAGATAAAAAACCCATCATTCACTGATGGTAGAGTTAAAAAAAATGAGAATTAAAAAATCTTCTCTTCAGTTATTCAAAAGATTCTTAACACTATTTTTTCCAAATAAATTTAACCCCTTTACGAGGGAGCTTGGTTAATGGGTTAGCCAATCGGGCAATGTTCTAGACAAAACACCTATAATAACCTGCTAAAAAAATAAAATTACGTACCTCAATTATACTCGTTGGTGCTGGTCATTCTTGGATTGCCTTAGTATTTGAGGGATCAATAGAGATTATATCCTTAGAGGCAATATGGCCAAGAAAAGAGATCTCTTGAATCTAGAATTCACACAAGCTAAATTTCCCATATAATTCATTTCTTCTAAGAGTCCTTAGGATAATGTGAAGGATATATTCATGATCTTATTAGCTTTTAGAGTATACCAAAATATCAACAATAAATACCACTACAATGTCATCAAGATATTCCTTGAAAACTCTATTCATTATATCCATGATGACAGAGGGTGCATTAGTCAATTCAAAATCCATTACTATAAACTCATAATGCATGTACCTGGTTTGAAATACTGTTTTCAGAATGTCTTCCCTCTTCACACACAACTGATGATATCCAGATCGAAGTTCAATCATTGAAAAATATTGATCTCCATGAATTTGGTCAAATAAATCTTCAATGAGAGGTAGGGGATATTTTTTATTTATTGTTATATCATTGATCTCCCTCTAGTCAATGAAAAACCTCATAGACCCATCATTCCTTTTAACAAAAAGGACATGGGATCCCCATGGAGAAACACTAGGGTGAATAAATCTCTTTTTACTCAATTCCTCTAGATGTTTCTTTAGTTCAACTAATTATATAGTGGCAATTCTATAAGGGGTATTCAATATGCTCCTTGAACCAGAAATTAAATCAATGGAAAACTCAATTTCTCATTTTGTAAGATGTCCAGGTAAATCTTCTGGAAACACATAAACATATTCTCACACAATTGGTACATACTTTATTTGATCATTCTTTTCCTAACACATAGTTATTTTATTCCCTTTTTCCTCAATTATTGAATTTAGTAGCGCTACTGGGGGAATATATAGATAATTATTAGGAGGTGATGTTTTATCTCTAAAGATAAGGTACTTCTTATCATCATAAAAAAATGTATCCACCATCTTCTTATAATAACTTTTCACATCATGGTCCATAATTCAATCCATTATGAGGATTATATCGAATTCAGTCATGGGTATGATGATGAAATCATTTGATAAATAACATTTATATGACTTAATGGGAACTGATTCACAAAACATTGTTGCAATGATACTTCCCTCAAGTGTTTTGACTGATAACTTCCTTGTTATGTCAATTTTAAAATATCTAATTTTATTAGCAAAATAAAATGATATGAAACAATGTGATGATCCAGTATCAAATAAAGCATTGGATAAACTTGAAAAAACCATTAAATTATATTTCACCACATCTTTTGGAGGTTCAACCTCAGCAGTAGTGATCACATAAGATTGTCCATGCTCCCTTGGCCTTTTATGAGGTATGTTCCCTTGGCACATAGGAAATTAATTTTCATAATTCCACTTTTCACTACAATTATAGCTTTCAACATTGACACCCTTTTTCTTTCCCTCACAATCACGAGCTTGGTGGCCCTTTTCACCACACTTGTAACAAACTCTCATTCCCTTTAGTCAAGTACCATGATATTTATTCCCATATTTACCACGTGATGGATATTAAACTTTTCACTTCTACCCATTTTATCCATTTCCAGAGTGTTCCACAGATCTCTTTTTCTTTTTCTTTGCTTTAATGTCATATGACATAGGGAATTACTTTTCTGTCTTGATAACACATGAGACTATATCTTCATATGATGAGAAGTATTGTGAGACTAATTCTTGATGAAGAAATTATTTTAACCCATCAATTAATCAATCAATATTATTTCTTGGGTTATGTATATAATTTGATTCATGCCTTGCTAACCATTTAAAGTTAGACTCATACATTGCGACATTCTCATCCTCCTTTTCCCTTAGACTTAGAAATTTTCTTTCCATATCCGCTCAATGGTCACCAGGAAAGTATTTTTCTAAGAAAATATAGTTAAAATCCCTTAATTCAATTTTTATAATTTTTCATGTTAATTTTTGTTTTGGATTAATGACCATCGATGATCTACATCTCCCGTGAGGGGATAAACTACAATGACAACTTTTTCCCTTTCACTTTTCTGCAATGCATAAAATATTTTCTCTAAAGAAGTTATCCATTACTCATATAATAATGGATTTTTACTCCCATTGAATGTTGGTGGTTGTTTCCTCAAGAATCAGTCTAACATTGATCCTCCGAATTGTGGATCAGGGTGCTACATACGGGTAAGGATATTATTCCTAACTTTAATGAGTTGTCCTGGTATGGTGACAAGATGATCAGAACCAGTTGCATCACCATCCCTACTATAATTATCTCTAGTAGGAGGGAAATACCTACATGGATTACTTGGGATGATATGGTTTCCATTCCTTCTACTATGCACCATTTATAAACAATGGTATACACTATATTAGTTTATAAATCACAATACATAATTCCATAATTGTAAAACAGTTAACAAAAATTGGATAGTTTTTGTATATAATACGTAATCATAAAAAATGTTTTCCTGGAAGAAGTATATACTCATAAACCATTTATAATGGTTTATAAAGAAAACGAGAATTATCCAAAGAATATCCCCTAGGAATGACCTAACCAAGAGTGCCACATGGCCCGTTGTCGTGCACCAGTTCCCGTTTGAGTCTAGTTCAAAGCAGTGTTTTCAGTTTTTACCCTATGGTGCATCTACGCCAGACCTACCTCTACCTGATTGTATCTAGATAGGGATATGTTGCTAGGAAAGCTCAAAAAATGTCTACATTACCAAAATACTAGTATGTTCTTCTATACTATTCCTCAAAGTCAATCTAATAGTAATGTTCTCTAATCATAGTTTTTTCTAAATCTAGATTCCATGGTTTGTACTCAACAACCTATGATACCAATGGAAACTCCCTGACCTCAATTACCCAGAGTCAATGAATTATTACATAACATTATCACGATACAACAAATCATGCCCCGAATGACCGATCTGTTTAGTATCTTTTGAAGTATAACATACATTTATAAGTTTTATATTAAAACGTGAAATAAAAACATAAACAAAATTTTTCCCCATTTGAACACACATATATCCTTATCCTATCTCTGGAGGTTAAGCATAAAATAATTCTTCACATCGTGGAAAAGATAATACATAGAAAGGGGTGAGTTCAGATGCTCAGTAAAGATAATAGTATTGCAGAAACATTCAAAAATAAGAATAAACATTTAAGGCAATGTATAAGACTAAAAAAATCCATTTAAACATGAACTTCAGCATAATATAGAAAAGATAAAATAAAATAATACAATTTAATTAACCTCATGGATATTCTACTAGTCTAATAATCACAAGCAATATCAATAGAAACTTTTATAATGATGGAATACATAATGCCAGATTTCATAACCACATATTCAAGGCCTTGTGCCATGACTACAAATAGAATTTTTTTCAAGGCCTTATGATAAGACACTATATTCTCTCCTGAGACCTACCGTTGCATCAATAAGCTATAGCAGGCTCCACCTGTCGCTTACTAAGTCCAATTCATTCTTTATATGAATACGTTTAAACACAACATAAACATTTGTATTAAAACTACCACACAAAATATCAATAATTTTTCCATAAACCATGAATGGTGTAAAAATAAAACATCCAAAGTCAAACATATCACGAAACCATCAATATAATATGAAATATTTATACAATAATAAATCAACTTTGGACAAGTTTGAAATCCATCAATTGTTCTTGACATAGATGAAAAGAAAACTATTTAAAATAAATACCTCTTTATATTTTGAAATCATTTAAAAGTGACATATTAAAAAAACATTTATTTTTAAAATATTCTTATAATCTTTTATGTGATGCTTAGACGATGATATAATGGTTGAAAATAGCCACACCCATCATATAAGTTAAAAAAATTCATTCTTACCTTAATTTTTTCGATAAGGTCATAAAGTACCTTGTTTGGAAAACGACAGAAAGATTCCATTCATACAATTTTATAAAAATTCAAACTATGGTATAAATTACATTAACCCATTTTCTGGTAAATATTGAAAATGGTATGAAATAATTTTTTAATAAACATGGATGTGGATGATAAAGAGGTCCTAGTAGATACTTAAGTAAAAACAACCTCAGATAATAAAGAGATTGTGAAATTAAATATTACCTTATAATTTTCCTTATTCGATGGTATGTTAACATATTGTATAATAGTTAAATTTTTTTATTAATCTATACAAGAACCATATACATAAATATGATATCATATATGATCCTCTAATATTTCTTTGTTAATAATATTTCAGCAGTATCATTATTTCCGGTGTTAACTGATTCGTTTTCCTTTATATGCTTGGTTACATAATCCATGTTTGATATGTATAGGATGTATTTGGTTCATATAAAAAATTATATTATGTTCGTAAACATTATTTTTAATAATAAAGTAATTATTATTCTTAAATGATTACGATGGGGAATGAATCTCATCGCATTCGTGGAGACAGTAATCCGTACATACGCATGACCGAAAATATCATTATATTGATGGTGAAATCATATGTAATTTGATGGTATATCATTTATCAAGAATCATTAACATGTTATATTTATCATTTTCATTATTTATATTCATTATTATACCCATTCAAATAATTAAGTGTTTGAATAACAAACTACACCACAACGTGGAGACCGTAAGCCGTACATACCCACGTATGGTGACTCTGTCATTCATATGATGGATAGAATAATGAATATGGTTGTAAAATTTATATAATAACAACACAGTATATAGAAGATATTGGAGTTATTTTTTATAATGGAAACAAAAATGAAATAGGATGTGGAATAAGAAAAGTGCTTGGTAGAGTTGATGAAATATTTACTTATTCTTCGAGTTCTTCCTTTTAATTTAATAAAAAGGGATCCTTAGGTTGGATTTAAAACCATAGTAAGGCCTTTAGAATGAAGGTAATAATTCTGGGAGGATATTTTGGATGGTTCTGTCCAAGAAAAATGGCTTTGGAGGCGTAAAATTAAGAAAAGGGGAAGTACCCTTTTATAAGAGAGGTGAGGGTCACTTTTGGAAAAGCATGAAATATTATGTTATAATAAAATCATTTTCGGTTTTTAATGGTTCCAAAATGACTTATTTCGAGGATAATGTGGGGATGGGTTGAAAAATCCTCAACCAATATGTTTTAGATAGGTTTAGGCAACCATATTAACCTTATCTTTTAGATTTATCTCTTAGTTAAATAGTTTGACATTCACCATGTCTCTTTGTATTTTTATATTATATGATTAATAAACACACTATAAGCTGACAAGCATAGCCCAGGTGGTTCAGTATTTATATATATAACCTTATCTAAGTCCTTTGGCTGAAACATAGATTTTTATGAATATTATATCAATTAATTATATAGTATTTGTTTTAAAAACTCATTTCTGTCAATTTTGATACTATTTAGTATTTGGTTTTTTTGAAAATCATAACATCATGATTACATAAAAAACAAATTATTTAATCAACACTAACATGTCATAATAACCTAGAAAATTAGTTTCATTCATAAAAAGTCTAAAATTACATTTAATTGGATATTTATAATATCAATTATTTTAATCATTTATTAATAAAATAATTATTGAATCATCATTCTGTCACAAATAAATTAAAATATTTAATGTATAAAAATTATAAATAAAATACCATTTTTTAAGAAATATATTTTTTCTTTATAATTAATAATTATAGTAGAATTTATCTTATGTGTAACTATATATTAGAAATGGTTTATTTATTAAACTTTGAATTTATCTCTTTTAACTATTCTTCAAAAAAATAATAATAATAAAAGTCCTAATCTAATCTAAGTGGACCAAAGAGGATCATATTTTATTCCTAAGGTTGTTTTTGTTTGAATTACACTTATCCAATAGAATTAGGACATGTGTTAGGGTAATTATAATATCACTTTTACCCTTAATTACCCTATTTACTTTTAACTGTGGTAAATAAAATTCAAAAGTTACAATTCATCAAAAATTAGTTTCATCTTATTGAACCAAATTTTACTTGATTATGTCTGCCATTTCCCTTGGATTTTTAAAATTTAACTCATAGAAGCGGTGAAATTTATTTTTATGCAAAATTATAAATGCTCCAAGAAGGTGGGTAAAAGACGGTAAAAAGTTCAATAAAATTATATATATATATAAACATATTATAAAATGACTCCAATAAATTACATTGAAAATACATAGGTATTATGTATCGATTTTGACATAAAATAAATTAAAATAAAATAACTATTTATTTAAATAAAAATTTGATTTTAAACAAAAACGCATTAGTTTTCACTATTCATCAAAAATTAAAAGTTCTCAGAAGAATACAAAAAAACTCACCCTAAGATAATTTAGATATTCTAAATCCAAAAATTAAGTACATTGTGAAAATTAAAATTTTTAAAATTTCGAAAAGTGGGTATTACTATTCAATACGGCTAGTTTCATTGGTCCTAGTGTTAAAACTCCATGTTTCGTACAACCCAAGCTACTGCATTATTACATGGGAAACATACCATGGAATCTTGGGGAGTTACATAATAAATTTAATAAAATAGGGATACCCAAAATGACAAGACAACTATAATATAATAAATGATAGGAAAGTAAATGAAGACATTTTAGAAACCGTATTTATTTCATCTCAGTACTACCTTTGAACATCATACTCCATCTCATTAACTTTAGGTCACGTTTTATTTAATACCATGACTATAGTAAACCAAAATAAATATTTACAATATTACATTATCACATGATACATGAATGTACATCCCAAAGGTCTGAATGTTATTTTATTACTGGTAAACTAGATACATTCAAGAATTTCAGAATTCATTTGAACACATAAAAACAACATATTATCTTCATTGAGAAAAACATTATTCACTGTATCCTATCCATATATATCAATCATAAAATAATTCCTAGGATCCTTGGGAAAATAATTATAAGAAAGGGGCTAGATCATATGCCCATTAAGGGTATTTATAAAATGGATGCTATCAAGAACACATAAAGAATAATCAATAATGAGAGATAAATAACTACAAAACATCTCAATTAATCAATAAGATGATGATGAATAATAACATGGTAAGAACAAATATGGATCAAATAATACCATATAACTAATCACATATGTTTGAAAATCTTCCTTTTATATCATAACTAATTAAAAAATCACATAGATATCAATAAAAAATCTCATAATGAGGGAATTTATAATTTTTTAAATCATAAATAGATTATCAAGCCTATATTCTATTAAATCAAACATTAATGGAAAATTCAGCAACAAAATACCCAAGCTAGTTTGTCTCATGATACCTACTAATTCATTAATGGGATGTAGTGGGACCCACCCATTAGTTTTGATGAATAGTGGATTACTCATATGAATGGGGAGAAAAACAATCAACAAGAATAGTCTTATTGAAATGATATCTTATAAAATGTTAATAATTTTCACATAGAATGAACATAATCATGAACTATGAAAAGAAATATGGAGAATGATATCAAAATATTATATCCTCAGTCAAAATTATTTCAACCCCTCCTCAACAAGATACCACAATGAGGAGAGGGAGATAGTGAATTCTTAATTCCCCCCTTAAGTAGGCCCCATGTTGGAAAATATCACCAAAGGTATAACAAACCTAAATATTTGAGACATTACACTCTGAGAGAAACAAGTATACGTGGGAGATAAGATATAGTACACCAATCTAAAACTACTCATACATATGTATGTATATATCAAGAAATATCAAGTGAAAACATTAAATGTCATATAATACTAGAAAGATGCAAGGAAACTACAGTTATCAAAAAGGTAAAGATGGTAGTTGACCATGAATCCCACATAGCTCCTGAAAAACCATGAGCTAGTAATATTTACCTTGAAGCCCAACTAACTGTAGTTGGATTAAAAATATTTCATATTATAATAGGGTGAGTATAATAAAATAATGGGTAGGATACACCCTAAGTACTATAATAAAAAAGATAAAAAAATGATAAAGAAAAAATGAACTACAATGAAACTAACTCATCACTGAAATAGGTATACTAAGTTCCTATTATCACCATGTATAACTATCACCAAGCATTGAATACAAGGATGAATATAATTTTATAAAGAAACATCAAGGGTACCCTTATCCCGCTTCCCCACTAGTTTTCCACTATACCCTAACCCCACACATCCTATGATTTCATTCTCTAAATATAAGCCAACCCAAAGACACTGAGGCAAGGAATCACAATATGCACTATGTGAAACAAATCACCACATCCTCCCGTAACACATATCCATATATAGTAACCATTTAGTTTCTATGATCCACCACATGCGTTATGATTTGTACTATAAACTTGGTAATATAACTCAAGGCAATAAAACACATACACCGAGTAACTACCTCAATCCATCAAAGACTATACCCATTATACCTATCACAATCATTTGGATACTCAATTCAAGAATACATGTGTGATAATTAATAGTAACCCATCATAAAACTCTACCCACATATATGGAAAAAATATACCATAGTGTATACTATCATCGCTATCTACCATGATAAGAGTTTGGGGCCAGATAAAGTACTCATCCTGTAGGATCGAAATAGTGATGTAGATGCTCAATATACAAGAGGGGGAGGTGAATTGTATAATTTAAAAATTCCTTTGGAACCTTTAAAGTTAGTTACAAATAACTATGTTTTCCTTGAGTCAAGGAAAGGGCTAGGTTTAACAAAGTTAAACTTAAGCAAATTCACAACACCTCTAATATCAAATGAAAACTTGGAAAGAGATTCCGAAATTAGGTTCCGGAAATATGGTTCCAGAAATTGAAACTTAACAAAAGTTACAATATGAGATTCTACCTTAAAGCGTATAGAATCTAAATGAAATAGAGTACAAGTAAGGAAGTACAAGAAAGTTATACTTTCCTTATAATACAAAATGCAGCGGAAATAAACAAGTAGTAGAACTACAAGTAACAAGATAATAGTCTTTTAACCCAAAGAGAAGGGTATCCAACAACCTTGGATAAAGGTCCCTTGATTTATACTTTCAAGAAAGTCTGTCTTACCCACATCAGGGTAAGACCTCAATACGAAGATCGGAGTGTCTCTGTCTTGCTATCCCTGCAAGCCCTCAACTTCAAGGTAGTTGGAAACCTCTGTCTTCCTCAGCAAGGAAGCCCTCAAACTTCAAGGTAGTCGGCACATCTGTCTTCCTATCCTCGGAAGCCCTCGAATGTAATCACCAACATTCGGAGTCGCACGAATCTTTGAGAGTTAATAAGAGACTCTCTCTCTAGAAATAACTTCAAGCATGTAATCACATGAGTCGAAGATCAGTCAGCCTTTCAGCAGCCAGCAGCATCATCAGATCTTTCAAATGAGCTCCTATTTATAGGTAAGGTCAGCCTCCTTCCCAACAGTCATATTTTCCTTAAAAATAGGAGGGACCTGTACACGTGTAACTTAACCAACGGTTAGTTTTATAACAGAATAAACGACATCGTTTTATAACAAAACTAGTGTAACAGAATGTACGACACCGATTAAATTATAACTCAAAAGATTCGGAGTGAATGTTCGGAGTGTAAGTTCGGAGTCTGAATAAATCAGAGTGTACAAAACAGAGATGATCAGATTCTGTTTAATAGATGACTTCGGAATGAGAAATCGGAATGAGAATTTATCATCAGAATTCGTAATGAGAATTTTTCATCATAAATCTTAATGAGAATTCATTATCAGAATTCGTAATGAGAATTCGGAAGGAGCATTTATCATCAGAATTCGTAATGAGAATACGTCATGATAAATCTTAATGATAATTCATTATCAGAATTCGTAATGAGAATTCGTCATTAGAATTCGTAATGAGAATTCAATGTCGAACTTCATAAGAATTCGTATCCTGAATCTGGAATAGAACTTAGTCAGAGTTCGTATCCAAAATTCGGAATGATACTTTATTACAGTTCTAATTCTGGAATTCGGAGTGAAACTTCCTTAAAGTTCTTATCCAGAATTCGGATCCTAAAAACAGAATACCTCATATCAATGTTTCAAACAATTCCAAGAAAACAGAAAGGAATCCGAATTTTATACTTAGGGAAAATATGAATGAAAATATGATAAGGATAATTTTTCTTACAAAATCGAATTACCTTATAAAAGCAAATTTGTTTATAAAAGAAATTTTTCTTATAAAATCAATTTTTCTTATAAAAGCGATTTTCTTAAAGATAAGGTGTTTGTGATTTTCAAAACAAGAAGGAATGGAAATGTCATAAGGAAAACCTTATTGACTCAACAATCTCCCCCTTTTTGAAAAGCACAACCATCCTTGAAAAAGAAATTCTAAAAAGAAAGAAAAACATTAAGGCTTATCTCCCTTTGATTTAAGGATATTGATGAATACGACTAACTCCCCCTTCGGCTTTGAAACTCTAAGGATCGTATTCTAGATTTCCGGAGTTACATTTTATTACGAATAAGAAGGTCTTCTTTAATGAGAACCCCCCCCCCCCCTTAGATAAACTCTTATTAGAGTTCTTTTTCTTAAGTATCTTTTCATTCTCCCCCTTTGTGATTTTCAAAAAGAATTCGAGGGAATGGAAAAAAATAACAAAGTACCTGAAACATTAGTTAAAACAACAAAAGAAACGACAAGCACAAATTTCATTACGTTTGAAATCTCAGCAAAAAGGAAAATTAGATACAACAAAAAGATCGGATTTAGTTATTTCGGATATTTTTCCTTCGAAATGAGCCCCTTGAGAATAGTCTTGATCTTCTTCAGGTCTTTATGATCTTCTTCAGCTTGCTTCTCTAAGACCACTATTCTTGCAGATTGAGCTTCAGTCTTTTCTTCCTGGGCTTTCAGCTTTTCTTCTTGAGCCTTGAACTTTTCTTCCTGAGCCTTCAACTTCTGTTCAAACTCGATCCGATGATCCCTTTCAAACTTCCAGTTTTGAGAAACGGAATTCAGCTTCCCATTCAGATTTCTGACTTCTTGAATCCGAAAGTTCTTTTCATCTGTTAGCTTCTCTTCAAAGGAAGAAGTCAGGTTATTTATCTTCCTGTCCTCAGTCTCAAAGGCATCCTTGAAATTGTCTTGAAATTCGTCGAATAGCCTCATCTCTTCTACAGTCTTCTTTGACCAGTTTGTCATTCTCTTGCAAGATTTTCTATGAGCTTCGTAGCCAACAAAGAACGTTTTGAACTAAGCCTCAATCTCAACGCACTTGTCCATAACCATAGACACGGATTATGTTTTCTAATTTAAAGCATGTTGGAGCATCTGGCATCTTGAATCAATACATGAGAAGGTCGGAATGGTTCCCACCAACTTTTTCAAAGACTGAACAACAAAGTCATGCCCCACTGAAGATAACTCCGAATCCGAAACTTTGCTTGGAGAATTTTCTTCCTCAATAAGGTCAAGCTTTCTCTTTGAAGAACTACCAACTTCCTTTCTCTTCACCACTACTGAACTCAGAGTATCAGCAAGAATTTTCATTCCCTTGTCTCTTTTCAGAATTGATTCTTGATCTAGAGTTTTCTTCTCACTAGTAGATACTTGAATAATATCATCAACAACTTTCTGAACAACATCTTCCTCATTCTTATCCTTCTCTGGGGTTACTAACTTAGAGGATTCAGCCTCTGAAGTTCGGAGTGACAGGTGTTCCGAAGGTGACCCCTTATAATCATATACTTCTTTCAATAAATCTCCTGTTTTACCACTTCCTTCAGCAACTACTTCTTCCTCTTCCACTTGTTGAATCTGCTCGAGTTTCTCAAAATGTTCAGCTGTAATCTCTTCCGAAAAATCAAGGTTTCTTCTTGGAGTCTCAGGTAGAGATTCCAAGGAGAAAGATCTCTGAACTGGAATGCTTCTGGATACTATTTCATTAAATTTTAATAAAGCTTGGACTGCCCCAGCTTCAGACATCTTCTTCTTGAGCTTCTTTTCCTTTACATGTTTTTCAATCTCATCAGCAGTTCTCTCCTTTAGGGCCTTAGCCTCTGCAGGGTCCAATCCGAACTGCAGATCCCCTTCTTTTCTTTTCTCTTTATCTTCTCTCTACTTCGCAACAACCTCATCCGGAAATACCTTCTTCTTCTTTGGTTTGGGAGGTGCGGTTTGAACTTCCTTAGATTTAGGATCCTATACTTCAGCTGCAACTTCTTTCAACTTTCATTTCTTTACTGGCTTAGATGAATCCGGTTCAGCAGCCTTCGGAGCCGCTTCTTCTTGATTAGGTAAATCGAAGAACCCACCAGTCTCCTTGTTGAAATCCACATCCATCCTCTTAAGGGTATCATCACTGACCAACAAAAGTTTGCAAACCCTTGGCTTAGATCTTCAAGCTTCCTTGAAAGACTTAAGGCACCGAACTATCAACTTTGATAAAATTTCTGGGTACATTACGATCTGGGCTCTGATATTTCCTTTCTTAAGATTCTCAATGGTTATAAGAATGTGCCTCATGAAGTTAAACTTCCTTAGATTTATCAGGAAATATAAGATATAGATCTCACTCTTCTTCAGGATGTCTTTATCACCTTTCCTCGGTACGATAAGACCTTGTACCCACAACTCTAGAATCCGGGAATTTGTAGGCAGACTAGAAATCTTCGAAGCTTTGTCATCTGAGAGTCTGATAGTTTTCAAGGATTTTTCCTTGTCGAAGCTACCCTTAGAATCTGGAAACACATTAGATATGAACTCTGCATCTCCTTCATAGGTCAACCCTACCAAGCTTGATGCCTTGGTATAAGAAAGCTTATAAGTCTTTCCATAAGACTTAAAAGAAAACTTCTCCCTATTATCTTCCTGAAAGAAGGAAACTGTTTCACAGAACTCAACAAGTAACTCCGAAAAAACATCATCTTGATTCCCCGGTTTGGACACATCAATATCTTCCCACCCATTCAACTTAATGTTCTTGGAAATAAGAGAATCATAGTTGTTGAAGAAATTTGGATGGACTATCCTTTCTCTGTAAACTAACCATTGTGAAATAGGTTTAGAGGATGACATTTCTTGAGAAGCTAACTCGACAGACATTCGGATCTGATGACCTCTGAGAAGTTCGGAACGGAGAAATCTGAAGTTCGGAAAAACCTTAAAACAGATAGGCAGGGATTCAGCATGCTAGAGCTTGAAATCGATGTGGGACAAGTATTTGGGTCCCCTTTATATAGGCAATGGAACGACGGTTCAAATTCCTCGGTTGATTGAATGATTTTGATAAGCTGAGATCAGATCTGACGGTTGAAAATGAATTCTCAAGAAAACTTGAATCCGATCTTTTTGAGGTTTTTATTAAAACAAAGAATTAAGAAAAACTATAATCTGAAAACAAAATACAAGAAAATGCCATCAAGTAAAATATGACTATGAAAACTTTAGTGAGGTAATCATGCCTTTCGGATTGGCTTAGGAGGATTATTCGTAATGGGAAATATAAAAATAACTATGAAAAATTCTTTATTATGAAAAGACAAAGTTCATAAAAATTTACTACGGAAAACAAAATCAGAATGGAAAAACTCATTACGGGAAAATCAGTACGAAAAACTCAGTATGAAAAACAAATTCCAAGAATTTGAGGGGTAAGAAAAAAAACTTATTATGAGAGATTTAGTACGAAGGATCCGTTATGAAAATACCAGTACGAAATTTTCCATTCCGGATTTTTTCAATACGAATACTTCTATTCCAGAAGTATTCTGTACGAAAATGTCCATTCTGGAAAATTGTAGTTCTAGAAATTCCATTCCAGAAATCTCCGTTCCGAAAATTTTGAAAACAAACTTTGAAAAACTTTGTTATTCTATCAAACAAATGTACTCCCCCTATGAAAAGGAGTTTATTGATGTAAGGATATTTTTTCAACAGAAAGTTAATTAAGGAGGATTACCTTGCAGTTATCATTCCTAACTTCTGTTTAATATATTCAAATCTATCAGAAGGTAAAGATTTTGTGAAGATATCAGCAAGTTGATCTTGCGTTCTGATAAACTGAAGAATAATATCTCCTTTAAGTGTTGATCCCTAAGAAAGTGATGCCTAATATCTATGTGTTTTGCACGGGATTGATGTGAAGGGTTATTACTGAGGGAAATGGCACTAGTGTTATCACACAAAATTTGAGTTTTAGTAAACTCAAGCCATAGTCTGTGAGTGTGTGTTGCATCCACAACACTTGAGCACAACAACTTCCAGCTGCTACATATTCAGCTTTAGGAGTGGAGAGTGCTACAGAATGTTGCTTCTTGCAGGACCAAGAAACTAATGAATCTCCTAAGAAATGAAAAGTTCCGGATGTACTTTTTCTATCCATCCGACATCCACCAAATTCAGCATCAGAAAAGCTTTTTAGGATAAAATCATTTCCAGATGTATAAAATAATCCTAGATCCATGGTTCCCTTAAGGTAGCGAAAAATTATTTTTACTGACTTTAGGTGTGATTCCTTAGGATTGGATTGATATCTTGCACATAAGCATACTGAAAACATTAAGTCTGGTCGACTAGCTGTTATGTATAGTAGACTTCCTATCATACCTCTAAAAGATGTTTGATCTACTGGTTTCCCAGCTTCTTCAACATCTAAAGAATTTGAGGTACCAATGAGAGTACTAATACTTTTAGTGTTGTCATAACCATACTTTTTAAGAAGATCTTTAATATAATTATGTTGAGATATGTAGGTTCCTTCTGATTTTTGATAAATTTGAAAACCAAGGAAAAATGTCAACTCACCCATCATACTCATTTCAATCTCAGATTTCATTAGACTTGCAAAAGAGTCGGTCAAAGATTGCTGAGTTGAACCAAATATGATGTCATCAACATAAATTTGAATAATCAAAACATTTCTCTTATCTTTCTTTCTAAAAAGGTTTGGATCTGCATTTCCCTTAACATAGTTATTTTGAAGCAAAAATCGGGTGAGTCTATCATACCATGCTCGTGGGGCTGGTTTAAGGCCATACAAAGGTTTGGTAAGTCTAAAAACATGATCAGGATGTTTTGTATCTTCAAATCCAGGAGGTTGTTCAACAAAAACTTCCTCTTGAACATAACCATTAAGAAAATCACATTTCACATCCATTTGGAAAAGTTTGAAATTAAAGAATGCTGTAAAGGCAAGTAGAATACAGATAGATTCAAGTCTAGCTACTGGAGCATAGGTTTCTTCATAGTCTATTCCCTCTTGTTGATTATAGCCTTTAACAACAAGTCTAGCTTTATTTCTTACTATGACTCCATTTTCATCATATTTATTTCTGAAAACCCATTTTACTCCAATAACAGAAATTTCCTTAGGTCTTTCAACCAAGGTCCTGACTTTATTCCTTTCGAATTCATTTAGTTCATCTTGCATGGCTTTGATCCAATCATCATCACCTAAAGATTCATCAGTGCTTTTAGGTTCTAATTGGGAAAGAAATGCTAGATGTTCTACTTCATTTCTTAACAAACTTCTAGTCCTTACAGGTTGGTTTACATCACCAATGATACTATCAAAGGGATGATTCTTAAGAAACACCTGATTTGGGTTTTGAAAAGCTTGTTCATCAACATAGGGTAGAAAATATTCTGGGGTAAATGTTTCACGAATATCTTCTTGAACATTATCCTTATCAGAAGGTTCTTCTATCAAAGGTTGATAATCAGTTTTTGAAAACACATCTGAGGATGTAGGCTGAGGTGTTTTAAAAACAAAGGGATCTGACTCATCAAATTTTACATGTACTATTTCTTCAACAGTACAAGTGTTTTTATTAAAAACTCTATGAGCCTTAGATGTTGTGGAATAACCTGAGAAAATTCCTTCATCAGATTTTGGTGGGAATTTATGTAAGTTATCTTTAGTATTCAAAATGAATACTTTTCAACCAAAATCCTTGAAGTAGGATAGTCTTGGTTTTCTACCATTCCATAACTCATATAGAGTTTTATTAAGAAAGGGTCTAATCAAAACTCGATTTATAGTATAGAAAGCAGTACTTAAAGCTTCAGCCTAGAAATGTCTAGCAATAGAATATTCACTCAACATGGTTCTAGTTATCTCTTGAAGAATTATAATTCTTCATTCAACTACACCATTCCGTTGAGGAGTTCTAGGTGCTGAGAAATTGTGAGAAATACCTTTTCTACTACAAAAAGTTTCAAAATCAGAATTTTGAAATTCTCCTCCATGATCACTATGAATAGTTTTCAGTGGAAGGTTTTTCTCATTTTTAACTTGAGATCTAAAACTTTTGAAATAAGAAAAAGCTTCAGATTTCTTTTCTAGAAAATAAACCCAAGTAAATCTAGTGTAATCATCAACTAGAACAAACACATAGTATTTACCTCCAATACTTCCAGTTTGTGTTGGATCAAAAAGATCCATGTGCACTAACTGTAATACATCGGTTGTTGAGACTTCACTGATTGATTTAAAACTAGATTTATGTTGCTTACCATATTAACAAGGATCACAAACATTAGAAGAATCAAATATATGCTTCGGTAGATCCTTAACTAGTTTCTTCTTAGTGAGTTTACATAATTTACTAAGGTTACAGTGACCTAGTCTTCTATGCCATAACCAGGAATGACTTTCATTGCAATTAGGAAAGGTAAATCTTGTCTTCTATGATCTTCTAAGTTTAAGGTGTAAACATTCTCTTGCCTATTGGCTGAGAGAATAAATTCTTCCTTGGAATTGTGAACTAAGAATTTATCATTCATAAAATTCACAAGGTAACCTTTATCACATAACTGACTTATGCTAATAAGGTTGTTCATAAGACCCTTAACAAAAAGAACATTTGAAATCAATGTTTTACCAAGAAAAACAATATTACCAATACCAACAATCTCACCCTTAGCATTATCTCCGAAAGTTACCTTTCCTCCTTTCGTTTTGATAATCTTTTCAAAACAGCTTTTATTACCAGCCATGTGCCGGGAACATCCACTATCCATATACCATGTATTGTTGCTGGTACTCTCTTTATTTTCCTAAAATCAAGAAGAAAATTAGACTTTCGGAATCAAAACTTGTTTGGATCTGAGATTTCCAGACAATAAAATTTTAGGTACGCACATCTTCTTAGAAAAGTAAGCTTTGTGAAATCCTAAAGATTGGATTTTGTTTAAGGAACAATCCTTTTCCCAGTGACCACCACATTGACACTTGGTACAAAATGGGGCACTTTGAGGAAGAAAATAATTGTTACTGAAAATTGGTTTTGCATGGGTATAACCCAATCCAGATTTATTTCTTAAAGGTCGTATTTGGGAATACATTTTATCAAAATTTTCCTTACCATGGGTAATGTTTGATAAACACTTCTTTAATGAAAGAATTTCGGACTTGAGTTTTACAACCAAGTTTTTATCCTCAAAATCATTAGTTTTAGAACTAGAGCTAGGATCGAAAACATTTTTATTAGAAATTACTTTTTCTAATTCTTTAGAAAGTTTTTTCTTCTCAGAACTTACTTCCTCAAGATTTTTTGAAATAATTTCAAAATCAGCATTTTTCTTATCATGATCTTTAGAAAGATCTGATATCTCTATCGTAAGAATAGAATTCCTAGAGTTTGCCTTATTAATTTTCTTATTGAGTTTGGAATTCTCAATTTCAAGAAGTTTAGCAAACCTAGAGACTTCTTCATAAGTAGGTAAAGTATTTTCCTCATCAGAAGATGATTCTTCATCAGAAGAGTTATAATACTTACTATCATTGGAATTTAAGGAAACATTGGTCAATGATTCAGCATTTCGTACCTTAGCCTTAAAACAATGATTATTAATAGGTAATATGGCTATAAGACCAAGATTATTCTATCCTGAAGATTCATAATCAGAAGATTCATCCGAAGAGTCACCACCACTGGCACTCTAGGTGTCATTAGCTTTCAAAACATTCTTAGCTTTTGCTTTATAATACTTCTTTCTGTTCCTGTCTGAATGTCTTTCTTTCCTTTCTTTCTTTTTGAGAATAGGGCAATCTGGTATTATATGTCCAGCTCTCTTGCATTCATAACAAGTAACTTCTCCATCTTTCTTATATTTCCTTTCCTTTTTCTTATACTTGGATTGGAAATCTCTCTGGCTAGCTATCTTGTTCATCCTTCGATCAAGATTTGCTAATTCATTTTCTGATATTTCACTCTCACTAGAATCTAACTGAAATATCATCTTCTTAGACTTAGATCTGGTTACTCTCTCAGGAGTCTTAGCTTTCATATGATTTGATGTTGTTTTAAAAGCAACAGTACCATTTCCATTTTTCTTTTTGACGGTATTAGCATCTCTCTTCATTCTGGTTTCATGTTGGAGAAGAGTTCCAAAAAGCTCATCAAGAGAAATCTGAGTCACTTTCCTGTTCTCATCTATAGTTGTTCTCTTGGATTCCCACTCATTTGGAATAATGTCAATTATCTTATCCACAATAGCTTCATCATCTAAACCTTTCTCTCCCATAGACTGTAGGCTGTTGACTATAGTCATAAATCTCTGTTGAACTTTACAGATTGGTTCTCAATAAGGAAAATTGAATCCATGATATTCAGCTCTAAGCATAGCTCTTCTAGTCTCAATCACTTTAGAAGTCCCAAAGTGTGAACTTCTAACTTCTTCCAGATACAGTTAACTGCTTCACAAGAAGAAATTTGGCTATATATATTTCTGGTCATTGAACAAAGTAAAGTATTGCGTACCTTATTGTTGAGTTGATATTCTTGATTTTCCTGGTTAGTAAATGTTCTAACTTCCTTGTTAGGAATTTTATAATCACCATTAAGCATAACAAAATTGTCCACTCAAGTATTGATAACAAAATTCTTCATTCGATCTCTCTAGTACTCATAATCATTACCATCAAAGATTGGTGGTATTGTAGGATTTAGATTATCAATTGAACCAACATTAATTCCTGCCATACTTATAATAACCTTCGGCACACAAACTTGTTAGTAGAAAAAATTCGTAATAACAAAGTTCGGAATGGAAAAGTTTGGAATGATAAAGTGAGAAAGAAAAACTTATACATGAGTATAAGTATTTCAGAGACCTCCTCTGATACCAATTGTATGATCGAAATAGTGATGTAGATGCTCAATATACAAGAGGGGGGGGGGGGGGTTGAATTGTATACTTTAAAAATTCCTTCGGAACCTTTAAAGTTAGTTACAAATAACTATGTTTTCCTTGAGTCAAGGAAAGGGCTAGGTTTAACAAAGTTAAACTTAAGCAAATTCACAACACCACTAATATAAAATGAAAACTTAGAAAGAGATTCCGAAAGTGGGTTATGGAAATATGGTTCCAGAAATTTAAACATAACAAAAGTTACAAGATGAGATTCTACCTTAAAGCGTATAGAATCTAAATGAAATAGAGTACAAGTAAGGAAGTATAAGAAAGTTATACTTTCCTTATAATACAAAATGCAGCAGAAATAAACAAGTAGTAGAACTACAAGTAACAAGATAATAGTCTTTTAACCCAAAGAGAAGGGTATCCAACAACCTTGGATAAAGGTCCCTTGATTTATAGTTTCAAGCATGTCTGTCTTACCCACACCAGGGTAAGCCCTCGATACGAAGATCGGAGTGTCTCTGTCTTGCTATCCCTACAAGCCCTCAACTTCAAGGTAGTTGGAAACCTCTGTCTTCCTCAGCAAGGAAGCCCTCGAACATCAAGGTAGTCGGCACCTCTGTCTTCCTAACCCCAGAAGCCCTCGAATGTAATCACCAACATTCAGAGTCACACAAAGTCTTGATAGTTAATAAGAGACTCTCTCTCTAGAAATCACTTCAAGCATGTAATCACATGAGTCAAAGATCAGTCATCCTTTCAGCATCCAGAAGCATCATCATCTCTTTCAAATGAGCTCCTATTTATAGTTATGGTAGGCCTCCTTCCCAACGGTCATATTTTATTTAAAAATCAGAGGGACCTGTACACGTGTAACTTAACCAACGGTTAGTTTTATAAAGGAATAGACGACTTCGTTTTATAAAAAAACAAGTGTAACAGAATGTACGACACCATTTAAATTCTAACTCAAAAGATTCAGAGTGAAATTTCGGAGTGTAAGTTCAGAGTCTGAATAAATCAAAGTGTACAAAACAGAGATGATCAGATTTTGTTTAATAGATGAATTCGGAATGAGAATTCAGAATGAGAATTTATCATCAGAATTCGTAATAATAATTCGTCATCATAAATCTTAATGAGAATTCATTATCAGAATTCGTAATGAGAATTCAGAATGAGCATTTATCATCAGAATTTGTAATGAGAATTCGTCATTAGAATTCGTAATGAGAATTCAATGTTGAACTTCATAAGAATTCATATCCTAAATCTGGAATAGAACTTAGTCAGAGTTCGTATCCGAAATTCAGAATGATACTTTATTACAGTTCTCATTCTGGAATTCGGAGTGAAACTTCCTTAATGTTCTTATCCATAATTCGGATCCTAAAAACAGAATACCTCATATCAAAGTTTCAAACAATTCTGAGAAAACAGAAATGAATCCGAATTTTATACTTAGGAAAAATATGAATGAAAATATGATAAGGATAATTTTTCTTACAAAAGAGAATTTCCTTATAAAAGCAATTTTCCTTATAAAAGAAATTTTTCTTATAAAAGAAATTTTTCTTATAAAAGAGATTTTCTTAAAGACAAGGTGTTTGTGATTTTAAAAACAAGAAGGAATGGAAATATCATAAGGAAAACCTTATTGACTCAACACGGCCATCCATCCTCCCACGAGGATACTGGGGAAGACACAGTCCTAAAGTTTATTGGGTTTCAATACCCTAATAGACATGCTTGGTGTAACATATAAAAAAGTTATGCATGATATAAAAGAGTGAAAAACCACACTCTGGGAATATTCATGTCTTAGACATAATTGTAGATAACATGAATTAGAATCTAGACCACAACTACTAAGAGTACAATTCTTATAAGAACACAAGATTTTAAAACAGATACATTAAATTCTTGGTTTCTTGTTTATCACTTCCTTAGATCAAATAATTTATTATCCATTAATTAACCATTAATATTATTCAACATTATATTAATAATCAGAGTAATGTCTATTCCTTCTAAGAATAATCCTACCTAAGGAGTTAGATTATCATGATTAATATATTTTATTTATTTTCATTCCATCAACATATGACTGTACATTTTAGACATTTATGTAATACATTTTTAGTATCATTATTTAATATCCACATTCTTGATGAAATCCATCCTAATATACCACCAAGAGTAAACATGCAACCAAGAACATCCAAATACCTCAATCAATGGGGAAAAGATGGTAGATAAAATAATAAACCCAACCATAAAACATTATAAATAATCAAAAGTTAGATTTTCAACACCCAACATCACATAAATGTGTAAGCCCATCTTTGAATCATCCAATGATGTCTAGTGCCACCACTGGCACCATCATTCATATCTCGAAGCATTTCCTAATCATAAGCATCAATTATTGCCTTGTAATTTTTGCTTCCCATCCCACATTATATTGGTCACCTCAGGCACACATCACATCTTGGTCTCCATACCAAATATAACATCATCCGTCATAGGCTCATCCATCATGGGATAACATAAAAAAACAGCACGAAACAATCATACATAGACAATAGGAAAATCTATGCCCTAAAACTGGGCATCTGACCTTCACATATAAATGATCTCTCATGGATCCAATAAAAGAAACACGACCTACCCAATAAAAGGGGAGACGCAGGACCTAAAAATTATCATTAGCAAACAACTTATTACAATTCCATGTTATATTTATTCATGTAATTACTCATAGGTTCCATCTATGGGAAACCTAAATCATCACGCTATAAGAATCTATCAACAAGATTTTTTTAGAAATTAATATAGTTTAAACCATCCTAAAGAAGTAAAATTCTCAAAAAATATTAATTTTATTATTATAAATAGTAATTAACATGATTCTGGTTCATTAACCAATTTCATTTTCTCCTGTAATATCAAATTTAATTAAACATTCTCACTTGTATCAATTTGGTCATAATAAAATTACAAAAACACCACATTACAAACATTCATCTCCTTTAATTATTAATTTTAAAAATAATTAATTAATTAATAATTTATATTCATTACAAATTCCATCTTGAAACACCAAGAATAAAAATTTGATAAAAAACATAGAATATACATCACAATATCTTTAAAAACAAGATGAAACCCTCTATCATAGTACAAAGAATCAACATTATATCTCCATCCAATTAATCAAACAGAATAAAATAATTAATAGATTAATTCCATTAAAATCCAAAGGGATAATTCATGATCAAATTATAATTTCCCATATATTATATAAAGGAATAATTAAATCCCAAACATCAAAGGCATCAACATTCTTCACACAAGAAAAGACTAATGTTGAGGTTCTTGACCAACTATCCTATTAGATGTTGCCTCTATATAAGGATTTTATTGTAAAACCACCACACAAAAAAATTATAAAACCCCCATTAGAAACATGATATTTGATTCACCAAATCATTATACTAAGAGATATGATGAATATGATCTACGAACCATAATAAATGAGGTATAACATACCTTATATCATCACAAGAGAAAGAAAAGAAACCATGAATCAATCACCACTGACAGAATCCAAAAAATATGATGAAATGGATGCTGGATCATATGGATCCAAGGGGAGGGTCAGATATTTCTAGAAAGACCAATTCCTTATAATATTTTTAATATTTTCTTCATAAGGAATTTAAAAAACATTAAACCCTTACACGTCATGTAAATGTTGAGTTTTAGATCTGATTAGAAAATGCATCATCTCGAACCTTTTGACCTCGAATTAATTCATTTTTTGAATCATCAAATTAGTCATCCATATCAATCAATGAAATAAGAATACATTCTGCAACTCATTTACCTATGAAAATTCTCCCTACATCTAGATTTTTAGTAGACAACACCTCCAGACTCACTCTAAGCCCTTTCTATGCTCCACAAGACATGGGAACATGAAATGATTCAGTTTACACAGATCCATAAACTTATATTATATAACTCTCAAACAATTATCATCCTAAATTATACAAAACTGACATAGAGAGAAAAAAAAGGGGTCATCCAGAGAACAACCCAATGAGATACCACTCAATGTTCTCATCATCTTAGTAGCTAAACAACATCATCAGGGGAACAACATGAAATCATCAAACAACAACATATAGAACTTAAGAACACTCCTGGGGTAGATTCCTAAACAAAGTAATGAAATAACAAGAAATAAATGAATCTATCTCATAAAACAAAAAGGATAACATCCACATTAAAAACATTACATTAGAAGAGCAAAACATCAAATATATTAGTGTACTAAGTGAATATTTTCTACTCATGTTCATTGGTATCCTCTACTATTTCACCATGACAACAGAAAAAAATGAACCAATGGAATATAACATCAACAGAACACCTTCTTCTGGGGGCCCTGGGTCTCAATTGGTTTCTCCTCAATGGTCACATCATCATCAAAATCAATCTCTTCCAAATCATTGACATGAGACTAATCATGAAGATAAAGAAGAAGTTGTGACATTTGAAAAAGATCATGTATTTTGATTGACATTAGGGGAAGTGATATATGATAAGACATGACTCCAACATGTGACAACACAAAAAATGTCCAAAAAATATGGATAATGATTACAAGCATGACCAAACCATTTCTTCCCATAATTAGGATTCACCTATAAGTTCACATGATCCCATACATTGAACTCTCGAGGTCTCCTCATTTGAACTCCATTGGATTTATGATGATCTAACATTTCTTTAACCCTCTCATGAATTACCAGGTCCTTATCTATCATATTATTATACTAGTTATGGCTTCATAATTGCTTCCTCTCTGACCCTAGTCTAGCACAACATAGAATGAAATGTTTTTCCATTAAAATAATTAAATAGCTTCATTCCAATAGTGAAACATAATATTTTGTTTTATGGAAACTCAACCAAGTGAAGGTGTATCATCTAGAAACATATAACATATATGTCACAAGGGGTAAAAATATCATCAAGGGTCTAGATTTTCCAATGTATATAACCATATCTCTAAAAATATAGAGATGTGCTAAAAAATAAATTAAATCTAAATGCGTACAAGATACAACTCCACACTATATAGGTAAAATGAGGGTCTAGATTAGAGATAATCACACTCAAGACTCCAAGGAGTCACACCACCACCTCTACGAAATTCCTTAACATAACCTCAATTATGCTTTACTCTCTAATTACTATAATTTTTTTTCTTCATTATACATTACAATATCACCTATATAGAATGATAGCCCCCCTGAACATGAGGTAAACTGGTAATAATATCCATCGATATGTCTTACCACTTACATTATAGAACAAATAATGGATAGATAAAAACCATTGAGAACATGGTTCTCGACCTTCACCCTCTAACAGACCACACATTATGAAAAAAACTCTGTAACTACATGATTAAGCACGGTTAATCAAAAACGTCATAAAAAATCATGGTATATATTATTCACATAGGGATGTGACACCATAAAATAACTATAGTAATAATAGAGAACCAGATCAAGAATCACAAAAATAATGAATATACATCCCTAAAAAACACATAGTGTTGTCCACCCTCAAACCAATAGTCTGGAGAATCTATAAAAAAAGATCTACCAATCTTGAACACCACCTCAAAAAACCACAAATATGAATCCTAAACATGATAAACCAAATATGACTTCACATTTAACTGGAAAATTTAACCTCTCTCTCCATCATCTCCCATATCAAGATGTATCATTGAGATTTTTTCCATTACTATCCATGAATATCCACATTCCAACATGGAATAACTACGTGGATTATTTCTTAGATAATTGGTATAAAATCTCACATTATTGAAAAATTAAAAAATATTAAATTCAATATCCTTCAAGAATTATATCTACCGAATATGATTCATGTTCATGTCGTGATAGGAGAATACATACCTTATGCTCTTACAATTAGTGAAGACCAAAAAAATAATAAATTAATAAATGTCACAAAAAACACAATAAAAATACATATACTACCAAATCAAGATCCTGGGTGAAATATTTACACAAATGGGAGAAAAAAACCAAAGCGATACCAAACAACTGATCACTACTGAATCAAAAATCATCCTAATCCAATATGTGAAGAATTATAGAAAATTACATACCCAACTCCATCTACTATCATGAAATGGTATGAGCACTGACTAGATCATCTTTCTTGTACTAAAAATCTTCATGAAACCAGTAAGTTCCCAAAAGGCCTGATCCTTTATAGTCAGAGATGTTATAAGAGTTTCCTCCCATGATATGTCGCTACGATCCTCCTATAATGTCATGGAAGACCTAGGATTCTCTACACCTCTTCCACTACCTTGGGGATTTACAAGAAACAAGTGTCTCTATCATCGATGTATCCAGAACCCATATATAATGGGACACAACATGACCCATGAAATGGAATTAATGAGCCTATAACTCAAACATTTAAATCTTCACAAACCACTTCTCATGATTATGAACTACGAATAAATTTCACAAATTATTTTCATGCTCATCCTTCTATACAGAGTGCATGAGGATTTTGTCGATGAAAACCACCAAAAACATAAATAGGAACTATCAGAAAATTTAATTCATAAACCAGATGAACTCATCTTGGAAAATAATTATACTGAACAACAACACAACAAACACACAATTCACATGATGACAATATAAAAGAGTCTTTTGAATTTCATCATCCATCACCTACATCTGATGATATCCAAACTAAAGATAGATCATTGTGAACCAACTTGTTCCTTATATACGATCAAATAAATCTTAAATATTTGGAAGAGTATAGTGTTTCTTTAATGTAATTTAGTTAAAATAACAATAATCTGTACAACGACATAAAATACCATCAACCTTATTTAAAAAAACTACTCTAAATAAGAATGATGAAAGATCCATTCCAAGGTCACAACCATAAAACTAATACATATTCATTTAATAGGATCAATAAATTTATTGTTCTATGAATCATACCATATGGGGCCTAAATACCCATGTCTAAGCTGGTTTCATGTGTATACATTTGTTACTGAACATTATTGACAATGTTTATCAAACATCCCATGAAACCCCTCCTATGCGTAAATCTAGACATCATCATATCCATCAAAATAAAACTTAAATACCAATTTTTCAAAATATCATCCCAAAAAGATATCATAATTAGTGGAGAAAAAATGTGGTGAACTAGTTCCTAACTTCATTTGGCCATTGTTCATCGACATACAACGAGGGTATAATGGAAATTCATGTGGAAGGCATTAAACTCTGTAAGAAATATGTCGAAGAGATAGATTATAATTAATACATGAAAAAATCCTACTAAGACACACAAACACACACAATCACAGATATAAATAGTACCCATGTTAAAACATGAAATTTCATACAACACTAAATAACATAAAGTAAAATACAAGGAAAAAGAAGGAAATAAAGGCAATGACCATGAATCCCAAACAACACATAAAAACCATGAGTTAATAATATCAAGCCTCATATTCAACCTGCACTGGATAACCAAAAAATTTTTATATAAACATTGTGATTTTGCAGCATTATACATAGTAGGATCATCTAGATATCCTCTCATAAAAAATATAAAGAGATCATTTTAATGCTCAGAGAACAACTTAGAATGTAAACCGTCACCTAAATATGTATACTAAGTTTCTAGCCTCACTATTGATAATTCTCACCAAGTATCACATATAAGAGAGTATGTTATATAATAAGGAAACATCAATGGTACCCATCTACCTCTTGCCCACTAGTTTTCTAATCATACCCAACATCACATATCTTGATACATCCATATCCAAAAGTATTATAGCATAATGAAACCTATGTTAGTCTTCAAAACATTCACCACATGAATCACATCAACACATCAACACATATCGCATAAACATATATAGTGTCCTTGTAGTTTTAGGGAGACCCAAAATTTCATATGAATATAATTATACATATGGTATTATACCTAAATCCATTATATCTCATACATCGAGTAAGTACATCAAGAAATCAAAAGGTATAACCATCAAACAAATAAAAATACTTTGGACATTGTATCCAGGAACTCCTCTATGTAAAATTGCACCATGACATTAAATCATTCTTCATACATATATATTATAAATACTAACCACAATCAAAATTATCATAAGTAACTACCAAGAATAAGATAGTGGGGATAGAGGGGGTGGTTAGCCATCCATCATCCCATCAGGATTTTGGGGAAAACCCCCACCCTGAGTCCACTGGGTGTTGGTCTCCCAAACCAACATGATTTGGTTATCATACTAAATTATTAAATAATAATGATAAAATATATATCACAAAAAAACTATCGAAATAACATAGTACTAGACTCAACCGCATCTAATTACACAAAGACTCCAGACTGCCACTGCAAAGACCATATATCTCTTATGAACATAAGCATTTAAAATGATATTTTAAATTCATTATTTAAATTTTGTAATTTATTTCCATTAATTAATTAATTATCCACTAATTAACCCTTTAAATTATTTTAAATTACATTAATCATCCAAGTGAAATCAATTCACCCCTAGATTAATCTACAGTAAAGACATAGTTTTTTAAGATTAACAACTTTTAAGCATTTTCATTCCATCCAAAACCAAAACCCTGGGATAAAAAATTATTTAATTAATTTTTATTAGTAAAATTAGATAGATAGATACCATATTAAAACCATACTAATATACCAACATGATGAAACATACAACCAAGAACATCCAACAATCTCCAATAGTGGGGATAATAATTCAGGTAAAATAAGAAACCCGACTATCGACCATTAAAAAATCCACAAGAGAGAATCTTACCTCTTAGAATCAAATAAATGAATAAGGCCAAATACAACCCATTATATCAGATACAGTTCCATCCCAAAAACCCACATGCATGAACCTATGCATCACTTCATAAAAGACATTAACTATTTCCACATCATTCAATCCACCCTGCATGCATCACATCATTCATCCAAGGCTCAACCATCTTAGAATCAAATCAAATTCATGCCTCCACAAACCAAATCAATTCTTCCAACCAAGGATTATCTTTAATAGGCACATATCCCAAGAACAATTTGGAAACAAACAATCATAACCAATAAAAAAATCTAGGCCCTAAAAAGAATCAATCATTCACTAATAAACTAGCTCTCGTGACTCCAACACAAGGAAAATGGATTCAAAAAAAAAAGTAAATCAATCCCTAAAAATTAACTTTATCAAATAACTAGTTCATATCACATAATTAATTTAATAGATTCATTAATAATAGGTTCTAATTATGGGAATGCTGAAGAATCAAGCTAGAACATGCTATCATACGAAAATTATGCTCTTAGCATTTATTCTGGTTTCAACTAACCATGATAAGTATAATTATAAATTAATTTTTATATTATTATTTTCATAAAGAATTAAAAATATATAGTTTTATTAATTAATTTTATCATATCATGGAATAAGAAATTAAATTATATGTTCTTTCTTACATCAAATTGATCAACATCCAATTAAGAAACCCCAGATTACCATCATGCCGCTTCATTAATTATTCAAAATAAATTTAATTAATTAATTTCATATTTAAATTATCTCCATTTTGAACTTGAAACTCCAAGAATAATAATAAGTTAATGACTCATAGAATATATTTCATACTATCTAGAAAAATAAGAGGAAACCAACAACCATGGTACAAAGCATCAACATGGGATCTCTAACCAATTATTTAATCTCGTTCAAATAATTATTTTTCAATTTAATTTCCATACTCATGGGTGACTCATAATATTATTAAACTAAAATATAAATATAAAAGATAAGAAATGAATCTTCTAGATCAAAGGTTTCATCATTGTTTGTACAATAATGGATCAAAAACGTGGATCTCGATCCCCTCTCTAATAAGAGACTACATCTATCCATGAACATATTGGCGCAACAAAACCATCAATAAACCATGAAAAAATCATTAAAATCATTGAAATGATCCCATATATCATGGAATAAATAAATGGGATGAATCAAATCAAGTAACCATAAGAAAATAGGTATAACACTACTTAGATCACATTTGATAGAGGTTGGGACGAAAAAGATTGATCCCCATTGAAGGAATCCAAAAACATTGATGAAAAGTATATTGGATCACTTGGAATCTAGTGGAAGGCCATATGTTTTGAGAAAGAAAAATGAAATTAGATATTTGTAGGCTGTGATGCACATAGAATTTACACGGCATGTAAGACTTACACATCATGTAAATGTATATTCTTCGATATCACTAAAATAATATCAACTAGATCCTTTTAACCTAAAGTTAATACATGTAATTAAGAAACCCATGAACCATCTATAACAAGATGTGAACTTAGAATACATGGTGTGGAAAATATTCCTATAATTTATTCTCCCTAAATCTATCTTTTTAGTAGCCAACACCTCCTGACTCACTCCTTGAGTCCAATGAGATCTAATATCCCTGTAAATATGAAAAGGATTAGTCTACACAGATCTTAACCCTTACAATACTGATCGTAAAACATCCATAGAAATATAGTGTATAGTATCATCATAATATATAAACAATATAGCATTATTAAAAAAATGGGTTTTATTTATTATTAGTGGAAGTACCATTAAAATTTAATTAATATCATTATTGAGTAAAATACACTATTTACAATGAAAATAACTTCTAAAATGTAAAAATTAATCAAATTTTATGAGACAAATTTTCATTAAATTTTTTAAATATGCAATGAAAGACTCAAATAAAAAAGTAGTCATGATGGTGGGTAATTTTTTATATACTGTATAAGTTAAAAAACATTCTTTTTCACACTATTGTAAAACGGATAAAAAGTACCACTTTTAGAAAAAGACATGAAGATTCCATTAAAATCTTTTTTTATAAATACAAACATGAATAAAAATGCCATTATAAATCTTTTTTTTGTTGATAAAAAAATTTTTGGTAATATTTTTATAAAACAATGATATAGAAAACACCATTTCCGACCGAAGAGGGAAATAAAGAAATATTTTCATAAAAAACAAATATCTACCATTTTATGTACCAAAGAGTGGAATTGGAATAATTAAATGAGAAGTTAATGAATAAATAAAGAGAAGATAATATATTGGGAGTAATATAGAAGTAAAAATAATACCCTAATGGATACATAAACATAAAGAGTTTCAAGTAATTATGAAATTGTAAAATAAACCCTCACTACTTTGGAATATTTCAAAAAATAATCCTCATGATAGTAATAACATAAAGTGATACAAGAAATATAATTAATATAAATATATTAATTATATTAGATATAAAATATGAATCATATCTTCCATACAAAATAAATAAGTTGTGAATATGCCATATGTCTCATATAAGTAAAATGAGATGAGAAACGCAATACTTAGGTCTTATTTCCATCATACATTTCCAAAACTTATGTATAATAATAAAAATTTATTATAAATATATAATAGAATCATAATCATATATATAATACTATTTATTATTTAATTATAAATTTTAACACCCTTTTATAATCAATTCCATAAAAATACTATTCTTGTTAATAACTAATTTGATTTTCATTTATATTTTTGTTATGTAGATGCAGTACTTTTATTTTGATCAAAGTTACATAATCTCTGTAATGTTATTAATTTTATATATTTTATATTTTTTCATTTAACAATTTATTAAATCCATTCATGAAATATGGACATGGAAAATGATTCATATACCTTCGTGGAGATGTTTGGCTAACCATATGCACGAATACAATATCATTACATTAATGGATGAAATGGTAATAATTATGCTATATTAAATTTATAGAATTAATATCATGTAATGTTTATCGTATACTTTCATTATTTCCATAATTTTTATGTTCCATATATGTGGGTGATAGAAAACAATTTACATTGGTTAATGAGGTTGCGTCTACCATTCACATGAGCGATGCCTTTGATTCTAATTTGATGGAGAAAGAGATTGATTGATATTATATGATAAAGGTAATAATATATATGTATTTATGATATTATTTTGTTATTATTTTATAATAGTAGGTGAATATTTAATGGGGATATAGGTAGAAATAAAATAAAGAATCATGGTTAAGAACAGAACCACTTCCTTAAAGAAAGTATTAATATTTATACATAATGGCACCCTGAAATTGTTTCTGTATAAAAAGAGGGACTGTAGATAATATATTGGGATGTAAGGAAATTTTTTTTTAAGTTCTTGGAAGAAAAAAATGGTTTTAAAATTTTTTAATATAAGATGAGATGGGGTTCCCCTTTGAATGTTTGGGGGACGACACATCTGGAATTTATGAAAAGAATTAATTATACAAATGTTTTTAAATTCTAAAAGGATCTAAAATGGCCTATTAAATTTTTTATATGATATATGGATTATATATAATCATAAAATCGGAATTATATTAGTTTTTTGTCCATTTTACCCTTTAAATCAGTTAATCCCTTAATAATCCCGTTTTACCAAAAAAAACTATATTTTTTTTATATAGTTTTTACTATTCATAATGAAAAATATTCATGTTAAACATATAATATAATTTTTATTATTATGTCTTAAAATAATGGATTTGTTTTTCATAAATTAAATTCAATGCTTTAGAATAATTTAATTTAAAAATAAACCCACATATGTGATAAAAAATTAGTTTTCTAAAGGAAAATACTTCATAAATAAAGAATGTTTCATTTAAAAAATGTACATATAATTAAATACTGTGACCAATTTTTTTTATTTATAATATAATTGATATTATTTTTCTTTTAAAGAAATTTTAACTTATAATACATTATGTGAAATTATAGTTTTTAATAAAAATTAGTTTTTTTTCACAATTCATCGAATAAATAATACTTTTAGAAAATATAGAAAATTTTAATGAAAAATAATTTTGACTTAATTTTTTTAATAATTAAGTTAATTTTTTCCAAATAATGTTACTTTTTTTAAAAAAAATTCATTTATATATATGTTCACAAAACTCAATTAAATAACATTGTAGACAAAATAATTTTTTTAGAAAAATATTTATTTTTCATTAAAATATTTTTTATTTAAATTTATAATATATTAATAAAATATTATATATTTTATTCATCTATAAACAATATATATTCTATAATATAGTTATTATTATTCATATTCACTAATTTAATGGCCCATTTGAAACAATCATAATTAAATAATATGTTTGACAGGCTGTTTAACTCAGTGTTGCGTGTCATATACATTATCACACATAATGTTCTTATTTTTAAAACACGAAGTTTTTATATTTTACCCACATTCACTAAATTTTTTTCTCACAATTTCAATATGATATTGCTAAAAAAATGATCATCATTTGAAAATATCATTCTTGAAATCCCACATCGTAAGAGGGGTTAATATAAAATTCTCTTGAAAAGAGGGAAAGGGAACATGATGGCCGTCTAGAATAACACATAATTAGGTTTTTTTTATTTTATAGAATTTTTGAAAATAAAAATAGTGACATGGAAGAGGAAATTAACTCCCAAATACTAATCTTGAGTGATATAGTACATTTTTAGGTGAATTTAATGACCCCAAATATATAAATCTATTACTAGAGAAAAGACCCTTAGGTCATCATAAATAAAGTAAATATGATAACATTTTTGTTTAGGATCCTTTTCCTTTATTTGAGGAATTATATTACTATATATACAATGAATACCGGTAAATAAATATAAATCACGCGTATAATTTAATTCTTTATTGAATTTTCTCTAAAATTATTATTTCTGTTAAAAAATGATTAATCAAGAAAATTTTTGTCATGCCTGAAGCACTAAATAAAATTTTAAAAGATCATTATATCTATAAAAGAATGAAAAGGCATTCATCCCATCTCTATATATCTTCTAAAACCAATTTTTTTTACAAATTTTATCTAATAATATATTAATTTATAAAACCTAAAAAATCATCAAAATGTTAATATTAATACATTTAAAAAATAATTAACTATAATACTCTTAAAAAATATGTCTCACTAAAATTCATTCTCTAAAAATGTAGAGGGCGGGACAATAAATTTTCAAAATCAATATTAAATTAGAATCCCCAAAAATTTATAAAACTTTTAATGTAACACATAAAATATGGTAATACATTGATCACCATAAAAAATTATTGAAAACATGAATGATACTAAAAAATATTTCACTCATTATAACTTAAATTAAATATTTGATTATCAAATATATTATATATTTCAAAAAATGATGTAACATCCAAAAAATAACATAAACCATCGAATCAATAAGCAATGTAAAGGTAAAAAATTATATCCCATAAAGATTCCACTATCATTCTTATCTCAACATTATAAAGATATTAAAGGTTATCTTCCCTCAATCAAGCATTTTTAAAAATGATCAACTTCCCACTAAATCACTTTTTAGGGTCATCATTACCATTCAACGTATGTTTTCAAATTTGTAAAAAAAAACTATAAAATTACAATTCTTATACATTTTAATATTCTTATAATGATAATATCATTGAGAAAATACTTCTATATCAAAAATCATAAATACCAATATAAAATCACATTAATCATCCACTTCATCTATATTAATTGTATAATCTGGACCTTTGTCCCTTATATTATTCATATGTATGTTCCCTTAACGTGTGGGTAACTAATTTACATAGTGAGCCATCACCATAGAGTTGAAAAACTAAAATTTTTTGGTTTCCTTTTTTATCCATTGCTTCACACACCGAATTTCATTTCTCTCCACTAATTAATCAAACTCCCATACCCTTCAAGCATGTACTTGGTTGTTTGTTTGCATAATTATCACATATGTAAAAATACATTGTTACCTTATTATCCAAATCTATTTTATTCCCCTTTTTCCTATTATTCTCTTAATTTTCATATAATCTATAATACTAGGATAATTATGTACCTTTGTGGATGACACATGATTCTATATCCTTTTATGATATGAATGATTGATGGACTAGTGGACTTATATGTAATATAGTGATCCCATTAATGTTTTTTATTTAATCTACACCATTAGTGTTTTGAATCAATAACCACCATTGATTATAATCCCATTGGAGTTGATAATATATCATGAAAAACTTCCCCATTTCAATTTTTATCATTGAATGAAATAACTTTTCTATCGAACCTATCCATTTCCCATCTTGAAAATGACATTTAGTCCCATTACATGAAAAAGGTTTTTGATGTATGATGTAGAATAAAATTTTGGAAATGTTTTGTTAACATTCATGATGATCCATGTGGTCTTGGTTAGTGGAAAAAAACTAAGTCAACAACCCCATTATAGTTATAATTTTTTCATATTGTGCTACGCTGCTAGATCCAACTTCATTATCTTTACAATAGAAAAATCCCTATATGTATTATGTTTATTAATACAGTTTTTAGTCCATAGAATATATTCCATTTAAACAAAAGAGATTATAATAGAGAAGGTCATGAAAATATTAATCATAATGTATAATTTGAAGCCTAGTTAATCATGTAACATAAATATAAAACTTATATATAACTAATATCACAAATATAAACTTGTTATATTTGTAAATAAAAATAATTTAAAATGAAGGATAATGTTTTGTAAATAAAATGTAAATTAACCAAATTATATCCCTTAGTAGTGTTAATATAGTTGTGTAATAAGTCCATTTGTCGTACATTAGGGGACGATCGAGTCAAAACCTTATGCTTCCTTTTTTGAGTTATTACCCCTACGTACAACTATCCCAGAGACACATCCCATTATAGTATCTTGACATGGATTTATTTCTAAGAATACCACAAAAAAGTTTCTTTACCAAAACTATAGGATGTTATTAAATAATATTATATATCCTCAATTTCGGCCATAGGGATATATTAGCTAATCAATGTTTTTTTTCTAAATCTTGATCCCAATTTTTATACTAATCATTAACTGATAGAAATTGTACAGACCCCACAATTCTTGTAGAACAAAAACTGTGGTTAAATTATTAAATTTTCATAATAAATTAGAACTCTCATAATAAAGTATTAAATAGTTTATTATTAATAAAAAAATAGATACATAACATATTTTCACATTACATTTGACAATTTAAAATAAAACATATTATTTTATTTGGGAACACAATTCTTCCCTTTAGAATATCACATCATATTAATCATAAAACACATCGTGGAATCCAACAGAAAAAAATATAAGAATGGTGTGATATCAAAAGAATTATAATTTTATATAAACATCAAAATATATCATGAATTTATAATTAATAATCAATATGGAAAAGTAAATAACTGAAAACATATTCCATTTAATCAATAACATTATAACAAATACAAATATGATTGGAATAAATAATGATCTAATAATTCCACATAACTAATAATATAGGCTTGAATGTAAACAATGGATATAATAACCATTCAATTAATCACATGGAAATAAATATGTAATATAAAATGGGGTAATTTATAATGCCGAAAAACATTAACTTACATTTATGGCCTCGTGCCAAGACATCGTATATAAATGGGTAAGGGATATCCATATACATAAGCTAGTTTTTCTCATGAGACTTACTAAGTAATTGATGAGATATATATGGCCCCACCCATCACATAATAAGTCTATTTAATTCCCCATATGAATGGGGAGAATAATAATTACAAAAAAAATAATATTTAAAATCTATCTTACAAAATGATATGAATTTTATGAATTAATAAACATAATCATAAACCTTCTTGTGTAATATAGGGATTGGTATCAAAATTTTATAGACCTAGTCAAACTGATCACTAAATATCTATATAAGTAATGATAAATAAATCATTACAAGATATACCTAATATATAATATGTAAAATTAGATATATTTTCATTTATTAATATAAATACAATAAAAAATTCATTACGAATTCTCGAGGAAAATACATTATTCACATTGAAAAATATAGACAAATGAATGATTTAATTAATAATAATAAATAAAATTTAATTAGAAATATCATTGATTAACTTGTCAATTGATATTCAATGTAATAATTTTTCACGATGATTAGAAATACCATACATGCCGTATAATTTTAAAAACAAATCTTTTCACAATGTTGTAAAAAGATAAAAAATTATCTCATTCAAAAGATGACAAAAAGATTAATTTCAAAAATGTTTTTAAAAGGTATAACATGGGTATAAATTTATATATTAAATAATTTAGAGGATTTTAAATCCAATTTTTATTTTTTAGAATTCATGGATATGCATCAAAAATTATTTTTGACTGAAGTAAGAATTATTAAAAGGTTTTCTTAGAAAAAGTTCTACTTTATCTTTAGTAATGAAAAGAAGAAAATTGAAATTATACATGAATATTTTATGAATTAATCACGGATAATAAAATTTAATGACTTTATTATAGATTAAAAAATAATTCCCTAAATAGTTATAAAATATAAAAAATATTGAATAATGATAAGATTGTCAAATAAACCCTTACTTCTTTGGTATGTTTTGAATCAAAGCCCCCATGAACAAAATAGAATCTAGTGAATCTTTAATAACATGAAGATAAAGACATTTATTATATAACATATCAATTGGGATTTAAACATACCACACAAATGAAATTACTGGAGAATATGTAATATGTTTCAGGAAAGTAAAAGAGAGATAAGAAATGGTAATCTCAGGTCTGAGTTCTTTTATAAAATCCCAGACGTCATATTTAGTAAATTTTGATTTATTAAATATATTTTATTTAATAATAATCATATATATCATTCCTAATATTGTTTAATTATATATTTTATCAACTTTTTATTAACAACACTTTCTTAAAATCACTATTCTGGGTAATAAATGTTTTGTTTTTTATATATTATTTAGTTTGGTAGTTTCAGTACATGAAATTTTTTTATAGTTAAATTATTTATAGAATGTTATTAATTTTATATATAAAGTATTTTGTCATTATATACCTTCATATAACCATTCATTAATGTTTTACAAATAATATAAACATGTAACACCCCGAGATTTTATGAAAAATAATATTTTTAATTTCATTGATGTCTTGTGTTATATGCTACACCAAAAAGAGCTTGCACTACATGCAAACCTAACTTGGCTTTCATTAGACGCAATCACGACCTTCCACGATAGTGTGTGTTGTACTCAATACCGAGTTTAACTAAACAACGATATGTTATATAATCTAGCCGTTATGAATAGTAATACACACTTTTTGAAATTTTATCGTTCAAAATGGCCTTTTTTTGGATTCAGAATATCGAAATTAGCCTAGGGTGAATTTTTGGTAATTTTCTAAAAACATTCAATTTTTGATGAATAGTGAAAACACTGGGTTACTATTTAAAAACTGACATTTTATTTAAATAATTATTTATTTTATTTAAATTTATTTTACGTCAAAATTGATACATAATACCTATATAAGTTCAATTTAATTTATTGGAGTCATTTGATAATAATTTTAGATATATAAAAATTTTATAGAACTTTTCACCGTCTTTTACCCACCTCCTAGGAGAATTTGAAAATTTACATAAAACTTAATTTTACCACTTCTCTGTGCGGAATTTTGAAAATCCAAGAGACACAGTTAATATCAAGGAGTAAAATGTGCTTCAATAAGATAAAAATAATTTTTGGTGAATAGTAACTTTTTACTTCTATTTACCACTGTTAAAAGTAAATAGGGCAATTAAGGGTAAAAATGATATTATTATTATCCTAACACATGTACTAATTCTATTGGATAAGTTTAATTCGACCAAAAACAACATTAGGAATAAAATATTACCCTTTAGGTCCACTTGGATTAGATTAGGACACTTATTATTATTTTATTTAATGAAGAGTTAAATTAGTTAAAATCAAAGTTTAATAACTAAAACATTTTTAATATAGGGTTATACATAATATACATTAGACTATGAATATTAATTAGAAATATAAAAATATTTCCAACATAATGTTATTTTATTTATAATTTTGAGACATTAAATAATTTAATTTATTTATGACACAATGATGATGTAGTTATTACCTTATTAGTGAAATATTAACATAATTAATTTGATAAATACCCAAATAAATGTAATTTGAGACTTTTTATGAATTAAACTAATTTTCTATGTTAATATGACATGTTAGTATTGATTCAATTAACGTTTTTCGAACTAATCATGTTTTTATGATTTTCAAAAAAATCAATTACCAAATAGTGTTAAAATTGACATAAAATATTTTTTAAAACAAATATAATATTATTAATTGTTATTATATTCCCAAAAATATAAGGTTTGGAAAAAGGACTTAGATAAGGTTATATATATTAATAATGAACCACTTGGGGTTATTTTGGCTCGTTATAGTAAGTTTATAAACCATATAGTGTATGAAAACAAAAAGACACAGTAAAAGTTAAATTATTTAACTTAGAGTTAAATCTAAATGATAAGGTTAAAATAGTAACATAAAATTGTCTAAAACCTATTGGTTGAGAGTCTTTAGACCCATCTCTACCTTAGCTTTGAAATAAATCAATTTTGAGCTATTAAAACCGAATATGACTTTATTATAAAATAATATTTTATGTTTTTCCTAAGGTGCCCCTCTCATCCCTTATAAAAAGGGCACCCCTTCCCTCTTCTTTTCAGACCCTTTTGAGCCTTTATGATCGCAAAAACCCTTCTAATTCCTCATATAAACTTCTCTAGTTATATCATAGAGTTTCTGGTCTTGTCAAAAGACCAACTCTAGTGCCCTAAGAAGATGTTTAAAAGAGGTGCGTTGAAGAAGAGGTAATCTCTTCTACCGATTCTTTCAGGTTTTCTTTCTTCTTCAACTTATTCTTATTTAGTTTTTTCATTATAATGTAACAAAATCAGTATCAATAATATAATTATATGTTATTATAAATATAAAACAACCCCATTTCACCTTCTATCCATCCAACAGAAAACAAAATCACCGCGTGTGCGTACGTACGAAATACCATCTCCACGTCGTGGTGTAATCTATTTTTCCACCACCACCTTACCTGGATGGGTATAATGGTATACAGAATAACTATATTTAATTATAACAACATCATACTAATTCTAAGATATTATATCATCCACTCCAATTCCATTCAATAAATATGGGAACGATATCATCGCTCGTGCGTACGTACGGATTACCGTCTCCACGATGCAAAGAGATTCATTTTCTATGTTAACAATTCAAGAATGATTATAAAGTATACATATAATAAGTAATCACGAAATATATTACATAATAATTCTAATTTATTTATTTATATATATATGTATGTCATCTACCTAATTCCATTTAAGTCAATAAGGAAAGGAAAACATCATTCATGCGTACGTACGACCACCGTCTCCATGAACGGTGTATTTCATTTCATTTATCAATCTATTAAATATATATATTCTGAATATATATGATATATAAATCATGATTTAAATTCTGGATGTAATTAAATGATGATATGAGTAATAATAATATTAAGAACAACAAGTCCAAACAAGTATGATAAATAAAATGATTTTACCCAAAATGCTGCTTTAACATGGAATTTACAAAAGAATGGTTAATATAAAGTCATAAGTGAACCATATATGATATAATAACAATGAATATTATTCTGTAATAAGTAAATGAAATTATTTAAATCATTATACATGAGGTTTGGATACATACGAAGCATATCAGACCTAAGGTAAGGGATAATTTTGCAATCACATTTTTATCCGAGTTTGCTTATACGTATGTATTTACTGGGGTTATATTTTTTATCCATGTCCATAAAAAAGTTTTTCATAAAGTGTTTAATATTCTTCCATGTATGTTTAAAGTCATTTTTACCCCTCTTTGACTTTTACATTGTGTTATGGAAAGAATATTTCTTTTCTTTACCCTACGAGGAACTTTTTGACTTTTCCGACAAAAGTATGAGGAGAATGTTTTTTAACGTATATGGAATGAACAGATTTTTACGGTTTCATAACGACTTTTTTTCATGAATATTACTCTACAATATTTGATGACTATTTTCAAAAAATCTTTTTATTTTAAAATTTCATGGAATTTTGTGAAAAGAAAATGATTTTGAAGAAAAAGGATATTTTACTCAAGAATTTATTTTAGGTGTTTTATCAAAACAATTTTCCATCTAAGATGACATTATTTCATATGTGTATGTTTCAATTATAATGTCACTATGATTTACATGGTTTCACTTTTCTTATGATGAAATTATATCCATTTTTTTATATGGATTATGTTATGATGGGATGATGTTTATGAAACTCATTTTTATTCTTTGGGTTATGATGAATGATTTATGTTTATGTTGTGGCACTGGTCAGAATGATTTAATTATGATATGGGTGGGACCTATATCTCCCTCTAATGCATTGGGTAAATATTTATATCTCATGAGATAGACATGGCTAGAATGTCATTTTAATCTGGTTCAGTGATACATGACTAGAACGGGGAGTGAACTCGATTCAAAAAGGGACATTGTCCACTTGGATTCTCTTGGAAGCAATGACTTGGCTAATATGGAAATAATATCATGTTCTTAATGGTTTCCATAATTACATGCTTTATTCCCATTATATTTTATCATGATTGATGATCCATTATGATCTATGCCTTATGTACTTCCATGTTTTATGTCATTGGTCAAGATTTTGTTTTTTAAACATTATGTTCATGTTTTTTTAAGTTCAAATGTATATGATTTGTTTTATTTTCTCCATGCTTACCCTTGATGAGAATTTGTGCTCACCCTTTATCTGTTTTCTTTTCCCCAGGATATAAATAATGGTTTTAGGTAGGAAAAAAAGGCATGATCTTTATGGGATATGTTGAAGATATTTCACCAATATTAGAAGATTATTTTTATGAGTTTCCAAGGACACTAAACTATTACCGTCCTTTGGTGTTTGTTTTTGTTATGTATTAAGTATTCTGAAAAAGTAATGTAATGTCCATGTAAGTCAATCTTTATGTCTCTACAGTTGGTATCAGAGAAAAGTATTAGTTAACCTTTGGAAACTGGGATGCGAAAACTTTAGTGATATCCTAAGAGATATTTCTAAGGTATGTCTAGGGATGTCTGTAATGTTAAGTATAAGTAAAGGTTATTTTCCTAGAATTATGGTAATAATCATAGAATTAACTGTAAGATGTTATATATTTATGCTAATCCCCCTTTATTATGTTTTTTCCCTATCATGATTTTTGCCTCTTACACTATTCTTTTTCGGTTTTAGACGATGGTTGGAACTCGAAAGAACCCTGTTGATCAATGTAATATACAATGCAATGATTGTCCTCCTGAATAGCCAAATGTGATGAGATATGGAGTGAAAAATATTATTTTATATACTTACACAAGATATGAATCATTATAGATTCCCCAATGATCAAATAAGGGAACAATATTCTATTGAGTCCTTCATGAGGCAACAACCACCTTCTTTCAATGGATCTTCTGATCCACTTGTTGCTGAACAATGGATCAGTACCATTGAAAATATATTTTCCATACTTCGCTGTTTGAAACATGATAAAGTTATTCTAGCTGTTTACCATTTAGATGGTGAAGTAGACCAGTGGTGGACTCTAATTAAGAATACAAGTCCCCAAGATTAAATTGAATCCATGGAATGTGATGAGTTCAAGAACTTGTTTTTTAGTAAGTACATCCCTCGTATTCTTCAAAAAAAGATGGAAAAGGAGTTCCTTGAGCTTAAGCAGAAGGATGATGAATCTGTTGGAATATATGAAGCGAATTTTACAAGACATTTAAGGTATGCATCTGGTTTTATCATCCAACCTGAAAGTAAAGTTGATCGATTTTTCAGTGGCTTAAAACCAAGCCTTCGAAGGACATTATCTATAAGAGACTTCAGTAGCTATGAATAAATTGTTCTTTGTGCTATCAAGGTAGAACTAGAAGTTGGTGTAACATATCCATCTCATGGTTTTGACAAGAAAAAAATATGGTGTTCATGGAAAAACCTCAGAACAATGTGAAAAGAAGGTGAATGTTTCTTTATGCTCAAAGTGTGGAAAGAAGCATGGTAGAGATTGTCTGAAAGGTACTAGAAAATTTTTAAATTGTGGAAAAGAAGGTCATCAAGAAGCTGAGTGCCGAAGTAATGGGAAAAAGGTTTTTAATGACGCGAAGAGATAAAAGACTACATAGAATGCTCCACCAACACTTCAATGCTTCAAGTGGAAGGAAATGAGGCATTATGCTAATCAATACCCTAATCTAAGGGTCAATGATGATCAATGTGAGAAACCAATTAAGGAAAAGGATAAAGGGAAGTCACATGCGATCACTATCTGTGATATTGAGTATGAAAATGATGTTGTGGAATGATTAATTGTTTATGTAATGGTATTTCAAAATAGTATCATGGAATCTCATTTATGGTATCGTGGAATTTTGGAATATCTATGTATTGGTTTTCAATAATTATATTGTCCCGGTAACCATGAAAAGTGATTGTAATATCTTTGGAAAGTAGATTATATGTGCATAATGAAGAGATAAGGAGATAATGAGACGTTTGATAGTATTATTGAGCTCATGATTGATGTAAGGACAATGTGATATCATGGTTCGAGTATATAGAATTTTTGGGATTTTGGTATGTGGAAAGAGTTAACTTTTGATAGAATTCATGTTTTCACTAAGTTTTTGTGGTAATTTATGTTTTAAGATAATACCTGATTAAGGTATTCACATGTTTGAAATGTGACCAACAACAAGATATATCATATGATATATGGGGGAAAAATGAAGGAATTCACGTGCTCGGTAGATGAACTTTCTAGTAATCGGACAGAAGTATATTATATAAGACTAAAGATTGGAGTAGATTATGTTGGATATAAGTTAGTATTGTTTAAAGATATAACTTTTTTCGATATTATTGATGGGATGTTATAATAATATAGTTTTATAAAAAGGAAAACCTACATGACGGGCGACAACCCATCGCATCAGACAAGGTTGCAGGAATCGAACCCACAACCGAAGTGCAACATGCCTTTATCGCCTACCACTGGCCTACAAGAAGTACTTGGTTAGTAGATGAAGTATATGTCCATTTTGGTACCATATCCGATTAATCTCACCATAGATGGACTTATGTAGATAACTTTTGTTAACTAATGTTTGAGACATATGGAATGACCTATCATTCTATTGCATGATCTGCTAAAACTTCGTGAAAGACAAATTCAACTTCATTTCATTAATATATGAAGTGGAAATTGTTCAAGGCACGAACAATAGTGAGATTATACCGAAATAAAGTAAGTATTTCTTCGAATTCAAATTCTTCAACTTTAGGGAAATGATCTTGAAAACGAAATTTGTTTTCCTAGTGCCCTTATATTCGATGAATTAGATAGTACCTTAGATCATCAAAAATTTATGGCTTTGTGATTAATGGATTTTTCATAGACATGTTCTCTGGAACTCTCCATCAGAACATGATTGTTAGATTTCTCTTCCATATCCATATTTTCACCTATGTTCTCCTATGTGGAAACCTAGTGATTAGTTAATTTGGGTAACCGTTACATTTCATACATTAGTTTTTAAAGATAAGTTTTGGTATTCCTTTATATGATTTGGGTTTCTATTAATGAAACTCTCAAGTAGTAAACCATTTATAACCCTGATGAATTTCGAGGGAGAAATTCATTTTAAGTAGGGTAGAATGTGAAACCCCGAGATTTTAAAAAAAATATATTTTTTAATTTCATTGTTGTCTTGTTTTTTACGCTACACTAAAATGATCTTGCACTACACGAATCCCTGACTTCTCTTGCATTACATGCAATCACGACCTTCCACGATAGCGTGTGCTGTATGAAATACCATGTTTAACTAAACAACACTATGTTATATAAATTAGCCGTTATGAATAGTAATACCCAGTTTTTGAAATTTTATAAATTTTATCTTTCGAAATGGACTTCATTTTTTGATTCAGAATATCGAAATTAGCCTAGGGTGAATTTTTGGTAATTTTCTGAAAACTTTCAATTTTTGATGAATAGTGAAAACACTCGGTTAATATTTAAAAACCGACTGTTTATTTAAATAGTTATTTATTTTATTTAAATTTATTTTAAGTCAAAATTGATACATAATACCTATATAAGTTAAATTTAATTTATTAGAGTCATTTTATAATAATTTTAGTTATATAAAAATTTTATAGAACTTTTCACCGTCTTTTACCCCCCTCCTAGGAGAATTTGAAAATTTACATAAAACATAATTTAACCACTTATGTGAGTGGAATTTCGAAAATCCAAGAGACACGGTTAAAATCAAGGAGTAAAATGTGATTCAATAAGATAAAAATAATTTTTGGTGAATAGTAACTTTTTACTTTTATTTACCACCGTTAAAAGTTAATAGGGTAATTAAGGGTAAAAATGATATTACTATTACCCTAACACGTGTCCTAATTCTATTAGATAAGTGTAATTCAGCCAAAAAAAACCTTAGGAATAAAATATTACCCTTTAGGTCCACTTGGATTAGAATAGGACACTTATTATTATTTTATTTAAAAAAGAGTTAAAATAGTTAAAATAAAAGTTTAACAACTAAAACATTTATAATAAAAAGTTATACATAAGATAAATTCGACTATGAATATTAATTAGAAATACAAAAAGATTTCCTACATAATGGAATTTTATTTATAATTTTTAGACATTAAATAATTTAATTTATTTATGACACAATGATGATGCAGTAATTACCTTATTAATGAAATAATAACATAATTGATGTTATAAATACAGAAATAAATGTAATTTCAGACTTTTTATGAATTATAATAATTTTATAGGTTAATATGACATGTTAGTATCGATACAATTAACTGTTTTCGAACTAATCATGTTTTTATGATTTTCACAAAAATCAATTACCAAATAGTGTCAAAATTGAGATAAAATAGTTTTTAAAACAAATATTATATTATTAATTGTTATTATATTACTAAAAACATTAGGTTTTTCCAAAGGACTTAGATAAGGTTATATAAATTAATAATGAACCACTTGGGGTTCGTTTGTCTTGTTATAGTAAGTTTATAAACCATATAGTGTAAGAAAACAAAAAGACAGAGTATAAGTTTAATTATTTAACTTAGAGTTAAATCTAAATGATAAGGTTAAAATTGTAACTTAAACTTGTCTAAAACCTATTGGTTGAGAGGATTTAGACCCTTACCCACCTTAGCTTCAAAATAAATAAATTTGGACCTATTAAAAACCGAATATTACTTTATTATAAAATAATATTTTAAGTTTTTCCTAAGGTGCCCCTCTCCTCCCTTATAAAAAGGGAACCCCTTCCCGCTTCTCATAACATCCTTTTGAGCCTTGAATATATTACAAACCTTGAAAATTACTCTTCTAAACCTCTGTAGTTATATCATAGATTTTATAGTCTTCTCAAAATACCAACTCTAGTGCCCTGAGAAGAAGTTTAAAAGAGGTGCGTCGAAGAAGAGGTAATATCTTCTACCGATTCTTTGAAGTTTTCTTTCTTCTTTAAATTATTATTCTTTAGTTGATTCATTATAAAGTAATAATATCAGTATCAATAATATACAGATATGTTATTATAAATATGAAACAACACCATTTCACCTTCAATACATCCTACAGAAAATGAAAACACCGCGCGTGCGTACGTACAGAATAACGTCTCCACGTCGTGCTGTAATATGTTTTTCCACCACCACCTTACTTGGATGGGTATAATGGTATAAAGAATTACTATATATTATTATTATAACATCATACAGATTCTAAGATATTATATCATCCACTCCAATTCAATTCAATAAATATGGGAATGATATCATCGCTCGTGCGTACGTACGGATTACCGTCTCCACGACCTGATGAGATTCATTTTCCATGTTAACAATTCAAGAATGATTATAAAGTATATATATAATAAGTCATCATGAAATATATGACATAATAATGATACTGGAGTTATGTATATATATATGCATGTCATCTACTTCATTCTATTAATGTCAATAAGGAAAGGAAAACAACGTTCATGCGTACGTACGACCTACAGTCTCCCTGAACGGTGTATTTCATTTCATTTATCTATCTATTAAATATATATATACTGAATATATATTATATATAAATCATTATTTACATTCTGGAATTAATTAAATCATTATATAATTAATAATAATATCAAGAACAACAAGTCCAAACAAGTACGATAAATAAAACGATTTTGCCCAAAACACCGCTTTAACATGGAATTTACAAAAGAACAGGTAATATAAAGTCATAAGTGAACGATATATGATATAATATCAATGAATATTATTCTTTAATAAGTAAATTAAATTATTTAAATCATTACACTGGAGGTTCAGATACGTACAAGGCATATCAGACCTAAGGAAGGGATTATTTTGCAATCTCATTTTTCTCCGAGATTTCTTATACGTAAGTATTTACTAGGGTTATATTTTTTATCCATGTCCATAAAAATGTTTTTCATAAAGTGTTTAATATTCATCCATGTATGTTTAAAGTAATTTTTACCCCTCTTTGACTTTTATATTATGTTATGGAAAGAATCTTTCTTTTGTTTACCCTACGTGGAACTTTTTGACTTTTCTGAAAAAAGTACGAGGAGAATGTTTTTTTAACGTATACGACATGAATGGATTTTTACAGTTTAATAACGCCTTATTTTAATGATGATTACTGTACAATATTTGATGAATATTTTCAAAAAATCCTTTTATTTTAAAATTTAATGGAATTCTGTGAAAATAAAATGATTTTGAAGAAGAAAGGATATTTTCCTCAGGAATTCATTTCAAGTGTTTTATCAAAACCATTTTCCATCTAAGATGACATTATTTCATATGTGTATGTTTCAAGTATAATGTCACTATGATTTACATGCTTTCACTTTTCTTATAATGAAAATATATCCATTTGTTTTATATGTATTATGTTATGATGGGATGATGTTTATGAAACTCATTTTTATTCATTAGGTTATGATGAATGATTTGTGTTTATATTCTGGCACAAGTAAGAATGTCTTCATGATGAGATGGGTGGGACATATATCTCCCACCAATGAATTGGTTAAATATTAATATCTCATGAGATAGAAATTGATGGAATGGTAAGTAAATCCGGTTTAGTGATATAGGACTCAAACGAGGAGTGAACTCGATTCAGAAAGGGACTTTGTCCACTAGGATGGCCTTGGCAGCAATTCCTTGGCTACCATGGAAATCATATCATGTGCTTAATGGTTGCCACAATTACATGCTTTATTCCCATGCTATTTTATCATGATTCATGATCCATTATGATCTATTCCTAACGTACTTCCATGTTTTATGTCATTTCTCAAGATTTTGTTGTTTAAACATTATGTTCATGTTTTTTTAAGTTAAAATGTATATGATTTGTTTTATATTCTCCATGATTACCCTTAATGAGCATTTGAGCTCACCCTTTATATGTTTTATTTTACACAGGATATAAAGAAAGGTTTTAGGTAAGAAAAAAAGGGAAGATCTTTATGAGAGATGTTGAAGATCTTTCACCAAGATTAGAAGATTATTTTTCCTCGTTTCCAAAGACACTAAACTATTATGGTCCTTTATTGTTTTATTTTATATATATATTAAGTATTCTGAAAAAGTAATGTAATGTCCATTTACATCAATATTTTGGTCTCTACAGAACTACATCGACTTGTAGAGACAGTAGATCGTACATAAGCACAAGTGACAATATCATTGAATTAATGGGTGAAATGTTATTGAAGTGAATGATATATTGATTTTAAAAAATCAATATCATGAAATATATATCATATATATTAATTATTTACTTCATTATGAATATCCATGTGATTCGGTAATATAAAACATATTACATCAATTTAGAATGCGATATATCGTTGTACACAAAAGTGATGGCTTTGTTTCCCATTTTATGGAGAAGGAGATGGATTAATATTATTCAGTAAACATAATAAAACATATTAAATTTAAGATAAATTCTTAATTTGTTTCATAGTTTTATAAAAATTCAATGGATGAATAAATAAAATAATGTTGCATGGTTTAGAACTACACCACTTATTTTGAGAATGTCTTTATGTTTATTAATATAGCCTTACTATAATGGTTCTATGATAAAAAAGAAATATAGTTAATGATTTTGTATTAAATATTATTATTTAAGTAGTTTTTCTTTGAATTAGATGGATTTTATAATGTGAAGAGAATATGAGAGGGATAAAATTTTGTAAGTGGGGGAGAGGGAAAACTGGAATTGTTTAAAAGAATAAATTATACCCAGGTTTTCCACATTCTAAAAGGCTAAAAAATAGAAAATTATAGACACTAAGATGAGAAAATGTATAAAAATGTCCAGAAAAATAAGATTAAGAATCTTTTTAGGTTATTTTTACCATTATATTATTAGTTTATCATTTTAGTAAACCCATTTTTCCATTTACTAGATAAAATAATATTCTTTTGTTTTCACTATTTATTATAATCATAAATTTAGTTGAACTAACTATATAATTAATAATATAATTATTCCAAATATGGAATCCTTTTTTTTAATATTTTATTTATATATGTGGAATAAATTAATTTAAATTTAAACCCACATACACAATGAATAAACGACATTCTAAATGAAATGATTTCATAAGTATAAATGATTTTAAATAAAAATTGAAAATATAACTGATTTTGAATGATCTTAATTTTTTTAATTATAATATAATTTAAATATTTTATCATTTAAATAAAATTTCATATAAAATTGAACATGAAAATTCCTTAAAGGTAAATGATATTTTTAATAAAATTCTATACTTCACTATTTATAAAGAAATTATCCATTTAAGAAAATTATTATAATTTCACTCTAAGAAATTTCAGTCCTGATAATTTAAAAAATCCCATATATTGAATAAAATAAATTCTATAAAAGTATAATATTTAATTTTAACATGTGTTCATAAAATTTGATGAAATTACTTTTAAAAAATATTTTTTCAAGAAATATATGTGTTTTTTATTTTAAATGTTTTTTATTTTTATTTCTAATTAATTAATCACCAGTGAATTTATGTTATACATGAAGAAACAAGATTTTTTTATAATATAGTTATTCATACTCATACATTACAATTTAACTTCTATATTATAATTTTAATTATTAAATAATACTTTTCACAAGTCAATTAATGATAGTGTTGTGTGTCATTAAAGCCATTAAAAATAATATTCTTTTCAAAATATCATGATGTTACTGGGTGTTACCCTTTCATGATTCCTGATCCTGAAGTCATTATGAGCATTGAGATACCCATATGGGGTAAGAGTATAATATTTGAAGGAAATCACCATTGAATTCTTAACATAAATAGACATTCTAAAGAGTCACATTCAATGAAAATAGATAAATTATCATGTAAACTACAATCATTGAAGTGTCATGTTGTTGTAAATTACCCTAGCTTATATAAATTGGATTTATACCTAATTAAATTCCATAACAATTAAACAATCAGTAAATATGATTTGATTACAGGTAAACAACTCCAAAAACACATATATCTATAAATAACCATAAGGCGGACGAGTCCTGGGTTAGAGAACATTGAAATCAAGCCCCATATCTATCATCTGTCATAATATAGGCCATATTACACCATGTATTGATCATGTTAGGTTGTAATGATCTAATATCCAAACACAACCTCGGGTAAGGACACAATACCATCTAATCCATCCCATATGTCTCGATCCTCCATCATCATTATCATATTTCTCACATGGCCCCCCACTAATTGTTTCTAATTATATTATTGTCTATCTGTAATTTTAAATAGATGTAAATCCACCGAAGTCTATACATCACAATAATGTAGGGAATAAAAATTACGAGCACACCATATCATACCAATATTGAGTATCAGTATCAACACACACACACACATGAGATCATTAAGAAATATGGGTCTCACAGGCTACAAATGCATACACAAGTGATTAATATCAATCATTGGTTCCACAGTCTACACATACATGGGATAAATCTAAAGAATTATTCACAACATACTCAAGAACGTACCATCAAATCATGCCAACAACGATATACAAGGTCTCTATATGGTGTTGTTATAAAAACCACAAAGACCCACATTCTTTAAATAGATCAAAACTAAAACCCAAGAGACACTATAATTGATTTAAATCTAAATTGAAATGGGTTTTTTAATGATATTTAAGAAGGGAATACTTCTAGGAGTTTTGTTCAATATCACCTACCATAAAACAACCACTATCCCGGGTGCATCTATATGAGATCAATTATGATATATAGTCACTCATAGAACATGTACTAGTATGGAGAGCCTAAGATCCCCATGGTATTAGACTAAACCGAACAATCCTTGATGAAATTAATCACCATAGGATATTAGTGAGAAAATGATTATTATCCAAATATTTACCCTTGATTAATTTTTATATTTTCTATATCAATGGAACTTCAAATAGTAAAGGGATGAATAGATTAATAGAGTGAATGTTGGGGTAAAAATCATTAGAAAAAACCCTATAAATGATTAACATATTTCCATTATAAATCATAACTCCCCCTAAAATATCATATACATATTTGGCCATTTAAATTTATGAAACATCCATTACCATGGTTGGAGATTCCAACCATAGTCATCATGGATCTAAACACCCTAGCCTAAGCAACCTGACACATCCACCCACCAATGTGCATCGTCCACAAACAATATGTTTTGGAGTCACCATACCTTCCATTATAGAGCGGTGATCTGTCACTAGTTATGGTTCATAAGTGACCCATAATGTTATACACCTCTATTCTTTACAATTTTTGGGTTTTTCAATTAACCTATTTCTCATACAAATGTTCTATGATTTAAATAAAAGACACCACAACCTGATCCTACCCATAGTTTACCCAAAAACTCCAAAAATAATATTTTAGATAAAAATAACCTCAAACACTATCTAAAACCATCTATTCCATCACAATTCTCAATAATAAATTCCATTTAAATTACTAATTATAAAAATCCTCTGATATATTGATTTATCTACAAAAATAAGTAGTTTGATTGGTCAAACTCAAACAACTCCCACCCTTGAGTGTGAATTTCAAACTCCCACTATAATGTCTTCTTTAGGATCCTTCCATAACTTTAAAGAATTGAAAAGTATTGTTCTATAACATATAACAGATTATCACTCTCTTCTATAATTTCTAATGAGAGTTCCATAAATAAGCAATGTAGTTCCAACTAAATATACTAATATTTGATCACTTTTTCTTGATCATATATGTGCTTCAGATGATATAAAATGCAGAACACATAATGCATTCCTAAATATTGTGGAGGAAGTTAATTTTTTTCAAAAATAATTATATACACATTTTGTTATAAAAAATTACCAAAAACTAGGTTATATCTTCCATTTCATTTATATATGATGATTCCCTAATAATGACGAAACAAAAAAAAATCTTGGGTGACCATATTAGACACAAAAGGGAATTTCATATTGTATTTATATGATCACTATATAATTTTAATGTTATTAAACCACATATTTATGGACATCACTATTTTAAATGTATCCTTTACTATACTCATCCTGATGACTACTACCACACCAACCTCCTTTCATCATAGTGGTACGTGACACGACGAACCATAAAGAGAATGAAATGGTTCCTTATTAATTTAATCCTAGAAACTATTATTTTATGAAACCTCAACCATGTATATATGATCATATCACACTTTAAAGAAGTATATGAATCATTCCTAATGAATATATTTAAATATCCAGAACATACTCTTCTTCTTTCCATCAAATTGATGATGATGTATTATACTCAATTTGAGATGATTCCTAAAACAATTTAGTATAAATTTATAAAATAGTGATGTATATTTTTCCGTCTTAGATGACTCAAATGTGTAAGGAACTCTATGAGGTCACTAAATCACACAACGACAATTCATTCCCAAATAATTAAAATAACTAGTCTTTATAATTAGAAAAAATTGTTCCACTTTTTTCAAAAAATCATTTATCAACCAAATGGAATTTGAAATTCATGATTTATATGGAAACACCATCATGAAGTGAATAATCACATCATCAAACATCCACATATGCATTAGAATAGGATTATATAGTCTTATTAGTTTTTAGTGCTCTGAACTGATCCTATGACTGGTCCAAAAATGAGGGATGATGTTTACAATGTCTCTCTTCATTCCAAGACAGTAGACATGTCTTCTAGTATACAGATTCCTATTCATTGAAAATTGGTTCACTACCCACTGAGAGGAATAAGAGTCCCTCATAAACTATTCCCTTATGAATTATGGAAACAAAAATACCCAAAAAATAATAATTGCATTATCAATATGTATCATCAATACTAGAATTGGGTCGCATCCTACCAACCATTCTTACATCCTAGAGAACTATGTATGTAATTATAAGAGTGTAATAACTAATTCAAACAATAGTGTCATGATAACCAATGGAGAACATTTCCTTATTCCTTAGTCTTCAGAAGCTTCTAATAACCATTAATCCAAAATTCCCATCAACTAATATTCCTCCTTTGAAGGTCGCTCTGCAAGGTCTTTAATTTTAAATTTGGGAGAATTTGAAACAAAACTATGTTTCCCCAAACATGTGAATATACTCTACCCAACTCCTCGGTCAGATATCCATGTCTTACATAGAGAGGATATAGCCTAAGATCTTGTGGTCCATTTTATGAAGTATCTCTCTTTGTAGATGTAATGGAACTAACAATTCATAGTATTTACCATAATATCTAACTCCAATTTATGAGTATGGTACTTCTACTAATATGGTCATAAGTGGAAATATTGATAAGCTACTAATTGATTCATCTACATTAGTAAAACATATAAACTAACACATGAGGCTTCATAGTAAACCTTATATCCTATTAAGATCATGGGAAACTTCACCATGATGTTTTTGATAATATTATCTTCAATTATTGGATGGTTACATCACACCAGTTTGTTCACAAGAATATCACACCATTATTTACTATCATCATTAAAGGTGCTTCTAAAACGGAAATGTCTTGTATAAGATTTCAACAAAACCTTGTTAAACTCAGGATGTTCCTGAGTATAAAAAATTTTCTAGGGCATTCCCAAGATAACACACCATCTTAATTATTTGGATCTAGATAAATTACAACCCTAGATATCACATGCATGATAAAAAATAACTCTTAGAACAATTAGTGATAATTTGAGATATTCGAATATTTTTGATATTTTAAAAAACTACAAAAAAAAATATTTGGGTATCTTTCATGCGTCTATGGGTTCTATGAGAATATGAAGATGTCATCAAAAAATACCATAATTGAGAATACATAAAACAAATATAAAATCCTATTAATGTGATAGATGAACAACACTAGTAATATTATCTACCAAACATTAATTAAATAATACACATATAGTAAATATTTACTCCTCAAAAATTTCCATGTATTATCCTCCTCTATTACACAATGATATTGGTTTCCTTATCATAGGTCAATCATGGAGAACTACTTGGATACTAACAATTAGTCAATCAGGTCATTGATCCTCCACAATTAGTATTTTTTATTCATGTTCACAAGGTTAAGTATCATATAATACATAAATATCAAAAGACTACCTCATCCCTTCTTCATGAACAACATCAGAGTACAGGGGGAAGATGTGCTCAATCTGATTAAACTATTCATTCAAAATGCATCGGCTATACCTAGGGAAACATTAACTCAAAAGACATTATATGACATGGTTTTATCAATATCGTTTCCCTTACGAGAATTATTTACATCAAAATTCCAATTTTAATTTCTTGAGGGAGTCCTAAGAAATCATTTTTGAATACATCATAATACATGTCAACTATATGAGGAAAATAAAATGTTATAATTTATATATCTATCATAAAATACATGACTACTTCTAGAAATGTAATAGACCAAATCTAGAACATTTTTTGTTCATATATTCTGTACTAGAATCGTGTTATATTGTTATCACTTTAATATCATCCTTTTGTATAAAAGATGAAAATCCCCTTTAACAGTCAAAGTGTGAACCATAACAAGTCTTCCAAATCATACTAAAGACAAAATAAATTATATTCATATCTTGGATTAGAAAGACCCATAGATTTTCATATCTAGAATATAATATCAGACATTCTAGATATATCAAGAGATGATCCACATACTTACCCACATGTGAATCAAGAGAAATAGAAATATAACATAACTTAATCAATAAAATAATGACATAAAAAATAAACACATATAAACAAATGAAAATATTGTATATCAATCAAGGAAGCAGATAACATAGATTTGATGAAGAATGTTCCTAAAAAAAATCAATGATCCACATTCATTTAGAGATGGATCATTTTTCATTTCATAAAATCTACGTACATATGCTTTATAGTTCTACCCATGAGGCATCTAACTCACCTAATTCTTCATATTCAATGGTGTTAGATTATACTACTAATGAACATGGCCATATCCCAATGTCATAGTTTATATCTACCACATAAATCTATAAGATAATGTCTTCAACATCCAAAAATATAACTACTATAGATGTCATATTTTTCTACATCCATGATATGTGATCTTAGGTCTTAGAATCTAAATAAAAATGAGACTACCTTAGAAATCAAGGGATTATGTTGGGTTTATTTCATTTAGAATTAGATAATAGAACAACATTATTCATCCAAATTAATTTTAATAACTAATTGGAGAATTTTATGAGGTGATGAGTACACAAACATTATAATCCTTAGTTAAGGAAAATAAAGAACTTTATTACCTTTTACATGAGTTCTATATTGTATAAGAACTAGATTTTACCACTTTTGATATTGAACTTCCCCTAGATTCTAGTATAAAGTTGAATGATCTACATTTTTTTGGATGATTCCAAGTATGTTTTTTGGTTTTAATGGGAAGATGTTGATGAATTTGGGCACAATCAGGAAGATCATTATATTTACATCACTTCCTTTGATGATTTTTTGTGTTCTAACTTGTCTAATGATTTTTTCAATGTCTCAAATGTTTTAACTTGTACAAGATATCCAATAGTTTTCTATTTTGGAAACCACCATAGAGGTTATGCGTTTGATTTTATGTTGGAAGAGGATGAGTACATAACTCCATCCATAAACATACTATTGGGATCATTTTCATCTAGGAGGAAAAAACTAAACTACTTCAGGGAGTTGAAAATTATTTGTAAGAATATGTATTTTAATTGGAAATTAATCTTGTTAGAGATGATCTTAATTGTGTTTCTCTTCATTCAAGTATTTAATATGTTGTTCATCTTTGCAATTTTTTATCCTTAAGGGGAATATGAAGCTACACTGGTTGAATAATTAATGGATCTTTCAATTCTGGATGAAAATGATAATTTGTGAATTTTTCTGGAAGTGGGTATTCTAGTGATATTCATAGGACCATTAGTAAATTATGACACATTTATTTGTGTCCAAAATAAAATAATTCAGTAGAGTAAACTAGAATTAAATTCTTGTCTAAGATATGAAACCTTATAATTTTCTTCACGCTTAACCAAATGAGTTAGAGGAGGAGCAGTAACCCAACATTTTGTTTTCGCTTCAATTATGCCACAAGTACCTTATTTACTATGATAGAGAATTGAATTAAGATAATAAAAAAGTAATCCATAGTCTACACTTCTCCAAAATAGAATGAACCACATGTGGTGGTTTCTTAGCATGAAGTCACATCCACCATTAGATTGGGGTCGATCTGTTGGCTGTACAGATATAGAAAGTAAAACAATAGAAACCCTTGGGGGGTTATCCCAGGATCATACCATTTAATTTCTTACATTATATTATTAAGTTTTAAAATATTAATTTGTATTGTTTTTCATATTAGGGAAATAATTATATCATATCTCCATGTGGAAATCATTCAATATGAATGGGAGTAGCACACAGGACTTATTGGATAACACTCCTGAACTCACTATGTGGTTTTATTTTATAATTAAAATTGATTCATGAAGTATATTTAAAATCTATTTACATCTATAGAGATATTAATTTATTAGCTTGAGATCTTTCGGAAATAAAATAATGTGAGTCTTCTTTGAAAAAAATTGAATGAGAGGAATCCAAACATAGGAAAGAATTGTTTATTAATTTTCTAATTTTAAATTATTTTCATTCATTTTTTATGCTACTAGGACATATGTGGAGGGGGGGGGGGGTTCTCTTAACTTCTTGAGAAATTTTTGAATATGTTTTCATTCTTTGTGCTATTCTTACTTGAATCTGGTATGTTAAAAATTATTGTGAGCTAATTTTTAAAACATCCTTCAACCCATTTTTTTCATTTTCAATCATCTATATCTAACAATCATTCACCATTAATGTTTTCTCAACTAAATTGATAAGAAAATAATTATTATGTTTATAACATCTTAATGTATAAACTTTCAGTGAAAATTGTTCTTCATATGCTTGTGTTTCCTAGTAGGGTCGTTTTTTGTTTCTCTTCATCCAATATTTATGTCTAGGAAGGTATATTTTTAAAAATTCCTTAAATCCATTCAAAATTATTTTCATATAGAATTTTCCATTTGATTTGATCATTTCGTCTCCCTCCATGAGAGTCAACATTGGGATGTGTTGAGTTCATGTGTGGGTTATGGGGTATTTCTCTCACTTTAAATCCAACCTCATGTTTTTCATGAAAATTGAAATTTTTATAAAAAAATCTCAAATAATATATTATTAATTTAAATCATTTGGGTCCATTGGCTTCAATATTCACATAAATTAATTATTTCCTAGTTGATAATAATCTGCTAGATGTTCAAGGATTGAAGGAGCCTAAAACTATTTTGATGTGTGATTTTTGAGAGGAATACCTTATAATTTCTATGGATCTTCTTCTTAGGAATAGAAAAAGAGAGTTAAAAAGGATATTTCAATAGAATTTTGATCATAAATTTAAGAAATTATATTTTTAATTCAAAACTTGGGGAAAAATCATTTAATAAAAAAGATAGTCACTTCAATGATCTATTTCAAATGATAATATTTGAAGTACTTTGTAATAGGATTAAATTGAGAAAAGGAGATCCCAAATATATCATGTGAGACTATATGAACAAGGTGTGTGTGTTTTCCCTTTATACATGTTAATAAGTTCTTTTTCATATTTTATTCACATATATGTTTGGAAATAAAAAGTAAAATAATAATGTTCCTAGTAGAAAAATTCTACATAATTATGATGAGGGGTACTTGGAACCTAGATTAATAAGGGATAAAATGACTTGTGTGAATTTCATTTCAGTTGTATGAATAAATTGATTAAAAAAATTGAACATTTATTTATGGAATCTAAGATGAAGTGAAAATTGATGGTTTATTTAGTTAATGATTTAACACCACTTGATCTAGAATGACATCACTCATAGAATTGGAACATGGTCTGGAATTGGATTAAGAAATTATGTGATTTTATATAAGGGGTAGGGAATTACTGAACTCGAATGAATCAATTCTATATTTATTTATAACGTTATTTTGAATCTAGGAAAGACGATTTGTGAGAACATTTTTTTTCAAAATCTAAACTTTGTTATAATATTATGTTTCTAAAATTCTTGACATGATAATTTTGAAAAAAACATTGATGTAGTCTTTATCATGGGGATGGTCTATGATACATTTAAAATAACCAAGATATAACATAGTTTCCAATCTAGGTTTTTCTTTTAAAAAAGTATTTTTGATTTCCCTTGTGGTATTTCCGAAAATACATTTTTCAGTTTTTATATTTTTGAAATAAAGAAACTAAAATAGTAAAAATAGTTCTAAAAAAAAAGTATGATATAAGAAACATTGGATAACTAGAAGAAGAATAGTGGAACAAATAAAATGAAAATCTAAATTGACACATAGAACCAAAACACAAATAACCAGAAAAATGTTAGGAATATAGAGAAATAAATTCAGTAAGAATAGGTCTAGACCCAATTCAATCAACCCTCAACTCCATATCATAGATCTACAAAGGAATTAAATCAAAAACTATCATCCTAACTCAATTAAAGGTTTTATTCTCCAACTATACACATATATCTCACAAAAAATTGATCACTCATGTGACTAATTACTTCAAATACACAAGAAATATCCCAAAATGATGGAATTGAAACACTATGTCACCCCTCCCATGAATTAAATTCAGGATGAAGTTTCAGTCAAATGGTAAAAAATCACAAAACTTTTCTATATAATTTATGGAACATGTTAATGATGGAAGGGGGAAACAGATCATGGGGAAAAGGGAAGAGAATAAATATAGTGAATGAATCCTCTATTTTACACTCTAAATCTCCTTCATGATCATATCAGGATGAAGAAATGGAGACAATCGACATGAATTGAGGATCTTGAGGAAGTTTTGAGATTAACCTCTTCAATATAGAATTGAATATTTACTCTAAAATATAGGGGTTATGAGATCACATCACAATAGGAATAATGAATAATAAAAAAACATTTTAATTCAATTCAAAAAAGAAAAACAACCCAATTATTTACAAATAAAAGAAGAAAATGGAAATGATGAATATTTATTAATAAGAGGGAGAGGGGTACCCTTCTCCAAGAACCTAATGATTTCTATATCCAGGGGTGTGGTTTCCTAGGAAGTAGATATTAGAGGCCTAACTCTTATTTAGAAAAAGAATACTAAGAAAAATAGTTCATAAAAAGTATCTTTGTTAGACATGGAATGCTTTGATTCATATATTACCAACCTTTTGTGAACTTTCAACGAGGGAAACCGTCCTCTCATAATGAACTCGCTCTTCATTTCAATTTTTGAATAATCCATTTCTATCAAAACCACCCATGTTCAATCTCCCCTTTATAAAAAACATCAAAAAATTAAAAAATAAGTGACTATGATTATTAAAATATATTAATATTTTAATAATTATAATAGAAATAAAAAATATTTATAAACTATTAAACTTATATATAATTTCATATACCCATTATATGTATTGATAATATAGTTATATATTTAAATATGAAAATATATACATATAAATATTATATTATATACTAATTTTTTCTTACATACATATATATTAGTTAATTTAATAATATTATTATATACTTAAATATGTCTATTAACATATATATATATATTTTAATATAAAATATCTATTTGAATTAATTATAAGATTGTTTTTATTATATTATATTGATAATATAAACTATTAACATATATATTATCTTACATAGATATATTGTTATATATATATTATTGTAGTTATGTAAATAAAAAAAGAACAAAGAGTGGGGGTGTGGGATATTGGGAGATGCAAAATGGAAAGGTGGAGGTGCTGGATTGTGGTAGTGATAAAAATGGGGGATGATCATCTTGAGGGGGACATGAAGGAATCAATACAAAACATTTTTTTGGCTTGAACAAAACTAGAATAAAATGGAGGTGGAAAGGTCTACGACATGGATCATGGTGTCCAAGCATCCACATGTGGCAACCTTCAGTGTAGTTAAGCATAGAGTAGCTCATGAATGGTCTTACGAGTGATCAAGAACATTATGAGGAGCAGCTGCGGCACAACCTCCTTAGGCCTTGTGTGATGATGACACAATAAACATCAATAATGAGGGTTCAAATGGTAGTTTTTATCCATTTATGGGGTTCTATTTTTTACATATTTGGACTAGAAATTTGAGTTTCAGATGAGTTAAATATAGAATTTTATTATTATTGTATTTTTGGGATTTTGGGTTTCTTCTATATTTTTTGTATTTTTTGTGATATAGGATAAATGAATTTTGTGTATAAGAACCCACTGTCGGTTTTATGGATGGTGGTGGGTTGAGTTTAGAAATGTTATCGATGGGTATATAGGGAGGAAGTGAAATAGTGACATTTGAGTCACTATTAAGTGTGAAAAGAACAATGGGTTGATGATATTCTGCAGGTGGGTTGATGGAATAATTTTGTGTGTATACCCACTGTTAGAGGACATGTAGTGAGATGTCCCAACATAGATTGGAGTCGAAATGATGGGTGATCGAGGATGGGTGCTGACAGTGAGTGTTGGTGCCATTATTTGGTGAGGGTGGAGGCTGGCGGTGGGTCAAATATAAGGAAAGATGACGATGGCTTAGGGGATTCCACATTGAATATGCTAGTGATGATTTATTTGAGTCTTTATTATGGGATCTGATAGAGATTAAAAAGAAATGATGTTGGTGGGTGAGGCAACACCTAAAAATATAATAAATTAATAAAGTAGTTATAAAAAAAGAATTAAAAAATATATTTCAAATATAGGCATTGTAAAAAAAATACTAAATATTGAACCTATAATTAAAATATATTAAAATATATTAACATATAAATATACTTGAAAAAATATCACATGTTAGTTTTTTAAATTAATTAACTAATTTACTAAATAAATTAATTAATAAAACCAAGGATATAAATTAAAATAATTTATTTCTAATTATTGTAACAAATAATTAAACAAATTAAATTTGATTTAAATATATAATTATTCCAAAACATAACTGTAATTTCATTGTTTAAAAATAAAAATAAATAATTAAATAAATTGATGAAAAAAAGAAAATGTAATGAAAATAAGAGAAAGGGAAAAAATAATTATAGAAAAATAAGATAATTATAAGAATTAAGGATAAAAAAATTATTATAAAAACAAAATAATATATATATATGGTAAAAAATGAATAAATTAAAATTATTATTCATGAAACACTAAGATTATACTTTTAACACCAAAATAATTTATTAACCATTCGATACATAGAATAAAACAAATTTTGATCATTAACAAAAAATAAATTATTTAAATAAAAAAAGGAATCAAAATGTGAAAAAATTATGTTGAAAAGAGTATTAACAAATAGACACATGAATTTATCATCTTGCAACATCCATGAGATGTGATCCTAGGTTGTGGAAAAAAATTACGATAATTCCCACTCAGTATATCGTTGAAACATTATGGACCTATAAATCACATAATGTGGGATGAAGAAACTCTACTCTACTCCATCATCTGGCCACCATCCCACTACAAATCACTGACAATTCAATTTTTTCTACATGAAGAGGAAAATACAATACAACCAGATAACCCACTCATCAGTCTGGTGAAGTATGATGGAATATATATATATTTATCCTAAATTATAACCTCCTCAATATTATTGTCCATGTAAATAACCTTTGGATATATATTTATACTAAAGAACCTTTCATAATTATTAAACACTAATCAGAGGCTATTCTCTAACAAATAGACAGTAAATGCGTCATCCTTATCCAAAAGAAGAGAAATGTAATGAAAATATATGATACAAGTAATGTATGAAGGAAAATAAATAATTCCTCAATGAAGCTTCATAAACTCTCTATCATCACCCGATTTGAGTGTAACCATAAGGAACTCCTTGATAAAGTGCTCTTAGAAGGTAAACCATGTTAGACCATCTTGTATGTTGGATGAGTTTATGACAACCCACCACTTTCTAGTAGGTCCCTAAATCACGAATAAATCAAAAATTTATTCTAGATTCTATAGGGTCTCAACTAAATCAATGCTTTACTCAATGAAGTCAATCCAGTTCTCAATATGATTAGGGCCTTTAGATCCTTAAAAGCATAATAGATGCCTAAACTAGAAATCTTGGACACAATTGAAATTTTTTATAGAAACCAATCTCTATTAAATAGTAATTGTGTTCAAGGAAACATGTGGAATAGATTTCCAAAATAACCCCGTAGAGCAATAACATTACCATTCCCAAATACACCACTTGTACCTATTGTGGAACATGAGTAACTACTCTAATGGGAGAACCCCACCCTAATTTAGTTGGTAGTCCCCTAATAGAACTTCTCGATGGAATTCTATATAATACTTAATGTATGCTTAAAAATCTATAAAAAACCTACATAAGAAAACATCCTTTTTATTTAATAAGAACTTTCAAGGGATTTAATCATAAAACTTATCTTAGAATGCAGCCAACAACAAGAAGGAATAAACATTTTAGTAACTTCAAAGGATCAAGGCAAGTTCTATTTACATACATTCTAGTCACATTCATATATATATATATATATATAAACATTCAATCCTATTGTCAAATAATATAAATTTTATCAAGGAATAACACATAAATACAATACAAAAATGATGTTATTTAATTAAAAAACTAAAATGGATATAAAAAATGATTATATATGACATTCAGTCAAACATTAATATTCATGATACATGAATGAAGACATATCCAATAAACTATAATAGTAAAACATACCTAGGATTATAATAAACTCATAAAACTAAAACTAAAAATTATGTTTCATCACCGGTAACTCAGAGGTCTATTACATATAATTAGTTCAAGCACTTACATGACTCCCCATATCGAGTTCCACATAGCCTAACTTCTTTATACCATGCACCAACATAGTTAATAAGAAAAGAAAATTACCATCATTTGATACCACATTGTAACATTTCAATATGAATAATTTGTCTTGGATCGATGGTCCACTTGTCCTCATGCAAGCCTCATCAAATTCGAGTGGTTGTGGACTAATAGTAAAGGTATGAACATCATCCATGTGTGTACAATACCCTCAAAATCAAATTTCATACCTTAAAAAGAATATGAAAATAAAAATAAAAATAACATTAAAAAGGAAATAATAAAAGTGTCTACTAATAATGTTATAAAAGATGACTGATAGGGGTCTCAAGTCATGCTAGTAAAAAACAATGTACAACAAAAAAGGAAAGCCGCCCATAACATATGAAATTACATTAAAGTAAATAATCAATGTATGGGAATTCCATAGAGTAATTCATGCTAATTCTTATAGACACCGAGTTATTTTTTTTCATCTCTTTATTGTTGTGACCATTCCCTTTCTGAAATCCCTTATCATGATGTATAAACGTGAATCATGATATCCATATTGGTTGTTAGTGTAAAACAAGTAGTGCACCATCAATTAATCATTTACGCAAGTCCATTAGAATAAGAGTTTAATTTGATGAAAATAGATAAATGTGATATAAAAAAATAGTCCTTCATGTGTAGAGAAATCACATGATAACCAAGATTCCATGAACCCTGGTCATAACTACTACTTCTCCACACTAGAAGAACAATCATAGTTTTAGTATCGAGTATAGGCCAAAAACAATTCCAACCCATATATATTTTAGTTGACATAAGTACAATAAGTCACAGTTTAGTCCACAAGGACATAAATCTCCATCTCTATCACAGGATGGGCCACTGGACCATCGTACACCATATCATCCTAAGGTCCCACCACAGTTCCATTGTATATGATCACTACCTTTGGTAAGGCCACCAGATTGTAATACCTAATGATAATGTCTCATTACATCTTTTTCGTCAATTCATACTAGGCATGATGACCTTCTAAGAGATAACTAAGCCACAATGGTCCACCTATAAATTGGTAATAGGAAATAATATTCTAAAGGACATGAATCATACACAATGAGGCATAAAAGTTATTTTCACAACATAGCTCATCAGGTATGAGAATCAGTATCCAAACATAACCACACAGACACAAAAACAATTGATCACAATTATTGTAATGGTCTACGCACTAACACAAACGTGATTAATACCTAACATTTGCCTCATGTGACATGCCTACACACATGTAATCAAAATCATTAATTACGAAGAACACAATAACAATCCATAATAAAATATAATAACCCATATAAAAGATAAATATAATGTAAAGATAATACTAATACAATTTTCTCAGTTTCATTATAAGTAGTGTCTAATAATTCATTAAAAAATCACACCAACATACAAACCAGACCACGTCCAAATGTGAAGTATCCCTAGATCCGAATATAATAAGACAAGAAAAGGGTTATAGATTGAGAATCAAGAATAAAATAATTCTAATAGGGTAAAAACACTTATGGATGGAAAACCACCTTTAATGGTGGATCTATGTCTAGTTGAAGAAAATAAACCATCACACTAAGAAATGCTACTAGAGAAGATAGTTTGAGATCCCCATAGGGCTTGACATACACAAAAACCTCTTAAATAATGAAATTAACTTAGGAATATAAATAGATATAGAATATCATAAAACTTTTCACCCTTGATTCATCTATATTTGGATTGGATATAAGGAACTCACTATAAGATAATGGAAAATATATCAATATAGGGAATAATGGGTTATTTACTCATTAAAAACCCATATAAATGGTTTCAAAAGTTTCCTTGAAGAATTAAAAATCACTGGAGTGATCAATGGATTCTTATGTTATTTCAACTTTTAAAATAACCATCACTATAAGTTGGTGATTCCCATTGTAATGACTTAAAATTTTTGAATGATATTTTTCGTTGAAAATGAATGTTCTAAAATATTATAAATCTTATAATTAAGTGAGTATATTTTGAAAAGTGACCATCAATTGTCAACCATTATTTGAATGATGGTAAATATGATCATTGGTTAATAAGACTATTAGGAAATATGACCATTGTTAAACTATACAAAAAATTCTAATTTTAATGTTATAGTTATTGTTTATATGTGGAAATGATAAAGGAAAATTAATGTAGAAAGAAGAGTTGATAGACTCATTCAGTAAAATATTTCCTTTAAAAGTCCATTTTTATGAACATTGGAGGGAGTTAGATTCCTTGACCTTCACTCTTGATCTAGTCTAAGAAGAGAATCCTCAAGTGAGGCTTGAATGTAATCTCTTATGAGAGAAGTTCAAGTTAGTGGAAATAACAACTCAAGTGATATTATCCGAGCTCCACAAGAATCTATTACCATCACACACATTACTCTTAGGTCGTATATGGGTGATATAAGGGGTTATGTTTTGAGTCCATATTTAATTAAAGTGTAATTATATTTTATAAATATAATTATTATTCCTTAAATTGCATTTTAAGAATAGTTTTCTTAACAAAATTGAGTCTGAACTTGATAAATTGATTTTTCAGACATAAATAATACATTCATGAAAATATATAAATATTATAAAAAACTATGATACCATGACTAATAATTATTAAAATTAAATAGTATGATTAAATCAATATTATTTAAATTCAAATGATAAAATAATTTTATTTTCTTAAGTGTCAAAAATTTTACTATGCATTTTATATCAGCTATTATTTTTAATAAATAAAAATTATAATATTTAAAAGTTAAAATTTTAATTTATAGAGAATTATTATGTCAATCTAAATAACTTTTCTAAAATAATAATTTCATTATTAGTTTAGGGTGAATTTATTAAATAGTTTTATTATATTTTTCTCCTAGTGAATAATAAAAATATAGTTTTGAATTTTTTTGTATGTTTATTGGCATTATAAAGATGTTTTGTGTAATATAAAATTTCAATTGACTCTTATGGATTATAATAAACTAATAGGTGTACTATGTGGAAAAATATAAGGGAAAATATCATTGGAAATCGCATGGTTTTTTATACCACTATAATGGTGTCAAAGGAAAGGAAATCACTCACTTTTTTTTATAAAAACCTACCCAATTATCCATTATAAATCTTTAAAAATTAATACTCTAAGATAGAATGAAATTATTTCCTCGAAATGAGTTTAAAAAATGTGTCCTAGTGCCCCCAAATTTCATATCATTGAGTTTTAGGAGTTACTCTTCAAGGGAAGGGAAATCTCCACTTTTCTTCTCCTTTCAATTTCACTTTTTCTGTGGTATGTATTTCAAATTTACATATTATGTTATTATCTAAATTTTATTATATAAATCTAATTTAATAATATAATTTTATTTATGGATGACCCAATTATCATCTCTTTTGAATGATTTATTAAACTATGTTTATATTGGTTCTGTAGGAGAATTTGCTTCTCAAATTTTCCCTTATTTTTCTCAATAAATTATCTAATTGTTTTTATTCGAATACCCAAACCACTTTATTTTCTATGGGTATTGAACAATAAGTTAAAATTATTTATTGTATTCCAAAATTTACATATATTAAACCCTAATTACATTTCCATGTTTTATAAATGAAATAATGATCATGTTTTTATGCACTTTTTTAAATTCAATGATTTTTATATGAATGTCATTTCTTTTATTCTCCACGGGTCATTTATGAGATTTCTGATTATGATGTATGTGGATTGGAGGAAAGATAATTAGTATTAATGTTTTTATCCTAAAATCTCAATATTTATTTATATAATGAATTTATTCTTTAGAGATGACATGTTTTATGATACCGTCATGGATAACCTTCGTACGTTTTATGACGCATTGTTGAATGAATTTGGTGATTTTCTTATAAAAGTATAGAACAAATGTTATAGAAACGTATAGAATTTAGTATTCATGATATTTAATTTATTTTATGCCTCATGTTCTATTTTTCATTCCATAAGGTTATTCTTCATGTTCTAATTGTGTTTCCCCAAGATCACATGTAAAAGATTTCCTATGATTTCCCTTACTAGGCCTTATGCTCACCCTTTCGTTTGATGTGTGTCCCTAGGATTTGATATGTAATAACTATACTTAGGATTAACCTATAAATATAACCATTCATTTGGAATAAGATAAATTTTTATGTTTTCTTATATTATGTACCTTATTTCAAAATAACTAATCATTAATAAATCCTTTGTAAAATATAATGAAAAGTTATAATATAAAATGGTGGGATTCCATATTTAGTATCAAATGATAGTTTAGTTATTTTCAGAAATTAGAATTGGAAATTGTAATATGAACACTATAAAAAAGTTTATATATTAAAAAAAAATCCTAGTATTTTGGTGAAATATTACCTAAGTGGTTTCTGGATAACGATATCCATGTTTGGATATGAACAAGTGGATGCTGTTGTGGAATAGGTGTACAGTGGGGAAATAACTCCAATAAGGGGAATCATTCCCGACCTGAAATAACCTAGTATAATACAGTAGGACATGTTTCACACTTGGTTTGATACTCCTATGGGAAATGTTCGGTTAATAAAAATATTTTAATTATAAATTAAGAAGGAATTATATGCAATGTAATATTTGATAAATAATAACATGTTTGATAATATATTTTTTGAAATCAAATTATTTTAGAATTATTTTATTAGTAATTGAAACACACTTCCCACTATAGTTTTATTATATAAATAAATAGTAGTAAATCATAAAAACTAAGTACATGGTCAGGGCAACAGATCAGGTGATGATGGCCTTTAGATGGAATATAGAATAGGAAATTTCATTAGAAAGATGAATTAACTGACTCATGTTTTTCATAATAACTTGTATCAATATGAGATACTTTATTCATCTTTAAGGGTACACCGTTCTGTTGATTCCATAATGTGTTAATGATAAGATTCTTTTAGTGGATCTAACGACCAATTTATATCTAAAAAGTGAAAAAGATATATAGAAAAGTTATTTTATTTACTCTGTTATTTGTAATAATAGAACGTCAACCTATTTGGGTACTTCTTAAAGTGATAAGCTAGATAGTGGTGTAAAATGGATAAAAACACAATTCCAAGAGGGGTCATTGATGATATAGAGTGGATAGAGGTAAGAGAATCCTTTTTCACAAAGTATTTTATCTTTTCAATGATAAAGATAATAGATAAGGAATTACTATAGCTAATGAATAAGGAAAATGTATCTTTGTGATTCTATGAGATAAACTTCTCAAGTTATTCCAATTACACTGCTAGAGTAATCAGGGATCCTAATGGGAAGGTTGATAGATTATTCTGCTGATTGGGCCCCCACATATGGAAGAATCTAGCCTGCTGATATTATGAAAACAATGAGGAGATCATAAAGAGTGATATTAATATTTTAATGGAGTTCAGAGAGACACAATGGTCTTATATACAGAATAAAAATAGAGATATACAAATCCAAACATGGGGAGGAGATTTGATCAAGGAATAAGTGTAAAGAAAGTGAAACTTTCCACATGAAAAAAATGTTATAAGATGCATTTTGAGAATTACTTTCTTGGGATCAGGAAATGTTAAAAGTGTGTAAGAAAAGCCCATATTTCTCAGAACTATCCTAGAGAGGTGAAACATTAACTTGTTAACACTAATGACAAAGGGAAGATTTTTAAGAAATAACTTGAAGTCCAATGCTTCTTGTGTGGGTAGCTTGGTCACTCCTCTAATATCTTTCCAAATGTGAATTTAATAGAGGGGAATCACTATCAACCTCATCATAGGACAATATGACATTTTTTGTTTTTTATATCATTAAATTTGATGTTGATGATTGAAATGATGCGGTGGAAGGTACTCTCATTGTTCTCTCATAGAAACCATGTAATTTGTTAGATTCTGGTTATACACATTCCATTATTTTTTCCTAGTTTTCATCTAATTTAGAATAAAATCCTAAATTATTAGAAGTATAACTATCATTCAAGAACCATATAGTGTTTATCCAATAATTAATAGTGTATGTAAACAATGGTATTTTCTTTGTTGAGAAATATCACAACCCAAAAATAGTATTAATTTCCTTGATGGAATTGGACATTATACAATGGATGTATTGGCTCTCAACATACAATTATAAGATCTTCTATAGAAATAAATAAATATTTGTTTTCTTGAATGGAAAACATATATTTTTTTCACTAGGGATATACCTAAACCTGAGTTTATATATAAGAACCTCCCATAGCTTTCTTTAAGGAAATTATAGGTGAATTTGAAGAATGAATGAAATTATATGAATATAGAATATATCTATTATTTTGTAATGTATTGTTTCATTTGATATAGAGTTACCTGGACCTCTCCTAAATAAAGGTAGAGTTCTACACTAAACTAATGCTTAGATCCAAGACGATATGGATGAACCTATATATAATTGAAAATTTAGAGATGGTAGAATTAGAGAAGATACTCCAAGATATTATGGAGAAGGGGTTTATCTAAGCTAGTGTGTCTCCTTTTGGAAAACCTATTATTTTTAAAAAGAATTAGGATGCATTGATGAATATATTTATTAATTATATAGAATTTTGTGGGATCATAGTGAGGACAAGTACCATCTTCTAATGATTAATGCTATATTTAACCAATTTTATGGTGCTCTATAATTATCCACGATTGATCTTTGATCTGGTTATCATCAGTTGAGGGTGAATAATAAAGATATTCTAAATAACTCATTCTAATATAGATATGGGAACTATGAGTTTTTATTCTATTATTCTAGACTAATACTCTCACGAACTGTCCCCTGGGGCCTGTTCGGTGACATACCCCAAACCCACCTCCCGATGGCTAGGGGTTGGTGACTAGAGCCGAAGGCGTTAACCGAAATGTGGGAGGCATTTTCCTGGATACATGTACACACATACACTGAAAATACAAATCCAAAAAGCTCAAAGTTGAACACCCTGTAATCAAAATTTGGAGTACAACAACAAGTAAAGAACTTAGTGGTAAAACTATTATAATATACAACCCCAAAAAAAGAACTGGAAACAGCAAGGTACAATGGAGAACCAATGGTCGTCTGTGGAAAATCTAACATGATCTCTAGAGTAGTGATGCTAATGGAAGCCAAAGTAGTATTTCATGCCCTCTTGGTCTTACTAGGCCCTGCCTAGTCCTAGGTCACCATGTACACCATTGTAATGTTCATCATTGTCGTGTCCCTGAGTGCCTATATCGAAATGGCGAACATATGAAAAAGACGCAACACGTGTGGGTGAAGCCCATTAGGGTGTGTGTAACTCTGTTGTCAGTAGGGAAACCCGAGACCCCTTATGTTCTCTCATAATTCAACAAATAAAAATAGCACAAAACAACCGAGAAGTAAACCAAAAATCCAAAAACCCAAATTAAACCACAATTCCACAAACATGAGGGAAAACACAGAGACAAAACCATGAAGAAACCACAATGATTATGAATATTCAGCTATACATAGGTATATTCCCATACATATACCAAGGTCATTATGATATACTAATCTCAACCACAAAGAAACCTAATTATACAACATCAAATCCATTAGTAGGATATCCAAAGAAGGCACAAAGAATATCTCATGGATCAGGAGTACACGCTTCATGAGCTATCCATCCCTGATGTCCCCCATCTATGATATGTACTTCATCAGCTACAACTCAACCATTCTTAAAGGAATGTCTGAAAGGAAGTGATCTATTAGAAACGTTCTGGTAGAACTGCATCTAGTGCCTTACAGAAGAGGTATCACTGTCACGGTCTTGTGCTTGAGGTAATACGAAGTGAAACCAAGTGAAGATGCCCACTCCTCAAAAATAATTTCAGTTGGGGGACCAATTCTGTAGTCCAACCCATGATATCATAGTCTGTTCTGGATGAAGTAACCCACACCTCATTCCTTTGAGGTACCACTATCTTTTACCTCGGTATCGATTAAATCATGCAGAGGGGACCACTCCTCATAACTGTATCATACAGTCGAGGGAGCTCCAAATACCATTAATGATCCGCTCCCTTCCGCTACTCAGAAATGAGGGATTACTACCCCATAAGTGAGGACTCACACCCTACATGGTATGCGAGTACATCTATGGTAGTTTGTTCACTGTGGGTGACCCATGCCACAATACGTCAGGGGAGTACTGACACCATGCTATAGGACCTGCACAATATCCTGAAAAGGGAGTACCAACTCTGGTTGAATAAGTCATAAAGGGGACCCACACCCTGAATCGACAGGGGTGTACAACTCAGTGACGAGAAGAACCACACCCTGGTAAAGTAGGTGAGTAACTGACTCTGTCACAGTATCTGTTGTGGGGGACCTGCACCCTAGTACTCTTGGGGATTAATTACCCCATGCAAGATGGACCACACCCTGGAACAACATGGGAGTACCAACTCTATCATAGCACTGTGTAAGGATGAACCATACCCAGGGTCGATAGGGGAGTGACAACTCCTAACATAGAGAACCCGCACCCTATCTGTTTTCGGAGTACATAACTCTATGTGAGTTAATTATGGAGGACTCATGCTCTAGTATAATAGGGGAGTACTGGATCCAATCATAGAAGAACATTCTCCTAGTAAAAAAAAACCCACCCATGATATGGGGAGTCCCGTCTCTACAGGAGAAGAGGGGTAATGAATACCCGTGCCTTGAGTCTTCAAGGGAGTAGTCGTCCTAACTATCACCACAAGAAACATTGTAGTGGTGTTCCCAAGGTATCAGTTGTCCCTCAACTACCACTAAGTTCCACAAAAAAGTTACATTAAGGACCGCCATGTAATAAGGGTTCCAACATGAAAGATGGCACACCAATCAGATGCCTAGTCTATAAGTTAAAGGCATTTTAGTACCTAGGGCAATGATAGATTTGTGGTTGATCCAACCTGGTCATACTTCAACATTCTCCAAAAATCATGTGGATTATCTCAAAAGGACTGAATCATCCTAAGGGTTCCAGCTCTTTAGATGGTTCATCAAATGGACATATGATTTAGGAGATAATACCCTTTAATCATAACTCGGTCGATATGGGTATGGGTCCGGGCCGACCCATTTTGACCAACCTAACCCGACCTGGGTCCGACCAAAACTGAGTCGACCTAGCCCGATGGGACCGACATGACCTGATCAGACCAGCCCGACCCGAATTGGCCCGAATAAGCCCACTAGGCTGACCAGATCGGTGCGACACACCTGGGGGCATAGCTCACCAGGCTCACCCCGGCCCGCCATTATGGGCTGGCCCCCTTCTCCTAGGACCTATCATAGCCACGTCTGACACCTACTCCTAGGAATGGGACCACCAGACACATCCCCCACGTCAACACGCATGGCCGGTTGACTTCTCCATGCAGCGCCACGCTGGCGCCGCTAGACTCCAGTGCTGCTGCCCATCGTTGTTGTGGCTTCTGCCAGGAAGGCACGCCATCAAAGTGTGCCTCCTCATCTAGGTATCGGTCGGGACTGTATCTCACCCCATCTTCCCCAGGCATGCGACCGACACCATAGATGCCACGACTGTATATTCACTGGTCCATCAAATGCACTTCAATGGCCTGTTTTTTTCACCATTTGCACACGTGGCCTCTACGGGATTCTGTCTTCACTGTGATAGATCCAGATCCACCTTTCCTTTAATTTAAAATATCGAATCCCAAATAACAATCATGCAGAGGGGACCGAGCCTTGTTTGTTTCATCTTGCACCCTCATCATCAGAGGATAAAAACCAGGGATGTTTTGGGGAGTGTAGTTCAAACCAAAATAAATCAATCCCAACATTGAACCCCCAAAAATACCCTCCCACATGAACAATATACTTGTAGATCAAACTGTTCATGTGTTGATATGCATCTGTCATTTTAAAAGAAGGAATAATAGGGAATATCTTTAAAAGAACAAACCCATACCTCTTATGAAGTTTGATGTCGTAGTGTTTTTCCTCGAGGGGTTACGATATCGATGTCGCTTCCCAACTCCAATCCTCCAAAGGCATTGTAGCTGGTGAAGATAAGCGGGTGTTCATCGTTATTCGCTGGGGTGGAGGTCCATCAGAGGTTCGTCAGAGAATCCTTAAAATTTCTAATCCATTTACCCCAGCACATCGATCTATAAATAAGATCATGTCACATCTTTCCCATTATGATGCGATGTTGCATCGTTATAATGTTTTATTTAAGAAACACCATCGCTGTTACATTCCATTAAAGCATTGCTACACTACAAGTTCAATGATCCATTGATGAGGCCCATTATTGTGCATCATCGCCGCCATTTCGCTATCAAACATCATCATCGGTCTCCAATAAAAAGTGAGATAGAAAATAAAATAATTATATTAAATTATATTATTATTTTTCTCAAAATTTCTATTAAATAAATTTCAGTTATGCCCTTGTCGGCTAATGATAATTCATTTTTAGTTGAATCATGGTATTTTGAATTCAACGGTGCCCTCAGAGTTATGATCTGATTGATGGTTAAAAATATAAAAAATTTGGATCTCACGTTTACTGAACGTATGTTTAAAAAATTTCAAAATTATGTTCTAGGATCTTCAATCCTTGGAATCACGTGTTGTAAAATTTTTTGATCTTGAAATAATTCTATATAAATAAAATAATTATATAGAAATTATGAGACATTACATCCTAACCACCATTAGAGATTTCATCCTCAAAAATCCAAAAACCAAACATAAGGGTTCAAAGTAGATCAACAATCATTTATACGCTTCTCCTAAGCACATTACATAAAGAAACACAGAGATCAACAACTCCCATGTATAGATCTTTCTAGGTCAACATTATGTTGCAACAAGAACATGTTTGTTTAGAAATGTAAAGAGGGAATAGACTTAATTAATATGATTAATCTATAGTCACGGGGTTCTATTAGCTCACCTATATGATAACCTGAAGCATATCATAGAAACAACACCACCATTTACAATCTCCAAGAAATGCATTGTGCTAAAACCCCCATGGGAGTTATGCATTCATGGTTGATGATAATTCATGTGAGTAATTACGAACAAAATAGGGCTTCCCACGAGTGAATGTTGGATCTTACTGGGCCCTCTCACTAGACCCTCCAGCATCCTCATTAAAAGCTGAAACAAGAACACATACACTCCCACTTGTGGCATCTCCACTGAGTATGGATGGTTTGGAAAAATACCGCATTGCGAAAAAATTTGTGGTCTAACTCTACCACTAAAAAACGACTCAAGGTGGAATCTTTACTAGAGTCCAAACAATGCTACCGGAGCCGCCCTTTTTTCGCAAATGAAACCCATTCTCCAATACATGGATATACCACATCTATTTTCTAATATCTTCATTTATGGAATGAACAATAGTAGTCCATACCTAGAATTACATCTTAAGGCCTCGATGCCATGAATAATAGATCCCAACTGCAACTCTCACCTCCAAGATCCATGTCACACTATTAGTGTTTGTGTTTGATCGGTGGGTATCCTCCATCAAATGTCTATAAGAATGAGGGTCAAGTCCACAGTCCAACCAAAACCTAAAAGTCTCCAACATGACTCATGGAAAAAGTAATGTCAGGTAGCTATGTGAATTTAGAAATACAAAAAATGAAATGACACAGGTTATACCTCCAAATTCTATTAGAGATTCTTGGTCATGATCCATGACTACGTGCAGCTATCCTTACCCACTTCCTCTAGTTCCCTAATCCTATCGTGGACCACCCCATGTTATTCATCTAGCTCTTCTACATTTTCGGATGAATTGTGGAACTCCATGCTCCATGAACTCTGTCTGCCAAGGAGGTTCATCTGTCGGCTCCCTCCTAGTAGTACAGAGGGTTGGACAATCTCCAGTGAGATTCCACTAACTGTTACAAGCATAAAACTACTTTTCCTATGGCTGATCTTCTTTTTGCCACTATTGTTGTGCCAGAGTCCCACATCTCTGTGTTCTGTCATGGGTATGCCTCCTACGACATGATCACATCACCACTCTTCTACTAGATCCATTATACACCTCTACGTAATGACCCATGACATAGGTCATATCCACATGATCCTCCTATATAAATATCTCAACAACTGGTCTCGTTCTAGTTCCCCAGCATGCGTCTGAATGTTGAGAGGTATCACTGATGCCCTGATTTCCCAGCGTAGTCCTGGTTCGAAGGTATGGGGCCTGAGGTAAGGGTCCCACACCATATATTTGGAGTAGAGAGAATGATATGTGAATCTCACTGACTACTCTACTACCTTCTGGATGCCATTCAGTAGGAGCAACAACTTCTGTATACGTATAGATTGCAATATCGCCATAAAGAACTCCTCTCTGAAGAGGCACTCAAAGTTTGTTCATGTCAGGATCACCTCATCATGATTCCAAATAGTCGGATTCCACCATCTTCTTACTAAGCCCTAAAGAAGGATTTTATCGAGGATTTCCATCTAGTGGGATAGTGCCCTACCTAGTTGGAAAACACACATAACTGTCTTAATTCAATCCTCAGCTAACTGAGGATCTGTTTTGTCACGGACCCTGGGAGGTATATTCCTCTGAAACTCATGTAGCACACTTACCATTCACACATACTCACCCTAAACTGCTTGTGGAAACTACTTATCGATGGGCGGTGGAATCAATGGTTCACCACCCGATGGTAATGTCCATATATCAATTCCCTGCACCGAATCCGCCACTCCGGGAAGACCATCATCACAGTCCTTCTGTGGAATCCTATCTGGATTTCGTCATAGAGGCATATTCAAATGAGTCAATATGAAAAATAGTTAAGAGTATATATAGAGAGTCATCTCATGAATGAAATGGATATCACAATCATTCTTTCTAGTTTTATAATACCTTTATTTCCCCAAAAACAACGATTCCATGTTCTGAGTAAGGTGACAGGTGTCCAGAATCTAGGTGTATAGATACGTCGGTCGCCACACCAGAAATAGAGTCCCATGACAAAAATCTAAACTTGAAACACATAACACTATTTCTCATGAACAAAAATAATAGACCCTTGATCATATTCTAGAACCGACCACCTATGATACCACTTTTTCATAACCCATCCCCCAGGGTCCACTGAGTGACATACACCAACCCCACCTCCAGAAGGCAAGGGGTTGGTGGCCAGCACTAAAGGGATCAACATGCAAGTGGGAGGAATTTTATTGGATACATGTACACACATCCACTCAGAAATGAAATCCCCAAAGTAGAAAGGTGAACACTAAGTAACCGAAAACCAAAGTACAATAGAAAGTAAAGAAATGATTGGTAAAACTCTGCTAGTATATAATCCCAACAAAATAAATGAAAAAATTAAGGTACAAAGGGAGCAGTGATGGCCATATTCACTAGACATGCGGCCAGCACTGCTGTGTGTCGCCACCGACCATAGCTTCATCGGGCCGCCAAAAGCACTCTGGTGGCCTATTTTTTGCACCATTTCTGCCTGTGGCCTACATGGGATGCACTCTTCACTGTGATAGATTTGGATCCACATTTCCATTAATTACCAAGAGCCTATAAAAAGGAATGAACATGGAGAGGGGATCAGGCATTGTTTGTGCTAGCTTATACCCTCCACATTAGTGGATAAAAACTGGTGATGTATTGGGGAGTGTAGTTCAATCCAAAGTAAATCAATCCCAACATTGAACCCACCAAGATACCCTCCTAGTTGAACGCACAACATGTGGATAAAACTGTTTGTGGGTTTATCTGTATCCATCATTATAAAATAACGAAGAATGGGGAAGATTGTAAGAACCCGGATCATCATTTCAGGAATGTTTTTCCTTTTTCTAGATTTTTTTAGAAAGGAGGAGTTTCTGGAAATTTTTTAAGTACACGCCGTGCACTTTATGAGTACACGCCATGTACTTCGTTGCCGCAGGAGGCCGTGTGCTGGCCATGTTCTGGCCATGCACATGGTCATGTGGGGTGATGTGGAGTCCGCTTAAAGTGGATTACAGAAAAGGAGAGTACATTCCATGTACTCCAAAAGTACACTCCATGTACTTTCTTTTTATTCATTAAATGCACCGGGGTCACGTCTGATGGATAGAAACCACTCCTTCTAGGTTTCGTTCATTAGAGAGCACCGATCATCTGAAGATCTTCGACGAGCCCTCGATCCTCCATCTATCCTCCAATTAGAGAACCATTGATTGTGTTGGAATTGCATCAGTGAGTTCTCTCTTCTTCTTGAGCCTTGTTCTCCAATTTCTACTCTTTTCCAAGTTATCATGGGTTCAATGTTTTTTTATGTTTTCATAGATCTAAAAAATTCCAAAGAGATTCAAGCTTCTTGGTTCAAGCATATTGATCTCTTAAATCCGAGGTTGGTTTTTTGTGCCTTTCCGTTCGAAGTATTTGGGTATTATGTGAAAATTCCACCACTACCCTTAAACTATGAATTGCATGTTTACCGTTTACCACTGTTATTTTCCTGCCATGTTTGTATGCCTGTGTAGAGTTAATTTGGATCTATTTTGGGTTTATTTCTATGCCTTGTATGTTCTACTCATGCCTTGTTCTGTTTATGACCGTTTGGTCCTGTTTAGAATATTGGTTGTTTACCTGTTTTCCATGCCTTGTGGTCGTAGGATGGAGTGTAGTTTTTTTGACATGCGTGAGATGCTGTAGACTAGTTAGACAAGAAGTTTTTTATGTTTACACTGGACTTATAGCATTACTATGCATTGAATTACATGGGGCCATAAGAACCTGGTGGTATAGACTAAAAGTGGATAGACCGAGTGAGCTTACTCATAATGTTTTTGGACATTATAGACTATATGGGGATAGACCGAGTGAGATTCCTTAGAGAGTCTTTAAAAATTACAGACTACAGGGGTATAGATCGAGTGAGCTCTCTATGAGAGTCTCTGAGCATTATAGACTATAAGGGGATAGAACGAGTGAGATTCCTCAGAGAGTCTTTGTTTTACATGAAATACCTTGAACCAATCTAGGCTATAAGAGGAATTGACTGAGTGAGCCTCCTTAGAGAGTCTGTAAAAGACCTGGGGCTATAAGGGGAATTTACTGAGTGAGCTACCTCATAGAGTCTCTTGGCCTTGGGGCTATAAGGGGAATTTACCATGTTTTCTTCCTCAGAGAGTCCCTGACTACCTAATACTATAAGAGGAACTGAATGCGTGAGCTTCATTAGAGTGTCTTATAATTTTTCGTATGACCACACCAGAGGGGTTAGGCTGAGTGTACTACCCAAAAGGTTATTGGTACTTTTTACGTAGGACTAGAGGGGATGGATGTGAGTACTTCCCAGAGGGTTACCTATTTGTGTTTAGATTCTTGTTAGTTGTTTCTTGATATTGGAACTATGGATTTTTTACTGCTGAGTAATTTCTTGTTTACTCCTTCCTGTACTTTTACCTTCCATATATTCACTGACTGTTAGGAACATATATTCGGGTGGTTTCCTACTGGAATTTATTCTCACACCCTTTTTGGGCCATTCTTTTGGTCCCAAACAAATTATATTGTTGCAGCTATAGATAAGGGCAAGTGACCTTCCACTTCTGGTACTTGACTTGCTATGGAGCCGGAGAGCATATGACCAAGCCTAGGCTTGTGATTCTGAGGAGTTGTTTATCATTTATTCTGTACTTTCACTACTGGAAATAAAACATTTACCAACGGTTGAGAAGTTTTGGGAAAGGCTGGATAACCGTTGGTATAACATATACCAACGGTTCTTCCAGCCGTAGGGAAGTAAGCTGTTGGAAAAAACATTTCCCAACAGTTTACACTGAACCGTTGGCATAGGGTGGAGAAAGATTACCCTATGCCAACGGTTCTTCAAAAACCGTTGGGAAAGCTTTTTCCCAACGGTTTACAAACCGTTGGAATAGGCTTCAAATTAGCATGTTTTTCCCAACGGTTTAGAAAACCGTTGGGAAAAATCCAAACTCTACTCTTTCCCAACGGTTCTAAACCGTTGGGAAAGGTTTTTTACCAACGGTTTTATGAACCGTTGGTAAAACTAATCCTAGAGTTTCTATGCCAACGGTTTTGAACCGTTGCCATACCCTCTGCTGGGCAAATCAGCCAGCAGCTCCCCAATTTGGCCAGCAGCTCCAGCTCTCCAATTTGACCACCACCAGGTCTGGTTTTGTGGGTTCCCTCTCATTTTTCAATCCAATTATTGTACCTGCAATAAACTAACACATACATATATAAAATTATTGTACCTGCAATAACCAACTAACACTTACATATAGAGAACAAATTCAAACACGTTTAACATATAATGGTAGAACTATACACATCCATAATTAAATTAGAATTGATAACGTAATTATAAACATACATAATTCATTTAGAATTCAATTTAAAATTTAGATGATAATTATATGTGGAATCTGGAAGTCAATTCATAATTTGATCTGTTTTTTGTATACCATATATTTTTACCTAAAGTAATGTCCATTTTAAACATAATGCATACACCTGGAGTGCTACCGTCCACAACGCGCCTCAGATTGAGGCGGGGTTGACTCATACACGTCACATATGACCCCTGGATCGTTGTGCTAATGTATCGACACAATCCGAATGCATTTGATCGGTTTTCCGTATGTCAGTTGATGTTTTTCAATTAAAATGACGTACTTTTGAAACAAAAGGCAGACACTTTGAGTGGTTCCGGCCACACCGCGCCTCAGATTGAGGCGGTGTTGACTCATACATGTCACATATGACCTATGGATCGTTCTATTAAAGTTTCAATGGAAACCGAATGCGTTTGGTCGGTTTTCCGTATGTACTTAAATTGTTGTCCATTTTAAGCAAAAGAGAGCCACATAGATTGATTCTGGCCACACCGTGCCTCATATTAAGGCGGGGTTGACTCGTACACGTCACATATGACCCATGGATCATTTTAATAATGTATCGACACAATCCAAATGCATTTGGTCGGTTTTCCGTATGTCAGTTGATGCTTTTCACTTAAAATGACGTCCTTTTGAAACAAAAGACAGACACTTTGAGTGGTGCCGGCCACACAGCGTCTCAGATTGAGGCGGGGTTGATTCTTACACGTCACATATGACCCATGGATCTTTCTCCTAAAGTTTCAATGGAAACCGAATCCGTTTGGTCGATTTTCCGTATGTACTTAACATGGTGTCCGTTTTAAACAAAAGAGAGCCACTTAGACTGATCCCGGCCACACCGCAACTGGGATTCATCCCGGGTTGGCTCGTACACATCACATATGACCCATGGATCGTTGGGATAATTTATCAACAGATTTGGAATGCATTTGGTTGGTTTTCCGTATGCCAGTTGTTCTTTTCACTTATAATCCTGTCCATTTTAAACAAAATTGACATAGTTATAGCGGTTTCGGCCACAACACTCCTCGGATTGAGGTGGGATTGACTCGTACACGTCACATACGACCGATGGATCCTTGTGCTAAAGTATCAACACAGTCCGAATGCCTTTCGTCGGTTTTTCGTATGTCAGTTGATGCTTTTCACTTAAAATGACGTCTTTTTGAAACAAAAGGCAGACACTTTGAGTGGTGTCGGCCACACCGCGTCTCCGATTGAGGCGGGGTTGATTCGTACACGTCACATATGACCCATGGATCGTTGTCCTAAAGTTTCAATGGAAACTGAATCCGTTTGGTCGTTTTTCCGTATGTACTTAAAATGTCCCTTTTAAACAAAAGAGAGCCACTTAGACTGATCCCGGTCACACCGCGACTCGGATTCATCCCGGGTTGGCTCGTATACGTCACATATGACCCCATGGATTGTAGGGATAAATTAACAATAGATTCTAAATGCGTTTGGTCAGTTTTTCGTATGTCAGTTGATGCTTTTCACTTAAAATGACGTCCTTTTGAAACAAAAGACAGACACTTTGAGTGGTGTCGGCCACACCACGTCTCCGATTGAGGCGGGGTTGATTCGTACACGTCACATATGACCCATGGATCATTCTCCTAAAGTTTCAATGGAAACCGAATCCGTTTGGTCGGTTTTCCGTATGTACTTAAAATGGTGGCCGTTTTAAACAAAATACAGTCACTTAGCGGACGGCATCGGATTGACCTGAAATCACAGGACAACAATCCCATTATTATTCGCGATGTGCACGCACAGACGGCACGTCAATCAGACGTGCGGTCTGCGCGGGAGGACTAATTATGCCTTCTTTAAGCGTTGCGTGCGCTTGATAAACGCGCGTGGGGGGTCCAAACTGGCCGAACGAAGTCCGAATGGCCTGAAATCGGACGACATCAAAGGGTGAATGAATTGTGATGTGTTCGAGCAAACGGCACGACAATCGGACATGCCGTGTTCCTGCGGTGACCGGGAACGCCGTTCTAGTGTCATAAACGGCCAACACGGGCTTCTAACGGTCAAAATCATAGAGGACGACATCGTATTGACCTGAAATCACAGGACAACAATCCCATTATTATTCTCGACGTGCACGCGTAGACGGCACATCAATCGGACGTGCGGTCTGCACGGGAGGGCTCATTATGCGTTCTTTAAGCGTTGCGCGCGCTTGATAAACGCGCGTGGGGGGTCCAAACTGGCCGAACGAAGTCCGAATGGCCTGAAATCGGACGACATCAAAGGGTGAATGAATTGTGATGTGGTCGAGCAGACGGCACGTCAATCGGACGTGCCGTGTTCCCGCGGTGACTGGGAACGCCGTTCTGGTGTCACAAACGGCCAAAACGGGCGTCTAACGGTCAAACTCATAGCGGACGACATCGTATTGACCTGAAATCACAGGAAAACAATCCCATTATTATTCGCGACGTGAACGCGTAGACGGCACATCAATCGGACGTGCGGTCTGCACGGGAGGGCTCATTATGCGTTCTTTAAGCGTTGTGCGCGCTTGATAAACGCGCGTGGGGGGTCCAAACTGGCCGAACGAAGTCCGAATGGCCTGAAATCGGACGACATCAAAGGGTGAGTGAATTGTGATGTGGTCGAGCAGACGGCACGTCAATCGGACGTGCCGTGTTCTCGCGGTGACCGGGAACGCCATTCTGGTGTCAAAAACGGCCAAAACGGGCGTCTAACGGTCAAACTCATAGCGGACGACATCGTATTGACCTGAAATCACAGGACAACAATCCCATTATTATTCGCGACGTGCGCGCGCAGACAGCACGTCAATCGGATGTGCGGTCTGCGCGGTAGGGCTCATTATGCGTTCTTTAAGCATTGCACGCGCTTGATAAACGCGCGTGGGGGGGTCCAAACTGGCCGAACGATGTCCGAATGGCTTGAAATCAAATGACATAAAAGAGTGAGTTAATTGTGATATGGTCGAGCAGAGGGAATGTCAATCGGATGTGCCGTGTGCCCGCGGTGACCGGGAACGCCGTTCTGGTGTCATAAACGGCCAAAACGGGCGTCTAACGGTCAAACTCATAGCAGACGACATCGGATTGACCTAAACTCACAGGACAACAATTCCATTATTATTCGCGACGTTCACGCGCAGACAGCACATCAATCGGACGTGCGGTCTGCATGGGAGGGCTCATTATGCGTTCTTTAAGCGTTGCACGCGCTTGATAAACGCACGTGGGGGGTCCAAACTTGCCGAACGAAGTCCGAATAGCCTGAAATCGGACGACATCAAAGGGTGAGTGAATTGTGATGTGGTCGAGCAGACAGAACGTCAATCAGACGTGCCGTGTGCCCGCGGTGACCGGGAACGCCGTTCTGGTGTCATAAAGGGCCAAAACGGGCGTCTAACGGTCAAAATCATAGAGAACGACATCGGATTGACCTGAAATCATAGGACAACAATCCATTTATTTTTCGCGACGTGCACGCACAGACGGCACATCAATCGGATGTGCGGTCTGCGCGGTAGGGCTCATTATGCGTTCTTTAAGCGTTGCGCGCGCTTGATAAACGCGCGTGGGGGTGGGGGGGGGGGTCCAAACTGGCCGAACGAAGACCGAATGGCCTGAAATAGGACGACATCAAAGGGTGAGTGAATTGTGATGTGGTCGAGCAGACGGCACGTCAATCGGACATGCCGTGTGCCCACGGTGACCGGGAACGCCGTTCTGGTGTCATAAAGGGCCAAAACGGGCGTCTAATGGTCAAAATCATAGCAGACGACATCGGATTGACCTGAAATCACAGGACAAGAATACAATTATTATTCGCGACGTGCACGCATAGACGGCACATCAATCGGATGTGCGGTCTGCGCGGAAGGGATCATTATGCGTTCTTTAAGCGTTGCACGCGCTTGATAAACGCGCGTGGGGGGGGGGTCCAAACTGGCCGAACGATGTCCGAATGGCTTGAAATCGGACGAAATCGAAGGGTGAGTTAATTGTGATATGTTCGAGCAGAGGGCACGTCAATCGGACGTGCCGTGTGCCCGAGGTGACCGGGAACGCCGTTCTGGTGTCATAAACGGCCAAAACGGGCGTCTAACGGTCAAACTCATAGCAGACGACATCGGATTGACCTAAAATCACAGGACAACAATCCCATTATTATTAGCGATGTGCACGTGCAAACAACACATCAATCGGACATGCGGTCTGCATGGGAGGGCTTATTATGCGTTCTTTAAGCGTTGCGCGCGCTTGATAAACGCACGTGGGGGGTCCAAACTAGCCGAACGAAGTCAGAATAGCCTGAAATCGGACGACATCAAAGGGTGAGTGAATTGTGATGTGGTCGAGCAGACGGCACGTCAATCGGACGTGTCGTGTGCCCGCGGTGACCGGGAACGCCGTTCTGGTGTCATAAAGGGCCAAAACGGGCGTCTAACGGTCAAAATCATAGCGGACAACATCGTATTGACCTGAAATCACATGACAACAATAAAATTATTATTCGCGACGTGCACGAGCAGACGGCACGTCAATCGGATATGCGGTCTGCGCGGTAGGGCTCATTATGCGTTTTTTAAGCGTTGCGCGCGCTTGATAAACACGCGTGGGGGTGGGGGGGGGGGGGGGGGTCCAAACTGGCCGAACGATGTCCGAATGGCCTGAAATCGGACGAAATAAAAGGGTGAGTTAATTGTGATGTGTTAGAGTAGACGGCACGTCAATCGGACGTGCCGTGTGCCCGCGGTGACCGGGAACGCCGTTCTGGTGTCAAAAACGGCCAAAACGGGCGTCTAACGGTCAAACTCATAGCGGAAGACATCGGATTGACCTGAAATCACATGACAACAATCTCATTATTATTTTCGACGTGCACGCGGAGACGGAACATCAATCGGACGTGCGGTCTGCGCGGGAGGACTCATTATGCTTTCTTTAAGCGTTGCGCGCGCTTGATAAACGCGCGTGGGGGGTCCAAACTGGCCGAACGAAGACCGAGTGGCCTGAAATCGGACGACATCAAAGGGTGAGTGAATTTTGATGTGGTCGAGCAGACGACATGTCAATCGGACATGCCGTGTGCCCGCGGTGACCGGGAACGCCGTTCTGGTGTCATAAAGGGCCAAAACGGGCGTCTAACGGTCAAAATCATAGCGGACGACATCGGATTGACCTGAAATCATAGGACAAGAATACAATTATTATTCGAGACGTGCACGCGCAGACGGCACATCAATCGGATGTGCGGTCTGCGCGGAAGGGCTCATTATGCGTTCTTTAAGCGTTGCACGCGCTTGATAAACGCGCGTGGGGGTGGGGGGTCAAAACTGGCCGAACGATGTCCGAATGGCCTGAAATCGGACGACATCAAAGGGTGAGTTAATTGGGATGTGTTCGAGTAGACGGCACGTCAATCGGACGTGCCGTGTGCCCGCGGTGACCGGGAACGCCGTTCTGGTTTCAAAAACGGCCAAAACGGGCGTCTAACGGTCAAACTCATAGCGGACGACATCGGATTGACCTTAAATCACAGGACAACAATCCCATTATTATTAGCGACGTGCACGCGTAGACAGCACATCAATCGGACATGCGGTCTGCATGGGAGGGCTCATTATGCCTTCTTTAAGCGTTGCGCGCGCTTGATAAACTCACGTGGGGGGTCCAAACGGCCAAAACGGGCGTCTAATGGTCAAACTCATAGCGGACGACATCGGATTGCCCTGAAATCACAGGACAACAATACCATTATTATTCGCGACGTGTACGCTCAGAAGGCACATCAATCAGACATGCGGTCTGCGCGGGAGGGCTCATTATGCATTCTTTAAGCGTTGCGCGCGCTTGAGAAACGCGCGTGGGGGTGGGGGGGTCCAAACTGGCCGAATGAATTCCGAATGGTGTGAAATCGGACGACATCAAAGGTTGAGTGAATTGTGATGTGGTCGAGCAGAAGGCACGTCAATCGGACGTGCCGTGTGCCCGCGGTGACCGGGAACGCCCTTCTGGTGTCATAAACGGCCAAAATGGGCGTCTAACGTTCAAAATCATAGCGGACGACATCAGATTGACCTGAAATTACAGGACAACAATCCCAATATTATTCGAGACGTGCACACGTAGACGGAACGTCAATCGGACGTGTGGTCTGCGCGGGAGGGCTCATTATGCGTTCTTTAAGCGTTGCACGTGCTTGATAAACGCGCGTGGGGGTGGGGGGTCCAAACTGGCCGAACGAAGTCCGAATGGCCTGAAATCGGACGACATCAAAGGGTGAGTGAATTGTGATGTGGTCGAGCACACGGTACGTCAATCGGACGTGCCGTGTGCCCGCGGTGACCGGGAACGCCGTTATGGTATCATAAAGGGCCAAAACGGGCGTCTAACGGTCAAACTCATAGCGGACGACATCGTATTGACCTGAAATCACAGGAAAACAATCCAATTATTATTCGCGACGTGCACGCGTAGACGGAACATCAATCGGACGTGCGGTCTGCGCGGTAGGGCTCATTATGTGTTCTTTAAGCGTTCTGCGCGCTTGATAAATGCGTGTGGGGGGGGGGGGGGGGTCCAAACTGGCCGAACGATGTTCGGGGGGTTGTTCGGGGTCCAAGGAAGAGGGTAGGGGGGCTGTCTGGGGTCCAGGGAGGAGGGTGGGGGCTGTCCGAGGGGTGTTCGGGGCATTGTCCAGGGTCCAAGGAGGAGGGTTGGGGGGCTGTCTGGGGTCCAGGGAGGAGGGTGGGGGGGCTGTTCGGGGGGCTGTCCGGGGGCTGTCCGGGGCTATTCGGGGGGTTGTCCGAGGTCCAAGGAAGAGGGTGGGGGTAGGGGGGCTATCCGGGGGGCTATCTGGGGGGCTGTCCGAGGTCCAGGGTGGAGGGTGGGGGGGGGGGGCTATCCGGGGGGCTGTCTGGGGGGCTATTCGGCGGGGCTGTCCAGGGTCCAGGGAGGAGGGTGGGGGGGGGGGGGGTTCCAGGGTCTAGGAAGGAGGGGGGTTCCCAAACACACAACCACTAAAAGACAACATCCATAAAAACAGATAATATATAAAAATAACTCAACTCCAATACTATACTACGAGTCTAGATAAAACCAAATAGGAACACACCCTCATGTTATCATATTAATAACTCTTCTTGAATCATTGAGAGTCACATCCCAATGATCATAGGATCACTAGCCTAATTGATCACTAACCACGAAACACATGTATGTTGGTCATGTCACCACATGCATCATCACTCATGCCACCATATCAATATATCATAAGGAATTCTCCAGGATAAGACAATATTTGATCACACATCATTCACATTGAGTTATCATAATACAAATTATATTTACATGCTTATGATATAGAATGAATCCACATTAGTAAGACCCACCCCTCTCATAAGTTCCCATCACATCACTACAACCCATCCTAGAAAGCACCCTACCGAATAAAAATTCACCCAATCTAGGGTCTAATACCCAACAGGATCTTACATACTAGGATAAACATCATGGATCACTATCAAAACCATAAAAACATTGACAAATCTCAAAAAATTAGTGCATGCCATCATTACCTCATAGAATTAAAAAAGGTAAGTAACAAGCAATATATCTCACTACTCCATACTCACCCCACAACATAAGGGTCTCACATTACTAGGGAATAATTCTATCCAATACTAAATGATCTTGATCCATTTTTCATATACATATATGATTCACCTCACCAATTACTAAATATTAAAAACATAAAAAATTATGATTCCATTTAACTAGAGTTAAACCATCAGGTTTTACAAGGAAATTCTATATAAGTATTTGTTTACACTTTAAATAAAGAACATGAATATCATGTTAACACTCAACATTGATTCATTAATAAATTGTATTCAAATTTTATGGAAATACCAAAATAAATTAGTGAATCAATGTACCTATAGTGGTGCACATGACCACCATGAAACAATCATAAATTTTTACAAAAACCCTAATAATTGGGAATAACGAAATCAAGAATAGAAGTATATGATTTATAAGAGCTGGAACTATATCGTTGATAAAATATAGGAGTCTAACCTGGTAGGTGCTGATCTGATGGAAGATGTGGGGATTGGGAGGTCCTTCTGCAAGGAATCTCTCTAGGAGGACACAAACTGAATGCTTCTGGAATGTGGGGAGGCCGCTGGCTCGATTTTGTATTTGGGGCTTTTTTCCCAACGGTTATTAAAAACCGTTGGGAATGACCTACATTTCCCAACGGTTCTATGGAACCGTTGGGAAAACAAGATTTCTTCCTATCTTTCCCAACGGTTGTAGGAAACCGTTGGGAAAACTATGCATTGAGGGGTTTTCCCAACGGTTTCTATAAACCGTTGGGAAAACAAGATATGCCAACGGTTCATTGAACCGTTGGTACACAACTGTTGGGAAAGGTCCCTTTTCCAGTAGTGTTTGGTTTGGTACTATTTTATTCTAGCATTGTGACTTGTTTGGATGCTTTCCTAGACGTATGAATCATGAATCATTTATATTTGGGCTCCATTTGTCTACACTTTTAGTCTTTCACTGTTTACTCTTCAATGGATGTTACTGCTTCCGCTATTGCTTTGTTTATCTTCCACTATGTACTCTGCCAATGAGGGCATAGATTCCCCACTATCACACCCAAGGCCCTCACTGCTAGTCGTCAACCTCTGGTGTTTGGGGAAATGTGATTGAGTCCATGTGACCAACTGGGTATGGGGTGCCTCTGGGTGGCTTCTGGAACTGGGATGTTAAAAAGTGGTATCAGAGGTGTTTCTTTTATCTTGACTTACTATTTGTAGCTTATAGTTAGGGATATGATAGAATAGGTACTTGGTAATAAATTGTTCCTGGGAGTAACTTACTCGTGTACAAGGAAAAGCCATACTACATCGTTTATTGGAATTTTACTGGTTTGCAATTTTACAGTTGAGTTGATTTCACCGATGGGTGATTCCTTTGTCTTGTGCTATTATCGTTTCTGTTATTGAGGTTCTATTTCTGTCGCAACTCGATAAGATGTGGGTATCTCATCTCATGCATCATATATTCACTTTCAAGAAATCTCATGTCATGAATTCTTTCCATGCCATCTAGGATGCATTAGTGATTTCATGTTGTTGTGATAGATGTTGTCTAGAATATGGATGCTGTTGTGATAGATGCTTTGATAAAGATACCTACTGTTTGATATGGCATTGTTGTGTAGTGCTTTGTTTGGGTAAACACTATAATTTGGTTCTTGAGGTGTTATGGGCCCCCATGGACCAGAAATTTGTTGTATCACCACTTTGTATTCTTGTTATAAGTTTTATAAGATGCCAAACATTGATTTGCAGGGAGTGTGGGCCCTTATGGATCAGAATTTGGCACCTTCAATGTTCGTTTCAGTGTTTTTCTGGGCTCTGGAGTAGTTTGTGAGGTTCCTGTCTAGAAAAATCCAGAATAAATGGCCTGTACTTTATGAATACATGCCGTTTAGTTTTTAACTGTGTCACTGACTATGTGGGAAAGGAAACAGGGTTGTGAAAAATCTTGTAGAAACACGCCGTGTACGGTACGTAGACGCCGTGTTGTAGTGACCATGTGTCTACCCGTGTGACTAACAAAACAGATGGATTAGACATCGACTATGCACGCCATTTCCTAATTTCACACATCGTTCCACATAACCTAGGTACCAGTCAGTTTCATGAAAAACATGGGTCAGGTAAATCCTTCAAGAACACGCCATGTAGACACTGAGCATGACATGTATAGTGAACCATGTAGCTGGCTGTGCAACGAACACCACAGGTTGGTGTTATCCTTTCTTAGAACAAGCCGTGATTGTTTGGAACATTCCGTCTAGTGTAACCTGGGTACACAGGCCGTGTCACTAACAAAACGAGCCGGTGAATCTTTTCTGGAACACGCCGTGTACTTATCGAACACGCCATGTAGTCTAGGATTAAGAGGACCGTGTGGGTTAGCCATGTAAGGAGACTCGGGTAGGGGAATAGAGTTCAAGTACACGTCGTGTGTGGGGACAACACACCGTGTGGTTGGGGTGTTACACGACTAGTTGGGGAAGAAGTACACACCCATGTAAGTTGCTTTAAAGAACATGTTGTGTAGTGTTTACACACACTGTGTAGTCATGTTTTGTAAAAATTGAATGTTTATTTATCTTGTTCCCTTCTTGTATTATTATGTTTTGAGTCCTTGATTGTAACACCCCAGGTAAATAAAGAGTATGAAATTTTCACATTTATCCATATTTGTGAATAAAATATTAATATTACTTTAAAGGGAATGCTATTCTCGATGGCTTACCCAATATGCAACAACGAGTTCCTTTGAAATCATACGTTGCACTCTAATAATAAAATAATATTATTTTAAATGGTAGTTAATGCAAGCCATTGTAATGGCAGGAATGAACAAAAATAACTACAAAATGATTATATATGTTTGTCAAATATTTTTAATTTTTTTCAATAAATTTTATAGGATTAAAAATGCAAATGAATCCAGTTTTTAAGCGTAAACATTCTAATATTCTTTAAAAGGTCGATTAACCGCCTTTTGATGGCAAACCACTTTTAAATCCACCTTTTGAAAATTTTATAAGCACTATTTTTCAAAATAAACATATTATTTATGATTGGGACATTGAAATTTACCTTGGGTTAATTTTTGGTATTTTTCTTACAATGATCATTTTTCAATGAATAGTGAAAAATACCGCATTTTACATCGAAACTGCTTTTTCATATAATTTAATTTATGGATATATTATCTTTTTAATTTGTTTTAAAGTGTAATTAGAATATATTTTTATCAAGTAATTAAATTATGGTCATTGGGATTAATTTCACTTTGGAATTAGGCATAAAGAAGTGCCAAACTTTTCATAAATATTGTTTCTAAAAAACCAGCTATTTGTTTTGAAAACGGGAAGTTTTTTTAAAATAATTATTTCAATTCATGTGTTTGGAATTTGGTAAATTGGATTAAATATTTTGAATCATAAGGTCCAAATTATTTAATTAAGACTCTTTTGTTTTTGGACATTATGAATAGTAACGACGATAATTATCTTTAATTATCTCAATTAATGAGTAATTGGGTAGTTAAGGATAATAAGATAATATCATAATAATTAAAAATGATCACAAAATGTGTCCTAAGGCTACTGGTTGTCTCATGGCCGACCATGGGATGCCTTTTTCTAAACATGGGGGCCCCATGGATTCAAGTTTGTGAGAAAGTGACTCTTTATCTTTTTATTTTTTAAAGAATGTTAAATGTAACAAAGAATGTATCGCCTAAGTAAAATATTTTTAATTTTGTCTAAATAAATGATATTTGGGACTATAAATATTCATTGGAAAGATAAAAATATTTCCTACATCATAGTATTTTGTTTATTATTTTTAGACATTAAATAAATTAAATTATTTATGACATCATGATGATGCAGCGATGACCTCATTATTTAACGATTTAAATAAAATGGAAAGATAATGTAAATTATAAAACCTACACATGTACGAAACCTATTTTATGGTTGGATTTAGAACCCTTATCACCCTATCCTAGAAACACATCAATGTGGGACCAATAAAATCCGAAACGCATTTGAAAATTAAGTTACATTTTATACCTTTCCAAGAGTGCCCCTCCTCTCCTCTTATAAAAGGCCCCCACCTCTACCTCTTTACCCACACTTCCAAAGCCTTTGGCTCGGCCAAACCCTACCTCTTTCATCTCTCCACATACATCTATAACTCCTTGAAGCCTCACATTGGGCATAAGATTTTCCAAGGAAGCCTTTGAGCTCAAACCAAAGGGAGTTACCCGATTTTAAGGTAATGTCTTCACTTGAGTCCTTTTGTTTTATTTTGCTTCTCCTACCCCCTAAACTCTTTTTATTAATTTATTTTGTTACAAAACCAGTATATTACATATTTTAGGATTTTTTTATAAGAAGTATTCAAGCTACACTTACACACACCTACATATAATGGTTAAAGAACATACTGTTTCTGTGGATGGCGAATTTCTGCCTCCCAAAATGATGATTGTTCAACATTATTTTAACACCATAAAAGGTAGCCATTAAGATGACACTATATTTATATATGATATATAATATTTTTATGTTTTCATTAATCTTCTGTATTTTTCATTTATGGAATACCTTTATGGCTTCCATTATGGGTATACGCGATATCTTCATTTTACGAAGTGCGGACTACCGCCCACTCAAAGTGATTTGATTCATTAATACCATATATGGTATGTATAAAGGATATATTTAATGATATTATATATGATACCATACTGGAATTAAAATACTATTATGTATCATTATGTTTTAATTCCATTAAATATGAAATAGAAATGGAAGTAGGGTTCATGCGTACGTACGGCTTACCGTCTCCATGAACGGTGCATTTCATTTCTTAACTCTAAATGTTATGTAATATTATAAATGCATGAATATACTGGATATATATGATATATATGATATCTAAATCATGAATACAATTATGGATATAATGGTTATTTTACCACAAGAACAACTTGTAATTATAAAGAGTTTATTTTTTTTGACTCTAGTACCAATGATCTTTAAAACGACCATTATTAACTTAAATAATAACATAGTGTTCATGACATGGTAATAAGTGATATAAAAGGAATAATTAACTTGAAAAATGGTTCTTAAGGAAGTATAAATTAACTCAATTTTATTATTCAGGAGATTAAAGAACGATCGAGTCAAGTCGGACCCAAGGTAAGTGGTCCTACTCCTCTCTTTCTTTTTAAGTACACTCTTTTATGTCATTCCTTTTAAAGATCATATTTCTTATTATTGGGATGTTATTTTATATTACTCTTACTGTAATTTTTATGTTCATGTGATGAGAGACCCTATTCTCTCTCATCAATCCTTTTTGGAAGTTTTGAGTGGCGCCGTTAGGCTGCCGAATTTTCGTAAGAGATCTAACCTCTCTCTTTCTTTTTAAGTACTCTCTTTTTTGTCACTTCTTTTAATCTCCTCTTTGTAATGTTGGGGGATGTTCTTTTATATTCCTCTTTCTATAAACTTTATTTTAATATGATGAGATACCCTATTTGATCTCATCAATCCATTTTTGTATGTTTTATGTGGCGTCGTTAGGCTGCCAAGTTTTCGTAAGGGATTCTTCATCTCACTTTTATTCCCGTGAGATTTATGCTACATTTGCCACAATTTCCTTTGAGTGGTGTATGTACTGACCATTATTTTACTCATTGTGTAATATACTTTCTTTTATGAGTATTTACATCAATGTTTTATTGTCCTTCTTTCACGAGGTGTATGTTTCGAAAGATACCCATGTCGGTAAGGGAACCTTTCACCCTCCTCTTTTTAAAAGACTTCTTTTGTTGGGTCTTTTAATTTACATATTTTTATGTTGGGATATGTTCTCATATATCCTTATTGATGTAAATTTTATGTCCAAGTGATGAGATACCCTTTGTTTATCTCTCATCAACTCATTTTCTGAATTTTAAAGTGATGTCATTAGGCTGTTGAATTTTACCAAGGGAACTTTTTAACCCAATTTCGATTTCTTTGGGTTCAACATGTATTTATTGAATATGTCATCTTTTGAATATGTGTGAATGACCTTTTATTGTTTTAAACTTAATATTCACTTATATTGGGTGTATTAATATTTGTCACACATAATTTTGAGATTGATTTATCCTTAATTTAAGGATACCTTCTTTATAAGGGATTTCATCACATTTTACATTTATATTGAGACTTAATTGTTGTTATAAATCAACTCACTCTTATATGGTGTATATAATGTCCTTTGGAATATTATATCATGAATCCATTTATTCTCATGATATTATAAAGTTCTGACTGAATTTTATTCCTCAATTATTGTATTCAAGTGTCTATAATTTTGGTAAAAACCCTTTAACCAAAATATCGCTTTAAATGTTTTAATGATTTGTTCTTATTAATATCCATGTTTTAAAAAATGTTTTAAGGATTTATTTATATGGATATTAATGGTTTAAATTTTTTTAAAGATTCATGGTGGTATGTGACACTTTGATTCAAAAATCTCTTTATTAAATGTTTTAAATGGTTTTGGAAATGGTTTCTTTTTGAATGGATTCATTATTTCAATATCCAAAAATGTTATATTCTGATTGAAATGTGGAAATGTTATGTTTCCTTTATGCATGTTTTATGTGATACATTTATGTTATGGTTCTTGGTAATTTTTATGAAAACTGGTGGTTCCGTGATAAACTAAGGGCGGGTGAGCCCGATACAGCTCTCCAATGCATTGGGTAACGCGAAGGAGTGAAACATTAAGGTTTCTTTGAAGAGATTTAGGGAATATACTATGGTGGGTATTCCAAACGTAACCAAGAGGGTTACTCCCTACGTAATAATGTTATGAATGACTCAAGTTACCTTTTATGTCTTATGATTTCTATGATTTATTCATTATTTGATGAGGTATGTTAAAGTGCCTATGTTTTATGGGTAAAGTATGATTTCATTATTATGTATATATGAACTCATGTTTCCATTCCATATTATTATAACCTTTACTGGGATTTTTATGCTCATCCCAAGTTTTTGAAATGTTTTTCACAGGTCAAGGGAAAGCTACATGATGTGATGATAGTGTCAAGGATGTGTCAAGAAAGAATCCATGTTTTATTTTAAATATGTTTTTGTTGATGGGAAGAATGAATACTGTCTTTTATGTAACCACTTTGTTTAAATGTGGAATGTAATGCAATTTTCATGATCTAATTCTCTAAAACTCTAAACCTAAAAAGATCATCAATGTGTAATCTTGTAACAACTCAAGATTAGGTAAGGTTTAAGGTTGGGGCCTTATAGTTGGTATCAGAGGTCAGTTTAGATAACTTTAGAGGTTAGGGTATTCTCTAAGCATAAGTGACATTACCATAATGGTTAGGATTTCAGAAAGAGTCCTAGTTTTAGATAAAGTGAGTGAGTAAGTATATATTAGTGTTTACCTTCCTCATTAGTACATGATGGTTTTTTTGATATACTCACACTGATATTTCTGTTTTTAGTTAATGGATGGATCTAGCCGGCACCAAAGAGACAACAGGTTTGAAGGAAACTGTGGTGGTTCTCTGATTAAGATACTAGGTAAAATGGGGGATTCAATGAGGAAACTCGTGGTTGTTCTAAACCAACTATCAAGGAGTCATGATCAACCACTTGAACTTTGGTATGATCTGTAATGCATCATGTACGAAATGACCAATCAATGTGGAAGTTCAGGTAATAATTATAAAGGTAACCATTAGAGTTTATATGATCCTTACTTTTGAGGTAATTATGGGTTATTATATGTTATGATGGAAAATGAAAGGCATGAGATAAACTTGAGGGTAAAATATGTTATGATTATTTTTGATGATTTTATCTCATTTTGGGGAATGTTTTAAGAATTATATAGTCTTGGAAAAATGACAACACGCAGACCGTGTGACAACCCGTCACGCCCGACAAAGCTGCGGGAATCGAACCCACAACCAAAGTGCGACTGGTATTTATCGCCTACCACTGGACTACGCGAATTCCCTGGTTAGTTTGACTGATTCTTTTTTAGTTAGATGATTTTATGAATTAAGATTAAGTTGATTTTGGGTTATCTATGGAAATTAATTAACCTATCATGGAGGATAAGTGATTAGGATTAATTACATTTCAATACGAGACTTTAAGAGCAAGTGATGTTGTTTGGAGAAAAATGTTACGATTTAACTTGGAAGACTATGTGACTAAAACCTTCATATATTTGGGTTTCAATCTTAGTTTGGATTACTTTGAAGCATTTTATGGAAAAATTGTTTATCGAATGGTCCTCGTTGAACTTTGGGTTATGTTGGAAAAATTTTGGAGATTAAGAATAGATTTTCTTTATATAAAGGGTTACCCTTTTCTGGATTATCTAACCTTGTACTAACCTTTTTGGTTTTGGTTTTGGTCAAAGTCTAAAGACATGGGAAGTATATAGTTCTCTTTTGTGGATTAGGTGATTCTCTAGAAGTTGATTATATTACTCTTAATGTGAACAAGTCTTCCTAAATACTCGTCTTTTGGGGAAAGTATGAGTTTGTGTAATAAATCTAATAAAAGTTGAAAGTCAACATGATAAGTAATTATGTTTCCTTATGAATAAATTCCTCAATAAAAATTAACTTAAAACAAAAAAGTTATCTATTATCTTTTCTTACTGGGGAATCGAATACCGTTTAACCCATCACAAGTTAGTGATTTTCTTGTGGTTAACTTTCTCCTAAACATGTTTTCTATCACTCTCCATCAGAACATGACCCTATGTTTTCTCCTCCATGTCCATGTTTTCTTACATGGAATCCTAGTATGGGTTAACTCGGGTGACCATTGTACTTATCTATATTTCTTTTAAAGTGATTGTTTTACCGAATCTTGTTCCGATGTGGGACGTTCAAGGATGTTTCCAAGCTCAATTTTAAAATTGCGAGGATGCAATTCCAAAAAGGGGGGAAGGATGTAACAGCCCAGGTAAATAAAGAGTATGAAATTTTCACATTTTTATATATTTTTGAATAAAATATTAAAATTACTTTAAAGGGAATACTATTCTTGATGGCTTACCCAATATGCAACAACGAGTTCCTTTGAAATCATACGTTGCACTCTAATAATAAAATAATATTATTTTAAATGGTAGTTAATGCCTAGCCGTTGTAATGGCGGGAATGAACAAAAATTACTAAAAAATGATTATATATGTTTTTCAAATATGTTTAATTTTTTTCAATAAATGTTAGAGGATTAAAAATGCAAATGAATCCAGTTTTTAAGCGTAAACATTCTAATATTCTTTAAAAGGTCGAGTAACCGCCATTTGATGGTGAACCCCTTTTAAATATACCTTTTGACACTTTTATAAGCTCTATTTTTCAAAATAAACATATTATTTATGATTGGGACATTGAAATTTACCTTGGGTGATTTATTGGTATTTTTCTGACAATGATCATTTTTCAATGAATAGTGAAAAATACTGCATTTTACAACGAAACAGCTTTTTCATATAATTTAATTATATGGTTATATTATCTTTTTAATTTTTTTTAAAGTGTAATTAGACTATATTTTTTCCATGTAATTCAATTATTTTCATTGGGATTAATTTCACTTTGGAATTAGGCATAAACAAGTGCCAAACTTTTCATAAATATTGTTTCTAAAAAACCCGCTATTTGTTTTGACAACGGGAAGTTTTTTTAAATTAATTATTGCAATTTATGTGTTTGGAATTTGGTAAAATGGATTACATATTTGGAATCAGAAGGTCCAAATTATGTAATTAATACTCTTTTGTTTTTTTACATTACGAATAGTAACGACAGCAATTATCTTTAATTATCTTGATTAATGAGTAATCAGGTAGTTAAAGATAATAACATAATATAATAATAATTAAAAATGACCACAAAATGTGTCCTAAGGATACTGTTTGTCTCATGGATGACCATGGGATGCCTTGTCCCAAACTTGGGGGCCCCATGGATTCTCTTTTGTGAGAAAGTGACTCTTTATCTTTTTATTTTTTAAAGAATGTTAAATGTAACAAAGAATGTATCACCTAAGTCAAATATTTTTAATTTTGTCTATATAAATGATAATTTGGACTATAAATATTAATTGGAAATATAAAAATATTTCCTACATCATAGTAGTTTTTTTATAATTTTTAGACATTAAATAAATTAAATTATTTATGACATCATGATGATGCAGCGATGACCTCATTATATAACGATTTAAATAAAATGGAAAGATAATGTAAAATATAAGAACTACACATGTACAAAACCTATTGGATGAGTGGATTTAGAACCCTTATCACCTTATCCTCGAAACACATCAATGTGGGACCAAGAAAATCCGAATCTCATTTGAAAATTAAGTTACATTTTATACCTTTCCAAGAGTGCCCCTCCTCTCCTCTTATAAAAGGTCCTCACCTCTACCTCTTTACCCACACTTCTAAAGCCTTTGGCTCGGCCAAACCCTACCCATTTTATCTCTCCACATACCTCTCTAACTCCTTGAATCCTCACATTGGGCATAAGACTTCCCAAGGAAGCCTTTGAGCTCAAACCAAAGGGAGTTACCCGATTTTAAGGTAAGGTCTTCACTTGAGTCCTTTTTTTTATTTTGCTTCTCCAACCCCCTAAACTCTTTTTATTCATTTATTTTGTAACAACACCGGTATCTTATATATACTAGGATGTTTTTATAACATGTATTCGAGCTACACTTATAAACACCTACATCTAATGGTTAAAGAACATACTATTTCTGTGGATGGAGAATGTCTGCCTCCCGAAACGATGATTGTTCAGCATTCTTTTAACACCTTAAAAGGTGTCCATTAAGATGAAAATATATTTATATATGATATATAATATTCTTATTTTTTCATTAAGCTTCTATATTTTTCATTTATGGCGTACGTTTATGGATTCCATTATGGGTATACGCGATATCTTCATTTTAGGAAGTGCGGACTACCGCCCCCTCATAGTGATTTGATTCGTTAATACCATATGTGGTACGTATAAAGGATATATTTAATGATATTATATATGATACCATACTGGAATTAAAATACTATTATGAATCCTTATGTTTTAATTCCATAAAAAATGAAATAGAAGTGGAAGTAACGTTCATGCGTACGTACGGCTTACCGTCTCCATGAACGGTGCATTTCATTTCTTAACTCTAAATGTTATGTAATATTATAAATGCATGAATATACTGTATATATATGATATATATGATATCTACATCATGAATACAATTCTAGATATAATGGATATTTTACCACATGAACAACTTGTAATTATAAAGAGTTTATTTATTTTGACTCAAGTACCAATAATCGTTAAAACGACCATTATTAACTTAAATAATAACATAGTGTTCATGACATGGTAATAAGGGATATAAAAGTAATAATGAACTTGAAAAATGGTTCTTAAGGAATTATAATTTAACTGAAGTTTATTATTCAGGATGTTAAAGAACGATCGAGTCAAGTCGGACCCGAGGTAAGGGATCCTACTCCTCTCTTTCTTTTTAAGTACACTCTTTTATGTTATTCCTTTTAAAGATAATATTTATTGTTATTGGGATGTTATTTTATATTACTATTACTGTAATTTTTATTTTCGTGTGATGAGAGACCCTATTCTCTCTCATCAATCCTTTTTGGATGTTTTGAGTGGCGCTGTTAGGCTGCCGAATTTTCGTAAGAGATCTAACCTCTCTCTTTCTTTTTAAGTACTCTCCTTTATGTCACTTCTTTTAAGATCCTCTTTGTTATGTTGGGGGATGTTATTTTATATTCCTATTTATATAAACTTTATGGTAATATGATGAGATACCCTATTTTATCTCATCAATCCATTTTTGTATGTTTTATGTGTCGCCGTTAGGCTGCCAAGTTTTCGTAAGGGATTTTTCATCTCACTTTTATTCCCCTGAGATTTATGCTACATTTGCCGCAATTTCCTTTGAGTGGTGTATGTACTTCCCATTATATTACTCATTGTGTAATATACTTTCTTTTATGAGTATTTACATCAATGTTGTATTGTCCTTCTTTCACGAGGTGTATGTTTCGAAAGATACCCATGTCGGTAAGGGAACCATTCACCCTCCTCTTTTTAAAAGACTTCTTTTGTTGGGTCTTTTAATTTACATATTGTTATGTTGGGATATGTTCTCATATATCCTTATTGATATAAATTTTATGTCCAAGTGATGAGATACCCATTTTTTTATCTCTCATCAACTCATTTTCTGAATTTTGAAGTGATGTCATTAGGCTGTCGAATTTTACTAAGGGAACTTTTTAACCCAATTTCGATTTCTTTGGGTTCAACATGTAGTTATTGAAAATGTCATCCTTTGAATATGTGTGAATGACCTTTTATTGTTTTACAATTAATATCCACTTATATTGGGTGTATTTATATTTGTCACACATAATTTTGAGATTGATTTATCCTTAATTTAAGGATACCTTCTTTATAAGGGATTTCATCACATTTTACATTTATATTGAGACTTAATTGTTGTTATGCACCAATTCACTCTTATATGGTGTATATACTGTCCTTTGGAATATTATATCATGAATCCATTTATTCTCATGATATTATAAAGTTCTGACTAAATGTTATTCCTCAATTATTGTATTCAAGTGTCTATAATTTTGGTAAAAACCCTTTAACCAAAATATCACTTTAAATGTTTTAATGATTTGTTCTTATTAATATCCATGTTTTCAAAATGGTTTTAAGGATTTATTTATATGGATATTAATTGTTTGAATTTTTTTAAAGATTTATGGTGGTATGGGACACTTTGATTCAAAAATCTCTTTATTAAATGTTTTAAATGGTTTTGGAAATGGTTTCTTTTTGAATGGATTCATTATTTCAATATCCTAAAATGTTATATTCTGATTGAAATGTGGAACTGTTATGTTTCCTTTATGCATGTTTTATGTGATACGTTTATGTTATGGTTCTTGGGCATTGTTATGAAAACGGGTGGTTCCGTGATAAACTAAGGGCGGGTGAGCCCGATATAGCTCTCCAATGAATTGGGTAACGCGAAGGAGTGAAACGTTAAGGTTTCTCCGAAGAGATTTAGGGAATATACTGTGGTGGGTATTCCAAACGTAACCAAGAGGGTTACTCCCTATGTAAGAATGTTATGAATGCCTCAAGTTACCTTTTATGTCTTATGATTTCTATGATTTATTCATTATTTGATGAGGTATGTTAAAGTGCCTTTGTTTTATGGGTAAAGTATGATTTCATTCTTATGTATATATGAACTCATGTTTCCTTTCCATATTATTATAACCCTTACGGAGATTTTTATGCTCATCCCATGTTTTTTCTATGTTTTTCACAGGTCAAGGGAAAGGTACATGATGTGATGATAGTGTCAAGGATGTGTCAAGAAAGAATCCATGTTTTATTTTAAATATGTTTCCGTTTATGGGAAGAATGAATACTGTCTTTTATGTAACCACTTTGTTTAAATGTGGAATGTAATGCAATTTTCATGATCTAATTTTCTAAAACTCTAAACCTGAAAAGACCCTCAATGTGTAATCTTGTAATAACTCAAGATTAAGTAAGGTTTAAGGAAGGGGCCTTATATTGATAATCCTAATATAAGGTGTGCATTTGACCTTTCAGAATTATGCCACTGATACATCCTCCAGTTGTACACCAGTTTCCAGATGGTGATCATACACCAGATATGGATAATCTGGGACCTCCTACAGATCCTCTTGCTATTCTATCCTTGGCACCAGCAGTTATACCAGTTGAAGGTGTCGATTCATTGTTTAGGGAAGGTTTTCTGAGGATGATTCAGACCTTTCAGTGAGTGTCGCCTCTCGCCCCGTTGATGGAAAAGTTGACGCGGGTTTTATAGCAGCAACAGCCTCCCACTTTTTCAAGGGATGGAGGACCCCAGGCTGCAGAATCATGGATAGAGTCCACACTGATAGTCTTCAAGCATCTGAAGATACCTCTAGAGAATAGGGTGAAGATCGCTACATATATGCTCCGAGACTCCTCCAAGAGGTCGTGAGAGGTGATCTCACAGTCAGGATGCCATCAAAGTATGAAATACGATGACTTTCAACACATCTTATATGATTACATCTACCTGGAGAACATAGGGGGGGGGTGATCGAGCCTGGGACTTTATGTGTCTGGAGAAGGGTACTATTTCTATTATAGAGTACTCATCTCGATTTACTTAGATGTAGTGTTTCATGCCTATTCCAGGAGGGGAATATTTGCTCCTTGTGTTGATGTTTGAGGATGGTCTGAGGCATGAAATCTTGTCGCAAGTGAACATCTTCAGGTTGAATTCAATATCTTCCATCGTCAACTAGACACTAATCACTGAGTGCAATCTGAGGGATTCTAGAGTAGTAAGTCAGGGCAGTTCGACATCAAGAGTTAGTGTTCCTCCTACAGATAGCAGGAAGCGCTGTAGGGAGTCTTCTCGAGGAGATCATAGTAGGTGGGATGTATCTTCAGGTAGCTAGGTAGTATGATACCAATGCAGGATGAGTGGGAATACTAGGCCTCAGTACTAGAGAGACCCGTTGGAATGCCGATCTTGCAGCAAGATGACCATCTTCATCATTTCTATCAGATCTTCTCACCTGCACCTGGTGGAAGGGGTTCTTCTATGACCCCGTGTTCAGGAGAAGCATCATTAGTTTCTCAACAGTATGGGATCTAGAGTCCTTCCAGCCGTTCGGGCCGAGGTCGGGGTGGTCAGTCACCAGCCTACCAGCGACAGTAGAGTGGATCAGCTCAGAGGGGTCAGGTAGGGTCACAGGGACGTGGAGCAGGCCGGAACGTTGTAGTGGAGAATATCCATCATAGGTAGGATCCCATGCCCTCCAAAGTTCGAGGTACGATCTCAGTAGCCTCAGTTTTATCTTTATATCTTCTCTATAGAGGGTATTCCCATAGCTTTATATCTTTCTCTATTGTGGAGAGTCTTGGTCCTTGCCTTTTCTCTTCTACCAACATCTTGTCACTGGACACACCATTGGGGACTAAGACAGCTAGTGTACGTCAATGCAAGGAGTTACCACTAGATATTGGTCCGTTTCACTTTCTATGGGACCTATATGTCCTAGAGATTATAGGTTATGACGTCATTCATGGGATGGACTAGTTACTTCCCTTCCAGGCAGTTGTTGACTGCTATCACCACTGGGTGAGTTTCATATCACTAGAGGGTGGATATTTTTTCACAATGGCGAGTGGGATGTCCAGGTGAGTAGAGCAGGACCCGAACATCATGGGCTAGGAAGAGTTACATCCCAAATTACTAGTATTTATCTGGATGACCAAGAGACTTCACAGATGGACTTTCTCCCAGCAGTGGATCATTTCAGGGGCGTCATTCCGGAAGACTTTTCAAGTTGGCCTCTAGAGCGTGAGGTAGACTTTTCAACTGAGCTTATGATAGGAGAGGCACCAGTATCTATTCCTCCTTATAGGATTGCTACACCTGAGTTCCCAGAGCTTAAGAAGAAGTTAGAGGAGTTTCATGAAAAGGGTTTTATTAGACCCAATACTTTTCCTTGGGGTTCATCTGTCCTGTTTGCAATGAATATAGACAGTAACCTTAGGCTTTGTGTGGATTATTGGAAGCTGAACCAGTTGACGGTCAAGAAATGATATCCCTTTCCTAGGATTGATGACCACTTTGGTCAGATTTGAGGAGCCCGGGTGTTCTAGAAGATTCACTTGAAGTCCGATTATCAATAGTTGCATGTTAAACCATCTGATAGACCTCTCACAGCCTCTCAGAGTAGGTATGGTCTATACGAGTATATTTTTATGCCATTTGGTCTCACGAACGTGCTTGAAGTTTTCATTGCACCGATGAACCGAGTGTTCCATCCATACTTGGATACAATCGTGGTGGTTTTCATGGATGATATCTTGGTGTACTCTCACACTCGACACGACCATGCTACCCATAGTGAGAATGTTTTGAGTACACTTAGAGACAATTAGTTATATACTAAGCTCTTGAAGTACCACTTATAGATGGAACCGATTCACTTCATGGTTCATGTTATCTCAGAGACATGAGTATCAATAGAACTAGAGAAATTGAGGGTAGTAGTTTCTTGGGAGAAGTTGAAGAAAATCTTTGAGGTGCGAATTTTTCTAAGGATGGTTGGATAATACATATACTTTATTCAGGATTTTTCACGTTTAGCAACACCACTGACAGGTCTGACCCAGAAGGGTGTTAAGTTATTATGGTTAGATTCTTGTGAGTCAGCCTTTCAGGAGATGAAAGGGAGGTTGAATTTTGCACTGATACTAGTCTTTCTAGAGCCTAGAAAGAGATATTCTGTATATTATGATGCTTTGGTTATTGGGCTGGGAGTTGTGCTTATGCAGGGAGATGGAGTCATTGCGTATGGGTCTTAGAAGTTGAGGCCACACGAGAGGAACTACCCGACACATGATCTGGAATTGGCAGCTGTTGTTCATGCCTTATGCTGTTAGAGACAACATCTGTTGGGAGAGTATTTTGTGGTTTTCACCGACCTCAAGGTCTCAAGTACATTTTCACCCTGCATGACTTGAATTTGAGTTAGATAAGGTGGGTTGAGTACCTTCAGTCCTTGGATTTCGAGCTAGCCTATACGCTAGGGAAAGGTAATGCTGTGGCTGATGCAATGAGTAGGAGGACTCAGGTACAGGCAGTTCAAGAGGCCAGTAGTGAGTGGAAGCTTATGGATCTATTCTATGAGATGCATTTGGAGGTGCATGATAGAGAGGGTCACACTTTTATATCTTATATAGTGGTTACCTCTTCCTTCTTGACCGAGTACTAATGAGGTAGCTATCAGATTCTGAAGGCCTAGTCTTACAAGAAAGCGTGTTAGGAGAGGGCCATATTCATTGATAAACCATAAGTGAGGATAATATCTTTCATTTATAGGGGTGCATATGGGTTCCTGACGATAAACACGAGGAGCTAATGCGGGACTTTCATTCCTCAGTTTGGGCAGTTCATCCTGCCGTCACCAAGATGTATCGTGCTCTACACCATCAGTATTGGTTGCAGGTATGAAGAAGGACGTTGCTGGTTTCTTCATGAGGTGTTCCACTTGTTAGCAGGTGAAGGTGGACCATTAGTGACCTTCATGGCTTTTACAATAGTTACCCATTCCCGAGTGGAAGTGGAATTACATCGCGATGGATTTCATGACAGGGTTGTCGAGACCTCCTCGAGGGAACGACGTAGTATGGGTTGTTATTAACAGGATCACGAAGGCTGCTCATTTATTACCGATCAGGGATACCTTCAGTGTTGATGGGATTGGATGGTTGTACATCAATGATATTGTACATACACATGGAGTTCCAAACTACATTGTATCAGACAGGGATGTACGTTTTACTTCTTGGGTCTGCCAGGGGCTTCAGAAGGCTTTGGGTACACATGTACTTTTGAGTACATCATACCATCCCCAAACAGATGGCCAATCTAAGCGTAGAATTCAGGTGCATGAGGATATCCTCTGAGCATGCATCTTGGATTTTGGAGGTTCTTGGGAAAAACATATACCTCTTGTTGAGTTTGCCTACAAAAATAGTTTCTAGGTGACTATTCAGATGAAACCATATGAGAATTTGTACGGTAGGCCATGAAGATCCCCCTTATGTTGGATGGAGGTAGGAGAGGAAGCTTAACTTGGACCGTGTCTTCTTAAAGAGACCATAGAGCAGATAGAGTTGGTTCGAAAGAGGACGGCTAGTGCACAGTTTCGATAGAAGCCTTATGCTGATCAGCAAAGATGACCTCTAGAGTTCAAGGTCGGGGATCAGGTTTTTCTTTATGTCACAACGAGGATGGGACACAAGTAGATTAAGAGACAGGGTAAGCTTTTATTAAGGTACGTTGGGCCATTTGAGGTGTTGGAGAGAGTTGGGCCAGTGGCCTATCAGTTGCAGTTACCTTAGAGGTATCAGGCTATGCACGACGTTTTCCACGTTTCTCAGCTCCGACATTACTTCTTAGACCTGTCTCATAATTTCCAACCTGAGGAAGCCGAGTTGGTGGTGTTTTCATCTTTTGAGGAGCATCATATTCAAATTGTTGATTATAGTAAAAAAGTTCTCCATGGCCGGTATATTCTTCTGGTATGAGTGTTATGGCAGCACGGTAGGGTACAAGACAAGACTTGGTTGAGGGAAGCCGATGTACGATCCTAGTGGCTGGAGCTGTTCGAGGTTTCTTCTTTTACACTGCGCTAGGGAAATTCAGGGAAGAATTTATTTAAGGGGGTAAGTTTGTAAGAACCTGTATCTTCTTTTCAGGTATTGTTTTCCTTTTTTTTGAGTTTTTGAGAAAAGGAGAGTTTTTTGGAAATTTTTTAAGTACACACCGTGTTCTTTATGAGTACACGCCTTGTACTTCATTACTGCAGGAGGCCGTGTGCTGGCCGTGTTCTAGACACACACATGGTGATGTGGGGTGATTTGGAGTCCACTTAAAGTAGAGTACGAAAAAGGTGAGTACACTCGGTGTACTCCAAAAGTACACATCATGTATTTTCTTTTTTTCATTAAATACATCAGAGTCGCGTCTGACGGAAAGAAACCAATCCTTCTAGGTTTTGTTCGTCCGAAGGAGCCAAGGATCTGCTGATCATTAAATATCCTCCGATCCTCCAATTCAAGAAATGTTGATTGCGTTGGAATCAGATTGGTGAGTTCCCTCTTCTTCATGAGCCTTGTTCTCCAATTTCTCTTCTTTTCCAAGTTATCGTGGGTTGAACATTTCAGATGTTTTCTTAGATATACGATGTTCCAAAGAGATTCATGCTTCGTGGTTCAAATAAATTGATCTCCTAAACCTGAGGTAGGTGGTGTGTTCCTTTCCATTCAAAGTCTTTGAGTATAATGTAAAAATTCTACCAATACCCTTGAATGGGGTGTTGTGTGTTTACTGTTTTACCCCTACTATTTTCCAGCCATGCTTGAATGCCTGTGTAGTGGTAATTAGGATATGTTTTGGGTTGATTGATATTCCTTGTATGTTCTGATCACGCCTTGTTCTATTTACGAATGTTTGGTCCTGTTTAGCCTATTGGTTGTTTACCTATTTTCCATGCCTGCGGTCGTATGATGGAGTTTTCTTTTTCTGACATGCGTGAGATGTTGTAGACTGGTTATCCAAGTAGTTATGTAGGTTTACATTCGCCTTATAGAATTACTATGCATTGAATTAAATGGGGCCCTGAGAACCTGGTGTTATAGACTAAAAGAGGATAGACCGAGTGAGCTTCCTTAGAGAGTCTTTGGAGATTATAAACTATGAGGGGATAGACCGAGTGAGCTTCCTCAGAGATTCATTGGACATTAGTAACTATAGGGGGACAAACTGAGTGATCTCCCTTAGAGAGTCTTTGTTATTTATAGTCTGTAAGGGGATAAACTGAGTGAGATTTCTTAGAGAGTCTTTGTTTTACTTGAATTACATTGAACCACTCCAGGCTATAAGAGGAATTGACCGGGTGAGCTTCCTCAAAGATTCTGTGAACGACCTAGGGATATAAAAGGAATTGACCGAGTGAGATTCCTCAGAGAGTCTCTTGACCTTGGGGCTATAAGGAGAATTGACCTTGTGTGCTTCCTCATAGAGTCCCTAACTTCCTTTGACTATATGTGGAATTGACCGAGTGAGATTCCTCATAGAGTCTTATAATTTTCGTATGACCAAAACAGAGGGGTTAGGCTGAGTGTACTAACCAGAAGGTTGTTGGTACTTATTAGGTAGGACCAGAGGGGATGGCCGTGAGTACTTCCCAGAGGGTTGCCTGTTTGTGTTTAGCTGCTTGTTACTTGTTTCATGATATTTGAACTGTGGATTGTTTACTGCTGTGTATTTTCCTATTTACTGCTTCCTGTACTTTTGCCTTCCATATATTCACTGGCTGTTAGGAACAGATCTTCGGGTGGTTTCCTACTAGGATTTAGTCTCACATCCTATTTGGGCCATGCTTTTGGGCCCAAACAGATTATACTGTTGCAGGTATATGTAAGGGAAAGAACCCTTCCACTTCAGGTTCATGACTTGCTATGGAGCTAGAGAGCATGGGACCCAGCCTAGGCTTGTGATGCAGATGAGTTTTTTATCTTTTTTCCTTTGTACTTTGGTTTAGTACTGTTTGTATTTGGCATTTTGACTTGTTTGGCTGTTTTCGTAGACATATCTATCATGAATCATTTAAATATGTGCTTCATTTGGTTACACTTTTAGTCTTCTACTATTTACTATTGTATATATGTTACTTCTTCTGCTATTGGTTTTGTTTATCTTTTGCTGTGTACTCTGTCAATGAGGACACATTTTCCCCACTATCACACCCAAGGCCCTCGCTGCTAGTCGGCAGCCTCTGGCGTTTGAGTAAATGATCTTTAGGCGATGTGACCAACTGGGTACTGGGCGCCTCTGGGTGGCTTCCAGAACCGAGATGTTACAAAGAACATTAATAAAAAAACCCATACCTCTTACGACGCCCGATTTTGTAGCATTTTTCCTCAAGGGATTAAGACATCAACATATCTTCATAGCTCCGATCTTCGAAAGACGTAACATGAGGTGAAGATCCACTGTCATTCATCGTTATTCATTGGGGTGGAAGAGGTTCAACAAATAATCCTCTAAATGAATAATACATATTTCTCTAGTGTGTTTGGAACACCCCATGATTTCATAGTACATTATTTCTTCAAAGTAATTCAATAACTTGCACTACATGCAACACTGAGATGAAGTGCACCACGACTTACCAAACTAGCCGTTCAAAAGAGGTTATGAATAGTATGAACTGAATTTTGAACCTCATATAGTCCTTATAATTTTAGAATCCATATTATGAGTTTATTTGACATAATTTAAGAACAAAATCATTTTTTCAGATAAAAGAAGTATTTTAAAAAAAATACAATTTTATCGCTTTTTAATGGAGAACCCTTTTTAAATTAAATATTTGAAACTTTTATTTATTAAATTTATAAAAATAAACTTCTTATTTATAATTGGTACATAATAATTTACTTTTAATAAATTTTTGGTGTTTTTATGATAACATTCATATTTGGGTGAATAGTGAAAAATACTATATTTTAACTAAAAACAAGTTTTTTAATTAAAATAATTTATAGTGTTGAATTATAAATTTTAATGATTTGGAAGTATAATTAGATTATATTTTTATCATTTAATGTAATGGTGGTCATTTTATGTAATTTCACCTTGAAATTGGACATAAACAAGTGTCAATCTTTTGATAGTTATTATTTTCTTTAAAAATATATTTTTTGGTTTTGACAACGGGAATTAATTTTAAATTAATTAATGAAACTTATATGTTTTTAAGTTGGTAAAATATAATTCATTTTTAAATTTGGAATATCAAAATTACCTTAGGGTAAATGTTTAGGTATTTTTCAGAAATTTTTTAATTTTCGATGAATAGTGAAAAATAGTGAGTTATTGTTTAAAACAATCTTTTTATTTAAATATTTATTTATTTTATTTCATTTTTTAGGTAAAAATAGATACAAAATAACTATATAAGTTCAATATAATTCATTGGAGTCAGTTTATAATAATTTTAGTTATATAAAAATTTTATTGAACTTTTTACCATCTTTTGCCCACCTCCATGGAGCATTTGCAAATTTACATAAAACATAATTTTCCTACTTCTGTGAGTTTAATTTAAAAAATAAAAGAGACACGGTTTACATTAGTCAGAAAAATGTGGTTCAATAAGATGAATTTTTTTTTGTTGAATAGTAACTTTGTACTTTTATTTACCACATTTAAAAGTAAATAGGGAAATTAAGGGTAAAAATGACATTATTATTACCCCAACACATGTTTTAATTATATTTTATTAGTGTAATTCAACCAAAAACAACCTTAGGAATAAAATATGATCCTTTAGGTAAACTTGGATTAGATTAGAACCTTTATTATTACTTAATTCAAAGAAGAGTTTAAAGTGTTAAATTCAAAGTTTATTAACTAAACCATTTGTAATATGGGGTTACAATAAGATAAATTATACTATAAATATTAATTATAAATATAAAATTATTTCCTAAATAATTGTATTTTATTTATAATATTTAGAATTTAAATATTTAAATTTATTTATAACACAATGATGATGCAGTAATTACCTAATTAATGAAATATTAAAATAATTAATATTATAAATATCTAAATAAATGTAATTTGAGACTTTTGATGATTTACACTAATTTTCTAGGTTACTATGACATATTATGGTTTGTTATATTAATTGTTTTCGAAGTTAAAATTCTATTATGAATTTAGAAAAAACAAAATACCAAATAGTTTCAAAAATGAAAAAAAAAGAGTTTAAAAAAAATATTATATTATTAATTGATATTATATTTTTAAATATCTAAGGATAAGACAAAAGACTTATATAATGATATTTGTATCATTAATAAACCACTTGGGGTTATCTTGGAGGTATATAGTATGTTTATTTACCATATAATATAAAAATACAAAGAGACATGGTAAATGTCAGACTATTTAACTAAGAGTTAAATATAAAATATAAGGTCGATATAGTGACACAAACCTGTATAAAACCTATTGGATGCGAGGTTTAAGACACATCCATACATTTTATTTTAAAAAATTTACTTTGGAGCCATTTTAAAATGAAAATGATTTTATTATAAAATAATATTTCTAGTTTTTCCTAAGGTACCCCTCACCCATCTTATAAAAGGGAAATTCCCCTTCTCTCAAATTCAGACCTCCAAAGCCAATTGGCTCAGAAAACACCTGACCAAACAATCTATCAACTATCTTCCCTTCATCCTAGAGGACTTCCTTTAGTCAGAAAGCCACCCTAAGGAGCCCTTTTGATCAAATCAAAAGGAAGAACCCGAAGAAGTGGTAAATATTTCATCTCCTCTTTCAAGTTCCATTCTTCTTCCACTTCCACATTATTTGTTATTTCCATTATAAAATAATAAATCCCGAATCTTCAATATACATTTATGTTATTATCAATATGGTAGATCCATATTCATTATTCTATCCATCCTTTGAATGACATGTCACCATACGTGCATATGTACAGCTTACCGTCTCCACATCGTGGTGTAATTATTATTCGGATGGGTATAATAACGATGTGTAATTGATGTAAATAACAAATATAACATGATAATTATTCTTTATATATGATATACCATCCCATTATATGTTATCATAATATCAGAAGAATGATATTTTCGCTCGAGCGTACGTACGAATTACCGTCTCCATAAACGTGATGAGATTCATTCCCCAACATATCCATTCATGACTAATTTTCATTAGATGATTAAAAATAATGTTTAGATACTTAATATCATTCTGAATATGAATACAATTCATCCTATCCATAACAAAAATTACATACATAACAAATCATATAAAGGAAAATGAATCAGTTAACACCCAAAACGACGATAATACTAAGATATTATTAACAATGTTATTTTAACAGATTATATGTGATATCATATTAATGTATATGATTATTTTATAATTTAATAACAATTATTTAACTATTATATAGAATTTAAATCTACCATCTACCAAGGAAAAGTACATGGTAAGGTTTAATTTCACAATCTCTTTATTATCTGAGGTTGCTTTTACGTAAGTAAATACTGGGACCTCTTTATCATCCATATCCATGTTTCTTAAATAATTTATTCCAAAACATTTTTACTATTTACTAGACTATGGTTTAAAGTCATTTATACCCTTGTTTTACTTTTTATAAAATGGTTTTAAAGGAATCATTCCGTCATTTTCCACACTGGGTACTCTATGACATTTTCCACAAAATTAAGGTAATAATGTTTTTTTATCTTATACGGCGGGTGAAGCTATTTTCCACAATTATAACATCATTAAAGATACCCTTACAATATAATAAGAATATTTTCAAATATAAATGTTTTATTTTATAATTACATGACCTTTAGATGATTTCAAAATAGAAAGAGATATTTCTCTAAAATGGTTTTAATTTACTCTATGTCAACATCCTTTGATGGATTTTATGTTTTTTTGATGTTGATTTATTATGATACAAAAAATCCATATTGTATTGAATGTTTTGTGATATTTTTGACTGTGGATGTGATATCTTACACCATTCATGGATTATGGATAAAGTATTCACATTTTGTATGCCAGTTTTAATATGAATGTTTATGTTATGTTTAAACCTTTTCATATGAAGAATTCGTTGGACTTAGTAAGTGACGGGTGGAGCCTGATATAGCTCCACGATGCATCAGTAGGTCTCAGGAGACTAACTAGTGTCTTGGAACAAGGCCTTGACAAAATCTTATTTCTAGTCTTGGCACAAGGCCTTGACTATGTTGTTTTGAAAGTCCAGCATTATGAATTCCATCATTATGAAAGTGCTATTGATTTTTCATATGATTATTCGACTAATAGAATATTTATGTGAGTAATTAAATTGAATTATTTTGATTTATATTTCATATATTATGATAAATTTTATGTTAAAAGGATTTTGTAATAGTTATATACATTCCCTTAAATTTTTATGCTTATTTATTAATTTTTATGCTATATTGTTATCTTTACTGAACATCTGAGCTCACCCCTTTCTATGTTATATTTTTACTAGGATACAAGGAAGTATATTATGACTGACCTGCAAGGATATTATATGGGATCTCATTATTTTCCATGGAAACAATGTTGTTTTAGTTTCCCATTTTATGATGTAATGTAAAAATTATGAATGTATCCAGTACTTTCAAGGCAACTAAACTAATCGGTCATTCTAGACTTGATCTTTTGTGATCATGCCAATGTTATGTAATAATGCACCGACTCTAGGTAACTAGGTTCGGGGAATTATAGTTGGTATGAGAGGATGTTTAGTACAAACAATTGAAACTAGATTTAGATGAACTCTGATAAGAGCACATAGCCGTAAGATAGACTTTGAGGATTTGTATTGAAGAACATTCTAGAATTTTGGTTTTGTAGTGATTTTGTGAGTCTTCCAAGAAATACATCCTTTTTTGGATACGATCATGTAGAGGTGGATCTAGAATAGATGTAACTAGGTGTAAAACCAAAAAACACTGCTTTGAGCTAGACTCGAAAGGGAACTGCGGCACGAAAACGGGCCTTGCTGCACTATCGGTTACGACACTCCCAGGGGATATGCTTAGGATAATTCTCACTTTATTTACAAATAATAATGAAATATTTACAAGTATATACTTCCTCAAAGAAAACATTTTTATGATTATGGATTATATCCATAAACTGTTCAATTTACGCAAGGTATTTTACAAGTCTGGAATTATTCATTGCAATTCATAAATTGACCTAGTGTATGAAATTTTATAGAAATAGAGCCCAATAGAAGGAATGTGAACTCCAAAAATATGTATGATCAAATGAGTAAGAAAGAAGAAAATATTTCATGGTATTAAGAAAACATTTTTTAGGGAAATAGTCTCCCATGTATTCTCAACGTATGAAGAAATAGTATCATGTATTAATAAGATAAGAAAATAATCATATAAGTCCTATGATTTTTAAGGGATGCAAGATAAGAAAAGGATAGAAGAGAGAAGGATGGATAAAGGCAACATAGAAGAGAAGAACTTTCCCATATGTGTTAACTATAGAAAGAATCACCTTGGTAAATGCTTAAAGGTAATGAGAGTATTCTATAAGTGTGGAGAAAAAGGACACCAAGTACATGGTTGCAGGGTTAAGAAAAAAGATTCAAATATACAATTCTTTATCTGCAAGGAGTTGGTACACTGCGCGAATCAATTTTTAAATCATCAGTGTATACCCCAAATATTGATATTGGATAATAATAAAGTTATGGTACTACTGAAGATGAAGAGGAATTATTAGATTTCATACATTGTTATTAATGTATTTTGTCATTTGAGTATTGTATTAATAATTTACATCTTATAAGAATTATATAATATATAAGGATTGTTTTGCAGTAACTTTTCATTAAGGACTTGAAATTGTTTGGAACTAAGAAAAGTGACTCAATAGTAGGTTAATATTTTGGAAAATATATGGTTGAGAGAAAGATAATCCATAATATGGTTTTGATACCAAGGTAGTGATTTTGGAATAATACATGATTGATTTGGATAAATTATATTAGATATTATCGACTACCTTGAAACTGATTAATGATTTGTATATTCCATCATTGATGGAGTTTATAGCATTTTTGGATAGATGGAGTATATCTAGTATTCTATAAGGAATAAGGGAGCATGAATTTAATAAATAAAGTTTTATGGTAATTCAGGATGTTGCAGTGTTTTAAAAGAATACACGATGAATGTGTTCACATGTTATTATGTTGGAAAAAGGATCTTCATTATGTTTACCTTCCTTATAAATTTTGGATTGTGAGTATGGAAATAAGTATTTTGGATAATTCTAGTATGAGATTATTTTTGTATTTCCACAAAAAGACAATCCGGTGGTCAGGCGGCAACCCGTCGCATCTAACAAGGCCACGAGACTTGAACTCGCAACCTAAGGGTCACAAGGGTGTATCACCTACCACTGGCCGACATGATGTCTTGTGTTGAATAATGTAGTTTTTTTAAAAGTTATGGTAGATGAATTATGAATTCATTTTTTTGGAACCCTATACAAAGAGGATAAATAGAATATTTTTTAAGGTCTATTATCTTTTTGAGTGAAAGATGAGTTTTTGGTAGAAATTAGTTAAAGGAAGGAACTATACTTGCCAAGTATATATTTTTTTCTTCTCTTGTTCAATGTAAAAATTAATTCTTAAACATTAGGAATGGTATCTTAAAAAAAGGTGTTATACCAATACCTTATGTTTTTTTTGAACTGATGATATATTAAATCATCATATATTGATGTATTTGAGGCCCTTAATTCGACAATTGTTTGTGACTGATGACCTTAGTCACTCCCTATAAATATTTACATTCTCTCAAATTATGTGTCTTTAATTTCTACCAATGTTATTTTAATCGAGATCATAATTCGGTGGTGACATTTTCATTCCCATTTTCCTCTAATTAAGACTAAATTTCATTAACCCAATATCCAATGTGGGTTTTCCCACATTGGTATTTTCTATTTTCAGCCTTTTATTTTCGAAGACCAATTTAAAATTGCGAGGACAAAATTTATTAAAGTGGTGATGAATGTAAAACCCCAAGATTTTATAGTACGTTATTTCATCAAAGTAATTCAATAACTTGCACTACATGGAACATTGAGTTCAGGCGCACCACGACTTACCAAACGAGCTGTTCAAAAGTGGTTATGAATATTATTAACTGAATTTTGATCGTTATATAATACATATAATTTTATAATCCATATTATGAGTTTCTTAGACATAACTAAAGAAAAAAAATCATTTTTTCAGATAAAAGAAGTATTTAAAAAAATGCAATTTTACCGCCTTTTAATGGAAAACCCTTTTTAAATCCAATATATGAAACTTTTATATATTAAATTTTTCAAAATAAACTTCTTCATTAGAATTGGTACTAAATAATTTAGTTTCCATAAATTTTTGGTGTTTTTCTGATAACTTTCATATTTCGGTGAATAGTTAAAAATACTATATTTTAACTGAAAATAACTTTTTAATCAAAATAATTTATATTTGTGAATTATAAATTTTAATAGTTTGGAAGTAAAATTAGATTATATTTTTAACATTTAATCCATTAATTTTCATTTTAAGTAATTTCACTTTGAAATTAGACATAAACAAGTGTCAATCTTTTGATAGTTATTATTTCTTAAAAAATACACTTTTTGGTTTTGACAATGGGAATTAATTTTAAATTAATTAATGAAACTTTTATGTTTTGAAATTGGTAAAATAGTATTCATTTTTTAATTCGCAATATCAAAATTAACTTCGGGTGAATTTTTGTATTTTTCTAAAAACTTCCAATTTTTGATGAATAGTGAAAAATACTGAGTTATTGTTTAAAACCAACTTTTTATTTAAATAATTATTTATTTAATTTAAATTTATTTTAGGTAAAAATAGATACATAATACCTATATAAGATCAATTTAATTCATTGGAATCAGTTTATACAAATTTTAGATATAGAAATATTTTATTGAACTTTTTACCATCTTTTACCCACCTCTTAGGAGCATTTGCAAATTTACATAAAAAATAATTTTACGGCTTCTGTGATTTGAATTTCAGAAATATGAGTGAAACTGTTGATATCAGCAAGAAAAATGTGGTTCAATAAGATGAAAGTAAGTTTTTTTTGAATAGTAACTTTAATACTTTTATTTACCAAGGTTAAAAGTAAATAGGGTAATTAAGGGTAAAAATGATATTATTAATATCCTAAATCATGTTCTAATTCTATTGGATATGTGTAATTCGACCAAAAAACAACCTTAGGAATAAAATATGATCCTGTAGGGCCACTTGGATTACATTATGACAATTTTTATTATTTAATTCAAAGAAGAGTTGAAATTGTTAAATTCAATGTTTAATAACAAAACCATTTTTAATATAGGGCTACACATAAGATAAATTCAACTATAAATACTAATTAGAAAGATAATATGATTTCCTACATAATTTTATTTTATTAAAAAAATTTAGAAATTAAATAATTAAATTTATTTATGGCACAATGATGATGCCGAAATTACATAATTAATGAAATATTAAAATAATTGATATTATAAATATCCAAATAAATGTTATTTGAGACTTTTTATGAATTAAAATAATTTTATAAATTACTATGACATATTAGGGTTCGTTATATAAATTCTGTTCAATGTAATAACGCTGTTATGAATTTAGCAAAAAAAAATACCAAATAGTGTCAAAATTGACATAAAAGAGTTTTTAAAACAAATATTATATTATTAATTGATATTATATTCCTCAAAATATAATGTTCTGCCAAAAGACTTATATAATGATATGTTTATAATTAATGAAACACTTGGGGTTCTCTTGGAAGTTTATAGTATGCTTATTAACCATATATTATAAAAATACAAAGAGACATGGTAAATGTCAAACTATTTAACTGATAGTTAAATCTAAAAGATAAGGATAATATAGTGACCCAAACCTATCTAAAACCTATTGGTTGAGTGGTTTTCGACCCATAACCAACTTATACTTTAAATAATATACTTTTTATCTATTAGAAACCTAAAATAATTTTATTATAATACAATATTTCTAGCTTTTCCTAAGGTGGCCCTCACTCCTCTTATAAAAGGGTACTTCCCCTTCTCTCATATTCAAACCTCCAAAGCCATTTGGCCCGGCCAAACCCTACCTAAATACCCTCCCAACTGTCCTACCTTCATCCTATAGGACTATTTTTAGTCATAAATCCATCCTAAAGAGCCCATTTGATCAAATCAAATGGAAAACCCTAAAGAAGAGGTAAATTCTTCATCACCTCTTTCAAGTTCCTTTCTTCTTCCACTTCCTATTTATTTGTTATTTCCATTATAAAATAATAACTCCACTATATTCTATACACTATGATGTTATTATAAATATCATACAAATATATTAATTATTATATCCATCCATTGAATGACATGTCACCATACGTGCGTACGTACGACTTACCGTCTCCACGTCTTGGTGTAATTGTTATTGAATACATTATTATTTGGATAGGTATAATAACGATGTGTAATTGATGTAAATAATAAATATAAAATTATAATGAATCTGTATATATGATATTACATCCAGTTTTATATTTCTTTAATATCAAAAGAATGATATTGTCACTCGTGCGTACGTACAGATTACCATCTCCACGAACGTGATGAGATTAATTTCCCATCATATCTATTCAAGACTATTTTTCATTAAGTGATTAAAATTAATGTTTAAATACTTAATATAATTCTGAATATTAATAAGATACATACTATCCATAAAATACATAACTTATGTAATAAAGAATATAAATGAAAATGAATCAGTTAACATACGAAACGATGATAATACTAAGATATTATTAACCAAAAAATGTTAAAAGATAATATATTATATCATATTAATATATATGATTCTTGTATAATTTAATAACAATTATTTCACCATTATAAGGGAGGTAAAACTACCCCGTACCAAGTAAATGTAAAAGTTAAGTGTTAATTCGACAATATCTTTATTATCCGAGGTTTCTTTTATGTAAGTATCTACTGGGACCTCCTTATCATCCATATCCATGTTTCTTAAAATATGTATTCCAAAACATTTTTACTATTTACTAGACTATGGGTTAAAGTCATTTATACCCTTGTTTTAAATTTTATAAAATGGTTTGAAAGGAATATTTCCGTCATTTTCCAAACAAGGTACTTTATGACATTTTACACAAAATTAAGGTAAGAATATTTTTTTAACTTATATGGTGGGTGCGGCTATATTTATCCATTATAACATATTTGAAGCTTACCTTACAAGATTATAAGAATAATTTCAAATATAAATGTTTTCTTTTATAATTACCTGACCTTTAAATGATTTCACAAAAGAAAGATATATTTCCCTAAAATGGTTTTGATTTCATCTATGTCAACATCATTTGATGGATTTTATGTTCGTTTGAAGTTGATTTTTTATGATACAAAAAATCCATATTGTATTGAAGGTTTTGTGATATTTTTGACTATGGATGTTTTATTTCATACCATTCATGGTATATTAATAAAGTATTGACATTTCAAACGCCAGTTTTAATACGGATGTTTTTGTTATGTTAAAACATTTTCATATAGGGAATGCACTTGACTTAGTAAGGGGCAGATGGATCCCACTGTATCTCTTCAAGGCATCAGTAGGTCTCATGAGAAAAACTCATGTCTTGGAAAAAGGCCTTGACAATATCTTATTTGTAGTCACGACACAAGGACTTGACTATGTGGTTATAAAAGTCTCGCATTATGCATTCCATCATTATGAATGTGGCTATTGATATTGCATGTGATTATTGGACTAGTAGAATATCCATGTGAGTAAGTAAATGGAATTGTTTTGATTTACATTTTCCATGTTATAAATATTTTTATGTTTAAAAGGATTTTGTTTTAGTTTTATACATCACCTTAAATGTTTATTCTTATTTATGAAAGTTTCCGCTATATAGTTATCCTTACTGAAAATCTGATCTCACCCCTTTCTAAGTTTTATTTTTCCCCGGATGTGAAGAAATGTATTTTGACTGACCTGTAGGGATATTCTATGGGATCTCAATGTTTTCCATGTAAATAATGTTGTTGTAGTTTTCCAGTTTATGATGTAATGTAAACCTTATGAATGTATCTAGTACTTCCAATGCTACAAATCTAATCGGTCTTTCGAGACCTGATCTTTTTTTATCATTCCAATGTTATGTAATAATGCATCAACTCTAGGTAACTAGGGTTAGGGAATTACAACGTCGATATATAAATATGAGGACGTTGCAACGTTCCCATTATGATGTGACACTACGTTGTTACACATTTTCATTATTGAAACAGTGTCACTGTTACGCGCCATTAAAATTTGATACATTACAAGTTTAACGAGCCATTGACGAGCCTCATTATTGTGAATCATCTCCACCTTTTCGTTTCCCCACAACATTGGTGTCACCACTCAAAAGCGATAAATAAAATAAAATAATTATAATAAATTATTTTCTTATTTTTCTGAACGTACCTTAAAAAATGTTCAAAATTCCTTTTTGGGCTCTCTGGACCACGGAATCACGTACCATCAAATTTCTTGGTCTCAGAATAATTCTATATAAATAAAAAAATTACATAGAAATTCCAAGATTCTTAAAATACTCCTATGATTTTTATGGATTTAATGGATATATTTTTTAAGGACTACCTCGATAACATTGTGGTAGTTTTTATGTATGATATTATGATATATTCCAAAAGTTTAGAGGTTTATAAGAGTCATATATGTTTGATATTTTAAATCGAAGGAATGACGTTTTATTGGTCTGATTTAGGAAATGTGAATTTTTGTGACAAAATGTTGTTTTCTTTAGGAATATTTATGTAATGATGAAATATCAGTTGATTCTTCCAAGAAAAAGGTTGTGGAGGAGTGACCTTATCCAACAATAAAAATTGAGATTCACCGTTTCCATGGATTATGAGGATATTATAAGAAATTTTTGAAAATAAATTCATTACATTCTAATCCACTACCCAAGTTAACTCGAAAATGGGAAATGTTTATATGGATAATGGTGTGTGAAGAATGTTTCCAAGAGCTGAATAAGAGATTAGTTAATGAAACCATGTTAACTATACCCTATATTGAATAATTATTCATTACATTCAATGATGACTATTTTATAGAGATTAGATACATCCTCATAAAAAATTACACGGTAATTGATTATGCTTCTCCACGGTTGATGCCTCGTGGGATGATCTACCCCACACATGAGTTAGAGTTAGATATAGTTGATTTTTATTTGATGATTTGGTGGTAGAATCTTTATGTGGAGTAATGTGATATATACACAGACTATCAACGATTAAAGAACATTTTCAAGAACATGGATTTGAACATTAAATATAGGATTTGGTTGTAACTTCTTAAATAATAAGATTTTTCAATTCATTATCATCCAGAAAGAGAAAGAAATTTTACTGATGCATTAAGTAGGAATGTTCATGTTATGATAATAATGATGGGGATTCTAGTATACCCTTTGATTAATGACCAATTAAAATTATACGTGAGAATAATAAAGAAAGGTGCATCATAAATTTTATCTCAAATTATTTATCAATAATAATTACTAGAGAATACCAAGACATATAAAAGAGAATATCCTCTATTAAACAAGAAGATAGAGGATACGCGGAATGTGATGTTTATGAGTACAATATTTATCAAGAAGGTGTAAATTTCATACAAGGCAGTGTGTTCTATATATTTCATAAATATAGATATAACAGATGGATGAATCTCATAAATCCACTTTCCTTATAAATCCTAGAAGCACTAAAAATTATATTGACGTTTGTGATAATTATTTTTCTAATGGAATAAATATCAAGAATGACAACTACACTACAAGGTTTTTATTGTGTTAACATGTTAATGTAGAGAGAAAATTTTCGTAAAGGGGAATTAGAACTACTACCCATACCAGTATGAAAGTGGAAAATTTTCAATATGGGCATTATCAATGGTCTCCCAAAAACATAAAATGTAAATAATGTGATGTGATGTAGAACACTTACTTATTTTTTTCATGTTTGAGATATTATAATAAGCATTTTCTATACTCTATTATTTTCAATGAATAAGAATTTTTATTTTTAATGTTAAATTTATAATAGAAAAATAATTATTATGAAAGAATAAAAATAAATTTTTAAATAATAAAAATCAAAATTTGGTTGGAATTAATTATTAGTATTTTCTATAATATTTGGTTTTTCGTTGAATAGTAAAAATATAGTTTTAGCATTCGGTATGTTTAATGGAATCATAATGATGTATTATGTAATATAAAATTATGTAATATCATGTTGGATTATAATAACATAATATTTTCCCCCTGTGGCCAATACCATAGTCAAGGCCATGGGTTTTCAAGTACCACAATTGATGTGTCCAAGGAAATCAAAAAAAACATCAATATTTGTATTAATACCAACACATTTAATCATTATATTTTATTTAAAATTAATAATATATGATTATATTAACTTTTTACCTCCCATGAGTCCTACAATGGTGTCTTAATTCCACCATTGTTCTAATCATTGTGTTTTAGGAGTTACTATTCACATTAAGGGAAACCTAAACTTCTTTTTTCCATTCCAGTTCCCTTTTTGTGGCATATCATTAAAATTTACATACTATGTAATTATATAAATTTTATTCTAATAATTTACTTTATTAATTTTATTCCATGAATGGGTTGCCCATTTTATTTACCGTTTTAATGTTATATAAAACCATGTTTCATAACCATTATGCTACATAATTTTCTTCTCAAAATTTCTATCTTTTTCTCACGAAATTATTTTATATTATTAATGTGAATAAAAAATATATATGTTTTCTATGGGAATTTAAAAAAATTTATAAAAAAATTATTTTATTCTATAATTGACATAAATAATTCCCTTTATTTCCTTTCCATAGGTTGTAAATGACATAAAGATTAGGTTTTAATCACTTTTTGAAATTCCATGACTTTGATAAAAAACCCATTTCATTTATTCTATAGGTGTTATTTTGGAGATGTTTTATTATGACCTATTTGGATCAAATGAAAATTAATACATATTTTGGGTGGACCTTGATAGCACTCAAATGCATTGGGTAATTAATTTAATCTATAGAGATGACATTTCTTATGATACTTTGCTGAATAAGCGTGGTAATTTTTATGACACCTCAGTGACAAAACATAGTGATACACATATGAATGTCTCAATTAAAGTTTTTATCCACATTTACATCTTATAATTAATGTTATATTATTTATTATATTTTTCATTTTATAATTTTCATTCCATAATTATATTCTTCATGTTCTTATGGAATTTCCTCAAGATCAAATGTAAAATGTTTCCCTTACATTCACTTATTAGGCCTTATTCTCACCCTTTCCTTTGATTTATGTCCCTAGGTTATGAGATGAAGAAATTTTACATAGGATGTCTTTATTAAGAATCCAATACAATGGATTAAAATCATGTTTTACGTTTTCATGTATTAAGTACCATATTTACAAGAAAATAAACATAAAAAAGTCCTATGTTTGTACAATATAATCAATTGTTATGTAATAAAAAAGTTTTATGTGGTACCCACCATGGTCATAGTGGATTAAAACATATTAGACTAGGAATTATTAAATGAACACCCATATGGGTTAGGGCTCATCTCCCATCTTATTTTTGACTCACCATGCCTTTAAAAAACATATGTTTAGGTTTATTTATCTGCGGATGACATATGGATCTATAGTGCTATATCCCCAATACCATGCCAATTCTTGGGAATTTAGATATGAAAATTTCACACAAGTAGATCTAAATCATAAAATTACTCACATAATATAGTATTCCTATCCACAGTGAACACTAAAATGAAAAAAAAATTTACCACTAAGAACCTCAAGCACTTTCTGAATCTAGATTGATATATCACATTGATAGAAATTACATTTTATTAAAATTAAGGTTGTTTCAAATAAAACTAAAAATCCATGAAAAAATGTATATGGTAAAATCCGGGATGTCTTATGACTAATATTTCTATGATTAATTTTTTTCAACAAATAATTCCCATTTTTGATGTGTCATCTTTTTCCTACTAGTGAAAAAAATTTCTCAATGATACATTGATTGATATGTTAAATATTATAATGGAATGAAGTGTTGGTTGAAAACCATTGTGATTGGTTTTTAATTCAATTTGTGAAATTATGGTTTGATGTTTTGGATTATGTGAAAGTAACCATAAAATGACTAAATAATTAATCTTGTTTATTTAAATTAATAATTATGACTATGAATTCTTGTCCTAATTGTGTTTGTATAATAGGACTTGATGAATATGTCTAATTTTCCATTGGTGTTCTTAGTAAGGATAAATAATTAATGATGTTGGTTTGAATGAGTTTTTTTGTGGAATTATGAATTTAATGATTTTTACTAAAATGTAAAATGGTGATGTCTGATTAATATTGTATATGTAAATTATTAATATTATTTAATTCTTTATTACATCATGTTATTTTTTCATTTAATGGTATGATGTTTTGGATTTATTATCATGTACAATAATTCTCATTTTTCATATTTTTAGTGATAATATATATTTCCTGATTATATGAGAGATTGAAATAATAAAAATTAATTTTGTAATGCTTTTTTGTTAGGGGATATAAAAGGAAGGAGGAGGGAATGAGGCTGATGTATAGCATGTTTATATTACCATAATATTTAAAAACTGTATGAAGTTACACAATTTTGGTTTCGATATGATATATGTGACCGATGGAACTGTTGGAGGTGTTTCCTGCCAGGGATATGTGATATGTTGTAGGTTCCCTGAGATGTGATATATGGTTGATATATGTGACATGATATATGGTAGGTTCCACTATTGGTAGTTATTGATGTTATTATTTTAAGAAATCATGGTGGATGATGCTATATTGTGGGTGTTGTTTCATACTTGCATCCCAATATATAACATGGAGTTGTCCAACCAAATCATTATTGTGTTGAGTGGGTTTAACAAACCAAACATTAAACAAAAAAATTTATCCTTTATCATAGTTAATCACATAAGATAAATCACATAAAATCAATTATAGACCAAATTAAAGACATTAAAAATAAATAATTAATGAAATAAGAAGTATTTATAGAAGCTAAAGAACTAATACTAGTGATATATTAACTTGATCCTAGGAATCATAATATGAAATATATAAATAGTAAACCATCAAAATGAATAGTATACTCACCCATGAAATTATAAATAAAATTTTGGCATCATAAAAGTGAATATATGATATAATTATATCATAGTAAAAATAAGTAAATATTTAAAAAATTATTAATTAAGTGTTGGTATTTTTATAAGTAATAAATATGCAATTAAATTATTATGAATAATTTAATAATTTAAAAGAAAATTTATTTTCATAAAATGAATTCATAAATAAATATATTTATGTCATATTTTTTGACTATAAATTTATGAGGCTTTACGTAAATTTTCAAAGTGTTAAAAAATTAGTTATAATATTAAAATCTATATTTTCAACGTAAATGATGATTTTAATAAAAAATTAAATTAATCATATTTAGAAAAATATTTCCATAAAATGGAATTTTATTTTTATTTCAACGCATTGAAATATTTTTAGGGTGATGTTTTGGGATTTTTCATAAATACGTGCATTTTTATAGAATATTAAAATATGATAATTTACGATAAATGCTAAAAACGTTAATTTTTGAGTCACCCATGAGTCATTGATGATGTAAGTGACCATTTTATAGAAATTAAATTCCATAATAACTCCATTAAGTCTAAATAATCCTAACTATTTCTTATCTTGAGAAAAATAAAAATTAAAATTATAAAACACCCCTCTCCTCGAGTATAAATACCACCCTCACGCACACTTACCATCACACATCTCATGCTTTGATAAATGCCTATATTTTACCCAATAATATTCCGTATCCCACTTTTGATGTCTAAAAGAACCTGGAATCATCCAAATGGTAAAACTAGGTTCCTTGAGGAGGTTCTCAGGAGGTGAATTCCAGAGGTAAATCCTATCTATTTTTGTTTTAATTTCATTTAAATTTCAATTTATTTTTTTATTCTATCCTCACCTCCCTTTATAGGATTGGAAAGATAAATCCAATACATTATACATAATATAATTATATTATTTTACTATAATATAAAAAATTATAATCTTCTCTATCACTCTCTATTATCATTAAAATGATATCGCCACCCGTGATTTCTCAATTTACTAACATTGTGGGAGATGAAATTTTATTTTCCTTAAAAACCATAAAGGATATTAATAATAATATAAAATGGTTTAAAACATATTTTCATGTGTATTTTATTTCCCCTTTTTGATATGTAAATAACTAATAACCATAATACTAAATGAAAAATCAAAACGAGCTCATTGTGTTCGAAAAACCACCAAATATAACATAAAATGATCATCATTAACTTTTACATAATTAATTATCATCATTTTATATATCCAAATCCATTATAATTTAATTTATGTTTCTGTAGGTTCATTAACAACATTTAATAACAATTTTTGATGTTCATCCTCATTTTAAATGAACATCAATTCATGTATAAAACAAATTGATCAAGAAAACAGTGAAGACCAACACTTATGAACAATGAAATTAAACTCTATAACTCATTTAGAAGACCATACAAAACTTAATAAAATAATAAGGAATTTTAATAATGTATAAAATGTTCTATAATTGTCAATTATTTAATCTAGTGTGATTATATAAGACATTAATTTGACGAAAGCATTCCGACACATGGTAGGGGTAATTTCTCAATCCCGAATCTATTTCCTTGAGTTTTCACCATTTCAACCCATTTTCAATAAATATGTTACGTAAATATCATTTCTTCAAATTTATATGACATTTTATGGGATATAGATGTTTTAATTGATAATTTTACAAACACATTGTCTTCTAAAATATCTCTTCTAAGAAAATACATCTCGAGATTGTTTATTCTTCAGTCAAAAATAATGATTCTCATATCAAGTTTTTTATTCCTTATTTCATTTGGGAACCCAAACTTTAGTAATTTATGATTTATTAAATGAAACACATTCAACTCCATAAGTTATTTTATTTCCATGACCTATATATGTTTTATATGGAATTCATGCGATGGGTGCACCTTAAATTATAAAGCGTAAAGTAGATGTTAACATGTAATGGGGGTATCCAAAAATTTTTAGATCATAATTAATTGGGTAATTTGATTTATCTCATAAATAATGTGAAATATACTTGAACATAATTCTATATTTGTTCACATTTATGTGTGGTAGTTGACCACTAAGACATGATATTTCATTTTTATGTATTGACACATTGCACGACTTTATATAAATCTTCCTCTCATGATTATGATTTTATAATCATGATCAAATAATTTCATATTGTTTCATGATCTAATATACCCTATTAATAGGATTTTTTGCTAAATTTTTTGGATGTAAATCTTCAGGTGACTAATTGTAATAAGAAGAGCACAATGAATAATAAAGAGTTACAAAAGAAGGAATTAAATAAATTGTTTGTTGTAAGAGTTATGAATGATCCTAATTTTCCCAAGACACTAAATCTTTTGATCCTCATTTTATGGTTTTTATGTTTTTATCATTAAAGTGATGTAATAGTAATGTAAGAAAATGTAGGGTCTTGATAGTTGGTATTAGAGGAAGGTTTAATTAATTTGGAAAATAGGATTAGAGAACATTAGTGAACCCCATTGTATGATACTAATTATATGTAAGCAGAAATGAACATTTTCTAAACATAAATATCACTTAATATATTATTTTAAAGTTAATTTTACAAACATAAAATTTCTTGATGACTTTTTGAATATATCTTTTTCCAATTTTTTCTATTTTTGTTAATTGGGGGATCTAGGAAGAAACAGAACAACACCCCATTTGAGGGATAATGCAACAATTGCATGAACAGAATCACAAATGATTTGGGAAGTGGACTTTGAAATTTCATGATGATTCTTACCCTACTATCTAATGTTATTAACAATAACCAGAATATTATAGAATGAGCACCTTCCAATTAGAGGGAGAAGCTTGATATCGAGTGTTTTATATAGCAAGAACCACCACGGTTTAGTGGATTTTCAACCCACTAGTCGTGGAATAGTCATTAAACACAATGGGTATTATATTTTAGATACTTCACTATTCTGATATGGATAAGTTGACTCTCAATATTACTCTTTTAGATAGAGAGGCCAGTCAATTGTGGTCTTTGATTAAGAACACAAAGCTGACTGAAAAAATTGATGATATGGAGTGGGAAGACATTAAGATATTGTCTCTAAAAAAGTATTTCCCTCAAACTATTCTTACAAATATGGAGAGTGAATTCATAGAGCTAAAGAAAACCAAAAGTGAATCTATCAGAACGTACAGATTAAATTTTACAAGGCCAGCAAGGAATGCTTTAGGTTGTGTTATCAACAATGATTGAAAAATTGATAGTTTCTTTAGTAGTTTAAATATACACAATCAAAAGTTTCCTGAAATTTGAGTCCTTGGGTGTTATAAATAAGTTTATTGATGGTATATGAAAAAGGATATTGAGTATAAATAATGTTTTCATGTCTATAGTGATAAGAAACAAAAGATAGAGTTTCATGTTAGAGGATATAATGAAAATGTTGGAAAGAAAAAAATACTACCCACATGTAAAAAATTTTAGAATACACATCATGGGAACTTCCTCAATGGGACAAGAAAATGAATCATGTGTGGGAGAGAAGGACATAAAGATCGTGAATTTCTCAAATACACGAGGAAGCTGGTTAATGTGTTGGAGTAACAGAGAGCACCAAACATGGCTCAATGCTACAACTATATAGAGAAAGTGCCATATTAAATCTTGTGAACTAAACATAGGGCCCTTGATGGTAATCATTATTGCTAACAACCAATGAAAATTGTGGAAGGGAAGCCCTCTACCTTCAATATTTTAGAAGTGGATAAGGAAAATGATGTTATTGAAGGTACACATCCTATTTAATAATGAATTGAAAAGGTATTATTTGATTCAGGTCTTACACATTCTTTTATATATTTCATGTTTTCATGAACTATTCATTAGAATCATCGAATCCTTAATGTATAGATATCCATAAAAAACCCTATATGTAAAATCATGGAAACAAAAGTGTAGGATTCTTTTCTTGTTTGATTATATTGTAATAGTATCCCAACTAATCTCTTAATACATCCATTATTATAATTTTAAAATATTCTAAGAATGTATTAGATATTGTTAGATAGAGTACACTTCAATTATCAAGTAAAAGAAGTTTCTTTTAATATTCCAAACCATCCAATACTCATCTAAAAATGAATGTAAGGACTTCAATATCCTTTAAAAAATATTTTATTGGTGTGGGTGTTGATTCCTTATGATGTAAGAATACCTCACTCAAAAGGTTGTGATAGTAGAGGGTATCAACCAAGAGGAAATGCCTATTATGAAGGAATATAATGATGTATTTCCATAAGATATTCCTGGACTACCTCTAGATCATGATGTCAATTTATCAATAAAACTCATACCCTAGGTCACTAGTATATAAATGTTTCATGATAGGATAAATCAAATTGGAATGGAGGAGGTAAATAAGATTCTACATGATCACTTAGACAAATGGTTCATACAATCTAGTTTATCACCATGGGGTGCACAAATGCTCTTAGTAAAGGATAAGGATTGATCAATGTGGTTGTGTATTGATTATAAAGAACTCAATATGATCACAAAAAATATGTATCCTTCGACAAGGATTGAAAATTTGTTCGATCAGTTTATAGGAGCTCGGTACTTCTCAAAGAGGTATATCTGTTTTGGATATAATCAACTAGGGGTGATGAATGAATATATTTAGAATACTGCCTTATGTAAAAGGTATGGGAACTATGAGTTCATGGTGATTACCTTCAGACTTACTAATTCCCCATAGATATTAATAGATTTGATGAGTAGATTTTTTAGACATTACCTCTCGAAATATGTGGTAGCGTATATCGATGAAATTATCATCTACTCCCTGAGAACGGAGGAATAAGAAGAGTATCTTCAGCTTCTGTTAGAAATACCGATAATGGATTAGTTGTATTTATTGTTAAAAAAGTGTGAATTTTGGATATAACATGTCCCATTCTTGGGATATGTGATCAGAATTGAGGGAATTTCCATGGAACATTCAAAACAAAGGCAATTGAGGATTGGCCAAGAATCTATAGGGTCAAAGAAATCCACAGTTCTCTTGGATTAGCTAGTTAATATCGACATTTTGTGATAAATTTCTAATTATTATAAATCCAAATAACTATGTTAATAAAGAAAGATTTAATATATGTACGGATGAAAGATTGTGGGGAGAGGTTCACAGAGCAAAAGAGAAGGATGGTCACTGTAAATTTACTCACATTACAGAGAAGTGGAAAATGTTTTTTGATAAATAGCAATGCATCAAAGAAATTTTTGGGCTATGTACAGATGAAAAATAATAAGGTGATATCCTAAACATCACAATAGGTGACGATCAATGAGAGAGAATACCCTATGTATGATCTAGATAAAGAAGAAGTAATTTTGGCCTTGAAAATATACCAGCACTACTTCTCTGTTGATAAGTGTGACATATATACAAATAAAAAAAAATACAAAAGTATATATTTACACAAAATGAGCTCAACATAAATCAGAGAAGATGGTTAGTGCTAATTAAAGACTATTATTGATATATTCACTCTCATCTTGTCAAGGTGAACAATATAACTCATGCACTAAGTAGAAATGAAACTCCTACTATATCCATGTTGTGGATCGAGAGGGACTATATCATCCAGGACATGAAAATGATAGTTTTTGAAATCATAATTGTTGGTATAAGATATATGTTTTCCCAAATTATTTTCCAACAATCAATCCAAGAGAAGTTTAAAGAGGCACAAAGGGATGATCTAGAGTTACAAAATATGGTGAATTTAGTAATAGAAGGGAAGATGTCTGAGTTTCATATCGATGATGAGGGTGCGATTCGGTTTGGAACAAAGCTCCCTGGGCCATCGTAACCCAAGATAAAGAAAGGGATATTATACAATTCACATAAATAAACATTTTCTATCCATCCTAAGAGTACCAAGATGTACTATGATCTCAGATAACAATTATGTTGGTAAAACGTGGTGAATAATATTGAGGAATATATCTCAAGGTGTTTGATACATCAGTAAGTTAAATAAGAGAGACATAAGTCCAAATGAATGATGCAACCATTGGCGAAAACCATGTGGAAATGGGATAATGTCACTGTGGACTTTGTCTCCAACATCCTGAATACATCAAGATAAAATAATTCAATATGGATTGTGGTGCACTGACACACCAAGACTACCGACTTTATAAATATTCAAGAAGATCTATCACTTGAAAAAACATAAAGATGTATGTGAATGAAATGGTGGGACAACATGGAGTTACACTCATAAGTTTCTCTGATCATGATACTAACATCACATGAAAATTCTGTAGGGGTATTCAACATGCCTTTAGTACGGAATTGAATTCTAGCATGACTTATCACTACCAAACTGATGGACAATCTGAATAGAATTTTCATACGCTTGAATATATTCTGAGATCTTGTTCATTAGAATTCAGTGGGGGATGGGATCAGAATCCCCCATTGGTTGAGTTCTCATAAAATATTATACTACACTACATTATTCATATTGCACCATATGAAGCTCTGTATAGAATGAAATATAGAAATCCATCATTTTGGGATGAAGTTGGTGAAAAAAAGTTACTTGGAACCGATATTTTGTGAGAGATGATAGAGAAGGGAAAAGATATCCATAAAAAATTCAATGATGATGAATGTTTTAAAATGTTTTATTCCATCAATTGTAGAAGGGACATGTAGTTTGATATTGGAGATAAATTATTCTTTTGAATATCAGTATATATTACATTCATGTGGTTTGGAATGAAAGGGAAAATAATCCCAAGGTACACTAGACCCTTTGATATCTTTGTTCACATATGATCCATGACCTATCATCTTTCACTTCCACCAAATGAGTACCAAATTAGTTATTTTTTTCATGTATCACTCATGTTGAAGTACAGAACAGATCCCTCACATGTACTGATCTTATAGGCGGTACAGTTGGAAGATGATCTATCTTATGAGGAGTAGCTGGTAAGGATTAGGGACTGAAGAGATAAGGTTTTTCACAACAAGAAAACCATCCTTGTGAAATATATGTGGATGAATGATAAGTATGAAGATTTAACATGAGAACTAGTGGATTTGATGGAGATATACCCTTACATTTTTATGTGAAATGAAATTTCCAGGGAATAATTTCTAAAATGGGGATGAATATGATGAACCAATATTTGAGGAAAAGAATTTATCCCTTCATATATTTATGTCACATAGTATAAATATCATTAAATAACTTTGTGACCAAATTCAAAACTTTATAAACAATGAATAAATGAAATAAGAACTATTTTTAAAAGCTAAGAAACCAATACTAATGAAATACTATCTTGAGCCTATGAATAGTAATATGAATATTATAAATAGTAAACCCGAAAAATAAATAGTAGACTCACCAATTAATGTATAAATAATATTTTGGAATCTTATAAGTGAGAATATGATATAATTATATCATAGTATAAGTAATTATTTTAAAAATTATTAATTAAGTGTTGGTATTTTTATAAGGAATCAATATTTAATTACACCTTTATGACTAATTAATTAATATAAATGAACATTTATTTTCATAAAATGTATTAATAAATTATTATTTAGATTTCCTATGATATTAATATTATTTTATGAGACATTTTGTATTTTTCAAAATGTTAAATAATCATATATAATTTTAAATCAGTATTTTTTAAGAAAATGATAGTTTTAATTAAAAATTAAATTAATCCTATTTAAAAAATTATTTTCTTAAAGTAGAGTTCATTTTTTAAATATAAATATTCAAAATAATTTAGGGGTATTTTTGGGATTTTTTTGAAAGACATGATTTTTTGGTGAATTGTAAAATTTGATAATTTATGAAAATTGCTAAAAAAATATATTTTTTAGTCATTATTGAGTCGTAAATGATGTAATTGACTATTTTTTCTTAACTAAAATTCAATAATTACTATATTTAGTTATAATAATCCTTAAAATTTATTGTATTAAAGAAAACCATAAGCAAATGATTAAAATAATAAGAAAACACCTCTCTCCTCCAATATAAATACCTCATGTCACACCTTATTCTCTTCACACCAATAAAGCTATGGGACTTACCCAAATTATAAAAAATAATATTCTCTATAGCACCCCCACAACAAGGAGCTCTTGGTCACATCAAAATTCCGAGCCTTGGTGCCTTAATGAGGATATGAAGAAGATAATTCAAGAGGTAAATCCTGTATCTTTTTCTATTAATTTCTTTTCAACTTCAATGTCTTTTATTATTCTCCCCTAACCTACCTTAATATAAATGGAATGATAAATTTATTATATTACATATTCTATATTATATATTGTCAATGGACGATCTAACATTAAACTCTCCCTCACCCTCTTTTATCTTAAAAATGAAATCGTTGCCCGTGATGGGTCAATTTACAGACATAATGGGTGATGCACATTCATTTTCCTTAAAGACCATCAATAATATTAATAAAAACATAATATTGAATAAAAAATATTTTAATGTTTATGATATATTCATTTTTATTTTATTTAAATAACTTATACTCATAATGATAAATGTTAAAAAAACGAGTTCCTTGAGTTTGAAAAACCGCCAAAATTTACCTTAAATGATCATTATTAAATTTTATCTAATAAATTATACTCAATGTTTAGAACCAAATAATTTGTAAGAGAATTTAATCTTATATAGGATCTTTATTAACATATAATAAAAATTCTTTATTTTCATACTCACTTTAAATGAACTTCTATTCCTGTATACAAATGAACTGTTCATGAAAACTACGAATTCGGACACCCCCAAATGTCAAATTTAACCCTATAAAAAATCCAAAGGACTATAAAAGAACTTAATAAAACCATAACGAATTAGATTAATTTTTAAAAGGTTATGTTATTGTTAATTAATGAATGTAATGTGATTATATAAGACATTAATGTTAAGAATGCACTCAGACATAAGGTAAGGGGAATTCACAATCACGACTCACTTTTTTTTTGGGTTTTCCCTATTTCACTACAATTTCATTAATGATATTCCATAAGTATAATTTATTCATAATTATCATAAATAATTTGGGATATAAATTTTTTCCAATTTAAATTTTTGAAAAAAAAAATGTTTTCCAAAAGAATTATTCTTTCAAAAAAATACACTTCTCGAGATTTTTTCTTCTTCACTCAATGTTGGTGATTATTATATCAAGTATGGTATTCCCTATTTCATTAGGGATCCCTGTGTTTGTGAATGTATACTTTATCAAATGAAACATATTCTTTTCCTTGGGTTAGTTTATGTCTCTGATGATATATGTTATATGTGGAATACATGATGATGTAAATATTATGATTTGACAAGTGCACCCATAATTATATAATGCAATGTAAATGATAAGACGTGATGGGTAGGAATATAATTATATAGCCATTAAATGAGTTGAGTAATATTATTTACCTCATTATAAATTTTGAATATACATGAACATGATCCTACAATTTTTCATGACTTTCTAACGTAGCTGAACACTAAGATACTTTGTTTTGTTTTCATGCATTTCCACATTCCATGGATTAATATAATGCTGCCTCTAATGATGATGATGTTATGATTATGATCATCCAATTTAATATTTATTCCTAATCTTATATACCATCTTTTATTTCTATTTTTATCTCATCTCTTTTTGATTTATATCTTTATTTGACTACTTGTATTATTTAGAACACAAGGGATAATTAGAATCTACAGACAAAAGAATGAAATAGATGTTTATGTTTTATATTATAACAGTTATGTATGATATGAGTTTTTAAAGGACACTAAACCATTTTATCCTCTTTGTGTAATATTTTTATGTTTTTATCATTAAAATTGTGTAATAATAATGTCTAAAAAAGAAGGGTGGCAATAGTAGGAGACCCTTTGAGTAGGTTTGTTGGAGATAAGATTATTATCATTTATGAAAACGTATTGTAAAATTTTGATATATGTTTTAGTGATATTGTTATTTCTATTTTAGATTTTGGAGGTGGAATGAATGGTGAATTTTGAGTTTTGATGATGGTGTTTCGTGTTCCCTCTATTCCCGTTTTATCATGTATATATGTTTTCTATTTTTATTTTTATATTGATTTCATCCATTCGAATTATTTTATATTTATTCCAAAGGGATGTTTATCTTTTTAGTTGGTATAATCATACTAGGTAATCTAAGGTGCTCACACCACCACCAACTCATAGTTTGTTCAGGATAATGTAGTGATACCTTGACATGTTGTTTAGTATGTTCATTGAGTATTTTATGACGTTTCAAGTTTTCATGGTTTTTGTAACGCCCCGACCCCAGCTACCTAGAGTCGGTGCATTATTACATAACATTGGCATGATCACAAGAAAGATCAAATCCCGAAAGACCGATTGGTTTAGTAGCCTTAGAAAAACTAGATATAATCATAAAGTTTTACATTACATTTCAAAGTGAAAAACTACTACAACAACAAAGTCTTCATATCCACACTATTAACCCCTCATAATATCCCTGCAAGTCATTCATAATATACTTCTTCACTACCTGGGAAAAATAAAACATAGAAAAGGGGTGAGCTCAAATGCCCAGTAAGGATAACAATATAGCGGAACATTCAAAATAATCATAAACATTTAAGGCAATGAATTACTAAAACAAAAGCCTTTTAAAATTGAACTTCAACATAGTATGGCAAAAGTAAAATGAAATAATTCCATTTAATTATTCACATGGATATTCTACTAATCGAATAATCACATGCAATATCAATAACCACTTTCATAATGTTGGAATGCATAATGCCAGACTATCATAACCACATAGCCAAGGCCTCGTGCCAAGACTACAAATAAGATTTTGTCAAGGCCTTGTGCCAAGACACTAGTTTGTCCCATGAGACCTACCGATGCATCGAGGAGCTATAGCGGGCTCCACCCGTCACTTATTAAGTCCAATGCATTCCCATATGAAAAGGTTTAAACATAACATAAACATTTGTATTAAAACTAGCATACGAAATGTCAATAATTTCACCATAAACTATGAATGGTATAAAAATAGCACATCCACAGTCAAACATATCACAAAACCTTCAATACAATATAGAAGTTTTGTATCATAATAAATCAACTTCAAATAATCTTAAAATCCATCAAAGGATGTTGACATAGATGAAATCAAAATTCTTTTTAAAGAAGTATCTCCTTTTATTTTGAAATCATTTAAGGTCCATATAAAATAAAACATTTTCTTTGAAAATATTCTTATAAGCTTGTATGGAAAGCTTCGACAATTTTATAACGGCGGAAAATAACCGCACCCGCCGTATAAGTTAAAAAAAACATTCTTACCTCAATTCTGTCGAAAAGGTTAAAAAGGACCTTGTTTTGAATACGACCGAAAGATTCCTTTATAAACCACTTATAAAAGTCAAAAAGGGTATAAATGACTTTAACTCATATTCTAGTAAATAGTAAAAATGTTTTTAAATGCATTTTTAAGAAACATGGATGTGGATGATAAAGAGATCCCAGTAGATTATTACGTATAAACAACCTCGGATAATGAAGTGATTGTGAAATAACCCTTACCTTGTACTTTTCCTTGGTTGGGGTAGGTTAACCTCCTGTATAATAGTGAAATAATTGTTACTAAATTATACAAGAATCATATACATTAATATGATATCATATATGATCTTTTAATATTGATTTGATAATAATATCTTAGTATTATCGTCGTTTCGGGTGTTAACTTACTCATTTTCTTTATATGTTTTGTTACATAAGTCATGTTTGTTGTATCTTATTCATATCCAGAATGATATCAAGTCCTTAAACATCATTTTTAAATCATTAAATGATAATTATACTTGAATGGATACGATGGAGAATGAATCTCATCGCGTTCGTGGAGACGGTAGCCCGTACGTACGCACGAACGCTATTTCCATTTATTTTTTATTTTAAAAGAATCGAATCCAAATGATACACAGGTATATTACTATTCCAGTATAATATAATATTTTATATATGTTACTTATGTTCATTAACACCATCCTTTATACGTTCCATGTGTGGTATGAACGAGTCATATCATTTTAAGGGGGCGGTAGTCCGCACTTCCTCAAATGAAATTATCGTATGTATATACAACATGAAACGAATAATGGTATGAAATAAAATGGAATTAAAGAAGCTTATATATAAAATATATATCATTAATATCATATTTAATTACAGTTCCATCATAATGGCCACCATGAGAGGCGGTAAGATGTATTTGAACAATCATCGTTTCGTGAGGCGTTAGTTTTCCATCCACAGAAACATTATGTTCATCATCCATTAGATGGAGTTGTGTGTATGTGTAGTTTTAATACTTCTTATAACAACATCCTAGTATATTGAGGATACTGGTGTTGTTACAAAATAAAGGAAATAAAAAGAGTTTTGGGGTTGAAGAAGCAAAATAAATGAAAATAATTTAAGAGAAATCGTTACCTTTAATTTAGGTAACTCACTTTGGTTGGAACCAAAGGACTTTTTGAAATGCTTTCTGCCTAAGGGGAAACTTCAAGGAGGAGGAGAGGGATGTGGGGAGCTTAGTTGGGCAGAGTTTGGACGAGCCAAGTGGCTTGAGAGGTGTGAGGAATGAGTAGAAGTGGTCTCCTTTTATAAGGGAGAGGAGGGGCTCTTTAGGAAAGAGTAAAAGTATTACTTTATAATATAATTATATTCGGTTTATAATGGTCCAAAAATCATTGAGGTCGAAGATAAGATGAGTAATATTCTAAATAACATCAACCAATAAGAATTTGACAGGTTTTAGATAATATTTTAATCATTATAATATTATTTATTTCAATGATTTATTAATGAGGTAAACGTTGCATCATTATTGTGTCATTAATAATTTAACTTATTTGATGTCTAAAAATTATAAATAAAATATCATCATGTAGGAAATCTTTTTATATTTCTAATGAATATTTATAATCCAAAATCCAACATGTATAACCCTATGTAAAAATTGTTCTTCTAAAAGATGTAGGCTTATGCGATTTTTATTTTTATTTTAACTTTATTAATATAATGTGTCCCTACCACATACAAGTGGCTCCAAGGGGTCCCCAAATTGACCCAAGGATGACCATGGTCGGGTATGTGTCCACCAATAAGGTTAGGACACGTTTTAGGGTAATTTTGTTTTATTATAATATTATTTTTAACCCTTATTTACCAGATTTACCCTTTAACCATGGTAAATAAAATATTTACCACAGTAACTATTCAAAATGTATAAAAATAAAAGTTACCTATTTACACAATTTGAACATCCTGATTCCAAATATGGAATCCATTTTCATAAATTCAAAACACAGAAGTGGCAGAAATTAATTTAAAATTAATTCCCGTTGTCAAAACAAAAAGCGTGTTTTTAAGAGATAATAACTATAAAAAGATTGACACTTGTTTATGTTCGGTTTAATTGTAAAATTATGTCCAATGACCAACATTATATTAAATGGTAAAAATATATTCTAAATTTACTTTAAAACCACTCAAATTCACAATTTATCACTATTAATTATTTTGATTAAAAAAGTTGTTTTTAATTAAAATTTAGTAATTTTCACTATTCATCAAAATATAAAAGTTATCCGAAAAGTACCAAAATTTCACCCTAGGCTAATTTCAATATTCCAAATCGAAAAATGAAGTCCATTTTGAAGTATAAAATATATATGATTTCAAAAAGTAGGTATTACTATTCACAACGGCTAGTTTAATTAGTTGTGGTGTGTGTTAGAACTCGAGGTTGCGTACAACACACGCTATTGCATTATTCGAAGGGAAACGTACCGTGGAAGCTTGGGGTGTTACAGTTTTTTATATATTTTCTACTTAATTCCTTGAATTTACATGAAATTTGGTAAATTAGAATTAAGATGATACATTATAGTTTTCCTATTTTACATATTTAGAAATGGATCTATTGTTTTTTATATCATTATTCTTTGAAAATAAGATGTAATGAATCACATTAATGTATTTTTATTTTGTAAGTGTCAATCAGCCTCTCATGGAATACTATATGATTGAATCAAGGGTAACTAGTTATCCTCACTATCATATTATGAGAGTTAAAATTGGATGGGTTTCATGAAATTTCTATTTTTTTTCAACCACGTAAAACAATAATTAACATGATGTCTCCCTATTGTTATAACATGTTGATAACGTGGTTATAAAATCATATTCTTTATGGTCTTATCCACAGAAATTGGTATACTGGTTCTATATGAATTCAATGTTAGCAATAATTATGTTGAATTTCTATTTTTTCAATATGTTCCTACCTAATTACACCTCTTAAATTGGTGTTTATCACTAGAAAATCTATTTTTTCACCCACAAAATTCTTGAAGCATTATTAAATTTAGGATATTTTCTATTCCCTATGGTTTGACCTCAAGACTAAATTTATCTATACTATTTTTTAGTTTAATAGTGATTAAGAACATTTGAATTTAAAATATAATATCTTATAAATCACCACATGAATTGACATTTTCTATGTTCATTTCATGTTTTTATTCTATTTTTGGGGACAGTGACGTGGAAACCTAAATTTTTTACTATTGATTAATTGTATTAATTTTTGTTAAACTATATTTTTATATACATGGACTATTGTTATTGTGTTTTCAATTTGATGTTATATTTTAATGAGTAGTGTCCCTAATGTGTTCAGAGAGTGTGGATTCCCATGAACCTCTTAATTTTATTACATAAAAAATGATTCATATCTATTAGAATAAAAGAGATATGATGGAAAATATTCAAGGGGTATAAGGCATGCATGATGAGCTTTCCAACCTCACTAGAAGAATAATAACATTCTAAAAAGATATTACAGTAATGGAATATGAACATATAAATATATAAGGTGTATATAAAGTATAGTATAACCTTCCACATAGTTCAATATATTTGAGGGGAAATAATGTTTCCTCTCGATGATTCCAAGTTCTAGATAATTCTAGGGAATGATAAGAAGATGATTCCTTTTTTCACATCTCAAAATAGTTCTTAAATTTTTAATAAATCCTCAAATAATGTTTTTATATATGACTCTATACAGATCTACGATATTCTATTTTAATTGATATGGTGTTTATAGAAGATTTGGAAGACACGAACCCAAAGATCCATCACAATTTGGGAAAACTCCAGGATGATTTTTTTATAAAAACAATCTCCCCATAAGTGAAAATGGTTATGCTTTGGAGCGACATAAAAAATATTTCACAAAAATATAGAGAGACAACAACAAAATTATTTTCATCATTTAATTAGTAATAATCATTTATTTTCTCATCACAATGTTTATCTTTGGATTTATCAAAAAAATTCAATTTTGGATTGAAAAAAAATTTATGGGTTGTTGTGAAATTAGCTATAGTAGGATGATTAATGTCAAAGACAACTAAGAAATCATAACCAATATTATATGATCTTAAAAATATTGTATCAAATATTCATGGTTAGTAAGTCATGACTAAAGTTGGATTTCATCATGTTTTTCAATCCAAAAATATGGCTAGGCAATATGAATGCATATTTTAGAGGATATATTAATTATTTTTACATGAAAATTTAGGATCTTAAAATAATACTCCCCAGAAAAATTTATGTGAGATGTGTGGAGGTCCCTATACTATTTTATGATTTTCAAATCTAAATTATACTACCCCTAAAAATGAAATAAATCTTCATTAGTTTTAAATATTCTCAACCTTATTAACAAATTATTTCAAGAATGGTGTGTGGAATGGTCAACAAAAATTACGGTTTAAGGAAATGTTCTAAGAATAATAAAAATTGATATTTAAGTCCTATATAGAATCCCCATGTATTGTGATACATGAGACATATAAACCTAGTATTTCCACCACCTCGAACAATGTTTCATCAAAGTTTCCTACACTTAGTAGAATAAACCCAATCATAATTTTAAGGTATGGATACTAAGTACATAAAAGTGAATAAGTTCTTCCTCATGAAATCAATAAGAAATATAAAATATCATGATAATTACAATGAACTATATAATGCATAACAGATGAAAATTAATCTACACTTGGGTCAATATAACCAAAAATTTATTTGGTGTCCCCTTATATATTTTACCAAAAAACATAAAATTTTCCCAAGAGGAATCTAATGAGATTACTATAATATGTTTGAAAAAATTCATAGAATGATTTTAGATAATGGTGGAAGAGTCAAGACATCATTTCAATGAAAAATATAAAAATTTATATCCAACGAAATATATGTGTTTGAAACTCACATCCCAAAAAAGAAAAATCACAAAATAATAAAGATGCATTGTCCAATAGACCACACTATCCTTTTCTAGTGTAGATACAAAATGGAAAAATATAATATCAGAATAAAAAAATCTTAGAAAATTTAAAACATTTTAAAATGAATATAACCTTCATATAGGAAACTCCAAAATCATTACATATGATATATAAAGTAAATATATTATATTTAATAATAATAAAATGTAGGGATTTAGTGGGATATCATTGATTCATGAGTTATCTATTATGGTACAGTTAAATCATAATTCCATCCTACATGCCTTAGGTAGTTTATTAAATTATAAGAATATTTGGATCATGTACTTATATAAAAGGATTATTAAACATTAGATAAATAATAAATCTCATTCCAATAAAAGTGTGCATTAAGTTATTTTTTTTATTATAATCTGAATTGATTTTGAATTCAATTTTCAGATTGTCCCATGAATCATCTGAATTGGATCCTTGATGAATATATGGTAAAATATAAAAAAATTATCTTTCCAAATGAATTTTTGATCATTGAGATGAAATAAGAGAGAGCAGTACCCATTATCATTGGTTAAATCTTAGTAACCACTACATAATTATTAATTGATGTGAATCAAGGCTTATGATCCATGTGGTTGATGAATTGGTTTAATTTTAAATTTTTATTGAAGTGATGCATTGAGTGTAAATATAAGATTATCACTCAACTGTTACTATATAGGAATTAATTTTTCATGAAAGAAAGTTGAATAAGAAATGATAAAATATAGAACTAAAATATTAAAGGATGGAATTAGAATATAATATGATCAATAGTTAAAATTGGCATTTATGTAGTAATTTAGAGGTTAATTTCACGAGATCATTCAATGATATATGAAGCCACTAAAAATAAATCTAGAGTAATTTATAGAACTACATAATATATTTTTCTAGAAAAATGTGAGTCCCTACCTATAGTTTCTAATTTCTATCTCTCTAATGAGTAGGATAAATAGTTTATTCCAATATTAATGCTTCATAAGAAGGTAACATCCTTGTCCATTACTACTATGCTACTTATTATCCATTCTATATACAGCCATAATGTCATGTTGGTGGAAGGAATGAAGCTAATAAGGCAACCTCAATGACAGCTGACCCCACCAATGAACATATTGGTAATGAATAAAATCTTGAAGATAACAGATTCATATATCATCTATAAAATTTTATCTAGTGAATGTGTATGTCCCTTATAAATTATCATAACAAAATATCAGATGCTAGTAGTTATTATAGGTGATAAGATTGTTTTCACTATAACTACGATTGAATATATTTTAAATATTTAATATATAAATCTATAAAACCTAAAAAGATCACTTTCCAAATACATTCACAAAACAAATATTGGATATGAATTTTAAGCATGAATTCTATTGTTTTCCCAATGGACATTTCTGGTAAAACAAGATCCAAATAGAACTAAATGATCAAAAAAAGGTTTCATTAACCTCTCTCTATAGACCATTCAATTAACATCAAACAACATATGGAATGTGAAATGAATCTAATATATTTCTATGTTATATTTAAAAAAAAAATTTCATGTTAGAGATTTTTCAATAAAATTTTAAGGATGATTTTTCAATCCCTAAATTTTTTTAAAAAATTTTATTAAATAGTCAGTATTTATTCCTCAAAAGAGATTAAGAGTGTTTCAATATTTTAAAATAGGGAAAATAGAATTTATTGTAACTAAAGGAATCGGTATTTGATAATATATTTCCTAAAAGGAAAATAAATTTTCCTTAATAAAAATTAAATTCATCATGTATTTTCACAAGACACCTACCATATCTGAAATTTGAGGAATGTAATGTAATTCTATTTTTCATGTTCGATTCATCAATCCTATTTCACATATTTTGTAATAGCGAGAACCCACAGACCTAGATTCAATCCTAAAATAATAGAATATGTGGTTCTATATTTTAAATAGATAATGGGGACCTGTTTCATTTCCATCAAAACATTAGAACCTCAAATTGGAAAAATTAGATCAATTACATCCTAGATTACATTTTTGGTTTATAGTTTTATAGAATTAGGAAAAACTCCTACATAAACAATTCATATAAACTTAATTAATAATTTATCTTACTTAATCCAAATCATCTAACATTAATACAACCTTATCCATATGAAATTTCTTCTAGAAATAACTCTTTCAACCTCATTATTTATAACATACGAAAGAACATAGATAGGGTGCGATAAATTATCAAAATAAAAAATGTAATAAATAAAATATGAATGACATAATTTAGAATAATAATATGAGAAGTGTATAAGTATAAAATCAAATTTCATGAGTATAACATAATAATATTTACACCTATAAATACTTGGATCATCAATCATGAAAAATTCTATAGATCGTCATCACATGAAATAATTATAAGAATAAATAATCATGAGATATGAGATATCAATTTTGATCAAATGAGACATCACACACCCATAACAATCAAAGATAACACATATTTTTATCTTTGATCCTCATGTGATAAAACGCTTACAAAGACCTTAAATAACACTTATAGAACCTTTATAGAACAATTATAAATTAGAATAACCATATGAATAACATCAAAAAAATTATTTAGAGAATATAATAATTACCCAATTAAGTGGATCACTATATATGAACACACATTGTATAATCTATTACAGGCTCAACAAGAACTATATGAGTGCACAGATCATATATAATGTCCAAGAACCACAAAATCAATAATGTACATTAATATTTCATCATAAAACACAGAGAAACAATGATTATGATTTTATAAAAAAAGGACCCATGGACCATAAATGTATTTAATTTAAATATCCCTGAAACATGGAAAACCTATGGAAAATAAATAGTTCCATAATAATCTAACTGAAAGATGACTAATCTATATGGAAAAAATTGGGAATATTAAAATAAATTTGAAACAATATTAATCCATATAAATAATTAAGGGGGATAGAATAAGAAAAAAAATTCCTCATTGGAGACAAAGTAACGACAAGTTTTTAGACATTGATGAATTTTAATACCAGTAAAATATCATAAAATTCATTTTGAGGGAAATACATTTTTTTATAAAATAAATTTTCTAAAAAAAATAGTTTGTAAATCCATTTTATTTAAAATAACTTAAAATATTATAATGGTTTTTTTTATAAATGAAATGATTCATTTTTTGAGGAAAAATATCCGTATGGATTTTAAAGAAAGCAATTAAAACATATTTAAAAATATTATTAAAAAACATGGTTTTGGAAAAAATAATTTTTTGAACGAAACTATAAATAAAGTCGTATTTTATTTAAAAAAATATCTTAAATATTGTATATACAAATGACTGAAAAATGGTACTATTTATTGTAAATGTAGTGAATAACTAGAAGATAATAAAATTCCTCATTTTCATGAGATATGGATCATAATATATCATCATTAAAATAATAATAATAAAAATCGCCAAAAATATATTCATGGTATCTCATTTTGTTGTTTTCTTATACAAATACAAAACGAATATAGCTTCATAACATGACATAAGTCTCTAATATAGAATGTTGTGACAAAAATCCATTACCACTTTACTAACATTCAAATATTAAAGCCCATGAAATGTATATCCTAAAATGGATTATTAAATATGAATATATTTATATATAATAATTATAATACACATTCATGGGAAGTATATATAACACACATTAAAAAGCTGTGGTGAATATGGAACATATATGACAAAAATAAATGTTATATGAGAAAAACCATTACCTTCAGTCTGGAATGTCATGTGTGCCTTTATATACCTTTATAATAAAAATATGTTAATTATTTAATTTTTTTATAATTTTTTTTAGTTTATTAATTCTTTTATTTTATTTATCACCATGTTATATAATATTTTTTAATTAGTAATTTTTGTTTCATATGTTTTGAAAATATTTACCTTTTGTGTAAAAAAATGACTTAGGTGGGTTGACTATGGTTGGATAGTTGATTATGTAAACATTTATTAATTAATAATCATGGTACTATTATAATATTTATACATATATTATAATTTTAAATCTCATAATTAATTCTGTGTATGGAAAATGATCTGATAATCCTATCATGGATACTGTAGGTCATAAGTACACATGAGTACTATTCCCTTATTTTAATAATCATTATGGAAAGATGGTATGAAATATTTCATAATTGATGAGTAATAATAATATCCTAAATACCATGTTTATTAATCATTTATAATAGTAAATATCATTCTTGTGATGATGTGGGGAAAAACGAATCACGTCCCTTCGAGAAGGTGGGAGTCCATACAACCACAAACGATGATGCCATTTTTTTAATTAGTGAAATAGTTAAAATAAAATGATATATTATATTTAAATGATGATAAATATTTCATTAATATCATTAAAGTTTAATTTATATCACTTATTTTTATTTATTTACCGTTATTACCTTCCATGTAACAGTTTATTGAAAAACAAATCACATCACTTTGCGAGGACGTAGTCTGTTGTACACATGAGAGATGATATTTTATCACAAATGGAGTGTAATATAAAAAGTTTATATATGATATAATTGTTAAATAGGTATAATTATGTTATAAATATCATATATTAACATTATATACACCAACACACCAAACTGTGAGAGGTTGAAATAGAAAAATTAATGACTTCATTTTGAGAGCTGGTAATCCATCATACACGTGAATGCTGATTTTTTAACACACATTATGGAAGATTGTATATATCAAAGTCATAAAACTAATATAATAATATATAATTATACATAGGATAATTTATTTATTATATAAAAATGGTATTAGAATAATTTTAGGTGTTATAGAAAGAAGTAAAACCAAAATTCATGTTGACGAAGGCTACCATCTTTTCAGGTAACTTCTTTTTGATTACACCAAAGTCCTTTTGTAGTTGGATTTATGCCTATATTAAGTCATCTAGAATGACATAATATATGTTTTTAAGTTATTTGGTCATGAATTATATTTTAAAAATGTTTTGAGATCTGTGAATAATTGAGGGGAGTGAGTTTACTTTTATAGTTTAGGAGGGGTGACATTCATGTCAATACAGAATGTATTTACTATTAGGAGATCAATATTAACTTTAATGGAATAAATAAGGATAAATAATGAAATTAATGGATTATATAGTGAATAAAAATATCCCAAGCACAATAAAAAACATTTTATAAGCATCTTTCTTTAGCCCCAAAGAATCTTTATTTTTATTATTTTGTTTTTCTTTTTAGTAACAAGTTTTGTAACCTAATTAATATTACCATTAAGAATAAATTAAATTGAGTATTATTATATAATATAAAAGAATTAATTTTAATAATTTTTTTAAAGCCATTAAATAAAAATTATTGGTGTCTTTAAAATTTATTTATGTACGAGCACATGTAATGTGAAAAAGCAGTATTGTAACTATAATTTCCCAAATAGAGTTTTTATTATTTAGGTATTAATAAATGTATTATAAAAGAATAATTTTTCCACGAATGAAAAATATTCTATATTTTTTACATATAAATATCACTTGGTATAATATAGGTTTTATAGTATTTTGAAATCAAGTAATAAAATATAATTTAACAAAAAAATAACATTAGTGTAATGATAAAAATTATTCTTTTAAATTGAAATTAAAAATTATAATAAAATTATCGAAATTGAAAATATTATGTTAAAACTGGTGTATAACAACATATTAATCTAAAAAAATATTGAAAAAAATAATTCATTCAATTTACTCCACATTTAATATTTCTAGAATTCTTTATTTTATTTAATTATTATCTAAATAATTACTACGTTAGAGTTTTTAAATTATTTAAATTATTATATATTTTATAGAATAAATAAAATAAATAATTAAGATTTATAAAATATATATATATATTTAGAAATAATATTTATAACCGAACATGTTTTTATTTTTTCCATATCCCAAACCTGTATAGAAATTAAAAGGGAAAGGTTTCTTTTTATATTTTTCTTTACATAACTTATTCTATATGTCAATTTAATATAACTATCTCACAATAATCAAAAAAATATATCCTAATGTCATAAGGTTAAAAAATATTTCTATAAAATATATTTTGGAGATGTTTTTATGTCATCTGATTTCTATGATTAAATTGAACTCATTTAACCTTAATCATTGGGATTAATTTTTACTATTTCCACTAATAATTATAATAAGAAATTAAGTATGATTAATTATAAATTATAAAGTATCTAGATTCAAAATATTGAATCTATTTTTCAAGAATAAATTCACAAAATTAGAAAAAAATATTTTAATATTAGTCTTACAAATGCGATAAGGCAATGATATTTTATGAAGATTAATTTTTTTAGAAAAAAAAAAGATTCTATATTAAAACTATGACAAATAATAATAATTTAATGAAACAAAAGAAATATTTTAAAAAAATAAATTCTATTCAATTCATTAAAAACATTATCCATTGTGGATTATTTTAATTAATTATAAAGAAGAACCATTATTCATTTTATAACAGTTCTTAAAAAATACCGTTTTAAACCCAAATAAAACATATTAAAAAAACCAATATATTATTGATTCAATATAATTATGCATGTTAAATATAAATAAATAATTATTTAACTTGAAAAAATATTTAAAAATTATTATTACTTTTAAATTAATTAATTTATTGAAATGAAAAATCTTTTTTTAAATTGTTTATTTTCACTATTCACTAAAAAATCAATATTTTACAAAAATACCAAAATTTTACTCGATGTAAATAATGATATTAAGATGAAATAAAATTGTGTTAATTTTGTCAAAATAATTTTAAAAAATTTACAATAATTTAATATAGTAATTTTTGAGATAATACATAAAAATCATTTATGAAGAAGACATGTATTTGAAGAATAAAATAACATTAGAAAAAATTGATTGATTCTTTAATAAACATTTATCTCTACTTTATATTGGGTAATACACACACACAACCTCCCACCCTATATATATATATATATTAAATTAGTTAACACTATTTATGCCCATCAATATAATGTATAGGTTATAACTGTAATATATATCATGATTCTTTTATGTCCGGCATTGCTTGTTGATACACAATCAAATCTAAAAATAATATGGTTGTAAGTAAAAAAATATAAACTTATCATTTTGTGTAATGTAATATGATAATTATGTTTCATGAAACAGAAGACAAACATAGTGTTTTATGCCCTTTATGCTATTGATAATAATTTTGTTCCTTTAAAATCAAGGGGTGATACATCCTCCATGAAATAATAAATTTAATCCTATCATTTTGAAATTTATCTCTTCAATAAATGGATGGAAATTTTAATATACATTTTATTATAAACCATATATTATAATAAAATTTTATATGACATACACATAATAATACAAAATGTTATTTACGAAAGTCATATTAAAAAAAATGTTTGTTTCTGAATATGAGAACATATGTGGTAATAGAAAAATATGGTAAATAATTATATGGAGTGATTTAGGATATTGTTCACAAACAAGTTAATGATAAATATAGTTTTATGGACATAAAAAAAATCATTTATCATTGAAAATACCAACAACTCATTAAAATTAAACCTCTTATGATAATTCTCTTATTTTAGTATCCTTTCCAAAGAGTTGATGAATTATCTAACATTATAGAAAAATAGAACATTGATGTAAACATACATGATGACAATAATATTCATCCTTTAAAAAATTTCCACCATAATATCATAATTTTCGTCAAATAATGGGTACTCCAGATGAGTTTTTCATTCCCAAAGAAACAAAATAATCATTTAGAGGAACACATAATCCCAAAAGCTAAAAAATTTAGTACTCTTATCTTTAGTTGTATTCCAAAACAAAAATTTAACACATAATAAGAGAATTTCCAGAATAAAACATAATAAATTTTTCCTAAAATTTTAATATTAATAACCAATGTTCATTAAAATCATTCCATATAGAACTATACATAAAATTATTCAATATTTTTATAAGTATGTTTGAAACCCAAAGATTAGAAAGATTTGATCAAATATTCTTTACAATATAAATAAAAAATTATATGTTTTATAAAATTATATGTTTAAAAAATTAATATTATATTTACCTATAAAAAATTCATACTAAAGAGGAAATCACCTAGGCTAGTGGTAGAAGTGAAATCAGTGTCACCCTTCAGTCATGGTTTTAATCCCTATCACCTTATAATATGATATGGGATTTTATCATGCATAAATTTTATCATTTTTTTTTAATAATGAAAAATGATTCCTCTTAAAAAAATATTCATGTTGATCCTATGATATATAAATATATAAAACTAATAAAACAACACCATTAATATCATTAATAACCACAGAATTTTTATTACTTAAAACCCTCAAATATTTATTCTGAGACAATGAACTTATGATCAACCATAATATTATTGACCTATGATGGAATATATAACTATTAAGAGAAAATCACATAAAACACACTTGTCATAATATTTATATAAACCATTCAATTGATAATAAATATATCAAAATAGAACCCACACTTCGGGATTTTGTGTTGAAATCATAAACATTAAATTTCTTGATTTGATACTGATAATTGTGAAAAAGGTTTTTACCTTCCAAACCATAAAACATTAAAACAAAAAATGAAATCACTAGATTATTTGAGTTCCATTTTGGTTTATAGTTTAATATAATTAAAAAACTACCCTATATAAATATTTAAAATGACTTATAATGAACATTTATCCCACTAAAACCATATTTTTTTACATTAATACATCATCATAATCCATGCGAAATCCCTTATAAAAATAACTCATTAAAGATCATTATTTATAACATTGGTAAAATTAAATATAATAAGGATGAGATAAATTCCACAATAATGTTAAATTTAAGCATTAATAAATGAATCCCATCAGTGAGAATAAGAATAACACAAGGGTGTGATGACATAATACAAGTGAATGAGTATAAAATTAGAATATTCATAACCATCAATACTTAGATCATGATAGATGAAAACATAAAATAAGGTTTTAACAAATGATATAGTTATATAAATCAATAATCATGAGTAATGACATATAAATAATGATAAAATGAAAAATCATAAACTCATAACAAGAATAGATAAAACATATAGGTGCCTTGGAGCATAATCTCAAAGAACCCTTACTGGGCACCAACGGAATCCTTAAAGAACTATATAAATTATAATAACCATATATAAGTCTTATAATTTAATTCTCTTGAGAATATAATTATTACCCAAATCATTGGAGTATTATCTATGTGCACCCATCATATAAGCTAAAATTGGATCATTCATCACTATTTAGGCATACTAATAATATACAATTTCTATAAACCACAACATGAAGAATGCATCTAGATATTTAATTATAAAACTCATATAAACAATAATTAATCTTAAATAACCTGATTAATCTAATCAAAAGTAATGTTTTTAATTTCAATATCTTTGAAACATGATTAACCTGTGGAAAATAAATGTGTTTTATAATAATCTCTTTGAAACCTGATTAACCCATGGAAAGGAAATGAGTTCCATGACAATCTATTCAAAAAATATTAATCTATATAGATAGATAATGAGGATAATTTCACAATAAAATATCACCACTAGAGAATAATTGACAACGAGGGTTTTTTAACTTCATTAATGGAAATACCATTTCAATATAATTAAATAATTTTTTAGATAATACTTTTTTTGTTATAGAAATTAATTTTTATATTATAAAAAACTTTCAAAATAGATTTATTTTAAAACATTATCTTAAAATTATAAAATATGTTTTCAAAAATAATTTCAATTATTTAATCACTAAAATATCCTTATGGATTTTAATTTTTTTAAAACAATTTTGAAAGAATTTTATAGAAATCATGTGTTTGGTAGTAAAATTATTTTTTATCGAAAATTGAAATGATGCAATATTTTTTAAAGATAATTTAGTCCAAAAAACAATTTGTACTTAAGTGTCAAAAAATTAATATTTATTTTAAATATCATTAAGAACTAGATTATAATAAAAGTATTATTTTATTGATATATTGATCGCAATATCTCTTCATTATAAGAATAATCATAAAGAATCCCAAAAATGGATGGGAATAAAAAATAAAACACTTACAACTTTGGTATCTTTTAATCGTAAGAACAATTATAGGATTACATTATAAGAAGCTTGTACTATGGTGAGTATAAATAAATTCAAGATATTACCTGAAAAAGGGGATTTATATACACCTCATAAAAGAAGATATGTATATCACACGACATATGTCTCCAGGAAGAAAAATTTGGATAAAAAACCATTACCACATTGTAACATTGAAATCGTAAACCCTGATAAATAAAGATCATATATTGGATACATAAATACACAATAATTTATTTAAAATAATCATAAAATACATTAATAGGCTATAAATATAGCACAAAAAAGTGATGAATGTGGATTATATTTCATTGAAATAAAAAGAGACAAGAAATACCTTTACCTAGAGTTTTAATTTTCCTATATGTCATTACATACTAAAATAATAAAATAATGTTAATTATTTAATTTCATGAAAAAATGACAATTTTTATTATCTATATTATTTAACTTATTAAGTTGTTAATTTCAATTAAATATTAGATAAAACTATATAGATTAATAATAAATACATTATTATAAAATTTATTCTTAAATATTAATTTTTTAATTCATCATTAAATGAGTTTATGAAAGATGAAATAATATTACAATCTTGTAGATGGTTGTTTATACATACACATAAGAAACATTTTTATTTTTTTGTGATCATTATGGAAAATGGATAAGTAATATATTATAATTATATAATGACAATAATATCATAAGAAACATATTATATTATTAGATATATAATTATATGTATTTTATTGTGATGTGGTGGTGAAAATAATGAATAACATCTTTTTGAGGATGTGGTAGTCCATACCTCCATAACCAAAGTTGTCATTTTTTCGAGTGAGAAAAGTAAAAAATTAAAATTAAATATTATATTTATATAATTATATATACTTCATAAATATATGTTAAATTTCAATTATATCACATAAATTTATTTTGATTAGACTTATTACCCTCTATGTAACAAGTTAATGAAAAATGAATCACATCACTTCATGAGGCGGTAGTCCACCAGACACAGGGGGACATTATCATATCCACTACAGAAAGGAATATAACAAGGATATATAAAAAAAATCAATAAATAGTTATAATTGTTATATATATATTTTATATAAACTTTATAACCATCATCATAAGCAATAGTGAGAGGTGGTAATGTAAAAGTGAACAACATCTTTTCAGATGGCGGTAGTCTTCCGTACACACAAATGGTGATTATATAACCCATTTGAAGGATTTTTTGTGGTTTTAGGTCATAATAATAACATAAAACATATCATTATATATATTACTTTTAGGTTGTTATGTCATCAGTGTATAATAATCAATAAAGGAGGCATAGATATTAGTAAAAAAATTCTCATTGATGAAGGTTACCCCTTCTTTAGGTAACTAATTTTTTTTCCCCAGAGGACTTAAATTGATGGAATTATTACCAAATTAATGTTTATATTATTATATGTTGGAATTTGGGATGTTATTTTGGTAGGGTTTTGATGATCCAAATAGAATGATAAGTCTGAAGAAGTGAGGGAAGTGAGTGCCTTTTATAGTTGAGGAGGAGTGACATACTTGTCAATACTAAAACGTTTTCACTATTGGCTGCTCAATATTTCCAAAATTTAGTCCTTGATTTTTAATTAATGGGATATAGGGGTTATATGAAAAATAAAAACCTCCACCACAAAATTAATCGCAGGTTTTAAATAGTTTGTTCCCCAACACATATGTCTCTTTTATTTTGTGTTTTCACTGTGGTAACAAGATTTCTAACCCTTGTAATTTAACCATTAAGAATTAATTTAAGTGATACATATTAGATAATTCAGACCAATAGATTAAATGTACTAATTAAAATTGTTTTTAATTTAAATCCAATTGTTTTTTAAAATTAATTTTAACACAAGAACATGTAACATATAAAAACATTGTTTTAACCATAGCTGTGATAACCTAGTTTTTATTATTTATGGGTCATTATAATAATATCAAATGAAAAATTATCCTATAAATGGAATATATTTTATATTAATCTTAATATGAATATAAATTGGTATAATATAATATTTTTTAGTATTTCTAAATAATTTAATAAAATATTATTTATCAAAAAATAACATTAATTTCATTTTGACATTATTCATTAAAATGAAATTAGAAATATCGTGAAAATAGTTTAATTAGAAAATATATTTTTTCAAAACTATGTGACATGAAACATTCATCTAAAAAATATGGACAAAAAAACCAATAAATTTAATTCACTTTTTATATTTTTACTACCATTTATTTTATTTTATTATAATCTAATGAATTATGATGTCAACATTTATTACGCATTACAATAGTTAATTATTCAATAATAAAATTAAAATAAATTACCATGATATAAATAATATTTTTAAAATAAAATTATATTTATGTCCAAAACTATATTTTTTCCATATCACAAGGATCTAGTGACATTAAAAGGAAAATTGTTTTTTTTATTCTATTTTTTACATAGCTTATTGTATTGGTCACATTCACAGAATAGTGTCCCCAGAATCATAAAATTGTATCATAATTGCATAAGGTAAATAATATGTCCATGAAAAGGGATTATATTAGTTTCTAATTCATTTTAAATCTTATGTTTAATGTTTAATTCCATAGTAATCATATCTCTCTTTAATCATTGTGATTTATTATAACTATTTTTACTATTCATTATTGTAAAAAATTAATTTAGAATTATTAGTCATGATAATTTATTATTGTCAAAAATAATGAATCTATTTTCTTCAAATTATATTTATATAAGTGGGAAATATTAATTGAATATTAATCCCACAGACACGATGAGATAATTGTTTTTAAGAAGAGTATTTTTTAAAGAAATATAATTCTATATTAACTCTATGAATAATAATATTCATTTTATGAAACAAAATTATTATTTAATGATATATATTTTATATAATTCATTTAAATAATTCCTTATTAGTGATTCTTTAAATTTATTTTAATAGAGAAACACTAATAATTTTAAAACCATTTTTAGAAAAACCCTATTTTAAACTGAAAACAAACTTATACTAAAAACCCATATAAATCTAACTAAATGAAATTAAGTGGATTAAATTTGACTAAATAATACATAATAAAATTTAAAAAATATTAAAATCATATTTATACTTTTAAATTAATTAATTTATTTAAAATAAATGATTTCATAAAAAATAGGTAGTTTTCACTATTCACCAAAAATTCAATATTTTCTGAAAATCCAAAAAATTCACCCAATGTAATTTTTTTCCTGATAAAAAAATTTTATTTAATTTTACAAAATAGTATTTTCAATTTTCCAAAAATTTATTTGGATATTATTTTCATGGAAAAATAAAAAAAACATTTTATGAAACTAATTTTTGAGAAATAAAATCGCATTACTAAAAATTTATTGATTATATACTAAAAATTTATAAAAAAAGTATAACGAGTAAAAAATTTATATATATTTATATATATATATAATAATGTATAAAACAATATTTATTCCTATAAATAAAACAGTTAAGTTATAAAAGTATCATATGTCATGAGTCTTTTATGTTTGGTGTTGTGTAATGAATAAACTATCAATCATAAATTTCACAACCTTGTTGGAAATAAAATATAAATGGAGTTTTTCATATAATACATGTTGAAAATAGTGTTTCATGTAATGTAATATAATCTTAAATTTTAATTAACATTATATTATTGAATATAATTTTTTTATTTCAAAATCATAAGGTTTTACCTATTTCTGACCACACACTCATGTGTTTAGAATGCACATGAAATTAATTTTCAAGGAGAAGGAAATGGAGGAATTAATTTTATTGAATATGTGGTTGATCACAAATTTTTCCTTCTCTAAACAAATATTGATGAACTATTTTAATTGATGTGGGTCTTTGGGGATTACGCTATTGGATTTGATCATTTATGAAAGAATGAAACAAATTAGGATTATTTATTATGATGGTATAATATTGATATAAGGTAATGTAAACAATACTAAAATCATGAAGGAACTTATAAATGTTGACTTTTTCTAGGAAAAGTAAAATATAAAATTTTAATATCTAATGTTGTTATTCACAGTAACCATGCTGAATTAAATTATTTAACATCAATGAAGTATGCCCAACCACACCTGAAAAGATGAATTTTACATTATCATCAGTTAGTTGTTAATATTACTGATTATAATGGGGTATACAATGTTTTATCCAAACATAATTACTAGATTTTATTTTCTAATTTACCTTGAGAATGGGAAGTGGGTATTTTATATGAGTGTACGAATGAAAATTTTAATTAATAGATTCAAAAAATAGACCTTTCTTTGTAGATGTATATAACTACCTAGCCACAACATCTTTATACACATAATTATCATACCATATGATAATGAAAATCGAATATTATTTATTCCCTTACATATTTAATTATCTAAAAAATATTATGTATTGCAATAAGAAAATTATTTGAAGATGTGTTGTAGAATTTTATGTTAAAAGTGGTTTGGAATTTTTTCACACCTCACCAATAAAATAAAATCATGTCCCAAAGATCACACTATCAAAAATTTTAAAAATATTATTCTTTGATTCCAACATGGAATATTTATGAATGTGACTATAGTAAATATTCTGAAAAATAATAAAATACATGAAATATTGGAAACCCTGATGAAATTAGATAGCACACTATAAATAAAGTGGATATTTATAAAATTGGTCGGGGAATTTATGAGAAATAATCAAAACCATCTCCGAAAAAAATAAAGGATTTAATTAATTAAATTTATAACTTTTTTGAATTTGAAGTGATAACGTTGACTAAAAAAATAATCATCATCAAATTATTGAAAAAGAATATATTTTTTTTCTAAATGGTGTGATAAAACTACTCATATATGAATGTGGAATGCAACATGGAAATAGTTTCTTATAAAAATTTATAATGAATCATGAGGATCAATATAAAACAAGAGTCGAATAATATCAACAAGAAATATTTTAGGTAGGGATTTCAAATGATGATATGCAGTAGATTCAAGATAAGATGATGACATTATATAAGAATGACTTGTTGACCAAATGTAACTATGTTATATGGGCCAAAGGAATAACATTTAAAACAAATGGGGGTGTATCTTTATAGTTTTTTATTAAAAACCATTTAACCTACCAATGGAACTTTATTATTTATCATATTTGGATATCAAAGTTGTAAATTTGGATAAATATGTTTCTTTTTGAATAGGGATTCTAGATCATTTTGAGATGGAGGAAATCTTGACATATTTTATTTCCAATGATTAATTCCTTATTAAAAAAACAATTAATATTGATGATAATATCATATATAAGTTCAAATTTAAACTAGTAGAAATTTTTTTTTTTAATTCACATATTCATTTGGTTACACGCATGACAAGGTCAAGATGTTCTCAATAATTTTTTATCATCCAGTTATTCCTTTATAGCACAATGGATATCCAAATTAATGGATAATTATCATTGAACATCAATGGTCCTCATCATATAATGTATATTGATCTTTTTAAGGTGGTAAACAACCTCTCATTTATTTTAATTTGATACAAAATCATGATTTAATGATTTCTTGATATTATATAAACACTGATTAGGGGGAATCCAACATATGTTCTTTAGGGTTTCATTCACGATGTTTTTTTTGTTTTTATTCTATCATAAATTTACAAAAAAATTATGTATAGTCAAAAAAACCCATTAGATACCCTTGAAATTCAAAACTCATGTCTATGAAGAGAATAAATAATTGGTTACTAAGTAATTTATTTTTGTTAATAGGTGGTATTGTGTAACACACACTACAATATGAATACAACCACACAACTATGAAATGTATGGAAATTATATAAAAATATTTTCTATGTTATGTTTTTGGACACAAAAAGAGATAATTGTGTTTGTATTTTTCATTTTGGATCATGCATTCCCTCCCCACTATAGTTGGTAGGTCACACCACATAGCCCAAAAACATATGATGTTAAATCATATTATTTTATTGTCATATCTGTAACCTCAATAGTGTAGACTATCCACCACATTGTGTGTTACCAGAGTCCCTAAAATTGAATATTATGGTTTTTATGGCCAATCTAAACCGACAATTTCATTTCCACATACCATGGAACAACATTTTAATCATTTATGATTTCGTTAATTATGAGTTGGATGGAATTTCAATAAAGGTCCTTCCCTATAATGGTGACCCACCTATTAAAATTATTGATTGAAAACCTAAATATAAATTTTCTATATTGATGTCTTCCATTACATCATTAAACTACTCATTTCCCCAATGGTTTTTATACAATCTCCATAATGTTAAAAACATAGATCATCAGCCTTCCCTAAACATTATAACTTTTTAAAAATCATACATACAACAATTTCGTTATCCTCTTCCTTGATGACCTCTAATCCTAAACACCAAAGTTCATCCTGACAATTTCATTATTATAAATAGAAAATTTATTATATCTTAAGAAAAAACAATTCCTTCCCATTAATCTTACTAATATCCATTACACCATGGAGAGATGAAAAAATTGTTCAACCCCTCTCTCACATCCACCAAATCATTAGACATAAAATCATAACCTTCCCAGTCAGTCTTTAGATCCATGAAATATTTATATTCTAAAATAACCCATAATCCTACCCTAGAAATAACTCTTAAACTTCTAAAATCCATATTCAAATCCATTATAACGATTTAAACCTATTAACATCACATCAAAACCCCATAATCCCCCCCTAACAAAACAATCATTATTCTTGAAATATAAGACAATGTATCCTTATAATTATAATTCCAGTTAACGTATTATAATAATTCAAATACCACCCACCAAACCAAAAAGGGAAATACACATACTCTAGTGAAAAAAAATTCACTTCCCCATATTTGGAACCAATTATCAACTCAAATATATCCACTAAATCTAAGTAAACTCAAAATCCAACTAGTATTTCCCCAGATTTTAATTCTCTTAGTTTCCTTAAAAAATACCATAGATACACTTACCTCTAGTTTGTGTATGAATAATTGGGTATAATGATATAAAATATGGAGAAGAAACCAATTCATTCAAAAAAATGGGCTTATCATTAGTAATAATAATTTATATGAAGCCCTTTATTTATGATTTTGCGTGGGTGATGGACTTGAAAATATAAATTATGTTAAGGAAAAATGAATTTTGGAGTTAACTATTGAATTAGTTACAAAATTGGAGTTCAAAATTGAATTGATTAATTTATAAATATAATGTAATTACTAGAGATTAACTCTTTCCGGGCTTGGATTTAGTCTTGGTTTGTGTATTTATACTTATTTTTCTACTCCCGAGAATGTGTTGGACCATGATTCATATCAGGATCATCTGATGGAGATAATGAATATTTTGACTAAGGACCATGAGTCGAGAATTATTTAAGGAAAAAATTATTATCCATGTTTTAAAATGGTTTATATAAATTATTTACCTACAAATTACTCATGCATGGATTCCCAAATGGGACTTACAGAGGATAGTGTGTAAATTTGATGTTCTTGTTATGTGTTCTATTAATATGTACTCTGTAATTAATCTATACCATCAATTATAGATTTATATTGAGGAGGAGGGTAATTATATAAAAGGAATTATCATGTGATATTAAAGTTCTTACTCATTTGGAAAAGAAACATAAATGTTTTAAATATGCTAGGCCCCACTCATCCCAAGTTACATTTATGTTGTTTGATTAACTAAATTTGTAAAATACAGGTAGACAAAATAATTATGGAACCCAATATTAATATAAAATATTCTTTTTAATTTATATAGATTTTTATTAGTTGAAATGAATCTATTCATGGGTTATGTCTCAGCCACTAGAATCCAATTCCATTTCATTTCATGTTTATATTGTGCTACATAAATAAAGTAATTTTTTTAACCTAGAATAAACTTCATTATAGGGTAAAAATTATCATTTCATTATAATCATTTTATAGAGTGTTTTTTACTATCTATGGATCAATTACAATTGAAATACATTTCTCCCACCATCATTTAAAGTTGTATTAGGAACATATAATGTAGTACCCTGAGTAGGATGATCTCACACTTTATCCAGTAATTCATTAATTAGACCACCACATACCTCTTATAAGTGTACTTATAACTGGTCACCCTGTAGGGGAACAAATCCAGCAGGTGCCTCCCTTCCCAACCTATATATGCTCAAACATGAGTCCAAGAGGATGGTCATGGGGTTGTTGTGAGATGAACCCCAAATGATAAACATTTTTATTCCTAGTGCCCAGTTGATAGTTTTTTTTTGGATCATGGAGTCTCCATCATCAAATGAACGTAATATTTTGATTGAAATTCCAATGGTCGAGTCTTGTGATTTTTGTTACATCAGTTTCATTGAGTTAGTTCTCTATAATTCCACTCATTTACAATTACAAGTCTATCAATCTAGGGGGTCGAACTAGTTCTATGACGAAAATACATATAAAATAAAAATTTCAAAAGATGCATTAAAAATTTAATTTTTTTGAGTATAACATTAATTTTATTATTTATATTGTTTCCATGTACATTTTTGTGTGATTAATAAAATTTAATGGGGTTTTTTACAAGATTCTATGTAAATTTCATGTTTGTATTTTTTTTATTTAGTACTGTTTTAAGTACTATAATTTTTTATTAATAGATTAATTTTATACCATTCCTAGAATATGTCACATCTTAGGTTACAAACTATATTCCAATACTCTTTTCAAGGAGAATTATTTCATTATTTCATTTTTAATTTATTCCCATATCTTTTTCAAAATATCTCAACTATTTTACCTCTTTCATCATGGTTTCCAAATTTAAGATATTGTGCATTAATGTTTTGGGGAGGATATTGTGGCTCCATTTTTATGATATCCTATATCTATCCCAGGAAATATATTCAACTAGATGGATAATTTTTTAATGAATACATATATGAAACTTTTAATAATATGCAATCACAACATATGTGTGAACTCTATTATTGTAATGATTATTGTAAATTTTATGTTTATTGGAAATTATTGTTGATTTACTTGTTGGTTTTTTACTTTTTTTCACTAAAACAACAATCTATATAATTGATTGTTTCCATGAATTACATGTTTCATTGTTTTTTTTACTTTTATCTCATTCCTAATAAGATTATTGAAATTTTATTATAATTTTTACTATGAAAATTTCATGATTGAAACATGGGTCATGTAATCCTTTTAGAACCTATATTTCATGTCATCAATGTAATGAATATATAAAGTCACTTTTAAAATAATTGATTAATTTTTATTTAATCATGTATCCTTAAGAGAATTCATTAACATTTATCCTTAAATACACTTGTTGAAACCAAAAATAACAATGATTGGAATGATACACCTTAAAAGGTTATATTTTACTTCCTTCCAAACACTTGGTACATTCAATAATATAATAGGGTTTTGGTGTTTGGGATACTGTCCATGATAGAAGGATTGTTTACTCGTTAAAGATAAAAATTGATCTTTTGTAACTGAAATGGGAAAGGATATTATATTTCATTCACTATGGTTCATTATGAAATCGTCTTGAAAGAATAAATAAAATTTATTTTGTTTTGGGTGAGCCAAAAATTGTCAATCCAAAACTATTTATCATATTATAACTATTTAATTTAGTGTCATAAATGATCATTTTGGGCTTATAGATGTATGTGTTATTTTCCAAATTATGAAATTTGTTAAATAATGTTAAAAAAGAAGAAAAAAATATATAAGGATATCATTCGTTGAGATTTTACTATTCACAGACTTATATTGAACATATAGTTGGGGGATATGGAATTCAATAAGGGATAATTTTATTGAGGAAATTTTGATAATCATGAAATGGTCTTAAGACATATCAAAATTTTTGAGAAATAAGTTTTTTTATCCACTAAAAAAATAAATCCTCATAATAATTTGATGATCTAATGTCAATGTCCTCCAGATTAATTACAAAAATTCTTATTTATAGAGATGATATTTGATACACTATTCAAGTCTATGTTTATGTGAATGTGATCGATGTAAATGAATAAATCTACAAACATTGTACCATGAGGCAAGAGAAAACATTCAATGTGAGAAATATCATTATTGGTCTGGTATTTAATGAGAAATTGAATGACCATCATTAACGATATGATATTTCATAGAATGAACTTTGATTGGAAGCTGAATTTGGAACTTTATAGTCGAGTTAGATAGAGGCTATTTCGATTTACATTCATGAACTAATATTTTTGACAACATGTTTTTAAGCGTTCCTCTTAATATGTGGGGAATCATATTGATATTATTTTTAGAATATTATTAGGACATGTAATGGTTCACATGTGGGGGAATTTGGTGCGACTACTTGATTTGATTATAGTGTTTGTCCATAAATGTACATAATTTTTTTAATCAAATTGAACATATTTTTTTTAATTTAATCTTATTCGTGGTAATAATTTTTTGTATGTAATGATTTCAGTATATATGTTTTTTTTATTTGAGCCCAATTTTATAGTTCAATAATGAAATTATGGTGTTTTTAGTGAGAATTTATAATGAGAAACTAGATGATCAAAATATAAATGTGGATAATTGAACAAATTCATAATACTGTAAACATAATTATTACTCAATGGACATAAAAAATGATGTAGGATCACTAATCACACAATATGATGTTGATATATATTGAAACAATAGGACTTACAACTTATATATATTCCAACAAATGTGATCATGATGTACTTCAATATGTCATATTAATGAATGATCAAAATATGCATTATAATGGGTCAAAACATGTTAGATATCAACCGATGGAAAATTGGAAAATCATCTTAATTTGGGTTTGAAATTCCAAATGGGATGTTCGGTTTACCACCATATATAACTTAAAGATCACCAGCATGGGTTTACATAAGGTCAAGGGTTAGATTTTGGATAATCTCATTCATGGGGGGGGTGTACTAATAACCTTTTGTGTCCACTAGTTATATCATGATTTTTATGACTATTATTTCATCTGTAAAATTCATAAATGATTCAAAATTAATGTGTGATGTTTGATAAGTATAAATAAACCTATACCATAGTACTGTATCTTATGGCATAGGGGTTTTAAATTTATACCCATGTCCAAATTGAAGTACTTTAACTACATAAACCGACAACATGATGGAGGAGTTATTTAAGATAGAAGTATGGTTTTATAATGTTTAAGGCCATTTCAACAAAGGTTCTCCCCTATATAACCACCTATATATTATTCCATCAATACCGATAAAACCCATAATGAGAACATATGATAATATATATCATAGATATTATATTTTTAAATTTTAATTATGAAACCCATCAACATGCCAATGGACTAGATGTGAAATCATAGAAATGAAAGAACCCTTTGTTGAAATTCTAGTTTTCAATATGATATACCATAATTACTATATATTTTCAATTAGATAATTTATGATATTTTATTATACATATGGAAAAAATGAAAAAATAATGAGTTTTACAATGACGAGCTATGGGAGCTAAGGATAACTTTATACTTTAGAAGTACACAGCCTAGGGTAAGAAGAATATTATGGATTTTGTGCTAGAAAATATTGCTTTCTCATTTATTAGAGCCAAAATATAGTATTTTAAGTAGGAATTATTTGTTTCCACTTCACTAATTTGTTATATTTTCTATAACAACATGAGTTATTCATACATGATGATTTTTATTCCTCTCGTGATAACCAATCAAGTATCCATGATTGTGTTGTAACTTTAGGGTGGTGGACCAAGATTATAAGGACCCATTCAGGGTAATGGATTAATAATTGAATGGTGAATCCTATTTTGACAAATAATACTCCATTGAACATATTCCCATTCTAATCTTATAACAATCTATTGAATTTGATTATGATTAAGGATTAAAACCCAATATGGTAGGGGGAGTGGAAGAGAGAGATATAAAGATGAACATTAATATCCTCTTATATTGAGATTGAATTATTTAAATTATATTAATTATAGGTTACTTAGATATTTAATTCCAAGATATATGGAAAACTAGTATGTGTTGACCAAGTAGAATTAATATTTCAAATAAGCCTTTAAATTAGAATATTATTTTGATGAAACTAAGATACATATATTATCCTTAGTACCCCATAATTTGAAATTGTTCTATTGTCTCAAACTCATTCATAAAATATGAATCCTTTAATTGCAATTATTTCTTGTCCTTATGTTCTTACCTATTTTACCATCCTAATTTAGAGAGAATATTAGGATATTATGTTCATTTATTTACCAAAATTAACAACAAAGACCTTATTATTTGTTTAGAATATTCTCAGATCCATAGGATTCAATATAGATCGATAATTATTATTTTAAAACATTATTAATATTGTTTCATGGGTAATCAAGTATTTAAAATAAATACTGTAGAAAAATCCCTTAGGTGTTTGGAAATTTTCAAGAGTATGTCATTTAAGAATAAAAAAACCCATGAATAACTTACATAACATCAGAATAATTTATATACTATTACAATAAATCTCTACACTTCCCATTATGAAATAATAATATTGATTATGATTGAGTACATCTGACTACCTTCTTGTATAATTCATTATTTTAAAAATCGAGAAATTGTTCACAGCCCCTCCAAAATCTCCTCCATTTTCAGAAACTGGATATCTTTATTTTTTTCAAAAATTTTTTATCAAACTAAATGAAAATGGTGTTAACCAAACCAAAATGAATAATATATCACCTTAGAGTGATTTTAATACTTAAACGTTCAGTCCTCTCTCAATATCTATAAACCTTTAATGCACTAAAACACATTTTCAATACCATGTTTCCCCCTGAAAGTTCCTCTTATCCTAGCCTTACTAAGGCAGAAATCAACCACAAAAAATACAATATAATGAATTTGGTCAGAATATATATCATATTATGAAATCCATCAACCTTCTATATATACAACACTATATCATAATAAAATATCTAGATGAATTGATACTTTAAATGAATTTTATTTTCTTATTGTGAAGTAAATAATTATCTTCTAAATGAATTTCATATTATGATTCTCAAATTAGTCTTATCACATTTTTCCTTATTTTTATATCTTCCATCATCCCCATCATAATGATAATAAAATTCCTAGATTATTTAAATCTAACATAACATCAATTTATTATTTATATGTAAATAACCTATTTAAGAATAAGAAACTAACTCATAGTTTCTCCAATGAATGTGTAAAAATAACCAATTGTGATATTTTATGTTTCTATATATCTTCCAAATATCTATTATTGAATCCTAAATAATTATTTATCTATATTTAAACATTGAGAAAAATCTTCCAAAAATTTTATATAAAATATGACCTCATTAACATTTAATTATTTTTTAATAGTATTATCCATGAACCTAATTATCACTTCCACTGTGTGAAAAATTTATAACAATGTACAAATAGTGAATAAAATCAAATTTATGACTATAATGAATATAAAACTATTACTATGTAATTATTCATTTTATCAATTTTTATTTCCTACTAATTGATAAACATGAAATTTCTTGTTATGAGTGTAGTAACTAGCGTGACTATGTTCATTATAAAATGTTCTAACATCTTCTAAATATGGATATATGAATTAAATAATAGTTTTGAATAATTAATTTTCCTTATAATAAAAATCCAAAAAAAAAATTTTACCTGAAGAATATATTTTATCTCTAATGTTTTGGAAAATAGTTTCTTCAAATCATCAATAATATAAATAAATAGTTTAAAAATAAGAATTCCATCCCCATACTGATGTAATATAATAAAACTCCCATCCTCAAACAACATATAGAAAAAAAAATTCATTATAGATATTAGTGAAATTTATTTACACACAAATAGAATCAAAATATAACATTTCATCCCTTTATTATTACATCAAACCATAGAGGCTCTACTTCAAATTACACATAAGATTATAGATCTATTTCACCATGTGTCCTTCTGTAAAATTCATGTATATTTCATTATCTATGTCTATATTAATGAATTTAGTCTTTACATATAGTTAATCTAGATGTGAAACATCTATGGAATCTATTCTATATACCTTTTGAATAGTCATGTCGTGAATAACTAGATTAAATGTGGAAGAAAATATTAAAATTATATTTACTGAAAATCCTCTACTACTGGCCTTTTCATAAACCCCTACTTACTATCTTTTTCATACTTTAGTCAATAAATCTATGTATCCTAATGTACTCTTTTAGTAACACCCAAATATTATATTGAGTTATTACTTTTTGGAATAATTTATCATTTTTGATATTTCATGTTTCATGAAACAATAAAGATAGTTTATTTTATATTAAAGAGCATTTTCTCCTTTATTTATAATGAATACCATGTTAATCATGCACAACACACAAGATACATTTTTTATTTCTCTACATGGAACATCGCAGTTAGAGTATGTTATAGACAATAATGACTTTCCTCTTTGACTTATGTAACATAGAAAACTGAGGGTTACCAAACAATAATATTTTACTAAGGATAGTTTATTTAATATAACAATATTAAAAATTGACATTAAATTATTGGTTAATAATATTATTAACAAATCTCAAAAAATATATGGTTTAAATAATATAATATAAATTGATAGGTTAAACATTAATCATAAATTAATATGTAAAGAAATTAAATATAGATGAAAATATTATTATTTCCAAAAAAAGTTTTACACTAATAAATAAATATTTTATTTAAGTCTAGTAATTCAATAATTTAAACTTTAAATTTTCAAGGAATTGGGTTGGGGTACATTGCACACAACACTTACTAGGTGTATGATGCACACAACACTATGTTTATATGAAACATATTTTTTATATAATTATTGAAATGAGATATTTATAACATTTCAATTAAAAATAGTTATAATAATAGTAATAACAACTTTTAAAAAAAATTATAAATTTTTATATGAATAATTTTTTTTGATAATGATAGATATGATTTTTATAATGTCCTTTTATGATAAAAATAACATTTTCTTGAATAAACTATTAATAATGAAATTAATTTCAGAAATATTTATAAATTTTATTTTTTAATTAATCATAATTTTTGAATTATTAATATTTAAAGTAGATGAGGTTTAATATTTTGGATTTTTTTGAAAAACATTAATTTTTGTTGAATAGTGAAAAATATTACTTTTTAGTTTAAAACTTAATTACTATTTAATTAAATATTAATGGTAATTGATATTATCAATTTGTTTTAAGGTAACATTAGAAAAATATCACATCAATTAATAAAATTCAATTCACTATAATCAATTACACATTGATGTTGAATACAAAATCTTAACAAACTTTTGAACATTTTTCTACTTTAAAAACTCTAAATTTCGTTTTATCTGCAGGATTCACATTAATCATGATTTTTCCTCTTATATGGTTTGAATTTCAAAAAACTAACATAAATAATTTTATTAATTATAATATATTTATTTTCATAAGTCTGAGTAAAATTTTTATCAAAATTATTATAAATTGTGATTAAAATTAATCACAGCATTCAAAGACAAATTAAGATTAATTAAGGACTAAACCTTAAAATCAAGGGACCAAAAGATCTAGAAACGTTTCCAACAACAATTGGATTTCCATATTTATTCCATTCCAGATATATTACTTATTTTTTTGGTTTATTAAGAAACTATATCTTCTTTTAGGTATGTTTTTCCTTTTCTGGTCATTTTTTAGGAAAAGAGGAAATTCTAGAAATTTTTAAAGTACACGTTGTGTACATTATGAGTACACATCGTGTACTTCCTTGCTGCCAGAGACCATGTGATGGATGTATCATGGCCACACATAGAGTCATGTGGGGTGACGTGGAGGCTGCCTAAAGTAGAGTATAGAAACAGTAAGTACACACCATGTCCTCCAAATATACATTCTGTGTATTTTGTTTTCTTTCATTTAACAAACCAGGGTCACAACTGATTGTCAGAAGTGTATTCTTCTAGGTCTAGTTTGACCGAGCGAAACCAAATGGTGTTGAATCTTCTTCGAGCCCTAGAGACTCTGTATGTTCTTCAAATCTCCCACTGTCGATTGCATTGGAACCGGAGTGGTAAGCTCTTCCTTCTTCTAGAGCCACATTTTCCAATTCCTCCTCTTTCCCATGTTATCATGGGTTGAACGTTTTATAACTGTTTTTAGATAATTTATGTTACAAGGAGATTCAAGCTTTGATGTTCATGTATATTGATCACCTAATGCCAAGGTAGGTGGTTTGTGCCTTTCCATCAAAGTCTTTGAGTATTATGTGCAAATTCCACCAATATCCTTGAACGGGGTATTATGTGTTTACCATTTTACCCCTTTTGTTTTCTTTCCATGCTTGTATGCCTTTGTATATGTAATTTGTAAATTAATTGGGTTGATTACTAGGCTTTGGATGTTCTTCTCATTCCTCGTTCTATTTAAGACCGTATGGTCCTGTTTAGCCTTTGGCCGTTTACCTATTTTTCAAGCCGTATGGCCGTAAGATAGAGTATTGTCTTCTGAGATTCTTGAGATTCTATAGAATAGTTATCCAAGTAGTTCTATAGGTTTACTTTGGCCTTATAGCATTACCATGCGTTGACTTACATATGGACGTGTGGACCTGGTGTTATAGACTATAAGGGATAGACTGAGTGAGCTTCCTCAGAGAGTCTTTGAAATTATAGACTATATGAGGATAGACTGAGTGAGCTTCCTCATAGAGTCTTTGTAAATTATATATTATAAGAGTATAAACTGAGTGAGCTTCTTTAGAGAGTCTTTGTACATTACAGACTATAGGGGGATAGACCGAGTGAGCTTCCTCAGATATTTTTTGAGCATTATAGACTATAAAGGGATAAAATGAGTGAGCTTCCCTAGAGAGTCTTTGTTTTTCTTAAATTAACTTGAACCAATCCAGGCTATGAAGAGAATTTACCAGGTGAGCTTCCTCAAAGAGTATGAGAACGTCCTGAGGCTATTAAAGGAATTGACTGAGTGAGCCTCCTCAGAGAGTCTCTGGACCTTGGGGATATATGGGGAATTGACCTTGTGTGGTTTCTCAGAGAGTCATCGCTTACCATATACTATAAGGGGAATTGACCGAGAGTGCTTCCTCAGAGAGTCTTTATGAATTCATTTGACAGAACCAGAGGGGTTAGGCTTAGTTTACTTCCCATAGGGATGCTTGTGCTCAATTGGTAGGACCAGAGGGGATGGTTGTGGGTACTTTGTAAAGGGTTACCTGTGTGTGTTAGCTGCAGCTTGACTTTGAACAATGGATTGTTACTATTGTGTACTTTCTTGATTACTGATTCTTGTACTTTTACGTTCCATATATTCACTAACTGCTAGGCACAGATCTTTGGGTGGTGGCTTACTGGGATTTAGTCTCACACCCTGTTTGGGTCATGCTTTTAGGCCCAAATAGATTATATTGCTGTAGGTATAGATAAGGGAAAGCACCCTTCTACTTCAGGTACTTGACTTGTTGTGGAGCTGGAGAGCATGGGACCAAGCATATTCTTACGATGCTGAGGAGTTGTTTATCTTTTATTTTTTACTTTGGATAGGTACTATTTGTATTCCATAATTTTGACTTGTTTGGATTATTTCATAGATATTTGTATCATCCATCATTTATTATACATTGCTCCAATTATTTATTATCTCAGTCTTCTACTATTTAAAGTTGTTGGATATTTACTACTTTTTCTATTGTATGTTTGTTTCTCTTCCGCAGTGTTACTCCGTCAATGGGGGAATTGTGTACCCACTATCACACCCATGGCCTTCTCTGGTAGTTGGTAGCCTCTGGCATTTGTGGAAATGTACTTGAGGCCTTGCAACCGGCCAGGTACGGGGCACCTTTGGGTGGCTTCCGAAATAAGGATGTTACAATTTGGTATCATAGGAAGGATTCTATTCTCTTGATTTACTCTTTGTAGCCTTTAGCTAGGGATATGACAGAATAAGTACTTGGCAATGAACTTTTCCTAGGATTAGCTAAAACTTGTATAGGGAAATCCATACTACCTCGTTTAGTTGCAATTTTACTGGTTTGGAATTTTACAGTTTATTTGATTTCACCATGGGGTGATTCACTTGTCTTATCCTGTTACGATTGTTGTTATTGAGGTCCTATTTCTGTCGCAACCCGATGAGATGAGGGTATGCCATATCATGCATCCTATAGGCAATTTCTAGAAATCATATGTCATGAATTCTTGCTATGACATCTAGGATGCATTAGCAATTACATGTTGTTGTGATAGATGTTATGAAGAAGATGCATGATGTTGTGATAGATTATTTAATAATGATACCTGGTATTTGATAGGGAATTGTTCTGTAGTGATTTATTTGTGTGAAATCCAAAATTTGGTTCTTGTGGTGTTATAGGCCCTCAAGGATCAGAATTTGGTGGACCATCACTTTTTTTCCTTGTTATAACTTGTATATGATACCAAACTATGATTTGTGGGGTGTATGGTCCCTCACAGATCTGAATTTGGCACCATCAATGTTCGTTTCAGTGTTTTTTTGGGCTCTGGATTAGTTTCTGGGCTTAATATCCAGAAAAATCTAGAATACATGCCGTTTAATCATGACTACTCGCCATGTGTTCTTCTATTCTAGAAGAAACATTTTTTCAAAAGTACACTCCGTGTAATTATGTACACGCAGTTTAGTCTCAAGACATCCTCCGATTGTACTGCCACCGAGACGTCCTCTGATTGTACTGTAGTTTCCAGATGGTGATAAAACACTGGATATGGATGATCAGGGACTTCCAGCAGATCCTCCTGCTGTGCCAGCCATGGCACCGACCGTTATACCTGGAACAGGTGTTGATGCACAGTTCAGGGAAGGATTTCTAAGGATGATTTATACTTTTCTAGGAGCGCCGTATCTTGCCCCGTCAATGGAGGAATTGACATGGGCTTTCCTACTTTCTCAGGGGATGGAGGACCCTAGTCTCTAGAATCATGGATATAGGCCACACTAACAATCTTATAGCATCTGTAGATACCTCCAAAGAAGTGGGTGAAGCTCGCTACCAATATGCTCTAAAAATCCACCAAGTGGTGGTGGGAGGTGATCTCTCGGGCAGGACGCCACAATAATATTGCTTGGGAGGAGTTCCCACATATCTTTATGATTACTTCTACTTGAAGACCATGAGGGCTGATGGAGCTTGAGAATTCATGAGCATAGAGTAGGGTACCCTTTCTCTGATGGAGTATTCCTCTCGCTTCACAGAGCTGAAGCATTTCACGCCTATTCCATCAGGTGATGAGTTGTTCCTGTCTTGGATAATTGATGATGGTCTTAGGTAGGAGATCTATTTGTAGGTGAACATCATCAGTTTGAATTCGATATCCTCTATCTTAAACTAGGAACTGATCAATGAGCACAATCTGAGGGATTCTGGAGCTATGAGACAGGGTGGTTCGGCAATCTGAGTTAGTGCTCTACTAGCTGATAGCAGGAAGCGCCGCAGGGAAGCTGCATGAGGAGATCAGAGCAAGAAGGATGCTTCTTCTAGTAGCCAGGTGGTGTGATACCAGTGTGGGAGAAGCAGGCACATGAGGCCATGTTTCCCGAGAGACCCATTGGAGTTCCGATCTTACAGCAAGATGGGTCACCTTCAGTGCTTTTGTCAGTTCTTCTCACCACTAGCTGGTGACATGGGTTTCTCTATGACTCCACATTCAGGAGCAGTGCCACTAGCTTCTCAGCAGTCTGGGAACTGGAGTTCTTCCATCCATTCAGGCTGAGGTGGAGGTCATGGCCGTGGAATCCAGTCACCCAGTTTTTAGACACATCAATGTGGATCAGCCATGTGTGGTCAGGTAGGGTCACAGGGCCACAGTATAGGCCGGACTTTTGCAGTGGAGCAAACCCACCAGGATCAAGATCACACACCTTCTACCGTTCAAGGTACGGTCTTAGTATCCTCAGTTTTGTTTAATTCTCTTTTCAATATAGGGGCTTCCCATATCATTGTCTCTATTTCTGTTGTGGATATCCTTGGTCTCTACATCTTTTCATCTACTGATATCTTGACATTATAAATGCGGTTGGGGACTAGGATGACTATTGTACGTTAGAGTAAGGAGTTCCCTCTAGAGGTTGCAGGGTTTCACTTTTTATGGGACCTCTATGTCCTAGAGATGAAATTATATGATGTCATTCTTGGGATTGAATTGTTGTTTCCCTTCCAGAAAATCATTGACTGTTATCGCCGCATGGTGAGCTTCATATCACCAGAGGGTGGACCATTTCATTATATAGGCGAGTGGGATTTCTGGGAGAGTAGAGTTGGACCCGAGCATCATGGTCTAGGATGATTTACAGCCCAAAATGTTGGTCTTTATCTAAATGACCATGGTACTCCATAGATGGACTTTCCCCCAATGGTGGATCGTTTCAGGGATGTCTTTCTAGAGGAATTTTCAGGGTTTCCTTCAGAGCGTGAGGTATAATTTTCTATTGAAAGTGTTCCAGAAGCGGCTCCAGTGTCCATTCCTCCTTATAGGATGGCTACACCTATGTTTCAAGAGCTCAGGAAGCAGTTAGAGGAGTTTCATGCAAAGGGTTTCATGCAAAGGGTTTCATCCAACCCAGTAGTTCTCCTTAGGGTTCACCTGTCCTGTTTGTGAAAAAGGAAGGTTGTACCCTTTGGATTTGTGTGGATTATCGGAAGTTGAACCAGTTGATGGTCAATAACCGATATCCATTTCCTATGATTGATGATATATTTGATCATCTTCAAGGAGAATAGGTGTTCATGAAGATTTAATTGAGTTATGCTTATTATCGGTTGCGTGTTATACCAACAGATATACCTCTTACAACCTTCAAGAATAGGTATGGTCTATATGATTAATTAGTTATGTCGTTCGGTCTCACGAACGCTCCTACAGTTTTCATGGCATTGATGAACTGAGTGTTCCGTCCATACTTGTATTCCTTCTCCGTGGTCTTCACGGATGATGTCTTGGTGTACTCTCACATGCGACACAACCATGGTACCCATGTTGAGATCGTCTTCAGTACACTGAGAGAGTATTAGTTATATGCTATGCTCTCAAAGTGCCACTTTTGGATAGGCTAGAATCACTTCTCGGGTCACGTTATTTCAGAGACAGGTGTAACAATAGACCTAGAGAAAGTGACAGTTTTAGATTCCTAAGAGCAGCTGAATAACTTATTTTAGGTACATAGTTTTCTAGGGCTGGTTGGATACTACAAACGCTTTATACATGACTTTTCATGCTTAGCAGCACCACTGACGGGTCTGGCTAAGAAGGGTGCAAAGTTCTTATGGTCATATTCTTGTGATTTAGCATTTTAGGTGATGAATGGGAGGTTAACGTCAGCGCTGATACTATTCTTGCTAGAGCTGGGAAAGAGCTATACTATTTAATACAATGCATAGTGTATCGGGCTAGGAGCTGTGCATATGTGGGGAGATGGAGTCATTGCGTATAGGTCTTGGCAGTTGAGGCCAGACGAGAGGAACTACCAGACACATGATATGGAGTTAGTAGCAGTTGTTTATTCCTTAAGCTGTTGGAGACATTATGTTCTTGGAGAGAATTTTGTGGTTTCCACTGACCACAAATGTCTCAAGTACATTTTCAATCTGCGTGATATGAATTTGAGACTGCAAAGGTGGGTTGAGTACCTTCATTCTTCTGACTTTGAGATTTCCTACATGCCGGGGAAAGACAACACAGTGGCAGATGCATTGACCAGGAGGACTCAGATATAGGCAGTTCAGGAAGCCAACAGTGAGTGGTAGCTTATGTCCTTATTCTATGAGATGCATTTGGAGGTGCACGATAGATAGGGAAAAATTTTCTATCTTATGTAGTTGTTACCTCTACACTTCTTGATCGGGTACAAATGATGAAGCTATCAGATTTGTAAGGCATAGTATTATGGGAAAGTGTGTCAGGAGAGGACCCTATTTATGGATGGACCATAGGAGAGGATGAGATTTTCCATTTCCAGGGGTGTGTATGGGTGCTAGCAGACATACGCGAGGATCTGATTCGGGTCTTTCAATCATCAGTTTTGGTAGTTCATCCTGGAATCACCAATATGTATCGTGATTTAAACCATCAGTATTGGTGGCCACTTATGAAGAGGGATGTTGCTATTTTCTTCATGAGGTGTTCCAATTGCCAGTAGGTGAAGGCAGATAATCAGCGACCAGAAGGGATTTTACAGTAGTAACCCATTCTCAAGTGGAAGTTGAATGATGTTGCAATGGACTTCGTGACCGGGTTTCCAAGGTCGCCTCGAGGGAATGACACAGTTTGGGTTTTCATTGTCAGGCTCACAAAGGTTGGTCACTTCTTTCCAATTAAGGAGACCTTCGATGTTGATGAGTTGGTGCGGTTGTACATTTGAGAGATTGTACGTCTGCATGGAGTTCCATACTCAATTATTTTAGATAGGGATACCCATTTTTCTTCTCGAGTATGGTAGGAGCTATATAAAGGTTTGGGTACCCAGGTGCTTTAGAGTACATCTTACCACCCCCAGATAGATGGACAGTACGAACGTACGATTCAGGTGCTTGAGGACATGCTCTGAACAAGCATTCTGGATTTTGGAGGTTTTTTGAGAAGCATATACATCTTGTAGAGTTTTCCTACAACAATATTCTTCAAGAAACTCTTCAGATGGCACCTTATGAGGCATTGAACGGTAGGCCATGCTGATCACCCTTATGTTGGCTAGAGGTAGGAGAGGCAGATTTGTTGGGTCCTCATCTTGTTCAAGAGACCACATAGCAGATAGAGTCGATTCGAAAGAGGATGGCTACTGTACAGTCACGACAGAAGTATTATAATGATCAGCGAAGACAACCTCTGGAGTTCGAGGTCAGGGATCAGGTTTTCCTACATGTCACATCGAGGTTGGGACACAAGGGGATGATGAGATAGGGTAAGCCTTCCCAGAGGTACGTCAGACCATTAGAGGTTTTGTATGGAGTTGGTCTAGTTTCCTATCGGTTGTAGTAACCTCAGAGGTACCGGGCTATGCATGAAATCTTCCATGTTTCTCAGCTTCGACGTTACTTTCCAGACCCATCTCATGTCTTTCAACCTGAGGAGGTTGAGCTCAAAGAGGATACATCATTTGAGGAGCATCCTATCTGGATTTTCAATCGTAGTGAGAAGGTTCTCCATGGCCAGTCTGTTCCTCTGGTACGAGTGCTATGGCAACATAGATGGGTGCATGATGGGTCTTGGGATAAGGAGGCCGAAGTACGAGCATAGTGCCCGGAGCTGTTCGTGGATACTTCTTCTACACTGCGCTAGGGAAATTTGGGGAAAAATTTCTTTAAGGGGGGAAGTTTGTAAGAACCCATATATTCTTTTAGGTATGTTTTTATTTTTCTCGTAATTTTGTAAGAAAAGAGGAAATTATAGAAATGTTTGAAACGCGCGCCCTGTACTTTATGAGTATGTGTCGTGTACTTTATGAGTACATGCCATGTACTTCCTTGACACAGGAGATCGTGTTCTGGTCGTGCCACGACCACACACACAATCATGCTGGGTGATGTGAAGGCTGCATAATTCGTAGTACGGATATAGTAATCACACTATATGTAATCCAAATGTACATGCCGTTTATTTTGTTTTATTCATTAAACAGATCGAGGTTGCGTCTGATTTCCAGAAGTGTCTTCTTTTAGGTCTCATTCGATCGAGGGAAACCATACAACGCTGAAACTTTTCCAAGCCCTAGAGCCTATGTCTGTTCTCCGAATCGACTTCCATTGATTGTGTTGGAACCATAACGATATGCTCTTCCTTCTTCAAGAGCATCATTTTCTAATTCCTCCTCTTTTCCATGTTATCATGGGTAGAATTTTTTAGATGTTTTTGTAAATCATTGACATTACAAGAATATTTAAGCTTCGAGTTTCACGTATAGTGATATCCTAATGCCATGGTTGGTGGTTTGTGCCTTTCTGTTCAATGTCTTTGACTATTATGTGCAAATTCCACCAATACCCGTGAATGGGGTATTGCGTGTTTACCGTTTTACCACTGTTGTTTTACTTCCATGCTTGTATGCCTATGTAGAGGTAAATTGGATGTGAATTGGGTTGATTGCTATGACTTGGATGTTGTTCTAATCCCTTGTTATGTTTACGACCATTTTTTCCTATTTAGCCTTTGGTCGTTTACCTGTTTTCCATGCCTTGTAGTTGTAGGATGGAGTTTTGTCTTCTGACAAGCTTGAGATGTTGTAGACTGGTTATCCAAGTAGTTCTGTATGTTTACATTGGCCTTATATAATTACTATGCGTTGACTTACACGGGGTTGTGAGAACCCAGTGTTATAGACTATAAGAGGGTAGACCGAGTGAGATTCCTTAGAGTGACTTTGGAAATTATAGACTATAGGAGGATAGACTGAGTGAGAGTCCTCAGAGTGTCTTTGGAAATTATAGACTACAAGAGGGTAGACCGAGTGAGATTACATAGAGAGTCTTTGGAAAATATAAACTGTAGGGTGATAGACGGAGTGAGCTTCCTCAAAGAGTCTTTGAGATTTATAGACTATAAGGGGATAGACCGAGTGAGCTTCCTTAGAGAGTCTCTGTTTTACTTGAATTACTTTTAACCACTCCAGGATATAAGGGGAATTGACTAGGTGAGCTTCCTAAGAGAGTCTTTGAATGACCTAGGGATATAAGAAGAATTGATAGAGTGAGCTTCCTCAGAGAGTCTATTGAACTTGAGGCTATAAGGTGAATTGACCTTGTGTGCTTCTTTAGAGAGTCCTCGACTACCTTAGACTATAAGAGGAATTGACCAAGAATGAATCCTTAGATAGTCTTTATGAATTATTATGAAAAAACCAGAGGGGTTAGGCTGAGTGTACTACCTAGAGGGTTGCTTGTGCTCATTTGGTAGGACCAAAGGGGATGGCTGTGGGTACTTCCCAGAGGGTTACATGTGTATGTTAGCTACAGCTTGACTTTGGACTGTGGATTGTTACTGCCATGTACTTTCATGTTTACTACATTTTGTACTTTTACCTGCCATATATCCACCGAATATTAGGAACAAGTCTTCGGGTTGGTTACCGACTGGGATTTAGTCTCACACCCTGTTTGGTTCATGGTTTTGTGCCCAAACAGATTATATTGCAGCATGCATAGATAAGAGAAATCACCATTCTACTTAACTTGTTGTGGAGCTAGAGAACATGGGACCAAGAATATGTTTGCGATGCTGAGGAGTTTTTTATATTTTATTTTTTACTTTGGTTTGAAACTATTTGTATTCCAATGTCGTGACTTGTTCTGTTGCTTTCCTAGAAAAATGTATCATGCATAATTTATTATGCATTCCTCCAGTTGATTATTATCTCAGTCCTCTGTTATTTACTATCGTTGGATATTTACTTCATATTCTATTGTATGTTTGTTTCTCTTCCGTTGTGTTACTCTTCCAATGAGGGAATATTTTCCCCATTTTCACAAACAAGGCCCTTTTTTCTTGTCAGTAGCATCTGGCGTTTGGGGAAATGTTCTTGAGGCCATGTGACCAACAGGGTACGGGGTGCCTCTGGCTGGCTTTTGGAATCGGGATATTACAGGTTTGGTATGACTTTTTTAGGTATGAACATGTGTACACAAAACTTGTTTCTGGGAATTCCATGTGATCCCATTTCATTCCATCTAACAGGTCACCAACTAACCCACTTACTCATAAAATATAAAACAAATAAGATAGGCTAATCCCTAACTAATCCACATTACAGAAATCCTCCCTTACCCTAGAACCCATCCTGTGGGAATAAAAAAATTCCAATGTTTCCATTTGGAACAATCCAAAATAGTTACCCAATTAAGAGGTGGTTTGAATGAAGATGACAAGAGTCCAGATACACGATAAAGGGGGTTTTTTTCTAAATTTTATTTTCATGAGTTACATGATATGTTTTCTAGTATTTTATTTTTCATGGTATATGTAATTCCCTTGATTTTATTCTATATACCGTTTACTTGAATTTATAATTATTAACATATCCAATTTATGAAAACTCTTTCTTGGGGTTTTAGTTTCAATTGATACCAAATAAGTAAAATAGCTTTGTCTTAATTTTAATTCCTTGAGACTCATGTTTTGTTTTGGAAATAATATTTTTTCATTTAATATAATTCAATTTTATTTTTTATATCATGAATATACTTATTTTTATGATATTTTATGCTTTATGTTATTTTTTTCTTACCCGATTATTATGATCCCATGTTGCCATGTTATATGAGTTTTTTGTGAAAATATCATCAGTTTTTCATATTGTTTTTGTTTATTCCTCCATTGATGAAATATTTTGATACATATCTCAATAACACTTATAATATTTAGTCTCCACTTTTTATTCACAATATGCTAATGCGTTTGTACAAATTTTCCACTATTTGGTACATAAGGTAGTGTTTTTATTTAAATATTAATGTCACTCTCTAACATTGAAATTCTATTATATTCAAGAAAACCATGTTGTAAAAATTGTTCTAAAAATTGTTATCAAAATATCCTTGAAAATATATTTCAATTAAAAATGATTTTAATTTGATTATTTTTTTCAATGATTTATTATAATCTTTTCCAAAATATTTTCAATGAAATAGTTTTTAAAAATATTTTATGCTATAAAATTCCTATTTCAAATAATAATTGTTATTTTCCATAAGAAACATTTTTAAAGATGTTTAAAAATTATTATTTATATAATATGAAATACACTGATTTTAATCATCCCCTTATAGGATATGATCAAATGGTTTCATTCATATTCCATCTAGAAATAGGTTATGCCTAATTTCATGGTCATTATGAAATCTGTTTCTCTTCCATTGGGTATATTATTTCAAAACCTTCTTCCTTCAAGCGTTATTCATTGTCGAAATGATTAAGAAACCTATCTCATTAAAAAAGGTTATATTGAGATGAAATGTTAATGATTTTTATTTTATTTCACGGGTTTTTTATGTTTATTAGACATATCCCTTTTTGTGGGTCAAGATATGATGAATGTTTTTTATCTTTTAAATCATTTATGAATTATTTTATTATAAGATGTGTGGGATGTATTTGTCCTTCCAATTAATTGGGTAATGAAACGTTTAATATGGGCTCAAGGGTTGCACAGGTTGTATCCCATGTCAAATAACAAGAAAGGAATTGGGTTTTATCCCAGAAATAAAGGAAATAGGTTACATAGGGTACAACACTAGCCTGTAAATATGAAGGTAAATGGGTTGTACCCCAAGCCTAAAAGATAGAGGGTACCCGGTTTGTATCCCACGAATGAAAACAAGAAGGTACGGGGGTCGTATCCCAGGACAACAATAATGAGGGAACAAGGGTTATAGCCCAATCTTGTAAACAGAAGGTACATGGGTTATGGACCAAGTCAAAATGAAAGAGGGTACACTAATTGTAGACCATGACCAAAAATGATAAGGTACATGGATTTTATCCCAAGACTAAAAGTAAGAGGTCACATGGGTTGTTATCCCAATATTGTAGTAGGCACATGAGCCATTTAGAAATCCTCACATGTTATAAGGGTTGTGGTATGTATCCTTGACATACTTTTTTCTATTCTTATAGTTATTCCACAAATCCTATGTCTTATCACATAATTATGATATCATGTCCTATGATCTTTATTTCTTTATTATTCATTTCTTATGAAATTTCATGCTTTCTTCCATGATTTATGTATATTGTATTTGATATGTTGGGTATGATCTTATAATATCGTGATCATGTTTTATTACCCTTATACTAATAATTATGATTACATATCTCCATTATTTCCCCTTTCTGAGTATTTGAGATCACCCCTTTTTATGTTTCCTTCACCAGGTTATAAATAATGGTTTTAGGTCAAAGTACTAAAAGTCGATATCATTAGGAGATATTTTAAAGATAATTCACTAAGATAGAATATTTTATTCCATGTTTCCGATGACAGTAAACTATTACAGTCCAAGGTAATGTATTTTTTTTAATAATAGAATATTAATATAAAAAATTCAATATCCATGTGTGTTAAGAATATGGCGTTATCATTGGTATCAAAGGAATGTTTTAGTCAATTGTCAAAAAATAAGATGAGAAAACATTAGTGATATACCTAGGTACATTTATAAGGATATTTCATGGGATTTATCTAATGATATGTAAAAGGATGATTTAATGTTTCAGAAAATTTCCTAGAATTTTGGTATAGGATAGAGTAAGTGGTTCTATAGAAATACACCCACATCTGGATAATACATGTTGATTCGGCTCGGGCATAGATGCACCTAGGGGTAAAAACTCTAGTAAGACGTTCTGGGCTGGACTCAGGGTAATCTGGTACATGAAAATAGGCTTTTCTGCACCCCTGGTAAGACACTCTTTGGAGATATGTTTCGAGAATTTAAAAACACTTTGCAAACCATCATGAAGGATATATATATATGGGATTTCTATGAATCACATTATATAAACATATGGGGTCCTGGATTAATGATGTTTGATCTATAATGAAGCCATCATATAAGTAGTTTTTTATGATTATATAGTATCCAATTATGATAAAAAAATTTCACACTATTCATTCTTGTTTTATTTAATGACAAGAATTAGAATGAATATGGTTAACATTGACTTTTTTATATGTGGAATGTATGGGAATTATGATAATTGATTTACGAAGTGGAAATATTATAATTATATTCATGAGGTTGTTACATGTTTTTGTTATATCTATGAAGATGAAGAGACTGCAAATGACTTGTGGATGATATAATATTCTTTTACAGTATTGTATTTATTAATCATAAAAAGCATGATTAGATCAAGGTTGATGAACCTTAATAAAAAATTCATATTTTATATTCTTAGAAATAGGTTTTAAGGAATATGATGATGAATATTAACTTATATATTACGAATAATTTTTTATGAATAAAATAATTAAATTTTTAAATTTTTAAATTTTTAAATTATGATTTTTTTGTATTTTTAGTATACGTTTTCATTAATTATTGTAAAGGACATGTTTAATGGTGATGAAGTCATGGAAATGTTGTTTCATGGAAAAGTTATCTTTTTATTTAGATAAGAAAACCAATAATTAATACACGATTACATGACAATGATGTTTAGAATAACATATATTGGATATGTATAATTTTTTTAGATGATAAAAATTACCCAAGATAAAATTATTGAAAAAGTGTTCTTTGTCATCTAGGACTGTGATTACAAATTCTAGGATTTAAATAATACATCCAATAATCATTGTAATAAGAAATCGTGCATGAATTTTAAATTAATTTATTGTATTTAAGGCAATTACCATGATTTAAGAGAATATAAGATGAGGGTATTCTCATTTTCGGAATGAGACAACCATGAGATACTTTGTGATATATGGGGGATAAATGTTAAGTCGATTTCATGAAATTATGTATAAATATTGGAAATTTCATATTTTATAAGGCTTATAAGGTTAATGATATATCGAAATTTTATATAAATAATCAATTATTGTTTTTTGATATTAAGGAATTATCTCACCACATGAGGACATATACAAATTGGATAACCTATTTCTTTTAATGGAAACTGAATATAGATGGGTAAAATTATCATGGATCTCATGATCTCTTAGTTAATAGAGAATAAAAATAATTTTCATTCATTTCATTGGGTATGAAATTAATTGGAAATATATGTAGGCGTAACCAAATGTTGTTATTTTGAATAGGAAATGGAAAAACATCAAGTATGTATATTTCCATATATTCTTGGTTAATATATAGAACTACTCAATGATATAATAATGATCAAAATATTTTATGTACAAATAAATTAATTTTCATTGAGTTCATATACTTTTAAAAAATAATTTGTATATGACATTGATTCTATAAAATTTACATGGATCACTCACTTATTAGTGATTGAAGTCCTCAAAGACTCCATATAAATAATTCTGATTTTCCTCCTTATCCAATCTTCACTCCCAACCAATGTTCTCTAATGAGAAAATATAGCTCTATATTACATTAAGTAATATTTAGGGATCCAAAATTCATTTTTAATGGAATTTTCATTATACAATTTTATAATGTGGGATTCTATGAATGAATTGTTCAAGTATTAAACCTTTGATAACCCAAATGAATATCAGGGTTGAAATTACTTTTAAAGGGGTATAATTTACCTCTCTGAGATTTTGTGAATTTTTTTTTATAATTTTTTTATAATTTTTTATGTTTTGATTTTCAAGAAACACTAAAGATTAATTAATTTATATTAATGCACTATGTTTTAATTTCATTATACGTAATATATAATTTATTATACACTCAACAGAACAATGAGGTTATATTTCATTATGCGCAAAAAGGACTTTTCTCATTGACATGCGTAACACAATAGAACATGATTTAAAAAACAATAATATATTATAAAATATGATTATTTTATATAATAAGAAAAAAACATGATGTTTAATTAGATTTTATGAATATTATTAACTAATCTATGAAAGTTTACATTATACACAATATAATATGAATTCATAGGTTACCAATTAATTATAAATAAATATGAAACATTATTGAATATAAAAGGAAATAGTATTCATGTCAAAAAGATATTTTAACATAATAAAATAAATTATCACTTACATATATCAATGATCTATTTAAAAAATTTCTTTCCTATGGAATTGAATTGTAAAATTTTATACTCAACACCGACATGTTGTATGATGCACACATCCCTAAGTATTTACAAAAGATATTTTATTTACATAATTATTAAAATGATATAATAATAAAATATCAATTAAAAAAAAATATATGAATATTAAAATTCACTTTTAAAATATTTTTTATAATTTTTTAATAAAACATATTGATAATTAAACATATAATTTTTGGTAAAGTCGTTTTATGTTAAAAATATTTTTTTCAATAACCTAGTTTTAATAATAAAAATAATTTTAGACACATTTATATATTTATTTTTATAATAAAAAAATTATTTTTTAATTCATAACATTGAAATTAGCCTATGTTATATTTTGGGACTTTTCTGAGAAACATTATTTTTTAGGAAAAGTTAAAAATACTTCTTTTTAGAAAAAAATGCATATTTTATTAATAAATTTTTAAAGTAAAATTATATTATTTACTATTTTTAATATCACATTAGATAAATATGACATCTATCAATAAAATTAAATTCATTAAAATCAATTTCACATTGAAATTGAATACAAAATGATAACAAACTTTTAACCATTTTTATAATTTAAAAAGTCACTATTTCATCTAGTCTACAGGAATAGCATTAATCTTGATTTTTCTGCTTTTGTGATTTGAATTTTGAAAAATCAACATAAACCATTGTATTCTTTATAATATTTAGCATCTAATAATACAATGTTATTTAGAGAAAAATGATTTTTAAATATGATTAAAATTAATCACTATAATTAAGGCCAAATTAATCTTAATTGTGGACTGACCTTAAAATCAAGGGCCCAAAAGATCTATCCACTTGTCCAAACATGTGTACACCAATTTTTTTTTCAAAAATTCTATGTGAGTCCTTTTCCTTTCCTACAAATATCCACCACCTCTCTATCTTTTTTACACATCTGAAACCACCAATGTGTGGACAAGACATGCCCAATAAATTCCCTACAATCCTCCCTTCCTCCTGGATTCCTTCCCTTTGGAACTATTAAATCCAAGGAAGCCTTATAGAAAAAACCAAAAGGAGTTACCGGATTATGATAGGGTCTGAATGAATATGATGAGAGTCAAGACACAAGTTAAAAATATTTTTTTTCTCACATTTTATTTTCTTGAGATATAGCTACGTTCTCGACATTTCCATCATGTGTGGTGTTTCAATACTACAAAAAACGACCTATATCAGCACTAAAAAAGGGCTTTAATCGAACTAAAAAAGCGCTGTAAAGCTCAGCGCTGATATTGGGGGTCCCTTTTTTCAGTGCTCCGAAAAGCGCTGATAAAGGCCCCTTTTATCAGCGCAAAAAAAGCACTGATAAAAAACACCTTTATCAGTGCTTCATTTAGCGATGATAAATAGGGCCTTTATCAGCGCTTTTAAAAAGCACTGATAAAGGTAAAAAAATAAAAAAAATTAATATAATAAATATAATACGGAGGGAGTCCTTTTATCAGTGCTTCACATCCACTTTACCAGCTCTAGGAGGTCTCTCGCGCGCTGCCCTTCCCGCGCATCCTCATACGTGCGCACCCCCTTTGCTTCCACCTGAACTCGAACCCAGGACCTCCCCCCTTTCGCTGTTGCACCTTTACCACTATGACATTTCATTTTTTCCCTCTATTTAGTGATATATCTATATATATATATAGTTATATTTATTCATATATTGATATAGATTCATATTAATATAAATATATTTATTCATATATTAGTATATATATGTTAATTTTTATATTAATATATTTATATATATATATTTAGTTATAATTTTATATACGTATATTTAGTTGTATATTAATATATACATATAAGATTAATTTTAAATACATTTATGAAAAAATATTTTTTATGTGTGTTTATAAATAAATAAATACATGCATACATATATAGATATATACAAAACACACACACACACACACACACACACATATATATATATATATATAACATAGACACACACAAAGACATACACACACACAAACACATTTATATTTACGAATAAATACATATAAATGTGTATTTGAAAAGCCATAGAAGGTACATATAAGATTAGTATTAAATGAATTTATGAATAAAAAATGTTTTTCATGTGTATTTATAAGTAAGTAAATAAATAAATACATATATACATATATACAACACACAGACCCACACATAGACACCCACACACACACAAACACATATATATTTATGAATAAATACATATATATGTGTATTTGAAAAGCCATAAAATGCTAAAATGACCATAAAATATAATCTAGAATTCCATTTCAACAGCACAACCAATCATGCTGAAGAAAATAAAACAATCTTTGATATGATATGTGGTACATGCCTAACAGACATCTAGATCAAAATTTAGACTTGTTTGAATGTTAAACAATCGGGGTATCCCGAATAAAAAGTCTATTTTAGAGGCTTTCTGGGGATTTTTTGGGCTCGAAATATGTGACAAAGGCTTCTCCTAGTTTACTAGCAGGTAGAGCTCATCACATGCCTCAATTTGATATACTGTAGAGCTCAAACGGACACCCGGATCAAAAGTTATGGCCATTTGAAGTTTGAGTTACAATTTCAATGGATTTTACATCTTTTATTAAATATTTTGATTTTTCTTGTCCTCAAATTGTTTATAAATGATTTTTAATCGATAAAAATTAGAAAATTAATGATTAATAATATTTTTTTTAAAATATTTTGTACCCATTTTTACTAAATTTCTTATATATTAAATGTAATCGTCTATTTATATGTATTTATAACATATTTAAAAAATATATATTATAATTATATCAATATAAATATACTTATATAACAAAATATTATTTTTCATGAAAAAATAATTTTTTGTGAAACTCAATATTTATCAGCGCTTGGGATAAGCGCTGATAAATCCCCCCATTATCAGCGCTACTAAAAGAATTGCTGATAAAGGGGCGGCGCTTCCCTTGACAGTTTTTGGCGTAGTGTTTGTACTGAACATGTTGGTATTCTGTTTACATTTTAATTAAATTTATCGGTTTTAATATATCCATTTAGTGAACTCACTTTCAAGGGTTTTATGTTTCAATGGTTACCTATACAGTAAAACAATTTTGTCTCAATTTTCTTTATTTGAGACTCGTGTTTTGTTATGAACCTATAATCTATTAATAGAGATGTATAAAATTCCATTTTACATTTTATATCACGAATATACATTATTTCATGATATTTCATACTTTATGTTATTTCTATTTCATACTTGTGAAGTATGATCCCAAGGCACCATGTTATAAGAGTTTGTTGAAAAAATCTAATTGCATTTCGAGATTTTTTATGTTTATGCATCATTTGATGAAATATTATGATCCATATATCAAAATAACTAATGACTTTTCATTTCCTATTTTTATTCAAGATATCCTCTTTTGTTAGTAGCATTTTCCACTCATTTGTTCTTATGATATTTTTTTGAAGTAACATCTGCTCGTCTCTGTCTTGGGTCAGAAATCTATTGTAATAATATAACCATTTTTTCAAAAAAAAAATTCAATTTTTTTAAAAATAACCATGAATATCATTTTAATGGAAAAATTATTATAAAATGTTTTTATTTTTTTCAAATCGTCATTATTATGTTTCCAAATCTATTTTCAAAGAAAATGGTTTTCAAAATGTTTTATGTAAAAGAATGAATCATTCCTAGAAGAAATGATACATTCCTCAAGAAATGTTTTTTTAGAATTTTTAAACATTATGCTTTATCTAAGATGACATCTATTGATTTTACTCATTCCATTCTATGAGATGATAGATAGTTTCAATTCATATTTATTCTATGAATGGTTTATGCCTAATGTCATGGACCTCATGAAATACATTTTTTCCCCTGGGGTATATTCTTTTGAGATCCACCACTCTTCATAGAATATGATTTAATGAAATGATTAAGAAACAAATCTAATTTACATAGGTTATGATGTAAGGAAATGTTAAAGATATACATTTCATTTCATATGATATGATTTTATGTTTATAGGGCATATCTTATTTTATGGGTCATAATATGATGTATATTTTTTTATCATATGGAACATTTATGAATAAATTTATTATGATATGTGTGGGACAAATATCTCTAGGTAATTCCTTGGGTAATGATAATTTGTATTTGAGCTCAAAAAATGCACAGGTTGTATACCATGCCCAAAAACAATAATGATCATGGGTTGTAACCTAGGCCTAAATGAAATATGGTACATAGTTTGTGGACCAAACCTGTAAATAATAATGTATGTGTGTTGTATCCCAATCATAAAAGAATGTGGGTACACGAGTTTTTTACCAATACCAAAAACAAGAAGGTACCGTAGTACTATCCCAGGCATAAAAGAAAGAGGATACACATGTTGTAGCTCTATCCTGTAAACAAGAAGGTACATGGCTTGTAGACCTATCCTAAAATAAATAGGGTAAAATTGTTGTTGCCCGAGCCTAAAAATCAAAAATGTTCATGGGTTATATACCAATATTAAAAGAAAGAGGGAAAATGGATTGTTAGACTAAACTAGTATTAGGTACATGGGTTTTATCCCAAGAAAAAACATGTTAAAAAGGTCTTGGTTGGTATTCTTGACATCAAATTATCCATTCTTATATATATTCCACAAATCCTATGTATTATCAATTTATTATGACTTCATGAATTATGATCTTTATTTCCTTATGATTCAAGTATTATGACTGTCCATACATTATTCCATGATTCATGTATATGATATTTGATATTAAGGATATGATCTTATATTTTACGGATCATGTTCTCTTACCCTTATGCTCAAAATTGTTCTTATATATTTTCATTATTTACCCTAATGGGGATTTGAGCTCACTCATTTGTATGTTTCCTTCATCATGTTATGAGAAAATGTTTTAGGTAGCAGTAATAATGTTGGATATCATTATGGGATATTTTGAACGTAATTCAATAGGATAATGTATTTTGTTTCCATGTCCTTAAATACACCAAACTATTATGGTCCTTAGGCATGTATTTTTTGAATATGAATAATATTAATCTAAAATGATGTGATATCAATGTATGTTACTATTGTGTCGCTATAATATTTTTTGGGGGACATTTGGTTACAATATATTTCATAAATAAATAATCTAAATCCATATCACACCTCCATTATAACTCCCATAGATTGGATTGGTTTTTACATTCAACAAAATCCACGTATTTTGGATCCCCATAATTTATATAAAAAAATATTGTAGCTAAATTTATTATATTTGGAAATATTTTTGATTCATCATAGACCTTCACCTCTAGCCATGTGGATTTATTCCAATCCAAATAACTATTCCCAAAATTTCACATATTAAGGATCAACTCTAAGGATGCACAAAACATGATATTTCTGAAACATCAGGAATTTAAAACACCATATTAAAATTCCCATATTTCAAAAATTATTCTATATAATATATTGTACAATAATATATGCAATCCATAATATTTTTAGGTAATTTTAAACTATTTAAATTATATTTTTTCATCCCTCACCTCATTATGATACATTTATATCATCATTATCTTCTTATTGGTATTTATTTTTCTAAAAAAGCTACCAATTAAAGATATTATTCTAGATTTTGATAATATAATAAATATTGTTATCCCCAATCCAAAAAATAAATAAATGTTTCCATAGCCTATCATATATCGTTCACGTGACATAGAATTTACCCTATATATTTCCTTGGAATCAATTTGGAAATAGGTGAGTGACCTAAATTATTTGTGATTCAAATTTATAATATTTTATTAGGATACAAAACATCTTGATATTTCTACCCAAATAGGGGAGATGTACTTTTATTCATCAATCAATATAAATATTTCATTACCTCATCCAAAACTCATTTGGAACCCTAATGTGAATCCTTATTCTCATTGTCATCTCTAAAAATGTGAGGTTAACTTGTCTAAATTTTTTGGACTGGTGATAAAAAGTCAATAAATTTGTACAATATGAGATAAATAGAGATAGATAAACATATATTTCAAATCCTCTTCATAATAGAAATGATCCCAATCAAAACAATTAGATAATATCATGAATGAATGTTTAGTGTCTTCAATGACTAAAAACAGAAGAATCGTGTTTTACAAAACTTATGATAATTTATCCATACTTATTCTATAGTTGACACCTTTCTAGACTACTCATATGTTGTTCACAAATTTAAAACCTAAGGAATATGATTATTACAATGGGGTGAGATAAAACACTATGTATAGAAATACTTATCAACATGTCACAAATGAATAGGCGATATGAATATGATAAAATATGGGTCCGGAGAAATATCAAATTAAATAAATATATGAAAAAATAAGATTTTTGTATCAAACATGATATAAATTCATGTTATCACATAAAATATATATGTGAAATTATATTGGGGATCAGAAACACGATACATTATCAATCATAAATGGATCATAATAATAGGAATTAATATAATTATTTTCATTGAAATAGAATGTAAATGTAAAATATAGAAGAAACATTGTTATAGATATCTTAACGGTCTGTATCGTGAATAAATATATAATTATCAAAACATGGTTGATATAAAATCACTACTTATCTCATGTAGTAGATCAGAATCCACAACATAATTAATATAATGTTATTTGATCATTTATTAACACCTGATTTATAAATTACAGTGGATCATGCATCACTTCCTGATTCTCATATTGGAGAATTAATTACTAATAAATTGCCATTATTATCTCTTGATATTCCAATACTTAACCAATATATTAGATAATGTTACAAGATTTTACCATTAAACATTTACACATATGTGTGCCTCTTGAAACTAATAATTCATCATATTATAAAGAACCCATGGAATGAAAATTGGTTCCATACATTTCCAAATGGTATCACATAAAAATTGCATCATGAACTAGATATCTTAATACCACAAATTTTAAACTCCATTAATGGGATATAATAAGGAATTTAATGCAAAATTCATGAAAAATAACATTTACTTGAAATAATTCTTTTTATAAGAGTAAATAAAAAATATAAATAGAAATAGAGTCTTCTAAAAAAAATTACAAACTATTTCACAAAATAATATATTATGATCCACATTCTAAAAAAATTCAATTTAAATATAGTTATTTGGAATCAAATATCATTGATAAATCCATAGAGAATCTATAAAAAGTTTATAACGGTGATGCGAAAACATTTTAATGAAATTTAATTTTTGGAGAAACATCTTTAATGGATATTTGAAAAATTAATAATTGTTAAATTTTGTAAAATTTGAGTAGAATATAACACATATGATTAGGAAAATAATTTATTATTTAATATTTTTCAAGTAAAATTTTCTATCTCACTTTGTAAAAAGGGGAATTAATATTTCCATTGGATATATTAAAAGTAAAATATACAGGTTTAATTAGATAAAACATAAGTATGTTTCTAAATTTAAAAGATAACCTTGATGGGAAGAGATAATATGGAAATTCAAAGTAAACTATTATTAAAGAAAAAGACAAATATTCAAATTAAAGACATACCACCCTCAAAAACACTAAAATACACCCATTTATGTGATATCAGAAAACAAAATTATGATCATTTAACTCTAGATGGAATCAAAAAAATTTATCAACACCAATAGAGGGATTTTGAAATTATTCTTTCTAACAAACCCTATTCAGATGACCATGCCACATCACCTTAACCCATCAATAAAGTCACCTCTCACAAAAGAGGGATTTTGAAAATTTATTAAAAACTATTGGGAAGATAATACCATCATAATTTAGTTAATATAATTTATCCAAAACACACCAATCGAAATTCAAAATAGTTTAACGAAAAAACATTGCACATCACCCTCACATGAATCCATATTCTCATCTAAAACCAATGGTGGATTGTCTAATTCAACCTAATCACTCAAAAAATCTCATATTTCGATGAATGAAACATCAAAATTCCTTGGTTCACATTCATAAACCACTTACCATTAACCACAACATATAATTGTAATATAGCCAGATGAAATTTATTGATTTTCTAACAACAATGAGTCATGATATTCATTACAATGAATAAAACACAACCACCTACCTCTATGGTAATTTCCTTTAAATAAAAAGTATCTACCCAAAACATAACCACCTTTTATATGATCATATAAGATCTTAATCTAGTATCTAATCATTACCCATACCCAAAACCAATAGGTAAGGTATTCAAATGATCTCACCCTTTGAAATACTTACATGATTCCAAAATCACTCAATGTGATTTCTTCCACCAAACATGTTGAATGATAATTCATATAGACACCCAACATGATCAACTTGAACTGACAATAATGATCGGCAACTCTCACACATGAATATTTATGTTCATGGCTAAAATATAGGATCTAAATAATCATTCCAAAACATCCCACATGTTCCATAAAAAGATTATCACCAAAAGAAAGTAGTTGGATGATGATTAATGAAGTCTGTGACATGGTCCAAGAGAAGAAAAAGTTACACAACCACCACTCTACATGGAGTCTAGGTAGATTCTTGAGTCGAATGGAAATAATTTCAAGATATGGGAGGATTTACAAGGAGGGTCATCCTTTTTAAAAATCATTCTACTTTTACATTTGACCAATCAGGGAGGCATAACATAGAAACAAAAGGCATGAAAAAAATATTGAAACCTCAAAGCTGAAAGTAAATTATCTCATCTAACACAAGGGATCAAAACAAAAAACTACAAGTCACTAAAACACAATACATCAACTCTATACCTTTAACATTTTAAAACACACTCCACTAAGGCATGAACATAGATAACAAGATGAACCCCATTTAGAAAATATACCAACCCAGGTGGATTATATATCAATAATACAAGGCTTGTCATATAATACATTTTTTCCAATTTTCAAACTATGATACATGATCCAAATTATAAAACCAATTTTTATAATTTCATTTAAGAAAACCATTATTAGGAATACCCAAAAAGAACAAATTTAAAACCTCACTTATGAATTTTGAATATATCTCTAAATACCATAATATAAAGAGTCAAATTAAAATACATTTATGGAATCCAAATCATATTATCTATTTTCAATAACTCCGAATGCTTTTTTTAAATTAACCATTTTGAAAAATTCCACCATTTACAAAAAAATCATTTAAACTAAGAATCCTTAAAGAAATAAAAAACCATAGATTGATGCAAAAAAGAAAACATCCAAATTACATTAAAATATCTCAAATTCAACCCAATTAGTGAGATTTTTATTAGTAGAAAACCAAAATCCATTGGAGTAATTATACAAACACGGAAGAAATAGGGATGTGCAATATTTGGAAATATATGGGGAAAATATGCTCCAACCATGTCACATGAACAATGAAAATGAATATTCCAAATCATATAGGAAATTTATAATTGGACAAGTCATGTGATCAAAATAGTCTTCTCTTTTTATCCTATATTTTCATCAAGATAAAAATAAATGACCCCCAAAATGACCTATATACAGAAAAAGGATAAAAACGTCATTTTATATCAAAACTCATAAATAATAATAAAAAATTAAATAAAAAATAAAAAAAAATCTACCATATGATTCACAAGGCTCTAGATGAGAAAAATCTAGATAGACTCTCCCCACACATACCTATCAATCCCCAAAAATATTAAACACATTCTACAAAGACATACCCAAATAAAAAGAGTTATAAAAAATAAACATCGCCTATTGATAAAGAACCTAGACTCTTATAATATTATACAACAAAAATATGTGGTGAAATATAACCTATGTCTTTACATGATCTATCACAAGGCCTAATGGTAATTCATAATCTATGTATAAAAGAAATTATAACAAGGAAATAACACGGAATTCCATTGAGAATTATTTCACCCAAAAATCAGAGTAATAAAATACTACATCACATTCTATTTTCCAACTTGGGCCATCCTATCATTCGAGATATATATAGAGTCAATCATTTAATAATAACCTTAGAGAGGGGAGAAGAGGTCTAAGTTGATATCGAAAATCCTTCTTAAAAGTGAAAGTAAGTAACCTGTAATGAAATGATAAAAACAGACCATTCTAAAAAAAATGTAATAAATAAAGGATGTGTTATGAATAAGAATAAATTATTGAATAATATTTTTGAAATATTAAAAAAATGGACATGAAAGATATTTATTTTATAATGTGAATATTAATAAAACATTTTAAAATAGATACCTTACCGCATTGGAATAATTTAAATCAAAACGAAATTAAAGAATAAGACATTTAATTTTTCAAGAAAACATGAATTTTTTTATGTTAATGTTAAATAAAAATACACTGAAGTATTTATTCACCAAAATATAAAATATGTATCGAAAATGGAATAGGTTTCAATGAAAGAATATTAAGGCAACAAATCTATTTCCTCAAGTTAAACTAAAAAGGTCTATTATTTAACTCATGTATAATATTATTGAGCTAATTATTTAGATTATTAAGAGAATTTTACTTGTGTAAAACCTTATCATAATCTATTTTATTTCATTTATAATCATGTATTTTATAGTTACTACTTCTATTATGTTTATGTAGGGCCTTTTTTGGGTGTTTGTTTCAAAATAAAAAAGCAACATTGGTAGCATATCACGATAAAAGTAGAACTTTCACAATTATAAAAATAATATAAAACATAAAATAATTAATAGTATCATAAATTAAATTAAAATTTAAAAACCATCACGAATAGAGGATATGAAAAATTATTCACATGACATCATTAAGGGGATAGTCAACACATACGCATGAGTATCATTATCAATTTAAAACATATTTAAGTGTAAAAAGGGAAGTGATCAATTATTATTTTAAAATAATAATATTTTAATATCAATTATTGGAGTGAAACATAACATTATATCCATAACTAATATGTGTCGGTGGAATGATAGAAACATTTCTTTGTTGAGGTGGTAGTCCATATGTACACATAACTGATGTTTTTATTTCACATATGATGAAAAGGGATATGGAAAGTGTTGTGTCATAAAAAAATAAAATTTATATATATATATAATATTATGTATTTATTATGTAAATATGGTTATTAATTATATACATGAGGAATAATATTAAATAATAATGAAACACTAAGTTAGTAGTTTTACCTCTATTTTGAGAGATCTCCTCTTGCTTGTGCCTCAAGCACTATATCATTGCTATTTAGTGATAATGTAGCATCTAGGATATGCATATTATGGGTTTTAATGGATTAGGTATATTTTTTTTAGAGAAATGGGTAATTAGGTGTGACTAGGAGTAGAGATGAGGTTACCTTTTAATAGTGATGTTGCTGGTAATTTTGTAAATACATGAAATTATAATATATAATATGTGTATAACTCATGTAAAATGGCTCTAAATTGAAATAAATTAAATAAAACTAATTTTCTTTTATAATAAAAATCATTCAATTTTTTTATATGTATTAGTATCATTTTAGATATTTTATTTTGGTTTAACCATATCATCAACCTTTTCCAACATTAACTAGAGTAACAGAATTTTCAATCCATATGTTTCATGAAATTAATATTAAAAATTATGAATACAAAATAAATAGAAGATTCATTATATATTTAATGGCATCCAATCAAATTTTTTTATTATAATATTTTTAGGATTTTATAATTTTTTAAAAATAATTATTATAAATTTAATAAAATTTAATGCCATTTTTGGGACAACTCAGGGAATTTTAGCTTAAATTACTCAACATAACAATAAAAATATAATATAAAAACATTCACCAACACATAAACATTATTATATTACATATAATTCATGGTATATCATAATTATTCTGTTATATTTTTTATTTAATATTTTGAAACTCATTTGATATAATTTTTTATATATTTAATATGCATTGTGTTAGTGTTTTTTATGGGTTTTTGTTAATTATACAGTTAATAAAAATTAAAAATAAATTTTATTCACAAATATAATATATTATTATATAATTATATCATATATAACGATTTATATACTATTATAATCTCAATCCATATCATGAAACTTGAAAAGTGTGGGAGACATGAACTTTTTAATTACTTATAAAAAAAATAATATCAAGGGTTCAATAAAAAGAAGGTGTAATAAAAATGCCATATTATATAATATATAGTATTTATGGTCAAACTACAATCATCGAACGAAATATATGATTGTGTTTGATTTTTTAGGACCTTATACCATACTTTTATCCTCATTTATCCCATTTAACCATTCACCATGGTGAGAAAGCATTACCGTGGTTATTAAAAATTTTGAAAAAAATAGATTCGAATATATTAGATAATTTGAATATTATAATTAAATATATTGTAATTATTTTCTATGATTTCAATTCATGTAATTAAATAAATTTCATTTATTACACGTTTCAAAAGGTCAATGGAAAAATAATTTAAAAAATAAATATTTTTATCGATCAAAAATGATTTTATGCCCAAATTATGAATATTGTTTATATTCTGAGTATTGGTTAATTTTTTTTAATAAAATGAAATTTTTGTGACTTTGAAAAGTATCCAAATCAAAAATAAACATTGAAAATACATTAAATAAATGAAAAATATGAGTGTATGTTTTAAAATCTTTATTTTTCACTATTCACCCATAACATCAATATTTCTAGAAAAATACCATTGAATTATCTTACAAAAATATAGAAAGAGTTTTTTTAAATTAATCCTAATTTATATAATATGTTACTTAGTATTTTCATAAAAGTATACTAATATTCGTGCAAAAAATGAAATTAATTCTTTTGAGGATAAATTATTTTTAATGAATAAATATAATATTCATTACATATTAGAAAACACCATTTAATAATTTTTTTTTTAATATATGATTTAATAATTTCATTAAAAACATTCTTTTATAGTGGTTAAATTTATTTACATCATTAAAAATCATTTTTGAAATTAATTAAGTTTCCTGAGAAATATCTCCTGTAGCCATTTTTTTAAAACAAGTGAGTAATCATTTCCTAATATTTAATCTATAAATTCGTGTAAATAAGAAATTCATACATTTATTTGATAATATAGGTACCCTAGTTCATAACATCAAAACGAATGTCTTATTTATAATGGTCGTATTTAAATTATAAAATAAAAACAGTATATTAATGATTTCATTGAGGTTAACATTGCATGAGGTACACAAGATTGAAAACTGTATTCCTTTTAAACTAAATAAAAGACTTTTGTGCACAAAAATCCTCCCTACACACTTATTTCATTTCATACTACTGGGAATATCAATATTCCCAATTATTTAGAAAATTTATAAAAATAAAGAAAACATAAAAAAAAATATCTATTTATCATTCATGTTACTCTCTAATGCTAATAAATAATTCATATCCATTATTAATTTCATTTTTAAGGAAATAAATATATTTTTTATCCAAATATTCATATTTTTTGTACAATGTTATCTTTTTAAACCCCCTAAATAGATGGGATCACTAATTTTAGGAATATATACATATATATATATATATTTAATTTTTAATCAATTTTTAATCATTATTTTTAAATAATAATAATAATAATAATAACAAATTTCTTATAATCCATTGGTGTGTTTAGTAAGAATATTCTCGGGTTGATTGATCCTTAGAGAAACCTCTATCACCCTCAATAGGTGAAATTAACAAAAAAATCATAGTGAAATTTTAACCAACCATAATATTATATATATTACCAATATCTATTATACACTAATAACATGGTATATTATAATGGGTTTTTAAAACCACATATTCATAGAAATATCCCTTATGATTTATTATGTAGCAATGTGATTTTGTTGTGTCATCTCATACACATGGAATTCTGTATATATTTAAATAAAGGGACTTTAACTGACATACCCAATCATTACACACCAACGCCATTGATAATGTAAATGAGTATCTGATCAACAGTATTTCGAGTGGTAAAACATTTATATGGGTTTTTTTTAAAAAAAACATCATAATTGTATTTAATCCACTTAATAGTATGAATTCCAATATAAAATTTGCTAATACAAAGGGGTTAATAGTAGTTTAGATATCCTAACTCGATGGGACTTTCAATTATTCCATGTGACTTTATAATATAAATCACATTATACAAGATGTTTTTTAAATATATTGAGTGTTTCAATATGTTTGTAGAAAATATGGGATATTTAATAGATTATAATTCTTAGGCCCCATAAATCCCAACTATTTAAAAAAAATCATTGAGATATATTGTCTTAATTTTTATTTAATCTAAAATATGGTTTTCAGGATATATTCACTTTAAAAACATATGCATTTTATTGAAAATTATTAATAATCATATCTTCATCGTAATAAACACCATCAACATATTAATTCTCTCATTTTATCTAAAAAATTATGATGAAACAAACCTATTCATATAAATAGATATTTATCAAAAAAATTTTAATCTTCATATATGATCTACATCCTTATCTAGGAGGGTAAAATTAACTGTTTATGAAAACATCAACAATATAGGGGAAACATTAATTATTAAATACATAAAATAAATTTCCATATATATGAAATGAAATTTCAAAATCTATTATGTGTGATGTTCCCTTTAAAAAAATGACTAAAAAATCTTTGTAAATATTAATTTATCATATTCACTGTTACCAACACCACCGCGATGAGAATTATGCAATGCACACAATCCCTGATTCAATAAAAAATTTATTCTCTTCAATTACCAATAAATTTTCCAGCATACATACTCGATTTCCAAATATATAACTCTATATTATGGATTTTCTATCATAATCAAGAACATCTATAATGATATTGAAAAAAATATCAATATTATTTGACCACTCTTGATTCACTATGATCTTTTTGAATCCCAATTAAAAATGAGAATCATAAAATATAATTAAACCATAAATATGATATATCAAAATATTAATAAATTTATTATTCCCGTCACATTTATTCTCCCATTAGATCAAAGACATGAACTGCTCATAAGTATTGGATAATTAAACATTTGAATGTAGTGATTATATGAAGTCTGTAGATCCACAAAACATAGTTAAAATAAATATTTTCATGGAATTACATTAAATATATATCACATAATACAATTTTAATAATATTTCATATCAATTATAAAATTTATTTCAAAAAACAAAAAAATTATTTTTTCCACAAAAAGAATGTAATATCCACTTGATATATCAACAGTGACCCTTCACAATAATTACAAAAAACAACCCAAAACACTGAATTAAATATCAAAATAATGACTACATAAAACTGTTACATATTGTAGATTATCCATAGCACTATAATTATCTTCTCATCATCTGTGTTAGCTAAAGACATGGAAATAAATTTTTTTATGATTTCCTAAGGCCGTACAAATGAATTTTTCTTTATAAATATATAATTATTTAAAAATGTTATCAATTTATTTATCCTATAAAAATTAATTATATCATATTTTGATGTAAAACCAACTATCAATAAAAATTTTCTTCTTTTACCCAATGAGATAAACATTTTTAAAATTCTTACTTATATATGATTTGGGATATCAATTTTATACAAGATCCTCTATACAAAAATAAATCGAAAAATATAGAGAAAAATATTGATTAATGAATCATATAAAATATATTTGAATAAATAAAATTAATAAAATATTTAGGTGAAATTAATGAGAAATAATGAATGATTTAAATCTCATGTAATAGTATCTATGATATTATTTCATCTTGTGTAATTGTTTCCAAAAATTATATATGATTTTTGTAAAAATCCAAAATTATAAAATATCAATATCATTATTGATTGCATGTATGACACACATCACCAAAAGTAGAATGAAATTTAATATATTGAGACTTTATGATATATTTATTTTCGTATAAAATCATCATCTTTAATAGATTCAAATGTACACAACATCTGATTTGAATGAAACATGACACACTATAAAAATATTATTATATAAACACTATCATGATAACCTAGCCAGTAAATTCATTGAAATATATTTTATTAACTAAATTTTAAAAATTATATTTTCTAAAAATTTATAAAATAAATTAAATGGATATTTAATATTTTTGAAAAAAGTGGAAATGTTTCTTAAATAATTGTATTTTTCTAAAAGTAGGGTTATCCACTCTTTGAACACATATTTTGTATCTAAATTTTTAAAATTTTAGAAATTAAATTAGTTGAAACATATATCAATTTTTAAATAATTATATGAAAATAATATTCAGGGTCTATTTATGGTATTTTTATAGAATATTTTATTTTTTATGAATAGTGAAAAATAATTTATTCTAATCAAAATCCAACCATTTCATTAAATTATTTAGAAATTATAATTATAATTATAATTTGTTTTGATATAAAAATTATTAAATAATATATATTTAAATCCAATTTATTTCCTTGGAATCATTTTCAATTTAATTTTGATATAAGTTTTTATTAAACATTCAAACCTTTTCTCTTCGAATCCCAGTTTTCTCCTCACTTCTACATTATTACTTTTAAATTTCATTCTTCATATTATGTGAGATTAATTTAAAAAATGTATAACATATCAAGAATTACAAAAATTAATATTTTAAATTAGGGTATAATTACATTTTCAACAATAAATAATTGAAAAAATAGTAAAAAGTATTCAACATAGTTTGAGTAAAAATTTATTTACCAAGGATTAACCTAAAAATATAATTGTTTGAATTTCCAAAAAAAACATGCCATAATTATATTTTCTAGAAATATTTTGACCTTATACTATCCATGTATATAAAATAATCAATATGTTACCCTATTATAATGTGAAAAACGTGTTTAAATAGTTTTCTTTAATAATATTACAATTGTGACACTCTCTTCAATTATAAATGGGATCCCTTCTACTATCATCTTCTCACTATAAAACCCTTTTTTTCTTGAATGGAATAAATTACATAAATATATTCCCCCTCTCATACTATAATCCTTAATTTATAATGTAATGAAACCCTAGTAAGGATTTTGGTGAATCCAAATGAGGATACCCAAAGAAGATGTAGCATTATATAGTGGGTGCTTTTATTTTATTTAATCCGCCCAACTCATTCAATTATTATTAAAAAAATAGAACATGGAAACCTAATTAAGTTACATATACAATGATATATTTTTGATAATTTAATGACCCATAACCACATCCCCTTTATCAAATTGGTTATGAAATCTCCATTCATGTGTACGGAAGACCACCACCTTGTGAAATGATGAAATTCATTTCTCCATTACCACCTCTCACTGTTTGGTATGATGATGGATATAAAGTATATATATGTTATTTATAAAATATTTATACACATGAATTTATTATATCATATATATAATTTTTTACATATCGTTCTGTAGTGGAAATGATAAAATCATTCATGTGTACGATGGATTGACACCTCACGTAGTGATGCGATTCATCTTGTACTACCTCTTTACATGGAAGGAAATAAGGATAATGTATTTTAATATATGTGATATAAATTAAATAATTATGATATTAATTACATATTTATCATTTTTAAATTTTAATGTATATAATTTTATTTATTTCACTGGAAAATTATAATGTTGTCTATGTACATGTAAACTATTGCCTTCAAAAAGTGACATGACACCCTTTTTATCACCCAAAAACGTGGATGATATATATAAGTAAATTTAAAGAAATATTGTTTTATAAATGAGATTATTATAATAATGGAAATAGATAATATTACATATCTTATTTCCATAATGATCATTGAAAATTGTGAATATTACTCATCCGTACAGATGACATAACATTTCTAGAATTATAATGTAGTTCATTTTTCATATCCATATTTCATGATTCGTTTTAATGTATAATTTATATATAAATAAGATAATTAATTTCATATGATAATTATATATATATTTAAATAATTACCTATTTGACCATATCCATCCAGTCAAATTAATTTTTTACACGTAAGAAAAATATCATCAAAACATATAGTGTAAACTTGATTATTTATGTAATCATATTTAAAATCATAAAAATTGAAATGAATGAAATAATAAACTAGAAAAAGGGTTTTTAATATGGTAGATAATATACAATATATTATTATTCATTTAGATAAAGAATGTATGGGATTATTCAGACTTAATGTAATGGTTCCTCATATCACTTTTCCATTTATGAGGCATACACTATATTCACAAATTTTGTTTTGCATGGGGTATATAAAAACAATGTTTAATGATATATCATGAATGGTATTTTATATTTAATTATATTTTATTTCATTTTTGGGGATTATGATTAAAATTTTACCAAAGGGTAAGGGTTTATTTCACAGCCTTATCATTATTGAAGATTATTTATAAGTATTCTTTGGATGAATTATTTTAAATTTCTAACCTCAAATCAATATTTTTTATCCTCTTGTTATTATTTAATTTTTTCATGTAATAGGACTGTTTTCTTTTATTTTTTCCATAAATATATATATATATATATATATATATAATGGTTTTAATAAAATCATATTTTATTTCTCTATTCGATCAAAAATTATTTTTATTCCAAAAGCATGATTTCAATGAATATTTGAAAAAAAATTACATTTCTAAAATTTTTTGTTAAACAAATTGGTATCCATGTTTGAAATTTTAATAATTGGGTTTATAGTAATATTCATGTTATTTTCAGAAAAAACTGATTGTTTGTATATTACTAAAAAAGTGAAAGGAACGTTTTTTAATATATTCTATATGTATTGAATTTCTGAATGTCACGATCACTCCTAGTTTTAAAAAATATAATATGTGTTTCAATGGATATTCTCAAAGAAAAGTGTTTAAATATTTTTAGTGATATGTTTTTTGAAAAATAATATTTTCAAAATGAAATTGATATTTTACTAAAAAATGTTTTTAAATTTATTTTTATGTTATTTCTATTTATCAATAACATCAACCCATTATTTTACATATACCCTTCTGGGGATATGTTTTATGAATAATATTCACATTAATATGAAAATTTTATGATTATTTTTATTGATTGGTAAAAGAACATACATATCATATTCTTGATTATATATAAATGTTTACATGAATCATGTATTACCCCTTTCATACGAGGAATGAATTAGACCAAGTATGTGATGAGACGGGATCTATATATCCCTTTATTCATTAGTACGTATTATAGGAATAAATAAAATGGATTTTGGAGGAGGACTGGAATATTTATATAGATATGTTGGCATAATCCCTATATGGTATTAGATGTATTAGCCCAATTCCTCAGTATTATGTTTTATATATCCAATATTATGTATTCTGTCACAATGAATTCATTTAATGAAATTACATGTTATAATAAGATTAGTTATTATATTCATTATTATGTTTCATTTTCAAGTGATAATGTCTATGGAATTATTTGATAATCATTTTTTCCTTCCATATTTTTCTCAAGTCATAGTTTAAATAGAATGTATTTTATTTATTTATTTTTCCATATTAATTATTCATAAATTCTTTTATAGAATCCACTATATGATGAATATTAATATGAAACTCATCTCACACCATAATTTTATTTATTTTTCTAAAGATATATATAATTATTTTGTGATTGATATATAAGATAAAGTAAGGTATATAGCTGAATTATAATTGAAAATTCATTATGTATTTTACTTTTTTAAATTGAAATCGTAATTTCACGTTTTTATATAGTTCACCAAGGAATTAATTCTATTTTGTACATCAAGAGGTGGTTATTATTTATCATGAAAATGTAATAATGTAAACATCCTATTCAAGCTACTGGGGCTAGGTGCTCTATATTTTGTATCAGATAATGTTTCGTAGAGACAATGGGAAATTGATTTATGGAAAAAAGATTATAGAACAAAACCCTAAGATATAATTTGAGTATGAGTATAAAATAACATCATAATGTTTCAGTAAATAAGATATTTCTTTTTGTTTTTACTCAAAATTAAAACCTTTTTTGGATTATACAAGTGAATGTTGTTTTGAAAATGATGTACCTAAATGTAATAAATCAAAAAATGGGTGCATTGGAATTTACCTAATGGTCACCTAGTGGATTAAAAGATGTATTATTATGCACCTATTTTGATATAATCATGTAATATTCTAATGATAATTCATATTTTATTGAAAATTTATTTTTAATGATTTTAACATAAATATATCCCCAATTAAACTATCTTTATGATTATGATATTAGAAATTCATAAATTTTTCAATTTATGTTAAGTATTTCTGTAGTTTTTGGATTAAACATTATTTTTATTAATGAAATGACCTAATTTAGAATATTCCCTCATTTATAAATGTATAATATTAGAAGTATTGATAACTTCATCAATGAACATAATCCAATGAGTTAGAATGGCCATTTCTTCGAGGGGTCAAGATAATAATTCAAAATGAAATAGTCTGGTATAAAATCACATATTTTGAGTACATAGTATAATATTCTAATATAAATAGATATAATTCTAAAAGTATTACAGATTCAATGGGAATAAATAAAATAATATGACAATAGAGAAAAGTATGGACAAATGGAAGAAGGGAATGAATGATTTTCCCACATTGATAATTATGGAATGAAACTCCCTAGTACTTTTATCAATAGAATGTGAGTCTACTGAATGTTTAGAGATAATGAAAACTATTCATGTGATAGGAAGGGGGAGAATAAGGTTTCTAATGTCCAATGATTAAAATTTAATGATATTTGGAAATATACAAATGAATATCTTAATCATCAAAGGAATATAGCTTAAAAGTGGCTAATAAATAATGGTCAAGATTATAACAATAACATATATGATGTGGAATTATTTATGTGAATTTGTTTGTATTAAATTATTATTTAATTTTTCTTTTTATAAATTATATCATAGTTATGAGAATTATAAAATTAATATGGATTTTATTGATGTATTTTTTATTATGTACTTGGAATCATTTTCTGGATAGTACTGATGACCAAGAAAAATGATTCAGTAAAATGGTGAACTTATCAAAAAACGACTTAAATAAATTTAACCCTAAATATTTCTTTGAGGTTGATATATTGGTTATTGGTTAAAGAGATGAATGATAGGGAGAAAATAAATAGTATTTTATCGAATACCATGGAACTAATAAATGATTTGTTAACAATGTAGTTTATTATATCCTTAAGAGAGTTGAAAACAGTTTTGAATTTTCAGAATATGTCCTATGTTTTATTTAAGGAATATGGAATGATTCTTGATTTTATTATTGTTTTAAGGTAATCCAGGTTATTAACATGTTTCAATATCATACATGATGAAGGTATACACATGGATGGTGTGTGATGACTAATATGTATATCCCGTTTTTTGGGTATAAATGATATGCAAATATTCAGAATTTAGTGTCCTTATTTATAATGTTTTATAACACAATCCTTCGTAAGATTAAAATTTCTTACCATTTATAATGTTTTTATGTTTAACTATTGAAAAGATTTTATATATTAATTTGTTTCATAAACATATAAAGATTTGTGCATATTGGATAACCTGTATGAACTATTTTGTTATATGAATTGTTAGAGAAATAATGAATGACATATAAATTTATTATGTATATTAATATAAATTAAAATTTAATTTTAATGTTTTAGGAATAAAAATATCATATTTGATATTATTTTATTAGAGTAATTATTAATGTGGAAAATTATCAAAGAATAGTCAGAATGAGAAATTTCACCAATGTAATAGAGATATATCATGTAATTATTTTTTTCATACGTACTAAATATAAATGGTAAAGTAATAAATCATGATAAGGAAGAGTATATAGAGAAAATTGATATCTCAAAACCTACAATAACATTGATCTAATAGTATTCTATATCAACACATATTTATGGATTAGAGGTCAATGACATTCCATTGATCATTAACTTTTTTGTGATGAGTGACCAATATCTCTGTTTGTAATTATTTATTATTATCTCCTATTTCCTCATCATCTATTATAAATAATGTTATTATAATTATAAATGTTTATATTATATAATAACGATAACTTAATTTTTGAACAAAATGAATAGTAAATATTGTTACAATTATTTTCCCTAATTATGGTCAAAAATGGTTTATTAGTGAGTTATAATTAAATTATAGTATTTAAAATGTAATAAATCATTTATAAAATCTATAATATGGCCATATTAAAATTTTAAAATATATATGTGTCTATAATTATTCATATCTGATCCATTTGGTATCTAAAAAACGTGTGTATGCCATTTTAGTTTAAAAAATTACAAGTGGGACACTCACCTCACTTATAAATGGACACCCATCTCATCTCTAATTCAAACCTTAAAAACATCTGGATCTTATAATACAAGATGAAATAACTCCCATCATTCCCTCATATCATCCAATAATTCTTATTTTTTTAAAATTCAATTAAGAAGGTTTTTGGTACAAACCTAAAGAGGATACCCAACACAGAGGTAATGCTCTTCAAGGGGAATTTTAATTTTATTTCATCATCCGCCTCAATAAATTTTTATTTAAACAATATGATAGAATAACCACATTTTCTTAAAAATAATTTTTTGTTATATGTCATGTTAATTACCTACAAAACACTCCCCTTTCATCAAATGAGTTACGAAATCATTATTATTATGTAAGGAGGACTATCGCCTTGTGAAATGATGACATTTTTTCCATTACCACATTAAATGGTTGTGTATGTTTATGGAAATAAATTATATTTATGATATTTATAGAAATATTATAAATCATAACTAATTATATCATGTATAACACTTTACATTTCATTCTATAGGAAATATGATAATATCGCTAGTGTGTACGGTGGACTACTACCTCATGATAGGAAGTGATTCATATTTCAAAAATTATTTACATGGAATGTAGTAAAGATAATGTTAATGAAAATATTTGATAGAAATGAAATAATGATGATATTGAAGAATTATTAATCATTATGTACATATTATATATATCATTTTCAATATGACAATGAAAAATAATAAATCTATTCATGTACATGTGGCCTATCACCTTCATGAAATGACATGATTCTATTTTCATAACAAAAAATAGTTATGTTATATATATTAATATTAAAAGAAATCAAATTTTATAAATGATATTATTATAATTAATGAATCTTGGAATATTACTTACCTCATTTCCCTAATGATCAATGAAAAATAGTTAATTTACCCACGAATACGTACAACATACCATCTTCAAGATAGTAACATAAATAAATTTTATAACCACATTTCTTGATTTTTTTAAAAAGTAAAATTAATGTATAAATATGGTCATTTTTTCACTATTATTATTCTGCATATGTTTATATAATGACCTCTTTGACTCTAGGCAGTCTAGAAAATTCTCTTTTGATATATAAGGAAAATATCATGGAAATGTCTAAAGTAAACTAAATTGATTATGTAATCATACATAAAATGGTAATAAGTTAAAAAAATATAAAAATTAAAATGATTTTGGTTTTCCATTAGTAAAAAATAACATAATAATATTATTTAGGATTAAAAATAATAAATTTGAAGATTTATACATATGGTAAATATTTCTCGTTTATATTTTACTTCTTTGAGACATACACCATATTCAATACTTATTTCTTTTGTGTGGTGAATATAATAACATTTTGTATGTTATATAAAGATATTTAATTTAATTTTTAATTTAATGTTATTTTTGTCATGGGGCTTCTAATTCCTATGATACTAATGTGGTATGGTTTTATTTCCGAATATCATAATTATTTAAGATTGTTTTATAAGTCTCTTTAGAAAGATTTATTTGATATTTCTATATTAAAACAGATATATTTTATTATACTCTAGTTATTCATGAACATATTCATATAATATTATCATTTTGTAACTCTTCGTTTCATGATATTTGTAATTATAATTTTAAAAAATTCTGAAATTATTTGCTTGTTCGACCGAAAATCTGATTTTTTCAAAATCCTGTTTTATAAGAACATATCTAAAAGGTTTTAATAATATGAAAATAATGTTTTAAAAATATTTTCCCCCTGATTTACATTTTAGAAAATGGTTACAAATTAATTTTCATGTTGTTTTCAAAAAAGGCATGCTTTTCTGTTATCAAAAAACTGAATGAATTCATTGTTTGAAAGTAATAAGTTGTATAGAATTTCCTACCATCATGAACACTCACTGATTAAAAAATGTGATTATAAGTTTCCAAGGTTATTTTCAAATAAAATTGATATCAATATTTTTTGTGATAAATTTTTTTTAATATTTTTTTAAAAATGAAAATTATATCTTTGTTATGAATATTTTTGTAGATATTTTTACGGGATTTCTATTCATAAATGCAAACAACCCATTATTTTATAGATAATATTTTCAGATATGTTGCATTGATAGAATCATTGTACTTTGAAATTTTTATGATTGTTATTAATAATTTGGGAAAGAATTATCATTTCTTATGTTAGTTTAAATATGAATATATATTTGCTTTATGTTTCACCCCTTTTACACGAGTAATGAATTGGACATAGTAAGTGATTGGTAGGGCCCACTATTTCCCCTAGATGCATTGGTTGTCCTTTTAAGATAATGTATATTGGTTTTTAGAAATTTATATACACATTTATACATATATTTTTTCACAAGTTATCAATGGTTTTATATTTCATGGAACAAAGCCTCAATGGTATGTTTTTTTGTTCAACATTGTGAATTCCTTCATAATGAATTTAGTAATTAAAATACCATGTGATTATTTGATTTTTTATATTTTCCATGGGAATTGTTTTCTTCTCATGTGATTATTTTTATGGAATTATTTAGTAATCATATATTTCTACCACATTATTCTAATGTTACTGATTAAATGAATTTTTTTTGTTATATAATATTTCATATTAATTATGACATATTTATTCATATAATACGTTGTATAATTACCCTTACAGAGTATCTGATGTCACCACATTCTAATGTTTTATTTTCCCTAGGATACAAGGAATTTTTTTTGATTGATATATATGGATACACTACAGTGAATTATGAAAATCACAATGAAAATACTTTTTGTATTTTATGTTTTAAAAATTCACTTGAATCTAATATATGTGAATTGTTTTCCAAGAATACTATACTATTTGGCCATTTGGGATGAAATTAACTATATTATATAATAATGTAATAATTTAGAAAGGAGTTTGAGGCTACTAAGTTATGGGGGATACATATTTCTTAAAAAAAAAATGAAAAATTACTTTTCGTGACACATATAAATTTTCAATATAAAATTTCCATGATGAAAAATAACAATTTTCATAATTATTCACTTTTATACACATAAAATACACTCATAGTTGACAATATCTTCCTATTTTTTTCTTCAAAACAAAACAAAACACTACATGGTTATCATTCTTCTATTTTTATAAAAACTGAGTTATAATATCATTATATTAAACTATGATTGATAAAATCTCTATATTCCCTATATATTTTTGATGAACATCTATATAAAATTTCCCACTTAAGTGGTATAACATTACATTGTAATTATTTACAAATGAAATCACCTCTTTAATAAAATTAATTTACTAATATATTCTAGTTTTCCTTAGAAATAACTGATTATATAATTAAGGATAATTAAGTACAATAATACTACCCAATTATCCTATAATTCCTATATTATTATTACTAAAAAATTCCATGAATAATATGTACACCTGATTGGTTATCTGATATTCAGTCATTTTATTTTAACTACTATGATAACATTAATCTTATTCATCCCCTCTAAAACCTCTATTATGTACATCACATTATCTTAAGAACCCTTAATAAAGTCATAAACTTCAAGTATATATATATATATTATAAAACCACGGATTATATTTTCTAAATGGTAAATAGGACCAAAATTATATTTATAAATATCAAACTAATAATATGTCAAATCCTTGTAAAATGATAATTTGGTACGTTAATTTTTCAAATTGAAATAAATTTTTTATACATTTAATCCTGTTTTTGATAAAGAAATTATTTAAATTCATGGAATAATGATCATGTTAAACATAATTTGTGTAATTACAATCATAACTAGATAAAATTACCTGATAATAATAATATGATGGATTATGTTTCTATACCTTGCATGGAGTGATAAAATCAGTAATAGTTGATTGAGATCTGATAACCAGATGACAAGTAGTTTAAAATAACATACCTAGATTTAGTTAGGATGTATTATATATTTATATATAATCTTAATATACCGTTTTATAAATGATTTTGATTCATCCATTCTGCCACACTATTATATATTGATGTCTTTCATACAAAATGATAAAACATTATTCCTATGACCATGCAGATTCCATTAAATAAGTCAATGTATAATTCATTAAAATTTCAGTTCTATGTGTTATAACCTAGTTTTGGTATGTATTAATACAATTTACTTCCATTTCATAAATATAATGATAACTTTGTCTTTATATTTTAGTAAATACACCCATCTATTTATAGATAAGTCATTGATTATAGTAAAAAAATGATGATGATTTCCATATGAATCTTTTGACATTGAATTCCCTAAATTTGAAATAATTTAATTTTGAATACACATATATAGGAATTTAGTCAAATAAAAAACCTGAACCTATAGTTATTTCCCATGATAAAATCCTTAAAAAATTAGTTTCCCATAAAATCACGCAACAAAAATCATTTCTTTGTAAATTTCAGTCTATATTATGCTCATCATATTGAGTGTTTGATGCCACCAAACTAAACAATCCAAATCATATAATGATCATGAAACTATTTATATTCATATTATTAAGTAAACTATAAAAAATATACTTTTCTCTACAACATCCCATTCATAATAACCATGGTAGCATATGATGCCTTGAAATTTCCATATTCTATATGGAAGTTTTGTCATTTAGCATTTAGAATACACAATGAAATATATTTTTTACATATAATATAAAAATAAAAATTAAATAACTAGTTTCCTTCAACATATACATTTTCATGGTCACCCCACCATAAGACCTAATGTGTGTTCTAATAAAAACATTCTAGAGAAAAGCTCCAAGGAATTAAACCGTGGTTTAGTGGGAAGGGTTTCAACTTAAAATAATAATAATAAATAAGTATAATCCAACGAAGAATATTTCTTGTTATCTTCATACCTTATAGTAATATAAATATTTAAAATATAGCCCTAAATAAAATATCAAACAAAATTAGTAATGACCTATATAAACATCCAATGTCACTATTACATTTTTAACAACATCCTGACAAATACATAAACAAATATCAGATAAGGGAATAAATTAAAGGAGTTTTATGATTTAGTTTATACCTATATTTCCCTTGGGAAACTAGAAAATAAAAAACTGTAGATTCCAAATTACATCTCTATGGGACAATTGGCCACTCCCCACATTAATAATTTACAAAAAACATCCAATCTAGAATCATAATCTAATCACATGTCTAGAAAATAAAATCTATATAGACAAAAAAATTAATATATGTACTGTGAAATCTAAACAACAATTAGTGTATTTCAAGAATAGGATTTTAAAATAATAAATAATTTCAGAAATTATTCTCTAAATATCATTTTACAAATTAGATTTTCAAATGAAAAGTATAATGGAAATAATTTATTTTGTCTAAATAAAATGGTAGTTTTTATATTAAAAATACTTTGTAATAAAAAATATGATTTCTTACTCATGAAATTAAATTAAAAATCTATCTGAATACATTTTTCCAAATTGTTTTTTATTATCTATGTTTCTGAATCCCAAATATTCGAAGGGAAAATCTTAAAACACTAAATTTTTAATTAAAAATATTATTAAATCAAACAAAAATCAAAAACTTTTTCCATATTTCATTGTATTCAAAAAATTGAAAAATTGAAAAATTATTTAATAGTTTAATCACATCAAAAAATATAAAATGAATTAAAATAATCATGCATAATTTTATCAAAGAAGAAAAACATAATGAAAAATGTATATTATAATTGGTAACACCTATCCAATGTAGGAATGTGGGGATGAAAATAATGATTAAAATTGGAATCCCCAAGATAATAAAATAATAACTGAATAATAAAAATTTTGAGGACCCATATTTTATATCATTATCTAACCCATGATATCACCAATGGTACCCTTTTTAGTATTTGGTGAATGTATTAGACTAAAAAAATATCTACATCTACTTAATACTTCTCTTGCCTATGAATATATGGTTGATGTGCAAGGAAAAAAAATCCCCACAATTCCTCGAATCATTAAACACACACATATTGATACTTGGAAATCATCAAAATGATACCATTTCCCAATATTTGGATGATTAATGAAGCTTACACATCCAGAAGAAACGTTCCGAAGAAGTAAATGTCCTCTATCCTCTAACACATACTAAATAAATACACTATAAAAATTATATATGAATAAAAAAATAAAACCCTCAACATTGCTTTAGGGGTAACCTTATATTCATGAAATAAACTTGGTAGCTCAAAATAGAGCTATCACAGTTTTCAAGGAAAATCGTTTTAAAAGGTGATAAATTAGTCATCCAAACAAACATAGAATACTACATTATATAATATTTACAAGAAAACATAAAATGGTTCCACATGATAAAAAATATGATTTCTTTCTATTGTAGTCAAAATAATATTAAATTCATATTAAATTTTAAAAAAACACTTAAAACATTATTAATACACTTTTGAAATAAGAAATGTTAAAAAAATTTACTTTTTTCTGAAATTCATTGAAATTTTTGTAATTTGAAATTTTTATAACCCACATCATGAATCACATTTAGTAAAGAAATAGAAAACAGTTAAACCCTATTTTCAATTAATTGAATAAAATAAATTATTTTTATAAACTAATCTATTTAATCACAATTTGTTATATATTGGAATTTGTATTTAGATATATCAATCATTTACTGGAAAATCAAATAAAATAATTTAAAAAACCAGTTACTATATTCATTAGGAACCAAATTCATTCAATTGAAGAAAAAACAATCAAGGTATTAAAAGGTGTTAAAAACACATAAAAAATAAATATCCTATATATTAGACCAACTAAAACCATCGATTCCAAAAAAATATCAATAATTATGTTTTGGAGAAAAAGAAACCCATATGGAATGGAAGAAGAAAGATGAAAAAGAAACCATACCCATTAAATTTGATTATTATCTAATGGAAAAGTATATTTAATGGTTCATGTGAAAATAAGGAATATCCCTTGAACTGTCATGTGCCTGGATGTGAGAATTTTGGAGTTGTATTGATCTAAATGATGTTAAATCAAGAATGAAAATAATTTAAATATGAAAACATAAAATTATTTTCATCATTCATTATTTTGATTCAAGGTTTATCATACCATGTGGTAATTATTAAACCTTCACTATAATCAAGCCAAAACCCTTTTAGGGTGTCCCATTAAGGTTTTTTGTTTTTTTCCTTTTTCCGGTTGAAATTATGATCATTGAATTTCTCTCATGTTTTGGGTGTGAATGGTATTAATTTTCAATATTTATATTTTTTATTTTTTGTCTGGTGATTTTCCTTGAGTTTTTACTAGGAGTTTTAATAAACAATATTGTCTTCATGATAATAAATGGTGCACATGATTGTTTTATAGTTTGGAAAACTATTCCTATTTCCAAATAAACTATACACCAAAGAAACATTTTAGATAGTAGATGAACACATGGTTAGAGCATGGTTAGTAAACCATGTAAGATACCATGTTGAAAATTATTAATGGGATGTGAGGGGCACATGGTTTCCAAATATTTTTTAATACTTAGTGGGAAAACAATTTGGATTTTATAGGTTAGTAAAAAATTTAAAATTCCAATTGCGTCATCTATGAATTTTACCATAAAACCCTACCATCCACCCCATATGCGATTTTTATCCATTTGAGCTCCCTAAATTCTTACATGTAACTATTATGAATCAATATTTGGGTTATATTTATCTTAATTCATGAGGTAAAAATCATGAATTTTATTCTCACATAGTTTCTTCCCTCTTAATTGGGTTTTCTTTCCACTTTATTGGGTTCTGAATTTCCAGTTGGGTGGCTATCCAATAAAGGGTTCTGTCTTGAGTCATTGAGTATGATCATTATTATTTTGAGTAACAATTTCCCTAATAGTGTCTTATGGTGGTAGTGGTGTGTTTTCTCACCAATTTCTAGAATCATTCAATATGGGGGAAGCAGTTCCCTCCTCTAACTTCTTGAGGTCATTTTATATGCTTTCATAGTTAGTTATATGTCCTCTACGATTTATTAGTGTGGTGAAAAATCTTTTTTCGAATGGTTTGACATTATTATGTTATGGAAATGAATTCTTTATGAAGGAAAATGTTAATGCTTTGGGTGAGTGTTGTTTTGGTTCCCCATGTATGTGTTTTATTGTTTTATTTAATGGGAAAAAATGTGTTTTCAATGGAATTTGAGGTAAAAATGGACATCAAAGGGTCTTTTCCAAAGAAAATAATTTTAATGACATGATGGATTTTTTGTTGATCACTTTTAATATAATATATGTATTTTTTAAATGATGAAAACATGTATTATTGAGAATTGGATTCTTGTGTGGAATTAAAAATGTCATGGCCCCTATAAATAGTTAAATTTATTATGTTATTTTTTTTATAATTTCAAAAGGGTTTTATGAATTTATATATTAGTGGGAAAATTTAATTTAAAATTTATTTTTTGTCTGTAAATAGGAATGTGGTTTTGTTTATGAAAAATTATGGTTTATGTTGTGTATTTATAATTATTGGCATGTGTATTTGAAATTGATGATATGTGTAAAATGTGAACATTAAGTTGAGTAAAATGTAAATCTCATGTATCATTCTGGGAAGGCATGTATAAGAACAACAATTTATTGGAAGTGGAAATCCCAAATTCTTTCAGTGTATTGTCACTAGTTGACTCAGATGTGGCAATTCTCGGATTCAATTAACATAACTAATGATTGAAAAAGTAATAAAACAATTACGATTGGGGTGAACACTAGAATTATGGATGATTATCCTTTCTAGTTTCTAATTCATGAGGATGTTGATGGGTATGTGTACTATGACACAAAGGAATGGTGTTCATAGAGATAAACATGTGTGAGACTACCATTTGGTATTTACCCTCGGTTCTCTAATTTTTCACGAGACATATGTTTTGTGGTGAAATTTATTGATATATGAAGGACCTTGAACATATTTTATTTTTAATCATGTTTTTTGAGTAATGGATTTCTTGGATGTGTTTCCTCTAATTGACTATTTAAAAAAAATTCATTGAATTTTTTTCCGTTAAAATGATTTCTAAAAAAATGTATCAATGTCATGCTATGAAATAGGATGTAAATTTTAATTTTAATGTTTGTATCTTTGAATCTTTTTCTCTGTATAGCGCACCACTGGGTGTTGTATCATAACCTACATACACTGTTCTGTTTATATAGGCTTGTTATGTATGACCCTGGTGAATTCATGGTGTGTTGTGCTGATGGTAGTGGCCAAAATACTAGTATTCCACCCTATTCATGTTTTGGTGGTGGTGTCTTGAGGGTGATTTCCCTCTTATCACAAGGGGTTTTCATGGTTATTTCATTATTTTCTATAACATGTTTGTAGTTTTATTAATGATCAAATGTGAATAAAATTAAATATATATTCTATTGTACATCATTTTATTACAATTTGTTTTCATCATGATTCCATTATTGTGGGTTGATTGTAATTATATAAATGGGAGAAATAATTCCAAAGGTACCTTGTTGTCACTCGAGCTCTAGTTTACATCTAATGGGGATTGGTAATTCCCATGAGGCCATGCCATGGACTAGGTCATGTGTTGGGTTGGATGGAATCCTTATCTTGGTTCATGAAAAAATTCTATCAGATTATGTATTGTTCTTTTGGGTCAAGATATTGGGGATGAGTCTATGTAGACCGATATTGGTATTGTTAGGACATGATGGTCTGGTTACAAGTAGATTTCATGGCCAGCACACCTTGTGACTAGAATTGATTCTCGATTGGAAGTAGGGTTTTATTTGGGTTTCAGGGTTCTTGTGATTTATCACTATTTCATAAATGGAAAAATAGTTCAATCAGTGGTCTCAATGATCTCATTGGGCATGAAAATCTATGTAGATATGGGGAAATGATCCTAGAATACTCTTTGTTATGGAAGTGTGATTAGCTTATGAACATAAATCATAGGGTTGAGTCACCCATTGACCCTAGTTTCACTTTGTGAATTGTTTGGGTCCTCCTTAATTACGAGAAACATTTTGTGAACAATTGTTTTATAAATTATGAAAAACAAATTTTAAAAAGATGATGGTTTGGTTTTGGGGAAGATAAAAAATGGACTTTCCTTATCATTTTGATGGAAGATTTGAAGAAGGTGAATTTTATAATTTAAAATTCGAATAAATTGCTGATTATATTATATAAAATTGATTTTTTATAATAAAAAAATATGGTTTATTGAAATTAATTATTTGGAAAAAATGAACTTTATTAAAAATGGTGTTGGAAATAAATTTTATATGTGTTCTTCTGAGCTATCAAAAATTTATTTAATGGGATTATTGTAATTTTTGGGTGTAATCCATTGGATTAGATTTTAAGAAAACATGAAATTATTTGTTGTGTGGTATTTGAATGTGAATTTTTTACATAGTAGTGAGTGGGATTTAGAAAAGTTACATGAATATTGAATTGGGAAATAAATTTAGATGTGGAAGGTGTGGGTTTTATTTTTTCCTTTGAATATTGAAATGTTTTTCTTTGAACATTGAAATTTACATGTGTGGTCAAATTTACATGATATGTGTGGAATTATGGATGAGTGCCTATTATTGAATAAAAACATCCATGTGTGGGTCTACATGAAACTCCTTTAGTGATTTTTTAATCCACCATGCATGTTTTATTTTTCAATTTTCATTTATTATAATGTGTGATGTTTTAGTAACCAGTAGTTGTGTGGTGTGTCCCCTTATGATTTCTTAATTCTTCTTTCATGGTATTTTGACTTTTCAAACACCATTTTTGATTGAATTATGTTTCAATTCTGAGATCTTATTGAAGAGCTAGATTTAAAAAAAATGGTTAGTGGATTATTTAAAAAAACTTTCTACAGTACTTTCAAGTTAGATCTATTAAGGTGTTTTTTGTTTGTTTGTGGAATTTTTTGACCAAGGTATTGGTTTGATCTGGATCTCAATTTTCCTTATTGGATAGTTCTTTCCCCATAAGATTCAATGAATGTTCGATGTGTGGCCACAGGTGGTTCACTATTGAAAGACCCTCCAGCTAATCAACCTATTGAATTTATTCTTAAGTCTCAGGATTTGAATACTCATATCTTTAATGATTATGTGAAACCTATTAAAGAAAAATGGTGGATGTTGAATGTTGTAAGATAATTTATTTTACATTATTATTATAATTTATTAATGGTTATGTTTCTCACCATAAATCTCGAAGGTCCTTTCTAGAAGTAGAGATATGATTTACACTAAGGAGAGTGAAAACCTGCACGAAGATTTTGGTATTTCAAACATTATTAAAAGACCTTTGGTTCTTATATATTTTTCCTTTGAAGGGAGTATCTTGTAGTTCATTTAGAATGGAAATTCTATTCAAAAAAATCCATCATTTAAGAATTATTTGAAGTCCTACCATGTCTATGGATTCCCATGTCGCCTGAAAAGGCTTCATTTGAGAATTTACATGAATAATTTTTTTATTTCGAGTATTCAATGTTATTAATTTCTAAATTAAGTGTTTTTTGTGTGCTAGTAATTACTATTGTTTCTCATTAAGATGATGAGTGTGATTCATCAATGTCCCTTGCATGAAGAATGTTCATTTTGTAGAACAACGTGTCTCACGAGATGTTTTGTTCTTTTGTTCCACCAGGAAAGTTGTGTCGTGGCTCATGTAACCAAAGGAAAGTGTTCAGATCAGAAATTTTCAGCTACTTCCTGTAAGGTAGATGAGGCTTCAAACATCTGGTCACTAGAAATATGCACTGAGGGATTCTCATTTTCATTCAAGAACCCAATGGGTGTGAGGGAAAACTGTATTTTTTTAATTAGATCATGAAATGAAGACAGTTTGAGCGTCTTATGTAGCTACCTCATATAGAATAGTTTCTTTTGTGGGAAAATATATAGAGGCAATATCTCCTCACTATGTCCCACATGGGTTGACATCTCATATTATATTTTAAGGAGATAGAGTTGAATCAATTCATTAAAATTCTAGTAGTTGAGAATTTTTTATGTGGATCCCTATTTGATTTTCCCTGTGAAGTTTTCCTTCATGAGTCTATTTTGGTTATAAACTATTTCATGGGTGGGTGTTTCCCTTTTCATGCATTTCTACCCTTTTGGGTGGGGGTGTTTGCAAGATCAAGTTTAATAGTCATTTTGGGATATTCATAGGTTGTTTCGAGTAGGTTTCTTTTGTCATATAGTTCTAGTTCAATGATTTGGTTGGTTCTTATAGAGGGTTACAAAACAAAGGTCTTGCTAAAAATTTATTTTGTGTTAAATCAGTGCTGGTTCATTTCTAATACCGGGGAGTCTTTTTAGGACTCTTATTTTGATAATAAAGTTTTGTCTCTAGTGTTTCCTATAATTATAGATACTCATTTGGTGATGTTGGATCCATATTTTCCTTCCAAGAAAACATAGGGTATTTAGAATTCCCATAACAGCCTTGTTTGAATAAAGAGTTGAAAATGTTTTCATCTGTGTTTTTTTGACATTTTTTATGAAGTGGTTTGGGTTCATTTTTTCACTTTAGATAAGAGGAATGAGTTTTTTAATTATTTATTAGGTTTTTTTTCTTTAGAGTTTGTATTATACGGTCGTGAAAATTTATTTTCTTTTGATCGATCAATTGGTAGTGTTTTGGTTTTTTGGGAGGTAAAATGCATATGATGGGGAGTCCATTCTAGGATCCCAAAAAAATATTCTGAACCAATATTTCTATTTGGGGTGTTTTTGTTTTGTCCACATTTTTTTTGTTTGTAAGTAATTTCTTGAGGAGTATTAGTTTTTTTTCTGGATCAAATCATTGAATGACTTAATGGGGAAGAAAAGTTTCACGATGGCTGGAATTTTCACACCCTAGTTTTTGTTTTTGTCTTTTGTTTCGTTTAAAATTTATATCAAACTTTTTTTCTTTCATTTCAGGTGTTATAATTATGAATTTATTTGTATTTTTATTTTATTATTTTCAATCAATTGATTGGTCATGTGTTTCCCCGATGAGTTTTGATGAATAATTGAGACATTAGGTTAACAATAGTAGAAAATGGTTGACACATGTTTTGGAAAACTGAATTCCATTCATAGGAAACTATTCATCAAATCTAAAATTTTAGAAAGTGTCTAAATGCATGGATAGTGCATACCAATAGGTACGAGAGACATACTGAAATCCCACTCCCAACAAATTAATATATAAAAAAGTTTAAGAGTACAAAATAACTCAGAAAAGGGGGACCTTAAAAAGCCTTGCATGCAAACCAAGTGAGGGACACATGGTTGCTGCACAGTTTGGTAAACCATGTGAGAAAGCCAACTGATTTTTCTACGTCATCAAAAATATAAAAATTGAATTTGTTTCATATCATAATTTATACATAAAACCCTATCATCCACCTCATATGATATTTTAATCCATTTATCCTCCCACCAAGCTTTCATGGACCTCTATGTATTCATTATTTTGGTGGTTTTAACCCTGATTTTTCAAGGAAACCTCGTTTAAGTGGTTTCTCTCTTGAGTTCTTTCCTCTTTTTAGGGAGTTCTTCCCCCTATATTTGGTTCTCTATTTCCAAGGGTGTCTTTGACTTAGGAAGGGGTTGATCTGGTTTTTTGTGATAGGGATTGGTTTTTTGTTAAAAAATTCCTTGTTAGGGTTTTGTGGTGGTGTGCTTTCAATATCACACCATTTTTCATAAGCATCCATGATTGACGTAGGTGGTTCAATGTTATAACATTTTAAGATGTTTCGATATGGATCTTTGTTCATTATATGTACTCTATGATTAATTTTTGTGGTGATAATGGTGTCTTTGAATGGATTTACACGCTTATGAGATAAAAATGAATTTTTATAATGGAAAATGGTTATGTCTTGAGTATAACTTATTGTGGTGCTTTTTGGAAGTGTTTTATGGTTTTTTGAAATGTGAGAATGGTTTTTTCGAAGGAATTTGTGATTTTAATGGATTTGAAATAGAGTTTTTCAAATTAAATGAATTTTATGCCATGATGGATTCCTTTTTGTAAACTGTTAATCTGAAATATGCATTATAAAAATGGAGGAATAATGTTTTAAAGTGAATTGGATTTATGTGTGGATATTAAAAGGGTATTGGAGCATTGAAATCGATAAACTGATTCTGGTACATTTTTGTGAAAATTTCAAAGTGGTTTCATGAATTTTCCATGTTGCAGGAAAAATGCATTTGAAATCAATTTTGGTGTGTAAAATGGAAAGTTGGGTTGTCTATGGAAAATTGTGATTTCCGTGAATTATTAACAAATATGGGTAATTTTATTTGAATGTGTTGATATGTGTGAAATTTTAACATGAAATTGAGCAAAAAGGGGATTCGGTTGATTATGTGGGAAGGATAGAACTTGTATTCTAGTGTCTCTAAATTAGAAATCTTGGGGTTTTAAACTATATTTTCACTAGTTGACTTAGAAATGGTAACACCCAAATTCATATAACATAATCAGTGATTCCAAAAATAATTAAAATATGATGATAATGGGAGACCACTCTAATTTTGGATGATTCTATTATCTAGTGTCTCGTGCATGAGGAAGCTGATGGTTTTTGTTACTATAGAATGTTTCTGTGAGTTATGAGGTTCATAGAACACCAATTGTTCTTGTACAACCTTAGGGTCATACCCATGGTTCTCTAATGCGACATAATACTTATGTGATGTGGTTCCACCCATCAGTATACTATGCAACTATAGTGTATATTATTTTTAAAAATGATTTTTTAGAAATTGGTTTCCATCATGTGTTTACCCAAAAAGATTATTTCCAAAAATGGTTCCCAATAAATGGTTATCCAAATAATTATTTCTAAAAAAGGATTCAGTAGAATGATATAAAATTTACTGTTTATTTTTATTTTAATTTTTTTAGCAGTGAATATTTTTCTTTTGGTGGAATCAAACATAGTTTTGGATCACAGTGTTCACACACATTTTGATGTATGTAGACTTTGTTATGCATAAACCAGGATAAGTAAAGTTGTTCCGTGATCATTATAGTGGTCCAACTACTAGTCTTCCTTCCTATTAAGGTATTTGGGGTGGTGTAATGTTGTTGGTTTCCCTCTCATCAAATGGTGTTTTTATTATTATTTGTTTTTCATTCCATTGTTGAACTTTTAATTTTAGATAAATGTGTAAAATATTGAATCCTAATTATATTATACCTCACATGGTTGTGTTTAATGGTAATCATATTCCCTTTATTGTGGGGTTTTTATAAAAAATATAAATGAATGATATCATTCCCAAAGGATGTTTAGGATACCAGAGCACTAGATTATAGCCCATGGGGATCAGGATGATCTTTTTTCTGGCCACATACTGGTCTGGGTTTCAAGTTGGATGGCATCCCTTGTATGGTTCATGATAGATACGTTCCTCTAAAAAATTTCCAACGTGTTGTGAAAATATATTATGATGTCATATATGTTTTAAATATAGGATAATATAATATAATATTTATATTATGTAATAGGAATATTTTTGTACTTATCTTGAGTAGTTAGTGAAGAATTATATGTATATAGATTTTTTATAAATTCGCTATGTTTTGAAAGTCCCCTTGTATGCATATGGTTTTACATCTTGTAAAAAAATGATCAAGTTCAATAAATTCCTATATATATTATTTTTATCAAAGGGAGTTTGATGTTTAGAAAATAAATAATTTATGTAATGAATTTAATATAATATATAATATTTTTTATGATATGTAATATATTTATCAATAGTTGTAAAAAATAGAAATGGAATTGATGTTATGAAAATATTAAGATATTTTAGTGATTAATAATTTTACATTCTGAGGATTAAAATGAGATTTATGAAGTTATTTCTATATATTGGGATCCCAATAGAAGATTAATATATTTCCCATACTATTTTAATTGTTATAGGGTACTAATTAAAAAATATATATATAATTTATATTGTTGTGTATCCTTTTATTGTGATATGTAGTGTACATTTTATATATTTTTCATTATAATTTAAGATTCAAATATTTTCATTACAGTTCATACAATAATCAACTTTTTGAAAAAAATAATAATGTGGGGATGTTGTGGATGCATATGTATTTTGAATATAGGTAATAATATTAAGGAATATAGGAGTGATATATAAACAATTATATTTTTTAAATATGACTGATTTGCAAGAAAACTGATACAATCATGGAGAATTTATTATATTTGGATTTTATATTAATTTATCAATCCATGAATATTAAAATATAAAATATTAATTATAATATATGGTTGATAATACATCCAATAATGATTAAATTATGATTTATATTTCATTGGGAAATTAAAATTATATTATATGAAGGAATTATCAATGTTCCTGATTAATTTAAAATATATATTATATTTTGAGATTATTTAACAAAATTACAATTTCAATAATATGAAAAATGTATATTTCATATAAATTAGAGAGATAGAGAGCAAATAATGCAATTGTTGGGACTTCTGAAGAAGAAAATAAATTAAAGTTATACTAGTCAGTAATATAATTTCTATGATATTGAATATATGTAGAACAAGATTTAATATAATGATACTATTATTGGAGTTGTAATGAAAATATATAAAAAATATTATTTGTAACTTATATGTTTTATCAATTTCTAGAATCTTTTCTCAAAGTAGATCCCCAAATGTCAATAGTAAGAAGTGGTCCATCGATCAATGATTCCATTTTCTCAAACTCTTGTAACATAAAAAATGGATTGTGTTACCTCCTTGTATGATAGAGACCTATCAATTTATAATTCTTGGATTACGACAGAGGATTGAACCACATAATACTCTTTTTCCACATAGTTATTATATTACATTTGTATATTGTGTAAAATTATAAAGGCTAATAGATTTTTCCTACCCTTTCAAACTAGATAGTTTGTTTAAGTTAGAAATAAAAAATCAAATACCTAGATTAATTATACATTATTAGGGTGTGTTGGGATTTGGTGATACCTAGTGTAATTATATTTAGGATTTAATGGGAATAACCTATTATAAAAAACATGTTGTTATGGATAACACTATGAATTCTAAGGGTGTCTCATTATTTTCTTTATCAAAATTATAATATCTAGAAGAATTGGATGAGATCTCAAATATGATCCATAATATATTAAATATTCTCTATTATTGTAAATAAGATAAATGTATGTGATTTCAGTAGGTAATATATGGCTAATGTAGATATAGAATTTGTTGATACTAATTTTAGTAACACAATTCTATTTATAGTGTATAATAAAAATATATATATTTGATGGAGATGAGTTTAAATAATGAAATGATTTATAGGATAATTAAACTAACATAAATAAAGTGGGGTACAATTAAATGAGTAAAATCATGTTATTTTTCAAAAAAATATGATAATCAGAAAATTTAACCACCAAAATGTGTATATATATATTTATTTAATCACATAATTTATTTTTTATATATATTCCAATCCATTAGAATAATTGAATGATTTTTAAGATTTAAAAAATACCATAAAAATGCTAACACTCCTCTAAAACAAAAAGTAATTTACACATGAAGAAATATACATGGTTGATCTCTCACTAGATTACTACTCTATAGTTTGGTGTATATGATATCTTATTCAATGTAAAATGAACATCAAATCAGAAAAAATAGAAATGGAATTAAAATCCATGTATGATATTGACACCAATAATTATAATAATGATATAGAAGATGTGGGTGATCAATTATTAGGAAAATTTTAGTAAAAAATGAAAAATGGGAACTTGGTAATTTGAATACAATATATCATTGGATTGTTTATTTTTTGGATAGCTATGAATCATTATAAAAGGGAATCCAAGAAGATTTAATCATGATGAATATGTGACTGGAAATATATAAAATGAATAGGTGATGTTATCCAATAAATAATATTTCAATCATGGAAGCTCTATCATAAAAAAGTTTTGGAAAACTAAACATGTGAGAAAGGAAGAGAAAGGTGATGCAGACTACATCGAGGAAAAATAATCTTAATTTAATTATGATATACAAGATTCCAAGATGGACACTGTTGAAAAATAATAGTCAATTTGATTAAATAACGAATACTAATAATGTTTTATATTTGATGGTGAAATATTAAGGACACATTAAGAGATAGAAAATCAAAGAAATAAAATTGAAAAATTGGTTTATTTTTAATATATTCCTATGAAAATTATGTATATTTTAAGTCTCAGAATGAGTACCTATAAAATGAGTTATGAGTTCATTAAACTATATATTTAATATTATATGATGTTGTAGAATATAAAATATATTTTATAAACTATGTTTGATGATTTATGACCATAATAATTTTTTTATTGAAAGATAGAATTGTGATGAAGCTTCTAAAAACGACGTTGTTACATTAATATGTAAACTTGAAAAAATAACATCAATTTATTGATATAAAAAATGATATTCAAAAATTGAATGATATAAAATAAATTGAATTATATAAATTATTCATATAAGGTGATGGAAATATTATAGAAAAATCACCAACATATATAGGTACAATTGTAATTAGTTGTATCATTGAGACATTAAAAACATATGAATGGAATTCATGGAATAAGATAATTATATGGTTATAAAATATCAATTATCATTAAGGGTTAACAAAAAACCAAGGATATTAATAAAATATATAGGCATGTGGAAGTGAGAAAGTGAAATGATATTTCTATTAATGAAGTATTTTTTTATAGTTATCATTTGAAAACTATATTATATTTTGTAGACATAAAGGAATAAATTGTCATAAACTAGATCTGGTCTCTACTAATACCAGAAAAAAATACATCCCATTAAAAGTCCCGAAGGGCGTTCCCTTTACCCATGGGCTGGAGTATGTTCCCAGGTATCAATAAATTATGTTTGGGAACAATTGAGCCATGTATGAAATAATAACACACTAAAAAATATCAATAATACTAATCTGAAATTTTCATGACAACAATTTTTATCAAAACCAGATCTGAATAAATGGATATAAATATAGTAAAAGAGTTATAAATAAAAATAAATACATCAGTAATACTTCCACGTGGACTCCACACAACAAGGGGTCAACACCCCCGAGCTGTATCTACAACACTGCACCGCAGGATGGGTCTAACAACCTGAACCTCATTCACCCAAGGCTTTTCCATTAACTAAGTCAAACATAACCAAGTCTAATTACCCTCAAGGTGTGTAAGTAGGGTGTGTTCCTAAGACCAATAGGAAACCACCTAATGATTCCAAATGTTATGCAACACAAGGTGAAAAATTCAAGAAGTTTTAATATGTAAAGAAAAGTGGTGATAAATTCCAAGAAAGGCAACATTCAATAGAAAAAGGGTTTTAAAATAAAAATTTCTAAATGTTAAGAAAATTGAACATGATTTGTGGGTAATGTAAATTACAAACAAACACACCCTAATACAAGGATAAATACAACAAATAAATTGAGCACCAAAACAGGGAACACACCAAGGGAACTAGATAGTCTCAAGCCCTATATAACTCTTACCTTAGTGTAAAGTATCCAGGCCCTATAAATTTCCCATGCACGATAAACTAGTATAAAACTTACTCATAACCTATTGGTACCCAAACCACATCCACATAGATTATTAATGGTTTTCGTTATTATTTTTCTCAGTAAAATAGGGATAAAACCCATCTAGTTCTTTATTCGTACTAGTACTTATCCACTCACCTAGGTACCCGGTCCTCCTATTTTGTGATAAAACTATATCAGAAATTAACACATATTATGTTTCATAAAAAAACCATTAATTTTCATATAAAAACAATATAGTATCTATAAAAATTTGATTCCACTTAATACACATCACAAAACCTTTTGATTTTCAATTGAACAACTTCTCAAAATCTCACATTGTTCTCCATATAAAACTCTTTAAAATATCCACTTTCCACACAATGTTCACACTTTTAAGTCACTAAACCAAAACATTCATTTCAAAAAAATTTCATTTAAGAAAAAATTCAGTTCTGGGGAAGCTCCATATAAACCAAGATGTTATATCTTTTAAAAACCCCCATTTTCACACAAACATGGCACAAAATGTCAATTAGCTTCACAAACAACATTTAAAAACGTTTTCAGAAACTACCAAAGAGGTTAAATATTCAAAAAATGTTTTCAGCCCTAATATTGTTAATTAAAATCAACTAGGTTATTATAAGGATGCCCTAAATGAACTATTATAATATTAATATGAAAAACCCACAATTTCACATAAAATTGGTAATTAAAATTCAGTTTCATTACAAACACCAGAAAAATATATTATTTCCGCAATAATAAAATTTAATAAACATTAAAATATCATAAACATTGAATATAGGTTACAAAGAGTTCAAACACAATTGAATCACCTACCAAAATAGTGAAAACCTTTGAATCTTTGTGCGAAAATCAAACTTGACCACTCCCGCACCACAAGGGACTTGTATGAAGCCTAAAACCAAAATAATAAACCATGAAATTTGAAATAAAACCATAGGATTAAAACAATATATTCTAAAAATTAGGAACCTCAAGTATAAGGTAAGAGATAACAATCAAATGGAACGAAAGCCTAAGAAAATTGAGAGAAGAATGTTAGAGACCCACTTACTTGAGGGATCTTGAAGCAATCACCCCAAATAAAGCAGTATATGAATTTGAAAAAACACCAAAAAATAAATTGAGGTTCTAATAAGGAATATAAGATCATTTAGGAATATGAATGGGGGAAAATTGTAAGAATTGAATGATTTATGAAGGAAAGAAGTTACCTCTTCAAATCTGGATGATTGGGAAACCCTATGAAGTTCTTACCTTATTCGCGATGCATACAAGCTCCAAAGAGGGGGAAATGATAATGTGAGAAAATATGGGTTTAGTGGTTGTGGGTGACACTTATAATCACCAAAAAATAATAGTAATCGAATATGTTATTAAATAAGAAAAATTTTTATAACTGGAAGTCAGCTTTTGGGATGGCCCAATTCCTTAAATAAAAACACAAATCCACCATTATTATGGATTCCTAAAGGGTAAAAATTGAAATGGTGGTGTTAATATGTCAAGGAGGACATTTAGGAATTGGAATGTATGAAAAATGTTGAAACATGTGGGATTTATAAAAGAAAAAATGATTTTTTTAAAATCTGGAAATGGGCGAACGATTTGGCCCAAATTTTGAAAACACACCACTTCCACCATAATGCATGGGAAACCACAAAAACTAAGAATGAATGTAAAATAAATGAAAAATAACTCTAAAATAATTTATTTATGCGATAATTCTCCCCACAATAAAAACTTTTTTTCTGGGTAAATCAACCTGAAACTTGATTGGAAAATAGGAACAAGTAATCTTCCTCAACCCATGACTTCTTCTCCCATGTCTCAAGTGTATCATTCCCATGCTACCAAAGAACCCAAAACAATTGAATGAAAATTACATGAAGAACCTTTCATTGGAAGTCCACTATTCACATGGGCTGCTCAATAACACATAAATCAGGCTCTTTATCCAAGAACTACCAATTCAGCACATGGGATGGATCTGGGTTGTATTTATTGAACTGGGAGACATGGAAGTCGTCATGGATGGATGTAAACTATGAAGGTAGAGAAAACCTATATTCCACCTTTATAATATTCTTGTGATTTCAAAAGGTATGACATACCATGATGTCAGCATCCCGAGCTTTCCCAATCGACGATGTCCCCAATGAGGGGCCACTTTCAAAAATACCTTATCACTCATAGAAAACTCTAGGTATTTTTTCCTTTGGTCAGCATAAGATTTATGAAAAATATGAGATGTCAATAACTATTTCCTGATCAACATGACCTTATAAGACATATCCTGCACCGAACTCGACCCCAGTAGTGAGGTCTCACCTACCTCATCCCAACACAGTGGGACCAACAAGACTGACCATAGAGAGCCTCAAAAGGAGACATTCGAATAAAAGATTGGTAACTATTATTAATGCAAAATCAACCAATACCAAATGGATATCCAAGGAACATCATAATTCTACGAAACATAAAAGAAACATTTCCCCCAAAATATAATTTGCCTGCTTTGTCTGGCCATCCATCTGAGGGTGGTATGTCATGATCATCTTAATCTGATACACGAAGGCCTTATAAAGGCCTTCCCAAAATTGAGAAGTGAAGTGGGGGTCTCTATTCGAGATAACTGATGATGGCACGAAATGAAGTCTCAAAACCTCCTAAAGATATATATGTCCCAATACATCAATTTAGTTGTATCATTAATCAGAATGAAGTTGGATGATTTGGTTAGATAATCAATAACCACTGAATTGGAATTCTTACCCCGAGGCATACAAGGAAAGACAATAATGACGTCCATGGAAACCTCATTCCACTTATCAGTAGGCATGGGTAATTGATGGTGCATACAAGAGGGCCTCTTATTCTTTTATTTCACCTTATGTCATTTGTAGCATCCCGACATGAAGTCCAATTTGTCCCGTTGCATACCTGGCTACCAGAACTATCGACAAAATTCATAACACATCATGGGGGAACCCAAACAGACAACCCAATGAGACTAGTGTCAATCTACTAGCACTAAATTCTATAGTAATAACAACACTACTGAACGTCCCTTGAAGCACAAGATTCAATCCAAAGACGATGACCAATCAAGGGATATTACCCATGATGATGAAACTACGTCAACCACTGAAAAATCACATCACTAGGCTATTCCCACTGAATCAAATACAATAGATAACGACTCAACTAAAAACATTACAAGAATGATCCTCCAATATATTCTCTGGTCTCTACATGCAACTGAGAAAAGATCCCCATCAAGGTCCACTCATCACTGGACATCTGCAAAGCCTGCATATAAACTCTTCTACTCATGGCATCAGCCACCACATTACCCTTACCTGGTCTATAGACAATGTCAGAGTTTAACCTCTAAAAGTACTCGATCCAAAAATGCTACTTCATGTTGAGGTCCTTCTATGAGAATATATAAGAAAATATTATATTATCTGATCCATAGATGAATAAATGCATTTGACCACATAACACTTTTGGGCCTCATGAAAAATCATCACGGGGCGGTAGTCAACCGTCAATTCAGCTCCTTGAAGGATTGCTGTCATTCAGGTCCCCATACAAACCTAACCCCATTCTAGGTGAGGGTGGTCATCGGTGAAGCATTCCAAGAGAAATATTGAACAAATCTCATGTAGTAACCATTGAGGACAAGGTAAATTCTGATCTCGAACACATTCTTCTTCTTATCCCAAGACATAACCACACTAATCTTCATGGGGTCCACTGAATATCCTAACTTCAAAATCACGTGCACTAGAAATTTTTCATGAGAACTTTGACAACATTGCATAGATGTTATGATCCCTCGAAGTAACCAAAATAATCATTATGTGATGTTTGTGTTCCTCTTCAGAGCTAGAGTATACTAGAATTCCATCCATGAACACCACAACGATTGAATCGAGGTACAGATGGAACACCCTGATCATGAGTTCCATAAAGACCACTAGGGAATTGGTCAATCTGAAGGGAATGAACAAATACTCAAAGTGGTAGTACCAACTTTTGAAGGCTATATTTGGGATATCTACCTCATTCACCCTGATTTGATGATACCCGGAACACAAGTCTATTATTAAGAACCACTTTTACCCTTTAAAATGATCAAATAAATAATCTATCCTAGGTAAAGGGTATTTGTATTAATGGTAACCTTACTTAGATTCTGATAGTCCATACAGAACCATAGAAATTCATCATCCTTTTTCATGAACAACACAAGAGCGACTCAAGGAGATACGCTCAGGTGAATGAATCCTTTGGATTCTATGTCATAATGTTGTATCATTAATTCCCTCAGATCAGTGGGGGCCATTCAATAAGAAGGATGGGATATCGGCTGTGTTCCTGTCACCAATTCTATCGATAAATTCACATCCCACTCTAAGGGAAACCCTGAAAAACCATCTTGGAATAACTCCAGAAACACATTCACTACATGAGGTAGTTCAACTTAAGGGGAAAGACCATCATCCTCTTTCATGAATGATGATAACTGAAAGATAATACATCCCAAATCTGGGAGTGGAGGTCCTGCGTTACCTGACTGAGGATCCCATTCTCCACAAAAAATAGGACAACTCCCATCAGGTGCTGCGAAACATATTCTCTACATATAGTAATAAATGTGTGCCTAGAAGTGTAGTAGCCAATACAAACCATGTATTATGTTAAAAAATTTCATATCTAAGACCATGAGGTCCCACTCTATCACAATACCTAACACGAATAACACACATGACAGGCACTTGAGACACTACTCATTCTTCATTCCCAGTGACATCACCAACTCCATCGCAAAAGACAATAACTCAGTTGGTAAATTCAGCGTGCCCACAAAGCAAGAATAAATGAATGAAAAAGAGTAACCAATATAAAAAAGATCAATAGATATATAAGATGAGATCAAAATGGTACCTCAAACTATCAACGGTCCCACCTCTTATCCTGCTATTTCCTGATCTACAACATAGTGATTTATGGTCTCTACCTGAGGATAATCTCTAGTCTATGGCTATGACCAAAACTAGATCTTTATAGATGATGACCCAGCCCTAACACCACATCCATGAAATAGAGATCCTCCAGTCATCGATGGCTCGGGCTATACTGGCTCTCCCCTTAAATTTACTAACCCTTCCACCCTCAAGAGTGGATGTGGAACCCCTCAAAATAACTACAAATTCCACATACGTCCACACTCATAATAAGGATTTGTGGTACGTGGGAATACTGGTCAGATTTTCCATGGCTTCTCACACTGGTGGCACATGACCGATATTGTATCTGAAGCGGCAGATGAAAAATGCATGGTAGAGGGGCCTGAACATCCAACTCTGTTTTTCACATATTCCTCCCACTTCATTTTATTATCTAAGGCACTACCACTTCACACTACTTATACAGATCCAAAGAAACCATCCCTTCCTTTCTTATCAATCTTATCCATTCATGCCAAATCAAAGACCTCATCATTAGTCCTCAACTTAAACAAGAACACCAAAGAGTATATCTCTCGTCGCAATCCATTCTCAAACCTCTGGGCTATCTCTTTCTCATTAGAGTTGATATCGAGAGCATAATGAAACAACTCAGCAAAAATTTTGGCATACTCCAACATATATATTACCCTGAACAAGGTCCAAGAACTCTCAAGACCTATAATATACCATGACCTCGGGGAAATACTGCTCATTACAGAAAATCGTGAAATATCCGTAGTGCATCTGCTCATTATTCCCAGTTTGAAGTACTGATTCCCACTGCTTGGAGATGAGACCCATCAATAGAAAAAAGGCTCATTTCACCATAATCTCCTTGGGTGTATCCAGTAACTCAAAGATGATCTTGATCTTATTGATCTATTCCATTTCTTCCTGGTGTTCTATGATGTCTTAGAAGGTGGGAGGATTATTTTTTATGAATTCCCAGTCCTTGTCCTTTCTAGGACCGATATCATCATATCTAATAGTATATGGTCCATGTTCTAGAACCTCGATATCCTTGACCATGGTCTCGACCAGCTTTTGATCAATACGCATGGCCGAACTCTCTTCGTCTTCCTCCCGTGGGCGCATGAGATCTTTCCAGGGAGGCATGTTACTAAAAATCAAAAAATTCACAAAAACAATAGTCAATACCCCAATTCTGGAAATTTTAATCAAATAAATCAAAAATAAATAATCTCAACAGGTTACATTGATAAATAAAGCAGCTAATCCACCCCCGCTCGATGCCGATGTGTGGTCTGCAGCCCACACCTCTCACCTGGAAGTGACGTGAATCAAACAGTTCAAACCTCCCCTGGTGACACAAGGAATGCCACAAGAGGTGTGATCCAGCCACCCTAATCACAACCAAAATCTCATGCCCCAACATTCCAATATCATGTCTATCCCGAATCATCCCAAAAAACAATATAACCCAAAATACACAGGCCTCTCTAATACTATTTCGTCATGAACCAGATCTTGTCGCCAATAATACCAGCCTCAAATCCAGCACATGATAAGGACCAAAGGGTGTTCCTTATCCCCAAAGGCTGGAAAAAGTTACCAGGTACCAATAAATTAGGGTTGGATATGATTTAACTGAGTATGAAATCATAATACATTACAAACAATCAATAATAAGAATCTAAAATTTTCAATCCAACAAATTTTAACAAAACCAGATCTTAATACATGGATTAAAATACAGTACAAAAGTTCAAAATACTAATAAATACTATAGAAATAAATCCACAAAGACACCATATGGGAAGGAGTCATCACCCCTGAGACATCTCTACAACACCACACCGTAGGAGGGGGTTAACAACCAGAACCGCCTTCACCTGATGCTTTGCCTTTACCTGAGTGAAAGATAACCATGTATACTTACACCCAAGGGGTGTAAGTAAGGTGTGAGACTAATCCCTATAGTATACCACACAAATAATCCAAAGGGTATGTAATATAAGGTGAAAAAATGCAGTTTTAATATATAAAGAAACATGTTGATAAATTCCAAGAAAAAGAACTTTCAATTGAAAACTGTTTTTAAACTACAAATTTTTTAATGTTAAAAAAATTGAACATGAAATGTGATATAATATAATTTACATCCAAACACACCCTAAAAAATTGTAAATACCACTAATAAGATGAGAACCAAAACCAGGAACACCCCATGGAAAATAGATGGTCTTGGGCCCTATGTACGTTGTACATCAGAGTAATGTATCCAAGTCACAATCCTTTACCATGCAAGATCAACTAGTAGGGAACATAATCATAACCTAGTTGTCTCAAAACAATATCCACATTGTTTAGTTAGAATTGTCATTATCATTGTTTTGTGAAATAGGGACACAACCCATCTAGTTCAGTAGCTGAACTAGTACATATTTGCCCACATAGGTACCCATGATCCCCGTTTTGTGCTAAAACAATTTCAGCAAGCAACATACATTAATTTTCATATAAAAACACCCCAAATGGTCACATACAAACAATACAATATCTATACACATTTGATACCACTTAAAACACAACAAGTCTTTTTTATTTTTAATAGAACAACCTCTCAAAATCCGACATTATTTTTCTCCAAAAATTATTTGAAATATGAACATTACATACTATGTGCACACTTTTAAGTCACTAAAACAACATTTTTATTTCAATACCCTTCAATGAAACCAAAAATTCATTTATAGACAGCTCCATATGACCCAATTCGTTATATCTTTAAAAAACCAACATTTTCACACAATCATGGAACTTAAAGTCTATTGTTTTCACAAACACTATTTAAGAAAACATTCTCAGGAACACAAAAAGAGGATAAATATTCAAAAAATCATTTTCATTGTTAATAAAGTCAAATAATATCAACTAGGTAATTATAGGGATGCCCCCAAATGAACCAACAAAATATTTATACGAAACAACACCGATTTCTCCTAAAATTTTCACTAAAAATTTACTTGAATTACAAAAACCACTAAAACATATTTTTGTAGAAATAATCATATGTAATAAAAATGAAAATATCATAAACATGGAATCTATGTAACAATGATTTTGTCCCCAATGGAATGACCTACAAAAATAATGTAAACACTTGAATCCTTGTGCGAAAATCAAACCGCACCACCGCTACACCACAAGGGACTTATATCAAGAGAAAAACCAAAAGAATATACGATGAAATCAAGAATAATGCACTATGTTCAAAACCCTGGTTTCTAACCATTATGAACCTTACGGAAAATGGAAAAACCCAAAGAAAATCGAATGAAACACAAAGAAAATAGAATGAAGAATAAACGAGACCCACTTACTTGAGGGATATTGATGATATCTTCCAAATACACAAGTAGTTAAATTTTGAAACAACCAAAAAATGAAATTGAGGTTAGAATATAGAATATATGGTCATGGAGGAACTTTAATGGGGGAAATACTATGAATCGAAATAGTTATGATATAAAAAAGTTACCTCTTCAAATCTGGATGTTTTAATAAATACTTTATGGTTTTCCCTTAATTTTCGATGTATACGAGCTCCAAGGAGGGGGGAAAGATAGTGGTCATCTGGTTGGGTTCAGTGGTCTTTGGTGACACATAGAATCACTGAACAATAATAAAAATTGAAAATGTTATTAAACATTGTTTTTAAAAAAACTGCAATCGGGCTTCTGGGTTGGCCCAATTCCTTAAATAAAAACCCAAATCCACCATTATTATGGATTCCTAAAGGCTTAAAATTGAAATGGTTGTGTTAATAAGTAATGGGAGTCTATTTATGAATAGGAAGGGATGAAAATTTTTAATAAATAAAGGAGTTTCAAAATAACGGAAATTTATTTCTAAATCTGTACATGAGCGCATGGTTTGGCCTAAATTTCAAAAATGCACAACGTGTAACAAAATTCCTGGGAAACCCCAATAACAAAGAAAGAATAGAAATTAAATGGAAAATAACGTTAATATAAATTATTTTTGTGACGAAAATTTCAGTAGAATCAATGAGTTACTATAAAAGAAAAATTAATCCATATCCTATAACATGGGGAATAAATTATTATTGTGCAAATTTATATCAATTTTTGATATTATGTTATAATATTATTTACTTCAGAAAAAATACAAATGGATTCTAAAACCATATTTTACCTAAAAACAATCTACAAAATAACAAATGATATTCTATTAGGTGATATAATTTATACATTATTTGAAAATGGAAAACTTGACTTTACTATATGTACTGGGGAAAGAAATTATAATACCTTTAATATATCATATTTATTAGGAATATCTTTTATGAATATAAGAGTTGAGAGAAATACAATTTGGCTAAAGGCACACTCAATGAAAAAAATAATTATAGTACATGTTTTCAAAAAATAGGATGTTTATCCTATATGAAATTTAATAGAAAAGTCATAATGAATTTTAAATAGAATGTTTTCTGGAAAGTTAATTTTGGAAATGAAAAATCAATGAATGTAAAATGATTAGGAAAGATCATGATTACCGGAAAATAGTATTTGAGAAAAGAAGTGATCTTTGTTGAATTCATATGCCTATATATTTTATACATTGTCTAACAATATAGTTCTAGTCATGAAGTTATATTCATCTTTAATGATTTATTAATCTAGGATAAGACATAGAATTCACTAAAAATGGATAAAAAAAATACAATAATCACAACAATGTGGGTAATAGGGAGAACATATGATTTCATACACAATAAAAGGATAGATACTTTTGGAAATATATTTTACAATTCATTTATAAAAAGAGAATCTAAAACATATGAAAACTATGAACTATAGTGTATATCCAAAATAAAATGTTTTTCTATGAATGTATGTGTGATTCAAGGATATAGAGAAAAATTATATATAATGGTTATCAGAAATAATAAGTAGAGGTCATCAAATATACATTAAATATTTAATGATGAAACATTTGGACTAATGAATCAACATGGAACTTATGTTGAATGGTACATAATTTTCTATTTAGATTATTATATTGTAATATAATGTATAATTTCTAGGTAGAGTAATAAGGAGGTTAAAATGTGTTTGAAGAGGTAGAATAATTGAGTTTGGAATGAGATAGTTCATCTGGTTAATTTTTTATTTGATAATGTAATATAGTAAATGACTATTGATGTTGATAATTATATCTATAGTAATGGATGAAAATATATGTGATCGTTGGTTATAACCACACAATAATATGAATTTATTAACTATTGTAACAAAGTGGTGAATAACATGTCTAAAAAATTCTTATTGAATGTTTTTTTCAAATAATTAATGGAAGAGTCACTCATTTCAGATAAAATTGGTGTTCGTATACCCCATTGAGGATAAATCCGCTAAGTGATATTTCATGGATGAATATCATCATTAAAGCACACCCCTTTATTAAAGAAATGTTTAAAATTTTGAACTATAATGAAATCAAGGATTATATGTTAATTCCATATATGCTGGTATATTCCTAAGTTACCCAATATAAATTAGATCTTATAAATTATAGAAAAAAATTGTTCCAAAATAATTTGTGTAATGATGATTTAGAGTTATAAATGAAAGTGTGTGGTATTATAAGGAATTATAATTTGGATGTGAGTGTAGATGATGATGAAATCCATTAAGATTCATTATTTGTAGAAGGATCACCAATTATGATGATTCCAAATCAGAAGAGGAAACAAAAACATATGGATTCTTAACATAATTTTGGGAAATAGCTGGGATGATGGAAATAGATTTGTCTAAATAATTAGATACTGAGATTCAAAAATGGATATGCAATCAATGAAAGAGTTATAAACGACAAATCAATTATCAATTATGGAGTTGACACCATTTTATGATGTGTAAAAATATACATACTTGGTTAGATCAATAATTGAATAATTATATTGGTTTAAAATAACAATACATCAGTGTTCGTGAAATTTCATGAATTACACAATTTAATTTCTAAAAAGAAGGTCTAAAAAAAATTCAATGAATATAGTAATGTCGTTAAAAATAATCCATTACTATAATATGAATATTATTCTCAAATAGATATTTTTTATGTGGAGGAAACCTTCATACGTGTTTTTGTAATGTAATAAATTTGTATTATCCTAACAGTAGTGATGAAAATATGTGTTATGATCTTGAAAATGAATATGAATAAAATATTATTTATTTTTATGAAAATATAGTTTTTATAAATTTAGATTCTAAATTGGAGTAATGGTTTACTTTGATAAAAATAAGGTGTGTGGATTACAGAAGGCTTGGTATGGTCTATTTTTGGAACTATGTACATGGTATTATTGACCTAACACCTCATAATCAATTGTTTTCTATATTAAATTATAATATTTTTACAGTCTAGTGGTAACTAAAGGAACTAGTTTTATAAAAACCACTTTGTAACAATTTATGGATCCAACAATACACCTAAATTCACTCTATGAGAACTGGTTCCAAAAACTAGATGAATATTAGAATTATTGGATCAGAAAATAAGAGATAAGGTTTAATGAATAATGGAAACAATAAAGATCCATGATCACTGAAAACTAACCGAATAAAAGTACACATCCCACACGGGTGAGGAAACTATCGAAAAAACCCCTAAAACATTTTATCCCAGTATGTAATAAAATTAATGATGACTAGAAATGGTTTCTTACAATAACATTCTTGATGTTATGAAAAAATAGTATAAATTAAATCCTCTCCCACAAGGGACCAAAGACTACAATAAATATATATGATGAGATAAATCAAAAACAATATAAATAGTTGTGGCCTCAAATAATTGTGAAAAACTAATAAAAATATGTCCTCTAAAATGAATAATGCATGGATGTCATGTGATTAAGTGGAGGAAAAACTATAATGAGGGCCACCGAATTTTCTAGAAAGGGAAAAGTGTTTCCAAAAGGTGTCGTGATGTTTTTTTGATTCAATATGTTTTTTTGACATATTTTCAAAGAATAATTTTTATCATAATATAATTAATAACATAAACATTTATGAATAAAAAGCCATATAAACTCTAGTTGTACTTGGAATACTCCTTGGGAAGCACGAGGATGGAATATCAAGGATTCCCAACTTTTAAAAAGGGTCATAAAAATTATTATGTACTTAAATGTAACTCATATAGATATATCGTGTTATGTATTTTCTAATAACTACTGTTAATCACATTTTATGGAGTCAAATCTAATTGCATTATCAAGAATTCTAAGTAACATATTTGGAAGTATAACTTATTATTAACTCACTAATAAGAACAGTGAATAAGGACTACAATCATTATTAGTTGTTTGTTGAGTCATTAATGTAGTGTATGGAATTTCTACAAATAATTGTATATTTTTTACTATCATTATTATTTTAGTATATATGAGTAAAAAATTTGAGTATAAAACATGTAGTATGATATAGTAAGAGTACGTTATAATATCTAAATCCTCAATGAATTATTAATATATAAAATAATAGTATGTAGATATAGGTGACAATGTGAATCATCTAATTCTAATATATGATTTCATAATAATAGTGGTACTAATGAAACATATAATCATTTTCATCACAGTAAATAAATACATTGAGATCCGGTACCATTCTAATAATAAAATCATATTTTTAAATTTTTTTATTTCCATTGTTTATTTATTCTAAGAAGAAATTCGTTTTTTAACAAGGGAGATTTTTTTATGAAGGAATAAATTCTTGATTATAATTTTAGGAAAAAATTGTATTTATTAAATTATGCATCTCATTTCCTAAAATAAAACTCACAATTATTTGAATATAATGATTTTTAAAAGAAAATTTCTACATTTTTAATGAAGATGTTGTTTTTGAATTCATTGTTTTGGATTGTATAATAAATTACTAAAAGCCTCCATTTAATTGTATTTTAAAAAGGACTAAATATTTTAATGTCCCAGTCCCATTTAACTCATAAGTAACAAATCTTGTTTAGTCACAAGGCCCCAAGAATGCATTCTTGCATTCTAGAGGCTATTAACAAGGAGTAAGGGTACATGGTTGTATTGTAGGGAGACTATGTCCTCATTATCAAAGTATAAAAGCAATGTAATGGATGAATAAATAATGAAAGCATAATACCAAATAGAAATAAGATATATACCATCATGATGAAATAGAATGTCATGTATATAAATATTTACTTCTATATACAAATTGATGCAACACCAAATTACTAAACAAAAAATAATACCAAAGCATGGTAGTAGAAACACATAAATACATTAATATTAAATGAAAAAATCACGAAAAAAACTATCTCCAGACAGAATCCAGTTCCATAGATCAGTCTTATGCTCCCCCACTCCCAAGATAGAATCAATCAAGAATAAAAAACATGGAACTTTCCCCAGTCCCTACATGCATCCATGAAGTATGTCAATGTAAAAATTGATTGCCCGTACATTGATTGAGATATACTTATTAGGCCACCACCAATGTCATATATAGAAAATATAGAATGTTCATATAAACTATGACCATATGCTATGTATAAAAGACATGAAATGTACATGAAAATAAGACTAAATAAGAGAATTTTATATCAAGTGAGCATATATATATATATATGTATGTATTTATATATGAAGTGTAAATAGTAGGTAACTACTAGATAATCATAAACCACATGTGAATGATTATCACACCTATTGGGGCCAAGTCCCATGGTCTATAGCTTGGGTGACCTCATCGTGACGAAGTATCACATCAAATAAAATTATTGAAATAAAATCAATCCTAAATGGACAAGGTCTCAAATGGATATCATGGGAAACCTATATCTATATAATTGAATATATATGGAACTCATAGGTTCCATAACTCAATATTCATCAGTATTGAAATATAGTAAATAAACATAACTAGTGGTCGTAGGTGACATACCTTGATCCTCTAGCTAGTTTCAAACTATTTGGCATTAGGTGCCATATCTACATAAGAATTTGGTTCCACACTAAGATGTGTAATATCAATAATGTAAAAATAATTAAATGACAAGGGCTATGTTAGTGTCTATACCCAATCAAAATTATCAATATTAAATAGAAAGTCCATGAGAATAACCATCTAATTATTTATTTTCATTTAAATCCATACATTTAATTACATTATTAATATTTAGATAATAATGAAAAATGATGATGGCCTATATCCGATTATAATATTTAACTACATAAAGTATCACACCATATTATTGCAATATCACACAACAATGGGGTGGTTCTATCATTTGGAATATTAAAGAAATCACCACAAAGGTGATTCAAGTTGAGGCTGAAAACCTCCAACCATATTAATGTATCAAAAGGGAAACCAGTTAAGGTTACAAAAATTTAATATATAAATTTTGTAAATTTAGAAGAAAAGTTCAAAAGGTTTTTAATGTATAAAAATCATTACAATTAAATAGATATAAAAACCATAGGTTAAAGGTATAGACTACCCATATTAATCATATGGTAGAACAATCATCTAATATCAAACCATGTTTTTATATATATTGGGGGAAAATGGAATAATAGATGAATACCATGTAAACATGTCATATTATCTTGCACAAAAATAACTCATTCGATAAGAATATAAATTATAAAAAGATCTAAAATAATGGAGATCATTCCAATGACTATGTAATATAATAGAGGACTTTGAAATTAGAGGTCATAAGAAAAAACCACTTAAAAATTGGGTTTGGTGTAGAGTATGTGATCTAAATGGCTGGGAGAGAAGGCATTATATCCAATATAGACAAGATAATAAAGAGAGTTATCCTATTTAAATTAAATGACCGGAAAATTGTTATTTTTCCCATTCATTAAAGGTTTTATGGTTTGGCGACATGATTTTCTAAACCGTGCAATAATTATGAACACCCCCCTATCCACATAACACACCTAACTCAACTTGTATTGAATACTTAGAAAAATGATACATATCCAGTGATCACTCTCTATAACAGCTCTTCAAAGCCCAACTTACTTTTCTTTGTTTATAAAAACCATGTGGCACCCATATAGTTCCACGTAGTTTCAGGTTCATGGTTTGTAGTAAACATGAAGAAAATGTATGTCTATAATTTTTTTTCTTCTAAAAACACGATCTTTGGTCTTTGATGAACCACCAAATTCAATAGAACCCCTCCATAAACTATATTTCACATTTATAAGGATAAAAATGAAATTTATAAAATGAATTTAATTTTTTCATAACATTATGAAAAGACAACATATTTCATGTATTTGTTATAGGTGGATATAAAAAATACATGGGGTTAGACAATACTTGGAGTAGTATTGGAAAAAAATACCTATGTTATATTAAAAAAAATACAGATGAGGAAAATATTTTTTACCATATTATATGGTGTTATAGTTTTTTTAATTGTAAATAAGGTATTCCATGGATTATATAATGTTTATATAGGTGTTGTGGAATATCATGGTATATATTTTTGTTAAATTAACTACAAATAGATGTATCCATATGGGGTCAGGGTTACTCATATACATACACAAATATTTTAGTCTAGGAGTATCTCATACACATAATTTTTTCATATGTAGTGGTGTCGGAAATCATGAAAAATGTTAGGCAACATAATTTCTTTGGAGATGGATTGATTAAATTTAATATAATTATTGAGCCAAGAAACCACATTAGTATAAATAATGGAATTTTAGGGTCTATGTGACATATAAGAATAATTAATTAAATTTAATATAATTATTTACTATATATGTGGATGTTTGCAGAAGGATATTCATGTTTAAGGATTTCCAAGATGTGTGATATCTATTTAAATGGATTCAAAAAATAAAAATATACTTAACAATGGGGTGATGAAATTTTTTTATGGTGATACATATTATATATTAAATATTTTGAAAGTTATTTGAGTATACCTATGTTTTTTTACTAATAAAATAATAGAAAACGTAAAAAAACTTATGTTTTGGAAGTGAGGGATACCTATATTTTCTAGAATACAAAATATTAATTATTCTTGAATGAGATAAATATATATGAAATTTCATATTTTATAATTTATTGTATTTTAAGAAAAATGTGATGGTCTTTTATAAATTTAGAAAGGTGGATTTAGAGATAATTTACCTTTCATCATGTATTAAAATATTCATCCTGAATTATAATATATGATTGATAATGAAGTAAAGGAAGACTAAAATTTATCATATAATTTTAATAAAAATATCAATAGTAGTAAATCATGGAATTCATAATGATTATGATAAATTAGAAAACTATATAGTTTTTTATTTTGAAATTGACACTGTTTTCCATATAAAAATATTAGAAACATATCAGGCATGAAAATGGGGAGAGATAGGTTCTAAATATTCCTCAATTACTACAATAAATGAAATTAAAAATAAAACAATATTGGCAAAAGAGAGAAATATATTTTTAATCAATTTGAATTAATTACAGACATGATGAAATGTGATGAAACCATTGTTGTTTATTTATTCCAATTTAAATTCCTATATTGTATTATAATTAATATTTTTTAATTAATATGTGGTTTGTTGGCTCAATGTACTGAATATGAGGTCAATAATTGTATTCATCTATAACTATTATAACATCTATAATGGATTGTTTTACCTCTGGATATAATTAATCAATTTTTCCATATATTCCATGGATGATCCCCATGTGGTGGACAATGCAAATAATTATATCCTCTCAATAATTTTACTCATTTAGAGAGTTTGATAATTATTTATGTCAATTCAATTCATGCTACTATTTCAATACATACTTAATGGTTTATGCAGCCCAAAAAACTACGCAATGTTATTCACCACCTCTTATGTTTTTGGGTGTTGTGATAACCACACAACCCATGCATAGGTCCTCTAAATACCATTTATGGGACCCCAAAATGTAATGAATGTATAGTAATGTTATGAATAAAACTCACATTATTTTTAGGATATAGTAGGCCAAAAATGAAAGAGAAGGAGGGACCATATAACTCACCTGATTTCTATAGTAATGTCTAACCTACACACACTAAAATTAACTATTTGAAAGAATCATTCACAAGGATTACCTAATGCGTAATACGCATCAACATGTTTACTAAAAATCATGTAATAATCATAAGAAAAACCCCAAATAATGAAAATATATTATAAACAATAATGTCCAAAACCAACTCAATTCAAAATTTAAAATAATCCACAAATTATAATATTTTATACAGGATAGACATGAGAGTGTTACAATTCTCCAATTGATACATCTTTCCACCCACAAAAAATAATTAATAAGGGTAAAATCAACTAATAAAAATGTGGCATCACCCAATAATGGAATCAATAGTATCTAAAATAAATAAAATAATAATGTAAATATATATGACTTATCTTCGGATAGACCATTATGTTATTTTAGGCATACAGTTTAATATATAAAAAAGTAAAAAATGCCTCCATTTTTTTTATGAATTCACAAGGTATGTTTTTTGGAAAACTTGTTGTGGGTATCTGATAATAGAGAACAATAAAAACATATAACTCCTTAAGACCAATGAGTTCAATACCCAATCATTCCCCAAAATATTCAAGTATAATTATAATTAGAATTAAGAAATATAAATCCCCATGATTGAATATATGTATAATAGAACAATCTAATATATAGAATTTGTCAAATATCTTGACATAAATGATAATACCTATACATGAATGAATCAAAATAAAAACCATGATTCATCAAATCACCAAGGGAAATGATAAATCTCCCCCAACTAGAATAAACAATAAAAATAACCTAAAATTTCCTATTGGAAACATAACTCAAACAGATAACCACAATAACATGAGAAGACAAAATAATCCCTTAACATCCCATAAAAAAAGAAAAAATTTGTTAATGAAAATAATGATCCAATATGCGGAAAATGGAAACCAACCAATATTCATGATGTTAGTGAGATTTTAAATGTAAAACCAGTATAAAAAACAATTCCACTATGAACCCAAAAGACATAGCACCGACATGATATAATTTACATGTATCAATTAGTTAATAATATAAATTATTTTATCAATATAAGTAGTTATTGAAGAACATATTGAGGGATTCCGAGGAGAAACTCAATAAATTCAAATATAATGACATTGATAAAATCACATATAATATTTATGATGATTAGAAAATTAATGAGGTTATATCATAGAAAAGAATTAAAATCCTCTAGAAAATAAGGATTCATTAAAAACCCAATGAATTAGCCTGTTGATAAAAATCTAAAAAGCTAAAACTTATTTAATCTTAGTGACAATTAGTCCCAAAAATAGATAATCACCAAAGCCTTGACTATTTATAAGATTCTATCAATATTAAATGACTTAGCTTAAAATTTTCATGATGAAAGACTAAATGGTAATATACATGATATACATACATAAAACACATCAAAGGTGGGGAATGAATTCCTAGGTGTTCCACACTACAAACACATGATATATCACTTCTTCTTATAAAGAATTAACAGAATCCTAATATTATGATAAATTATATCATTCATACGCATTATTTAATGATTTATTGTACTAAGAAAAAAATAATACAACCCTAGAAGAACATGTGTCCTATTATAATTCAGTAATTAGGTTCATTTGATGAAAATTTTAAACAGACATACAAATATGTAACCTAAAACATCAAAACATGGGCCTTAATTTCATTGATATTATAAGAAAACATGTAATAACTTTTGGATGTACATAATAAAGGGTTGAGATATAAATAATAGTATGATAATAATCAAATAATAACACTCCTAAACAAATACATTTGATTCTATAATCATAACATGGTAAAATACGATGGCTGACAATCATAAATCTAAATATAACAGAATGATATAGGATGATATCCTAAAGGAAACAAGGGAATCTAAAAACAACATAAATCATGACATCATGAACATACGTCAAGGATGACCACATAGATATAATAACTCAGTGTTCCTATCAAATCATATCATTTTCTATACAATGTATGCCTTGTGATAAAAAAAATTACCTAACACATTTTAGGGTTATATAATTTCATGCCCACTAATTTCATTCATATCATTGACATTCATAAATATACCATAGAGATCACAAAACACAAGGATTACATTCATCTGTTTTAGTCGCATGATTATGAGGTGTGTGTAACATATAAAGAATTCCCCCATAAATGATGTATTGGTTCATCTAGATGAATATATTTTTGTTTAAATGGGGATGGGTATTAACAATATAAATATTTTCATGCGAAGATCGAAGAATAATTTCAACAACATAACATGTGTACATAAATATTAATAGAACAATTTAATGAAAGTGAAGGGGGTATCTGATCACATGGAAGTTGTATGTATAGTAATATGTATGTTTAAAAACATATCCAAAAATAAGAAATTGGAAATAATTTTTGTCTTGTATTATCTTTATATAATTTATTACATCTATTTTTGGGATTTTAGAATGAAATAATACATATTGTATAATTATAGTGTGTCTAATTTTTACACAAAAAATTTAATCGCCCAAAAAAATTATGAATCAATATCTATTGTATAATTTCAAAATAATTATTTTAACATTGATATTTTTTTAAAATATAATTATATAAACATTATAATTTATATATTTATTGAATTTTTTTCTTTTAAAATATTGGTTTTTTGAAAAAAAGAAATTTATTATCCTTATAAAAATAAAATTTGGCATAATAAAATTGTGATTTCATTTTTATTTCATAACTATTATTTATTATTAATATTTTAATAAATTTTTTTTATTTTAACTATTATTCAATTCATTAAAAAATTGATTCATGATTGAAATTATATATCCCCCAAAAATTAAATTTCTAATAATTAATATCAATATATAATTTTATCAATATCATTCTGTATTCATAATAATGTAATATTAAAATAATTTTATTCAAGTTCACATTGTTAGGGTCTAGGTACGTATAAATTTATTATACCATTAAATTCCCTAATGGTATTGTGTGTGATTGTGAGATTTTTTTAGGGTGGTTTGATGTACCAGGTTTTTTTCAAGATCTTGATGGGCTTGAACATGTACAATAGTCTATTTGAATCATATTTTAAATGTATAATATTTGTTTGTGATTGGTAATTAGATAATAATAATGATACTATCTCCCAAAAAAGATCATAAAAATTGGATTTATAGGGTATAATCTAACTGGTCATGGCCAACGCTTTCTTTTTCTATGTCAATTGGATATATCAAAACTATATATATATATATGATATATATAAGATTGATGTACAAATGATATATTGTCAAGAGATATGATTTATAATAGTATACTAAATTTCATAGGATATAAATTATAATGGTCGAAACAATGAAATTCATTCATTTTTTTCTATAATTTCATTTCCCAATAATGGGGTTACTAATTTAATATTTTAATTACATTTATGATTATTTTGGCCTTTAAATTCCACATTAAAAAATTTACACTAAATTTTTTTACACAAAAACATGATTATAGAACTTTTAATTCCTTACCTCTTCTGGTTCCCAACTCACTTGTTGAAAAATGTGATTCCACCAAGATAGTTTGACCAAATGAATTTTCTTGTCTCCTAAAACCATGTATCTATGTTCTAAGATCATTACCGTCTTCTCCCCTTACGAATGGTTAGTCTCTAATGGTATTACCTATTGATTTAGTACAAGTAAATGGTATAGTTTGTACTTATTAAATAGGGATATATGGAACACATCATGTACTTGATACGAGTAGGTATTACTTATAGTCAAAATGACACCACTCTGATATGATCCAGGATTATTATGGTGATGATGTATTATAGATAATGTTTTTTATCTTCGAAAACCTCATGATTTTCTTTTATGATGATATATGAAGGAACACTTTATCTATAACCTCAAACTCTATGTCTAATTGATGATTATATATATATATATATAATAAATTGAATTTTTATATATTTCATATAAATAAAAATATTTGAAACCCTATATTTCATTTTATAGATATGATTAGGTCCTACTGTTTTTTATCCAACATCATCCTATAATTTTGGAGTTCGAAACATTCCCACATACAAATCGTCATAAGGATCCATTTAAATTATAGAATAGAAAAAATTTTAGGTGATAACTCTATTAGGGGATGTGGTTAATAAAATAATACAAATCAATAAATTCAATAATATCTAGATATATCTTCCCATACGTGAATGGTAATTTCACTTTGACCATACCTCTTTTAACGATAGGTAGAACTGATTTTTTGTTTTGTATAATTTTATTTCTAAACAATTCACTAATTTTTGGAGGTAATAATTGGATTTTGGTTGGTATAATTGATAGTGTAACTAAAGAAAGTCATAATACCAACCTTTTATATATCATGGACTGTTTCCCAATAGATAAATATTCCTTGATAATAATGAGTTGGTATAGAGATCAACTAACACCCAGATGGAGTTATTTACTTTAGGAGTATAAAGGTGTGCAATGAATTAATACACAATCATGTTTTACCAATTACATAATGTTATAGGGAATGGTTTAATCACACCATAAAACAAAAGTCTTTTATCTTTGGGTTGTTGTAAAACAATAATTTTTTAAAAAAATATACAATACCTCTTTCATGTTATCCAGAAAAAAATTACTTTAAATACCCCTATCTATTTGTACTTCAAAGATATATAGTGAATGATGAGATATGATCAAATTTTAGAATTTATGTCATTATTTATGATTTTAAGGATCATTTATTTGAGTTCAAAACCATATAAACCCATCTTTTGAAAATTTTGTCTTCATAATATTCATTCCCTTTTCCTTAGAACAACATCCATCTTTTGATCCTCTAAAATAATATTACGAATTGATGGTTGAGATTTCATTTTGGAATGTTAGGATGATTATCAATTTATTAATCCAATATCCATCCTCTATATGTCCCAAAAGATAGATCCATTATAATTCTCATCATTGGTAGGGTTGAAGTATCCTTTATACTTAGATAATTTACTATTTTTTTACCATTCAAAAAATTTAATATATTGAGAGTTAATAAAACTTATTGAGATATTATCCCCATTATTAGAACATGTTATGCTCCTTTTTTAAGAATATATACATAATGATTTTATTATCATTATATATTTCACACATATCACAAAAGATATAATGCCTCTAAATTATCTGCATGAATATCACTATAGATAATTCTAGATAATGTGTTAGGTAGCTCGACTCCTGGATCATTTATTGGTTGTAGGTATAACCTATCACATTTTCATCTTTCATGATTAAACAGACCAAAACATTCTAGATGCTCCTCTATATAAAAGAAAATCATTCTCCATTGGTGGTTAATTTGAGTACAAGTGTGGTGATTAACCACTTCTTCCACTCTTAATGTATTTAATCACATTCTTCATTCAGAAAAACACCAAGCCTATCCAAGTTATCTTAGTTATTTCCATATATAATTATGATATATTTCTCACAAATAAATTGAAATTCTCTAATAATAAATATAAACTATAGATTTCCATTATTGATGTTGGTCTATATCATCATTTAATTGCTTATTTTCTTAAAGTATCCACTAATATCACTTTTCTGGGGAAAAAATGACTCATGAGATAGATTTTTTAATAAAAAACCAGAGTTAATATTAATATCATAAAATTTTCATTCATCAATGTAACAAATAATTCATCCAAATACTTCTCACTTTCTTCCTTTTATTAATATAATAATATAATTTCATCTACAAGGACCACCAATTTTTTTTCAATATAATCCATAAGGACATAATTAAATAAAAAATTAATATTGATGGAGAATTATAGAATCCAACAAGAATTGCTATAAACTAATATTTCTCATACATTTTATAAATTCCATCATTGGGGATATCATCTTTCTACACCTTTGTTGATAATATCTCGACTGATGATTCAATATAGATAAGTACTAGTCACTACTTCACTAATTGAACTAGTCTAAAATCCATGGTATATGATATGTTTTTTTATAAAATTTTTTTAGATCATGATTACTAATGTAGACATGCATTGAGTCATCATTCATTGTGATAATTAAGAGTACTTCACCCTATATTGAATCATTTATATTGGATAATATTAATGGATAAGTTCGATCAACGACTAAACCACTTATATAGGAGTAAGACTAGGAAATTTATTTATAATCACATAAATGAATTCCTTAAAAATAGGAATTTCATTATGGATAAATTTTACCTTACTCTCAATCATTTGAGATATATAAACTATCTAAATAATTAATATTATCATTTCTTAAGATAATGACACCGTAGAGGATTTATCCACATTAAACATGTATATAATTGAAGGGTGATTTTTGATATAGATGTTGATTTCCTTCTATAAGAAATTTAAGTTACCTATATACAAGGAATGAAAATCCACTTTCATAATATAATCAAATTATGATATAGGGAGTATCACATGGGTTTTTTGGAAAATTCCACCCAAATACATTTGTAGGGGAAAATTTATGTACTTGGGAATAAATAATGTACCCATTCCATATTTTCACTAATATATTAACATGCATATTTTGAAGTGGTGTTTGAATAGTTCTTAAAACATTAATGATATTTAGGAATTCAAATAAACAAAATCAAATAGTTTATTCACAATTCTTGGATGAATAACTTGTATAAATGTCACCACTTAATTATTGGCATCCAAATCAGATGTTGGGATTGGATAAGATCACCATCCCAATAAGCCTCATATATTTTTTTTTCATTATTTTTCATTGACATCCCTTACCATAATGAATTGAATTGTGTAGTTCCCTTGTTACTTGAAGTTGAAACATTCGAAAATAAGATTAGTGTTTAATAGATAATTATTTTCATTTATTAAATTTGGGGGTATATCTAATTAGAATTCACTATAATGGTTCCACTCATTACTATACATAAATCATTACCTAGTAACCTTGAATAAATTTCTCAGATGTTTCTTCCTACTCTTTTGGAAAATGAGATATTGGACTTTCCATTCGACATGAAACTTTTCTGGTGTAGAATTTCAATCTATTATATTCTTTTATCTCTTGAAACCTGAGTCCCAAGTGATTAATTGTTATCTATTTTGAATTTTATGGAAGGATATATAAATTTATTATTGTTTTAAAGGTCTTAAATAACCAAATATTTTCATAAGATGATATTTAATGCCTAGAAACGCGCACAACATTACTTTTATGGTAAAGGAAAAAAGATGAAGGCTTGTCATGCAAGTATTTGGTGTTCACCTCATATTACCAAATATAATCATCTTGATTTTTTTGTGGGTAAAAAAATCCCACTACGTTTTCAATTAGGGATCCCAAGGAGAATATTTATAGAAATATTTTTCATATTTCATACCCTTCATCAATTTGATCTTCTCCTCCAATTTATTTTATTAATACACTGTATTGATATGTTTCCACCTCCATATGATAAAAATAATTTAGGAACATCTATTTTCAAAATAATTAATTCATGAAGAGAATTATATCAGTTGATTAGATCCATTGTTCCTTGCTTAAGTGATCATAATATTTACTTAATGTCATGAGTCTTTGTTACATAATGATCTAAATTACAACTTACTTCTTCTTAAGGGTGTGGGTTTCCCTGCTAATTCATGTTTCAATTAAAACATACATTATATGTGAAATTATTTCACTGATGTTCTGCCGCACCCCGACAAGGGTGTTTATTTTATTTTATTTTATTATTCGCTTGGCCTTAAATTCTTTTTGGTTCAGTTTGAGTTGGGAACGATTTTCTTCTTTTTTTGAGCTTAGAATAACAAGTGCGCGTCTTGGGTTCGACGGCGTCGGACGCGCGGGCGGAGCGCGACACCGCGCGGCTTCGCCCATGCAACTGTGTGGCCTTTTCTTCTTAGAGGAATTAAAAATAAATTAGAAAATGTCAATTTAGATTGTCTTCATTTTTTTTATGGCTATTAATAATTATTCTTATTATTTAAGGCGAAATGAATATTTTTATCATTTGTATTTTTATCATTATGATTATTATTACCATTATTATTTTTATCATTATGTTATTTTGTTTTTTTTCTTTCTTTCTTTTCATTTATTTTATTTTATTTTTTCCCTTTATATTTAATTTTATTTGATTTTACTTTTCTTTATTTTCTATCGTATTTTTATTTTATCTTTTCTTTTTTTTTTATTTATTTATTTTATCCCCTTTCTTTTTTTCCTCTCCCTCCTACTCTCTAACCTAGCCGCCGCCACCCCCTCCTCTATTCTCTCTTATCTCCCTTCTCTCTTTTCTTTTCCTTTTCTATCCTTCTTCTTCTCTACCTCCCACAGGTTCCCTTCTTCTCCCTCTCCCCGCGTCCTCCTCCCTCTCCCCGCGTCCGCCCGTGCTGTTTTTTTCCCCAGAACCCTCCGCCTCCTTCCTCTTCTCCACTCTCTTGCAGCGTGCGACCTAGCCGCCCCGGCTTCTCCTCGTTGCAGCACCTGCCGGTCTCCTCCGTCGCACCACCCGCCGACCGCCCCGTCGCAGCACTGCCGGCCGCCGCATCGCAACACCCTTGTTCCCTCCCAAGTCTCGGCCTGCCAACCGCCCGTCGCCCAGCATCCCGTTAGCTTTCCCCTCCAGCACCCAGCAGCGCCTTCTTCTCCCTCCTCCGGCGCTCAACCGTCTCCAGCAGCACCCCTAGCCGGCTCCCCCCTGTTCACTCCTCCGGACGCGCAACATAGCAGCGCGCCCGACCGCCAGCCCTCCCTTGCTCCCTGCTCAAGCCCGCAGCACCACCATCCCAGCCTCCTCCGGCGAATAGCCCGCTCAACTTCCCCCTGGCCAGGTTTCCTTTTCTTTTCTTTTTATTTATTTATTTATTTTGTTTTATCTTATTAATATTATGATTATTAATGTTAATGTTATTATTATTATAATTATTATTGTTTTTCATATTATTATTATTATTATTATTATTATTATTATTAGTGTTAATAATAATAATATTACTTTGTTATTATTATTATTATTATCATTATTATTATTATTATTAATGTTAGTGTTACTAATGTTATTATTATTATTATTATATTAATATTGTTATTATTATTATATCATTATATTATAATTATGCTAAATTATTATTATTAATCTTATTATTATTATTATTATTATTATTATTATTGTTATTATTATTATTATTATTAATCTTGTTATTCTTATTATTGTTATTATTATTATTATTATTAATATTATTATTATTATTGATATTATTATTACAATTATTTTTATTATTATTATTATTATCATTATTATTCCTGCTTTGGCCTTTTCTCTGTAGAGGGTTATCAATTTATGTTTCTTTTGGTTTAGGATTTTTAGGACCCGCGCAGGGTGTTTCCAAGTGAGCACCACCGATGCGCCTTGTTTCTGAGGTTCCGTCGTCGCTGCGCCTCAGTTTCGAGGTGAGTGTTTCTTCCCATCGCTTGGTTTCGCGTGCTCTAGTGAGTGTTTGTATGTGTCTGAGTCCTTGGTTTTGTTTATGAAGAGTGTTAGACTTTGTCACGTGGTTTCGGACACACGTCGTGTCATCGCTCCTTGGATCCGAAGTCGTTTTGTCGTCGCGCTTTTATCTTGAGGTAGGTCCCCCTTTCCACTGCTTTTAAAATTTAAGTTATATTATTTCATGCTGTTTGCACACCCTAATTGTTCAAAATCAACATTTTATTAATTGTAATAAATATGAGATAATATACGATAATTAATTTTTAATATAAGATGGTTAATTTTTAAATGGTTATTTAATGTCAAAAGGAGCCGTTTATTTTATACACGACACATGAAACATCCATTTGACCAGCGGACACCCAATAATGAATGAACGCCCATTTGTCTTTAAGACATAATTCACAGAATATAAAATGGAGTTCTGGTTTAATGAGAAATGATTTCTTTTGAAGCGTGAACAAATACTTTGGTTCGTTTGAGAAATTGCCCGGTTGGCTCTTAAAGATTATTTGGAAAAAGAAAATGGATTGGTTTGGTTTATAAAAAAATATTGGCAACCTATGAAGTAGTGTTTTGTGGTTCTTTAAATTGTTTTAAACTGGGTTTGGTCCCATAATAAAGTTGTACCTTTCGTTGAGTGGTGTTTGTGAAATGTATTAAATGCCCGTTTAGCACTTTATGGAAAGAGATGAAAATGTTTTGATAAAACCCTCTAAGGAAAACTCTCATGCCTTGGTTCCAATTGATTGTTTGGGAGGCCACGCTTAGTATCTCCCAGGTACGTGAGTAGTTTAAAGGCATGAGGTTGTTCCACGAAGTGGTTCGGGGTGATGCTTGTTGTGCTTTGAATATATATATGTATATGATTGGATGCTCGGTTTGAATCAGTTGGCTCACCCCTTTTTTTCAAACACTTGAGACATGAGAATCTGGCATATTGAGAGAATATTCTAAGAATGATTGCTGCACTGGTAGGTTATGGTACTGACCAGTGGCCCATAGTAGGTGGATATATTGGGTTTATTACTATGGGATTTTCCCTTGACCTGCCCGTGAGTGGATGGTCGAGCGTATTGTGCGTTTTGATTTCATCGTGACATGTCGATAAGGATGATTTCTCATGTATTGGTGTCTTCTGGTTTATTCTCGATCTCCTTGGTTCAGTCATGTCTATTCATCCTTTGTTGCTTGCAGTACTGATTATGATGCTCACATGTACACCTACATTGCCCTTGCTGTGTGTTTTACTTTGTGCATTCTGGTGTATTGTTTTCCTTGGAATATGGTAAATTGCTTTTGATTAGGTTTCTAAAAATTGTTTTCAAATGAAAGTGTTTAATCCCCGTTGTACAAATCTAAAAATTTAAACATCACTTTCCCCTTTCTTGAAATGTCACTGACACTAATGAAATGAACCCAGATTTATAAATGGCTAAGGGCAATGGTTCGTACTTTGTTTTTAAGTAAAATGCTTAGAAAAAAACATACTTTTATAAATTGTAGTTCAAACTTGAAATGATGTTTCTTTTATTTTAAAGGTAGTGCATTGGGAATAGATATCGGTCTACCCTATTGAGTTTTAATACTCACGCCAATAGTTCTTTTCTATTTTTAGTGTTTGTGCAGGCTATAGCTTGAGTGCGCTCGCCTAGGGCGATGCTTGATCGTTGAGTCGGAGAGCGACCCACGAGGTTGCACGGAGTTGTTCGGACGTCGTGTTTGGTTAGTTTGATTCCTGTTTGTTCCTGTTTAGTCACTTTGTTTGGTTTACCTTTTTCTGCGCTGCTCTGTTTTATCTTTGCATTCTTATTTATTTATATTGGGTGAAATCGTTCCCACATCCTCTAATGATGCCCTGGCGCTTTTCGCCAGCCCGGAAGGATCGGGAACGCCTCTCGGGCCATGTCGCGGACCAGATCGGGTGACCGGTTCAGGGTTGACCCGGGTTAGTTCGTGACAAAATGGTATCAGAGGAGGTTAGCTCTTAGCGACCTCACTTTTTAGAGCGCCCTTTGTTATTTGGGGTGTCAAGGTAGATGGAGTAGTATTGTCGGGACTTGAGGGGTAGGTGCGAGAAGAGCGTCGCGAACTCTTGCCCGTACCGATCCTCAGGTTTCCATGGGAAGTCCAGTCTAATTGGTTTGTTTGGGTTTTTTTTTATGGAAAAATGTTTTGCGATTGGGGTACGACAAAGGGAGTTGGGCCATTAGTCCTCCTAACCCGCACGGCCTGGAAAGCCATGCAAAGCTAGGGGCATGGTCCAAGAAGCCTCCCTGTTTCAGTGACGTTTTTGGCATATGGCCGCCAACCATATGGTCAAGTCACCCACTGACACTAGTCCCCTGTTTGATTTGTTTTGGGTTTCCCTTGATTTTTGAAAGTGGTTTGAATCAAAAAAAAATATGGTTTTGAAAAAAAAATGGTTGTTTGAAATAACATGTTTGATTTGCAGATTGTTTTAAAAGAAGTGGTATGAATAAATTGTTTTTGGAAAATGAAGTTGCTTTGTTTTGTCCTTGGTGTTCCGATGAGTACTCACATGCATTTTGGTATGTTGGAAATGTGGATGGATATCTGGTATGGTGGATGGATGCCCTGGGTGGCACGGATACATGCATGTGAGTGAGGCTCTAAAGAATACCAATGGCGAGGGTTTAACCCACTAAGCTTGTTCTAAATTAAAGCTGTTTTCAAAGAGAAATTTTTTGATGTTATGATAACTTGTTTTCTCGGATTTTGAGCTTGTCACCTATGCAGTGTTTGATTCTGAGGTTGTTATTCATTCATTGAGTTGGCATTGATTGGGTTTTTTTGACCTTTCCTTGTCTAGCGGTTATCCCTTTGAAGCTTCGATGGGTGATCGTAGTGCGGTTGATCAACCTAAGGATTTTATACTTGAGTTTCGGAGGTTGGATCCACCTCTCTTCTATGGTCAAGTAGAAACTTCTGTGGCAGAGGAGTGGATGCGGAAGATTGAAAGGAACTTTAACCTCATTGAGTTGCCCGAGTCGTTGAAGGTCAAGTTTGCGACCTTCATGCTTGAAGGTTCACCGTGGATGTGGTGGAAGTCAGTGTCTCGGAACAAGCCCCGTTAAGAGGTTACTTGGAAGTTTTTCAAGGCCTCGTTCATTCGTCAATATTTCTCTGAGGAAGATAGGGTGAGAAAGGGGATGGAGATGTGTTGTCTGCAGCAGGGTGATAGATCTGTGTTGGAATATTTCCAGCGCTTTGTAGATCTAGTACCTTATGATTTAGAGTATGCCACAAAGGACCCCATGAAGGCTCGACGCTTCGAGGCGGGTCTCCGCCCTGATCTGCAGTCGAAGGTGTCAGAGTCCAACCTAACTTCTTTTGTCGATGTGGAAAGACAAGCTTTTCATGTCGAAGCCGCAATGGCGGGAGTGCTCGAAGTAATTCTCCCTCTTTCGATCCCTATGAGCAGTGGTGAAGATTCTGGAAAGGAAATGAGTAAGAAAATGAATGTGAATGGAGCAGGTCATGGAATCAAGAGGCCTCGGGATCTTTCATCAACCTCTTCGGAACGAGAGATTATTGTCTGTTATCAGTGTGGCAAGAAGGGTCACAAGAAGTCTTCATTCCCAAGCGCTCCGAAGCCCTGCCAGGCGTGTGGACGTCTGGGTCACTTGCGACGATTTTGTCGGGGTGTTGCAAGGAAGCGTCGCAGAGGAAGTTCTCAGAAGTAATGTGTTGTAGGGTCTTTGTTCAAAGTTTCTAGTGTTAGTTTCCTTTCAGTGTAAGTGTTCTATTATCGTGGCCTATGAATGGGTGTTGTTTTGGGTTTGAAATATATGGGAACTTCATGGGTCTTTTGATGAACCTCGGATTTCAATGATGGTGCGTTTTAATTTTAAAATCGTGTCCTTCAATCTGTCAGATCAAAAGATGTATGTATCTCATTGGGATTATCAGAACCTGACTGCGAGGCAGGAGATGCTTCATCCATCAGAGCTCTAGCCAAAAGGTCTCAGAGTGAAGCCGACGCATAGTCAGGAACCCCTCGGGGGAAATTTTTAAAGAGTCTGGTGAAAGTCGTGCTTCTATCGTCGTGGTGAGATAGTTTTGGTGTTGTTGCTCTGGTTCCTCTGTCGTTGTAGTTCTCTCTTGTCGCAAAGTGCGCGATGGACTTACCCCTCGTGTAACGTCGGTAATTGTTCCTATTGGATGTAAGTTGCTGATCAGTGACCTTGCGTGGGCCACTGATGTAAATCAGTTGAGGCCCTGGTTTGTGTCCATCCCGAAGTGATGGGTCGTGAGTTGTCGTATGTCGTAGTTTTAGTGATTTGATCCTTGGGCCCACCCTGCCCGCCCATGGGGTTAGGGTTTTAGTTGCGCAAAGTATCCATTTAAGATTTTATCCCTTTCGGATGGGAGTAAGTGGTTTAAATGTTTTTGCTGTGCTTTTATAGCTTGAGTAAGGCCCGGTTCTGGCCTAAGTTGGATTTCTGGTTGGTCGCTAAGAGGTCAGTCCTTTTATGGTGGGGAGACCCACCATGAGTCTTGTTGGGTTTTCTCTTAAATAGTTATCGAATTCTAGTGGAGTTCATATGGTGGGGAGCCCGTTCGGGCCTCCCTCTATTGGTGATTTATTTCAGGAAATGAGGTTTAGTTCTGTTGGTAGTCGGTATGATGTCCCTGAGATTGGAGGTTGGATCGTGTTCTGTGAAATCCTTAGGTGTTGATCGATCGACTGGTTGGTGTGGTGGCTTTTCGGGGGCGGAAAACATTATGGTGGGGAGAATTGTCGCACCCTGACAAGGGTGTTTATTTTATTTTATTTTATTATTCTCTTGGCCTTAAATTTTTTTTGGTTCGGTTTGAGTTGCGAACGATTTTGTTCTTTTTTTTGAGCTTAGAATAACAAGTGCGCGTCTTGGGTTCGACGTCGTCGGACGCGCGGACGGAGCGCGACACCGTGCGGCTTCGCCCATGCAACTGTGTGGCCTTTTCTGCTTAGAGGAATTAAAAATAAATTAGAAAATGTTAATTTAGATTGTATTAATTTTTTTTATGGCTATTAATAATTATTCTTATTATTTAAGGCGAAATGAATATTTTTATCATTTGTATTTTTATCATTATGATTATTATTACCATTATTATTTTTATCATTATGTTATTTTGTTTTTTTTCTTTCTTTCTTTTCATTTATTTTATTTTATTTTTTTCCCATTATATTTAATTTTTTTTTATTTTACTTTTCTTTATTTTCTATCCTATTTTTATTTTATCTTTTCTTTTTTTTATTTATTTATTTTATCTCCTTTCTTTTTTTCCTCTCCCTCCTACTCTCTAACCTAGCCGCCGCCACCCCCTCCTCTATTCTCTCTTCTCTCCCTTCTCTCTTTTCTTTTCCTTTTCTCTCCTTCTTCTTCTCTCCCTCCCACGGGTTCCGTTCTTCTCCCTCTCCCCGCGTCCTCCTCCCTCTCCCCGCGTCCGCCCGTGCTGTTTTTTTCCCCAGCACCCTCCGCCTCCTTCCTCTTCTCTACTCTCTTGCAGCGTGCGACCCAGCCGCCCCGACTTCTCCTCGTTGCAGCACCTGCCGGTCTCCTCCGTCGCACCACCCGCCGACCGCCCCGTCGCAGCACTGCCGGCGGCCGCATCGCAGCACCCTGGTTCCCTCCCAAGTCTCGGCCTGCCAACCGCCCGTCGCCCAGCATCCCGTTAGATTTCCCCTCCAGCACCCAGCATCGCCTTCTTCTCCCTCCTCCGGTGCTCGACCGTCTCCAGCAGCACCCCTAGCCGGCTCCCCCCTGTTCACTCCACCGGATGCGCAACATAGCAGCGCGCCTGACCGCCAGCCCTCCCTTGCTCCCTGCTCAAGCCCGCAGCACCACCATCCCAGCCTCCTCCGGCGAATAGCCCGCTCAACTTCCCCCCCGGCCAGGTTTCCTTTTCTTTTCTTTTTATTTATTTATTTATTTTGTTTTATCTTATTAATATTATTATTATTAATGTTAATGTTATTATTATTATAATTATTATTGTTTTTCATATTATTATTATTATTATTATTATTATTATTGTTATTAGTGTTAATAATAATAATATTACTTTATTATTATTATTATTATTATCATTTTTATTATTATTATTAATGTTAGTATTACTAATGTTATTATTATTATTATTATTATATTAATATTCTTATTATTATTATATATTTATATTATAATTATGCTAAATTAATATTATTAATCTTATTATTATTATTATTATTATTGTTATTATTATTATTATTAATCTTGTTATTCTTATTATTGTTATTATTATTATTATTATTATTAATATTATTATTATTATTGATATTATTATTACAATTATTATTATTATTATTATTATTATTATCATTATTATTCCTGCTTTGACCTTTGCTCTGTAACGGGTTATCAATTTATGTTTCTTTTGGTTTCGGATTTTTAGGACCCGCGCAGGGTGTTTCCAAGTGAGCGCCACCACTGCGCCTTGTTTCCGAGGTTCCGTCGTCGCTGCGCCTCAGTTTCGAGGTGAGTGTTTCTTCCCGCCGCTTGGTTTCGCGTGCTCTAGTGAGTTTTTGTATGTGTCTGAGTCCTTGGTTTTGTTTATGCAGAGTGTTAGACTTTGTCACGTGGTTTCGGACACACGTCGTGTCATCGTGCCTTGGATCCGAAGTCGTTTTGTCGTCGCGCTTTGATCTTGAGGTAGGTCCCCCTTTGCACTGGTTTTAAAATTTAAGTTATATTATTTCATGCTGTTTGCACACCCTAATTGTTCAAAATCAACATTTTATTAATTGTAATAAATATTAGATAATATACGGTAATTAATTTTTAATATATGATGGTTAATTTTTAAATGGTTATTTAATGTCAAAAGTAGCCATTTATTTTATACACGACACATGAAACATCCATTTGACGAGCGGACACCCAATAATGAAAGAACGCCCGTTTGGCTTTAAGACATAATTCACGGAATATAAAATGGAGTTCTGGTTTAATGAGAAATGATTTCTTTTGAAGCGTGAACAAATACTTTGGTTCGTTTGAGAAATTGCCCGGTTGGCTCTTAAAGAGTATTTGGAAAAAGAAAATGGTTTGGCTTGGTTTATAAAAAAATATTGGAAACCTGTGAAGTAGTGTTTTGTGGTTCTTCAAATTGTTTTAAACTGGGTTTGGTCCCATAAAGAAGTTGTACCTTTCGTTGAGTGGTGTTTGTGAAATGTATTAAATGCTCGTTTGGCACTTTATGGAAAGAGATGAAAATGTTTTGATAAAACCCTCTTAGGACAACTCTCATTCCTTGGTTCTAATTGATTGTTTGGGAGGCCGCGCTTAGTAGCTCCCAGGTACGTGAGTAGTTTAAAGGCATGAGGTTGTTCCACGGAGTGCCTCGGGGTGATTCTTGTTGTGCATTGTATATATATATGTATATGATTGGATACTCGGTTTGCATCAGTTGGCTCACCCCTTTTTTTCAAACACTTGAGAAATGAGAATCTGGCATATTGAGAGAATATTACAAGAATGATTACTGCACTGGTAGGTTATGGTACTGACCAGTGGCCCAATGTAGGTGGATATATTGGGTTTATTACTATGGGATTTGACCTTGACCTGCCCGTGAGTGGATGGTCGATCGTATTGTGCGTTTTTATTTCATCGTGACATGTCGATAAGGATGATTTCTCATGTATTGGTGTCTTCTGGTTTATTCTCGATCTCCTAGGTTCACTCATGTCTATTCGGCCTTTGTTGCTTGCAGTAATGATTATGATGCTCACATGTACACCTACATTTCCCTTGCTGTGTGTTTTACCTTGTGCATTCTGGTGTATTTTTTTCCTTGGAAAATGGTAAATTTCTTTTGATTAGGTTTCTAAAAATTGTTTTCAAATGAATGTGTTTAATCCCCTTTGTACAAATCTGAAAATTTAAACATCACTTTCCCCTTTCTTGAAATGTCACTGACACTAATGAAATGAACACAGATTTATAAATGGATAAGGGCAATGGTTCGCACTTTGTTTTTAAGTAAAATTCTTAGAAAAAAAACATACTTTTATAAATTATAGTTCAAACTTGAAATGATGTTTCTTTTATTTTTAAGGTAGTGCATTGGGAATAGATATCGGGCTACCCTATTGAGTATTAATACTCACGCCTATAGTTCTTTTCTGTTTTTAGTGTTTGTGCAGGCTATAGCTTGAGTGCGCTCGCCTAGGGAGACGCTTGATCGTTCAGTCGGAGAGCGACCCACGAGGTTGCACGGAGTTGTTCGGACGTCGTGTTTGGTTAGTTTGATTCCTGTTTGTTCCTGTTCAGTCACTTTGTTTGGTTTACCTTTTTCTGCGCTGCACTATTTTATCTTTGCATTCTTATTTATTTATATTGGGCAAAATCGTTCCCATAGCCTCTAATGATGCCCTGGCGCTTGTCGCCAGCCCGGGAGGATCGCGAACACCTCTCGGGCCATGTCGCGGACCAGCTCGGGTGACCGGTTCAGGGTTGAGCCGGGTTGGTTCGTGACATGTTCCAAATTACTTCTTGCATTACGTTTGAAATCTCATTTAAGAAGACAACACATTTCTAATCACATTATACATTAGCCCAATTACAATTATTTCCTACCATTGCAGAAAAATTAGTGGAAAATTTTGAATGAGAAATTTTAATCTATTAAAACATATACAAATAACATTGAATGTTAATAGGGTTACACATATATAAAATATATTACTTGACTTTTGAATTTCTACGTTTCAATATACGATGTCCATTCTCAATTTCAACACATAATGTCTTATAGGAATTTTCCCCTAAATAATTGTTTATAATGATCTTCTGAATTTACAAAAGAATATATTCCATGATTTTCAAACCTGGTGTGTAGCTAATCCTCTTTTTCAATCACCATGTAACGATCTAATGTATCTCGATGCACTATTTCATATGTTTTTACCCAAAGGTTCAACTATGTTTGAGCCACATCCACTTATAGTAATCAATTAGATATGTATTTTATAATAAAAAACATACTCTACATGTTACCAAAATTTTTGTTTTTTTACATCTATTTTATCTTGTCCATATGGATTTCACAATATTTTTATAATCCAAATCAATCTAAATAAATTATCTTTTCACAGATTCTAAATATGTTAACACATATATTTCATACACATTATTTAATGATTTATTTCATTACGATACATTAAATACAACAATCGATGATAATATTTCCTACAATAATTGTGTAATTTTAATCACATTATTAAATTAGTTAATATATATAAAATATCGTGAACTAAAAGTCTATAAAATGAAATTAATTTTATTTGACCTTCTAAAATTTCATGGGATAACCAGAAGACATAAATTTGAAATTTTGTGACCTATAAAGTGGAGTAAGGAAATAATTAAAGAATAACATGATTAAAGTAATATATATGAGACAATAGTAATATAAATGTAATATAAGAGGGGTGATAATAAAATAATTGAACATCAAAAAGTGATATAGTTTAATAACATGAACATAATATGGGAATATGGAAACCAAAAAAACATGGCATAATAAGCATAAATAATGGATAAAAACATAGAAATAATAAAATATTATGCATAAGATAATTTAATTCTACCCATAAATATCATCTCATGTGATTAAAACATTACATATTGCAATTGAGGGATATATAATTTCAGTCCCACCCATCACATTCATATCACGTAGATGAATATCTCTTCCAAATAGCTCAAATAACATACAAATGTAGTTAAACAATTTTAATCATATGACTAGGGATTGTGGGATATATACATGGAATTCCAAATTCAATTAATCCCAGATATATCTATGTAAATACCCTTGAGTGGAAACGGGGAGGAATATTCTATACAAAAATGTTTCTCATCGAAAATCACAAGATAAATTGTTAGTATAAAAATAAAATATGTAGAGTCATGGAAGAGTTTTATGAGAGTTAAAGAGGTACCTCATTACTTGAAAATTAAATAGAAAATAATTTGGCTTGGTAAAAACATATAACAACATGAAAAATTGGAAAAAATGCCTAATATAAATAATTCGATTGATTAATGAGAATAAAGATATAATCTAAAATCCTAAGAGGGATATTTGAAAATCATGGTAGGATCTTCTTAAAATCTTGAGAGAACATTAGTGGTGGATCTGTATAAGTAATAATATAATATATTCTTTATGAAAGGGTTTCGAGTGAATATGAATGTGATGTCGGGTTAATTTTTATAGAAAAAGAGAGGATAATCTTATTTAAATTTGTAAACATATGTTTTAGAATCATTATGATAAATTAATACAAAACACAAACCATTCCATTGTATTAACCATGTATTCTTCCAATGATAAGTGATTTTAATTATATTAAAATGATTTAACCCTATATACTTAAAATAATACTGTTGATGATTCTATTGCGAGTATTGTTTTTAAAGAACATATTTTAAAACCATAAAATATAATATTTTTTTGGAGGATTTATTTAGGGTTTATGAAATAAACAAATAACTACAAAATAACATTATTATTAAGGTAAAACTTAATTTTTTAGATGGATACTATTTACAATATATATGGTATATCTTTTTAAATTTTATGATCTCATAATAAATATAGTATTATTATACCATATAAAATTTTTACCCAATAATAGGAATTAATCAAAACTATATGAATAAATCACCATTGGATATTTTAAAAATGAATATTATTAATAGTTAAATATTTACAATAGTTAAAAAATTCAATGTTGGATATTTTATTTAAAATTGTTGGTTTTTTGAAAATAATAGTTTTCTAACCCACATAGAAATTAAATTTCATATAGTAAAAATATATTATCATTTATATTTAACATATATTTTTTATTAATAATATTTCATTAAAATAAAATTACTTTAATACTATTTCAATTGTTAAAAAATAAAGTCTTGATTGAAGCTATATATTTCCCAAAAAATATAATTTTACTTCCATCTTATAAAATTGTAATTTTTATCAAACATGTTATTTAATCATTATAAATTAATTATTGAAGATAAATATAAAAATTCATACTATTTGAGACAATATAAATTTCATTTTATCACACGAGTGAATTATCTAAGGTCCTGTCTTGTGAATGTGGGATTCTCTTAGAGTGGTTCAGTGAATGTGTTTTGGGTCATGATTTTGATTGTCTTAAAAATCTCTATTCAATGGCTTCATATGTGATTTTTTTAATGAATATTGACTCAGTATTGGTCAAGGGAATTTCAAAATGATTAAATATACAATCAAAACGTGGACAAATGGGGTTAATAGAGTTTTATCCTCCTTATCAAGAGTTAAAATTAATATGATAGTATCAATTGTCATATCATAACCACATATATATATTAATCATATGATCAATGTATAATGTCTATATTTTCTATGTTTATGATGCGTTATGGTACATTACATACGACATGAAATAACTAATAATGTTATAAAATTTCCAATTATTTTTATGAGTTTTCTATAACATAATTTCTTAACAAAGAATTTAATAATTTTAAAATGGAATTACATTTTTTAGTTTTTATGTTATTACAAGGAGGATAACCCTCACCAACATATCTAGGATGAATAGAGTTATCACACACTATGATTTCTCATAAAATCAACATACATTTATAGGGCTATTCTATAATCATTTTTATGAGGTACCAGCATAATTCAAATACAACTAATCTTGGGTTCATGAAGATTCCTATATCAAGGTAACAAGATTTTAATTTGTATCTAGAAGACTGAATTGAAGAAAATTATACCAAAATTAAAAAATGATTTTCATACTCTTTTATTGTTCATTAAACCTAATAGAGACTCATTAATTATTTGATTTCTCCACCTTGACATTTTCAAGTTAATTCCACTAAATATAAAAACCCTTTTAGATTTAACAATAATGATCCCTTAGGATTTGACCATCTTTGTACTTGACCTATATAAAATATTACATTATAATACATACCAACAATATTATTGGTGTATAGTTTTATAGAATAATAATAACTCATTACCTAGAAACTCCATGTCTCTTTCAAATAATTTCCATTTTTTTCACAATATATGTATCATCATAACCAATTGTATGTCTCCAAATTCCAAAAAAATATTTCTACACCAGCTAATCATAATGAAATTTAACATGAATTATTTTCCTTCATTAACTATGATGAATGAAATATAAATTGGTTGATATTAGCTGGATATTAAGGGAATAATGAGCAATAAAAATTGACGATCATAAGTTAATATAATATAAGAATATGGTTGTGTGAATTTTTGAATAAATATGAACATATTATATAGAATTCCATAATCATAAAATAATGATCATGAGACGAGAGTCATGTTATGAGGCTTCCACATAAAATAACATATATCAATGATTTTATCCTGAAATGATTATGACCATAACATAATGCATGGAATTATTAACAAAATTCAAGGTTTATTCCCAAGACCATCATCACATAATGAAAAAGTCCCCGTAGTGGATTAGGATCAGTCCTTAATCCCACATATAACATATCATTTGAAATAACACTCCACCCAATAGATTCAAAGGGTATATAATTCTAGATCCACCCATCACATCATATCAAATACAAACATATATGTTTCATATAGAAAAAATATTCATAATTTCATCAAAGAAAGTTTTACTTTGGAAGGAAATGGTTTTCAAGAATATATCTACAAAACATGAAAATAATCTATCTGGAGGAAAATGGTGGATGGTTAAAAAATAAAACAACGACATAAAAAATAGAAGGATATTTGAATTCATGAGAAAATACCCTTGAAAAATGAGAGATCAAAATTGTACCAAATAAGTGATCAAAATTTTATTTTTTCTGTTAAAATGAATTTAATTCCATAAGAAATAAAATTTTATTATGTTTCTAAAAGTGTTAATCCTGATGCATAAAGACATTGAGGGAAATTCTTTTGAAAAATAAAAGTTATAACAAATACTAAAAATGTAAAGTAGTATTTATGAGTTTATAGTATTATCAAAAAATAAAAAGTTAATGTTTGTTTTAAAAACATTTATTAATATATTTGACGTGAAATATTTTAAAAATGTATCTTTTTAAAATAATAATCTAAAATAGAGACTCTAATGTGATACAAGGGTTTATCGTTATAAATATATAATTTGAACACAATCCTTATATTCTGAAGTAGATGAAGACCCAATTTTGATTATACATTTATTTAAAATAATTATCATGAAACAATTCAAAATTTCATTATGAAATGGGATAATGAAATTTATGACTGTGCTAATAAATAAATCATTCTTGTAATTCCAGTGTCAAGGGAAAAGATTAACCGAAAGAAAAAATTGTTGACTTGGGTGATAACGTATCATGTAATAGAATAAGAATTATTCATAACATAGTGAGAATTTTCAAGAAGGAAGGGAAATTATCAACATATCTGATTGGGTTAAAAATTAATTTCCAAATATATATGTAGGTAATAGTATATGGAATTAATAACCAAGCTCATAGTGAACATTATAAATCTATTCTGAATATTAAGTTGTGATAACCCCCTTATATTGTATGACGTATGAATCATATTCCCAAGTAAATAAAAACATTATTGGAAGTTAGATAACATGATAAAAAATAATTTTATATATTATAATTCAAGGGGAGTACTTACACAATGAAAAATGAGAATGATGAATAATATTGAATCATGATTCAATGAAGGGTGATAAAGATGGAAAACCATATAGATTCTGAATTTATAATGACACAGAACCTGATGTAAGTTACATTGAATAAACAATAAAATATAATTAAACAAAATATGATCATGGAAAATATAATATATTAGAGTATGTATTTTATTTTAAATAAATCATTATGCATATTATAAAATATGACTCATGTGGTGAATATTTGAGATAAGAGAACCTTACTATATTCTAGATTGATTTTTTGCATGTTCTTATATTACTTGATAATCAAAAATAAATTATTATGTACCTTATAAGGAGTCTTTTTCATCAATATTTAATTTAATATAGACAATTAAATATCATATTTTATTAATTTGTTAAGTAGTTTTCAATTAAGATTTCATAAAAATTCATTCGATGTAGGCTTATTTCGGTAATTTTAGTTAGCAATGAAAAAATTTAAACAATATAGTAAATAATATAATTCCAATATTAAAAAACAAAAAAAATTATTTATTTTTAATATATAATAATATTTATATTTATTTTCACATAGTACTCCATGATATATTTTTTGTACCAATATTTAATTAGGTTCATAAACTATCCAAAATATGAACACACTGTGTATGGATCTCTGAGTATGTTTTCGGATGCATATAATATGATCAAAATATAATAATATTTATATAATCCAAATTTTTTTAGTTTTTGATTATAGCATCCCGTTTTTTTATAGCATAACTTTCATTTCATTACACGGAACTGAGGATCGTTAAGGTTTAGTGTTTTGGAAACAAGGAACAAAATACAAGAAAAAAAATATAAAACATTGTTCTTAAACACTTGAAAGGCTTTTCCTTTAGTTCATCCTAGGTTCATTACGGCATCTCATAACCTGGGGACATACATCAAAAGAAAGGGTGAGCAGAAGGCCCAGTAAGGGAAACAAGAGAAACATTTTACATGTGAACTTGAGATACTTCAATAAGGACATGAAATGAACTTTAAGGAATGAGAAAGAAATCATGAGATACATCATAATAAAAATAAGATTTTTCATAACATGAAGATGTGGCTGCAACATTTAATATTGGAAATCGTTTCGTTTCACCAAGGTCCATCCCCAATGTGTCGTTAAAAATTACCAAGGTTATTCACCAAGGCGTCGTAAAAATGGTCATCTCTAGAGATTAAGTCTTTACCCAATGCATTGGAGGGCTATCAGGGCGCACCCTTAAATGTGAATTTATTATCATGTGAGCCACATATATCATCATCAAACATTTCATAAATAACCCATATAGCATAAAAAATGGGTTTCATTTCATAATCATAACGTTTTAAAATCTTCTTTAAAGACATGATCTTTACGTTAGTTTAAACCCACAGAAAGGGAAAGCGGGTATCATGTATGTAAATCCCAGAATTTAAAATAGAACATTTTGATATATATGTGAATAAACCTAAAGAAATAAGAGCTTTGAGAATTCACTTTATAACATAAAATAATTTTTAGAAAAGATAGGCATTTTGAGACGGAAATTCTGCAGCATAACCACTATGTTACAAGGTTTTAGAAAACATTGAAAAGAGAGGGAACAAGGGTCAAACAATCATAATTGACCCATACAACAGTAGAGGGACAGAATAAGAAGGATATATGGACATGGTGATTCAATTTCAAGGATATACCATTTGAAATGAAAAACATGGAAGGAAGACAAAAATTTGATTTCTATTATGAAAATTCGGCCGCCTAACAGCGTCACTTAAACTTCAACAAAAATGAATTGAACATATCAAATAGGGTCTCTCATAATATGATCATAATAGATCAGTATGATAGATATAGAGATCATACCCCAACATAATAAAAAGGAACTTGAAATATTTGACATGAAAATCGAACTTGAAAAATGAGAAGGGTGAAAGGATCACTTAAAAATTCGACAGCCTAACGGCGTCACTTAAACATTCATAAAACGAAATGATGTGAGTAAGAGGGGATCTCTCATCATATAAACATGAAAAGTTCAGTAAGAGGAAAATAAAAGAACAGCCTCTCACATAATAACATAGAGCATAAAAGGAATGACATAAAGGAGATTACATGAAAAGAAAGAGAGAGGTCAGATCCCTTACCTTAAAACGTGACTCTTGAAACTCAAAGTTTTGGACCTTGAGGGCTTGGGGGAACCTTGGGAGGAATCCTTGGGAGGTATGGAGACCAGAACATAGTTGGGGTAGAGTTGGGAGTGAAAAATAAAGGATTAAAGGGTGGGTATTTATAGGGAAAGTGAAGCGACAAGGAATTAATGGCCAAGGGACACCTCATTAGTGGTTTTGGCAAAACCATGGGCTTGACCATGGTATTTTCCCATGGTATTGGCCACTTGGGACACCTCATACCTTATCTTACTATTCATAAGTCGACCATATTGATTACATACTTAATACATCATTTAATGATGTCATTAAACACCCGTAACTTAAAAACTATACTTTCACTATTCATCGAAAATTCAACTTTCTCAGAATAATCCCAAAAATTCACATTAACCAAATATAAATGCTTTGATTTCAAAAATGAAATCCATTTTATAAAAATAAATTTCTAAATATTTTTAATTAAATTTTTAATTAAAAAACACTATTCATCCGAAAAAACTAATACTTGACTAATAATTTATGAAACCGTTTTTACCCATTTTATTGAATCACATTACTTAATCTAGGTGTCTAAATTATATTAAAACTTTCTTTGAGTGAAATTACTAATCCATTTGGTCACATTACTAATCCTAAGCGTAAAATACTATTCATAATTTACTATTCATCAAAAATTATGTTGATCTTATTAGACTCCAAATTCCTTACTGAACACTTTTGTAGAAGAAACTTTTTTGAAAATCATTACACATCATTAATTATTTAGGGTTTACATAAATGTTTTAAAATATCCCTTTTTCAAAAATTTATCAATAAAATATATCCTAAAATTATCCGGACAAAAGAAATTCCCCAAACATCACTAAAAGAAGAGATCTCAATCTATTCACCCGAAAGGATTACACTAGGAAGCTAGGGTCTCGTCACATAGCCCCTTATAACACCGGCATAAGACCTAAGTGTAAGGTGTGCTATGGTGAGATAATCTGAGGGAGGCTCAGATAACATTGCCCTAGTAGTAATCTATACTAACTTGAACTTCTCCCGTAGGCGTTTCCGTTCAATCTTGACACGCTGGAGTTCGGCATGGGCTTGGTCCAAAGCGAATCCCACAGATTCTACCTCCTTCCCAAGCTTTGATAAGTGGGCTTCATAAGGGTCGAGTCTACTGGATGAAGCCATCGACTCCTCTTTCTGCATTAACCATTAACATCTTATTAAATCATTAAGAGTAAGTTAATATACTACTCAAAAAGATTCGGTCGTTACATTCTTCCCCCCTTAAGAAATTTCGTCCCCTAAATTTATACTTGAGGCCTAGTCGAAAAGGTGAGGGTACTTTTGCTTCATTGTTTCCTCGGGCTCCGAATTCGCTTCTTCATATTTATGATTCATCCACAACACTTTCACAAGGTGGGTAGTCTTGTTTCGTAGGACCATGTCTCTACGGTCCAAGATCTCCACTGGCTGCTCCTCATAAGAGAGGTCATGTTCCAGTTGTACCACCTATGGGTTCAGTACATGTGAAGGGTCGGGTATGTACTTCCTCAAGTGAGATACATGGAAGACATCATGAACTTGAGCTAGGTTCGGTGGAAGTGCTAGACGATAGGCCACTCCTCCTATGCGATCAAGGATTTCATAGGGGACAATGTACCTAGGGCTGAGCTTCCCTTTCTTCCCAAACCACATGACTCTCTTCCATGGATAAATTCAAAGGAAGACTTTGTCACCAACACCAAACTCCAAGTCCCTTCGACAATTGTCAGCATAGCTCTTCTGCCGACTCTGAGCAGCCCTTATGTGTTGTTGGATGGAATGAACCTGTTCTGTCATCTCTTGCACAAGATCAGGCCCAAGAAGCTTTCTCTCACCAGTTTCATCCCAACAAGTGGGAGTTCTACATCGCTTTCCATACAGAGCTTCATAGGGTTCCATCTGAATACTCGAATGGAAGCTGTTGTTATAGGAGAAGTCAACTAATGGGAGGTGTTGATCCCATCCACCTTTAAATTCCATTGAGCATAATCTCATCATGTCTTCGAGTGTTTGAATAGTCCTTTCAGATTGGCCATCAGTTTGAGGATGATAGGCCGTACTAAAATTCAATTCAGTATTCAGATCATGTTGAAGACTTCTCCAGAATTTTGATGTGAATCTTGGGTCACGATCAGACACGATGGATAGTGGTACCCCATGCAGCCTTACCACTTCCTTCATGTATATCTTGGAAAGCTGATCCAGAGAGAAATCTTCCCGAATAGAGATAAAATAGGCTATCTTGGTGAGACGGTCCACAATAACCCATATCACATTGTTTCCTTTAGATGTTTTCGGGAGACCAGTTACAAAGTCCATAGTGATATTATCCCACTTCTATACTGGTATGGGTAGCGGTTGTAATACCCCCTTAGGACGTTTTCGTTCTGTCTTCACTTGTTGACACACCAGGCACCTTGTAGTGTAATCAGCAATCTCCCTCTTCATGTTATCCCACCAATAATGATCACGAAGGTCTCTATACATCTTATTGCTTCCCGGATGTATAGAGAAAGTAGAGCTATGAGCTTCATCCATCAATTCTTTATTTATCTCTAGAATATATGGAACACATAGTCTTGTACGAAATTTCAATACACCTTCTTGATCAATATTGAAATCAGGGAACTTCCCATCTTTTACAGCCTCCAACATCTCCTGCAGCAAAGGATCTTCTTTTTGGGCCATCCTGATCTTCTCTAGTAATGAAGGTTGAGAAATCATTTGGGATAGGGTTGATGATGTCCCTTTCCTTATAATTCCCATTTCCAGTTTTACTAGATCTTTAATCAAGGGATCTCCTAGGATCCTCATTGTTGCCAGAACCACAGGATCTTTCCTGCTTAACGCATCCGCGACTTTGTTTGCTCTACCAGGGTGATAATGAATTGAACAATAATAGTCTTTAATAAGATCCAACCATCTCCTTTGTCTCATGTTCAATTATTTCTGTGTGAAAATATACTTTAGACTTTGGTGGTCAGTGTATATATCACATTTCTCCCCATAAAGATAGTGCCTCCATATCTTTAGAGCAAAAACAACTGCCGCCAGCTCTAGATCATGCGTAGGATAATTCTGCTCATGAATCTTCAACTGTCGAGATGCATAAGCAATTACCTTGTCATTTTTCATGAGGACGCACCCAAGCCCTTTTAGAGATGCATCGCTAAAAATAACGAATCCTTATCTGATAGAGGGTAGTGTAAACACAGGTGTAGTAACCAATCTCTTCTTCAGCTGTTGGAAACTTTCCTCACATTCCTTTGTCCAGATGAACTTAACCCCTTTTCGAGTCAACTTGGTTAGTGGATTAGAAAGCCGTGAAAAGTTTTTCACAAACCTCCTATAATATCCCGCTAAACCAAGGAATCTAGGAATCTCAGTTACTATTTTGGGTTGAGGCCAGTCCTTTACAACCATTGTCTTTTCAGGGTCAACCAAGATTCCTTCATTGGTTACGATGTACCCCAAGAAAGCCACTTGTTGTAACCAAAACTCACATTTGCGGAACTTCCCAAAGAGCCTCTCCTTCCGCAGAGTTTTCAATATAACCCTTAGATGATCTTCATGCTCCTCACGACTTTTTGAATATATCAAAATATCATCAATAAAAACTACCACAAAGTTATCAAGGTAGTCCTTAAAGACACTATTCATCAAATCCATGGAAATAGAAGGAGCATTAGTCAAGCTGAAGGGCTTAACAGGAAACTCATAATGCCCATATCTTGTGTAGAGACCCGAAGCCTGACGTACATGGACATTACATTACTTTTGCGGAATACTTATTACATAACAAAAACACACACACAAGGACCGTAATAGTTTAGTGTCTTTGGAAACTCGGAATATAATCTTCTAATCGTGGTGAAAGATCTTCAACATCTCCCATAAATATCTTCTTTTTTTTTCTAATCCTAAATCCTTTCATTATGTCCTGGGAAAAAGAAAACATAAAAGGGTGAGCTCAAATGCTCAGTAAGGATAAACAAAAGAAATATCAATCACGTCATATTCATAAGAACGTATCTTTTGGAAATCTTAACCTGAAAAAGAGATCATAATTTCATAACATGGGATAAATCATAGTAGTGAATTGTAATCCCAATAATCATAACATAAAACATGAAACTTTGTGTCATACACACATAATCATAGAGAATCATTTCTTGTTAGTCAAGACTCATTTCCAAGACTATCTTAGTGGACAAAGTCCCTTTCTGAACCGAGTTCATTCCTCGTTTCATTCCTGTTTCACTGAACCGGTATAACCTACCGTTCCAGCCATTTCTATCTCATGAGATATAAAATCTTTACCCAATGCATTGGAGGGATATATAGGTCCCACCCATCTCTTAATGATACCATTCTTATGTGTGCCACAAAATCATAAACCATACATCATAGCATAACCCATGTAATAAAAATGGGAATCCTAAAAATCATGACATCATAAAACAATTCATATAAGATAAAGGAATTCATAAAAATAATTCCATCACAACATAGTCAAATCAATTTAATAATAGGGATAGAAACAGAACCCTTTATTATCTTAGATGGAAAATAATTTTGATAAAACACTTGAACTCCATTCTTGGGGAAAATATCCTTTCTTCTTCAAAAACACTTTTCCTTTCATAAAATTTCATACAATTCTAAACTAAAATAAGTTGATTAAAAATAAACATGAAAACTTGTAAAGTAATATTCTTGGAAATAATGTTTTAAAAATCCATTCATGCTGTATAAGTTAAAAAAACATTCTTCGTACTTTTGTCGGAAAAGTCAAAAAGTACCTCGTATGAAAAACTACAAAAGATTCCTTACATATCTTTTACTAAAAACTCACCGAAGGGTAAAATTGGATTTAAACAATTGTAGATTGATGGAAAAAATATTATATATTGAGGAAACATGGATGTGGATGATAAAATACACCCCAGTAAATACCAAAGTATAAACAATCTCGGATAAAAATGAGATTGTGATATTTCCCTTACCTTAAGTCCGATTTGCTTCGTAAGTGTCCGAAACTCCTGTATAATGATTTAAATAATATCATTAACTTATTACAGAATCATATTCATTGTTATGATATTCTATATGGTTCACTTATGACTTTATATTACCCGTTCTTTTGTAAATTCAATGTTAAAGAAGCGTTTTTGGTAAAATCGTTTCATTTATCGTAGGTGTTTGGACTTGTTGTTCTTGACATTATTATTACTTATATGATGATTTACTTACTTCCAGAATATAAAACATTATTTATATATAATATATATTCAATATATATATATATATATAATATATAGATAAATGAAATGAAACACACCGTTCATGGAGACGGTAGTCCGTACGTACACATGAACGCTGTTTTCCTTTCCTTATTTCCTTGAATGGAAGTAAGTAAATGAAATACATATATACATAAATCCAGTAGCTTTATAATGTCATATATTTCATTATTATTGCTTATATATACTTTATAATCATTCTTAAATGGTTAACATGGAGAATGAATCTCATCGCGTCGTGGAGACGGTAGTCCGTACGTACGCACAAGTGATGATATCGTTCTCATGATCGTTAACTTGTGTTGAAGTGTATGTATACTATTTCAGTATCAATATAAAATTATAATAATCATATATATTTACTCATTACACCATTATAACCATCCAATTAAGGTGGTGGCGGAAAATAGATTACACCACGGGGTGGAGACGGTATTCCGTACGTACGCACGCGCGGTGATTTCCTTTTTCCGTAGGATGGATAGAAGGTTAATTATAGTTGTTTAATATTTATAATAACATATAATTATATAAGAAATAATAATTGTATTACTTTATCATGAAACAACTAAATAAGAAGACGTTGAAGAAGAAAGAAATTGAAAAAGATCGGTAATGGATATTACCTCTTTTTGACGCGCCTTTTCTTAACCTCCACTTAAAGAACAAAGGATGCTCTTTGAAGAAGACAAGGACCTCTAGGATGATACTAGGGAAGTGTAGATGAGATTTTGGCAGGGGTTGGACGATATTTAAGGCTCAAATTGGTGTGAGGAGGAGAGGGAGGAGGTGCCCTTTTCTAAAGGAGGAGAGGGGCACCATAGGAAAATCTCAAAATATTATTTTATATTAAGGTCAAATTCGGTTTATAATGGTTCCAAAGGTTCTTATTTCGAATCTAAAGTGTGTATGGGTCGAAATAATCTCATACAATTGGATTTAGACAAGTTTATGTTATTATTTTAACCATATCAATTAGATTTAACTCTATGTTAAATAATTTAACTTTTACCGTGTCTTTTTGTTTTCTTACACTATATGGTTAATAAACATACTATATCAAGACAAACGAACCCCAAGTTGTGTATTATTAATGTATATAATCTTATCTAAGTAATTTGGCCGAACCTTAGATTATTAGGAATTAAATAACAATTAATAATATTATATTTGTTTTAAAAACTAATTTATGTCAATTTTGACACTATTTGGTACATGATTTTTATGAAATTTATTACAGAATGATAAGTTCTAACCAAGTTACTTATATAAACAATAACATGTCATATTAACCTATAAAATTAATGTAAGTCATAAAAAGTCTCAAATTACATTTATTTGGGCATTTATAACATCAATTATGTCAATATTTCATTAATAAGACAATTACTGCATCATCTTTGTGTCATAATAAATGATAATTATTTAATCCCTAAAAATTATAAATAAATTCCTATGATGTAGATAATTGTATTATAGTTCTGGAGACTATTCATGTTAGAAGTTTAATAAAGTTTATCACTAGATTAAAATTATTATACTTATAAGATTTAAGAAAGTGACATGTTGTCACATTCTTTGGTTTTAATAGTAATTACATTATTTTCATTGACAAAATTTAATTAAATGAATATAATATTACCCTTAGGTGATATTGGTATACTTTTAGTCATCCAATAGAATTTTGACATTTGTTAGGGTAATTTTAAAATATTATATTTACCCTTAATTACCCGATTTACCTTTAACTATGGTAAATAAAATTTACCGTAGTTAGTATTCATAATTCCCAAAAATAAAGAGTAGCTTATTAACATAATTTGGATCCACTGATTCCAAATATGGAATCCATTTTTCAAAATTAAATACACAAAAGAGGAAGAAATTAAATTAAAATTAATCCCGTTGTCGAAAGAAAATGGGGTTTTCTTTAAAACATTGCAAAACATTGAATTGATTTAACCTATGAATTCAAGGTAAAATCAATGATAATGCCATATATTATATTAAATGGTAAAAATATATTCTATTTATACTTTAAAACCATTAAATATTATAATTTAACCACATAATATATTATGATGAAAAAAGTTGTTTTTAATTAAAATATAGCGTGTTTTTACTATTCATTAAAATATGAAAGTTATCGGAAAAATATCAAAAATTTATCTAATGTAAATTTTTATATCCTGATTCAAAATAAGAATTTTATTTTGTCAAATTGAACTTATAAACATGTCAAAAACTAGATTTAATGTGGGTGCGCCATCAAAAGGCGGCAAAACTGCATTTTTTGAAAAATACTTATTTTACCCAAAAAATTTATTTTGTTCTTATACCATGTTCTAGAAAATGTGTAAGATGAATAATAATGTTATAAAATTCAAATTTTAGTTAATACTATTCATAACGGCTAGTTCATGACAATATTATAATAATATATCATTGTTTATTAAAACCCGGTATTGCGTACAACACACGCTATCGAGGAAGGTCGCGATTGCGTGTAATGCAAGCCAAGTCAGGGTTGCATGTTGTAAAAGAATCCTTCGTTGTTTCGTATAACAAAATCCAACCACATTTCATTTATACATTGAATATATATATATATATACTCAATGTTGCGTAGAATAATTATTATCAAAATTGTGTGTAACACGATCCAAGAATACTATTGCATATACTGCAAGCTAATACGGTGTTGCATATAGCACCAGGTAATCTTGGTGTAGAATACAACACAAGACATTAATGAAATTAAAAGAATATTTTTCATAAAATCTCTAGGTGTTACATTCTACCCCCCTTAAAATGAATTTCTCCCTCGAAATTCGTCGGGGTTATAAATGGTTTACTACTCGAATGTTTGTTTAATAGAAACCCACATCGTAAAAAGGAATACCAAAACATGGCTTTTAAAAACTAATGTATGAAATGTAATGGTTACCCAAATTTACTCATCACTGGGTTTCCACATAGGTGAAAATATGGATATGGAAGAAAAATCTAACCATCAAGTTCTAATGGAGAGTGGTAGAGAACATGGATATGAAAAATACAACAATCACAAAGCCATAAATTAGTGACGATCTAGGGTACCATCTGATTCATCAGATATAAGATCACTAGGACAACATTTTTGGTTTTAAATATCATTTCCCTAATGTTGAAAAATTTGAATTAGAAGAAATACTTTCTTGATTTTGGTACAATCTCACTGTTGTTCGTGCTTTGAACAATTTCCACTTCATCTCTCAAAGAAATGAAGTTGAATTTTTTATTCGTGAAGTGTTAACAGATCATGTGATAGAATGATGGGTCATTCCATCTATCTCAAATAAAAGTTTAGAAAAGTTATCAAAAAAATACATAAGTCCATCAATAGTGATATTAATCATATATGTTTCCTAAAATGGATGTATACTTCATATATCATACTGATTAATATAATAAAACTAGTTTCTACTAACCAGAGACTTTCTGTAGGCCAGTGGTATGCGATAAAGGCCCGTTCCACTTTAGTTGTGGGTTCGATTCCCATAGCCTTGGCCGACGCGATGGGTTGTCGCACATCCTGTAGGTTGTCCTTTTTCTAAAAACACATTATTATAACATCCCATCAACAATATCAAAAAAAGAATTATCTTTAAACAATACTAACTTATGTCCAACACAATCCATTCCAATCTTTAGGATTATCTAAAATACTTCGGTCCAAGCTCATACTATAGAGAAAATGATCACGTGAATGCCATCATTTATCCCTCATATATCTTGTTCGTCACATTCCAGTCATGTGAATACCGTAATCATGTAATCTCTTGAAAAATGAATACCCATTGAATCTTAGTGAAAACATGAGTTCTGTCAAAAGATAACTCTTTCCACATACCAAAATCCTCAAAATTATATATACTCAAACCATGATATCACTTAGTGCTTATATCAATCATAAGCTCATGAATACTGTTAAAAATTTCATTTTCTCGTTTCCCTTCATTATGCGCATATCATATTATTTCCAAAAATATCTCAATCACTTTGAATACCACATTAGACCAATACATAAATATTCTAATACTCCATGATACAACATTATTTTGGAATCCCATTACCTAAACACTTAATCATTCCACCACATCGTTGTCATATTCAACATCGCCAATAGTGATCGCATGTGACTTCCCTTTGTCCTTTGCCTTAAGAGGTTTCTCACGTCGATCATCACTAACCCTTGGATTAGGGAATTTATTGGCATAATGTCCCATTTCCTTGCACTTGAAACATTGAAGGGCTGGTGGTGCGTTCTCTGTAGTGTTTGCTTTATTCACATCATTAGAAACCCCTTTTCCATTTCATCGTCACTCAGCTGCTCGATGACCTTCTTTTCCACACTTAAAACATTTTCTAGTCCCTTTAAGACAATATCCACCATGCTTCTTTCCACACTTTGTGCATAAGGAAAGATTCATCTTCTTTTCACCATTATTCTGAGATTTCTCCTTGAACTCCATCTTTCTTTTCTTGTCAAAACCATGACATGGATATGTAACACCAAATTCCATTTCTACCTTGATAGAAAAACGCACAATTTCTTCATAGCTACTGAAGTCTCTTATAGCTAATGCCCTTCAAAGACTTGGTTTTAAGCCACTGAAAAATCAATCAACTTTACTTTCAGGTTGGATGATAATTCCAAATTCATACTTTGAAAGTCTTGTAAAATTCTCTTCGTATATACCAACAGATTCATCATCCTTTTGCTTCAGCTCAAGAAATTCCTTTTCCATCTTAGTTCAAAGAATATGAGGGAAGTACTTACTCAAAAACAAGTTCTTGAACTCGTCCCATTCCTTGGACTCAATTTCATCTCTTGACCTCGTATTCTTGATAAGATTCCACCATTGATCAGCTTCACCTTCCAAACGATATACTGCTAAGATGACTTTATCATGTTCAGAACATTGAAGAACTGAAAATATCTTTTCACTGGTACTGATCCATTGTTCAGCAATAAGTGGATCAGAAGACCCACTGAAAGAAGGTGGACGTTGCCTCATGAAGGACTCAATAGAATATTGTTCCCTTCTCTGCTCATTTGGAAGTCTAGAATTATTCATAGCTTGTGTAAGTATATCAATAAGATTTTTCACTCCATATTCCATAACATTTGTTTGTTCAGGAGGACAATCATTGCATTGTCCATTACAGTGATCAACACGGTTCCTTCGGGTTCCAGCCATCATCTAAAACCCAAAAAGAATAGTGTGAGAGGAAAAAATCATGCTAGGGAAAACAACATAATAAATGGGGAGTACCCTTAATATATAACATCTTAGGTTAAATTATAAGATCGTTACCATAGTTCTAGGACTATATCTAATACGTATACTTATCCTTAGAGACATCCATAGACATACCGTAGAAATATCTCTAGGGATCTCACTAACGTTCTCACATCCTAGTTTCCAAAGGATGACTAAACCTTTCCTATGATACCAACTATAGAGACCCAAAGCCTGACGTACATGGACATTACATTACTTTTGAGGAATACTTAGTACATAACAAAAACACACACACAAGGACCGTAATAGTTTAGTGTCTTTGAAAACTCGGAATATAATCTTCTAGTTGTGGTGAAAGATCTTCAACATCTCCCATAAATATCTTCTTCTTTTTTTCTAAACCTAAATCCTTTCCTTATGTCCTGGGGAAAAGAAAACATAAAAGGGTGAGCTCAAATTCTCTGTAAGGGTAAACAAAAGAAATATCAATCACGTCATATTCATAAGAACATATCTTTTGAAAATCTTAACCTGCAAAAGAGATCATAATTTCATAACATGGGATAAATCATAGTAGTGAAATGTATTCGCAATAATCATAACTTAAAACATGAAACATTGTGTCATACACACATAATCATAGAGAATCATTTCTTTTTAGTCAAGACTCATTTCCAAGACTATCTTAGTGGAAAAAGTCCCTTTCTGAACCGAGTTCTTTCCTCGTTTCAATCTTGTTTCACTGAACCGGTGTAACCTACCGTTCCAGCCATGTCTATCTCATGAGATATAAAATCTTTACCCAATGCATTGGAGGGAGATATAGGTCCCACCCATCTCTTAATGGTACCATTCTTATGTGTGCCACAAAATCATAAACCATACATCATAGCATAACCCATGTAATAAAAATGGGAATCTTAAACATCATGACATCATAAAAAAAATTCATATAAGATAAAGGAATTAATAAAAATTATTCCATCACAACATAGTCAAATCAATGTAATAATAGGGATAGAAACATAACCCTTTATTATCTTAGATGGAAATTAATTTTGATAAAACACTTGAACTCCTTTCTTGAGGAAAATATCCTTTCTTCTTCAGAAACACTTTTCCTTTCATAACATGTCATACAATTCTAAACTAAAAGAAGTTGAATAAATATAAACTTGAAAACTTGTAAAGTAAGCTTCTTGGAAATAATGTTTTAAAAATTCATTCATTCCGTATAAGTTAAAAAAATATTCTTCAATCTTTTGTCGGAAAAGTCAAAAAGTACCTCGTATGAAAAACGACAAAAGATTCCTTTCATATCTTTTACTAAAAACTCACCGAAGGGTGAAATTGGATTTAAAAAATTGTAGATGGATGGAAATACTATTACATATTGAGGAAACATGGATGTGGATGATAAAATACACACCAGTAAATACCAAAGTATAAACAATCTCAGATAAAAATGAGATTGTGATATTTCCCTTACCTTAAGTCCGATTTGCATCGTAAGTGTCCGAACCTCCTATATAATGATTTAAATAATGTCATTAACTTATTACAGAATCATATTCATTGTTATTATATCATATATGGTTCACTTATGACTTTATATTACCTGTTCTTTTGTAAATTCAATGTTAAAGAATAGTTTTGGGTAAAATCGTTTCATTTATCGTAGGTGTTTGGACTTGTTGTTATTGACATTATTATTACTTATATCATGATTTACTTAATTCAAGAATATAAAACATGATTTATATATCATATATATTCATTATATATATATATATATATAATAGATAGATAAAAGAAATGAAACACACCGTTCATGGAGACGGTAGTCCGTACGTACGCATGAACGCTGTTTTCCTTTCCTTATTGCCTTGAATGGAAGTAAGTAGATGACATACATATATACATAAATCCAGTATCTTTATAATGTCATATATTTCATTATTATTGCTTATATATACATTATAATCATTCTTAAATGGTTAACATGGAGAATGAATGTCATCGTGTCGTGGAGACGGTAGTCCGTACGTACGCACGAGCGATGATATCGTTATCATGATCGTGAAATTGTGTTGAAGTGTATGTATACTATTTCAGTATCAATATCACTTTATAATAATCATATATAGTTACTCATTATACCATTATAACCATCCAATTAAGGTGGTGGCGGAAAATAGATTACACCACGACGTGGAGACGGTATTTCGTACATACGCACGCGTGGTGATTTCCTTTTTCTTTAGGATGGATAGACGGTTAATTAGAGTTGTTTCATATTTATAATAACATATCAGTATATAAGAAATACTGATGTTATTACTTTATCATGAACCAACTAAAGAAGAAGAAGTTGAAGAAGAAAGAAATTGAAGAAGATCGGTAATGGATATTACCTCTTTTTGACGCGCCTTTTCTTAACCTCCACATAAAGAACAAAGGATGGTCTTTGAAGAAGACCGGGACCTCTAGGATGATACTAGGGAAGTGGAGAAGAGATTTTGTCAGGGTCTTGCAGAGCTTGAATGCTCAAATTGGTCTGATGAGGAGAGGGAGGAGGTGCCCTTTTATAAGGGAGGAGAGGGGCACCTTAGGAAAATCTCAAAATATTATTTTATATTATGGTCAAATTAGGTTTATAATGGTTCCAAAGGGTCTTATTTCGAAGATAAAGTGGGGATGGGTCGAAACCCTCTCATCCAATAGGATTTAGACAAGTTTAGGTTATTATTTTAACCTTATAAATTAGATTTAACTCTAAGTTAAATAATTTAACTTTTACTGTGTCTTTTTGATTTCTTACACTATATGGTTAATAAACTTACTATATCAAGCCAAATGAACCCCAAGTTGTTTATTATTAATTTATATAATATTTTCTAAGTCATTTGGCCGATCCTTAGATTTTTAGGAATAAAATAACAATTAATAATATAATATTTGTTTTAAAAACTAATTTATGTAAATTTTGACACTATTTGGTACATGATTTTTATGAAATTTATAACCGAATGATAAGTTCGAACCAAGTTACTTATATCAACAATAACATGACATATTAACCGAGAAAATTAATGTTAGACATAAAAATTCTCAAATTACATTTATTTGGGCATTTATAACATCAATTATGTCAAAATTTCATTAATAAGACAATTACAGCATCATCTTTGTGTTATAATAAATGATAATTATTTAATCCCTAAAAATTATAAATAAATTCCTATGATGTAGATAATTGTATTAGATTTCTGCAGACTATTCATGTCCAAAGTTTCATTAAGTTTATCACTAGATTAAAATTATTATACTTATAAGATTTAAAAAAGTGACATGTTGTCATATTCTTTAGTTTTAATAATAATTAAATTATTTTCATTGACAAAATTTAATTAAATGAATCTAATCCGACCCTTAGGTGATATGGGTCGACTTATAGTCATCCAATAGGATTTTTACATTTGTTAGGGTAATTTTAAAATATTATATTTACCTTTACTTACCCGATTTACCTTTAACTATGGTAAATAAAATTTACCGTAGTTACTATTCATAATTCCCAAAAATAAAAAGTAGCTTATTAACATAATTTGGATCCACTGATTCCAAATATGGAATCCATTTTTCAAATTCAATACACCAAAGCTGCAGAAATTAAATTAAAATTAATCCTGTTGTCGAAAGAAAACAGGTTTTTCTTTAAAACATTGCAAAAGATTGAATTGATTTAATCTACGAATTCAAGGTAAAATCAATGAAAATGACATACATTATATTAAATGGTAAAAATATATTCTATTTATACTTTACAACCATTCAATATTATAATTTAACCACATAAGATATTACGATGAAAAAAGTTGTTTTTAATTAAAATATAGCATGTTTTTACTATTCATTAAAATATGAAAGTTATCGGAAAAATATCAAAACATTATCTAATGTAAATTTTTATATCCTGATTAAAAAGAAGAATTTTATTTAGTCAAATTGAACTTATAAACATGTCAGAAACTATATTTAAATTGGGTGCTCCATCAAAAGGCGGCAAAACTGCATTTTTTTAAAAATACTTTTTTTACCCGAAAAATTTATTTTTTTCTTATACCATGTTCTAGAAAATGTGTATAATGAATAATAATGTTATAAAATTAAAAATTTAGTTAATACTATTCATAACGGCTAGTTCATGACAATATTATAATAATATATCATTGTTTATTAAAACCTGGTATTGCGTACAACACACGCTATCGAGGAAGGTCGCGATTGCGTGTAATGCAAGCCAAGTCAGGGTTGTGTGTTGTGAAAGAATCCTTCGTTGTTTCGTATAACAGAATCCAACCATATTTCATTTATACAATGAATATATATATATACACACTCAATGTTGTGTAGAATAACTATTATAAAAAATGTGTGTAACAAGATCCAAGAATAGTGTTGCGTATACTGAAAGCTAATACGGTGTTGCGTATAGCGCAAGGTAATCTTGCTGTAGAATAAAACACAAGACATTAATGATATTAAAAGAATATTTTTCATAAAATCTCAGGGTGTTACATCTTGATCGGAAGGTAGTATTTGTAATATCTTCCTTCTTCACCCTCAGTTGATGATAACCAGATCGAAGGTCGATCTTAGAGAAGAATTGAGCCCCGCGAAGTTGGTCAAATAAATCATCAATTGTTGGAAGAGGATATCTGTTCTTCAATGTGATCCCATTCATTTCTCTATAATCAATGCATAGCCACATTGATCCATCCTTCTTCTTCACAAAGAGAACTGGTTCTCCCCAAGGAGACACACTCGGTCGGATAAACCCCTTCTCCAACAAGTCTTGGAGTTGTTTATTTAACTCTTCTAGCTCCACATTTTCCATTCTATATGGAGTCTTTGATATAGGTTGAGACCCAGGTACGAGTTCAATGGAGAACTCTACCTCTCTTTTTGGGGGAGGTCTAGGTAACTCCTCAAGAAATACATCCATGTATTCCTGAACAATCAGAACATCTTCTATTTGTATGCTCCCTTTTCCTTATTCATCATAACCAATTAAATCCATAAATAAACCTATAGGAGGTGATTCAAGATAGGGATCAGTTCGGGATATCTCTCCTCAGAAGATAACTGTAGGTCGTTCATTCAAGACTACTGAGATTTCCTTACTTCTGCATTTGATCTTAGCATTATACTTTGAGAGCCAGTCCATCCCTAGTATAATGTCGAATTCCATCATGGGAATGACTACTAGATTTGCGATAAGATTTTGCTCACCAAAGTAAACACTAGAGTCTCTAAATACTGTTGATGCAAGGATAATCCCACTTGGAGTCTTGACTGACAACTCTACCTCTAGCAGTTTGGGGATTGATTCTATATTCCTTGCAAACTTGGAGGAAATAAAGGAATGCGTAGAACCAGAATCAAATAAAGTACTTTCTAGTTTTGAGAGGAAAACAAGAGTACCTGCTACCACATCGTTCGGAACTTCAACTTCAGTTGTTGTGATAGAGAAAGCATGACCTTGCTCCCTTGGCCTCTGCTGAGGTTGATGGTGATTCCCCTCCACCGCCCTTATATTTGGACATTGGATAGCAAAGTGCCCAAGCTATCCACACTTGAAGCATGTGACTTCAGGTAGGGCTAGAACCATCTTTCCTCTGTCGTTAGTGTTGGAAAGCTGAGGCTTCACCTCACTATGACAATTCCGAGCAATATGGCCTCCTCTTCCACACTTGTAGCACTTTCCACTTCCGTTTAAGAAGATCCCCATATGATTCTTCCCAAATTTATTGCATGTGGTAAGTTTCATTTTCTTTCCACCTCTTCCCTGATCAAAAGACTTCCCTAAACTGGGCTCCAACGATCTATTCTTTTCATTTGGTTTATGAGACCACTGTGTCTCACCAAACTCTAGCTCGACTTTAATAGCACTTCGAACTATTTCTTCATAGCTATCATAGTCCCTGTTGGCTAGATTCTTCCGCAGATGAGGTCGTAGTCCACCAAAGAATATATCAAACTTCCCATTAGGGTCCATGACAAAGCTTGAGGTATAACGAGAAATCCTTGTGAAGTTCATCTCATAGTTTCCGACAGATTCGTTCTGCTTCTACTTTAGCTCGAGAAACTCTTTCTCCATTCTCGTTCTCATGGAACGAGGGAAAAACTTGTTAAATAAAATTCCCCGAAATTCTTCCCACTCCATAGCTTCCATCTCTCCTTGTGGCTTTGTGTTTTTGATCAGTGACCACCACTGATCAGCTTCTCCCTATAGGCGGTAAACGACAAGGGTGACTTTTCCTTGTTCCGAACAATGAAGTAAAAAAAGATCTTTTCAATGGAGCTTATCCATTGTTCCACAACCAATGGGTCAGTAGATCCACTGAATGTTGGTGGTCGTTGACGCATGAAGGACTCAACAGAGTTTTGTTCCCTTCGTGGTGAGGTCGGACGCTCAGCTTGATTCAAGTTATTACTCACATCTTAAGTCAGTTGGTTCATCATTCGCATGAATGTTTCCATTCCGGCTTCCATCGGAGGGCCGTCAGCACATGGTGAATTGTGGTCAGCATCGACATGGTTCCTTCTATTGCCCGCCATTTTATAAAATAATAAAACCTTAGTAAGAAACTTATTTCATTTATGATTCTTTTAACTAAGACTTCGTGCTTAGACAATTACACTTTTCTATAATTCCTTCATAATGATTCATAAAAATCTTTTGATTAACCGAACATATCCCCCGGGAGTGTCATAACCAAGAGTGAAGCAAGACCCGTTATTGTGCACCAGTTCCCGTTCGAGTCTAGCTTAAAGCAGTGTTTTCGGGTTTTACCCCTATGTACATCTGTGCCAGAGCCGCCTCTACCAGCTTGTATCCAGACAAGGATGTATTTGTTTGATAAACCACTTACTCAATACTTAACAAAATACCAGGAAGTTTTCCTATATTTAAACTTTTCTATATGGCTCTTCCTAAAGTTTTTATGTCCTAATTTCCACAAATAACTAAACCATCCTTTGATACCAACTATAGCATCCCGTCTTTTTATAACATAACTTTCATTTCATTACACGGAACTGAGGATCGTTAAGGTTTAGTGTCTTGGAAACAAGGAACAAAATACAAGAAAAAAAACATAAAACATTCTTCTTAAACTCTTGAAAGGATTATCCTTTATTTCATACTAGGTTCATTACTGCATCTCATAACCTGGGGACATACATCAAAAGAAAGGGTGAGCAGAAGGCCCAGTAAGGGAAACAAGAGAAACATTTTACATGTGAACTTGAGATACTTCAATAAGGACATGAAAAGAACTTTAAGGCATGAGAAAGAAATCATGAGATACATCATAATAAAAATAAATTTTTTCATAACATGAAGATGTGGCTGCAACATTTAATATTTACAATCGTTTCGTTTCACCAAGGTCCATCCCCAAGGTGTCGTTAAAAATTACCAAGGTTATTCACCAAGGCGTCGTTAAAATGGTCATCTCTAGAGATTAAGTCTTTACCCAATGCATTGGAGTGCTATCAGGGTGAACCCTTAAATTTGCCTTTATTATCATGTGAGCCACATATATCATCATCAAACATTTCATAAATAACCCATATAGCATAAAATAAATGGGTTTCATTTCATAATCATAACATTTTAAAAATTGCTTTAAAGACATGATCTTTACGTTACTTTAAACCCACAGAAAGGGAAAGCGGGTATCATGTATGTAAATCCCAGAATTTAAAATAGAACATTTTGATATATATGTGAATACCCCTATAGAAATAAGATCTTTGAGTATTCACTTTATAACATAAAATAATTTTTAGAAAAGAGGGGCATTATGAGACGAAAATTCTGCAGCATAACGACTATGTTACAAGGTTTTAGAAAACATTGAAAAGAGAGGGAACATGGGTCGAACAATCATAATTGAACCATAAAAAAGTAGAGGTACAGAATAATAAGGTTATATGGACATGGTGATGAAATTTCAAGGACATACCTTTTGAAATGAAAAACATGGAAGGAAGATAAAAAATTTGATTTCTCTTATGAAAATTTGGCAGCCTAACGGCGTCACTTAAACTTCAACAAAAATGAATTGAACAGATCAAATAGGTTATCTCATCATATTATCATAAGAGATAAGTATGATAGATATAGAGATCATACCCCAACATAATAAAAAGGAACTTGAAATATTTGACATGAAAATCAAACTTGAAAAATGAGAAGGGTGAAAGAATCACTTAAAAATGCGGTAGCCTAACGGCGTCACTTAAACTTTCATAAAACGAAATGATGAGACTAAGAGGGGATCTCTAATCATATAAACATGAAAAGGGAAGTAAGAGGAATATAAAAGAACATCATCTCACATAATAACATGGAGCATAAAAGGAAAGACATAAAAGAGATTACATGAATAGAAAGAGAGAGGTCGGATCCCTTACCTTAAAACGTGACTCTTGAAACTCAAAGTTTTGGACCGTGAGGGCTTGGGAGAACCTTGGGAGGACTCCTTGGGAGGTAAGGATACCAGAAATTGGTTTGGGGAGAGTTGGGAGTGAAAAATAAAGGAGGAATGGGTGGGTATTTATAGGGAATGTGAGGGGACAAGGCATTAATGACCAAGGGACACCTCATTAGTGGTTTTGGCAAAACCTTGGGCTTGCCCATGGTATTTTCCCATGGTATTGGACACTTGGGACACCTCATTCATTCTATTACTATTCATAAGTCGACCATATTGATTACATACTTAATAAATCATTTAATGATGTCATTAAACACCCATAACTTAAAAACTATACTTTCACTATTCATAGAAAATTCAACTTTCTCAGAATAATCCCAAAATTTCACCATAACCAAATAGCAATGCTTTGATTTAAAAAATGAAATCCATTTTATAAAAATAATTTTCTAAATATTTTTAATTAAATTTTTCATTAAAAAACACTATTCATTCAAAAAAACTAATACTTGACTAGTAATTTATGAAACCGTTATTTACCCATTTTATTGAATCACATTAATTAATCTAGGTGTCTAAAATATATTAAAACTTTCTTTGAGTGAAATTACTAATCCATTTGGTCACATTACTAATCCTAAGCGTAAAATCACTATTCATAATTTACTATTCATAAAAAATAAGTTGATCTTATTAGACTCTAAATTCCTTACTGAACACTTTTGTAGAAGACCATTTTTTGAAAATCATTACACATTATTAATTATTTAGGGTTTACATAAATGTTTTAAAATATCCCTTTTTCAAAAATTCACCAATAAAATATATCCTAAAATTATCCGGACAAAAGAAATTCCACAAACATCACTAAAGGAAGAGATCTCAATTTATTCACCAGAAAGGATTACACAAGGAAGCTAGGGTCTCGTCACATAGCCCCTTATAACACCGGCATAAGACCTAAGTGTAAGGTGTGCTATAGTGAGAGAATCTGAGGTAGGCTCAGATAAAATTTCCCTAGTAGTAATCTCTACTAACTTGAACTTCTCCCATAGGCGTTTCCGTTCAAGCTTGTCACGCTGGAGTTCGGCGTGGGATTGGTCCAAAGCGAAGCCCACAGATGCTACCTCCTTCCCAATCTCTGATAAGTGGGCTTCATAATGGTCGTGTCTACTGGATGAAGCCATCGACTCCTCTTTCTTCATTAACCATTAACATCTTATTAAATCATTAAGAGTAAGTTAATATACTACTCAAAATGATTGGGTCGTTACATTGATTCCTCTATTATGTTTTTTGAATTATTAATAAAATTTTGGATAAAAATGAATTTTTTTTATAATATATCCTCTACACTACAACTTACACATTTAACATTCATATTTTTAAAATTTGTTTGAAATGAATTAATTATAAATGAAAAATTATTATAATAACACAAGAATATAATAATTATAAAGTGGTAAGTATATTTATTTGATTATGGTTAGTTTGGATGTGTAATATTGAGAATAAATTGTAACAAGTATGTATAGATTTTTTTATTGACTTGAAATGTCCCTTTAATATATAAATTGAAATGAATTTATTTGGTTAATTATTTTGAAAAGAGGATGATTAAAATAATATATTTTTTTTATGATTAAATACATCTTGATGATTTAGGAATGAATTCTACGGAATGTGTGTTGGATGAAGTCATGGAACTATCCCCTTTTATCAATGAAGGAAATGCCACATTTGGGTATACCTTTTAGTTTTCAATGATGTCATTAAACTATATAGTATTTAATTACACTAAAAGTAATAAATATTGGAGTTTTGGGGGTTTATGGGTTGATAAATCCTCAAATAACAATTCTTAATCAATTTTTTGACATGTTTTTAGTTATTTAACAATTGATATTTAAATATTCAATTTTATGATTTTTTTGTTAAAATAGTTTTATCTAAATATTTTATATTTTATTTAAAAATGTTACCACCACATAATAAATATTTATTTTTTAAACATAAATTTATTACCCTTTTATCCTAATATAATTTCTAAATAATATAAAAATTAAATATTTATTATAGATATAGTTGTTTTTGTAAAAAAAATTATATTCACCCTTAAGGGTTCTTAATTTTATTTATTACTAATAACCATTTGAATGTTTGGTTTTAAAATTAAATATTGTTTTATAAATTAAATTAATTTTAATTCAATAAATATAATAATTGATTTTATTAGATTATAATTATAGAATGTTAAAAAAATGATTATTTAAATATAATTGTTTGTTGTTATTATATCTATTAACATTAATATATGTAATAATAATTTTATTCAAAAAAATAAATAAATTCACCATATTACCATACATTATCATGCTAGTTTAAAATATACTACCCATTTTTTAATTTTCATTTTATATATTATATAAATTAGTGGTTTAATATAAGTGAATAAGTCAATTATTAGTATATAATAACTCTTAGTTTTATAGAAAAATATTCAATGGTTTTATGAATACATCATAGTATTTTTTTAAAATATTTTCCATATATGTATATATATTATATAAATATGGATTCGTAAACATTAATTTTATTCATGTATTTTAACAATGTCATAAATGTGTATATTTTATAAATATTGGAATCTTTTGAATATTCACAGAAAAAAATGCATTCAAATAAATACTAGAAAATATTTGTAAGATAAATATGAATTTCTAAATAAAAAACTAAATTATTGTAATCTATTCCTTATTATAAAAATTTTTAATTTTGCATTTATAAAATTATATATAATTAAAGAAAAATGAAATTATTTTTAATTAAAATTAAACATTTGAAATATAAAATATAAAACTGATACATAATATATTTTATTAATAATTATATGTATATATCATACTAATTCTCTATTACATAGACACTGATTATCTCCATGTAATATTTTTGAATATGGTATGATCTTATTTTATTCATTAGTAGTAATTCTTTTGGCATATATCTCATTGAAATTTCCACAAGACTAATTGTCCCTAGAAATTCATTTCACTCAAAACACAATTTATGAGTTTCACTTTGTAACAATATACATATAAACCAATTTATGACACCTATTTTCAACCTTGGATAAATTAGGTTCACATTTAATACTTATTTAACATGATACTATTTTATACCATTATAGTTTCATAATTTTATTTATCAATTTATAAAAATTATTATTGTCTATATCATATAAATACAATTTTATTTTGATATATTGTTAATTTTTTACATCAATATTTTTTGAAGGAAAATATATTAAAATAATATTTTTTAATGAAAATAATTAGTCAAATATTGTTTTTTACATTCTCTTCGCATTATATATATTATTTCCACTTTATTTTAAAACTCATATTATGAGAGAAATTACCGTAGAAATATCCTAATTAACCACACATTTTGATAATGGGTTTATTTTCAAAATGTATAGAGATTCTCCTATGTGTATCTTGATATGTTATGTTTGTAAAAATAGACAATCCATACATAATTGAAACCTAATATTTTAAACAAAGACAAATCCACATGTAGTAACTTACAAAAACTAGGAATAAGATCCATATACTATGGATGTAATAATTGTACCACCAAATTTTTTAATGTAGAATCAAATATCTAATAGGATAAAACCTAAAAAAACATAATAGATACTTATATTTTGAGTAAATAGTTATGGTTAAAGTAAATTTGGTCATTTTATATAATTTTACTTGATCCCATGGTCTTAATAGTTGTTAGTGCCTATGTTTTATGTAAGTCCATGAATTGGGGTATTGATTTTTATAATGTAATGACTCTGATTTTTTCATGTATTATGTCAAAATATAATTTTTTTTGATTTAGGCATTGAGAAGATGTGATATTGTGAACCGCAATATCCCTAAAATTGATATTTGAATATATTAAATAAATTAATATCACACACACACATTTTTTATGAAAAAAGTGGAATAACTCTCTAATGAATGTCTATATTGGAAACATGACAATGATTTTGCATTTATTACATGTGTTTTACTGTAGGATTGATATAATATTATATAGGTTGGGTCATTTGGTAAAATTATATCGCTTTCACAAATAGTAAAATAAAATAAATAAATAATGTTATTTATTTTATTTCAATGTAGAAACATTGATTCCAATATTTAAAAATAGATACGACTAAATCACTAGTTTCATCCATATAACATATGGATTGAGAGGGTTTTTTGTAAATGAGTTATTATAGGATCATAGGAAGACATCATTAGACTGTGAACAGATCAAGGATTGTGTGATAATGATGTTCACGAATCTCCTCAATAGTGACAAGGAAAGATCATTCTTTATCATTGACCTATCCATACTATATGATAAATGTTTTTATGTTATTACATACAATTCCTTTATCCTTGTTGAAAATGTATTTGTTTCACAAACATGAATTGAATCCTTTATTGAAGATTTATTTACAATTAATCTATATTTTCATTTATTATTATACCTCGTAATTCATATTTCATACATGCATAGATTATAGTTAAAAATAAGAAATGTTTACTTTCGTTTATCACATTTATGGTTTTTGTTTTTGTCACCCCTTTCACTACACATTCATCATTGGTATTTTCCTTTTCTAATGGGTTGATGGATTCTTGTTATATGATAATTTCTGGATCATTTAACTATGAAATAGATTAATAATGTAGTTTTAGTTCATGATTAATTGTGAAATCAATGTAAAAAATGGCCAAAGTATATTATAGGTACATTATAAAGAATCAATACTTCCCTTTTATCCTAGTTTTACATGAGTCAGTGACAGTGTGGCTAAATGGCGGTGTTTATCGAGTAGATTGGATCTTGGATCCCAACGATTGGTGATGTAAGGTGTCAGAAAACAATATATCCATGTTTCTAAACAATAATCATGGTAGTGGAAGTAGAAATAGAAAATTTGATGAACAAACCATGGGTTATAGAAAATCCTATTGAATAGAAAATGTAATCTAGAACTACACGACATGTGGAGACATGGATACAACACTATAGTTTCTACAGAGAAGAAAACATCACACACCATTTGAAAAATGTAGAATTTCATGTGACCTATTCCAGTGTATTAGTGTTTATCTTTGAAGATACATGGGCATGTGTAGGATGATATATATTGACATGGACAGAGTTCATGGGTAGAGTAGGCTACTTTGAATAAACATGGTTTACATAGGGATTAACTGGTGTATACATGTTGGTAAACGATCATTGACTGAAGCACATGGGACATGATGATGGAATATATAATGTTCCAACATGACAACTACACACTATAGGCCATGTTATTAAATTCCATTTATTTTGAGGTTTACTGGTTGTATGGGGTAGTTACATAAGGGAATATAAGGGGTTGGCTGGACGATGCATGTAAAAACCAAGTACATGTTTTGTAACCTCTTTGAGGCTATTTTGCACCATTATTATATTATGATAGACCAACATCAATTGATTGAGTTCCCCTTGTATCATCCCATCAAATTTATAGTGTGGAATTATTTCCAATTATTTGAATTGGGATTCTTTCTTGACGATGAGTTTTAGAGAGTGTTTATATTGTCCCTCCATGAGATTGGGGTGTTATCAATTATCAATCATATTTATACCAAAGACGGTGTTCATCGAATCAGTATGAATTCCATGCATAAGGCATTGATCCTCTTTATATTAGTTAGTTTCAATATGGTTAGGGGAATCATAAATACAAAATCCTTTATATAATTAGTTGATTCAGATTGGGTTATTTGTGTCACCAAGTGGTTCTAGGAGTGATCCCCTATGTGTATTGAGATATTCAGAGGGCATTGAGTTTTCATTGGAAGGGACCAAGGGTCTTGACCTCTTAGATGAGTATGCTCAATGTTGTAATGGATCATGGAGTGGTTAATCCTATTAATATATTTTTTTAGAGTTTTGATGAAAAATATTTTGGTTGGTGGTTTGGATGAGACAACTTGGAGGCGTAGTGTACATGCTATGTAGATTTGGGTGTTTTACATAATTTTATTTAGGTATTAAAATTATTATATGACTACCTATGAAAATTTATGGTTGGTTATTTTAAGGTTTAATACATGGTATTATTACACATATACCTATATTTTCTCTCCCTACACATATCATGTGTTATAAAGAAAAATATCATTTGACAGAGTTCAAGAAGAACTAGGGATAATAAGATCATATTTATCAAGATGGATTTAGGTTTGTACAATTGGATTTGTTTGAAAAAAGTCCCCTCTTACTAAAAATGTTTTTTTTTATTTTCTTTTGGGGTGCCCTTTTAATAGTCCATTTATGATTTTTTAGTACTTATTTTTATACTATAATTATTGTATTATATATGTTTAATGGAAATATTATTAGTTTTTTTACATTATAAATTTTATTGTGTTGGATATGTGTGCATGTTTATAGGTAACTTAGGATAATTTTTACCATGTTTTTCATATTCATACTCGATGATAGTCACATGGCCCTGGAAAATTGGAGGCCAGATTCATGTAGTTGTGGTTCAGAAAACTTTAGGTTGGGTCATGATTGAGTGGTTTCATAGGATTCAGTTAATCCTTAGGACTAGATTCAATGAGATTTGTTTTCTATTTAGGGAAATGGAGTTAATGTTTATTTACCCCAGCATTCATAGAATGGAACCTAGTGTTGGGTTTAAAACCAATATATCCATTCACCAAGACTCTAACAACATTATTCCTGACTTAGTATATACAGACACTCAATTTAGGGAATGTTTTGGTACATACATCACAAAAGAATGGCTTGTGGATTTAATTTATTTCTTCAGTAAATTACGTAGATATTTTCTTTGATTATGTTATATGTTTTTATTATTGTATGCTTCCATGAAGATAGTGATCCAATAATCCACTGTGTGACTAGAAGGATGATACACAGACTAATTAGGATTAAATAAAAGAACCAATATAGGATATAGTACATTTAGGAAGTTTAGAAGCTATATAACAAACCATTGAGTAGTTATTAGGGTAAACATTATTAGCTAAAGATGATGGAAGGCTAAGTGTTCTATATATGTTCTTTAGTGACCAGCCTCTTAGGTTTCTGGGTGCACCAAACTCACAAGTGGATGATTACTGGATAGAGGTATTGCTCATATTTTCCTCAGTATGAGGACTCCTATGGATTTATTGTATTTCCTCATGGTGTGTACCTTTAGGGTTCTATTGGGTGATAGTGTTGACATGTGAATCTATTACACAATAAGAAAACTCTCTCCTATATTGACATCAAGAATATCTTTAGGGAAATATTTTATTGGGCTACATTGTGATAATTTCATTTATAGGAGTTTCTACATCTATAGTAGAGAAGTATGACTATGTTAGAGTTTTTGATGAGGTTTAAAAATCTCTTATGATTATCCAGGGAACTATATGAAGATCATTTTTATGGAAAATATCCATTTATTATGTGTTAAAACATGATATATGGGTTTCAATGATATCACATTGCATTTTCACTTCTATTATAGTGCATGAGTTTGCCATAGTAGTGGAGAGGTTCACGGTAGAGAAGATGTCAATAGTGGGTGTTGGTGGTGGAAAACATGGAGCAGTGACCTCAATAGCATGTACCTATAACATTTATATGGATTTAGGAATATCATACACATCATGGTACAATCCCAAGATAAATTATTAGCAATGTTGGTGTAACACCCGAGACTTTTATGTGAAATATTTTGTTTTTATGTTATATAAATCATCAAAGGAATATTTTAATACACACAACACTAGCTTGGATTTCTTTACACGCAATCGCGACCTTCCTTGATAGCTTGCGTCGTACGCAATACCGAGTTTCACTAAACAACGATATATTATTAAAATATTATTAAAACTAGACGTTATGAATAGTAATAACCACTTTTTGAAATTTTATAATTTTTATATTTCAAAATGGACTTCATTTTTGGATTCGGAATGTCGAAATTAGCCTAGGGTGAAATTTTGGTATTTTTCTGAAAACATTCAATTTTTGATGAATAGTTAATCCACAAAGTGGTAGTTAAAAAAACTGAATTCTTCATAAAACATAATTTTACCGCTTCTGTGAGTGGAATTTCGAAAATCCGAGAGACACGGTTAATATCAAGGACTAAAACGTGGTTCAATGAGATGAAAATAATTTTTGGTGAATAGTAACTTTTTACTTTTATTTACCACGGTTAAAAGTAAATAGGGTAATTAATGGTAACAATGATATTATTATTACCCTAACACATGTCCAAATTCTATTGGACAAGTTTGATTCGACCAAAAAAACCTTAGGAATAAAATATGACCATTTGGGCCCACTTGGATTAGATTAGGACATTTATTATTAATTTATTTAACGAAGGGTTAAATAGTTAAAATCAAAGTTTAATAAGTAAATAATTTTTAATATGGGGTTATACATAAGATAAATTCGACTATAAATATTAATTAGAAAGATAAAAATATTTCCTACATAATGGTATTTTATATTTAATTTTTAGACATTAAATAATTTAATTTATTTATGACACAACGATGATGCAGTAATTATCTTATTAATAAAATATTGGCATAATTGATGTTATAAATACCCAAATAAATGTAATAAGAGACTTTTTATGAATTACACTAATTTTCAAGGTTAATATGACATGTTAGTATTGATTTAATTAACTTGGTTCGAACTAATCATTCTGTTATGATTTTCAAAAAAATCAATTACTAAATAGTGTCAAAATTGACATAAAATAGTTTTTAAAACAAATATTATATTATTAATTATTATATTACTCTTAAAAATCTAAGGTTCGGCCAAATGACTTAGATAAGGTTATATATATTAATAATAAACAACTTGGGGTTCTTTTGTCTTGATATAGTAAGTTTATAAACCTTATAGTATAAGAAAACAAGAAGACACGGTAAAAGTTAAATTATCTAACTTAAAGTTAAATCTAAATGATAATGGTAAACTTGATAACTAAACTTGTATAAATTTTATTTGATGAGAGGATTTCTACCCCTACCTACCTTAGCTTCTAAATATATCAATTTGGAGCTATTAAAAATCGAATTTAACTTTATAATATAATAATATTTTTAGTTATTCCAAAGGTGCCCCTCTCCTCCCTTATAAAAGGGCACCTCCTCCCCATCTTCCTGACACCACTTTGAGCCTTCAAGATCGGCCAAACCCTACCAATGTTTTCTCTCCACTTCCCTAGAAACATCCTAGATGTTCTGGTCTTCTTCAAAGACCCATTTTTGTGCCCTAAAAGGAGGTCTCAAAGAATCACTTCAAAGAAGAGGTAATGTCCATTAGCGATTCTTTCATGTTTATTTCTTCTTCCACTTCTTCTTATTTAGTTGTTTAATTATGAAGTAATAACATCAGTATCACTCATATATTGAAATGTTATTATAAGTATGAAACAACCCTATTTCACCATCTATCCATCCTACGGAAAAAGAAATCACCGCGCCTGCGTACGTACGGAATACCGTCTCCACGCCGTGGTGTAATCTATTTTCCACCACCACCTTACTTGGATGGGTAGAATGGTGTAAATAATGACTATATATGACTATTATAAATTGATACTGATTCTGAAATAGTATACATACACTCCAATACAATTCCACGATCATAGGAACGATATCATCACTCGTGCGTACGTACGGAATACCGTCTCCACGATGTGATGCGACTCGTTCTACATGATCTTCATTTCATAATGATTATATAAATGAATTGAATGAATGAATATGATATATATTACACTAATACCATTCTTTAAATTAGGTATCTATAACCTAAAGAGAAGAATAAGAATTTATTCGACAAAACACGCATAAGAACAAAAAGTTATAAACACCCGAATAACAAGTTGCAATGAAATATTACTACTAAGAAGCTAAGAATATGACCATATATGATATAATAAAAATACGTATGATTCTGTAATAAGTCAATAACATTATTTAAATCATTATACAGGAGGTTCGGACACTTACGAAGTAAAGCGGACCTAAGGTAAGAAAAATATCACAATCCCATTTTTATCTGAGATTGTTTATACTTTGGTATTTACTGGGGTGTATTTTATCATCCAAATCAATGTTTCTTCAATATGTAATATTATTTCCATCCACCTACAATTTTTTAAATCCAATTTTACCCTTCGGTGAGTTTTTGGTAAAAGATAGGAAAGGAATCTTTTGTCGTTTTTCATACGAGGTACTTTTTGACTTTTCCGACAAAAGTACGAGAAGAATGTTTTTTAACTTATACGGCATGAATGGATTTTTTAAACATTATTTCCAAGAAGCTTACTTTACAAGTTTTCATGTTTATTTTCAATCAACTTCTTTTAGTTTAAAATTTTATGACATGTTATGAAAGGATACATGTTTTTGAAGTAGAAATGATATTTTCCTCAAGAATGGAGTTCAAGAGTTTTTTCAAAATTATTTTCCATCTAAGACAATATGGGGTTCTGTTTCTATCGCTATTGTTACATGGATTTTATTATGTTGTGATGGAAATATTTTTATGAATTCCTTTATCTTATATGAATTGTTTTATGATGTCACGAAGTTTAAGATTCCCATTTTTATTACATGGGTTATGTAATGATGTATGATGTATGAATTTTTGGAACATATAAGAATGGTATCATTATGAGATGGGTGGGACCTATATCTCCCTCCAATGAATTGGGTAAATATTTTATATCTCATGAGATAGACATGGCTGGAACGGTAGGTTATACCGGTTCAGTGAAACAGGACTGAAACGGGGAGTGAACTCGGTTCAGAAAGGGACTTTGTCCACTAAGAAAGTCTTGGAAATGAGTCTTGATTAATAAGAAATGATTCTCTATGATTATGTGTGCATGCCACAAAGATTCATGTTTTAAGTTATTATTATTGGGATTACATTTCACTACTATGATTTATCCCATGTTATGAAATTATGATATCTTTTGCAGGTTAAGATTTCCAAAAGATATGTTCTTATGAATATGACGTGATTGATATTTCTTTTATTTACCCTTACTGATCATTTGAGCTCACCCTTTTGTATGTTTTATTTCCCCAGGTCAGGAAGAAGGTTATTAAGTAGAATATTCCAAAAAGGGAATCTAGATATGATGAAATAAATGGGAGGAAAAGTAGATGCTTTATGAACCGGTTTTTTATGTTTCCCAGTTTCTAATGACACTATACCTATACGGTCCTTTCGTGGTTTTGTTATATGTTGTAATAATTATGCTTCAATTTTGAAGTATTAACAATGTATATAAAGTATGGGCCATTATAGTTGGTATCAGAGGAAAGGTATAGTCAACCTTTGGAAACTAGGATGTGAAATCCTTAGTAAGAACCCTAAGGATAAGTCTAAGAATAGAAAACAATCTTAGTGTTTTAGAAATGGCCATGAATAACCTAGGATAAGACCTTAAGTGTGAAATTTTATTGTTGATTATGTGGTTTTCCTATTATAATTAGTGTTGCTCACACTATTTTTCTTGGTTTTAGCCAATGGCTGGAACCTGAAGGAACCGTGTCAATGCAGAATGCGATGGGCAATGCAATGATTGTCCCCCTGAGAAACCAAACGTTATGGGAGCTGGAATGAAAAATATTGTAGCCATGCTCACACAACTTTCTCAAGCTATGAATCATGCAGGACTTCCAAACGAGTAATGGAAGGAGCAAAATTCTGTTGAATCCTTCATGAGACAACGTCCACCTTCATTCAGCGGGTCTACTGATCCATTAGTTGCTGAATAATGGATTAGTACTACTGAAAAGATATTTTCAGTTCTTCAATGTTCTGAGCATGATAAAGTCATCTTAGTAGTGTATCGTTTGGAAGGTGATGCTGATCAATGGTGGAATCTTATTAAGAATACAAGGGAAAGGGATGAAATTGAGTCCATGGAATGGGACGAGTTCAAGAACTTATTTTTCAATAAGTACTTCCCTCTTATACTCTGAAAAAAGATGGAGAATGAGTTTCTGGAACTGAAGCAAAAGGATGATGAATCCGTTGGAACTTATGAAGAAAATTTTACAAGACTTTCATGGTACGCTTCTGGTATTATTATCCAACCTGAGAGTAAGATCGATCGATTCTTTAGTGGCTTAAAACCAAGTCTTCGAAGGGCCTTAGCCATAAGGGACTTCAATGGCTATGAGGAAATTGTTCGATGTGCTCTCAAAGTTGAGATGGATATTGGAGTAACCCATCAGTCATATGGGTTTGATAAGAAGAGGAAAATGGAATTCAAAGGAAAATATAAAGAGCACATTGAAAAGAAGATGAGATTTCCCTTATGCTCAAAGTGTGGAAGGAAACATGGAGGGAGTTGTCTTAAAGGGAAAATTAAATGTTTCAAATGTGGAAAGGAAGGTCATCGGACATTTGAATTCTGCGATGATGGGAAGAAGATGTCTAATGATGCAAACAAAGGAAGGGATACATAGAATGAACCTACTACTCTTCAATGATTCAAGTGCAAGGAGATGGGACATTATGCCAATAAATGACCTAATCCAAGGGTTGATGATGATGGTCGATGTCAACAAACTCTTAAGGCTAAAGACAAAGGAAAGTCAAATGAAATTTCTATCAGCGATGTGGAGTACGATAACAATGTGGTGAAAGGTACACTTACCATCCACTCTAAATTAGCATATGTTTTATTTGATTCTGGATCCACCCACTCTTTTATTTTTGATGAATTTTCTAAGGGTATCACCGTATTACCTCAACAATTAGATGTTGAGTTAGCTGTGACAACACCTAATGGCACAATAGTCACATCAAAAGTTTATAATTTTCTCCGATTGAAGTTTGTGGGAAAGTGCTTCCTGCAAATCTTGTGATCCTTCCTATAGTGGAATTAGATGTGATTCTTGGCATGGATTGGATTTCTCTACATGGAGCTCATATCAATTGCCAAAGAAGGGAAGTCACATTTCATATTCTAGATCAATCTATGATCGTCTATCGATGCAAGGATGAACATAACCTTCCAGTGGAAATTTCTTCCATTTTATGGGTATTGATTCCACAAAATGAAGGTTATTTATCACAAATGGTTGGTTAGAAACTCACGATTAAGAATATTCCCATTGTACGAGAGTTTGATGATGTCTTTCTAGAGGAATTACCGGGTCTTCCACCGAATCGTGAAGTTGAGTTTTCAATAGAACTCATACCGGGTGCTTTGCCTATTTCAACGACACCTTATAGAATGGCCCCAATTGAGTTGCAGGAATTAAAGAAGCAACTCCAGGAGAATCTTGAAAAGGGATTCATATGCCCTAGTGCTTCACCTTGGGGAGCACCTGTTCTATTTGTTAAGAAGAATGATGGATCAATGAGACTCTACATTGATTATCGAGAACTTAACAAGATCACTATCAAGAAAAAATATCCTCTCCCATGCATTGATGACTTATTTGACCAACTATGCGGAGCTCAATACTTTTCCAAGATTGACCTTCGTTCAGGGTATCATCAATTAAGAGTTAAAAGGGAGGATATACCAAAGATGGCTTTCCGTACAAGGTATGGACACTATGAATTTATAGTGATGCCATTTGGTCTTACTAATGCCCCTACTATCTTCATGGATCTGATTAATAGAGTCTTTAGATACTATCTTGATCAATTTGTGGTAGTCTTTATAGACGATATTCTTGTCTATTCAAAGAGAAAGGAAGAACATGAAGATCACTTGAGAATTATATTGAAGACCCTGAGAAAGGAGAAGCTTTATGCCAAATTTACCAAGTGTGAATTTTGGCTTAAAAAAGATTCATTTTTGGGTCACATAATCTCAAAAGAGGGGATATCTGTGGATCCAGCAAAAACAGAGGTTATCAAAAGATGGTCGAGACCAACAACAGTAACTGAGATCCGAAGTTTTCTTGGTTTGGCTGGATATTATCGACGTTTTGTGAAGGATTTTTCACGATTATCTAATCCACCCACCAAGTTGACTCAAAAAGGATTTATGTTTGTCTGGACGGAAGAATGTGAAGAGAATTTCAAGGAGTTGATAAGAAGGTTATCCAGTGCACCTGTGCTCACACTGCCTTGTAGTGGAGAAAGGTTTGTGATCTACAGTGATGCATCCAAGAAGGGATTGGGGTGTGTTCTTATGAAAAATGATATGGTGATAGCTTATGCCTCACGACAGTTGAAAATCCATGAGCAAAATTACCCAACACATGATTTGGTGTTAGCTGCGGTAATCTTTGCATTAACTATTTGGAGGTATTACCTTTATGGTGAAAGGTGTGATATTTATACTGATCATAAAAGTTTAAAGTATATTTTCACACAAAAGGAGATGAATATTCGTCAAAGAAGATGGTTGGAGCTGATTATGGATTACGAATACTCAATCCATTACCACCCTGGGAAAGAAAAGAAGGTGGAAGATGCATTAAGTCGATAATACCATACCGGTTTACCCATGATGAGGATCACAGAAGATCCAATATTTATGGATTTACAAAGGATGGATCTTGGAATTACAATTCAAGGGGAAAAACCGTATCTTTCTCAAATGAATGTTCAACCATATATACATGTGAAGATTAAAGAGGCACAGAAAGAAGATGTCGAGTTACAAAAGAAGGTGAGAAATGTTCCTGAATTCAACCTTGATTGTGATGGGATAATAATGTTCAGGAATCAGGTTTTTGTTCCTCCCATCCCCGAATTAAAGAAGGAGCTTCTGGATGAGGCTCATAGTTCTTCATTCTCTATTCATCCTGGAAGCACGAAGATGTATAGGGACCTGAAAGAGTACTTCTGGTGGGATGGCATGAAAAGAGATGTTGCTGAATATGTCTCTCGATGCTTGGTTTGTCAGCAAGTTAAAGCTGAGAGACAGAAGTCTAAGGGGATGTTACAACCATTGCCCATACCCGAATGGAAATTGGAAAACATCACTATGGACTTTGTCACAGAACTTACTAAAATATCCAAAGGAAATAATGCTATCTGGGTCATAGTTGATCGTCTTACAAAGACTGCACACTTCTTTGCTATTAGAGAGGATTTCTCTATGGATCAGCTTTCCAGGATATATGTAAAGGAAGTGGTAAGATTGCATGGAGTACCAATTTCTATTATATCTGATCGGGATCCAAGATTTACCTCGAAGTGCTGGCGAAGTCTTCACCATACTCTGGATACATAGTTGAGTTTCAGCACTGCTTATCATCCTCAGATAGACGTTCAGTCTGAGAGAACAATTCAAACTCTAGAAGATATGTTGAGAGCTTGCTCTATGGATTTAAAATGTGGTTGGGATCAACACCTAGCTTTGGTGGAATTTTCTTATAATAATAGCTTTCACTCCAGTATTCAGATGGCTCCTTATAAAGCTCTCTATGCAAAGAAATGCAGGACTCTAACTTGCTGGGATGAAGTTGGGGAAAGAAAGCTATTAGGACCTGATCTCATTGATGAAATGGCAGAAAAGGTTAGATCTATTCAACAACACATAAGAGCATCTCAGAGTCGACAAAAAATTTATACCGACAACTGAAGAAAAGACCTAGAGTATGAAGTGGGTGGTAAAGTGTTCTTACGAATATCTCCCTGGAAGAGGGTCAGGAGAATTGGAAAGAAGGGGATGTTGAGCCCTAGATATATTGGTCCTTTCGAAATACTGGATCATGTTGGGAAGGTAGCTTACCGATTGGCGCTTCCAACGAATCTCTCTCATGTTCATGATGTGTTCCATGTATCTCTCCTGAGAAAGTACATACCTGATCCTTCACATGTACTCAGCTAAGAAGTTGTACCGCTGGAGCATGATCTTTCTTATGAAGAACAGCCGATAGAGATTCTGGATCGTAGCGAAAAAGTCCTACAAAACAGGACCACTCGATTGGTTAAAGTTTTATAGAGGAACCACCAAGGAGAATAAGCTACATGGGAGCTTGAGGACATGATGAGGGAGAGGTATCCTCATCTGTTTGTTACAAAGTGACGAATTTCGAGGGCGAAATTCATTTTAAGGGGGGTAAAATGTAACACCCGAGACATTTATGTGAAATATTTTGTTTTTATGTTATATAAATCATCAAAGGAATCTATTACTACACACAACACTAGCTTGGGTTTCTTTACATGCCATCACAACCTTCCTCGATAGCTTGCGTCGTATGCAATACCGAGTTTCACTAAACAACGATATTTTATTAATATATTATTAAAACTAGCCATTATGAATAGTAATAACCACTTTTTGAAATTCTATAATTTTTATTTTTCAAAATGGACTTCATTTTTGGATTCGGAATGTCGAAATTATCTTAGGGTGAAATTTTGGTATTTTTCTAAAAACTTTCAATTTTTGATGAATAGTGAAACCACTAAGTGGTAGTTAAAAAAACTGAATTCTTCATAAAACTTAATTTTCCCGCTTCTGTGAGTGGAATTTCGAAAATCTGCGAGACACGGTTAATATCAAGGACTAAAATGTGGTTCAATGAGATGAAAATAATTTTTGGTGAATAGTAACTTTTTACTTTTATTTACCACTGTTAAAAGTAAATAGGGTAATTAAGGGTAACAATGATATTATTATTACCCTAACACATGTCCTAATTCTATTGGAAAAGTTTAATTCGACCGAAAACAACCTTAGGAATAAAATATGACCATTTAGGCCCACTTGGATTAGATTAGGACATTTATTATTAATTTATTTAAAGAAGGGTTAAATAATTAAAATAAAAGTTTAATATGTAAACATTTTTAATATGGGGTTATACATAAGATAAATTCGACTATAAATATTCATTAGAAATCTAAAATTATTTCCTACATAATGGTATTTTATTTGTAATTTTTAGACATTAAATAATTTAATTTATTTATGACACAACGGTGATGCAGTAATTATCTTATTAATGAAATATTGACAAAATTGATGTTATAAATACCCAAATAAATGTAATTCGAGACATTTTTTTATGAATTACACTAATTTTCTAGGTTAATATGACATGTTAGTATTGATTAAAATAACTTGGTTCGAACTAATCATTCTGTTATGATTTTCACAAAAATCAATTACTAAATAGTGTCAAAATTGACATAAAATAGTTTATAAAACAAATATTATTTTATTAAATATTATTTTATTCCTAAAAATATAAGGTTTGGCCAAATGACTTAGATAAGGCTATATATATTAATAATAAACAACTTGGGGTTCGTTTGGCTTGATATAGTAAGTTTATTAACCTTATAGTATAATAAAACAAGAAGACACGGTAAAAGTTAAATTATCTAACTTAAAGTTAAATCTAAATGATATGGTTAAAATTGATACCTAAACTTGTATAAATTTTATTGGATGAGATTATTTCGACCCCTACCCACCTTATCTTCTAAATATATCAATTTGGAGCTATTAAAAACCGAATTTGACTTTATAATAAAATAATATTTTTAGTTATTCCAAAGGTGCCCCTCTCCTCCCTTATAAAAGGGCACCTCCTCCCCCTCTTCCTCACACCACTTTGAGCTTTCTAGCTCGGCCAACCCCTGCCAATTTCTTCTCTCCACTTCCCTAGAAACATCGTAGAGGTTCTGGTCTTCTTCAAAGACCCATTTTAGTGTCCTAAAAGGAGGTCTCAAAGAAGCACTTCAAAGAAGAGGTAATGTCTGTTACCGAAACTTTCATCTTTATTTCTTCTTCCACTTCTTCTTCTTTAGTTGTTTCATTATGACGTAATAACATCAGTATCACTCATATACTGATATGTTATTATAAGTATGAAACAACCATATTTCACCATCTATCCATCCTACGGAAAATGAAATCACCGCGCGTGCGTACGTACGGAATACCGTCTCCACGCCGTGGTGTAATCTATTTTCCACCACCACCTTACTTGGATGGGTATAATGGTGTAAATAATGACTATATATGACTATTATAAAGTGATACTAATTCTGAAATAGTATACATACACTCCAACACAATTCCACGATCATAGTAATGATATCATCACTCATGCATACGTACGGAATACCGTCTCCATGATGTGATGTGACTCGTTCTACATGATCTTCATTTCATAGTGATTATATAAATGAATTGAATGAATTAATATGATATATATTACACAAATACCATTCTGGAAATAAGGTATCTATAACCTAAAGAAAAGAATAATAATTTATTCGACAAAACACGCATAAGAACGAAAAGTTATAAACACCCGAATAACAAGTAGCAATGAAATATTACTACTAAGAAGCTAATAATATGACCATATATGATATCATAAAAATAAGTATGATTCTGGAATAAGTCAATAACATTATTTAAATCATTATACAGGAGGTTCAGATACTTACGAAGCAAAACGGACCTATGTTAAGGGAAATATCACAATCTCATTTTTATCCGAGATTGTTTATACTTTGGTATTTACTGGGGTGTATTTTATCATCCACATCCATGATTATTAAATATGTAATATTCTTTCCATCCACCTACAATTTTTTAAATCCAATTTTACCCTTCAGTGAGTTTTTAGTAATAGGTATGAAAGGAATCTTTTGTCGTTTTTCATACGAGGTACTTTTTGACTTTTCCGACAAAAGTACGAGAAGAATGTTTTTTAACTTATACGGTATGAATGTATTTTTAAAACATTATTTCCAAGAATATTCCTTTATAATTTTTTAAGTTTATTTTTAATCAACTTCTTTTAGTTTAAAATTGTATGACATGTTATGAAAGGATAAATGTTTTTGAAGTAGAAAGGATATTTTCCTCAAGAATGGAGTTCAAGAGTTTTATCAAAATTATTTTCCATCTAAGACAATATAGGTTTATGTTTCTATCCCTATTTTTACATGAATTTTATTATGTTGTGATGGAAATATTTTTATGAATTCTTTTATCTTATATTAATTGTTTTATGATGTCACGATGTTTAAGATTCCCATTGTTATTACATGGGTTATGTAATGATGTATGATTTATGATTTTGTGGCACACATAAGAATGGTATCATTATGAGATGGGTGGGACCTATATCTCCCTCCAATGCATTGGGTAAATATTTTATATCTCATGAGATACACATGGATGGAACGGTAAGTTATACCGGTTCAGTGAAACAACACTGAAATGGGGAGTGAACTCGGTTAAGAAAGAGACTTTGTCCATTAAGATAGTCTTGGCAATGGGTCTTGAATAATAAGAAATGATTCTCTATGATTATGTGTGCATTCCACAAAGTTTCATGTTTTAAGTTATGATTATTGGGATTACATTTCACTACTATGATTTATCCCATGTTATGAAATTATGATCCCTTTTGCAGTTTAAGATTTCCAAAAGATATGTTCTTATGAATATGACGTGATTGATATTTCTTTTATTTACCCTTACTGTGCATTTGAGCTCAGCCTTTTGTATTTTTTATTTCCCCAGGTCAGGAAGAAGGTTATTAAGTAGAATATTCCAAAAAGGGACTCTAGATATGATGAAATAAATGTGAGGCAAAGTAGATGCTTTATGAACCAGTTGTTTATGTTTCCCAGTTTCTAAAGACACTATACCTATACAGTTATTTCGTTGTTTTGTTATATGTTTTAATAAGTATGCTTCAATTTTGAAGTATTAACAATGTATGTAAAGTATGGGTCGTTATAGTAGGTCTATTATGATAGCACGAGTCATCTACAAGTGTAGTGGTATATTAACTTTGACAATAGGGGACATCATGCATGGGATTTTATAACTCATATTATAGATTATCATGGTTTAGTGACCACCAAGATAGATATATTATTAGGAGAAAGGATTCCTTAAGAGTCAAAGTCATGAAAAATCATTAGGTAGATCATTATGGGGTGGGAAGAGGTTTGACCAATTTTCCCTAACACCCTCAGGTGGTCCACAATAGACTCAAGGAGAAGGATTCCATTGACGATTACATCTGTAAGATATAAATTCCTATGTCCCTAACGATCATGGGATGATATAGGGTATAATAATTGAATTTTAATCCTAGGATGTAGGATTGATAGTCGCAGGTTTGATTCTATCATTTCATTTCACTTATCTTGTTCTAGACATATTGATTTGGTTGAGCCATTGGCTCGACCCATGCTCTTGAAGACTCCTCAAAGAAGTGAATCATATACCACACACTTTTTTTAATAGTGATATTTGAAGATAAGATGAAATATACATCTAAGGGATCTATTTATAGTAGTGATGGTGCCTTATGATGTCAATTTTGTAATTGACAGACTATATATAGTTTATTACCAACATACTATTTTAGGTATAGGATTAAGTGTTTACAATGTGATTGTATAAGATTATACTTTCTAGGTGAAATTGAAATGCATGGTGATTTGGACGAGATCAGAGATAAGGGACTATAACTGATTACACAATAGTTGTCTATAATGACACATGGAGTTGTGGAATCATTGGGATATCATTTTTCGAAGGTGGTGGTGGAGTACTTGTATTTATATTTTAGAATGTTCTATATTTAACTAAAAAATATAAAATAATAATAATTTAATTACATGCCTTGAAAACCTCAATATCCATTACAATATATCATATGTATCCTACAAAGCATAATTGGATGAATGTATTATTGGTTTATTTGAAAAATAATGGATTCATGGGACCTCATGTTTCTCATGGGGTAGCTTCATTATTCTTCACTAAGAAGGGTGATCAGAGATTGAGGTTAGGAATTTATTACTGGAACTTGACCTGATTACTAGGACGGATAATAATCTACTACCAAAGACTAACACACTCATTGTTCTATTGAGAGGGGTGTTATGATACATGAAGAATAACTTCACATCAAGCTATCACTCGCTTTGAGTTCAAGATGTAGATAAACCAGGGATGACACTTAGATATCTCAATGGTCTATATAAGTACTTAGTTATTTACTCTACCATGATAAAGAAACCAGGAGTGTTCATGTAACTCATGAACATGATCTTTCTTCTTTTCTAAGACTATTTTGTGTCCAACTTCATCAATGATATCCTAATATACTCCACGTCTGGGGATGATCACACATAAAACATTTAGATGGTCATGGACACACATTTAGAGAACCATATCTATGGGAATATCTCAAATTGGCATATTTTTATTAAATAGGTTCACTTTATAAGACAATTCATCTTAGATGTACTTGTGGTAGTGGATCCTGCAATGGTTGGGGTACTGTTATGTAGCACCCCGCCCCATCCTCATTTTCTTGAGGAGGCGGTGAGGGTTACTTGGCCTTAAGAGACGTTCCCAAGGTGCCAAAGGCTAGAAATAAATGCTGAGGTCATCAAGAGAAAAGTGGGGAACGATTTTCCCTCAAGAGGATAACCCAACCATCCAACAACCAACAACTATAATTCATGCATTTTAAAACAACCAACCATGCCATAACAACCCAAAGTTCATACAATCGAAAATTTCCAAAACATCAGAGTATAATGGAAACTAAAAGACAACCAAGATAGTCCATGACACCACCACATCTCCACTCCAGCTCCAAAATCCATGCACGACCAATCATCACAAGGCACCGCTAAATGATGGAGATGCCATAACTTTGCCCATGTCTCGGTATACTACATCTGCAAAGACACCAAAGTGCCAAAGCAGGGGGTGACTACAACTACTCAGTAGGATTCCCCCCAAATGACTTCCGTACACATGCCACTAGGATAAACCATTAGAAAATTTATATAAAACATTTTTTATAAAAAAATTCTATTTTCAAATTATTACAAAATCCAAACATGCCACACAAGGGAAAGACAAAACAATCAGGCCACATGTCGGTTACCATGTTCATATTTCACTCACAAGCACCATCCACAAACATCACATAATCATGCAATCAACAAAAAATGGGGTACTTTGTCAGCCAACCCGTTCACAACCCGACAAGTGGTACATTCTAGACCACTTCCCTTGATGGTGTCCCTTCCGACCATTATCCATCCATCTCCCTGATTATAGTGGCACTTTCTCGACCACTCTACAACATCATAATACATTCCAATACAATATCCCATCCATATCCACACAAGATCACACATTATTACAAACACCATCACATTCCATTATCATGCTCAAGATTGTTGTCATTTTAAAATAAACATTTTAAAATCATCCAATTGAATCCATTTCCAACAAAACCCATTTTCACCCAAAAATCCCAATTTCATTCCAAAAACCCCGAATTTTTTCACCCATACATCTTCCAACAGATTTGCCACATGATTTTCCAATTAAATTTCAAACAGCCAATTTAATTTTAAATTCACCACATAGTTCCACCAAGTGGAGTCGAGAGATAATCCACATAACTTTTAGGGTTTGGTGAAATCAACTTTTCGCCCAAACACACCTCAATCTGGTAGAATGCCTCCTCAAAAATTCATTAGAAACCCTTTCCTAACATCAACGGGCCCAAAAAATAGCATATTAGGGAAAAAACTATAGATATACACATAATAAGTGTAGATCTAGAAAACCAAGAAGGAGGGAAGAGCAGATCTAGAGGAAAACACAAAGGAACCATGTGAGAAGACTTACCCAGGAGGAATCGCTTTCAAAACCCCTTGAATCCTCTTCAAAACCCTTCCAAAATGAGTGGGAGAACCTTTATAACCCCTAAAACTAGGGGTACTACATTCTCCACACCATTGGACTTTCCATCCTCATAATGTAGTGAACCTGCCCTTTTCCAAAAGAGCTTGTGCCACAGTTTGGCCATTTCTTTCTCTCATTCCCAGGTTTCTTCTTGGATCTGGCCATGTTTCCACAAAGCCCGAACTAGAATAATGATTTTACCAAGCAAGACATTCTCTTTTTTATCCAAAACCCACACTGGAACGTGCACCAAAGAAGCATTCAGCTCTAGCTCAACATGATCCCATCGAATAATGAGTAACAACGATAATTATCTTTAATTATCTTGATTAATTAGTAATCGGGTAGTTAAAGATAATAAGATAATATCATAAAAATAAAAAATGACCACAAAATGTGTCATAAGGATACCTTTTGACTCATGGACGACCATGGGATGCTTTGTGAAAAACTTGGGGGCCCCATGGATTCACTTTTGTGAGAAAGTGACTCTTTATCTTTTTATTTTTTAAAGAATGTTAAATGTAACAAAGAATGTATCACCTAAGTCAAATATTTTTAATTTTGTCTATATAAATGATCATTTGGACTATAAATATTAATTGGAAAGCTAAAAATATTTCCTACATTATAGTAGTTTTTTTATAATTTTTAGACATTATATAAATTAAATTATTTATGACATCATGATGATGCAACGATGACCTCATTATTTAACGATTTAAATAAAATGGAAAGATAATGTAAAATCTAAGACCTACACATGTCCAAAACCTATTTTATGGGTGGATTTAGAACCCTTATCACCTTATCCTCGAAACACATCAATGTGGGACCAATAAAATCAGAATCTCTTTTGAAAATTAAGTTACATTTTATACCTTTCCAAGAGTGCCCCTCCTCTCCTCTTATAAAAGTCCCTCACCTCTACCTCTTTACCCACACTTCCAAAGCCTTTTTCTCGGCCAAAACCTGCACATTTCATCTCTACAAATCACTCTATAACTCCTTGAAGCCTCACATTGGGCATAAGAGTTACCAAGGAAGCCTTTGAGCTCAAACCAAAGGGAGTTACCCGATTTTAAGGTAATGTCTTCACTTGAGTCCTTTTGTTTTATTTTGCTTCTCCAACCCCCTAAACTCTTTTTATTCATTTATTTTGTAACAACACCAGTATCTTAAATATACTAGGATGTTGTTATAAGAGGGATTCGTGCTACACTTATAGACACCTACATCTAATGGTTAAAGAACATACTGTTTCTGTGGATGGCGAATGTCTGCCTCCCGAAACGATGATTGTTCAACATTTTTTTAACACCTTAAAAGGTGGCCATTAAGATGAAACTATATTTATATATGATATATAATATTTTTATGTTTTCCTTAAGCTTCTGTATTTTCATTTATGGCATACCTTTATGGCTTCCATTATGGGTATACGTGATATCATCATTTTAGGAAGTGCGGACTACCGCCCCCTCAAAGTGAATTGATTCGTTCATACAATATGTGGTATGTATAAAGGATATATTTAATGATATTATATATGATACCATAATGGAATTAAACTACTATTATGTATCAATATTTTTTAATTCCATTAAATATGAAATAGAAATGGAAGTAGTGTTCATGCGTACGTACGACTTACCATCTCCATGAACGGTGCATTTCATTTCTTAACTCTAAATGTTATGTAATATTATAAATGCATGAATATACTATATATATATATGATATATATGATATCTAAATCATGAATACAATTCTGGATATAATGGATATTTTACCACATGAACAAAATGTAATTATAAAGAGTTTATTTATTTTGACTCAAGTACCAATGATCATTAAAAAGACCATTATTAACTTAAATAATAACATAGTGTTCATGACATGGTAATAAGGGATATAAAAGGAATAATGAACATAAAAAATGGTTCTTAAGGAATTATAAATTAACTGAAGTTTATTATTCCGGATATTAAAGAACGATCGAGTCAAGTCGAACCCGAGGTAAGGGATCCTACCCCTCTCTTTCTTTTTAAGTACACTCTTTAATGTCATTCCTTTTAAAGATCATATTTCTTGTTATTGGGATGTTCTTTTATATTAATTTTACTGTAATTTTTATGTTCATGTGATGAGAGACCCTATTCTCTCTCATTAATCCTTTTTGGAAGTTTTGAGTGGCACCGTTAGGCTGCCGAATTTTCGTAAGAGATCTAACCTCTCTCTTTCTTTTTAAGTACTCTCCTTTATGTCACTTCTTTTAAGATCCTATTTGTTATGTTGGGGCATGTTATTTTATATTACTCTTTCTATAAACTTTATATTAATATGATGAGATACCCTAGTTGATCTCATCAATCAATTTTTTTATGTTTTATGTGTCGCCGTTAGGCTGCCAAGTTTTCGTAAGGGATTTTTCATCACACTTTTATTCCCGTGAGATTTATGATAAATTTGCCACAATTTTTCTTTGAGTGGTGTATGTACTGCACATTATTTTACTCATTGTGTAATATACATTATTTTATGAGTATTTACATCAATTTTGTATTGTCCTTCTTTCACGAGGTATATGTTTCGAAAGATACCCATGTCGGTAAGGGAACCATTCACCCTCCTCTTTTTAAAAGACTTCTTTTGTTGGGTCTTTTAATTTACATATTGTTATGTTGGGAAATGTTCTCATATATCCTTATTGATGTAAATTTTATGTCCAAGTGATGATATAACCTTTTTTTATCTCTCATCAACTCATTTTCTGAATTTTGAAGTGATGTCGTTAGGCTGTCGAATTTTACCAAGGGAACTTTTTAACCCAATTTCGATTTCTTTGGGTTCAACATGTTGTTATTGAATATGTAATACTTTGAATATGTGTGAATGAACTTTTATTGTTTTACACTTAATATCCAATTAAATTGGGTGTATTTATATTTGTCACACATAATTTTGAGATTGATTTATCCTTAATTTAAGGATACCTTCTTTATAAGGGATTTCACCACATTTTACATTTATATTGAGACTTAATTGTTGCTATGCACCAATTCACTCTTATATGTTGTATATACTGTCCTTTGGAATATTATATCATGAATCAATTTATTCTCATGATATTATAAAGTTCTGACTAAATGTTATTCCTCAATTATTGTATTCAAGTGTCTATAATTTTGGTAAAAACCCTTTAACCAAAATATCACATTAAATGTTTTAAAGATTTTTTCTTTTTAATATCCATGTTTTCAAAATTCTTTTAAGGATTTATTTATATGGATATTAATGGTTTAATTTTTTTAATGCTTTATGGTGGTATAGGACACTTTGATTCAAAAATCTCTTTATTAAATGTTTTAAATGGTTTTGGAAATGGTTTCTTTTTTAATGGATTCATTATTTCAATATCCTAAAATGTTATATTCTGATTGAAATGTTGAACTGTTATGTTTCCTTTATGCATGTTTTATGTGATACGTTTATGTTATGTTTCTTGGGCATTGTTATGAAAACGGGTGGTTCCGTGATAAACTAAGGGCGAGTGAGCCCGATATAGCTCTCCAATGCATTGGGTAACACGAAGGAGTGAAACGTTAAGGTTTCTCCGAAGAGATTTAGGGAATATACTTTGGTGGGTATTCCAAACGTAACCAAGAGGGTTACTCCCTACGTAAGAATGTTATGAATGCCTCAAGTTACCTTTTATGTCTTATGATTTCTATGATTTATTCATTATTTGATGAGGTATGTTAAAGTGCCTATGTTTTATGGGTAAAGTATGATTTCATTCTTATGTATATATGAACTCAGGTTTCCTTTCCATATTATTATAACCCTTACTGAGCTTTTTATGCTCATCCCATGTTTTTTAAATGTTTTTCACAGGTCAATGGAAAGGTACATGATGTGATTATAGTGTCAAGGATGTGTCAAGAAAGAATCCATGTTTTATTTTAAATATGTTTCCATTGATGGGAAGAATGAATACTGTTTTTATGTAACCACTTTGTTTAAATGTGGAATGTAATGCAAGTTTCATGATCTAATTCTCTAAAACTCTAAACCTGAAAAGATCCTCAATGTGTAATCTTGTAATAACTCAATATTAAGTAAGGTTTAAGGCTGGGGCCTTATATTGATAATCCTAATATAAGGTGTGCATTTGACCTTTCAGAATTATGCCACTGAGACATCCTACGGTTGTACACCAGTTTCCAGATGGTGATCATACACCAGATATGGATAATCTGGGACCTCCTACAGATCCTCCTGCTGTTCTAGCCTTGGCACCAGCAGTTATACCAGTTTAAGGTGTCGATTCATTGTTTAGGGAAGGTTTTATGAGGATGATTCAGACCTTTCAGTGAGCGTCGCCTCTCACCCCGTTGATGGAAAAGTTGACGCGGGTTTTCTAGCAGCAACAACCTCCCACTTTTTCAAGGGATGGAGGACCCCTGGCTGTAGAATCATGGATAGAGGCCACACTGATAGTCTTCAAGCATCTGAAGATACCTCTAGGGAATAGGGTGAAGATCGCTACATATATGCTCTGAGAATCCTCCAAGAGGTCGTGGGAGGTGATCTCACAGTCAGGATTCCAGCAGAGTATGAAATGCGATGAGTTTCAACACATCTTCTAGGATTAATTCTACAAGGAGAACATGGGGGGTGATCGAGCCTGGGACTTTATGTGTCTGGAGAAGGGTACTATTTCTATTGTAGAGTACTCATCTCGATTTACTTAGCTGTAGTGTTTCATGCCTATTCTAGGAGGGGACGAGTTTCTCCTTGTGTTGATGTTTGAGGATGGTCTGAGGCATGACATCTTGTCGCAAGTGAAAATCTTCAGGTTTAATTCAATATCTTCCATCGTCAACCAGACACTAATCACTGAGTACAATCTGAGGGATTCTAGAGTAGTAAGTCAGGGCAGTTCGACATCAAGAGTTAGTGTTCCTCCTACAGATAGCAGGAAGCGCTGTAGGGAGTCCGCTCGAGGAGATCATAGTAGGTGGGATGTATCTCCAGGTATCCAGGTAGTATGATACCAATTCAGGATGAGTGGGAATACTAGGCCTCAGTGCTAGAGAGACCCATTGGAGTGCCGATCTTGCAGCAAGATGGCCATCTTCAGCATTTCTGTCAGATCTTCTCACCTGCACCTGGTGGCATGGGTTCTTCTATGACCCCGTGTTCAGGAGAAGCATCGTTAGTTTCTCACTAGTATGGGAACTAGAGTCCTTGCAGCCATTCGGGCCGAGGTGGAGGTCTAGGTCGGGGTGGTCAGTCACCAGCCTACCAGTGACAATAGAGTGGATCAGCTCAGAGGGGTCAGGCAGGGTCACAGGGACGTGGAGTAGGCCAGAACGTTGTAGTGGAGCATACCCATCATGGGTAGGATCCCATGCCCTCTAATGTTCGAGGTACGATCTCAGTAGCCTCAGTTTTATCTTTATATCTTCTCTATAGAGGGTATTCCCATAGATTTATATCTTTCTCTATTGTGGAGAGTCTTGGTCCTTGCCTTTTCTCTTCTGCCAACATCTTGTCACTGGACACACCGTTGGGGACTAAGACAACTAGTGTACGTCAGTGCAAGGAGTTACCACTAGAGATTGGTCAATTTCACTTTCTATGGGACCTATATGTCCTAGAGATTACATGTTATGATGTCATTCATGGTATGGACTAGTTAGTTCCCTTCTAGGAAGTTGTTGATTGCTATCACCACTGGGTGAGTTTCATATCACCAGAGGGTGGATATTTTTTCACAAGGGAGAGTGGGATGTCCAGGTGAGTAGAGCAGGACCCGAACATCATGGGCTAGGAAGAGTTACATCCCAAATTGCTAGTCTTTATCTGGATGACCAACAGACTTCACAGATGGACTTTCTCTCAACGGTGGATCATTTCAGGGGCGTCATTCCAGAGGACTTTTCAAGTTTTCCTCTAGAGCTTGAGGTAGACTTTTCAACTAAGCTTGTGATAAGAGAGGCACAGGTATCTATTCCTCCTTATAGGATGGCTACACCTGAGTTGCAAGAGCTCAAGAAGCAGTTAGAGGAGTTTCATGAAAAGGGTTTTATTAGACCCAATACTTTTCCTTGGGGTTCATCTGTCCTATTTGCAATGAATAAAAATAGTACCCTTAGGATTTGTGTGGATTATTGGAAGCTGAACCAGTTGACAGTCAAGAAATGATATCCCATGCCTAGGATTGATGACCACTTTGGTCATATTTGAGGAGCCCGGGTGTTCTAGAAGATTTACTTGAGGTCCGATTATCATTAGTTGCATGTTAGACCATCTGATAGACCTCTCACAGCCTCTCAGAGTAGGTATGGTCTATACAAGTATATTTTTATGCCGTTCGGTCTCACAAACGTGCTTTCAGTTTTCATTTCACCGATGAACCGAGTGTTCCATCCATACTTGGATACAATCGTGGTGGTTTTCATGGATTATATCTTGGTGTACTCTCACACTCGACACAACCATGCTACCCATCGTGAGAATGTTTTGAGTACACTGAGAGATAAGTAGTTATATACTAAGCTCTTGAAGTACCACATATAGATGGAACAGATTCACTTCATGGGTTATGCTATCTCGGAGACATGAGTATCAATAGAACTAGAGAAATTGTGGGTAGTAGTTTCTTGGGAGCAGTTGAAGAAAATATTTGAGGTGCATATTTTTCTAAGGATGGATGGATAATACATATGCTTTATTCAGGATTTTTCACGTTTAGCAGCACCACTGACAGGTCTGACCAAGAAGGGTGTTAAGTTATTATGGTTAGATTCTTGTGAGTCAGCCTTTCAGGAGATGAAAGGGAGGTTGAATTTTTCACTGATACTAGTCTTGCTAGAGCCTAGCAAGAGATATTCTGTATATTATGATGCTTTGGTTATCGGGCTGGGAGTTGTGCTTATGTAGGGAGATGGAGTCATTGCATATGGTTCTTAGAAGTTGAGGCCACATGAGAGGAACTACCTGACACACGATCTGGAATTGGCAGCTGTTGTTCATGCCTTATACTGTTAGAGACAATATCTGTTGGGAGAGTATTTTTTGGTTTTCACCGACCTCAAGGTCTCAAGTACATTTTCACCCTATGTGACTTGAATTTGAGTTAGAGAAGGTGGGTTGAGTACCTTAAGTCCTTTGATTTCGAGCTAGCCTATACGCTAGGGAAAGGTAATGTTGTGGCTGATGCAATGAGTAGGAGGACTCATGTACATGCAGTTCAAGAGGCCAGCAGTGAGTGGAAGCTTATGGATCTATTCTATGAGATGCATTTAGAGGTGCATGATAGAGAGGGGAACAATTTTATATCTTCTATAGTGGTTACCTCTTCCTTCTTGACCGAGTACTAATGAGACATCTATCAGATTCTGAAGGCCTAGTCTTACAAGAAAGCGTGTTAGGAGAGGACCATATTCATTGATAAACCATAGGTGAGGATAATATCCTTCATTTATAGGGGCGCATATGGGTTCCAGAAGGTAAACACAAGGAGCTAATGCGGGAATTTCATTCCTCAGTTTGGGCAGTCCATCCTGCCGTCACCAAGATGTATCGTGCTCTACACCATCAGTATTGGTGGAAGGTATGAAGAAGGACGTTGCTGGTTTCTTCATGAGGTGTTCCACTTGTTAGCAGGTGAAGGCGGAGCATCAGTGACCTTCATGGATTTTACAATAGTTACCCATTCCCGAGTGGAATTGGAATGACATCGCGATGGATTTCATGATAGGGTTGCCGAGACCTCCTCGAGGGAACGCCGTAGTATGGGTTGTTATTAACAGGCTCACGAAGGATGCTCATTTATTACCGATCAGGGATACCTTCAGTGTTGATGGGATTGTATGGTTGAACATCCATGATATTGTACATACACATGGAGTTCCAAACTACATTGTATCAGACAGGGATGTACGTTTTACTTCTTGGGTCTGCCAGGGGCTTCAGAAGGCTTTGGGTACACATGTACTTTTGAGTACATCATACCATCCCCAAACAGATGGCCAATCTATGTGTAGAACTCAGGTGCATGAGGATATCCTCTGAGCATGCATCTTGGATTTTGTAGGTTCTTGGGAAAAACATATACCTCTTGTTGAGTTTGCCTACAAAAATAGTTTCTAGGTGACTATTCAGATGGAACCTTATGAGAATTTGTACGGTAGGCCATGAAGATCCCCCTTATGTTGGATGGAGGCAGGAGAGGAAGATTAACTTGGACCTTGTCATGTTCAAGAGACCATAGAGCAGATGGAGTTGGTTCGAAAGAGGACGACTACTGCATAGTCTCGACAGAAGCCTTATGCTGATCAGCAAAGACGACCTCTAGAGTTCAAGGTCAGGGATCAGGTTTTTCTTTATGTCACACCGAGGATGGGACACAAGTAGATTAAGAGATAGGGTAAGCTTTTATTAAGGTACGTTGGTCCATTTGAGGTGTTGGAGAGAGTTGGTCCAGTGGCCTATCAGTTGCAGTTACCTTTGAGGTATCAGGCTATGCACGACATTTTCCACGTTTCTCAGCTCCAACATTACTTTTTAGACCTGTCTCATAATTTCCAACCTGAGGAAGCCGAGTTGGAGGTGTTTGCATATTTTGAGGAGCATAATATTCAAATTGTTGATTGTAGTAAAAAAGTTCTCCATGGCCGGTCTATTCTTCTGGTATGAGTGTTATGGCATCACGGTAGGGTACATGACAAGAATTGGTAGAGGGAAGCCGATGTACGATCATAGTGGCCGGAGCAGTACGAGGATTCCTCTTTTACACTGCGCTAGGGAAATTCGGGGAAGAATTTATTTAAGGGGGGAAGTTTTTAAGAACCTGTATCTTCTTTTCAGGTATGTTTTTCCTTTTTTTGAGTTTTTGAGAAAAGGAGAGTTTTTTGGATATTTTTTATGTAGACACCATGTACTTTATGAGTACACGCCTTGTACTTAATTACCGCAGGAGGTCGTGTGCTGGCCATGTTCTAGACACACACATGGTCATGTGGGGTGATGTGGAGTCCACTTAAATAAGAGTACGAAAAAGGTGAGTACACTCCGTGTACTCCAAAAGTACATGCCGTGTATTTTCTTTTTTTTATTAAATACACCGGAGTCACGTCTGACCGAAAGAAACCACTCCTTCTAGGTTTTGTTCGTCCGAAGGAGCCAAGGATCCGCAGATCATTAAAGATCCCTCGATCCTCCAATTCAAGAAATTTTGATTGCGTTGGAATCAGATTGGTGAGTTCCCTCTTCTTCTTGAGCCTTGTTCTCTAATTTCTCTTCTTTTCCAAGTAATCCCGGGTTGAACATTTCAGATGTTTTCTTAGATATACGATGTTCCAAAGAGATTCATGCTTCGTGGTTCAAATATATTGATCTCTTAAACCTGAGGTAGGTGGTGTGTTCCTTTCCATTAAAATTCTTTGAGTATAATGTAAAAATTCTACCAATACCCTTGAACGGGGTGTTGTGTGTTTACTGTTTTACCCCTGCTATTTTTCAGCCATGCTTGAATGCCTGTGTAGTGGTAATTAGGATATGTTTTGGGTTGATTGATATTACTTGTATGTTCTGATCACGCCTTGTTCTGATTACGAATGTTTGGTCTTGTTTGGCCTATTGGTTGTTTACCAATTTTCCATGCCTGCGGTCGTATGATGGAGTTTTCTTTTTCTGACATGCGTGAGATGTTGTAGACTGGTTAGCCAAGTAGTTATGTAGGTTTACATTGGCCTTAGAGAATTACTATGCATTGAATTAAATGGGGCCCTGAGAACCTGGTGTTATAGACTAAAAGAGGATAGACCGAGTGAGCTTCCTTAGAGAGTCTTTGGACATTATAGACTATGAGGTGATAGACCGAGTGAGCTTCCTCAGAGAGTCATTGGACATTAGTAACTATAGGGGGGCAAACTGAGTGAGCTCCCTTAGAGAGTATTTGTTATTTATAGTCTGTAAGGGGATAGACTGAGTGAGATTACTTAGAGAGTCTTTGTTTTACTTTAATTACATTGAACCACTCCAGGCTATATGAGGAATTGACCGGGTGAGCTTCCTCAAAGATTCTGTGAACGACCTAGGGCTATAAAAGGAATTGACTGAGTGAGATTCCTCAGAGAGTCTCTTGACCTTGGGGCTATAAGGGGAATTGACCTTGTGTGCTTCCTCATAGAGTCCCTAACTTACTTTGACTATAATTGGAATTGACCGAGTGAGATTCCTCATAGAGTCTTATAATTTTCGTATGACCAAAACAGAGGGGTTAGGATGAGCATACTACCCAGAGGGTTGTTGGTACTTATTAGGTAGGACCAGAGGGGATGGCCGTGAGTACTTCCCAGAGGGTTACCTATTTGTGTTTAGCTGCTTGTTAGTTGTTGCTTGATATTGGAACTGTGGATTGTTTACTGCTGTGTATTTTCCTATTTACTGCTTCCTGAACTTTTGCCTGCCATATATTCACTGGCTGTTAGGCACAGATCTTCAGGTGGTTTCCTACTAGGATTTAGTCTCACATCCTATTTGGGCCATTATTTTGGGCCCAAACATATTATATTGTTGCAGGTATATGTAAGGGCAAGGACCCTTCCACTTCAGGTTCATGACTTTCTATGGAGCTAGAGAGCATGGGACCCAGCCTAGGCTTGTGATGCAGAGGAGTTGTTTATCTTTTTTCCTTTTTAATTTGGTTTATTACTGTTTGTATTTGGCATTTTGACTTGTTTGTCTGTTTTCGTAGACATATCTATCATGAGTCATTTAAATATGTGCTCCATTTGGTTACACTTTTAGTCTTCTACTGTTTACTATTGTATATATGTTACTTCTTCCGCTATTGGTTTTGTTTATCTTTTGTTGTGTACTCTGCCAATGAGGGCACATTTTCCCCACTATCACACCCAAGCCCCTCGCTGCTAGTCGGCAGCCTCTGGCGTTTGAGTAAATGATCTTTTGGTGATGTGACCAACTGGGTATTGGGAGCCTCTGGGTGGCTTCCAGAACCGAGATGTTATAATGAAAATTAATAAAAAAACCCATACCTCTTACGACGCCTGATTTTGTAGCATTTTTCCTCAAGGGATTAAGACATCAACATATCTTCATTGCTCTGATCTTCGAAAGACGTAACATGAGGTGAAGATCCACTGTCATTCATCGTTCTTCATTGGGGTGGAAGAGGTTCACCAGATAATCCTCTAAATGAATAATCCATATTTCCCTAGTGTGTTTGGAACACCCCATGATTTCATAGTACGTTATTTCTTCAAAGTAATTCAATAACATGCACTACACACAACACTGAGTTGAAGTGCACCACGACTTACCAAACTAGCCGTTCAAAAGAGGTTATGAATAGTATTAACTGAATTTTGAACCTCATATAGTCCTTATAATTTTAGAATCCATATTATGAGTTTATGTGACATAATTTAAGAACAAATTCATTTTTTCAGATAAAAGAAGTATTTTTTAAAAAATACAATTTTATCGCCTTTTAATGGAGAACCCTTTTTAAATAAAATATTTGAAACTTTTATTTATTAAATTTGAATAAATAAACTTCTTATTTATAATTGGTATATAATAATTTACTTTCAATAAATTTTTGGTGTTTTTCTGATAACATTCATATTTGGGTGAATAGTGAAAAATACTATATTTTAACTAAAACAAACTTTTTTAATGAAAATAATTTATAGTGTTGAATTATAAATTTTAATGGTTTGGAAGTATAATTAGATTATATTTTTATCATTTAGTCTAATGATGGTCATTTTATGTAATTTCACCTTGAAATTGGACATAAACAAGTGTCAATCTTTTGATAGTTATTATTTTCTTTAAAAATTTGTTTTTTGGTTTTGACAACGGGAATTAATTTTAAATTAATTAATGAAACTTATATGTTTTAAAGTTGGTAAAATAGAATTCATTTTTTAATATGGAATATCAAAATTACCTTAGGGTGAATTTTTTGTATTTTTCAGAAATTTTTTAATTTTCGATGAATAGTGAAAAATAGTGAGTTATTGTTTAAAACAAACTTTTTATATAAATATTTATTTATTTTATTTCAATTTTTAGGAAAACATAGATACATAATAACTATATATGTTCAATATAATTCATTGGAGTCAGTTTATAATAATTTTAGTTATATAAAAATTTTATTGAACTTTTTACCATCTTTTGCCCACCTCCAAGGAGCATTTGCAAATTTACATAAAACATAATTTTCCTAATTCTGTGAGTTTAATTTCAAAAATAAAAGAGACACGGTTTACAACAGTATAAAAAATGTGGTTCAATAAGATGAAAATATTTTTTGTTGAATAGTAACTTTTTACTTTTATTTACCACAGTTAAAATTAAATAGGGAAATTAAGGGTAAAAATGACATTATTATTACACCAACACGTGTTTTAATTATAATTGATTAGTGTAATTCAACCAAAAACAACCTTAGGAATAAAATATGATCATTTTGGTCAACTTGGATTAGATTAGGACCTTTATTATTACTTAATTCAAAGAAGAGTTTGAAGTGTTAAATTCAAAGTTTATTAACTAAACCATTTGTAATATGGGGTTACAATAAGATAAATTCTACTATAAATATTAATAATAAATATAATATTATTTCCTAAATAATTTAATTTTATTTTTAATATTTAGACTTTAAATATTTAAATTTATTTATAACACAATGATGATGCAGTAATTACCTAATTAATGAAATATTAAAATAATTAATATTATAAATATCTAAATAAATGTAATTTGAGACTTTTTATGATTTCCACTAATTTTATAGGTTACTATGACATATTATGGTTTTTTATATTAATTGTCTTCGAAGTTATAATGCTGTTATGAATTTAGAAAAAACAAAATACCAAATAGTGTCAAAATTGACAAAAAAAGAGTTTTAAAAAAATATTATATTATTAATTGATATTATATTTTTAAATATCTAAGGATCAGAAAAAAGACTTATATAATGATATTTGTATAATTAATAAACCACTTGGGGTTATCTTGGAGGTATATAGTATGTTTATTTACCATATAATATAAAAATACAAAGAGACATGGTAAATGTCAAACTATTTAACTAAGAGTTAAATATAAAATATAAGGTCGATATAGTGACACAAACCTGTATAAAACCTATTGGATGCGAGGTTTAAGACACATCCCTACATTTTATTTTGAAAAATTTACTTTGGCGCCATTTTAATATGAAAATGATTTATTATAAAATAATATTTCTAGTTTTTCCTAAGGTACCCCTCACCCATCTTATAAAAGGGCACGTCCCCTTCTCTCAAATTCAGACCTCCAAAGCCAATTGGCTCGGCAAAACCCTGACCAAACACTCTATCAACTATCTTCCCTTCATCCTAGAGGACTTCCTTTAGTCATAAAGCCACCATAAGGAGCCCTTTTGATCAAATCAAAAGGAAGAACTCGAAGAAGAGGTAAATATTTCATCTCCTCTTTCAAGTTCCATTCTTCTTCCACTTCCACTTTATTTGTTATTTCCATTATAAAATAATAAATCTATAATCTTCAATATACTTTGATGTTATTATCAATATGGCAGATCCATATTCATTATTCTATCCATCCTTTGAATGACATGTCACCATACGTGCGTACGTACAGCTTACCATCTCCACATCGTGGTGTAATTATTATTCGGATGGGTATAATAATGATGTGTAATTGATGTAAATAACAAATATAACATGATAATTATTCTGTATATATGATATACCATCCCATTATATGTTATCTTAATATCAGAAGAATGATATTGTCACTCGAGCGTACGTATAGATTACCGTCTCCACAAACGTGAGGAGATTCATTCCCCAACATATCCATTCATGACTAATTTTCACTAGATGATTAAAAATAATGTTTAAAGACTTAATATCATTCTGAATATGAATACAATTCATCCTATACATAACAAACTTTACTTACATAACAAATCATATAAAGGAAAATGAATCATTTAACTCCCGAAGCGACGATAATACTATGATATTATTAATAATGTAATTTTAACAGATCATATGTGATATCATATTAATGTATATGATTATTTTATAATTTAATAACAATTATTTAACTGTTATATAGAATTTAAATCTACCATCGACCAAGGAAAAGTACATGGTAAGGTTTAATTTCACAATCTCTTTATTATCCGAGGATGCTTTTACGTAAGTAAATACTAGGACCTCTTTATCATCCATATCCATGTTTCTTAAATAATTTATTCCAAAACATTTTTACTATTTACTAGACTATGGTTTAAAGTCATTTATACCCTTGTTTTACTTTTTATAAAATGGTTTTAAAGGAATCATTCCGTCATTTTCCACATTGGGTACTCTATGACATTTTCCACAAAATTAAGGTAAGAATGTTTTTTATCTTATACGGCGGGTGAAGCTATTTTACAAAATTATAACATCATTGAAGCTACCCTTACAATCTCATAAGAATATTTTCAAATATAAATGTTGTATGTTATAATTACGTGACCTTTAGATGATTTCAAAATAGAAAGAGATATTTCTCTAAAATGGTTTTGATTTCCTCTATGTCAACATCCTTTGATGGATTTTATGTTTTTTTATGTTTATTTATTATGATACAAAACATACATATTTTATTGAATGTTTTGTGATATTTTTGACTGTGGATGTGATATTTTACACCATTCATGGATTATGGATAAAGTATTCACATTTTGTATGCCAGTTTTAATATGAATGTTTATGTTATGTTTAAACATTTTCAAATGAAGAATTCATTGGACTTAGTAAGTGACAGGTGGAGCCCGCTATAGATCCACGATGCATCAGTAGGTCTCATGAGACTAACTAGTGTCTTGGAATAAGGCCTTTACAAAATCTTATTTCTAGTCTTGGCACAAGGCCTTGACTATGTTGTTTTGAAAGTCCGGCATTATGAATTCCATCATTATGAAAGTGGCTGTTGATATTGCATGTGATTATTCGACTAGTAGAATATTTATGTGAGTAATTAAATTGAATTATTTTGATTTATATTTCATATATTATGATAAATTTTATGTTAAAAGGATTTTGTTATAGTTCTATACATTTCCTTAAATTTTTATGCTTATTTATTAATTTTTCTGCTATATTGTTATCTTTACTGAACATCTGAGCTCACCCCTTTCTATGTTATATTTTTACTAGGATACAAGGAAGTATATTATGACTGACCTGCAGGGATATTCTATGGGATCTTATTATTTTCCATGGAAACAATGTTGTTTTAGTTTCCCATTTTATGATGTAATGTAAAAATTATGAATGTATCCAGTACATTCAAGGCTACTAAACTAATCGGTCTTTCTAGACTTGATCTTTTGTGATCATGCCAATGTTATGTAATAATGCACCGACTCTGGGTAACTAGGTTTGAGGCATTATAGTTGGTATGAGAGTATGTTTAGTACAAACAATTGAAAATAGATTTAGATGAACTCCGATAAGAGCACATAGCCTTAAGATAGACTTTGAGGATTTGTATTGAAGAACAATCTAGAATTTTGGTTTTGTAGTGATTTTGTGAGTTTTCCAAGAAATACATCCTTTTTTTGGATACGATCATGTAGAGGTGGATCTAAAATAGATGTACCTAGGTGTAAAACCAAAAAACACCGCTTTGATCTATACTCGAAAGGGAACTGCAGCACGAAAACGGGCCTTGCTGCAATATCAGTTACGACACTCCCAGGGGATATGATTAGGATAATTCTAACTTTATTTACTAATAATTATGAAGGATTTACAAGTATATACATCCTCAAAGAAAACATTTTTATGATTATGGATTATATCCATAAACTGTTCTATTTACGCAAGGTATTTTACAAGTTTGGAATTATTCATTTCAATTCATAAATTGACCTAGTGTATGAAATTGTATAGAAATAGAGCCCAGTAGAAGGAATGTGAACTCCAAAAATACGTATGATCAAATGAGTAAGAAAGAAGAAAATATTTCATGGTATTAAGAAAACATTTTTTAGGGAAATAGTCTCCCATGTATTCTCAACGTATGAAGAAATAGTATCATGTGTTAATAAGATAAGAAAATAATTATATAAGTCCTGTGATTTTTAAGGGATGCAAGATAAGAAAAGGATAGAAGAGAGAAGGATGGATAAAGGGAACATAGAAGAGAAGAACTTTCCCATATGTGTTAACTATAAAAAGAATCACCTTGGTAAATGCTTGAAGGGAATGAGAGTTTTCTATAAATGTGGAGAAAAAGGACACCATGTACTTGGTTGCAGGGTTAAGAAAAAAGATTCAAATGTACAATTCTTTATCTGCAAGGAGTTGGGACACTGCACGAATCAATTTTTAAATCATCAGTGTATACCCCAAATATTGCTATTGGATAATAATAAAGTTATGGTACTACTGAAGATGAAGAGGAATTATTAGATTTCATACATTGTTATTAATGTATTGTGTCATTTGAGTATTGTATTAATAATGTACATCTTATAAGAATTATATAATATATAAGGATTGTTTTGCAGTAATTTTTCATCAAGGACTTGAGATTGTTTGGAACCAAGAAAAGTGACTCAATAGTAGGTTAATTTTTTGGAAAATGTATGGCTGAGAGAAAGATAATCCATAATATGGTTTTGATACCGAGGTAGTGATTTTGGAATAATACATGATTGATTTGGATAAATTATATTAGATATTATAGACTACCTTGAAACTGATTAATGATTTGTATATTCCATCATTGATAGAGTTTATATCATTTTTGGATATATGGAGTATATCTAGTATTCTATAAGGAATAAGGGAGCATGAATGTAATCAATAATGTTTTATGGTAATTCAGGATGTTGCAGTGTTTTAAAAGAATACATGATGAATGTGTTCACATATTATTATGTTGGAAAAATGATCTTCATTATGTTTACTTTCCTTATAAATTTTGGATTGTGAGTATGGAAAGAAGAATTTTGGATAATTCGAGTATGAGATTATTTTTGTATTTACACAAAAAGGACAATCCGGTGGTCAGGCGGCAACCCATCGCATCTGACAAGGCCGCGAGACTTGAACTCGCAACCTAAGGGTCACAAGGGTGTATCACCTACCACTGGCCGACGTGATGTCCTGTGTTGAATAATGTAGTTTTTTTAAAAGTTATGGTAGATGAATTATAAATTCATTTTTTGGAACCCTATACAAATAGGATAAATAGAATATTTTTAAGGTCTATTATCTTTTTGAGTGAAAGATGAGTTTTTGGTAGAAATTTGTTAAAGGAAGGAACTATACTTGTCAAGTATATATTTTTTTCTTCTCTTGTTCAATGGAAAAATTAATTCTTAAACATTAGGAAAGGTATCTTAAAAAAAGGTGTTATAACAATACCTTATGTTTTTTTGAAATGATGATATATTAAATCATTATATATTGGTTGATTTGAGGCCCTTAATTCGACAATTGTTTGTGACTGATGACCTCAGTCACTCCCTATAAATATTTACATTCTCTCAAGTTTTGTGCTTTAATTTCTACCAATGTTCTTTTAATCGAGATCATAATTCGGTGGTGACATTTTCATTCCCATTTTCCTCTAATTAAGACTAAATTTTATTAACCCAATATCCAATGTGGGTTTTCCCACATTGGTTTATTCTATTTTCAGCCTTTTATTTTTGAAGACCAATTTAAAATTGCGAGGACACAATTTATTAAAGTGGTGATTAATGTAAAACCCCAAGATTTCATAGTACGTTATTTCATCAAAGTAATTCAATAACTTGCACTACATGGAACATTGAGTTCAAGCGCACCACGACTTACCAAACGAGCTGTTCAAAAGTGGTTATGAATAGTATTAACTGAATTTTGATTATTATATAATACATATAATTTTAGAATCCATATTATGAGTTACTTAGACATAATTTAAGAAAAAATTCATTTTTTCAGATAAAAGAAGTATTAAAAAAATGCAATTTTGCCGCCTTTTAATGGAAACCCCTTTTTAAATCCAATATATGAAATTTTTATATATTAATTTTTCTAAAATAAACTTCTTCATTAGAATTGGTACCAAATAATTTAGTTTCCATAAATTTTGGGTGTTTTTCCGATAACTTTCATATTTCTATGAATAGTTAAAAATACTATATTTTAACTGAAAATAACTTTTTAATCAAAATAATTTATAGTGTTGAATTATAAATTTTAATAGTTTGGAAGTAAAATTAGATTATATTTTTAACATTTAATCCATTAATTTTCATTTTAAGTAATTTCACTTTGAAATTAGACATAAACAAGTGTCAATCTTTTGATAGTTATTATTTCTTAAAAAATACACTTTTTGGTTTTGACAATGGGAATTAATTTTAAATTAATTAATGAAACTTTTATGTTTTGAAATTGCTAAAATAGTATTCATTTTTTAATTTGCAATATCAAAATTATCTTCGGGTGAATTTTTGGTATTTTTCTGAAAACTTCCAATTTTTGATGAATATTGAAAAATACTGAGTTGTTGTTTAAAACTGACATTTTATTTAAATAATTATTTATTTAATTTAAATTTATTTTAGGTAAAAATAGATACATAATACCTATATAAGATCAATTTAATTCATTGGACTCAGTTTATACAAATTTAAGATATAGAAATATTTTATTGAACTTTTTACCATCTTTTACCCACCTCTTAAGAGCATTTTCAAATTTACATAAAACATAATTTTACCGCTTTTGTGATTTGAATTTCAGAAATATGAGAGACACTGTTGATATCAGCAAGAACAATTTGGTTCAATAAGATGAAAGTAAGTTTTTTTGAATAGTAACTTTTTACTTTTATTTACCAAGGTTAAAAGTAAATAGGGTAATTGAGGGTAAAAATGATTTTATTATTATCCTAAATCATGTTCTAATTCTATTGGATATGTGTAATTCGACCAAAAACAACCTTAGGAATAAAATATGATCCTATAGGTCCACTTGGATTAGATTATGACAATTTTTATTATTTAATTCAAAGAAGAGTTAAAATTGTTAAATTCATTGTTTAATAACAAAACCATTTTTAATATAGGGATACACATAAGATAAATTCAACTATAAATACTAATTAGAAAGATAATATGATTTCCTACATAATTTTGTTTTATTTAAAAATTTTAGAAATTAAATAATTAAATTTATTTATGACACAATGATGATGCCGAAATTACATAATTAATGAAATATTAAAATAATTGATATTATAAATATCCAAATAAATGTTATTTGAGACTTTTTATGAATTAAAATAATTTTATAAATTACTATGACATATTAGGGTTCGTTATATAAATTCTGTTCAATGTAATAATGCTGTTATGAATTTAGGGAAAAAAATACCAAATAGTGTCAAAATTGACATAAAAGAGTTTTTAAAACAAATATTTTATTATTAATTGATATTATATTCCTCAAAATCTAATGATCTGAAAAAAGACTTATATAATGATATTTGTATAATTAATGAAACACTTGGGGTTCTCTTGGATGTTTATAGTATTCTTATTAATCATATATTATAAAAATACAAAGAGACATGGTAAATGTCAAACTATTTAACTAATAGTTAAATCTAAAAGCTAAGGTTAATATAGTGACCCAAACCTATCTAAAACCTATTGGTTGAGTGGTTTTATACCCATACCCACCTTATAATTTAAATAATATACTTTTTATCTATTAGAAACCTAAAATAATTTTATTATAATATAATATTTCTAGCTTTCCATAAGGTGGCCCTCACCCCTCTTATAAAAGGGTACTTCTCCTTCTCTCATATTCAGACCTCCAAAGCCATTTGGCCCGGCCAACCCCTACCTAAATACCCTCCCAACTGTCCTAACTTGATCCTATAGGACTTTTTTTAGTCATAAATCCAACCTAAAGAGCCCATTTGATCAAATCAAATGGAAAACCCTAAAGAAGAGGTAAATTCTTCATCACCTCTTTCAAGTTCCTTTCTTCTTCCACTTCCTCTTTATTTGTTATTTTCAATCTAAAATAATAACTCCACTATATTCTATACACTATGATGTTATAATAAATATGATACAAATATATTAATTATTATATCCATCCATTGAATGACATGTCACCATATGTGCATATGTACGACTTACCGTCTCCACGTCGTGGTGTAATTGTTATTGAATATATTATTATTTGGATAGGTATAATAACGATGTGTAATTGATGTAAATAATAAATATAACATTATAATGAATCTTTATATATGATATTACATCCAGTTTTATATTTCTTTAATATCAAAAGAATGATATTGTCGCTCGTGCGTACGTACAGATTAGCATCTCCACGAACGTGATGAGATTAATTTCCCATCATATCTATTCAAGACTATTTTTCATTAAGTGATTAAAAATAATGTTTAAATACTTAATATTATTTTGAATATTAATAAGATACATACTATCCATAAAATACATAACTTATGTAATAAAGAATATAAATGAAAACGAATTAGTTAATATACGAAACGATGATAATACTAAGATATTATTAACAAAATAATGTTAAAAGATCATATATTATATCATATTAATATATATTATTCTTGTATAATTTAATAAAAAATATTTCACCATTATAAGGGAGGTAAACCTACCCCTTAACAAGGAAATGTAAAAGTTAAGTGTGAATTCGACAATCTCTTTATTATCCGAGGTTTCTTTTATGTAAGTATCTACTGGGACCTCCTTATCATCCATATCCATGTTTCTTAAAATATGTATTCCAAAACATTTTTACTATTTACTAGACAATGGGTTAAATTAATTTATACCCTTGTTTTAAATTTTATAAAATTGTTTGAAAGGAATCTTTCTGTCATTTTCCAAACAATGTACTTTACGACATTTTCCACAAAATTAAGGTAAGAATGTTTTTTTAACTTATATGGTGGGTGGGGCTATATTTATCCATTATAACATCGTTGAAGCTTCCCTTACAAGATTTTAAGAATAATTTCAAAAATAAATGTTTTCTTTTATAATTACATGACCTTTAAATGATTTCACAAAAGAAAGATATATATCCCTAAAATGGTTTTGATTTCATCTATGTCAACATCATTTGATGGATTTTATGTTCGTTTGATGTTGATTTTTTTATGATACAAAAAATCCATATTGTATTGAAGGTTTTGTGATTTTTTTGACTATGGATGTTTTATTTCATACCATTCATGGTTTATTAATAAAGTATTGACATTTCAAATGCCAGTTTTAATACGGATGTTTCTGTTATGTTTAGACTTTTTCATATGGGGAATGCACTAGACTTAGTAAGGGGCGGATGGATCCCACTATATCTCCTCAATGCATCGGTAGGTCTCATGAGACAAACTCGTGTCTTGGGACAAGGCCTTGACAATATCTTATTTGTAGTCACGACACAAGGCCTTGACTATGTTGTTATAAAAGTCTCGCATTATGCATTCCATCATTATGAATGTGGCTATTGATATTGCATGTGATTATTTGACTATAAGAATATCCATGTGAGTAAGTAAATGGAATTGTTTTTATTTACATTTTCCATGTTATGATGATTTTTATGTTGAAAATGCTTTTGTTTTAGATTTATACATCACCTTAAATGTTTATACTTATTTATGAAAGTTTCCTCTATATTGTTATCCTTACTCAGAATCTGATCCCACCCCTTTCTATGTTTTATTTTTTCCCGGATGTGAAGAAATATATTATGACTGACCTGTAGGGATATTCTATGGGATCTCAATGTTTTCCATATAAACAATGTTGTTGTAGTTTTCCATTTTATGATGTAATGTAAACCTTATGAATGTATCTAGTACTTCCAATGCTACAAATCTAATCGGTCTTTCGAGACCTGATCTTTTGGGATCATGCCAATGTTATGTAATAATGCATCAACTCTAGGTAACTAAGGTCCGGGAATTACAACGTCGATATATAAATATGAGGACGTTGCAACGTTCCCATTATGATGTGACACTACGTTGTTACACATTTTCATTTTTGAAACAGTGTCGCTGTTACGCGCCATTAAAATTTGATACGTTGCAAGTTTAACGAGCCATTGACAAGCCTCATTATTGTGAATCATCTCCACCTTGTCACTGCCCCACAACATTGGTGTCATCCACTCAAAACTGATAAAGAAAATAAAATAATTATAATAAATTATTTTATTATTTTTCTGAACGTACCTTAAAAAATGTTCAAAATTCCTTTTTGGGCTCTCTGGACCACGGAATCACGTACCGTCAAATTTCTTGGTCTCAGAATAATTCTATATAAATAATTAAATTACATAGAAATTCCAAGATTCTTAAAATACTCCTATGATTTTTATGGATTTAATGGATATATTTTTTAAGGACTACCTTGATAACATTGTGGTAGTTTTTATTTATGATATTATGATATATTCCAAAAGTTTAGAGGTTTATAAGAGTCATATATGTTTGATATTTCAAATCGAAGGAATGACGTTTTATTGGTCTGATTTAGGAAATGTGAATTTTTGTGACAAAATGTTGTTTTCTTTAGGCATATTTATGTAATGATGAAATATCAGTTGATTCTTCCAAGACAAAGGTTGTGGAGGAGTGACCTTATCCAACAATAAAAATTGAGATTCACCGTTTCCATGGAATATGAGGATATTATAAGAAATTTTTGAAAAGAAATTTATTATAATCTAATCCACTACCCAAGTTATCTCGAAAATGGGAAATGTTTATATGGACAATGGTGTGTGAAGAATGTTTCCAAGAGATAAATAAGAGATTAGTTAATGAAACCATGTTAACTATACCCTATATTGAATAATTATTCATTACATTCAATGATTTATATTTTATAAATATTAGATACATCCTCATAAAAAATTACACTGTAATTGATTATGCTTCTCCATGGTTGAAGCCTCGTGGGATGATCTACCCCACACATGAGATAGAGTTAGATATAGTTGATTTTTATGTGATGATTTGGTGGTAGAATCTTTATGTGGAGTAATGTGATATATACACAGACTATCAATGAATAAAGAACATTTTCATGAACATGGATTTGAACATTAAATATAGGATTTGGTTGTAACTTCTTAAATAATAAGATTTTTCAATTCATTATCATCCAGAAATAGAAATCAATTTTACTGATGCATTAAGTAGGAATGTTCATGTTATGATAATAATGATGGGGATTCTAGTATACCCTTTGACTAATGACCAATTAAAATTATACATGAGAATAATAAAGAAAGGTGCATCATAAATTTTATCTCAAATTATTTATCAATAATAATTACTAGAGAATATCAAGACATATCAAAGAGAATATCCTCTATTAAACAAGAAGATAGAGGATACGAGGAATGCGATGTTTATGAGTACAATATTTATCAAGAAGGTGTAAATTTCATACAAGACAGTGTGTTCTATATATTTCATAAATATAGATATAACAGATGGATGAATCTCATAATCCACTTTCCTTATAAATCCTAGAAGCACTAAAAATTATATTGACGTTTGTGATAATTATTTTTCTAATGGAATAAATATCAAGAATGACAACTAGACTACAAGGTTTTTATTGTGTTAACATGTTAATGTAGAGAGAAAATTTTCATAAAGGGGAATTAGAACCACTACCCATACCAGTATGAAAGTGGAAAAATTTCACTATGGGCATTATCAATGGTCTCCCAAAAACATAAAATGTAAATAATGTGATGTGATGTAGAACACTTTCTTATTTGTTTTGATGTTTGAGATATTTTAATAAGAATTTTCTATACTCTATTATTTTCAATGAATAAGGATTTTTATTTTTAATGTTAAATTTATAATAGAAAAATAATTATTATGAAATAATAAAAATAATTTCTTAAATAATAAAAATCAAAATTTGGTTAGAATGAATTATTAGTATTTTCTATAATATGTGGTTTTTCATTGAATAGTAAAAATATAGTTTTAGCATTCGATATGTTTAATGGAATCATAATGATGTATTATGTAATATAAAATTATGTAATATCATGTTGGATTATAATAACATAATATTTTCCCCATGTGGCCAACACCATAGTCAAGGCCATGGTTTTTCAAGTACCACAATTGATGTGTCCAAGGAAATCAAAAAAAAAATACCTCAATATATCTATTAATACCAACACCTTTAATCATTATATTTTATTTAAAATTAATAATTTATGATTATATTAACTTTTTACCTCCCACGAGTCCTACAATGGTGTCTTAATCCCACCATGGTCCTAATCGTTGTGTTTTAGGAGTTACTATTCACATTAAGGGAAACCTAAACTTCTTTTTTCCATTCCAGTTCCCTTTTTGTGGAATATCATTAAAATTTACATACTATGTAATTATGTAAATTTTATTCTAATCATTTAATTTATTAATTTTATTCCATAAAGGGGTTTCCCATTTTATTTACCGTTTTAATGTTATATAAAACCATGTTTCATAACCATTATGCTACATAATTTTCTTCTCAAAATTTCCATCTTTTTCTCACGAAATTATTTTATATTATTAATGTGAATAAAAAAATATATGTTTTCTATGGGATTTTAAAAAAAATTATAAAAAATTAATTTTATTCTATAATTGACATAAATAATTTCCTTATTGCCTTTCCATAGGTTGTAAATGACATAAATATTAGGTTTTAATCACTTTTTAAAATTCCATGATTTTGATACAAAACCCATTTCAATTATTCTCTAGGTTTTATTTTGGAGATGTTTTATTATGACCTATTTGGATCAAATGAAAATTAATACATATTTTGGGTGGACCATGATAGCACTCAAATGCATTGGGTAATTAATTTAATCTATAGAGATGACATTTCTTATGATACTTTGCTGAATAAGCGTGGTAATTTTTATGACACCTCAGTGACAAAACATAGTGATACACATATGAATGTCTCAATTGAAGTTTTTATCCACATTTACATCTTATAATTAATGCTGTATTATTTATTATATTTTTCATTTTATAATTTTCATTCCATAATTATATTCTTCATGTTCTTATGGAATTTCCTCAAGATCAAATGTAAAATATTTCCCTTACTTTCACTTATTAGGCCTTATTCTCACCCTTTCCTTTGATTTATGTCCCTAGGTTATGAGATGAAGAAATTTTACATAGGATGTCCCTATGAAGAATCCAATACAATGGATTAAAATCATGTTTTACGTTTTCATGTATTAAGTACCATATTTACAAGAAAATAAACATAACAAAATCCTATGTTTGTACAATATAATCAATGGTTATGTAATAAAAAAGTTTTATGTCGTACCCACCATGGCCATAGTGGATTAAAAAATGTTAGACTGGGAATTCTAAAATTAACACCCATATGGGTTAGGACTCATCTCCCATCTTATTTTTGACTCACCATGCCTTTAAAAAACATATGTTTAGGTTTATTTATCTGTGGATGACATATGGATCTATAGTGATATATCCCCAATACCATGCCAATTCTTGTGAATTTAGATAAGGAAATTTCACACAAGTATATCTAAATCATAAAATGAATCACATAATATAGTATTCCTATCCACAGTGAACACTAAAATGAAAAATGAAAATTTTTACCACTAAGAACCTCAAGCACTTTCTGAATCTATATTGATATATCACATTGATAGAAATTACATTTTTTTTAAAATTAAGGTTGTTTAAAATAAAACTAAAAATCCATGAAAAAATGTATATGGTAAAATCCGGGATTTCTTATGACTAATATTTCTATGATTAATTTTTTTCAACGAATAATTCCCATTTTTGATGTGTCATATTTTTCCTACTAGTGAAACAAATTTCTAACTGATACATTGATTGATATGTTAAATATTATAATGGAATGAAGTGTTGGTTGAAAACCATTGTGATTGGTTTTTAATTCAATTTGTGAAATTATGGTTTGATGTTTTGGATTCTGTGAAAGTAACCATAAAATGACTAAATAATTAATGTTGTTTATTTAAATTAAAAATTATGAATATGAATTCTTGTCCTAATTGTGTTTGTATAATAGGACTTTATGAATATGTCTAATTTTACATTGGTGTTCTTAGTAAGGATAAATAATTAATGATGTTGGTTTGAATGAGTATGTTTGTGGAATTATGAATTTAAATATTTTTACTAAAATGTAAAATGGTGATGTGTGATTAATATTGTATATGTAAATTATTAATATTATTTAATTCTTTATTACATAATGTTATTTTTTCATTTAATGGTATGATGTTTTGGATTGATTATTATGTACAATAATTCTCATTTTTACTATTTTTAGTGATAATATATATTTCCTGATTATATGGGAGATTGAAATAATAAAAATTAATTTTGTAATGCTTTTTTGTTAGGGGATATACAAGGAAGGAGGTGGGAATGAGGCTGATGTATAGCATGTTTCTATTACCATAATAATTAAAAACTGTATGAAGATACACAATTTTGGTTTCGATATGATATATCTGACCGATGGAACTGTTGGAGGTGTTTCCTGCCAGGGATATGTGATATGTTGTAGGTTCCTTGAGATGTGATATATGGTTGATATATGAGACATGATATATGGTAGGTTCCACTATTGGTAGTTACTGATGTTATTATTTTAAGAAATCATGGTGGATAATGCTATATTGTGGGTGTTGTTTCATACTTGCATCCCAATATATATCATGGAGTTGTCCAACCAAATCACTATTGTGTTGAGTGGGTTTAACAAACCAAAATTTAGTCAAAGGAATTTATCCTTTCTCATAGTTAATCACATAGTATAAATCACATAAAATCAATTATAGACCAAATTAAAGACATAAAAAATAAATAATTAATGAAATAAGAAGTATTTATAGAAGCTAAAGAACTAATACGAGTGATATATTAACTTGATCCTAGGAATCGTTATATGAAATATATAAATAGTAAACCATCAAAATGAATAGTATACTCACCCATGAAATTATAAATAAAATTTTGGCATCATAAAAGTGAAAATATGATATAATTATATCATAGTAAAAATAAGTAAATATTTTAAAAATTATTAATTAAGTGTTGGTATTTTTATAAGTAATAAATATGTAATTAAATTCTTATGAATAATTTAATAATTTAAAACAAAATCTATTTTCATAAAATGAATTCATAAATAAATATATTTATGTCATATTATTTGACTATAAATTTATGAGACGTTATGTAAATTTTCAAAGTGTTAAAAATTTAGTTATAATATTAAAATCTATATTTTCAACGTAAATGATGATTTTAATAAAAAATTAAATTAATCATATTTAGGAAAATATTTCCATAAAATGGAATTTTCTTTTTATTTCAACGCATTGAAATATTTTTAGGGTTATATTTTGGGATTTTTCATAAATACGTGCATTTTTAATAGAATATTAAAATATGATAATTTACGATAAATGCTAAAAACGTTAATTTTTGAGTCACCCATGAGTCTTGGATGATGTAAGTGACCATTGTATAGAAATAAAGTTCCCTAATAACTCCATTAAGTCTAAATAATCCTCACTATTTCTTATCTTGAGAAAAATAAAAATAAAAATAAGAAAACACCCCTCCCTCCAGTATAAATACCACCCTCACACACACTTACCTTCACACATCTCATGCTTTGATAAATTCCTATATTTTACCCAATAATATTCCCTATCCCATTTCCCATGTCTAAAAGAACCCGGAATCATCCAAATGCTAAAACTAGGATCCTTGAGGAGGTTCTCATGAGTTGAATTCCAGAGGTAAATCCTATCTATCTTTGTTTTAATTTCATTTAAATTTCAATTTATTTTATTATTCTATCCTCACCTCCCTTTATAGGATTGGAATGATAAATCCAATACATTATATGGAATATAATTATATTATTTAACTATAATATAAAACATTATAATCTTCTCTATCACTCTCTATTATCATTAAAATGATATCGCCACCCGTGATTTCTCAATTTACTAACATTGTGGGAGATGCAATTTTATTTTCCTTAAAAACCATAAAGGATATTAATAATAATATAAAATGGTTTAAAACATATTTTCATGTGTATTTTATTCCCCCTTTTTGATATGTAAATAACTAATACCCATAATACTAAATGAAAAATCAAAACTAGCTCATTGTGTTCTAAAAACCACCAAATATAACATAGAATGATCCTCATTAACTTTTACATAATTATTTATCATCATTTTATATATCCAAATCCATTATAAGTTAATTTATGTTTCTTTAGGGTCATTAACAACATTTAATAACAATTTTTGATGTTCACCCTCATTTTAAATGAACATCAATTCATGTATAAAACAAATTTATCAAGAAATCAGTGAAGACCAACACTTATGGACAATGCAATTAAACTCTATAACTCATTCAGAAGACCATAAAAAACTTAATAAAATAATAATGAATTTTAATAATGTATAAAATGTTCTATAATTGTCAATTATTTAATCTAGTGTGATTATATAAGACATTAATTTGACGAAATCATTCCGACACATGGTAGGGGTAATTTCTCAATCCCGAATCTATTTCCTTGAGTTTTCACCATTTGAACCCATTTTCAATAAAGATGTTACATAAATATCATTTCTACAAATTTATATTACATCTTATGGGATATATATGTTTTAATTGATAATTTTACAAACACATTGTCTTCTAAAATATCTCTTCTAAGAAAATACATCTCGAGATTGCTTATTCTTCAGTCAAAAATTATGATTCTCATATCAAGTTTTTTATTCCTTATTTCATTTGGGAACCCAAAATTTAGTAATTTATGATTTATTAAATGAAACACATTCAACTCCATAAGTTATTTTATTTCCATGATCTATATATTTTTTATATGGAATTCATGTGATGGGTGCGCTTTAAATTATAAAGCGTAAAGTAGATGTTAATATGTAATGGGGGTATCCAAAATTATATAGATCATAAATAATTGGGTAATTTGATTTATCTCATAAATAATGTGAAATATACTTGAACATAATTCTATATTTGTTCACATTTATGTGTGGTAGTTGACAACTAAGACATGATATTTCATTATTACGTATTGACACATTGCACAACTTTATATAAATCTTCCTATCATGATTATGATTTTATAATCATAATCAAATAATTTCATATTGTTTCATGATCTAATATACCCTATTAATAGGATTTTTTGCTAAATTTTTTGGATGTAAATCTTCAGGTGACTAATTGTACTAAGGAGAGCAGAATGAGTAATAAAGAGTTACAGAAGAAGGAATTAAATAAATTGTTTGTTGTAAGAGTTATGTATGATCCTTATTTACCCAAGACACTAAATCTTTAGATCTTCATTTTATGGTTTTTATGTTTTTATCATTAAAATTATGTAATAGTAATGTAATAAAATGTAGGGTCTTGATAGTTGGTATTAAAGGAAGGTTTAATTAATTTGGAAAATAGGATTAGAGAATATTAGTGAACCCCATTGTATGATACTAATTATATGTAAGCAGAAATGAGAATTTTCTAAAAATAAATATCACTTAATATATTCTATTAATGTTAATTTTACAAACATAAAATTTCTTGATGACTTTTTGAATATATCTTTTTCCAATTTTTTCTATTTTTGTTAATTAGGGGATCTAGGAGGAAACAGAACAACACCCCATTTGAGGGATAATGAAGCAATTGCACGAACAAAATCACAAATGATTAGGGAAGTGGACTTTGAAATTTCATGATGATTCTTACCATACTATCTAATGTTATTAACAATAACCAGAATAGTGTCGAACGAAATCCTTCCAATTAGAGGAAAAACTTGATATCGAGTGTTTTATATAGCAAGAACCACCACGGTTTAGTGGATTTTCATCCCACTAGTCGTGGAATAGTCATTAAACACAATGGGTATGATATTTTCTATACTTCACTATTCTGATATGGATAAGGTGACTCTCAATATTAATCTTCTAGATAGAGAGGCCAGTCAATTTTGGTCTTTGATTAAGAACACAAAGCTGACTGAAAAAATTGATGATATGGAGTGGGAAGACATTAAGATATTGTCTCCAAAAAAGTATTTCCCTCAAACTATTCTTACAAATACGGAGAGTGAATTCATAGAGCTAAAGAAAACCAAAAGTGAATCTATCAGAATGTATGGATTAAATTTTAAAAGGCCAGCAAGACATGCTTTAGGTTGTGTTATCAACAATGATTGAAAAATTGATAGTTTCTTTAGTAGTTTAAATATACACTATCAAAAGTTTCCTGAAATTTGAGTCCTTGGGTGTTATAAATAAGTTGATTGATGGTATATAAAAATTGATATTGAGTATAAATTATGTTTTCATGTCTATAGTGATAAGAAACGAAAGATAGAGTTTCATGTTAGAGGATATAATGAAAATGTTGGAAAGAAAAAAATACTACCCACATGTCAAAAATTTTAGAATACACATCATGGGAACTTCCTCAATGGGATAAGAAAATGAATCATGTGTGGGAGAGAAGGACATGATGCTCATGAATTTCTCAAAGACACGAGGAAGCTGGTTAATGTGTTGGAGTAACAGAGAGCACCAAACATGGCTCAATGCTACAACTATAGAGAGAAAGTGCCCTATTAAATCTTGTGAACTAAACATAGGGCCCTTGATGGTAATCATTATTGCTAACAACCAATGAAAATTGTGGAAGGGAAGTCCTTTACCTTCAATATTTTAGAAGTGGAGAAGGAAAATGATGTTATTGAAGGTACACATCCTATTTTATAAAGAATTAAAAAGGTATTATTTGATTCAGGTCTTACACATTCTTTTATATCTTTCATGTTTTCATGAATTATTCATTAGAATCATCGAATCCTTAATGTATAGATATCCATAAAAAAACCTATATGTAAAATCATGGAAAAAAAGTGTAGGATTCTTCTCTTGTTTGATTATATTGTAATATTATCCCAACTAATCTCTTAATACATCCATTATTATAATTTGAAAATATTCTAAGAATGTATTAGATATTTTTATATAGAGTACACTTCAATTATCAAGTAAAAGAAGTTTCTTTTAATATTCCAAACCATCCAATACTCCTCTAAAAATGAATGTAAGGACTTCAATATCCTTTAAAAAATATTTTATTGGTGTGGGTGTTGATTCCTTATGATGTAAGAATACCTCACTCAAAAGGTTGTGATAGTGGAGGGTATCAACCAAGAGGAAATGCCTATTATGAAGGAATATAATGATGTATTTCTATAAGAGATTCCTGGACTACCTCTAGATCATGATGTCGAGTTATCAATAAAACTCATACCCTAGGTCACTATTATATAAATGTTTCATGATAGGATAAATCCAATTGGAATGGAGGAGTTCAAGAATATTCTACATGATTACTTAGACAAATAGTTCATACAAACTAGTTTATCACCATGTGGTGCACAAATGCTCTTAGTAAAGGATAAGGATTGATCAATGTGGTTGTGTATTGATTATAAAGAACTCAATATGATCACAAAAAATATGTATCCTTCGACAAGGATTGAAAATTTGTTCGATCAGTTTATAGGATCTCGGTACTTCTCAAAGAGGTATATCTGTTTTGGATATAATCAACTAGGGATGATGAATGAATATATTTAGAATACTGCCTTATATAAAAGGTATGGGAACTATGAGTTCATGGTGATTCCCTTCAGACTTACTAATTCCCCATAGATATTAATAGATTTGATGAGTATATTTTTTAGACATTACCTCTCGAAATATGTGGTAGCATATATCGATGAAATTCTCATCTACTCCCTGAGAACGGAGGAACAAGAAGAGTATCTGCAGCTTTTGTTAGAAACACCGATAATGGATTAGTTGTATTTATTGTTAAAAAAGTGTGACGTTTGGATATAGCATGTCCCATTCTTGGGATATGTGATCAGAATTGAGGGAATTTCCATGGAACATTCAAACAAAGGCAATTGAGGATTGGCCTAGAATCTCTAGGGTCAAAGAAATCCACAGTTTTCTTGGATTAGGTAGTTAATATCGAATTTTTGTGATAAATTTCTAATTATTAGAAATCCAAATAACTATGTTAAGAAAGAAAGATTTAATGTATGTACGGATGAAAGATTGTGAGGAGAGGTTCACAGAGCTAAAGAGAAGGATGGTCACTGCAAATTTACTCACATTACAGAAAAGTGGAAAATGTTTTTTGATAAATAGCAATGCATCAAAGAAATTTTTGGGCTATGTACTGATGAAAAATAATAAGGTGATATCCTACACGTCACAATAGGTGACGATCAATGAGAGAAAATACCCTATGTATGATCTAGATAAAGAAGAAGTAATTTTGGCCTTGAAAATATACCAGCACTACTTCTATGTTGATAAGTGTGACATGTATACAAATAAAAAAAATACAAAAGTATATATTTACACAAAATGAGCTCAACATGAATCAGAGAAGATGGTTAGTGATAATTAAAGACTATTATTGATATATTCACTCACATCTTGTCAAGGTGAACAATATAGCTCATTAACTAAGTAGAAATGAAACTCCTACTATATCCATGTTGTGGATCGAGAGGGACTATATCATCCAGGACATGAAAATGATAGTTTTTGAAATCATAATTGTTGGTATAAGATATTTGTTTTCCCAAATTATTTTCCAACAATCAATCCAAGAGAAGTTTAAAGAGGCACAAAGGGATGATCTAGAGTTACAAAATATGGTGAATGTAGTAATGGAATGGAATATGTCTGAGTTTCATATCGATGATGAGGGAGCGATTCGGTTTAGAACAAAGCTCCCTGGGCCATCGTAACCCAAGATAAAGAAAGGGATATTATACAATTCATATAGATCAAAATTTTCTATCCATCCTAAGAGTACCAAGATGTACTATGATCTCAGATAACAATTATGTTGGTAAAACGTGGTGAATAATATTGAGGAATATATCTCAAGGTGTTTGATACGTCAGTAAGTTAAATAAGAGAGACATAAGTCCAAATGAATGATGCAACCATCGGCGAAAACCATGTGGAAATGGGATAATGTCACTGTGGACTTTGTCTCCAATATCCTGAATATATCAAGATAAAATAATGCAATATGGATTGTGGTGCACTGACACACCAAGACTACCGACTTTATAACTATTCAAGAAGATCTATCACTTGAAAAAACCTAAAGATGTATGTGAATGAAATGGTGGGACAACATGGAGTTACACTCATAAGTTTCTCTGATCATGATACTAACTTCACATGAAAATTATGTAGGGGTATTCAACATGACTTTAGTACGGAATTGAATTCTAGCATGACTTATCACTACCAAACTGATGGAAAATCTGAATGGAATTTTCATACGCTTGAATATATTCTGAGATCTTGTTCATTAGAATTCAGTGTGGGATTGGATCAGAATCCCCCATTGGTTGAGTTCTCATAAAATATTATACTACACTACATTATTCATATTGCACAATATGAAGCTCTGTATAGAATGAAATATAGAAATACGTCATTTTGGGATGAAGTTGGTGAAAAAAAGCTACTTGGAACCGATATTTTGTGAGAGATGATAGAGAAGGGAAAAGATATCCATCAAAATGTCAATGATGTTGAATGTTTTAAAATGTTTTATTCCATAAATTGTAGAAGGGACATGTAGTTTGATATTGGAGATAAATTATTCATTTGAATGTCACTATAGATTACATTCACGTGGTTTGGAATGAAAGGGAAGATAATCCCAAGGTACACTAGAACCTTTGATATCTTTGTTCACATATGATCCATGACCTATCATCTTTCACTTCCACCAAATGAGTACCAAATTAATTATTTTTTTCATGTATCACTCATGTGGAAGTACAGAACAGATCCCTCACATGTTCTGATCTTATAGGCGGTACAGTTGGAAGATGATCTATCTTATGAGGAGTAGCTGGTAAGGATTAGGGACTGAAGAGATAAGGTTTTTCACAACAAGAAAACCATTCTTATGAAATATATGTGGATGAATGATAAGTATGAATATTTAACATGAGAACCAGAGGATTTGATGGAGACGTACCCTTACATTTTTATGTGAAATGAAATTTCCAGGGAACAATTTCTAAAATGGGGATGAATATGATTAACAAATATTTGATGAAAAGAATTTATCCCTTCATATATTTATGTCACATAGTATAAATATCATAAAATAACATTGTGACCAAATTCAAAACGTTATAAACAATGAATAAATGAAATAAGAACTATTTATAAAAGATAAGAAACCAATACTAATGAAATACTATCTTGAGCCTAGGAATAGTAATATAAATATTATAAATAGTAATCCCGCTAAATAAATTGTAGACTCACCAATTAATGTATAAATAATATTTTGGAATCTTATAAGTGAAAATATGATATAATTATATCATAGTATAAGTAATTATTTTAAAAATTATTAATTAAGTGTTGGTATTTTTATAAGGAATCAATATTTAATTACACCTTTATGACTAATTAAATAATATAAATGAACATTTATTTTCATAAAATGTATTAATAAATTATTATTTAGATTTCCTATGATATTAATATTATTTTATGAGACATTTTTTATTTTTCAAAGTGTTAAAAAAATCATATATAATTTTAAATCAGTATTTTTTAAGAAAATGATAGTTTTAATTAAAAAATAAATTAATCCTATTTATAAAATTATTTTCTTAAAGTAGAGTTCAATTTTTAAATATAAATATCCAAAATAATTTAGTGGTATTTTTGGGTTTTTTTTGAAATACATGATTTTTTGGTGAATTGTAAAATTTGCTAATTTAGGATAATTGCTAAAAACATATATTTTTAGTCATTCTTGAGTCGTAAATGATGTAATTGACTATTTTTTCTCAACTAAAATTCAATAATTAATATATTTAGTTATAATAATCCTTAAAATTTAATGTATTAAAGAAAACCATAAGGAAATGATTAAAATAATAAGAAAACACCTCTCTCCTCCAATATAAATACCTCATGTCACACCTTATTCTCTTCACAACAATAAAGCTATGGGACTTACCCAAATTATAACAAATAATATTCTCTATACCACCCCCACAACAAGGAGCTCTTGGTCACATCAAAATTCCGAGCCTTGGTGCCTTAATGAGGATATGAAGAAGATAATTCATGAGGTAAATCCTGCATCTTTTTCTATTAATTTCTTTTCAACTTCAATGTCTTTTATTATTCTCCCCTGACATACCTTAATATAAATGGAATGATAAATTTATTATATTAAATATTCTATATTATATATTGTCAATGGATGATCTAACATTAAACTCTCCCTCACCCTCTTTTATCTTAAAAATGAAATCGTTGCCCGTGATGTGTCAATTTACCGACATAATGGGCGATGCACATTCATTTTCCGTAAAGACCTTCAATAATATTAAAAAAAACATAACATTGAATAAAAAATATTTTAATGTTTATGACATATTCATTTTTAATTTATTTAAATAACTTATACTCATAATGATAAATGTTAAAAAAATGAGTTCCTTGAGTTTGAAAAACTGCCAAAATTTACCTAAAACGATCATTATTAAATTTTATCTAAAAATTATACTCAAGGTTTAGAACCAAATAATTTGTAAGAGAATTTAATCTTATATAGGATCTTTATTAACATATAATAACAATTCTTTATTTTCATACTCACTTTAAATGAACTTCTATTCCTGTATACAAATGAACTGTTCATGAAAACTATGAATTCAAACACCCCAAAATGTCAAATTTAACCCTATAAAAAATCCAAAGGACTATAAAAGAACATAATAAAACCATAACAAATTAGATTAATTTTTAAAAGGTTATGTTATTGTTAATTAATGAATTTAATGTGATTATATAAGACATTAATGTTAAGAAAGCACTCATACATAAGGTAAGGGGAATTCACAATCACGACTCATTTTTTTTGGGTTTTCCCTATTTCACCACAATTTAATTAATGATATTTCATAAGTATAATTTATACATAACTATCATTAATACATTGGGATATAAATTTTTTCCAAATTAAATTTTTGAAAAAAAATGTTTTCCAAAAGAATTATTCTATCAAAAAAATACACTTCTCGAGATTTTTTCTTCTTCATTCAATGTTGGTGATTATTATATCAAGTATGGTATTCCCTATTTCATTAGGGAACCCCGTGTTTGTGAATGTATACTTTATCAAATGAAATATATTCTTTTCCTTGGGTTAGTTTATGTCTCTGATGATATATGTTATATGTAGAATATATGATGATGTAAATATTATGATTTGATGAGTGCACCCATAATTATATAATGCAATGTAAATGATAAGATGTGATAAGTGTGAATATAATTATATAGCCATTAAATGAGTTGAGTAATATTATTTACCTCATTATAAATTTTAAATATACATGAACATGATCCTACAATTTTTCATGACTTTCTGAGGTAGCTGAACACTAAGATACGTTGTTTTGTTTTCATGCATTTCCACATTCCATGGATTTATATAATGCTGCCTCTAATGATGATGATGTTATGATTATGATCATCCCATTTAATATTTATTCCTAATCTTATATACCATCTTTTATTTTTACTTTTATCTCATCTCTTTTTGATTTATATCTTCATTTGACTACTTGTATTATTTAGAACACAAGGGATAATTAGAATCTACAGACAAAAGAATGAAATAGATGTTTATGTTTTATATTATAACAGTTATGTATGATATGAGTTTTTACAGGACACTAAACCATTTTATCCTATTTGTGTAATATTTTTATGTTTTTATCATTAAAATTATGTAATAATAATGTATAAAAAAGAAGGGTGGCAATAGTAGGAGACCCTTTGAGTAGGTTTGTTGGAGATAAGATTATTATCATTTATGAAAACGTATTGTAAAAATATTATTATATGTTTTAGTTATATTGTTATTCCTATTTTAGATTTTGGAGGTGGAATGAATGGTGAATTTTGAGTTTTGATGATGGTGTTTCTTGTTCCCTCTATTCCTGTTTTATCATGTATATATGTTTTCTATTTTTATTTTTATATTGATTTCATCCATTCAAATTATTTTATATTTATTCCAAAGGGATGTTTATCTTTTTATTTTGTATAATCATACTAGGGAATCTAAGGTGCTCACACCACCACCAACTCATAGTGTGTTCAGGATAATGTAATGAGACTTTGACATGTTGTTCAGTATGTTCATTGAGTATTTTATGACGTTTCATGTTTTCATGGGTTTTTATATATTTTCTACTTATTTCCTTGAACGTACATGAAATTTGGTAAATGAGAATGAAGATGAGACATTATAGTTTTCTTGTTTTACATATTTAGAAATGGATCTATTGTTTTCTATATCATTATTCTTTGGAAATAATATGTAATGAATCACATTAATGCATTTTCATTTTTTAAGTGTCAATCAGCCTCTCATGGACTACTATATGATTGAATCAAGGGTAACTAGTTATCCTCACTATCATATTATGAGAGTTAAAATTGGATGGGTTTCTTGAATTTTTTTTTTTCAACCACGTAAAACAATAATTAACATGATGTCTCCCTATTGTTATAACATGTTGATAACGTGGTTATAAAATCATATTCTTTATGGTCTTATCCACAGAAATTGTTATACTGGTTCTACATGAATTCAATGTTAGCAATAATTCTGTTGAATTTATATCTTTTCAATGTGTTCCTACCTAATTACACCTCTTAAATTTGTGTTTATCATTAGAAAATCTATTTTTTCACCCAAAAAATTCTTGAAGCATTATTAAATTAAGGATATTTTCTATTCCCTATGGTTTGAACTCAAGACTAAATTTATCTATACTATTTTTTAGTTTAATAGTGATTAAGAACATTTGAATTTAAAATATAATATCTTATAAATCACCACATGAATTGACATTTTCTATGTTCATTTCATGTTTTTATTCTATTTTTGGGGACAGTGATGTGGAAACCTAAATTATTTACTATTGATTAATTATATTAATTTTTGTTAAACTGTATTTTTATATACATGGACTATTGTTATTGTGTTTTCAATTTGATGTTATATTTTAATGAGTAGTGTCCCTAATGTGTTCAGGGAGTGTGGATTCCCAAGAACCTCTTAATTTTATTACAGAAAAAATGATTCATATCTATTAGAATAAAAGAGATATGATGGAAAATATTCAAGTGGTATAAGGCATGAATAATGAGCTTTCCAACCTCACTAGAAGAAGAATAACATTATAAAAAGATATTACAGTAATGGAATATGAACATATAAATATATAAGGTGTATATAAAGTATAGTATAACCTCCTACATAGTTCAATATATTTGAGGGGAAATAATGTTTCCTCTCAATGATTCCAAGTTCTAGATAATTCTAGGGAATGATAAAAAGATGATTACTTTTTTCACATCTCAAAATTGTTCTTAAATATTTAATAAATCCTCAAATAATGTTATTATATATGACTCTATACAGATCTACGATCTTCTATTTTAATTGATATGGCGTTTATAGAAGATTTTGAAGACAGAAACCCAAAGATCCATCACAATTTGGGAAAACTCCAGGATGATTTTTTTATAAAAACAATCTCCCCATAAGTGAAAATGGTTATTCTTTAGAGCGACATAAAAAATATTTCACAAAAAGATAGAGAGACAACAACAAAATTATTGAGATCATTTCATTGGTAATATTCATTTATTTTCTCATCACAATGTTTATCTTTGGATTCAACAAAAAATTTCAATTTTGGATTGAAAAAAATTCATGGGTTGTTGTGAAATTAACTATAGTAGGATTATTAATGTCAAAGACAACTAAGAAATCATAACCGATATTATATGATCTTAAAAATATTGCATCAAATATTCATGTTTAGTAAGTCATGACTAAAGTTAGATTTCATCAGGTTTTTCAATCCAAAAATATGGCTAGCCAATATGAATGCATATTTTAGAGGATATATTAATTATTTTTACATAAAAATTTTGGATCATAAAATAATACTCCCCAGAAAAATTTATGTGAGATGTGTGGAGGTCCCTATATTATTTTAGGATTTTCAAATCTAAATTATACTACCCCTAAAAATGAAATAAATATTCATTAGTTTTAAATATTCTCAACCTTATTAACAAATTATTTCAAGAATAATGTGTGGAATGGTCAACAAAAATTATGGTTTAAGGAAATGTTATAAGAATAATAAAAATTTATATTTAAGTCCTATATAGAATCCCCATGTATTGTGATACATGAGACCTATAAACCTAGTATTTTCCCCCACCCCAAACAATGATTCATCAAAGTTTCCTACACTTAGTAGAATAAACCCAATCATAATTTTAAGGTTTGGCTACTAAGTACATCAAAGTGAATAGGTTCTTCCTCACGAAATCAATAAGAAATATAAAAAATCGTGATAATTACAATGAACTATATAATGCATAACAGATGAAAATTAATCTACACTTGGGACAACATAACCAAAAATTTATTTGGTGACCCCTTATATATTTTACCAAAAAACATAAAATTTCCCCAAGAGGAATCTAATGAGATTACTATAATATGTTTGAGAAAATTCATAGAATGATTTTAGATAATGGTGGAAGAGTCAAGACATCATTGCAATGAAAAAGATAAAAATTTATATCCAAAGAAATATATGTGTCTGAAACTCACATCCCAAAAAAGAAAAATCACAAAATAATAAAGATGCATTGTCCAATAGACCACACTATCCTTTTCTAGTGTAGATACACAATGGAAAAATATAATATCAGAATAAGAAAATCTTAGAAAATTTAAAACATTTTAAAATGAATATAACCTTCATATAGGAAACTCAAAAATCATTACATATGATATATAATGTAAATATATTATATTTAATAATAATAAAATGTAGGTATTTAGTGGGATATCATTGATTCATGAGTTATCTATTATGGTACTGTTAAATCATAATTCCATCCTACATGACGTAGGTAGTTTATTAAATTATAAGAATATTTGGAGCATGTACTTATATAAAGGGATTATTAAACATTAGATAAATAATAAATATCATTCCAATAAAAGTGTGCATTAAGTTATTTTTTTTATTATAATCTGAATTGGTTTTGAATTCAATTTTCAGATTGTCCCATGAATCATCTGAATTGGATCCTTGATGAATATATGGTAAAATATAAAAACATTATCTTTCCAAATGAATTTTTGATCATTGAGATGAAATAAGAGAGAGTGGTATCCATTATCATTGGTTAACTCTTAGTAACCACTACAAAATTACTAATTGATGTGAATCAAGGCTTATCTTCTATGTGGTTGTTGAATTGGTTTAATTTTAAATTTTTATAGAAGTGATGCATTAAGAGTAAATATAAGATTATCACTCAACTGTTACTATATAGGAATTAATTTTTCATGAAAGAAAGTTGAATAAGAATTGATAAAATAGAGAACTAATATATTAAAGGATGGAATTAGAATATAATATGATCAATAGTTAAAATTGGCATTTATTTAGTAATTTAGAGGTTAAATTCACGAGATCATTCAATCATATATGAAGCCACTGCAAATAAATCTAGAGTAATTTCTAGAACTACCTAATATATTTTTCTAGAAAAATGTGACTCCCTACCTATAGTTTTTAATTTCTCTCTCTCTAATGAGTAGGATAAATAGTTTCTTCCAATATTAATACTTCATAAGAAGGTAATATCCTTGTCCATTACTACTATGCTACTTATTATCCATTCTATATAAAACCATAACGTCATGTTGGTGGAAGGAATGAAGCTAATAAGGCAACCTCAATGACAGCTGACCCCACCAATGAACATATTGGTAATGAATAAAATATTGAAGATAACATATTCATATATCATCTATAAAATTTTATCTAGTGAATGTGTATGTCCCTTATAAATTATCATAACAAAATATCAGTTGACAGTAGTTATTAAAGGTGATAAGATTGTTTTCACTATAACTATGATTGAATTTAGTTTATATATTTAATATATAAATCTATAAAACCTGAAAAGATAACTTTCAAAATACATTCACAAAACAAATATTGGATATGAATTTTAAGCATGAATTCTATTGTTTTCCCAATGGACATTTCAGGTAATACTAGATCCAAATTCAACTAAATGATCAAAAAAAGGTTTCATTAACCTTTCTCTATAGACCATTCAATTAACATCAATCAACCTATGGAATGTGAAATAAAACCAATATATTTCTATGTTATATTAAAAAAAACAAAAAATTTCTTGTTAGATATTTTTCAATAAATTTTTAAGGATGATTTTTCAATCTCTAAATTTTATTAAAAAAATTTATTAAATAGTCAGTATTTAGTCCTAGAAAGAGATTAAGAGTGTTTCAATATTTTAAAATAAGGAAAATATAATTTATTGTAACCATAGGAATCTGTATTTGATAATATATTTCCTAAAAGGAAAATAAGTTTTCCTTAATAAAAATTAAATTCATCATGTATTTTCACAAGACACCTACCATATCTGAAATTTGAGGAATATAATGTAATTCCATTTTTCATGTTCGATTCATCAATCCTATTTCACATATTTTGTAATAGCGAGAACCCACAAACCTAGATTCAATCCTAAAATAATAAAATCTGTGGTTCTATATTTTAAATAGATAATGGGGACTTGTTTCATTTCCATCAAAACAATAGAACCTCAAATTGGAAACATTAGATCAATTACATCCTAGATTACGTTTTTGGTTTATAGTTTTATAGAATTAGGAAAAACTCCTATATAAACAATTCATATAAACTTAATTAAAAATTTATCTTACTTAATCCAAATCATCTAACATTAATACAACCTTATCCATATGAAATTTCTTCTAGACATAACTCTTTCAACCTCATTCTTTAGAACATACGAAAGAACATAGATAGGGTGAGTTAAAATTATCAAAATGAAAAATGTAATAAATAAAATATGAATGACATAATTTAGAATAATAATATGAGAAGTGTATAAGTATAAAATCAAAGTGCATGAGTATAACATAATAATATTTACACCTATAAATACTTGGATCATCAATCATGAAAAATGATATAGATCGTTATCACATGAAATAATCATAAGAATAAATAATCATGAGATATGAGATATCAATCTTGATCAAATGAGACATCATACACCCATAACAATCAAAGATAACACATATTGTTATCTTTGATCCTCATGTGATAAAATGCTTACAAAGACCTTAAATAACACTTATAGAACCTTTATAGAACACTTATAAATTAGAATAACCATATGAATAACATAAAAAAAAATTATTTAGAGAATATAATAATTACCCAATTAAGTGGATCACTATATAGGAACACACATTGTATAATCTATTACAGGATCAACAAGAACTATATGAGTGCACAGATCATATATAATTTCCTAGAACCACAAAATCAATAATGTACATTAATATTTCATCATAAAACACAGAGAAACAATGGTTACGCTTTTATAAAAAAATGGACCCATGGACCATAAATGTATTTAATTTAAATATCACTGAAACATGGAAAACCTGTGGAAAATAAATAGTTCCATAATAATCTAACTGAATGATGACTAATCTATATGGAAAAAATTGGGAATATTACAATAAATTTGAAACAATATTAATACATATAAATAATTAAGGGGATAGAATCAGAAAAAACTTCCTTATTGGAGACAAAGTAACGACAACTTTTTAGAAATTGATGAATTGAAATACCAGTAAAATATCATAAAATTTATTTTGAGGGAAATACATTTTTTTATAAAATAACTTTTCTAAACAAAAAATAGTTTGAAAATCCATTTTATTTAAAATAACCTAAAATATTATAATGGTTTCGTTTATAAATGAAATGATTCATTTTTTGAGGAAAAATATCCGTATGGATTTTAAAGAAATCAATTAAAACATATTTCAAAATATTATTAAAAAACATGGTTTTGGAAAAAATGATTTTTTGAATGAAACGATAAATAAAGTCGTATTTTATTTAAAAAAAATATCTTAAATATTGTATATACAACTGACTGAAAAATGGTACTATTTATTTTAAATGTAGTGAATAACTAGAAGATAATAAAATTACTCATTTTCTTGAGATATGGATCATAATATATCATCATTGGAAGAATAATAATAAAAATCATGATAAATATATTCATGGTATCTCATTTTGTTGTTTTCTTATACACATACTAAATGAATATAGCTTTATAACATGACATAAGTCTCTAATATAGAATGTCGTGACAAAAATCCATTACCACTTTACTAACATTCAAATATTAAAGCCCATGAAATGTATATCCTAAAATGGATTATTAAATATGAATATATTTATATATAATAATTATAATACACATTCATGGGAAGTATATATGACACACATTAAAAAGCAGTGGTGAATATGGAACATATCTGACAAAAATAAATGTTATATGAGAAAAACCATTACCTTCAGTCTGGAAGGTCATGTGTGCCTTTATATACCTTTATAATACAAATATGTTATTTATTTAATTTTTTGATAATTTTTTTAAGTTTATTAATTATTTTATTTCATTTATCATCATGTTATATAATATTTTTTAATTATTAATGTTTGTTTCATATGTTTTGACAATATTTACCTTTTGTGTAAAAAATGACTTAGGTGGGTTGACTATGGTTGAATAGTTGATTATGTAAACATATATTAATTAATAATCATGGTACTATTATAATATTTATACATATATTATAATTTTAAATCTCATAATTAATTCTGTGTATGGAAAATGATCTGATAATCCAATCATGGATACTATAGGTAATAAGTACACATGAGTACTATTCCCTTATTTTAATAATCATTATGGAAAGATGGTATGAAATATTTTATAATTGATGTGTAATAATAATAGCATAGATACCATATTTATTAATCATTTGTAATAGTAAATATCATTCTTGTGATGATGTGAGGAAAAGGGAATCACGTCACTTCGAGAAGGTGGGAGTCCATACAACCACAAACGATGATGTCATTTTTTTAATTAGTGAAATAGTTAAAAAAATGATATATTATATTTATATGAGGATAAATATTTCATTAATATCATTAAAGTGTCATTTATATCACTTATATTTATTTATTTACCCGTATTACCATCCATGTAACAGTTTATTGAAAAACAAATCACATCACTTTGCAAGGACGTAGTCTGTTGTACACATGAGAGATGATATTTTATCACATATGGAGTGTAATATAAAAAATTTATATATGATATAATTGTTAAATAGGTAGAATTATGTTATAAATATCATATATTAACATTATATACACCATCACACCAAACATTGAGAGGTTGAAATAGAAAAATTAATGACATCATTTTGAGAGGCGGTAATCCATCATACAAGTGAATGCTGATTTTTTAACACACATTATGGAAGATTGTATGGATTTAAGTCATAAAAATAATATAATAATAAATAATTATATATAGGATAATTTATTTATTATAGAAAAATGGTATTAGAATAATTTTAGGTGTTATAGAAAGAAGTAAAACCAAAATTCATGTTGACGAAGGCTACCATCTTTTCATGTAACTCCTTTTTGTTTACACCAAAGTCCTTTTGTAGTTGGATTTATTCCTAAACTAAGTCATCTAGAATGACATAATATATGTTTTTAAGTTATTTGGTCATGAATTGTATTTTAAAAATGTTTTGAGATCTGTGAATAATTGAGGGGAGTGAGTTTACTTTTATAGTTTAGGAGGGGTGACATTCATGTCAATACAGAATGTATTCACTATTAGAAGATCAATATTAACTTTAATGGAATAAATAAGGATAAATAATTAATTTAATGGATTATATAGTGAATAAAAATATCCCAAACACAATAAAAAACATTTTATAAGCATTTTTCTTTAGCCCCAAAGAATCTTTATTTTTATTATTTTGTTTTTCTTTTTAGCAACAAGTTTTGTAACCTAAATAATTTTACCATTAAGAATAAATTAAATTGAGAATTATTATATAATATAAATGAATTAATTTTAATAATTTTTTTCAAGCCATTAAATAAAAATTCTTGGTGTCATTAAAATTTATTTATGTACGAGCACGTGTAATGTGAAAAAGCAGTATTGTAACTATAATTGCCCAAATAGAGTTTTTATTATATAGGTATTAATAAATGTATTATAAAAGAATAATTTGTCCATGAATGAAAAATATTCTATATTTTTTACATATAAATATCACTTGGTATAATATAGTTTTTCTAGTATTTTGAAATCAAGTAATAAAATATAATTTAACAAAAAATAACATTAGTGTAAAGATAAAAATTATTCATTTAAATTGAAATTAAAAATTATAATAAAATTATCGAAATTGAAAATATTTTGTTAAAACTGGTGTATAACAACATATTAATCTACAAAAATATTGAAAAAAATAATTCATTCAATTTACTCCACATTTAATATTTCTAGAATTCTTTATTTTATTTAATTATTATCTAAATAATTACTACGTTATAGTTTTTTAATTATTTAAATTATTATATATTTTATAGAATAAATAAAATAAATAATTAAGAGTTATAAAAAATATATATATATTGAGAAATAATATTTATAACCGAACATGTTTTTGTTTTTTCCATATCCCAAACCTGTATAGAAATTAAAAGGGAAAGGTTTCTTTTTATATTTTTCTTTACAAAACTTATTCTATTTGTAAATTTAATATAACTATCTCACAATACTCAAAACCATATATCCTAATGTCATAAGGTTAAAAAATATTTCTATAAAATATATTATGGAGACGTTTTTATGTCATCTGATTTCTATGTTTAAATTGAACTCATTTAACCTTAATCATTGGGATTCATTTTTACTATTTCCACTAATCATTATAATAGGAAATTAAGTAGGATTAATTATAAATTATAAAGTATCTAGATTCAAAATATTGAATCCATTTTTCAAGAATAAATTCACAAAAATAAAAAAAAATATTTTAATATTAGTCTTACAAATGCGATAAGTCAATGAGATTTTATGAAGATTAATTTTTTTAGAAAAACAAGATTCTATATTAAAACTATGACTAATAATAATAATTTAATGAAACAAAAGAAATATTTTTAAAAAATAAATTCTATTAAATTCATTTAAAAAATTATCCATTGTGGATTATTTTAATTAATTATAAAGAAGAACCATTATTCATTTTATAACAGTTCTTTGAAAATACCATTTTAAACCCAAATAAAACATATTCTAAAAACCAATATATTATTGATTCAATATAAATATGCACGTTAAATATAACTAAATAATTATTTTACTTGAAAAAATATTTAAAAATTATTATTACTTTTAAATTAATTAATTTATTGAAATAAAAAATCTTTTTTTAAAATGTTTATTTTCACTATTCACTAAAAAATCAATATTTTACAAAAATACCAAAATTTTACTTGATGTAAATAATGATATTAAGATTAAATAAAATTGTGTTAATTTTTTCAAAATAATTTTAAAAAATTTACAATAATTTAATATAGTAATTTTTGAGATAATACATAAAAATCATTTATGAAGAAAACATGTATTTGAAGAATAAAATAACATTAGAAAAAATTGATTGATTATTTAATAAACATTTATCTCTACTTTATATTGGGTAATACACACACACAACCCCCACCCCATATATATATATATTAAATTAGTTAACACTATTGATGCACATAAATATAATGTATAGGTTATAACTGTAATATATATCATGATTCTTTTATGTCCGGCGTTGCTTGTTAATACACTATCAAACCTAAAAATAATATGGTTGTAAGTAAAAAAAGATAAACTTATCATTTTGTGTAATGTAATATGATAATTATGTTTCATGAAACAGAAGACAAACTCAGTGTTTTATGCCCTTTCTGCTATTGATAATAATTTTGTTCCTTTAAAATCTAGGGGTGATACATCCTCCATGAAATAATAAATTGAATCGTAGCATTTTGAAATTTATCTCTTCAATAAATGGATTGAAATTTTAATATACATTTTATTATAAACCATATATTATAATAAAATTTTATATGACATACACATAATAATACAAAATGTTATTTACAAATGTCATATTAAAAAAAATGTTTGTTTCTGAATATGAGAACATATGTGGTAATAGAATAATATGGTAAATAATTATATGGAGTGATTGAGGATATTGGTCACAAACAAGTTAATGATAAATATAGTTTTATGGACATAAAAAAATCATTTATCATTTAAAATACCAACAACTCATCAAAATTAAACCTCATATGATAATACTCTTATTTCAGTATCCTTTTCAAAGAGTTGATGAATTATCTAACATTATAGAAAAATAGAACATCGATGTAAACATACATGATGACAATAATATTCATCCTTTAATAAATTTCCACCATAATATCATAACTTTCGTCAAATAATGGGTACTCTAGATTAGATGAGTTTTTCATTCCCAAAGAAACAAAATAATCATTTAGAGGAACACATAATCCCAAAAGAAAAAAAATGTAGTACTCTTATCTTTAGTAGTATTCCAAAACAAAAATTTTAGCACATAATAAGAGAATTTCCAGAATAATACATAATAAATTTTTCCTAAAATTTTAATATTAATAACCAATGTTCATTAAAATCATTCCATATATAACTATACATAAAATTATTCAATCTTTTTATAAGTATGTTTGAAACCCAAAGATTAGAAAGATTTGATCAAATATTCTTTACAATATAAATAAAAAATTATTTGTTATATAAAATGATATGTTTACAAAATTAATATTATATTTACCTAATAAAAATTAATACTAAAGAGGAAATCGCCTAGGCTAGTGGTAGAAGTGAGATCATTGTCACCCTTCAGTCATGGTTTTAATCCCTATCACCTTATAATATGATATGGGCTTTTATCATGCATAAATTTTATCATTTTTTATTTAATAATGAAAAATGACTCCTCTTAAAAAAATTTTCATGTTGATCCTATGATATATAAATATATAAAATTAATAAAATAACACCATTAATATCATTATTAACCACAAAAATTTTTATTACTTAAAACCCTAAAATATTTATTCTGAGACATTGAACTTATGATCAACCATAATATTATTGACTTATGATGGAATATATAACTATTAAGATAAAATCACATAAAACACAATTGTCATAATATTTATATAAACCATTCAATTGATAATAAATATATCAAAATACAACCCACACTTCAGGATTTTGTGTTGAAATCATAAACATTAAATTTCTTGATTTGATACTGATAATTGTGAAAAAAGTTTTTACCATCCAAACCATAAAACATTAAAACAAAAAATGAAATCACTAGATTATTTGAGTTCCTTTTTGGTTTATAGTTTAATATAATTAGAAAAATATCCTATATAAATATTTAAAATGACTTCTAATGAACATTTATCCCACTAAAACCATATTTTTTTTACATTAATACATCATCATAATCCATGTGAAATCCCTTATAAAAATAACTCATTAAAGGTCATTATTTCTAACATTGGTAAAATTAAATATAATAAGGATGAGATAAATTCCACAATAATGTTAAATTTAAGCATTAATAAATGAATCCCATCAGTGAGCATAAGAATAACATAAGGGTTTGATGACATAATACAAGTGAATGAGTATAAAATTAGAATATTAATAACCATCAATACTTAGATCATGATAGATGAAAACATAAAATAAGGTTTTAACAAATGATATAGTTATATGAATAAATAATCATGAGAAATGACATATAAATAATGATAAAATGAAAAATCATAAACTCATAACAAGAATAGATAAAACATATAGGTGCCTTGGAGAATAATCTCAAAGAACCCTTACTAGGCACCAACGGAATCCTTAAATAACTATATAAATTATAATAACCATATATAAGTCATATAATTTAATTCTCTTGAGAATATAATTATTACCCAAATCATTGGAGTATTATCTATGTGCACCCATCATATAAGCTAAAATTGGATCATTCATCACTATTTAGGCATACTAATAATATACAATTTCTATAAACCACAACATGAAGAATGCATCTAGATATTTAATTATAAAACTCATAAAAACAATAATTAATCTTAAATAACCTGATTAATCCAATAAAAAGTAATGTTTTTAATTTCAATATCTTTGAAACATGATTAACCTGTGGAAAATAAATGTGTTTTATAATAATCTCTTCGAAACATGATTAACCCATGGAAAGGAAATGAGTTCTATGACAATCTATTCAAAAAATATTAATCTATCTAGATAGATAATTAGGATAATTTAACAATAAAATATCACCACTCGAGAATAATTGACAACGATGGTTTTTTAACTTGATTAATGGAAATACCATTTCAATATAATTAAATAATTTTTTAGAAAATACTTTTTTTGTTATAGAAATTAATTTTTATATTAGAAAACACTTTCAAAATAGATTTATTTGAAAACATTATCTTAAAATTATAAAATATGTTTTCAAAAATAATTTCAATTATTTAATGACTAAAATATCCTTATGGATTTTAATTTTTTTAAAACAATTCTGAAAGAATTTTATAGAAATCATGTGTTTGGAAGTAAAATTATTTTTTATCGAAAAATGAAATGATGCAATATTTTTTAAGGATAATTTAGTCCAAAAAACAATTTGTACATAAGTGTGAAAAAATTAATATTTATTTTAAATATCATTAAGAACTAGATTATAAAAAAAAGTATTATTTTATTGATATATTGATCTCAATATCTCTCCATTAGAAGAATAATCATAAACAATCCTAATAATGGATGGGAATAAAAAATAAAACACTTACAACTTTGGTATCTTTTAATCGTAAGAACAATTATAGGATTACATTATAAGAAGCCTATACTCTGGTGAGTATAAATAAATTCAAGATATTACCTGAAAAAGGGGATTTATATACACCTCATAAAAGAAGATATGTATATCACATGACATATATCTCTAGGAAGAAAAATTTGGATAAAAAACCATTACCACATTGTAACATTGAAATCGTAAACCCTGAGAAATAAAGATCATATATTGGATACATAAATACACAATGATTAATTTAAAATAATCATAAAATACATTAATAAGATATAAATATAGCACAAAAAAAGTGATGAATATGGATTATATTTCATTGAAATAAAAAGAGACAAGAAATACCCTTACCTAGAGTTTGACTTTTCCTATATGTCATTACGTACTAAAATAATAAAATATTGTTAGTTATTTAATTTCATGAAAAAATGACAATTTTTATTATCTATATTATTTAACTTATTAAGTTGTTAATTTCTATTACATATTAGATAAAACTATATAGAATAATAATCAATACATTATTATAATATTTATTCTTAAATTTTACTTTTTTAATTCATCATTAAATGAGTTTATGAAAGATGAAATAATATTACAATCTTGTAGATGGTTGTTTATACGTACACATAAGTAACATTTGTATTTTTTTATGATCATTATGGAAAATGGATAAGTAATATATTATCATTATATAATGATAATAATATCATAAGAAACATATTATATTATTAGATATATACTTATATGTATTTTATTGTGATGTGGTGGTGAAAATAATGAATCACATCTTTTTGAGGATGTGGTAGTCCATACCTCCATAAGCAAAGTTGTCATTTTTTCGAGTGAGAAAAGTAAAAAATTAAAATTAAATATTATATTTATATAATTATATATACTTAATAAATATATGTTAAATTTTAATTATATCACATAAATTTATTTTAATTAGACTTATTACCCTCTATGTAACAAGTTAATGAAAAATGAATCACATCACTTCATGAGGCGGTAGTCCACCAAACACAGGGGGACATTATCATATACACTAAAAAAAGGAATATAACAAGTATATATAAAAAAATCAATAAATAGTTATAATTGTTATATATATATTTTATATAAACTTTATAACCATCATCATTTGAAATAGTGAGAGGTGGTAATGTAAAAGTGAACAACATATTTTCAGATGGCGGTAGTCTTCCGTACACACAAATGGTGATTTTATAACCCCTTTGAAGGATTTTTTGTGGTTTTAGGTCATAATAATAACATAAAACAAATCATTATATATATTACTTTTAGTTTGTTATGTCATCAGTGTATAATAATCAATAAAGGAGGCATAGATATTAGTTAAAAGAATTCTCATTGATGAAGGTTACCCCTTCTTTAGGTAACTAATTTTTTTCCCCAGAGGACTTAAATTGATGGAATTATTACCAAATTAATGTTTATATTATTATATGTTGGAATTTTGGATGTTATTTTGCTAGGTTTTTGATGATCCAAATAGAATGATAAGTATGAAGAAGTTAGGGAAGTGAGTGCCTTTTATAGTTGAGGAGGAGTGACATACTTGTCAATACTAAAACTTTTTCACTATTGGGTGCTCAATATTTCCAAAATTTAGACCTTGATTTTTAATTAATGGGATATAGGGGTTATATGAAAAATAAAAACCTCCACCACAAAATTAATCGCAGGTTTTAAATAGTTTGTTCCCCAACACATATGTTTCTTTTATTTTGTGTTTTCACTGTGGTAACAAGATTTCTAACCCATGTAATTTAACCATTAAGAATTAATTTAAGTGATACGTATTAGATAATTCCGACCAATAGATTCAATGTACTAATTCAAATTGTTTTTAATTTAAATCCAATTGTATTTTAAAAATAAATTTAACACAAGCACGTGTAACATATAAAAACATTGTTTTAACCATAGATGTGATAACCTAGTTTTTATTATTTATGGGTCATTATAAAAATATCAAATGAAAAATTATCCTATAAATGGAATATATTCTATATTAATCTTAATATGAATATAAATTTGTATAATATAGTATTTTTTAGTATTTCTAAATAATTTAATAAAATATTATTTCTCAAAAAATAACATTAATTTCATTTTGACATTATTCATTAAAATGAAATTAGAAATATCATGAAAATAGTTTAATTAGAAAATATATTTTTTCAAAATAATGTGACATGAAATATTCATCTAAAAAATATGGACAAAAAAATCATTAAATTTAATTCACTTTTTAAATTTTTTCTACCATTTATTTTATTTTATTATAATCTAATGAATTATGATGTCAACATTTCTTACGCATTACAGTAGTTAATTATTCAATAATAAAATTAAAATAAATTACCATGATATAAATAATATTTTTAAAATAAAATTATATTTACTTCCAAAACTATATTTTTTTCCATATCACAAGGATCTATTGACATTAAAAGGAAAATTGTTTCTTTTTATTCTATTTTTTACATAGCTTATTGTATTAGTCACATTCACAAAAGAGTGTCCCAAAAATAATAAAATTGTATCATAATTGCATAAGGTAAATAATATGTCCATGAAAAGGGATTATATTAGTTTCTAATTCATTTTAAATCTTAGGTTTAATGTTTAATTCCACAGTAATCATATCTCTCATTAATCATTGTGATTTATTATAACTATTTTCACTATTCATTATTGTAAAAAATTAATTTAGAATTATTATTCATGATAATTTATTATTATAAAAAATAATGAATCTATTTTTTTCAAATTATATTTATATAAGTGGGAAATATTAATTGAATATTAATCCCACAGACATGATGAGATAATAGTTTTTAAGAAGAGTATTTTTTAAGGAAATATAATTCTATATTAACTCTATGAATAATAATATTCATTTTATGAAAAAAATTATTATTTAATGATATATATCTTACATAATTCATTTAAATAATTCCTTATTAGTGATTATTTAAATTTACTTTAATGGAGAAACACTAATAAATTTAAAACCATTTTTAGAAAAACCCTATTTTAAACCGAAAACAAACTTATACTAAAAACCCATATAAATCTATCTAAATGAAATTAAGTGGATTAAATTTAACTAAATAATACATAATAAAATTTAAAAAATATTAAAATCATATTTATACTTTTAAATTAATTAATTTATTGAAAATAAATTATTTCATAAAAAATTGGTAGTTTTCACTATTCACCAAAAATTCAATATTTTCTGAAAATCCAAAAAATACACCCAATGTAATTTTTTTCCTGATAAAAAAATTTTATTTAATTTTACAAAATAGTTTTTTCAATTTTCTAAAAATGTATATGGATATTATTTTTATGGAAAAATAAAAAAAAACATTTTATGAAACTAATTTTTGAGGAATAAAATCGCATTACTAAAAATTTATTGATTATATACTAAAAATTTATAAAAAAAGTATAACGAGTAACAAATTTATATATATTTATATATATATATAATAAAGTATAAAACAATATTTATTCCTATAAATAAAATAGTTAGGTTATAAAACTATCATATGTCATGGGTCTTTTATGTTTGGTGTTGTGTATTGAATAAACTATCAATAATAAATTTCACAACCATGTTGGAAATAAAATATAAATGGAGTTTTTCATATAAGACATGTTGAAAATAGTGTTTCATGTAATGTAATATAATCTTACATTTTCATTAACATTATATTATTGAATATAATTTTTTTATTTCAGAATCATAAGGTTTTACCTATTTCCGACCACACACTCATGTGTTTAGAATGCACATGAAATTAATTTTCAAGGAGAAGGAAAAGGAGGAATTTATTTTATTGAATATGTGTTTGATCAAAAATTTTTCCTTATCTAAAAAAATATTGATGAACTATTTTAATTGATGTGGGTCTTTGGGGATTACGCTATTGGATTTGATCATTTAGGAAAGAATGAAACAGATTAGGATTATTTATTATGATGCTATAGTATTGATATAAGGTAATGCAAACAATACTAAAATCATGTAGGAACTTATAAATGTTTACTTTTTCTAAGAAAAGTAAAATATAAAATTTTAATATCTAATGTTGTTATTCACAGTAACCATGCTGAATTAAATTATTTAACATCAATGAAGTATGCCCAACCACACCTAAAAAGATGCATTTTACATTATCATCAGTTAGTTGTTAATATTACTGATTATAATAGGGTATATAATGTTTTATTCAAACATATTTACTAGATTTTATTTTCTAATTTACCTTGAGAATGGGAAGTGGAAATTTTATATGAGTGTACGAATGAAAATTTTAATTAATAGATTCAAAAAATCAACCTTTCTTTGTAGATATATATAACTACCTATACACACCATCTTTATACACATAATTATCATACCATATGATAATGAAATTCCAATATTATTTATTCCATTACATTTTTAATTATCTAAAAAAAATATTATGTATTGAAATAAGAAAATTATTTGAAGATGTGTGTTAGAATTTTATGTTAAAAGTGGTTTGGAATTTTTTCACACCTCACCAATAAAAGAAAATCATGGCCCAAAGATCACACTATAAAAAATTTTAAAAATATTATTTTTCATTCCATCATGGAATATTTATTAATGTGACTATAGTAAATATTCTGAAAAATAATAAAATACATGAAATATTGGAAACTGTGAAGAAATTCCATAGCACACTATAAATAAAGTTGATATTTATAAAATTGGTGGGGGAATTTATGAGAAATAATCAAAACCATATCAGAAAAAAATAAAGGATTTAATTAATTAAATTTATAACTTTTTTGAATTTGAAGTGATAACGTTGACTAAAAAAATAATCATCATCAAATTATTGAAAAAGAATATATTTGTTTTCTAAATGGGGTGCTAGAACTACTCATATATGAATGCAGCTTGGAAGTAGTTTCTTATAAAAAGTTCTAATGAATCATGAGGATCAATATAAAACAACAGTCAAATAATATCAACAAGAAATATTTTAGGTAGGGATTTCAAATGATGATATGCAGAAGATTCAAGAGAAGATGATGCCATTATATAAGAATGAGTTGTTGACCAGATGTAACTATGTTATATGGGCCAAAGGAATAACCTTTAAAACAAATGGGGGTGTATCTTTAATGTTTTTTATTAAAAACCATTTAACCTACCAGTGGAACTTTATTATTTATCATATTTGGATATCAAAGTTGAAAATTTGGATAAATATGTTTCTTTTTGAATGGAGATTCTAGATCATTTTGAGATGGAGTAAATCTAGACATATGTTTTTTCTAATGATGAATTCCTAATTAAAAAAACAATGAATATTGATGATAATATCATATATAATTTCAAATTTAAACTAGTAAAAAAATTTATTTTTTAATTCACATATTCATTTGGTTACACGCATGACAAGGTCAAGATGTTCTCAATAATTTTTTATCATCCAATTATTCCTTTATAGCTCTATGGATATCCAAATTAATGGATAATAATCATTGAACATCAATGGTCCTCATCATATAATGTATATTGATCTTTTTAAGGTGGTAAACAACCTCTCATTTATTTTAATTTGATACACAATCATGATTTAAAGATCTCTTTATATTATATAAACACTGATTAGGGGGAATCCAACATATGCTCTTTAGGGTTTCATTCACGATGTTTTTTTGTTTTTATTCTATCATAAATTTACAAAAAAATCATGAATATTCAAAAAAACACATTAGATACCCTTGAAATTCAAAACTCATGTCTATGAAGAAAATAAATAATTGGTTACTAAGTCATTTATTTTTGTTAATAGGTGGTATTGTCTAACACCCACTACAATATGAATACAACCACACAACTATGAAATGTATGGAAATTATATAAAAATATTTTCTATGTTATGATTTTGGACACAAAAAGAGATGATTGTGTTTGTATTTTTCATTTTGGATCATGCATTCCCTCCCCGCTATAGTTGGTAGGTCACACCACATAGCCCAAAAACATATGATATTAAATCATATTATTTTATTGTCATATCTGTAACCTCAATAGTGTAGCCTATCCACCACATTGTGTGTTACCAGAGCCCCTAAAATTGAATATTATGGTTTTTATGGCCAATGTAAACCGACAATTTCATGTCTACATACCATGGAACAACATTTTAATCATTTATGATTTCGTTAATTATGATTTGGATGGAATTTCAATAAAGGTCCTTCCCTATAAGGGTGACCCACCTATTAAAATTAATGATTGAAAACCTAAATATATATTTTCTATATTGATGTCTTCCATTAGATCATTAAAATACTCATTGCCCCAATGGTTTGTATACAATCTCCATAATGTTAAAAACAGGGATCATCAGCCTTCCCTAAACATTATAACTTTTTAAAAATCATACATACAAAAATTTCGTTATCCTCTTCCTTGATGACCTTTAATCCACAACACCAAAGTTCATCCTGACAATTTCATTATTATAAATATAAAATTTATTATATCTTAAGAAAAAACAATTCCTTCCCATTAATCTCACCAATATCCATTACACCATAGAGAGATGAAAAAATTGTTTAACCCCTCTCTTACATCCACCAAATCATCAGACATAAAATCATAACCTTCCCAGTCAGTCTCTACATCCATGAAATATTTATATTCTAAAATAACCCATAATCCTACCCTAGAAATAACTCTTAAACTTCTAAAATCCATATTCAAATCCTCTATAACGATTTAAACCTATTAACATCACATCAAAACCCCATAATCCCCCCCCAACAAAATAATCATTATTCTTGAAATATAAGACAATGTATCCTTATAATTATAATGCCAGTTAACGTATTATAATAATTCAAATACCACCCACCAAACCAAAAAGTAAAACACACATACTATAGTGAAAAAAATTCACTTCCCCATATTTGGAACCAATTATCAACTAAAATATATCCACTATATCTAAGTAAACTCAAAATCCAACTAGTATTTCCCCAGATTTTAATTCTCTTAGTTTCCTTAAAAAATACCATAGATACACTTACCTCAAGTTTGTGTATGAATAATTGGGTATAATGATATAAAACATGGAGAAGAAACCAATTCATTCAAAAAAATGGGCTTATCATTAGTAAGAATAATTTATATGAAGCCCTTTATTTATGATTTTTCGTGGGTGATGGACTTGAAAATATAAATTATGTTAAGGAAAAATGAATTTTGGAGTTAACTATTGAATTAGTTAAATAATTAGAGTTCAAAATTGAATTTATTAATTTATAAATATAATGTAATTACTAGAGATTAACTCTTTCCAGGTTTGGATTTAGTCTTGGTTAGTGTATTTATACTTTTTTTGCTACACCCGAGAATGTGTTGGACTATAATTCATATCAGGATCATCTGATGGAGATAATGAATATTTTGACTAAGGGCCATGAGTTGAGAATTATTTAAGGAAAAAATTATTATCCATGTTTTAAAATGGTTTATATGAATTATTCACCTACAAATTACTCATGCATGGATTCCCAAATGGGACTTACAGAGGATAGTGTGTAAATTTGATGTTCTTGTTATGTGTTCTATTAATATGTACTTTGTAATTAATCTATACCATCAATTATAGATTTATATTGAGGAGGAGGGCAATTATATAAACGGAATTATCATGTGATATTAAAGTCCTTACTAATTTGGAAAAGAAACATAAATGTTTTAAATATGCTAGGCCCCACTCATCCCAAGTTACGTTTATGTTGTTTGATTAACTGAATTTGTAAAATACAGGTAGAAAAAATAATTATGGAACCCAATATTAATATAAAATATTTTTTTTAATATATATAGTTGATTATTAGTTGAAATGAATCTATTCATGGGTTATGTCTCAACCACTAGAATCCAATTCCAGTTCATTTCATGATTCTATTGTGCTACATACATAAAGTAATTTGTTTAACCTGGAATAAACTTCATTATAGGGGAAAAATTATAATTTCATTATAATCATTTTATAGAGTGTTTTTACTATCTATGGATCAATTACAATTGAAATACATTTCTCCCACCATCATTTAAAGTTGTAATAGGAACATATAATATAGTACCCTGAGTAGGATGATCTCACACTTTATCCAGTAATTCATTAATTAGCCCACCACATACCTCTTATTAGTGTACTTATAACTGGTCACCCTGTAGGGGAACAACTCCAGCAGGTGCCTCCCTTCCCTACCTAGATATGCTCAAACATGAGTCCAAGAGGAAGGTCATGGGGTTGTTGTGAGAGGAACCCCAAATGATAAAATTTTTTATTCCTAGTGCCCAGTTGATAGTTTTTTTTGGGATCATGGAGTCTCCATCATCAAATGAACGTAATATTTAGATTGAAATTCCAATGGTAGAGTCTTGTGATTTTTGTTACATCAGTATCATTGAGTTAGTTCTCTATAATTCCACTCATTTACCATTACAAGTCTATCAATCTAGGGGGTTGAACTAGTTCTATGAGGAAAATACATATAAAAAAGAAATTTCAAAAGATGCTTTAAGAATTTAATTTTTTTGAGTGTAAGATTAATTTTATTATTTATATTGTTTCCATGTACATTTTTGGGTGATTAATAAAATTTAATGGGGTTTTTTACAAGATTCTATGTAAATTTCATGTTAGTATTTTTTTAATTTAGTACTATTTTAAGTACTATAATTTTATATTAATAGATTAATTTTATACCATTCCTAGAATATGTCACATCATATGTTACAAACTATATTCCAATACTCTTTTCAAGGAGAATTATTTCATTATTTCATTTTTAATTTATTCCCATAACTTTTTGAAAATATCTCAACTATTTTACCTCTTTCATCATGGTTTCCAAATTTAAGATATTGTGCATTAATGTTTTGGGGAGGATATTGTGGCTCTATTTTTATGATATCCTATATCTATCCCAGGAAATATATTCAACTAGATGGATACTTTTTTAATGAATACATATATGAAAATTTTAATAATATGAAATCAAAACATATGTGTGAACTCTATTATTGTAATGATTCTTGTAAATTTTATGTTTATTGGAAATTATTGTTGATTTACTTGTTGGTTTTTTACTTTTTTTCACTAAAACAACAATCTATATAATTGATTGTTTCCATGAATTACATGTTCCATTGTTTTTTTTCACTTTTATCGCATTCCTAATAATATTATTGAAATTTTATTATAATTTTTACTATGAAAATTTCATGATCAAAACATGGGTCATGTAACCCTTTTAGAACCTATATTTCATGTCATCAATGTGATGAATATATAAAGTCACTTTTAAAATAATTGATTAATTTTTATTTAATCATGTATCCTTAAGAGAAGTCATTAACATTTACCCTTAAATACACAAGTAGAAACCAAGAATAACAATGATTGGAATGATACACCTTAAAAGCTTATATTTTCCTTCCTACCAAACACTTGGTACATTCAATAATATTATAGGGTTTTGTTGTTTCGGATACTGTCCATGATAGAAGGATTGTTGACTCGTTAAAGATAAAAATTGATCTTTTGTAACTGAAATGGGAAAGGATATTATATTTCATTCACTATGGTTCATTATGAAATCATCTTGAAAGAATAAATAAAATTTATTTTGTTTTGGGTGAGCCAAAAATTGTCAATCCAAAACTATTTATCATATTATAACTATTTAATTTAGTGTCATAAATGATCATTTGGGGCTTATAGATGTATGTGTTATTTTCCAAATTATGAAATTTGTTAAATAATGTTAAAAAAGAAGAAAACAAAATATAAGGATATCATTCGTTGAAATTTTACTATTCACATACTTATATTGAACATATAGTTGGGGGATATGGAATTCAATAAGGGATAATTTTATTGAGGGAATTTTGATAATCATGAAATAGTCTTAAGATATATCCAAATTTTTGAGAAATAAGTTTTTTTATCCACTAAAAAAATAAATCCTCATAATAATTTGATAATATAATGTCAACGTCCTCCTGATTAATTAAAAAATTTCTATTCATAGAGATGATATTTGATATACTATTAAAGTCTATGTTTATGTGAATGTGATCGATGTAAATGAATAAATCTACAAACATTGTACCATGAGTCAAGAGAAAAAATTCAATGTGAGAAATATCATTATTGGTCTGGTATTTAATGAGAAATTGAATGACCATCATTAACGATACGATATTTCATAGAATGAACTTTGATTGGAAGCTGAATTTGGAACATTATAGTTGAGTTGGACAGAGGCTATTTTGATTTACATTCATGAACTAATATTTTTGACAACATGTTTTTAAGGGTTCCTCTTAATATGTGGGGAATCATATTGATATTATTTTTAGAATATTATTAGGATATGTAATGGTTCACATGTGGGGGAATTTGATGTGACTACTTGATTTGATTATAGTGTTTGTCCATAAATGTACATAATTTTTTAATCAAATTGAACAAATTTTTTTTAATTTAATATTATTCGTGGTAATAATTTTTTGTATGTAAAGATTTCAGAATATATGTATTTTTTTATTTGAGCCCAATTTTATAGTTCAATAATGAAATTATGGTGTTTTTAGTGAGAATTTATAACGAGAAACTAGATGATCAAAATATAAATGTGGATAATTGAACAAATTCATAATACTGTAAACATAATTATTACTCAATGGACATAAAAAATGATGTAGGATCACTAATCACACAATATGATGTTGATATATATTGAAACAATAGGACTTACAACTTATATATATTCCAACAAATGTGATCATGATGTACTTCAAGATGTCATATTAATGAATGATAAAAATATGCATTATAATGGGTCAAAACTTGTTAGATATCAACCGATGGAAAATTGGAAAATCATCTTAATTTGTGTTTGAAATTCCAAATGGGATGTTCGGTTTACCACCATATATATCTTAAAGAGCACCAACATGGGTTTACATAAGGTCAAGGGTTAGATTTTGGATAATCTCATTCATGGGGGGGTGTAACTAATAACCTTTTGTGTCCACTAGTTATATCATGATTTTTATGACTATTATATCCTCTGTAAAATACATAAATGATTCCAAATTAATGTGTGATGTTTGATAAGTATAACTAAACCTATACCATAGTACTATATCTTATGGCATGGGGGTTTTAAATTTCTACCCATGTCCAAATTGAAGTACTTTAATTACACAAACCATCAACATGATGGAGGAGTTATTTAAGATAGAAGTATGGTTTTATAATGTTTAAGGCCATTTCAACAAAGGTTCTCCCCTATGTAACCACCTATATATTATTCCATCAATACCGATAAAACCCATAATGAGAGCATATGATAATATATATCATAGATCTCATATATTTTTGAATTTTAATTATGAAACCCATCAATATGCAAATGGACTAGATGTGAAATCATAGAAATGAAAGAACCCTTTGTTGAAATTCTAGTTTTTAATATGATATACCATAATTCCTATATATTTTCAATTAGATAATTTATGATATTTTATTAGGCATATGGAAAACATGAAAAAATAATGAATTTTACAATAATGATCTAAGGGAGCTTGGCATAACTTTATACTTTAGAAGTACACAACATAGGGTAAGAAGAATATTATGGATTTTGTGCTAGAAAATATTGCTTTCTCATTTATTAGAGCCAAAATATAGTATTTTAAGTAGGAATTATTTGTTTCCACTTCACTAATTTGTTATATTTTCTATATCAACATGAGTTATTCATACATGATGATTTTTATTCCTCTCATGATAACCAATAAAGTATCCATGATTGTGTTGTAACTTTAGGGTGGTGGACCAAGATTATAAGGACCCATTTAGGGTAATGGATTAATAATTTAATGGTGAATCCTATTTTGACAAATAATACTCTATTGAACATAATCCCATTCTTATCTTATAACAATCTATTGAATTTGATTATGATTAAGGATTAAAACCCAACCTGGTAGGGGGAGTGGAAGAGAGAGATAGAAAGATGAACATGAATATCCTCTTATATTGATATTGAATTCTTTAAATTAGATTAATTATTGGTTACTTAGAGATTTATTTCCATGATATATGGAAAACTAGTATGTGTTGACCAAGTAGAATTAATATTTCAAATAAGCCTTTAAATTAGAATCTCATTTTGATGAAACTATGATACATATATTATCCTTGGTAACCCATAATTTGAAATTGTTCTATTGTCTCAAACTCATTCATAAAACATGAATCCTTTAATTGTAATTATTTCTTGTCCTTATGTTCTTACCTATTTTACCATCCTAATTTAGAGAGAATATTAGGATATTATGTTCATTTATTTACCAAAATTAACAACAAAGACCTTATTATATGTTTAGAATATTCTCAGATCCATAGGATTCAATATAGATCGATAATTATTATTTTAAAACATTATTAATATTGTTTCATGGGTAATTAAGTATTTAAAATAAATACTATAGAAAAATCCCTTAGGTGTTTGGAAATTTTCAAGAGTATGTCATTTAAGAATCAAAAAACCCATGAATAACTTACATAACATCAGAATAATTTATATACTATTACAATATATCTCTAAACTTCCCATTATGAAATAATAATATTGATTATGATTGAGTGCATCTGACTACTTTCTTGTAGAATTGATTATTTTAAAAATCGAGACATTGTTCACAGCCCCTCCAAAATCTCCTCTATTTTCAGAAACTGGATATCTTTATTTTTTTCATAATTTTTTTTATAAACTAAATGAAAATGGTGTTAACCAAACCAAAATGAATAATATATCACATTAGAGTGATTTTAATCCTTAAAAGTTCAGGCCTCTCTCAATATCTATAAACCTTTAATGCACTAAACACGTTTTCAATACCATGTTTCCCCAAGAATGTTCCTCTTATCCTAGCCTTACTAAGGCAGATATCAACCGCAAAAAATCCAATATAATGAATTTGGTCAGAATATATATCATATTATGAAATCCATCAAACTTCTATATATACAACACTATATCATAATAAAATATCTAGATGAATTGATACTTCAACTGAATTTTATTTTCTTATTATGAAGTAAATAATTATCATTTAAATGAATTTCATATTATGATTCTCAAATTAGTCTTATAACCTTTTTCCTTATTTTTAGATCTTCCATCATCCCCATCATAATGATAAAAGAATTCCTAGATTATTTAAATCTAACATAACATCAATTTATTATTTATGTGTAAACAACCTATTTCAGAATAGGAAACTAACTCACAGTTTCTCCAATGAATGTGTAAAAATAACCAATTTTGATATTTTATGTTTCTATGTATCTTCCAAATATCTAATATTGAATCCTAAATAATGATTTATCTATATTTAAACATTGAGAAAAATATTCCAAACATTTTATATAAAATATGACTTCATTAAAATTTAATTATTTTTTAATAGTATTATCCATGAACCTAATTATCACTTCCACTGTGTGAAAAATTTATAACAATGTAAAAATAGTGAAGAAAATAAAATTTATGACTATAATGAATATATAACTATTACTATGTAATTATTCATTTTATCAATTTTTATTTCCTACTAATTCCTAAACTTGAAATTTCTTGTTATGAGTGTAGTAACTAGTGTGACTATGTTCATTATAAAATGATCCAACATCTTCTAAATATGGATATATTAATTAAATAATAGTTTTTAATAATTAATGTTCCTTATAATAAAAATCCATAAAATAATTTTTACATGAAGAATATATTTTATCTCTAATGTTTTGGTAAATATTTTCTTCAAATCATCAATAATATACATAAATAGTTTAAAATTAAGAATTCCATCCCCATACTGATGTAATATAACAAAACTCCCATCCTCAAACAACATATAGGAAAAAAAATCATTATAGATATTAGTGAAATTGATTTACACACAAATAGAATAAAAATATAACATTTCATCCCTTTATTATTTCATCAAACCATAGAGGCTCTACTTCAAATTACACATAAGATTATAGATCTATTTCACCATGTGTCCTGTAAAATTCATGTATATTTCATTATCTATGTCTATATTAATAAATTTTGTCTTTACATCTAGCTGCTCTAGATGTGAAACATCTATGGAATCCATTCTATATACCTTTTGAACAGTCATGTTGTGAATAACTAGATTAAATGTGAAAGAAAATATTAAAATTATATTTACTAAAAATCCTCTACTACTGGACTTTTCATAAACCCCTACTTACTATCTTTTTCATACTTTAGTCAATAAATCTATGTATCCTAATATACTCTTTTAGTAACACCCAAATATTTTATTGAGTTATTACTTTTTGGAATAATTTATCATTTTTGATATTTCACGTTTCATGAAACAATAATGATAGTTTATTTTATATTAAATATCATTTTCTCCTTTAGTTATAATGTACACCATGTTAATCATGCACAACACACAAGATAAATTTTTTTCTTTCTCTACATGGAACATCGCAGTTAGAGTATGTTATAGACAACAATGACTTTCATCTTTGACTTATGTAACATAGAAAACTGAGGGTTACCAAACAATAATATTTTACTAAGGTTAGTTTATTTAATATAAAAATATTAAAAATTGACATTAAATTATTGGTTAATAATATTATTAACAAATCTCAAAAAATATATGGTTTAAATAATATAATATGAATTGATAGGTTAATCATTAATCATAAATTAATATGTAAAGAAATTAAATATAGAAGAAAATATTATTATTTCCAAAAAAAGTTTTACACTAATAAATAAATTTTTTATTTAAGTCTAGTAATTCACTAATTTAAATGTTAAATTTACAAGGAATTGGGTTGGGGTACATTGCACACAACACTTACTAGGTGTATGATGCACACAACACTATGTTTATATGAAACATATTTTTTATATAATTATTGAAATGAGATATTATAACATTACAATTAAAAATAGTTATAATAATAGTAATAACAACTTTTAAAAAAAATTACAAATTTTTATATGGATAATTTTTTTTGATAATGATAGATATGAATTTTTATAATGTCCTTTTATGATAAAAATAACATTTTATTGAACAAACTATTAATAATGAAATTAATTTCGAAAATATTTATAAATTTGTTTTATAATTTAAATATAATTTTTGAATTATTAATATTTAAAGTAGACGAGGTTTAATATTTGGGATTTTTTTGAAAAACGTTAATTTTTGTTCAATAGTGAAAAATATTACTTTTTAGTTAAAATCTTAATTACTGTTTAATTAAATATTAATGTTAATTGATATTATCAATTTTCTTTAAGGTAACATTATAAAAATATCACATCAATTAATAAAATATAATTCATTATAATCAATTACACATTGATGTTGAATACAAAATCTTAACAAACTTTTGAACATTTTTCTACTTTAAAAACTCTAAATTTCATTTTATCTGCAGGATTAACATTAATCATGATTTTTCCTCTTATATGGTTTGAATTTCAAAAAACTAACATAAATAATTTTATTAATTATAATATATTTATTTTCATAAGTCCGAGTAAATTTTTTATCAAAATTATTATAAATTGTGATTAAAATTAGTCACAGCTTTCAAAGACAAATTAAGATTAATTAAGGACTAAACCTTAAAATCAAGGGACTAGAAGATCTAGAAACGTTTCCAACAACCATTGGATTTCCATATTTATTCCATTCTAGATATATTACTTATTTTTTTGGTTTATTAAGACACTAGATCTTCTTTCAGGTATGTTTTTCCTTTTCTGGTCATTTTTTAGGAAAAGAGGAAATTCTAGAAATTTTTAAAGTACACGTTGTGTACATTATGAGTACATGTCGTGTACTTCCTTGTTGTAGGAGACCATGAGATGAATGTATCATGGCCACACAAAGAGTCATGTGGGGTGACGTGGAGGCTGCCTAAAGCAGAGTATAGAAACAGTAAGTACTTGCAATGTACTCCAAATATACATTCTGTGTATTTTGTTTTCTTTCATTTAACAGACCAGGGTCACATCTGATTGCCAGAAGTGTATTCTTCTAGGTCCAGTTTGACCGAGAGAAAGCAAACGGTGCTAAATCTTCTTCGATCCCTAGAGACACTGTATGTTCTTCAAATCTCCCATCGTCGATTACTCTGGAACCGGAGCGGTAAGCTATTCCTTCTTCTAGAGCCACATTTTCCAATTCATCCTCTTTCCCAAGTTATCATGGGTTGAACGTTTTATAAGTGTTTTTAGATAATTTATGTTACAAGGAGATTCAAGCTTTGATTTTCATGTATATTGATCACCTAATGCCAAGGTAGGTGGTTTGTGCCTTTCCGTTCAAAGTCTTTGAGTATTATGTGCAAATTCCACCAATATCCTTGAACAGGGTAATATGTGTTCACCATTTTACCCCTATTGTTTTCTTTCCATGCTTTTATGTTTGTGTAGAGGTAATTTGGAAATTAATTGGGTTGATTACTAGGCTTTGGATGTTCTTCTCATTCCTCATTCTATTTACGACCATTTGGTCGTGTTTAGCCTTTGGCCGTTTACCTATTTTTCAAGCCGTATGGCCGTAAGATAGAGTATTTTCTTCTGAGATTCTTGAGATTCTATAGAATAGTTATCCAAGTAGTACTATAGGTTTACTTTGTCCTTATAGAATTACCATGCGTTGACTTACATATGGCCGTGTGAACCTGGTGTTATAGACTATAAGAGGATAGACTGAGTGAGATTCCTCAGAGAGTCTTTGAGATTATAGACTATATTAAGATAGACTGAATGAGCTTCCTCATATAGTCTTTGGAAATTATATACTATAAGAGTATAAACTGAGTGAGCTTCCTTAGAGAGTCTTTGGACATTACAGACTATAGGGGGATAGACCGAGTGAGCTTCCTCAGATATTTTTTGAGCATTATAGACTATAAAAGGATAAACTGAGTGAGCTTCCCTAGAGAGTCTTTGTTTTTCTTGAATTACCTTTAACCACTCCATGCTATAAAGATAATTGACCAGGTGACCTTCCTCAAAGAGTATGAGAACGTCCTGAGGCAATTAAAGGAATTGACCGAGTGAGCCTCCTCGGAGAGTCTCTGGACCTTAGGGATATATGGGGAATTGACCTTGTGTGCTTTCTCAGAGAGTAATCGCTTACCTTATACTATAAGGGGAATTGACCGAGATTTCTTCCTCATAGAGTCTTTATGAATTCATTTGACAGAACTAGAGGTGTTAGGCTTAGTTTACTGCCTAGAGGGATGCTTGTGCTCAATTGGTAGGACCAGAGGGGATGGTTGTGGGTACTTTGTAAAGGGTTACCTGTGTGTGTTAGCTGCTTCTTGACATTGAACTATGGATTGTTACTGTTGTGTACTTTCTTGTTTACTAATTCTTGTACTTTTATGTGCCATATATTCACTAACTGTTAGACATAGATCTTTGGGTGGTGGCTTACTGGGATTTAGTCTCACACCCTCTTTGGGTCATGCTTTTAGGCCCAAAAATATTATATTGCTGTAGGTATAGATAAGGGAAAGCACCCTTCTACTTCAGGTACTTGACTTGTTGTGGAGCTGGAGAGCATGGGACCAAGCATATCCTTGTGATGCTGAGGAGTTTTTTATCTTTTATTTTTTACATTGGATAGGTACTATTTTTATTCCAGAATTTTGACTTGTTTGGATTATTTCCTAGAAATTTGTATCATCCATCATTTATTATACATTACTCCAATTATGTATTATCTCAGTCTTCTACTATTTACAGTTGTTGGATATTTACTACTTTTTCTATTGTATGTTTGTTTCTCTTCGGCAGTGTTACTCCGTCAATGGGGGAATTGTTTACCCACTATCACACCCATGGCCCTCACTGCTAGTTGGTAGCCTCTGGCATTTGTGGAAATGTACTTGAGGCCATGCAACCAGCCAGGTACGGGGCACCTTTGGGTGGCTTCCAGAATAAGGATGTTACAATTTGGTATCATAGGAAGGATTCTATTCTCTTGATTTACACATTGGAGCCTTTATACAGGGATATGACGGAATAAGTACTTGGTAATGAACTTTTCCTAGGATTAGCTAAACCTTGTACAGGGAAAATCCATACTACCTCGTTTAGTTGCAATTTTATTGGTTTGGAATTTTACAGTTTATTTGATTTTACCATGGGGTGATTCACTTGTCTTATCCTATTACGATTGTTGTTATTGAGGTCCTATTTCTGTCGCAACCCGATGAGATGAGGGTATGCCATCGCATGCATCCTATAGGAAATTTCTAGAAATCATATGTCATGAATTCTTGCTATGACATCTAGGATGCATTAGCAATTGCATGTGGTTGTGATAGATGTTATGAATAATATGCATGATGTTGTGATAGATTCTTTAATAATGATACCTGGTATTTGATAGGGAATTGTTTTGTAGTGATTTATTTGTGTGAACTCCAAAATTTGGATCGTGTGGTGTTATGGGACCTCAAGGATCAGAATTTGGTGGATCATAACTTTTTTTCCTAGTTATAACTTGTATAAGATACCAAACTATGATTTGTGGGGTGTATGGTCCCTCACGAATCTGAATTTGGCACTATCAATGTTCGTTTCAGTGTTTTTTTGGGCTCTGGATTAGTTTATGGGGCTTAATATCCAGAAAAATCCAGAATACATTCCGTTTAGTCATGACTACTCGCCATGTTTTCTTCTATTCGAGAAGATTTTTTTTTTCAAAAGTACACGCCATGTAATTATGTACACGCAGTTTAGTCTCGAGACATCCTCCGATTGTACTGCCACCGAGACGTCCTCTGATTGTACTGCAGTTGCCAGATGGTGATCAAACACTAGATATGGTTGATCAGGGACTTCCAGCAGATCCTCCTACTGTGCCAGCCTTGGCACCGGCCGTTATACCTGGAACAGGTGTTGATGCACAGTTCAGGGAAGGATATCTAAGGATGATTTATACATTTCTAGGAGCGCCGTATCTTGCCCCGTCAATGGAGGAATTGACATGGGCTTTTCAGCAGTATAATGCTTTTAATTTCTCAGGGGATGGAGGACCCTAGTCTCTAGAATCATGGATAGAGGCCACACTAACAATCTTAGAGCATCTGTAGATACCTCCAAAGAAGTGGGTGAAGCTCGCTACCAATATGCTCTAAGAATCTACCAATTGGTGGTGGGAGGTGATCTCTCGGGCAGGACGCCACCATAATATTGCTTGGGAGGATTTCCCGCATATCTTTATGATTACTTCTACTTGAAGACCACGAGGGATGATCGAGCTTGAGAATTCATGAGCATGGAACAGGGTACCCTTTCTCTGATGGATTATTCCTCTCGCTTCACAGAGCTGAAGCGCTTCACGCCTATTCCATCAGGTGATGAGTTGTTCCTGTCTAGGATAATTGATGATGGTATCAGGTAGGAGATCTGTTTGTAGGTGAACATCATCAGGTTGAATTCGATATCCTCAATATTAAACTAGGAACTAATCAATGAGCGCAATCTGAGGGATTATGGAGCTATGAGACAGGGCGGTTCGGCAATCTGAGTTAGTGGTCTGCTAGCTGATAGCAGGAAGCGCCGCAGGGAAGCTGCATGAGGAGATCAGAGCAAGAAGGATGCTTCTTCTAGTAGCCAGGTGGTGTGATACCAGTGTGGGAGAAATAGGCACATGAGGCCATGTTTCCCGAGAGACCCATTGGAGTTCCGATCTTGCAGCAAGATGGGTCACCTTCAGTGCTTTTGTCAGTTCTTCTCACCACCAGCTGGTGACATGGGTTCCTCTATGACTCCACATTCAGGAGCAGTGCCACTAGCTTCTGAGCAGTCTGGAACTGGAGTTCTTCTAGCCATTCAGGCTGAGTTGGAGGTCGTGGCCGTGGAATCCAGTCACCTAGTTTTTAGACACATCAATGTGGATCAGCCATGTGTGGTCAGGCAGGGTCACAGGGCCACAATATAGGCCAGACATTTGCAGTGGAGCAAACCCACCAGGATCAGGATCTCAGACCTTCTACCGTTCAAGGTACGGTCTTAGTAGCCTCAGTTTTGTTTAATTCTCTTTTCAATATAGGGGCTTCCCATATCTTTGTCTCTATTTCTATTGTGGATATCCTTGGTCTCCACATCTTTTCATCTACTGATATCTTGACATTATAAATGCGGTTGGGGACTAGGACGACTATTTTACATTAGAGTAAGGGGTTCCCTCTAGAGGTTGCAGGGTTTCACTTTTTGTGGGACCTCTATGTCCTAGAGATGAAAGTCTATGATGTCATTCTTGGGATTGAATTGTTGTTTCCCTTCCAGAAAATCATTGATTGTTATCGCCGCATGGTGAGCTTCATATCACCAGAGGGTGGATATTTTCATTATAGAGGCGAGTGGGATGTCCGGGAGAGTAGAGCTGGACCCGAGAATCATGGTCTAGGAGGATTTACAGCCCAAAATGTTGGTCTTTATCTGAATGACCATGGTACTTCATAGATGGACATTCCCCCAATGGTGGATCGTTTCAGGGATGTCTTTATAGAGGAATTTATAGGGTTTCCTTCTGAGCGTGAGGTATAATTTTCTATTGAACTTGTGCCAGGAGCAGCACCAGTGTCCATTACTCCTTATAGGATGGCTACACCTATGTTTCAAGAGCTCAGGAACAAGTTAGAGGAGTTTCATGCAAAGGGTTTCATCCAACCCAGTAGTTCTCCTTAGGGTTCACCTGTCCTGTATGTGAAAAAGGAAGGTTGTACCCTTTGGATTTGTGTGGATTATCGGAATTTGAACCAGTTGATGGTCAATAACTGATATCCCTTTCCTATGATTGATGATATATTTGACCATCTTCGAGGAGAATAGGTGTTCATGAAGATTTAATTGAGTTATGCTTATTATCGGTTGCGTGTTATACCAACAGATATACCTCTTACAACTTTCAAGAATAGGTATGGTCTATATGATTAATTAGTTATGTCGTTCGGTCTCACGAACGCTCCTACAGTTTTCATGGCACTGATGAACTGAGTGTTCCGTCTATACTTGTATTCCTTCTCCGTGGTCTACACGGATGATGTCTTGGTGTACTCTCACATGCGACACAACCATGGAACCCATGTTGAGATCGTCTTCAGTACACTGAGAGAGTATTAGTTATATGCTAAGCTCTCAAAGTTCCACTTTTGGATAGACTAGAATCACTTCTCGGGTCACGTTATTTCAGAGACAGGTGTATCAGTAGACCTAGAGAAAGTGAGAGTTTTAGATTCCTAAGAGTAGCTAAATAACATATTTTAGGTACATAGTTTTCTAGGGCTGGTTGGATACTACAAACGCTTTATACATGACTTTTCATGCTTAGCAGCACCACTGACGGGTCTGACTAAGAAGGGTGCGAAGTTCTTATGGTCATATTCTTGTGATTTAGCCTTTTTGGTGATGAATGGGAGGTTGACGTCAGCACTGATACTATTCTTGCTGGAGCTAGGAGAGAGCTATACTATTTAATACAATGCATAGTGTATCGGGCTTGGAGCTGTGCATATGTGGGGAGATGGAGTCGTTGCGTACAGGTCTTGGCAGTTGAGGCCAGACGAGAGGAACTACCCGACAGATGATATGGAGTTAGTAGTAGTTGTTTATTCCTTAAGCTATTGGAGACATAATGATTTTGGAGATAATTCTGTGGATTCTACTAACTACAAATGTCTCAAGTACATTTCCAATCAGTGTGATATGAATTTGAGACTGCAAAGGAGGGTTGAGTACCATCATTCTTATGACTTTGAGATTGCCTACATCCAGGGGAAAGACAACACATTGGCTGATGCATTGACCAGGAGGACTCAGATACAGGAAGTTCAGGAAGCTAGTAGTGAGTGGTAGCTTATGTCCTTATTCTCTGAGATGCATTTGTAGGTGCACGATAGATAGGGAAAACATTTATATCTTATGTAGTTGTTACCTCTACACTTCTTGATCGGGTACAAATGATGAATCTATCAGATTTGTAAGGCATAGTATTATGGGAAAGTTTGTAAGGAGAGGACCCTATTTATGGATGGACCATAGGCGAGGATGAGATTTTGCATTTCCAGGGGTGTGTATGGGTGCAAGCAGACATACGCGAGGATCTGATTCGGGTCTTTCATTCCTCAGTTTTGGTAGTTCATCCTGGCGTCACCAATATGTATCGTGATTTAAACCATCAGTATTGGTGGCCACTTATGAAGAGGGACATTGCTATTTTCTTAATGAGGTGTTCCAATTGCCAGCAGGTGAAGGCAGATAATCAGCGACCAGAAGGGTTTTTACAGCAGTAGCCCATTCTCAAGTTGAAGTTGAATGATGTTGCGATGGACTTCTTGACCGTGTTGCTGAGGTCGCTTCGAGGGAATGACACGGTTTGGGTTTTCATTGTCAGGCTCACAAAGGTTGGACACTTCTTTCCAATCAAGGAGACCTTCGATGTTGATGAGTTGGGGCGGTTGTACATCTGAGAGATTGTACGTCTGCATGGAGTTCCACACTCAATTATTTCAGATAGGGATGCCCATTTTACTTCTCGAGTATGGTAGGAGCTATATAAAGGTTTGGGTACCCAGGTGCTTTTGAGTACAGCATACCACCCCCAGATAGATGGCCAGTCCGAACGTACGATTCAGATGCTTGAGGACATGATCTGAACAAGCATTCTGGATTTTGGAGGTTTTTTGAGAAGCATATACATCTTGTAGAGTTTTCCTACAACAATATTCTTCAAGAAACTATTCAGATGGCACCTTATGAGGCATTGAACGGTAGGCCATGCTGATCACCCATATGTTGGCTAGAGGTAGGAGAGGCAGATTTGTTGGGTCCTCATCTTGTTCAAGAGACGACAGAGCAGATAGTGTCGATTCAAAAGAGGATGGCTACTGTACAGTCTCGACAGAAGTATTATAATGATCAGAGGAGACAACCTATGGAGTTCGAGGTCAGGGATCAGGTTTTCCTACATGTCACATCGATGTTGGGACACAGGGGGATGATGAGATAGTGTAAGCTTTCCAAGAGGTACGTCAGACCATTAGAGGTTTTGGAGAGAGTTGGTCTAGTTTCCTATCGGTTGTAGTAACCTCAGAGGTACCGGGCTATGCATGAAATCTTCCATGTTTCTCAGCTTCGAAGTTACTTTCTAGACCCATCTCATGTCTTTCAACCTGAGGAGGTTGAGCTCAAAGAGGATACATCGTTCGAGGAGCATCCTATCTGGATTGTCAATCGTAGTGAGAAGGTTCTCCATGGCCAGTCTGTTCCTCTGGTATGAGTGCTATGGCAGCATATATGGGTGCATGATGGGTCTTGTGATAGGGAGGCTGATGTACGAGCATAGTGCCCGGAGCTGTTCAGGGATACTTCTTCTACACTGCGCTAGGGAAATTTGGGGACAAATTTCTTTAAGGGAGGAAGTTTGTAAGAACTCAGATCTTCTTTTAGGTATGTTTTTATTTTTCTGGTAATTTTGTAAGAAAAGTTGAAATAATAGAAATTTTTGAAGTGCACGCTCTGTACTTTATGAGTATGTGTCGTGTACTTTATGAGTACAGGTCGTGTACTTCCATGACACAGGAGATAGTGTGCTGGTTGTGCCACGACCACACACACAATCATGTTGGGTGATGTGAAGGCTGCATAATGCGGAGTACGGATATAGTAATCACACTATATGTAATCCAAATGTACATGCTGTTTATTTTGTTTTATTCATTAAACAGACCGGGGTTGCGTCTGATTTCCAGAATTGTCTTCTTTTAGGTCTCATTCGACCGAGGGAAACCGTACAATGCTGAAACTTTTCCAAGCCCTATAGTCTATGTCTATTCTCCTAATCGACTGCCATCTATTGTGTTGGAACCATAACGATATGCTCTTCCTTCTTCTAGAGCATCATTTTCCAATTCCTCCTCTTTTCCATGTTATCGTGGGTAGAATTTATTAGATGTTTTTTTAAATATTTGACATTACAAGAAGATTTATGCTTCATGTTTCACGTATAGTGATCTCTTAATGCCAAGGTTGGTGTTTTGTGCCTTTCTGTTCAATGTCTTTGACTATTATGTGCAAATTCCACCAATACCCGTGAATGGGGTATTGCGTGTTTACCGTTTTACCATTGTTGTTTTACTTCCATGCTTGTATGCCTATGTAGAGGTAAATTGGATGTGAATTGGGTTGATTTCTATGACTTGGATGTTGTTCTAATCCCTTGTTATGTTCACGACCGTTTTTTCCTATTTACCCTTTGGTCGTTTACCTGTTTTCCATGCCTTGTGGTTGTAGGATGGAGTTTTGTCTTCTAACAAGCTTGAGATGTTGTAGACTGGTTATCCAAGTAGTTCTGTATGTTTACATTGGCCTTATATAATTACTATGTGTTGACTTACACGGGGTCGTGATAACCCAGTGTTATAGACTATAAGAGGGTAGACCAAGTGAGATTCCTTAGAGTGACTTTAGAAATTATAGACTATAGGAGGATAGACTGAGTGAGCCTCCTCAGAGTGTCTTTGGAAATTATAGACTACAAGAGGGTAGACTGAGTGAGATTACATAGAGAGTCTTTGGACAATATAAACTGTAGGGTGATAGACGGAGTGAGCTTCCTCAAAGAGTCTTTGAGATTTATAGACTATAAGGGGATAGACCGAGTGAGCTTCCTTAGAGAGTCTCTGTTTTACTTGAATTACTTTTAACCACTCCAGGATATAAGGGGAATTGACTAGGTGAGCTTCCTAAGAGAGTCTTTGAATGACCTAGGGATATAAGAAGAATTGATAGAGTGAGCTTCCTCATAGAGTCTACTGACCTTGAGGCTATAAGGTGAATTGACCTTGTGTGCTTCCTTAGAGAGTCCTCGACTACCTTAGGCTATAAGAGGAATTGACCAAGTGTGAATCCTTAGATAGTCTTTATGAATTATTATGACAAAACCAGAGGGGTTAGGATGAGTGTACTACCCAGATGGTTGCTTGTGCTCATTTGTTAGGACAAGAGGGGATGGCTGTGGGTACTTCCCAGAGGGTTACATGTGTATGTTAGCTACTTCTTCACTTTTGACTGTGGATTGTTACTGCCATGTACTTTCATGTTTACTAAATTCTGTACTTTTACCTGCCATATATCCACTGACTATTAGGCACAAGTCTTCGGGTTGGTTACCAACTGGGATTTAGTCTCACACCCTGTTTGGGTCATGCTTTTGTGCCCAAACAGATTATATTGCTGCAGGCATAGATAAGAGAAATCACCATTCCACTTAACTTGTTGTGGAGCTGGAGAGCATGGGACCAAGAATATGTTTTCGATGCGGAGGAGCTATTTATCTTTTATTTTTTACTTTGGTTTGAAACTATTTGTATTCCAATGTCGTGACTTGTTCAGCTGCTTTCCTAGAAAAATGTATCATGCATAATTTATTATGCATTCCTCAAGTTGTTTATTATCTCAATCCTATGTTGTTTACCATTGTTGGAGATTTACTTCTTCTTCTATTGTATGTCTGTTTCTCTTCCGTTGTGTTACTCTTCCAATGAGGGAATATTTTCCCCATTATCACACCCAAGGCCCTTGTTGCTAGTCAGTAGCATCTGGCTTTTGGGGAAATGTTCTTGAGGCCATGTGACCAACAGGGTACGGGGTGCCTCTGGCTGGCTTTTGGAATCGTGATATTACAGGTTTGGTTTGACATTTTTAGGTATGAATATGGGTACATAAAACTTGTTTCTAGAAATTCCATGCGATCCAATTTCATTGCATCTAACAGGTCACCAACTAACCCACTTACTCATAAAATATAAAACAAATAAGATAGGCTAATCTCTAACTAATCCACATTACAGAAATCCTCCCTTACCCTAGAACCCATCCTGTGGGAATAAAAAAATTCCAATGTTTCCATTTGGCACAATCCAAAGTAGTTACCCAATTAAGAGGTGGTTTGAATGAAGATGACAAGAGTCCAGATACACGATAAGGGGATTTTTTTTCTAATTTTTATTTTCATGAGTTACATGATATGTTTTCTAGTATTTTATTTTTCATGGTATATGTAATTCCCTTGATTTTATTCTATATACCGTGTACTTGAATTTATAATTATTAACATATCCAATTTATGAAAACTCTTTCTCGGGGTTTTAGTTTCAACAGATACCAAATAAGTAAAATATATTTGTCTTAATTTTAATTCCTTGAGACTCATGTGTTGTTTTGGAACTAATATTTTTTTCGTTTAATATAATTCAATTTTATATGTTATATCATGAATATACTTATTTTTATGATATTTTATGCTTTATGTTATTTTTTTCTTACCTGATTAGTATGATCCCATGTTGCCATGTTATATGAGTTTTTTGTGACAATATCATCAGTTTTTCATATTGTTTTTGTTTATTCCTCCTTTGATGAAATATTTTGATACATATCTCAATAAAACTTATAATATTTAGTCTCCACTTTTTATTCACAATATGATAATGTGTTTGTACAAATTTTCCACTATTTGATACATAAGGTAGTGTTTTTATGTAAAATATTAATTTCACTCTCTAACATTGAAATTCTATTATATTCAAGAAAACCATGTTGTAAAAAATGTTCCAAAAATTGTTATCAAAATATCCTTGAAAATATATTTCAATTAAAAATGATTTTAATTTTTTTATTTTTTTTCAATGCTTCATTATAATGTTTTCCAAAATATTTTCAATGAAATAGTTTTTAAAAATATTTTATGCTATAAAATTCCTATTTCAAATAAGACTTGTTATTTTCCACAAGAAACATTTTTAAGGATGTTTAAAAATTATTATTTATATAATATGAAATACATTTATTTTAATCATCCCATTATAGGATATGATCAAATGGTTTCATTCATATTCCATCTAGGAATAGGTTATGCCTAATTTCATGGTCTTTATGAAATCTGTTTCTCTTCCATTGGGTATATTATTTCAAAACCTTCTTCCTTCAAGGGCTATTCATTGTTGAAATGATTAAGTAACCTATCTCATTAAAAAAGGTTATATTGAGATGAAATGTTAAGGATTTTTATTTTATTTCATGGGTTTTTTTATGTTTATTGGACATATCCCTTTTTGTGTGTCAAGATATGATGAATGTTTTTTATCTTTTAAATCATTTATGAATTATTTTTTTATAAGATGGGTGGGATGTATTTTTCCTTCCAATTAATTGGGTAATGAAACGTTTAATATGGGCTCAAGGGTTACACAGGTTGTATCCCATGTCCAAAAACAAGAAAGGACTTGGGTTTTATCTCAGAAATAAAGGAAATAGGTTAAATGAGTTACAACACTAGCCTGTAAATAAGGAGGTAAATGGGTTTTACCCCAAGCCTAAAAGATAGAGGGTACCCGATTTGTATCCCAAGAATGAAAACAAGAAGGTACTGGGGTCGTATCCCAGGACAACAATAATGATGGAACAAGGGTTATAGCCCAATCTTGTAAACAGAAGGTACATGGGTTATGGACCAAGTCAAAATGAAAGAGGGTACACTAATTGTAGACCATGGACAAAAATGATAAGGTACATGGATTTTATCCCAAGACTAAAAGTAAGTGGTCATAAGGGTTGTTATCCCAATATTGTAGTAGGCACATAAGCCATTTAGAAATCCTCACATGTTATAAGGGTTGTGGTATGTATCCTTGACATACATTTTTCTATTCTTATTGTTATGCCACAAATCCTATGTCTTATCACATAATTATGATATCATGTCCTATGATCTTTATTTCTTTATTATTCATTTCTTATGAAATTTCATGCTTTCTTCCATGATTTATATATATTGTATTTGATATGTTGGGTATGATCTTATAATATCGTGATCATATTTTATTACCCTTATACTAATAATTATGATTACATATATCCATTATTTACCCTTTCTGAGTATTTGAGATCACCCCTCTTTATGTTTCCTTCACCAGGTTATGAATAATGGTTTTAGGTCAAAGTACTAGAAGTGGATATCATTAGGAGATATTTTAAAGATAATTCACTAAGATAGAATGTTTTATTCCAAGTTTCCAATGACAGTAAACTATTACAGTCCAAGGTAATGTATTTTTTTAATAATAGAATATTAATATAAAAAATTCAATATCCATGTATGTTAAGAATATGGCGTTATCATTGGTATCAAAGGAATGTTTTAGTCAATTGTCGAAAAATAAGATGAGAAAACATTAGTGATATACCTAGTTACATTTATAAGGATATTTCATGGGATTTATCTAATGATATGTAAAAGGATGAGTTAATGTTTCGGAAAATTTCCTAGAATTTTGGTATAGGATAGAGTTAGTGGTTCTCAAGAAATACACCCACGTCTGGATAATACACGTTGATTCGGCTTGGGCATAGATTCACCTAGGGGTAAAAACTCTAGTAAGACATTCTGGGCTGGACTCAGGGTAGTCTGGTACATGAAAATAGGCTTTTCTGCACCCCTGGTTCGACACTCTTTGGAGATATGTTTTGAGAATTTAAAAACACTTTGCAAACCATCATGAAGGATATATATATATGGGATTCCTATGAATCACATTATATAAACATATGTGGTCCTGGATTAATGATGTTTGATCTATAATGAAGCCATCATATAAGTAGTTTTTTATGATTATATAGTATCCAATTATGATAAATTTTTTTCACACTATTCCTTCTTGTTTTATTTAATGACAAAAATTAGAATTAATATGGTTAACATTGACTGTTTTATATGTGGAATGTATGGGAATTATGATAATTTATTTACGAAGTGGAAATATTATAATAATATTCATGAGGTTGGTACATGTTTTTGTTATATCTATGAAGATGAAGAGACCGCAAATGACTTGTGGATGATATAATATTCTTTTACAGTATTGTATTTATTAATCATAAAAAGCATGATTAGATCGAGGTTGATGAACATTAATACAAAATTCATATTTTATATGCTTAGAAATAGGTTTTAAGGAATATGATGATGAATATTATCTAATAGATTACGAATAATTTTTTATGAATAAAATAATTAAATTTTTAAATTTTTAAATTTTTAAATTATGATTTTTTGTATTTTTAGTATACGTTTTCATTAAGTATTGTAAAGGACATGTTTAATGGTGATGAAGTCATGGAAATGTCGTTTCATGGAAAAGTTATATTTTTATTTAGATAAGAAAACCCATAATTAATACACGATTTCATGACAATGATGTTCAGAATAACATATATTGGATATGTATAATTTTTTTAGATGATAAAAATTACCCAAGAAAAAATTATTGAAAAACTGTTCTCTGTCATCTAGGATTGTGATTACAAATTATAGGATTTAAATAATACATCCAATAATCATTGTAATAAGAAATTGTGCATGAATTTTAAAATAAATTATTGTATTTAAGGTAATTACCATGATTTAAGAGAATATAAGATGAGGGTATTCTCATTTTCGGAATGAGACAACCACGAGATACTTTGTGATATATGGGGGATAAATGTTAAGACTATTTCATGAAATTATGTATAAATATTGGAAATTTCATATTTTATAAGGCTTATAAGGTTAATGATATATCGAAATTTTATATAAATATTCAATTAATGTTTTTTGATATTAAGGAATTATCTCACCACATGAGGACATATAAAAATTGGATAACCTATTTCTATTAATGGTAACTGAATATAGATGGGTAAAAATATCATGGATCTCATGATCTCTTAGTTAATAGAGAATAAAAATAATTCTCATTCATTTCATTGGGTATGAAATTAATTGGAAATATATGTAGGCGTAACCAAATGTTGTTATTGTGAATAAGAAATGGAAAAACATCAAGTACGTATATTTCCATATATTCTTGGTTAATATATAGAACTAATCAATGATATAATAATGACCAAAATATGTTATGTACAAATAAATTAATTTTCATTGAGTTGATATACTTTTAAAAAATAATTTGTATATGAAATTTATTCCATAAAATTTACATGGATCACTCACTTATTAGTGATTGAAGACGTCAAAGACTCCATATAAATAATTCTTATTTTCCTCCTTATCCAATATTCACTCCCAACCAATGTTCTCTAATGAGTAAGTATAGCTCTATATTAAATTAAGTAATATTTAGGGATCCAAAATTCCCTTTTAATGGATTTTTCATTATACAATTTTATAATGTGGGATTCTATGAATGAATTGTTCAAGTATTAAACATTTGATAACCCAAATGAATATCAGGATTGAAATTACTTTTAAAGGGGTATAATTTACCTCCCTGAGATTTTGTAAATTATTTTTTTATAATTTTTATAATTTTTTATGTTTTGATTTTCAAGAAACACTAATGAAAAATTAATTTATATTAATGCACTATGTTTGAATTTCATTATACGTAATATAAAATTTAGTATACACTCAACAGAACAATGAGGTTATATTTCATTATGCGCAACAAGGACTTTTCTCATTGACATGTGTAACACACTAGAACATGATTTAAAAAACAATATTATATTATTAAATATGATTATTTTATATAATAAGAAAAAAACATGATGTTAAATTAGATTTTATCAATAGTATTAACTAATCTATGAAAATTCACATTATACACAATATAATATGAATTCATAGGTTACCAATTAATTATAAATAAATATGAAGCATTATTGAATATAAAAGGAAATAGTATTCATGTCAAAAAGATATTTTAACATAATAAAATAAATTATCACTTACATATATCAATGATCTATTTAAAAAAAGTTCTTTTATATGGAATTGAATTGGAATATTTTATACTCAACATCGATATGTTGTATGATGCACACATCCCTATGTATTTACAAAAGATATTTTATTTACATAATTAATAAAATGATATAATAATAAAATATCAATTAAAAAAAGTTATATGAATATTAAAATTCACTTTTAAAATATTTTTTATAATTGTTTAATAAAACATATTGATAATTAAACATATAATTTTTGTTAAAGTTGTTTTATGTTAAAAATATTTTTTTTCAATAACCTAGTTTTAATAATAAAAATAATTTTAGACACATTTATAAATTTAATTTTATAATAAAAACATTATTTATCAATTCATAACATTAAAATTAGCCTATGGTATATTTTGGGACTTTTCTGAGAAACATTATTTTTTATGAAAAGTTAAAAATACTTCTTTTTAGTTAAAAAATGCATATTTTATTAATAAATTTTTAAAGTAAAATGATATTATTTAATATTTTTAATATCACATTAGATAAATATGACATCTATTAATAAAATTAAATTCATTAAAATCAATTTCACATTGAAATTGAATACAGAATGATAACAAAATTTTAACCATTTTTATAATTTAAAAAGTCACTATTTCATCTGGTCTACGGGATTAGCATTAATCTTGATTTTTCTGCTTTTGTGATTTGAATTTTGAAAAATCAACATAAATCATTGTATTCTTTATAAAATTTAGCATCTAATAATACAATGTTATTTAGATAAAAATGATTTTTAGATATGATTAAAATTAATCACTATAATTACGGCCAAATTAATCTTAATTGTGTACTGACCTTAAAATCAAGGGCCCTAAAGATCTATCCACTTGTCCAAACATGTGTACACCAAATTTTTTTTCAAAAATTCTATGTGAGTCCTTTTCCTTTACTACAAATATCAACCACCTCTCCATCTTTTTTACACATCTCAAACCACCAATGTGTGGACAAGACATGCCCAATAAATTCCCTACAATCCTCCCTTCCTCCTGGATTCCTTCCCTTTGGAACTATTCAATCCATGGAAGCCTTATATAAAAATCCAAAAGGAGTTACCAGATTATGATAGGGTCTGAATGAATATGATGATAGTCAAGACACAAGGTAAAAATCTTTTTTTCTCACGTTTTATTTTCTTGAGATATAGCTACGTTCTCCACATTTCCATCATGTGTGGTGTTTCACTACTACAAAAAACGGCCTATATCAGCGCTAAAAAAGGGCTTTAATTGCGCTAAAAAGGATCTGTAAAGCTCAGCGCTGATAGCGGGGGTCCCTTTTTTCAGTGCTCCGAAAAGCGCTGATAAAAAACCCCTTTATCAGTGCTTCTTTTAGCGATGATAAATAGGGCCTTTATCAGCGCTTTTAAAAAGCACTGATAAAGGTAAAAAATAAAAATAATAAATATAATACGGAGGGAGTGCTTTTATCAGTGCTTCACACCCACTTTATCAGCTCTAGGAGGTCTCTCGCGTGCTGCCCTTCCCGCGCATCCTCATACGTGCGCACCCCCTTCGCTTCCTCCTGAACTCGAACCCGGGACCTCCCCCCTTTCGCTGCTGCACCTTTACCACTATGACATTTCATTTTTTTCTCTATTTAGTGATATATCTATATATATATAGTTATATTTATTCATATATTCATATAGATTCATATTAATATAAATATATTTATTCATATATTAGTATATATATATGTTAATTTGCATATTAATATATTTATATATATATATATTTAGTTATAATTTTATATACGTATATTTATTTGTATATTAATATATACATATAAGATTAATTTTAAATACATTTATGAAAAAATATGTTTTTTATGTGTGTTTATAAATAAATAAATACATGCATACATACATAGATATATACAACACACACACACACACACACACACACATATATATATATATATATATAACATAGACACACACAGAGACATACACACACACAAACACATTTATATTTACGAATAAATACATATATATGTGTATTTGAAAAGCCACAGAATGTACATATAAGATTAGTTTTAAATGAATTTATGAAAAAAAATATGTTTTTGATGTGTGTTTATAAGTAAGTAAATAAATAAATACATATATACATATATACAACACATAGACCCACACATAGACACCCACACACACACAAACACATATATATTTATGAATAAAAACATATATATGTGTATTTGAAAAGCCAAAAAATGCTAAAATGACCATAACATATAATCTAGAATTCCGTTTCAACACCACAACCAATCAAGCTGATGAAAATAAAACAATATTTGATATGATATGTGGTACAGGCCTAACAGACATCTGGATCAAAAGTTAGACTTGTTTGAATGTTAAACAATCAGGGTATCCAGACTAAAAAGTCTATTTTAGAGGCTTTCTGGGGCTTTTTGGGCTCGAAATATGTGATAAAGGCTCCGCCCAGGTTACTAGCAGGTAGAGCTCAAACGGACACCCGGATCAAAAGTTATGGCTGTTTGAAGTTTGAGTTACAATTTCAATGTATTTTAGATCTTTTATTAAATATTTTGATTTTTCTTGCCCTCGAATTGTTATTAAATGATTTTTAATCGATAATAATTAGAAAATTATTGATTAATAATATTTTTTTAAAATATTTTGAACCCATTTTAACTAAATTTCTTATATATTAAATGTAATAGTCTATTTATATGTATCTATAACATATTTAAAAAATATATATTATATTTATATAAATATAAATATACTTATATAACAAAATATTATTTTTCATGAAAAAATATATTTTTTTAAAATCAATATTTATCAGCGCTTGGGAAAAGCGCTGATAAATCCCCCCATTATCAGCGCTACTAAAAGAAGCGCTGATAAAGGGGTAGCGCTTCCCTTGACAGTTTTTGGCGTAGTGTTTGTACTGAACATGTTGGTATTCTGTTTACATTTTAATTAAATTTATCGGTTTTAATATATCCATTTAGTGAACTCACTTTCAAGGGTTTTACGTTTCAAAGGTTACCTATACAATAAAACAATTTTGTCTCAATTTTCTTTATTTGAGACTCATGTTTTGTTATGAACCTATAATCTATTAATAGAGATGTATACAATTCCATTTTACATTTTATATCACGAATATACATCGTTTCATGATATTTTATACTTTATGTTATTTCTATTTCATACTTGTGAAGTATGATCCCAATGCACCATGTTATAAGAGTTTGTTGAGAAAAATCTAATTGCATTTCATGATTTTTTATGTTTATGCATCCTTTGATGAAATATTATGATCCATATATCAAAATAACTAATGAGTTTTCATTTCCAATTTTTATTCAAGATATCCTCTTTTGTTAGTAGCATTTTACCACTCATTTGTTCTTATGATATTTTTTTTGAAGTAACATATGTACGTCTATGTCTTGGGTCAGAAATCTATTGTAATAAAATAACCATTTTTTTCAATAATGTTTTCTATTTTTTTAAAAAATAACCATGAATATCATTTTAATGGAAAAATTATTATAAAATGTTTTTATTTTTTTCAAATCATCATTATTATGTTTCCAAATCTATTTTCAATGAAAATGGTTTTAAAAATGTTTTCTGTAAAAGAATGAATCATTCCTAGAAGAAATGATACATTCCTCAAGAAATGCTTTTTTGAGAATTTTTAAACATTATGCTATATCGAAGATGACATCTATTGATTTTACTCATTCCTTTCTATGAGATGATAGATAGTTTCAATTCATATTTATTCTATGAATGGTTTATGCCTAATGTCATGGACCTCATGAAATACATTTTTCTCCCCTGGGGTATATTCTATTGAGATCCACCTCTCTTCATAGAATATGATTTAATGAAATGATTAAGAAACAAATCTAATTTACGTAGGTTATGATGTGATGAAATGTTAAAGATAAACATTTTATTTCATATGATATGATTTTATGTTTATAGGGCATATCTCTTTTTATGGGTCATAATATGATGAATATTTTATTATCATATGGAACATTTATGAATAAATTTATTATGATATGTGTGGGACAAAAATTTCTATGTAATTCCTTGGGTAATGATAATTTGTATTTGAGCTCAAAAAATGCACAGGTTGTATACCATGCCCGAAAACAAGAATATTCATGGGTTGTAACCTAGGCCTAAATTAATGATGGTACATAGTTTTTGGACCAAACCTGTAAATAATAATGTATGTGTGTTGTATCCCAATCATAAAAGAATGTGGGTACACGAGTTTTTTACCAATACCAAAAACAAGAAGGTATCGTTGTACTATCCCAGGCATAAAATAAAGAGGATACACATGTTGTAGCTCCATCCTGTAAACAAGAAGGTACATGGTATGTAGACCTATCCTAAAATAAATAGGGTAAAATGGTTGTTGCTCGAGCCTAAAAAACAAAAAATTTCATGGGTTATATACCAATATTAAAAGAAAGAGGGAAAATGGGTTGTTAGACTAAACTAGTATTAGGTACATGGGGTTCATCCCAGGAAAAAACATTTTAAAAAGGTCTTGGTTGGTATTCTTGACATAAAATTATCCATTCTTATATATATTCCACAAATCCTATGTATTATCAATTTATTATGACTTCATGAATTATGATCTTTATTTCCTTATGATTCAAGTATTATGACTGTCCATACATTATTCCATGATTCATGTATAGGATAATTGATATTAAGGATATGATCTTATATTTTACGGATCATGTTCTCATACCCTTATGCTCAGAATTGTTCTTATATATTTTCATTATTTACCCTACTGGGGATTTGAGCTCATTCATTTGTATGTTTCCTTCATCATGTTATGAGAAAATGTTTTAGGTAGCAGTAATAAAGTTGGATATCATTATGGGATATTTTGAACATAATTAAATTGGATAATGTATTTTGTTTCCATGTCCTTAAATACACCAAACTATTATGGTCCTCAGGCATGTATTTTTTGAATATGAATAATATTCCTCTAAAATGATGTGATATCTATGTATGTTACTCTTGTGTCGCTAAAATATATTTTGGGGGACATTTGGTTACAATATATTTAATAAATAAATAATCTAAATCCATATCACACCTCCATTATAACTCCCATAGATTGGATTGGTTTTTATATTCAACAAAATCCACGTATTTTAGATCCCTATAATTTATATAAAAAAAATATTGTAGCAAAATTTATTATCTTTTGAAATAGTTTTGATTCTTCATAGACCTTCACCTCTAGCCATGTGGATTTATTCTAATCCAAATAACTATTTCCAAAATTTCACATATTAAGGATCAACTCTAAGGATGCACAAAACATGATATTTCTGAAACATCAGGAATTTAAAACACCATATTAAAATTCCCATATTTCAAAAATTATTCTATATAATGTATTGTACAATAATATATGCAATCCATAATATTTTTAGGTAATTTTAAACTATTTAAATTATATTTTTTCATCCCTCACCTCATTATGATACATTTATATCATCATTATCTTCTTATTGGTATTTATTTTTCTAAAAAAGCTACCAATTAAAGATATTATTCTATATTTTGATAATATAATAAATATTGTTATCCCTAATCCAAAAAATAAATAAATGTTTCCATAGAATATCATATATTGTTCACGTGACATAGATTTTACCCAATACATTTTCTTTGAATCAATTTGGAAATAGGTGAGTGACCTAAATTATTTGTGACTCAAATTTATAATATTTTATTAGGATAAAAAACATCTTTATATTTCTACCCAAATAGGGGAGATGTACTTTTATTGAGAAATCAATATAAAAAATTCATTACCTCATCCATAACTCATTTGGAACCCTAATGTGAATCCTTATTGTCATTGTCATCTCAAAAAATGTGAGGTTAACTTGTCTAAATTTTTTGGAATGGTGATAAAAAGTCATTAAATTTGTACAATATGAGATAAATAGAGATAGATAAACATATATTTCAAATCCTTTTCATAATAGAAATGATCCATATCAAAACAATTAGATAATATCATGAATGAATTTTTAGTGTCTTCAATGACTAAAAACATAATAATCTTGTTTTACAAAACTTATGATAATTTATCCATACTTATTCTATGGTTGACACCTTTCTAGACTACTCATATGTTGTTCACAAATTTATAACCTAAGGAATATGATTATTACAAAGGGGTGAGATAAAACACTATGTATAGAAATACATATCAATATGTCACAAATGAATAGGTGATATGAATATGATAAAATATGAGTCAGGAGAAATATCAAATTAAAGAAATATATGAAAAAATAATATTTTTGTATCAAACATGATATAAATTCATGGTATCACATAAAATATATATGTGAAATTATATTGGTGATCAGAAACACGATACATTATCCATCATAAATGGAGCATAATAATAGGAATTAATATAATTATTTTCATTGAAATACAATGTAAATGTAAAATATAGAAGAAACATAGTTATAGATATCTCAATGGTCTGTATCGTGAATAACTATATAATTATCATAACATGGTTGATATAAAATCACTACTTATCTCATGTAGTAGATCAGAATCCACAACATAATTAATATAATGTTATTTGATCATTTATTAACACCTGATTTATAAATTATAGTGGATCATGCATCACTTCCTGATTCCCATATTGGAGAATTAATTACTAATAAATTGCCATAATTATCTCTTAATATTCCAATACTTAACCATTATATTAGATAATGTTACAAGATTTTACCATTCAACATTTACACATATGTTTGCCTCTTGATACTAATAATTCATCATATTATAAAGAACCCATGGAATGAAAATTGGTTCCATACATTTCTAAATGGTATCACATAAAAATTGCATCATGAACTAGATATCTTAATACCACAAATTTCAAACTCCATTAATGGGATATAATAAGGAATTTAATGCACAATTCATGAAAAATAACATTTACTTGAAATAATTCTTTTTATATGAGTAAATAAAAAATATAAATAGAAATAGAGTCTTCTAAAAAAATTACAAACTATTTCACAAAATAATATATTATGATCCACATTCTAAAAAAATTCAATTTAAATATAGTTATTTGGAATCAAATATCATTTATAAATCCATGGAAAATCTATAAAAAGTTTATAATGGTGATGCGAAAACATTTTAATGAAATTTAATTTTGGGAGAAACATATTTAATGGATAATTGAAAAATTAATAATTGTTAAATTTTGTAAAATTTGAGTAGAATATAACACATATGATTAGGAAAATAATTTATTATTTAATATTTTTCAAGTAAACTTTTATATCTCACTTTTAAAAAGGGGAATCAATATTTCCATTGGATATAGTAAAAGTAAAATATATAGGTTGAATTAGATAAAACATAAGTATGTTTCTAAATTTAAAATATAACCTTGATGGGAAGAGAGAATATGGACATTCAAAGTAAACTATTATTAATGAAAAAGACAAATATTCAAATTAAAGACATACCACCCACAAAAACACTCAAATACACACATTTATGTGATAATAGAAAAAAAATTATGATCATTTAACTCTAGATTGAATCAAAAAATTTTATCAACACCAATAGAGGGATTTTGAAATTATTCTTTCTAATAAACCCTATTCGGATGACCATGCCACATCACCTTAACCCATCAATAAAGTCACCTCTCACCAAAGAGGGATTTTGAAAATTTATTAAAAACTATTGGGAAGATAATACCATCATAATTTAGTTAATATAATTGATCCAAAACTCACCAATCGAAATTCAAAACAATTTAACGAAAAAACATTGCACATCACCCTCAGATGAATCCATATTCTCATCTAAAACCAATGGTGGATTGTCTAATTCAACCTAATCACTCAAGACTTCTCATATTTCGATGAATCAAAAATCAAAATTCCTTCGTTCACATTCATAAACCACTTACCATTAAACACAACATATAATTGTAATATAGCCTGAAGAAATTTATTGATTTTCCAACATCAATGAGTCATGATATTCATTACAATGAATAAAACACATCCACCTACCTCTGTGGGAATTTCCTTTAAATAAAAAGTATCTACCCAAAACATACCCACCTTTTATATGATCATATAAGATCTTAATCTAGTATCTAATCATTACCCACACCCAAAAAAAATAGGTAAGGTATTCAAATGATCTCACCCTTTGAAATCCTTACATGATTCCAAAATCACTCAATGTGATTACTTCCACCAAACATGTTGAATGATAATTCATATAGACACCCAACATGATCAACTAGAACTGACAATAAAGATCGGCAACTCTTACACATGAATATTTATGATCATGGATAAAATATACGATCTAAATTATCATTCCAAAACATACCACATGTTCCATCAAAAGATTATCACCAAAAAAAGTAGTTGGATGATGATTAATGAAGTTTGTGACATGGTCCAAGAGAAGAAAAGGTTCCACACCCACCACTCTACATAGAGTCTAGGTAGATTCTTGAGTCTAATGGAAATAATTTCACGATATGGGAGGATTTACAAGGAGGGTCATCCTTTTTGAAAATCATTCTACTGTTCCATTTTACCATTCAGGGAGGCATAACATAGAAACAAAACGCATGAAAAAAAATATTGAAACCTCAAAGCTGAATGTAAATTATCTCATCTAACACAAGGGATCAAAACAAAAAACTACAAGTCACTAAAACACAATACATTAACTCTATACCTTTAACATTTTAAAACACACTCCACTAAGGTATGAACATAGATAACAAGATGAACCCCATTTAGAAAATATACCAACCGAGGTGGATTATATATCAATAATACAAGGCGTGTCATAGAATTCATTTTTTCCAATTTTCAAACTATGATACATGATCCAAATTATAAAACCAATTTTTTTAATTTCATTTAAGAAAAACACTATTATGAATACCCAAAAAGAACAAATTTAAAACCTCACTTATGAATTTTAAATATATCTCTAAATACCATAATAGAAAGATTTAAATTAAAATACATTTATGGAATCCAAATCATATTATCTATTTTCAATAACTCTGAATGATTTTTTTAATTACCCATTTTGAAAAATTCCACCATTTACAAAAAAAATCATTTAAACTAAGAATCCTTAAAGAAATAAAAAACCATAGTTTGATGCAAAAAAGAAAACATCCACATTACATAAAAAATATCTCAAATTCACCCCAATTATTGAGATTTTTATTAGTATAAAACCAAAATCCATTGGAGTAATTATACAAACACGGAAGAAATAGGGATGTGCAATATTTGGAAATATATGGGGAAAATATGCTCCAACCATGTCACATGAACACTGATAATGAATATTCCAAATCATATAGGAAATTTATAATTGGACAAGTCATGTGATTAAAATAGTATTCTCTTTTTATCCTATATTTTCATCAAGATAAAAATAAATGACCCCCAAAATGACTTATATACAGAAAAAGGATAAAAACGTCATTTTATATCAAAATTCATAAATAATAATAAAAATTTAAATAAAAAATAAAAACAAATATACCATATGATTCATAAGGATCTGGATGAGAAAAATCTAGATAGACTCTCCCCAAACATACCTATCAATCCCCAAAAACATTAAACTCATTCTACAAAGACATACCCAAATAAAAAGAGTTATAAAAAATAAACATTGCCTATCGATAAAGAACCTAGACTCTTATAATATTATACAAAAAAAAGATGTGGTGAAATATAACCTATGTCTTTACATGATCTATCACAAGTCCTAATGGTAATTCATAATCCATGTATAAAAGAAATTGTAACAAGGAAATAACACGGAATTCCATTGAGAATTATTTCACCCAAAAATCAGAGTAATAAAATACTCTATCACATTCTATTGTCCAAATTGGGCCATCCTATCATTCGAGATATATATAGAGTCAATCATTTAATAATAAACTTATAGAGGGGAGAAGAGGTCTAAGTTGATACCGAAAATCCTTCTTAAAAGTGAAATAAAGTAACCTGTAATGAAATGATAAAAACAGACCATTCTAAAAACAATGTAATAAATAAAGGATGTGTTATGAATAAGAATAAATTATTGAATACTATTTTTGAAATATTAAAAAAATGGACATGAAAGATATTTATATTATAATGTGAATATTAATAAAACATTTTAAAATAGATACCTTACCTCATTGGAATAATTTAAATCAAAACGAAATTAAAGAATAAGACATTTAATTTTTCAAGAAAACATGAATTTTTTTATGTTAATGTTAAATAAAAATACAATGAAGTATTTATGCACCAAAATATAAAATATGTGTCAAAAATGGAATAGGTCTCAATGAAAGGATATTGAGGCATCAAATCTATTTCCTCAAGTTCAACTAAAAAGGTCTATTATTTAACTCATGTATAATATTATTGAGATAATTATTTAGATTATTAAGAGAATTTTACTTGTGTAAAACCTTATCATAATCTATTTTATTTCATTTATAATCATGTATTTTATAGTTACTACTTCTATTATGTTTATATAGGGCGTTTTGTGGGTGTTTGTTTCAAAATAAAAAAGCAACATCGGTAGCATATCAAGATAAAAGTAGAACATTCACAATTATAAAAGTAATATAAAACATAAAATAATTAACAATATTATAAATTAAATTAAAATTGAAAAACCATCATGAATAAAGGATATGAAAAATTATTCACATGACATCATTAAGGTGATAGTCAACACATACGCATGAGTATCATTATCAATTTACAACGTATTTAAGTGTAAGAAGGGAAGCGATCAATTATTATTATAAAATAATAATATTTTAGTATCAATTATTGGAGTGAAACTTAACATTATATCCATAACTAATATGTGGCGGTGGAATGATAGAAACATTTCGTTGTTGAGGTGGTAGTCCATATGTACACAGAACTGATGTTTTCATTTCACATATGATGAAAAGGGATATGGAACATGTTGTGTCATAAAAAAATAAAATTTATATATATATATATATAATATTATGTATTTATTATGTAAATATGGTTATTAATTATATACATGAGGAATAATATTAAATAATAATGAAACACTAAGTTAGTAGTTTTACCTCTTTTTTGAGAGATCTCCTCTTGCTTGTGCCTCAAGCACTATATCATTTCTATTTAGTGATAATGTAGCATCTAGGATATGTATATTATGGGTTTTAATGGATTAGGTATATTTTTTAGAGAAATGGGTAATTATGTGTGACTAGGAGTAGATATGAGGTTACCTTTTAATAGTGATGTTGGTGGTAATTTTGTAAATACATGAAATTGTAATATATAATATGTGTATAACTCATGTAAAATGGCTGTAAATTTAAATAAATTAAATAAAACTAATTTTATTTTATAATAAAAATAATTCAATTTTTTTTATATGTATTAGTATCATTTTAGATATTTTATTTTGGTTTAACCATATCATCAACCTTTTCCAACATTAACTAGAGTAACAAAATTTTCATTCCATATGTTTCAAGAAATTAATATTAAAAATTATGAATACAAAATAAATAGAAGATTCATTATATATTTAATGTTATCCAATCAAATTTTGTTATTATAGTATTTTTAGGATTTTATAATATTTTAAAAATAATTATTATATATTTAATAAAATTTAATGCCATTTTTGGGACAACTCAAGGAATTTTAGCTTAAATTACTCAACATAACAATAAAAATATAATATAAAAACATTCACCAACACATAAACATTATTTTATTACATTTAATTCATGATATATCATAATTATTATATTATATTTTTTATTTAATATTTTGAAACTCATTTGATATAATTTTTTATATATATAATATGCATTGTGTCAGTGATTTTTATGGGTTTTTGTTAATTATACAGTTAATAAAAATTAAAAATAAATTTTATTCACAAATATAATATATTATTATATAATTATATCATATATAACGATTTATATACTATTATAATCTCAATCCATATCATGAAACTTGAAAAGTGTGGGAGACATGAATTTTTTAATTACTTATAAAAAAAATAATATCAAGGGATCAATAAAAAGAAGGTGTAATAAAAATGCAATATTATATAATATATAGTATTTATGGTCAAACTACAATCACCAAACGAAATATATGATTGTGTTTGATTTTTTAGGACCTTATTCCATACTTTTATCCTCAGTTATCCCATTTAACCATTTAACATGGTGAGAAATCATTACCATGGTTATTAATAATTTTGAAAAAAATTGATTCGAATATATTCGATAATATGAATATTATAATTAAATATATTGAAATAATTTTCTACGATTTCAATTCATGTAATTAAATAAATTTCATTTATTACACGTTTCAATAGGTCAATGGAAAAATAATTTAAAAAATAGATATTTTTATAGATTAAAAATGATTATATGCCAAAATTATGAATATTGTTTATATTCTGAGTATTGGTTAATTTTTTTTAATAAAATTAAATTTATGTGACTTTGAAAAGTATCCAAATCAAAAATAAACATTGAATATACATTAAATAAATGAAAAATATGAGTGTATGTTTTAAAATCATTATTTTTCACTATTCACCCATAACATCAATATTTCTAGAAAAATACCATTGAATTATCTTACAAAAATATAGAAAGAGTTTTTTTAAATTAATCCCAATTTATATAATATGTTACTTAGTATTTTCATAAAAGTATACTAATATTCGTGCAAAAAATGAAATTAATTCTTTTGAGGATAAATTATTTTTAATAAATAAAAATAATATTCATTACATATTAGAAAACACCATTTAATAAATATATATTTATTTTTTTAATATATGATTTAATAATTTCATTAAAAACATTCTTCTATGGTGGTTAAATTTATTTACATCATTAAAAATCATTTATGAAATTAATTAAGTTTCTTGAGAAATATATCCTGTAGCCATTTTTTTAAAACAAGTGAGTAATCATTTCATAATATTTAATCTATAAATTCGTGTAAATAAGAAATTCATACATATATTTGATAATATAGGTACCCTAGTTCATAACATCAAAACGAATGTCTTAGTTATAATGGTCGTATTTAAATTATAAAATCAAAACAGTATATTAATGTTTTCATTGAGGTTAACATTGCATGATGTACACAAGATTGAAAACAGTATTCCTTTTCAACTAAATAAAAGACTTTTGTGCACAAAAATCCTCCCTACACGCTTATTTCATTCCATACTACTGGGAATATCAATATTCCCAATTATTTAGAAAATTTATAAAAATAAAGAAAACATAAAACAAAATATCTATTTATCATTCATGTTACTCTCTAATGCTAATAAATAATTCATATACATTATTAATTTCATTTTTAAGAAAATAAATATATTTTTTATCCAAATATTCATATTTTTGTACAATGTTATCTTTCCAAACCCCCTAAATAGATGTGATCACTAATTTTAGGAATATATATATATATATATATATTTAATTTTTAATCAATTTTTAATCATTATTTTTAAATAATAATTATAATAATAATAATAAAAATAACAAATTTCTTATAATCCATTGGTGTGTTTAGTAAGAATATTCATGGGTTGATTGATCTCTAGAGAAACCTCTATCATCCTCAATAGGTGAAAGTAACAACAAAATCATAGCAAAATTTTAATCAACCATAATCTTATATATATTACCAATATCTATTATACACTAATAATATGGTATATTATAATGGGTTTTTAAAACCACATATTCATAGAAATATCCCTTATGATTTATTATGTAGCAATGTGATTTTGTTGTGTCATATCATACACATGGAATTCTGTATATATTTAAATAAAGGGACTTTAACTGACATACCCAATCATTACACACCAACACCATTGATAATGTAAATGAGTGTCTGATCAACAGTATTTCGAGTTGTAAAAAATTTATATGGGTTTTTTAAAAAAAACATCATAATTGTATTTAATCCACTTAATAGTATGAATTCCAATATAAAAATTGATAATACAAAGGGGTTAATAGTAGTTTAGATATCCTAACTCGAGGGGAATTTTAATTATTCCATGTGACTTTATAATATAAATCACATTATACAAGATGTTTTTTTAAATATATTGAGTGTTTCAATATGTTTGTAGAAAATATGGGATATTTAATAGATTATAATCCTTAGGCCCCATAAATCCCAAATATTTAAAAAAAATCATTGAGATATATTGTCGTAATTTTTATTTAATCCAAAATATGGTTTTCAGGATATATTCATTTTAAAAACATATGCATTTTATTGAAAATTAATAATAATCATATCTTCATCGTAATAAACACCATCAACATATTAATTCTCTTATTTTATCTAAATAATTATGATGAAACATACCTATTCATATAAATAGATATTTATAAAAAAAAATTAATCTTCATATATGATCTACATCCTTATCTAGGATGGTAAAATTAACCGTTTATGAAAACATCAACAATATAGGGGAACCATTAATTATTAAATACATTAAATAAATTTCCATATATTTGAAATGAAATTTCAAAATCTTTTATGTGTGATGTTCCATTTAAAAAACTGATTAAAAAATCTTTGTAAATATTAATTTATCATATTCACTCTTACCAACACCACCACGATGGGAATTATTCAATGCACACAATCCCTGATTCAATAAAAATTTTATTCACTTCAATTACCAACAAATTTTCCAGCATACATACTCGATTTCCCAATATATAATTCTATATTATGGATTTTCTATCATAATCAAGAACATCTATAATGATATTGAAAAAAATATCAATATTATTTGACCACTCTTGATTCACTATGATCTTTTTGAATCCCAATTAAAAATGAGAATCATAAAATATAATTAAACCATAAATATGATATATCAAAATATTAATAAATTTATTATTCCCGTCACATTTATTCTCGCATTGGATCAAAGACATGAACTTCTCATAAGTATTGGATAAAGAAACATTTGAATGTAGTGATTATATGAAGTCTGTAGATCCACAAAAAATAGTTAAAATAAATATTTTCATGGAATTACATTAAATATATATAACATAATACAATTTTAATAATATTTCATATCAATTATAAAATTTATTTCAAAAAACAAAAAAATTATTTTTTCCACAAAAAGAATGTAATATCCACTTGATATATCCACAGTGACCCTTCACAATAATTACAAAAAACAACCCAAAACACTGAATTAAATATCAAAATAATGACTACATAAAACTGTTACATATTGTAGATTATCCATAGCACTATAATTATCTTCTCATTATTTTTGTTCGCTAAAGACATGGGAATAAATTTTTTTATGATTTCCTAAGGCCGTACAAATGAATTTTTCTTTATAAATATAAAATTATTTAAAAATTTTATCAATTTATTTATCCTATAAAAATTAATTATATAATATTTTCATGTAAAACCAACTATCAATAAAAATTTTCTTCTTTTACCCAATGAGATAAATATTTTTAAAATTCTTATTTATGTATGATTTGGGATATCAATTTTATACAAGATCCTCTATACAAAAATAATTCGAAAAATATAGAGAAAAATATTGATTAATGAATCATATAAAATATATTTGAATAAATAAAATTAATAAAATATTTAGGTGAAATTAATGAGAAATCATGAATGATTTAAATCTCATGTAATAGTATCTATGATATTATTTCATCTTGTGTAATTGTTTCCAAAAATTATATATGATTTATGTAACAATCCAAAATTATAAAATATCAACATCATTGTTGATTGCGTGTATGACACACATCACCAAAAGTATAATGGAATTTAATATATTGAGACTTTATGATATATTTATTTTTATATAAAATTATCATCTTTAATAGATTCAAATATACACAACATCTGATTTGAACGAAACATGGCACACTATAATAATATTATTATATAAACACTATCATGATAACCTAGCCATTAAATTCGTGGAAATATATTTTATTAACTAAATTTTTAAAATTATATTTTCTAACAATTTATAAAATAAATTAAATGGATATTTAATGATTTTTAAAAAAATTGGAAATGTTTCTTAAATAATTGTATTTTTTCTAAAAGTAGGGTTATCCACTCTTTGAACACATATTTTGTAACTAATTTTTTAAAATTTTAGAAATTAAATTAGTTAAAACATATCTCAATTTTTAAATAATTATATGAAAATAATATTCGGGGTCTATTTATGGTATTTTTATTGAATATTTCATTTTTTATGAATAGTGAAAAATAATTTATTCTAATCAAAATCCAACCATTTCATTAAATTATTTATAAATTATAATTATAATTATAATTTTTTTTGATATAAAAATTATTAAATAATATATATTTAAATCCAATTTATTTCCTTGGAATCATTTTCAATTTAATTTTGATATAAATTTTTATTAAACATTCGAACCTTTTCTCTTCGAATCCCAGTTTTCTCCTCACTTCTACATTATTAATTTTAAATTTAATTCTTCATATTATGTGATATTAATTTATAAAATGGATAACTTATCAAGAATTAAAAAAATTAATATTTTAAATTAGGGTATAATTACATTTTCAACAATAAATAATTGTAAAAATAGTAAAAAGTATTCAACATAGTTTGAGTAAAAATTTATTTACCAAGGATTAACCTAAAAATATAAGTTTTTAAATTTCTAAAAAAAACATGCCATAATTATATTTTCTAGAAATATTTTGACCTTATACTATCCATGTATATAAAATAATCAATATGTTACCCTATTATAATGTGAAAAACGTGTTTAAATAGTTTTCTTTAATAATATTACAATTGTGACACTCTCCTCAATTATAAATGGGATCCCTTCTACTATCATCTTCTCACTGTAAAACCCTTTTTTTTCTGAATGGAAAAAATTACATAAATATATTCCCCCTCTCATACTATAATCCTTAATTTATAATGTAATGAATCCTTAGTAAGGATTTTGGTGAATCCAAATGAGGATACCCAAAGAAGATGTAGCATTATACAGTGGGTGCTTTTATTTTATTTAATCCGCCCAACTCATTCAATTATTATTAAAAAAATAGGACATGGAAACCTAATTAAGTTACATATACAACGATATATTTTTGATAATTTAATGACCCATAACCACATCCCCTTTATCAAATTGGTTATGAAATCTCAATTCATGTGTACGGAAGACCACCACCTTGTGAAATGATGAAATTCATTTCTCCATTACCTCCTCTCACAGTTTGGTATGATGATGGATATAAAGTATATATATGTTATTTATAAAATATTTATACACATGAATTTATTATATCATATATATAATTTTTTACATATCGTTCTGTAGTGTAAATGATAAAATCATTCATGTGTACGATGGATTGACACCTCACGTAGTGATGCGATTCATGTTGTACTACCTCTTTACATGGAAGGAAATAAGGATAATGTATTTTAATATATGTGATAAAAATGAAATAATTATGATATTAATTACATATTTATCATTTTTAAATTTTAAAGTATATTATTTTATTTATTTCACTTAAAAATAATAATGTTGTCTATGTACATGTAAACTATTGCCTTCAAAAAGTGACATGACACCCTTTTTATCACCCAAAAACGTGGATGATATATATAAGTAAATATAAAGAAATATTTTTTAATAAATGAGATTATTATAATTATGGAAATAGATAATATTACATATCTTATTTCCATAATGATCATTGAAAATTGTGAATATTACTCATCCGTACAGATGACCTAACATTTCTAGAATTATAATGTAGTTCCTTTTTCATATCCATATTTAATGATTAGTTTTTAATGTATAATTTATATATAAATAAGATAATTAATTTCAGATGATAATTATATATATTTTTAAATAATTACCTATTTGACCATATCCATCCAATCAAATTAATTTTTTACACGTAAGAAAAATATCATCAAAAAATATAATGTAAACTTGATTATTTATGTAATCATATTTAAAATCAGAAAAATTGAAATGAATGAAATAATAAACTTGAAAAAGGGTTTTTAATATGGTAGATAATATACAATATATTATTATTCATTTAGATAAAGAATGTATGGGATTATTCAGACTTAATGTAATGGTTCCTCATATCACTTTTCCATTTATGAGGCATACACTATATTCAAAAATTTTGTTTTGCATGGGGTATATACAAACAATGTTTACTGATATATCATGAATGGTATTTTATATTTAATTCTATTTTCTTTCATTTTTTGGGATTATGATTAAAATTTTACCAAAGGGTAAGGGTTTATTTCACAGTATTATCATTATTGAAGATTATTTATAAGTATTCTTTTGATGAATTATTTTAAATTTCTATCCTCAAATAAATATTTTTTATCCTCTTGTTATTATTTAAATTTTTCATGTAATAGGACTGTTTTCTTTTATTTTTTCCATAAATATATATATATATATAATGGTTTTAATAAAATCATATTTTATTTCTCTATTCGATCGAAAAATATTTTTATTCCAAAAGCATGATTTCCATGAATATTTGAAAAAAAAATTACATTTCTAAAATTTTTTGTAAAAAAATTGGTATCCATGTTTTAAATTTTAATAATTGGGTTTATAGTAATATTCATATTATTTTCATAAAAAACTAATTGTTTGTATATTACTAAAAAAGTGAAAGGAACGTTTTTTAAGGTATTGTATATGTATGGAATTTCTGAATGTCACGATCACTCCTTGTTTTAAAAAATCTAATATGTGTTTCAATGGATATTCTCAAAGAAAAGTGATTAAATATTTTTAGTGATATGTTTTTTGTAAAATAATATTTTCAAAATGAAATTGATATTTTACTAAAAAAAATTTTAAATTTATTTTTATGTTATTTCTATTTATCAATAACATCAACCCATTATTTTACATATACCCTTCTGGGGATATTTATGAATAATATTCACATTAATATGAAAAGTTTATGATTATTTTTATTGATTGGTAAAAGAACATACATATCATATTCTTGATTATATATAAATGTTTACATGAATCTTGTATTACCCCTTTCATACGAGGAATGAATTAGACCTAGTATGTGATGAGAAGGGATCTATATATCCCTTGATTCATTAGTACGTCTTATAGGAATAAATAAAATGGATTTTGGAGGAGGACTAGAATATTTATATAGATATTTTGGCATAATCCCTCTATGGTATTAGATGTATTATCCCAATTCCTCAGTATTATGTTTTATATATCCAATATTTTGTATTCTGTCACAATGAATTCATTTATTGAAATTACATGTTATAATAAGATTAGTTATTATATTCATTATTATGTTTCAGTTTCAAGTGATAATGTCTATGAAATTATTTGATAATCATTTTTTCCTTCCATATTTTTCTCAAGTCATAGTTTAAATAGAATGTATTTTATTTATTTATTTTTCCATATTCATTATTCACAAATTCTTTTATTGAATCCAATATATGATGAATATTAATATGCAACTAAGCTCAAACCATAATTTTATTTATTTTTCTAAAGATATGTATAATTATTTTGTGATTGATATATAAAGATAAAGTAAGGTATATAGCTGAATTATAATTTAAAATTCATTATGTATTTTACTTTTTTAAATTGAAATGTTAATTTCACGTTTTTATATAGTTCACCAAGACATTAATTATATTTGGTACATCAAGAGGTGGTTATTATTTATCATGAAAATGTAATAATGTAAACATCCTATTTAGGCTACTGAGGCTAGGTGCTCTATATTTTGTATCAGATAATGTTTCGTAAAGACAATGGGAAATTAATTTTTGAAAAAAAAGATTATAGAACAAAACCCTAAAATATAATTTGAGTATGAGTATAAAATAAAATCATAATGTTTCAGTAAAGAAGATATTTATTTTTGTTTTTACTCAAAATTAAAACCTTTTTTGTATTATACAAGTGAATGTTGTTTTGAAAATTATGTACCCAAAGGTAAGAAATCTGAAAATGGGTGCATTTGAATTTACCTAATGGTCACCTAGGGGATGAAAAGACGTATTATTATTCACCTATTTTGATATAATCATGTAATATTATAATGATAATTCATATTTTATTGAAAATTTATTTTTAATGATTTTAACATAAATATATCCCCAATTAAACTATCTTTATGATTATGATATTAGAAATTCATAAATTTTTCAATTTATGTTATGTATTTCTGTAGTTTTTGGATTAAACATTATTTTTATTAATGAAATGACCTAATTTATACAATTCCCTCATTTATAAATGTATAATATTAGAAGTATTGATAACTTCATCAATGAACATAATCCAATGAGTTAGAATGACCATTTTATTGAGGGGTCAAGATAATAATTCAAAATAAAATAGTCTGGTATGAAATCACATATTATGAGTACAAAGTATAATATTATAATATAAATATAAATAATTCTAAAAGTATTACAGATTCAATGGGAATAAATAAAATAATATGACAATAGAGAAAAGTATGGACAAATGGAAGAAGGGAATGAATGATTTTCCCACATTGATAATTATGGAATGAAACTCCCTAGTACTTTTATCAATGGAATGTGAGTCTACTGAATGTGTAGAGATAATGTAAACTATTCATGTGATAGGAAGGGGGAGAATAAGGTTTCTAATGTCCAATGTTTAAAATTTAATGATATTTGGAAATATAGAAATGAATATCTTAATCATCAACGGAATATAGCTTAAAAGTGGCTAATAAATCTTGGTCAAGATTATAACAATAACATATATGATGTGGAAGGATTTATGTGACTTTGTTTGTATTAAATAATTATTTAATTTTTCTTTTTATAAATTATATCATAGTTATGAGAATAATAAAAATAATATGGATTTTATTGATGTAATTTTTTATTATGTACTTGGAATCATTTTCTGAATAGTACTGATGACCAAGAAAAATGATTCAGTAAAATGGTGAACTTATCAAAAAATGACTTAAAGAAATTTAACCCTAAATATGTCTTTGAGGTTGATATATTGGTTATTGGTTAAAGAGATGAATGATAGGGATAAATTAAATAGTATTGTATTGAATACCATGGAACTAATAAATGATTTGTTAACAATGTAGTTTATTATATCCTTAAGAGAGTTGACAACAGTTTTGGATTTTCAGAATATGTCCTATGTTTTATTTAAGTAATATGGAATGATTCTTGATTTTATTAGTGTTTTAAGGTAATTCAGGTTATTAACATGTTTCAATATCATACATGATGAAGGTATACACATGGATGGTGTGTGATGACTAATATGTATATCCTGTTTTTTGGGTATAAATGATATGAAAATATTCCGAATTTAGTGTCCTTATTTATAATGTTTTAAAACACAATCCTTTGTAAGAGTAAAAATTCTTACCATTTATAATGTTTTTATTTTTATCTATTGAATAGATTTTATATATTAATTTTTTTCATAAACATATAAAGATTTTTGCATATTGGATAACCTGTATGAACTATTTTGTTATATGAATTATTAGAGAAATAATGAATGACTTCTAAATTTATTATGGATATTAATATAAATTAAAATTTAATTTTAATGTTTTAGGAATAAAAATATCATATTTGATATTATTTTCTTAGAGTAATTAGTAATGTGGAAAATTATCAAAGAATAGTCAGAATGAGAAATTTCACCAATGTAATAGAGATATATCATGTAATTATTATTTTTTTCATACGTACTAAATATAAATGGTAAAGGAATAAATCATGATAAGGAAGAGTATATAGAGAAAATTGATATCTCAAAACCTACAATAACATTTATCTAATAGTATTCTATATGAGCACATATTTATGGATCAGAGGTCAATGACATTCCATAGATCATTAACTTTTTTGTGATGAGTGACCAATATTTCTGTTTGTAATTATTTATTATTATCTCCCATTTCTTCATCATCTATTATAAATAATGTTATTATAATTATAAATATTTATATTATATAATATTGATAACTTAATTTTTGAACAAAATGAATAGTAAATATTGTTACCATTATTTTCCTTGATTATGGTAAGAAATGGTTTATTAGTGAGTTATAATTAAATGATAGTAGTTAAAATGAAATAAATCATTTATGAAATCTATAATATAGCCATATTAAAATGTTAAAATATATATGTGTCTATAATTATCCATATCTGATCCATTTGGTATCTAAAAAACGTATGTATGCCATTTTAGTTTAAAAAAGTACAAGTGGGACACTCACCTCACTTATAAATGGACACCCATCTCATCTCTAATTAAAACCTTAAAAACATTTGGATCTTATAATACCAGATGAAATAACTCCCGTCATTCCCTCATATCATCCAATAATTCTTATTTTTTTATAAAATCAATTAGGAAGGTTTTTGGTACAAACCTAAGGGGGATACCAAACACAGAGGTAATGCTCTTCAAGGAGAATTTTAATTTTAATTCATCATCCACCTCAATAAATATTTATTTAAACATTATGATAGAATAAACACATTTTCTTAAAAATAATTTTTTGTTTTATGTTATTTTAATTACCTACAAACCACTCCCCTTTCATCAAAATGAGTTATGAAATCATTATTATTATGTAAGGAGGACTATCGCCTTGTGAAATGATGAAATTGTTTCCATTACCACATTAAATGGTTGTGTATGTTGATGGAAATAAATTATATTTATGATATTTATAGAAATATTATAAATCATAACTAATTATATCATGTATAACACTTTACATTTCATTCTATGGGAAATATCATAATATCGCTAGTGTGTACGGTGGACTACTACCTCATGATAGGAAGTGATTCATATTTCAAAAATTATTTACATGGAATGTAGTAAAGATAATGTTAATGAAAATATTTGATAGAAATGAAATAATGATGATATTGATGAATTATTAATCATTATGTACATATAATATATATCATTTTCATTTTGACAATGAAAAATAATAAATCTATTCATGTACATGTGGCCTATCACCTTTATGAAATGACATGATTCTATTTTCATAACAAAAAATAGTTAGGTTATATTTATTAATATTAGAAGAAATCATATTTTATAAATGATATTATTATAATTAATTAATCTTGGAATATTACTTACCTCATTTCCCTAATGATCAATGAAAAATAGTTAATTTACCCATGAATACGTATAATATACCATCTTCAAGATAGTAACATAAATAAATTTTATAACAACATTTCTTGACTTTTTTTAAAAGTAAAATTAATGTATAAATATGGTCATTTTTTCACTATTATTATTTTTCATATGTTTATATAATGACCTCTTTGACTCTAGGCAGTCTAGAAAATTCTCTTTTGATATATAAGTAAAATATCATGGAAACGTCTAAAGTAAACTAAATTGATTATGTAATCATACATAAAATGGTAATAAGTTAAATAAATATAAAAATGAAAATGATTTTGGTTTTCCATTAGTAAAAAATAACATAATAATATTATTTAGGATTAAAAATAATAAATGTGAAGATTTATACATATGGTAAATATTTCTCATTTATCTTTTACTTCTTTGAGACATACACCATATTCAATACTTATTTATTTTGTGTGGTGAATATAATAACATTTTTTATGTTATATAAAGAAATTTAATTTAATTTTTAATTTAATGTTATTTTTTTCATGGGGCTTCTAATTCATATGAAACTAATGTGGTATGGTTTTATTTTCTAATATCATAATTATTTTAGATTGTTTTATAAGTCTCTTTAGAAAGATTTATTTGATATTTCTATATTAAAATAGATATATTTTATTATACTATAGTTATTCATGAACATATTCATATAATATTATCATTTTGTAACTCTTCGTTTCATGATATTTGTAATTATTATTTTAAAACATTCTGAAATTATTTCTTTGTTCGACCGAAAATCTGATTTTTTCAAAATAATTTTTTATAAGAACATATCTAAAAGGTTTTAATAATATGAAAATAATGTTTTAAAAATATTTTCCCCCTGATTTACATTTTATAAAATGGTTACAAATTAATTTTCATGTTGTTTTCAAAAAAGGCATGCTTTTCTGTTATCAAAAAACTGAATGAATTCATTGTTTGAAAGTAATAAGTTGTATAGAATTTACTACCATCATGAAAAATCACTGATTAAAAACTGTGATTATAATTTTTCAATGATATTTTCAAATAAAATTGATATCAATATTTTTTTGTGATAAATTTTTTTAATATTTTTTAAAAAATGAAAATTATATCTTTGTTAAGAATATTTTTGTAGATATTTTTATGGGATTTCTATTCATAAATGCAAACAGACCATTATTTTATAGATAATATTTTTCGGATATGTTGCATTGATAGAATCATTGTACTTTGAAATTTTTATGATTGTTATTAATAATTGAGGAAAGAATTATCATTTCTTATGTTAGTTTAAATATGAATATATATTTGCTTTATGTTTCACCCCTTTTACACGAGTAATGAATTGGACATAGTAAGTGATTGGTAGGGCCCACTATTTCCCCTAGATTCATTGGTTGTCCTTTTCAAATAATGTATATTGGTTTTTAGAAATTTATATACACATTTATACATATTTTTTTCACAAGTTATCAATAGTTTTATATTTCATGGAACAAAGCCTCAATAGTATGTTTTTTGTTCAACATTGTGAATTCCTTCATAATGAATTCAGTAATTAAAATACCATGTGATTATTTGATTTTTTATATTTTCCATGGGAATTGTTTTCTTCTCATGTGATTATTTTTATGGAATTATTTAGTAATCATATATTTCTACCACATTATTCTAATGTTACTGATTAAATGCAATTTTTTTGTTATATAATATTTCATATTAATTATGACATATTTATTCATATAATACGTTGTTTAATTAACCTAACAGAGTATGTGATGTCACCACATTCTAATTTTTTTCCCTAGGATACAAGGAATTTGTTTTTGATTGATATATATGGATACACTATGGTGAATTATGAAAATCACAATGAAAATACTTTTTGTATTTTATGTTTTAAAAATTCACTTGAATCTAATATATGTGAATTGTTTTCCAAGAATACTATACTATTTGGCCATTTGGGATGAAATTAACTATATAATATAATAATGTAATAATTTAGAAAGGAGTTTGAGGCTACTAAGTTACGGGGGATACATATTTCTTATAAAAAATGAAAAATTACTTTTCGTGAGACATATAAATTTTAAATATAAAATTTCCATGATGAAAAATAACAATTTTCATAACTATTCACTTATATACACATAAAATAGACTCATAGTTGACAACATCTTCCTAATTGTTTTTTCTTAAAATCAAAAAAAACACTACATGGTTATCATTCTTCTATTTTTATAAAAACTGATTTATAATATCATTATATTAAACTATGATTGATAAATTCTCTATATTCCCTGTATATTTTTGATGAACATCTATATAAAATTTTCCACGTAAGTTGTATAACATGCCATTGTAATTATTTACAAATGAAATAATCTCTTTAATAAAATTAATTTACTAATATATTCTAGTTTTCCTTAGAAATAACTGATTATATAATTAAGGATAATTAAGTACAATAATACTACCCAATTATCCTGTAATTCCTATATTATTATTATTAAAACTTCCATGAATAATATGTACACATGATTGGTTATCTGATATTCAGTTATTCTATTTTAACTACTATGATAACATTAATCTTATTTATCCCCTCTAAAACCTCTATTATGTACATCACATTATCTTAAGAACCCTTAATAAAGTCATAAACATGAAATATATATATATATATTATAAAACCATGGATTATATTTTCTAAATGGTAAATAAGACCAAAATTATTTTTATAAATATCAAACTAATAATATGTCAAATCCTTGTAAAATGATAATTTGGTACGTTAATTTTTCAAATTGAAATAAATTTTTTATACATTTAATCCTGTTTTTGATAAAGAAATTATTTAAATTCATGGAATAATGATCATGTTAAACATATTTTTTGTAATTACAATCATAACTATATAAAATTACCTGATAATAATAATATGATGGATTATGTTTCTATACCTCGCATGGAGTGATAAAATCAGTAACAGTTGATTGAGATCTGATAACCAGATGACAAGTAGTTTAAAATAACATACCTAGATTTAGTTAGGATGTATTATATATTTATATATATGTTAATATACCGTTTTATAAATTATTTTGATTCATCCATTCTTCCACACTATTCTATATTGATGTCTTTCATACAAAATGATAAAACATTATTCCTATGACCATGTAGATTCCATTAAATAAGTCAATGTATAATTCATTAAAATTTCAGTTCTATGTGTTATAACCTAGTTTTGGTATTTATTAATACAATTTACTTCCATTTCATAAATATAATGATAACTTTGCCTTCATATTTTAGTAAATACACCCATCTATTTATAGATAAGTGATTGATTATAGTTAAAAAATGATGATGATTTCCATATGAATATTTTGACATTGAATTCCATAAATTTGAAATAATTTAATTTTGAAAACACATATACAGGAATTTGGTCAAATATATAACCTGAACCTATAGTTATTTCCCATGATAAAATCCTTAAAAAATTAGTTTCCCATAAAATCACGCAACAAAAATCATTTCCTTTGAAATTTCAATCTATATTATGCTCATCATATTGAGTTTTTGATGCCACCAAACTAAACAATCCAAATCATATAATGATCATGAAACTATTTATATTCATATTATTAAGTAAACTATAAAAAAATATACTTTTCTCTACAACATCCCATTCATAATAACCATGGTTGCATATGATGCCTTGACATTCCCAAATTCTATATGGAAGTTTTGTCATTTAGCATTTAGAATACACAATGAAATATTTTTTTACATATAATATAAAAATAAAAATTAAATAACTAGTTTCCTTCAACATATACATTTTCAGGGTCACCCCACAATAAGACCTAATTTGTGTTCTAATAAAAACATTCTAGAGAAAAGCTTAAAGGAATTAAACTGTGGTTTAATGGGAAGGGTTTCAACTTAAAATAATAATAATAAATAAGTATAATCCAACAAAGAATATTTCTTGTTATCTTCATACCTTATAGTAACATAAATATTTAAAATATAGCCCTTAATAAAATATCAAACTAAATCACTAATAAACTATATAAACATCCAATGTCACTATTACATTTTTAACAACATCCTGACAAATACATAAACAAATATCAGAGAAGGGAATAAATTAAAGGAGTTTTATGATTTAGTTTATACTAATATTTCCCTTGGGAAACTAGAAAATAAAAAACTGTAGATTCCAAATTACATCTCTATAGAACAATTGGCCACTCCCCACATTAATAATTTACCAAAACATCTAATCTAGAATCATAATCTAATCACATGTCTAGAAAATAAAATCTATATAGACAAAAAAAATTAATATATGTACTGTGAAATCTAAACAACAATTAGTGTATTTCAAGAATAAGATTTTAAAATAATAAATAATTTCAGAAATTATTCTCTAAATATCATTTTACAAATTAGATTTTCAAATGAAAAGTATAATGGAAATAATTTATTTTGTCTAAATACAATGGTTGTTTTTTATTAAAAATACTTTATAATAAAAAATATGATTTCTTACTCATGAAATTAAATTAAAAATCTATCTGAATACATTTTTCCAAATTGTTTTTTTATTATCTATGTTTCAGAATCCCAAATATTCGAAAGGAAAATCTTAAAACACTAAATTTTTAATTAAAAATATTATTAAATCAAACAAAAACCAAAAACTTTTTCCATATTTCATTGTATTCAAAAAATAATATATTTTAAAAATCATTTAATTGTTTAATCACATCAAAAAATATATAAGGAATTAAAATAATCATGCATAATTTTATCAAAGAAGAAAAACATAATGAAAAATGTATATTATAAATGGTAACATGTATCCAATGTAGGAATGTGGGGATGAAAATAATGATTAAAATTGGAATCCCCAAAATAATAAAATAATAACTGAATAATAAAAATTTTGAGGACCCATATTTTATATCATTATCTAACCCATGAGATCACCAATGTTACCCTTTTTAGTATTTGGTGAATGTATTAGACTAAAAAAATATCTACATCTACTTAATACTTCTCTTTTCTATGAATATATGGTTGATGTGCAAGGAAAACAAATCCCCACAATTCCTAGAATCATTAAACACACACATATTGATACTTGGAAATCATCAAAATGATACAATTTCCAGATATTTGGGTGATGAAAGAAGCTTACACATCTGGAAGAAACGTTCCAAAGAAGTAAATGTCCTCTATCCTCTAGCACATACTAAATAAATACACTATAAAAATTATATACGAATAAAAACATAAAACTCTCAACATTGCTTTAGGGATAACCTTATATTCATGAAATAACCTTGGTATCTCAAAATAGAGCTATCACAGTTTTCAAGGAAACTCGTTTTAAAAGGTGATAAATTAGTCATCCAAACAAACATAGAACACTACATTATATAATATCTACAAAAAAACATAAAATGGTTCCACATGAAAAAAAATATGATTTCTTTCTATTGTAGTCAAAATAATATTAAATCATATTAAATTTAAAAAAAACACTTAAAACATTATTAATACACTTTTGAAATAAGAAATGGTAAAAAATTTTACTTTTTTATGAAATTCATTGAAATTTTTGTAATTGGAATTTTTTATAACCCACATCATGAATCACATTTAGTAAAGAAATAGAAAACAATTAAACCCTATTTTCAATTAATTGAAAAAAATAAATTAATTTTATAAACCAATCCATTTTATCACAATTTGTTATACATTGGAATTTGTATTTAGAAATATTAATCATTTACTGGAAAATCAAATAAAATAATTTAAAAACCAAGTTACTATATTCATTAGGAACCAAATTCATTCAATTGAAGAAAAAATAATCAAGGTATTAAAAGGTGTTAAAAACATATAAAAAATAAATATCCTATATATTAGACTAACTAAAACCATCGATTCCAAAAAAATATCAATAATTATTTTTTGGAGAAAAAGAAACCCATGTGGAATGGAAGAAGAAATATGAAAAAGAAACCATACCCATTAAATTTGATTAGTATCTAATGGAAAAGTATATATAATGGTTCATGTGAAAATAAGGAATATCCCTTGAACTGTCATGTGACTGGATGTGAGAATTTTGGAGTTGTATTGATCCAAATGTTGTTAAATCAATAATGAAAATAATTTAAATATGAAAACATAAAATTACTTTCATCGTTCATTATTTGGATTCAAGGAATATTATACCATGTGTTAATTATGAAACCTTCACTATAATCAAGCCAAAACCCTTTTAGGGTGTCCCATTAAGGTTTTTTGTTTTTTTCCTTTGTTATAGTTGAAATTATGATCATTGAATTTCTCTCATGTTTTGGGTGTGAATGGTATTAATTTTCAGTATTTATATTTTTTATTTTCTGTCTAGTGATTTTCCTTGAGTTTTTAATAGGAGTTTTAATAAACAATATTGTCTTCATGTTAATAAAAGGTGCACATGATTGTTTCATAGTTTGGAAAACTATGCCTCTTTCCAAATAAATTATACACCAAAGAAACATTTTAGATAGTAGATGAACACATGGTTTGAGCATGGTTAGTAAACCATGTAAGATACCATGTGAAAAATTATTAATGGGATCTGAGGGGCACATGGTTTCCAAATATTTTTTAATAATTTGTGGGAAAACTATGTGGATTTTATAGGTTAGTAAAAAATTTAAAATTCCAATAGCGTCATCTATGAATTTTACCATAAAACCCTACCATCCACCCCATATGCGATTTTTATCCATTTAAGCTCCCTAAATTCTTACATGTAACTATTAAGAATCAATATTTGGGTTATATTTATCCTAATTCATGAGGGAAAAATCATGAATTTTATTCTCACATAGTTTCTTCCCTCTTAATTGGGGTTTCTTTCCACTTTATTGGGTTCTGAATTTCCAGTTGGGTGGCTATCTAATAAAGGGTTCTATCTTGAGTCATTCTGTATGATCTTGATTATTTTGAGTAACAATTTCCCTAATAGTGTCTTATTGTGGTAGTGGTGTGTTTTCTCACCAATTTCTAGAAGCATTCAAGATGGGGGAATTAGTTCCCCGCTCTAACTTCTTTAGGTCATTTTATATGCTTTCATAGTTAGTTATATGTCCTCTACGATTTATTAGTGTGGTGAAAAATCTTTTTTCGAATGGCTTTACATTATTATGTTATGGAAATGAATTTTTTATGAAAGAAAATGTTAATTCTTTGGGTGAGTGTTGTTTTGGTTCCCCATGTATGTGTTTTATTGTTTTATTTAATTGGAAAAAATGTGTTTTCAATGGAATTTTAGGTAAAATTGGACTTAAAAGGGTCTTTTCCAAAGAAAATAATTTTAATGACATGATGGATTTTTTGTTGATCACTTTTAATATAATATATGTATTTTTTAAATGATGAAAACATGTATTATTGAGAACTGGATTCTTGTGTGGAATTAAAAATTTCATGGCCCCTATAAATAGTTAAATTTATTATGTTATTTTTTTTTGATAATTTCAAAAGGGTTTTATGAATTTATATATTAGTGGGAAAATTTAATTTAAAATTTATTTTTTGTCTATAAATAGGAATGTGGTTTTGTTTATGAAAAAATATGGTTTATGTAGTGTATTTATAATTATTGGCATGTGTATTTTAAATTTATGATATGTGTAAAATGTGCACATTAAGTTGAGTAAAATGTGAATCTCATGTATCATTCTGGGAAGGCCAGTATAAGAACAACAATTTATTGGAAGTGGAAATCCCAAATTATTTCAGTGTATTGTCACTAGTTGACTCAGATGTGGCAATGCTCTGATTCAATTATCATGACTAATGATTGAAAAATTAATAAAACAATTACGATTGGGGTGACCACTAGAATTTTGGATGATTATCCTTTCTAGTTTCTAATTCATGAGGATGTTGATGGGTGTGGGTACTATGACACAAAGGAATGGTGTTCATAGAGATCAACCTGTGTGAGACTACCATTTGTTATTTACCCTCGGTTCTCTAATTTTTCACGAGACATATGTTTTTTGGTGAAATTTATTGTTATATGAAGGACCAAGAACGTATTTTATTTTTAATCATGTTTTTTGAGTAATGGATTTCTTGGAAGTGTTTCTTCTAATTGACTATTTTAAAAAAAATTCATTGAATTTTTTTCCGTTAAAATGATTTCTAAAAAATGTATCAATGTCATGCTATGAAATAGGATGTAAATTTTTATTTTAATGTTTGTATATTTGAATATTTTTCTCTGTATGGCGCACTACTGGGTGTTGTATCATAACCTAAATACATCGTGCTGTGTATATAGGCTTGTTATGTATAACCCTGGTAAATTCATGGTGTGTTGTGCTAATGGTAGTGGCCAAAATACTAGTATTCCACCCTATTCATGTTTTGGTGGTGGTGTCTTGAGGGTGATTTACCTCTTATCACAAGGGGTTTTCATGGTTATTTCATTATTTTCTATAACATTTTTTTAGTTTTATTAATGATCAAATGTGAATAAAATAAAATATATATTTTATTGTACATCATTTTATTACAATTAGTTTTCATCATGATTCCATTATTGTGGGTTGATTGTAATTATATAAATGGTAGAAATAATTCCAAAGGTACCTTATTGTCACTCGAGATCTAGTTTACATCTAATGGGGATTGGTAATTCCCATGAGGCCATACCATGGACTAGGTCATGTGTTGTGATGGATGGAATCCTCATCTTTGTTCACGAAAAAATTCTATCAGATCATGTATTGTTCTTTTGGGTCAAGATATTGGGGATTAGTCTATGTAGACCGATATTGGTATTGTTAGGACATGATGGTCTGGTTACAAGTAGAGTTCATGGCCAGCACACCTTGTGACTAGAATTGATTCTCGATTGGAAGTAGGGTTTTATTTGGGTTTCATGGTTCTTGTGATTTATCACTATTTCATAAATGGAAAAATAGTTCAGTCAGTGGTCTCAATGATCTCATTGGGCATGAAAATCCATGTAGATATGGGGAAATGATCCTAGGATACTCTTTGTGATGGAAGTGTGATTAGCTTATGAACATCAATCATAGGGTTGAGTCACCCATTGACCCTAGTTTCACTTTGTGAATTGTTTGGGTCCTCTATAATTACGAGAAAAATTTTGTGAACAATTTTTTTATAAATTATGAAAAAAAAATTTTAAAATGATGACGGTTTGGTTTTGGGGAAGATTAAAAATGGACTTTCCTTATCATTTGGACGGATGATTTGGAGAAGGTGAATTTTATAATTTAAAATTTTAATAAATAGTTGATTATATTATATAAAATTGTTTTTTATAATAAAATAATGTGGTTTATTGAAATTAATTATTTGGAAAAAATGAACTTTATTAAAAATGGTGTTGGAAATCTATTTTATATGTGTTCTTTTGAGCTATCAAAAATTTATTTAATGGGATTATTGTAATTTTTGGGTGTAATCCATTGGATTAGATTTTAATAAAACACGAAATTATTTGTTTTGTGGTATTTGAATGTGAATTTTTTACATAGTGGTGAGTGGGATTTAGAAATGTTACATGAATATTGAATTGGGAAATAAATTTAGATGTGGAAAGTGTGGGTTTTATTTTTTCCTATGAATATGGAAATTTTTTTCTTTGAACATTGAAATTTACATGTGCGGTCAAATTTACATGATATGTGTGGAATTATGGATGAGTGCCTATTATTGGATAAAAACATCAATGTGTGGGTCCACATGAAACTCCATTAGTGATTTTTTAACCTCCCATGCATGTTTTATTTTTCAATATTCATTTAATATAAGGTGTGATGTTTTAGTAACCAGTAGTTGTGTGGTGTGTCCCCTTATGATTTCTTAATTCTTATTGCATGGTATTTTGACTTTTCAAACACCCTTTTTGACTGAATTATGTTTCAATTCCGAGCTCTTATTGAAGAGCTGGATTTGAAAAAAATGGTTAGTGGATTATTTAGAAAAACTTTCTACAGTGCTTTCAAGTTAGATCTATTAAGGTGTTTTTTGTTTGTTTGTGGAATTTTTTGACCAAGGTATTGGTTTGATCTGGATCTCAGTTTTCCTTATTGGATATTTCTTGCCCCATAAGATTCAATGAATGTTCGATGTGTGGCCACAAGTGGATCACTATTGAAAGACCCTCCATCTAATCAACCTATTGAATTTATTCTTAAGTATCAGTATTTGAATACTCATATCGTTAATGATTATGTGAAACCTCTTGAAGAGAAATGGTGGATGTGGAATGTTGTAAGATACTTTATTTTAAATTATTATTATAATTTATTAATGGTTATGTTTCTCACCATAAATCTCGAATGTCCTTTCTAGAAGTAGAGATATGATTTACACTAAGGAGAGTGAAAACCTGCACGAAGATTTTGGTATTTCAAACATTATTAAAAGACCATTGGATCTTATATAATTTTCCTTTGAAGGGAGTATCTTGTAGTTCATTTAGAATGGAAATTATATTCATAAAAATCTACCATTTAAGAATTATTTTAAGTCCTACCATGTCTATGGATTCCCATGTCGCCTGAAAAGGAATCATTTAAGAATTTACATGAATAATTTTTTTATTTCGAGTATTTAATGTTATTAATTTCTAAATTAAGGGTTTTTGTTTGCTAGTAATTACTATTGTTTCTCATTAAGATGATGAGTGTGATTCATCAATGTCCCTTGCATGAAGAATGGTCATTTTGTAGAACAACGTGTCTCACGAGATATTTTGTTCTTTTGTTCCACCAGGAACGTTGTGTCGTGGCTCATGTAACCAAAGGAAAGTGTTCTGATCAGAAATTTTCAGCTACTTCCTATATGGTAGATGAGTCTTCAAACATCTGGTCACTAGAAATATGCACTGAGGGATTCTCATTTTCATTCAAGAACCCAATGGGTGTGAGGGAAAACTGTATTTTTTTATATAGATCATGAAATGAAGACAGTTTGAGCGTCCTATGTAGCTACCTCATATAGAATAGTATCTTTTGTGGGAGAATATATATAAAGGCAATATCTCCTCACTATATCTCACATGGGTTGACATCTCATATTTTATTTTAAGGAGATAGAGTTGAATCAATTCATTAAAAATCTAGTAGTTGAGAATTATTTATGTGGATCCCTATTTGATTTTCCCTGTGAAGTTTTCCTTCGTGAGTCTACTTTGGTTATAAACCATTTCACGGGTGGGTGTTTCCCTTTTCATGCATTTCTACCCTTTTGGGTGGGGGTGTTTGCAAGATCATGATTAATAGTCAGTTTGGGATATTCATAGGTTGTTTCGAGTAGGTTTCTTTTTTCATATAATTCTAGTTCAATGATTTGGTTGGTTCTTATAGAGGGTTACACAACACAGGTCTTGCTAAAAATTTATTTTGGGTTAAATCAGTGCTAGTTCATTTCTAATACTGGGGAGTCTTTTTAGGAATCCTATTTTTCTAATAACGTTTTGTCTCTAGTGTTTCCGATAATTATAGATACTCATTTGGTGATGTTGGATCCATATTTTCCTTCCAAGAAAACACAGGGTATTGAGAATTCCCTCAACAGCCTTGTTTGAATCAAGAGTTGAAAATGTTTTCATCTGTGTTTTTTTGACATTTTTTATGAAGTTCTTTTGGTTCATTTTTTGACTTTAGATAAGAGGAATGATTTTTTTTAATTATCTATGAGGTTTTATTTTCTTTAGAGTTTTTATTATACGGTCGTGCAAATTTATTTTCTTTTGATCGATCAATTGGTAGTGTTTTGGTTTTTTGGGAGGTAAAATGCATATGATGGGGAGTCCATTCTAGGATCCCAAAAAAATATTCTGAACCAATATTTCTATTTGGGGTGTTTCTGTTTTGTCCACATTTTTTTGTTTGTAAGTAATTTCATGAGGAGTATTAGTTTTTTTTTCTGGATCAAATCATTGAATGACTTAATGGGGAAGAAATGTTTCACGATGGCGGGAATTTTCACACCCTAGTTTTTGTTTTTGTCTTTTGTTTCGTTTAAAATTTATATCAAACTTTTTTTCTTTCATTTCATGTGCTATAGGTATGAATTTAGAGGAATTTTTATTTTATTATTTTCAATCAATTGATTGGTCATATGTTTCCCCGATGAGTTTTGATGAATAATTGAGACATTAGGTTAACAATAGTATAAAATGGTTGACACATGTTTTGGAAAACTGAATTCCATTCATAGGAAACTATTCATCAAATGTGACATTTTAGAAAGTGTATAAATGCATGGATAGTGCATATCCAAAAGGTCTGAGAGACAGACTGAAAGCCTACTCCTAACAAATTAATATATAAAAAAGTTTAACAGTACAAAATAACTCAGAAAAGGGGAACCTTACAAAGACTTGCATGCAAACCAAGTGAGGGACACATGGTTGCTGCACAGTTTGGTAAACCATGTTAGAAAGACAACTGATATTTCTACGTCATCAAAAATATAAAAATTCAATTTGTTTCATATCATAATTTATACATAAAACCCTCTCATCCACCTCATATGACATTTTAATCCATTTATCCCCCCACCAAGCTTTCATGGACCTTTATGTATTTGCTATTTTGGTGGTTTTAACCCTGATTTTTCATGGAAACCTCATTTAATTGGTTTGTCTATTGAGTTCTTCCCTCTTTTTTAGGGAGTTATTCCCCCTATATTTGGTTCTCTATTTCCAATGGTGTCTTTGACTTAGGAAGGGGTTGATCTGGTTTTTTGTGATAGGGATTGGTTTTTGTTAAAACATTCCTTGTTAGGGTTTTGTGGTGGTGTTCTTGCAATATCACACCATTTTTAATAAGAATCCATGATTTACGTAGGTGGTTCAATGTTATAACATTTTAAGATGTTTCGATATGGATCTTTGTTCATTATATGTACTCTATGATTAATTTTTGTGGTGATAAAGGTGTCTTTGAATGGATTTACACGCTTATGAGATAAAAATGAATTTTTATAATGGAAAATGGTTATGTCTTGAGTATAACTTATTGTGGTGCTTTTTGGAAGTTTTTTATGGTTTTTTGAAATGTGAGAATGGTTTTTTCGAAGGAATTTGTGATTTTAACGGATTTGAAATAGCGTTTTTCAAATGAAATGAATTTTATGCCATGATGGATTCCTTTTTGTACACTTTTAATCTGAAATGTGTATTATAAAAATGGAGGAATAATGTTTTAAAGTGAATTGGATTTATGTGTGGATATTAAAAGGGTATTGGAACATTGAAATTGATAAACTGATTCTGGTACATTTTTCTGAAAATTTCAAAGTGGTTTCATGAATTTTCCATGTTATAGGAAAAATGAATTTGAAATCAATTTTGGTGTGTGTAAAATGGAAAGTGGGGTTGTCTATGGAAAATTGTGATTTCCATGATTTATTAATAAATATGTGTAATTTTATTTGAATGTGTTGATATGTGTGAAATTTGAACATGAAATTGAGCATAAAGGGGATTTTGTTGATTATGTGGGAAGGATAGAACTTGTATTCTAGTGTCTCTAAATTAGAAATCTCGGGTTTTTAAACTGTATTTTCACTAGTTGACTTAGAAATGGTAACACCCAAATTCACATAACATAACCAGTGATTCCAAAAATAATTAAAATATGATGATAATGGGAGACCACTCTAATTTTGGATGATTCTATTATCTAGTGTCTCATGCATGGGGAAGCCGATGGTTTTTGTTACTATAGAATGTTTCCGTGAGGTATGAGGTTCATAGAACACTAATTGTTCTTGTACACCCTTAGGGGAATACCCATGGTTCTCTAATGCGACATAATACTTATGTGATGTGGTTCCACCCATCAGTATACTATGCAACTGTAGAGTATATTATTTTTAAAAATTATTTTTGAGAAATTGGTTTCAATCATGTGTTTACCCAAAAAGATTATTTCTAAAAATGGTTCCCAATAAATGGTTATCCAAATAATTATTTCTAAAAAAGGATTCAGTAGAATGATATAAAATTTACTGTTTATTTTTTTTTTAATTTTTTTAGCAGTGAATATTTTTCTTTTGGTGGAATCCAACATAGTTTTGGATCACAACGTTCACACACATTTGGATGTATGTAGACTTTGTTATGCATAAACCAGGAGAAGTAAAGTTGTGTCGTGATCATTATAGTGGTCCAACTACTATTCTTCTATCCTATTTAGGTATTTGTGGTAGTGTAATGTTGTTGGTTTCCCTCTCATCAAATGGTGTTTTTATTATTATTTGTTTTATCATTCCATTGTTGAACTTTTAATTTTATATAAATGTGTAAAAGATTGAATCCTAATTATATTATACCTCATATGGTTGTGTTTAATGGTAATCATATTCCCTTTATTGTGGGGTTTTTATAAAAAATATAAATGAATAATATCATTCCCAAAGGATGTTTAGGATACCAGAGAACTAGATTATAGCCCATGGGGATCATGATGATCTTTTTTCTGGCCACATACTGGTCTGGGTGTCGAGTTGGATGGCATCCCTTGTATGGTTCGTGACAGATAGGTTCCTCTAAAAAATTTCCAACGTGTTGTGAAAATATATTATGATGTCATAAATGTTTTAAATATAGGATAATATAATATAATATTTATATTATGAAATAGGAATATTTTTGTACTTATCTTGAGTAATTAGTGAAGAATTATATGTACATAGATTTTTTATAAATTCACTATGTTTTGAAAGTCCCCTTGTATGCATATGGTTTTACATCTTGTAAAAAAATGATCGAGTACAATAAATTCCTATATATATTATTTTTATCAAAGGGAGTTTGATGTTTAGAAAATAAATAATTAATGTAATGAATTTAATATAATATATAATATTTTTTATGATATGTAATATATTTATCAATAGTTGTAAAAAATAGAAATGGAATTGATGTTATGAAAATATTAAGATATTTTAGTGATTAATATTTTTACATTCTGAGGATTAAAATGAGATTTATGAAGTTATTTCTCTATATTGGGATCCCAATAGAAGATTAAAATATTTCCTATACTATTTTAATTGTTATAGAGTACTAATTAAAATATATATATATATATATAATTTATATTGTTGTGTATTATTTTATTGTGATATGTAGTATACATTTTATATATATTTCATTATAATTTAAGATTCAAATATTTTCATTACAGTTCATACAATAATCAACTTTGTGAAAAAAATAATAATGTGGGGATGTTGTGGATGCATATGTATTTTGAATATAGGTAATAATATTAAAGAATATAGGAGTGATATATAAACAATTATATTTCTTAAATATGACCGATTTGCAAGAAAACTGATACAATCATGGAGAATTTATTATATTTGGATTGTATATTAATTTAGCAATCCATGAATATTAAAATATTAAATATTAATTATAATATATGGTTGATAATACATCCAATAATGATTAAATTATGATTTATATTTCATAGGGAAATTAAAATTATATTATATGAATGAATTATCAATGTTCCTGATTAATTTAAAAAATATATTATTTTTTGAGATTATTTAACAAAATTACAATTTCAATAATATGAAAAATGTATATTTCATATAAATAAGAGATATAGAGAGAAAATAATGTAATTGTTGGGAATTTTGAAGAAGAAAAAAAATTATAGTTATACTAGTCAGTAATATAATTTCCATGATATTGAATATATGTAGAACAAGATGTAATATAATGATACTATTATTGGAGTTGTAATGAAAATATATAAAAAATATTATTTGTAACTTATATGTTTTATCAATTTCGAGAATCTTTTCTCAAAGTAGATCCCCAAATGTCAATAGTAAGAAGTGGTCCATCGATCAATGGGTCCATTTTCTCAAACTCTTGTAACATAAAAAATTGATGTGTTACCTCCTTGTATGATAGAAACCTATCAATTTATAATACTTGGATTATGATAGAGGATTGAACCACATAATACCCTTTTTCTACATAGTTATTATATTACATTTGTATATTGTGTAAAATTATAAAGGCTAATAGATTTTTCCTACCCTTTCAAACTAGATAGTTTGTTTAAGTTAGAAATAAAAAATAAAATACCTATATTAATTATACATTATTAGGGTGTGTTGGGATTTGGTGATACCTAGTGTAATTATATTTGGGATTTAATGGGAATAACCTATTATAAAAAAACATGTTGTTATGGATAACACTATGAATTCTAAGGGTGTCTCATTATTTTTTTTATCAAAATTATAATATCTAGAAGAATTGGACAGATCTCAAATATGATCCATAATATACTAAATATTCTCTATTAATGTAAATAAGATAAATGTATGTGATTTCAGTAGGTAATCTATGGCTAATGTAGATATAGAATTTGTTGATACTAATTTTAGTAACACAATTCTATTTATAGTGTATAATAAAAATATATATATTTGATGGAGATGAGTTTAAATAATGAAACGATTTATAGGATAATTAAACTAACATAAATAAAGTGGGGTACAATTAAATGAGTAAAATCATGTTATTTTTCAAAAAAAATATGATAATCAGAAAATTTAACCACCAAAATGTGTATATATATATTTATTTAATCACATAATTTATTTTTTTTATATCTATTCCAATCTATTAGAATAATCGAATGATTTTAAGCTTTAAAAAATACCATAAAAATGCTAACACACCTCTAAAACAAAAAAAAATTACACATGATGAAATATACATGGTTGATCTCTCACTAGATTACTACTCTATAGTTTGGTGTTTATGATATGTTATTCAATGTAAAATGAACATCAAATCATAAAAAAATAGAAATGGAATTAAAATCCATGTATGATATTGACACCAATAATTATAATAATGATATAGAAGATGTGGGTGATCAATTATTAGGAAAATTTTAGTAAAAAATGAAAAATGGGAACTAGGTAATTTGAATACAATATATCATTGGATTGTTTATTTTTTGGATAGTTATTAATCATTATAAAAGGGAATCCAAGAAGATTTAATCATCATGAATATGTGACTGGAAATATATAAAATTAATAGGTGATGTTTTCCATTAAATAATATTTCAATCATGGAAGCTCTATCATAAAAAAGTTTTGGAAAACTAAACATGTGAGAAAGGAAGAGAAAGGTGATGCAGACTACATCGAGGAAAAATAATCTTAATTTAATTATGATATACAAGATTCCATGATGGAAACTAATAAAAAATAATATTCAATGTGATTAAATAACGAATAGTAATAATGTTTTATATTTGATGGTGAAGTATTAAGGACACATTAAGAGATAGAAAATCAAAGAAATAAAATTGAAAAATTGGTTTATTTTTAATAGATTCCTATGAAAATGATGTATATTTTAGGTCTCAGAATGAGTAACTATAAAATGAGTTATGAGGTCATTAAACTATATATTTAATATTATATGATGTTGTAGAATATAAAATATATTTTATAAACTATTTATGATGATTTATTACCGTAATAATTTTTTTATGAAAGATAGAATTGTGATGAAGCTTCGAAAAATGACGTTGTTACATTAATATGTAAACTTGAAAAAAATAACATCAATTTATTGATATAAAAAATGATATTCAAAAATTGGATGATATAAAATAAATTGAATTATATAAATTATTCATATAAGGTTATGGAAATATTATAGAAAAAAACACCAACATATATATGTACAATTGTAATTAGTTGTATCAATGAGACATTAAAAACATATGAATGGAATTCATGGAATAATGTAATTATATGGTTATAAAATATCAATTATCATAAAGGGGTAACCAAAAACCAAGGATATTAATAAAATATATAGGCATGTGGAAGTGAGAAAGTGAAATGATATTTCTCTTAATGAAGTATTTTTTTATAGTTATCATTTGCAAACTATATTATATTTTGTAGACATAAATGAATAAATTGCCATAAACTAGATCTGGTATCCACTAATAACAGAAACAAATACATCCCATTAAAATTATAGAAGGCCATTCCCTTTCCCCATGGGCTGGGGCATGTTCCCAGGTATCAATAAATTATGTTTGGGAACAATTGACCCAAGTATGAAATAATAACACACTAAAAAATATCAATAATAATAATCTGAAATTTTCATGACAACAATTTTTATCAAAACCAGATCTGAATAAATGGATATAAATATAGTAAAAGTGTTATAAATAAAAATAAATACATCATTAATACTTCCACGTGGACTCCACACAACAAGGGGTCAACACCCCCGAGCTGTATCTACAACACTGCACCGCAGGATGGGTCTAACAACCCGAACCTCATTCACCCAAGGCTTTTCCATTAACTAAGTCAAACATAACCAAGTCTAATTACCCTCAAGGTGTGTAAGTAGGGTGTGTTCCTAAGACCAATAGGAAACCACCTAATGATTCCAAATGTTATGAAACACAAGGTGAAAAAATCAAGCAGTTTTAATATGTAAAGAAAAGTGGTGATAAATTCCAAGAAAGGAAACATTCAATAGAAAATGGGTTTTAAAATAAAAATTTCAGAATGTTAAGAAAATTGAACATGATTTGTGGGTAATTTAAATTACAAACAAACACACCCAAATACAAGGATAAATACCACAAATAAATTGAGCACCAAAACAGGGAACACACCAAGGGAACTAGATAGTCTCAAGCACTATATACATCTTACCTCAGTGTAAAGTATCCAGGCCCTATAAATTTCCCATTCAAAATACACTAGTATAAAACTTACTCATAACCTATTGGTACCCAAACCACATCCACATAGATTATTAAGGGTTTTCGTTATTCTTTTTCTCAGTAAAATAGGGACAAAACCCATCGGGTTCACTATCCGTACTAGTACTTATCCACTCACCTAGGTACCCGGTCCTCCTATTTTGTGATACAACTATATCAGAAATTAACACACATTAAGTTTCATAAATAAACCATTAATTGTCATATAAAAACAATATAGTATCTATACAAATTTGATTCCACTTAATACACATCACAAAACATTTTGATTTTTAATTGAACAACTTCTCAAAATCTCACATTGTTCTCCATCCAAAACTCATTGAAATATCCACTTTCCACACTATGTTCACACTTGTAAGTCACTAAAACAAAACATTCATTTCAAAACCATTTCATTTAAGAAAAAAATTCAGTTATGGGGAAGCTCCATATGAACCAAGATGTTATATCTTTTTAAAACCCCCATTTTCACACAAACAAGGCACAAAATGTCAATTAGCTTCACAAACAGCATTTAAAAACGTTTTTAGAAACTACCAAAGAGGTTAAATATTAAAAAGATGTTTTCAGCCCAAATATAGTTAAATAAAATCAACTAGGTTATTATAAAGATTCCCTAAATGAACTATTATAATATTAATATGAAAACCCACAATTTCAAATAAAATTGGTAATTAAAGTTCAGTTTCATAAAAAACACCAGAACAATATATTTTTTCCGCAATAATAAATTTTATTAAACATTAAAATATCATAATCATGGAAAATAGGTCAGAATGAGTTTAAACACAATTGAATCACCTACCAAAATAGTGAAAACCTTTGAATCTTTGTGCGAAAATCAAACTTGACCACTCATGCACCACAAGGGACTTGTATGAAGCCTAAAACCAAAATAATAAACCAAGAAATTTGAAATAAAACCATAGGATTAAAACAATATATTCTAAAAATTAGGAACCTCAAGTATAAGGGAAGAAATAATAATCAAATGGAATGAAAGCCTAAGAAAATTGAGAGAAGAATGTTGGAGACCCACTTACTTGAGGGATCTTGAAGCAATCACCCCAAATACAGCAGTATATGAATTTGAAAAAACACCAAAAAATAAATTGATGTTATAATAAGGAATATAAGATCATTTAGGAATATGAATGGGGGAAAATTGTAAGAATTTAATGATTTATGAAGGAAAGAAGTTACCTCTTCAAATCTGGATGATTGGGAAACCCTATGAAGTTCTTCCCTTATTCGTGATGCATAAAAGCTCCAAAGAGGGGGAAATGATAATGTGAGAAAAGATGGGTTTAGTGGTCATGGGTGACACTTATAATCACCAAAAAATAATAGTAATCGAATATGTTATTAAATAAGAAAATTTTTTATAACTAGAAGTCAGCTTTTGGGATGGCCCAATTCCTTAAATAAAAAAACAAATCCACCATTATTATGGAATCCTAAAGGGTAAAAATTGAAATGGTGGTGTTAGTATGTCAAGGAGGACATTTAGGAATTGGAATGTATGAAAAATATTGAAACATGTTGGATTTATAAAAGAAAAAATGCTTTTTTTTAATCTGTAAATGGGCGAACGGTTTGGCCCAAATTTTGAAAACACAGCACTTCCACCATATTGCATGGGAAACCACAAAAACTATGAAAGAATGTAAAATAAATGAAAAATAACTTTAAAATAATTAATTTATGCGATAATTCTCCCCACAATAAAAACATTTTTTCCGGGTAAATCAACCTGAAACTTGATCGGAAAATAGGAACAAGTAATCTTCCTCAACCCATGACTTCTTCTCCCATGTCTCAAGTGTATCCTTACCATGATAACAAAGAACCCAAAACAATTGAATGAAAATTACATGAAGCACCTTTTCTTGGAAGTCCACTATTCACATGGGCTGCTCAATAACACATAAATCAGGCTCTTTATCCAACAACTACAAATTCCGCACATGGGATGGATCTGGGTTTTATTTATTGAACTGGGAGACATGGAAGTCATCATGGATGGATGTAAACTGTGAAGGTAGAGAAAACCTATATTCCACCTTTATAATATGCTTGTGATTTCAAAAGGTATGACATACCATGATGTCAGCATCCCGAGCTTTCCCAATCGACGATGTCCCCAATAAGGGGCCACTTTCAAAATTACCTTATCTCTCAGAGAAAACTCTAGGTATTTATGCCTTTGGTCAGCATAAGATTTATGAAAAATATGAGATGTCAATAACTATTTCCTGATCAACTTGACCTTATTTGACATATCCTGCACCGGACTCGACCCCAGTAGTGAGGTCTCACCTACCTCATCCCAACACAGTGGGACCAACAAGACTGACCATAGAGAGCCTCAAAAAGAGACATTCGAATAAAAGATTGGTAACTATTATTAATGCAAAATCAACCAATACCAAATGGATATCCAAGGAACATCATAATTCTAGGAAACATAAGAGAACCATTTCGCCCAAAATATAATTTTCCCGCTCTGTCTGGCCATCCATCTGAGGGTGGTATGTCATGATCATCTTAATCTGATACACCAAGGCCTTATAAAGGCCTTCGCAAAATTGAGAAGTGAAGTGGGGGTCGCTATTCGAGATAACTGATGATGTCACGAAATGAAGTCTCAAAACCTCCTAAAGTTATATATGTCCTAATACATCAATTTAGTTGTATCATTAATCAGAATGAAGTTGGATGATTTGGTTAGATAATCAATAACCACCGAATTGGAATTCTTACCCCGAGGCATACAAGGCAAGCCAATAATGACGTCCATGGAAACCTCATTCCACTTATCAGTAGGCATGGGTAATGGATGGTGCATACCAGAGGGCCTCTTATTCTCATATTTCACCTTCTTTCATTTGTATAATCCCGACATGAAGTCCAATTTGTCCCGCTGCATACCTGGCTACCAGAACTATCGACAAAATTCATATCACATATTGGGGGAACACGAAAAGACAACCCAATGAGACTGGTGTCAATCCACTAGCACTAAATTCTATAGTGATAACAACACTACTGAATGTCCCTTGAAGCACAAGATTCAACCCAAAGATGATGACCAATCAAGGGATATTACCCATGATGATGAAACTATGTCAACCACTGAAAAATCACATCACTAGGCTGTTCCCACTGAATCAATTACAATAGAAAACGACTAAACTAAAAACATTCCATGAATGATCCTCCAATATACTCTCTGGTATCCACATGAAACTGAGAAAAGATCCCCATCAATGTCCACTCATCACTGGACATCTGCAAAGCCTGCATATAAACTCTTCTACTCATGGCATCAGTCACCACATTACCCTTACCTGGTCTATAGACAATGTCAGAGTTTAACCTCTAAAAGTACTCGATCCAACAATGATACTTCATGTTGAGGTCCTTCTATGATAATATATAAGAAAATATTTTATTATCAGATCCATAGATGGATAAATGAAATTGACCACATAACACTTTTGGGCCTCATGAAAAATCAGCACGGGGCGGTAGTCAACCGTCAATTCAGCTCCTTGAAGGATTGCTGTCATTCAGGTCCCCATACGAACCTAACCCCATTCTAAGTGAGGGTGGTCATCGGTGAAGCATTCCAAGAGAAATATTGAACAAATCGCCTGTAGTAACCAGTGAGGACAAGGTAAATTCTGATCTCGAACACATTCTTCTGCTTATCCCAAGACATAACCACACTAATCTTCATGGGGTCCACTGAATCTCCTAGCTTCGAAATCACGTGCACTAGAAATTTTTCATGAGAACTTTGACAACATTGCATAGATGTTATGATCCCTCAAAGTAACCAAAATGATCCTTAGGTGATGTTTGTGTTCCTCTTCAGAGCTAGAGTATACTAGAATTCCATCCATGAACACCACAACGATTGAATCGAGGTACCGATGGAACACCATGATCATGAGTTCCATAAAGACTGCTAGAGCATTGGTCAATCTGAAGGTAATGAAAAAATACTCAAAGTGGTAGTACCAACTTTTGAAGGCTATATTTGGGATATCTACCTCATTCACCCTGATTTGATGATACCCTAAACACAAGTCTATTATTAAGAACCACTTTTACCCTTTAAAATGATCAAATAAATTATCTATCCTAGTCAAAGGGTATTTGTATTAATGGTAACCTTATTTATATTCTGATAGTCCATACACAACCATAGAAATTAGTCATCCTTTTCAATGAACAACACAAGAGCGGCTCAAGGAGATACGATCAGCTTAATGAATCCTTTGGATTCTATGTCATAATGTTGTATCATTAATTCCCTCAGATCAGTGGGGGCCATTCAATAAGATGGAAGGGATATCGGCTGTGTTCCTGTCACCAATTCTATCGATAAATTCACATCCCACTCTAAGGGAAACCCTAAAAAACCAACTTGGAATAACTCCAGAAACTCATTCACTACATGAGGTAGTTCAACTTAAGGGGAAAGACCATCATCCTCTTTCATGATTGATGATAACTGAAAGATAATACTTCCCAAATCTGGGAGTGGAGGTCCTGCGTTACCTGACTGAGGATCCCATTCTCCACAAAAAATAGGACAACTACCATCAGGTGCTGCGAAACATATTCTCTACATATAGTAATAAATGTGTGCCTAGAAGGGTATTATCCAATACAAGCCATGTATTATGTTAAACAATTTCATATCGAAGACCATGAGGTCCCACTCCATCACAATCCCTAACACGAATAACACACATGACGAGCACTTGAGACACTACTCATTCTTCATTCCCAGTGGCATCACCAACTCCATCGCAAAAGACAATAACTCAGTTGGTAAATTTAGTGTTCCCACAAAGCAAGAATAAATGAATGAAATAGAGGAACCAATATAAAAATGATCAATAGATATATAAGATGAGATCAAAATGGTACCTCAAACTATCAACGGTCCCACATCTGATCCTGCTATTTCCTGATCTACCACATAGAGATTTATGGTCTCTACCTGAGGATAATCTCTAGTCTATGGCTATGCCCAAAACTAGATCTTTATAGATGATGTCCCAGCCCTAACACCACATCCACGAAATAGAGATCCTCCAGTTATCGATGGCTCGGGCTATACTGGCTCTCCCCTTAAATTTACTAACCCTTCCCCACTGAGAAGTGGATGTGGAACCCCTCAGAATAACTACAAATTCTACATACGTCCACACTCATAACAAGGATTCGTGGTACGTGGGAATACTGGTCAGATTTTCCATGGCTCCTCACACTGGTGGCACATGACCGATATTGTATCTGAATCGGCAGACGAAAAATGCATGGAAGAGGGGCCTGAACATCCACCTCTGTTTTTCACATATTCCTCCCACTTCCTTTTATTCTCTAAGGCACTACCACTTCACACTACTTATACAGATCCAAGGAAACCATCCCTTCCTTTCCTATCAATCTTATCCATGCATGCCCAATCAAATACCTCATCATTAGTCCTCAACTTAAAAAGGAACACCAAAGAGTATATCTCTCGTTGCAAGCCATTCTCAAACCTCTGGTCTATCTCTTGCTCATTAGAGTTGATATCGAGAGCATAATGAAACAACTCAGCAAAACGTTTGGTATACTCCAACATATATATTACCCTGAACAAGGTCCAAGAACTCTCAAGACCTAAAATATACCATGACCTCGGGGAAATACTGCTCATTACAGACAATCTTGAAATATCCGTAGTGCATCTGCTCATTATTCCTAGTCTGAAATACTGATTCCCACTACCTGGAGATGAGAACCATCAATAGAAAGGAGGCTCATTTCACCCTAATCTCCTTGGGTGTATCCAGGAACTCAAAGATGATCTTGATCTTCTTGATCTATTCCCTAGCTTCCTGGTGTTCTATGATGTCTTAGAAGGTGGAAGGATTATTTTTTATGAATTCACAGTCCTTGTCCTTTCTAGGACCGATATCATCATATCTAATAGTAGATGGTCCATGTTCTAGAACCTCTACATCCTGGACCATGGTCTCGACCAGCTTTTGATCAATACGCATGACAGAACTCTCTTCATCTTCCTCCCGTGGGCGCATGAGATCTTTCCAGGGAGGCATGTTACTACAAAATAAAAAATTCACAAAAACAATAGTAAATACCCCAATTCTGGAAATTTTAATCAAATAAATCAAAAATAAATAATCTCAACCGGTTACATTGATAAATAAAGCAACTAATCCACCCCCACTCGATGTCGATGTGTGGTCTGCAGCCCACACCTCTCACCTGGAAGTGACGTGAATCAAACAGTTCAAACCTCCCCTAGTGACACAAGGACTGCCACAAGATGTGTGATCCACTCACCCTAATAACAACTAAAATATCATGCCCCAAAATTCCAATATCATGTCTATCCCGAATCATCCCAAAAAACAATATAACCCAAAAAACATAGGCCTCTCTACTACCATTTCGTCATGAACCAGATCTTGTCGCCAATAATACCAGCATCAAATCCAGCACATGATAAGGACCAAAGGGTGTTTCTTATCCCCAAAGGCTGGAAAAAGTTACCAGGTACCAATAAATTAGGTTTGGATATGATTTAACTGAGTATGAAGTCATAATACATTACAAAAAATCAATAATAAGAATCTATAATTTTCAATCCAATAAATTTTAACAAAACCAGATCTTAATACATGGATTAAAATACAGTACAAAAGTTCAAAATACTAATAAATACTATATAAATAAATCCACAAAGACACCACATGGGAAGGAGTCATCACCCCTGAGACATCTCTACAACACCACACCGTAGGAGGGGTTTAACAACCAGAAACGCCTTCACCTGATGCTTTGCATTTACCTGAGTGAAACATAACCATGTATACATACACCCAAGGGGTGTAAGTAAGGTGTGAGACTAATCCATATAGTATACCACACAAATAATCCAAAGGGTATGTAATATCAGGTGAAAAAATGCAGTTTTAATATATAAAGATACATGTTGAAAAATTCCAAGAAAAAGAACTTTCAATTGAAAACTGTTTTTAAACTACAAATTTTTTAATGTTAAAAAAATTGAACATGAAATGTGATATACTATAATGTACATCCAAAAAGACCCTAAAAAATGGTAAATACCACTAATAAGAAGTGAACCAAAACCAAGAACACCCCATGGAAAATAGACGGTCTTGGGCCCTATATACGTCGTACATCAGTGTAATGTATCCAAGTCACAATCCTTTCCAATGAAAGATACACTAGTAGGGAACATACTCATAACCTAGTTGTCTCAAAACAATATCCACATTGTTTAGATATAATTTTCATTATCATTTTTTTGTGAAATAGGGACACAACCCATCTGGTTCAGTAGTTGTACTAGTACATATTCGCCCACATAGGTACCCATGATCCCCCTTTTGTGCTCAAACAATTTCAGCAAGAAACACACATTAATTTTCATATAAAAACACCCCAAATGGTCTCATACAAACAATACAATAGATATACACATTTGATACAACTTAAAACACAACACAAATTTTTTTATTTTTAATAGAACAACCTCTCAAAATCCGACATTATTTTTCTCCAAAAATTATTTGAAATATGAACATTACATACTATGTGAACACTTCTAAGTCACTAAAACAACATTTTTATTTCAATACCCTTCAATGAAACAAAAAATTCATTTATAGACAGCCCCATATGAACCAATTCGTTATATCTTTAAAAAACCAACATTTTCACACAATCATGGAACTTAAAGTCTATTGTTTTCACAAACACTATTTAAGAAAACATTCTCAGGAAAACAAAAAGAGGATAAATATTCAAAAATTTATTTTCATTGTTAATAAAGTCAAATAATATCAACTAGGTAATTATAGGGATTCCCCCAAATGAACCAACAAAATATTTATACGGAACAACACCGATTTCTCCTAAAATGTTCACTAAAAATTTACATGCATTACAAAAACCACTAAAACATATTTTTGTAGAAATAATCAAATGTAATAAAAATGAAAATATCATAAACATGGAATCTATGTCACAAAGATTTTGTACACAATGTAATCACCTACAAAAATAATGTAAACCCTTGAATCCTTGTGCGAAAATCAAACCGCACCACTGCTACACCACAAGGGACTTATATCAAGAGAAAAACCAAAACAATATACGATGAAATCAAGAATAATACCCTATGATCAAAACCCTAGTTTCTAACCATTATGAACCTTACGTAAATGAAAAAATCCAAAGAAAATCGAATGAAACACAAAGAAAATTGAATGAAGAATAAAGGAGACCCACTTACTTGAGAGATATTGTTGATATCTCCCGAATACACAAGTAGTGGAATTTTGAAACAACCAAAAAATGAAATTGAGGTTAGAATATGGAAGATATGGTCATGGAGTTACTTTAATGGGGGAAATAATATGAATCGAAATAGTTATGATGTAAAAAAGTTACCTCTTCAAATCTGGACGATTTAATAAATACTTTATGGTTTTCCCCTAATTTTCGATGTATACGAGCTCCAAGGAGGGGGGAAAGATAGTGGTCATCTGGTTGGGTTCAGTGGTCTTGGGTGAAACATAGAATCACTGAACAATAATAAAAATTGAAAATGTTATTAAACATTGTTTTTTAAAAAACTGGAATCGTGCTTCTAGGTTGGCCCAATTCCTTAAATAAAAACCCAAATCCACCATTATTATGGATTCCTAAAGGCTTCAAATTGAAATGGTTGTGTTAATAAGTAATGGGAGTCCATTTATGAATAGGAAGGGATGAAATTTTTTAATAAATAACGGATTTTCAAAATAAAGGAAATTTATTTCTAAATCTGTACATGGGCGCATGGTTTGGCCTAAATTTCAAAAATGCACAACGTGTACCAAAATTCATGGGAAACCACAATAACAAAGAAATAATAGAAATTAAATGGAAAATAACTTTAATATAATTTATTTTTGTGACAAAAATTTCAGTAGAATCAATGAGTTACTATAAAAGAAAAATTAATCCATATCATATAACATGGGGAATAAATTATTATTGTGCAAATTTATATCAATTTTTGATATTATGTTATAATATTATTTACTTCAGAAAAAATAAAAAATGGATTCTAAAACAATATTTTACCCAAAAACAATCTACAAAATAACAAATTATATTCTATTAGGTGATATAATTTATACATTATTTGAAAATGGAAAACTTGACTGCAGTATATGTACATGGGAAAGAAATTATAATACTTTTAATATCTCATATTTATTGTGAATATCTTTTATGAATATAAGATTTGAGAGAAATACAAATTGGCTAATGGTACACTCAATGAAAAAAATAATTATAGTACATGTTTTCAAAAAATAGGATGTTTATCATATATGAAATTTAATAGAAAAGTCATAATGAATTTTAAATTGAATGTTTTCTGGAAAGTTAATTTTGGAAATGAAAAATCAATGAATGTAAAATGATTAGGAAAGATCATGATTACCAGAAAATAGTATTTGAGAAAAGAAGTGATCTTTGTTAAATTCTTATGCCTATATATTTTACACATTTTCTAACAATATAGTTCTAGTCATGAAGTTATATTCATCTTTAATGATTTATTAGTCTAGGATAAGACATAGAATTCACTCAAAATGGATAAAAACCATACAATAATCACAACAATATGGGTAATAAGGAGAATATATGATTTCATACACAATAAAAGGATAGATACTTTTGGAAATATATTTTACAATTCATTCATAAAAAGAGCATCTAAAACATATGAAAACTATGAACTATAGTGTACATCCAAAATAAAATGTTTTTCTATGAATGTATGTGTGATTCAGGGATATAGAGAAAAATTATATATAATGGTTATCAGAAATAATAAGTAGAGGTCATCAAATATACATTAAATATTTAATGATGAAACATTTGGACTAATGAATCAACATGGAACTTATGTTGAATGGTACATAATTTTCTATTTAGATTATTATATTGCAATAGAATGTATAATTTCTAGGTAGAGTAATAAGGAGGTTAAAATGTGTTTTAAGAGGTAGAATAATTGAGTTTGGAATGAGATAGTTCATCTGGTCAATTTTTTTATTTGATAATGTAATATAGTAAATGACTATTAATGTAGAGAATTATATCTATAGTAATGGATGAAAATATATGTGATCGTTGGTTACAACCACACAATAATATGAATTTATTAACTATTGTAACAAAGTGGTGAATAACATATCTAAAAAATTCTTATTGAATGTTTTTTTCAAAAAATTAATGAAAGAGTCACTCATTTCAGATAAAATTGGTGTTCGTATACCCCATAGAGGATAAATCCGCTAAGTGATATTTCCTGGATGAATATCATCATTAAAGCACACCCCTTTTTTAAAAAAATGTTTATAATTTTGAACTATAAAGGAATCAAGGATTATATGTTTATTCCATATATGATGGTATATTCCTAAGTTACCCAATATAGATTAAATCTTATTAATTATAGAAAACAATTGTTCCAAAATAATTTGTGTAATGATGAGTTACAGTTATAAATGAAAGTGTGTGGTATTATAAGGAATTATAATTTGGATGTGAGTGGAGATGATGATGAAATCCATTAAGATTCATTATCTGTAGAAGGTCCATCATATTATGATGATTCCAAATCAGAAGAGGAAACAAAATCATATGGATTCTTACCATAATTTTGGGAAATAGCTGGGATGATGGAAATAGATATGTCTAAATAAATATATACTAAGATTCACAAATGGATATGCAATCAATGAAAGAGTTATAAAAGACAAATCATTTATCAATTATGGAGTTGAAACCATTTTATGATGTGTAAAAATATAAATTCTTGGTTAGATCAATAATTGAATAATTATATTGGTTTAAAATAACAATACATCAGTGTTCGTGAAATTTCATGAATTACACAATTTGATTTCTAAAAAGAAGGTCTTAAAAAAATTCAACGAATATAGTAATGTCGTTAAAAATAATCCATTACTATAATATGAATATTATTCTCAAATAGATATTTTTTATGTGGAGGAAACCATCATACGTGTTTTTGTAATGTAATCAATTTGTATTATCCTAACAGTAGTGATGAAAATATGTGTTATGATTTTGAAAATGAATATGAATAAGATATTATTTATTTTTATGAAAATATAGTTTTTATAAAATTAGATTCTAAATTGGAGTAATGGTTTACTATGATAAAAACAAGGCGTGTGGATTACATAAGGCTTGGTATGGTCTATTTTTGGAACTATGTACATGGTATTATTGACCTAACACCTCATAATCAATTTTTTTCTATATTAAATTATAATATTTTTACAGTCTAGTGGTAACTAAAGGAACTAGTTTTATAAAAACCACTTGGTAACAATTTATGGATCCAACAATACACCTAAATCCACCCTATGAGAACTGGTTCTAAAAACTAGATGAATATTAGAATTATTGGATCAAAAAATAAGAGATAAGGTTTAATCAATAATGGAAACAATAAAGATCTATGATCACTGAAAACTAACCGAATAAAAGTACACATCCCACACGGGGGAGGAAACTATCGAAAAAACACCTAAAACATTTTATCCCAGTATGTAATAAAATTAATGATGACTAGAAATGGTTTCTTACATTAACATTCTTGATGTTATGAAAACATAGTATAAATTAAATCCTCTCCCACAAGGGACCGAAGACTACAATAAATAGATATGATGAGATAAATCAAAAACAAAATAAATAGTTGTGGCCTCAAATAATTGTGAAAAACTAATAAAAATATGTCCTCTAAAATGAATAATACATGGATGTCATGTGATGAAGTGGAGGAAAAACTATAATGAGGGCCACCGAATTTTCTAGAAAGGGAAAAGTGATGCAAAAAGGTGTTGTGATGTTTTTTTGATTCAATATGATTTTTGACATCTTTTCAAAGAATAATTTTTATCATAATATAATTAATAACATCAACATTTATGAATAAAAATCCATATAAACTCTAGTTGTACTTGGAATACTCCTTGGGAAGCACGAGGATGGAATATCAAGGTATCCCAACTTTTAAAAAGGGTCATAAAAATTATTATGTACTTAAATGTAACTCATATAGATATATCGTTTTATGTATTTTCTTATAACTAGTGTTAATCACATTTTATGGAGTCAAATCTCATTGCATTATCAAGACTTCTAAGTAACATATTTGGAACTATAACTTATTATTAACTCACTAATAAGAACAGTGAATAAGGACTACAATCATTATTAGTTGTTTGTTGAGTCATTAATGTAGTGTATGGAATTTCTAAAAATAATTGTATATTTTTTACTATCATTATTTTTTTAGTATATATGAGTAAAAAATTAGAGTATAAAACATGTAATATGATAGAGTAAGAGTATGTTATAATATCTAAATCCTCAATGAATTATTAATATATAAAATAATAGTATGTAGATCTAGGTGACAATGTGAATCATCTAATTCTAATATATGATTTCATAATAATAGTGGTATTAATGAAACATATAATCATTTTCATCACAGTAAATAAATACATTGAGATCAGGTACCATTCTAATAATAAAATTATATCTTTAATTTTTATTATTTTCATTGTTTATTTATTCTAAGAAGAAATTCGTTTTTTTAACAAGGGAGATTTTTTATGAAGGAATAAATTCTTGATTATAATTTTAGGAAAAAATTGTATTTATTAAATTATGCATCTCATTTCCTAAAATAAAACTCACAATTATTTGAATATAATGATTTTTAAAAGAAAATTTCTACATTTTTAATGAAGATGTTGTTTTTGAATTCATTGTTGTGGATTGTATAATAAATTACTAAAAGACTCCATTTAATTTTATTTTAAAAAGGACTAAATATTTTAATGTCCCAGTCCCATTTAACTCATAAGTAACAAATCTTGGTTAGTCACAAGGCCCCAAGAATGCATTCCTGCATTATAGAGGCTATTAACAAGGAGTGAGGGTACATGGTTGTATTGTAGGGAGACTATGTCCTCATTATCAAATTATAAAAGCAATGTAATGGAGGAATAAATAATGAAAGCATAATACAAACTAGAAATAAGATATATACAATCATGATAAAATAAAATATCATGTATATAAATATTTACTTCTATATACAAATTTATGCAACACCAAATTACTAAACAAAAAATAATACCAAATCATGGTAGTAGAAACACATAAATACATTAATATTAAATGAAAAAATCACCAAAAAAACTATATCCAGATAGAATCCAGTTCCATAGATCAGTCTTATGCTCCCCCACTCCCAAGATAGAATCAATCACGAATAAAAAACATGGAACTTTCCCCAGTCCCTACATGCATCCATGAAGTATGTCAATGTAAAAATTGATAGCCCGTAGACTGATTGAGATATACTTATTAGGCCACCACCAATGTTATATATAGAAAATATAGCATGTTCATATAAACTATGACCATATACTATATATAAAAGACATGCAATGTACATGAAAATAAGAATAAATAAGAGAATTTTATATCAAGTGAGCATATATATATATATAAATATATATATATTTATGTATTTATATATGAAGTGTAAATAGTAGGTAACTACTAGATAATAATAAACCACATGTGAATGATTATCACACCTATTGGGGCCAAGTCCCATAGTCTATAGCTAGGGTGACCTCATCGTGACGAAGTATCACATCAAATAAAATTATTGAAATAAAATTAATCCTAAATGGACAAGGTCTCAAATGGATATCATGGGAAACCTATATCTATAAAATTGAATATATATGGAGCTCATAGGTTCCTTACCTCAATATTCATCAGTATTGAAATATACTAAATAAACATAACTAGTGGTCGTAGGTGACATACCTTGATCCTCTTGCTAGTTTCAAACTATTAGGCATTAGGTGCCATATCTACATAAAAATTTGGTTCCACACTAAGATGTTTAACATCAATAATGTAAAAATAATTAAATGACAAGGGCTATTTTAGTGTCTATACCCAATCAAAATTATAAATATTAAATAGAAAATCCATGAGAATAACCATATAATTATTTAATTTCATTTAAATCCATACATTTAATTACATTATTAATATTTAGATAATCAAGAAAAATGATGAAGGCCTATATCCGATTTTAATATTTAACTACATGAAGTATCACACCATATTATTGCAATATCAAACAACAATGGGGTGGTTCTATCATTTGGAATATTAAAGAAATCACCACAAAGGTGTTTCAAGTTGAGGCTGAAAACCTCCAACCATATTAATGTATCAAAAGGGAAACCAGTTAACGTTACAAAAATTTAATATATAAATTTTGTAAATTTAGAAGAAAAGTTCAAAAGGTATTTAATGTAGAAAAATCATTACAATTAAATAGATATAAAAACCATTGGTTAAAGGTATAGACTACCCATATTAATCATATGGTAGAACAATCATCTAATATAAAACCATGTTTTTATATATATTGGGGGAAAATGGAATAATATATGAATACCATGTAAATATGTCATATTATCTTGCACCAAAATAACTCATTCGATAAGAATATAAATTAGAAAAAGATCTAAAATAATGGAGATCATTCCAATGACTATGTAATATAATAGAGGAATTTGAAATTAGAGGTCATAAGGAAAAACCACTTAAAAATTGGGTTTGGTGTAGAGTATGTGATCTGAATGGCTGGGAGAGAAGGCATTATATCCAATATAGACAAGATAATAAAGAGAGTTATCCTATTTAAATTAAATGACCAGAAAATTGTTATTTTTCCCATTCATTAAAGGTTTTATGGTTTGGCGACATGATTTTCTGAACCGTGCAACAATTATGAACACCACCCTATCCACATAACACACCTAACTCAACTTGTATTGAATGCTTAGAAAAATTCTACATAGCCAGTGATCACTCTCTATAACAGCTCTTCAAAGCCCAACTTACTTTTCTTTGTTTATAAAAACCATATGGCACCCATATAGTTCCACGTAGTTTGAGGTTCATGGTTTGTAGTAAACATGCAGAAAATGTATGTCTATACTTTTTTTTTCTAAAAACACGATCTTTGGTCTTTGATGAACCCCCAAATTCAATAGAACCCCTCCATAAACTATATTTCACATTTATAAAAATAAAAATGAAATTTATAAAATGAATTTAATTTTTCCATAACATTATGAAAAGACAACATATTTCATTTATTTTTTATAGGTGGATATAAAAAATACATGGGGTTAGACAATACATGGAGTAGTATTGGAATAAAATACCTATGTTATATTAAAAAAAATACAAATGAGGAAAATATTTTTTACCATATTATATGGTGTTATAATTTTTTTAATTGTAAATAGGGTATTCCATGGATTATATAAAGTTTATATATGTGTTGTGGAATATCATGGTATATATTTTTGTTAAATTAAATACAAATAGATGTATCCATATGGGGTAAAGGTTACCCATATACATCCAAAAATATTTTAGTCTAGGAGTATCTCATACACATAATTTTTTCTTATGTAGTGGTGTCGAAAATCATGAAAAAAGATAGCCTGCATAATTTCTTTAGAGATGGATTGATTAAATTTAATATAATTATTGAGCCAAGAAACCACATTAGTATAAATAATGGAATTTTAGGATCTATGTGACATATAAGAATAATTAATTAAATTTAATATAATTATTTACTATATATGTTGATGTTTGCAGAAGGATATTCATGTTTAAGGATTTCCAAGATGTGTGATATCTATTTCAATGGATTGAAAAAAATAAAAATATACTTAACAATGGGGTGATGAATTTTTTTTATGGTGATACATATTATATATTAAATATTTTGAAAGTTATTTGAGGATACCTATGTTTTTTTACTAATAACATAATAAAAAACTTAAAAAACCTTATGTTTGGGAATTGAGGGATACCTATATGTTCTAGAATACAAATTATTAATTATTCTTCAATGAGATAAATATATATGAAATTTCATATGTTATAATTTATTGTATTTTTAGAAAAATTTGATGGTCTTTTATAAATTTAGAAAGGTGGATTTACAGATAATTTACCATTCATCATGTATTAAAATATTTGTCCTGAATTATAATATATGATTGATAATGAAGTAAATGAAGATTAAAATTTATCATATAATTTAAATAAAAATATCAATAGTAGTAAATCAAGGAATTCATAAAGATTATGATAAATCACAAAACTATATAGTTTTTTATTTTGAAATTGACACTGTTTTCCTTGTAAAAATATTAGAAGCATATCTGGCATGAAAATGGGGATAGATAGGTTCTAAAGATTCCTCAATTATTATAATAAATGAAATTAAAAATAAAACAATAGTGAAAAAAGAGAGAAATATATTTTTAATGAATTTGAATTAATTACAAACATGAAGAAATGTGATGAAACCATTGTTGTTTATTTATTCCAATTTAAATTCCTATATTGTATTATAATTAATATTTTTTAATTTATATGTGGTTTCTTGGCTCAATGTACTGAATATGAGGTCAATAATTGTATTCATCTATAACTCTTACAACATCTATAATGGATTGTTTTACCTCTGGATATAATTAATCAATTTTTCCATATATTCCATGGATGATCCCCATGTGGTAGAAAATGAAAATAATTATATCCTCTCAACAATTTTACTCATTCAGAGAGTTTGATAATTATTTATGTCAATTCAATTCATGTTACTATTTCAATACATACTTAATGGTTTATGGAGCCCAAAAAACTACGCAATGTTATTCACCACCTCTTATGTTTTTGGTGGTTGTGATAACCACACAACCCATGAACAGGTCCTCTAAATACCATTTATGGGACCCCAAAATGTAATGATTGTATAATAATGTTAAGAATAAAACTCACATTATTTTTAGGATATAGTAGGGTAACAATGAAAGAGAAGGAGGGACCATAGTAACTCACCTGATTTCTATAGTAATGTCTAACCTACACACACTAAAATTAACTATTTGAAAGAATCATTCACAAGGATTACCTAATGTGTAAGACGCATCAACATGTTTACTAAAAAATCATGTAATAATCATAAACAGAACCTCAAATAATGAAAATATATTATAAATAATAATGTCCAAAACAAACTCAATTAAAAATTTAAAATAATCAAAAAATTATAATATTTTATATAGGATAGACATGAGAGTGTTACAATTCTCCAATTGATACATCTTTCCACCCACAAAAAATAATTAATAAGGGTAAAATCAAAAAACAAAATGTGGCATCACCCAATAATGGATTCAATAGTATCTAAAATAAATAAAATAATAATGCAAATATATATGACTTATCTTTGGATAGACCGTTAAGTTATTTTAGGCATAGAGTTTAATATAAAAAAAAGTAAAAAATGCCACCATTTTTTTCTGAATTCACAAGGTATGTTTTTTAGGGAAACTTGTTGTGGGTATCTGATAATAGAGAGCAATAAAAACATATAACTCCTTAAGACCAATGAGCTCAATACACAATCATTCCCCAAATTATTCAAGTATAATTATAATTAGAATCAAGAAATATAAATCCCCATGATTGAATATATCTATAATAGATCAATCTAAAATATAGAGTTTTTCAAATATCTTGACATAAATGATAATACCTATACGTGAATTAATCAAAATAAAAACCATGATTCATCAAATCACCAAGGGAAATGATAAATATCCCCCAACCAGAATAAACAATAAAAATAACCTAAAATTACATATTGGAAACATAACTCAAACAGATAACCAAAATAACATGAGAAGATAAAATAATCCCTTAACATCCCATAAAAAAAGGAAAAATTTGTTAATGAATATAATGATCCAATATGCGGAAAATGGCAACCAACCTATATTCATGGTGTTAATGAGATTTTAAATGTAAAACCAGTATAAAAAACAATTCCACTATGAACCCAAAAAACATAGCACCGACATGATATCATCTACATGTATCAATTAGTTAATAATATAAATTATTTTATCAATATAAGTAGTTATTGAAGAACATATTGAGGGATTCATATGAGAAACTCAATAAATCCAAATATAATGACATTGATAAAATCACATATAATATTTATGATGTTTTGAAAATTAATGAGGTTATATCATATACAAGAATTAAACTCCTCTAGAAAATAAGGATTCATTAAAATCCCAATGAATTAACCTGTTGATAAAAATCTAAAAAGTTAAAACTTATTTAATCTTAGTGACAATTAGTCCCAAAAATAGATAATCACCAGAGCCTTGACTATTTATAATATTCTATCAATATTAAATGACTTAGCTTAAAATTTTCATGATGAAAGACTAAATGGTTATATACATGATATATATACATAAAACACATCAAAGGTGGGGAATGAATTCCTAGGTGTTCCACACTACAAACACATGAGATATCACTTCTTCTTATAAAGAATAAACAGAATCCTAATATTATGATAAATTATATCTTTCATACACATTATTTAATGATTTATTGTATTAAGAAAAAAAATAATATAACCCCAGAAGAACATGTGTCCTATTATAATTCAGTAATTAGGTTCATTTGATGAAAATTTTAAACAGACATACAAATATGTAACCTAAAACATCAAAACATGGGCCTTAATTTTATTGATATTATAAGACAACATGTAATAACTTTTGGATGTACATAATAAAGGGTTGAGATATAAATACTAGTATGATAATAATCAAATAATAACACTCCTAAACAAATACATTTGAATCTATAATCATAATATGATAAAATACGATGGCTGACAATCATAAATCTAAATATAACAGAATGATATAGGATGATATCCTAAAGGAAACAAGGGAATCTAAAAACAACATAAATCATGACATCATGAACATACGTCAAGGATGACCACATATATATAATAACTCAGTGTTCCTATCAAATCATATCATTTTCTATACAAAGTATGCCTTGTGATAAAAAAATTACCTAACACATTTTAGGGTTATATAATTTCATGCCCACTAATTACATTCATATCATTGACATTCAAAAATATACCATAGAGATCACAAAACACAAGGATTACATTCATCTGTTTTAGTCGCATGATTATGAGGTGTGGGTAACATATAAAGAATTCCCCCATAAATGATGTATTGGTTCATCTAAATGAATATGTTTTTGTTTAAATTGGGATAGGTATTAACAATATAAATATTTTCATGCGAAGATCGAAGAATAATTTCAACAACATAACATGTGTACATAAATATTAACAGAACAATTTAATGAAAGTGAAGGGGGTATCTGATCTCATGGAAATTGTATGTATAGTAATATGTATGTTTAAAAACATATCCAAAAATAAGAAATTGGAAATAATTTTGGTCTTGGATTATCTTTATATAATTTATTACATCTATTTTTGGGATTTTATAATGAATTAATACATATTGTATAATTATAATGTGTCTAATTTTTACCCAAAAAATTCAATCGCCCAAAAAAATTATGAATAAATATGTATTGTATAATTTCAAAATAATGATTTTAACATTGATATTTTTTAAATATATAATTATATAAACATTATAATTTATATATTTATTTGATTTTTTTTTTAAATATTGGTTTTTAAAAAAAATAAAATTTATTATCCTTATAAAAATAAAATTTGGCATAATGAAATTATGATTTCATTTTTATTTAATAACTATTAATTATTAATAATATTTTAATAATATTTCTTTATTTTAACTATTCTTCAATTCATTAAAAAATTGATTCATGATTGAAATTATATATCCCCCAAAAATTAAATTTCTAATAAATAATATCAATATATAATTTTATCAATCTCATTCTATATTCATAATAATGTAATATTAAAATAATTTTATTCAAATTCACATTGTTAGGGTCTAGGTACATATAAATTTATTATACCATTAAATTCCCTAATGGTATGGTGTGTGATTGTGAGATTTTTTTAGGGTGGTTTGATGTACAGGGTTTTTTTCAAGATCTTGATGGGCTTGAAAATGTAAAATAATCTATTTGAATCATGTTATAAATGTATAATCTTTGTTTGGGATTGGTAATTAGATAATAATAATGATACTCCCTCCCAAAAAAGATCACAAAAATTGGATTTATAGGGTATAATCCAACTGGTCATGGCCAATGCTTCCTTTTTCTATGTCAATTGGATATATCACAACTATATATATATATATGATATTTATAAGATTGATATACAAATGATATATTGTCAAGATCTATGATTTATAATAGTATACCAAATTTCATAGGATATAATTTATAATGGTCGAAACAATGAAATTCATTCATATTTTCTATAATTTCATTTCCCAATAATGGGGTTACTAATTTAAAATTTTAATTACATTTATGATTATTTTGGCCTTTAAATTCCACATTAAAAAATTTACAATAAATTTTTTTACACAAAAACATGATTATAGAACGTTTAATTCCTTACCTATTCTGGTTCCCAACTCACTTGTTGAAAAATTTGATTCCACCAGAATAGTTTGACCAAATGAATTTTCTTGTCTCCTAAAACCATGTATCTATGTTCTAAGATAATTATCGTCTTCTCCCCATACGAATGGTTAGTCTCTAATGGTATTACCTATTGATTTAGTACAAGTAAGGGGTATGGTTTGTACTTCTTAAATAGGGATATATGGAACACATCATGTACTTGATACAAGTAGGTATTACTTATAGTCAAAATGAAACCACTCTGATATGATCCAGGATTATTATGGTGATGATGTATTATAAATTATGTTTTTTATCTTCGAAAACCTCATAATTTTCTTTTATGATGATATATGAAGGAACACTTTATCTATAACCTCAAACTCTATGTCCAATTGATGATTATATATATATATAATAAATTGAATTTTTATATATTTCATATAAATAAAAATAGTTTAAACCCTATATTTCATTTTATAGATATGATTAAGTCCTACTGTTTTTTATCCAACATCATCCTAGAATTTTGGAGTTTGAAACTTTCCCTTTAGAAATCATCATAAGGATCCATTTAAATTATAGAATAGAAACATTTTTAGGTGATAACTCCATTAGGGGATGTGGTTAATAAAATATTACAAATCAATAAATTCAATAATATCTAGATATATCTTCCCATACGTGAATGGTAATTTCACATTGACCATACCTCTTTTAACGATAAGTAGAACTGATTTTTAGTTTTGTATAATTTTATTTCTAAACAATTCACTAATGTTTGGAGGTAATAATTGGATTTTGGTCGGTATAATTGATAGTGGAACTGAAGAAAGTCATAATACCTACCTTTTATCTATCATGGACTATTTCCCAATAGATAAATATTCCTTGATAAGAATGAGTTGGTATAGAGATCAACTAACCCCCAGATGGATTTATTTACCTTAGAAGTATAAATGTGTGCAATGATTTAATACACAGTCATGTTTTACCAATTACATAATGGTATAGGGAATGGTTTAATCATACCATAAAACAAAAGTCTTTTATATTTGGCATGTTGTAAAACAATAATTTTTTTAAAAAATATACAATACCTATTTCATGTTATCCACACAAAAATTACTTTAAATACCACTATATAGTTTTACTTCAAAGAGATATAGTGAATGATGATATATTATCAAATTTTAGAAGTTATGTCATTATTTATGGTTTTAAGGATCATTTATTTGAGTTCAAAACCATATAACCCCATATTTTGAAAATTTTATCTTCATAATATTCATTCCCTTTTCCTTATAACAACATCCATCTTTTGATCCTCCAAAATAATATTACGAATTGATGGTTGAGATTTCATTTGGGAATGTTAGGATTATTATCAATTTATTAATCCAATATCCATCCTCTCTATGTCCCAAATGATAGATCCATTATAATTCTCATCATTGGTAGGGTTGAAGTATCCTTTATACTTAGATAATTTCTTATTTTTTTACCATTCAAAAATGTTAATATATTGAGAGTTAATAAAACTTATTGAGATATTATCTCCTTTATTTGAACATGTTATGCTCCATTTTTAAGAATATATACTTAAGGATTTTATTATCATTATATATTCCACAAATAGCACATAAGATATAATGCCTCTAAATTATCTGCATGAAAATCACTATATATAATTCTAGATAATGTGTTAGGTAGCTCAACTCCGGGATCATTTATTGGTTGTAGGTATAACCGATCAAATTTTCATCTTGCATGATTAAACAGACCAAAACATTCTAGATGCTTTTCTATATAAAATAAAATCATTCTCCATTGGTGGTTAATTTGAGTACAAGTGTGGCGATTAACCACTTCTTCAACTCTTAATGTATTTCATCACATTCTTCATTCAAAAAAACACCAAGCCTATCCAAGTTATCTTAGTTATTTCCATATATAATTATGATATATTTCTCACAAATAAATTAAAATTCTCTAATAATAAATATAAAATATTGATTTCTATCATTGATGTTGGTCTATATCATCATTTAATTGCTTATTTTTTTTAAAGTATCCACTAATATCACTTTTCTGGGGAAAAAATGACTCATGAGATAGATATTTCAATCAAAAAATCAGAGTGAATATTAATATCATAAAATTTTCATTCCTCAATGTAACAAATAATTCATCCAAGTAATTCTCACTTTCTTCCTTTCATTAATATAATAATATAATTTCATCTACAAGTACCACCAATTTTTTTTCAATATAATCCATAAGGACACAATTAAATACAAAATTAATATTGATTGAGAATTATAGAATCCAACAAGAATTGCTATAAACTAATATTTCCCATACATTTTATAAATGCCATCATTAGGGATATCATCTTTCTACACCTTTTTTTGATAATATATCGACTGATGATTCAATATAGATAAGTACTAGTCACTACTTCACTAATTGAACTAGTCTAAAATCCATGGTATATGATATGTTTTTTTATCAAATTTTTTTAGATCATGATTACTAATGTAGACATACATTGAGTCATCGCTCATTGTGATAATTAAGAGTACTTCACCTTATATTGAATCAATTGGGTGTGTAATGTATTTATTTATATTCTATTGAAGTTGATTCATCATCTCCACAAATTCATAAGTTCTCATTCTATATTGAATCATTTATATTGGATAATATTAATGGATAAGTTCGATCAACGACTAAACCAATTATATAGGAGTAAGACTAGGAAATTTACTGATAATCATATAAATGAATTCCTTAAAAATAGGAATGTCATCATGGATAAATTTTACCTTACTCTCAATCATTTGAGATATATAAACTATCTAAATAATTAATATTATCATTTCTTAAGATAATGACACCGTAGAGGATTTATCCACATTAAAAATGTATATAATTGAAGGGTGATTTTTGATATAGATGTTGATTTCCTTCTATAAGAAATTTATGTTACCTATATACAAGGAATGAAAATCCACATTAATAATATAATCAAATTATGATATAGGGAGTATCACATGGTTTTTTTGGAAAATTCCACCCAAATACATTTGTAAGGGAAAATTTATATACTTGGGAATAAATAATGTACCCATTCCCTATTTTCACTAATATATTGACATGCGTATTTTGAAGTGGTGTTTGAATAGTTATTAAAACATTCATGATATTTAGGAATTCAAATAAAAAAAATCAAATAGTTTATTCACAATTCTTTGATGAATAACATGTATAAATGTCAGCACTTAATTATTGGCATCCAAATCAGATGTTGGGATTAGATAAGATCACCATACCAATAAGCCTCATATATTTTTTTCATCATTTTTCATTGACATCCCTTACCATAATGAATTGAATTGTGTAGCTCACTTGTTACTTGAAGTTGAAACATTCGAAAATAGGATTAGTGTTTAATAGATAATTATTTTCATTTATTAAATTTGGGGGTATATCCAATTAGAATTCACTATAATGGTTCCACTCATTACTATACATAAATCTTTACCTAGTAACCTTGAATAAATTTCTCAGATGTTTCTTCCCACTCTTTTGAAAAATGAGATATTGTACTTTCCATTCGACATGAAACTATTCTGGTGTAGAATTTCAATCTATTATATTCTTTTATCTCTTGAACCCTGAGTCCCAAGTGATTCATTGTTATCTATTTTGAATCTTATGGAAGGATATATAAATTTCTTATTGTTTTAAAAGTATTAAATAACCAAATATTTTCATAATATGATATTTAATGCCAAGAAACGCGCACAGTATTACTTTTATGGTAAAGGAAAAAAGATGAAGGCGTGTCATGCATGTATTTGGTGTTCACCTCATATTACCAAATATAATCATCTTGATTTTTTTGTGGCTAAAAAAATCCCACTACGTTTTCAATTAGGGATCCCAAGGAGAATATTTATAGAAATACTTTTCATATTTCATACCCTCCATCAATTTGATCTTCTCCTCCAATTTATTTTTTTAATACAATCTGTTGATATGTTTCCACCTCCATATGATAAAAATAATTTAGGAACTTCTATTTTCAAAATAATTAATTGATGAAGAGAATAATATCATTTGATTAGATCCATTGTTCCTTGCTTAAGTGATCATAATATTTACTGAATGTCATGAAACTTTGTTACATAATGATCTAAATTACATCTTACTTCTTCTAAAAGGGTGTGGGTTTCCCTACTAATTCATGTTTCTATTAAAACATACATTATTTGTGAAATTATTTCAATGATGTTCCAAATTCCTTCTTTCATTGAGTTTGAAATCTCATTTAAGAAGACAACACATTTCTAATCACATTATACATTGTCCCAATTACAATTATTTCCTACCATTTTAGAAAAATTAGTGGAAATTTTTGAATGAGAAATTTTAATCTATTAGAACATATAAAAATAACATTGACTGTTAATAGGGTTACACATATATAAAATATATTACCTGACTTTTGAATTTCTACGTTTCAATATACGATGTCCATTCTCAATTTCAAGACATAATGTCTTATAAGAATTTTTCCCCTAAATAAATGTTTATAATGATCTTCTGAATTTACAAAAGAATATATTCCATGATTTTCAAACCTGGTGTGTAGCTAATCCTCTTTTTCAATCCCCATGTAACGATCTAATGTATCTCAATGCACTATTTCATATGTTTTTACCCAAAGGTTCAACTATGTTTGAGACACATCCACTTATAGTATTCAATTAGGTATGTATTTTATAATAAAAAAAATACTCTACACGTTACCAAAATTTTGGTTTTTTCCATCTATTTTATCTTATCCATATGGATTTCACAATATTTTTATAATCCAAATCAATCTAAATAAATTATCTTTTCACATATTCTAAATATGTTAACCCATATATTTCATACACATTATTTAATGATTTATTTCATTATGATACATTAAATACAACAATCGATGATAATATTTCCTACAATAATTGTGTAATTTTAATCACATTATGAAATTAGTAAATATAAATAATATTTCATGAACCAAAAGCCTATAAAATTAAATTAAATTTATTTGACCTTCTGAAATTTCATAGGATAACCAGATGACATACATATGAAATTTGTGACCTATAAAGAGGAGTAAGGAAATAATTAAAGAATAACATGATTAAAGTAATATATATGAGACAATAGGAATATAAATGTAATATAAGAGAGGCGAGAATAAAATAATTGAACATCAAATAGTGATATAGTTTAATAACATGAACATAATATGAGAATATGGAAACCAAAAAAAACATGGCATAACAAACATAATTAATGGATAAAAACATCGAAATAATAAAATAGTATGCATAAGATAATTTAATTCTACCCATAAATATCATCTCATGTGATTAAAACATTACATATTTCAATGGAGGGATATATAATTTCAGTCCCACCCATCACATTCATATCACGTAGATGAATATCTCTTCCAAATAGCTCAAATGACATACAAATGTAGTTAAACAATTTTAATCATATGACTAGGGATTGTGGGATATATACATGGAATTCCAAATTCAATTAATCCCAGATATATCTATGTAAATACCCTTGAGTAGAAACGGGGAGGAATATTCTATAAAAAAATGTTTCTCATCGAAAATCACAAGATAAATTTTTAGTATAAAAATAAAATATATAGAGTCATGGAAGAGTTTTATGAGAGTTAAAGAGGTACCTCATTACTTTAAAATTAAATAGAAAATAATTTGGATTGGTAAAAGCATATAACAACATGAAGAATTGGAAAAAATGCCTAATATAAATAATTCTCTTGATTAATGAGAATAAAGATATAATCTAAAATCCTAAGAGGGATCTTTGAAAATCATGGGAGGATCATCTTAAAATCTTGAGAGAACAATAGTGGTGGATCTGTAGAAGTAATAATATAATATATTCTTTATGAAAGGGTTTCGAGTGAAAATGAATGTGATGTCGGGTTAATTTTTATAGAAAAAGAGAGGATAATCTTATTTAAATTTGTAAACATATGTTTTAGAATATTTATGATAAATTAATACAAAACACAAACCATTGCATTGTTTTAACCATGTATTCTTATAATGATAAGTGATTTTAATTATATTAAAATGATTTAACCCTATATACATAAAATAATACTGTTGATGATTCTATTGCGAGTATTGTTTTTAAAGACCATATTTTAAAACCATAAAATATAATATTTTTTTGGAGGATTCATTTAGGGTTTATAAAATAAACAAATAACTACAAAAGAACATTATTATTAAGGGAAAACATAATTTTTTAGATGGATATTATTTACAATATATATGTTATATCTTTTTAAATTTTATGATCTCATAATAAATATAGTATTATTATACCAATATAAAATTTTTACCCAATAATAGGAATTAATCAAAACTATATGAATAAATCACCATTGGATATTTTAAAAATGAATATTATTAATAGTTAAATATTTACAATAGTTAAAAAAATTCAATGTTGGATATTTTATTTAAAATTGTTGGTTTTTTGAAAATAATAGTTTCCTAACCCATATAGAAATTAAATTTCATATAGTACAAATATATTATCATTTATATTTAACATATATTTTTTATGAATAATATTTCAGTAAAATAAAATTACTTTAACACTATTTCAATTGTTAAAAAATAAAGTCTTGATTGAAGCTATATATTTCCCACAAATATAATTTTACTTCCATCTTATAAAATTGTAATTTTTATCAAACAAGTTATTTAATCATTATAAATTAATAATTGAAGATAAATAAAAAAATTCATACTATTTGGGACAATATAAATTTAATTTTATTACACGAGTGAATTATCTAAGGGCCTGTCATGTGAATGTGGGATTCTCTTAGAGTGGTTCGGTGAATGTGTTTTGGGTCATGATTTTGATTGTCTTAAAAATCTCTCTTCAATGGCTTCATATGTGATTTGGTTATTGAATATCGACTCAGTATTGGTCAAGGGAATTTCAAAATGATTAAATATACAATCAAAACATGGAAAAATGGGGTCAATAGAGTTTTATCCTTCTTATCAAGAGTTAAAATTAATATGATAGTATCAATTGTCATATCCTAACCATATATATATATTATTCATATGATCAATGTATAATGTCTAGATTTTCTATGTTTATGATGCATTATGGTATATTAAATACGACATGAAATAACTAATAATGTTATAAAATTTCCAATTATTTTTATGAGTTTTCTATAACATAATTTCTTAACAAAGAATTTAATAATTTTAAAATGGAATTACATTTTCTTTATGTTATTACAAGGAGGATAACCCTCACCAACATAGCTAGGATGAATAGAGTTATCACACACTATATGATTTCTCATAAAATCAACATACATTTATAGGGCTATTCTATAATCATTTTTATGAGATACCAGAATAATTCAAATACAACTAATCTTGGGTTCATGAAAATTTCTATCTCAAGGTAACAAGATTTTTATTTGTATCTAGAAGGCTGAATTGAAGAAAATTATACCAAAATTAAAAAATGATTTTCATACTCTTTTATTATTCAGTAACCCTTATAGAGACTCATTAATTATTTGATTTCTCCACCTTGACATTTTCATGTTAATTGCACTAAATATAAAAACACTTTTATATTTAACAATAATGATCCCTTAGGATTTGACCATCTTTGTACTTGACCTATATAAAATATTACATTATAATACATACCGACAATATTATTGGTGTATAGTTTTATAGAATAATTATAACTCATTACCTAGAAACTCCATGTCTCTTTCAAATAACTGCCATTTTTTCACAATATATGTATCATCATAACCAATTGTATGTCTCAAAATTCCAAAAAAATATTTCTACACCAGCTAATCATAATGACATTTAACATGAATTATTTTCCTTCATTAACTATGATGAATGAAATATAAATTGGTTGATATTATCTAGATATTAATGGAATAATGAGAAATAAAAATTGACGATCATAAGTTAATATAATATAAGAATATGGTTGTGTGAATTTTTGAATAAATATGAACATATTATATAGAATTCCATAATCATAAAATAATGATCATGAGACGAGAGTCATGTTATGATGCTTCCACATAAAATAACATATATCAATGATTTTATCCTGAAATGATTATGACCATAACATAATGCATGGAATTATTAACAAAATTCAAGGTTTATTCCCAAGACCATCATCACATAGTGAAAAAGTCCCCATAGTGGATTAGGATCAATCCTTAATCCCACATATAACATATCATTTTAAATAACACTCCACCTAATAGATTCAAAGGGTATATAATTCTAGATCCACCCATCACATCATATCAAAAACAAACATATATGTTTCATATAGAAAAAATATTCATAATTTCATCAAAGAAAGTTTTACTTTGGAAGGAAATGGGTTTCAAGAATATATCTACAAAACATGAAAATAATCTATCTTGAGGAAAATGGTGGATGGTTAAAAAATAAAACAACGACATAAAAAATAGAAGGATATTTGAATTCATGGGAAAATACCCTTGAAAAATGAGAGATTCAAATTGTACCAAATAAGAGATCAAAATTTTATTTTTTTCTATTAAAATGAATTTAATTCCATAAGAAATAATATTTTATTATGTTTCTAAAAGTGTTAATCATGATGAATAATGACAATGAGGGAAATTCTTTCGAAAAATAAAAGTTATAACAAATACTAAAAATGTAAAGTAGTATTTATGAGTTTATAGTATTATCAAAAAATAAAAAGTTAATGTTTGTTTTAAAAACATTTATTCATAGTTTTGACGTGAAATATTTTTAAAATGTATCTTTTTAAAATAATAATCTAAAATAGAGACTCTAATGTGATACAAGGTTTTATCGTTATAAATATCTATATGGAACACAATCCTTAATTCTGAAGTAGATGAAGACCCAATTTTGATTATACATTTATTTAAAATACTTATCATGAAACAATTCAAAATTTCATTATGAAATGGGATAAATAAATTTATGAGTGTCCTAATAAATAAATCATTCTTGTAATTCCAATGTCAAGGAAAAATATTAACCAAAAGAAAAAATTGTTGACTTGGATGATAACGTATCGTGTAATAGAAAAAGAATTATTCATAACATAGTGAGAATTTTCAAGAAGGAAGGGAAATTATCAATATATCTGATTGGGATAAAAATTAATTTCCAAATATGTATGTAGGTTTATAGGATATGGAATTAATAACCAAGCTCATAGTGAACATTATAAATCTATTCTGAATATTAATTTGTGATAACCCCCTTATATTGTATGACGTATGAATCATATTCCCAAGTAAAGAAAAACATTATTGGAAGTTAGATAACATGATAAAAAATAATTTTATATATTATAATTCAAGGGGAGTACTTACACAATGAAAAATGATAATGATGAATAATATTGAATCATGTTTCAATGAAGGGTGATACAGATAGAAAACCATATAGATTCTGAATTTCTAATGACACAGAACCTGATATAAGTTACATTGAATAAAAAATAAAATATAACTAAACATAATACAATCATGGAAAAAATAATATATTATAGTATGTATTTTATTTTAAATAAATCATTATGTATATTATGAAATATGACTCATGTAGTGAATATTCGAGATAAGAGAACCTTACCGTATTCTAGATTGATTTTGTGCATGTTCTTATATTACATGATAATAAAAAATAAATTACTATGTACCTTATAATGAGTCTTTTTCGTCAATATTTAATTTAATATAGACAATTAAATATCATATTTTATTAAAAGTAGTTTTCAATTAAGATTTCATAAAAATTCATTCGATGTAGGCTTATTTCGGTAATTTTAGTTATCAATGAAAAAATTTAAACAATATAGTAAATAATATAATTCCAATATTAAAAAACAATAATAAATTATTTATTTTTAATATATAATAATATTTATATTTATTTTCACATAGTACTCCATGATATATTTTTTGTACCAATATTCAATTAGGTTCATAAACTATCCAAAATATGAACACACTGTATCTGGATCTCTGAGTTTGTTTTCTGATGCATATAATATGATAAAAATATAATAATATTTATATAATCCAATTTTTAGTTGTTGATTTTAGCATCCCGTCTTTTTATAACATAACTTTCATTTCATTACATGGAACTGAGGATCGTTAAGGTTTAGTGTCTTGGAAACAAGGAACAAAATACAAGAAAAAAACATGAAACATTCTTCTTAAACACTTCAAAGGATTTTCCTTTAGTTCATCCTAGGTTCATTACTGCATCTCATAACCTGGGGACATACATCAAAAGAAAGGGTGAGCAGAAGGCCCAGTAAGGGAAACAAGAGAAACATTTTACATGTGAACTTGAGATACTTCAATAAGGACATGAAAAGAACTTTAAGGAATGAGAATGAAATCATGAGATACATCATAATAAAAATATCATTTTTCATAACTTGAAGATGTGGCGGCAACATTTAATATTTACAATCGTTTCGTTTCACCAAGGTCCATCCCCAAGGTGTCATTAAAAATTACCAAGGTTATTCACCAAGGCGTCGTTAAAATGGTCATCTCTAGAGATTAAGTCTTTACCCAATGCATTGGAGCGCTATCAGGGCGCACCCTTAAGTTTGCATTTATTATCATGTGAGCCACATATATCATCATCAAACATTTCATAAATAACCCATATAGCATAAAATAAATGGGTTTCATTTCATAATCATAACGTTTTAAAAACTGCTTTAAGGACATGAACTTTACGTTACTTTAAACCCACGGAAAGGGAAAGCGGGTATCATGTATGTAAATACCATAATTTAAAATAGAACATTTTGATATATATGTGAATACCACTATAGAAATAATAGCTTTGATTATTCACTTTATAACATAAAATAATTTTGAGAAAAGATAGGCATTTTGAGACGAAAATTCTGCAGCATAACAACTATGTTACAAGGTTTTAGAAAACTTTGAAAAGAGAGGGAACATGGGTCAAACAATCATAATTGACCCATAAAACAGTAGAGGGACAGAATAAGAAGGATATATGTAAATTGTGATGCAATTTCAAGGACATACCATTTGAAATGAAAAACATGGAAGGAAGACAAAAATTTGATTTCTCTTATGAAAATTCGGCAGCCTAACAGCGTCACTTAAACTTCAACAAAAATGAATTGAACAGATAAAATAGGGTCTCTCATAATATGATCATAATAGATCATTATGATAGATATAGAGATCATACCACAAAATAATAAAAAGTAACTTGAAATATTTTACATGAAAATCGAACTTGAAAAATGAGAAGGGTGAAAGAATCACTTAAAAATTCGGCAGCCTAACAACGTCACTTAAACTTTCATAAAACGAAATGATGAGAGTAATAGGGGATCTATCATCATATAAACATGAAAATCATAGTAAGAGGAATATAAAATACCATCCTCTCACATAATAACATGGAGCATAAAAGGAATTACATAAAAGAGATTACATGAAAAGAAAGCGAGAGGTCAGATCCCTTACCTTAAAATGTGACTCTTGAAACTCAATGTTTTGGACCTTGAGGGCCTGGGGGCACCTTGGGAGGACTCCTTGGGAGGTAAGGATACCATAACTTCGTTGGGGTAGAGTTGGGAGTGAAAAATAAAGGAGGAAAGGGTGGGTCTTTATAGGGAAAGTGAGGGGAAAAGGCATTAATTGCCAAGGGACACCTCATTAGTGGTTTTGGCAAAACCATGGGCTTGGCCATGGTATTTGCCCATGGTATTGGCCACTTGGGACACCTCATACCTTATATTACTATTCATAAGTCTACCATATTTATTACATACTTAATACATCATTTAATGATGTCATTAAACACCTGTAACTTAAAAAATATACTTTCACTATTCATCGAAAATTCAACTTTTTCAGAATAATCCCAAAATTTCACCTTTACCAGATAGAAATGCTTTGATTTCAAAAATGAAATCCATTTTATAAAAAAAATTTCTAAATATTTTTAATTAAATTTTTAATTAAAAAACACTATTCATCTGAAAAATCTAATACTTGACTAATAATTTATGAAACAGTTATTTACCGATTTTATTGAATCACATTACTTAATCTAGGTGTCTAAATTATATTAAAACTTTCTTTGAGTGAAATTACTAATCCATTTGGTCACATTACTAATCCTAAGCGTAAAATCACTATTCATAATTTACTATTCATCAAAAATTATATTGATCTTATTAGGCTCCAAATTCCTTACTGAACACTTTTGTAGAAGACCATTTTTTGAAAATCATTACACATCATTAATTATTTAGGGTTTACATAAATGTTTTAAAATATCCCTTTTTCAAAAATTCATCAATATAATATATCCTAAAATTATGCGGACAAAAGAAATTCCACAAACATCACTAAAGGAAGAGATCTCAATTTATTCACCCGAAAGGATTACACAAGGAAGCTAGGGTCTCATCACATAGCCCCTTATAACACCGGCATAAGACCTAAGTGTAAGGTGTGCTATGGTGAGAGAATCTGAGGGAGGCTTAGATAACATTTCCCTAGTAGTAATCTATACAAACTTGAACTTCTCTCGTAGGAATTTCTGTTCAAGCTTGACATGCTGGAGTTTGGCTTCGGCTTGGTCCAAAGCGAAGCCCACAGATGCTACCTCCTTCCCAAGCTCTGATAAGTGGGCTTCATAAGGGTCGAGTCTACTGGAAAAAGCCATCGACTCCTCTTTCTGCATTAACCATTAACATCTTATTAAATCATTAAGAGTAAGTTAATATACTACTCAAAAAGATTGGGTCGTTACATTCTTCCCCCTTAAGAAATTTCATCCCCTAAATTTATACTTGAGGCCTAGTCGAAAAGGTGAGGGTACTTTTGCTTCATTGTTTCCTCACGCTCCCAAGTCGCTTCTTTATATTTATGATTCCTCCACAACACTTTCACAAGGTGGGTAGTCTTGTTTCGTAAGACCGTGTCTCTATGGTCCAAGATCTCCACTAGTTGCTTCTCATAAGAGAGGTCATGTTCCAGTTGTACCACCTCTGGGTTCAGTACATACGAAGGGTCGGGTATGTACTTCCTCAAGAGAGATACATGGAAGACATCATGAACTTGAGCTAGGTTCGGTGGACGTTCTAGACGATAGGCCACTCCTCCTATGCGATAAAGGATTTCATAGGGGCCAATGTACCTAGGGCTGAGCTTCCCTTTCTTCCCAAACCATATGACTCTCTTCCATGGATAAATTTGAAGGAAGACTTTGTCACCAACACCAAACACCAAGTCCCTTCGACGATTGTCAGCATAGCTCTTCTGCCGACTCTGAGCAGCCCTTATGTGTTATTGGATGGCATGAATCTGTTCTGTCATCTCTTGCACAAGATCAGGCCCAAGAAGATTTCTCTTGCTAGTTTCATCCGAACAAGTGGGAGTTCTATATCGCTTTCCATACAGAGCTTCATAGGGTTCCATCTGAATGCTCGAATGGAAGCTGTTGTTATAGGAGAACTCAACTAATGGGAGGTGTTGATCCCATCCACCTTTAAATTCTATTGAGCATAATCTCAGCATGTCTTCGAGTGTCTGAACAGTCCTTTTAGGTTGGCCAGCAGTTTGAGGATGATAGGCCGTACTAAAATTCAATTCAGTATTCAGAGCATGTTGAAGACTTCTCCAGAATTTTGATGTGAATCTTGGGTCATGATCAGACACGATGGATAGTGGTACCCCATGCAGCCTTACCACTTCCTTCACGTATATCTTGGCAAGATGATCCAGAGAGAAATCATCCCGAATAGAGATAAAATGGGTTGTCTTGGTGAGACGGTCCACAATAACCCATATCACATTGTTTCCTTTGGATGTTTTTGGGAGACCAGTTACAAAGTCCATAGTGATATTATCCCACTTCCATACTGGTATGGGTAGCGGTTGTAATACCCCCTTAGGAAGTTGTCATTCTGCCTTCACTTGCTGACACACCAGGCACCTTGTAATGTAATCAGCAATCTCCCTCTTCATGATATCCCACCAATAATGATCACGAAGGTCTCTATACATCTTAGTGCTTCCCGGATGTATAGAGAATGTAGAGCTATGAGCTTCATCCATCAGTTCATTCTTTATCTCCGGAATAGATGGAAAACATAGTCTTGTACGAAATTTCAATACACCTTCTTGATCAATATTGAAATCAGGGAACTTCCCATCTTTTACAGCCTCCAACTTCTCCTGCAGCAAATGATCTTCTTTTTGAGATTTCTTGATCTTCTCTAGTAATGAAGGTTGAGAAATCATTTGGGATAGGGTTGATGATATCCCTTTCCTTATAATTCCCATGTCTAGTTTTACTAGATCTTTAATCAAGGGATATCCTAGGATCCTCATTGTTGTCAGAACAACAAGATCTTTCATGCTTAATGCATCCACGACTTTGTTGGCTCTACCAGGGTGATAATGAATTGAACAATCATAGTCTTTAATAAGATTCAACCATCTCCTTTGTCTCATGTTCAATTCTTTTTGTGTGAAAATATACTTTTGACTTTGGTGGTCAGTGTATATATCACATTTCTCCCCATAAAGATAGTGCCTCCATATCTTTAGAGCAAAAACAATTGCCGCCAGCTCTAGATCGTGCGTAGGATAATTCTTCTCATGAATCTTCAACTGTCAAGATGCATAAGAAATTACCTTGTCATTTTTCATGAGGACGCACCCAAGACCTTTCAGAGATGCATCGCTAAAAATAACGAATCCTTCTCCAATAGAGGATAGTGTAAACACAGGTGCAGTAACCAATCTATTATTCAGCTCTTGGAAACTGTCCTCACATTCCTTTGTCCAGATGAACTTAACCCCTTTTCGAGTCAACTTGGTTAGTGGATTAGAAAGCCATGAAAAGTTTTTCACAATCCTCCTATAATATCCTTTTAAACTAAGGAAACTACGAATATGAGTTACTGATGTGGGTTGAGGCCACTCCTCCACAACCATTGTCTTTTCAGGGTGAACCGAGATTCCTTTATTGGTTACGATGTGCCCCAAGAAAGCCACTTATTGTAACCAAAACTCACATTTTCCCAACTTCCCAAAGAGCCTCTCCTTCCGCAGATATTTCAGTATAACCCTTAGATGATCTTCATGCTCCTCACGACTTTTTGAATATATCAAAATATCATCAATAAAAACTACCACAAAGTTATCAAGGTAGTCCTTAAAGTATCTATTCATCAAATCCATGAAAATAGCAGGTGCATTAGTCAAGCCGAAGGGCATAACAGGAAACTCATAATGCCCATATCTTGTGTAGAGACCTGAAGCTTGACGTACATGGACATTACATTACTTTTGTGGAATACTTAGTACATAAAAAAAACACACACACAAGGACCGTAATAGTTTAGTGTCTTTGGAAACTCGGAATATAATCTTCTAATCGTGGTGAAAGTTCTTCAACATCTCCCATAAATATATTCTTCTTTTTTTCTAAACCTAAATCCTTTCATTATGTCACGGGGAAACGAAAACATAAAAGGGTGAGCTCAAATGCTCAGTAAGGGTAAACAAAAGAAATATCAATCACGTCATATTCATAAGAACATATATTTTGGAAATCATAACCTGCAAAAGAGATCATAATTTCATAACATGGGATAAATCATAGTAGTGAAATGTAATCCCAATAATCATAACATAAAACATGAAACTTTGTGGAATACACACATAATCATAGAGAATCATTTCTTGTTAGTCAAGACTCATTTCCAAGACTATCTTAGTGGACAAAGTCCCTTTCTGAACCGAGTTCATTCCTCGTTTCAGTCCTATTTCACTGAACCGGTATAACCTACCATTCCATCCATGTCTATATCATGAGATATAAAATATTTACCCAATGCATTGGAGGGAGATATAGGTCCCATCCATCTCTTAATGATACCATTCTTATGTGTGCCACAAAATCATAAACCATACATCATAGCATAACCCATGTAATAAAAATGAGAATCTTAAACATCATGACATCATAAAACAATTCATATAAGATAAAGGAATTCATAAAAATAATTCCATCACAACATAGTCAAATCAATTTAATAATAGGGATAGAAACAGAACCCTTTATTATCTTAGATGGAAAATAATTTTGAAAAAACACTTGAACTCCATTCTTGAGGAAAATATCCTTTCTTATTCAAAAACACTTTTCCTTTCATAACATGTCATACAATTCTAAACTAAAAGAAGTTGATTAAAAATAAACATGAAAAATTGTAAAGTAAGCTTCTTGGAAATAATGTTTTAAAAATCCATTCATGCCGTATACGTTAAAAAAACATTCTTCGTACTTTTGTCGGAAGAGTCAAAAAGTGCCTCATATGAAAAACGACAAAAGATTCCTTTCATATATTTTACTAAAAACTCACCGAAAGGTAAAATTGGATTTAAAAAATTGTAGATGGATGGAAATATTATTACATATTAAGGAAACATAGATGTGGATGATAAAATACACCCCAGTAAATACCAAAGTAGAAACAATCTCGGATAAAAATGAGATTGTGATATTTCCCTTACCTTAAGTCTGATTTGCTTCATAAGTGTCCGAAACTCCTTTATAATGATTTAAATAATGTCATTAACTTATTACAGAATCATATTAATTGTTATGATATCATATATGGTTCACTTATGACTTTATATTACCCGTTCTTTTGTAAATTCCATGTTAAAGAAGCGTTTTTGGTAAAATCGTTTCATTTATCGTAGGTGTTTGGACATGTTGTTGTTGACATTATTATTACTTATATCATGATTTACTTACTTAAAAAATATAAAACATGATTTATATATCATATATATTCAGTATATATGTATATATATAATAGATAGACAAATGAAATGAAACACACCATTCATGGAGACGGTAGTCCGTATGTACGCATGAACGCTGTTTTCCTTTCCTTATTTCCTTGAATGGAAGTAAGTAGATGACATACATATATACATAAATACAGTAGATTTATAATGTCATATATTTTATTATTATTGCTTATATATACTTTATAATCATTCTTAAATGGTTAACATGGAGAATGAATCTCATCGCATCGTGGAGACGGTAGTCCGTACGTACGCACGAGCGATGATATCGTTTTCATGATCGTGAACTTGTGTTGAAGTGTATTTATACTATTTCAGTATCAATATCACTTTATAATAATCATATATAGTTACTCATTACACCATTATACCCATCCAATTATGGTGGTGGCGGAAATTAGATTACACCACGGCGTGGAGACGGTATTCCGTACGTACGCACGCGCGGTGATTTCCTTTTTCCGTATGATGGATTGATGGTTAATTAGAGTTGTTTCATATTTATAATAAAATATCAGTATATAATAAATACTGATGTTATTACTTTATCATTAAACAACTAAATAAGAAGAAGTTGATGAAGAAACATATTGAAAAAGATCAGTAATGGATATTACCTCTTTTTGACGCGCCTTTTCTTAACCTCCACTTAAAGAACAAAGGATGGTCTTTGAAGAAGACAAGGACCTCTAGGATGATACTAGGGAAGTGGAGAAGATATTTTGGCAGGGTTTGGACGAGCTTGAAGCCTCAAATAGGTTTGAGGAGGAGAGGGAGGTGGTGCCCTTTTTTAAGGGAGGAGAGGGGCACCTTAGAAAAATCTCAAAATATTATTTTATATTAAGGTCAACTTCGGTTTATAATGGTTCAAAAGGTTCTTATTTAGAAGCTAAAGTGGGTATGGGTCTAAATAATCTCATAAAATATGATTTAGACAAGTTGAGGTTATTATTTTAGCCTTATCAATTAGATTTAACTCTAAGTTAAATAATTTAACTTTTACCGTGTCATTTTGTTTTCTTACACTATATGGTTAATAAACTTACTATATCAAGCCAAACGAACCCCAATTTGTTTATTATTAATTTATATAATCTTATCTAAGTCATTTTTCCAAACTTTAGATTTTTAGGAATAAAATAACAATTAATAATATAATATTTGTTTTAAAAACTAATTTATGTCAATTTTGACACTATTTGGTACATGATTTTTATGAAATTTATAAAAGAATGATAAGTTCGAAAAAAGTTACTTATATCAACAATAACATGTCATATTAACCTATAAAATTAATTTAAGTCATAAAAAGTCTCAAATTACATTTATTTGGGCATTTATAACATCAATTATGTCAATATTTCATTAATAAGACAAGTATTGCATCATCTTTGTGTCATAATAAATGATAATTATTTAATCCCTAAAAATACTAAATAAATTTCTGTGATGTAGATAATTGTATTAGATGTATGGAGACTATTCATGTTCGAAGTTTCATAATGTTTATCACTAGATTAAAATTATTATAATTATAAGATTTAAGAAAGTGACATGCTATCACATTCTTTGGTTTTAATAATAATTAAATTATTTTAATTGACAAAATTTAATTAAATGAATCTAATCCGACCCTTAGGTGAAATGGGTAGACATTTAGTCGTCCAATAGGTTTTTGACATTTGTTAGGGAAATTTTAAAATATTATATTTACCCTTAATTACCTGATTTACCTTTAACTATGGTAAATAAAATTTACCGTAGTTACTATTCATAATTCCCAAAAATAAAAATTAGCTTATTAACATAATTTGGATCCACTGATTCCAAATATTGAATCCATTTTTCCAAATTCAATACACAAAAGTTTCAGAAATTAAATTAAAATTAATCCCGTTGTCGAAAGAAAATGGGGTTTTCTTTAAAACATTGCAAAAGATTGAATTGATTTAACCTACGAATTCAAGGTAAAATCAATGATAATGACATAAATTATATTAAATGGTCAAAATATATTCTATTTATACTTTAAAACCATTCAATATTATAATTTAACCACATAAGATATTACGATGAAAAAAGTTGTTTTTAATTAAAATATAGCGTGTTTTTACTATTCATTAAAATATTAAAGTTATCGGAAAAATATCAAAACTTTATATAATGTAAATTTTTATATCCTGATTCAAAATAAGAATTTTATTTTGTTAAATTGAACTTATAAACATTTCAAAAAACAGATATAAAGTGGGTGCATCATCAAAAGGCGGCAAAACTGCATTTTTTGAAAAATACTTATTTTACCCGAAAAATTTATTTTGTTCTTATACCATGTTCTAGAAAATCTGTAAGATGAATAATAATGTTATAAAATTCAAAATATAGTTAATACTATTCATAACGGCTAGTTCATGAAAATATTATAATAATATATCATTGTTTATTAAAACCCGGTATTGCGTACAACACACACTATCGAGGAAGGTCACGATTGCGTGTAATGCAAGCCAAGTCAGGGTTGTGTGTTGTGAAAGAATCCTTCGTTGTTTCGTATAACAGAATCCAACCATATTTCATTTATACATTGAATATATATATATATACTCAATGTTGTGTAGAATAACTATTATCAAAATTGTGTGTAACACGATCCAAGAATACTGTTGCGTATACTGCAAGCTAATACGCTGTTGCATATAGCGCAAGGTAATCATGGTGTAGAATACAACACAAGAAATTAATAAAATTAAAAGAATATTTTTCATAAAATCTCGGGGTGTTACATTCTACCCCCCTTAAAATGATTTTCGCCTTCGAAATTCGTTGGGGTTACAAATGGTTTACTACTCGAATGCTAGTTTAATAGAAACCCACATCATAAAAAGGAATTCAAAAACATGGCTTTAAAAACTAATGTATGAAATGTAACGGTTACCCAAATTAACTCATCAATGGGTTTCCACATAGGTGAAAATATGGATATGGAAGAAAAATCTTACCATCAAGGTCTAATGGAGAGTGGTAGAGAACATGGCTATGAAAAAGCCAACAATCACAAAGCCATAAATTTGTGATGATCTAGGGTACCATCTGATTCATCAGATATAAGATCACTAGGACAACATTTTTGGTTTTCAATATCATTTCCCTAAAGTTGAAAAATTTTAATTAGAAGAAATACTTACTTGATTTTGGTACAATCTCACTGCTGTTCATGCTTTGAACAATTTCCACTTCATCTCTTAAAGAAATGAAGTGGAATTTGTTATTCGTGAAGTGTTAACAGATCATGTGATAGAATGATGGGTCATTCCATCTATCTCAAACAAATGGTTAGAAAAGTTATCAAAAAATACATAAGTCCATCAGTTGTGAGATTAATCATATATGGTTCCTAAAATGGACGTATAATTCATATATCATACTGCTTAATATAATAAAACTAGTTTCTACTAACCAGGGACTTTCTGTAGGCCAGTGGTATGCGATAAAGGCCCGTCTCACTTTAGTTGTGGGTTCGATTCCCACAGCCTTGGCCAACGCGATGGGTTGTCGCACATCCTGTAGGTTGTCCTTTTTCTAAAACTACATTATTATAACATCCCATCAACAATATCAAAAAAAGTTTTATACCTAAACAATACTAACTTATGTCCAACATAATCTATTCCAATCTTTAGGATTATCTACAATACTTCGGTCCAAGCTCATAGTATAGAGAAAATGATCACGTGATTGCCATCATTTATCCCTCATATATCTTGTTCGTCACATTCCAGTCATGTGAACACCATAATCATGTAATCTCTTGAAAAATGAATACCCATTGAATCTTAGTGAAAACATGAGTGCTGTCAAAAGATAACTCTTTCCACAAACCAAAATCCTCAAAATTATATATACTCAAACCATGATATCACTTAGTGCTTATATCAATCATGAGCTCATGAATACTGTTAAACATTTCATTTTCTCATTTTCCCTTCATTATGCACATATCATATTATTTCCATAAATATCTCAATCACTTTGAGTACTACATTAGACCAATACATAAATATTCCAATACTCCATGATACAACATTATTTTGGAATCCCATTACATAAACACTTAATCATTCCACCACATCGTTGTCATATTCAACATCGCCAATAGTGATCACATGTGACATCCCTTTGTCCTTTTCCTTAAGAGGTTGCTCATGTCGATCATCACTAACCCTTGGATTAGGGCATTTTTTGGAATAATGTCCCATCTCCTTGCACTTGAATCATTGAAGTGTTGGTGGTGCGTTCTCTGTAGTGTTTGCTTTATTCACGTCATTAGAAAACCCTTTTCCATTACTTCGACACTCAGCTGCTCGATGACCTTCTTTTCCACACTTAAAACATTTTCTAGTCCTTTTAAGACAATATCCACCATGCTTCTTTCCACACTTTGTGCATAAGGAAACATTCATCTTCTTTTCACCATTATTTTGATATTTCTCCTTGAACTCCATCTTTCATTTCTTGTCAAAACCATGAGATGGATATGTAACACCAACTTCCATTTCTACCATTATAGCAGAACACACAATTTCTTCATAGCTACTGAAGTCTCTTATAGCTAATTCCCTTCGAAGACTTGGTTTTAAGCCACTGAAAAATCGATCAACATTACTTTCAGGTTGGATGATAATGCCAGATTCATACCTTGCAAGTCTTGTAAAATTTTCTTCGTATATACCAACAAATTCATCATCCTTCTACTTCATCTCAAGAAATTCCTTTTCCATATTTGTTCTAAGAATATGAGGGAAGTACTTACTGAAAAAAATGTTCTTGAACTCGTCCCATTCCATGGACTCAATTTCATCTCTTGACCTCGTATTCTTGATAAGATTCCACCATTGATCAGCTTCACCTTCCAAACGATATACTGCTAAGATGACTTTATCATGTTCAGAACATTGAAGAACTGAAAATATCTTTTCAGTGGTACTGATCCATTGTTCAGCAACAAGTGGATCAGAAGACCCACTGAAAGAAGGTGCACGTTGCCTCATGAAAGACTCAATAGAATATTGTCCCCTTCTCTGCTCATTTGGAAGTCCAGAATGATTCATAGCTTGTGTAAATATAGCAATAAGATTTTTCACTCCATCTCCCATAACATTAGTTTTTTCAGAAGGAAAATCATTGCATTGTCCATTATAGTGATCAACACGGTTCCTTCGGGTTCCAGCCATCGTCTAAAACCCAAAAAGAATAGTGTGAGAGGCAAAAATCATGCTAGGGAAAACAACATAATAAAGGGGGAGTACCCTTAATATCTAACATTTTAGGTTAAATTATAAGATCTTTACCGTAGTTCTAGGACTATATCCTATACGTATACTTATCCTTAGAGACATCCCTAGACATACCGTAGAAATATCTCTAGGGATCTCACTAACGTTCTCACATCCTAGTTTCCAAAGGTTGACTAAACCTTTCCTCTGATACCAACTGTAGAGACCCGAAGCCTGACATACATGGACATTACATTACTTTTGCGGAATACTTATTACATAACAAAAACACACACACAAGGACCGTAATAGTTATTGTCTTTGGAAACTCGGAATATAATCTTTTAATCGTGGTGAAAGATCTTCAACATCTCCCATAAATATCTTCAACTTTATTTCTAAACCTAAATCCTTTATTTATTTCCTGGGGAAAAGAAAACATAAAAGGGTGAGCTCAAATGATCAGTAAGGGTAAACAAAAGAAATATCAATCACGTCATATTCATAAGAACATGTCTTTTGGAAATCTTAACCTGCAAAACAGATCATAATTTCATAACATGGGATAAATCATATTAGTGAAATGTAATCCCAATAATCATAACGTAAAACAAGAAACTTTGTGGCATACACATATAATCATAGAGAATCATTTCTTGTTAGTCAAAACTCATTGCCAAGACTATCTTAGTGGACAATGTCCCTTTCTGAACTGAGTTCATTCCTCATTTCAGTCCTATTTCACTGAACCGGTGTAACCTACCATTCCATCCATGTCTATCTCATGAGATATAAAATCTTTACCCAATGCATTGGAGGGAGATATTGGTCCCACCCATCTCTTAATGATACCATTCTTATGTGTGCCACAAAATCATAAACCATACATCATAGCAAAACCCATGTAATAAAAATGGGAATCTTAAACATCATGACATCATAAAACAATTCATATAAAATAAAGGAATTAATAAAAATAATTCCATCACAACATAGTCAAATCAATGTAATAATAGGGATAGAAACAGAACCCTTTATTATCTTAGATGGAAAATAATGTTGATAAAACACTTGAACTCCATTCTTGAGGAAAATATCCTTTCTTATTCAAAAACACTTTTCCTTTCATAACATGTCATACAATTCTAAACTAAAAGAAGTTGATTAAAAATAAACTTGAAAACTTGTAAAGTATGCTTCTTGGAAATATTGTTTTAAAAATCCAATCATGCCATATAAGTTAAAAAAAACATTCTTCGTAATTTTTTCGGAAAAGTCAAAAAGTACCTCGTATGAAAAACGACAAAAGATTCCTTTCATATCTTTTACTAAAAACTCACCGAAGGGTAAAATTGGATTTAAAAAATTGTAGATGGATGGAAATAATATTACATATTAATGAAACATGGATGTGGATGATAAAATACACCCCAGTAAATACCAAAGTATAACCAATCTCGGATAAAAATGAGATTGTGATATTTCCCTTACCTTAAGTCCGGTTTGCTTCGTAAGTGTCTGAACCTCCTATATAATGACTTAAATAATGTCATTAACTTATTACAGAATCATATTCATTGTTATGATATCATATATGGTTCACTCATGACTTTATATTACCCGTTATTTTTGTAAATTCAATGTTAAAGAAGCGTTTTGGGTAAAATCGTTTCATTTATCGTAGGTGTTTGGACTTGTTGTTCTTGACATTATTATTACTTATATCATAATTTACTTACTTCTAGAATATAAAAATTGATTTATATATCATATATATTCAGTATATATATATATATATATAATAGATAGATAAATGAAATGGAACACACCGTTCATGGAGACAGTAGTCCGTACGTACGCATGAACGCTGTTTTCCTTTCCTTATTGCCTTGAATGGAAGTAAGTAGATGACATACATATATACATAAATCCAGTAGCTTTATAATGTCATATATTTCATTATTATTTCTTCCATATACTTTATAATCATTCTTAAATGGTTAACATGGAGAATGAATCTCATCGCGTCGTGGAGACGGTAGTCCGTACATACGCACGAGCGATGATATCATTCTCATGATCGTGAAATTGTGTTGAAGTGTATGTATACTATTTCAGTATCAATATCACTTTATAATAATCATATATAGTTACTCATTACACCATTATACCCATCCAATTAAGGTGGTGGTGGAAAATAGATTACACCATGGCGTGGTGACGGTATTCCATACGTACGCACGCGCGGTGATTTACTTTTTCCTTAGGATGGATAGAAGGTTAATTAGAGTTGTTTCATATTTATAATAAAATATCAGTATATAATAAATACTGATGTTATTACTTTATCATGAAACAACTAAAGAATAAGAAGTTGAAGAAGAAAGAAATTGAAAAAGATCGGTAATGGATATTTCCTCTTTTTGACGCGCCTTTTCTTAACCTCCACTTAATGAACAAAGGATGGTCTTTGAAGAAGACCAGGACCTCTAGGATGATACTAGGAAAGTGGAGAAGAGATTTTGGCGGGGGTTGGACGAGTCTGAATGCTCAAATTGGTGTGAGGAGGAGAGGGAGGAGGTTCCCTTTTATAAGGGAGGAGAGGGGCACCTTAGGAAAATCTCAAAATATTATTTTATATTAATGTGAAATTCGGTATATAATGGTTCCAAAGGGTCTTATTTCATATATAAAGTGGGGATGGGTCGAAATAATCTCATCCAATAGGATTTATACATGTTTAGGTTATTATTTTAACCTTATCAATTAGATTTAACTCTAAGTTAAATAATTTAACTTTTACCATGTCTTTTTGTTTTCTTACACTATATGGTTAATAAACTTACTATATCAAGACAAACGAACCCCAAGTTGTTTATTATTAATTTATATAATCTTATCTAAGTCATTTGGCCGAACATTAGATTTTGAGGAATAAAATAACAATTACTAATATAATATTTGTTTTAAAAACTAATTTATGTCAATTTTGACACTATTTGGTACATGATTTTTATTAAATTTATAACAGAATGATAAGTTAGAACCAAGTTACTTATATCAACAATAACATGTCAAATTAACCTAGAAAATTAATTTAAGACATAAAAAGTCTCAAATTACATTTATTTGGGTATTTATAAGATCAATTATGTCAATATTTCATTAATATGACAATTACTGCATCATCTTTGTGTCATAATAAATGATAATTATTTAATCCCTAAAAATTATAAATAAATTCCTATGATGTAGATAATTGTATTATATTTCTGTAGACTATTCATGTTTGAAGTTTCATGATGTTTATCACTAGATTAAAATTATTATACTTATAAGATTTAAGAAAGTGACATGTTGTCACATTCTTTGGTTTTAATAATAATTAAATTATTTTAATTGAAAAAATTTAATTAAATGAATCTAATCCAACCCTTAGGTGATATGGTTAGACTTTTAGTCATCCAATAAGATTTTGACATTTGTTAGTGTAATTTTGAAATATTATATTTACCCTTAATTACCCGATTTACCTTTAACTATGGTAAATAAAATTTACCGTAGTTACTATTCATAATTCCCAAAAATAAAAAGTAGCTTATTAACATAATTTGGATCCCCTGATTCGAAATATGGAATCCATTTTTCCAAATTCAATACACAAAAGTTGCAGAAATTAAATTAAAATTAATCGCGTTGTCGAAAGAAAACAGGTTTTTCTTTAAAACATTTCAAAAGATTGAATTTATTTAACCTACGAATTCAAGGTAAAATCAATGATAATGACATAAATTATATTAAATGGTATAAATATATTATATTTATACTTTAAAACCATTTAATATTATAATTTAACTACATAAGATATTATGATGAAAAAATTGTTTTTAATTAAAATATAGCGTGTTTTTACTATTCATTAAAATATGAAACTTATCGGAAAAATATCAAAACATTATCTAATGTAAATTTTTATATCCTTATTCAAAATAAGAATTTAATTTTGTCAAATTGAACTTATAAACATGTAAAAAACTATATTTAAAGTGGGTGCACCATCAAAAGGCGGCAAAACTGCATTTTTTGAAAAATACATATTTTACCCGAAAAATTTATTTTTTTCTTATACCATGTTCTAGAAAATGTGTAAGATGAATAATAATGTTATAAAATTTAAAATTTAGTAAATAATATTCATAACGGCTAGTTCATGACAATATTATAATAATATATCATTGTTTATTAAAACCCGGTATTGCGTACAACACACGCTATCGAGGAAGGTCGTGATTGCGTGTAATGCAATCCAAGTCAGGGTTGTGTGTTGTGAAAGAATCCTTCATTGATTCGTATAATAGAATCCAACCATATTTCATTTATACATTGAATATATATATATATAGATATATACTCAATGTTGTGTAGAATAACTATTATCAAAATTGTGTGTAACACGATCCAAGAATAGTGTTGCGTATACTGCAAGCTAATACGGTGTTGCGTATAGTGCAATGTAATCTTGGTGTAGAATACAATAGAAGACATTAATGAAATTAAAAGAATATTTTTCATAAAATCTCTGGGTGTTACATCTTGATCGGAAGGCAGTTTTGGGAATATCTCCCTTCTTCACCCTCAGTTGACGATAACCAGATCAAAGGTCAATCTTAGAGAAGAATTGAGCCACATGAAGTTGGTCAAATAAATCATTAATTGTTGGAAGAGGATATCTATTCTTCACTATGATCCCGTTCAGTTCTCTATAATCAATGCATAGCCGCATTGATCCATCCTTCTTCTTCACAAAGAGAACTGGTTCTCCCCAAGGAGACACACTCGGTCGGATAAACCCCTTCTCCAACAAGTCTTGGAGTTGTTTCTTTAACTCTTCTAGCTCCACATTTACCTTTCTATAAGGAGTCTGTGATATCGGTTGAGACCCAGGTATGAGTTAAATGGATAACTCTACCTCTCTTTTTGGGGGAGGTCCAGGTAACTCCTCAGAAAATACATCCATGTATTCTTGAACAATCAGAACATCTTCTATTTGTATGCTCCCTTTTCCTTCTTCATCATCACCGATTAACTCCATAAAGAAAGCTGTAGGAGGTGCTTCTAGATAGGGATCAGTTCGGGATATCTCTCCTCAGAAGATAACTGTAGGTCATTCATTCAAGACTACTGATATTTCCTTACTTCTGCAATTGATCTTAGCATTATACTTTGAGAGCCAGTCCATCCCAAGTATAACGTCGAATTCCATCATGGGAATGACTACTAGATTTGCGATAATATTGTGCTCACCAAAGTAAACACTAGAGTATCTAAATACTGTTGATGCAAGTATAATCCCACTTGGAGTGTTAAATGACAACTCTAGCTCTAGCAGTTCGGGGATTGATTCTATATTCCATGCAATCTTGGAGGAAATAAAGGAATGCGTAGAACCAGAATCAAATAAAGTACTTTCTTTTTTTGAGAGGACAACAAGAGTACCTGCTACCACATCATTCGGAACTTCAACTTCAGTTGTTGTGATAGCGAAATCACGACCTTGCTCCCTTGGCCTCTGCTAAGGTTGATGGTGATTCCCCCCACCGCCCTCGGATTTGTACATTGGTTAGCAAAGTGCCCAAGCTGTCCACACTTGAAGCATGTGACTTAGGGTAGGGCCAGAACCATCTTTCCTCTGTCGTCAGGGTTGGGAAGCTGAGGCTTCACCTCACTATGAAAATTCCGAGCAATATGGCCTCCTCTTCCACACTTTTATCACTTTCCACTTCCTTTCATGAAGTTCCCCATATGATTCCTCCCACATTTATTGCATGTGGTAAGTTGCATTTTCGTTCCACCTCTTCCCTGATCAAAAGACTTCCCTAAACTGGGCTCCAATGATCTATTCTTTTCATTTGGTTTATGAGACCACTGTGTCTCACCAAACTCCAGATCGACTTTCATAGCACTTCGAACTATTTCTTCATAGCTATCATAGTCCTTGTTGGCTAGATTCTTCCGCAGATGAGGTCGTAGTCCACCAAAGAATCTATCAACCTTCCCATTAGGGTCCATGACAAAGCTTGAGGTATAACGGGAAAGCCTTGTGATGTTCATCTCATAGTTTTCGAAAGATTCATTCTCCTTATTCTTTAGCTCGAGAAACTCTTTCTCCATTCGCGTTCTCATGGAATGACGTAAATACTTGTTAAATAAAATTCCCCGAAATTCTTCCCACTCCATAGCTTCCTTCTCTCCTCGTGGCATCGTGTTTTTTATCAGTGACCACCACTGATCAGCTTCTCCCTCTAGGCGGTAAACAACAATTGTGACTTTTTCTTGTTCCGAACAATGAAGTACAGAAAATATCTTTTCAATGGAGCTTAACCATTGTTCCTCAACCAATGGGTCAGTAGATCCACTAAATGTTGGCGGTCGTTGACGCATGAAGGACTCAACAGAGTTTTGTTCCCTTCGTGGTGAGGGCGTCCTCTTATCTTGATTCAAGTTATTACTCATAACTTGAGTCATTTGGTTCATCATTCGCATGAATGTTTCCATTTCGGCTTCCATCGGAGGGCCGTCAGCACATGGTGCATTGCGGTCACCATCGGCACGGTTACTCCTATTGCCCGCCATTTTCTAAAAGAATAAAACCTTAGTAAGAAACTTATTTCGTTTATTAATCTGTTAACTAAGACTTCATGCTTAGACAATTACACTTTTCTATAATTCCTTCATAATGATTCATAAAAAGCTTGTGATTAACTGAACATACCCCACGGGAGTGTCATCACCAAGAGTGCAGCAAGGCCCATTATCGTGCACCAGTTCCCGTTCGAGTCTAGCTTAAAGCGGTGTTTTCGGGTTTTACCCCTACATATATCTGTGCCAGAGCCGCCTCTACCTGCTCGTATCCAGACAGGGATGTATTTGTTTGATAAACCACTTACTCCATACTTACCAAAATACCAGGAAATTTTCCTATATTTAAACTTTTCTATAGGTCTCTTACTAAAGTTTTTATATCATAATTTCCACAAATAACTAAACCATCCTTGGATACCAACTATAGCATCCCGTCTTTTTATAACATTACATTCATTTTATTACACAGAACTGAGGATCGTTAAGGTTTAGTGTCTTGGAAACAAGGAACAAAATAAAAGAAAAAAAACATAGAACATTCTTCTTAAACACTTGAAAGGATTCTCCTTTATTTCATCCTAGGTTCATTACTACATCTCATAACCTGGGGATATACATCAAATGAAAGGGTGAGAAGAAGGCCCAGTAAGGTAAACAAGAGAAACATTTTACATGTGAACTTGAGATACTTCAATAAGGACATGAAAAGAACATTAAGACATGAGAAAGAAATCATGAGATACATCATAATAAAAATAACATTTTTCATAACTTGAAGATGTGGCTGCAACATTTAATATTGAAAATCGTTTTTTTTTTCACCGAGGTCCATCCCCAAGGTGTCATTAAAAATTACGAAGGTTATTCACCAAGGCGTCATTAAAATGCTCATCTCTAGAGATTTAGTCTTTACCCAATGCATTGGAGTGCTATCAGGGCGCACCCTTAAATTTGCCTTTAATATCATGTGAGCCACATATATCATCATCAAAAATTTCATAAATAACCCATATAGAATAAAATAAATGGGTTTCATTTCATAATCATAACGTTTTAAAAACTGCTTTAAAGACATGATCTTTACGTTACTTTAAACCCACAGAAAGGGAAAGCAGGTATCATGTATGTAAATCCCAGAATTTAAAATAGAAAATTTTGATATATATGTGAATAACCCTATATAAATAAGAGATTTGTGTATTTACTTTATAACATAAAATAATTTTGAGAAATGAGATGCATTTTGAGACGAAAATTCTGCAGCACAACAGCTATGTTACAAGGTTTTAAAAAACATTGAAAAGAGAGGGAACATGGGTAGAACAATCATAATTGACCCATAAAACATTAGAGGGATAGAATAAGAAGGATATATGGACATGGTGATGCAATTTCAAGGACATACCATTTGAAATAAAAAACAAGGAAGGAAGACAAAAATTTGATTTCTCTTATGAAAATTTGGCAACCTAACGGCGTCACTTAAACTTCATCAAAAATGAATTGAACAGATAAAATAGGGTATCTCATCATATGATCATAAGAGATCAGTATGATATATATAGAGATCATACCCCAACATAATAAAAATGAACTTGAAAGATTTGACATGAAAATCGAACTTGAAAAATGAGAAGGGTGAAAGAATCACTTAAAAATTCGGCAGCCTAACGGCGTCACTTAAACTTTCATAAAACGAAATGATGAGAGTAAGAGGGGATATCTCATCATATAAACATGAAAAGGTCAGTAAGAGGAATATAAAAGTAAATCCTATCACATAATAACATGGAGCATAAAAGGAATGACATAAAAGAGATTAATGAAAAGAAAGAGAGAGGTCGGATCCCTTACCTTAAAACGTGACTCTTGAAACTAAATGTTTTGGACCTTGAGGGCTTGAGGGAACCATGGGATGACTCCTTGGGAGGTAAGGAGACCATAAATTCATTGGGGGAGAGTTGGTAGTGAAAACTAAAGGAGGAAAGGGTGGGGAATGTGAGGGGACAAGGCATTAATGACCAAGGGATGCCTCATTAGTGGTTTTGGAAAAACCATGGGCTTGCCCATGGTATTTTCCCATGGTATTGGACACTTGGGATACCTAATACCTTATATTACTATTCATAAGTCGACCATATTGATTACATACTTAATAAATCATTTAATGATGTCATTAAACACCCATAACTTAAAATCTATACTTTCACTATTCATCGAAAATTCATCTTTCTCAGAATAATCCCAAAATTTTACCTTAACCAAATAGCAATGCTTTGATTTAAAAAATGAAATCCATTTTATAAAAATAATTTTATAAATATTTTTAATTAAATTTTTAATTAAAAACACTATTCATTCGAAAAAACTAATACTTTACTAATAATTTATGAAACCATTATTTACCCATTTTATTGAATCACATTAATTAATCTAGGTGTCTAAATTATATTAAAACTTTATTTCAGTGAAATTACTAATCCATTTGGTCACATTACTAATCCTAAGCGTAAAATCACTATTCATAATTTACTATTCATCAAAAATTAAGTTGATCTTATTAGACTCCAAATTCCTTACTGAACACTTTTGTAGAAGACCATTTTTTGAAAATCATTACACATCATTAATTATTTAGGTTTTACGTAAATGTTTTAAAATATCCCTTTTTCAAAAATTCATCAATAAAATATATCCTAAAATTATCCGGAAAAAAGAAATTCCACAAACATCACTAAAGGAAGAGATCTCAATTTATTCACCAGAAAGGATTACACAAGGAAGCTAGGGTCTCGTAACATAGCCCCTTATAACACTGGCATAAGACCTAAGTGTAAGGTGTGCTATAGTGAGAGAATCTGAGGGAGGATCAGATAAAATTTCCCTAGTAGTAATCTCTACTAACTTGAACTTCTCCCATAGGCGTTTTGCGTTCAAGATTGACACGCTGGATTTCGGCTTGTGATTGGTCCAAAGAGAAGCCCACAGATGCTACCTCCTTCCCAAGCTTTGATAAGTGGGCTTCATAATGGTCGAGTCTACTGGATGAAGCCATCGACTCCTCTTTCTACATTAACCATTAACATCTTATTAAATCATTAAGAGTAAGTTAATATACTACTCAAAATGATTGGGTCGTTACATTGATTCCTTTATTATGTTTTTTGAATTATTAATAAAATTCTGGATAAAAATGAATATTTTTTATCATATATCCTCTACACTACAGCTTACACATTTAACATTCATATTTTTATAATTTGTTTGAAATGAATTAATTATAAATGAAAAATTATTATAATAACACAAGAATATAATAATTATAAAGTGGTAAGTATATTTATTTGATTATGGTTAGTTTTGATGTTTAATATTGAGAATAAATTGTAACAAGTATGTATAGATTTTTTTATTGACTTGAAATATCCCTTTAATATATAAATTGAAATAAATTTATTTGGTTAATTATTTTGAAAAAAGGATGATTAAAATAATTTTTTTTTATGATTAAATACATCTAGATGGTTTAGGAATGAATTCTACAGAATGTGTGTTGGATGAAGGCATGGAACTATCCCCTTTTATCAATGAAGGAAATGCCACATTTGGGTATACCTTTTAGTTTTCAATGATGTCATTAAACTATATAGTATTTAATTACACTAAAAGTAATAAATATTGGAGTTTTGGGGGTTTATGGGTTGATAAATCCTCAAATAATAATTCTTAATCAATTTTTTGACATGTTTTTAGTTATTTAACAATTGATATTTAAATATTCAATTTTATGATTTTTTTGTTAACATAGTTTTATCTAAATATTTTATATTTTATTTAAAAATGTTACCACCCCATAATAAATATTTATTTTTTAAACATAAATTTACTACCCTTTTATCCTAATATAATTTCTAATTAATATAAAAATTAAATATTTATTATAGAGATAATTGTTTTTGTAAAAAAATTATATTCACCCTTAAGGATTCTTAATTTTATGTATTACTAATAACCATTTGAATGTGTGGTTTTAAAATTAAATATTTTATTAGAAATTAAATTAATTTTAATTCAATAAATATAATAATTGATTTTATTAGATTATAATTATATAATGTTAAAAAAATGAATATTTAAATATAATTGTTTGTTGTTATTATATATATTAACATTAATATATGTAATCATAATTTTATTCAAAAAAATAAATAAATTCACCATATTACCATACATTATCATTCTAGTTTAAAATATAATACCCATTTTTTAATTTTCATTTTATATATTATATAAATTAGTGGTTTAATATAAGTGAATAATTCAATTATTAGTATATAATAACTCTTAGTTTTATAGAAAAATATTCAATGGTTTTATGAATACATCATAGTATTTTTTTAAAATATTTTCCATATAAGTATATATATTATATAAATATGTATTCGTAAACATTAATTTTATTCATGTATTTTAATAATGTCATAAATGTGTATATTTTATAAATATTGGAATCTTTTGAATATTCACAGAAAAAAATGTATTCAAATAAATACTAGAAAATATTTGTAAGATAAATTTGAATTTCTAAATAAAAAACAAAATTATTTTAATTTATTCCTTATTATAAAAATTTTAAATTTTGCATTTAGAAAATTATATATAATTAAAGAAAAATGAAATTATTTTTTATTAAAATTAAACATTTGAAATATAAAATATAAAAATGATACTTAATATATTTTATTAATAATTATATGTATATATCATACTAATTCTCTATTACATAGACACTGATTATCTCCATGTAATATTTATGATTATGGTATGATCTGATTTTATTCATTAGTAGTAATTCTTTTGGCATATATCTCATTGAAATTTCCACAAGACTAATTGTCCCTAGAAATTAATTTCACTCAAAACACAATTTATGAGTTTCACTTTGTAACAATCTACATAAAAACTAATTTATGACACCTATTTTCAACCTTGGATAAATTAGGTTCACATTTAATACTTCTTTAACATGATACTATTTTATACCATTATAGTTTCATAATTTCATTTATCAATTTATAAAAATAATTGTTGTCTATATCATATAAATACAATTTTATTTTTATATATTGTTAATTTTTTACATCAATATTTTTTTAAGGAAAATATATTAAAATAATATTTTTTAATGAAAATAATTATTCAAATATTGGTTTTTACATTCTCTTCGCATTATATATATTATTTCCACTTTATTTTAAAACTCATATTATGAGAGAAATTACCGTAGAAAGATCTTAATTAACCCCACATTTTGATCATGGGTTTATTTTCAAAATGCATAGAGGTTCTCCTATGTGTATCTTGATATGTTATGTCTGTAAAAATAGACAATCCATACATAATTGAAACCTAATATTTTAAACAAAGACAAATCCACATGTAGTAACTTACAAAAACTAGGAATAAGATCCATATACTATGGATGTAATAATTGTACCACCAAATGTTTTAATGTAGAATCAAATATTTATTAGGATAAAACCTAAAAAAACATAATAGATACTCAAATTTTGAGTAAATAGTTACGGTTAAAGTAAATTTGGTCATTTAATATAATATTACTTGATTCCATGGTCTTAATAGTTATTATTGCCTATTTTTTATGTAAGTCCTTGAATTGGGGTATTGATTTTTATAATGTAATGACTCTGATTTTTCCATGTATTATGTCAAAATATAATATTTTTTATTTTTTGATTTAGGCATTTAAAAGATGTGATATTGTGAACCGCAATATCCCTAAAATTGATATTTGAATATATTAAATAAATTAATATCACACACACACATTTTTTCTGAAAAAGTGGAATAACTCTCTAATAAAGGTCTATATTGGAAACATGACAATGATTTTGCGTTTATTACATCTGTTTTACTGTAGGATTGATATAATATTATATAGGTTGGGTCATTTGGTAAAATTATATCGCTTTCTCAAATAGTAAAATAAAATAAATAAATAATGTTATTTATTTTATTTCAATGTAGAAACATTGATTCCAATATTTAAAAATGGATACAACTAAATCACTAGTTTCATCCATATAGCATATGGATTGAGAGGGTCTTTTTTGTAAATGAGTTATTATAGGATCATAGGAAGACATCATTAGACTGGGAACAGATCAAGGATTTTGTGATAATGATGTTTGCGAATCTCATCAATAGTGACATGGAAAGATCATTCTTTATCATTGATCTATCCATACTATATGATAAATGTTTTTATGTTATTCCATACAATTCATTTATCCTTGTTGAACATGTATTTGTTTCACAAACATGAATTGAATCCTTTATTGAAGATTTATTTACAATTAATCTATTTTTTCATTTATTATTATACCTCGTAATTCATATTTCATACATGCATAGATTACAATTAAAAATAAGAAATGTTTACTTTCGTTTCTCACATTTATGGTTTTTGTTTTTGTCACCCCTTTCCCTACATGTCCATCATTGGTATTTTCCGTTTCTAAAGGGTTGATGGATTCTTGTTATATGCTAATTTCTGGATCATTTATCTATGAAATAGATTAATAATGTAGTCTTAGTTCCTGATTAGTGGTGAAATCAATGTAAAAAATGGCCAAAGAATATTATAGGTACATTAGAAAGAATCAATAGTTCCCTTTTATCCTAGTTTTACATGAGTCAGTGACAGTGTGGCTAAATGGCGGTGTTTATCGAGTAGATTGGAGCTTGGATCCCAACGATTGGTGATGTAAGGTGTCAGAAAACAATATATCCATGTTTCCAAACAATAATCATGGTAGTGGAAGTAGAAATAGAAAATTTGACGAACAAACCATGGGTTATAGAAAATCCTATGGAATAGAAAATGTAATCTAGAACTACACGACATGTGGAGACATGGATACAACACTATAGTTTCTACAGAGAAGAAAACATCAAACACCATTTGAAAAATGTAGAATTTCATGTGACCTATTCCAGTGGATTAGTGTTTATCTTTGAAGATACATGGGCATGTGTAGGATGATATATATTGACATGGACAGAGTTCATGGGTAGAGTAGGGTACTTTGAATAAGCATGGTTTACATAGGGATTAACTGGTGTATACAGGTTGGTAAACGATCATTGACTGAAGCACATGGGATATGATGATGGAATATATAAAGTTCCAACATGACAACTACAAAATATAGGCCATGTTATTAAATTCTATTTATTTTTAGGTTTACTGGATGTATGGGGTAGTTACATAAGGGAATATAAGGGGTTGGATGGACGATGCATGTAAAAACCAAGTACATGTTTTGCAACCTCTTTGAGGCTATTTTGCACCGTTATTATATTATGATAGACCAACATCAATTGATTGAGTTCCCCTTGTATCATCCCTTCAAATTTAGAGTGTGGAATTGTTTCCAATTCTTTGAATTGGGATTCTTTCTTGACGATTAGTTTTAGAGAGTATTTATATTGTCCCTCCATGAGATTGGGGTGTTATCAATTATCAATCATATTTATACCAAAGAGGGCCTTCATCGAATCAATATGACTTCCATGCATAGAGCATTTATCCTCCTTCTATCAGTTAGTTTCAATATGGTTAGGGGAATCATAAATACAAAATCCTTTATATAATTAGTTGATTCAGATTGGGTTATTTGTGTCACCAAGTGGTTCTAGGAGTGATCCCCTATGTGTATTGAGATATTCAGAGGGCATTGAGTTTTCATTGTAAGGGACCAAGGGTCTTGACCTCTTAGATGAGTATGCTCAATGTTGTAATGGATCATGGAGTGGTTAATCCTATTAATATATTTTTTTAGAGTTTTGATGAAAAATATTGTGGTTGGTGGTTTGGATGAGACAACTTGGAGGCGTAGTGTACACGCTATGTAGATTTGGGTGTTTTACATAATATTATTTAAGTATTAAAATTATTATATGACTACCTATGAATATTTATGGTTGGTTATTTTAAGGTTTAATAAATGGTATTATTACACATATACCTACATTTTCTCTCCCTACACATATCATGTGTTATAAAGAAAAATCTCATTTGACAGAGTTCAAGAAGAACTAGGGATAATAAGATCATATTTATCAAGATGGATTTAGGTTTGTACGGTTGGATTTGTTTGAAAAAAGTCCCCTCGTACTAAAAATGTTTTTATTTTTTTTATTTTCTTTTGGGGTGCCCTTTTAATGGTCCATTTATGATTTTTAGTACTTATTTTTATATAATATTTATTGTATTATATATGTTTAATGGAAATATTATTAGTTTTTTACATTAAAAATTTTATTGGCTTGGATATGTGTACATGTGTATAGGTACCTTAGGATAATTTCTACCATGTTTTTCATATTCATACTCGATGATAGTCACATGGCCCTGGAAAATTGGAGGCCAGATTCGTGTAGTTGTGGTTCAAAAAACTTTAGGTTGGGTCATGATTGAGTGGTTTCATAGGATTCAGTTAATCCTTAGGACTAGATTCCATGATATTGGTTTTGTATTTAGGGAAATGGGGTTAATGTTTATTTACCCCAGCATTCATAGAATGGAACCTAGTGTTGGGTTTAAAACCAATATATCCATTCACCAAGACTCTAACAACATTATTCCTAACTTAGTATATATAGACACTCAATTTAGGGAATGTTTTCGTATATACATCACAAAAGAATGTCTTGTGGATTTAATTTATGTCTTCAGTAAATTACGCAGATATTTTCTTTGATTATGATATATTTTTTTATTATTGTATGCTTCCATGAAGATAGTGATCTAAGTATCCACTGTGTGACTAGAAGGATGATACACAGACTAATTAGGATTAAATACAAGAACCTATATAGGAAATAGTACATTTAGGAAGTTTAGAAGCTATATAACAAACCATTGAGTAGTTACTAGGTTAAACATTATTAGCTAAAGATGATGGAAGGCTAAGTGTTCTATATATGTTCTTTAGTGTCTAGCCTCTTAGGTTTCTGGGTGCACCAAACTCACAAGTGGATGATTACTGGATAGAGGTAGTTTCTCATATTTTCCTCAGTATGAGGACTCCTATGGATTTATTGTATGTCCTCATGGTGTGTACCTTTAGGGTTCTATTGGGTGATAGTTTTGAAATGTGAATCTGTCACACAATAGAAAACTCTCTCCTATATTGACATCAAGAATATCTTCAGGGAAATATTTTATTGGGATACATTGTGATAATTTCATTTATAGGAGTTTCTAGATCTATAGTAGGGAAGTATGACTATGTTAGAGTTTTTGATGAGGTTTACAAATCTCTTATGATTATCCAGGGAACTATATGAAGATCATTTTTTTAGGAAAATATCCATTTATTATGTATTAAAACATGATATATGGGTTTTAATGATATCACATTGCATTTTTACTTCTGTTATAGTTCATGAGTTTGCCATAGTAGTGGAGAGGTTCACGGTAGAGAAGATGTCAATAGTGGGTGTTGGTGGTGGAAAACACGGAGCAGTGACCTCAATAGCATGTACCTATAACATTTATATGGATTTAAAAATATCATACAAATCATGGTACAATCCCAAGATAAATTATTAGCAATGTAGGTGTAACACCCGAGACTTTTATGTGAAATATTTTGTTTTTATGTTATATAAATCATCAAAGTAATCTTTCAATACACACAACACTAGCTTGGCTTTCTTTACATGCAATCGCGACCTTCCTCGATAGCTTGCATCGTACGCAATACCGAGTTTCACTAAACAACAATATGTTATTAAAAAATTATTAAAACTAGACGTTATGAATAGTAATAACCACTTTTTGAAATTTTATAATTTTTATTTTTCAAAATGGACTTCATTTATGGATTCGGAATGTCAAAATTAGCCTAGGGTGAAATTTTGGTATTTTTCTCAAAACATTCAATTTTTGATGAATAGTTAAACCACAAAGTGGTAGTTAAAAAAATTGGATTCTTCATAAAACATAATTTTACCGCTTCTGTGAGTGGAATTTTGAAAATCCGAGAGACACGGTTAATATCAAGGACTAAAATGTGGTTCAATGAGATGAAAATATTTTTTGGTGAATAGTAACTTTTTACTTTTATTTACCACGGTTAAAAGTAAATAGGGTAATTAAGGGTAACAATGATATTATTATTACCCTAACACATGTCCTAATTCTATTGGAAAAGTTTAATTCTACCAAAAACAACCTTAGGAATAAAATATGACCATTTAGGCCCACTTGGATTAGATTAGGACATTTATTATTAATTTATTTAAAGAAGGGTTAAATAGTTAAAATCAAAGTTTAATATGTAAATAATTTTAAATATGGGGTTATACATAAGTTAAATTAGACTATAAATATTCATTAGAAAGATAAAAATAGTTCCTACATAATGGTATTTTATTTTTAATTTTTAGACATTAAATAATTTAATTTATTTATGACACAACGATGATGCAGTAATTATCTTATTAATGAAATATTGACATAATTGATGTTATAAATACACAAATAAATGTAATTCGAGACTTTTTATGAATTACACTGATTATCTAGGTTAATATGACATTTTAGTATTGATTTAATTAACTAGGATCGAACTAATCATTCTGTTATGATTTTCACAAAAATCAATTACTAAATAGTGTCAAAATTGACATAAAATAGTTTTTAAAACAAATATTTTATTATTAATTATTATTTTATTCATAAAAATCTAAGGTTCGGTCAATTTACTTTTATAAGGTTATTTATATTAATAAGAAACAACTTGGGGTTCGTTTGTCTTGATATAGTAAGTTTATTAACCTTATAGTATAAGAAAAGAAGAAGACACGGTAAAAGTTAAATTATCTAACTTAAAGTTATATCTAAATGATAATGTTAAAATTTAAACCTAAACTTGTCTAAATTTTATTGGATGAGAGTATTTCTACCCCTACCCACCTTATCATCGAAATATATCAATTTAGAGCTATTAAAAATCGAATTTGACTTTATAATAAAATAATATTTTGAGTTATTCCAAAGGTGCCCCTCTCCTCCCCTATAAAAGGGCACCTCATCCCCCTCTTCCTCACACCACTTTGAGCCTTAAATCTCGGCCAAACCCTGCCAATTTCTTCTCTCCACTTCCCTAGAAACATCCTAGAGGTTCTGGTCTTCTTTAAAGACCCATTTTAGTGCCCTAAAAGGAGGTCTCAAAGAAGCACTTCAAAGAAGAGGTAATGTTCGTTACCGATTCTTTCATCTTTATTTCTTTTTCCACTTCTTCTTCTTTAGTTGTTTCATTATGAAGTAATAACATCAGTATCACTCATATAAGGAAATGTTCTTATAAGTATGAAACAACCCTATTTCACCATCTATCCATCCTATGGAAAAAGAAATCACCTGGCGTGCGTACGTACGGAGTACCGTCTCCACGCCGTGGTGTAATCTATTTTCCACCACCACCTTACTTGTATGGGTATAATGGTGTAAATAATGACTATATATGACTATTATAAAGTGATACTTATTCTGAAATAGTATACATACACTCCAATACAATTCCACGATCATAGGAATGATATCATCACTCGTGCGTAGGTACAGAATACCGTCTCCACGATGTGATGCGACTCGTTCTACATGATATTCATTTCATAATGATTATATAAATGAATTGAATGAATGAATATGATATATATTACACTAATACCATTCTGTAAATGAGGTATCTATAACTGAAAGAGAAGAATAAGAATTTATTCGACAAAACACGCATAATAACAAAAAGTTATAAACACCCAAATAACAAGTAGCAATGAAGTATTACTACTAAGAAGCTAAGAATATTACCATATATGATATCATAAAAATACGTATGATTCTGGAATAAGTCAATAACATTATTAAAATCATTATACAGGAGGTTCAGACACTTACGAAGCAAAACTGACCTAAGGTAAGAAAAATATCACAATATCATTTTTATCTGAGATTGTTTATACTTTGGTATTTACTGGGGTGTATTTTATCATCCACATCCATGTTTCTTCAATATGTAATATTATTTCCATCCACCTACAATTTTTTAAATCCAATTTTACCCTTTGGTGATTATTTGGTAAAAGATATGAAAGGAATCTTTTGTCGTTTTTCATACGAGGTACTTTTTGACTTTTCTGACAAAAGTACGAGAAGAATGTTTTTTTAACTTATATGGCATGAATGGATTTTTAAAACATTATTTCCAAGAAGTTTCTTTTAAAAGTTTTCATGTTTATTTTTAATCAAATTCTTTTAGTTTAAAATTGTATGACATGTTATGAAAGGATAAATGTTTTTGAAGTAGAAAGGATATTTTCCTCAAGAATGTAGTTCAGGAGTTTTATCAAAATTATTTTCCATCTAAGACAATATGGAGTTCTGTTTCTATCCCTATTATTACCTGGATTTTATTATGTTGTGATGGAAACATTTTTATGAATTCCTTTATCTTATATGAATTGTTTTATGATGTCACGATGTTTAAGATTCCCATTTTTATTACATGGGTTAGGTAATGATGTATGATTTATGATTTTGTGGCACACATAAGAATGGTATCATTATGAGATGGGTGGGACCTATATCTCCTTCCAATGCATTGGGTAAAGATTTTATATCTCATGAGATAGACATGGCTGGAATGGTAGGTTATACTGGTTCAGTGAAACAAGACGGAAACGGGGAGTGAACTCAGTTCAGAAAGGGACTTTGTCCACTAAGAAAGTATTGGAAATGAGTCTTGACTAATAAGAAATGATTCTCTATGATTATGTGTGCATGCCACAAAGTTTCATGTTTTATGTTAGGATTATTGGGATTACATTTCACTACTATGATTTATCCCATGTTATGAAATTATGATCTCTTTTGCAGGTTAAGATTTTCAAAAGATATGTTCTTATGAATATGACGCGATTGATATTTCTTTTATTTACCCTTACTGAGCATTTGATCTCACCCTTTTGTATGTTTTATTTCCCTAGGCCAGGAATATGGTTATTAAGTAGAATATGCCAAAAAGGGACTCTAGATATAATGAAATAAATGGGAGGAAAAGTATATGATTTATGAATGAGTTTTTTATGTTTCCCAGTTTCTAAAGACACTATACCTATACGGTCCTTTTGTGGTTTTGTTATATGTTGTAATAAGTATGCTTCAATTTTGAAGTATTAACAATGTATGTAAACTATGGGTCGTTATAGTTGGTATCAGAGGAAAGGTATAGTCAACCTTTGGAAACTAGGATGTGAAAGCCTTAGTAAGAACCCTAAGGATAAGTCTAAGCATAGAACACAATCTTAGTGTTTTAGAAATGGCCATGAATAACATAGGATAAGACCTTAAGTGTGAAATTTTATTCTGGATTATGTGGTTTTCCTATTATAATTAGTGTTTCTCACACTATTCTTCTTGGTTTTAGTCAATGGATGGAACTCGAAGGAACTGTGTTAATGCAGAATGCGACGGGCAATGCAATGATTGTCCCCCTAAGCAACCAAATGTTATGGGAGCTGGAATGAAAAATCTTGTAGCCATGCTCACACAACTTTCTCAAGCAATGAATCATGCAGGACTTCCAAATGAGAAAACGAAGGAGAAACATTCTGTTGAATCCTTCATGAGACAGCATCCACCTTCATTCAGTGGGTCTACTGATCCATTAGTTGCTGAACAATGGATTAGTACTACTGAAATGATATTTTCAGTTCATCAATGTTCTGAGCATGATAAAGTCATCTTAGTAGTGTATCGTTTGGAAGGTGATGCTGATCAATGGTGGAATCTTATTAAGAATACGAGGCAAAGGGATGAAATTGAGTCCATGGAATGGGACGAGTTCAAGAACTTATTTTTCAATAAGTACTTCCCTCGTATTCTCCAAACAAAGATGGTGAAAGAGTTTTTAGAACTGAAGCAAAAGGATGATGAATCTGTTGGTACTTATGAAGAAAATTTTACAAGACTTGCATGGTACGCTTCTGGTAATATTATCCAACCTGAGAGTAAGATCGATCGATTCTTTAGTGGCTTAAAACCAAGTCTTCGAAGGGCCTTTGCCATAAGGGACTTTAATGGCTACGAGGAAATCGTTCAATGTGCTCTCAAAGTTGAGATGGAGATTGGAGTAACCCATCAGTCATATGGGGTTTATAAGAAGCGGAAAATGGAATTCAAAGGAAAATCTAAAGAGCACACTGAAAAGAAGATGAGCTTTCCCTTATGCTCAAAGTGTGGAAGGAAACATGGAGGGAGTTGTCTTAAAGGGACAAGTAAATGTTTCAAATGTGGAAAGGAAGGTCATCGGACATTTGAATGCCGCGATGATGGGAAGAAGATGTCTAATGATGAAAACAATGGAAGGGATACACAGAATGAACCTACTACACTTCAATGTTTCAAGTGCAAGGAGATGGGGAATTATGCCAATAAATGCCCTAATCCAAGGGTTGATGATGATGGTCGACGTCAACAAACTCTTAAGGCTAATGAAAAAGGAAAGTCACATGCAATTTCTATCAGCGATGTGGAGTACGATAACGATGTGGTGAAAGGTACACTTACCATCTACTCTAAAGTAGTATATGATTTATTTGATTCTAGATCCACCCACTCTTTTATTTATGAAGAATTTTCTAAGGGTATCACCATATTACCTCAACAATTAGATGTTGAGTTAGCTGTGACAACACCTAATGGCACAACAGTCGCATCAAAAGTTTATAATTTTTCTCTGATTGAAGTTTGTGGGAATGTGCTTCCTGCAAATCTTGTGATCCTTCCTATAGTGTAATTTGATGTGATTCTTGGCATGGATTGGATTTCTCTACCTGGAGCTCATATCAATTTCCAAAGAAGGGAAGTTACATTTCATATTCCAGATCAATCTATGATCGTCTATCGATGCAAGGATGAACATAACCTTCCAGTGGAAATTTCTTCCATTTTATGGGTATTGATTCCACAAAATGAAGGTTATTTATCTCAAATGGTTGGTTAGAAACTCACGATTAAGAATATTCCCATTGTATGAGAGTTTGATTATGACTTTCCGGAGGAATTACCGGGTCTTCCACTGAATCGTGAAGTTGAGTTTTCAATAGAACGCATACAGGGTGCTTTGCCTATTTCAAAGACACCTTATAGATTGGACCCAATTGAGTTGCAGGAATTAAAGAAGCAACTCTAGAAGAATCTTGATAAGGGATTCATATGCCCTAGTGCGTCACCTTGGGGAGCACCTATTCTATTTGTTAAGAAGAAAGATGGATCAATGAGACTCTGCATTGATTATCGAGAACTTAACAAGATCACTGTCAAGAACAAATATCCTCTCCCACGCATTGATGACTTATTTGACCAACTATGCGGAGCTCAATACTTTTCCAAGATTGATCTTCGTTCAGAGTATCATCAATTAAGGGTTAAAAGCGAGGATATACCAAAGACGGATTTCCGTATAAGGTATGGACACTATGAATTTATAGTGATGCCATTTGGTCTTACTAATGCCCCTGATATCTTCATGGATCTGATGAAAAGAGTCTTTAGAGACTATCTTGATCATTTTGTGGTAGTCTTTATAGATGATATTCTTGTCTATTCAAAGAGCAAGGAACAACATGAAGATCACTTGAGAATTATATTGAACACCCTGAGAAAGGAGAAGCTTTATCCAAAATTTACCAAGTGTGAATTTTGGCTTCAAAAAGTTTTATTTTTGGGTCACATAATCTCAAAAGAGGGGATATCTGTGGATCCAGCAAAAACAGAGGTTATAGAAAGATGGTCGAGACCAATAACAGTAACTGAGATCCGAAGTTTTCTTGGTTTGGCTGGATATTATCGACGTTTTGTGAAGTATTTTTCACAATTATCTAATCCACTCACCAAGTTTACTCGGAAAGGAGTTATGTTTGTCTGGATGGAAGAATGTGATGAGAATTTCAAGGAGTTGAAAAGAAGGTTATCCAGTGCACCTGTTCTCACACTCCCTTGTAGTTGAGAAAGGTTTGTGATCTAAAGTGATGCATCCAAGAATGTATTGGGGTGTGTTCTTATGCAAAATGATATGGTGATAGCTTATGCCTCACGAAAGTTGAAAATCCATGAGAAAAATTACCCAACACATGATTTGGAGTTAGCTGCGGTAATCTTTGCATTAATGATTTGGAGGCATCACCTTTATGGGGAAAGGTGTGATATTTATACTGATCATAAAAGTTTAAAGTATATTTTCACACAAAAGGAGCTGAATATGCGTCAAATAAGATGGTTGGAGCTGATTAAGGATTACGACTACTCAATCCATTACCACCCTGGGAAAGAAAACAAGGTGGCAGATGCATTAAGTCGACAAGACCATGCGGGTTTATCCATGATGAGGATCATAGAAGATCCAATATTTATGGATTTACAAAGGATGGATCTTGGAATTATAATGGAAAGGGAAAAATCGTATCTTTCTCAAATGAATGTTCAACCATCTATACATGAGAAGATTAAAGAGGCACATAAAGAAGATTTCGAGTTACAAAAGAAGGTGAGAAATGTTCTTGAATTCAACCTTGATTGTGATGGGATAATAATGTTCAGGAATCGGGTTTGTGTTCCTCCCATCCCCGAATTAAAGAAGGAGCTGCTGGATGAGGCTCATAGTTCTTCATTCTCTATTCATTATGGAAGCACGAAGATGTATAGGGACCTGAAAGTGTACTTCTGGTGGGATGTCATGAAAAGAGATGTTGCTGAATATGTCTCTCGATGCTTGGTTTTTCAGCACGTTAAAGTTGAGAGACAGAAGTCTAAGGGGATGTTACAACCATTATCCATACCGGAATGGATATGGGAAAACATCACTATGGAATTTGTCACAGGACTTCCTAAAACATCCAAAGGAAATAATGCTATATGGGTCATAGTTGATCTTCTTACAAAGTCTCACACTTCATTTCTATTAGAGAAGATTTCTCTCTGGATCAGCTTGCCAGGATATATGTAAAGGAAGTGGTAAGATTGCATGGAGTACCACTTTCTATTATATCTGATCGGGATCCAAGATTTACCTCGAAGTTCTGGCGAATTCATCTGCATACTCTTGATACAGAGTTGAGTTTCAGCACTACTTATCATCCTCAGACAGACGGTCAGTCTGAGAGAACAATTCAAACTCTAGAAGATATGTTGAGAGGTTTCTCTATGGATTTCAAAGGTGGTTGGGATCAACACCTACCTTTGGTGAAATTTTATTATAATAATAGCTTTCACTCCAGTATTCAGATGGCTCCTTATGAAGCTCTCTATGGAATGAAATGCAGGACTCCAACTTGCTGGGATGAAGTTGGGGAAAGAAATCTATTAGGACCCGATCTCGTTGATGAAATGGCAGAAAAGGTTAGATCTACTCAACAACACATAAGAGAAGCTCAGAGTCGACAGAAAAGTTATACCGACAACCGAAGAAAAGACCTAGAGTATGAAGTGGGTGATAAAGTGTTCTTACGAATATCTCCCTGGAAGAGGGTCATGAGATTTGGAAAGAAGGGGATGTTGAGCCCTAGATATATCGGTCCTTTCGAAATACTGGATCGTGTTGGGAAGGTAGCTTGCTGATTGGCGCTTCCACCGAATCTCTCTCAAGTTCACGATGTGTTCCATGTATCTCTCCTGAGAAAGTACATACCAAATCCTTCACATGTACTCAGCTCAGAAGATGTACCACTGGAGCATGATCTTTCTTATGAATAACAGCCGATAGAGATTCTGGATCGTAGCGAAAAAGTCCTACGAAACAGGACCACTCGATTGGTGAAAGTTTTATGGAGGAACCACCAATTAGAAGAAGCTACATGAGAGCTTGAGGATATGATGAGGGATAGGTATCCTTTTCTGTTTGTTACAAAGTGACGAATTTCGAGGGTGAAATTCATTTTAAGGGGGTTAGAATGTAACACCCGAGACTTTTATGTGAAATATTTTGTTTTTATGTTATATAAATCATCAAAAGGAATCTTTTACTACACACAACACTAGCTTGGCTTTCTTTACACGCAACCGCGACCTTCCTCGATAGCTTGCGTCGTACGCAATACTGAGTTTCACTAAACAACGATATGTTATTAAAATATTATTAAAACTAGCCGTTATGAATAGTAATAACCACTTTTGAAATTTTATAATTTTTATTTTTCCAAATGTAGATTATTTTTGGATTCGGAATGTCGAAATTATCATAGGGTGAAATTTTGGTATTTTTCTGAAAACTTTCAATTTTTGATGAATAGTGAAACCATTAAGTGGTAGTTAAAAAAACTGAATTCTTCATAAAACATTATTTTACCACTTCTGTGAGTGGAATTTCGAAAATCCGAGAGACACGGTTAATATCAAGTTCTAAAATGTGGTTCAATGAGATGAAAATAATTTTTGGTGAATAGTAATTTTTTACTTTTATTTACCATAGTTAAAAGTAAATACGGTAATTAAGGGTAACAATGATATTATTATTACCCTAAAACATGTACTAATTCTATTTGACAAGTTTAATTCGACCGAAAACAACCATAGGAATAAAATATTACCATTTAGGCCCACTTGGATTAGATTAGGACATTTATTATTAATTTATTTAAAGAAGGGTTAAATAGTTAAAATCAATGTTTAATATGTAAATCATTTTTAATATTGGGTTATACATAAGATAAATTCGGTTATAAATATTAATTAGAAATATAAAATTATTTCCTACATAATGGTATTTTATTTGTAATTTTTAGACATTAAATAATTTAATTTATTTATGACACAACGATGATGTAGTAATTATCTTATTAATGAAATGTTGACATAATTGATGTTATAAATACCCAAATAAATGTAATTAGAGACTTTTTATGAATTAAACTAATTTTATAGGTTAATATGACATGTTAGTATTGATTTAATTAACTTGGTTAGAACTAATCATTCTTTTATGATTTTCACAAAAATCAATTACTAAATAGTGTCAAAATTGACATAAAATAGTTTTTAAAACAAATATTATATTATTAATTATTATTTTACTCATAAAAATATAAGGATCGGCCAAATGACTTAGATAAGGTTATATATATTAATAATAAACAACTTGGGGTTCGTTTGGCTTGATATAGTAAGATTCTTAACCTTATAGTATAATAAAACAAGAAGACACGGTAAAAGATAAATTATCTAACTTAAAGTTATATCTAAATGATAAGGTTAAAATTGATACCTAAACTTGTCTAAATTTTATTGGATGAGAGTATTGCGACCCCTACCCACCTTATATTCTAAATATATTAATTTGGAGATATTAAAAACCGAATTTGACTTTATAATAAAACAATATTTTTAGTTATTCCAAAGGTGCCCCTCTCCTCCCTTATAAAAGGGCACCTCCTCCCCCTCTTCCTCAAACCACTTTGAGCCTTCCAGATCGGCCAACCCCTGCCAATTTCTTCTCTCCACTTCCCTAGAAACATCCTAGAGGTTCTGGTCTTCTTCAAAGACCCATTTTAGTGCCCTAAAAGGAGGTCTCAAAGAAGCACTTCAAAAAAGAGGTAATGTCCGTTACCGATTCTTTCATCTTTATTTCTTCTTCCACTTATTCTTATTTAGTTGTATCATTATGAATTAATAAAATCAGTATCACTCATATACTGATATTTTATTATATGTATGAAACAACCCTATTTCACCATCTATCCATCCTACGGAAAAAGAAATCACCGCGCATGCGTACGTACGGAATACCGTCTCCACGCCGTGGTGTAATCTATTTTCCACCACCACCTTACTTTGATGGGTATAATGGTGTAAATAATGACTATATATGACTATTATAAATTTATACTTATTCTGAAATAGTATACATACACTCCAATACAATTCCACGATCATAGGAATGATATCATCACTCGTGCGTAAGTAAGGAATACTGTCTCCACGATGTGATGCGACTCGTTCTACATGATCTTCATTTCATAATGATTATATAAATGAATTGAATGAATGAATATGATATATATTACACTAATATCATTATGGAAATGAGTTATCTATAACCTAAAGATAAGAATAAGAATTTATTCCACAAAACACGCATAAGAACAAAAAGTTATAAACACCCGAATAACAAGTAGCAATGAAATATTACTACTAAGAAGCTAAAAATATGACCATATATGATATCATAAAAATAAGTATTATTCTGGAATAAGTCATTAACATTATTTAAATCATTATACAGGAGGTTCAGACACTTACGAAGCAAAACGGACCTATGTTAAGGGAAATATCACAATCTCACTTTTATCCGAGATTGTTTATACTTTGGTATTTACTGGGGTGTATTTTATCATCCACATCCATGATTCTTCAATATGTAATATTATTTCCATCCACCTACAATTTTTTTAATCCAATTTTACCCTTCGGTGAGTTTTTAGTAAAAGATATGAAAGGAATCTTTTGTCGTTTTTCATACGAGGTACTTTTTGACTTTTCCGACAAAAGTACGAGAAGAATGTTTTTTTAACTTATACGGCATGAATGTATTTTTAAAACATTATTTCCAAGATGATTCATTTACATGTTTTCAAGGTTATTTTTTATCAAATTCTTTTAGTTTAAAAATGTATGACATGTTATGAAAGGATAAATGTTTTTGAAGTACAAAGGATATTTTCCTCATGAATGGAGTTCAAGAGTTTTATCAAAATTATTTTCCATCTAAGAAAATATTGGGTTCTATTTCTATCCCTATTATTACATGAATTTTATTATGTTGTGATGGAAATATTTTTATGAATTCCTTTATCTTATATGAATTCTTTTATGATGTCATGATGTTTAAGATTCCCATTTTTATTATATGGGTTATGTAATGATGTATGATTTATGATTTTGTGTCACACATGAGAATGGTATCATTATGAGATGGGTGGGACCTATATATCCCTCCAATGAATTGGGTAAAGATTTTATATCTCATGAGATAGACATGGATGGAATGGTAGGTTATACCGGTTCAGTGAAACAGGACTGAAACGGGGAGTGAACTCGGTTCAGAAAGAGACTTTGTCCACTAAGATAGTCTTGGAAATGAGTCTTGAATAATAAGAAATGATTTTCTATGATTATGTGTGCATGCCACAAAGTTTCATGTTTTATGTTATGGTTATTGGGATTACATTTCACTTCTATGATTTATCCCATGTTATGAAATTATGATCTCTTTTTCCGGTTAAGATTTCCAAAAGATATGTTCTTATGAATATGATGTGATTGATATTTCCTTTATTTACCCTTACTAAGAATTTGATCTCACCCTTTTGTATGTTTTATTTCCCCAGGCCAGGAAGAAGGGTATTAAGTAGAATATGCAAAAAAGGGACTCTAGATATGATGAAATAAATTGGAAGCAAAGTAGATGCTTTATGAACCAGTTGTTTATGTTTCCCAGTTTCTAAAGACACTATACCTATACGGTCCTTTCGTGGTTTTGTTATATGTTGTAATAAGTATGCTTCAATTTTGAAGTATTAACAATGTATGTAAAGTATGGGTCGTTATAGTAGGTCTATTATGATAGCACGAGTCATCTACAAGTGTAGTGGTATATTAACTTTGACAATAGGGGACATCATGCATGGGATTTTATAACTCATATTATATATTATCATGGTTTAGTGACCACCAAGATAGATATATTAGTAGGAGAAAGGATTCCTTAAGAGTCAATGTCATTGGAAATCAGTAGGTAGATCATTATTGGGTTGGAAGAGGTTTGACCAATTTTCCCTAACACCCTCAGGTGGTCCACAATAGACTCAAGGAGAAGGATTTCATTGTCGAGTACAGATGTAAGATATAAAGGCCTATGTCCCTAACAATCAAGGGATGATATAGGGTATAATAATTGAATTTTTATCCTAGGATGTAGGATTGATAGTCGTAGGTTTGATTCTATCATTTCATTTCACTTATCTTGTTCTAGACATATTGATTTGGTTGAGCCATTGGCTCGACCCATGCTCTTGGAGACTCCTATAAGAAGTGAATCATATACCACACACTTTTTTTAATAGTGATATTTGAAGATAAGATGAAATATACATCTAAGGGATCTATTTATAGGAGTGATGGTGCCTTATGATGTCAATTTTGTAATTGACAGACTATATATAGTTTATTACCAACATACTATTTTAGGTAGAGGATTAAGTGTTTACAATGTGATTGTATAAGATTATACTTTCTAGGTGAAATTGAAATGAATGGTGATTTGGACGAGATCAGAGATAAGGGACTATAACTGATTACACAATAGTTGTCTATAATGACACATGGAGTTGTGGAATCATTGGGATATCATTTTTCGACGGTGGTGGTGGAGTACTTGTATTTATATTTTAGAATGTTCTATATTTAACTACAAAATATAAAATAATAATAATTTAATTTCATGCCTTCAAAACCTCAATATCTATTACAATATATCGTATGTATCCTACAAAGCATAATTGGATGAATGTATTATTGGTGTATTTGAGAAATAATGGATTCATGAGACCTCATGTTTCTCATGGGGTAGCTTCATTATTCTTCACTAAGAAGGGTGGTGAGAGATTGAGGTTAGGAATTCATTACTGGAACTTGACCTGATTACTGGGACGGATAATAATCTACTACCAAAGATTAACACACTCATTGATCTATTGAGAGGGGTGTGATGATACATGAATAATAACTTCACATCAAGCTATCACTCGCTTTGAGTTCAGGATGTAGATATACTAGGGATGACACTTAGATATCTCAATGGTCTCTATAAGTACTTAGTTATTTACTCTACCATGATAAAGAAACCAGGAGTGTTCATGTAACTCATGAACATGATCTTTCTTCTTTTCTAAGACTATTTTGTGTCCAACTTCATCAATGATATCCTAATATAATCCACGTCTGGGGATGATCACACATAAAACATTAGGATGGCCATGGACACACATTTAGAGAACCATATCTATGGGAATCTCTCAAATTGGCATATTTTTATTAAATAGGTTCACTTTATAAGACAATTCATCTTAGATGTACGTGTGGTAGTGGATCCTTCAATGGTTGGGGTACTGTTATGTAGCACCCCTCCCCATCCTCATTTGCTTGAGGAGGCTGTGAGGGTTACTTGGCCTTAAGAGACGTTCCCAAGGTGCCAAAGGCTGGTAATAAATGCTGAGGTCTTCAAGAGAAAAGTGTGGAACGATTTTCCATCAAGAGGATAACCCAACCAACCAACAACCAACAACTATAATTCATGCATTTTAAAACAACCAACCATGCCATAACAACCCAAAGTTCATACAACCGAAAATTTCCAAAACATCAGAGTATAATGGAAACTAAAAGACAACGAGGACAGTCCATGACACCACCACAACTCCACTCCAGCTCCAAAATCCATGAACGACCAATCATCACAAGGAACCGCTAAATGATGGAGATGCCTTAACATTGCCCATGTCCCGGTATACTACATCTCCAAAGACACCAAAGTGCCAAAGCAGGGGGTGACTACAACTACTCAGTAGGATCCCCCCCAAATGACTTATGTACACATGCCACTAGGATAAACCATTAGCAAATTTATATAAAACATTTTTTATAAAAAAATTCCATTTTCAAACATATTACAAAATCCAAACATTCCACACAAGGGAAAGACACAACAATCAAGCCACATGTCGATTACCATGTTCATATTTCACTCACAAGCGCCATCCACAAACATCACATAATCATGGAATCAACCAAAAATGGGGGTACTTTGTCAGCCAGCCTCTTCACAACCCGACAAGTGGTACATTCTTGGACACTTCCCTTGATGGTGGCCCTTCCGACCATTTTCCATCCATCTCCCTGATTATAGTGGCACTTTCTCGACCACTCCACAACATCACAATACATTCCAATACAACTTCCCATCCATATCCACACAAGCACAATCCACACAAGATCACACATTATTAAAAACACCATCACATTCCATTATCATGCTCAAGTTTGTTGTCATTTTAAAATCATCATTTTAAAATCATCCAATTGAATCCATTTCCAACAAAACCCATTTTCACCCAAAAATACAAATTTCATTCAAAAAACCCCCAATTTTTTCACCCATACATTTTCCAACAGATTTTCCACATGATTTTCCAATTAAATTTCAAACAACCAATTTAATTGTAAATGCACCACATAGTTCCACCAAGTGGAGTCGAGAGATAATCCACATAACTTTTAGGGTTTGGCAAAATCAACCTTTCGCCCAAACACACCTCAATCTGGTAGAACGCCTCCTCAAAAATTCCTTAGAAACCCTTTCCTAACATCAACAGGCCTAAAAAATAGCATCTTAGGTAAAAAAACCTAGATCTACACATAATAAGTGTAGATCTAGAAAACCAATAAGGAGGGAAGAGCAGATCTAGAGGAAAACACAAAGGAACCATGGGAGAAGACTTACCCGGTAGGAATCGCTTTCAAAACCTCTTGAATCCTCTTAAAAAGCCATCCAAAATGAGGGGGAGAACCCTTATAACACCTCAAACTGGGGGTAATACATTCTCCACACCATTGGACTTTCCATCCTCATAATGTAGTGAACCCGCCCTTTTCCGAAAGAGCTCGTGCCACAGTTTGGCCATTTCTTTCTCTCATTCCCAGGTTTCTTCTTGGATCTGGCCATGTTTCCACAAAGCCCGAACTGGACTAATGATTTTACCATGCAAGACATTCTCTTTCTTATTCACAACCCACACTGGCACATCCACCAACGAAGCATTCGGCTCTAGCTCAACATGATCCCATTGAATAACATGGCCCGGATCCTGCAGGTACTTTTTCAGCTGCGACACATGAAATACATTATGTACCGCATTGAACCTAGGTGGAAAAGCCAACCGATAAGTGACCTCACCAACCTGCTCAAAAATATCAAAAGGTCCAATGTACCTCGGAGATAACTTTCCATGTTTCCCAAACCGACGATGTCCCAACCGAGGAGAAATCCTTAAGAAAACATGATCACTCACCTAGAACAACAATGGTCGTCGACGATGATCCGCATAGGATTTATGATGACTCTGAGCCATCTCCATTCTCTTCCCGATCAACTTGATCTTCTCCATAGTATCGTAGACAAGGCTCTGTCGAACCATCGAGGACTCTCCCGTTTCCACCCAACATAGTGGAGAACGACACGGCCACCCATACAATGATTCAAACGGAGCCATCTGTATGGACGCCTGATAACTATTATTTTATGAGAAATCAACCAATGATAAGTGCTCCTCCCACGAGCCACCAAAATCCATAACACAAGCCCTCAACATATCCTCCAGATTTTGTATCATCCTCTCGGATTGACCATCCGTCTGTGGGTGATACGCCGTACTCATCGTCATCTACATTCCAATGTCTTTCTCTCAGGATTTCCAGAAATGAGACATAAATATCGGATCTCTATCTGATACAATCAAAACTGGAATACCATGCCTCTTTACTACCTCCCAGATATAGATTTTGGATAGATCCTCCACCGTATGAGATTCATAAATCTGGATTAAATGGGCCAACTTCGTTAGGAGATCCACTATCACCCAAATGGTATCGTGCTTCTTGACCATTCATGGGTGACCAGTGACAAAATCCATTGCTATCAACTCCAACTTCCAAACAGGGATTGGTAAATACTGCAACATTCCTGCTATCCTCTGGTGGTCTCCCTTAACCCGCTGGAAAGTCAAGAATCGTGAAATGAACTGAGCCACTCTTCTTTTCATTCCATCCCACCAGAACTGCGCTTTCAATGCATTATACATCTTCTGAATTACTGGGTGAACAACCCATCTAGAATGATGGTACGCCCTGATAAGATCCTCTTGACAAGCCACCAGTACAACTATACGATTCCAGAAACACAAAATTGATTCTTTATTCAGTTTCCAACCCTCAATGGTCTCCCCACCATTGATTCTCGACCCCATGGTCACACATTTAGGATCAGATATCCATGCCTATCTAACCCGGCCAACCAAGTCAGGAATCAGGGAAACTGGAAAGAAGACCACTTTATCGCCTTGGTCCTCACCTTCTAGCCGCATGTCAGCTATCACTGACATCAACTGCCACTGGTCGGATGCCTGTTTCACCACCTGAGCATATGATTTCCTACTTAATGCATTCGCCATCGAGTTTCCTTTACCTGGTGTGTACATTAAGTCAAAATAAAACATCTAGGGATATTCCATCCATCTCATTTGCCTCAAGTTCTATTCTCTTTGTGAGAAAATGTGCTTCAAACTCTTATGATCTGTATAGACTGTGAATTTCTCACTGAAGAGATAATGATGCCACATTTTCAAAGCATGGACCACTGTCTCCAACTAAAAATCACGAGTTGGGTTGTTATGCTCATGCACCCTCAACTATCGTGAGCCATACGAAACCACATGACCCCCTTGCATGATAAAACACCCCAACCCTGATCCCGAAGCATCACAATACACCACATTCCCTTTCCCTGGTTCTGGAAAAACCAAGATTGGTACTGATGTAAGGCGACCCTTTATCTCATCGAAACACTACTGAAACTGTTCATTCCATAGGAATGGAACATTCTTCCTTGTCAAATCTATCATTGGTGAAGCCAACCATGAAAATTCACGAACAGAACACCGATAATACCCAGCTAGACCATGAAAACTCCGTATATCAAACACATTATTTGGTGGTTTCCATGAGATAACAGCCTCTATCTTTTCTGGATTCATTGAATCACCCCTTTTAAAAATCACATGGCCAAGACAATAGACTTACTGTGTCTAAAATTCACACTTTTACAATTTGGAATACAACCGATGATCTCTCATGAACCCTAGAACTATTTCCAAGTGATGCTCATGCTCCTCCCTTGTCTTTGAATACACCAGAATATCATCTACCAACCCAACCAAAAATGAATCAAAATATCTCTGAAATATCCGATTGATTAATTCCATGAACACCACTAGTGAATTATTTAGACCAAAGGGCATCACCACATATTCATAATGGCCATATCCACTTCTGAAAGCTGTTTTTGGGATATCCTCCTTACTTACTTGCAATTAATGATATGCCGATCTCTGGTCGATCTTGGAGAAGCACTGGGCTCCCCTCAATTGGTCAAACAGGTCATCAATTCGTGGAAGTGGATATCGATTCTTCATCGTCACTTGGTTAAGTCGACGATAATAAATACAAAATCTTAACGTTCCATCAGCCTTTTTCACAAACAATACCGGCGCTGCCCACAGAGATGTGCTTGGCCGGATAAAGACTTTATTTTCTAACTCCCCGAACTGGACCTTCAACTCCCTCAATTCTGCAGGTGCCATCCGGTAAGACGGAAGTGAGATAGGATTTGTCCCCAGAAGGAGATCAATCGTAAACTATACTTCTCTTACATGAGGTAACCCGGAGAATTATTTGGAAAAAACATCCATGAACTGGTTGACCACTGCTGGAAAAACACTATTCCCGTCACCTTTTATCGATTCCAATGACAATACCGCCAACTGATATGATAATGTGCCAACTACAAGTGCCAACAAGCCTGCTGCAACCTTCTTCTCATGACTCTCCCCTCTAAAGAGATGTCTAACGCCATCATGTGTCATAAAACTCACTGTTCATGCATCATAATCGATGTGGTCCTTAAACGCTATTAGCTAATCCATTCCCAAGATTGCATCACAGCCGTCCATCTCAAGTAATGATAAATTGACGCACACCTATCGTGGGGAGTGGAAAAACTCTATTTTATTTACCTAAGTATAGTATAGCAGTTGATCCTAGGTAGTCTCCCAAAGAGGAGTGCACACAAAACATGGTTGTCAATTTTTGTTGGTTCTTTTAAAAAGATTGGTTTTAATTAATTTGAATGACTATGAGAGAAACAAAAAACAAAAATTGATTGATTTTAACAAATGATAAAGATAGTGATCAGATTAGGTTCGGCTAGACCTAGTGTTGTGCCATTATGGTTCCCAAATTTTATCTCTTCTTCTTCCTTAAACTGGTAAGAGAGAGAGATATCTACCGAGTCCTCTATCTCCCTTAGTCAGATAGATGTGATGAGAATTTTACTTTCTAAAACCATAGATTGGTCTATCCTCCTTCCAATGTGCTTAGGGTTGTAGAAGGTCTATTGATTAATTAGAGAAATCCCAAACCTAGAATTGTTGTTCCCTAATAAACCAAGATTTCGACATAAAATCCTACACACGTGCTTGACAACCACCGAGCAATCACCACCCAACCCAAATATTGTACCACAATATATAGATTAGAATTGGGTGGATAGATATGTGATCATCGACCAAAGAAATTTATAATTTCAGAATCAAAAACTTAACACTACCGCATTCGGAATTTAATACTGAATTATGAATTGAAACCAGAATTAGAAAGAAGAAGAAATTTTATTCATTTCAAGCACAATAACTCATACACAACACATATGTACAGTCTCCCCTCTTTCCGATCACTCAAATTAAACTACCCCTCCATGGATGGGGTAAACGAGATGATGCGGGAGAGGAGAAATATTTTAATGTAAAGAAAATTAAAAGAAAGAAACAGAATGATGCTGAAGAAGAATTTCCCCGAGTGTCCCTTGGCTTCCTCCCATCTCCGATTGTGGTGTCCCAGAAGGAATGGAAAAACAATATTTTATTTACCTATGTATAGTATAGTAGTCACTCCTAGGTAGTCTCCTGAAGAGGAGTGCACAGAAAACAAGGTTGTCACTTTTTGTTGGTTTTCTTAAAAATATTGGTTTTAATTAATTTCAAAGACAACGAGAGAAATAAACAACAGAAATTGATTGATTTTAACAAATGATAAAGATGGTGATTGGATTGGGTTAGGCTAGACCTAGTGTTGTGCCACCATGGATTCTAAATTTTATCTCTTCTTCTTCCTTAAACTGGTAAGAGAGAGATTCATCTACTGAGTCCTCTCTCTCCCTTAGTCAGACAGATGTGATGAGAATTTTCATATCTAAACCCTTAGATTGGTCTATCCACTTTCAAATGTGATTAGGGTTGTAGAATTTCTCTTGATTAATCAGAGAAATCCCAGACCTGGAATTGTTGTCCCTAATAAACCGAGATTTCAACAACTGCCGAGCAATCACCACCCAACCCTAATCTTGTTCCACCATATAAAGATTATAATTAGGTGGAAGGAGATGTGGTCATCGACCAAAGAAATTTATAATTTCAGAATAAAAAACATAACACTACCGTATTCGGAATTTAATACTCATTTAAGAATTGAAACCAAAATAAGAAAGGAGAAGAAATTATATTCATTACAAGCAAAAAAACTCTAACACAACACATAGGTCCAGCCTCTCCTCTTTCTGATCACTAAAATGAAACAACCCCTCCATGGATGGGGTAAGTGAGATGTTGCGGGAGAGGAGGGAAATTTTAATGTAAAGAAAATAAAAGAATGAAACAGAATGATACTGAAGAAGAATTTCCCCAAGTGTCCCTTGGCATCCTTCCATCTCCAATTGTGGTGTCCCAGAAGGATTGGGATGGAATATGGGATGCTTCGAGGAGGAGGAGCTCTCCACCTTTTATAGACAGATTTTTGTCCCTTTAATTTTGTTGCGTTGTGGAACCAATAAATGACCTCTTCACACGTTGATCCATTCATAAATGTTGTTCGTAATTTTATTTGGCGTTTCCCCTCAAAATCTCAACAGATTGGGACATGTAGTTAGAGAGTTATGGCCGTTTGACTCTGAGAATTTATTTTGTCCAGTCAGACTCTCCAAAACGCCAACCCCCGGATTATGAAGCTTTAATGGACCCTCAAATGGCCACATACCGCGGCCTTTTCTTCAAAAATTATTCTCTAAAACTCGTTTCTCATCCACCCACCTAATATCACAAAATTTGGGCCCACCATTAATGAGTTATGGGTCCCACACCAAAACTCGGTAGAAGTGAAAACAATTTTCTTTCTCCCACTTGTGAGATACTTTGGAGCTTCCATATGGCCGATTCAACTTTTAGTCAAAAATTAGTAAATTAATCCCTGGATGTGTAGAATTTTTAAAATAAAGAATTTTTCAATTTGGATTAGTGTAGATAATGTTATGAATAATCTACAGAAACAATTTAAAACTGTTAAAAATCCAAAATGGCCCATTTCTACTATTCAGCTCAAAATAACACCAAAATAATAAAAATGAAACAATTCATCTTAGAGGAAAACATTTGTGGGTTTAAAAGAAGGATATTCAGTATAAATTAATTGAAAATATTTTCTCTATCATAAATCCCACACTATCTCAATTTCGCCCACAATGATACAACATGCTCTACACAAGAAGGCTCGACAGTCTTTTCGACCTAGAGGGGTTTGATGTTTCAAAACTGAAGGCATCATCTCTACCATTAAACCCAAAAACTCAACAATGCAATCTGCAATAAAAGAGTTCGAATCACCCGTATCAAACAACACATTCATGTAGGTAGAATTTAAAATAACAGTACCTCGTACTGTAGATGGTCTCGACTGATCCTCCACCAAAATTTGGTCATCTCCGAACAACATCTTGGTTGCTGCACCCTGGTCTTTACTCTCTTTTTGAGGTGTCATGGTGTTCTGAGAATCACCATGACTAACCTTACCTTGATGACGAGGGGTATGTTGCTGCTCTCATCCCGTCGAAACATAGGACGCCTGTGATCCTTACGGAGTGTCACACAGACTCATCCTCGGAGCATTCCTACAGTAGCACTAGAGATTCCCCATCTTCTCACAACTATAACATGCTCTGGGTTGTGTCGTGCAATCCTGCTTGATATGCGTTGAGGATCTGCAGTGAAAACAACCCAATTTACTCTGGGACTTCAGAGGAAGGTTCACTGATCCCGTCATCGCATTTTTGCGTCGTGATCCCGCTCTAGGAATATGTGTCCCTCTTTCGCTTGAACCCAACATTAGAGTTGCCACTAGTCCCTATGGGTATTACTATGCTTCCTCCACCTGGAGTTCCCAGCAGATCTCGCTCAGCTACCGAGGCTTGATTTACCATTTCTGTGTAGTCCCCGAGACACATCACCGCTATTTTAGAACGAATTTCCTACCTCAAGCCCACCTCGAAGATCCTTGCTTTCAGCAATGTGCTACCCACCACCTTGGGTGAAAACCACACTGAGCTCATAAACATAGCTGCATAATCCATTACCGACATCTGTTCTTGCGGCAAACTGAAAAAGTCAGTTGTACACTGAATCTTGAACATATGAGGGTATAATTATTTGTTAATCAATTCATCAATGGTTTCCCACGTCATACCCTGGTCCATACCTTCTTGGACTACCAGCTCCCACCATTGAAGTGTAATATCCTCCAGTATATACATTGCTGGGTTGACCTTCAGCTGGGCCGGGGTTTCCAAGAATTGAAAAATTCTATTTATTTGGGACAGCCACGCCTCTGCCCTTTTTGGGTCCGCATCACCCCTAAAAACGGGTGGGTTCTACTTCTGAAACTGAGCCACATAGTCGACATGCCTGGGCTCTTCCACTCTATTTATACTTCCCACTGATTAGAAGGCTTGGACTATACATTTCACTAGCTGTTGGTTCACCTGGGGCTCAGGTGCAACCACATTCTTATCAGCCACTTCCGGTTGGTCTCTACGATGCCTACCCAATGTCATTTCTATAAACATAAAACAAACAACCATGAGTCTACCTTCCATAGACATCATGAATCAACCACATCAGGTACCATTTCCTAACAATCAATCACAACCAGGATTTCCATTCATGCACATTTCCCATGTTGCACCATTTTTTAAAATCAACCTTTTTCAAAATATCCTGTTTATTCACATTTCAGGTTCACACATTTGAAAACCCGTTTTTTCAATTCAACCCATTAATAATTAAACCCAAGGAAATATTCATCCTAGAGGGAGGAAATTTCTATCATTTATGTCATGCTCATCTCATTGGATACACCCACGACAATGATATTTCTAATGCCTATAAGTGTCTCCAAAACACTTATGTACCCAACTCCCTGGTAACTTGATGTTCAGAATAAAAGGGTTAGATACGTCCTTTTATGCAATAGATTCCATGTTCTAACAGTCCTACACCTTGCTACCATCCCGAATCAAGGAATAACCAAGGCCGAATGTCAAATCCAAATCTGAGAATCAACTCCAAAGGACCGAACAAGCTGATACCACTTGTAACATCTCTCCCCAACCTCATTTTCATGAGGAGGCAGTGAGGGTTACTTGGCCCAAAGCGATGTTCCCATGGTGCCAAAGGCTGGAAATGAATGCTGAGGGATTCAAGAGAAAAGTAGGGAACAATTTTCCCTCAAGAGGATAACCCAACCAACCAACAACCAACAACTATAATAATGCATTTTAAAACAACCAACCATGCCATAACAAACCAAAGTTCATACAACCAAAAATTTCCAAAACATCAGAGTACAATGGAAACTAAAAGACAACCACGACAATCCATGAAACCACCACAACTCTACTCCATCTCCATACTCCATGCACCGCCAAGCATCATAAGGCACCACTAAAAGATGCAGATTCCTTACCTTTGCCCATGTCCTAGTATACTACATCTGCAAAGGCACCAAAGTTCCAAAGAAGGGGGTGACTACAACTACTTAGTAGGATTTCCCCAAATGAATTCCCTACACATGCCACTAGGATAAAACGTTAGCACATTTATATAAAACATTTTTTATAAAACAATCCCATTTGAAAACTTATTACAAAATCCAAACATGCCACACAAGGGAAAGCCACAACAATCAAGCCACACGCCCGTTACCATGTTTATATTTCACTCACAAACCCCATCCAAAAACATCACATAATCAAGCTATCAACCAACAATGTGGGTACTTTCTCAGCCAACCCGTTCACAACCGGAATAATGGTACTTTCTCGGCCACTTACCTTGATGGTGGCCCTTTTGACCATTATCCACCCATCTCCCTGATTATAGTGGCACTTTCTTGACCACTCCACAACATCATAATACATTCCAATACAACATCCCATCCATATCCACAAAAGCACAAGCCACACAAGATCACACATTATTGCAAACACCATCACATTCTATTATCATGCTCAATTTCGTTGTCATTTTAAAATCATCCAATTGAATATATTTCCAAAAAAAACCAATTTTCACCCAAAAATCCCAATTTCATTGAAAACCCCCCCAATTTATTCACCCATACATTTTCCAATAGATTTTCCACATGATTTACCAATAAAATTTCAAACAACCAATTTAATTGTAAACATACAGCACAGTTCCACCAAGTGGAGTTGAGAGAGAATCCACCTCCCTTTTGGGGTTTGGCGAAATCGACCTTTCTCACAAACGCACCTCAATTCGGTAGAACGCCTCCTTGAAAAATCCTTATAAACCCTTACCTAACATCAACGGGCCCAAAATATAGCATATTAGGCCAAAACAACACTAGATATAAACAAAAAAAGTGTAGATCAAGAAATCCAATGAGGGAAGAGCAGATCTAGAGGAAAACACAAAGGCACCTTGGGAGAAGACTTACTCGGGAGGAATCGCCATCAAACCCTCTTGAATCCTCTTAAAAACCCTTCCAAAATGAGTGGGAGAACCCTTCTAACCCCTCAAACCGGGGGCACTACATGTTATCTTAAGAGAAACAGAAGACTATTATCAAGATGCGGGGTTTCTGTATGATGGAATGGTTCTATAAAATTTTTATAATTTATTTCTTTCAATTTAGAACATAGAAACAACAACATAATTATTTTTATTGAAGAGATAAATCCTATGCCTAAACTCCTTGTATAAGATGTGGTCAAATCATTAAGGGTGTCTCTAATAAACAAGAACCATATGTTCATTATTGACAAATATATCACCTTATTGGGAAAAGGATCCCACACAAGAGAAAATAAAGAAAGAGAAAGAGGTTAAAGCCTGAGAAGAAAGGGAATCATCCGCTTTATTACCGTCATGCCATTTTTCAGGGATGCCCATTCCTCTGGGTATCAAATTATTACACCAATAGAGATGGTATGTGATTTTCCATGGATTAGAGATACTACATTGAAGAGTTTTTAAAAGGTGAAAGGAATCAGTTTCAACAGTGTTATGCCTAATATTATTTTCTTTAAATATATAAAGATGATAAATCTGCACATTTACATCAGCCTATAGTGAGTTTCCTCAACCAAAAGATTCCATGAATGAAATATATACATATCCACTACTATCTCACATATGACATATTCCCCACATCACACTCGCAACACATGATCCATCCATGTTATGTATTAACCATGTGTCATTCGGGTGCCAATGGATGCAATATCTATAGGGATATTATAGTAACTGGAATCAAACATACCATGAAACATGCAAGAAATCAAGGAAGAAGATGTATCCTAGTCCAAAAACAATTTGATGTGGTCTAATATCATGGATTTTGTCAGAATCCAATGTCATTCCAAGATCTATGGATACCCTCAAAGTGAGAATTATTTCTAGCAGACCATAGTTAGAAAAATTCAGTAGAAAAAATGCATCCCCTCACATTCTTATCTTAGAAACTATCCCCAAGACATGAAAGCAGATAGTAATGAAATTGTGACATGAAAAATTTTGTGACCTCGCACCAGTAAATCATTCTAGACCAGCCCACAACCATTTTTTCAATTGGCTATTGAAAAATATATGTTATACAATTTATCCTCTATATATACTATAACAAAGACACCGAGACACAATTTGTATACTTGAATTATATATATTGTCTTTCATGGAAGGGGAATAATTATTACTACACCACACAAGGAAATTTTTTTCGAAGGGATATTCTTACACCAAAATCTATCACCCTTCCCATACCATTCCTATTGTGGGAGAGCCATCTTGCGATAGTCGTTAATATATAATTTCATAGTCATTGAAAAGTGATCATGAATATATTAGAGTCCATTGAGATATATATTAAATCAATAAAACATCATTGGTATTTTTCAAACATTTCATTAATAAGCACAAGGTACATCTGGGCTTCATTGAAGGAGATACTCGGGGTTGGAAAGCCAGGAAACCCGAAGAACCTTCTCCTCTAGTTTTAAAACCAAAATCTAATATCCACCCACCAAAAAATATATCCCACATTGTTCTCATGTTTTGAAATGAATGGTCCCACTAAACACCAGAGAGAAAAGAATCACCTAGTTAGAGGATTTGATATCCCATACATCATTTCGATAAAACATCGGCATAGTGTACAATCTTACAAAGACACCCATGAAATGTTTTTTTGCATCCCTTGCATGGCCTTTGATAGTATTCAAATGCTGACACCTCCCCCATTAACCTACATTGCTAATCACCCCCAAGAGGACATTTGGCTCTTCCCATCTAGATGACTATCCCATAAAAAGGAACTAATAATGCTCTTCAATTTATAAATAACTATTTTTGAAACCCTACTAACAGAATTAACGTGAATGATGGAGGTATAAAGGACACTGTTGATCAATGTTATACTTCCTTCGATGGATATGATGTTATTTTTCCATTTTTTCGTTCTAATGGTGATATTTTTCACAACTGTTTCAATGTGCCAAACCTGGAGCTAAGGTAATGTTACGGGGATTCATAAATAGTTCATATGTAATATCCTTTTATTTGTAGAAAATATTCTTCAAAGATCCTAGTTCTCCCTTCATTACACAAATTAGGAAAAATGATGTTCCTCTTCTCATGGTCAGCCCGCATTCCAATATAATAATAGTAATCATAAGCAGACCTATTAAGACCACAATTAGAATTATTACCTCCATTTATAAAAAATTGTATCATATGTATACATAAGATGATATAGGAAATAAAATAAGTTGGAGAACTAAAATATTAGAATCATTCTATCATGGAAATTCCTATTAATATTTCTACATAAAGAATTATGCATCCAGATAATGGTTAGGGTAAATATGGGATCTCCTTGAATATTACCTTGATCCAAATTGAATAAACTATAGTTTTTCCTATAAACATGATGGATATCTGCTGAAGCTAAAATAGAAAAACAAATCATCCATAATGCCGACATAAAAACCCATGATTTTGAGAAACATGATAATAAATGACCACTCTATATGATTTTATGCCTTATCTACTTCAAGATACAAAACATTTTTACTTTAGAATCATCGAATTTAAATCAGTCATCATTTCCTGAGAAAGGACAAAAAATCCTTGTATAGTTCTTTTATTGATGATGGAGTGTCACTCCTTTGAAATATACAATGGCATGTCAAGATCCAACCTAGGTTAATCCTGAACTTGTCACCAGAGTCAGCTTACGACAAGGCTAGATAGGCATTCACGATCCTACAGGGATTGAGAAAAGAACCAATGGAATCAATAATATAATGATGGGATCTATTTGTACCAATATATATAAAAAAATTTGTATTTTAACATGATAGTAGCTGAGAATAAATAACCCAAACAAAAAAACTAGGAAATAACTCTTAAATTAAACTAAACAAACCTGATGAACAATAAAACTCTACGTGAACCCAAGTTCCACTCTCTGATCATAAGACTCAACATTGCACATGACCATATAGATCAAGCTAAATCCTGAATCTGAGACTAAAAATAAGAATAATGTATATGAGTGTGTATTAAAACTCAATAGGTTATCTAATGAAATATATTCCCAAATGAATTTCTTTTAAATAAAGAAAGATAAATATCATTTTTTAACAACAATATATAAAATTAAATTTTTAACACATTTTCCCTTTAAATGAAATCATGATACATTTCCCTTTTTACCATAAACAAGTTTATTTTTCAGGAAGAACTGTTTGTCTTTTTAATGATAGAGGGATTATGAAGAAAAAAGTATAGAACATTTTCAAATCTTTTTTTACACAAACATTTTCAAATATTATTATCGCTTTTAGGAATGATATTCCCTATAAAGTGAGGTGAAATTAATGATCACACAAGGGAAATGGATAATAGCAATGAAGAGTGACCAACCAAGAATTCAATTCAATCATCCACCAAAGATAACTGTGTGATAATGTAAATGATAAATCTTATGAGCTCATTAATAATATATAACATACAATACATGTGACCCATCATTAAGGAATTCCTACCTGATGTCATGATAACACCTAAGCATCAAATCATCTCCCTACCTGTATTGATTGAGGGGCCCAATCCCATAGCATTGAAAACAAAACAACCCCATCTATTGGGAACATTCTAGTTAAATATCCCAGAATATTTGAACAATCATTCAACGATAATTTTCTCGCTATGCAAGAATCATGTAACACCCGAGATTTTTATGAGAAATATTTTGTTTTTATTTATACATCATCAAAGTAATATTTCACTACAAACAAAACTAGCTTGTATTTCTTTACACACAATCACGACCTTCCACAATATCTTCTGTTGTACGCAATACCGAGTTTCACTAAACAACGATATGCTATTAAAATATTATTAAAACTAGCCATTATGAATAGTAATACCCAATTTTTTAAATTTTATAAATTTAATCATTCAAAATGGACTTTATTTTTGGATTCGTAATATTGAAATTATCCTAGGGTGATGTTTTCGTATTTTTCTGAAAACATTAAATTTTTGATGAATAGTGAAAACACTGGGTTACTATTTAAAAACCGACTTTTTTATTTAAATAATTATTTATTTTATTAAAATTTATTTTAGGCAAAATTGATAGATAATACCTATATAAGTTCAAAGTAATTAATTTGAGTCATTTTATAATAATTTTAGATATATAAAAAGTTTGTTGAACTTTTCACCATCTTTTGCCCACCTCTTAGGAGAGTTTGAAAATTCACAAAAAACATAATTTTACTGCTTCTGTGAGTGGAATTTTGAAAATCCGAGAGACACGGTTAATATCAAGGAGTAAAATTTGGTTCAACAATATAAAAATAATTTTTGGTGAATAGTAAATTTTTAATTTTATTTACCACGGTTAAAAGTAAATAGGGTAATTAAGGGTAAAAATGGTATTATTATTACCCTAAAACATGTCCAAATTCTATTGGATAAGTTTAATTTGACCAAAAACAACCTTAGAAACAAAATATGACCATTTAGGTCCACTTGGATTAGATTAGGACATTTAATATTATTTTATTTAAAGAAGAGTTAAAATAGTTTAAATCAATGTTTAATAACTAAAACATTTTTAATAAGGGGTTATAAATAAGATAAATTTGACTATAAATATTCATTATAAAGGTAAAAATATTTCCTACATAATGGTATTTTATTTATAGTTTTTAGACTTTAAATAATTTAATTTTTTTTATGACACTACGAAGATGCAATAATTACCTTATTAAAAAAATATTAACATAATTGATATTATAAATACCCAAATAAATGTAATTTGAGACTTTTCATTAATTAATATGACATATTAGTATTGATTTAATTAACTTCTTTCGAACTAATCAAGCTGTTATGATTTTCACAAAATTCAATTACCAAAAAGTGTCAAAATTTACATAAAATTGTTTTTAGGAAAAATGTTATATTATTAATTGTTATTTTATTCCTAAAAATCTAAGGTTCGGCCAAATGACTTATATAAGGTTATATATATATTAATAATGAACCACTTGGGGTTCTTTTGGCTTGTTACGGTATGTTTATTAACCATATAGTGTAAGAAAAGAAGAAGACACAATAAAAGTTAAATTATTTAACTTATAGTTAAATCTAAATGATAAGGTTAAAATAGTAATTGAAACTTGTATAAAATCTATTGGTTGAGAGGATTTCTACCCATCCCCACAGTAGATTAAAAATAAATCAATTTGGAGCTATTAAGAAACAAATATGACCTTATTATAAAATAATATTTTATGTTATTCCTAAAGTGTCCTTCTCCTCCCTTATAAAAGGGCACCTCCCCCTATCCTCCTCACACCACTTTGAGCCTCCATGCTCGGACAACCCCTGCCAATTTTTCTTCTCCGCATCCCTAGAAATATCCTAGAGGTCCTGGCCTTCTTCAAATACCATATTTAGTGCCCTAAGTGGTGGTTAAGAAGAGGCGCTTCAAAGAAGAGGTAATGTCTGTTACAGATTCTTTCAACATTATTTATTCTTCTACTTCCTATTATTTGGTTTTTTCATTATGAAGTAATAACATTTGTATCAATAATATACTAATATTTTATTATAAATATGAAACAACCCTATTTCACCTTCTATCCATCCTACGGAAAATGAAATCACCACGCGTGCGTACGTTCAAAATACCTTCTCCACACCGTGGTTTAATATTTTTTCCACCGCCAACTTACTTGGATGGGTATAATGGTGTAAAGAATAACTATATATAATTATTTTAAAGTGATATTTATTCTGAAATAGTATACATACACTTCAGTACAATTCCACGATCATGGGAACGATATCATCGCTCGTGCGTACGTACGGCCTACCGTCTCCACAATGTGATGCGACTTATTCTACATAATATTCAATGAATAATGATTATATAAATGAATTTAATGAAAAAATATGATATATATTACACTAATATCATTTTGTAAATGAATTATATATAACCTAAAAAGAAGAATATGAATTTATTCGACAAAACACGCATGAGAACAAAAAGCAATAAACACCCGAATAACAAGTAGCAATGAGCTATTACTAATAAGAAGCTATAAATATGACCATATATGATATCATAACAATGAGTATGATTCTGGAATAAGGAAATAACATTATTTATATGATTATACAGGAGGTTCGGACATGTACGAACCAAATCAGACCATAGGTAAGGGGAAATCTCGCAATCTCAATTTTTACACGAGATTGTTTATACTTCTGTAATTACTGGGGAATATTTATCATCCACATCCATTTTTCCTCAATATGAAATATTATTTCTATCCTCCTAAAATTTTTTAAATACACATTTACCCATTTGTGTGTTTTTATTAAATTATATGAAAGGAATATTTTGTCATTTTTAGTACGAGGTACTCTTTGACTTTTCCGGTCAAAGTATGAGAAAAATGTTTTTTTTAACTTATAGGACATGAGTAGATTTTTTTGATTTCAGAGAACATTATTTCCATGAATATTACTTTACAAGTTTTCATTTTTATTTTTAATTAACTTCTTTTAGTTTAAAATTGTATGGCATGTTAAGAAAGGAAAAATGTTTTTGAAGTAGAAAGGATATTTTCTTCAAGAATGGAGTTCAAGTGTTTTATCAAAATTATTTTCCATCTAAGATAATATAGAGTTCTGTTTATATCCCTATTTTTACATTGATTTGATTATGTTATAATGGAATTATTTTTATGATGCCCATTTATGGATTTTGTTATGATGTCATGATGTTTAAGATTCCGATTTTTATTACATGTGTTATGATATGATGTATGATTTATGATATTGTGGAACACATAAAAATGGTATCATTATGAGATGGGTGGGACCTATATCACCCTCAAATGCATTGGGTAAAGATTTATATCTCATGAGATAGATATGGGTGGAACGACAGGTTAATCTGGTTCAGTGATATAGGACCAAAACGAGGAGTGAACTCGGTTCAGAAATGGACTTTGTCCACTAAGATAGTCTTGGAAATGAGTCTTGACTACTAAGAAATGATTCTCTATATTTATGTGTGTATGCCACAAATATTCATGTTTTTTGTTATAATTATTGGGATTACATTTCACTACTATGATTTATACCATGTTAATAAATTATGATCTCTTTTTCAGGTCAAGATTTCCAAAATGTTATGTTCTTATGAATATGATGTGATTGATATTTATTTTGTTTACCCTTGCTGGGCATTTGAGCTCACCCTTTTGTATGTTTTCTTTTCCCCAGGTCAGGAAGAAGGGTATTAAGTAAGATATTCCTAAAGGGACTCTATATATGATAAAATAAAAGGGAGATAGTGTAGATGATTTATGAAGCAGTTGTTTATGTTTCCCAGTTTCTAAAAACACACTACCTATACAGTCTATTCATGGTTTTGTTATATGTTGTAAGAAGTGTGCTTAAATTTTGAAGCAATAACAATGTATGTAAATTAATGCTCGTTATAGATGGTATTAGAGGCAAAGGAGATAGGAATGTATCCGATCCTTGGGAACTCTCACATGTGAGCGTTGGACGAAGCATGGATCTCGGCCCAAGGGCTTGATGAGGAAATGGCTTCCACTGCGGATGGTGGTGTGTCCCACCTAGGGGGTGTAGCCACCCATGGAGTGCCCTGATTGGTATCGGTTATAGTCCTGTAGAAGTAATTCCAGACTGCTATAGTTGGTATCAAAGGAAAGGTATAGTCAACCATTAGAATGTAGGATGTGAAAGCCTTAGTAAGAACCCTAAGGATAAGTCTAAGCAAAGGACAAAATCATAGTGTTTTAGAAATGGCCATGAACAACCTATGATAAGACTTTAAATGTGAAATTTTGTTATTGATTATGTGGTTATCCGATTATAAGTAGTGTTGCTCACACTATTCTTCTTGGTTTTAGTCAATGGATGGAACCCGGGGGAACCTTGATAATGCTGAATGCAATGGGCAATGCAATGATTGTCCCCCTGAGCAACCAAGCGTTATGGGAGCTAGAATAAAAAATATTGTAGCCATGCTCACACAACATTCTCAAGCTATGAATCATACAGGACTTCCAAACGAGCAAAGGAAGGAGCAACATTCTGTTGAATCCTTCATAAGGCATCATCCATTATCATTCAAGGGGTCTATTAATCAATTAGTGGCTGAACAGTGGATCAGTATAACTGAAAAGATATTTTTAGTTCGTCAATGTTCTGAACATGATAACGTCAACTTAGTAGTATATCGTTTTAAAGGTGAAACTGATCAATGGTAAAATCTTACCAAGAATACAAGGCAAAGGGATGAAATTTAATCCATGGGATGGGATGAGTTCAAGAACTTATTTTTTAATTAGTACTTCCCTCATATTCTTTGAACAAAGATGTAGAAGGAGATTCTTGAACTAAAGAAAAAGGATGATGAATCTGTTGGTACCTGCGAAGCAAATTCTACAAGACATGCAAGGTACGCTTCTGGGATTATTACCCAACCATAGAGTAAGATCTATCGATTATTTAGTGGATTAAAACCAAGTCTTAGAAGGGCGTTAGCCATAAGGGGCTTCAATAGCTATGAGTAAATGGTTCGATGTGCCCTCAAAGTTGATATGGAGTTTGGTGTAACCCATTAGTTATATGGGTTTGATAAGAAGATGAAAATGGAATTCAAAGGGAAATATACGGAGCACACTGAAAAGAAGATGAGTTTTCCCTTATGCTCAATGTGTGGAAAGAAACATGGAGGGAGTTGTCTTAAAGGGACAAGTAAATGTTTCAAATTTGTTAAAGAAGGTCATCAGGAATTTGAATGCTGCAATGATGGGAAGAAGATGTCTAATGATGCGAACAAAGAAAAGGCTACACAGAGTGCACCTCCTACACATTAATGTTAAATGTGTAAGGAAATGGGGCATTATGCCAATAAATTCTCTAATCCAAGGGTTGTTGATGATGATCGATGTCAACAAACTCATAATGCTAAATATAAAGGAATGTCACATGCAATTTCTATCACCAATGTGGAGTATGATAACGAAGTGGTGAAAGGTACACTTACCATCCACTCTAATGTAGAAAATGTTTTATTTGAATCTAGATCCACCCACTCTTTTATTTATGAATAATTTTATAAGGGTATCTCCGTATTACCTCAACAAATAGATGTTGACTTAGCTGTGACAACCCCTAATGGCACCACAATCGCATCAAAAGTTTATAATTCTTCTCCAATTGAAGTTTGTGGGAAAGTTCTTCCTACAAATATTGTGATCCTTCATATAGTGGAATTTGATGTGATTCATGGCATGGATTGGCTATCATTATATGGAGCTTATATCAATTTCCAAATAAGGGAAGTCACATTTCATATTCCAGATCAATCTATGATCGTTTATTGATGCAAGGATGAACATAACCTTCCTGTAGAAATTTCTTCCATCTTATGGGTCTTGATTCCACTAAATGAAGGTTATTTATCTCAAATGGTTGGAGAGAAACTCACGATTAAGAATATTCCCATTGTACGAGAGTTTGATGATGTCTTTCCAGAGGAATTTCACGGTCTTCCACCAAATCGCGAAGTTGAGTTTTCAATAGAACTCATATCGTGTGCTATGACTATTTCAAAGACGCCTTATAGAATGAACCCAATTGAGTTGCAGGAATTGAAGAAGCAACTCCAAGATAATCTTGATAAGGGATTCATACGCCCTAGTTCGTCACATTGTGGAGCACCTGTTCTGTTTGTTAAGAAGAAAGATGGATCAATGAGACTCTACATTGATTATAGAGAACATAACAAGATCACTATCAAGAAAAAATATCCTCTCCCACGCATTGATGACTTATTTGACCAACTACGCAGAGCTCAATACTTTTCCAAGATTGATCTTCATTAAGGGTATCAATAATTAACGGTCAAAATAGAGGATATACCAAAGACGAGTTTCCGTACAAGGTATGGACACTATGAATTTATAGTGATTTCATTTGGTCTTACTAATGCCCCTGGTATCCTCATGGATCTAATGAATAGAGTCTTTAGAGACTATATTGATCAGTTTGTGGTAATCCTTATAGACGATATTCTTGTATATTCAAAGAGAAAGGAAGAACATGAATATCACTTGATAATTGTATTAAAGACCCTGAGAAAGGAGAAGATTTATGCCAAATTTACCAAGTGTGAATTTTGGCTTCAAAAAGTCTCATTTTTGGGTCACATAATTTCAACTGAGGGGATATCTGTGGATCCAACAAAAATAGTGATTATTGAAAGATGGTCGATACCAAAAATAGTAACTAAGATCTAATGATTTCTTTGTTTGGATGGATATTATCGACATTTTGTGAAAGATTTTTCATGATTATCTAATCCAGTCACTAGGTTGACTCGAAAAGGATATATGTTCATTTGGACGGAGCAGTGTGAAGAGAATTTCATGGAGTTAAAAAGAAGGTTATCTTGTGCACTTGTGCTCACACTTCCTTGTAGTGGAGAACGGTTTGTGATCTATAGTGATGCATCCAAGAAGGGACTAGGGTGTGTTATTAGGAAAAATGATATGGTGATAGATTATGCCTCAAAAAAGTTTAAAATCCATGAGAAAAATTACCCAACTCATGATTTGGAGTTAGCTGTGGTAATCATTGCATTACAAATATGGAGGAATTATTTCTATGGTGAAAGGTGTGATATTTATACTGATCATAAATGTTTAAAGTATATTTTCACACAAAAGGAGCTGAATATGCACCAAAGAAGATGGTTGGAGTTGACTAAGGACTACGACTGCTCAATTCATTATCACCCTAGGAAAGCAAACAAGGTGGAAGATGCATTAAGTCGAAAAGACCATGCTAGATTATCCATGATGAGGATCATAAAAGATCCCACATTTATGGATTTTTAAAGGATAGATCTTGGAATTATAATGGAAGGGGAAAAATCTTATCTTTCTCAAATGAATGTTCAACCATCTATACAAGTGAAGATTAAAGAGTCACAAAAAGAAGATGTAGAGTTACGAAAAAAGTTGAGAAATGATCCCGAATTCAACCTTGATTGTGATGGGATAATAAGGTTCATGAATCGGGTTTGTGTTCCTCCCATCGCAGAATTAAAGAAGGAGCTACTGGATGAGGTTCATAGTTATTCATTCTTTATTCATCCTGGAATCACAAATATGTATAGGGACCTGAACGAGTACTTCTAGTGGGATGGCATGAAGAAATATGTGGCTGAATATGTCTCTCGATGTTTTGTTTTCCAGAAAGATAAAGCTAAGAGACAGAAGTCTATCGGGATGTTACAACCATTACCCATACCGGAATTGAAATGGGAAAACATCACTATGGACTTTGTTTTCGGGATTCCTAAAACATCCAAAGGAAATAATGATATCTGGGTCATAGTTGATCATCTTCCAAAGACGGCACACTTCATTGCTAATAGAGAGGATTTCTCTCAGGATCAGCTTTCCAAGATATATATAAAGGAAGTTGTAAGATTTCATGGAGTACCACATTCCATTACATATTATTGGGATCTGAGGTTTACCTCAATGATTTGGTGAAGTCTTCAGCATACTCTGGATACATAGTTGAGTTTCAGCACTGCTTATCATCCTCAGACAGACGGTTAGTCTGAGAGAACAATTCAAACTCTAGAAGATATATTTAGAGCATGCTCTATGGATTTCAAATGTGGTTTGGATCAACACATACCTTTGGTGGAATTTTATTATAATAATAGATTTCCCTCCAGTATTCTGATGGCTCCTTATGAAGCTCTCTATGGAAAGAAATGTCGAACTCCAACTTTCTGGGATGAATTTGGGGAAATAAAGCTATTAGGACCTGATCTTGTTGATGAGATGGAAGAAAAATTCCGATCTATTCAACAACACATAAGTGCAGCTCAGAGTCGACAAAAAATTAATGCCGATAACTGATGAAAAGACCTAGAGTTTGAAGTGGGTGATAAAGTGTTCTTATGAATATATCCTTGGAAGAATGTAATGAGATTTTGAAAGAAGGGAAAGCCGAGCCCTAGGTATATCGGTCCTTTAGAAATACTGGATCGAGTAGGGAAGGTAGCTTACTGATTGGCGCTTCCACCAAATCTCTCTCAAGTTCATGATGTTTTCCATGTATCTCTCCTGAGAAAGTACATACCCGATCCTTCACATGAACTCACCTTAGAAGTTGTACCACTGGAGCAAGATCTTTCTTATGAAGAACATCTGATAGAGATTCTGGATCATAGCGAAAAAGTCCTACGGAACAAGACCACTTTCTTGGTGAAAGTTTTATGGAGGAGAAACAAATTAGAAGAAGTTACATGGGAGCTTGAGGATATGATGAGGGAGAGGTATCCTCATCTGTTTGTTACAAAGTGATGAATTTCGATGGAGAAATTCATTTTAAGGGGGGTAGAATGTAACACCCGAGATTTTTATGATAAATATTATATATATATATACATCATCAGAGGAATATTTCCCTACACACAACAATAGCTTTTCTTTCTTTACACTCAATAGCACCTTCCTCGATAGCTTGCGTTGTACGTAATACCAAGTTTCACTAAACAACGATATGGAAATAAAATATTATTAAACCTAGCCATTATGAATAGTCATACCCACTTTTTGAAATTTTATAAATTTTACCTTTCAATATGGACTTCATTTATGGATTTGGAATATCGAATATAGCCTAGGGTGAATTTTTGGTATTTTCCTTAATACTTTCAATTTTTAATGAATAGTGAAAACATTGGGTTACTATTTAAAACCTGACATTTTATTTAAATAATTATTTCTCTTATTTTAATTTATTTTATGTCAAAATTGATACATAATACCTATATAAGTTCAAAGTAATTCATTGGAGTCATTTTATAATAATTTTAGATATATAAAAAGTTTATTGAACTTTTCACGGTCTTTTACCTACCTCCTAGGAGAGTTTGAAAACATACATAAAACATAATTTTACCACTTCTATGAGTGTAATTTCGAAAATCTAAAATGCAAGGTTAATATCAAGGAGGAAAATGTGGTTCAATGAGATAAAAATAATTTTTTGTGAATTGTAACATTTTACTTTTATTTACCAGAGTGAAAAGTAAATAGGACAATTAAGGGTAAAAATGGTATTATTATTACCCAAAAACATGTCCTAATTCTATTGGATAAGTTTAATTCGACCAAAAATAACCATTGGAATAAAATATGACAATTTATGTCCATATGTATTAGATTAGGACATTTAATATTATTTTACTTAAAGAAGAGTTAAAATAGTTAAAATCAATGTTTAATAACTAAAACATTTTTAATATAAGGATATAAATAATATTAATTAGACAATAAATATTTTTTATAAATATAAACTAATTACCTACATAATGGTATTTTATTTATAATATTTAGACATTATATAATTTAATTTATCTATGACACAATGATGATGCAATAATTACCTTATTAAGGATATATTAACATAGTTGATATTATAAATACCCAAATAAATGTAATTTGAGACTTTTCATGAATTAAACTAATTTTATAGGTTACTATTACATATTAGTATTAATTTAATAAACTCTTTTTGAACTAATCATGCTTTTATGATTTTCACAAAAATTAATTACCAAATAGTGTCAAAATTGACATAAAATTGTTTTTAAAACAGAAATTATATTATTAATTGTTATTTTATTCCTAAAAATCTAAAGATCAGCCAAATGACATAGATAAGGCTATATATATTAATAATGAACCACTTGGGGTTGGTTTGTCTTGTTATGGTAAGTTTATTAACCATATAGTGTAAGAAAAAAAGAAGACACGGTAAAGGTTAAATTATTTATCTTAGAGTTAAATCTAAATGATAAGGTTAGAATAGTCAACTAAACATTCCTAAAATATACTGGTTTAGAGTATTTAGACCCATCCCAACCTTAGATTCTAAATAAATCAATTTGGAGCTAATAAAAACCGAAAATGACTTTATTATAAAATAATATTGTATGTTTTTCATAAAGTGCCTCTCTCCTTCCTTTTAGAAGGGCACCTCCCCCCTCTCCTCCTCACACCACTTTGAACCTTAAATCTTGGCCAAACCCTACCAATATCTCTTCTCCACTTCTATATAAATATCCTATAGGTCCTTTTATTCTTCAAAGACCATATCTAGTGCCCTAAGAAGAGGATAAGAAGAGGCGCTTCAAAGAAGAGGTAATGTCCGTTACCTATTATTTCATTTTTATTTCTTCTTCTACATACTCTTCTTTAGTTGTTTCATTATGAAGTAATAACATAAGTATCAATAATATAATTATATGTTGTTATAAATATTAAACAACCCTATTTCACCTTCTATCCATCCTACGGAAAACAAAATCACCGCGCGTGCTTACGTACGAAATACCGTCTCCATGCCGTGGTGTATTCTGTTTTCCACCACCACCTTAATTGGATGGGTATAATGGTGTAAATAATAACTATATATGATTATTTTAAAGTGATATTGATTCTGAAATAGTATACATACCCTTCAATACAATTTGACAATCATAGGAACAATATCATCCCTCGTGCGTATATATGACATACCGTCTCCACGATATGATGCGACTCATTCTACATAATCTTCAATGCATAATGATTATATAAATGAATTGAATGAAAAAATATGATATATATTATACTAATACGATTATGTAAATGAGGTATCTAAAACCAAAAAATAATAATAAGAATTTATTCAATCCCGCGGGTGTAAGACCGGTCCCCGTCGACGGCATACTCTTCGGAGCATTCCTGGGTTTCTTCTCGGCAGCTTGCTGGTGTCCTGAGGTGTGCCTCTCAGCGTGTGATGGTCACGCTCTTGCGTCGGCAGTGCTTGGGGTCCTGGCCTTTCTCAGGTGAGTTTGGTGGGGTTTCATCATGTTTGAAGCAGTCGTTGTGGTCGGTAGCGGTGGGATCTTCAGATTCAGAGTATTGCTTGTGCAGTTGGGTGGTGCTACTATGATTTCTAACCATTCGGAAATGGTTTTTGATTCTTCCTTTCATCTCGTTTCTTGGTGAGGTGATGTATGGATGTTTAAGTATTTTGGATTTGTTTTTCAATCGTTTATGTGTCATTTGGTGCCTTCGGTGAGGCGATGTATTTGGAGATGGCGATGGCGACGGCGTGGACGGTTCTTGCCGGTGATGTTGTTGATTGTTTGTGAGTGGAAGTTCCCACTGTGTTTCCACCAGTGGTGATTAAGTGGTGATGCCGGAGGGAAGATGGCGATGCGGTGTCGATGGTGGCCGGAGAAGCTCTCCGGTGATCCGGTTGTTGTTTCAGACCTAGTGTAGGCGCGTGGCTCGAGGCAGTTCAGCCCCGCGGATCGAGGACAGGCTGTCGCGTGGTCTTCGCATGGCGTGTGGACTGAGCTGACAAGGACTGTTGTGGCAGGTACGCAGCTCTAGGTCTGTGTTCATTGATTCTTGGGTCGTGGCTCGAGGCAGATGGCGGGGATTTGAATTTGGTTTTGAAATTTGAAATGCGGTTCAGTTTTGGATGTGGTGAAGTTACTGGATGTGGTGCAATAGTGTTTGGGTACCGGAAACCCCTTAAACCGGCCATTTGAAATGAAAAAAAAAATGATTAGCCTACTAATACGAATCCAAGAATATGACCATATATGATATCATAACAATGAGTAAGATTTTGGAATAAGTAGATAACATTATTTAAATCATTATACAGGAGTTTCAGAAACGTACGAAGCAAATCGGACCTAAGGTAATGGAAAATCTCACAATCTCAATTTTTATCCGAGATTGTTTATACTTCGGTAATTACTGGGGAATATTTATCGTCCACATCCATGTTTCCTCAATATTTAATATTATTTATATCCTACTAAAATTGTTTAAATATAATTTTACACATTGGCGAGTTTTTAGTAAAAGATATGAAAGGAATCTTTTGTCGTTTTTAGTACGAGGTACTCATTGACTTTTCTAGACAAACTACGAGAAGAATGTTTTTTTTAAATTATACAGCATGAATGGATTTTTTTGATTTCATAGAACATTATATACATGAATATTACTATATAAGTTTTCATTTTTATCTTTAATTACCTTTTTTAGTTTAAAAATTTATGACATGTTAAGAAAGGAAAAATGTTTTTGAAGTAGAAAGGATATTTCCCCCAAGAATGGAGTTCAAGTGTTTTATAAAAATTATTTTCCATCTAAGATAATATAGGGTTCTGTTTATATACATATTTTTACATTGATTTGATTATGTTATGATGGTATTATTTTTATTATGCCCTTTTATGGATTATTTTATGATGTCATGATGTTTAAGAATCCCATTTTTATTACATGGGTTATGCTATGATGTATGATTTAGGATCTTCTGGCATACATAAGAATGGTATCATTATGAGATTTGTGGGACCTATATCTATATCCAATGAATTGGGTAAAGATTTATATCTCATGAAATCGACATGTCTGGAACGTCAGGTTAATCCAGTTCAATGATACAGGACTGAAACGAGGAGTGAAATCGGTTCAGAAATGGACTTTGTCCACTAAGATAGTTTTGGCAATGGGTCTTGACTACAAAGAAATGATTCTCTATGATTATGTGTGTATGCCACAATGTTTCATGTTTTTAGTTATGGTTATTGGGATTACATTTCACTACTATGATTTATCCCATATTATGAAATTATTATCTCTTTTGCAGGTTAAGATTTCCAAAATGTTATGTTCTTATGAATATGATGTGATTGATATTTCTTTTGTTTACCCTTACTGAGCATTTGAGATAACCCTTTTCTATGTTTTCTTTTCCCCAGTTCAAGAAGAAGGGTATTAAGTATGATATGTGAAAAGGGACTCTAGATATGATAAAATATAATGGAGACAACGTAGATGATTTATGAACTAGTTGTTTATGTTTCCCAGTTTTTAAAGACATTATACCTATATGGTCCTTTCATGGTTTTGTTATATGTTATAGTAAGTGTTCTTAAATTTTGAAGCAATAACAATGTATGTAAAGTAAGGGTCGTTATAAATCCCAGGTTTAGAATAAAAAGGGGGTGATCCAACAATGTCAAAAAAGCATCTAGTCACACGTACATTCATCACAAACCACAATGTCACCCCTATGTATCCCTAAGGAATGATTCCCTCACCTTTAAAACCAACATTTATTGAGGGAATTTCCAAACTGAGGAAATTTCCATCTATCATCTACCAATATGGCAGGGACCCATTCCATTGAATGTTTTTATGATAACCAGTTTTAGAAAAATGCTATCCAGACCCCACATGATTTTCTCATGACAACAAATTTCTAAAAAAATAGACACTCCTTTAAAAACCTAAATTTCACAAGGAACCCAATTTCAGAAACCCAATCCACTAATTTAAATCCTAAACACATTTATAATGATAAAGGGGAATTTACTTAAACACATTGTATGAAAATTTAATAAACAATTACATACAATTAAAATAGAAATATGGTCTTACATTATTTCGCCATTTGAAATAATTATAAAAACCATAAATTAATAACTAGAATTAAATAAAAGTGTAAAAAACATAAAATCAATAATGATTTAATTTAAAGGCTAATTTATAGGGAATCCTACCTCAAAAAGGGAGATGAACAAGACGATACACATCGGTGCTTGACAAATTAGCTGGTGTCCGCTCATAACTGACACACACTCACACAAACATACTTATATATATACATATATTGATAATTTAATTAACATATTCCCCATGAAATTATGGAATACATACATGGAGGAAATAAATATAATATATATGCACATATCTTATGTTTGTGCATTCTCACCCTCAAACATTGATCAAAACTCAGTAATAGATATCTTATAATAACAAAAACATAGCAGTAATGTTCAACGCACCTCAAATATTACCCATAAATCATAAATTAAAATAAAATCAAGAAATGGAATCTAAATGTCATATTTAAAAATTCACACAAGGCCTATATGCCGACACTAACCCATTTCCCATTTTACAAAAACCAAAACTACATGGAAATTTTTTTCGACAACTTATGTAACTCATAAAAACCCAATTAGTACATAACCAGAAAGGAATATAATATGTTCAATAAATTTTCATGGGCCATCAACTTAGAAATCCACACACAAGAAAATTTCCCTTTTTGAATCAGGTTTCTCATCATTTACACTATTATAAAATCACATTTATAAGTTAACAATAGAATCCAACATACCAAAAAAACATTTCCCATTAAAAACCCATCATTTAACACATTCACACCGCTAGTTCCATTGAAAATACAATACTATCCTTTCTCATATCCATAAAAATACATTCATAAAGCACCAAACCATATCACATTCAAATAAAAACAATTTTTATTTGAAAACCCAATATTCACCCCATATTCATGTCAAACAACCTCAAAAATATAATTTTACCAACACAAATGATGAATATGATTGGTTAATGTAAATTTAACAAATAAATAAAATCATTAATAAATGCTATGGAATGTAATCACCTTCCTAAAACAAAGATGCTTCAGGATGATAGTGAGAACTCATAATCACACCTCAACCACCCCACATGGTACCCCCGAAAGGAAAATATTTACCCCTAGAAAAGATTATTACCTAAACCAAACTAACCCTTATGATAGTGAAAGAATACCAATAAAAAATAGAGGGGTTTACTGAGAAGGGTGGTTTTCAGAGGGAGGAGGTACGACTTGCAGAAGAGGGTTTAGCAGGGTCACAGTCATTGGAGGAGGTACACTGGAGGAGTGCAGACCAATGAGGGGATTCGAAGGGTACTAGTGGTGGGGGGGATAGGGGTGGTCGGCAGGTCACATAAGTTTGAGTTAGCTGACATGTCACACAAATAAGAGAATGGTTCCATAGCATGGTCACTAACAGGGAAGATGCATGCCGACTAGTGGAGGAGGGTTGTATATATGGAAGTGCAGCATCATGACCCAATGAAGGGTGAGTGAGAGGGTTCATAAGGGATAGGGGAAAGGTTGGAGGAAAGGTTACCCTCACAAAAAAATAACATTAAAAAATTATAAAAGTTATACTAATATTAATCTTCATAATAATAAAAATAATTAGATTAATAATAATAATATTATTATTATTAAAATTCTGACACTAATAATAATAATAATTGTATTCTCAATACTAAAAATAAATATATTATTATCATTAAAATAATTATTTAAATTTTATTTCACTTTTATCACATTATTTTATTTTATTTATCATTAAATTAATTTTATTTTTTATCTTTCATTTCATTTTATTTATTTATGTTTATGATTAAAAAATCCACACAGTGACCTGGCTGAAGCCTCGTGGTCTCCAAACTGATGTATACCCATGTTACTGATGCCGCCATGCCAAAACATGCATTTTTTAAAAAAAACTACAAAATTTAAACATGTATTCAACTAAAACCTCAACAAGGATACCCAACACCAAAAAGAAATTAATAAGATAAAATTATTTATATAGGTTAGGTGTGAAAAGTCTCCCCACCATAATGATTTCTGCCAATAGAAATCCACAATTATTCTTAACCCCAATGTAGAAATAAATACCCTATCATATTCCTAGGGGATTCCCAAATAGCAACAAAAAAGAAAAGGCCAGAACACTATCTATAAAGAAATATACTTATAGATGAAACCCATGAGACTCAAATTGGACTCCTCGGTGTTGTCCACCCACCCCCAATTGTGAAAACAACTTCAATTGATCGATAAAATCCGATGAGCTTACCACAACAAAAATTTAACATGTTATTTGGAAACATGATAGACCTCACCATAAGGAAACCACACCACATACCCAAAACAAACAAACAAAATCAAACCATAATAGATGAATACTTACATAATCTTAATTTAATGAAATATTTTGGAATTCTCTAATACAAAAGTTTAGTCCAAAAAGGATTTCAGGGTTAGATGGCTCCAAATGAGACCACCTACCACAAATCCAAACACAAATAACTAAACTAAATTACTCACAAAGGGTGGACTAAAAATACTCCCACCATATGAAAAACCAACACCCAAGACGATGCTAGAGGAAAAACGTGGAGAGTCTCAAACAGACTCCCCACCATAAGGATTATGATGCATCAATTCTTTTTTGTGGAATTTCAGTGAGAGCCACAATGGGTCTCCCCACTATAATGTTCGACCAACATAACAAACTAGAAAGAAACTAACATGAAAACCCAGACATGGAAAACATGGTAGCCTCCAGAACAACAAATCTATCCCTGCTAGTGACCTAATTATTGAAGCTCCAAACCAAAAGGATGATGCAACATGTTCACTAATCCCACAACATTACTATTCCCAAATGTTCCGAAATCAAAATAGAAATCAAAACAGACTTATAAAGTTGATCATTATTATACAACCAAATGGAATATCCCATCCAAAATGGTATAAAAATAAAGTTATGAGAGAATTAAGAAACTAAACCTTTTTCTAACAAGAGAGGTAACAATACACTCATGCTGGTCATGACATAGAGATGAATCCCATTGCATCTTTTAATCAGATGGGTCCGCATAGCATGAGACAACTACATTGTACGTTTAATATGTATTCATTACCTCTACTAAATATAGCCACCATACCACGATCTATTACATCCCTAAAGTGTTTATGACTAATATTTTTCTTCACTACAAGTCCTATAGTAAAATTTAAAATTTTTAAAGCATCTCCCACATCGTATCCAGGCATTGAAGAATCTTTAACATAACATCTCCTTCCGCTACCACTCACAATTACACCACATTTCATTTAGATCCACTAGAACAAACACACTCCAAATCTATTTTCCCCTAACAATTTAAATTTTTTTAAAAGGGTTTAGAAGATGCACATGAATATACCTCTTCACCTTGAATAAGTATAATTAAGGAAAGTACATATGGGAAACATTCACATCCAAAAATTGAGAAGCTTGGAATTCCTAAAAGAATGATATGCTTCTGTCAAAATATAAGTTCTCAATATGGTCAACAACATCCACCAATTGCATTCAAATAGGGACAAAACACTGAGATACATCACCGAACATGACCACATCGTCATAAGAGGCCTTAAATAGAAGGTTTCCTTAGGAATCATCTTAAACAACACATGATCCCACCACAAAACATTTTACTCATTTAGAAACACATCTAATTTTACAAAAATCTTATTTTATTCATAAATGTTATAATTTGGAACAAAACTCTTATCATTTGAAACAAATTTACAAAATCCCTTCGAAGTTATATTTCCATTTTCAAGAAGAAATGTTTAAAAAAACAAATATTTTGATTATAGAAAAAATTCTCATAAAAACCATCTCATAAAAAATGTTTCATAAAAATCTTTTCATTAAAAATGTCATTCAAAAAAAATATGAAAATGAAATTTACACCATTTTAAATTCAAACCAATTTACATTCCAACTTTCATAAATCCACAACATGAGTTTTTTAAACAAAATATAGATTTGATAAGGACCAAAACAAAACACACATGGAAACTAGTGTCAATATGTAACTCATACACATGGTTGATGTCTATATACAAGACACACCACTATTAGAGAGAGTATTCTAGTTAAATTTCCCCCGCTCATTATGGATTTTTTGGCCCTACTGGATCATGGAAGACAGTTCCCTTTACCAAAGGCAAACAATCCACAAGAACCAAAGGGAACCATCAAAACCAGACAATCCCTAGTAACCCAATGTTTGTAATGAGAAATTGCTAGTGACGCTCTTCCCACACCTACACAATGATTAATGTTGATATTAATCATTTTGCCTCAACATTACCAATTAAAAATGGGCACTCTAAAAGCTGTAGAGACCCAAATATTGATGTACACAGACATTACATTAATTTTTGTGGAATAAATAATACATAACAAAAACAGACACACAAGGATCGTAATAGTTTAGTGTCTTTGGAAACTCGGAATATAATCTTCTAATCGTGGTGATAGATCTTCAAAATCTCCTGTAAACATCTTACCCTTTTGTTTTCTTACCTAATACCTTTCTTTAAATCCTGGGGAAAAAACATAAAAAGGTTGAGCTCAAATGCTCAGTAAGGGTAAAAATAGATAACATAAAACAATCTATAAACATTTGAATGCAAAAACTTGAACATAAAATCTAAACATCAAAATCTTGAGCAAAGACATAAATCTTGGAAGTACGTAAGGCATATATCATAAAAAATTCATGGGAATAAAACATGAATTTGTGGAAGACCATTAAGAACATGATATGATTTCCATATTATCCATGGCATTGCTGCTAAGACCATCTTAGTGGACAAAGTCCCTTTCTAAATAAAGTTTACTCCTCGTTCCTGTCCTGTATCACTGAACCGGATTAACATACAGTTCCATCAATGTCAATATCATGAGATATAAATCTTTACCCAATGAATTGGAGGGAGATATAGGTCCCAACCATCTCATAATTAAATCATTATTATTGTTCCACAACATAAACATAAACCATTCATCATAACCCAAAGAATAAAAATGTGTTTCATAAACATCATCCCATCATAACATAATCCATATTAAAGAAATGGATATCATTTCATCATAAGAAAAGTGGAACCATTTTAATCATAGATAAATTATACTTGAAAAAAACACATATTAAATAATGTCATCTTAGATGAAAAATGGTTTTGATAAAACACTTGAAATGAATTCTTGGGGAAAATATCCTTTCTTCTTCAAAATCAATTTCTTTTCACAAAATACAATATAATTTTAAATGAAAGGGATTTTGTTTAAAGAAGTAATTAAATCTTGTGGACTAAGCTTCATGAAAATAAGGTGTTAGGAATGTGTAAAAATCCATTCATTCCATATAAGTTAAAAAAAACATTATCCTTGTTCTTTTTTCAGAAAAGTCAAAAAGTACCTCGTATGGTAAACACAATAAAGATTTCTTCCAAACCTTGTGGTAAAAGTCATAAAAGGGTAAAAATGACTTTAAAAATACATGGAATAATAATAAACATTGTACGAAAACATTTTTTAGAAAACATGGACATGGATGATAAACATAACCCTAGTAAATACATACGAATAAACAGTCTCGGATAAGAATGAGATTGGAATAATTATCCCTTACCTTAGATCTGATATACTTCGTACATATCTGAACCTCTTGTATAATGATTTAAATAATGTAATTTACTTATTAAAGAATCATATTAATTGTTATTATATCATATATGGTTAACTTATGACTTTATATTACCTTTTCTTTTGTAAATTCAATGTTAAAGCAGCATTTTGGGTAAAATCGTTTTATTTATCGTACTTGTTTGGACTTTTTGTTCTTGATATTAGTATTAATTATTTCATGATTTAATAAATTATAGAATGTAAATCTTGATTTATATATCATATATACTAATTATATATATATATATATAATAGAAATAAAAATGAAATGAAATACACCGTTCATGGAGACGGTAGGCCGTACGTACGCATGAATGTTGTTTTCTTTTCCATATTGACTTGGATGGATGTAAGTAGATGAAATATATATATATATTTATACATCAATACAGTATCTTAATTATGTCATATATTTAATTATTACTCATTATATATACTTTATAATCATTCTTGAATGGTTAATCATGGAAAATGAATCTCATCGCGTTTGTGGAGACTGTAGTTCGTACGTACGCACAAGCGATGATATCATTATCATGATAGTGGAATTGTATTTAAGTTCATGTATAATATTTCAGAATAAATATCACTTTAAAATAACCTTATATAGTTATTTATTTACACCACTATACCCATCCATGTAAGGTGGTGGTGGAAAACAGATTACACCACGGTGTGGAGACGGTATTCCATACGTACGCATGCATAATGATTTTGTTTTCCGTAGGATGGATAGAAGATGAAATAGGGATGTTTCATATTTATAATAACATATCAGTATATGATTGATACTGATGTTATTAATTTATGAATAAACAAACAGAAAAGAATAAGTAGAAGAATAAAAAAATTGGAAAGAATCGGTAAAGGATATCACCTCTTCTTTGACGCGCCTCTTCTTAACCACCTCTTAAGGCACTAGAGTTGGTATTTTAAGGAGACCAGAACCTCTATAATGATTCTCGGGAAGTTTAAAAGTAGAATTGGTAGAGTTTGGCCGAGCATCGAGGCTCAAAACTGTGTGAAGAGAAGAGGGAAGATGTGCCCTTTTTATAAGGGAGGAGAGGGGAACCTTATGAAAGCTTAAAATATTATTTATAATAAAGTAATATTCGATTTTTAATAGCTCAAAATTTATTTATTTCGTAGCTAAGGTGGGGATGGGTAGAAATCATTTAAAACAATAGGTTTTACACATGTTTAGGTTAATATTTTATCCTTATCATTTAGATTTAACTCTAAGTTAAATAATTTAACTTTTACAGTGTCTTTTTGTTTTATTACACTATATAGTTAATAAACATACTATAAAAAGACAAAAGAACCCCATGTGGTTAATTAATTATATATATAACCTTATATAAGTCATTTGTCTGAACCTTAGATTTTTAAGAATATAATAAATATTATTAATATAATATTTCTTTTAAAACCTATTTTATGTAAATTTTGACACTATTTGGTAATTGATTTTTTTGAAAATCATAACAACATGATTAGTTCAAAAAAGGATAATTTAATCAATACTAACATTTCATATTAAACTAAAAAATTAGTTTAATTAATAAAAAGTCTAAAATTACCTTTATTTGGGTATTTATAACATCAATTATGTTAATATTTCATTAATAAGGTAATTATTTCATCATCATTGTGTCATATATAAATTAAATTATGTAATGTCTAAAAATAATAAATAAAATACTATTATATAGGAAATGTTTTTATCTCTCTAATTAATATTTATAGTGGAATTTATCTTATGTATAGCCATATATTAAAAATTATTTAGTTAATAAACATTGATTTTAACTATTTTAATTCTTCTTTAAATAAAATAATAATAAATGTCCTAATCTAATCCAAGTGAACCTTAAGGGTAATATTTTATTCCTAAGGTTGTTTTCGGCCGAATTATACTTATCCAATTGAATTAGGACATGTGTTAGGGTAATACTAATATAGTTTTACACTTAATTACCCTATTTACTTATAACCCTAGTAAAACAAGTTAAAAGTAACTATTCACCAAAAAAAAATTTATCTTATTGAACCACATTTTAATCCTTGATATTAACCGTGTCTCTCGGATTTTCGAAATTCCACTCACAGAAGAGGTAAAATTATGTTTTATGAAAATTTTAAAACTCTCCAAGGAGGTGGGTAAAAGACGGTGAAAAGTTCAATAAAATTTTTATATGTCTAAAATTATTATAAAATGATTCCAATGAATTAAATTGAACTTATATAGGTATTATGTATCAATTATGACCTAAAATAAATTTAAATAAAATAAAAAATTATTTATATAAAAAGTCGGTTTTAAATAGTAACCTAGTGTTTTCACTATTCATCAAAAATTGAAGGTTTTCAGAAAAATATTAAAAAATCACCCTAGGCTAATTTCAATATTCCGAATCCAAAAATGAAGTCCATATTAAAAAAATAAAATTTATAAATTTTAAAAAAGTGGGTCTTATTACTCATAACTACTAATTTATATAACATATCATTGTTTAGTGAAACTCGGTATTGCGTACAACACACACTGTCTTGGAAGGTCGCGATTGCATGTAATGCAAACCAATTTAGGGATGTGTGTAGTACATTCTACTTTTTGTGTAGCTTAAAAAACAAGACTTTAATCAAACTAAACAAAATATTTTTCATAAAATCTCGGGGTGTTACATTCTACCCCCCTTAAAATGAATTTCACCCTTGAAATTTGTCCGAGTTATAAATGGTTTACTATTTGAATGATTCTTTCATAGAAACCCACATCGTAAAAAGGAATACCAAAACTGAACTTAAAAAAATAAATTATGAAACGTAACGGTTACCAAATTTAACTAATCACTAGGTTTCCACATAGGATAACATAGGTGAAAATAAGGATATAGAATAAAAATCTAACGCTCATGTTCTGATGAAAGAGTGGAAGAGGAAATGGCTATGAAAAAGACAACAATCACAAAGCCATAAATTTTTGATGATCTAAGGTACCATCTGATTCATCAAATATAAGGGCACTAGGACAACATTTTTGGTTTTCATGATGATTTTCCTAAAGTTGATGAATTTTAATTAGAAGAAATACTTACTTTATTCCGGTATAATCTCAACATTGTTCACGCCTTGAACAATTTACACTTTATCTCTTAAAGAAATTAAGTTGAATTTTTCATTCGTGAAGTGTTAGCAGATCATGTGATAGAATGATGGGTCATTCCATATGTCTCAAACAAAAGGTTATAAAAAGTTATCAAATATACATAAGTCCATCTATGGTGAGGTTATTCATATATGATTTCAAAAATGGACTTATACTTCATCTATCGTACTGCTTAATAAAACTAATTTCTACTAACAAGGGACTTCCTGTAGGCCAGTGGTAGGAAATAAAGGCCTGTTGCACTTCGGTTGTGGGTTCGATTCCCAGAGCCTTGTCCAACGAGACGGGTTGTCGCCCGTCCTATAGGATGTCCTTTTTCTAAAAATACATTTTTATAACATTCCAAAAATAATATAATAAAAGTTCTAGCCTTAAACAATACTATCTTATGTATAACTTAATTCATTCCATTCTTTAGGATTATCCAAAATACTTCTATCCATGCTCATAGTATAAAGAAAACAATTACTAGAAATTTCATCTATCGAGCATGTGAATACCATCATTTATCCCCCATGTATCATACGATATATCTTATTGGTCACATTCCAAACAAGTGAATACCTTAATCATGTATTCTCTTGAACCATAGTGAAGACATGAATGCTGTCAAAAGGTAACTCTTTCTATATACCAAAATCCCAAAAATTCTATATACTCAAACCATGATATCACTTTTCCTTATATTAGTCAGGAGCTCATTAATACTATCAAACATTTCATTATCACCTAATCGCTTCTTTATGCGCATATTAGGTGCTTTGCAAAAATATCTGAATAACCTTTCATGGTTATCTGTACCATTCAACTTATACTTTAAAAACTCAAGAAAAGGCAACAGTGTAACAATCCTTAGATTTTTCTTTATTCCATAGTACTATACATTATTCTTGGTAGACATACAATCATTACACTACCTTCTTAAACCAATGACTGAGCTTCATCATTTCTTCCATCTCATATATCATTTGAAGCCTCTTCATCATCATCCACATAAATACTACCCATATGACCATGCTTATTCTATTTATGAGATTTTTCCTTAGGGTACTAGTTTGCATAATGCCCATAAATTACACATTTAAAACATTTAACCGTTGTTGATATCATAGCAATACCATTATCCTTTTCCATGGTGTTTACTAAACCTTTTCCTTTACAATTACTAGCTTTGTGTCCTTCTTTTCCACACCCAAATCATCTTCCAGTTCCTTTGAAACATTCTCCCTGATGCCTCTTCGCACATGATTTACATGAGGGAAATTGAACTTTCATTCCTCTATGATCATCATGAAACTCCATATTTCTCTTATTAAATGATTCAGGAAACTTACCAATGTTCAGATTATTGATCATATTATGAGATTGCTGATTGGGAATAATAATGATATGTGGACTTCCAGATCCAATTTCACTTGGTTTATCATTAAGAATATCATTCCATTGTCCATCATATCCTCCACTATCATGAATCTTCTTGTTTCCAGCCATTTTCTAAAAGCCAAAAAGGATAGTGTGAGAGGAAAAAATCATAATAAAGGGGGAGTAACATCAAAATATAAAATCTTAGGTTTAATTCTAATATCATTACAGTAATTCTAGGACTATAACCTATACTTATACTTGACCTTTGGGACATCCCTTGACATACCTTAGAAATATCTCTTGGGCCCTCACTAAAGTTCTCGCATCCTAGTTTCTAAAGGTATACTGAACCTTTCCTCTGATACCAACTGTAGAGACCCAAATCTTGATATACACGGACATTAAATTATATTTTTCTAAATACTTAATACATAACAAAAATAGACACACAAGGACTGTAATAGTTTAGTGTCTTTGGAAACTCAGTATATAATCTTCTAATCATGGTGAAAGATCTTCAACATCTCCCGCAAAGATCTTCCACTTTTGTTTTCTTACCTAAAACGTTTCTTTAAATCCCGGGGAAAAGAAAACTTATAAGGGTGAGCTCAAATTCTCAGTAAGCATAATCATAGAGAACATAAAACAATCCATAAACATTTGAATGCAAAAACTTGAACATAAAATCTAAACATCAAAATCATGATCAAGGACATAAATCATAGAAGTATGTAAGGCATATATCATAAAAGAATAGCATGGGAATAAAAAATGTATTTTTGGAAAACCATTAAGCACATTATATGATTTCCATAGTAGCCAAGGCATTGCTTCCAGGACCATCTTGGTGGACAAAGTCCCTTTCTAAATTGAGTTCACTCCTCGTTCCAGTCATGTATCACTAAACCAGATTAACATACCTTTCTAGCCATTCCTATCTAATGAGATATAAATCATTACCCAATGAATTGGAGGGAGTTATAAGTCCCACAAATCTCATAACGAAATCATTCTTACTTGTGCCACAACATAAACATAAACCATTCATTATAACCCATATAATAAAAATGGGTTTCATAAACATCATACCATCATAACATAATCCATATAAAACAAATGGATATCATTTCATCATAAGAAAAGTGGAACCATGTAAATCATAGAGACATTATACTTGAAACATACACATATGAAATAATGTAATCTTAGATTGAATTTGGGTTTGATAAAACCCTTGAAATGAATTCTTGATGAAAAATATCCTTTCTTCTTCAAAATAATTTTCTTTTCACAAAATTCCATGCAATTTTAAAATATAATGATTTTGTTGAAAATAGTAATTAAATATTGTGGAGTAAGCTTCATGAAAATAAGGTGTTATGAAACTGTAAAAATCAATTCATGTCATATAAGTTAAAAAAACATTCTCCTCATACTTTTTTTTGGAAATGTCAAGTACTTTGTATGGTAAACAAAAGAAATATTCCTTCCAAACATTGTGGTAAAAGTCATAAAAGGGTAAGAATGACTTTAAACATACATGGAATCATAGTAAACATTTTATGAAAACATTTTTCAAAAAACATGGACATGGATAATAATCATAACCCCAGTAAATACTTACGAATAAACAATCTCATATAAGAATAAGATTGGAATAATTATCCCTTACCTTAGATCTGATATGCTTTGTACGTATCCAAACCTCTTGTATAATGATTTAAATAATAAAATTTACTTATTAAAGAATCATATTCATTTTTATTATATCATATATTGTTCACATATGACTTTATAGTACCCATTCTTTTGTATATTCCATTTTAAAGCAGTGTTTTGGGTAAAATCGTTTTATTTATAGTACTTGTTTGGACTTGTTGTTCTTGAAATTATTATTACTTATATCATGATTTAATTACATCCAAAATGTAAATCATAATATATATATCATATATATTTAGTATATATATATATATAACAGATAGATAAAGGATATAAAATACACCGTTCAAGGAGACGGTAGGCCGTACGTACGCATGAACACTGTTTTCTTTTCCTTATCGACATGAATGGAAGTAAGTAGATGATATATATATATATATATGTATACATTAATCCAGTAGCTTCATTATTTCATATATTTCATTATTATTCATTATATATACTTTATAATCATTCTTGAATGGTTAATCATGGAAAATGAATCTCGTCGCGTTCGTGGAGACGGTAGTCCGTATGTACGCACGAGCGATGATATCATTCCCATGATCATGGAATTGTATTGAAGTGTATGTATAATATTTTAGAACCAATATAAATTTAAAATAACCATATATAGTTATTTATTTAAACCATTATACCCATCCATGTAAGGTGGTGGTGGAAAATAGATTACACCCTGGTGTGGAGACGGTATTCCATGCGTACGCACGCGCGGTGATTTTGTTTTCCATAGAATGGTTAGAAGATAAAATTGGTTTGTTTCATATTTATAATAACATATCAGTATATTAGTGACACTGTTGTTATTTATTTATAATGAAACCAATAAATAAGAATAAGTATAAAAAGAAATAAATTGGAAAGAATCAGTAAAGGATACTACCTCTTCTTTGACGTGCCGCTTCTTAACCCCCTCTTAAGGCACTAGAGTTTGTCCTTTGAGGAGACCGGAACCTCTCTAATGTTTCTTGGTAAGTTTAGAAGAGGAATTGGCAGGGTTTGGCCGAGCTTAAAGGCTCAAAAGGGTGTGAATAGAATAGGAAAGGGGTGCCCTTTTTACAAGGGAGGAGAGGGGCACCTTAAGAAAACTTCAAATATTATTTTATAATAAAGTTATATTAAAGTTTTTTATAGCTCCAAATTGATTTATTTCGAAGCTATGGTGGGGATGGGTCGAAATACTCTCAAAAAATAGGTTTTAGAAAAGTTTAGGTTACTATTTTGTCCTTATCGTTTATATTTAACTCTATGTTAAATAATTTGACTTTTATCGGGACTTTTTAATTTTCTTACACTATATGGTTAATAAACATACAATAACAAGAAAAAAGTACCCCAAGTGGTTCATTATTAATATATATAACCTTATCTAAGTCATTTGGCCGAACCTTATATTTTTAGGAATATAATAACAATTAATAATATAATATTTGTTTTAAAACCTATTTTATGTCAATTTTGACACTGTTTTGGTAATAGATTTTTGTAAAAATCACAAGAATATGATTAGTTCAAAAAAGTTAATTGAATAAATACTAACATGTCATATTAACCTATAAAGTTATTGAAATTCATAAAAAGTCTAAAATTACATTTATTTGGGTATTTATAATATCAATTATGTTAATATTTCATTAATATGGTAATTACTGCATCATCATTGTGTCATAAATAAATTAACTTATTTAATATCTAAAAATAATAAATAAAATACAATTATGTAGGAAATATTTTTATATTTCTAAGGAATATTTATAGTTTAATTTATCTTAGGTATAACCCTATATTAAATTTTTTTTAATTATTAAACTTTGATTTTAACTATTTTTATTCTTCTTTAAATAAAATAATAATAAATGTCCTAATCTAATCCAAGTGGACCTAAAGGGTAATATTGTATTCCTAAGGTTTTTTTTGGTCCAATTAAACTTATCCAATAGAATTAAGACATGTGTTAGGGTAAAAATAATATCAATTTTACCCTTAATTACCCTATTTACTTTTAACCGTGGTTAAAAAAAGTAAAAAGTTACTATTCACCAAAAATTATTTTTATCTTATTGAACCACATTTTACACCTTGATATTAACCGTGTCTCTCAGATTTTCGAAATTCCACTCATAGAAGTGGTAAAATTATGTTTTATGTAAATTTTCAAACTCACCTAGGAGGTGGGTAAATGGCAGTGAGAAGTTAAATAAAAGTTTTATATGTTTAAAATTATTATAAAATGACTCCAATGAATTAAATTGAACTTGTATAGGTATTATGTATCAATTTTGACCTAAAATAAATTTAAATAAAATAAATAATTATTTATATAAATTGTCAGTTTTTAAATAGTAACCCAGTGTTTTCACTATTCATAAAAAATTGAAAGTTTTCAGAAAAATAAAAAATATTCACCCAATGATAATTTCGATATTCTGAATCCAAAAATGAAGTCCATTTTGAAAAATATAATTTATAAAATTCCAAAAAGTGGGTATTACTATTCCCAAAGGCTAGTTTATATAACATATCGTTGTTTAGTGAAACTCGGTATTGCGCACAACACATGCTATCGTGGAAGGTCACGATTGTGTGTAATGAAAGCCATGTCAGGGATACGTGTAGTGAAAGATCATTTTGGTGTAGTGTACAACACAAGAAATCAATGCAATTAAATAGAATATTTTTTGTAAAATCTTGGGGTGTTACAAAAGCAATGTCTACTATAAATCCAACCTCCTCTAAAACAACTTTTCCACGATCCAACCCAGGTCGACATTGAACTGGTCACCCGAGTCGGCCTACAACAAGGCGCGAAGGGTGTTCTTGATCTTATAGGGATGGTTAAAAGTTCAGTGTGATCAATAGATAAATGATCATAATGATTTATCCCAATATAAATAAACAAAATTATTAGAATATTAAATGATATGATTATAACAAAGAAACCAAATTGAATGACTAAGAAAGAAAGAATAAATAGAAAAAACTAGACCTGCTGAAAACTAAAACTCTACATGAACACATGGGTCACAATCTTATAAAATGATTCAACACCCCCCACAGTGATCGAGATAATGTTGAACCCAACACCAATGACAAAATGAAAGAAAAAATAATGGCATGCGTATTAATATTACATAGGTATGTCAATGAAATCTATTCTGAAATGTATTTCCTATAAACAATGAGAAAATAACAGGTTTTATGTAAATCATATAAAATTATGTTTTCCATACTTTTTCCCTTTAATGAACATTATGATCAATTTCGATTTTAACCTTAATCTAGATTATTATCAAGAAGAATGAGTCATGCTTTTAATGAAAGATTGAATGAGAATAAATAAGTGTAGAACATTTTCAAAACATTTTTCCAAAATCATTTGAAAATAATATTATCCCTTTTAGAAAATATAATCATCATGAATTAAGGTCACTGTAATGATCAAAAAAGGGCAATGAAAAATAGAAATAAAGTGTGAAAAACCAAATATGCCCCTCAAACCTCTGCTAGAGATAACTAAGTGCCTAAGTACATGGTATACATAGGATCACAAGAATAATCTAAAAAATACTATACATATAAATCATCCTAAAGTAATTCCCTACCCGATGACATCATATATCCCAAAAATCCAATTTTAACCCTACATGGAATGACTGAGGGGATCAATACCATATCAATTATATCAAAATAACATATTCTATGAGCCACAAGCTAGTGAAATAACTTACACTATAGTATTAAACATTCACTGAGATATTTATCACTATTCAAGGTTCCCTTGTTCAGTAGAAAAAGTAGGTGACCTAAAATTGTAAAACAATATCTAGTCAGAATTACATTCATCAGTCAGAGTCAACACACACCACACGGTCACCCCTAACTCACCCTATGGAACATGTTTCTCAACATTAAACCATAATTTAATAAGGTAAGTCTCAAACCAAGGAAACTACAATCTTTCATCAACCATTATTTTTTATACCATTCCAGGGAGAGTATCTATGATAACCAATTTTACAAAAATTTCAACCGGGACTTACATGATTTTCTAATGCCAAACCATTTCTTACAGAATCCCACACAGAACAATTTGAAAACAACAAACACACATGGTTTCTAATTTCAAAACCCATTTCACATCTTTAAATCTGAAGAAAATTTATAAGGGCCAAAGGGAACAATCAACAAACACATAATAGAAACATTTAATAATCAATTCTAGGCAATTGAAATACAAATACGGTCTTACTTTATCTCATAATAAGAAATTATTCTAAAACCATAAATTACAAAATGAAATAAAATAAATTTATGAAAAACAAGAAATCAATAACTAATTGATTTAAAGTATAATTCATAGAGAAACCTTAATCAAAAATAGAATACACCATGATTAGGCACTTTAGTGCTTGACAAATAAGTCGGTGACCACTCATAATCATATCACACTCACATGCACATATCAATATATAAATATTCACAATCCAATGCACATATTCTCTTTTCCATGAGGGAATACATACATAGAGGACATATATATCTATATATTTTATAAATACATTATGTATATGCATGTTCTCCCTCAAACATTGATCAAAACCAAATAAAACATATCATAGAATCAATAAAACATAGCGACGAGGTTCAATACACATAAAGAATTACACATAGATCATAAATAATTAATAAATCAAGCAATTCCATTCACAACAAATTTCTAAATGTTCACACAAGGAAGACACACTAATATTAACCCATTTTTCAATTTACACACACCAAAACCACTTAAAAACACTTGAGTACCACTTATGTTACTCATAAGAACCCAATAAGAACATTACCAGTAACAAACATAATATGTTCATCAATTTTTCATGGGACAAACCATTCAAAATATTCAGAAACTCTATATTCCCTTTTTAAAAAAAGTTTCTCATAATTTATAGAAATAACACATCACAATAAATGTGTAGAACAAAATATAACTTACCAATAAAATTAAATACCAATTTAAAACCCATTATTTAATACTTTAAAACTTCATGTTCATTTGAAAACACAATCCACACCCTTCACATAACCATAAAAACAACTTCAAAAAGCACAAAAATGAATCACATTAATATAATAACCAGATGCATTTGAAACGCCCGTTTCACCATATATCTATGTCAAAAAACATAAATAATATACATTTATCCCCACAAAAATGTATAGAACATTAAAAAATAAATTAAACAGACAAATTAAATCATAAATAAATTCATGAGGCATGGAATCAATTACCTCAAACCATGAATCTTCTAGAAAATTGTTAAAAATCGTGATCACACCTCAAGAAAACCATAAGAAACCCTAGAAAATCTAGATTTACCACAAACCAACAATATTAAACTATAACCCTATCTAAACCCCATGAATGTGACATAAAAATCCTAGAAGGAGTGTGGGGTTTACCTTTATGGTTGGGAACCTTAGGGGGTGAAGCTACTAGATGAGGGGCTTGAAGTGTCGTTGTAGCAGGAGGAGGGACGCCAGTGTCAAGGTTTCTGAAGGAGGGTTGAGAAATGAATGGGGGATGAGTGGAGGGCACTAGAGGGGGGGGGGGGGGTAATTGGGCTGGCTGACATGTTATACAAGGGGGATGTAGCAAAAGGGTCACAAATAGTGGAGCGGGGTGCCAAAGCGAGGTTATAGGAAGGGAAGAGGGAGGTTGGCCAATGGAGTAGGTAAGTCAATATATGGTGTGACAAGATGACGAATAGAGGGGAGGGGGAAAGGGTTTGTAAGGGATGGAGGGAAATGAGGAGGAAAGGTAATCCTAAAAAATAAAAAATATCAAACAATAAAATAACCTAATAAAAATAAGAATTATAAGAATTATACTAATAATAATCTACTTAATTATAATATTAATGAGATTAATAAAATTAATAATACTATTAATATTATAACACTAATAAAAATAAAAGTAAAAATATTCTAAATTCTAATAATATTATTATAATTATTAAAATTCCTTAAATTGTATTTCTGTTTTCTTATTTTATGTTATTATCATTTTATCAATAAATTATTTTTACTTCGATACCATTAATTTAATTTAATTTATTTATTTGGAACATCGGATAGGTTGTACGGTTACCAGGGGAAGCCGCACAGTTTCCAAACTATGCTCCACCTATGTGCCCAATGCTTATAGGCCCAAAACACGCATCTTTCAATAAAAACTAAAAAATATAAACAAGTCTTCAACCAAAACCTCAACAAGAATACCCACGAAAAAAATAAAAAAAATAATTTAAAAGGGTCTAGTGTGACAATAAAAATGCGGTGACATTTCTCTATTAAAGAATGCGGCCAAAATTTATACAAAAAACTACACAAACAAATATTTCTATAATGATATAGATATAAAGGATATTTTATATTATAAATTAGAACCATATTAGTAGAACATTATAATTAGGGGATAAAAACACTTTAAAACACATCCTACACCACATAAATTATTGTGTACTAAACCAGATCCCACGTAGCAATAAAGAATGTTCCAGGGAATCTATTCAGGTCAGGTGTGTTGTGTTTAAAAAGAACTATAAATGCATAATGGATTTCAAATTTATTGGGAATAATTTCTATCGCAATATTAACATGATCCAAAAAATAGAAAAACTATTGTCAACGATATCTTATGAAAGCATTTATATCCTTCTAACAAGTTATAATTATGCATGGATATACCAACATAGGGACTTATATACTCAAATATCCAACAGACATGCTCATTAAAAATTGTCTAAAGGTGGGGAGAATTTTAACCTTTTAATAGGTTGTGTAGTGGTACCAATGAATTTTGGGGAGGAGGTTATGAGTTATTTTTATAAAAATCCATTGGTTGTACATCGAATTGTGAAAAGTATGTACCAAGATATTCTGGTGGTTAGGCCTAAAGATATTTGTTTTAGTGTTTTTCTCAGGAAGCCTCACTTATCAGTAAGTGCAGGCTATAAAATAGGTTTTATAAGGTTTATCTCAACCCCTTAAGTATACATATTTAATTTGAAATTGTAAATCTATGGACACGAGTGTGTATTTACCATGTACATATAGGGATAATTATTATATATGGTTAATCATGGACCCACTCACCTTGTTGACCCACTTCCTAGTGATATAAGAGTTGAGTTCAATAAAGTGCCTTCTATTTATATAAATTAATGATATAGTAAATCTCCATATTGTTCCCTAAAAGATCATTTCATTCCATGATACTTGCTTCACATCATAGCAATATACAGAATTGTACAAGGACATTGAGACTGACATGTGTTTAATCATAGTGTTTCACCCCCAAAACTAATGGCCAAACTGAACATACCATTCATGTTTTGGAGGATATGATGATGGATTATAAGATAAAAATTGGATTTAGTTATGAGGTTCAACTGCACATGGTAGAGATTTCATATAATGACAACCAACATTTCACCATTTATATATCACCATTCGATGACATGTATAGAAATATATAGGTCCCCATATTGTTGGAATGGTCAATGTGATTCAACAATAATAGTCCCAGAATCAGTGTGAGCAATGATTGAGAAAGTTTAGATCTTCTAGGATTGGATGTTGTCAGCACAAATCCATCAAATTTCATATGCAGACTGATGATAGAGGCATTTGGAGATCGTTGAGGGAAACCAAGTGTTATTGATGGCCTCAACATGATGTGGATTAATTTGTTTTGGATGGGGAATAAATACATCTAAAAGATTCATCGAACCATTAAAAATCATACTTATTGTTGTAATGGTGGTGTACCACTTTTCAATAAAACAATATTTAGAGTAGATAAGTGACTTGTTCTATGTGTCGTAGATGTGTAGGTATCTACCTGACTAGCTGCATGATATCGATTAAGGTGAGCGGGAAATTGATGAAGGGATACCATCGTAGAGTACCTTATAGTATTTAGGATATATTGGAATTGATTCTTCATGAGAGATAAATTCACATAGTGTGTGTCTAGTGGAAGCAAGGGATTCATCATAAGAGAAACAAAAAGATATAGACACAAACATGAGTTGAGTACCATCGTTTTTTAGAATACTTTTTACTTTTCGAGATGAAAATCCCTATTGTGAGGAGAATTTAATAAATCATTTTTATCTTTGATTATATGAAAATATTATATGGATTATATTCTGAGCCATGTTTTTAGACTATGTGGGATTCCAAGGTTTATTGAGGCTGGAGTTGATATTTGAAAAATATTTAATATATTAATATCACATGCAAACATTTTTCTAGAAAAAGTGATATAAATCCCAAATGGAGACCTGGATTTGAAATTTGAGACCAATATTTAGTTTATAATGTGGGTTTTACCCTAGGCATGTAATAATCATTTTCATCCTTAGTAGCTTTTCTAATGTTCTATGGAAAGAATAAATAATAAAATAAACTAATTTTGTTTATTTATATATTTATTTTCACTCATAAATATAGTATCCTCCTTTTAAACATTGATACACCTAAAACCACAGGGTTTTCCACATAACCTAGTGATTGAGATGTTATATTTTGTGGGATCCATTGAAGTATCATTCGCAGACATATACAGATCAATATCAAATTGAGGATTGTTTGACAGTGGTGTTTGTGAATCATACATATGATTACAACATATTTTAACATCCGAATATTTTTGTAAAATATATTTTTAAATAATATAAGTTATTTAATATAATTATTTTCATTCAAAACCTTGATAATTTAGACATACACAAAACATTGGATTAACTTGTGTTTCTCACAATAATAACTTTATCTGAAAAATCATTTTATTATTATATTTTTATTAAAAAAATATTATATCCCAATATTTAGAATGGTGTTTATTGGAATGTTGAACTAAATTATGAAAACTTGATCACACTTGTATATAAATCCCTTTTTGAAATTAACTACAAATGAATTTAAAACACTTTTTAAAATAAAAAGAAATGTTTATCTAAAAAAATTTAAATGTGGACATGTGTTTTATAAAAATAAATCAATAGATATCAGAAGTTATATTTTATTAAAAAAATCTATTTAATATATATAATCTAATTTTTAATATATATGTTATTTATTGAGACATTAAATAAGAACAAATCTAATTTTATGCATCATAAAATTATTTTTTAAAAAAATCCATTTCGTATGCCTTATGTTTTCTCATAGATAAAAAAGTTATGTTATGAAAAAATCTAACTGTTAATTTTTATCTTAGTAAATATATTTTTATAATATAAATTTAATATTTACTTTTGGGTCACACAGATGATATTTTGATATTGACATAATTTTATTTAATAAATATTATAAGATGTTTCAATCATGATTTAAATAATATAATGTTTTTACATAAGGTTACATAAAAGATATATTTGACTAAAAATATTTATCTAAAATATAGAATATATTTCATCTTCATGGTAATTTTTTTTTTTGAAAAATATGTATATTAAATAATTACACAATATTGCTGCAGTTACTAGTTTATTAAAGAACATGTCAAATAAATGTTACAAAAAATACTAAAATAAATATAATTTGATAGAATTAATGTGATAAAATAATTTTATTCATAGCCATGTCCTCATAGGGATAAAATAATTATTTGGTTCTATGTTAAATTAGTAACTACATATTTTAAAATTTCCATGTATTGAATATTATCAAAATTGACACTAATGATATTTCATCAAAATAACATTTTATTACATTATCTAAATATCATAAAAACTATTCATTAATAAAAAATATAATAATATCTATATTTTTTTAAATAGTATATTTATGATTTCATTTACATCACCAAAAAAATTCAGCCTTTTTATATTGAAACCAGTTTTACCTGAGACAAAATTAAAATAGATTAACTAAGGGTAAATCAAAATTATTTAAATTAAAATAATTCCATTACTTGTATAAAATAAACTAGTTGATGATATTACAACCTTATATTATAATATTGTGGAATAAATTTTATTTTTTATGTATTTGGATTGCAATTTAATATGCTATAAATTATTATTTTGTGAAAATTCAAAATGTACCCCTAACCATTGTTATAAAAGGGAACCTCCACCACCGCTTCTTCACATTATATTGATCCTTAAAGTAAAATATACCTTGAACGTTTCTCTTATAAAAATTCATATAAATCTAGTATGGGTTATTTTTTTTCAAAAGGTCAACCCTAGTGTCCCTAAATGGAAATTTGAAGGATGTTCCCCAAAGAACAGGTAACTCTGTTTACTAACTCTTCCATGATTATTTATTCTTCTACTTATTCTTGATGTATATATTCTATTATTGTATAATAATTATTGTATCACCTATAATTTGAGATGTTATTAGGATTCTAGTAAAAATAATATTCCACCTTTTATCAATCCTATGAATACAAAAGCACCACACATGCATACACACAACATAGAATCTCCACATCGTGGTGTAAAATGATTTTCATCACTAATTTATTGGGATGGGTATAATAAAGGAAATAATACATATATATGATAATCAAAGCATTAAATTTATTCTAAAAAATATATTATCCACTTATTTTCAATTTTACTATTAATGGAATGATACCATCGCTTGTGTGTACATAAGGCCGACCATCTCCATGTTATGATGTGATTTATTTTCTATATTTACAATAAAAAATTGACTATATAAATGTATATAATAAATAAATATGATATATATTACATTAATATATCTAAATAAATTGGATAACCATAACCTAGAAATAATATTAGGACTCATATGAGAAAACAAGCATGAGAAAAAGAAGTAGTGAACGCGCGAGAGAATATTAATAATGAAACATTATTAAAAAGTGTTGATAAAATGATCATATATGATATCATAAATATGGAAACGGTTCAATAATAAGTTAATAAAATTCTATTATCCATTATTAAGGTGTTTATGATACATTAGATGGAAATTATATCAAGGTAAATGATTTTTCAATCACATTAATCCTTGTAATGGATTTTTCACTTGATGTTATGATAAAAGAAATTATATTTTTAAGAGAATTTTTCCCAAAAAAAATAATTTTCATTTATTTTTTACTATTTTATTTTAAATTAATTTCAAAAAACTTGGTGTTTTGACATTTAAAAATAGGATTAAAATTTTCAAATCATGATTCTAAAATTCATTATATATGTACCTTCAATTATTATCCAATATAAATAGTATCCATGACAATGTTTTTTACCATGGTAAAGGGTAACATTGGTAATTTAGGGTAATAATGAAATTAGAAGGACTATAAGGTGACTCTAATACATAAAGAGATTACTATATGAATAAAAACTGACTCTTCATGAGTAGGGATTAAATTTATGTTGTTTAATGGAAACATGTCCTTGAAAATAAATTATATAATATCTAAATCAATGAATGCAACAAAATTCCACTTTAGTCGTGTTTAATATTCCATATGTGTCTACATAGGAAAAAATTTGTGTTATGAACCAATATAACTGTTCAATTTTATCTTAATAAACATAATTTTATGATACAAATTTATTTTCAACAGTGGGGACACTTATATATAATTATGTCATTTATAATATTTATTTTTATTTAAATTATAATATTCCACATTCAGGTTATAAATAATAAATCATTCTTCATATAGGGTTTTAAAAAAAATCATATGAACTATAAATATTATTCTAAAATCTAGAATCTTTATATTTTTAGGGTATATTATTAATTTTTAGTGAAAAAATATGTATATTAAATAATAACACAACACTAATGTATTAATTTTTTATAATATAAAATATCAAATAAATGTTACCAAAAAATTAAAATAAAAAAATTCTGAGATAAATAATTTGATTAAAATTTTTTTTAGCTAAACGTGAACTCTAAGGGAGTTATTAAAATATTTTTATTCAAAGTTATCTTTTTATCTTTAAATTTTTAATATTCCTTTTAATGAATTGTGTCAAATTTTACACTGATGAAATTTGATTGAGATAATAATTTATTAAATTATTTTAAAATCATAATAAATATTTAATAATATATATATCATTATTATAAAAAATAAAAGGTCATAAATTCTTTATTATTGATTTAATTTACATCACATTAGTAAAATTTGCAACATTTTAATATTCCTAAATTTATTACATTCGTTAAAGTTTAAATATATTAACTAATGGTTAATAAAAATAATATGGTTTTAAATAATACCAAAACAAGAATAAAATATACTATTTGATGGTATAAACACTATTTATTAAATTATCATCATGTACCAGTCCATTTGGAGGTATATGGATTGGTATTTAATTTCGTATAAATTAATCTCTTGATAAATTCCCAATGATCCCTCACATTCACCATAAAGGACCCCTCCTCGCTCATATCATTTCACCACCTTTAGACTTTTATATGAGATAGTTCATACCGAATTTTATACTCCACTTATATTTATAAATTATTGTGATATAATTCTTCCCAAAAAACTAAATATTGAGTCCTTAAGAGGAGCTCTACAGGAGTCATTTTGATGAATATACAATCCCTCCAATTGGTCATTCCCTTTTGATACTCTTTTGTACCTCCACTAAATCTAAAATAATTATAATAAAATAAAAATTCATTAAACAAAATATTGTAAAATGATATTATGATTTTTAACACACCATTATACAACTGCTTTCCCATCAAATAATAAGTGAAGTAACACTCATGCGTACATATGGATTATCTTTTCTAGATATAAATAAAAACGATTATCCATCACCGTATTTAATGAGAGGTAATTAGGGCGAGTGTGATTTTTACATAAGATATTTAAGACACAAGTATTTCTCTAGAATTATAATTTCATATATACCTTTGTATGACATTATATTTTGGGAAATGATAATGTCTTGTGTGCATATGCATGGATTACTATCTCAACGATGCGAAATGTTTTGTTTTTTAATACATATTTTACATGGGTGAAAAATGGTTAATTTTTATTATATTTTATATATACAACATAATAATTCTTTTTTAATTTCAATATATCAAATAATTTTATTTATTTTAATATGAATACAATATGAAAACATCATCCAAGCATACCTACGACCTAACATGTCCACTAATAGTTTGTTTTATTTTATCCCTCTAACATTTATATATAACCATAAATACATATATATTGAATATATATAATAATTATGTCATGATTATAATTATGAATATGATGAAATTATGATCTTAATTTAAGGACCAAGATTAACAGGTAAAAACATGTATGAAAAACAAAGTAGTTATAACCCAAAAAACTAAAAATTGTAAATGATAAAAAGAGAAAAATATAAATTCATATGTAAATAATAAAATGTATTATATATATGAAAATGGTTTTGTGGTATATTTATAATAAAATTATAATTATTATAAAGGAGGTTTTAACTTGTATCAATATTATCGAAACATAAGGTAAGGTATTTTTTCACACTTTTATTTACATGGGATAAATTTCCTATACACAACATGTTTCTTATATGTTACATATATTAAACACATTTTAATAATTTTATGTTAATGTTATGTTTCGTGAAAAACTAATTAGTTATTTATACATGTTTTGACTTTTTATCATAGTCCCCCTTATATAGATTACAAATTCATCATCTCCAAAACAATAAGAATGATATTAATATCTTATATATGTTCATGGAGATTCATAAAAGTTATAAAATAAAATACATCTTTCATGGAAATGATAGGTCGTAAGTACACATAAGTGATGTTATCATTTAAATTTCATATTAATAGAATGAAAAAATATCATATATTGTCATTATAGAATCATTTTCATGTTATATATATCATATATATTAATAAAAATCATTTTTATTACCACCTATTTGAAATATAGTTGAAAAACGAATGACAATGCATCATGGATATGTGAATCCATACATATTCACGAGCGACATTGTCATTTTCCAAAATATTAGGTGGTAAAAAGGTTGAAATGATATTATCATTACACTTGTATAGTCGTGTCATAAATGTTATATATACCCATTAAACCAAAAATAATCCTATCTTAAAAAATATGGTGATGGAAAATGAATTATATCTCTGTTTGGAGATGGTACACCTTACGTACGAATGAGTGATAATTTCTATCGAAGTTTGATGTAAATGTGATGTATAAAGGTATGTTCATAATAATAAAATCTCAAATTTTATTTTCGATGAATTAAATAGTTATAGATATATATCATAGATTTATAGGATGTATAGAATATTAGAAAATTAGAGTTTCTAGTTCGAGCGATAATCTGTTCTGGGAACCAGCTAATTTAAATCACTACTATTGGAATCTAAATTTGTTCTTTTGGTGAAACCTAAACATATAGAATGTGTCTATGGAAGTGTAAAAGATAATATTTCCAGGGTTGGTAGAGTTGTAATCTCAATGAGATGAAATTAGATAGGGGAGGAGGTAACCATTTATAACTAAGGTGAGGAGAAGTTTCAGATTTTCACACAAGATTAATTATAGTAAAATATTTCTCATTCAATATACCCCAAAATGGAAATTAATTATAATATAATTTGGTATAACTTGTAATATATTAAATCAATATATTTTAGACATTTTTTTTTAATTTTAAATCATATCTTTATTATCTACCCTTTGTTAACCTATTTTAATTTAGACTAAGCTAACAACATTTTCAATGTTAATAGGTTGATTGTTTTACATATAAGGTTTATACTTTATAAAAATTGGTAAATTAATGATATTTTTTTCAACAATTTTTCACATTTTTAATAATTTAGTATATTTATTATTATTAAAAAATTTAACAAAATATTATTTGCATAAAAAATAAATAGTATCAATTTTGACAACATTCATAACATTAACATAAGAAAATAAATATAGTATAATAATTTCAAAAAATACATTAAATACACACCTAACGTGATATGGTCACCTGTAATTTATTTGGAGAAACCTAATTATTTGAAATTATTTTTTGTTAAATATTAGTATTATCATTTAACTTCATGTTTCATTAATTTTCTATTAATTGTATCATCATTGAATAATTATTTAGGAGGCATATTTTATCACGAAAATTAAAACAATAAAATAACATTATATAAAAAACTCCACCATATGTCATAATAATTTACCCAGTCATGCATATCATAGATTTTTCATCAAATTATAAATATTATACTTATTAAAATTTAAAGTGTGACATTTTGTCACTCACGTTGATTTTATTAATATCGATCTAATTTTAATGTAAATGTTTACATTTAATAATTTCATTTTAATACTTTTATTTTTAAGGTTGAATTTAATTCATCCAATAACATTTGCGAAAGTGATATGGTATTTTATAATGTTTATAATATTGTTTTGACCCTTAATTTCCTGATTTACCATCAACGATGGTAATAAAAATTATTAATGCAACTAATAATTTTTTCAAATAATGAAAGGTAAATCTTATATAAAATAATCCTAATGATTCAAAATATAGAATAATTTTATTTTCCAAATTTAACTAATATAATTTTTAAAAATTAATTACAAAATTAATCTCATCGAAGGTACAAAACAACACGTTTTTAAACTAAAAATGATCAAATGTTTGGAATGTTTTTTATATCTAATTACAATGTGAAATTTAATCCAATGACCTAAATTTTATTAACTATTGAAAATGTGGCACAACTTTTCTTTAAATAAAATTGAAACTATAATTCTACAATATAAATTTCTTAGAAAAATGTTTATTTCAATTAAATTGCTAAATTTGTTTACTATTCATGAAAATATGATACTTAATGGAAAAAACCAAAAATTAACCCAAAGAACATTGTGATATTCATAATTCAAGTAAGAAGTTTTTTTAACCATATAATTGATTAATGTGTCAAAAACTAGATTATTCTCAATTAAGAAATCAAAAAGAGAAATAACATCCTTTTTTAAAAATCCATCTTTTATACATACAATTTGATTTTTTTTCATTTATCATGTATAGAAAAAACATGAAACGAATGTTAAAAATTATATTTAATATTATGTATATATATCTCTCTCATTAATATAATCCACAAGAAATTTTTACTGGTATAAAACACACATGTTGACAGTTAAATAGTTTTTTTATGAGAAACCATTGTTTCTATTTTAAAAAGGTATTTACATTTATTTATAATTAATTATTCAATGAATTATGTGTAAACAATAATCTCATAATTAAATTGAAACTGTTTCTACCAATAATTATAATTACTATATTATAATTATCTTATTTATATAATTATAATAATAAAAATATGTTTTGAAGAATCTCATTGTTGCGTATAACCATATACTAATAATACCATTGAAAATTTTTTATATAATATTATCACCATTTCATTTATAATTTAAATAACATTTATAGTTCATATTTATATTTCATTCCAGTAATGTTTTGGTTCAGTGGTCCGGGTCCTTATAGTTTGATCATGGTCCCGTCATTCCCAAAATCATTATTATGTAATATATATTATAAATATTTATAACATTCATCATTATTACTACCCATATGAAATGTTTTTGAAAAATTATTCACATCATGTTTTGGATATGGTAATCCTTACATCCCCATGATTAAGGGAATGATAACTCTTAATATGCTTCTAATGTTATGATAATGATTTTTTGATAATGTAAATTAAATTCTACTAACAACCTTGGAATTGATTAATTACTTGATGAAAAAGTGGATTATGGTATCATTGATGAAATTTACAATAGTTTTGGTTTTATGGAATATATCCAATAATATTTTGAATAAGGAAGAATGCACCTTTTTTACAACGAGTTATAGTAATTTAGGTCATTATAATTATTTAATAGAGTACATGATAATGTTATTTAAATTATTTGTATGTGAACAATATAATTACATTAGGATATATGGTGGATGAACGTTACTCTAATTTCGTGAAATTTTGGTACCTTATTTATTATGTTTTTTCTTTCATATTTCAAATGGGTTCAAGCATAACCATTTATGAAATTATTTGGGTTAAACATTGAATGAGGTTTTAGAGAATAACATATTATCTCACCATATGAGAATTTATGAATATTAGATAACGTTTTATAATAATTATTTTGTGGTAAATATAGATGGAATGAAATGACATTATATTTATAGGCTTAATGATTTGCAAACACTTCATGAATGAAAAATTTAAATTCCGTTCATGAAATAAGAGATAAAGTGAAAATTGACCGAAGTACAATGAAGGGTAAGATTGTGATGAAATCAAGTTTTTATATAATCCCAAAACATCATAGAATTGAAATAAAATTATATTCCATTATCAACGAATTTGATGATATCAAGGACCTTTTTCAAGCGTCATATGGTTATGGATTTGCGATCACAGCTTTCTCCAAAACATTTTATCTATCACCATATATTATAACATGATTGTTACATTTCTCTTTAATTTCAATTTATTCCCTTTAAAAATATGTTATCCTATATGAAACCCATGTTATTCATTAATTTTTGCAACCATTAAATTCCCAACAATCTTCTTTCAAATAATTTTTTACTATCTATTTTGAGGATGTGGGTTTTTTTATTAAATGAACATTCAATTATAAAACCATTAATAATAATGATGAATTGAGTGGGAGAAAAAAAATTTAATGGGGGTGTAATTTAACAGCCAAATATATTTATGAAAAATATATTTTATTTTTTTATTATGGGTTACATGCAACACTATCTTAGGTTGTATTACACGCAACACAGAGTTCCTACGAAACATCTTTTTTATTGTTTTAAATATATTAAAAAGAACATTATAACCTAGTAATTATAATGATGGTAATGAATAGTATTAATTGAATTATAATATTTTTTCACATAATTATATAACCTATTAATTATAAATTAATTTAAAACATTTTTAAAAATAAATAGAAAATGTTTTAATAAAATACGATTTAAAGGTGCAGAGGTGTGTTTTATACCAATAAAAAAATAACAATTATTGATTCATATTAATGAAATATATATAATATATATTTTTTCTGGTTGGAGTGGATACTCTAGAGGGGGTGAATTGTGTCCCAATTAAAATTAATGTTAAAATATTTTCTATTTAAAATCCCCCAATTTAAAAACAAAGGTAAACTGTAGTGAATCTATACATAGTGTAAAGGTTCAATCAGTTTCTCAAAGATTGATTAGGTCTCAGTTAAATTAATCTGAAGATTAAATTAACTTTTAAAACTGTCATATTGATTTACAATAAGTACAAACACTTTCTAATTCAACTATCAATGTAGATTTAAAATAGCTTTGTAATTCAACGTAATAGCAGCGGAATATAAAAGATATATGTAGTATACTTTAAACGTAAACTAAAGATGCACAACAGATATAACAAGAGGTTCATTCTCAAGTCGAGACATAGTCCTCAAAAATTTATATAAATTTGATCCACACCCTGGATCGGGGTGAACAACAGTTTAAAAAACTGTCCAAGCCACGCAGGGACTTCTACAATAGTTCTTCATGAAAAAAAACAAAGTCCAGGCCAAACAAGGTCCTCTTCCACAGTTGACGTGGGTAAACAAGAGTGAAGATTTTTTGAGTAAGAATCTTGATATCCTCTAGTTCAGTGTAGGAGATAGTGTGTGTGTAAGATATACAAAGTACACCACACTGATCGAAAGTAAACAAACAAATCACTTAGAGAGAACAGATAAGAGTTTAGAAAGATCTAGTGATTAGAAATGATGTTTTAGACTCGTTGGATTCAGCAGGAATTCTTTTGAGTCCTTCTCTAGTTTTTCTATTGAAAAATAGAGTGTTGTAGTTCAGCTTGTGTTCTACAGGAGTGAAAATGATTTCTTGATTCATCGTGTGTTCTTCAGTGGTGTTGGATTTCACTCATGAGAGTTCTATGAAAGTCTTCCAATCTCTTTCTTGTTCGGGATTGTTCTGATTTTTCAGCATAGTGCCATCGGGTGTATGTATGTTCTTCTTGTTGTATCGTCACACTTGAACGTGTGTACTGCATTTTAATCTTCCTTATATTCCATGAGTACTGGCAGTAGGAATGATTCCCTTTTCATAGGTATGAGATACGGTTTCTTAAAATCACAACAACTATCATTAAATAACATTAATTTCATTAAAAACATCAAATATGACCATTAGCATTATTTAAATAATATTGACAAAAAGTTAAGAAACGGTGTCACAGTGATTATGTAAATGGTTTTTTCTTCACGATATAGTCTTCATTGTATGTGGTTCATGGTATGTGGTTCACGGTATATGGTTCACGGTATGTGCTGCACGGTGTCTCCATGTCATGGTGTGTAGCTCACGGTGTATGGGTCACGGTGTGTCCTTCACGGTGTCTGGGTCACGGTGTGTCCTTCATGGTGTCTGGGTCACGGTGTGTCCTTCACGGTGTCTGGGTCGTTGTGGCTATGTCTTGTACACAGTCTGTCTTACTGTGTCAAACATCACGGTGTCTCTATACTTAGACAAATATCTGTATTTAGATTTAGACAGTAATATGCAGAATATGGATTAAGCTTAACCCGTTGAGTGTAATAGAACTTGAATCACAAATAAATACTTGATAATATAAGTGATATTGGTAATCATTCATAATAATTATAAATAATAAAGCGAGTAAATAACATCAATAAGACTTGCTATTATTAAAACATGATGTATAGTTATTATTGAGATTTGAGAGCATTAACATGATGGTCAATTAAGATTGATATTAAGTAACAGTAATAGGATTTGTGATCATTAAAACATGATTAATGAATGGGGAGTCTAACAATATCAACCTTTTTGATGATAAAAAATCATGTATAGATAAAAATATAAATGAAATGCAACATTAAAGAAAATAACAGAGTTGACAATTAGAATACTAATACTTGTACTTGTTTCTCCCATTTTTGGGATTATAAAAAAGAAGAGAGAATGAAGTGAAACACAACATTTTTCATTTAAAAGGTTCAGAATAAAACATATAGATGAAATACAAACAGTAAACAACAAATGACATCCCATCAAAAAGAAAAAAGTCCCTAGACTCTTTAGGGAGCCACCTAAACCTTGTCTTTATCCATAGTAGGAGTTGGTGCTGATGTTGAGGAAGGGACAAATGTTGTAGATAAGGAGTTTAAGGGTAGACCTTCAAAAATGGATGGCGCCAAAGTAGGATTAGTAGAAGATCTAGCCTATGGTTGGTCAAGAATGAATGGTCGGATCATAGAAAGAGCTTGGATGACTGTCCTGGCAGTTGAGGCTAAGGCCGGTAGACCAAGTCTAAGGGGTGCAGCAGCTGGAGCAACTATAACCGTACTCTGCACATGAATATATTGCATCAAAATTTGATAAAATCCGTAATGATTTCTCAACCATATTTCATAGCCTTTTTAAAATCGTCCTTATTATCCATGAATTTTTCCAACAATCTGGTAAACTCTTTATGCTTCTGAACTTCATCTTTAAAATATTGAGTTACCGGAGGGATTTTTAGGTTTTCCACAAGATATCTAAAGTGATCTATCATATCACTTTTGTATAAAATCTGGGTGAGGTAAAAATCTATTTTCTTGGTGATCTCTTATTGAGCATCATTGACTATCTAAGAATGAACTCTAACCAAGTCCAATGATCGATCACTGTTCTTTACCACTTCTGACAAAGAAGACAGATCTAGGCCACTGAAGGAATTATGAAGTTCATCCTTGATTATGGATCTTAGAAGAGGATCATCCAAAGGAGGAATAGAAGGTTGACCTGAAACAGGAGAAGCTTTTACATCTATGGATAGAACTTTGAGTTGTTTCAAAACATTATACAGACATCCAGTGTACTCATCTGTGAGCTTATTCAGATTTTCTACAAGCTCCCTCATGCATTCCAGCATCTTGGTGTGTCTTGTTCCAATATTTTCATCAAAAGATAGTGTATATGGATGAACTTGAGACACAATCTCTCTAGCAAGGTTGGAATCAGATGGCTCAGAAGAAGTAGCAACATGTGCAGGTGAAGAAAGAGGAGCAGGCTCTGATCTCAAAGACAACTCATTCTGCAAGTTTTCTACCATACATTTCAGGTTTGCAACATCAGCACTCAGTAGATTATTTTATACTCTGACTTCATTAATTTCTCAGATCATCCTTGGTTGAATATGAAATATAATATTTTCCAAGAGAATTGATGCATCTTATTGACTTAGTTGAGTTACTGGATGAGGTTGAGTGGACAAGATATTCTTAACTCCAGGTAACAAAGTCTCTCCAGATACTTTCAGATCATGTTTAGTTACAAATGAATGTTTCTCGGGTAAGAGTGAAGGTAAAGGTAGTGGAGAAGGTTCTGGTTGCGGTTCAGAGTCATCATCAGACTCAGATTTTGATTCAGATTGAGAATGGGGCTCTGGTTCTGGTTTTGGTTCAGGATGAGCTATAGACTTCAGTTGAAACATAGAAGAAAGATCCATTCCTATTGTAGTCAATTTGTCTAAATCATTCACATCATAAAATCTTGGGAAAACATAACGAGTGTACACAAAATATGTGACAGTAGGTTGAGAAAGTTCAGCCGATCCAGCTTCTATAATCTCAAGGTTTTGAGGTTCCTCCCCCTCAAATTGTGCTTCCATTTCAGAAACTATAGGCTCAGAAACATGGTCAAGATCAATAGGATCATCTCTAATCTCTTCAGAAAACTCTTGCCTTCCCAGCTGAAAGGAAATTTCCATCCTCTCTTTAGAAGAGGGAATTATCTCAGGAAATGGTTATTCCACTGGTTGTGCTTCCCAATTGACTTCCCTCTCAACAGGGATATCCTCTTCAACAAGATCTGTCTCTATGGTAGCTTGCTGCTCTAAATCTGGAAAAATCAATTTTCTTGTAGCTATAGGATGAGTTTCTGGATTGATATCCTCACTAGAAGTAGGAGCTTCCTCTTCTCTCAAGCAAACATAACTTCCTCTCCTTGAAGTATTTCTACAGGGACAACAGTCCTTTCTTTTTCAACAGGGGCTATTTCCATTAGAGGTATTCCAGCTTCTTCTCTAGGTGACACATTAGCTGTCACTTCCTCTTCTTCTTCTTCTATTGAATACTCAACCACTTCATCTGGTTACAAACCAAGATCAGCAAGGTTATTAGGCCTTCTTGGGTAGTAAATAGGATTATAATTTTTATAAAGTTGATCATTATCCTCCACCCACTGCTTCTTCCAGGGGTTCCAGCTAATCTTCAACCTTCTGATGATAGGCTTGGATAAGCGAAAATCATAGTCCTCTTACTATTCTTCATTTAGTCCAACTATCCTTTTGGAAACTAGCATGGCTGAAATCATCCTTGAGTAAAACAAGGAGGTGGATTTTGAAGTGACTTTAATCTGGTCACAGATATGGTTAATAATATACTTGCATAGGTTGATCTTATGGCCATTCCTCAACAGGTGAATTAGGAACACATACTGATAATTCATTACATAAAAATCCCCTTTTCTTGGACTGATCAAATTCTAAAAAAATTTGAATAGAAGTCTAGTTTCTCCATCTAGATCTGCAGCTATATCCCTTCGCTTGGTGCCATTAATAGTTAGAATTTCCAAGGAATTTTCCAGATTGAAGATATCAGATGATAGAGGAGGGTCTCTCTGGTAGTCATCACTCACTCCTTTATGAGGAATCCATAGGCATGCAACCCACAACCCCAATGAGAAAGAACACTTCTGACCATTTATCCAGCTTGTCACCAAAAATCCTTCTCCAAAATCAATGGAAAACATCACATATTGGTAGAATTGAGATACCAATATGGGGTAAATCGGTCTATCTTGTCTAGAGAACCACTCAAACCAACCTTGTTCTCTTAAAACATTCAAAACTAATTACTTTCTAGACAAAAACCACTCAGGTAAAATTTCTTTTTCCGGTACAATAGTACGGCTTACCAGGTTTGGGTTTAGAGGTCCTTCAGGACCTATCCTCAGTATTCTCTTTTGTTTCTTATAGCGGCACTTCTCAAACGAGGGTGAAGACGGACGCTTCGTCATAGGAATTCACTAAAGGTTCAGGCAGGAGAGGAGACGGTTTTCATGAGTGAGAAGATTCAAGAGAGAGTTCGGGTAAGGAATCGAATGGAACCCTTATGTTTTATCATTTGGGAATGCCAAACTTCATAGAAACAAAAATGCAAGAAATCCAATAGTGGTGAAATAAAAATTACCGCTATACAGGTTAAAATAAGAGTATAAATAATCTTCACGGTGAGATCGTGAGTAGGCATTTCGGTGTGATGAAAACCAGTCATCACGGTGAGACAGTTGGTGGTCTTCACAGTGAGACAATGACAATTCTATGCAGTCACGGTGAGATAGTGAGTTCACAGACCGTGAGCACCAGGTCGTAACGGTGAGATCGTATGCATGAAACAGTAACTGTAAAATAGTGAGTCATGAAACTATAAAGTAAAATACATTAAATTATTAAACATTGAGATCAGTAAGATATCTATTTATGATTAACCATTCCAAGATCATATATGATGTAGTCTAATATTTTAGAATTTAATGGTTTAGTGAATATATCAGCAAGCTGATATTCAATTCCAATGAATTGTAAAGTGATATCACCTTTTTGATAATGATCCCTCAAAAAGTGATGTCTTACATCAATATGTTTTGTCCTACAATGAGAAACATGATTCTTAGAAATACTAATAGCACTTCTGTTGTCACAACTTATTGGGAAATGTCTGAATTGATATCCATAGTCTAGTAATGTGTGTTTCATCCACAAAATTTGAGCACAAAAATTACCAGCAGCTATGTATTCAGCTTCTGCAGTAGATAATGCAACACGATTTTGTTTCTTAATACACCATGATACTGGTGACTTGCCTAAAAGGTGACATGTTTCAGCAGTGTTTTTTCTATCTAACATACATCCAGCAAAATCAGAATCAGAATAACTAACTAAATCAAATGATTTTCCTTTGGGATAGAACAGTCATAAATTGGGAGTATGCTTGAGGTATTTGAAAATTCTCTTTACTTCATTTAAATGTGACTCTTTAGGGTTTTCTTGAAAACGAGCACACATACACACACTAAACATAATATCGGGACGAATAGCAGTCAGGAAATGTAGATTTCCAATCATTCTTCTATAAGTGGTTTGATCAACAGATTTACCATCTTCATCAAGATCCAACTTACAGGTGGTACTAATGGGAGTGTCACTACTTTTTGTGCAATCCAATCCAAAACGTCTTAAAAGATCACTAGTATATTTATATTGAGTTAAAATAATTCCATCATCATTTTGAAAGATTTTAAATCCAGGAATGAATTTAAGTTCACCCATTAAACTCATTTCAAATTCATTTTGCATCATTTTAGAAAAATCAGTACATAGGGAATTTCTTAAAGATCCAAAAATAATATAATCTTCATAAAATTGTACAACTAAAACATCTTTATAAATTCTTTTTATAAAAAGTGTGGGATCACCTATACCTTTTGTAAAACCTTTGGAAATTATAAAAGTACTTAATATATCATACCAAGATCTTGGAGCTTTCTTTAAACCATATAATGCTTTTGATAATTTGAAAATATGATTTGGAAAATCAGTGTTTGATAATCTAGGTGGTTGTTGAAGAAAAATATCCTCAACAATATATCCATTTAAGAATGTACTCTTGACTATAGCCTTGTCCAACTAGCCTAGCATTGTTTCTAACTATGTTTTTAGTTTCATCTACTTTATTTCTGAACACCCATTTAGTGCCTATGGTGAAAGTGTCTTTAGGTCTTTAAACAAGATTCAAAACCTTATTTCTTTCGAATTTATTGAGTTCTTATTGCATAGAAATCACTGAAAATTCATCATTAATAGCATCATCAATGTTTTTAGGTTCAAGCTGTGACAAGAAGGGTGGATGTTCAACTTTATTTCTAAGAGAAGCTCTAGTCTGTGTCCCTCTATCAAGATTTCCTACAATAACATCTAAAGGACAATTCGTTAGAATTATAGTTGATCTAGTAAAGGTAGGAATATACATTTTAGTTTCTTCTCTAGGTTTGGGTTCATTAGGAGCAGATTCTGGAATAAGTCCAGAACTAGTTGTCTTTACAGCAGGTTCATTAGATTTGTCATTAAGGTCCAGAACACTAAAATCTTCTTCAAGATTTTCAAGAGATGTTTTAAACTCATGTGGATCAGTTTCATCAAATTTGATGTGAACAGATTCTTCCACACACTTGGTTATTTTATTAAAAACTCTATAGGCTTTATTGGTTAAAGAATATCCTAAAAATATTCCTTCATCACTCTTAGGAGAAAACATATAATGATTATCTTTTTTATTGAGAATAAATACTTTATATCCAAAGACTCTAAAGTAACTAACATTGGATTTTCAATTATTCCAAATTTCATAAGGATTCTTCTTAAGAACAGGTCTAATTAAGACTCTATTAATAATATAACAAGCTGTATTCATAGCTTCAGCCCAAAAGTAAATATGCAGGTCATATTCATTAATTATGGTTCTAGCTATTTCTTGAAGGGTTATATTTCTTCTTTCTACTACACCATTATGCTAAGGTGTTCTAGGAGCAGAAAAGTTAGGACTATAGCCATTTTGTGAGCAATAGGATTCAAATTCATGATTTTAAAACTCACGACCATGATCACTTCTTATAGTTTTAATCTTAAGTCCAGTAATATTTTCTACAGATTTGGAGTATTTAACAAAGTAAGAACAAGCTTCGCTTTTGTGGGCTAAGAAGTATACCCAAGTACATCTATAAAAGTCATCTACTACAACATAGACATAGTGCTTCTCATTTAAACTAGAAACTCTAGATGATACAAACAAATCCATGTGAACGAACACGAGTGGTTGAGAAGTTGAATCTTCTTTATTTGATATAAAATAAACTTTATGTTGCTTTTATTTTTGACTGGGGTTACATACTTTGTCATTTGGAAACTCAAGTTTAGGTAGGTCTCTAACCAAGTTCTTCTTAGTAAGTTTTCTATGTTAATGTATATTGCAGTGTCCTAATCTCTTATAAAATAACCAGGACTCTTTATGAAAGGAATTTAAACATGTAACATTTTTCTTAGATAGAGAATGTAAATCAACTGCATAAACACTTTCATTTGTTAAAGCAGAAAATAATAAAACATTTTTAGAGTTAAAAAAATCACTGGAATCATTTTTAAATTTGACATTAAAACCATCATCACACTATTGGGAAATACTTAAAAGAATATAATTCAGTCCATCAACAAATAAAACTTTGGAAATTAAAACTGCATCAGTGTTACCAATTTGGCCTAGGCCGATGATAATTCCTTTAGAATTATCACCAAAGGCGACATAGCCTCCATCAACCTTTATTAAATTCTTGAAGCATGAGTAATCCCTAGACATATGTCTTGAACATACACTATGAAAATACCATGTCTTATTGTGGGAACTCATCAAGCAAGTTTCCTACAAAACTGTTTTAGATAATATATGATTTTACTACCCAGATCTTCTTGGGTCCAGACATGTTAGCAATCAATGATTTTGGTACCCAAATTTGACTTATGGGTCTCATATATATTACAGAATCAAAAGATTTTGAGAGATAAAATCTATATGATTTATAACTATGTGAATAACTAATTGAAGCATATGAATGTCCAAAACTATAACAAGCAGTATTCTATCCATATTTAAGAATAAATCTATTCTTAGAAATCTACCTTTTTCCCGGTTTTACTCTATTCCAGTAGTTTATTTTAGTGCTACCTGCTTTCCTATAATTTGAGTTAGTGTATCCTTCCCATTTGTGATCTTATCTAAGTATTTCCTAAGGTGCTCATTTGACATTTTTCGTTCTGTATTTTCCTTTAACAGTTGACCATTATTCTCTTTATCAATAGAAAGTTCAGTTTTGATAGTTTTAGTGAGAGAATGTTGTTTCTTCAATGATTTGTATTTATCCTTAATCTCATTGCATGTCTATTCAAGAATATTACAATATTCAGATAATTTATCTTTAGTCATGTCTTCAGTATCTGAATCAGATTCTGCATCATCTCTAGAATAATAGGAATTTAAAATAGGAGTACCTAAAGTTACCTCAGATGTGTTGGTCATGAAACATATGTTGGCACGATTTCTTTCAGAATCGGAAACTTTAGATTCATTTGTGCTGTCTCCAGAAGCACTCCAGGTAGCCTTCATAGCTTTCTTGTACTTACAGTCCTTGTAATCATATTTCTTCTTAAATTTTAACTTTGGGCAGTCTTCTTTAATGTGTCCTTTTCTTTTGTACTCATAGAAAACAACTTCGTCACTTTTATCTGCCTTTTTTCCAGCCTTCATCCAATTTCCCTTATTGTCATTCTAACCCTCGTAATTTGTTTCTCTAAAAAATTTCTTCTTCTTATGAAATTTCTTAAACCATCTGGTTATCTGATCCATTTTAGCATCACTTTCAGAGTCTGAGTTTTCACTTGTTGAACTGTCAGTTTGTATTCGAGCTTTTTCTTTGTCCTTTTTCTTTGAAGTAGTAGTCTTGAAAGCCACTGATTTTCTTTTTGGTTCATCCTCCTCATCTTTATTCCCCTTGTGTTCGTCCTCATATATCATAATCTTACCAATGAGTTCTTTGATAGGTATAGCAGCAATGTCACATGACTCTCTGATTGAAATAGATGTTCCTCTCCATCGGTCTGGTAGAAACCTCAATATCCTCATAATTTGTTCCTTTGCTGGAACAACCTTTCTGAGTGAATTCATTGTATTGACCATGTCATTGAACCTGAGATACATATCAGAAATGTGTTAATCAGTATTCATTTTAAAATTATCATATTTAATAGTATAATTATTCAATCTCATTTCTTTGACATTAGTCGTTTCTTCATGAGAAACACCCAATGTATCCCATATTTCAAAAGCAGTTTTGCAATCATATATTCTATTAAATTCATCATCTCCTAGAGCACAGTACAAGGCATTTATAGATTTATAGTTATTATTGTAAGCAGTCTTTGTAGGTTCATCCCAAGTTGTTCTTTCAGTTTCTGGAATTTTATATTGAGATTCTATAGTAGTCCAGATATCAAAACCCATAATTTCCAAATGAATTTTCACTTTCAATTTCACTGAGCATAGTTCGTTCCATTAAAGAAAGGTGGACTATTAGTAGCATCACCCTCTAGTCTATTATCCATTACTACATTTCAGAAACTAGATTTAAAGAGATAAAGTTTTAGAAATAACAGAAATTTAAGATCTTTAAAGATGAAACTAAAATCACATTTGAAAAATGAGTATTTCAAAAATCATTAGACAAAAACAAAACCTCTGATACCAAATGTTGGTCAGAGTGGATACTCAAGAGGGAGGTGAATTGCGTTTCAATTAAAATTTCTGGTAAAATATTTTCTATTTAAAATCCCCCAATTTAAAAACAAAATTAAATTGTAGTGAATCTATACATAGTGTAAAGGTTCAATTAGTTTTTCAAAGATTGATTAGGTCTTAGTTAACTTAATCTGATAATTAAATTAACTTTTGAAACTGACATACTGAATTACAATAAGTATAAAAAATGGATAATTCAATTATCAAAGAACCTTTAAAATAGATTTCTATTTCAAAGTAATAGTAGCAGAATATAAACGATATATGAATTATACTTTAAACCTAAACTAAATATGCATGACAGATACAACAAGAGGTTCAGTATCAAGCTGAGACTTAGTCCTCTCAAATTTATGTAAATTTGTTCCACACCCTGGATCGGGGTTAACAACAGTTTTCAAAACTGTCCAGGCTTCGGAGGGACCTTTACCATAATTCTTCATGGGAAACAAAACAAAGACCATTCCACAGAAAGACCTCTTCTACAGTTGACGTGGGTACACAAGAGTTAAGTGTTTTGGATTTAGAATTTTGATATCCTCTATTTCAGTGTAAGAGATAGTTTGTGTGTAAGATATACAGAGTACACCACACTGGTCGAAAGTAAATAAACAAATCACTTATAGAGAATAGATAAGAGTTTAAAAAGCTCTAGTGATTAGCAATACTGTTCTGGACTCGTTGGATTCAGTATGAATGATTATGAGTCCTTCTCTGGTTTTTCTGTTGAAAAACAGAGTGTTGTAGTTCAGCTTGTGTTCTACAGAAGTGAAAATGATCTCATGATTCGTCGTGTGTTCTTCAGTGGTGTTGGATTGCACTGATGAGAGTTCTTTGAAAGTCTGTCAATCTATTTTTTTCTCGGGATTGTTCTTCTTTTTCAGCACAATAATCTCGGGTGTATGTAAGTTCTTCTTATTGTATCATCACACTTGAACGTGTGTACTGCATTTTAACATTCCTTATATTCCACGAGTTCTGTCAGTAGTAATGATTCCCTTTTAATAGGTACGAGATACGGTTTCCTGACATGCCAACAACTATCATTAAATAACATTAATTTCATTAAAAATATCAAATATGACTGTTAGCATTATTTAAATAATATTGAAAAAAAGTTAAGAAACAGTGTCACTGTGATTATGTAAATGGTGTCTTCTTCACGGTATAGTCTTCACGGTTAGTGGTTCATGATATGTGGTTCACGGGATGTGCTTCACGGTGTCTCCATGTCATGGTGTGTAGCTCACGTTGTCTGGGTCACGATATGTCCTTCACAGTGGCTGGGTCACAGTGTGTCCTTCACGGTGTCTGGGTCACGGTGAGTCCTTCACGGTGTCTGGGTCACTGTGACTGTGTCCTGTACACAGTCTGTCTTACTGTGTCAAACATCACGAGGTCTCTATACTTAGACAAATATCTGTATTTAGATTTAGACCGTAATATGTAGAATATGGATTAAGCTTAACTTGAAGAGAGTAAGAGAACTTGAATCATAAATAAATACTTGATAATATAAGTGATATTGGTGATCATGCATAAGACTTGTAAATAATAATTCAAGTAAATAACATCAATAAGATTTGTTATTAATAAAACATGATGTATAGTTATTATTGATATTTGAGAGCATTAACACGAAGGTCAATTAAGATTGAGATTAAGTAACAGTAATAGGATTTGTGATCATTAAAACATGATTAAAGCATAAGGAGTCCAACAATTTTAAATACATTTTTTAAAATTCTTTTTTTTATATACATGATATAACAATAAATAAAATTTTACACATAAAAGAAGTATTTTTCAAAAATGAAAGTCTTTCTTCCTTTTGATGTCACACATGTACAAAATATATTTTTTTATATTTTTATAAATTATATTTAATAAATTAAACTATTAATTTAAATATGAATATAAAATTTTACTTTGGTTGACTTTTTGGTATTTTTCTGTCTTGTTTCATGTTTTGATGAATATGAAAAATATATTTCATTTTAATTGAAAACTTCTTTTTCATCTGAATAATTTATTGTGTTAAAGAATTTTTTTAGTTGGTTTTAATGTGTAATTTGATTATTTTAATATCATGTATAAAAATTTAGTTCACTATAATCAATTTCACAGTGAAATTGGATATAAAAACAGTCTAATGTTTTAAATATTTTTTCATTAAAATCCCATTGTTTCATTGCATCTGTGGGATTAATTATTTAATTTATTTTAAGATAACTTTATAAATTTAATTTGGGAAAATTTATTCCATATTTGGAATTAAAATTTTCTAATTTATCAAATTTTTTACCTATATTTTTGGACAATATGGATTGTACCTTTAATAATTTTTTTATAATATTTATGGGTAAATCACATAATTGAGGGTAAAAATAATTTTAAAAAAAATTAGAAAACTACCATAACACTTTTTCAAATTTTATTGGATGAATTTAATAAAACCTTTATCACATAAATACTCAAATTTAAAAATTTAATAGATACTTTTCTATGAAATTGACTTGGATATTATTAAAATCAAAGAGTGTGAAAAAAATACCACACTCTTACTTTTAATAAGTATAATATTTTTAATATGTGGACAAATATATGATATTATAGATGAAGCATATTATGAATGATGATAATACGTTCTTATATATAATGGTATTTTAATTTATAAAATTAGTAAATAATTATAATCATAAATAATCACACAATTATTGTGTAATAATTATTCAATTAATGAAATATTCAATTATAAGATATTAGAAATATTAAAGGAAATATAATTTGAATTTATTATGGTGATAAAAGAATTTAATTGGATAATATGATATGTTATGCTTTTATGAAATATTATTGTGATAATTTTGTTAAATGTTGTGTTATGAATAGTGAAAAAATTGAAACTAATTATGTTTTATTAAAATATTATTTTATTAATTTGGTTTAAAATAATAAAAAACATGAATAATAAAAAATGGGATAAATTATGGTGTAAAATCTCATAATTCAGCATTTTTTATACAATTTAAACCTTATAATTGAAACTATCATCCTTTTAGTATTTAAAAAGTGGTTACCTTAGATAAAATTAAAAATTTGTTAACAAAGAGAAATAAAAAAGATATGAATTGAAATTACAACAAAACATGTATAAAATATATTTTTCTATTTTATTACACAATATCCCAAGTTATCAAAGAATTCCAATTCTTATTATGGTATTTAAATTGATATTTAAATTTTTATAAATTAAAAATTATTGAAATTCTATATATGCCCCACACATTCATTATAAATGGACACCTCCTACCTCATTTCATTTCAGAACATTGAGACATATATCATTAAGAAAAAATGGCCAAATTATCCTTTCCAAATACATTGAAAATTTCTCAAGGTTTTTCTCTTCCAAATAGGCCAACTCAAGAAGCCATTAGAAGAGATCTAAAGATCCATTTTGAAGAAGATGTAATCGCTCTAAGAGATACCTCTCTTTTTGAACTCTTTTATACCTCCTCCATATCTATGATATATTTAAAAAAATTACTTAATGATACTCAATATTATAGAATTTTATTACTATGAACAAACCATTATACATCCAAATTTCCATTAAACAATAATTGAAAGTAACGTTAATACATACATATGGCATACCATCTCTATGTTCCACTATAATTCATTTTCCGTCACTATATACTATGAGTAATGATTATTTTGGTTTTAATATTTATATATTATACTTATTACATTATTAATCTTTTGTAATGGTAATATCATATTACTTTTTTTACCACCTATTCGGTTTGGAAAAGACAATTCCACTCATGAATATGTATATATTAGAATCTTCCTGTTGTGATGTGATTCATTTTTAATCTATATTTTAAATGGGTGGTAATAAGGATGAATTTTTTTAATATATATGGAACATATATATATATAATAAAAATAAATATTTACTGATAATATATCATATAATATTATTTCTTTTAATATGCCTTGAAAATGGTAATAGTGTTCATGCGTACCTATGATATAACGTCTCTATAGATGGTGTATTTAGTTTTATAATGATTATTAATATACACAAATATATATATTCTGAAAACATATATTTTATTTATATCATTTTTATTTTTCTAGTCACTGTGAAATAAATATATATTTAAGAGAATGAAGGATATAAAGTCCAAACATGTATGAAAAATAATTTTTTTATTACAAGAAACATAACATTAATATGGAATGGTTAATAAATGAGTGATATAATTTCATAAGTAAATAATATGTGGTATTAGATTTATGAATTTGGTTATGTGTTATATGTAAAGTAATGTTATATTTATTATACAAGAGGCATTATCTTGTACGACAAATGTCAAGATTTATGTTAATGGATTTATGTCTCACATTTACTTCTGTGGGACACATGATTTATAATGTACTTGTTACTTTTATTCGGTTTATATAAGGAAAAATAATATAAGTTATGTCTCTTGTCCATAAGATTATGGCTTTTTCATATCCTTATAATTTTATTTCTTTAATGGATTATACGATTCAGTTGATAATTAATTGGTGCGTATTCATTTCACAATCTCATCATTATTTAGTATTGTTTAGTTTTAAGTGTCCCTCAAGGAATATTTTTCTTCCATGTCCATGTTCTCTATATATTTATTAAATGGGGTTTTTGATATACTAAGATGTATATTTAAATTTTTTTACCCATGTTTTAATTTTTATAAAATAGTTTCAAAAGAGTATATTTTATTTAAAAAAAAATTATTTCTGACTTGACAAAAAAATATATGAAAGGAATGTTGTTTCAACTTATAAGTATTGAAAACATTTCTCCCAAATCATGTCACATTAATTTCATGAACATTCTCTAAAAATATTATAAGGTTAATTTCAAATAACATATTTTATATTATGTGTGTCATTTTAAGAGAAGGAAGTGTTTTAAAAGAAGAAAGGATATTTTCTTGAATATCTCTTTTCATGTGATATCTAAAAATTAATTTCTATATTAGATAAAATTATTTTTTGTTAATTATGGTTTACTAGGTATTTGATTAAATTATACCATTAATATTCATTTTTCACATTTTTTATGTTTATTATGGAATTATTTTTACAAAAGTCAATTCTTTTCCATAGATAATGTTATGTCTGAATGAAGTTTATGAAACCCATTAAATTCCATTTGTTTTGATATGAAGATTTATTTATGTTCTTATGGAACACATATTCATTTATTCATTGGTTTTTGGGTGGTACCTGTATCTCCTTCAAATACATTGGGTTATGATAAATGTTCAATGATCACAAATGATTCTAGTGGTGCTATCCTAATCTGGCAACAAGATGTTACATGGAAGGATATCCAATGCTCACAATATGAGGGTATACATGAGTTCGTCTTCATCCTGATACTAGAAGTAGCACAAGATTCCATACCAATCCTTATGTAGGTACATAGGCAATTAAACTAAGACTAAAATACAATGAATGTCATCGTAAGATGCCTTGAAATAATATATTATAAGCTTATGTTCATGCCACACGTTCCATTTATTATTCCATTATTATAACAACAAAGATCATGTGCTTTGATTTTCATATAATTCGTGTCTTATGGTCTACCAATACTTATTACCTAAATCTTGTATATGATCTTTGATATGCATTGGATAATCATAAAATTTTATTCTCATGCTTTCATGACCATATAATGGTAAATGAAAATTATACATTATATTTATACAAGGGTAGAACATTTTCTATATATGTTATATAGAAGAAGAAAATAACATATAATTTTTATATTTTTACTTAAATAAAATTATTTTGTTTAAATGATCTTACTCCAAAAGTGAAAATATCTATCATAGAACTCCTAAGATACCATTGAATATATTTTTAAAACAAGTATTTTGAATTTATTTATCTATTAATGGCATTAAAACTCATAGAAAAACGTTTTTATACAAACACTATCAAATATATTTTGAAAATAAATTATATGAAATAAAAATATTTGATATATTTTAAAAATTATTCTGAAATACTTATTTGGAAAATTTATTTCAAAAGTAGTTTTTTGAGAACACCAGGATTTCTCGTTTGATATTATTATGAAAATAAACCATTCATTATTGATGGCCCACATTAAATTTTAATAATAAACATGATGGCCCACATTTCTCAAATCTCATTCCTTTAAAAAATTTGAAAACCAACTTAAGTATTTTGATAATAGAGAATAATTATATATATTTTCGTTTTGAAAAAATGATTTTTTTAGAAAATGTGTAAGAGAATTCGATTTTTTAGAAAAATAATTACATAGATAAAAACTTTTAAATTTATTTAGGAAAATTATTAAATAAATTCAAACATATCAAATTTATTTTAAATTCAATAAGAAATAAACAATTCATTTAAATTCATGAATAAAATAAAGGATCACTATAATTGGATATATACATGAATGAAATTTGAATATGCTTTAGATTAAAATGATATATTATTTAATAATGAATCCCATAAATGTATATACAATTTAGAAACACAAAATAACAATATTTATTATATAAAATAAAAACCATAAAAATATATCGAGATATTATATAATAAATGGATTATTGATTTCTCAGAACGAAAATCATAATTCATAAATAATTACATTTTACAATATAATTAAATGAAATAATTGATAAGTAATTATTTATGTCACTATAATCTAATGAATGTAATTAAACAAAAACTAAATATATTATTCTCACAAATAATTAATTTTTTATTACTGAAATATTTAGAAATAAAATAAGCAGTTCATTATGAATAAATTTTAACATGAATATAATAATTATGAACACATAAATAAAATAGAAATCCACGGAGTGTTCAAATAAACTATAGAAGTATACTAAATTCACTTGTAGTAACAAATATTAATGATGTAAATATTATAAATAATTTTAATAATTCCCTAATATAAAATTGAGAAATCAAAAAAATAGTTCGTAAAAAATTAAATCGATTATGAACATATAATTTTGAACGAATTATCACTGGAAAAGTAAACACTCACTCATATAAATTGACCATAAAATTAATCATGTTATATTAAAAAATATTTATTTTTGTACTAAAAAAATAAATATTTAAATAGGGGATTCCTCCTTAAATAAAACCATAAGAATGTATTATAGTATTTATTACGTAATTAAATCCATTACACTGATGAATAAATATAATCGTTCCATATATATATATTCATAATTAAAAATTTGAGAACATAATTTATTTTGGTATTTAAATTGGCTAAATATATTATTACTAAAATATATATTTTGTTGAGAAAATAAATATATCTCATACCTTATAATGAAAAAAAATTCAAGATGACTACTTCTAGACCTATACAGCCTATGACCAAACACTTGAAATCACTCAATGATATAAAAATAAAATTGATAGAGATGAGAGAGATAATAGGTGTCAAGTGATAATTGGGTCGTTCCATGTGTGTTTATATAGAGAAAATTTAGAGTATTAATTTAAATACAATAAATAATTAACGACCATAAATTTATGTAAACTACAACCCATGCCTTATCCCATCTTCCCATTTAGAAGGAAATTAGATTATGGACTAGTTTTATATTATTATTATGAAAGAATATTTATTTATTTCATATACTCAGTATAATTTATGGTGATTTGAAATAAATAACAAAAACCATAATAATAATTCTGATATATAACATATTTTATAAAATTTTAAACTTAAATAGATTTAGTGCTTTTGAATAATCAACATAAATAAAAGTGGGAACCATCAACATTTTTTTATAAATGATTCATAAGAATTTTCCCTTAAAATATATACTATTTCTTACAGAGATTTTGGTTAAATAAAAATACAAATGGACAACAAATATGGAATGAAATCGATATCTAGGGTCAAAAAATTGGAGATGATGAAAAATAGAGAAATTAATACATTGAAAATGACTTAGGATATAACATTTATCTTAATCCTAATACCTAGAAATTAAATTCACCACACCTATATATAGATATAGAATATATGAAACAGGAAGAAGGTATTTCCAATGTAGAACACCTCACCTTCCCTTTTTTAGTTTAGATATGACATTCAATCCCCTCATCTTTCCTCGATTAGTGTTCAGATTCCATATGTGAAACCCCATTCTCAACTCTACCTCTACCATACATATCCTGAACGAGTCAAAGTCCCCATCTTTGATTGACTTCATTCGTTATCCTCAACATCACTCTCGGTATCATTGAATCATGACCCCTCACTTAGCCTCTATGCTCTATACCTGACATAAGCTTCCAAGCGTGAAAACACAGTTCCTAAAAGTGAAAGACTTGCTCCTATTTCTTATTCTAAAATCCCATTTTAAAAAATCTATTAATTAAATTAATAAATTATATAAAAATAATATATAGTTTTTAAAAAAATTAATATTCACAATTCCTAAATATTTATAAAATGTGTATTATATATAAAATTCTGTCTTTTCATAATATATTATATTAACTTTATAATTAAAAATAATAAATATATATTTAATTCTATATAATTTATTCATATAATTTATATTTTTTATAAAATTATAAATGTTTTAAAACTTTGTATATAAATATATGTATAAAATTTAAATTACAACGTCACTTAATAAAAATTTATAAGTGTTATAAATATATTTATTTAAGTTGTGATTTTCAATATAATTTTTATAAATAATTTAATAATCAATGAAACTCAATTCATAATATCAAAAAAAAAATTAAACTAAAGTTAAATCCAGTCATGATGTCACATTTGTGCCCCATTAAATGAATGATTCCATCACAATTTGTTCATTAGATTTTAAAAAATTCTAAAAATCCATCTTCAGAATTAAGAAAAACAAAACATTTAATGAATAATAATTACCAAGTGAAATCTGAATTGCATTAATTTTTTCCACAAAATAAATTTCATAATCACCAATGTTGTTCATACGATTCCTCTAATACCATATGTGGTTCTTCAATCCATTTCTTCTTGATTCAGCACTAAAACACGATGTGTAATAATTTTAATAAGGGTAACAAAAAATCACAAAATATATTTTTACCAAAGAGGATGTTTTTTTGTCTAGCTCGAAAGAAATAAGAATAATTTTTTTTACACTTGGCTATCTACAGTATATAGGTTATGGTCTTCCCAAAAGACCAACTCTTGAGGCCGTTAGTAGAGATCTAATGGACCCATTTTGAAGAAGAGATAATTATTTAAACCAATCACTATTTTTTACTATCATATACATCCAATAAATATATGATATATATCCTAAAATGAAAAAATAAAAAATCCAGAATATTCTTATATGTTATTATGATTATGATCACATCATTATACAATCCCTTTCCCATTAAAAAATAAGTGAACGTATCCCCCGTGCAAAAGTACAACTTACTATCTCTACATAGAAAAAAAGGTATGTAATAAATTAATATAACTCTAATGTTTTAAATTTATAAACATATATTTTTTATATAAATTTATTTCTTTACTTTTTGAATATATAAATGAAATCATGTTATTTATAATATTTTCTTTAATAAAAAATAAAAAATGTCACATTCATGTTTGAAATACTATAAAATAATTTATACATAAATACAGAAAAAATATATTAGAAAGAAAATATTTTCTGTAATTCAAAATATTTATATTTTTTACTATATTTTATTTTTAATTGATAATGATAAAATAGAAATATTAATTAATTATCAAACAATAATGTAGTAAATATTTTATTAATCGAAAAATGAAATAAATTTTACCAAAAACAATAAAACCAATATAATTTTGAAAATTAATGTGATCAAAGAATTTTATTAATTCACAAGACATCATAGTGATATAATGAATTATTTTTTCTATGATATCATTTTATCTTTATATTTATAAATTTCTATGTAATGAATAGTGTCAAAATTGACTATAACCATATTTTATCAAAATAATCTTTTCTTAAATTATTTACAAATCATAAAACATATTTAAAAATACAAAAAATTATATTATGATATAAAATATTATATATCCTTAATTATTGAAGTAATTTAATCAAAATAAGATAAATTAACAACCATTTAATGTTGAGAAAGGTGTTACATTAGTTTAAATTAAAATAAGTTTTCTAAGGGTTAATTTAAATTATATGGTTTATAATAAATTAAAAAAATTCATAGATACTCTGGTTTTTGAGATTAATACCTTCTCTCATATTAGATTCAAATACATTTAATTTTTGGATGATTTTTGTTTAAATTGATTTTTTTTTAAATTAATATTTTGATAAAATTCCAAAAGTTATCTGCACATCAATTTAAAAATAAACCTCCTCCCCCACATCTTCACAACACAATAATCCTTCATGGCCAATAATACCATACGAATATCTTTTACAAACATACATAGAAACATTTTAGAGGATATTCACTTCTCAAAAGGCCAACCCTGGTTTCTTTAAGTGGAGACTTAAAAGAAGTTGTAAAAAGAAGAAAAAATTGTCTATACCACCTCTTTTATGATTATTTCATCTTTAACTTACTATTCATGTGATTTTTTATAATATGGGAATAAATATTATAAAACCTAGATTATGAGATATTATTATTAGAATTATGGTATAACCTTATTCCTTTTTTATCCATCATACAAAAAAAATCACAACATGTGCATTCATGTGGCTTACCACCTCCATCCCATAATGTAATTATTTTTCCTAACTATTATATTTGGAAGTGTATACAGATGGAAATAATACATATATGTGATAAATATTACTTTATATTGATTTTAGAACAAAATATATAACAAAAACTTCTTTAACCATTTACCATTAATAGAATGATACCATCTCCCATGTTTTCATACGATCTATCGTATCCATGATGTTATGCGATTAATTTTCTATATTAACCATTAAATAATGATTATATAATTTATATAATGAATAAATTTGATATATATTAAATTAATATCATTATTAACATTATTGAACAATATCCAATGCAAAATAACTAATAATCATATGATAAAACATATATAGTAAAATGATTCACATAAAACAAAAAAGAAGAGTAATAATGGAATATTATAAAAAATAGGTGATATCATGATAAAATAAGATATTATAAATCTAAAAAGTGTCCATTATCAATATAATGACATTATATATAAATTATATAATATTTTATGATGTGTACAATGGAAATTAGATATAAGGTTAGGTATTTTGATCTTTTATTTTTGTGGGGCTCATGCATTATACACTAAATGTTTCATCTATGTGGGGTTTATATATCCCATGAATATATTTTATGAGTATTATGATGAAGATTATATTAATTTCATATACATATTATTTTATTTCATTCATGTGTAATACTATTTTATTGATTATAATTTTGAAAGCATTTATTTCACTAGTGGTTTCTTATCCTAGTTTCCAAAGGTTCATTAATCCATTACTCAGATACCATCAATAACGACCCAGGACTTTATTACATGAATACTACATCATTTTTATATGAATCTTAATTATATTACAAAAAACAAATATTGTGGACCATAATGGTTTAGTGATTTTTGAAACATAGAACACATTCTTCTAATTTAGTGAAATATATTTAATATATCCCATAATGATATTCACATTTAGTACCCCTACTTAAAAAATTTCTTTATAAACCGCATAAAAGAACATAGGAAAAAAGATATCTCAGGTGAATAATATGGGTAAATATTGAATATATCAATTAATTATGTTAATAAATCATGAAATAACTAATATGTCTAGGTGATCATGAGCATAACATTCTATTTTCACAAACCACCGACCATCGATCGTAAACATGAGTTAATGCATTAAAAATTAAAATGAATCATAAGAAGGAAACATAATACTAACTAATTCGTGTACCCAATGTTAAAATAATAACAATTATTGTACCATTATATATATTTAAAGAAACTTAATATTTAAATTTTAATAACCAAGACTCATAGAACCTGTGTCATCACCTGTTTCACATAATAGATGAATTATATCGACTTAGAACAAATGATATTTAGTGAATATAATATTTTCTTATATTAGATAAAAAAAAAATATAAATTAAATGAAAAGGTGATGGATTATGGATTAGAATATTATAAATTCACCATCTATGATTAAATATAACCATTATAAGTAAAATTATCAACCTTTTAATATTCATTATGTTGCTACTATAGTTAAAATTAAAATCAGATGACAAAATGTTAATAAAAAGGGGAATGTCTATTATAAAAAAATGTATAAAACATAATTTTTATGTGATTATAACATATCCATTATTACCTTCATATTGTATTTTATTTTCGATTATTTGGATTCAGATTTAATTTATTCGAAATTAAAATTTGGATAAATTCTAAAAGTTCTCATCAACTTCCTTATAAAAGGACACCTCCTCCCACCTCTAATTTCACCACATTAAGACATATATATTGAAAAACCATTTAATATTTTGTTATTTACATCCATATCCACATTCTATAGATTTATGGATTCCCAAAAAACCAACTATATAATCTTTTAATAGAGATCTAAAGGGACTATTTTGATGAAGAGGTAATCGCTCTAACCAACAACTCTCTTTTTGTATACTAATATACCTCTTCCAAATATATGATATATATCATAAAATAATAACTTCATCATTATAATTACTATAAAATATTATTATTATTATGAACACACCAATATACAGTCCTTTTCCCCACAAATTGGAAGAGAAAGTATCTATCATGCCTACATACGACATACTGTATCAACATAGTAATTCTAATAATTTCCCATACCCATGTTTTATGAGTGGGTATTATGATGTGATTATTGTGTATATATTTAATTTAATATTTTATTATAATTATCCAATTATTATATTATATATATCTTTTTTACGACATAATCTATTGTGAAATGAAAAATTCCCTCTTGTGTACGTATGGCTTAGCATCTCCATGACAAAGTGTGAATATTTTTTCAAATATATTTTGAATGGGAGGTAATAATGATTAATTATATAAATATAAATGGTATATATAAAATAAAAAATATATTCTTTAATGAAAATTTATCATATTATTTTAATTAATTTATTATTATAATAAAATGGAAACAAAATTCATGCATACGTACAACCTACTGTCTAATGAACGATGTATTTTATTTTCTAAATTTGATGATTATAATTGAATAAATATAAAATGAAAATATATATGATATTTATTTAATGTTTATAATTATATCCATGATTAATTCATGGTCTATATAGGTGGAGTACGGACAACAAGTAAAAAATTTATGAAAAACAAAACAGTTATTGCTTGAAATAATTTTAAAATGGGATTTATAATAAGGGTTGAATATAAATCCATAAGTAGAGAATATATAGAATTATATATATGATTATTTTTCGTTCATATATGTATAATAATGTAATATTTATTATACAAGTGTTTTTAACATGTATGAAAGAAGTCCATACTTACGGTAAGGGATTTATGTCTCAATTTTATTTCTCTTGGAGAAAATACTTATACACTACTTGTTTATTCTATATGGAGAATGTAATTCCCATGAATATATTTTAAAAATATTTTTAATAATATTATAGTATTTTAATATCAATTTAATTTTATTTCATTCATGGGGTATAATAAGTAACTTAATTTAAGGTGATGAGTATTTATTTTAAAATCTCATTAATATTCAAGATTGTTTTGTTTTATGTCTTTATTGAGAAATATGTATCTTCATTGGCCATGGTAACTATAAATGTTTTTAAATGGGTTTTTAATATTATAATATAAATATTTTATGTCATTTTTACCTATGTTTGACTTTAAAAAACTAAAGGTATATTCTTTTAAATTTTCTAAATAATGCTCTTTGTGACATTATTGAAATAAATATACCAAAGGAATGTTTTTTAAATTATATGCTATGAAAATATTTATATATCATCATTAAAACGTAATGCCTTTATTTTAACCATATAATTTTATATTATTATCTCCAAATAGAATGTATAATTTTAAATTTTCACATAATTGTGAGAAAATAAAATGTTTTCATTAATGAAAGGATATATTCCTCATGAATTGTTTTCTTGTGGTCTATAAATAATATTTTCTATATAAGATAAAATTATTGTATGTTACTTTTTTTATAAATATAATATTATATTATACCATTATTTGTATTTTGTTAAATGGTTTATGATTTTGATGGAATGATATTTGTTAACCCCATTTCTTTTTCATGGGTTATGTTATGACAGAAATTTGTTTATGAGACCCATTTTACTATATGAGTTATTATATGTTGAATAAATTATTTTCCTATAAAATATATATGTATGGTTTTCATTATGTGATGAGTGGGACCTATATATCCTTATAATGATTTGGGTAATGATAAATGATCTATGAGCTCAAAAATGGGAACATGAGGTTATCGTAATTCCACAAAAAATGGGTATTTGGGAGATCATAGTATGATAAAAACAAGAGGATATACATGAGGTCATCCTAAAAATGAAACATGAAGGTACAAATGAGGAAATCCCAAGACAAAATTAAGAACACATGATATTAACCCAAACATACTATGAATTTATTTGTTAGAGACATTGACTAAAGATATTATATGCATATTTGTCTGTGAAAATTTCCATGTCTTGTGGATGTATTATACTATAAAAGTTCATGTGATTTTATATTATTATGATTCATTTTTTATTATCTTCTAGTATTTATTTCATATATTGTGGTTATGATCATTTATATACATGGTTAGATAATCAATGGTTATTCCCATGATTCCATACCCTTATGTTAATATTCTACATACAAAAGATCCATGTTTATCCATTCGGATCATCTGAGTTAACCCTTTCAAATGTTTCCTTACCTTAAGTTATAAATAATTTGTTTATGTGTGAGTACTAAAGATAATTATATTTATAGTAGATGTGTAATATTTTCCCCCAAAAATAAGATAATATTGTAACACCCCAACCCCAGTTACCCAGAGCCAATGCATTATTGTGTAACATTGGCATGATCATAAAAGATCAAGTCTCGAAGGACCGATTTGTTTAGTATCCTTTGAAACACTAGACACATTCATAAATGTTACATTGCATCATAAAGTGAAAAATCACAATAACATAGTCTCCATAGTCCACACTTCTATCCCCTTAAGACAATCCCTGTAGGTCAGTCATAAAATATTTTTTCACACCTCTGAAAAAATAAAACATTGAACGGGGTGAGCTCAGATGCTTAGTAAAGATAACAATATAGCAGAAGCATTCATAAATAAACAAAAAAATTTAAGGCAATGTATAACTAAAAAAATCCTTTTAAACTTTAACTTCAACATAATATGGAAAAATTAAAATGAGATAATGCCATTTACTTATTCACATGGATATTCTACTTGTCGAATAATCACATGCAATATCAATTACCACTTTCATAATGATGGAATGCATAATGTCAGACTATCATAACCACATAGCCAAGACCTCGTTCCAAGACTACAAATAAGATTTTTTCAAGGCCTCGTTCCAAGACACTAGTTTGTCTCATGAGACCTGCCGATGCATCGAGGAGATATAGCGGGCTCCACCCGTCACTTATTAAGTCCAATGCATTCCTCATATGAACAGGTTTAAACATATCATAATCCATAACATAATCGTATCACATAAAACATGCATAAAGGAAACATTACATTTCAATATTTCAATCAAAATATATCAATACAAACCATTGATATAATAAAGACATTATCAGAACCATTTTCAATACCAAAATAAATGAAAATTAAAACTTTGTATTTATTTTTCATTTTAAAAAAATTTCTGGGTTGTAGAGGAATCCAAAACTCAAATAATGGTCATGGCGGTGGAGAAGTTTTTGTCGCCACATACGTATGACAAAAAAATATTCCGTTTTTTCATTTAGTAAAAATAGTCGTATAAAAAGATTCATTTTGAATAAACGTAAAAGTCAATGGTCTTTATACACAGTATAAAAGAAAGTTGTGTATAAAAAAAATATGCCTCAATGAAAGGAGATTGACACAGAGTCCTTACAAAGATCTTTATTAAATAAAATAGATCTATTATTTTTATTCACTATAAGTACACATAAAGAAAGTATAAATGCAAGATAGGACATAATAATATCATGACATAATTTGATCGTAGGATATTAACCCAAAGAACAGAAATTGGGTCATGAAGTTCCCTTACCTCGTGTCCGACTTGAATCGATCGTCCTTTTACCTCATAGATAATAAACTACAGTTAATTTATACTTTATTAAGAACCTTTTTCTATTTCATTATTCCTCTTATATCACTTATTACCATGTTATGAACATTATGTAATTATTGAAGTTAATAACGGTCGTTTTGTCGATCTTTGGTACTTGAGTCAAAAATAAACTTCTTATAATTACAAGTTGTTCATATGGTAAAATATACATTACATCCAGAATTATATTCATGATGTGGATATCATATATATCATATATATCCATTATATACTTGCCTTTATAATATTACATAATATTTAGAGATAAGAAATTAAATGCACCGTTCATGGAGACAGTAAGTCGTATGTACGCATGAACGCTACTTTCATTTATATTTCCTATTTTAATGGATCAAAACATAATTATATAATTTTATTTTATAATTACAGTATAATATCATATATAATATCACTTACTCCATCCTTTATACGTCCCACATATGGCATTAACGATTCAAATCACTTTGAGGGGGCGGTAGTCCGCACTTCCTCAAATGAAATTATCGCATTTGCACAACATGAAAAGAATAAACATATGTTTTAAATGTAAAATAAAGAATCATATAGAGTAAATAAATATAATATATATCATAAATAAATATAGTTCCATAATAATGGCCACCATGAGAGGTGGGAGGAGAAGATAGAACAATCATCGTTTTGTGAGGCAGTAATTCGCCATCCACATGAACAATATGTTCTTTAACCATTAGACGGAGGTGTGTGTAAGTGTAGATTGAATACTTATTATAAAAACATCCTAGTATATTTAAAATACTAGTTTTGTTACAAAATAAAGGAATAAAACGAGTTTAGGGGGTTGGAGAAGTAAAATAAAACAATAGAACATAAAAGAAAACATTACCTTAAAGTCGGGTAAATCTTTTTGATTTGAGCCAAAAGCATCCTTGGGAAGACTTATGACCAATGTGAGGATTCTAGGAGTAAGAGATGGAAGTTTAGAGAGTATTTGGGTAGAGGTTGGCCATGCCAAATGGCATGGAAGATGTGAATAAGGTGGTAGTGGTGGGGGCCTTTTACAAGAGGAGAGGAGGGGCACTCTTGGGAAGTCATGAAATGTTACTTTATTATATAATGAGTTTCAGATTTTAAAGGTCCCACAATTATATATTTAGAGGATAAGGTGACAAGGATCCGATATATACTCATCCAATAGGTTTTTGACAAGTGTATGTCTGAGATTTTACATTATCTTTCCATTTTATTTAAATCGTTAATTAATGAGGTAATCGCTGCATCATCAAGGTGTCATATAAAAATTAATTTATTTAATGTCTAAAAATTATAAAAAATATCATGATGTAGGAAATATTTTTATCTTTATAATTAATATTTATAGTCGAAATTATAACTTATATAACCCCATGTAATAATTGTTTTAGTAAAACAACACATGTTTTTGACAATTTTATTTTTACTTTAAATAAAAATTTATTAATGTCATTTTATTACCCACGTTGCTCCATGAGGTCCCCAAGTTTACCCATGGATTTTCTTGGTCAGACATGACTCATACAATAAGGGTGGGACAAGTGTAAGGGTATTTTCATATTTTTATAATATCATTTTTACCTTAAATTTCACTAATTACCTTTAATCGCAATTAATTAAACTTAAAAGTTACTATTCACCAAAAAATTATTTTAATCCAATTGAAGCACATTTTACTTCATGATTAAAACCATGTATGTCAGATTTTTGAAAATCAAATCACAGAAGTGGTAATGTTTCATTTAAACGAAAAATCAGTTTTTTAACTACCACTTAGTGGTTTCACTATTCATAAAAAACTGAAGTTTTTCAGAACAATGCCAAAATTTCACTATAAGATATAATTGATATTCTAAATTAAAAAATGATGTCTATTTTAAAAAATTCCTAACATATAAGTTGAATTAATAAATTTTATAATTAATTCTCACTGTCACAACAAATAGCATGTTTTTATGAAACAATATATAACAAAAGATTGACAATTTTTTATGTCCAATTTCAAAGTGAAATTAATTCTAATGACCACCATTCGATAAAATGGTAAAAATATATTATAATTATACTTTAAACCCACTCAATAGTATAATTTATCACTATCAATTATTTTTATTGAAAAATTTTTTTTAAGTATTTTTCACTATTCATAAAAAATTGGAAAATCTCAGAATAATACCGAAAATTCAACCTAGGAAAATTTTGATATTCCGAATCCAAAAATGAAGTCCATTTTGATATATACAATATATATAATTTCAAAAAGTGGGTATTACTATACATAATGGCTATTCTGATTGGTCGCGGTGTGTTAGAATCTCGAACTTGCGTACAATGCAAGCTATTGCATTACTGAAAGAGAAGCGTATCGTGAAATATCGGGGTGTTACAAATATGTTACATGATTCAAAAGGCAATAAATTATTATGTTCCTCAGCCTTGTGTTTATTAATGTAAATAATATTAATCTAAAAATATTTAATATCCATAATTGAATAAACTTGTTCGTTATATATTTTATTAGAGTAATTTTTTATTCATCCTTTGAAAAATAATATGAGACAACTTTAGTAGGACACATAGTCATAATTCAAATGATATACCAAGAGATATCCCTATGGACAAGCCTAAGGTGTAAAATATTAATGAAGGTGTAATAATTTAGACCAAATAAAGGTGACTTTTCATATTTTTGTGGTTTTCTAAAATGATATGTATTTCTCATCATATCTTTTTTGGTTTTAGTCAATGGAGGGAACCATATGTAAATGTGTTTATGCTGAATGTGACGAACAATTTAATAATGATAGGATAAATGGGAATATCACTGTAGTGAAGGACTTTGTGATCAATCCTAACTAGTTTTCATGAATCATGACTAAAAACTTATACCATAACCATCTCTCAAAATAGCCTTGGAAGAGTATGAAGGATTTTTATAGAATTTATGGTAATGGATATGACATATAAATGAGGATTTAGTTTCTTTTATGCCATTAATGTTGGAAGAAACAATAAAATCGATATCATAAAGGAGGTTGATTTTGCTTGAACTATGGAAATTAAGGAAATAAAAATATAATTAAAAATAGAAAATATAATGTTAAAATAACATAATAGATGGGAATATTAGACTCTTTATGGTACAATTTTTTTATGAATACATTAAATTATGAATGATTGGGAATTATACAGATTCATGTCATAAGTGGAATGACCATGAAGATAATGATCATGGATGTAATATTAATGTTAATATTGTGGATGATTATTATAATATAAGTGAAATGTTAATGTAAATATGGCATACATAATAGTATTATGTATCATTGTTAATTTATTAGTATGAAGTGAAGTTTAAAAGTGTTTCTGTATTAATCAATAATATGAAATTAATAAGAACTGTTTTGTTTTTGTTTTTTGATATATATTTACAAGAATATATTGAATTATTTTAATAGACTATAAAATTAATTTAGTAAAAAAGTGATATTAATATGTGACCTATGATTAAGGGAATATTAACCCTTAATACATTTTTGGAGATAAAGTAATTATGATTGTATAAATTAAACTGAATAGTGCTGAATATGTTGGAATTGATTAATGACTTGTTGAAAATTTTTATTCTTCTATAATTAATAAAATTTACAGTGTTTTGGATATAAAAAATGTATCCAATAATAATTGGAATAAGGAAGAGAACATGATTTCAATAAGAATTTATTGTAATATAGGGTATTTTTATGTTTCAAGAATGTTCATGATGAAGGTATTGACATGATTGGTATGTGAAAAACAATTGATGCTTTATAATATATGGGGGATCAATTATATGATGATTTTTTGAATGTTATTTATCTTATGTCTTATTTTCTTATACCTTCATCATTGAAAGCGGTTATATGTTTAACCATTTATGAAATGATTTATAGTAAACTTGGAGTGAGGTCTTATATATTAATGAATTATAAACTGATATGAGTATTTATGAATATCGGATAATAATTTATAACCATTTTGACGAGATACGGATAGTTGGAGTGATATATCATTATATTTATGAATATCAGGGTCTCCATGTACTCCAAGAATGACAAATTCACCATCTTTTAATGGAATAAGAGATAAAGTGTAAATTGATTATGTTTAATTTATGTGTGATATTGAATTGAAATAAAGAATATATATCTTTTCACAACATTAATTAATAGTTTCATAAAATGAAATGGTGTTCAGTGATCATCACTTTTTAAGATATGATGAACCTTTTCAAGCTTTTTTTAGTTATGGATTTGTGATCATTATATTTTTCTTTATCGTATTCTTTATCACTCTACACCAAAACATGATAATTTTATTTCTCTTACATGTCCTTGTTTATATAATCTATATATGATATCATATGTGGAATCAGATTCATGAGTTACAATGAGTAACAGTTAAGATCATAAATATCTTTATTTTTAAAAAGGATTTAGTAATCATATTTACAATGTGGGAATCTAAAAAAATAACTTTCATGTATTAATCCATTGATAACCTCACTGAATTTCAATTGAGAAATTCACTTTTTATGGGTTGGAATGTAACACCTTGATATTATTTTGAAATATATTATTTAATTAATAGATTTCATTACACATAACACTAGATTAGCTTATATTACAAGAAACAATGAGATTCTATGAAACAAAATTTTATTATTGTAATTATCTAATCAACACAATTATAACATTGTAATTATAATAATGGGTATTAACCTGAAAAAATAAATTATGAAATTATCAGTTACACATAATTCTTTTACCAATTAATTCTAAATTAATATATATCTTTTTTTAAAGCAACATGAAATATTTTTTTGAAAACTAATTAAATATTCACATGTGTGTTTTATAACAATAAAAGAATATATAAATATTCTTTCAATATAATAGATAGATTTATTTATAATATATTCAATATAATTTTTAACATTCACATTCAGTGTTTTCTAAACATGATATTTGAAGAAATACAATTTTATAAATAAAATAATTATCTTTCCAAAAATGTTGTATCTCCACCTTTTGATGGTTCACATATTAAAAATCATGTTTTCAACATTATGATAATTTATATTTGAAAAAAAATTCTTCATTGAAATTGGATTATCAAATTTTACATTGATTAAATTTTCTATATCTTCTATTATGATTCATTTTCTAATTACTATTCAATTTGAATATTAGTTGAATATGACTTCATTAACAAAGTAATTTATAGTATTAATTTATCCTTTCATCAGATATTTACATTAATAAAATAGTTACTACAACAATTTTTTGAAATAATTTAATATAATTATTTCATAATTAAAACTTTATTATAAATTTCTATGATGTATATAACCCATTTTGCTTTCATAAGCATATATATAGTCCGAAATCGATTCGATTTATCACAAGAATAAAAATATTATACTTATTAATTGTAAGAGTGAGGAATATTTCCACTCTCCTTGATTTCAATATTATCAAATTAATTTTCTTGGACAAGTGTCCATTAAATTATTAAATGTCGAACCTCTTTTATTAAGGGTCAAATTAACATCATCAAATAGTATTTGGGAAAGTGTTAGCATAGTTTCCTAATATATATAATTTTATTTTTACCATTAATTACCTATATTAATATTAAATATGGTAATAAATATTAATAATTTTACATTTCATGTTGTCCAATAAAAAAAACGGACTTACTCACTAAATTTGGATATTCGGATTCCATATATAGAATCCATATTTAAAAAATTCAATCAATTTAAATATATCATTAAATATTACGAAGATGATTTCCTTTCATGTTTATAACGTTATTTTGGAAGAAAATATTTTACTTTAAACATCCGTGACTCTTTTATAAAAAATATCCATAAATGAAAATGATATTTTTTAGAGGAATTATTTTATGTAATATTTAAAAACAATTATCCATCTATGATGAGATTATAGGCAGTTATAAGTTCATTACAGGAGATATGACCCGAGGTTACAATTATTATTATTTTTTATAATGGATTGTGTTTATGAAGGCATGATATTAATGAAACCATTTCCATTTCACTGAGTTTGGTAATGATGAAGTGTTTATGAAGCTCATTTAAATATATGGGTAATGATATGATGAAGTACTTATGTTCTTGTAGAATGCATAAAATATAGCGATGAAAAATATAATTTATTGATACGTAAAGATGGTAAATCATACGTACACATGGGCTATGTTTTCTTTTTCATATTAGATTAAAAACGAGAATAATATGGTATATTATCATAAAATAATCATTATTAGTTTTAATAAATCATATATATTCATAAAATCCTTCCATATTACGACCCATGTAAAATATGTATGAAAATAGTATCACATTACATTTTAGAGATGATAATCCATATGTATGCTCGATCACTATAATATATTCCAAAAATATTATGTGGTAAGAAGTTAGATAAAATATAATCATTCTGTACGTATAATCATGTATTAATTATCATAGATAAAAATTAAACACATAATAATCCCCACTCTTAAAAAATGTTGATGGAAAATATATTTTTCACTATGTGATTATGGTAACCCATAAGTATGCACGAGTGATACTTTCACATCTTGTATGATGAGAAAGGGGTACTAAAATGGAATATATTTGTGGTAGATATTTAATATAATTAATAAAATTATAAAACCTTTTTCTGAGATTCCAATAGAATTAATCTACTATAGTCCTCAGGCGTGCATTTATGTAATATAATGCAACATCATCAAAAAAAGATGTAATATCCATCTAAGAAAATAATGGGTCATTATAGTTTGTATTTGTGTAATTTTTAGTCAATCCTTAGAAACAAGGATGATAAAGCGTCAATGAGTTCTATAGATATATTTCTAAGGTTATTTTTAGGGATTGCTCTATGGATAAGTCTACATATAGTTTATAATTTAATAGTTTTCATAATAATGATGAATAACTTTTGATTAAAACTATAATGTCATCAACTGAAATATTATAAGTAATTTACATTGATTATATGTGTCTACAACTATTATTAGTGTTTTTCAAACTATTCATTATAGTTTTAGTCAATGACTAGAACCCAAAGGAAACATGTTAATCAAAAATGAAATTGACAATACAAAAATTGCCCTCATGAGCAGCTGAATGTTTTGGGGAAGGAATGAAAAATATTTTTTCTATGATCACACGAAATTCTCAAGAAATGAATCTTGTTGGTGTGACAAATGAGTATAGTAGGGAACAATATTCTTTTCAGTCATTCATGTGGGGATTTACACATTCTTTTATTGGGTATTTTTATCCACTAGTGTCCGAGAAATGGATTAGTAACGCTGAAAAGATATTTTAGGTTCCCCAATGATCATAAAATGATAATTTAATTTTGATATATACCATTTGGAAGGTTAAGTGGATCAATGGTGTAATGTAATCAATAATAAATGGAAATAAGATGAAATTGAATCCATGGATTGTATAGAGTTAATGATCGTAATTTTAAATTAGTTCATTTTTTGTATTCTTTATATAAAAATTGAAATGTAAAAACTTGAGTTAAATAAAAATAATAATGAATCTATTATTATTTTTGATAAAAAGGTTACAATACATATTATGTATGATTGTGTAATTATTATAAAATAAAAATGTATGATTGAATGATTCATCATTTGATTAAAAAAGAGTCACAAAAGGGTATTATCCTTAGGAGAATACTATAGCTATGAAGAAATTGTTCAATGTTCTATTAAGGTGGAAATGGAAATTAGAGATACCACCATTCCCATGGATTTGATAAGAATAGAAACATCAAATATTAGGAAATCATAAATAAATCATATTACGGAATGAAATTCTATCCATCCTCATGCCAAAAATGTGTGAGGAATCATAATGGGTTGTTTTTAAATGGGGCTAGAAGGAGATTTTTAATTTTGAATGTAGGATCATAGATCACTTGAATGAATAATGGAAAAGAACAATATGGTTAATGTAAAGGTGTAAAAGATGATTCCAACTAATGGAACGGTCATGCTCAAATTCTATAAATGAACAGTGTATAGACATTATGTAAATCAATGCTCGAATCCAAATGTTAACAATGATGTTTGTCATTATAAAACTCATAAATCCAAATAACAGGTAAATATTATGTGATTTTTATTGGTGATATAGAGAAATATAGTGAAGTTTTCAAATTCTTTGTGAGTATATGTAATGGAATTCAAGAATAATTTTGTAGAAGTACATTTATTGTATTATGGAATAATTAAATATTTATGTATTGGACCATAATAGTTTTTTTTCATAAGGGTTTAAGAGGATATTTTTAATGGTACTATTAACCATGAATATAGAATAACATGGTAAGTGATATTTTTTGATAAAAATGATTTAGGGAAGGATAACCCATTACATGTTCATGATGTTAGGATAATGAATTGCAAATATTTTTTATTGAGACCAAATAAATCGGATATTATTGATTACCATTGAAATATTACGATGATAAGGTGGTTTTTGATATTATAGATTGTTTTTATTGAGTTATTGAATATATTGTATGTGGAAATGGTTAATTTTTTAAAGAATGCATGTTTTCATTAAGGATGTATGTTATTTCAGGTCATTACCTTAATTCAAGAGAACACATTATATCGGTCTCCAAATGTATTGAGTGTGACAATTAATATCACAATTAAATTTTTTGGTGATTAATGAGATGTTGTTATTTGAATGTCAATCACATTATTGGGAATGTTTTGTATTTTATTATTTTTGAATGATCATAAAGGGATAATTAATTAAATTGTATATGTTGAAATCTGGATGAGGTTTTAGATATTATCTATCCATATGATGATTTGTTAATATTGGATGAAATAAGTTAGAAATTTTATTAATGTTAACCTAAGGATGATGGAATAGACTATAATTATAATTATGGATCTCATGATCTACTAATGCTTCAGGAATATAAATTTCACCTTCATTTATTATAACAAGAGATGAAGTGGAAATTGATTAGGGAACAATGAGAGGATGAGATTTAGTTTCTGAAATGTATTGATATAAATTTTGTATATATTATCTTGAAATTTTTTCAAACAATGGGAAAGGATCTTGAAACCAATATTATTATTCCATTTCTATATTTTACATTGAATCAAATAGACCCTTATATCATTAAAAATTTATATTGTTGTGATTTTTAATGTTCTACTCACCATGTTCTTTATAATTCTATATCTAATCACGATTGCTAGATTTATCATCCTCATCAATGTCATTAGATGCTACATATATTCAATTATAAAGAAACCAAATTCTGAGATACCTTATGTAATATTTTTTTTCCAACATTCCCATTTTAAAAAGAGTTTCAGTTTTTATTTTTGTTATGAGGGATTGTATTAAAAGAACTTTAAATTAATAAACCATTAGAAATTGAGATGAAATCTATTCGTGAAATTAAATCAAATATGGGGGGGGGGGGTAGAAGTCATAACACAAATATTTTTATGAAATATATATTTAAATAATTTAATATCCTTAATATATTTTATTTCTTGCTACACCATGATAATATTGTATTACACGGAACACCAACATAGCCTAGATTACATGAAGCACTGAGTTTCTAGGAAACATCATTTAATTTTTATAATTTTAAAAAAATATCATTATAAACAAGATTATATAATTGATTATATGTACAAATATAAAAAAATTATGAAAAAAGTACTTACACATTTATATATAGTTTTTGACCAATTATATATAAATTAATATAAGACCATTTATAAATAAAATGATATTATTTTCCGAAAAACTATTTAAATGTGCACAAGTGTGTTATACAAATCAATTAAATACCAAAACCATGTTTTATTATATTAATGAAATATATTTAATATATTAAATATAATTTTTAACACTAATATTCTATGTTTTCTAAATATTACATAAAAATAAATCATATTTTAATGATATAAGAAGAATTTTTGTAAAAAGATAGTATTTCTTCATTTTGATGGCATACATAGGTAAAATTAAATTTTTGACACACTTTTAAATTCTAATTTACAATGTAAACATATTCCTATAAATTGGGATATATAAATTAACATAGGGTTTAATGTTTCTATTTTTTTGAGAAGTATCATGTCTTGATGAAGAATAAAAATATAGATTTTTTTGTAAAAATTGTTTTCATTTAACATTTTTAAATGGAAAAATTATGTTTCTTGTAATTTTTGTAAAATATTCTTATTTGAAAATAATAAAATTATTATTTTTGGAAAGGAATTTATAGGTGGATTTATTATAATAACATATACTGTTTTAAAAGAGAACTTACAAGGAAAATTGTTTTTGATGGCATTTTTGTTGTATCAATTTTAAATTAACCTATATAATTTATTATTATTTGAATTTAAAGAAAGATTCAAAATTTTTAATGACAAGGTCCAAATTTATTAAATATTTTCTTTTCGAATATTAATACTGACCTTTATAAATTGTATTACAATGGTAAACAGTTAATTGAGTAATTTAGATTTAAAATAAAATTACAATGTCTATAAAATGACTCAAAGGTATGAAAAAAATTGGATGAAGAATATTATAACCTTAACACATAAGGATAAAAATTACACTTCTTAATGTACACTTTACCCTGGAAATGAGTTATATAATATTTAAATCAATTAATGTCACAAAATGTCACTTTTTTTTTGTATAGTATCCAATATCTGTTCACATATGAAAAAGATAAGTTATAAACTAATCGATATATAAAACATTAAATTAATAAACATATTTTTTTGATAAAATATATTTTATACTTTTGGGCCACTCAGATGAAATTATGGTATTCATAATGTTTTATTTAATAAATAATTCAATTTGTCGCATTCATGTATTAATCACCTTATTATTTTTTTATAGGGTTACAAAAAAGATATATTATACTATAAATATTCTTCTCAAATATATAATTGGTATATTTTTCAGCGTATTTTACTATTAATTTATGTTGATAGAGAGGTATATTAGATAATTAGACATTAATGATGTTTTAATTTTTTTAATGGAAATATCAAATGAATGTTAATAAAAATATTAAAATAAATATAATTTGATATAATAAATGTGGTAAATAAATTTTATAGATTAACTTGAAATATTAGTGATATAATTAATGTTTTTTTCAATTTCAAGTTTTTATCTTGATTTTTTTAATGTCCATGTAGTGAAAATTGTGAAAATTGACACCAATAATACTTTATCGGAATAATATTTCCCCTAAAATATGTAAAAATTATAAAAAATATTAAAAATTACAAAAAATTATAATATTAAATAAAATTTTATAAGTCATTCATTTATTAGTTAATTTTCATCAAATATGTAAAATTTACAACCCTTTAATATTGGGAAATTTATTACTAGAGTGAAAATTAAAATAGGTTATATAAGGGTTAAAATGATATAGTTTAAAATAATATCTAATCATGTCTAAAATATGTTAGTTTATGTTCTTATAACCATATCTCATATTATATTAGAGTATACTAACTCTTCGGGTATTTGGATTGGGGATATATTTTCATAAATTATTATTTTGAGAAATTCAATACCAGCCTTCACATCAATTATAAAAGAGAACATCATCCCTCAGTAATTAACATCAAATTGAGGCATCAGGAATAACCATATAATGAAACCTTCTCCTCTCAAAATTACTTGAAACATTATATGGGTTATGGTTTTCTCTAATCACCTACCCTAGTGTCCTTATGATGAGATCTAAAGGATGTTTTCCAAAGAAGAAGTGATTGTATTTACTAACTCACTGAAGATTGTTCCGTCTACAATATCCTCTTAAAGTACATTTTTCATTTATAAAGTAATAATTATAGATTATAATATATGATTATATTTTCTTATGAATATAAAAATACTATATTCTTCATTTTATCCATCCTTCAAAAAAACATCATGAATGTGTACGTACGACATACTGTATCCACATCGTGGTGTAATATGTATTTCATCAATACTATATTTTCATTGGTATAATTTTGTCAAATATATATATATATATATAATAATTATAACTTTATATTGATTCTATAATAAAATATATACCATCAAATTTTTTAGCCCATCACAATTAAAATAATTTTACCATTTCTCATGCATACATAAAGGCATACCATCTCCACGATTAGATGCAATTAAATTTACAAATTCACCATTATATAATGATTATATAAATGTACAAAATAAAAAAATATGAAATATTTTACATTAATATAATTCTTAATATTATCTACCTATATCATATGCATAATAAAGTGGACTGATACAATATAAAATGCATATGAGAATGAAGCAGTTACAACCGAATAGAATTGTGATACTGATATATTATAAACTGATAGGGAATTATATGATAATATATGATATAATAAATATGAAAATGGTTTTTTAATAAGTTAAAAAATCAATTCTCCATTATATAGTAGTTACTGATACATTATAAGGAAATCAAACCTTACATAAGGGATTTTTTCCCCGCTTTTATTTATGTTGGACACATGACTTATACCTTTCTTGTTACTATTACATGGTATATATATTTCAGAATATATTTTTTATGAAACTTATTTGGAATATTATTTTATTATCATATCCATCTAATTTTCATTCATTCATGGGGAATATGATTCCACTTATTAGAAAATTATAAGTTTTAATTTGACAATCTCAGCAATAACTGAGACTATTTCATTATAAATATCTGTTTGGGAATATTTATCATCGAAGTAAATTTTTTATATTTTATTTCCAAAAATGGTTTTAATATTATCATAATCATATTTAAATTTATTTTTACCCATGTTTTTTTATTAAATAGTTTCAATGATATACTTTTAGTCATTTTCTATATGAGACAATTTGTGGATTTTCAGGGGAAACTATGAAAGGAGTATTTTTAACAAATAAGGCATAAATATATTACTCCACTATCATAAAAAAATAATGACTAAATGATTACATTACATGATGATAAGGTTATTTTCCTAAAATATTTTTCCCTCTAGAAATGTGGTGCTCTTAAAAAATTATTTCATAAATGAAAGGATAGTTTCCTAAATAATTATTTAAGGAAATCTTTCAAAAAATAATTTTACATATAAGATGATATTAATTGATGTTACCTATTATTTTTATTGTCTATGACCCAAGTAAACCATTATTTTTCTTTCTATGAGTGGATTACATTTATGATGTATTTATACTTATGAATCCCATCTATATTCCAAATGTTTTGTTATGATGTAGTGCTTGTTAATCTCTTATTTTTACATGGGTTCTGATGTGATTAACGATTTATGTTCATATGGAACAAATTTTAGTATTATTAATTAAGTGATATTTGGTACCTATTAATCCCTTTAATGGATTATATAATGAATTATATGTTATAAGATAGTTAAGAGGAATAAGTTGATGTGCTTGATCTGTGATAAGAAACAAATCAATGTGACTGAAATGTTATGGGAAATATTGGATAAGGAAAATCCATGAGTATTTGTAGATATACCTAAAATAATAAATATTTTTAAATATATATTATTATTTCATACATATTTATGACTTGGGCATATGTTTTAAGTATTAGATATGATGAAATTTAATTTTTAGGATTCATGTTATTATTTTATGCATAACTCGTATTTATTACCCATGATAGTTTGGGTATGAAAATTGTTATGTTATTATCATGATCACATATATATATTTATCACATTGTTATTTCATAGGATAATAAATTTACATCTACTATTTTAACCCTTTCTGAGCATCTAAGCTCAAACATTTCTTATGATTCTTTTCCATAGGTTAGGAATAACGGATTTATGTAGGGGTAAATAATGTGAAGATATTTATAGGAGATATTGTAGATCATTGAACAAATTAGAAAAATGTGTTCGAATTCTCCAATGGAGCTAAACTATTACAATACTTTTGCATGATATGTTAATAAAAATAATATTCAACTACAAGGATTAAATATCAACATTTAAAAATCTACGGTCATTATACTCATGACTATTCTTCTTTAGTGATATATCTGAATTATAGGTAAGATGTTTTATCATTGAGATTCTATCCCATTACGTTATCTTAGTAAAAAATGGATCGGTTCAAAGAACAATAATTTATTCACACAATGATCGTTAATTTATTTATATTTAACTAATTTTATTTATACCTCTCCATTCATCTTTTGAAATGAAAAAATATATAGGACTAAAAATAACGAAGGATGATGCTCATTCCTCAAGTATGTAGATTATTCTTCTCTTCCTCATTAATTTTCATGTTCATCATTAATATTTTCATTTGAAAACGTTTTGAATAATACTGTGTATATGATCATTACCAGATTCATCATTAGTGTAATAGATTAAAACCACATGTGTGGTTCATGAATGTGGTTGAAATTATCGTGAGACAATAGAGGTGGATTATTATAGTAGATTGAAATGGATTGATGGTTATTGTTCCTCTAGGTTTGACACCCAATAGTGATGTTATAACTTGATAGTAGTGTTTTTTTGAATATCAGTGCCTAGATTCTAGAGGTTAGGGATGGAATGGGTCATATGAACTTGTATCTTATATTTTAGGCTAAAATAATAGTGTTTGAAGAACAAAAACATGATAGAACAAAAGGGTTTTTAAATTCACACGTTATAGGTTTTGTATTTCAAAACTACACACCATTTGGGGAATTCAATACAATGCTTGATTTTCCATAGTTATGAAACAATCACATATCATATGACACCTATCAAATTTCAGGGTACCGATGTTGGCGGCTTGATACGTATCTCAGAGGATACATAGTTATGGTCATGCTGGGGTACACATACATAGTAATATTTTATATGGAGAGACCGGTTCTCAGATATGGTTTGATGTACACTGGGACAATCATGTGTACAAGGGTTGGTTTGTTGGAATTTCTATGTGTAGATGGGCATTGGTAGGTGGAAAAGACATATTACGTTCTTAACCTTTGTAGGATGAGTACCCAGTTAGTACACACTATATAATTTTAGGTTTACATTCCTTTAGAGGAAACTAAAAATGCGTAGACTAGGTGTTGGATGGAAATAATGTGTACTCCAAAGTACACACCATGCATTATTTTTAGGGTTTTGGAGCCATTCTTCAAATTAGTTTAGAAAAGTTTAAGTAAAGTGAGTTCCCCTTGGTCCATCCACTTAAGGGTATAACATAATATTACATCCATAACTATTAATTGTGACTACCACTAGAGAATGAGTGTCGAATAGGGTTTAGGTTATCCCTCCATTATTTTGGAATGTCATTGTCTATTATTAGTGTTTATACACTTACTGGGGTTCTTGGAATCGACATGAAATCCATACATATGGCATTGATCTTCCATGTAGATCAATATTTCAGTAAGGTTTGTAATATTTTCAGCATTCGATACATTATATAGTGGGTTTATTTAGATTGGGTTTATGATGTCCCCCATTGGTCCTAGGTTTGATCACCTTTCAATGTATAGGGATCTTCAAAGGCCATAAATATTATTTTTTTGGGCCCAGTGTTCATGACCATATGGATGAGATTCCCCGGTTATATCATGGATCATGTAGTGGGTTCTCCCATTATGAATTTTTGTAGAATTATTTAGAACAATCATTTGGCTAGTTATTTAGTTGAGACCACCAGTAGGTGTGCATTCCATCTTAAGTTTGTCTTGGATTTTGATCATACATTACTGTAATTGCTCTTATAATGATAGGAATATTATTTCTTATTTATGATTTTTTATTTCTAGGATACCTATTTGGTATTATTACACTCATACCTTCATGGTCTCGACACATACATGTGACGTCTTATGCAGATGAATTACATTTTTACAGGGTTCCAGAGGGACCAAGGGTAGGAATACCATATTGAACTAGATAGAAAAATATTTGTTCTTGTTGATATATTTGAAAATAGTCCCCTCTTACTTAGAAACCAGAACATTTTTTTATTTTCATTGTGGTGGTCTTGTATTTGTTTCCTTTATGATTTTCAGAACATATTCTGCACTTTGATTGTGGGATTATATATGTATGAATGCATTCCTATTAGGTTTTTTATATTCCTGCATTTTATGTGATTGAATATATGTTTTTTACATTTTTATTAAGATAACGACTCCTATGAATGTAAAAATATTACTTGGCACTCGTCTCTATCCCATGGCCAATTCGAGGCTGGCTCAAAGTAGTCGCGACATATGACCTTTCTAGTTGGGTCGCAATATATAATATCTATTTTTCTTGATGAAGTAATATATTTTCATATATTATCTCCTTTCTACATCCATTTGATATTTGGTCATTCAAATTATTAATTTTACCATATACCCATCTATTTATGTCATTTTACCTATTTATTCATTCTATATTCCAGACTTATTATGAAATAAAACTTATTATCTTAAATATCCTTGTCACGTGAACTTTAATGATATTCATTCCTTATATAATTTGAATTTTGTGTTATAGAATATGTTCAATTTTTAAATCATATTTTTTAATAATGGTTTGAATTATTTTATTTGTTTTACCTCCATATATTATTATGATGGGTTATTATTTGGCATAATTATTGAATTATACCATTAAACCTTGATTCCTTTTTTTCATCCATTAGTGACACTGAAATGGGTTAACATGAGTGATGAAAAATTAATGTTATAAAATTATTATCATATACAACTATAGAAAAACATAACTGCAATATGTCAAAATTTATGATATGATCACATTGACATATATTTCATTTAGTTCAAACTACATCCATCATTTTTCAAATAGTATCATTATTGATTTAAACGAGGTTACATTAATTTGATTTTCCTAATAATTAGTAACATAATTCCTTAAAATAACATTGAAATCTATCCTTCGTAGTGTTTTATAATGAGAATATTATTATCGTAATCATATCCCTTAGACATTTCAAACTAGTTGTGTAGTTAGTTATTATTGTTTTCCACCAGTAGACGATTGATTTAATAATTGTAATTTTTTGGTTATTACCCTTAGTTATATATATTCAAGAGCTTCCACAAACCTATAGTATCTATATATAGATATTGATTCAATGAAAACCTCAAAATCTCAAAATCAACAATATCCTAAGATGTTATATTGTACATAAACATATCTCTATGTTTTTTTTCTAATGCCCACTCAGTGTAATAAAAAAATCAACATTATCTCAAATAATGAAAAATAATATATATTACATGTAAATTATGATCATTCTTATATTATATCCATTATATTATCTTCAACTAATATCCCAACATCTAATTTTATTTAGTCTCTATTCATATAAAAAATATATAACCTCAAAAAATATTCCATCAAATTTCAGGAAATAATGTTACTATTCGTTTTCAATATAAACCCGTTTTATTTTTGGTATAGAGTTGTAGTTAAATTCGATTAAATAAATAACTGAATAAACAGATGAATTTTTCAACTAGTGGGAATTTTTTCACTCTATTATCAACTGATAAATACATGATAATTAATCAATGTCTCCTATATATCTTCTAAAAAATAAAATAATTATGACATACAACATATATTACATTACTACATTACATAAGGAAAATGAATATATATTATGGGGTGAGATCAAATACATTGTAAGTGTTTGCATGAGGGATAAAAATGAAATATCATAAGTGAACATAACATAATAATATATGTATGATAATGGAAAAAATATCATGAATATATAATATATGATTTATAAAAACCAAAAAAATGATCATTATCCCAAAATCAGAGTTTAAGAATTTTATAACCGAAAAAATAACAAATCATCTCTTCTTCACATGGATGTTATGTAACATCATTTTACAATTTTATTATACATGACATTAACCATTCATGGTTCCCACTCCGTTGAGATTGGGCGAATACCTATAAGTGTGAAGTCATAGATTTGATGGACTTCTAACCTTGATAAGCTTTTTCCATAGGACACAAAGGGATTTCATATTGTCTAACTAGGTTACATTCCATGTAACTATTGGTATGTCAAAACCATAATATGGGATTCACTGTGTGTAATTCTATATGTCGTGGTGGCTTCTTTCTCATCATGAATAATTGAAATAATAGATTTTTAATATTTGGTGATGGATTTTTTCACATACATGTACACCATGAATTTCATGACGTGTAACTATATTTCACTTCATGAAATGGCCAATGTAAAATTTTTAAATTAGGTGAGTAGTTCGTTTGTTTTCCTTTCATTTTTTCTATTCCATTACCTCTTGACCAATTTCACATCCCAAGTTATTTTTTGAGAATCTTCTCCATCTAGATAAAAATGTTCAACATTAGATATTCATTGTTGTTTTGGGGTGTCTCTCTTTGTATGTTATCTTTCCAATTTTTAATTTACATTGATCAAGAGATCATTTTTTGGTGGATTGTTCTGATCATTTTGGTTAATATGGTGTTTCTTCCTGGTTTATTCTTGATCTATTGCGAGATCTCGCTCTGGAGGCCTTTCCCTTGCCAACCATGGTGCAATGGGCATTTTTTCTTCATTTATGTTGGTCTCTTCTATTCTGATGACCCCCTATATATAGATTTTTTTAATCAGGTGCTGTGTATTGGATTCTAGGTCCATCATTGTTATTATGGTAGTTTTTGAAGTGTTTTTATTATTGGTAGATCTCACAATAGTCACGTGCCACCTAAGTTTTAAGGTGTGTGGTTTCGTATCTAGCTTTGATAATAATCATTATTTCTCTTACTTTATAAATCAATTAATTGGATTGGAATGACTAATTTTCTGTTTTTAAAAAGGGTTTTTTAGAGAAATGGGGTTTCCATGGCTTTGGATAAATTAAAAAAAGGGTGCTTTTGAAACATTGAAATTGATTAGTGAAAATGAGAAAATAAAATGCCTTGGGTACTTAGGTTGAAGGTTTATCTGGAGTCTATCTACCATGTTGTGTGATTTTTAGGAGGTTCTCTAAGGGTGTTTTCCTCTATATGTGAGGCCCATTATTCTCAGGGATAAATATTAACATTGTCATAGGATTTAGTCATGTGTTAATCCTCTACTTCACAGGCCTATGTTGTTATAACTAGATTTTCAATATTATTTATTAGGGTACAAATATACTTCTAGGCTTACCTATAGTGATCCTCGGTACAAATCCATGTGTTGTTATTTCTCATTTTCTCTTCTTTGATTTTTTAGATATCCTTGATATTAATCTTATAACCATTTTTGTTTACAATTGTGAAATGGAAAATTATTACCATGTTTTCAACAAAAAACTTCTTTACTGCTTATCATTCCATGTTTTATTAAAAATTAGAAAACCAGAATTTTTATATTGAGACTTGTTTTGGATGACCTAGGTGGGATCCTATTTATTGGTTATCATAAACCTTGCACACCTATTCAGTGGTGCATATAAGTTTTTATGTTTTAAAGTGAAAGTAATGGTAAGGAATTGCGGTGAGGTGGTGAGTTTTTATATCATCCAACATGGGTAGCTGGTGGTGAGATGGTGGGAGTTCATCCATGACATCACTTGGTGTAGCATTCAGTGTTAGAATTTTGTAGTTGGTCTTTTCCTGTAGAAACATTGACTACCATTCAGGTGTTTGTTTCTACAACATTTATCACTATTGTGGAATATATATTTTTATGTATTCCAATATTTTATTCTTTCATTATATATATATGACATGTGGAAATTCTGGTTTGGAAAAATTATTTCCCCTTCATATCAGTTTGATGACCGTGTTTTGGTCTCCAGCCCATGGGGTTCGGGAATGCCCTATGGGTATTTGATGGACAAGGTTAGTAGATGGATTTGAGATAAAATTGGGTCATATAATTACAATTTGACATTAGAGGAGGACTATCTTCAAGATTCCTTCTCATGGAACATTATTTGACTAGAGATAGGATTTTTAGGACAAAATATGTATGTTATGATGAGTGACTGGCCATCTCTTATCGTGGAAAGACTCAATATTCAATGGTATGTTTCGATGTGTGTCTCCAATGTTGGGTTTTGTTTTAAATATAAATTTATACTTATGGGTTTTCTAGTTTATAAATATATGTGTTCTTTTGTCTAATCATTCTCATGTTACGGTGTGCAGTAGTTTGCCTATGGGATTCATCCATGACATATTTAAGAATGTGAAAGTGAATCTCCTCACGGGAATCCACCTATAGATCATAATTTCATCGATAATATAGTAAAATTAATTTTTGTTGTTGAATTATATATACCAAGAGTTTGGAAAAATATTTTTGGGGTAAAAAAATGAGCTTGAAGAGAGAGAGAGAGAGATAGAGAGATTGAGAAAATATGAATGTCAGAATCCAAAATCCATTATGGGAAAAAATGAACCTCAAGGAGAGGACTAGCTGGGTATGATAGATCAGATAATTTAATTCCTTGAAACACATTATAATATCCTGGTAATGTGTGAAGTGTTAATGATTAAGTATTTTAGTAAGTTAATATGGGATTCAATAGTCAATGCAGATAGGTACGTGGACTTGGATTAGAAGGGTCTCAAAACCATATAATTTCATCATTTTCCCTTTCATCCATGATGCTTCAAAAGTATCTCGAGATCCTGTATTTATAATAGGTATATAATTTGTTGTTGGAATACACCACTAATTTTCTAATGATGTATATTTTTCTCAGGACATAGTGAAGAATGACCATATGAAGGCACACAATTACCTATATGGGTTTCAACCGGATATCTGATCACAAGTATTTATGATGAATAATTCAAACTCTACGGTGATGGTGGACATATAAATGATGAATAAGATAAATGTATAATGAAAGGTTGGCATTACCACCTCTAATATTCCATATAGTTATAGATTCAATGGAATTCATGGTATGAAAAGGAAGTGACATGATCATCAGAAAAGTGGTGGTGGTTGTTCTTAGTAGTGATCCTCCTCTACATAATCAATATTAGTTGTTAATGATCATCAGACATGATATTAGTGTGGAAAGGGTGGACATGAAAGTTGTTCTTGTCCTTTTCACACAATTTCAATAAATATTTGTTGACAAATTTGTAACTTTCATTCATTCTATCATCCTATGAGAACACCTCAATATGGTTAGGGTTTGACGACTCCAAATGCTACTGTAGTGTAGTTAAAAGAATCAAATACAACAGTGATCTAGGCCCATGCCTAATTAGGGAAAAATATTCACCAAATAGATAATGTACAGGGGAATTCTATGTTTTTCTGAAAATAGATATTGGTAATATCATTATTACATCTTTTTTAGAAAATAATTTTTTCAATTTTGGTGTCTAAAACTCAGTTATATCTCCACATTTAGTTTATGTTCATAAAAATCCAATGGAACTTCTATCATTAAAAATGATGTTAGCGACACCACTTGGAATGTGAAAGAAGATGGGGTATTAGTGTCATTTTTTGTTCATTTACAATAGATAATATAGATTTGGTCTAGGATTTTATAATTCTTGAACTGAATCTATTTGATGTCATCATTGGTATGGATTGTCTTGTCTCTCATTGATATAAGGTTACTTATTAATGGATGTGTGTCTCGTTTAATGATCTTGATGGAAGATATCATGTGTTTCAGGGAGAGTGTGATCGTAGATCATGATGTTCAGGGAATTCCTTCTTTTATCTTAGGATTTTTTTGGTTGTTGTCAGGTTATAGTCTGATGAAATTTCACCATTTTTTTATTACTGTTGTTTTTTTATACTTTCCTGAATTTTTTACAAATTAATTATCTTGTATTACTCTGGAAAGAGAGGTAGATGTTATAACTGACTTATTGATTGTGTTGTATCCCATATTGATACATTCAAATCATAAGTAAGCAGCTGAACTGAAGGATATCATCATTTAGTTGTATGAAAAGTTGAAAAAGGGATTTTTGGACCTACTGTCTCACCTATTGATGCTGCAATGGTATTTTTTAAGAATGTGGATTGTTCACTTCTATTGTGTGTGTACTGTAATATGTTAAATCAGGTAATTGTTAAGAAAAAAACATCATTTTCCACATGTGGATGATTTTTTTGGTTAGTTGAAGGGGAAAAAGTTGTTTTTGAAAATAGATCATATGTTTGCTTATCATCATATCAGATTTTCGGAGTCTTATATATAGAAAACAGCTTTTAGAAGCAGGTAAGGCCACTATGAATATATTTTGATTCCTTTTAATCTCACTAATGATCATGCAGTTATAATGGAATTAATGAATCCGATATTCCATCAATATATTGAAAAGTTTTTATAGTGTGAATGGATGATATTTTGTTTTGTTCAAAATCCAAGCATGAGGAAGAGCACCATTGATGTTTGGTTATATGAAATTTGAGAAGTCACTATTTAAATGGAATGCTTTTGAAATGTTGTTTCTAGATTCAAGAATTTATATAATTGGGGAACATAATATCTGATCATGAATTATTAGCTGACCCAGAGAAGGTAAGGTCTATTTTTTCATGGAAGGAACTATGGACTATATTTTAGGTACACAAATTCCATAGTATTTCTGAATTCTAAAATAAATTTGTTATAGATTTATCTAATATGTAATCACCATTGACTTCTCCAACTATGATTGTGGTTAACATCACATGTTTTGTAATGTTCCAGTCCAATATTGAGGAATTTAAATGACTTCTACCATCATATCCTATTATTATCTTACCTAATCCATATAAGGGATACATGGTGTTTTTTGATGCTTTAGTGATGGTTTGGGGTCTGTTCTTATGCATGATGACCAAGCGGAAGCTAACGGATATCATAACAATTTATCACCTGAGATGAATTACCCTACAATTTATTTGTAGCATTCTGTAGTTATTTATGTGCTTAATTGTTGGAGACAATATCTTTATGGGGAGAAGATCATAGTCTTCTCTGATCATAAGAGTGTGTATTATTTATTTTTATAGAATGAATTGAATATCAACATAATATTATGGGTCTTATATCATCACATTCTCGGAAATAATATTTCCAACACCCCAAGAAATTTCAAAATCATTGTACAATCCCTTTTTAGGAATCTTCCATTGCAGGCTGTTCAAGAAACAAAGGTGGAGTTGAACCGTATTGGGATTTTTAGCTCGGATTCACTTTGATGATTTAGAGGATGTTCTAGGTACGATTATGAATAGTTTCCAGTTATCATGATCTCTACTAGAGTTAATTTTAAGGAGTTATTAGTATATTTATGTGTTTATGAATACTCAATAAATCATTTATGGTTGGGAGACTCTTTCTATTCGGTCTCTTTGTTTATATGGTATGCCCCACTTTAGGAAGTGGGTTGTCATCTCACATCTGGAAGAATATTAGTCTTTTTATATTTACATAGATCATCATGGTACATTCAACTAAGAACAACAAATATTGATTATGACATGAGGTAGTTATTCCCATGGCCATGAATAAAGCGTGACATCATAGAGTTTGTGTCTCGTTGTTACACATAAAAATAAAAAACTGCAGAGCTCTTGCAAAAATCTAGATTACTTCTACCTATTCCAAAGAATATTACGAAAATGGGATGAGTTATCAATGTATTTTGTTATTAGATTACCAAGTACTCCTTGAGTGAGTAATGATATATGGGTAGTTTTTTATCAATTGTAAATGAAATTTCATTTTATTCTTATTAGCGGAACCACAAAAGTTGATGATCTGTGTATGATATATGTGGACAAGATTATGTTGATAAATGGATGTTTATATGAAATTTTTTTGATAGGGATACTATTTGTACTAGAATGATTTATAGTATTCTCCAAAAGGAAATGCAAACGTGGGTCAAGTGGATCATAGCTTACCATCCACTGAGAGACGGTCAGATGGAGATTGTGATTCAGATAGTAGAGGATATGCTCCATGAATGTTTTTTGTGTTTTGAAGGATCATGGGATAGTCATATGTGGCTATTTTAGTTGGTTTATAAATTTTTTTATCAGAATTCAATCAGAATGGATAACTTTTAAGCATTTTATTGTCGCAAGTGCTGATAACCACTTTATTGGGATATGGTTGGTAACATTTCTTTATTTGAATAACGTTTAGTTCAAGAAACATATGAAATGATTCAATATGTACATCGACATCTAGTTATATCACTGAGTCATCCAAAATAATATGAGGATTTGTGGTGTAGACCATTGGTGTCTCTCATAGGTGAATGGGTTTTTTTTGTAAGTCTCTCATAGGTTGGGTCATCACTATCATGAAATGTAGGAAATGTTGGCTCAAAGATATGTCAGACCATTTGAGGAAACTAATCATCTCAGAAGGATTTTTTTATCAATTTTTTATTACAGTAGAGGAGTATTAATGATGTATTATACAAGTCTCTTCTTAGGAAATATCGTCCTAAACCTTTTAATGTTATGATATGGGATGAGATTATGTTAAAGAAAAATGTTTCTATTTTGGAGAAAATAGTTGAGATCATTGATGCACAAGTGAAATCCTTGTGTGATAATTCTATTAGTTTGGTAAGATTTCAATGGAAATACGGATCAAATTCTTATGAAGCATAGGAATGAAATTTGTTGATGAGGGATTGGTGGTGTCTTCTTTTTCAAGGGATTACATCTTCCACATGTCATTCTAAGGATAGAATGTCTTTATGGTGGGGAGTTTGTAACATCTCGCTAACATTTTATAATGTACTACCTTAATTTCATTGTGGTTTCCTCTCCTTTGAAATATAATGGATAATAATAATGGAATAGTCAGAGATTTTTTGGACATCCAACATTAACCATATTTTTGTAGGACACTGAATGATTTCACATCGTGTTACTAGGTTACAGGTCATGTAACTATTGCTGGGTAAATGTGATGAATGGGGATTCACATTGTGAATGTTTACATGTCATGAAGGGTGGTTTCACATTGTAAATAATTTAAATAATTTTGTTTATTCTGATTTGAAATATTTTTCAGCATAATTGTACACCATGGATTTTTATAGTGTGTATCTATATTATATGTTGTGGAATAAACCATATACAGTTTCTAAAATAGATGAGCGACTATTTTGGAAGAATTTAATTTTTTTAAAACCTTATATCTTAACCAATTGTTATTAACAAGTTATTTTGGTAGACTCTGATCCATTTAGATCATTCCGTTCAACAATAGAACATTTTTGTGGTCGAGGGGAGTTTCTTAGAAAAAGTTATATTTCCAATTATTCTTCATGTTTTTCATGATATCACCATTGGGTGGTTATTTTTTGATTTGGTGGGTTAAGATGGTGTTTCTTATTTTTTTCATCTATATCTATTATAGGATATCATTCTAGCAGCCTTTTCCATTATCATTCATAATCTTTTAGACCTTCATTCTTGATTTATATCAGTTTCTTCTATTACACAGACCCATTTTGTTCAGATATAGATGAATTATTAAATTCAGATTGGATTTTAGGTCCTTTTTTGATCAATGGGTTTTTATTGTTGGTGGATCCAATTGATGGTGTGTGTTGGATTTGTTTTATGGTGGGTGGTTCCATATCTATATTATGATAATAATCTTGAATTCCCATTTTTTATAAATTTATTTATCAAATTAGCATTTCTATTTATGTGTGTTGAAAATGTGATTAATGAGATATGGGTTTTCATCATCTTTTGATAAATGAATAGGAAATGGGTACTTTTTGAAACATTGAAATTGATGACTAAAAATTAGAACCTGGGTTATCTTGGGTACGTAGGTGGAATGTTTATCCTAAGGCCATCGTCTATGTTTTCTAATTAGTAGGAGGTTTTTCATGGTGCATTCCATTGTTTCGTAGGACCGATGTTACAGGGAATGATTATTTTAATTTTTGTGGGGTTTATTCATGTAATATTCCATTTCTTCATTAGCATGTGTTCTAGGAATTGGATTTTGCATATTATTTATTTTGGTATGAGTAGTTTTAAATTATGAACTTTAGTGAACCATGGTACAGATGAATGTGATACTATTTCTATTTTTTACTACATGGATTTATGAGTTAGCCTTGATATCCATGTAAAACAATTATTTGTTTAGAACTTTGAAAATGATAAATGTTTATCATGTTTTATAAAAAAACTTTTTTACAACTTATCATGAAATTATTTATAAAAAATAACAACAACATTTTTATACAAATACATGTTATAGAACACCTGTGTGGAATCCAATAGGAGATTCTTCTTACACAATGCGCACCACTTCAGTGGTTCATAGACCATTGTATGGATTATAGTGCAAGGAAATGGATAGAGACATAATGGGGTAGTGTGGTTTTGTGTCAGCTGTATTGGGATTTTTGTGGTGAGAATGTGGGAGTTTTTCCACACCATCACATGGAGTCATTGTTGGTTTTAGTCCTTTGCAATTGGACTTTTCATTTGGTGTTTTCACTACTATCATATTGATTGTTTATGTATTATTTCTCACTGTTATGAAACATATATTAATTAGTCTTAATCTATTAGTTTCGTTGTTTTTATATATAGGTATATATATTTCATGTGTCTATTCAGGTTAGAAAAAACTGTTCCCTCTTCTTATCCATTTGATACCTCAGTGCTTGTCTCTTGCTAATGGGGATCAGGAATGCACTTCACGTATGTGACATATTCAGTTGGGTACTTTTTTTAGAGAAAATGGTCTTTTTATTACATGAAACCAAACCACTATATGGTCTTTTTATGTATAGTCATATGTGTTCTGCATAAAAACAATTATAATTCCATCAATGAAATATTAAAGAATGAAATAAATGTGACTGATGATTATATCAAAAAATTAAAACAAAACATTTAAATATATATGAATGAGTATAAATGAACATATACATATTAAAAAAATTAATCATGGAATGATATTAACATATATTAAAAAATAACCATTCAAAAAATATTTTTCAAACCATACAACAGAAAAAAGTAAGAATTGTGGGTTTTTTATACTATGATATTAATAACTATGTGAAATAAAATATTTTATTAAAAATTATTAGGTAAATAATGAAACTAAAAACCATTATGGTAAATTATTTTTGAAAATTAAAATGTAAAATAGATAAAAAAAATTAATTCATTTTTAGAAAAACAATATTTACATTGTCATAAAAGGTAATGTTATGGGTCATTTTTAAAAAAAATTCTATAAGATTATGTTAAATCATTATGAAACATAGATTCTAAAAATAATTTTCATTAATAGAGACCTTATTGACATATATATGTTTATATTGATCTATTGAGAGTAGAAGATATACCATTTTTAATATTGTGTAATAAGATGTTCTTTTTTAAATTGCATTTACCACATCATGAAAAAAATATATTATTTTTTGGAAATGGTGTATCGTGAATAATCAGTGGAATTTAAAATAAAAAATTATTTTTATTCCTAGTATTATTGGGAAATATTGTGGAGAATATTAAAAATGGACATTGATGATACACTAACAATCAACATAATGATAATTATTCTTAACATTATTTCAGTTTTTGGAAGGAAGATAATTTAGTAAAAGTATGATTTCAATAAAAATTGGTTCCTAATGATTAAAATATGGAATAATATTTTAACTAAAATATAATTTTGTTGGAGAATTATTATAACCCATGAAATAAAATTTACATATAAAAAAACTTATATTTTAGGTAGATATCAATAACATCCCCATGTAAGGAAGTCCATGAATGGAAGAGAAGTTTCCAGATAAACAATAGTTTAAGATATTAAATGGGAAGGGTTAGTAATTAGAACATAATAGAAGAATATTTGTATATAATAACAAAAAAAATCATTAATTTAGGGTTATAGAGAAAATTACTACTACATCATTTGAAATTATCAAATCCAAACCTCATGATCGAGATATCATTGAATAAAAAATTGAATTTCATTAAATATAAGATTATAATTGTTTAAAAATATTTATATGATATAGAGACACAATTAAAAATAAAATATTTTTTTATGAACCATATATTTAAAAATCTTATTTAATTATTAATGGGTTTTTATGTACATTTAGAAAATTGAAGCGCTAGATGCTTGTTTTGGTAAATTTAGAGATTAAAGATGATATTTTATTGATATGTTAAATACATATTGTAACCAATTTAGAAAAAATAAATATAATTATTACCTAATAAATTAAAATAATAATATTATGTAAATTCACATAATAATCCATCAGATTTGTTTATATCGTTATTCATGTATAATGTTTAACCAATTGCACCATGAAAACACAATATCTCGATGGGTAAGTTTGGTTAAGTATGTATACAATGTTACAATAATAATAGTAAATTTACAGTGATTACATTTTTTTTAGGAATCATATATGAATTACTATAGATAATCAATGCTAATCCAGATAAAAATGAAACATTATACCTTGTATATGCATTTTCACCCAAAACATATGATTCACATACTTTTATTTTCATAGTCTGATGGAATTGAATAAAAATGAAGATAAAATTAATATAAAAAATTAATATACTAATTATAATGGAATAATTATATTAATATTACATTTTTTGGTTGTTTATAGAAGGGTAATATTTTAATGGAACATATGGGGTAAGTAATATTAACTTCGGTACATTGAACAATCTCTTTCATGTATCATTATAAATTAATGGATAATAATAATGAACTAATACCAGAGAAATATAAACATGATAGAGGATTATAGGTGGATTAAATTCCATTGTTTTAGTATATAAATCAATGTAATGTTTCTATCATTATGTGTTAGTATTTACCAATTTTATAGGTGAAAACGGAACTGTTCTGAATACCCTTAGTTTCTGCATTATATCACTAAAATATACAAGGGTGACTGACTACAATGTATGAAATAATGAACATTTTGGGGATCTTTGTTTAATAAATCCTTTTTCATGAATTTTGATGCAATATTTTTTCATTTTATTGTAATTTACCAAAATATATTTATATTTTACCACATCATACTTTATATTGTTTATTTGTTTTTATTTAAATTATTTATATATTATGAAAAATATGTGGTAACCCCTCATTAAAAATATGGATGTTTCAAACATAAATTTAATACCCATTTAACCAAACTTCTGTTATAAATAATATATATTACAATTTAAATTAAATTATATAATAAAAAAACATTTATTTGAAAAAAAAAATTATTTTCAAAATTACGTATTATTATTTTAACTCAGTATCTATTAAAATTTGAATGAGTGATAATCTATTTAAATATAGTAATAAAAATTAATTTCATATATCATTTTAGAATATTTTAATTTGTCATACTAGCTAAAAATTACACATTATTAATAATATTTTTTTTGGAAAATTAGGGTTTTATTATTATCATGGCCATTAACATTAATCATAGTAATCATAATATTATGAAAAACAATAAAATTGAAAATATTATACATTATTTTCATGATTATATAAAATATAAACTCAATGATTTTTTATATGTTTATATATTATGATAAATAAAATTTTGATTTATCATATTAAATCAGTTATACTATAAAATATTACTTATGATTTCTAAACAATATACATGATTTTTGTTAATTAAAAATATAAATATAAATAATTTAATTTCATTATAAATATATATATTAATGGAAATTATTCCAAAAAACATTTAAATTATTCATAAAATAAGAAAATTATATAAATTATGATTTTAACCAAACATTTTTTGGAAATATCACATAAAATCCATTTACTTCCAAAAAATATAAAAAATTCATACTAAGATAATTTTGATATTTAAAATCCAGAAATAAATTTTTTCCACAACTACATAGTGTAAAATTTATAAAATTACATTTAAATATAGTATTTAAATTGATATTATTTAAAGAAAAAATATATTTTGAAAAAGTGAAAAAGTAAAATATTACGAATATATGTGATAAAGAACATATTTAACATAAAATTAAAATTTTATATATTACTAATTTTTATTTACATATCCTCTTAAAATATTTATATAACATATAATCATTAGGTATGATTATAGTGGTAGTCGAGGGTGGTGATATTTCTAGCATATATCATGGGTAAATTTCTATGAGAATTAATTTCTCTATCAAATGATTCAATTTATTCTATAATCCTTCATGTTTATCATGGGATTTCCCTAGATAGATCCCTACCATAAATAAATCCTTCCAAATAAAAGATAAATAACATTTACATTGAATACATCCCCTACCCACTGTAATGTTTTTCCTTTATAGATTTCATCATGTGGTTTCAATCTTTTATACCTACTAATTGAAAAACTATATTATAGTGGTAATTTTAACAAATCATAATTTCCTTTAAGTTACATATCAAATGTATAAAGATATTTTATGGGACTAAATATTTATGGAAAATATGTAGTAAAATATTCTATCATTAAAAATGATACATGTTGTCATGAAATTTATAAAGAACAATTGTCTCCTGCACACTAATCTCAGCCCATTATTTATGCATATAATAGAAATCATCTTTGAGCCATAATGATTTTGAGAGAATTGAGTATACCCATAACACTCTATAACTACTTAATTACCTCAAGAGGCCATTCATTACTGGTTATATCAAATGGGTGATGATCCAAAACCTCTTGGTGTGGTCATGAGATCAATAATTCTTTGAACTCCACCACTCTATTTGTAAAATTAAGATTAGTAAATATAGAGATTATCCCAAGAGGTTAAAATTATGTATTTCATCAAAATATAAGGAGTAGGATTTGTTTTAATTAAAACAAACATGAACTCACATGATTCATACATTATAATTATGTATAAATTGACCAATTTAAAAAAATATTTAAAAACCAATATCACAAATTTAACATTGTATAACACACTAATAATATTATCATTATGTCAATTTTTTTATGTTTTATAATTTGTCATAGAGATCATTTAAAAAACCATCATCTATAAAAAATACCAACTCATTTAAATGACAAAGAAAAATACCATTTCACTATTTTGTATGAGGTATAATTCAAATACCCCTTGTAGGGAATTCAAAACATTCACATGGTATTGAGAAGAAACATTATCTCTTGGAAATATGAATCCCAATCAAACAACGCCAATATATTAATTAATTCAAAAAATTCTTGATTTTTATAATATAATAAATTACTTATGAAAATATCTTCATGAGTATCAAAATACTTTTACTAGTGAACACTAAAATAGTTTTTTCCAAATTGAAATAATTCATGAATTTATATTTCTTATAAAAATCAATATTTTAAAAAAAATATCTTCAATTTATCCATGAATCTTAAAATGAACTTTTATTCATTTGCAATAAATATAAAAACAATTCACCAATTTGGAATTAAAAGAGGATTAGGAATCAAATTTAGGATGTTTTTTTAACTGTAAATGGTTTAGCTTCTAGGTTTTGTGTACTATGAGAGAACCTATATAACATTTCTAGACCATTTTTAATTGGATCCTTATATTTTTCATGACCATTTGAGAAAATAAAATACCTCTTGTTTATTCTCTTTGATTTTCAACACAAAATAGAGTCAATGCCAAAAATTATCTAATATAACATAATGGGGATCAATACACTATAATTTTGTATTAAAATACATAAAAAACCAAAAAATAATTTCCATTAAAAACACAAATACCTATAACCCATGTAATTTCATATTTCATACCGAACTATTGGTTCCATAACCTACTCCTGGCCTACCATATTATTTCTGATAGTCTGAGAATAATAATACAATGATTCCTCCAAATAATAAGAGTGTTATTTCATAAAATTTATTTATGATCTTGCCCATGTAAACCTTCTAAGTAAACTGATACATTTTACCATAAGCAAAAATTAATATTCCTAATCTCATTGGGTTGGTGATAACCCCTATAAAATCTTAATGTTAATGATAGTGAATGGTTTTACACATGAATAATAGTAATAAAGTATCTAAATATAATTGAAAATACATAATGGTGTGGAACACATGAGACCAATATGCATATAAAATTAACAATACCAAATAAAAAATCCATCCCAATATAGAATAACCAATATATATATACATTAAAACTTTTAAAATATAAAATAAATCGTCCATCATACATTATATGGAATGAAATATTGGAATAAAAATAAAAATAAAGCACCTAGATTATTTTTAGAAAGTATATACATATGAGAATAAAAATAATTAAATTTTAGAGATACCAAAAAATATCATTTTGATGATTGGTCACTCACCACATCTATACAAACTATTTTTGGACTAAATTAACAATGTATAATCATATATCTAATCATAATAACCACAATAAATCATATGGTCTATATATAAAAACACAATTGAATATGTAGGATCTGATATAAATTGGCCCATCATGATTTCCTAAAATATTATATGAATTTTTTTATAATGTTTTTATAAATTATAATTTTAGAATCACTTAGAGTATATGATTTCTAATGGACAATAATAAATGAAAAAATAAAATAATTAATTATTTTATAAATTTAATTGTAATGAATTTTTGAAAAAAAATTCATGATCCATTTGAAAAAACATGATTTTAACCCCTTGATAATATATCATAATATCATTTTAAAATTGTTATTTTGGAATCATGTTGTCATTATATGATGGGTGGAGTAACATTTTAAAAATATATCTCTTAAAAACAAAAAAAATAGACTTCCTAGATTAATAGAGAAAATTCAAATCATTTTCCATCATTCAAACCCACTAAAAAAGTTTTTTATAATTAATTTAAAATGTAATCACATAATACAAGAACGCAAGCATAAAAATAGAGGGACAACATCATAATGAACAAGCATAAAATAAATAATCAATGATACTCAAAATGGTTCCACTAGTACAAAATGTGATCATTAAGATACACATATTTAATAAATTTTGATCCATTTGATAATAGAATTATCAATGAATTATAATAAAAACAAACTCACTTGATCCTATTTAAAAAAACATAGGGCAATGCTAACAGGGCGATTGTTAATCCTTGTTGTATATACTAATCTTGGACCTCTAATTATCCATATAACTAATGATGTGTTAACACGTATATTGATGATATGGGTGAATAACAAGGAACCCTCATCCTGAATGTTTCGAAATGAATAATGATAACCCATCATTATACTATGGAAAATCATAGAGGTATCACATTCCTACAATAGGGAGTTATATTACACTAGAATTTATAAACCAAACATTTGTTTAACAAAGAAAAAATATTAGTGATCAATAAATAACAAAAAAATGACATATGATTCAATATCAAGAAATAATAATAAAACCATGTCTCACATCCATCACCATATAATAATAGAACCAATTTCTCATCTTATTAACATCAAATAAAATTTCATTTGACATTCCATAAATTGTGAATGTCTATATAGGACATAAAAAAATGGCATTACAATTAGGGTGTCATTATCATGAATGAAAACCATTTTATATGATTCATGAAAAGTTGTTAATCCCCATATTGAATACCATGTTTGATAAAAAAATTTGAAAAAAAATAATGTTTTATACTTTAATACTATGTGATGATCTGCCTTCATCAAGATGGGAGAAGGGACAAAAATGTTCCATTCTATTACTTCCTCAATATGAAAGAGAGATAATGACCACCTAGTCCTACCTTTAATAGGCCTTGGTATGAAGACAAGACCCAAGGGTATAGGATCTCACATAATATGAAAGGCATTACCCTTTTTATTGAACAAGATAATGAGATAAGATGGTATATCACAAGAAAATCCAAATACTAATATTATATGTAAAAAAAAATTTATTCCCACAAGAATGTTTAAAAGTAATGATGATACTAGGTAAAAAAAACTCTAATGTATAGTACCAATGGAAAAAAGACTAAACAGTAAAAGAAACAAATCCTAAATCCAAGGATATTAACATCCATAACGGGCCCCAATGTCCTCCTACAAATATGAAATTAGTAGTATATATGTAAGGTGATAATACAAGAATACTCAATAGGGAAACTAAATAAACATGTGGACATGGTAGGGACATACTAATTCCCATGTGATAAAATAGTAGAACCTCATGGAACCTTCCTAGAGTATTGACCTGCCCAGCCTCACCAAGGCACACACACCAAATATCAGAAGACATGTAAAGAGATAATATTATCAAATTGTCATTTGGGTACCCCACATCACTTTCCCAATGGTTAACTAATCATTAATAATGGTTAACCATTTGATGAAACTAATTTTACCATATGAAGTTCCACTTCCACAACCTACCCGCACACAGATGGGCCTCAAAACAAACATAATCCCGCTCGCAAACACCTGGACCACAACAACCATGCCTACGCCTTGAATACATATTGTCTTTATCCCAAAGACATTTGGGAAAAATCATATCCTAAAAACACCTAAAACTATAATCCACAATAAATTTTCCCGAATGATTTGGGAATATAGTAAACCTTATTCCATTACTGCTTACCCGGTAATTCTTGGGTGGTATGGACCAGAAGATAGGTGAGGATGAATTTCAGTGACCAGTGATCCATCCTCCCACCAGGATATTGGGAAATACTACCTACCCCGTCAATGGGGTTGTTTTCAATATGATTCTAAACAAGGGTGGGGTGCGTATAAAAATCACAAAGAACTAATATATATATATATATATATAGGTAAGTAAACACTCCTACAAACCTACAGATCACCACAATAGTTAAACAACACATACATAACCACATTTTTTTACTACACCTATATGCACAACCACAAACCAACCACAACCAAATATTAACCCAAACACTTTTCATTCAATCACATTCCATTTTTTAATTAAGTGATTGAAATTACATTATTCCATCACTACTAAAAAACTACCAACCAATAACATATCAAAACAAAAACAAAACCATATTTTTAGTCCAACTACATACCCCCTTTCAACTACTACCAATTATCAATCCTCAATGTGATTCTACACAATAATTATATTTCTGTGATGTAGTCCCACATAATAATAAGTTCATAACCACACCGAAATATCATTACCCAATATCTCTCCATGAAGACATCACAAATAATGGAAGTCCTTCTTCCTACAAGTCCATCCATTAAACAATCAATTAGACTCTCAACTTGAGACTCCAAAACACCACACATACCATCCCATACACCAACCCCACAATGAATACCATTAACCTATAGCACTACTTCGAAGATGATCCACACCCTTCTTAAAATACCAAATCCTTTATCCACTCTTGCACACATAACTGTGATCCCAACAACATCAGCACACAACTCACACTAGGTCCAAAAAAACCCAGCAAAACACATCACTCTTTTATAGCTATCAAACAAGACATTTTCAGATTTGGAAAATACTGTTCTTTAAGTCAACTTGATAAATAAGGGTGATCACATAATGGTTTTCATCATGGTTCACTCATTTCATTTAATTGGGTATACGTGATTAAGAAGATTTCATGTTAAAACCAATTATCGAACAATATTAAGAAAAAAATAGAACATCACTAGTGGACAAGGAAAGACCACCAATGACATGGATTTTCCAATGGAAATAATCAACCAAAAATCCAATAAAAAACAAGGATAAAATAATAGAATAGATGATCACACATAAAAACACACCCAACTTATTATTTTAATACCCCATTATATCTAACCATATTTCCTTTTTATTCATCTTTTGTCCCCTGAAAATTATTCATATGTTTTTCAAATTAAATAATTAGTAAACCCACCCTGCATGATGCAAAATTTAAAGGTGGTAGAATAAATTGCTACTAGATGTTTAATTTATCATAGTTACTCTATGTTCCTTGGAAAGGGGATCACACAAGCTGCACGGATAAACTCTAAAGAAACTATGTAGGGGGGATCTATCACTAGTGAAAGACTTCCCTAGGGATGAAGGATCTAAATGTACATTGGGGAAATAAAAAAACCAATATAGAGGAAATATCTGTACTTTTAATATCCATATCCAATATGAAAGGAATAAATGTTTCCAAAATTCATTAATCATGGGATCATGGTCAAGATCATGCAGCTTGACTATCTCAAATCCACCGGGACATTAGGATATTAATGAAATACTTAATATCCTATGAAAAGTCCTTAAAAACACTGATGTAAATCATTAATCTAGGTTTACCTGAAATAAAATGTAAGAGGGAGACAAAATTGGAATATTGTGAGAAACAGGAAAACTATAATTGAGTCCTTGATGGGAGAGTCAATGACGGGTGTGCTACCAATGATACCTACCTATGATGAGCCACCAATACTAAAATATCAATTCTGATCTACATACAAAATTACATATCAATGAGTTAACCAACCAACTCCTCCACCTACTTATGCCTTGTCCAACTGACACTGACACCCTGAACTCACCGATGTCGATGCCCCTGACTCACCGACACCAACACCCCTGACTCAATGATGCTGACACCCCAGAATCACTGATTTGAACATCCCTAACTCACCGACACACGGACATGCCAAAAAACTGTCATGTAGATTCAATGACATTCTGACTCACTAAAATTCTGACACCGGTGCCCTAATACATAGATGGAAAATGTGAAATTTGGAAAACTCATGAAATGATCCAATGCTGCCTCCAAGAAAACCGTAAACACTAGTTATTCATAGATTAATGCTATATGAAAATCCAGACCATTACATTAGATACCTCTCAAACTAATGTCATCCTAGAGAATTTAAAACTAACCATAATGAAATGGGGTCTGAACATCCACTCCCTAAGATACCTCCCAGGAGAAAACTGCCTTATATTATTCTAAAGCTATAGTGAAAACTCTGAGATCCAATGGACAACTCCTTGACATATATATCCTGAAAAATTATGAAAACACTATGTTCCCACTTACCAAAAAAATGGAAACACCAAGGTAACAATTTCCAGACACATGGATTAGGGAGTTCCTTTCTCCATGTTATGATATTATCCACTTTGGACAACACAGACTTGCTGGATGAGTTTAATTGCATCCACGTTAATGCATATTTTTAGGGATCTGGTCTTCCCCACCACATAAGTTAGGAATTTTGAAACACATTCAATGAATAAAGAAATAGCTCATCTCATATAAAATAAGGTAAAGCATTAAATCACAGGAAAGGTACAATTAAAAAACACAAGTGAAAAACTCTGAAAAACTTTGAGTACAAGGCACAAATCTATCTGTCCCTCTCCCGGGTACTCTTCTTGAGTCCACCATTCCTCCATAACACATTATAAAAAGGAATGGTGTGTCAATGAAGCACCATATTCTCACGATCCTTAATTTCTACAAGTCATTCCCCAAATGATTCATCATCCTCGATATCCACCTATCCCTTGTAAATGATATGGGTGTCATCGTGTAGATTCCAATGTATTTGAGAGATATGGAAGATGTTGGGGTTCCTCTCCAACCTCCATGAAAATTCTATCTGGTATGACTCCCCACCACCTTTCCCCAACACCTCGAAAGGTCTGATGATCTTGATAGAAACAATTCTTCCCCTGCAAAGCCTCCAATTCCCATTCCAAGGGGAAACCTTTAGTAACATGTGTTTCCCAACACTGATCTCAAATGGCCTCCTCCTATGATTGGGATATGACTTCTATCAGTCTTGTTCTTCTTTCATCCTCTCATGCACATGATGAAACTTCTCCATTGTACTAAGAACTACCTCTGGTCCATGAAGGGATACTAGACCAACCTCTTTCACGCATATTGATGAATGGCATGACCTCCCATAAAATGATTCAAACGGTTCCATACTAATGGTTTAGTGAAAGCTACTATTTTTGAAATCATCTACTAGGGGATGTTGCATACCCATGATCCTCCGCAGTCAAAACACATACCCACAAAATATTCTCCAATGTCTGCATGGTCATCTTTATCTATTAATTAGTGTGAGGGTGGAAAGTAGTGGTGTAATGTACCAGTTCCAAAAGCCACACAGAGGCGCCCTGTACCTAGTTGGTCATATGGATTGAAGCACATTTACCCAAATTCCAGAGGCTGTTGAGTAGTAGCAAGGGAATTGGGTGTGATACTGGGGAAACAATGACCTCATTGGTAGAGTACACAGTGGATGATAAACAAACGCAATTACGGAAGAAGTAAATATCCAATAGCATTAAACAACGGAAGACTGATAAAGAAACAACTGGAGCGTAAATATATATAAATGATGCATGACACATATATGTCTAGGAATGCAGCTAAACAAGTCACAATGCTGAAAACAGTACTAAACCAAATTAAAAAAAGGAAAAAAGATAAAATCCTCAGCATCGCAAGCCATAGTTTGGTCCCATGCTCTCCAGCTGCATAGAAAATGAAGTACCAGAAGTTGAAGGGTGATATATTTTATCTATACTTGCAACAATATAATCTGTCTGGGCCCAAAAGAATGGCCCAAAAAGTGTGTTTGAAGAAATCCTAGTAGGCAACCACCAAAATATCTGTGCCTAAGAATCAGTGAATATATAGCTGGTAAAAGTACAGAAAATAGTAAACTGGAAGATATTGAACAATTATCAATCCAAACTCTCAAAAATCTAATCTAAAAACACGTAAAATAGCTACTCAAGTAAGAAAGATAAAATAGGTTACCCCCTTGTTGTTCTCACAGCCTTACCCTTATGGTTCAACCAACATGCACTTGAAACCCTATGGGAGGCACACACAGTCTCACCCCTCTGGTTCCTCTATAGATTAGTCTCTCTAGGGAAGCACTCACCTTCAATTCCTCCTATAGTCTCGTATCGTACTAAAGGCACTCTGGGGAAGCACACAATGTATCATTCCCCATGTGGCCCATGTCGAGGAACTACATACACTCTAAGGATGCAATCAACATCAATTCCCCCTATGGCCTCGCATCATAATTTAAGAGACACTATGTAGATTCCCTTATGTCCATTCTCCCTGTGGTCTACTACACTAGGTTCTCACAACCCTGTTTAAATCCAATAAGTATAGTGCACGTAATGGACAAGGTAAACCTCAATAATTACATGGATATAATTATTTGTCATATCAATTCTTTAGAACTACATTCATACCATCCTACAATACTAGGCATGGAAAGTAAATAGAATCCAAATAGGAAAATAGGACCCAAAGGTCAAAAAAGGTAAACATACATGGTAAAATATATCCAAAGCTCAAAACATTTACCCTAATCACAATCAACATCCTCTAATCTAATATATAAGCAAAGAAGTCAAATAATATGGCTAAAAAGGTAAACACGCAATACCATGTTCAAGGTTATTGGTGGAATTTCCACAAAATATACAATGAATTTCAACGGAAAGGCACAAGCCACCTACCTTGGGGTTAGGAGATCAAAATACTTTAACCACGTGGCTTGAATCTCCTCATAATTTCATAGATATATGAAAACACATAAAAAATTCAACCCATAATAACATGGAAAAGAAGAGGAATTGGAAAACTATTCTCTGGAAAAAGAGAGATATTTCTGATGTGGTTCCAATACAATCGACGGTGGTTGATTCAGAGAATAGATAGAGGCTCGGGGTCTCAAAGAAGATCCACAGCCGCAACCTTACTCTCAGATGAACCAAAGCTAAAAGGAGTGTGTTCTATCCGTCAGACGTGACCCCGGTGCATTTAATGAAAAATAGAATGTATATGGTTCGTACTTTTGGAGTACATGGCATGTACTGGACTTTTCCATACTATTCATTAAGCGGCCTCCGAACACTCCCACACAGATGTGCGAAGGGCCTCTACACGACCAACACCCAGCTGCCTGTGGAAAAGAAGTACACAATGTGTACTCATAAAGTACACGATGTGTACTTTAAAAATTTCCAAAATTTACTATTTCTCACGAAAACAACAAAAAATGGAAAAACATACCTAAAAAGATGATTTGGGTTCTTACAAACTTCCCCACTTAAATAAATTCATCCCCAAATTTCCTTAACGTGGTGTGGAAGAAGAAACTCTGAAAAACTCTGGCCATTGTGCTCGTACATCGGCCTCCCTCTCCCAAGTCTCGTCTTGTACCCGTCCGTGCTGCCATACTACTCGTACTAGAGGAACAGACTGGCCACGGATAACCATCGTACTATGATCAACAATCCGGATAGGATGCTTCTCAAAAGATGCATCCACCTCAAACATGGCTTCCTCAGCTAGAAAAGTATGAGAGAGGTCTAGAAAGTAACGTTGGAGTTGAGAAACATGGAAAATTTCGAGCATAGCCCGGTACCTCGGAGGTAATTTCAACCAATAGGCAACCGTCCCAACTCTCTCCAATACCTCAAATGGCCCGACGTACCTCATTGAAAGCTTACCATACCTACTGATCCTTTTTTCCCCCAACCACAGTGTGACACGTAGGAATACCAGATCCCCAGCCTTGAACTCTGGAGGTCATCTCCGCTGATCAGCAAATGACTTCTAATGAGACTGTGCAGTAGCCATCCTTTTTCGAATCAACTCTATCTACTCTTTGGTCTCCTGAAATAGATGAGGTTCCAGCAAAGATGCCTCTCCTTCCTCCATCCAATATAAGGGTGCTTGGCATGGCCTACCGTACAATGCCTCATAAGGTTCCATCTGAATAGTTTCCTGAAAACTATTGGTGTAGGAAAACTCAACCAGGGGTCTATGCTTCTTCCAAGAAACTCCAATGTCCAGAATGCATACACATAGCATGTCCTCAAGCACCTGAATCGTACGCTCGGACTGACCATTAGTCTGGGGGTGGTATGCTTTACTCAAAAGTACCTATATACTCAAAACCTTCTGAATCCCCTTCCAGACCTGAGAAGTAAAACAAACATCCCTATCTTAAACAATGGAGTGTGGAACTCCATACAGACGTAAAATCTCTTGGATGTATAGTTATCCCATCTCATCAACAATAAATGTCTCCTTGATTGGTAAGAAGTGAGGAACCTTCATAATCTTGTCAATGGAAACCCAGATAGCATCATTCCCTAAAGGTGATCTCGGCAACCACTTCATGAATTCCATCAAAACGTCGTTCCACTACCATAATGGAATGGGTAACTGCTGCAAAAGACCTGCTAGTCGCTGATTCTCTGCCTTCACCTGCGGACAAGTATAACATCTCATGACGAAACCATCGACATCCCTCTTCATACCTAGACACCAATATTGGTGGTGTAAATCCCAATACATCTTGGTGACACCATGATGTACTTCCCAAACTAAGGAATTAAAGTCCCGCATCAGCTCCTCGTGTATATCTACTGGAACCCTTACACATCCCTAGATACGAAAGATCTCATCCTCACCTATGGTCCATCTAGGAATAATTTCCTCTCCTGCCATAAATTCCCGTAAGACTAGGCCTACAGAATTTGATAGTTTCCTCATTCGTACTCGATTACGAAGGGTAGAGGTAAAAGCTACAGAAAATAGGAAAGTCTGCCCCTACCTGTTGTGCACTACCAAATGCATCTCAGAGAACAGATCCATAAGCTTCCACTCACTACTGGCCTCTTGAACTACATGTATCTGAGTCTTCTGGCTCAACGCATCAGCCACATCGTTGCCTTTCCCCGGTGTATAGGAAATCTTGAAGTCGAAGTATTATAGGTACTCAACCTACCTCCGCTACCTCATATTCAAATAATGATGAATGAAAAAGAACTTCAGACATTTGTGGTCGGTGAAAACAAAAAAATTATCCCCCAAAAGGTAATGTATCCAAAAACATAAGGCATGAACAACAGATGCCAACTCCATATCGTGCGTCGGGTAGTTCTTCTCATATGGCCTCAACTACACACACATGTAAGCAACAAATCCATCTCCCAGCATAAGCACAGATCCCAACCCGATACCTGAAGCATCATAGTAAACTGTATTCCTCTTGCTCAGCTCTAGAATGACTAGTATCGGTGCGGAAGTCAACCTCCCTTTCAGCTCTTGAACGGGTGACTCACAATAATCTAACCACAAAAATATCACACCCTTCTTGGTCAGACCTACCAGCAGTGCTGCTAAGTGTGAAAAATACTGTATGAAGCTTCTATATTTTCCAGCCAGCCCTAGGAAAATCCACACCTCAAAGATATTCTTTGGATTCTCCTTGGAAACTATAGCCCTGAAATTCTCTAGGTCTACTGATACTCTTGTCTCTGAGATAACATGACCCAAGAAGTGAATTTGGTTAATCCAAAATTGGTATTTTTAGAGCATAGAATATAACTTATTCTCCTCAAAGTACTCAAAATGATATCAAGATGTGTGGCATGGTTGTGTCGAGTGTAACAGTACACCAAGATATCATCCACGGAGACCACTACAAAAAAATACAAGTACGGATGGAACACTCTGTTTATCAGTTCCATGAAAACTGCTAATGCATTTGTGAGACCGAACAACATAACTTTATACTGGTACAGACTATACCTACTGCTAAAGTCCGTAAGTGGTATATCTGATGGTCTAATGTACAACTAATGATAACCAGACCTCATGTAAATCGTCAAGAATACTCGGGCTCCTTGATGCTGGTAAAACTGATCGTCGATCCTCAGCAAAGGATATCAGTTCTTGACTGTAAACTAGTTCAACATCCGATAATCCACACAAAGTCTAAGGGTACCATCTACCTTTTTCTCAAATAGGGAAGGCGAACCCCAGGGAGAAGTACTGGGTCGAATGAAACCCTTTTCCTATAATTCCATCAACGGCTTCTTGAACTTCTGTAACATAGGTGTAACCATCCTATAAGGAGGAATGGATAGCGGTGCTACTCCTGGAATGAGCTCAATTAAAATGACTACCTCACGGTCCGGAGGAAACCCAAAACATTCCTCAGTAACGATATCCCTAAAAAAATCCACCACAAGAGAAAAGTCTAACTACGAAGTCCCCTGGTCATCCAAATATAGAATGGAAATATGGTATATTAATCTTCCTAGCCCATGATGCTCGGGTCCCGCTCTACTTTCCTAGACATCCCACTCACCTCTATGAAGAAAAGATTCAACCTCTGGTGATATGAAGCTCACCCAGTGGTGATAACATTTGATGAATGCTTGGAAAGAAACTAACCAGTCCATCCCAAGGATGACATCATAGCATGTCATCTATAGGACATAAAGGTCCCATAAGAAGTGACACCCAGCACCCTATAGAGCGCACTCCCTGCAATGACGTACACTAGCTATCCTATCCCCCAATGGTGTGTCTAGAATCAAGATATCAATAGAGGAAAAGATGCAGAGATCAAGGCTCTCCATAATAGAAACAGAGATAATGCTATGGGATTCCCCTATATCAAAAAGAGAAGATGATATAACTGATGCTACTAAAATCATACCTCGAACTGTAGAGGGTCCAAGATCCTGCTCCATTTGGGTCTACTCCACTGCAAATGTATGACTTGTACCATGGCCCTGTGACCCTTCCTGACCACTCTGAGCTGATCCTCCCTACTGTTGCTAATAGACCGGTAATTGACCACCACAACCTCGACCTCCACAATGGCCCGAACGGCTAGAAGAACTCCAGTTCCCAGACTGGTGAGAAACTAGTGGTGCTGCTCTCGAATGCAGAGTCATAGATAAACCCCTCTCACCAACTTCCGGTGAGAAAACCTTGTAGAAACACTGAAGGTGACCCATCTTACCGCAAGATCATCACTCCACTGGATCCCTATGGCATTGCAGCCTCGTATATAAAACCCTTCCTTCCCTAGTAGCATACCACCAGGCTACTTGAATATGTCTGTCACCTCATCAGATCACCACGTTAAGACTCACTGTGCTGCTTCCTGTTGTCTGCAGGAGAGACACTAACTCTGGATGTGGAACCGCCCTGGATCTCAGCTCTGGAATATCTCAGATTTTGCTCCGCAATCACTTCCTGGTTGACGTTTGAAGCAATGGAAGTCAACATGAAAATATTCACCTACGAGAGGATCTCCCTATCAGACCATCCTAGAACTTCCTTGCCAAGAACAACCCATCTACTCCATTGAGGGATGTGAAACGCTGAATCTCAGTGATGTGATAGGAATACTCCATAACTGAAAGAGTACCCTGCTCCAGACTCATGAACTCCCGGGCTTGATCTACCCTCAATGTCTCCAGATAGAAATAGTCATAAAAGCCCCGCTGAAACTCTTCCAATTCCATAACCAACTGGTGACCCACCTATGAGATCATGTCACACCACCTCTTAGAGGAGTCTCATAAAATGTTGGTAGAGAGATTGACCCACTTTTCTGAAGTTGTCTCTAGATGCTCATAGATATTCAGCATGGATTCTAGCCATGAGTCTGTAGCCTGAGGTCCTCCTTCCCCTAAGAAAGTGGGAGAATGTTGCTGCTGCAAAAACCGCATCAAGTATGCCATAGACGAGGAAGGAGGAGGTTCTCCTTGTAAGGTTTGAATCATCCATAGAAAGCCTTCCCTAAACTGTTCATGATCACCTATAACTGGTACCACTGCTGGTGCCAAGACTGGAACAATAAGAGGATATGCAGGATGTCCCTAATTAGCCATGTTTAGTGCCTGATCACCTCCTGGAAACTAGTGTGCAACTGGAGGTAATCTCAGTGGCAGGAATCTGCAAGGCCAAATTCACACCATAGATAATAAATTTCAAGGACTGAAAACATGGAATGTAAGCGGGGGATAAGAGGTAGAAAACATTCATGTTTTACAAAATATGACTACATGGAGTGTACACTACCTACATTGTGTGTTCCCCGAATTCATTCCCTTGGGCATGTACCTTTTCCTAAACTAGTTGTGTAACACCCCAAATACACAGCATGTTCTCAAAACACATGGCATGTACTTGAATCATATTCCCATACCCGGGTTCTTCTACACGGCTAAGCCACAAAGCTCTCCTAAGAAAAAACTACAAGGCATGTTCAAGTAAGACATGGCATGTACTTGAAAAGCTTCACTTGGCCCATGTTATTCGTGACCCAACCTGTGAACCCAGGTTACAGTACACAACATGTTCCAAAAAAACATGGTATGTACTAATAATGATAACACCAACCCGTGTTGGTCATGACACAGATGGGTACCTAGATTACGCTGCACGGCGTGTGAAATCAGAACACAATGTGTAAAAACAATGTTTCATCCATTCATGTCGTTAGTCACAAAGGTAGACACACAGTCACTACAACACGACGTGTACATAATGTACACGACATGTTTTATTTACAATATTTTTCACAATCCTGTGTCCCTACCCAGACAGTTAGTGACACAGTTTTAAAACTACACGGTGTGTACTCATAATGTAAATGCAGTGTATTATGGGTTTTTTTCCAAATAGTAGCCTCAGAAACTGCTCCGAAGCCCAGAGAAACACAAAATTAAACATTAATGGTTCCAAATCCCGATCCATGAGGGACCATACTCCATGAGAATCAATGTTTGGTATCTTATACAAGTTATAAAAAGGAAAAAAATCTATGATCCACCACGTTCCAGACCATGAGGGCCAATAACACCTCAGAACCAATGTTGTGCATTCATCCAACAAAGCAGTACTCAAATAAATCCTTATTAAACAATAGGTTTTCTATCAAGCATCTATCACAACAGCGTGCATAGTCTAAAAAAAGTCTATCACAACAACATGAAATCGCTAATTCATCCTAGATGGAATGACAAGAATACATGAAATGTGATTTCCAACAAGTCCCTATATGATTCATTAGATGGTATACCCTTATCTCATCGGGTTGTGACAGAAATAGAAACGCAATATCAACAACGGTAATAGTACAAAACATTTGAATCACCCAACGGTAAAATCAAATCAATTGTAAAATCGCAAACCAGTAAAATTAAAATAAACGAGGTAGTATGGCTTTTCCCTGTACACAAGTTAGCTACTCCCAGGCATAGATTATTACCAAGTACGTATTCCGTCCTATCCCTGGCTATAGGCTCCAAACAGTAATCCAAGAGAAAAGAAATCCTCTGAAACCACATTGTAACATCCCAGTTCTGGAAGCCAACTAGAGGCACCCCGTACCCGGTTGGTCACTTGGCCTCAATCAAATTTCCCCAAATGCCAACGGCTACCGACTAGCAGTGAGGGCCTTGAGTGTGATTGTGGGGAAACTATGCCCTCATTGTCAAAGTACACAGTAGACGATAAACAAAAGTAATAGTGAAAGTAGTAAATATCCAATATCAGTAAACAATGGATGACTGATAAACAAACAACTGGAGCGTAAATATATTGAAATTATTACTGACACACATAAGTATAGGAAAGCAGCCAAACAAGTTACAATGCTGAAAATAGTACTAAACAAAGTAAAAAAGGAAAAAAATAAACTTCTCATCATCGCAAGAAATATCTTAGACCCATGCTCTTCATCTCCATATCAAATCAAGTACTTGAAGCCGAAAGGAACTTTCCATTATCTATACCTGCAAAAATATAATTTGTTTGAGCCCAAAATCATGGCCCAAACAAGGTGTGAGACTAAATACCAGTTGGAAATGACCACAAGATCTGTTCCAAACAGTCAGTGAATATATGGCAGGTATAAGTACAGAAAACAATAGATAATAAGATATTGAACAGTAAGCAATCCACAATCTCAAGAATCTAATCTGCAAATAGATAAAACATCTACTCAAAAACGAAAGATCTAAAAGGTAACCCTCTAGGTAGTTCTCATAGCCTAACCCCTCAAGTTCAACTAACAAGCACTAGCAACCCTATAGAAGGCTCACACAGTCTCACCACTCTGGTTTTTCCGAAGAATAGACTCTATAGGGACACACTCACTGTCAATTCCCCCTATAGTCTTGCATCGTACTAAAGACACTCTGGGGAATCACTCAACATCTCATTCTCCCAGTGACCCGCATCAAGGAACTACAGACTCTTTGAGGAATCACTCAATGTCAATTCCCAATGTGGTCTCGCATCTTAATTTATGAGAAACTAAAGAGAAGACCTTACGTCCATTCTCCATGTGGTCTACTACACTAGGTTCTCATGGCCCTCTGTAAATAAAAAATGTATAGCACATGTGACGACCAAGGTAAACCTCATGAACTACATGGCTACCATTCTATAGCATATCATCACTTTATAACTACACTCATACCATCCTACAATACTAGGCATGGAATGTAAACAAAATTCTAATAGGAAAATAGGACCCAAAGGTCAGAATCAGTTAACATGCATTAGAAAATACATCCAGAGAATAAAAAAATTACCCTAATCATAATCAAAATCCTCTACACTATAATATAAGCAAAGATGGAAAACAATAAGGATAAAAAGGTAAACATACAATACCCCGTTCATGGGTATTGGTGGAATTTGCACAAAATATTCAATGGATTTCGACGAAAAGGAACAAACCATCTACCTCAGGGTTAGGAGATCAAAATACATGAACCACGAGGCTTTAATCTCCTTATAATGTCATAGATCTATGAAAACGCATAAAACATTCAACCCAAAATAACATGGAAAAGAGGAGGAATTGTAAAATGATGTTGTAGAAGAAGAGAGAGCTTACCACTGCAGTTCGAACGCAATCGACAGTGGTTGATTCTGAGAACAGGCGGCGGCTCGAGGTCTCGGAGAAGATCCATGGCCGCACCCTTGCTCTCGGACGAACCAAAGCTAAACAGAGTGTGTTCTTTATATCAGGAGCGACCCCGATGCGTTTAATGAAAAAACAAAATACACGACATGTACTTTTGGAGTACACAGCGTGTACTCACCTTTTCCGTACTCCACTTTATCAGCCTCCAAACACCCCTACACAGCTGTGTGCATTGCTGCTACACCGCCAACACCCGATTGGCTGTGGCAAAGTAGTACTCGGTGTGTAGTTTGAAAATTTCCAGAATTTCCTCTTTCTCCAAAAAACATCTAAAAATGGAAAAAAATACCTGAAAAGAAGATCCAGGTTCTTACAAGTGATGAGGTATATCTGGATTCTAAAAGAATGTTGTAATTCCATCTAGAATAACAACTTCATAAATGTTTTCTGATTCAATACAATGGATCATGGAACTCCATGAAGCTACACCACCTCATCCACATACTTCATCACTAAGGCATGCACTGTGCTTGACTCCATGGTTGCTAAGAAGTGAGATGATTTTTTCAACCATTCCAATATGACTCAAAGATCATTGTATCCTCCCTGATTCATAGGTATTCTAATGATAAAATCCATTGAGATGTCATCCCACATCCACTCGGGGGTATCTATGGGATGATACAGACCATCAAGAACATGGTACTTGGCCTTCACCTGCTGACAAACTAGGCACCTTTCCACAAACTCCACCACTGCATGATTCGCCCAGTGCAACCAAATCTATTACGTCAATACTCGATGTATCCTATAAACTTCTGCAATAACCACCAAGGGATAATTTTGTATGTCATTGGGAACTCACATTGAAATTTTTCTTTGGTAAAAATAGATTCCAATGGAACAACATCCAATTATGGTTATCCTCCAACCATACTTCTAGAGAATCACCATAAATTTTGCGATCTTGCATCACATCAGTCTCTATGTCTCCCCATAGTGACTCCTCTACCATCCGCATTAAGAATAAATGCACTGTTATCTATAATAGACGATCCATGTCCCTATCCAATCTCTCATATAAACACAAAGTGGAAAACATCTCCATTTCCTTACAAGAATATTTGGATTCCCGAACTACATCATTATATGGAATCCTACTTAAGGAATTATTCACTAAATTCCCTTTCCCATGGGTGTAAGAAACCTCAATGTAATAGGCCTTGAGAAACTCCATCCACCTACATTGCTACATGTTCTGGTCTCATTTGTAGAAGATATACCTCAAACTCTTTTGATCTGTGAATATCAGAAAGAGCTATTCGATCAGGAAATGTTGCCACAACTTCATCACAGACAATACTACTGAATATTTCAGATCATGGGTGGCATAATTACATTTATGAGGATGTAACTACATATATACATAAAATATTAATAACTATTGCATCAACCACACACATCACCAGCCTAAGACATAAGTTTCACAAGACACCTTGATGATCACCCCTTCATCTAGAAACCTGAGCACCGAGGCACGCACCATTATCACCATTAGGTAGTTGAAATCTACCTAACAAAGCTCACTAAACAAGATGGCATGTCATTTTTTGGTCAATTATTCAAAAAGATCCAAAAATCATTAGAAGTCCGACACAAATCTCTGAAAATATCCCGAAAGTTCTAGGAAGCTACAAACCACTTCAACATTCTTAGGTGACTTCGAAGAAAAAATTGCTTCAAACATTAACTACTGCATAAATACACCTACCGAGGATGACCACGAACTCAAAGATCCTATACCTACATATGAATGAATTATTTGGGATTTCACCCTCGTTTACCCTCAACTGGTGATATCCTGACCACATGACAATCTTAGATACCCATCTTTCACCCTTTAACTAGTTAAAAATATCTTCGATTCTCAGGAGGGGGTAATGGTTCATTACCATCACCTAATTTAGTCTCTACTATTCCATGGAAAATCTTATACCACCATAGTCCTTCTTCGTATATAAGACTACAACACCCCACAAAAACACATGAATCCAAATAAGACCCTTATTCATTAGGTTTTCCAACTGAATCGTTAACTACCACATTATACAGGGTGTCATATGATAAGGATCCATTGAAATTGGAGAGGAACTGGGCTGGAAATCTATTACGAACTCAACGTCACGTTGAGGGGGTAAAATCACAACCTCCTATAGGAAGACATATAGGAATTCACTAACAACTGTCATAACATCCACCATCTATTTTCTTGTTGACCCCACTGATAACTCAGCTAATAAAGAAAGAAGGGGATCAATACGTAGGTTTTCAACCTAAAAACCCCACGTTCCCATGAAAGATATGTGTTGGAAATCTATATATGAGAACATGACACTTCTCTTGAATAATCCAATAATGGATTTAAGAGGAAAAATCAATAAATATGATGACATCTTATGACATCATCTATAGGAATGAAAATATACCCACATGACTGATATGGTCCCATACCTAGTCTACATCCCTAACACACATCAAATAGATTTGTCTGACCTCCTACTAAGTACTCAACTCCAAAGGCACAAAATGTCTCTCCACATCTAGTCCCATGGAATGTGATAGTATGGGTTCAAAAAGGAGTGTGAAAATGATAAATCAAATAAAGAGCACTCAAAATTAATAAACAAACTGTTCTTACCTAGAACATCCTCCGACCCCACTAGAACCACTACATCAGTGGCATGTAACGTCCCACACCAAGCACCTCTACCCATTTACTATCGACCGCCTCCCAAACCATTTCCTTGTCGATGTACTTGATAAAAATCCTAATGTAACACTCCCCAAAAAATTTCTACCCCTGATGGAGCATGAGATTGTTGCCCCATTTTTGGAAGGTCCTAATATGAAACTACTACTACTGAGGTGGGCGCTGAACATACCCACCCCCACTGTATGGATCTTGAACTGGGAAACTGTTTCAATGATTTCCAACAACTCCACCAACAAAGAACCTCTATCCCCAGACCATAGAAAAGGGATATAACTAGATAATAAGAAATAGAACTGATGAGGCCATATTCTTGCTAGTTGAATCCTAAAAGGACCAGAAATCAGAGACTTACTCTTGACGTACACCCCCTTTGTTGAAAATGTCTGGATCCCCTCTCATAACAACCTTATTAGTGAGTGCATCATTTTCACTACCCCATAATTCTTCTAAACCTCTATATATGTCAGTTGGGTAATGGTAGTGATGACATACTGAAGAGATGGTTGAAGTTCCTCCTCCAAGAATAATTTAACGGACTCCTTATCCCGAAAGAGATCTTGTGTGAATCATATGAGATCCTTGACCAAGATCAATAGTTTCCTTACTGAAATACACCCTACCTAGAGGGTGAGTACCACCCGCCTCTTGTCATCTTTCATAGTGGATTAAATTAATTCCTCTCAAAACTCTTTCTCAATGTCATCCCACAAAACATCGGTCTCCTTCCTTTCCCTGATTAAATCTTCCACCACTAACATGCTTCTACCCACAACTGGCTCATCGAGAGAGGAACTAAGTACTCTACCAGAGCCCAGATAAAGTTAAATGTGATCACAATCTCCTCGATCTAACTCACTATCTCCTTGTTTGAGATAATGCCACCGTACTTTCCCTGAGTCTGTCGTTGGATAGAACAAATCCTCTTCTACCATTGTTCATCTTCCCCCTCTTGATCATCCATCCACTAATATACTAGGTCAATATGTAAATCCACAATTTCTCATCCACACGTGGGTGATGTACATATGCCAAAACTGAAAATTAATCACGTAATTTCTATTCCCAGGTAGTGTGAAAAATTTCATTTAAATTTTTCTGAACACTTCATTTATTTAAGATTCCAAAAACACCCATGACACAAAATAACACAAGTAATTATTATTCATGTACCTTACTCAAGGTCTATACCCTTCAATCGGTATATCCTCACTTGGTCGATTAGTAGGTCCACATTCCTTGAATCATATCACATGGGGTCCTAAAATCCTATTTCCTAGATGGTATTCCATGACCAATTTTATGCACCATGATTTCCTAACACAGCTACTGTAACATCCCATGAAACCATTCTGTGAATAACTATAAACTTCATCTTATCCCTCAAAACCCAAACCACCCTTTGATATGATTTTTTCACGACCATCCTTCTTCCTGATGATTGAAGGCACAACAATGTTCCACAACCTTCCTTCATCAAGATGGAGTTATAATGACCCCCGAGTCACACTCTAAATAGGCCTCGAAGTGGCGATTAACACCTCTTTTATAGGATCTAGCACAATAGGGAAGGCATTGCATATTTTATAGAAAACTATAGGGAGATAAGATGGCGAATCCCAAGAAACACCAAGTAAGAAAATTATATGTTTATCCCAAATCCATTACAATATACATGTTCAAATGAAAATCTGATTCAATGTAAAAAAATCTCAGATGTAAAGTACCAAAAGAAAATATAATAAAAAACAAAAAATAAAAATCCTAACACCCGAGCCATTAATATCAATCATGGTCCCCAAAGTCCTCCTAGAAATCGGATAACATATTAATATATATACGATAAGAATATGAGTATACATAGTATCGAAACAAATGAAACCCATGCAAATGTTGGGGAACATACTAATTACCCTATGATGAAATTATACAAACTCAAAGAACCTACCATGGTGTACTAACCAACAAAACCTCACCAAGAACCAGTCACTGAATATCACAATTCATGTAAATTTATATTATAAGCACATCAAATTTTAAGTGCCAAACACCACATTCCCACTAGTTAACCGCTTATCCCTAATGGATAATGTCATGATACTAGAACTCATCCCATATGCATTCATACTACCATAACTAGCTCACAAATGCTTTGGACTCCAACCACAGATAATCCTACCCATAGACACCTGGTCCACAACAACCACACCCCTTGGCCGAAGACACCTAGGAAACATTTGGAATTCACATGGGAAAATAATACTAGCCTACAAACACCCTGGCCAATCATCCTCAACAAACCATCCCAAATGATTTTTCAATGTGGTACGAATCAAACCATTATAGCCTACCCAGATATGCTTGAGTGGTAAGAATTGGAAAAGGGTGATCAGAAGAAATATAGTAACCATCCCACCTTCCTCCCACCAGGATGTTGGGAAAGACACCCTCCACCATGAATGGGGGTGTTCGAAACATGGTTATCAAAAAGGTTGTGGTGAATATAAAAATCACATGGAACTAAAATTTATAAATATAGGTATGAAAACACTCAACTAAACCTACATTTCCACACAATAGACAACCAACTCGTACATAACAACATTTTGATGCTACCCCTATATGAACATCCACACAACATCCACTACCAAAGCATAACACAAAAACTTTTAATTTAACAACATGAAATTTATTAATTTCATGATTTACTTTAATTTATTCTCGAACAACAATGTTATAAGAAACCACAACCATATAAAAACTAAAATAAAACTCGATTCGCAAACCCACTGCACTACCTTTCAACCACTTCCATCAATAATTCTTTAATGTTATACCGAAAACTCCAAATATTTCCTTGATTCATTCCCACTTCATAAAAAGTTCATAATCTCTCTGTAGTACCACATTATAACATCACTCCAAGACCACATGACAAACCAAGGCTGTTATGTTTCCTACAATCCAACTATTCCACAATCAATCCGCCTCTCAACCTAAGATACCAACAAACCACACATACCTTGCCACACAAAAAACACATATCAACTACCATTAAACCATATCACCACCGCAGACACGTCCCACAACATTCTAAAACATCCAACTCCTCCATCAACCCCTGTACCCATAACCATTCTCCCAACAACTGCACCACACAACTCACAAAAGCTCACAAATCCCAAGAAAATATAGCACTCTGGCACACCTAGGAAATAGAAAATAGTCATAATTTATTAAACAATGTTCTTCAAGTACACATTATAAATAGGGGAGATCACACAAGGGTTTTCATCATAGGGAATTTAATTCATTTACCCTTTTATATGAAATTTAATGATTTCATGTTATAGCCAATTATCAAATAAAAAGATTAAAACAGAAATAAAACCACCATTGCACAAGAATTGACCACCAAAAAACATTATTTTCCTAAGATACAAAACAACAATAACCCATAAGGAATCAAGGATTTCATAATTAAATAGACAATCAAAAGTCAAACAACTCCCTGCTAGTTATTTCATCACCGAGTTATAATATCAATATATTCCTTTCTTATTCATTTAGTTTTTATGAAAAAAATTCATATGTTCTTTACATGGATTCAATAGTACCCCAAAATCACATGATTCATAATTTAACAGAGGTAGAATAAATCTCTAACTGATTATCAATCATTCGATGTTCCTCCTTGTACCCAGAATAGGGGATCTCAGATGGAACATGGAAGAACTCCAAAAAAAAATTGAGTATGAGGGGCTAGAGCATAGGTTCCGGAATTGCCTGGGGTGGAATTATATATATACACAATGGGGATGTAAAAATAACTCTAGGAAGGGAAGATATCGGCTTTGATGATCCAGTTATATTTTAAAGGAAGAAAGATTTCCAAAAGTCTTTAATCATGGAATTGTGTTTCAGATCATGAGGATTGAGTATCTCTAATCTCCCGGGATGTTCAAATATTAATTATATAATTAATATACTTTAAAACCCCTTAAAAATTATAAATGAATCCTTTAAACATGGTTTCCATAAATTGATACCTAAGATATGGGAGATACTTGAAAACTATAAGAAACTAGAAAAAATTGTAACTGAGTCACCGATGGGGGAGTCACAGATGGGTAAGCTACCAAAGTGACCTTACGAAACTAATACATTGATGATAAGCTATGGATAATAATAAAATGACGTAATGACCTATCAAAACCTCGACCTTAAAACTCCTTGTCCTACCGACACTGACATCGTTGCATCACTGATGCAGTTACCCTTACTTGATGATGCTGATGCCCCTAACTCACTGATACTGACACCCCTAACATAATGATGCTGATGAACTTGACTCAATGATGCTCTGACAAGCTGACCTACTGTCATGCTGATGAACTAAAATATTATAACACTGACATGCTGATGCTAATTCCCAATGTTACGAACTAAAAACCAATATATTTGGAAAAAACATGAAATGAGAACTCATTGCCTCCTAGAACACCTTAAACACTGGGTTTTTTCACAAATTAAGGATAGGGAAATCATTTTCATTAAAATACAAAATCTTCCCTCTCGTGGAATTTGACTAAAAATCAAACTCCTCTTTAATTGATAATAAACAATTTGAAAATTGGACACATTTTTGGAAATAAAATCAAGGGAAAATCCATCTTTTTCAATCAAAATTATTGACATGATCATAAAATTTTTGTTAAAAACTCGTTTCATACCTAGAATTTAATTTGAATATAAATAATATAAATCAATTAAAATACTATATAAAATTTATTAATTTTATTTAATAATATTTAAAATTCATCATAGATATCATATATATGTATAATTTTATAGATTTAATATTTTGAATGAAAATTATTTTTATAACATATCCAAATAATGATCGATGAAAAAGATCATACCTCGTTTGTCAGAAACCACTCACAATCGATGAAAAATGAGAAAAAAAGAAATAAAATAGATTAATAATCATAATACAAAAAAATACATAACATTAGACAATACCAAACACTTTTCATTATTATGATGGACATCATGGTTAATTACTGAAGTAGAAACCGAGAATTAATTAGTGTTACAAGATGTGAGAGTAACCTCATTTTCCATGTCTACATGGAATCCTAGAAATAATGTAATTTGGAACTTGAGAAATAATGTAGATAATTATCCTTGAGATCACACACATCAAGATGATTTATGTGATGATGATTATGGGGTCTATATTTTTTCAAGTCTAGGGTACACATATATGGAATTTCACAACCAATAAATTTAGGTAGATAACATGATATTTCTTCAAATTTTACAAAACCCTGAAAAAACAGCTTTAAACCCCTATACTCAAGATAAACCCCAAACTTGTTTTTTTAGCATGGTCTTCCAATGCATTAAAGTGTTATCATAAATTTTCATGGTAAAAACCTATTAGAAAGAGTAATTTGCATTTTTAAATACAAAAATCTATTGTTTTATTCCAAATCATACACTATAGGAAGACCCTTATATAAGAGTAAGTCAAAACATTCCACTAGTTGTGATTAATCGATGAAAAAATTAATTACATGTAAGAGTCACTAGAATGGTTTACCATATGCAACAAACTCATCAAAAAGGTTACTACAAGGAATGTGGTAGTCATGTTGAAATAATGAAACTAAAAAATATTATGCACAATTTCAAAATACAATATAAAAACTTATGAAAATATAAAAAACCCATAAATATAGTAATTTTTATATTACTGTGACATGGGGGATTCACATACTCTGTATAAACGTAAAATATCCCCCACTACACATCATGGTATTCACACAACCGATACCCTCAATCACAGTATCACCATAATTCTATAACACAATGTATTAATAACCCAAACATAAATAATGAAAAAATAACATGAAAAAAGTTAAACAAAAGTAGAAATATGAGCTATTTCCACAGACCTCTAGCCATAGTTTCACTAAAATTTTGGCCTTTGGTACATACAATAGAAAAGAACATGATTTTTTTTTCTATAAGTCATTTTTTAAAGGGCTGTAGCCATGGTTTTAAAAAATGTGGCTATAGGTCTCCTACCCTAGAACAGGAGAAAACATTTCCCAAGAAAAAAGAGCGAGAAGATCTATTTCGAAGGATTTTTTCTACCACTATGGTTTTTAATACTATATATAACATAATATTGATATGTATATATGTCACACCCCGACCGCGGACGTCCGTAATTTTTCTCCTTTCTTGGTCCCGGTTTAAATTTTTTTTTCGAAGATTAATTGTGATTGATGATTTCGCACCGGTGCGCGGTCATCGCATCGCTAGCGGTGATCGTGCGTTCGGCCCGGGTGACGATGTGTCCACCCGACGTTTTAAATATTAAAGTTTTTACGTTGACTTTTTATTATTATTACTATTTGAGTTGCGTTACTATTATTGTAGTATTTTTATATATGTTTATAGACGTGTATATTAATGTATATATATATATGACTATATGTGTATATATGCATATATATGTTTAGGTCTATATATGTTTATACATATATATGTGTTTATTGTAATTGCGTGTATGTGTTTGTAGGTATATATATATACATCTATATATGTGTAAATATATATATGGGTGTTATTTTAAATGATTGCATTATTTTAAATGTTTGGTCATAATAATTATTATTATGATTGACTAATTTTTATTATTATTATTATTATTATTATTATATATATATATATTTTATAACCCCTAACCCTAATTCGGTTTCCCCCCTAATCTCCCGTAGCCGCCTCCTCTCTCTCTCTCCCCTCCTTCTTCTCCCCAGCGCACCCTTCCTGCATCTCCCCAGCGCACCCTCTCCGGCGCTGCCCTCCCGACTTCCTCCGTGCCCCGAACCCGGCGTCCTGGCCCTGCTCTCGCCCAGCCGCCGCGCCCAGCCGCCCCTCCTTCCCAGCTTCCTGCCCTTGGCCTCACCCCCTGCCTTGCCCGACCAGCCCCAGCACACTCCGTCGCCTCTCCGCCGCTCCCCGTCCTTACCTCATGTCCGGCGCACCCCCTGTTCCGGCTCCCTTCGTCGCCGCAGCCCCTGCCGTCCGACCCCCACCGAGCTCGCCGCTCCCGGCCTCCACCCCCGTCCCGGCTCGCCCCGCTTCACCCGCGAACCCCCTGCTCCCCGTCCTGCGCACCTCCCGGCTCACCCCGCTCCGGCGCCGTCCCGCTCGACTCCCTTCGCGCCCCCGCACCCAGCGTCCGGCTCCTGTCCCCATCACCGACCCGTTCTTCCCCCTGTTTCTCCGCCTTGCGCCGACACCACGCCACCCTCTCCCCCGCACTCCCTCGCGTTCCACCTCACCCGACCGCCGCTACACCTCCGGCCAGCGGCGTCTTCATCCGGTCCGCAACCCCCGGCGGCCCTCTCCTTCAGCGCCGCACCACCGGCCCCGTTCCGGCTTCCCCGCGCAAAACCCCTCCCCCCAGTTGTAAGTTTGTTTGTTTGTTTTTATTTATTTTTATTTTTATTATGTTTTTATTATTATTATACTACTATCATTATTGTTATTATTATGTTAATATTATCATTTATATTATTATATCATTATTAAAATTATTATTATGTTATTATTATTAATACTATATTATTATTATTATTATCACTATTATTATTATAAATATATTTATTATTGTTTCAATTATTATTATATTATGTTGTTATTTTTATTATTATATTATGTTATTATTACTATTTTTATTATTATCATAATTATATTATTATTATGCTTATGTTATTATTATTATTATTGTTGTTGTTGTTGTTGTTATTATTATTATTATTATTGCGCTATTATATTTATTATTGTTGTTATTAGTATTATGTCATTATAATAATTATTATTATGTTAATATTATTGTTACTCTTATTATTATTATATTACTATTTCGTTATTATTATTATTATTGTTATTATTTTGTTATTATTATTATTACTATTATTAATATTGTTATTATTGTCATTATTAATCTTGTTATTATTATTATTATTATTATTTTATCACTATTGTCATTATTATTATGATAATTACAATTATTATAATTATTATCATTATTATTGCTCTGGCTTTCACTTGTGCTTTGTTAGGGGTTTTCTTCATCAACTTATATTTGTTTTTGGTAGGTTTAAGACTTTAGGACCCGCGCAGGGCGTTTCTGAGAAAGCGCCATCGTTGAGCCTTGTTTCCGAGGTTCTGCCGTCTCCGCGCCTCAGTTTCGAGAGTGTTGGACTTTATCACGTGGCTTCGGACACAAGTCGTGTCATCGCGCCTTGGTTCCAAGGTCGTTTTACCGTCGCGCTTGGATATTGAGGTAGGTCTCCCATTGCACTCGCCTTTAAATTAAGAATTTATTTATTCCTTGCCTTTTATTGAATTTCAGTAAATTTAAAAGAATATTTAGTAGTTTTATTAGTGTGGTGATCTGCTGAGGATAAAAGCCGTTTTTAATTCTAGCGTTTCATTGAAAGTGTTCTTCTTGGATTTAGTTTTGTGCTTCCATGGTAGTATTGCTAAATGGTTCTTCCTGAATAATGAAAGTCATGTTAAATTGTGTTTTGAAATGTTTTTGGCGTGTGTAAATTTGTAGATGTATTGTTTATGGAAAATGGTGTTTTCTTAGAACCTTGATTAGAGAAAACGTCGTGTGACCTTTGAACTTGTTTTGGAAACATTATGTGTGGCTCTTGGTTGATGAAAGATGTTTTCCTTTGTTACGCGAACAAAAGTTTGGTTTTCATTTGGGAAATGGTGTTCCTTCAAAAAAATGATTAAAGGACCGTTTGGCTCTTGATAAAAGTGGGGTGCGTTTGGTGATTGGAAAGTGACTCTACTTGTGAAACAAATGTGTTCCAGGTTTAAGATGCTGATTTGAGTTTCTTAAATAAATTTCTAAGCGCGTTTCTGGTTTTCAATGAAATGGCGTGTGTCATCCATCTTTAAAAATGCTTTGGTCTTAGATGATCAAAATGTAAGTGACATGAAGGCCCGGTTGGCACTTTATCAAATGTGAAGTGATTATATATATATATACGTACTTGTGAGGGCATTTCTACAGGGGGACTTCCCTTCGAGGGTTGTCGTGTAGCGATGTCCGTGTAAGGGGTTGGAAAGTGCGGTGAGATGAGTCACGCGTGCGAGGGCCTCCCACTTACACAGTGTTACTAAAACCACTATGGGTTCCTGGGCGTCTTGTAGATTATCGAGTGGCGGTTGCTTGCTAACCCTGATTAGATGGGTTGGTACCCTCTGGAGTTGTGGACAGGCCAGGTGGGATGTGCCACTGGTTGGCTATTAGGGCGGCCAGTTGGTTATTGACTATGGAGTACCATACCGGCAGGTAGTCTGAACCCGAGTACGTCCAGGGGTTTTCTAGGGATGTTCAAGATCGCCCATAGTTATTGCTGATAACTTCTGGTTTACTTTTGCTTGCACTTGGTTTTCCTTGCCTGCTTACCTTTACTTGCACTTGTTTTCCCTGCTTGTTTGCCTTCAGTCATATTTCACAGCCTATACTGTTAGACTTTGGGAAAAATGGTTTTCAAATGAAAATGCTTTATTCTCTTTGGGTTAGATTTGAAAATGTAACACTTTGCTTATCAGAATGTGTTTAAAACTAGTGGAATGGAACTATCTTTCGAAAAGGAATAAGGGAAATGTCTCATGTTTGATTTTCAAATAAGCATTGTGAAAACTTACTTTTATACATTATAGTTCAAACCTGGATTATGTAGATTATTTATTTACTGGCGGTGCATTGGGATTTGTTGTGGGGCTCACCTACTGAGTACTTTTGTGCTCACGCCTATCTTTTACCTTTTCAGTTGCAGGTTCCTTTTGTTCAGATTCTCCTGCTTGAGTCGCTCAGTGTGGGAGCGACGTTGGTTGTAGTTGGGTGGTGACCCGCGAGGTCACATGGAGGTATGTCGTGGTATAGTTTTGTTTGTGTCTTTAGTGGTTGTCTGTTTGTTTAGTTTATATTCGTTCTTTTGATCCTGTTTTTAGTTTGGGCTAAAATCGTTCCCAATGATTAAAGTTTCAATACCCGGCACTAGTTGCCAGCCCGTGGGGATCGGGAACGCCCCTCGGGACTTGCCGTGGACCGGCTCGGGTGACCGGTTCAGGTTCGACCCGGGCTGGTTCGTGACAAAATGGTATCAAAGGTGGTTCTTGTTATTTGGGTTGTCCGGTAGAAGGAGATTAGAACTGTCGGAACTCGAGGGGTAGGTACGGGAAGAGCGTCGCGAACTCTTTCTCGCACTGATCCTCGAGTTACCAGGGGTAGTTCGGGAATTGTGTCCTTGTCTTTTCTGGTTTGTCTTGGATTGAGATATGAAATGGAGGCAAACCGATGTTACATCGTGATTTCACATGGAGTAGTGACCCATGTGGAGTCCGAGTACATGGTTTGAATTCCTCCTAGTGGTCGACGCTGACTTGGGACATGGCCCACTACCATGTCGCTAGGTTGAGCGTGACTACTGGTCCCTCACTTCCGTGGTTGATGCAAATTTGGATCCTGATTTTGTTTTGGTTTGTGTGGGTACGTTGTTTGAAATGAAAAAGGGTTTTTGAAAATTGGACTGGTTTCTTTTAAAGGATTTTAAATTTATAAAATGGGTTTTAAAAAATGAAATCTCTTGATTTGGAAATCTGCTGTTTTCTTGGAATTGGATAGGAATGATATGGGTTGAAACCTCGGTTCCTCTTTATGAACGTTTGCACATGTGTGAGAATGCATGGAAGGTGTGTGTTGATGCACGTATGAATGGAATGTGGATAAAGACATGTGCAACGGTTCATGAGATTACCTGGGTGTGTATTTGAAATTAAAGGCTTGACCTTGTTTTCTAAAGTGGTTTTAAAGGGGAAACGGTTTTGGAAAGTTTTTGGTTTGAAAGTAGATTGGTTTTTGGAAAGTGATCATGAGAAAAGGTGGTTTCGAAATCAAAAATGAAAAGGGAATTTTACAGAGGAGATTTTATTTTGGGTTGTGTTGTGGTTGTTTGGTCCTTGTGCTGACTGTTTTGATGAAGGCGCTTTTATTGATGTTGCTTCGATTTGATGTTGGTTTTGGCCTTGTGTTTTATATATCGCTCATGAAATGCCACCCAGAAAGGTCTCTAAGGATTTGGATATGTCATGCCCAGTTTTTGGTCCTTCTCAGACTCTGCCTATTCTCCATGGTGATCAGGGTCCGTTAGAGGCAGTGGAATGGCTCGAGGAAGTGGAGCGTGTCTATAGAATATTGGGAACTCCCGATAATGTCAAGGTTCGTGCAATTATGGAGTTGTTCGAGGGTCCAGCTCTGGACCAGTGGAAGGTGGTTGCCCCACCATCGACGCAAGTTGAAATGACGTGGGATGTCTTTAGAATTGTTTTCATCCAATGGTTTGTACCTGAGGAAGTGAAGCTGGAGAAAAAGAGAGAGCTTGTGCATATTCAACAAGGTCAACGGACGGTGAAGGCATATGTTGACCATTTCAAGGAACTAATATCCTTTTCTCCAGAGGTAGCGTCTCATGAACTCATGAAGGTCTCCCTTTTCACCGGGGGTCTTCGTCCCGAGATCAAGGAGCGAGTCCTCCCTTCTGAAGACCTTTGTTTCGAGAAGCTGGTGGAGAAAGCATTCTTGGCTGAGTTGCTTTCCGTTGTGCGGGCGGTTAATACTTCAGCGTCCTCTGTTGTTGTTCGTAAGAGTTCCCCCTCTGGTGAGGAAAAAGCGCCGGAGATACCTGTTCCTAAGGAGTTATCCCCTTTGGTCCCAGTTTCCAGTTCATCAGATCGTTCGATGGTATGCTTTCAGTGTGGTCGTTTCGGGCATTTAAAGCCGTCTTGTCGCAACCCCCCAAAGACGTGTCATCGCTGTGGTTGTCTGGGTCATCTGGAGAAGTTTTGCAAGAAGCGTCGCTTGAAGAGGAAGCTGTGATGGGAGAATGTCAGTACCTGACTGTGAGGCAGAAGATGCTTCAGCCATCAGAGCCCCAACTACAAGTCTCGGGGTGAAGCTTGCGCACAGTCAGGAGTCCCCAGGGGTGTGAAGCCTTGGTCCAGGTTTTGTGTTCCGTGTTAGCAGTGGAACAATCAAGATCTTTTAGTACTTGTTTTTCTGCTGTTAAGTTTTGACGTTATTGTATGTTCATTGTTTTACCATGGGGTTATCATGGACTTGTTCTATTACAATCCAAGTAGTCTGGTTTATGTAAATGTGTTGTTTTTCTAAAAAGTGACAATGGACTTGTCCTATGATAAATCTATGTGGACTTGTCGTGTGGATGTGTTGTTTCAAAATCGTGTGTCCTTCTTAAAAGTGTGTTTGAATCTCGTGTGGGTTGACCTCATTTCAGTTATGTTATCGGATGTGGTTATGTTTCATGGATTTCAGTGGGCCATGTTTCTGACTCGATGTTTTGGTTTTGGATTTTCGTGGGTTTCCCCTATTATTGAAGGTTGTTAACTCTAGTTGTGGGTTCAAGGTTTCGACGGAGGTGATGTTTTAATCGTGCTATAAGAGTTGGTTGGAATTGGTTGGGAGTTCCCGCGTCGACCCCCCCCCCTTTTCCTAGGGTTGTCTATTTAGAGGGTCAACTTTTCTGTGCTAGTTAAGTTCTTGTGGTGGGGAGAACCCCTTCGTGTTCTCCCCTCAATCTCGGACCCCAGTTTTCTCTTGAATCGGTCGGGTGTGACCTGTGTAGAGTAAGGTCATCCCCGAGATTCTCAATTCTCTCTGGTCCCTTTAGTTATGTTTGGGCATAGACATGGTTTTTGGTTGACTTGCGGCCTGGTGACTTTCTGGGGGCAGAAAGTGTCTGTGGTGGGGAGAATTGTCACACCCAGACCGCGGACGTCCGTAATTTTTCTCCTTTCTTGGTCCCGGTTTAAATTTTTTTTTCGAAGATTAATTGTGATTGATGATTTCTCACCGGTGCGCGGTCATCGCATCGCTAGCGGTGATCGTGCGTTCAGCCCGGGTGACGATGTGTCCACCCGACGTTTTAAATATTAAAGTTTTTACGTTGACATTTTATTATTATTACTATTTGAGTTGCGTTACTATTATTGTAGTATTTTTATATATGTTTATAGACGTGTATATTAATGTATATATATATATATGTCTATATGTGTATATATGCATATATATGTTTAGGTCTATATATGTTTATACATATATATGTGTTTATTGTAATTGCGTGTATGTGTTTGTAGGTATATATATATACATCTATATATGTGTAAATATATATATGGGTGTTATTTTAAATGATTGCATTATTTTAAATGTTTGGTCATAATAATTATTATTATGATTGACTAATTTTTATTTTTATTATTATTATTATATATATATATATATATATTTTATAACCCCTAACCCTAATTCGGTTTCCCCCCTAATCTCTCGTAGCCGCCTCCTCTCTCCCTCTCCCCTCCTTCTTCTCCCCAGCGCACCCTTCCTGCATCTTCCCAGCGCACCCTCTCCGGCGCTACCCTCCCGACTTCCTCCGTGCCCCGAACCCGGCGTCCTGGCCCTGCTCTCGCCCAGCCGTCGCGCCCAGCCGCCCCTCCTTCCCAGCTTCCTGCCCTCGGCCTCACCCCCTGCCTTGCCCGACCAGCCCCAGCACACTCCGTCGCCTCTCCGCCGCTCCTCGTCCTTACCTCTTGTCCGGCGCACCCCCTGTTCTGGCTCCCTTCGTCGCCGCAGCCCCTGCCGTCCGACCCCCACCGAGCTCGCCGCTCCCGGCCTCCACCCCCGTCCCGGCTCGCCCCGCTTCACCCGCGAACCCCCTGCTCCCGGTCCTGCGCACCTCTCGGCTCACCCCGCTCCGGCGCCGTCCCGCTCGACTCCCTCCGCGCCCCTGCACCCAGCGTCCGGCTCCTGTCCCCATCACCGACCCGTTCTTCCCCCTGTTTCGCCGCCTTGCGCCGACACCGCGCCGCCCTCTCCCCTGCACTCCCTCCCGTTCCGCCTCACCCGACCGCCGCTACACCTCCGGCCAGCGGCGTCTTCATCCGGTCCGCAACCCCCGGCGGCCCTCTCCTTCAGCGCCGCACCACCGGCCCCGTTCTGGCTTCCCCGCGCAAAACCACTCCCCCCAGTTGTAAGTTTGTTTGTTTGTTTTTATTTATTTTTATTTTTATTATGTTTTTATTATTATTATACTACTATCATTATTGGTATTATTATGTTAATATTATCATTTATATTATTATATCATTATTAAAATTATTATTATGTTATTATTATTAATACTATATTATTATTATTATTATCACTATTATTATTATAAATATATTTATTATTGTTTCAATTATTATTATATTATGTTGTTATTTTTATTATTATATTATGTTATTATTACTATTTTTATTATTATCATAATTATATTATTATTATGCTTATGTTATTATTATTATTGTTGTTGTTGTTATTATTATTATTATTATTGCGCTATTATATTTATTATTGTTGTTATTAGTATTATGTCATTATAATAATTATTATTATGTTAATATTATTGTTACTCTTATTATTATTATATTACTATTTCGTTATTATTATTATTATTATTATTATTATTTTGTTATTATTATTATTACTATTATTAATATTGTTATTATTGTCATTATTAATCTTGTTATTATTATTATTATTATTATTTTGTCACTATTGTCATTATTATTATGATAATTACAATTATTATAATTATTATCATTATTATTGCTCTGGCTTTCACTTGTTCTTTGTTAGGGGTTTTCTTCATCAACTTATATTTGTTTTTGGTAGGTTTAAGACTTTAGGACCCGCGCAGGTCGTTTCCGAGAAAGCGCCATCGTTGCGCCTTGTTTCCGAGGTTCTGCCGTCTCCGCGCCTCAGTTTCGAGAGTGTTGGACTTTATCACGTGGCTTCGGACACACGTCGTGTCATCGGGCCTTGGTTCCAAGGTCGTTTTACCATCGCGCTTGGATCTTGAGGTAGGTCTCCCATTGCACTCGCCTTTAAATTAAGAATTTAATTATTCCTTGCCTTTTATTGAATTTCAGTAAATTTTAAAGAATATTTTGTAGTTTTATTAGTGTGGTGATCTGCTGATGATAAAAGCCGTTTTTAATTCTAGCATTTCATTGAAAGTGTTCTTCTTGGATTTAGTTTTGTGCTTCCATGGTAGTATTGCTAAATGGTTCTTCCTGAATAATGAAAGTCATGTTAAATTGTGTTTTGAAATGTTTTCGGCGTGTGTAAATTTGTAGATGTATTGTTTATGGAAAATGGTGTTTTCTTAGAACCTTGATTAGAGAAAACGTCGTGTGACCTTTGAACTTGTTTTGGAAACTTTATGTGTGGCTCTTGGTTGATGAAAGATGTTTTCCTTTGTTACGCGAACAAAAGTTTGGTTTTCATTTGGGAAATGGTGTTCCTTCAAAAAAAAAATGATTAAAGGCCCGTTTGGCTCTTGATAAAAGTGGGGTGCGTTTAGTGATTGGAAAGTGACTCTACTTGTGAAACAAATGTGTTCCATGTTTAAGATGCTGATTTGAGTTTCTTAAATAAATTTCTAAGTGCGTTTCTGGTTTTCAATGAAATGGCGTGTGTCATCCCTCTTTAAAAATGCTTTGGTCTTAGATGATCAAAATGTATGTGACATGACGGCCCGGTTGGCACTTTATCAAATGTGAAGTGATTATATATATATATACGTACTTGTGAGGGAATTTCTACAGGGGGACTTCCCTTCGAGGGTTGTCGTGTAGCGATGTCCGTGTAAGGGGTTGGCAAGTGCGGTGAGATGAGTCACACGTGCGAGGGCCTCCCACTTACACAGTGTTACTAAAACCACTATGGGTTCCTGGGCGTCTTGTAGATTATCGAGTGGCGGTTGCTTGCTAAACCTGATTAAACGGGTTGGTACCCTCTGGAGTTGTGGACAGGGCAGGTGGATGTGCCACTGGTTGGCTATTAGGGCGGCCAGTTGGTTATTGACTGTGGAGTACCATGCTGGCAGGTAGTCTGAACCCGAGTACGTCCAGGGGTTTTCTAGGGATGTTCAGGATCGCCCATAGTTATTGCTGATAACTTCTGGTTTACTTTTGCTTGCACTTGGTTTTCCTTGCCTGCTTACCTTTACTTGCACTTGTTTTCCCTGCTTGTTTGCCTTCAGTCATATTTCACAGCCTATACTGTTAGACTTTGGGAAAAATGGTTTTCAAATGAAAATGCTTTATTCTCTTTGGGTTAGATTTGAAAATGTAACACTTTGCTTATCAGAATGAGTTTAAAACTAGTGGAATGGAACTAACTTTCGAAAAGGAATAAGGGAAATGTCTCGTGTTTGATTTTCAAGTAAAGCATTGTGAAAACTTACTTTTATACATTATAGTTCAAACCTGGATTATGTAGATTCTTTATTTACTGGCGGTGCATTGGGATTTGTTGTGGGGCTCACCTACTGAGTACTTTTGTGCTCACGCCTATCTTTTACCTTTTCAGTTACAGGTTCCTTTTGTTCAGATTCTCCTGCTTGAGTCGCTCAGTGTGGGAGCGACGTTGGTTGTAGTTGGGTGGTGACCCGCGAGGTCACATGGAGGAATGTCGTGGTATAGTTTTGTTTGTGTCTTTAGTGGTTGTCTGTTTGTTTAGTTTATATTCGTTCTTTTGATCCTGTTTTTAGTTTGGGCTAAAATCGTTCCCAACGATTAAAGTTTCAATGCCCGGCACTAGTTGCCAGCCCGTGGGGATCGGGAACGCCCCTCGGGACTTGCCGCGGACCGGCTCGGGTGACCGGTTCAGGTTCGACCCGGGCTGGTTCGTGACAATATATATATACCCAAATCTCTTCATGGTATAGAGGTTAGGGATGTAAATAATATAGGTGAGGTATAGAGATCGATTCCAGCCAGTGACCTTATATTTTTGGGCTATAGTCAAAAATTTTCAAGGCTATAGCCATAGTTTAAACTAATGGCATTGGTCAACTACAACAGTGGACTATGGCGACAGTTTTTTCCACAATTTAAAAAACTGTTACTATATCCTTCCCCTTTTCCAAGTTTAATCTTTTCAAATTAGTTAGAACTGATTTCAATGGCCCATGCGGCCACCATGTTAGAATACCTTGGTTATAGGCTACGAACATGAGATTTGGCACTATTACCCTGGTTTTCGACCATGGAAAAAGGATAATTTTGTGATTGTGAAATTAAATAATGAACCAGTGTTAAAGAAAATTAAATTATTTTAATATAATGTTATTATAGTCAAAACATCATTTCCTTTAAAAATGATAATCTAATTTTTAAAAACCATAACCATGAAATTAATACATAAACTATACATCTAACATCTATATGATCTTTACATACAATCTATTTCGAGGATACCATTTTAACATATATAAATATTATCATATAACAACTATAGAAGATTGGTTCTATCAATAATTTTTATATTTTTTATCCCAAAAAAATACATCCCTACATACTAATAGTCAAACCTAGATTAGAATAATTCTTAGGTAGATAATTTTTATTCATTAACTATCGTGATTCAATGACAACCTTTACATTTGTGAAATTAAGTATGTCCCAACCATACAAGATTGTTTTCAGAAGTATCAATAGATACTAGAAAATAACATAGATTCATAGTGATATAATTTTTATCTTCTTCTATTACCCTAAAATTATAAGTAGTTGTAATAACTCTATTGAAATTATCAAGGTTCCCTCACATTGACTTATATTTTAAAATATATTGAATTTACAATGGTTTTTATTAACATAGTATAATTATTATAGATTTGTTTTTTATAATTTCTCATCTAATTTATTTCAAAAACCTATATAAATTTCATCATCAATGTCATTCAGTGAAATATCATTACAAGAAGTCATGAAAATATCTTCTTTAATTATAAACAAAAAGTTCATTTGATCTTTCATACCCAAAACATTTAGAAATAAGGTAAAATGCATCAATTTTAGTGCACAAAACTATGAAATTTATTGTCTAAACATCATTAACTTATATAGTTATAAATTTTTCAACTCATTGAATTTTGAAATATTTTAAATTATTTATTTTTAACATATTATATTTAAAAATGAATAATTTTATTTAGTCATTAGTTTTTATAGATAAATCTATGAAATGTTTCTTTATTACTAGTTATTAAAAAATGTATAAAAAATTTAAATATATTTACATAAATGGAAAATAAATAAAATAAATATTATTCATGATGTTTTAATATATTTGATCAAAATTAATGGGAGATAGGGTAATTTAACACTATAAGTGTTGAAATTAACAATTGATTGAAAATACATACAATAACATATAAAAATATTTTTTACACAACATAAAGTGAAAAGATAAATAGTTTATGTCGGGAACACCCATTATAGAAACATAAATCTATAAAAATATATCAACTACATAACTCAATGAGTAAAAAACTATAAGAATTAATAAATGGTTCTAATTATTAGTAAGAGTAAAATCATTCTCAAGGGGAAAATTGGGTACGATAGAAAGTATAAATTAACTTCTTATTATATAATTCAGTAATAACATGGGTTTATATAAACATTGTTGGTTAATTTCTAAACTATTGAGGTGAAAACATTTTACATCATCTAAGAATTGTTCAATTTATTCAATTACTATTTCTTAATATTTCTCAATTATATAAATTGAAAATATATTTAATCATAAACATATTTTATTCAATTTATCATAAATGTTTCTATCAAAATATAAAATGGAAATTATTAATTACTATATTAAAATAATGTAAATTGAATATTAAGAAATTTAAATCCTGAAACATAAAAAAATTTATATTACTGACATTATGATTTTTATTATACTATAGATCCCATCTCACAAAGGTTATCATAAATCATATCATCTGAGAGTGGTTTATTAGTCAAAAAATTTCCTAATACTCCACCCAGCATATGGAATTTATATTTATTATTAAAAAAATATCATATTTTAAAAAAATAAAATTTTGACATTATATAATTAAGAATAACATTATTCCTCTCTAGAATCAGTGACAAAAAATTATTTCTACTCAATAACAATTGATAACATCATTATTGCATTTACATCATTTAAAAATTAATTTTTAAGTCCAATTTAAATTTAACTATACCCATAATAAAAACATAAAATAATAATAATAATATTTTATAAAAATGAAGATACATTTCACTTTAGATAAATTCAAACGAATCAATAGGTACATAGAACAATCCCTACCGGTGAAAAATTACCATTTATTTTAAATATTGTTTTTCATAATCATGGATTAACATTTTTTATAATAATGATATAAAACCTCAATATAATATCTTATATTACCCTTTATTAAATTAAATTTTTTTAATTATACTCATATTATTTTTCTCATTATTAATGAAAAAAATTAAATCACATTAGATTGAAAATATTTTACATAATATGATATAAGAATCCTACCTCGTAAAATGAGGGTTCACTAATCACCCTCTATTATATTATTTACGATCCAAAAATGTTTACCCTCTATTCTATTATGACTCTTTTATTGTTTGGGTTTCATTGACTATGGTTTTATAATTTAGTACACAATGAATAAATAATACATTAGGATGTTAAACAACTAAATTGATAAAAAATAATAAAACCAATCTTATTTTAAATTCTCAGGTAATCAAAATAAGAACAAAATATAAAATGGATGTATAAATATACATAAAAATCATATTATTAATAATTATTCCAATCACAAGAATACTTATACTTTATAAAATATTTTTTCTTTGATTAATATGAAATATTGACTAAATAAAAAATATTTAAATATTGGATCTTCTTGTGTGATCCCTAATCATATGATATAAGTATTTACCATGACATATTGATGAATGAGTATAAAATAGGTTTCTCAATCCAAATTTTTTTCGTTTATATCCTAAATTGGTGTGAAGTCCAAACACCCAATAATTATGGGAATATATTTTCAAAAGTAAATAATCAATATCCTTAAACCCTTATCAATAAATTAAAATACAACTAGTTATTTCCTCCCTATAATAATATCTAACATGAATATTAAAAGTACAAAATATTCTAGTTTAAAAAATAAATAAATAAAATAATGGATCAGAGAATGGTAGATCCTGTGAAAACATACTGAAATAAAAATAAAATTAGATGTGATCCTAGGAATAATATTATTCACATATTGAAAATTATAGAATGTGATTCAATGACATGTGAAATATTAAATATAACATCCACAATTAGTTGAATCATAGGTTAAATTTATAGTTGAAAGCATAATAAACCACAATGGTCATGATCCAAGATTATTGTATTTAGTTACAATAAAATAAAAGATTTGATTATGACTATTTCCAATGAAACTCTATATTTTGGTTAATGTATTAATTGAACAATCATTTGTGTTTATAATGTTTTGTAAAATGTAGGAATCTACACATCTATATGAATTATACAATCATAAGTAATTACATTGGAAATATAACATAATAAAAAAATTTAAGTAATTAAAAAGAGAAAAGAATTTTGTATTATGAATTTGAAAAAAAGATAACAAGTGACATTTGACTCAATTTTCACTCCAAATATGGGAATCATGACACACACATAAATTATCAAGTAAATTTAATCATCAAAAAACCACGTTGATGTCTGAAAAATATCCATTATATATAATATTTAAGAGAATAATTTTGAAACAAAATATAACACAGAATACTATTATTAACAAATCTACCTCATATTAATAATTTTCCCCCTTATAAGAAAACTAATTAAATGAAATTGTACATCCACATGTTATATTACTCCTCCATTTTGATTTTTATATATAACAAAAATATATATTACCAAAGGATAAGTAATATAAAAAAATATGTGTGTTAAAATATACAAGTAATGAAACTTATTATAATTTTCCCAAAATAGACCCTCCCATTTTAAATTTTTAATGATTTTGTATCCCTAACATTCAGTTAATTATAAATCTTCCCCTCATAACAACAAATTTCTATCACTTAATATATTTATCCTTCTTACTAAAATAGAAATACCATGTTTAAACCTCTACCCCATTTGAGGATAGCGAGAAAAGGTAAATAAACAAATTAACAGATTATAAGAATAAAATAGGTGCACATGAGCCTCAACCTTGTTGGCGAGGAATCCTTAAGTGAATCCAAGAGACCCGAGATCAAATACTGGTGGGGGTAATTTCCAGGGTGTTGTAGCAGTACCGTAGTAGGCACTGTAGTAGTACTGTACTAGGTACTATTGCAGGGACTGTAGTAGGAACTGTGTAGAACTGTAATAGGTACTATATCGGAACTGTAGCAGGCACTGTTTGGGACTGTGTAGCCAGGAATATGCCCCTGTTTGGGCCTTTAGGATACCAATTTGGTCCGCAAGTCCTTTAATACCTTTGGGCCACCCAGGACTTCGGGTCAGTAAGGCCTTCGGGCCACCTCAAGGCCTTTGGGCCACCTTAAGTGTAGATGCAAACCAGACAACCTATAAGGAACTAACTTTAGAAGGAGGATGAGCAAGGATCTTTCACCATAGCAGAAGCTAAACAGATTGCAAGAATGAGAGGGTATAGCGCCTACCACCAGGACAAGCCTGTGCATGCATAGGAAAGCCTAGCCGAATAACCAAGCGAAGGTGGAGAGCTGATTTCACGATGAAGATGTTGGGGAGGAGCAGTTACAAGTAGTTAGTCCGGGTTGCATGTAATTTTTAAAGCCTAAGGGAAATGAATTTCTCTAAGGAATATATTCCATGTAATACTTAGGCCTACGGGCCTTGTAAGGGATCCACCTCACCCATTGAAAGGAGGATGATCAAAAATCAATAAAACATGAAGGCCTTCGGGCCATTGGAGGAAATAAGAATAAAATAGTTGAACATTCATGATATTATCTTCCAAATCATATGAGAGTTATTCTTCTAAAGATAATGGTTCAAAAAATTTCATTGAAAATATTATATTAAATTACATATAATTTTTTTAATAATATAAATCACTATAAAAGTGTTGCGAAAAGATCTAATTATCTCCATTTTTCCAATATTATTATTTTTGAATGATACCTGAAAAAATTACATTCTTATAGATTAGACATATAAAATTCCCATTTGTAATAAAATAAGTGTTAATTTGAATGAGTCATTATAGATAATTATACATTTATTTTATAGTAAGATAAATTTAAAAGTATAAACATTGATTTATTATGAGTAAACTGGATATGTGTATGAGTATCATAATTGAATCATAATAGCAATGATAAAAATTCATAAAATTTTGACTATCAGAGCATAAATAATACATATGAATTTTATACATAATATTTCAATACATATCTTATTCATATAAATTGAATAAAATATATATAAAAACACATATAAATAGAATTTTTCAACTCTATATATGAATAATGATTGATGTAAATGGTACATCACATATGTTAATTTTTAAATGATCAACTACCACGTGGAATATGTTTTATGAAAAGTTATAATATATGTTCTATGTATATGTAATAATTTATTATTATTTAGAATTTTAATAATATAATAAAACTTCATAAAAAATATTAATTGTTAAAAACTAGTAATGTCATCCCACAATCATGTTTAGATTCTCAATATTATATAATAGGAAAAATAAAAAATGTTATTTTTCATTATTTAGCATTTATTATAGGCATATTATTTTTAATAAGATTAAATCAAAAATATATTAATGTTTTAGTGAACATTTCTGAAAACATATCACTCGTTCAGTTATAAATGTGAATAATATATTCTTTTTTGAATGTGGTATCGAATTAATTGGTTTATTATTCCTAAATATTTCACTAGTGAATGATTTCATAGGTTATTATAAAAATATATAACATTAGTGAATTTATACAGAATCAGTTCATGAGAAAAAAAAGAATAATATATAATATTTTCATGGAATACCAATGTATTTAGTAAAGAAAAATAACATAAAATAAACTAAACTTTTGTAATCGAATTTGAAACCAAATATTTATTATTTCTAGATTAAAAATATATAGGTTCACAATGAAAGAGATATATTCTTGATCCATAATTCTACAGTATTTTAAAGAAAATTAGTTCATATTTGGAATAACTATATAATTAAATCTAATATAAAAATTGATTGAATAAGATATTTTCCATTGTTACATTAAGGTATTAAATGATCCATGTAAATTCCATTAGATTTTATTTCACTGAAATATCATGGAACCTAAAACACAATCATATAAACGATACATATTTTTGTAAAGACTATCAAAATTGAAAAGAAAACTTCTGAACATTACACTAAATATGGTTTAATCAACCAATTTCTTTGATTAATTATGTAAATGAGTATAAGTTGTTTGTAACAAAGTATTATAATAAAATCCATAGTAAAAAGTGAAAAATCTTATGTAAATATATAGTATACTTATAATGAGTTAATATCATACATTCTAGTCATTCACATATTTAAAAGCCATAAAATTAATTATGTTTAACATAATACTCATCACAAATTCAGTATGTAGATCTTTTGAAAAAATTTCCCCATTTCATCATTGTATGAATGAAAAATATTCCAATTTTGATAAATTTGTAAAATTATTGTGTCATTAAATATATTAATGATAAAAAATTTGGCTCAGCTTTTCCACATAATTTTTTTGATGATAAAATATGAAATATTTATCATTCAGGTCTTTAGGGGATTATTTATGTACATAAAATTCATTTTAATGCTTATATATGTGTTCATGTAAATTTATATCTTCAAAAAAGAAGAATGTTTAATTTAATCTTTGTATAGAACATATATATTGTGGAATTAACACTTTATATCCAATTAAAATATAATAATGTTATGAAATGTAATTAAATAGAATAATATATATATGTACTCAATCATGTCTAATGGAGTAAAGGATTCTTATTCTGTACAATAACACTACATTTATAACACTTTTTTTAGAAAACCCATTTCAATAATATAATTATAATACACATATGGTATTCAACCTAATGCAAAGATCATTTTCCAGAAAAAATGACTAATATTCTATTTTATATAAAATTCCTTATTATTCACTCATAGGGAAACATTAACCATTGTTTGATCAAATTTATATGAGAATGAATGATGCTCACATTAATTTGAATATGAGATTTGACTTTTACCTGGTTCACTTATATCGTGAATGATATTCTCAATGTGATGATTTTATAAGATATTATAGAACCTATGTATAGAGAATTGTTTCCTCATCTACTTATATTCTAACGAATGTTAATGTAACTATTCATATAATATATTATATTTTCAATATTTCTGGAAGACTAATTTCTTATGGATGTGACTCAAATTTTTGTAATAAAATGTGGCTAGTTTAAAAAATAATATATAATTTGGAACATTTAAATTTATCAAATTTTTATATGTTTTTGTTTCATCAAACACTATTTATCATCACAACATTTTATGTATTTTTTAAATAAATTTAATTTCAGTTATAGAATGTATTAAACAAAAACAAATAGTTTTACCAAACTGGGATATATTATTAATATTGTTACATAAAAAGAATGATTATAACCTTGTCCTTAAAGTGATAAATATGAATTACAATAACAACTATTTAAATATTATGAATAGTGGTAATATATAAGTAAAACATATTGATAAAAGTTCCCACAATTTATTGAAAATAATATATTAATTTTGAAGATTCCATTTTCACAAAAAATATTTTATTGATTTGGTGAATAAATAATAAAAGTAATTTTTTACTCCTCTATAAAAATTATTTGAAAGAATATATATATATGAAATAGAAATTTCATTATTTTAAGGAATAATTTATTTAAAATTCTATGAATAGATTAATATTCTAAAGAATAGTAACAAATACTGAATTTTTCTAAAAACATGACATTATTTTATAGAGATTATGTGCTCCATTTAATTTTAAGATTTTTTAAAAGTAAAATTATAAAATTATAAAATTATTAATCCAATTTTGGACATTTTATTCAATTTAATATTTATTTGTTATTTTAAATCATTTAATAAAAATGAAAATAATCCATTTAGAATAATATTTCTTCACTGCAAATATGGGATTAATTTAAATATAATTTTTTTTCCAATCATATGAATCGAATTTGGATAAATTTATTCTATATTTTGAATAATGACAATTAATGTTACATAATTTCATAAAAATATCTTTTTGTCAAAATGAATAATAAAATCAATTAAAAATAATAATTTTCATTATGTTTATAATGTGTTTACCGGGGGTTAAACTAAAAATATAATGGTTAAAATGAAAAAATAGATTTATAAATTCCATTTTAAGGAAATATCTCAACGAATTTTACCATATTATATTTTTCTTCCCTTTTTAGAACACATTCCATAGAATGTGACAAATTTGATAATATATGAAAAAAAATACAAAATTTTCACCCTTTTACTTTTAAATTTTAATTTTGTGTTCAAATAGAAAAAAATGAATAATGTGAATTAGTATTGATGAAATTTATTCGAAAAATGAATTTAATTCAATGCGTCAATTTAAATTTGATTTTTAGTAATTTTATAATTACATCCAATATATGAGAAAAAAACATAATAATTATTTAAAATATAGAAAAATAAAATAATTGATACTTAATATATGAAATTTAATATATCATTGAACCAATTACCTTATTGTATTAATTTTATAGGAAAATATAAAATTATTGAATGGATTTAAAATATAATATTATAATTCCATCATTTTATTTATTTTATTTAATGAAAAATTAAATAAATTGAGTGAAAATTGACATTAATGTTATATTATAAAATATTATATTTTATTAAATGATATAAAATTTCTAAAAATACTCTTATAAGTTATTTTTATATATTAAAAAATATAAATAATGGTCCAATCATGGACCAATGGTATTTTTTGAATAACTATATTTACCACCATATAGTAAACAAATTTTAACATGTTTATGGTTAAATTGGTGTTTTGGTGTGTTTCATGAGATCATGTAAAAATTATTTTTCAAAACATTTGTTTTTCATTTTATAAATTATATTAAATCATTAAAAATAGTAGTTATAAATTATCTAATATGGATAATTTTATTCCAAGTGATAATGATAAATCAACTAGATAAAAATAAAAAATACCATAGTGAAAAATAAAATTGAAAAAGTAAGTAATCAATGATGTTAAAGAACAACATATTTAAAAACAATTGTGTGGAGCTATGGCTAAACCATATAATCCCTCCATTCCATTATTTATCATTTTTGGAGGCATTTGTTATTCAATAATTTCCCATTATTAAATAGTTTTGGTTATTTAAAAAAATTCCAATCCTTCTCAACTATAAAATGCCACCTCCCCCTCTCTTATACACACCAATAAATTAATTTGGATACATCAATACCTACCAAATCCACATCACAATATCCTTATAACGTACTAGGGATTATGGCCACCCAAAATGACAAAAAAATATATCTATATTAAGAGATCTAATGTATTTTGTTCTAAGATAATGAGATTAAAATATATATGAAGGAATTCATGACATAATGTAAGGGATTTGTTTCTCAATTTTTATTAGTTAGTACATAATTTACGTAAAGAAACAACCTTAGCTTATGAGGTTTATATTAAAACCATTTTGCATGTCATATGAATAATTTAATAATTTTAATTATATATATAAATGTTCATCTAATTTTCTTTCAATAACGGGCCTTATGATTTAATGGTTACTAAGAGGTAAGTTATTTTCGTCTAATTGTTTTTCTATGGGACAAATGCCTTATTCAAAACTTCTTTGTCTTGTCTGAT